>CM061542.1:165707253-170707253 GCA_030864215.1 Capsicum pubescens | reverse complement strand
GATCACGATCAAGCTAGAAAATATCCTGATCATCTATAATTGCTCCAAAAGTAGCCAAAAATACCTTTTCTTCTTTTTACAAACTTAGTATCCAAAATATGGTTTCCTGTAAAACATACCCAAAATAGATCATATCTAACAAAAAACCCTTAGAAAATTGCATGATTTCCTTGTTTTAAGCATTGAAAGTGCTATGTTTCTATAGAACATCACCACCCTCAACTTAGAACATTTTCATGTCCTTAGGAAACAAAAAAAGATAAAAAGATGATGCTTAATTAGGAGAATCTAAGCTATTCAAGGCAGTCAGTCAACACTTACACTCAAAACACAACATCCCCCTCCAATCTCAATTTTCAAAACCAACTGTGTATGAACATGAAGCACAACAGTGTGACAAAATTGGATCAGGGAATGACAATTACATTAAAAATAGATAACCACTTATATATACAAATTACACTACCCGAAATAAGTAAATAACTAGTAATATGACTCAAGATCCCTCACAACAAAGATATCCCGCTCACTCATATGAAATCATGCTTGTAAATGCAAGGATGATCAAGAGACACTCACACTCAACAAAGAAGTTCTAATCAATACATGTTAAGTACCATAGGCTTGCCCTTATTTTCTTTACCTTAGCATTCAGATAGTCAAGCTAGGATCACTGTAGGACTTTTCTCAGCTTGTAATGTAGGCTTGGGGGCTGGTATGATACATATGGACATTAAGAGTGACTAATCATCCTTGGTACTACACTAACCTTGGGGTCTCACTTACTAACCAATTTTCTTTTTATTCAACCCTTATTTCTCCCTTTTATTCTTTTATGCACATTCAAGTTGGGTGTGGTCTTTTTATTCCATCTTTTTCACCTTTTTACAATTTTCTTTTCTTTTTTTGTACCACACCCAACTCTATAAACTTTTCTCTTATTTTACCCTTCTTCATACCCATTTTGTACTATGTACCCCCACGATAGCCACCCTTAACTTAGGCATTTTACCTGTGTTGAGGTGCATAATTTCTAAGGAGGACCAAGTTTAAAATAGGTAAATTATAATACAAATGGGAAGGTGAATGATGAAAATAAGAAAAATAAGCTACAAGGCTCAAAATAGGGATCAAGGGATACAATTCACACATGGAAGGTCATATAGGCTAAAAGTGGACTAAAATAAAAAATAACCTATGCTCCTTTCCTAACAAACTATCCTTCTACCTAGGCAAGACTAACCAGGCAAGTTCTGAATTTAGCACACAAAGGAAACTAAGTAGTATCTCACACACACATGGCACAAAGTTACAAATGGTTAATAAAATTGTCAACAAATGGTTATCATGTCTCTAATCCCAATTCCATAACGAGATCCACAAAGTTCACACATATATACATCAACACAGTTCTAAAAACTCAAAATTTTAGAGGGGTATAGAAAATTCATCAAAACATGACTATTGCCCCAAATACTCAAAATCTCCTAGTTACACAAAAATAACACAGTACAAAGAAAAATGCAATACGACACATAATTATCCTAAGCATGCCAGTTCTACAACTATACTGCGGCCGACATGAAAAAAAGTATGGAACAAAAACCCACGGTGGCATGGTATGCCCACCCTCAACTAAAAACTGCGTACTATCCTCAATGTGATAAAACAAAGTAAACAGAGGTAAGCGAGAACATACTCGGAACACACTAGGTGCCTGAGTCAGGAGCATTAGCAGATGGGGCCATATCAAATAGCGGTGGTAGTGGTGGTGGAGGTGTACTACTAGTGGATTCACTCTCTACTGTAGATACACGCCTCTTCCTAACGATGAATGCAATCTCTAAATAATAGTGCCTGTGATTTTTAATGCTCTCCTCCTATATCATATTAGGATCCTTCAAGTCTTTTAAGTGGCCTATCTTGGTCCGAATAACTAGGACCTCTTCCTTATCCTCCATTAAGAAATCAAAGAGTCTTGGCGTATGTGGAGGTGATGTCTGAACCACAAGAGGTATAATAAAGGGAGTAACTTCTACACAGGTCTCTGTAATAGAGCATACCTCTGCTCGTAGGATATCAAAATACTCCCTCATCTGAACTAGGTCTGGCGCACCTATCTCTGTATATTGGGATATAATCCATCTTTCCAACTCATCGATCTATGTCTGAAAATTAGCACACAGCTTTGACAGTATGTCTCTTTAAGCAACCTCCCACCTAGCCTCAGCCTACTTAAATCTAGTCCTAACCCCTAATCTCATCTTCCCAAAAAGGGTAGTCTTCTTAGTCTCGATTACCTTCAACTGAGAAGCTATGGCCCTCTGTCTGTCCACTAAACTATACAAAACTCATTAGATACAGTAATCATACCTAATGTAGGATCTACAGTGTATGGGCGAGTAGGCTCTGTAGATTTACCAACCAACTCTAAGGTCGAAGTCGGGGCTAAAAAAGAAGTAGCTTGTGTCCCCTCACCACGTGTACTCAAATTTGGAGCCTCTTTTTGCTACTCTATAGCCATGTCAATACCAGTACCCACATTCTCATGATGTGTCTCAGTAGGCTCTGTGGAAACTCCCGGCCCCTTATACTGGGCTTGTGGTACTACTGCCTGCTATCTCAATCTCCTAGATGTGCCTGGAGGTGCCATACCCTTCGTGGTCCTCATTTGTGCAATCACCGATGCAACAACTTTATCATCTAAACCTGGTATCTCAAGAATGTTGGCCTTATTGTATAGCCTATAATCATGCACAGGAAAATAGATTAGCCAATTACCCAAAGGCTCTATCATGTAACTCATTCCATATAATGGAAGCAAAATCAACATCATAATTAGCCATTAGACAGACAACCAGAGTTGCTACCTCCTATGTTAATGTACTTTTCCAAAGTAGTGGGTATCAATTAGTATCTAATCAGAAACCATAAAAACTTGGCCTCTACTGTCAATAGGCCCTTTTTGATCACAACTTACTCCTCGATCCATGGGGTCGTATCACTCAGCGGTGAAATATAACTAGTTATCCATCTAGCCATCTCGACCATCTCATGTCGGTTCTCAGCCTCCCATAGGATATATCAATCATATGTGATTTTCAATCTGTGGTAGCACTCTATTGTAGATGTAGGAGTGATGTAATTTAGGCCAAAGATAACTCTGCGAATAGTCTTCTCTGTAATATTAACTCTGACCCCTTTAACCAGTGTATGATCAAGCTGTGGCTGCCTAACAAATATGATCAAGCCTGGACATCTACATATAAGAAGGACTACGATAGCTCTGTAGGAAGCATAAAACTCCTATACCATGGATAGGCAGTAGGAACAGAATGGTCTGGTCATCCACTCTAGATGATAACTGTCAAATACTGCCAGCGGTTGTGGTACTCGATCTAGCCCCAATAGATCAATCAAGCGCGCCTCATAAATGCACGTCGTAGGCCTACCTAGCTCTAAATCATGACTGTCATTATCATAATTTCTTGTATCCCTTCCACACACCATCTCTGATGTCCTTTCTTGGTAGATGGATCTGGGGCTAGTGTAGGAGTGGGACTCTGCTATACTAAAGGATCATAGGAAGGCTTTTTGGTACCTTTGTCAGAATGGGGTTCCTCTGTCTACTGTACATGAGTATTGGTATCCTCCTTAAACTGGGGCACTGCAGATGACTGCTCCTGCTCAACCTCATCAGATGAATCATGGGACCCCTTCCCAGTCTGAGAGTCCTGAGCAGCAACCTATGGAGTAGATTCAGACTCTATCTCCATTCTATCATCATCATCATCAAGAGGAGGAGTATATGCGTGTGATATCTGTGTGAACTTCATCCTTGGCTGGGCTGGAACTGACTGAGCATCCTAGAAAGTGTGTCCTCTCATGACTCTATATGTCACCCCAGCAACAGTATCTCTACGTAACTACCTCGAGTACTACTTTTTCACTGATCCACTAGGCTTAGGAGACTCTGCCCATCTTCTCGATATATGATCTTCGTCTTCTCCACCACTTTAGGTGCCATATGTACCTAAAAACTAGTTGTTAGATTCCAAAAAAGTGAGGGATAACAAAAGTTGAAGAAAAAATCAAAATTTGAAAAGTTCAAATTTTTCCTCAATTATCACACCCCTATAACCTTTTTGAAATCCCAACAAGTCCAATGCGTACACACCAATCAAGAATCATGAATTTTAAAGAAAACAAATATGCTCAACTAATGGTATTAGTTTCATTCATTCAAGTTCAACTTTTGGTTAGGGCCTAACTTTAGATTTTCCTTCACAATAAGGCCCTACATTGTGATTTTAGGCTACTTCAAGGCTCCAACATACAAGCATGATAGTTTTTATATATTTTTCAATGAAATACACATATCAAATTATTTAAAAAATAGATAGATCAACAAATAACCATTAGGAGTCGAGAAAGTTACCTTTCATATGAAGAACCAAAAGAGAATAATGAAGAAATCAAGCAAAACCAAGGTTGAAATTTGTTTTTATCATGTTGGGACAAGTTAGTATCTCAAATAAGTGTCACTTTAGCCTTTACTTAAGTCTGGTCTTAGTTTATGTTTTTACAAGGAAGTTTGAATTCAAAGATAAAAGTAAAGTTTTGAGGATTAGAATGAGTTAGAATAAGGGTAAGAATGTTTTATACAGGTGGGGGGCTGTTTTAGGTAATATTTAAAATTTGGTGAGCCCAAAATATAAATTAAAAACTAGGATCATAAAGTAACCTAGCTGCAGTTTGTACCTGTGGTCAGAACTTGGGCACAGGTAACACCTGCAGCCCGCAGGTACCACCTGCGGCCCACAGGTACTGGGCACAGGTGCTAGGCCAAAATCTTTGGTTGGATTTTCTGCAACCCATACTTGGCATCTTGACATTTTTCTAGATACTTATGGTCCCACAATCTAAGTATTAGGTTCCAAAAGTAAATTTAGATGCCAGAGTCCGTAACTTACCATTTTTCATACTTAAAATTACAACTTTTCAACTCATTACTCAACTTACCATGTGGGACTTGTGACCATGATGGGTTGATTACACAGTCTCGTTACCAGCAAATCGATAAATATAACAATTTTTACCATATTTTGGGATAGGTCAAGAAGTTAACAACTACGAAAAGACAAAAACAACAAAAACATGAACACTAAAATAGTGGGTTGCCTCCCACTCAACGCTTGATTTAACATCGGGGCATGACATGACTAAGTTGGTTTCTCAGACTTGACCAATAAGCCTATAGGTTACCTCTTATGCAACACATGATTTAACGTCGTGACATGATGCGAGTATCTTGACGACTCAGAATTCATCAAGATACCCATAAGAGTATCTTACAGGATCATCAATATAATTAATTAGAGACACTACCCTCGTGTCAGTTGACTGCTTCATTGACTTTTGGATGTTGAATATTGCCTTTTCATCGTTGACTCAAAATTTTAGCTCACTTTTTTCTATATCAACCATAGCTTTGCCTGTGGCCATAAATGTTCTTCCAAATATAATGGGAATCTCGGTGTCAACCTCACAACCCAAGATGACAAATTCAGTCAAAAAGATAAAGTTATCCACCCTCATGATCACATCTAAAGAGATTCACAAAATCTTTTTGACTATATGGTCAGCTATCAATAGCTGCACCGAAGTCGGTTCTGGAGGATTCAAGTCTAATTGCTTGAATACGGCCAACAACATCAAATTTATGCTAGCCCCTAAATCACACAATCGGGAAAATTAAGATGACCCAATAGTGCATGGTATAGTGAATTCTCTGAGATCACCCCTTTTCTACGCTAATGACCTAATTGTGACTGCACTGCAGTGGTGCACACTATCAACACCCTTAATAGTTTATTTCTTCCTTGTGACTGACTATTTCATGAACCTGGCATAACTGGGCATTTGATCTAATGCCTATAAGAGAGGTATGTTCAAGCTCAATTTTTTCAGCATCTTAATGAATCGCTTAAACTTACCTTTCTTTTTCTTGTGCCTTAGTCTCTGAGGATAATATGGGTACATTCTCGGGATCTATCTAACTTCTAGCTCAATTACTGGACCTGTACCTTTATCTTTAGCAATATTACCTTTATCACTTGTTACCTTCTTAAACTCAATAACAAGTATCTTATCATCAACAGGTTCAGCAGAAGGTAGCAGGGGATCCATAGTAGTGATACCACTCCTCGTAGTAATAGCAAGTACATGACCATAGTTTCTTATATTTTTCACTGTGTTTCTCGAAAGGGTACCTGGCTATCTATGGTTCAGATTTACTGACATCTGCCCAAACTGGTGCTCCAACTGCTTGATAGCAATGGCATGTGACTCGACCTTATGGGTCAACCCTGAAATATCGGCTTTAAGTTTCTTAAGTCTAACCTCTCGACTTTCTTAACCCTTTACTATCTTAGCCAACATCTCTTCCATTCTATATTATGCATCACATCTACCAGTGGAATGTACCTATCTCCCTTCTCTCTATAGTCATCCTTTTTTTTCCAGTCACTATGTTGCTCTCTGCATAATTTTTGTATCTATCCTAATAGTTATGAACTTGGTTCCCTTGCCCTTGGGCTCGGAAACCCGCCATTTGATGATCTAGATAATTAGCTTCCTCTTCCAATTCAAACTCACATGCTTTGGAAGTTGACCCTTGTGCTACTACTACATTTAATTTCTTAGAAGTCGTTGCTGGAAACTGCTTTGCTAGAATCCCTAAATAAGTCCTTAGTAACGTAATTTCTTATGCTACTATATTATTAACTGCTATCTGGTCGCAGGAGGCACTAATAACATAAGTACCAGATGCCCTCTCAGTCTCTCAAGTTTTCCACCATTGGTTAGTGAGTGAGATTTGATCTAACATATTCGATACTGCCTCCCAACTTAGTCTCATATAAGCTCCTCCAAATATAGTGTCTTCCATGGCTCTAGAACTGATGGTCAGGGCTCTGTAGAAGATCTCTGATAAGATTATCCTTGACAACTGATGATTTGGCACCATGCTTAGCTTCTTCTTAATCCTGAACCAAGCTTCTTTCATGGACTTTAACTGTAGTAGCCTGAAGTTATAGATCTCTTCCTTGAGCTGCAACATCATTTATGAAGGGAAGAACCTATTTAAAAACTACCTGCGCAACTCATTGTAATTGGTGATAGAGCCTCTTGGTAATTCCCTTAACCATAAAGATGCTTCTCTTGTAAGTGAGAAAGGGAAAAACCTCAGTCTAAGTACTTCCTAATCTACCCCCGAAATGGTATACGAGGTGCAGATCCCAAGGAAATTTACAAGGTACAAATTTTCATCATCGATAGACAATTATCCAAACACACCCTTTAATTTTAAAAGTTGGATCTTGGCACTCGTGATGTCGAATTTGATGCTTGGGGGAAAAACATGAGGTACTCTGGCTCCAGTTTTGGTCAGCTCAACATATCCTAGATCTTCTTCGTCATCAATATATGGATGCATATACTGGTATGCTAGGATTACTTAAACACTGGCACCTTTAGCTCTATTCTGGTTTCCACCAAGTGCTTCTTATCGGTTTGCTACTCGTCTCTGCTAAGTAAGATTTGATTCTCTAGCTACTCTTTGAGCTTCTTTCACTGCCCTCTTCTCTACTTTAGCTTGAGAAATAAGCTTACCAGTCTGATAATCAATAATATCTTACACTCTTTCTGTAGGTGGGGGAGGTACAATATCACAAAACCCTTTAGGATTATTAGCTCTCTTCTACTTAGACATCCTACCATATGTTTGTAGGATTAAAACACCCTAGGTTCTAGTCCTTATAAATTTCTTGGGTTTTAAGATTTTGGACATCATACAACTTGCGGATACTTTTCGTATGATGTGGGTATGGTTTAAGGTCCTCAACTTGTATGATAATTAGTGTGGTTTTATTGGTTTCTGTCTAAGGTATGAATGGACATCATACTAGTCGTATGTTAGGGTATGAAAAGTATAGTGCCAAATCATATGATGTCCTATGTCTATCCTAGATGATGTTTCCTAGGATATGGTTTGAGGTTATAGTCATATGGTCTAGGTAAGACTTAGGCAAGGAGAGTCGTATGGTGGATAGTATGTGATTCTAACATTCTATATAGGGTATGAGTGTCGGGTACCTCTTGTATGTTGTGTGTATGAGTTAAAGGGGGGAGTCGTACCCTCCTACAGGAATTTTTATAGTTTAATTTGGGGGTATTCTGGACATTTACCCTCTTAACCTCTTTGGACTCCATGAGGAAATTTTTCATCTATTTTGTATTTGTAGCATTTTGGCAACATGGTCGAGTGGTAAGGCAGATGACTACAAATCCTTTTTTAAAACACTATTGAGACTTCATTTACCCTATTATTCTAAATTAAAAACTCAAATATCTCTCAAACTTTTTGTTCAAGAAAGAGGCTAGGGTATTCTCAAGGTGATTCAATTAGGGTCTTTCAAGAGCAAACCTTTTCATGTTTCTTAGTATCTAAGGCATGTTACTCCTCCCTCATTGTTAGTTCAACTAAATTTATGTTTTAATGAATGGTTTTCATGATTCAATTGTGGGTATTGTTTGGTTTTGAATTATATTTTTGGGTTTTTTGTTATTGATGGATGGATAATGTTTTACCATGTTTTATTTGTGTTTTTCATATTATAATACTGGTTTGAACATTGTGGAATGCATGGTAATGCTAAATAGGTTTAAGGGTACTTTCGATTCACCAAATTGCTTGGTTTTGGTTGTGGAAATTATATGCCCTCAACATGTTTGTTAACATGCCTATGAGAATGCTTTTCTCACATAGTTTGACTTTTATTGAAATATTGCATTGTATGATTTATTAATGGAACCTAAATTGGTTTAAATGGTTTTAATTAGATAGGAAAGGTCCTAGTGTCCATGACTTGGTTTAAATTAAAAACCTTATAGGGTACATGGGAATCCCCCAAGTGATTTTAATAATGGAGTCTGAAGGGTACATAGAAATCCTCTAAGTGTTGGCAATGACATTGCTTCCAAGCTATAGTCGGTATGAAGATACCACTTCATAATGCCTTGGTAATGTGGTCTGGTTATGTGCTAATGGTTTTAATTGAGCAATAATATCGGGTTGTGATAGCTAACAATGAAGGTGTAAGTCTAGAGGACAAACACTGGAAACTCAAGTTTTTCGATATGAGGGTTTGTCATGGTGACCATATACTTGTGGGGTACACAAGAATCACCTAAGTTTATACTTGCATATATGTATCATAAAGGGCAAAGGGCTCACAAGAATCCCCTACCCCTATGATATCTCTGGTTTATATAGCTACATACACTGGGGCCCATTCAGGGGGTAACACTATACCCATATAGACCATGGGTGGTTTTAGTACGGTCAATCTACACAACCCAACTTAAAGATTTAAATGCATGGTAAACCCAATTCTCTTTCCCGGTATGGTATCTATATGTATATATGTATGTGAATGCATATGGTTATTTACCTTGGTTTTGAATAATGGCCTTATTTTATCCTTATTCCTGAGTACATGCTAGCGTTTACCTACTAACCCATCTTTGGCCGCTGTATCCCCACGCAATGAATGAATCGGCTATACTAATCTTTCTGGTTGGTGATCTTGGATTTGGGAATAAGTTTTGTTGGATTGAAGTGGTGATCTTCCATACTCTGGAAGACTCTATTTCTTGTTATGGACTTCTCTACATACTTTTTTTATTTCCTAGACTTTGGTTTTTGGCTATGGTCGGGGGAATGTCTCAACCTAATAATATTTTCATTTTAGTTAGAGATTTTATGAGACTACTTTGGGTTGGCATGGGCGGTGTCGGTATTGGTGTCAGCCTTGGCATTGGTATTAGTACTGGGGATGACACCATTTGACTCTATTTCATTTATGATTGTTCCATCTTGTTATGTATTCAAAGTTTATTCGATATATGGTGTAGGGCTATTATGGTTGGGTAGTAGGGGTGATCTCCGGTCCCAGTTTGGTTTGAGGTACCCAACACAATAGGCCTTAGTTTGGGTCATGTCAGATTGGTATCAAAGCACTAGGTTCATGGTCATTTGGGAGTCAACAAAGCCATATTGAGTTGAATATCTTTTAAGGGTGTGTAGTATGCCACACTCATAAGGGAGAGGCTATAAGTCATTGAGGAATATTTCTCTTTCTTGTGTTCTGTTTTCAGGCTGTGGAGTCTAAGGTTCGAACTTCTCTTCTAATTTCTATTTGTTCGCTTTTCAGATCATGCCTCAACAATTTGAAGTTCTTGAAAACTCCTCTGTCCTAACTAGAGACAATGTGTATGGGACACGCTCTAGTCATGGGATCTATACTCGGTCTATAGGTCTAGTTTTGGATTATTCTGAAGTTCCATCGATTCCCTCTAGTCCGTCTCTGACTCCTGAGGCTGAAGTGATAAACGATGAGTTTTGTCAATCCATTCACATGTTGGCACAGTTGGTAGATACTCATTTTGAATGTGGTGTTCCTGTTACTCCATCTTCTAAGGCCACAAGGGTTGGCCAATTTATGAGGTTGAACTCTCTGACCTTTACTGATATTAAGGTGGTGGAGGATCCTCAAGGTTTTCTAGATAAGATGGAAAAACTCTTTTGTGTTATGAATGCCAGGAATGTAGAGGGTGTAGAGTTTTCAGCCTATCAGCTGAAAGATATGGCATACCAATGGTATGAGGAAAGGGATCAGGCGAGGGATGACGATGTTGAGTCATATCTATGGAAAGATTTCTCTAATGCTTTTTTGGAACGCTTCTTTCCTGAAGAGTTGAGGAAAACTAAGACGGTAGAGTTTGTTAATTTGAAACAAGGCAATATGTCTGTCAAGGAGTATGCCTTGAAGTTTTACTAGTTGTCTCGGTATGCTGCACAGTTGGTTTCTCATGTGAGGGCCTAGATAAGAAAGTTTGCTTTGGTATTGTCTCATGAGTTGATCCTTGAGAGTTAGGCTACGTTGTTAATCAAGGACATGGATATATCTAGGTTGGTTATGTACATGCAGCTGGTAGTGAAAGAGAAGAAGAAGAAGGACAAGTTGGGAAAGAGACAGGGAAAGAAGTTTAGATTCTTTAAGCAGGATGGTGGCCAGCAGCAGAGTAGCATGGATGGTGGTAAGTGGCCTAAGAGAAAGTGGGTCAATTCAAGGTCTTACTTGATGGCTAGTTCTACTTACCCAAAGCTATCAAGTGATAAGAATTTCCATAGTGGTGACAACTTCAGTACATAGGGTGCCTAATCTCAGGATAGTGGGGCCTAGTCAGCTCTGTCATATCCTCTCTACAGGTTTTGTGGTAGATTGCATCGGCGTTTTTGTGATGAGGGAGGGATAAGTGCTTCAACTATGGTCAGCCAGGCCATATGCTTAGAAACTTTCCCATTGGTAAGGTTGATTTGTGGGAAAGCAAGGTTACGGTTGCTTCATCATCATCTCCGGCACCAAAAGTTGCACCATTTAGTTTCGACACCTGTTAGAACTATCTCTATACTCTTACTACCCGACAGGAGTATGAGGCATCGCCTGATATCGTGACTGGTATGTTGAAACTCTTTTCTCGTGATGTGTACTATTTACTTAATCCTGGGTCTACTCTCTCTAATGTGACCCCATTTGTGGCTGTGCATTTTGGTTTTAGTCCCAAGTGTGTTTTGGGCTTTTTTTCTATTTCTACCTTGGTAGGTGACTCTGTGATTGCTAGAAGATTCTAGAGGGGGGGGGGGTATGGTATTTTTTGGTGTACCTGTTCGAATTAGATATGGTGGATTTTAATGTTACACTGGGGATGGATTGGTTTCACTTGTGCTATGCTTCTCTAGACTGTTGGACCCGTAAGGTTGTATATAAATTCCCCAATGAGATGATTATTGAGTGGGAGTGTGGTTCCCTAACTCCTAAGGGAAAGTTCACATCATATCTTAGAGCTCAGAGATTAATCTCCAAGGTATGTCTTAATCATGTAGTCCGAGTTAAAGATTCTAACTCGGAGGGTCCTTCTTTGCATTTCGTCCTGGTGGTGCATGAATTTCCTGAGGTCTTCCATGATGACCTTTATAGTATTCCCCCTAATAGGGAGATTGAGTTTAGGATTGATCTTGTTCCGGAAACTCGTCCAATTTTTATTCCTCAGTATAGAATGGCTCCGGCTGAGTTGAAGAAGCTTAAGAAGCAACTAAAGGATCTTTTATATAAGGGTTTTATCCATCCTAGTGTGTCCCCGTGGGGTGTACTGGTGTTATTAGTATGTAAGAAGGATGGTTGCCTTTGGATGTGTATTGATTACCGACCGTTGAATAAGGTGACAATAAAGAATAATCCTCTTCCAAGGATAGATGATTTGTTTGATCAGTTGTAGGGTGCTAAATTTTTCTCAAATATTGATCTTAGATCCAGGCATCATCAGTTAAATATTAGGGAGGAGGATATACCTAAGACTAGCTTCCGTACCTGGTATGTGCACTTTGAGTTTCTGGTTATGTCTTTTGGGTTGATTAATGCCTCGACGACATTTATGGATTTGATGTATAGGGATTTTCATCAGTTTCGAAACTTGTCCGTTATTATTTTCATAGACGATAATCTGGAGTATTCGAAAAGTGAAGGGGATCGTGTGAATCACCTCTGCTTTTTATTACAGACCTTGAAAAAGAAACAGTTGTATGCCAAATTTTCAAAATGTAAATTCTGGTTGAACGCTGTCACTTTTCTGGGTCATATCATTTCTAGTAAAAGGATCATGGTAGATTCGTAGAAAGTTGTAGTGGTTAAGAGGTGGCCAAGACCCATGACTCCAACCGATATTTGGAGCTTCTTGGGTTTAGCTGGTTATTATAGGAGGTTTGTGGAAATTTTTTTGAATGTATCTTCCCCGTTGACTAAATTGACTCAGAAGAAGGTAAAGTTCTTGCGGTTCGATGCTTGTGAGGGTAGTTTTGAAAAGCTGAAGGATAAGCTAACTTCGGCTCAGATTTTTGACTTTGCTGAAGGCACTGAGGGGTTTCTGGTCTACTGTAACGCATCTCGTGTGGGATTTGGTTATGTTCCAATACAGCATTTGAAGGTGATTTCTTATGACTCTAGATAGTTGAAGGTGCATGGGAGGAATTATCCAACTCATGACTTGGAATTATTAGTTATGGTGTTTGCGTTGAAAATTTGGTGCCAATTTTTGCATGGAGTGCATGTGGATATCTTTTCTGATCATAAGAGCATGCAATATGTGTTTACTCAGAAGGAGCTTAACCTCAGGAAAAGAGATGTCTTGAGTTCCTCAAGTATTATGACATGAGTGTTCACTACCATCCAGTAAAGCTAACGTGGTTGTTGATACTCTTATTAGGTTATCCATGGAGAGTCAAGCTGATAACGCTAAACTCACTTCCATATTTAGGGGTGAGCTAGTCATTGTAACCCGATTTGAATTGGGGTCGAATCTCGAGGAGTGAACTACAGACTTCAAGCCCTATGGGTGCTCAAATGACTAAGAGATTACCTGGAATGTTAATAAAATTGACATGACAAATAAAATGGGGGGTTTGCTTGGGAACTATTTGAACAATTTTTAGCAAATGATCAAGAGACAACAATTTTGTTCTAAACAACAAGGATGGGGGAAATCTTGGGATTGTGTCTAACTAAAGGTAAAAGTATATGGGTTAATGATGGTTTGGCATGAAATTTAGTTGTTAAATAAAGGATAGGCTAGGTCTAAGATTATTGGGGTCAATCTTTCAACAAAAGCCCAACGATTTCACCCATTGGCTCTTTCGAGCACCTAACAAGTGTGGAGTTTAAATAACTATCCAAAACCTCAACCAAGCATCCCTATTTCTAGGATGATGCTCTTGACATGATTCACACTCCCTAAACACTTATGTCTAATATAACAAAGGGTAGTAAACCATAGGCTTAGTTGTTCACTATTGCTTTGTGCCTCGATAACCCTCTTTTGAGGATGTTATGGGTGACCAAATGTTCACCTAAATCCCTCTTTCAAGGATGAAAAAGGGTTTCTAGAACTTGGAGCTTTCACTAATAAAATCCATTTGGAGATTTGGAGTTTTCACCCATCAAATTCCAACACATAAGCTCAAGCAATGGTAAAATCTATACTCAACAACTAAAATCCATAAAAACACAACAATACCCACACACAATCACACTCTAGTTTAACATAATCCCAACACCAAATTACTTAGCTACTCATGAAGAAAGTAAAGAGAAATATACCATATGGGTCATTCAAAGCATCCATTCTTCACCAAGAAACTAAGAAGTTGAGCCTCCAATTTTAATTACACACATGACCAAGATTAGGGTTTCAAGTATTCAATTTCAAAAATATCTTATGAGATAATCTATACCTAAAGAAGAAATGGTTTTTGCTTATATATGATTTGGGATTCCTCTATAACATTTTACAATTTTTCCCTTGGGCCAGTTCCCGCTGATCCACGATCGCGTGTGTTTGACCACGACTGCGACTATGCAACCATGGTTAGGTTCCATGACCGCTCTTTACAGACCACCTGGACTGATGGATACCACAGTCTGAGAGCCATGGTTGTGGTAACCGAGGCTGACTGCTTCAGGTTTCTAGCTGAACTCCTCTTGCTTCCATTTGCTCCCTTTTTAGCTCCATTCCATATATGCTTACCTTCTTCAATTTATATCTGCAAAATGTGGGTGTTAGTGCACTTAAATCCTGATAATGACTAATTTTTTAATACAAAACATGGTAGTTTGTGTGTATATTTTGTACAAATGAGTGGTAGGATTACCACTCATCAACACCCCAACTTAGACATTTGCTTGTCCTTAAGCAACACTACCTCTTACCATGAGAACCTTATCATGTGTGCCCTTATTTATGTTCCAAATGACCATGAAGACTCCAAATTGGTTTCTACCACAATTTTTTTTTCACACATGTATAGAAAAGTATTATAAATGCCTCGCATTATAACAAGGAGTGAAAAAGGATGCAATGGATCTTGGGGAGAGACTATGTGACAATTACTAACACTCTAGAAGTGACTCACAAGACGACTTCAATAATATTATACATCCACTTAGTTCATTGTGCGGAAGATGACAAAATCACCCACCTTAATTAACTTACATGCCTTCTCACAAGAAAGGAAGGTTCACCACACCTAGTTACCACTTACGCAACAAGGAAAATTAAGTGCAATCACTCGCTCTCCTAAGGAATTCTCCATGATATAAGTACCATTCCATAGTCTTGGACCTATTTTCAATCGCCACTACAATGACCACACTTGGTTGGAAATCACAAAGGGCTTTCTAAGATTGTAATGTAGGTTTAGGGTAGGGTAGGATAAAAATTTTGGACAACAAGGCTTACCCTCCTTGATCTTCTACATCAAATTCTCATCACTTTTTGCTTATTGGGCCACTTCTTTTTCTTTTGTTTCTTTACCTAATTTCTCTCTATTGCTTTACTCAAAATCTTTTCACTTTTTTTATTTAATTCCTATACTTGCATCAAGCTTCATGCACTCATTCTTTTGACGGAATATCTTTTCCTTCAAAGCAAAATGCTTACTTGCTAGGCTCGTAGGTTCTTTTCCTTTTTATGGCTTCGTGGATCAATCTACACTTTCTTTCTCTTTCCATCATCCCCAACTTAGTCTTTTGGCCTCAATTTCTATTCTTAAGTTCAAGGAGGATAGGGTTCAAGAGAGGATGATTAGAAGGGTCACGACTTATAATGTGGTTAGCAAAGAAAGGTCCAAAGGCTCAAAGAGGGTGACTAGGGGTAAATCATATTTATTGGTAGGCATTTTAGGCTAAAGTAGGTTTCAAAAATCACAAAATGTCCTATGATCATTTTACCCACCAAGCACAACCAAAATTTAGTTTTGAAAGACTAATAAGGCAAGTTCTAGATGGTACAAGTACACATGAGATGTAGACAATTAAGTTCACACACACGGTATGTGAATGTTGTAAAGGGTAGTCAATTTATCTCCTCTCTCGATACAAGGGTGGAGTATCCCCTATTTTTATGCAATTAACTTTTGGAGTCAAAGAAAGAGAGAATTTTTGTCACAAAGTTGCTCACGTCCATGCCTTTGACTTTTTGTAAAAATTTTCAGATGGAGGGGGGAGGGTGCTTGCTTTTGTATCTGAACCATGCATAGTTAATTTTCTACTCATGGAAAAAACCCAAGCTATCATCTTACATTGCAAACTATAGTATGGGCGAATTTCCATATGGTTACTAAGACTTCACCAATGGGTGTGAATGTGAACCCCAATCATCGATGCTACAGGTACACAGACTTCCCTTACATCTATGGTTAGAAACTAAAATCATGAATTATAAAAACAAGAACAAAATAACTACTCTTTGTAGGTGTGAGCACCATCAGAGTACCCGAATATTACAACCCAAATAAAAAGTAAGAATTATCCAAAAGAGCATAAAAGTATGCAGAATATCAATAATACATGTCAAAATTAAATAAATAAGGAGAAACCCCCAACTGAAAAGGTAATAGTGTCCCCACTACATAAATAATTAAGAATAAAAGAATTAAGGGTTCTCCCTGAATTTGCATCAAGGGCTGCTATCACTCTCAGACCCTGAATCATCACCATCCTTCTCAAGATCTGACCACTCAACCGAGGCCTCATAATTACTATCTACCCAAGAAATAGAGAGCCTACTTTGTGTTTTTAGAAAGTTCCATAGAATATTCACCCCTTTCCACATCTTGGTAAGGAATTTATCCCTCTTTTTCTCCCTAGTGATCATCTTTTCATGTGTTTTCTGAAGGTCCTGGTGTGATGCCGCCAAAGAGGAGTAGGCTTTCTCAAGACGATCAATAGTATCTTTTTGCTTCTTTGGTCCTCCTTGTACTCATCATAATCGGCACGTGACACACATGAGTAGTGGATGGTGGAGGGATATCCCGGCCCTTGAGGCAAGCTATCTACAAGCTCTTTAATGGTTACAATATTAACTCCAATCTCTTTGAGAGGTCCCATGGTGGTTGGTCTATAAGGCTCGGGTTCGCTATATGTTAGCTCTTACAAGTTGATCTTTCTTTAATTGTTTTTTCCTGATAAGCCTTTTCCTTGAATCCTCAATAGGTAGATGGGGGAACTAGGATGCTCCCATGTATCACTAGCATACTCTTCCACCCCTACTCTCTTACAAAGCTCAGTAATCAGAGAAGGGTAAAAGAGATTTATATCACCTTATTTTTTGAAATGATCTATTTCATTGACAATAATTTGACCAATATCTAAAGAGATTCCATCTAGAATACAAGAAACCATATGAGCATGTAATTCAAGGACTACTGTCATGTGGGTGCAAGGAGACACTCGGCTACAAATAATGTGCAACCATATCCAAGCCTAGGAAGTGAAGTCATTCATGGAGATGTTGATTTTAGTTTTGGTCCACGAGACTTCCTTTCTGAGACATAGCTGTTGTGACAACCAATTCCCCAATTTACACCCCTTCACTTTGAATTTACCTATGTCTGCCTTATTGAGCCAATAAACATCATTGATTTTCTTAGCCCCAACTTTCACCGGTTTCCCCCTTATCTTTACAATAACATTGAGTGGCTCTGAGAAAGATACTTCACTGATATTGGCATAAAATTCACGGACCCATCATTTATTTGCAAGGCATGGATCCGGAGAAAAGCACCTCTACCCTGTGTCTTCAAGTTTGTCATGAAAAGCTGGTAGCTTCTCCGGTACATTCTCCAAACAAATTCCTATTTCCAAAAGCAACTTTGTCTTTGAAAGATCACTATAGTAGTGAGTGTGGCATTCGGGTGCCATGAATCTGATGTGATCAAACTTTTACATGAGGTTGTATTGAAAGAAGTAAACACACATTATATCTTTCAACGTCATTTGAATTATGTAGGTTGTGCTAGATTGATCATTAAAGTTCATTGGACTAGGTTCTTGGGGTTGCCTGGCTAAAAATTGGAAGTATAGGATTTTTTACATGACAGGAACCTGCCTCCAGTTACCACAATCACAGCCCAAAGTTGCATCCCCATTATCGCTGTCATGGTATATGATTGCGATAGCGATGCCTGAGGCTGGTTCCATGTCAGTTCTGCATGTTCAACTTCCTCCAAAATCTAGACTACTAGCATGTTCTACCATATGGGTACAAATGAAGGTCATATGAACAATGCTACTGGTGTGTATGAATGTTCCCTTCAAAAGTAAATGTCACCATTGAAAGTTCATTTTATCAATTTATCAAACACAAGGTGTGCATATCACATTTGTCTATCTTTATTACATACTATTTGGTACTCGAGCTTTCCCCACTTGTGTGCACACCTCAATCAAGAAACCAACACCACAACAATAATAAGTATGACAACATGTAAAACATAAAAAATAAAACTTTAGGCCCTTTCTTAATCATGCACTCAATGGCCTATTTTCAAAAATAAAAGCAAGGATTCATTCCACCTACCAAAGTTGTGATGCAAGAGGGATATGCACGGAGGATTTTTGAGAGCTTACAACTTGGCAACAATGTAGCTTAGATTTGAGAGTACAATCTTAAAAAGGGAGTGTGAGGGAAATGAAGGAGACTAGAGGTTAAATGACTGAAATGACCATGACCGCGGTTAGGGGACATGACCGCAGACACCCATATGGCCGCGATCATGGTAATTGAGAGCATCTTTTGCTCCCTTGTTTTCCCCTATTCACCATTTTACTCAATTTTCATAGAATTTTACCTATTTAGATTATCAAAGAAGACTTTCACACTTGCCCTTTTTAAAGATCATTCAATGCAATCCAAAGTTCCACAAATGCATGGATTATTAATATGCAAAGATAACATCTATACTAAGAGAACATAACAAAAAAGGATACGAGCCACTCTCTTGGCATTTGTGGGTTGCCTCTTACCTAGCGCCTTAGTTATTGTCATGGAATAATGTCTTTCTTCCTTCAATCTCATGGTGGGTCCTCAAACCCCTCATCTTTCACTATCTAGTTTTCAACCTCCACCATGGGTACTACTTGGAGCTCCGCGGTTTGCTTATTTAACTTGCAAATTTTGAACGAAACCTCATCTTCTTGCACCCAAAATCTCATCTCCCACAACTCTAGATCGAAAATGGCTCTCTCGATGGAAAAGAAAGAATGACCAAGAATGATAGGCACCTCTACGTCCATCTCAAAATCCAATACAATGAAATCCTCCGGGAGAATGAATTTTTCCACCTTTATGAGGACATCAAACAATACACCCACCAGCCTTTTTATGGACCGGTCTGCCATCAAAAGTCTCATTGAGGTTGGTGTAGGATTTTCCAATCCATGATTCTTATAGATGACATACGATATTAGGTTGATGCTTGCACCAAGGTCACAAAGGGATTTTCCAAACTCACTAGTCCCAATGGTAAAATGGATAGTGAATGCTCTGGGGTCATTTATATTTTTGGCAACTTTGATATCGATGATAGCACTACACCCATGAGTAACTTCAATGGTATCACCCTCAACGAGCTTCTTCTTGGACATTAACTTCTTCATTAAATTAGCATATCCTAGGATATCTTATATTGCCTTAAGTAGTGGGATGTTTATTGAGAGGTTGCTAAGTTTTGTCATAAATTTTTTCAATTTGTCACTCTCTTCCTTTTTATGCAACCGTTGATGGAATGGAAAAGGAACATGGATGGTTGGCTTTGATTCTCCTTGCGGCTTTTCAAATTCGACCACTACTTCATCGCTTTCATCTATCTCTTTCTCATTATTTTCTTTTCTTCTTTAAGGTGTTACCTCCTTTCCCTTGGCCTTGGGCATATTTTCACGTATATCTCCTATAAGGGGATCTTCAAGTGATTTCCCACTTCTAGTGACAATTGCTCAGACTTGTGCTTCATTCTTTAGGTTAGAAATTGTGTCACTCGGAAGGCCACCTCTAGCCTCTACATTTAGTTGAATAGAGATTTTCTTGACTTGAGTTTCCAATTTTTTGATAGAGGAGGAGGGGGACACCACCATCTGGGAAAGTACAGAGAAGTTTCCCTTTAATTCATATACCATTTTGTTCGTACCTTCAACTCTACTCAAGATTCGTGCCAAAACATCTTCGATCTTAAACTTTTCGAGGTCAATGACATTTGAATCTTTGGACTTATCTCTATCATGAGGAGGAAGGTAGCGGTTATAGTCACATTTCCTATCTCTCCAATCTCTATATCGGTCACGATCTATCCAATCTTGGTTCCTACCTTAGCTTTGATAGGTGAGGCGGGAACTCCCCGAGTAGTTTGCCAACTACCAAATTTCTTGATCCAACTTCTTTGCCTTATCATCATATTCATAAGTCATTAGTTTTATAGAATTTACCAATTTTGTGGGTACACCCATAACATGTTTCATTAGAAGCTCAAGTTGGGTCATCATATTGGCCATGTTCTCCTTCTTCTCCTCTTCTCGTTTCCTTTTTTCATTAGTCACCACAGAGGTAGTAGAAGGGTCTTAAGAGCATTAGAATCATGGGTGTGACACCCCCAATTTTGTTTGGATACTTCACCTATCAAATGGAAAGCCGCAAGATGATGCAATTTTACAATAGAGCCACCCACCGCATTATCCACAACCATTTTGTTCAATGGGTCAAGATCTCTATAAAAAAATTCAAGGAGCATCTTATCTGGGTACTCATGGTTTGGGCATTGGGCTAGATTTCCATTCAACCTCTCCCACTCTTCAAACAATGGTTCTCCATTCAATTACCCAAAGTTTACAATCTCATCCCGCTTTTGAAGTATTTTCGATGGTGGGAAGTATCTATCAAGGAACACTATGGTGAGCTCCTCCCAAGATGTGATTGAGCCGGTTGGAAGTGAGCGTATCCATAAAATCGCCTCACCCATTAGTGAAAATGGGAATAGTCAAAGACGGATGGATTCTTGTGTAATATGCGCTATGTTGAATGGCGCAAAAATTCCACACAGTTTTTCAAATGAACATTTGGGTCCTGATATGCTTGACGGCCATATAATCCTTTCATTTGCAACATGTGAAGCATAACACTAGTCACATGAAACACACCATTTTCATTGGTTGGCAGGATGCGAATACCGCTTGTTTGCCCCTCTTTATTTAATTGACCCTCATCATCTAGTGGGGTATCAATGGGACAAAAATTACTTTCATTATCGCTCATTGCTCCGTTTATACTTTGATCACCTAAAAAATAGTCAAAAACAACAAAATAAAGTAAATTACCCCACTCCGGGTATTCCCAAGTAAGATTGGCATCAAAAAAGGGAAATTTATATTTCACTCCCCGACAACGGTGCCAGATAATGCTCAACTCACTCCCATAATTAGGGGTGAGGTAGTCGTTGTCAAATAATCCAATTTGAATTAGGGTCAAATCTCAAGGAGTGAACTATAGACTTCAATCCCTATGGGTGATCAAATGACTAAGAGATTGCCCGAAATGTTAATAAAAATAAAATGACAAATAAAATGGGGGTATTTTCTTGGGAACTTTTTGTACGATTTTTAGTAAATGATCAAGAGACAACAATTTTGTTCTAAACAACAATGATGGGGGAAATATTTGGATTATGTCTACCTAAAGGTAAAAGTATGTAGGTTAATGATTCTTTGGCATGAAATTTAGTTGTTAACTAAAGGATAGGCATGCTCTAAGATAATTGAGGTCAATCTTTCAACAAAACCTCAACGATTTCATCCATTGGCTCTTTCGAACACCTAACAAGTGTGGAGTTTAAATAACCACCCAAAACCTTAACCAAGCATCCCTATTTCTAGGATGATGCTCTTGATATGATTCACACTCTCTAAACACTTATGTCTAAGATTGTAAAGGGTAGTAAACCATAGGTTAAGTTATTCACCATTGCTTTGCCCCCCGATAACCCTCTTTTGAGGATGTTATGGGTGACCGAATGTTCACCTAAATCCCTCTTTCAAGGATGGCAAAGGGTTTCTAGAACTTGGAGCTTTCACTAATCAAATCCATTTGGAGATTTGGAGTTTTCACCCATCAAATTCCAACATATAAGCTCAAGCAATGGTAAAATCCATGCAAACACAACAATACCCACACACAATCACACTTTAGTTCAACATAATCCCAAGACTAAATTACTTAGCTTCTCATGAAGAAAGTAAACATAAATATATCATAGGGGTCATTCAAAGAATCCATTCTTCACCAAGAAACTAAGAAGTTGAGCCTCCAATTTTAATTACACACTTGCCTAAGATTAGGGTTTCAAATCTTCAATTTCAAAAATATCTTATGAGCTAATATATACCCAAAGAAGAAAGGGTTTTTGCTTATATATGATTTGGGATTCGTCCATATGCTCACCTTATTCAATTCATATCTGCAAAATTTGGGTGTTAGTGCACTTAAATCTAAATAATTTCTTATTTTCTAATACAAAACATGGTAGTGTGTGTGTATAATTTGTACGAATGAGTGGTAGGATTTCCACTCATCACTAGCTCATATGGATATGGAGAAACGGGAGTTAGTGAAGGACATTCATAATTAATCTAACCTTGGAGTTCATATTTTGGGCTCCGAGAATGGTGGTGTGATTGTTCAAAAAGTGGCACAATTATCTCTTGGTGAAAAAATTAAAGAGAAACAAGTGTTAGATCCTATTTTGATGAGGATCAAGGACGACGTTAGTGGGCAGAAGGTGATGGATTTTGAGATTAGTGGTGGTGGTACTTTATGGTACTAAGGGAGGTTATATGTTCCCAATGTCAATGGTTTGCGTGAGAAAATTTTGGCTAAGATGTGTGAGTCATGCTATGTGTTCCATCCTGGTTCGAGAAAAATGTATCATGACCTTAAGGAGATGTATTGGTGAAACAATATGAAGATGTATGCGGCTAATTTTGTGGCCAAGTGCATGATCTGTCAACAAGTGAAAATTGAGCACATGAGGCCTGGAAGATTGTATCAAGAGATTGATTTTCCTGAATGGAAGTGGGAAGTAATCAACAGGGATTTCATTACCGGTGTTTCTTGGTCTCGAAACCAATTTGATTCGATTTGGGTCATCATGGATAGGATGACAAAGTTGGATCACTTTTTTCTAGTGAGGACTAACTTCTCGACTGAGGATTATGCAAAGTTGTACCTCTCCGAGATTGTGAAGTTTCATGGGGTACCTGTTTCTATCATATCCAATCGTGGTACACAGTTTAAATCTCACTTTTGGTGGTCGTTTAAAAAAGGATAGGGGACTAAGGTTAGTCTGAGTATTGCTTTTCACCTACATTTAGATGAGCAAGAATAAAGAAATATTCGAACATTAAAGGACATGCTTAGAGATTGCATGATTGATTATGGTGGTAGTTGGGTTGAACATTTCCCTAATAGATTATGCCGACAACAATAGTTACCACTCTATCATTGGGATGGCTCTATTTGAATCCTTGTAGGGTAGGAGGTATAGATATCCTATTGGATGATTTGAGGTTAGTGAAATAGAGATATTTGGCATGGAATTAGTTCACCAGGCTATTGAAAATTTAAAGGTGATTTGAGATAGGATTAGGGCTACCCAAATTTGCCAAAAGTCCTATGTGGATAAGAGATGAAGGGAATTGGAGTTTGAGGTTGGTGATAGAGTGTTCCTGAAAGTGTCTACCATAAAGGGAGTAATGCGGTTTAGGAAGAAAAGGAAGCTCAGTCCCTGGTTGTTGGCCCGTACTTGGTTTTGAGGAGGGTTGTAAATGTTGCATATGAGTTGGAGTTACCTTCTAGATTGATACCTTATAGCTTGAGCTCTATTCACCCGGTATTCCTATGTCTCTATTTTAAGTAAGTGTTGGTGATCCATTGCAAATTGTGCCCATCAAGATATTGGGTATTGCGCCAAAGCGCACACACAAGTGTACGTGGTCTCACCAAGTAATACAGTGGCCTTAAATAAATCCGAATATCAATCCCTTAGAGATTTGTATCAACAACTATCTAATTCAAGTTCAACTATTAAGATTAAAGTGGAGAAATGTAACCAAAAGAGTTTTGAAAGTTTGTAAACTAAAAGTAAACAAAAATAATGCGGAAAAGTAAAACTTTCAACAAGTAATGGATGAAAACCCAGGGTTAAGTCACTGTGAACAATCATACTATGCTAATGAACTTCATTCATTAGATTACTTATCTTGGTTGTTGATTCATAGGGTTTATCGTATGATCATGTTCTCCCGACCTCTAACCTTCTACCTAACTGGACATTACAACTACATCATTGAGTGGGGATGTAATAATCAATTTAGATGCATTAATATGTCATCTTACATGTGAACAATCAAGGATTCTAGGTATATCCCTACCCAAGTCACTAATTCAAATTCCTTATTTTTTAAAAGAATAAGAACCTTAATCAATTCATCCCCACTTTCTATCTTCCTATTCCCCCTCCCGAGTTCACAAGGTCAATAATATATGTATTATAAGGGATTAAAATCCTTAAAATAATGATAAAAAGGATAAACAAACAACCAATTATGATAATCAATTCAAACAAGATCAATTCTAAGAGAAGGTAAACATGTTCTTGGTCGTAACCTCAGAAAGGGGGCTTTTAGCCACTCATGAACATAGTCGTAATCAAGATGAATAAATACATGATAAAATCCATTAAAAAGATAAATTAAATAATAAAATCCCTAATTTAAATTTTTTACAGATCCTCTAAAATTTTCAAAGCCGTCCAAGGTGTATAACATCAAGTACAAGTGTCCTATTTATAGGAGGACAAAGCTGCTGAGTTATTCCACTAGGCCGTGTCGCGGAGTTAATTTTCTGCGTATAGATCCTCCACGCACTATTATTGTGGATAAATACTATTTTTTGTTCCTTAGTAATCTAATGGTGTATGTAAATAACCATTTGTCCTTAGATTTGGTCTGCGACGTGCCATGGACTTCCAAGAGGTCCATTTCACGTCAAATTGTGTCTTGTGCTTTCGTTGATCCATTCTAAGCCCTTTTTTGTTGTTTACACTAGATTTGAATCTTTTATATCCTTAATATATAATAATAATAAACACACAAAGAATCCTATATCATTAAACACAACAAATTAGAGCTCAAAACAACACAACATCCAAGACGACGAACTAGTAACTTATGCTAAGAATACTAGTTTTGCCCCTTTTGATCTTTTACTTAGTCTTGACTCTTGGATTGATTCAATTTCACTTTAAACACTATAAAAAAGTTTTCCCAAACATAATTACACAATAATAACATTATTAACTTATTATAAACATTATAATCCATCGTGATACACTAGATAAACACCTAGCACAAACTAGTAACACTAGTTCTCTCGGTTGAACTTTAAATGATAAATTTGAATCCACACTTATTTAAAAAACCTTTAAACATTGTAATCATGTAATTAAGCACTTATATTATTATTTATATCATCATTGACTCATTAAGAACACAATAAGTCCTAAAAAACACAGCTAAATGAGCCTGGATAACAACACTGAAGTGCATAAATTCACCTCAGCTTATGATGCTTAGAGTAAAGAGTTGTTTGAGGATGAACAAGGCTTTAAGTATGGGGTGATGATCTGAGGATGAAAAATGCTTTAAGTGTGGCCTTATTCCACAATCCTATTTGAAAAGACGGTCAAAAGTGAGATGTAAATTGCGTACCACGATCGAAGATAATAGAAACACGTACCCCTTGTAACTTTACAATCACTTGGAGGTACAACCTTGCATATACACTTCTGAATCAGATTTCACAGGGGAATACTAAATGGAATGATGACTCGAGGAGTGCTCCTAAGAAGGTTGTGGGTGTGTTAGAGGTAGATCAATTCACTGCGTTATCAGCTCAACTTTCTACGCTACAAAATAAGATTACTAATCAATTCAGTACCATGAAGTTAGGGGTTACACTGCCGACAATAATAACAAATGTAGTTCAATAGGAAAATACATGGTTTGAAGTTTGTGGTAGTAGTGAACGTGCAATAGATGCTTGTGCGGTTAATCCAAATACTGTTAAATATGTGGAGAATGTTAATCGTCAGGGACAACAAAACTTTTGTAACACCTATAATCTAAACTGGAGAAACCATCCCAATTTCTCATGGGGTGGAAATCAGGTGTAGAGTAACAAATAATATATGGGGAAAGCACAACAAAATCAACTGTTGCAGGTTCAATAGAATCAGACCACATCTCAGACCAACAATATTGTAGAGATGCTGAAAAATATTATGGCTACTCAAGAACAGTTGGTAGCAAATGTGAAGAGCCAACAAATGATTACTAAGAACTTAGAGATTCAGATGGATCAGTTGCCAAGAACAGAATACTAGACCTCAGAGAGGTATTCCAAGTGACATCGAGCCAAATTTAAAATAAGTAAATGTAGTCACAACTTAGAGTGGATTGGAGTTGAAAGAGTCAGAACCTAAACAGGTGAAATCAAAGGACATTTATGCTACAAAAGAAAAATATTACAAGCAGTACAAGAAGGATAAAGTGGAAGTGAATACAGAAAAATATGAAAAAGTCAGACCACCTCCACACTTCCCGTAAAGTTTGCGAAAATATCAAGATGAGACTAGTAACAAGAAGTTTTTAAAGATTTTGAAATAGGTTATTATAAATCTCTCTCTTGTTGACATATTATAGAGTGTTCAAAGTATGAAAAGTATGTGAAGGACATTGTTGCAAACAAGAACCGTTTGACTGAATATGCTACAGTCACAATTACTGAAGAGTGCACTTCCAAAATTCAAAATTAGTTGCCCACAAAGTTGAAAGATCCAGAAAGCTTTACCTTGCAGATTACCATCGGTCAATCAATCAGTACAAGGGGTTTATGTGATTTAAGGTAAAGCTTTGATCTAATGCCCACATCTTGGTATAGAAATATGGGTCTTGGGAGTCCCAAACCCATGACTATTATTTTGCAGTTAGCTGATAGATCTCTTGCTAGGCCTGACGGGATCATTGAATTTGTATTGGTGCAAGTGGGATTACTTATTTTCCTGGTGGAATTTGTTATTCTTGACTTTGATGCTGATTTGGCTATTCCATTTATTTTGGGACATCTATTCTTAGAAACTGGGCAATCTCTTATTGATATAGCTGCAGGAAAGATAGCCATGAGAGCTCATGACAAGGTTGAGGTTTTAGATGTGTATAAGGAAATAAAGTTTCCTGCTATATATATGAAGAAGTTTCTGCTATTACAATAGTCGACCTTGAGTCTGCGTACCACTTTTTAATATCTAGTAACCCACTTGAGCGAGTTTTAATGGGGGGGGGGGTGATTTCTATGGTGATATTGAAGCACTTGAAATGGTGAAAATTATGGATTTAGCATTGATTGATAATAGAATCACTGAGTTAGAACCTTTGAATAAATCAATTGGACCATTTCCAAAGATGTCTGTTGATGAAGCACCTAAACTAGAGCTCAAGCCTCTTCCTCCTCATTTAAGATATGTTTTCCTTGGTGATAATGATACTTTGCCTATGATTATGTCTGTAAGTTTATCTAATATGTAGGTGCGAAAATTAGGGGTAGTTTGAAAAAGAAGGAAAAAGACAATTAGATGGCATATTTCGGACATCACAGGAATCAATCCAGCCTTCTGTATGCACAAAATACATATAGAAGAGGGATAAAAAGTTAGTGTGTAACATCAGTGCAGACTGAACTTGGTGATGAAAGAAGTGGTCAAAAAGAAAGTAATAAAGTGGCTTGATGCCGGGATAGTCATCCCATATCCGACAGCAAATGGGTCAGCCCTGTACTCTATATCCTAAAGAAAGGTAGGATGCCTGTGGTGATCAACGGAGATAATGATATGATTCCCACTCGCATGGTGAATGGTTGGACGATCTGCATCGATTACCAAAAACTGAATAAAGCTGCCAGGAAGGATAATTATCCTATCCCGCTCATTGGTCAAATATTAGACACGTTGGTTGGGTAGGAATACTATTGCTTTTTGGATGGATACTTAGGGTATAATCAGATCACAGTAGTACTAGAAGTTCAATAAAAGACCATAATTACATGTCCATATGGCACGTACGCATTCAGGCACATGATTTTTGGCCTTTTCAATGATCTAGAAATGTTCCAGAGATGCATGATAATGATTTTATATGATATAGTGGAAGAATTAATAGAGGTATTTATGGATGACTTTACTATCTGTGGTAACTCTTTTGCTATTTACTTGCAGAATATGTATAGAGACTTGGCCCATTATGAAGAGACAAATCTTGTACTGAACTTGGAAAAGTGCCACTTTTTGGTCAATAAAGGAATTATCCTTGGTCATAAGGTGTCACACAAAGGACTTGAAGTAGATAGAGCCAAAGTTGAAGTTATTGAAAAGCTACCTCATCTTGTGTCAGTGAAGGGAGTGAGAAGCTTTCTTGGGCATGCGGGATTTTATAGGTGCTTCATCAAAGACTTTTTGAAGATCACAAGTCCAATGTGAAAGTTGTTGGAAAAAAACGCTAAGTTTGATTTTGGAACTGATTGTTAGCAAGCATTCGAGGGTCTAAAGAAAAGGTTGATAAAAGCACCCATATTGATTTCTCCTTACTGGGCATTACCATTCGAGTTAATATGTAATGCCAATGATGTGGCTGTTGGAGCGTTGTTGGTGAAATGAAAATACAAAGTATTTAATTCTATTTACTATGCAAATAAAGTGCTAAACGCGGCCCAGGTGAATTATACAGTCACAGAGAAGGAGATATTGGCGCTTGTTTTTGCATTCGATAAATTCAAATCATATTTGGTTTGCACCAAGGTAATTTTTCACATAGACCATGCTTCCATCAGGTACATGTTCAACAAAAAATATGCAAAGCCATGAGTGATCAGGTGGATTCTATTAGTCCAATTAATCTAAAGGTGCATGATAGAAAATAAGTTGAAAATTCGGTGGCAGGTCATCTATTGAGGCTAGAGAATCGGGATCACATTACTGATGATACACATTAATTTGGGAAGAGTTTTTAGATGAGAAATTATTGGCTTTCGATGTGTTTGAGATTCCTTGGTATGCAGACATTATGAATCTATTAGTCAGTGGTATTTATCCTCCTGAAGCTACCAGTCAACAGAGAAAGAAGTTGTTACATAATTTTGTGCATACATATAGGGTGAGACCTATCTCTTCAAATAGGGTACTGATGGGATTATGCACAGATGTATTTCTAAAGTTGAATATAAACAAGTACTACAAAAGTGTCATTCATCTCCTTATAGGGGCCATCATGGGGGCGAACGAACATCTAGAAAGGTGCTACAGTCAGGTTTCTTTTGGACAACATTGTTTAAAGATGCGGTTGCCTATCTAAAAAGGTGTGATCAATGTCAGAGAGTAGGCACAATAGAAAGGCTCCATAAGATTCCCCTGAATAATATTCTAAGGTTGAGGTATTTGATGTTTGAGGGATAGACTTTATGGGGCCATTTCCACAATCTTATGGCAATTTATATATCCTAGTGGTAGTCGATTACATATCTAAGTGGGTAGAAACTTCTACCTTTCCCACAAATATTGTGAGAGTTGTGATGATATTTGTGAAGAAATATATCTTCTCTTATTTTGGCACACCCAGAGCTATTATTAGTGATGGAGGTACTATTTTATGAATACTTGGTTTAAAAAATTTGTTATCTAAATGTGGTGTTCAGTATAAGGTGTCCACGACATATCACCCATAAAACAGTGAACAAGTAGAGGTCTCTAATCATGAAATCAAGCAGATATTGCAGAAGATGGTTAATGGCCAGCATAAGGATTGGTTAGAAAAGCTGGATGATGCACTGTGGGCATATAGGATAGCCTATAAGAAGCCTATTGGGACCTCTTTATATCACTTGGAATATGGAAAAGCTTGTCACTTGCCTGTGAACTTGAGCATCAAGCTTATTGGGAAGTGAAGAAATTAAATTTTGATATGAAGACTACGGGTGAAAAGAGATTGTTGAAACTGCATGAACGCGATGAGTTTTGTCTTCATGCTTATGAGAATGCTAAATTGTATAAAGAAAAGACTAAGAAATGGCATGATAAGCATATTCTAAATTGAGATTTTGAACCTGGGCAACTTGTTTTGCTATACTCTTATGCATGATGACATTGATATAAATATAGGTGCAGTCATTTTTTTTGCAATGAAAAAGGCGCGATACCATGAGGGATGCCGATACAGGTTTGATGGACTGCTTACTACATTTTTGAGAAAGCATAGGGTTAAGGAAAAAGACCTGGATTACAAGAATATTGTGGATATGCGCCCTATTAATATGATTAGAGTTAGGATTTTAGCTGTGGATCATGGGCCAATACTTACTATGCTTGAGATTTAGGTTTGGAATAACGAGATTATAGCTAGGATGTATAGGATGTAGATGTTACAACTTCGAGTAAGGGGGGAACTAGCTACGAATGAGCAAATTTAGGCAGTTGAGTTAGATTTCCCTATTGCTCACCATGCTTGGACTTTACTATGGATAGGTCCATACTTTGTTGAGCCTATTGATGACAACGTGACTACTGATGAGGAAAGACACTTATAAGATTCAGACATTGAGTCAGAGGAGGAAGAACATCCTAATATAGGAGCTGAGGAACATAGTCTAGATGATAATACAGATGATGATGACATGGACGAGACCTGACCCAGGAGTTAAATGCCACCTTATTACTTGGATTTATTTGTAAGAACTGGGACAGTGCTTCCTTTTAAGTGTGGGGTGGTGGTATCGCATATCTCATTCTCACTCCTTGTACTTTGTTTTATTCCGTTGGATGTTTTTATTCTGTTGGATTTTTTCCTTTTTGGGTGTTGGACTTAGTAATTCTAACTATTTGGAATGATACGATCTGTAATAGTTAGTATTTAGTAATGGTTTGCTCATTAGTTGTGTGCTTAATAGTTGCTTTACAATTTTTGTTTTTGCCCTCAAGGCAATTCTAAATAAATCATAATAGTTTGTTTCCCTCCCCTATGATGGATGGATGAGGACCGTCTTAAGGAGAGTTAGTCGTAGGAAATTAAGAAGTGATGAGAACAGAATTACAACTTAGGGAGAAATGCCTTGTGTTGGGCCATTGGGACAGTGAATTGGAACATATCTATCTTGAAATAGAAGAATGTCATAAACTAAAAAGGGAGATAATTTTAGATACTTAATCTCAATAGGTGTAATTTTTGGTTAGTTGGCTTAAAATTTGAATTTGACGAAATACGAGGTCAGAAACCATAAGGATCTGACTTAAATCAGTATGCACCAATAGTGAGAGAGTTGTTTTAGTTATTCTACATGTATAGTGATGTTTAGAACTTGTCTGATGTGTTTACAAAGCTAAACAAAGGATGTTGGGTCTAGGAAATAATGTAGGAATTTTTGTTGATAGCCGAATATTTAGACCGTGTTTACCTACCTTTGTGCATAGCCCTAGTTAGCCCTGTTGAACCTATAGCTTGATTTCTTTGGTAACCTCATATTAATCCTAATACCTTATTTGATAAAACTTAATTTTATCCAAATATCCTAAGCGCTTTAGTATAAAAATTAATTGAGTAAGGAGTGTGATAAAATAAGAGAATAAAAGGTGAAAGTGATGCCCCAACGTACTGTTTATTGGTGTGTAAAGTTGATGTGTTGTGATTGGGAATGAAAAAGAAATTTTGTGCTCAAAATTAAATCATGAATTAATACAAAATATTCCCACCATATTATGTTAATGAGCTTAATAAGATGGGGTAAAACAAAAGATGTGTGAATGTAGTAACGATGAAAGTTGGTTGCTAGAGACTGATCTTAATTGTACAATGTGATATATTAAAGTTCTTAGAGAGATTATACACTCTTTCCTAAATAGTTCCTACCCATCCCTTAGCCTATATTGCAACCATGAAAGACTAGTTGATCCTTCATCCCAACATCTGACAATTAGTGGAGTAGTACACTAAGGGCAAGCTTATGGTTCATTATCTATCATGTATGAATTCTTTGTTGAGAGTGAGTGATTTAATTATGATATTCTCATTACATTGTATATTTTAAGATTATGACTGAATGTGGGGAACTTTCTTTTATAAGGGTGCATGTGGGAGATAGTTAGGTAACGTATAGTGTTTTTAGATTGAGTGATTTGATTAAGTTTGCCAACAAATTGGAAGTTCACTATTGAGCTAAAGATGTTTGAAAGGAATTTTCCTATGTTTATAGAGGTGAATTGACATGTTTTAGCTAAAAAGTCATTGTTAGGTTTATGAGTTCCCAATACAAGCATTTCACTTAGGTTTTGATGTTAAGCTTAATTAGGTATATCATTGAATAAAATTATTTGAGGATGCACAATGTTCTAAGTGTGGATTGGTGATCTGGGGCATATTTATATGTCCAATCACCAATATTCACCCATATTAGGAGTTGCTGTGTGAGCTAAAATATGTTATTCTTATTATATTTGAGCTTTAATTGCATTCCGTATCTAATGGACATAATTAGTTTATGAAGGTCTAAATTGTGATAAAATTATACTCATGAACGAGAAGTTAACAACAAATGGAGCGATGGGATTGATTTTCTGATATAAGGAGATTGGAAATTGTCTTGGAAAGTAGAGAATGAAACAAGGAAGAATAAGTTGAGATAACAAAATCCAGTGACTCATCGCGATTAGACCGCATTGTGGAGTTAGATGCTGAAAACTAGCCCCACATTGCATTGCAGTAAAGATCACACATCAGGAAGTAAAGTCCAACTATAAAAGGAACAATTTAATTCATTGAGAAATACTTTTGGTAGACATAAGAAGAAGAGAAAATCACTACAATTTATTACTTAGGGTTATTTAAACTTCATTATTCAGAGATTACTTTTGGGTATGTTTAATTATTCATTTTTGATGTTGAATTCAAACATGAGTGGCTAAACACACTTGTTCTGGGGTTGAGGCCGAAAACTTTATTGCACTTTGATATTCTTTACCGTAGTTTAGTGTTGAATTATCTTATGGGTTATTCTTAATCTTTTGTGCTTACTATTTTGATGATTGACCACCATTAAAATAAACCTATATTCCTATATGAACCCGGGAGGAGACTCATAGGATAAAACAAAGAGATTAAGGAGCAAGGACCTCATTCTTTTATAAAATAAGAGATTTGAATAGACATCTAGGATAGGGATATACCTAGAAGCCTTGTTTGGTTCACTTGTAGGAAGATACCTTAATGCATCTAAATAGATTATTGCATCCCTGATCAACGATGTAGCTGCAATGTCTAGTTAGGTAGAAGATTAGAGGTCAGGAGACCATGATCATACTACAAATTTTGAGAATCAGTAACCCGATAATCAACTAAACTACGATAAGAATAGTGATTTGTAGGATTGTTAAAAGTGTATCAACCCTAGAATTCTCACTATTATTGTTTACAACCCTGCTTATGTTGCTATTCTCACAATTTGATATTTTGTTATTAATTATATATTTACTTGAAACTTCACAATCATCTTAATACTTTGAACACTTAATATGTTTTTTTCAAAAACTAAAGTTGGTTGAATTTCTAGTTACATAGTCCTCGTATGTGCGATATCCGATTATTCTACTCACTCAAAAACTTGTTATGCCCAAGTACACAAGCAAGTGTACGTGGTATCACCAAGTAATACAGTGGACTTAAATAAAGCCGAATATCAACCCTCAGATACTTGTATTAAGAACTATATAATTCAAGTTCAACTATTGAGATTAAAGTGGTGCAATGTAACCAAAAGAGTTTTGAAAGATTGTAAGCTAAAATAATGTGGAAAAGTAAAGAATTTTGACAAGCAATGGATAAAAACCCAGGGTTAAAGCACTGTGAAAAATCAAAATATGCTGATGAACTTCATTCGTCAGTTTACTTATCTTGGTTGTTGATTCACAAGGTTTATCGTATTATCATGGTCTCCCGACCTCTAACCTTCTACCTAACAGGACATTACAACTACATCATTGAGCGAGGATATAATAATACAATTATATGCATTAAAATTTCATCCTACATATGAACCAATCAAGGCTTCTAGGTATATCCCTATCCTATTCACTAATTAAAATTCCTTATTTTATAAAAGAATAAGAACCTTACTCTATTCATCCCCATGTTCTATCTTCCTATTCCCCTTCTCGAGTTTACAAGGTTGAACAATATATGCATTCTAAGGGTAAAAAATCCTCAAAATAGTGATAAAAAGGATGAAAAAACAACCAATTATTCTAAGTAATTCAAACAAATGCAATCCAAAGCAAAAGTAAACATGTTCTTAGACTTAACCCCAGAAAGGGGGCTTTTAGCCACTCATGGATATAGTGGTAATCAAAATGAATAAATACATGATAAAATCCACTGAAAAACTAAGGTACAGTAATAAAAACCCTAATCGAACTTTTTCCATCCCATATCCAAGTTTGAAAGCCGTCCAAGGTGTATGACATCAATTACAAGTGTCCTATTTATAGGAGGACAAAATTGCTAAGTTTTTGCACTAGGCCGCAGCGCGGGGTTAATTTTCTTCTTCTAGATCTGATACACACCCTTATCATGGATACATACTGTTTTTTGTTCCTTAGGAAGCTCCTAGTGTATGACACACACCATTTGGACTTAACTTTGGTCGCGACGCGCCATGGACTTTCAAGAGGTCCATTTCATGTCAAATTGTTTCTTATGCTTTTGTTGATCCATTCCAAGCCTTTTTGTGTTGTTTACACTTTATTTGAAGCTTTTATATCCTTAATATATCATTATAATCAACTCACCAAGAATCTTGTATCATTAAACAAAACAAATTAGAGCTCAAAACAACACAACATCCAAGATGACGAACTAGAAACTTAAGCTAAGAATACTAGTTTTGCCCCTTTTGATCTTTAACTTAGTATTGACTCTTGGATTGATTAAATTTCACTTTAAAAACTATAAACAAGTTTTCACGCACATAATTACATAATCATACCATTAGTAACTTATTACACACATTAGAATCCATCACGATAAACTAGACAAACACCTAGCTCAAGCTAGTAACACAAGTTTTCTCGGTTGAACTCTAAGTGCTCAATTTGAATCCAAACTTTTTTGAAAATAACTTTAAACATCATAATCATGTACTTAATCACTTATATTCTCTTTTATATTATCGTTGACTCATTAAGAACACAAAAAATATAATGACCCTTTAGGTCATTATCTGTATTCTTGCCTATGTCTACCGATAAAGCTTCTGTATAGCCGTCCCAAGTCATTAGATACTTGTGGGACTGATAGTTTGGTTACCTAGTGGTTTTTTTGGTTTATCAAACCACTTTCTCAATAGGAAGTCTTTATTGGTCCTAATTGAACACAAAGCAAAAACTTTGATAAAACAACCTCGTATGCATAATTCAACTTCGCCAATATGTATGGAACATCAAAAACTATAGGGTTGCATATTTTATATGTTTGAAACGAACCCTGAATGCATCTTAAGGAATTTACCAAAGATCGAAACCAAGTTCCAATCTTCATCCATGCCTAGTGTTGACTGAGATGCTATGACTGCAGTACCGTGACCACGACTAGCCAGAGGGCACGACCGCGCTACCTGAGCCTGGGAAAAGCCTATTTAAAAGATATATTGGATAAAATTTTGACTATTTTGTGCCTCATTCTTGAGATTAAAACCTAATAGAGTGAAAAATCTTCCAAGCAAGTCATGTGGGATAATTGGAAGCATAATCAACCTGTGAAATCGAATCTTGCAACAAATTTAAGGTATGGCTCCTTCTAGTTTTGTATTAATTTCTTGAAAGGTTGACCCAAAACCTCTAAGGGCTTAAGACTTATATTAAGCCACAATTGTGATAATTTTATTCAAATTAGTTGAGGGTTATAACTCCTTAATGATATTTAAGTAACATGTTGGTCTCAGAAACTCATTTTCCAAAGGTGGAACCCACTGGGGGTTTTGATGTCATTTTGAACCCTTGGCACAATGGTGTCGTAATGGGTATTGTTAATCTTGTTGTAATTCTTTAATTTTATTGTTGATAGCTTTGCTCGCAGAGGAAGGAGCTTCAACAAAAGGAAAAGAAAAGCTTGTCGGTTCATGAGTTGCTTGGACTCAAGGTAGGTTAGGCATACCCATAGTTAGATTGAGCCTAGTTGTAATATAATTGTTGATATCTTATGAGATTAGGAGGGGTTCTTAAATGATAAATGATTGAATCATGATGCTTGAGATTAGTTGATTCTCATAGGTTGTTAAACTTGTAAAAGTATGATTGTTAACCTTTATCTTAGAACCTTGGATAGTTCTATGTATAGTCTCATAAAAATTATAAGAACACTTTATTTTTTCTACTAGATGCGAATGATGTTGTTCAATGACCTTAAGATTATGTTTACTTAGATATTGCTTAATTATGGATTGACGTTAGTGCTGGGTTGACTTAGAGGGAATGATTGAATAAGATTTCCCCAATAGGTTTAGTAAGGATTGATAAGTCCTTATAGTATGATTTAGATAACCTAGACTAATTTCGGGAAGAAGTTAGTCTTGTTAGAAGTGAGCCTTGGCATTATTAGGATTTAGGTGTGGGTTACCCACCTTAATCTTGAACTACGAGATTCCTTAGCGTCCTAGATACTTGATGAGCATCTAAACTCGATTATTGATTTATGAATAAAGATGATGGTTGAAAAATATGTATACTTGATTGGTTGTCTTATTGCCATGTATGGATAGCCATGGAAAGATGGCAATTATGTACATCATCTAGATACTCATGCTTATTCTCTACTCATATGTCACGATGATGACTAGTAATAAAGGATGATAGTTCATGCATTTTGCATCTCTATTACTCAATTATTGTGAACTTGTGTATGTTTGTTGATTTGGGCCATATATATATGTATACTGTTGCCTTAGAAAATATTATTGATATTATGATGATGTCCGGTGAATCCGAATAAAACATTAATGATATGATGATGTCCGACAAGGCTAGGGGATATTATGATGATATTGATACTCGGTTTAAGTCTGGAGGATACTATTGTGATGGCATATTGAAACCCGGTAAGACTGGAGGATATTATGATAATATTGATACCCGATTCTAGTTCGGAGGATACTATTGTGATAGAATATTGATACCCGGCAAGACCGGAGGATAGTATGATGATATTGATACCCGGTTTGAGTCCAGAGGATACTATTAAGATGATATTGATACCCGGTGAATCCGGAACAGGTAATAATGTTATGATGATACCCGGTGAATTCTGAAGAAGTAATGATGTTATGATGATGTCTGGTGAATTCGGAAGAGGTAATGATGTTATGATTCTATGTGAGGAAACATTATATAAGTGCATGTGATAAGTATATATATGAGGTTATACCATATGTGGATAACCGTTGATGTATTCGAGACATGATGTCTTCCTTGGTAATTTATACTCATTTTTTCTCACTAATTACTAGTTAAGATGAATGACTCGTATTGATGCTAATTAGTAACTAGAAGTGGATTATGCTAAGTATTGGGTTAAGGCTTATTGATAAGCATAATCTTGTGTAGAATCTAGGGCTCACCTAGTAAATCTACTTGGCTTGGGTAAATTTTCATATTATGGAATTTCGTCTAGTAAAGTAGTTTACGTGACAACTAGTTATTTCTAATTAATGACTATGACATGAATACTAGAAGTCTAGTAAATTAGTTGGTAGACCTTACTTGACTAAAATATGGAAACTAGTCCTTAAGGTTATGACATGCCTAATGATGATGGGCTTAGTATTTTATGATGAATATCTAGGTTGACTTCTAATATGTAATGCCATGGTGGCTTAATTAATGGCTTCTATAATGAGAATATTAACTAGAAAATGACATTGTGATAGATGAATAATTAATAGTAGTGGTAAAATGTAACTTTTCCCTATTGAATGGCTAGTAACTATAAGACTTGTAACCTAGTGGCTTACGAAAATAGAGGCTAACTAGTTTAGACCTCACATGGATTTTATTGGCAATTTAGAGGATGAGTAATTATATGATTATGCTATAACCATATTTATTTTGTCATGATTACATTACAGTATAGACATTGGACGTGGATCTCGGTAATAAGCAATGACGGGGTTTTTCTACTTGCAACTTTAGCATTTGTGGAGTAGTTGTGATTTATTGTATTATTGGTTGATCTTTTGGTGTACTTTCTGGCGGTATAGGACTCTATGATGAGTTCTTTCTGTTGCATTTTTTTGTGTACTTCCCGATGGTATGGGATGTTGAGGTAAGTTCTTATGCTTTTGTTCTAAGGGTGGTTGATGTTGTTTATTATTCATAAATGCCTTGTTATCGTACATGTGACTTTACACTTCCGAAATGGTACTTAGTTGGTATGGTGATGTTGGGGTATATTTTTATAGTGCATCATACTATTGCATTATTAGTAAGGTTATTGATATCGTGATATAAAAAAAGATTCAGGTTCGATCCTATACTTGACTTTTAGATTATTTTATTACCTTATATCATTTTTATATTATAATTTAGCTTAGTTGACCGATGATGCCTACTGAGTACCTATGTTTTGGTACTCATACTATATTTCTGTACCTTTTGGTGTAGACCTAGGTTCTAGTTGCCATCGTTGAGATAGTTCATGCCGCGTTGACTATCTGGAGACATGGTGAGCTCTTGAAGTTCAAGTTTCCCTCTTTCCCCTCTATCTTTATTTGTATTTTTCTTTTGAGACAAATGTATGAGACTATCTAAGATAATTTAGACTTTGAGATTGTAAATTCTGATTGTCAAGTTTAAAAGCTCTTGTACTAATACTATCAGATCATGGGATTGGTATTGAATATCGGTTGTCTTTAGTTGTGAAATGCTATTGTTTATATTATATTCATATATACGTTCTACTGTTGGACATTTATACCGAGGTAATTTATTGCATTAGCTCCGGGTTACGGTATTGTCTTACCAATCAGAGGAATCTGGTTGGTGTTATCATAACTCAGAATTAGTGTCCTGACAAATTGGTATCAGAGCTAAGGTTTCACCGATATTATTATTAGAAGAGCAAGTGTCTAATAGAGTCCTGCAGATCGAAACATTGAGGTTTGTTCCCTATCTTTGAGAGGCTATGGGAAATTCTTAGGAGTCTTTCACTTATTTCATTCTTATCATGCTAACAATCTGATTTGGTTTGTAGGATACTCTTTTGAATTTACTCTTACACAGATTCCTAGGACATGTGCTTCAGTGATATGTGAGAAGGGTCCTGAGACCCAGACTTGTGATTTATCCCCAGTTAGGGATCAAGGTGTACCTCTTCAAAATCATATTCCTATACCCTAGCCCGAGACTCTTCCACCTCATCCAGCAGTGGTCCAGGGACCATCCTAGGCTCCATCAGGATTCATCCCCTCTTCTTTGCTTAGGGATGCTTTGGTTAAGCTGTTGGGTATTATTGATAGTTTGCATTCTATCAGAGCAGGAGTGCAGCCTACAGCTTAGCTCCTGGAGTTGAGGTTCCTCCTATTCCGGGTGTTGTTTAGTCGATAGTGGTTCAGCCATTTGTGACCCAGTCTGCTATGTCTGCTGAGGAGCAGAAGATGCTGGGTAGGTTCTTGAGGTTGGCTTCACCTAGATTTGCTAGTGCACTTGGAGAGAATGCATTTGAGTTTCTGACTGCTTGTGAGGATATGATTCGTGGGTTAGGACTTGTTGAAACTCGTGGAATGGACTACACTATATTTTTGTTTGACTTGTCTGCTAGATAGTGGTGGAAGGGTTTTATGAGTTCTAGACCAGTTGGATCTTTCCCTCTATCTTGGGCTCAGTTCTCTGAGATGTTCTTGGATAAGTTTATGTCGTGTATCCTTAGAGATTATTTGAGAGATCATTTCTCTAGGTTGGAGTAGGGTTCTATGACAATCACTGATTATGAGGCTCATTTCCATGCGTTGGCTAGACATGTGACTTCTATATTAGATACTGAGTATGAGAGGGTTTGCTGCTATGTGAGAGGATTAAGACTTACTATTTGGATGGCTACTAAGAGTTTAGTTGCTGCAGGTTAGACCTTTACTGAGGTTTCAAATCATGGTAGGGTGATAGAGGACAAGCAATGAGAGGGCTGTGAAATATTCCAGTCTAGGAGACACACCATTGATTTTGAGGGTGTCTTGAGATTTTAGGGTCTTATTTGTGTTCCCCTACTCGATGATTTGATTTCATTGATTCTGCATGAGGCTCACAGTTTTATACATTCTATTCATCTCGGTACAACCAAGATGTATAAAAATCTAAGGCGGTTGTACTTGTGGGATGGTATGAAGAAGGATCTGACATATTTTATGGCTCTTTGCCTATGTTGTCAGTAGTTTAAGGTCGAGCATCAACGATCGGGTGGATTGACTCAGAGATTGTCGATTCCCAAGTGGAAATGGGAAAGGATCACCATGGACTTCATTAGTGGGTTTCCTCATACTTTCCATGTTCACTATGGTATTTGGGTTATTGTGGATCGCTTGACCAAGTTGGCGCACTTCATTCCTATTCAAATGAATTTCAGTACTGAGAGATTAACTAGATTTATGTATGGGAGATAGTTTTTTTGCATGGGGTCCTTGTGTCTATCCTATCAGATCGTGGTTCTATGTTTACTTCGAGTGGATTTGAGTACAATATTTCATCTGCAGACAGATGGTCAATTCGAGTGGACTATTCAGGTACTTGAGGATATGCTCCGAGCTTGTATTATAGACTTTGGAGGTCGGTGGGATCAACACTTAGCATTGATGGAGTTCTCCTACAACAACAATTATCATTAGAGTATTGAGATGGCACCTTATGAGGCATTGTATAGTAGGTGGTGTCGTTCCCCCATTGGATGGTTTGAGACTTCTGAGGTTAGACCCTATGGTACAGACTTGCTTCAGGAGTTGTTGGACAGAGTCAGGGTGATTCAAGATAGGCTGAGAGCAGCCTAGAGTAGGAAATAGGCCTATGCCGACTGTAGACTCCGTACCTTGAGATTCGGAGTTGGTGACCATATGTTCCTTCATATTTCACCTATGAGAGGTGTGATGAGATTTGGGAGGAAGGGTAAGTTTAGCCCTCACTATATTATCGCTTTTGACATTCTCTGAGTAGTAGGAGAGGTGGCCTATGAGTTGGCCTTACTACCAGACTTTGCCGTTGTTTATTTGATTTTCCATGTCTCTATGTTGTGAAAATATATTCTTGATCCTTCTTATATGGTTAGATGGGACTCGGCCCAGTTGGACAAGCAGTTGACCTTTATGGAGGAGCTCATACTTGTTTTGGCTAGTGATGTGAGGTGACTGTGTACCAGGGAGATTCCTATAGTCAAGGTCCAGTGGAGGCATCACCCAGTAGAGGAAGCTACTTGGGAGATCGAGAGTAAGATGCAGGCCCATTATCCTTACTTGTTCGAGACTTTAGGTAGTTTATTGACTTTAACTTTTAGGGATGAAAGTTTCTTAGTATTGGATGTTGTAATGACCCATTAGGTCATTATTTGTATTCTTGCCTATGTCTGCTGATAGAGCTTCTCTATAGTCGTCCCAAGTCATTAGTGTCTTGCGGGGACCAATAGTTTAGTTACCAGGTGGTTTGTTTGGTTCCTCGAACCACTTTATCAGTTAGAAGTCTTTGTTGGTCCTAATTGACCACTAAGTGAAAACTTTGGTAAAATAGCCTCATATGTAAAATTCAACTTCACCAATGCATTTGAATTATCGAAAACTATGGGGTTGCATATCTTATTTGTTTTAAACGGACCTTGAATGCATCTTGAGGCATTTATCGAAGCTCAAAACCAAGTTCAAAGATTCAACCATGCCTAGTGTTGACTGAGATGCCGAGACCATGATGGTCAAGGTGTGACCGTGGTGCCACGACTGTGTCTAGGCCAAGGGCATAACCGTACTATCCAAGCCTAGACAAAGCCTATTTAAAGGCTATCTTGGATGAGATTTTGTCTATTTTGTGCCTCCCACTTGAGCTTAAACCCTAATAGAGTGAAAAATCATCCAAGTGAGTCTTGTGGGATGATTGGAAGCTTAATTAGCTTATGAAATTGAATCTTGCTCGAAATTTAAGGTATGGTTCCTTCTAGTTTGGTGTTTATTTCTTGAAAGTTTGACCCAAAACTCCTAAGGGATTAAAACTTAGATTCAGCCCCAATTGTGATTGATTTATTCATATTAGTTGAGGGTTATAACTCCCTAATAATATTTGAGTAACGTGTTAGTGTCGGAAACTCATTTTTCGAAGGTGGAACCCACTTGGGGTTTTGATGTCATTTTGAACCTATGGAACAATGGTGCCATAATGAGTATTGCTACTCTTGTTGTAATGCTTAGATTGTATTATTGATAGCTTTGCTCGTGGAGGAAGGAGCTTCAATAAAAGAAAAGGAAAAGCTTATTGGTTCATGAGTTGCTTGGACTCAAGGTAGGTTAGGCTTACCCGTAGTTAGATTGAACTTGGTTGTAATATAATTATTGATATCTTGTGAGATTAGGTAGGGTTTGTAGATGATAAATAGTTGAATGATGATGCTTGGGATTAGTCTATTCTCATAGATTGTTAAACTTGTAAAAGTATGATTGTTGACCTTTAGCTTAGAACCTTGGATAATTCTACGTATAGTATCATAAATAGTATGAGAACACTTTAGTTGCTCTAATAGATGCGAATGATGTTTTTTGATTACTTTAAGAGTATGTTTACTTAGATATTGCTTAATTATGGATTGACCTTAGTATTGGGTTGACTTAGAAGGAATGTTTGAATAATATTTCCCCGATAGTCTTAGTAAGGATTGATAAGTCCTTATGGTATGATTTAGATAACCTAGACTAATTTTGGGTAAAAGTTAGTCTTGTTAGAAGTGAGCCTTGATATTTTTGGGATTTAGGTATGGGACTTGACCCACCTTAAGCTTGAACTATGAGATTTCTTAGCGACCTAGATACTTGATGAGCATCTAAATTACGTTATTGAGTCAATTTATGAATAAGGGCGATGGTTGGAAAACTATGTATACTTGATTGGTTTTCTCATTGCCATGTATGGATAGCCATGGAAAGATGGCAATTGTGTATATCATCTAGATACTCAGCTTATGCTCTACTCACATGTCATGATGAAGACTAGTAATATATGATGGTTTATGTATCTTACATCTCTATTACTCAATTATTGTGAACATATGTATGTTTATTGATTTGGGCTATATATGTGTGTATGTTTTTTCCTTGGAAAATATTATTGATATTATAATTATGTTTGGTGAATTTGGCAGAAATATTGATACTATGATGATGCCCGACAAGGGCGGAGGATATTATGATGATATTGATACCTGGTTTGAGTTCGAAGGATACTATTGTGATGGCATATTGATACCTGGAAAGACTGGAGGAAATTATAATGATATTCATACCCGGTTTTAGTTCAGAGGATACTATTGTGATGACATATTGACACCTGGCAAGATCAGAGTATATTATGATGATATTGATATCTCGATTGAGACTGGAGAATACTATTAAGATGATATTGATACTTAGTGAATCCGAAAGTGGTAATGATGTTGTGATGATACCCGGTGAATCTGGAAGAGGTAATTATGTTAAGATGATATCCGGTGAATCTAAAAGAGGTAATGATGTTATGATGCTATGTGGGGTAACTTTATGTAAGTGCATATGTATATATATAAGGTTATGCCGTGTGTGGCTAACCGTTGATGTATTCGAGACATGATGCCTTCCTTGGTTATTGATACTCATTCTTTGTCACTGATCACTAGTTAAGAGGTAGGACCCGTATTGATACTAATTAGTAACTACAGGTGGATTATGCCAAGTATTGGGTTAAGGCTTATTGATATACGTAATCTTGTGTAGAATCTAGGGCTCACCTAGTAAATCTACTTGGCTTGTTATGGAATTTCTCCTAGTACAGTTGTTTTTGTATCAACTAGTTATTTCTAATAAATGACTATGACTTGAATACTAGAAGTCTAGTAAATTAGTTGGTGGACCTTACTTGCCTAAAATATGGAAACTAGTCCTTAAGGTTGGGACATTCCTAATGATGAAAGGCTTAGTATAGCATGAAGAATAACTAGGTTGACTTCTAATATGCAATGCCATGGTGGCTTAATTGATGGCTTCTATAATGAGAGTACTAACTAGAAAATAGCATTGTGATATATGAATACTTGATAGTAGTGGTAACTTGTAGCTTTTCCCTATTAAATGGATAGTAACTATAAGACTTATAACCTAGTGGCTTATGGAAATTGAGGTTAACTAGTTTAGACCTCACATGGATTTTATTGGCAATTTAGAGGATGAGTAATTATATGATTGTGCTATAACCATATTGGTTTCATTATGATTACATTATGGTATGGACATTGGACCTGGATCTCAGTAATAGGCCATGGCGGGGTTGTGCTACTCGCAGCTTGGCATTTTTGGAGTAGTTGATTTATTGTATTATTGGTTGATCTTTTGGTGTCCTCTCCGATGGTATGGGATGCCGTGATGAGTTCTTTGTGTTGCATTCTTTTGTGTACTTCCCAAAGGTATGGGACGTCGAGGTAAGTTCTTATGCTTGTGTGCTAAGGATGGTTGATGTTGTTTATGATTCATAAATGCCTTGTTATCGTACATATAACTTTACGCTTCTGAAATAGTTCTTAGTTGGTATGGCGATGTTGGGGTATATTGATATAGTGTGTCATGCTATTGCCTTATTAGTAAAGTTATTGATAATGTAATATCAAAGAAGATTCATGTTTGATCCTATACTTGACTTTAATATTATTGTCTTACCTTATAACGTCTTTATATTATAATTTAGCTCAATCGGTCGATGATGCCTACTGAGAACCGTGTTTTGGTACTCATACTATACTTTTGTACCTTTTTTATGCAGACCTAGGTTTTAGTTATCGTTGTTGAGCTAGTTCGGGCCGTGTTAACTATCTGGAGATAGGGTTAGTTCTTTGAGTTCAAGTTGCCCCCTTTCCCCTCTATCTTTATTTGTCTTTTTCTTTCGAGAAAAATGTATGAGACTATCTAATACAATTTAGACTTTGAGATTGTAAATTTCGATTGTCAAGTTTAGAATCTCTTGTACTAATACTATCAGGTCATTGGATTGGTATTGAATATCGGTTGTCTTTAGTTGTGAAATGCTATTGTTTATATTGTATTCATATATATGGTCAGTGTTGGACAATTCTATCGAGATAACCCATTACATTAGCTTCGAGTTATGGTATTGGCTTACCTACTGATGGGATGTGGTATGTACCATCATGACTCATAATTTAGGTTGTCATAAGAAGTCCTCAAAACACAGCTAAATAAGATCGGATAACAAAACTAAAGTGCATAAATCCACCTCAGATCATTGGTATTTTGGATTCCCTATCTTGTGAAGAGATCCTGATTGAGATATTGGATCATCAGGTTCATCAATTGCGGACCAAGGATGTAGCCTCGGTAAAGGTTCTATGGAGGAACCATAAGGTGGAAGAGGCTACTTGGGAAGTAGACGGGGACATAAAGTCCAAGTATCCGTTCCTATTTTCTGCTCCAGAAATTCATGCGAAAGGTATGTGTTCTTCATAATGTATTTGTTTTCAAACATTATTAAAGGAAAGATTAATTCCTTGCTTCTTTGTATTCTAACTTAGTTTAAGTTCAGAGTTGAGGTGTAATCATACTTGTACTGCCTTGTTCCATCATTCAGGGATGAATGATCTAAGTGGGGGATAATTGAAACACCATAGGTTCTTGTACTTAGAAATTTCCTGGGTTTTCAGCTTTTGAACATCATAGAATTTGAGGTTACTTGTCGTAAGATGTGGGTACAGTTTAGGATCCTTAACTCATATGATAATCAGTGTGGTTTGGTTGGTTTCTGTCCCAAATACAAATGTACATCATACTAGTCGTATGTTAGGGTACGAGAAATATAGTGCCAAATCGTATGATGTCCTATCTCTAGCGTAGATAATTCTACATAGGATACGGTTTGAGGGTACTAGTTGTATGGTATGGGTACGACTTAGGCAAGGGGAGTTATATAGTGGACAGTGTGTGATGTCTAATATTCTGTCTAGGGTATGAGTGGTAGGTGCAACTCGTATGCTGTGCGTATAAATTAAGGGGGGAGTAGTACCCTCCTGCTGGAATTTTTATAGTTTAAGTTGGGGGTATTCTGGACATTTCCCCTCTTAACCTCTTTTGACCCCACAACTTAAATCACTATTGGGACTTCATTTTACCCTATTATTCTTAATAAAAAACACTTTAACACACACTAAAATCTCTCTCAAACTTTTGTTTTTTTCTCAAGGTGATTCAAGAGAAAATCTCTCCTTCTTTATTATCTAAGACATGTTACTCCTCTCTCATTGTTAGTTGAACTAAATTCATATTTTAATGAATGGTTTTTAAGATTCAATTGTGGGTATTCTCTGGTTTTGAATTATATGTTGGGGGTTTTGGTTGTTGATGGATGGATAATGTTTTCCCATGTTTTATTTATGTTTTTCATATTATAATATTGGTTTGAACATTGTGTAATGCATGATAATGGTAAATGGGTTTAGGGGTACTTTGGAATCGCCAAATTGTTTGGTTTTGGTTTTGGAAACTATATGCCCTCAAAATGTTTGTTAAAATGCCTATGAGAATGATTTTGTCACATAGTTTGACTTTTATTGAAAATCTTGCATTTTATGATTTGGTAATGGAACCTAAATTGGTTTACATGGTTCTAAATGGATTGGAAAGGCCTTGGTGGCCATGGCTTGGTTTAAATTGAAAACCTTATAGGGTACATGGGAATTCCCTAAGTGATTTTAGTAATGGAGTCTATGGGGTACATGGGAATCCCTTAAGTGTTGGCTAATGACATTGCTTGCAAGCTATAGTCGGTATGACAATAACACTTTATAATGCCTTTTTAATAAACTCTAGAATTGGTGGTCTGGTTATGTGCTAAAGGTTTTAATTGGGCAATAATATCGGGGTGTAATAGCTAACTGCAAAGGTGTGAGTCCAAGTGATGGACACTGGAAACTCATGTTTGACGGCATGAGGGTTAGTCATGGTGACCATATACTTGTGGGGTACACGAGAATCCCCTAAGTTTATACTTGTATATATGTATCATGGAGGGAGAAGAGTATATGAGAATCCCTTACCCCTATGATATCTTCGATTCATGCGGCTTCACGCACTGGGGCCCGTTCAGGGGGTAACATTTGACCCATATAGCTCATGGATGGTTTTAGGATGATCAATCTACACAACACAGGTTAAAGATTTAAATTTATGCTAAACCCGATTCCCTTTCCCTGCTTGGTATATTTATATGTATATATGTATATGACTGCATATATTTATTTACCTTGGTTTTGAATAATGACATTACTCTATCCTTATTCTTGAGTATATGCTAGCATTCACCTGCTAACCCATCTTCGGCCGCTGTATGCCCATACAATGCAAAAACCGGCCATACTCCTCCTCCTGGTCAGTGTTCTTAGATTCGGCAATAACTTGTGTAAGACTGAAGTGGTGAGCTTTCATACTCTGAAAGAATCTATTTCATGTTATCGACTTCTCTACATAATTTTCTTATTTCCTAGGCTTAGGTTTTTGGATATGGTCGGGGGCAAATCCCGACCAAATGTTGTTTTGATTTCAGTTATCGGCTTTGTGAGAGTACTTTGGGTTGGCATGGATGATGTCGGTATTGGTGTCTTTGCATTGGTATTGGTATTAGGGCTGACATCATTTGATTGTATTTGATTTATTATTTTTCCATCTTGTTATGTATTCTAAATTTATTCTACATATGGTTTAGGGCGGTTATGGTTGGGTAGTGGGGGTAGTCTCGGGTCCTGGTTGCGCTTGAGGCATCTGACTTGACTAGGCCCTGGTTCAGGTCGTGTCAAGGGTCCTCTCTAGATTCGAATTGATTGGGAGTAAGGTTTTTCCTCTACTCCATGTTCTAGGCATACATTGGCGTATGCCCAACTAAGAACAAAAACAAAACAAAAGAAAAACCTAAAAAACTGCAACAAAACTCAAATCACTACTAACACTGTGTTCCCTAACAATGGCGCCAATTTCTTGATTATGTCCAAGCAACACCTCCTTTTAGATGATGATACAACTGTTGTCAAGATATAGTAACTCAACTAAGGTTGGGGTCGAATCACAAGCGAACACTTGGCTTAGCAGATATTAGTATTTTTAGTCAATGGGCAGAACAAGAAAAGTAAATAGGGAGTTTTATTTGTAGTAATCTCGAGCAAAGAACTGTATTAACTTGGTTGAAATCAATCGTAAGGGAATTATAAGATTGTGTTGTCCCTGTCCTCTCAACTTTGTAGGCTTATTGTACACTGTTGAACAAGTCCAACACCTTTCATGCATAATTGATAAGTTATGTACCTTCTATAGGATTTTGGATAAGTAAAAGGGTTTAACCCTTTACCTTTTAAGTCTTAGGGTTTCACACTACTAACCCTTATCTTAATCCCAGTTAACTATTACCTTTTAAGTCTCTAGTTATTAGATAAAACCTAAATATGTTACGTAGATAGAACCTAGAAGCGTGGATCGACAGTTAAACTCCAAATTACTTTTATCTTTATCTTTTCCTACTCACTACTCGTCTTTTGGAGTAAGTTGCAATATCTAAGTGGGATCCTAATGTGTGCACTCATTTTGAAATTAATGATAACAAAGATAAAGAAATGCATTCCATTAGTATTAGTTCAGATCAACAATCGCACATCCCCTACTTCATCAATTTGTTAGGGTTTCCATAACCTTAGCTATGGGTTTTAGACTCTCATGATTGTGAAGAAATCAATAACATTCATAGTACAAAGCATAGATGAAATAACAATGATAAGATGAATAAAAACCCACAATTGTAATTGAATAAATAAATCAAAGTCAATACAAGAGAATCCCAAGATCAAAGATAGAGCTTGGAATCAAAATAGTTTTTTGAATGTCAAAAGTATGTTACTCTTACTAAAAATTACATAAGGGTTATTGATAGTACATGATAAAACCTAAAAATAAAGCCCGAACAAAATAGGAGAAAATCGGGTCTGTGGCCACCTGCTCTCTGTACCTGTGGTCTGGCACAGGCACAGGTGCAGACCATAGGTTGCAGATGAACAAAGTCCTTCTAGTCAACTCTCAGGAGTTTGGATTTTTTCCACCTTCTTTGTCTACATTCGATCCATAAGTCTACATACGATCCATAGGTTTATTTAGTAGGTGTCGGGAGTCAGTTTTTTTAGCTCTTCTTTGACTCTCAAACATGATTGATCATGATCAAGCCAGAAAATATCTTGAACAAAATGTAGTACTACTAACCCTTATCTTGATCCCAGTTAATTATTACCTATTGGGTCTCTAGTTATTAGATAAAACCTAATTATCTTACGTAGATAGAACCTAGAAGCATGGATCGATAGTTAAACTCCAAATTACTGTTGTCTTTATCTTTTCCTAGTCACTACTCTTTTTTTGGAGTATGTAGCAATATCTAAGTGGGATCCTAATGTGTGAACCCATTAAGAAATTAATCATAACAAATATAAAGCAATGCATTCTATTGGTATTGGTTTAGATCAATAATCGCACTTCCCCTACTTTGTTAATTCACCAGGGTTTCCACAACCCTAGCTATGGGTTTTAGCTACTCATGATTGTGAATAAATCAATAACATTCATAGTAGAAAGCATAGATTAAATCACAATGATAAGGTGAATAAAAACCTACAACTGTAACTTAATAAACTAATCAAAGTCAATACAAGAGATTCCCAAGATCAAAGATGGATCTTGGAATCAAAATATGCTTTTGAGTGTCAAAAATGTGTTACTCTTACTAAAAAGTACATAAGGGGTGTTTAGAGTACATTATAAAGACCTAAAAACAAAGCCCAAACAAATTAGGAGAAACTCGAGTGGGTGGCCTCCTGCTCTCTATACCTGCAGTCTGGCACAAGTGTAGGTAGTACCTGCGGTCTGGCACAGGGTGCAGGTGCAGACTACAGGTTGTGTATGGACAAAGTTCTGCTAGTCAGCTCTTGAGATTTTTGATTTCTGGAACCTACTTTGTCTACATGCGGTCCGTAGGTCTACATACGATCCACATGTTGATTTAGTAGGTTTTGGGAGTTAGCTTTTAGCTCTTTTTCGACTCTCGAACATGCATTAATGATGATCAAGTTGGAAAATATCTTTATCATCCATAATCTCTACAAAAGTAGGCAAAAATGCCTTTTTTCATAATTTTCACGAACTTAGCATTCATAACATGGTTTCCAGCAAAACATACCCAAAATAGATCATATCTAACAAAAAGGCCTTTGAAACTTGTAGATTTTCCTCATTTTAAGCATCGAATGTGCTATATTTCTATAGAATATCATAGCTTTTTGCCCAGGCATAAGGGTCTGGTTGCACTCCTATTGCCTGTCCTAGTGATAGAGGTGGTATCATTTGCTTTGGTCTTTGGTATAACTGAGAGAACATTTTCCCGAAGCCCCGCTCAAGTACCTTTTTAATCATTTAGTCAAGACCTTCTATTTTTCGATCTAGTTAGGGTTGTATCTCTACAAAACCCTCTTCAAGTCTCTTTTTGTAGATCTCAAATATGTTATCGCTTGGTTTGAGCTCTTCATGGGTTGAACTGGTGGTCTTTTCTCCTACCGAGACTTTATTCAACACCTTTTGTAAATCCACAATCACTGCTTCCAGTATGCAAGATTCTTTTCCACTTTTGCAACAAGTCTTGCTATGTATTTCCTACATCAATAATTGCATTCATCACCACTTCTCATTTCAAGTTGTGTTATCCTCTACTTTCTTCTAAAAGATACACAAATGACCAAGTTGATGCAACAAAAAGCATTTGATCAACACACAATGCTTCGGTCCCATGGTAGGTGCCAAACTAAATACCCTAAAAATGGTATAATTAAATTTCTTTATAAGGTAAAGAGAACGTATGTTAAATCTAACCATATTTATGATCGTTACTAGTGGATTGATTGCTTATATAATGAAATATAGTGCATAAAATAAAAAAATAAACTAAAATAGAGACAATAAACATATTGGTGCAACGAGGTCCCAAACAATGTCCTTCATTAGTGAGGTGCCTTCCACGAGAGCAATAATGCACATATAAGCATAGGTTACTGATCATGCAAGACAGTGTATTTTTGTAATGACCCTTCAAGTTATTTCTCTTGATTCCTTTTATCTTCACCATAGCTGCCCAAGGTAATTTATGACTTATTGGAATCGATAGTTTGGTTACCAGGCAGTTCATTTGATTTTTACAACCATTTCCCCATTTTGAAGTATTCGTTGGTTCCAAATGGTCATCGAGCAAAAACTTTAGTAAAACAATATCAAGTACAAATTTTGACTATGCCAGTAGCTTTAGAATATCAATTTTAGGTTAGGTAGACCTTTGGTTGGGTCTCGCTATATCCAAATATATTTTGATCTGTTGGTCAAAAAGTTGATAAAATTGGAAATTCAAATGTAGGTCCCACATTTTGTCGAAACAATCTTAGATAGAAAATTTGACTTTGGAAACCCATCCAAAACGTCCAAATTAGTATGGATGCATATCTCATTTGCTCATATCGGACTTTGGATGCATCTCGAGACCTTGGCTGAAACTTTGAATCAAATTCCAAGTTTTAGCCATCGTCTAATGCAATAAGGTACTGTGATCGCTGTGGTCCTTGGTGTGATTGCAATGACCGTGATTGGCGCATACGTGGGTGCGCGATTGCACTAATTGAGAGTCTGGGATGGGATTATTTAAATGCTCTTCTTGGATGAGAATTGACCATTTTTCTCCATTGTCTTGAGTCCCAAAACCCTGATACAAAGTGTATACATCAAAGTGAGTCTTGGGTGTTGATTGGGAGCTTGAATAACTTGTGTAATCGTGGTTAACGTTGAATCTAAGGTATGGATTCTTTAATTTTAGTGTTGAATTCTTGATTGTTTGACGAAAAACACCTAATGGATTGAGGCTTGATTTAAGCCCCAAATGTGGTTGATTTGCACCAATTAGTTGAGGGTTATAACTCCTTAACGGTATTTGAGCAATGAGTTTATCTCAAAAACTCATTTTTCATATGTGGGACCCACTTGGGAGTTTTTGTGTCATTTTTGACCCGAATCGCAATGGTGCAATATGGGTGTTGATATTCTCATAATAATGCATAGATTATGTTTTTTCTAGCTTGCCTCATAGAAAAAGCTTCGAGGAAAGGGAAAGTAAAGATTGTTGGTTCATGAGCTATATTTGGATTCGAAGTAGTTTAGGATTACTAGTAGTTTGATTGAACTTTATTATAGTATGATGTTGATATCTTTATAAGATTGGGCGGGGTCTTAAATATTGAAATAGCATATGGTAATGTTTGGGATTAGTTGAATCACTTAGGCTTTTTGAACACCTAAAGTGTGATATTTGACCCATAGTCTATAACCTTTGTTAGTTGGACTTGTTATCTCATGATAGCATGAGAATTCTCTAGTCACTCTAGTTAGACGGGAATGACCTAGTTCACTCACCTTAAGAGTATGTTGACCTAGATATACATAGTTATGAATTGACCTTAAATGCTTTAGATGACTTAAGAGTAATACTTGAGGAAGAATTATCCTATAGAACTAGTGTGGATTGATAGAACTTTGAGACATGATTTAGATAACTTAGTATAATTTTGGGTAGAAGCTAGACTTGAAGTTATACTTAGCTTCATTAGTGACCTAGATACTTGTTGAACACCCAGAATTTTCTTTGGTAATATGATGGTTAAACTTGGCAAATGGTTTATTCGTGGTGTTAATGTGGAACTGTTGTACTTTTTTTATTTATTATCTTATTGTCATTACTTGGATAGCATTGGAAATCCTTGTGAATTGAACCTATGGCTATGTTATCACTTGACTTAATTGATAGTTTACTATGTGAGCCTTGAATTATGTCATTAATCATATTATTCTCAAGCCTAGTGACTAAACATATGTTTGTACTGAAGAATCCCTTTTGTGCTAGTATTGGGAATCATGCCTTATAAGAGAGATTTTAGAAAGTATAACCATTACTTGTAAGTGACCATTCTAATAACCATGTCAAGCCCGGTAATGTGTTGAGTGTTCATACCATATGGATATGAATGTTCATGAACTTACTATTATAATGTATTAAAAATGAATGGTGAGATACAATGCCATGCCTTTCCTTGCTTCTCTTACACTCTATTATTTGTAGGGCTTGTACTTGTTAATGATTTTGCTCTCTCTCTCTCTTTCTCTCTCTCTCTCTCTCTCTCTTTCTCTCTCTCTCTCTCTCTATATATATATATTGATGTTATGATGAATATTTATGCTATGGTGAATGTTGATAATATTGTGATGACCGGTAAGTTTAGAGGATATATTGATGATATTATGATGCCTAGTAATTCGGAGAATATATTGATGTTATGATGATGCCTGATAAGTTTAGAGGATATAATGATGATATTATGACGCCCGGTATATTCAGAGGATATATTGATGTTATAATGATGCTCGGTAAGTCCGAAGGATATATTGATGATATTATGATGCCCGGTATATCTGAAGGATCTATTGATATTATGATGATAATTGGTAAGTTCGGAGGATATATTGATGTTACTATAATGCCTGGTACATCTAGAGGATATGTTGATATTATGATGATGCTCGGAACGTTCGGAGGATATAATGATGATATTATAATGTCCGTACATCTAGAGATATATTGATGATGTTATGATGCCTGGTACATTCGGAGGATATATTGATGTAACATATGGTAAACAGTGTATATATATTAATGTGTGATTATGCCTTTATATGGTTACATCCGTGTGTGCGTTGAAGATATGATGCTAATCATGTGATGTTTCTTATAATTTTTCTATCCTAATCACTTGCTTAGTGGTGTAGTTCTCACTAGTATTAATTGGTGAGTAGAAATAAATTATGCCGATTAAAGAGTTAAGGCTAATTGATAAGTAGAATCTTGTGTAGAAATTAGAATTTACCTAGTGGGTATGTTTGTCTTGAATAAAGGGATTAACTAAGGGATATTGCTTAGTTAAATGAGTTGTGTAGTAACTAATTGACTACTAAGTGACCATTTTACTTGATGACTAGAAGTCTAGAATGCTAGATAATAGACCATTTTAGTTGAATTATCGTAACAAACAATTGTGGTTGTTATGTGGTCAATGGTGATAATAGGTTAGCGTTGGTGATGATCAATGGTATTGATGACTAAAGTATAATATTGTTTAGTTGTTAAATGAGAACTTGTAGACTATGATGCTAGATAGTAAGAGGCATTGGTTAATAGATAGATATGTGCATTTGGTGATATGTACCTTTTTTCCTATATAATGACTAGTGTGCCTATGATAACAAGAAATAAGCTTTGGTCAAATGGAATCCATGGATTAGTAGTGCATCTTTTCTAGGTGTGGATATTATCTATTTAATGAATAATAATTACTGCTAACTCATGGTTGAGGTTTATGTAAATATTCGATTAGTCCATAAATGGAGATCCTATAGGGAATAACAAATTAGTAGTTTAAGAATAAGTAGTGTTGGTTAGTTAATGATGACTAGATAGAGAGTATTGATATCATATATATCTAAATGACTTTATGAATATAATTATGATTCCCTTGGTTTATGTTTTTTCACTTGTGGTAATTGATGATGATTATGGATCTTTGTAAATGATCGTGGATGAGAAATATAAAAACATTGATAATTGCAAGTTGGTTATATATCTTGATAAATTGATGATTTGATTTATTGGTGCACTCTCTGATGGTATAGGATGCCTTGATAAGTTCTTTAATTTATGTTTTTTGGGTGTACTCTCTAGTGGTATGCCATGGTTGGTTCTTTTACTTTATTCTCTAATGTATGTATGTGCGTTGAACTTGGTATTTATTTGGCTGTAATTATATATGTGTCTTTTACGCTTCCAAATCGATTACTCATTTTATATGATAGTTTAGTATGTATTGATTTGAGATGTTGTATTATTGTTCTAGTTGATTAGTTATTTTGTATAGTGGTGATAAAGATGATCCAGGTTCAATTTTGTACCTGGACTTAGAGATATTATCTTTCCTTATATCATCTTTATAACATAATTTACCTCAGTCGGCCAATGATGCCTACTGAGTTCCCATTGATTTGGTACTCATACTACACTTTTGTATATTTTTGTTGCAAACCCTATACTAGTTTCCACCGTTGAGTTGAGTTTGTGCAGTGTTGATATTCCAGAGATAGGGTGAGCTCATGGGGTTTTGAGTTACCCATTTCCCTCCTATCTTTATCCAGTCTTTTTATTCAAGATAAATGTATATGACTATTCAGAATTTAAGTTGCATTTCCTATCGTCGTACTTAAATGCTCTTGTAATGATATTACCAGGTCATGGGATTGGTATCCATAGTTGATTGTCTATTGTGGAACATTGTTGTTGTTATTGTGCTTAACTATTTGTCCCTTATCGGGTATTTCTAACAAAGTAACCCATTGCCTTAGCTTCAGGTTATGGCATTGCCTTACTGGTGGGTTTTAGTAGGTTCCATCATGACACGTAAATTGGGTCATGATAAATTTGGTATCAGAGCCTAGGTTTCATTGATATTCTTGGTTTAAGAGGAAATGTCTAATTGAGTCCAGTGGATCAGAATGTTTACATCTATTTCCTATCTTTGGGAGGCTATGGGACATTCTTAGGAGAACTTCACTTCTTTCACTTACATCATGCTAAGAGTCTGAGGTGGTTTGTAGGATATTTTCTTGACTTTACTCTTTTTTCAGATGCCTAGAACACGTGCTACCACTATGCATGATGAGGATCCCAACATTGAGCCTAGGGATTCTACTCCTGTTTGAGGACAACCTCTTAATGTGTCCCCAATTAGAGACCAGGATGGGCCGTCTTTCCCAAACCCTATTTGTGCACCTGATCCAGATATTCCTCCTCCATAGACAGCGGTGGGCCAAGGACCAACCTAGGATCTATAAGGTTTTATTCAATCTTCTTTGGTTAGATACACCTTGGTTTAGCTGTTGGGTATTGTTGATGGTTCGTACACTACTGGAGCAGGTGTGCAGCCCGAAGCTACAGCTCCTGGAGTTGAGGTTCCTCATAGACCAGTAGTTGTTCAACCAACAATCAGTTAACCAATTGTGACCCAGCCTATTATGTTTGCTGAAGAGTAGAAAATGCTGGTAGGTTATTGAGGTTGTCTCTTCCTAAGTTTTTTGTTCCTCTTGGAGAGGATGCATTTGAATTTCTTACTGCTTGTAAGGATAGGCTCCATAGATATGGCCTTGTTGAGATTCCTAGTATGGATTATATCATATTTCAGTTGGATTTGTCTTCTCGGCACTGGTGGAGAGGTTTTATGAGTTCTAGGCTAGTTGGATCTTCTCCCCTATCATGCACTCAGTTCTCTGATATATTTTTGGAGAAATATTAGCTGCGCAACCTTAGGGACCAGTTGTCTTGATTGGAGCAGGGTTTTATGATAGTTGCTGAGTATGAGGCCCACTTACATGAGTTGGCTAGGCATACGACTTCTATTTTTGATACTGAATATGAGAGAGTTTGTTGCTTTGTGAGAGAACTGAGACTCCCTATTTAGGTGGCTACTCAGAGTTTAGTTGTTGTGGGTAGGACCGTTGCTGAGGTTTCAGATTATGCTAGAGTGATGAAGGACATGCATCATGAGGGTTATGATAAGAGGCTCAAGTATCAGGGCAGATTTGGTAGGAGCCATAGTAGTTCCTGGTTCATAGGTGGTAGTTCTCATGTTAGGCATCTTTGTGTCCATTTTTTCAGCCTCAGAGTCAGGCCAGTTGAACAGTTAAGCAGCTCTTTAGACTACTGATGGAGGTTAGTTTGGTACTGGTGGTCGCCCTGGAAAGGGCGGTGATTAGTCTTTGGGAGGTTCATCTGTAGGTCGTGCTAGTCGTGGTGGTTACTCTGATTTGATTGGATCTATGAGTTCTAGTTCTACTCGTGGCTTTTGTTTTACTTATAGGCTTCCTAGTTATTTTTCATAAGATTGCCCTTAACATGGGGTGATAGTTGTTTCATCCCAGGGTGCTAATCCTATTAGGGTAGTTTATCCCTCAGGTAGAGGTGGTTTGTAAGGTCATAGTAGTTGTTACCATGGTGCTTGAGGTGGTACTCAGGCGTGCAGTATTAGAGGTCGATCAGGTGACAAGCTAGGTGGTAGGCGTGGTTAGTTGTATTTAGTACCTGCTAGACCCAAGGATGAGACTTCGGATGTTGTAGTTACAAGAATGATTTTGGTGTGCCGCAAGTTGGCTCTTACTTTGTTTGATCCTGGATCCACTTATTCTTATATATCTGCTTATTATGCACCACGATTGGGTTTTACTAGTGATTTATTATCTGTGCCATTGCACGTATCTACTCCCATGGGTGATTATTTAGTAGTGGATCGAGTATTCAAATCATATATTTTGAAAATTAGTGATGTTGATACTTATGCTGATCTCATTATTTTGTATATGTTGGATATTGATGTGATTCTAGGAATGGGCTGGTTATCCCACTACAATGCGGTTATGGATTGTTTTGCCAAAACCATTGCCTTAGCCATGCCCGGCGTACCCCTATTTGTCTGGCAGGGAGCAGTTATCTGTGAGTCGATAGGGATTATTTCTTATGTTTTTTTATAGGAGACTTATATTGAGGTATTGCGGGTCTTATCTCTCTTATACATATTTGTGAGTTTCCTGATATGTTACCTACCGACCGGCCTGGTATTGCCCCTTACTGAGAGATCGAGTTTCCTATTGACCTTGAGCCTGACACTCGACCTATTTCTATGGAACCTTACCGTATGTCTCCTGCTGAGCTTAAGAAGCTAAGTTCTCAACTTCAGGATCTTCTTGGTAAGGGTTTTATTAGATCGAGTGTTTCCCCGATGAGAGATCCTATGTTATTTTTGATGAAGAAAGATGCCTCCATAAGTATGTTCATCGAATATAGGCAACTTAATAAGGTGATGGTGAAGAACCGTTATCCTATGCCTCATATTTATGATTTGTTTGACCAACTTCAGTGTGCAGCCATATTTTCTAAGATTGATTTGAGTTATGGTTGTCGTCAGCTGAGAATTCAGGATGAGGATTCCCCGAAGACAACTTTCATGACTCGTTATGGTCATTACGAGTTTTTGGTGATGTCTTTTGGGCTGGCTAATGCCCCAGAAACATTCATAGATTTAATGAACTGTGTGTTCAGACCCTATCAGACTCCTTCATTATTGTGTTTATTAATGACATTCTTGTGTATTGGAGGAGTAGTGAAGTGCATGCATAACAATTGAGGATTTTGCTTCAGATCTTGGGAGATCATGTGATTTTTGCTAAGATCTCTAAGTGTGAGTTTTGGCTTGAGTTAGTGTCATTCCTTGAACATATGGTGTCTGAAGCCTGTATCATGGTAAACCTGGCTAAGATTTTGGTGATTCGTGATTAGGCTAGGCCTACGTCTCTGATTGAGGTCTATTGAGGTTTGCAACTTTATTGGTTTGGCTGGCTATTACAGGCGCTTTGTTGAGAGCTTTGCTACTATTTCAGACCCTATGACTAGATTAACTCATAAGGAAGTTCCTTTCCAATGGTCCGAGGAGTGTGAGTTGGGCTTTGGAAATCTCAAGGATTGTCTTACTTCAGCCCTAATGTTAGCTTTTCCAGTTGAGGGGGAGATATTCACCATGTTTTATGATGTGTCTAGTGTTGGTCTTGCTTGTGCTTTGATGTAACAGGGTCGTGTCATTTTTTATGCTACTAGATAGCTTAAAGTGAATTAGCATAACTACCCCACTCATGATTCGGAGTTGGTGGTAATAGTTTTCACGCTCAAGATTTTGAGGGATTATTTGTATCATGTTGATTGTAAGATTTTCACCAATCATCGCAGCCTTCAGCATCTTATGACCCAGCGAGAGCTTAATGCTTGCTAGTGTAGATGGATGGATTTGTTAAAGGATTATGATATTTCCATCTTGTTTCATCCGTGTAAGGCAAATGTGGTAGCTGATGCCTTGAGTAGTTACAAAGTAGTGAGTATGGGTAGTTTGGCATGCAGATCAGTTTCTCAAAGACCCATGGCATGGGACATTCAGTCCTTATCCAATTTGAGGGTTCGTTGTGATATTTCGAATCCTTTAAGGATTTTGTCGTGTGTGGAGGTGAGGTCCTTTCTATTTGAGAAGATTCATGATTGTCAGTATGAGGATAGCAATCTATGCTTCCTCTGTGATCACGTGGTGAGTGGTGAGTCTGGGTGACACACAGTTGATTCCAAGGGTATTTTGAGATTTCAGGGTCATATTTGTGTTCCTCGACTTGATGATTTGATTCATTCAATTCTTCATGAGGATCACAACTCCATATATTCAATTCACCGCAATTCAACTATGACGTATAGAGATTTAAGGTAGCATTGTGTCGTAATTACGGTCATCGCGATTGCACTAATACCCCCCGCAATTGTGGTACCTCGCATCATTAGACGATGGCTGAAATTTGGAATTTGATTCCTTGTTTCGTCCAAAGACTTAGGATGCATCCGGAGTCCGATATGAGCAAACAAAATATACAAACAAGTTGAAAAGTCAAATTTTCTATTTGAGGTCGTTTCAACCAAATATAGGCCCTACACTTGAATTTCAAATTTTTTCAACTTTTCGACCAATGGGTCAAAATGAGTTCGGGTGTAGAAGGATCCAAATCAAAGGTCTACCCAACCTAATTGGTATTCTAGAGCTGCTGGTGCAGTCAGAATTTGCATCCGACATCATTTTGATTAAATTTTTGCTTGATGGACATTTGGAACCAGCAAAAACATCTAAATGGGGAAATAGTTCTAAAAACCAAAACGACTGCCCGGTAACCAAACTATCAATTCTAGCAAGTCATAAATGACTTGGGGAAGCAATGAAAAATCTTTAAGGGCAACGATAAGCGGAATCACGAGAAATGACATGAAGGGTCATTACAACATCCACTACTACGAAACTTTCTTCCATTAAAGTTAAAGATGAAGAAAATTCCCGAAGCCTTGAACAAATGAGAAGATTCATTAAAGTGCATTATCATAACTACCCCACTCATGATTTGGAGTTGGTGGTGATAGTTTTCACTCTCAAGATTTTAAGGCATTATTTGTATCATGTGGATTGTAAGATTTACACCAATCATCGCAGCCTTCAGCATCTTATGACCCAGTGAGAGCTTAATGCTCGCTAGAGTATATGGATGGATTTTTTAAAGGATTATGATATTTTCATCTTGTTTCATCCGAGTAAGGAAAATGTGGTAGCTGATGCCTTGAGTAGTTACAAAGTAGTGAGTATGGGTAGCTTGGCATGCAGATCAGTTTCTCAAAGGCCCATGGCATGGGACATTCAGTCCTTATCTAATTTGAGGGTTCGTTGTGATATTTTTAATCCTTGGAGGATTCTGTCTTGTGTGGATGTGAGGTCCTTCCTATTTGAGAAGATTCATGATCGTCAGTATGAGGATAGCAAGCTATGCTTCCTTTGTGATCAGATAGTGAGTGGTGAGTCTAGGTTACACACAGTTGATTCCAAGGGTATTTTAAGATTTCAGAGTCATATTTGTGTTCCTTGACCTGATGATTTGATTCAGTCGATTCTTCATGAGGATCACATCTCCAGATATTCAATTCACCCCAGTTCAACTATGACGTATAGAGATTTAAGATAGCATTGTGTCGTAATTTCGATCATCGCGATTGCACTAATACCCCCCGTAATTGTGGTACCTCGCTTCATTAGACGATTGCTGAAATTTGGAATTTGATTCCTTGTTTCGTCCAATGCCTTAGAATACATCCTCAGTCCGGTATGATCAAACAAGATATGCAACCATACTGATACGGCATTCCAGATGCATTTGAAAAGTCAAATTTTCTATTTGAGGTCGTTTCATCCAAATGTAGGCCCTACACATGAATTTCCAATTTTATCAACTTTCCGACCAATAGGTCAAAATGAGTTCGGGTGTAAAAGGATCCAAATCAAAGGTCTACCCAACCTATTTGATATTCTAGAGCAGTTGGTGCAGTCAGAATTTGCATCCGACATCATTTTAATTAAATTTTTGCTTGATGGACATTTGGAACCAGTAAAAACTTCTAAACGGGGAAATAGTTCTAAAAACCAAAACGATTGCCCGGTAACTAAACTATCAATTCTTGCAAGTCATAAATGTCTTGGGGAAGTTATGGAAAAGCTTTAAGGGAAAGGATAAGCGGAATCACAACAAATGACATGAAGGGTCATTACAACATCCACTACTACGAAACTTTCTTCCCTGAAAGTTAAAGATGAAGAAAATACCCGAAGCCTTGAACAAATGAGAAGAATCATTAAAGTGTATTATCATAACTACCCCACTCATGATTTGGAGTTGGTGGTGATAGTTTTCACGCTCAAGATTTTAAGGCATTATTTGTATCATGTGGATTGTAAGATTTGCACCAATCATCGCAGCTTTTAACATCTTATAACCCAGCAAGATTTTAATGCTCGCTAGTGTAGATGGATGGATTTGTTAAAGGATTATGATATTTCCATCTTGTTTCATCCGAGTAAGGAAAATGTGCTAGTTATGCCTTGAGTAGTTAAAAGGTAGTGAGTATGGGTAGCTTGGCATGCAGATTATTTTCTCAAAGGCCCATGGCATGGGACATTCAGTCCTTATCCAATTTGAGGGTTCTTTGTGATATTTCAAATCCTTTTAGGATTTTGTCTTGTGTGGAGGTGAGGTCCTTCCTATTTGAAAAAATTTATGATCGTCAGTATGAGGATAACAAGCTATGCTTCCTCTGTGATCAGGTGGTGAGTGGTGAGTCTGGGTGACACACAGTTGATTCCAAGGGTATTTTGAGATTTCAGGGGCATATTTGTGTTCCTCTATTTGATAATTTGATTCAGTCGATTCTTCATGAGGATCACAGCTCCAGCTATTCAATTCACCCCAGTTCAACTATGACGTATAGAGATTTAAGGTAGCATTGTGTCATAATTACGGTCATCGCGATTGCACTAATACCCCCCGGAATTGTGGTACCTCGTTTTATTAGACGATGGCTGAAACTTGGAATTTGATTCCTTGTTTCGTCCAAAGCCTTAGGATGCATCTGGAGTCCAATTTGAGCAAACAAGATATGCAACCATACTGATACGGCGTTCCAGATACATTTAAAAAGTCAAATTTTCAACTATGACTCATAGAGATTTAAGGTAGCATTGTGTCGTAATTGCGGTCATTGCGATTGCACTAATAACCCCCGCAATTGTGGTACCTCGCTTCATTAGACTATGGATGAAACTAGGAATTTGATTCCTTATTTTGTCCAAAGACTTAGGATCCATCCGGAGTCCGATATGAGCAAACAAGATATGCAACCATACTGATACGGCGTTCCAGATCCATTTGAAAAGTTAAATTTTCTATTTGAGGTTGTTTCAATCAAATGTAGGCCCGACACTTGAATTTCCAATTTTATCAACTTTCCAACCAAGGGATCAAAATGAGTTCAGGTGTAGAAGGATCCAAATCAAAGGTCTACCCAACCTATTTGATATTCTAGAGCTGCTGGTGCAGTCTGAATTTGCATCCGAGATCATTTTAATTAAATTTTTGCTTGATGGACATTTGGAACCAGCAAAAACTTCTAAACGGGGAAATAGTTCAAAAAACCAAAACGAATGCCCGGTAACCAAACTATCAATTGTAGCAAGTGAAAAATGACTTGGGGAAGCTATGGAAAAGCTTTAATGTCAAAGATAAGAGGAATCACGAGAAATGACATGAAGGGTCATTACAACATCCACTACTATGAAACTTTCTTCCCTGAAAGTTAAAGATGAAGAAAATACCCGAAGCCTTGAACAAATGAGAAGATTCATTAAAGTGCATTATCATAACTACCCCACTCATGATTTGGATTTGGTGGTTATAGTTTTCACGCTCGAGATTTTAAGGCATTATTTGTATCATGTGGATTATAAGATTTGCACTAATCATCGCAGCCTTCAGCATCTTATGACCCAGCGAGAGCTTAATGCTCGCTAGTGTAGATGGATGGATTTGTAAAAGGATTATGATATTTCCATCTTGTTTCATCCGAGTAAGGCAAATATGGTAGCTGATGCCTTGAGTAGTTTCAAAGTAGTGAGTATGGGAAGCTTGGCATGTAGATCAGTTTCTCAAAGGCCCATGGCATGGGACATTCAGTCCTTAGCCAATTTGAGGGTTCGTTGTGATATTTTGAATCCTTTGAGGATTTCGTCTTGTGTGGAGGTGAGGTCCTTCCTATTTTAGATGATTCATGATCGTCAGCATGAGGATAGCAAGCTATGCTTCCTCTGTGATCAGGTGGTGAGTCTGGGTGACACACAGTTGATTCCAAGGGTATTTTGAGATTTCAGGGTCATATTTGTGTTCCTCGACTTGATGATTTGATTCAGTCGATTATTCATGAGGATCACAGCTCCAGATATTCAATTCACCCAGTTCAACTATGACATATAGAGATTTAAGGTAGCATTGTGTCGTAATTGCTGTCATCGTGATTTCACTAATATCCCCCGCAATTGTGGTACCTCGCTTCATTAGACGATGGCTAAAACTTGGAATTTGATTCCTTGTTTCGTCCAAAGCCTTAGGATGCATCTGGAGTCCGATATGAGCAAACAAGATATGCAACCATACTGATACGACATTCCAGATGCATTTGAAAAGTCAAATTTTCTCTTTGAAGTCGTTTAAACCAAATGTAGGCCTTACACTTGAATTTCCAATATTATCAACTTTTCGACCAATGGGTCAAAATGAGTTCGGGTGTAGAAGGATCCAAATCAAAGGTCTACCCAACCTATTTGATATTCTAGAGCTGCTGGTGCAGTCAGAATTTGCATCCGACATCATTTTAATTAAATTTTTGCTTGATGGACATTTGGAACCAGCAAAAACTTCTAAACGGGGAAATAGTTCTGAAAACCAAAATGACTTCCCGGTAACCGAACTATAAATTCTAGCCAGTCATAAATGACTTGGGGAAGCTATGGAAAAGCTTTAAGGGCAAAGATAAGCGGAATTACGAGAAATGACATGAAGGGTCATTACAACATCCACTACTACGAAACTTTCTTCCATGAAAGTTAAAGCTGAAGAAAATACCCGAAGCCTTGAACAAATAAGAAGATTCATTAAAGTGCATTATCATAACTACCCCACTCATGATTTGGAGTTGGTGGTGATAGTTTTCACGCTCAAGAGTTTAAGGCATTATTTGTATCATGTGGATTGTAAGATTTTCACCAATCATCGTAACCTTCAGCATCTTATGTCCCAGCGAGAGCTTAAAGATCGCAAGTGTATATGGATGGAGTTGTTAAAGGATTATGATGTTTTAATCTTGTTTCATCCGATTAAGGAAAATGTGGTAGCTGATGCCTTGAGTAGTTACAAAGTAGTGAGTATGGGTAGCTTGGCATGCAAATCAGTTTCTCAAAGGCCCATGGCATGGGTCATTTAGTCCTTAACCAATTTGAGGGTTCGTCGTGATATTTCAAATCCTTCGAGGATTTTGTCTAGTGTAGAGGTGAGGTCCTTCCTATTTGAGAAGATTCATGATCGTTAGTATGAGGATAGCAAGCTATGCTTCCTCTGTGATCAGGTGGTGAGTTGTGAGTCTGGGTGACACACATTTGATTTCGAGGGTATTTTGAGATTTCAGGGTCATATTTGTGTTCCTCGACTTGATGATTTGTTTCAGTCAATTCTTCATGAGGCTCACATCTCCAGATATGCAATTTACCCTAGTTCAACTATGATGTATAGACATTTAAGGTAGCATTATAGGTGGGGTGTTATAAAGAGAGATGTGGAAGACTTTATGGTTCATTGCCTTTGTTTTCAGCAGGTTAAGGACGAGCATCAACATTCAAGTAGATTGACTCGGAGATTGCCCATTACCAAGTGGAAATGGGAAACGATTACAATGGACTTCATTAGTGGATTGCCTCATACTTCGTATTTTCAAGATGGCATTTGGGTTAATGAGGATCGTTTGACTAAGTTGACACATTTCATTCCTATTCAGATGATCTTTAGTGCTGAGAGTTTACCATAGATTTATGTCAATGAGATAGTTTGTTTGCATGGGGTGATTGTTTTTGTCATATCAGATTGTGGTTCTATATATACTTCACGATTCTTGAGAGCATTCTGGGAGGAGTTGGGTACTCGAGTGGACGTATAGAGATTTAAGGTAGCATTGAGTCGTAATTGCGGTCATTGTGATTGCACTAATAAACCCCACAATTGTGGTACCTCGCTTCATTAGACGATGGCTGAAACTCAGAATTTTATTCCTTGTTTCGTCCAAAGCCTTAGGATGAATCCGCAGTCCGAAATGAGAAAACAAGATATGCAACCATACTGATAAGGCGTTCCAGATGCATTTGAAAAGTCAAATTTTCTATTTGAGGTCGTTTCAACCAAATGTAGGCCCGACACTTGAATTTCCAATTTTATCAACTTTCTGACCAATGGGTCAATATGAGTTCGGGTGTAGAAGGATCCAAATAAAAGGTCTACCCAACCTATTTGATATTCTAGAGCAGTTGGTGCAGTCTGAATTTGCATCTGACATCATTTTAATTAAATTTTTGCTTGATGGACATTTGGAACCAGCAAAAACTTCTAAACGGGGAAATAGTTCTAAAAACTAAAACGATTGCCCGGTAACCGAACTATCAATTCTAGCAAGTCATAAATGACTTGGGGAAGTTATGGAAAAGCATTAAGGGAAAAGATAAGCGGAATCACGACAAATGACATGAAGGGTCATTACAACATCCACTACTACGAAACTTTCTTCCCTGAAAGTTAAAGATGAAGAAAATACCCGAAGCCTTGAACAAATGAGAAGATTCATTAAAGTGCATTATCATAACTACCCCACTCATGATTTGGAGTTGGTGGTGATAGTTTTCACGCTCAAGATTTTAAGGCATTATTTGTATCATGTGGATTGTAAGATTTGCACCAATCATCGCAACTTTCAACATCTTATAACCCAGCAAGAGTTTAATGCTCGCTAGTGTAGATGGATGGATTTGTTAAAGGATTATGATATTTCCATCTTGTTTCATCCGAGTAGGGAAAATGTGCTAGCTGATGCCTTGAGTAGTTAAAAAGTAGTGAGTATGGGTAGCTTGGCATGCAAATTAGTTTCTCAAAGGCCCATGGCATGGGATATTCAGTCCTTATCAAATTTGAGGGTTCATTGTGATATTTCAAATACTTTGAGGATTTTGTCTTGTGTGGAGGTAAGGTCTTTCCTATTTGAAAAGATTTATGATCGTCAGTATGAGGATAGCAAGCTATGCTTCCTCGGGGATCAGGTGGTGAGTGGTGAGTCTGGGTGACACACAGTTGATTCCAAGGGTATTTTTAGATTTCAGGGGCATATTTGTGTTCCTCGATTTGATAATTTGATTTAGTTGATTCTTCATGAGGATCACAACTCCAGATATTCAATTCACCCCAGTTCAACTATGACGTATAGAGATTTAAGGTAGCATTGTGTCGTAATTGCGGTCATCGCGATTGCACTAATACCCCCCGGAATTGTGGTACCTTGCTTCATTAGACGATGGCTGAAACTTGGAATTTGATTCTTGTTTCGTCCAAACCTTAGGATGCATCTGGAGTTCGATTTGAGCAAACAAGCTATGCAACCATACTGATACGGCGTTCCAGATGCATTTAAAAAGTCAAATTTTATACTATGCCATATAGAGATTTAAGGTAGCATTGTGTCGTAATTGCGGTCATCGCGATTGCACTAATACCCCCAGCAATTGTGGTACCTCGCTTCATTAGACGATGGATGAAACTTGGAATTTGATTCCTTGATTCGTCCAAAGACTTAGGATGCATCCGGAGTCCAATATGAGCAAATAAGATATGCAACCATACTGATACGGCGTTCCAGATGCATTTGAAAAGTCAAATTTTCTATTTGAGGTCGTTTCAACCAAATGTAGGCCCTAAACTTAAATTTCCGATTTTATCAACTTTCCAACCAATGGGTCAAAATAAGTTCGGGTGTAGTAGGATCCAAATCAAAGGTCTACCCAACCTATTTGATATTCTAGAGCTGCTGGTGCAGTCTGAATTTGCATCCGACATCGTTTTAATTAAATTTTTGCTTGATGGACATTTGGAACAAGCAAAAACTTCTGAACGGGGAAATTGTTCTAAAAACCAAAACGACTGCCCGGTAACCAAACTATCAATTCTAGCAAGTCATAAATGACTTGGGGAAGCTATGGAAAATTTTTAAGGGCAAAGATAAGTGGAAACACGATAAATGACATGAAGGGTCATTACAACATCCACTACTACGAAACTTTCTTCCTTGAAAGTTAAAGATGAAGAAAATACCCGAAGCCTTGAACAAATAAGAAGATTCATTAAAGTTCATTATCATAATACCCCACTCATGAATTGGAGTTGGTGGTGATAGTTTTCACGCTCAAGATTTTAAGGGATTATTTGTATCATGTGGATTGTAAGATTTTCACCAATCATCGCAGCCTTCTGCATCTTATGACCCAGCGAGACCTTAATGCTCGCTAGTGTAGATGGATGGATTTGTTAAAGGATTATGAAATTTCCATCTTGTTTCATCCGAGTAAGGCAAATGTGGTAGCTGATTCCTTGAGTAGTTACAAAGTAGTGAGTATGGGTACCTTGGCATGCAGATCAGTTTCTCAAAGGCCCATGGCATGGGAAATTCAGTCCTTATCCTATTTGAGGGTTCGTTGTGATATTTTGAATCCTTTGAGGATTTTATCTTGTGTGGAGGTGAGGTCTTTCCTATTTGAGAAGATTTATGATCGTCAGTATGAGGATAGCAAGCTATGCTTCTTCTGTGATCAGGTGGTGAGTGGTGAGTCTGGGTGACACACAGTTGATTCCAAGGGTATTTTGAGATTTCAGGGTCATATTTGTGTTCCTCGACTTGATGATTTGATTCAGTCGATTCTTCATGAGGATCATAGCTCTAGATATTCAATTCACCCCAGTTCAACTATGACACATAGAGATTTAAGGTAGCATTGTGTCGTAATTACGGTCATCGTGATTGCACTAATACCCCCCGCAATTATGGTACCTCACTTCATTAGACGATGGCTGAAACTTGGAATTTTATTCCTTGTTTCGTCCAAAGCCTTAGGATGCATCTGGATTCCGATATGAGCAAACAAGATATGCAACCATAATGACATGACATTCCATATGCATTTGAAAAGTCAAATTTTCTATCTGAGGTCGTTTCAACAAAATGTAGGCCCTACACTTGAATTTCCGATTTTATCAACTTTCCGACCAATGGGTCAAAATGAGTTCGGGTGTAGAAGGATCGAAATCAAAGGTCTACCCAACCTATTTGATATTCTAGAGCTGCTGGTGCAGTCAGAATTTGCATCCGACATCATTTTAATTAAATTTTTGCTTGATGGACATTTGGAACCTGCAAAAACTTCTAAATGGGGAAATAGTTCTAAAAACCAAAACGACTGCTCGATAACCAAACTATCAATTCTAGAAAGTCATTAATGACTTGGGGAAGCTATGGAAAAGCTTTAAGGGCAATGATAAGCGGAATCACGAGAAATGACATGAGGGGTCATTCCAATATCCACTACTACGAAACTTTCTTCCCTGAAAGTTAAAGATGAAGAAAATACCCGAAGCCTTGAACAAATGAAAAGATTCATTAAAATGCATTATCATAACTACCCCACTCATGATTTTGGAGTTTGTGGTGATAGTTTTCACGCTGAAGATTTTAAGCCATTATTTGTTTCATGTGGATTGTAAGATTTTCACAAATCATCGCAGCCTTCAGCATCTTATGACCCAGCGAGAGCTTAATGCTCGCTAGTGTATATGGATGTATTTTTTAAAGTATTATGATATTTCCATCTTGTTTCATCCGAGTAAGGCAAATGTGGTAGATGATGCCTTGAGTAGTTACAAAGTAGTGAGTATGGGTAGCTTGGCATGCATATTAGTTTCTCAAAGGCCTATGGCATGGGACATTCAGTCCTTATCCAATTTGAGGGTTCGTTGTGATATTTCGAATCCTTTGAGGATTTTGTCTTGTGTGGAGGTGAGGTCCTTCCTATTTGAGAAGATTCATGATCGTCAGTATGAGGATAGCAAGCTATGCTTCCTCTGTGATCAGGTGGTGAGTGGTGAGTCTGGGTGACACACAGTTGATTCCAAGGGTATTTTGAGATTTCAGGGTCATATTTGTGTTCTTCGACTTGATGATATGATTCAGTCGATTCTTCATAAGGATCAAAGCTCCAGATATTCAATTCACCCCAGTTCAACTATGACATATAGAGATTTAAGGTAGCATTATAGGTGGGGTGGTATAAAGAGAGATGTGGAAGACTTTATAGTTCATTGCCTATGTTTTCAGCAGGTTAAGGAAGAGCATTAACATTCAAGTGGATTGACTCAGAGATTTCCCATTCCCAAATGGAAATAAGAAACGATTACAATGGACTTCATTAGTGGATTGCCTCATACTTCGTGTGTTTGTGACGACATTTGGGTTATCGTTGATCGTTTGACCAAGTTGGCACATTTTATTCCTATTCAGATGACCTTCAGTGCTGCGAGTTTAGCATAGATTTATGTCAAGAAGATAGTTTATTTGCATGGGGTGACTGTTTCTGTCATATAAGATTGTGGTTCTATATTTACTTCACGATTCTAGAGAGCATTCTTGGAGGAGTTTGGTACTCGAGTGGTTTTGAGTATAGCCTTTCATCTGCAAATAGATGGTCAGTCTGAGAAGATTATTCATGTGCTTAAGGATATGCTCCGAGCCTGTATTATGGATTTTGGAGGACAATGGGATCAACACTTTGCATTAGCACAATTTTCCTACAACAACAACTATCATTAAAGTATTGAGATGGAAACATATGAGTCTTTGTATGGCAAGAGATGTCATTCCCTGATAGGATGGTTTGAGACTTTTGAGGTGATACCTCATGGTACAAAATTGCTTCATGACTCATTAGTAGAGTCAGGGTGATTCGGGATAGGCTAGTATCAACCTAAAGTGGGAAGAAAGCCTATGCCGACCTTAGGCTCTGTTCTTAGAGATTCAGAGTTAGTGACCATGTATTCTTTCATGTTTTTACTAGGAGAGGTCTGATGAGGTTCAGAAGGAAGGGTAAGATTAGCCCTCAATATATTGGTCCCGTTGAGATTCTTCTCACAATTGGCGAGGTGGCCTATGAGTTAGCCTTGACTTAAGATTTCACTACTGTTCATTCGGTTTTATATGTCTCTATGTTGAGTAAGTATATTCCTGATCCATCCCATGTGTATAGATGGGATTTAGTCTAGTTAGATGAGCAGTGACCTTTGTGGAGGAGCCTGTGCTTATTTTTTCTAGTGATGTGAGACAGTGGCATACTAGAGAGATTCCTGTAGTTAAGTTTTAGTGGAAGCACTGCCTGGTGGAGAAATCCACTTGGTAGATTGAGAGCGAGATGCGATCCCAATATCCTCATATGTTCAAGGCTTCAGGTATTTTCTTCATCTTTAACTTTCTGGGAAGGAAGTTTCGTAGTAGTAGATGTTGTAATAACCCTTCATGTCATTTCTCATGATTCCTCTTATCTTTGACCTTAAAGATTTTCCATTGATTCCCCAAGTCATTTATGACTTGATAGAATTGATAGTTTGGTTACCGAGCAGTCATTTTGGTTTTTAGAACTATTTCCCCATTTAGAAGTTTTTTCTAGTTCCAAATGTCCATCAAGCAAAAATTTAACTAAAATGATGTCGGATGCAAATTCTGACTACACCAGCAGCTCCATAATATAAATTAGGTTGGGTAGACCTTTGATTTGGATCCTGCTACACCCAAACTCATTTTGACCCATTGGTCGAAAAGTTGATAAAATTATAAATTCGAGTGTAGGGCCTACATTTGGTTAAAACGACCTCAAATAGAAAATTCAACTTTGCCAATGCATCTGGAACGCCGTATCAGTATGGTTGCATTTCTTGTTTGCTCATATCGGACTCTGTATGCATACTAAGGCTTTGGACGAAACAAGGAATCAAATTCCAAGTTTCAGCCATTGTCTAATGAAGCGAGGTACCACAATTGCAGGGGGTATTAGTTCAACTGCGATGACTGCGATTACGACACACGTGGGAGCATTATCGCACTAACTGAGAGCCTGGGATGGATTATTTAAATGCTTTTCTTGGCCGAGAATTGGCCATTGTTATCCATTGTCTTGAGTCCCAAAACCTTAATAGAGAGTGTAGACCTCAAAGTGAGTCTTGGGTGTTGATTGGGAGCTTGAATAACTTGCATAATCATGGTTAACGTCAAATATAAGGTATGAATCCTATAATTTTAGAGTTGAATTCTTAATTATTTGACCGAAATTCCCTAATGGCTTAATTCTTGATTTTATCCCCAAATATGGGTGATTTGCACTAATTAGTTGAGGGTTATAACTCCCTAATGGTATTTTAGCAATACGTTGGTATCGAAAACTCATTTTCCATATGTGAGACCCGTTTGGTGGGTTTTTGGTGTCGTTTTGGACCTGAAGTGCTATGGTGCAATACGGGTATTGATATTCTCATAATAATGAATAGATTATGTTTTTGTTAGATTATTTTGTGAAATAAGCTTTGAGGAAAAAAAAAGCAAAGATTGTTGGTTTTTGAGCTATATTTAGGTTTGAGGTAGGTTAAGCTTACTTGCAGTTAGATTGAGGTTTATTATAGTATGACGTTGATATCTTGATAAGATTGGGTGGGTTCTTATATGTTGAAATGGTGGATGGTAATATTTAAGATTAGTTGAATCTCTTAGGATTTTTGACTCATAGGCTAGAACCTTAGTTAGTTGGACTGGTTATCTCATGAATAGCATGAGAATGCTCTAGTCTCTCTGGTTAGACAGGAGTGACCTTGTTCACTCACCTTAAGAGTATGTTGACATAGATATGCATTATTTTCAATTAACCTTAGATGCTTTGGACAACTAAACCGTAATACTTAAGGAAGAATTATCCTATAGAACTAGTGTGGATTAATAGACCTTTGAGACATGATTTAGATAACTTAGTCTAATTCTGGGTAGAAGATGGACTTGAAGAAGACAATTTGGGATATTAGAAGCAAAACTTGACCCGTCTTAAGCTTGGACTATGAACCTTCATTAGTGACCTAGATTTTTGTTAAATACCTAGAATATGCTTTTGGCAATATGATAGTTAAACTGGATAAATGGTTAATTCATGGTGTTGATGTGGAAATGATATACATGCTTGATTGATTATTTTATTGTCATTACTTGGATATAATTGGAAAGCCTTGTGAATTGAACTTATGGCTATGCTATCACTTGACTTATTTGCTAGTTTACTATGTGAGCCTTGGATTATGTCATTACTCATGTTATTCTCAAGCCTAGTGACTAAATTTATGTTTGTGCCGAAGAATCCTTTTTGTGTTAGTATTATGAATCATGCTTAATAAGAGAGATTCTAGAAAGTATAACCATAACTTGTAAGTGACCATGCTAAAACTATGTCAAGCATGATAAGGTGTTGAGTGTTCATACCATGTGGATATGCATGTTCATGATATGGTGAATGTTGATGATATTGTGATGCCCAGTAAGTTTGAAGGATATATTAATGATATTATGATGCCTGGTACATTCGGAGGATATATTGATGTTATGATGATGCTCGGTAAGTCAAGAGGATATATTGATGATATTACGATGCTCGGTATATCCGTATGATATATAGATGTTATGATGATGCCTGGTAATTTTGGAGGATATATTGCTGATGTTATGATGCCCGGTATATCCGAAGGATATATTGATGTTACGATGATGCCCAGTACAACCAGAGGATGTATTAATATTATGTATTGTGAACATATGTATATATGTTTATGTGTGATTATGCCTTTATATGGTTACATCTATGTGTGCCTTGAAGATATAATGCTAATCATGGGATATTGGTTATAATTCTTCAATCCTAATCACTTGTTTAGTGGTGTAGTTCTCACTAGTGTTAAATATCGAGTAGAAATAGATTATGCCGAATAAAGAGTTAAGGCTAATTGATAAGTGCAATCTTGTGTAGAAATAAGAATTTACCTTGTGGGTATATTTGTCTTGAATAAAGGGATTAACTAAGGGATATTACCTAGTCAAATGATTGGTATGGTAACTAGTTGGCTACTAAGTGACCATTTTACTTGATGACTAGAAGTCTAGAATGCTAGATAATGGACCATGTTAGTTGAAATGTGACAACTAGCAATTATTGTATTTATGTGGTCAATGGTGAAAATAGGTTAGCATTGGTGATGATCAATGTTATTGATAACTATAGTATAATGTTGTTGGGTTTTTAAATGAGGACTCATAGATTATAATGCTTGATAGTAAGAGGTGTTGGCTGATAGATAGATATGTGCATTTGGTGATATATATCTTTTTTCCTATATAATAACTAGTGTGCCTATGATAACTAGAAATAAGCTTTGGTGAAATGGCGTCCATGTATTAGTAGTGCATCTTGACTAGGTGTGGATATTGGCTATTTGATAAATAATAGTTAGTGCTAACACATGGTTGAGGTTTATGTGAATATTTTGTTAGACCATAAATGGAGATCCTATGATGACTAGATAGAGTGTATTGATATCATAGATATCTAAATGGCTTTATGACTATGGTTATGATTCCCTTGGTTTATGTTATTTCACTGGTGGCAATTGATGATGATTATGGATCTTGGTAAATGAATATGGATGGGAAATGTGAAAACCATGGATAATTGTCTGTTGGTTATATATCTTAATACATTGATGATTTGATATATTGGTGCACTCTTCGGTGGTATGGGACGTCGTGATAAGTTCTTTAATTTATGTTCTTTTGGGTGTACTCCCCGATGGTATATAGAACTCCGTGGTGGGTTCTTTTACTTTATGCTCTAAGATGTATGCACGTTGAACTTGGTATTTATGCGGTTGTAATTATATATATGTTGCTTTACACTTCCGCATTGATTACTCATTTTATATGACGGTTTTGTACATATTGATATGAGATGTCATATTATTAATCTAGTTGATTAGTTATTTTGTACAACGATGATGAAGATGATTCAGGTTCGATTCTGTACCTTGACTTAGAGATATTATATTGCCTTATACCATATTTATATCATAATTTAGCTCAGTCAGCCGATAATGCCTACTGAGTACCCGTTGTTTTGGTACGTAGACTACACTTCTGTACCTTTTAGTGCATACTTGAGTACTAGTTACTGATGCTAAGTTTAGTTCATGCAGTGTTTGATCTTCTAGAGACAGGGTGAGCTTTTGGAGTTTCGAGTCGCCCGTTTCCCCTATCTTTATCCAGTCTTTTGTATTCAAGTCAAATGTATAAAACTATTCAGACTTTGAGTTGTATTTTCTCTTGTCATACTTAGATGCTCTTGTACTGATATTACCAGGTTGTGGGATTGATATCTGTAGTTGATTGTCTATTGCGGAACATTGTTATTGTTATTTTTTTCATCTATTGTGGCCCTTGTCGAGCGTTTCTACCAAAGTAACCCATTGCCTTAGCTCCGGGTTACGACATTAGCTTAGCTACTAGTGGGTTTTAGTAGGTGCCATCACGACACGTAAATCGGGTTGTGACAAATTTATTGCTAAGAGTCTGTTTCCAAATGATTTACAATTAAGGGGAGATCACTATTTATAAAGTTAAATATATGAATAGTAACCCTGCAAAATGGGTTTCCTAAGGAGGACCCTATAGTACTATAGTTAGCGATATGATGCCAGGTGTTCTATCCATTGTATGTGTCAGCCAATATCTTTAACAGAGATTAGTAGAATATGCATTTGTACATCAGACGAATTTTGATGCCTCTGTCTCATGTCCTTTTATCCATGTCATTCTCATTATTTAGGGGAATTTCATTCACTAAGTATCTCCTTAAAGACTCCACTAAGTTGGTGTCCCATCGTGGGTATATTTCTAAAGAGATGTCCCTTTTTTCGTGTGACACCACCCTCAATGGTCTTTGCCCAATACAACAATAATCTCATTTTTTATGATTAGTTGGTGGGTGGTAACTTGTAAGGGGTAATATAAGAATTTGAAATGTTGTGTTGTTTAATTTTATGAATGTGTAAAAGTATCTACTTTGCTCTCTGTAAGTTACAATCCCCCATTAATTTGTCATTTTGAGTGCATGCCATTATAAAGATGAAATATTTGAAAAATGATTTATTTAGTAAATTACTCATTATCGAAGGATGTGGTGTAATAGTTGGAATTACTTCTCCCTTAATTATACGTCTTCAAGAGTTTTGACAATAATTTTTTTGGGGTAAAGAACAATACCTATATTGGATAGAACGCTAACCTATAAATATTGCAGGATAACGGTGGAACATGACACTGGCAAATGATGCTCGTGAAGATTGGTTTAGTGGAATAATGGCTTAAAAGGTATGTTTGGTAAAAGTAGAACCCAACTCATCACGAAGATCACATGAATGATTTACTTGGTAAAAAGTGGAAACCTGTGGCCTAAATGAAGCTCGACGTAGGAGAAAACTCATGACGCAATGATGTGGAAAAAAAAGAAAAAGGATAGATACACCAGATGAGTTTGTACGTTATCCTTTCCGCAACATAGAAAGACACAACTAATGGTATTTCCACATTGAATGCAGCCATTGGATATAGTAATTTAGCACTTGGTGGAGTTTTTCTCTTGGTTGATGTAAACCTTTGTTATCTATAAATAATAGTTTTAACACAATTATAAGCATTAGGGATTTTAAACAACACAAAAGCAATATCCTAATTCTTGTGCTACAAGTTTTTTCACATTTTACTATGTCTTAGCATTCAAGTCCAAGTAAAGCATATATCCTCTGATCTTATGTCTAGAACGGTTTAACATCATCCGATCCAGTGCAAACAAACGTCATCGGAGTTCTAATGCTTAATATGACTTTCTTTATTATTGTTATTGTTCCTATTTTAATATTTGAACTTACTCACAAACATATTTAGCTACTAATATTCGGATCTAATGAGTTATATCGATTGCGACATGTGTTTTTGATCTCATTACAAATTTAATATACCATTTTCTGGTAAAAGCTAATCCCTAAGGGTCTGTTTGAAAAGTCACGTAGTAATTGAATTTGGTGTAATTACCAGCCTAGTAATGGACAACCTAGTATTTACGATGGCATGTTTGGTTGTCACAATGTAATTATAATATAATTACAAGTGTATTGTTTGGTTGCACATGTGTAATAATATGGCTAAGTTACAGTATAAAATAAAAGTTAATTATCAAAAACTAAAAATTTAATTTAGACAAATAAGGGCCTTTATAAATGATATTAAATCTCTCTCTCTCTCTATATATATATATATGTGTGTGTGTGTGTGTTGTATTTTGAAAATATATTAATTAATGAACATATGTTCTTAACTAATATTATTTAAAAAATTGATTTATATTTTGAAAATAAGTATATTTTAATTAAATTAATCATAAAAATTAAAAGTACATGATTTTTAAGAACATCATGAAATGTATGTTTGACAAAAAAATTAATATTATAAATATAATTTCATAAAATTATTAAAACATTTGTCAAGAAGATAATCTATCAAATCTAACCAAAAAATGAATGGCTTGCAATGTGACAAATGAAGTCAAGACTAGTAAAACAAATAAATTAAAATTGAAAATATAATGTAAGTTCAATTTTTTTTTAAAAAGTACACATAATACTCTTATGTTAAATTTTAACATAATGTACATAAATATGATTCAAAAGAAAAGAGAAATGTAATTCAATAACCTTATTCAACAATGAATTTTACTTTAATGTAAAAATTAGAAACTAAGAAAATTATGTTAAATGAAAAAGTAAACATAAAATAAGAAAATAGATACTATGAAAATTGCATTGAATCGAAAGAAGTAAAGGTTGGAAAAAAGGAAGGAAATGAAATATAAAAAATAAAAAATATATTTTTAAGAAATAATAATAAAAAAATAAATTAAAATAAAAAAATAAAATTAGAAATATAAAGAAGAAATCAAAAAGTAGCTAATTACACCATGTAATTGCTAGAGTGTAATTACCCCCTTCCAATTACACCTAATCACATTTTGAACAAGTAATGCCACGACCCGAGGCTATCCCTAGTCGTAAAACGGTGCTTAAGGTCATGGGTTACCCCAATCTAACCCATGATATGACACAAGCTGTAAATACTGAAGGAAAATAACAAAATACTGTGCAGAAGACATTCAATAAATTTTTAAATAATCAAGTCAATAATAAAGAAATCTAAAACACATCATAAAAAAAAACATAACTTATTGTCTAACTGTCGAAAAGCCTCTAAACATGATGAGTTGTTGGGACGGGGACCCAAATAACCCTGACTACTGAAAAATAAACATGAACGAAAATACTGGAAAGCATAGTAAGTAATATAATTGGTCCTCGACTGATGAGGACTCACCAATACTGCACCTGAGTGGCACACAAACTATCTAAGTACGATCGAAAAACTGAGCATCCGAAATTATTTTATAAGATAACATAGCTCAAAAGAGAGTATGCGATCAGTACTTTAAATGTAATGGTATATGAGATAAGGACTAGATGATATATGTAAATATAGAATGAAACTTAGTATGAATGCAATGACACATAAATAGAATGCAAGATCAAGTAAAACATGTACTGAAATAAACTATAAATTTATTTAACAGAATAAATGATATACTGGTCCCTTGGTCATGCAAACTTGAATTGGTATAATTTGAATACTGAACTGAGATTGTGGGAGCTAATATTTAACCGACATGCCCTAATCTAACTTGATCAGGGTCCAACCTGTAACCTAGTTGGAAGGGTGTCGATACATTACCACGGGTAGTGACATTGGATGGCGTGGATCCACTAATTTCATATCCCGAAGGACGAGGGTGTCATGCCTCTACTGATGGGGGCCTCTCAAAATATACGGTGGCATCGTTGGTCTGGAACTTAGGAACTACTACTAACGACTCATTCGTAACTGACGAGGGAGTTGCCATCCCTGCGTTCCTCGGTGCTAAGTATTACTCCCAACTGAATGATACTAGTATGGATATTTATTTAACATGATTCGGTACTGATAAGTGATCATTATGAAAACATCCTGAATTCAACAATACACACATATTCTGAATGACTTCTAACCTGAAAACTATGACATGCATGATTTTACTAGGTATCAAGTGTTCATAACCCACTAACATTATCTAATGCAAAATTGAATAATCCATGATAGAGGAAAAATCATGAATAACGCCCCATATTTCAATAACTAATCATGAAGTGGGCATTTGCCTTATCAAACATATGAAAACACAATTATCATGAGGGAATATATTTTTATTATTTAAAATCAAAGCAATATAGAAGAAATTTATATAATTCATAATCTACATGAAATATCACCAATTGGGGAAAATAGTTTATACTTGTAAAAGTAGGGAATTTTTGGGACTCAATGGGAGGAAGGGAGCCATTGATGAATATCCCGCACACCTGAGTGTAGAATCTTGGATGAATCTTTTTGGGAATTGGACTTTCTTGATGAACCCTAATTACTTCTTGGGAGAAGAGAAAACCACCCTTTTTTATTTTTTTGAGTTAAATTATGATAAATGATGGAATTGGGGGTTTTGGGTCTTCTATACGCCTCTTTGGGAAGCCTAAATGACACGGGTTAGGCATTAGAAGGAGTGGAGAAGGACTTAAAAGTACCCAAAAAACATACAGGAAATCTGGGTTCCCAGTCGTTATGACTCACACTACGACTCATTGGGACTGACTACGAGTTGTAGTCTTAGTCGTAATATGGAATCTAGGGTCTGAGCCCTTTTCTGTTCTTACTATGACTTCCCCCTTATGACTAAACGTAACTGAACATGAGGTGTAAGATAGAGTCATAGTATGAATCCTTAGTCTTGGATCCTTTACTGTTCAGGCTACGAGTCCCTCCTTATAATTCGTAGTCACTGATTACGAGCCATAAGTTTTAGTCACTGGGCTGAAACTTAGGGCCTTCACTAGAGTGACTACGACTCACTCATGACGACTCGTTACGAGTAGTAATGATTCATTACGTGAGTCATCGTCACAGTAGTATATCAGGCCATTAAGTGAAAATGACATGACCCGAACCGAGGCCTTGTCATAATGGTCATCTCAAGTCCAACCAGGACCGGAGACCACCTCTTAAACTCAATCCAACCAACCAACATATACCCTGAGTCGAATAAATTCCGAACATATAACAAGATAGAAAATTAGAATATATAAAGACTTTGGGATAAGTCTACTTACTAGACCAATCAAACTAAGTAAATCCATCCAATAACCAACCTACCAAACCACAAATGATAATCCAATGTACATAATATATAAATCATAACCATTCCATACCCATGTTCACAATTGTCTATACGAAGCCTCTAAACCAAACCAAAGAGTATCTAGTCGATACATGCCCCTGAGCATAGGAAAAAGCCAATGTCTATGAAAATACAAAAGTACGTAAAGTAATCCATGACATGAAATGGATGCCTTCCGAACTAGGGAAGCTCACTACTTTAATCTAACACCGACTTTTCCCGAAGTTGATCAATGAGAAGGAGGAGTAGTATGGCTAGTTCCTGCATCGCGTGAGGATACAACCGCCTAAAGATGAGTTAGCGGGTGAATGCTAGCAAGTAATCAGGATAAAGATGTAATTATACCAACCTTTAAAACCAAGTAAACAACCACATGCATTCACAACCATATATATTCATAGATATAACCATGCTGGGAACAAAAATCGGGTTTAGCATGAACTTTGAAATCATTAACTTGGGATGTGTAGCTTTTCCATTCAAAATTTACCCATGGGCTATATGGGGTCAGCACCACCTATTGAAAGGGCCCCGATATGTGTTTTTCATACAAGCCAGAGAGAATATGAGATGACTAGTAATAACACTCAACTTACATGTCATTTTAAGTGCAAGGCGGTAATTTCCAATATAATTAACCAACTTTGAGTTGGGGTCGAATCCACGAGGAACAATGTGAGTGGAGATTAAATAAGTTCGAAATTAAAGTCACTTGCAAAATTCAAACATATTATACAAATATTTTGGGAGATTTTGAATGTTTTCAAAAGTGTAAGTCAATTCTTGGGCTTCTAAAGGACTAATTCGAGACTAAGAATAATTAGAGTGTAATCAATTAGGAATGGATCTTGGGATTATATTTTTCTAGGAGAAAACTAGTGTGAGCGGATATATGAAAGATAACATCCTATTTTAATTAATATGAGTGGGTAGGCTAGGTTCGGCGTTTCGGTGTTAGTCTCTTAATAAAATACCGAAATATCACCCATGGATTCTTTCGAATACCTCACCGGTGTTGACATTTTAATCAACCCAAAAGCCTTAATTTAACATCCCAATTTCTAGGATGATGTTTAAGAGATAGAAATTCCACATTTTATCCTTATTTCTAAGACAACAAAATGGGAATAACTACTATCTACTTTATAGTTCACAAATGTTTATGTGACCTACATCCTTTTTTTAAGGATGATGTATGATCTTAACTACCCACATCCCCTTTTAAATGATGATGTGGGAATTTTAGGGGAAATTGAGATTCTCACCTACAATTCCCATTTCACATTCAAACATTGGTGAAACCCATCAATATTAACCATAAATTGAAGCTAACAATCAATATCCACACACTTGCACCCTACTCAGACATAATACAAAGATGTAGATCTAGCAAATCATAAAGATAATAAAAACAAATATACCAACGTTTCCATCAAATTTATTCATTAAAATAAAGAAAAGGAAAACCACACTTAAAATCCAATTAATCTTCAATGGGTGATGCCAAATCTAGACTTTGGAGTTCCTCTAATTGATTCTTGTCTCAAATTAGTACAAATTTAAGCTCCAAGCCCTAAAGAAGACAAAACCCTACAACTAAGCTAAGTTGATGATGAAAGATGAATAATGGATGGTGAAAAAATTAGCTAAAAACCCTTATTTGAGCCTAATTCCATATTTTCCAGACATTACCAAAATGCCCATGAAACTTTTCTGCTCTACTGCGATCGCCACCTCTTCACCTCGTTCGCGACTCCCACGATCACCGGTAGTCATATCACGATCTCCCTCTAATTGACTTGTTGACTGGTCGTGATCGCGACCCTCAAGCCGTGATCGCGGTAACTGAGGGTCGATTCTTAGGCTTGATTTCTAGCAATTGGCTCTTTTATTTCACATTTAACATCTTTTTGACTTGAATGACTTGCTCATCTTCCCATTTCATCTTTTCCTACACAAATGTGTATTAAGTAAGATATTAATATAAAATTAATGGAAAAACATGGTAATTTAGGCTTAAAAGGTGCTAGAAAATCCTCAAATTAATGACTTATTAACTAGTACATCTTTGAGAATCATGCACACGATCACCAAGACCAAAACTCACACTGGAAGTCTTGAGTTTTTAGATTTGGCCCCCCCGATACCTCCGCCTTCCACGACTTGGCAAATACATCCCGCTTTAAAGACCAAATTAAAACCATTCACATACAACCAACCATTTAGTCAATTTCCTACCAAAGGCACTTCGTTGGTATCGTCATAACAACACTACTTGCAAGTATACACATTCCATTACCCTTATTAATCAACCATTTATATAATTTTGGGGCTCTAACCATCATCAAACAAGGACACTCATTATATCACGACCCGAGACTACCTCCTGGTCGTAAAACGATGCTTAGAACCACAAGAGATCCCAAGCTAACCCATGTACTGGAATGATACTTGAGAAACCAATTTAAAACAGTAAAAACTAAATTTATTGAGAGGAAGCATAATTATGAGAAAGTCTGAATAAATAAAATACTGATAAATTTTACAACATGATAAAACCGAGGAAAGAAACTAGAATTACATGTAACGACTTTGACTTACTATATATGAAGCCTATACTATACTGACTATAGATAACTGGTACATGCCTCCAACTACCACTAATCAATACATACAAATAAAAATAAGATAGTACATGAACTACAACTGACTGGAGTCCCTAAAATAAGAGAACTCATCACCTGTTGGCTGGAAGCTGCAAACTATCTGATTATGATGTGTGAGCTACAACTGGTACCTACATTATGAGACAATGTAGCACACAGACATATTTATGGATCAGTACTTTAAAATATACTGAGTAAGTAGGGATGAATGCAACAAGTAAAATTGAATAGATATATAATCATAAATCATGCATGCTAAGTGCAAGTAGACTCACTAAGAGACTGAAATCAATTAAAAGCTAAAGTATCTTAAAACATGAGTAACAAGCATAATCTGATAAGTTGGTGAATCACTACACTTAGTTTCTTAAATCCTTTCTTTTGTAGAAACAGTAGAATTAAAGCTGGGAAATGGTAAAAATATGAATACTGTATGTAAGTATCATATATAATTAAAAACATGCTGTAAAACTGAACTGAGGATCGCGTATGGATACTGAGCATAAAAACCTAAACATGTAAAACTGAGAATGTAAGACCAAGTAAAACATATACTAAAATGATCTGAATAATTGAATAACTGATATCTGGATAACTAAAAATCTGATTACATGGTCAAGTAAACCTGAACTCTTATAGAATTAGATCTAACTGAAGCTGTGGGAGCTATCATGTAATTGATATGCCCCAATCTGAGCTAATCAGGGTCCAACCTGTAACTTTGGTTGGAAAGGTGTTAGTACCTTGCCACGGGTACTAAAACATAGCTATGTGGATCCACTAAAATGATGTACCGAAGGACCAGAGAGTCAAGCCTAAACTGTTGGGTGGCCCCTGAGAGAAAGTCAAGCCTAAACTGATAGGTGACCTTTCATATCCTACACTGGATATGTAGTTCTGGAACCTAGGGATTGCTGCTAACGACTCTTCCTAAACTGACGGGGAGCCTCCATCCCTACGCTAACTCAATGCTAAGTCCTACTCCTAATTGAAAGACACTGAAACACAAGATGGTGTATGCACTAATAAATGATAAGCTCAGATCATGGTATTCTAAAAATATTAGTGCATGGATAATCTTGAAAATATCATAAACATGTAAATTAATATATTTAACATGAAATAATTTTGGTGAGTTTATTATAAAAATAATGATCTAAACATGGTGATGAAATCATGGTTCGAACTAACTTGTTACTTGAAAACGAAAACATTCAAAAACACATAGTTATTAGGTGTTCATAACCCACCAGCACTGAATGATACAAAATAAAATAATATCACTTAAAACATTAGTAGAAAGTCATAATTCAAAATCCCAAGACATAATACATTTCAAATAATGAATGAGGTACACGGGGATGAGTTAAACTTGAGAGGATAACAACTTCACATGGTTTAATTTGTAACTTGGTAATTTAATATGAAACCAATGGATTATGACATGGGTAATTGCAATTGATAACATGAAATAACATAATTTACATGGAAACATATGTAGACATGGCTTGAATTTGAATTTATAAGAAATAATGGATTTAATTAATGATTTACATAGATAATTTCACAAAAAAATATTAAAATTTCATACTTGAACTAAAAGGGGATTTTGGGACTCAATGGGTGGAAGGAACCCATTGATGAATACCCCACATACCTTAATTGAACGAATTCTTGAAGAAATAATTGGGATTGGAACTTGAATCTTTGAGTTCTTGGAGAGAAAAGTTTAATTTCGTTCTTGGGAAGAAGGGAAGGGTTTTTAAGTGTGTAATGAATGTTGGGGTTAAGGGAGTGGAATATACGTGTTTAAAGACTCCTTATTTCATTTAGGAGTGTTAGGGATGGTTTAGGGGTATGAAAAGACTTCAACGCCCTTGATTTAAGTCAAAATGGAGCAACTCTTGGCACTATGCATTTGCTGTGTGGCGCATGCCAATTTCACACCTTAGGTTGTATGGTATATGCCAATCACACACCTCATCCAGTCGTCATTTCCGATTGTCATGCGACGCACGGCCTTTGCATAGTCATAACTTTTCACTCGCGTATCGAATTAAGAAAAAATTGGTATCATTGGAAAGATAATTCAATTATATACAACTTGGTGGGTTTTGAGATGAAAAATTCCATATATGAAAAAAATTATACACGTTCAAAGCTGACCCTTGTAGAATCGAATACCAAAATTTGGTTGAATCAAAGGCTCTTAGCTCAACTTTGCTTTAAGTGATTTATATGAACATTTTTCACCTCATAAGAACTTTACATTCTAGGATAAAGATCATGACATATGTATATTCAAATATAAATCATGGGATTAGAGTTTGCACATGTAGGAACGACGGTTTTATTTCTAGCTAAAAAATGCAGGGTGTTACATTATCTCACCCATTGGAATCATTCATTCTCAAATGCTAGATAGGAAATTATTGAAACTTTAGAAGTATGGAATAAGGTACACATGACATATCTTCTAATGAAGGATGTATATGACTTAAAACAATAAAATATCCATCATGAAACTGATTTCTAAGATGACTTGACTCTATTGACTGTAAGGAGCTGATTCATACTGAGAGTTTAGAACTCACATACAATGTTCATGATACGATCATACATATAGAACTGTGAGGTGATAAGTAATGTAATAAAATTCCAAAAGTTACTAAGGAGGGAATAAAGTACATAACTTCTCATTAGGAATTATCCCCTAACAAAACACGTATAGGAATAAAAAGAAAAGGGTTTTATGGCATCACCAAGTACATTATGTAAGCACAAATCATAAGATAACATGACTAAGGTCGTACAATGGGTATTACAATGTCTGATATAGAATACTTGGAAAACTGAGATCATTCACTGAACACTTATGAACTGAATCATAACTAAATATTTGAATCGAAGATAGGATGCATAGAGTTCAAAACTTTCATGGACGTGAATAAATTACCTCAGGAGGAGCTTGTCTGTCTGACTGCTACACTAATTTGCTGGCTATACTGACAGAATTATACTGAAATCTTATACTCAACTGGAGCACTTATTCAATACTCTTTCTAAGAAGTCCTAACAACACTAGGGAGAAAAGAATTCTGGGTATGATTTGAGTAAGATATTTGAATAAGGACTCGTAATAAGGATATAACTCTGTAACATGGAACATAGGCCTTAGGTAATGCAACTTCTACTTTCAAGATTAGACATATTTCTCAAATACTCCCTCAACTATACATTTCCCTTTTAATACTTCACTTCAGCTGAATCCACTTATAATCTTCACATAGGCATTGATAACTCTATCTACTAAAGTCTGAGCTAAACTAAATTCTCCCACTATGTTCAAGACTACTCGAAATTACAAAGTGCAACACATAACAATGTAATACTAATCTAAACCATGAATTCAATACCCCTTGCGTGTTTCACATCTTTTATCTCAAGAATGTTTTCCTCTTACCACTTCAACAAATAAATTCAATCTCTTACTAGGAATTCACTAGCACACGATGCATCCATCCGCTTATACATCAACTAACATTCAAGCCTATCGTTATAACCATAAATGAATTTCTAGGCAAACAATCCATCAAAGCATCTTTCTCATATTCTCTTATACCTCAATCAATAATAACTTTTATGCACTATCCCAAAGAAAACACAAATAAAATTTAAACTAACCGTGACATATATCAAAAAATTTACCTTAATATTCCTTCAACCTATAGCCTTAGATAAAATGAGCATACAACAATCTTTCCTAATGAGGAACATTTACTCTCTCCCATCTAAATAATTATTCATTACCACTATTATTTCATAAGGAAAGGTTACTAAAAGGTTAGAAGATGAGATCCTGAAGCCTGAAAAAATACTATACCTAACTTTGACACTCAACTAAGGCCTGAGTAATAGAGTATCAAAGGCATGAATTCATTAAAGAGATCTAAACTGAGGAGATACATAACATAATATAAATTTCATTGGTTATTTAGTAGTGTAGCATGAGTATCTGGAATTGAACATACTGTAAAGAACAAGTACATGAGTCATGAGCTGCATGACCTGAGGTTGGAGTTCATAAATTCATGGAATATGATTCATTCTTTTGAGCAAACTGGAACTTCTTATTCTATAAACTGGGAACGTACATGAATCCCTGGAAAGTGCATGAAGATAAGCTATGATTATAGAGCTTACTTATAAAGCTTGAGTAGATGTTATGATAATCGAAGTACAAAAATTTGCACTGGGATAAGAATAGGTCGGGCATCTTTCTTCCCTATTGATGTTCTACAATACTCTGTCATCACTACAAGAATTTCAGAGCCTAACTTGGTTCCTTCTTGTATCATGTCCCCCTTAGATTTAAGCCATCATTATAAGTATGTAGAACCTTTCAATAAATCCTAAAGTAAAATGCAACAAATCTACTCTAGATTCTAAGATATAACAATACACATAAATAAGAAACTCATCCTGAAAGACTGTACCTTAAAGTATACAACCCTCTGCTAGTACATTCTTTTGAGATACAAATTTTAGCTTTTTATTGCCCTAATAGTCGTAATATAACAACTTAACACTTACTAACTTAGAATATTTATGAGTATCAATATACCCTGAGTTCCAACATCTAGAACTTCAACTCTTCTTTCTATTAGATCAATCATCCAAGATTCAAACTTAGATTCTAACACTTAACAACTCAAGGGTACTATCTAAGCACACACATTAAAAACTTAGAATCACTACAATCCCATATCACCTTGGGAACACCTCTAAATCATACCCATATCATCATACTTAATTTTGAATTAACAAACTTAAATTCTTGCATACACTATTTCAAGCCTACTTGTTCACTTTTTAGATAAATAGCCCCGCGGATACATAATCCAGTAGATTCAGTAACACTATCCCCACTTTGCTGCTATTAAACTTCTCATTTTATACTTCTAATTCTAGATTATATACTATCATAGAATTATACGAAGGGTTATGAAAACATATCTGACTTTGGCTTATTGCACGATTTTTCATGATCATGAATGAAATACTTCATACCTTGGAAAGTAAAGGTACTGGTGGGATACTTTTTGAGCCAACATGTAATCCCATAGCTGTCAGTGGGGACTACCTGAGAAAACACTATCGATAGGAATTTAAGCTTCATAATTTCTGTTACCTTGAAAATAAGGCAGAGTTGACAAAAATAGAGCATGATGAGAACCTGTATAAGTTTCTTAGAGAGCCTTTCTATAGCATGATCTGAGATATGAAGGAAGGAAAATATTTGTTAAATGCCCTATAGCCTCTCAAAGAAAAGTATAGACATCTCTGTACCATTTCGCAAGACTCTTCTAGACATGGCCTAATAGACACCCTAGGACACTTGAACTTTTTTCTCTGATACCAAGTTAGTAATGACCCGTGACTACCCCTAGTCGTGACACAATGCTTAGAACCACAATTAATCCTAAGTTAACCTATGTATTGGTATGATACTTGAGCAACTGATTTAAAATGTGTAAAAGATAAATTTACTGAGTGGAAGTATAATCATGAGAAAGTCTGAATAAATGAAATACTGATAAATTTTACAAGATGATAAAACTTAAAAAAGAAACCTGAATTACATGAAAAGACTCTGACTGACCATCTATGAAGCCTCTACTATATTGACTATAGATAGCTGGGACAAGCCTCCAATTACTACTAATCAATACATACGAATAAAAACAAGAAAGTACATGAACTACAATCGAATGGAGTCCCCGAAATAAGAGAACTCATCACCTGCTGGTTGGAAGCTGCAGACTATCTGATTATGATGTATGGGCTACAACTGGTACCTACATTATGAGACAATGTAGCACATAAACATATATGTTGATTAGTACTGTGGAATGTACTGAGTAAGTAGGGGTGAATGTACTGAAATGATATGAATAATTGAATAACTAATATCTAGATGACTTAAATCTTATTACTTGGTCAAGCAAACCTAAACTTGTATAGTCTGAGTACTGACTAAACCTGTGGGAGCTATCATGTAATCGACATGCTCTAATTTTAGATAATCGGGGTCCAACTTGTAACCCCGGTTGGAAGGGTGTCCTTACCTTGCCACGGGTACTAACACATGGTAGTATGGATCCACTTAAATGATGTCCTGAAGGACCAGGGAGTCAAGTCTAAACTAATGGGTGACCATGAAGAGGAAGTCAAGTCTAAACTGACGAGTGACCCCTAATATCCTACTCAGGCTATATAGTTCTGGATCTAGGGATTGCTACTAATGACTCTGCCTAAATTGATGGGGGAGCCACCATCCCTATGTTTACTCGGTGCTAAGTCCTACTCCTAACTGAAAGACACTGAAACATAAGCTGGTGCATGCATTGATGAATCATAAACTTAGGTCATTGTATTCTGAAAATATTAGTGCATGCATAATCTTGAAAAAATCATAATCATGTGAAATTATATATTTAACATGAAATAATACTGGTGAGTTCATTATAAAAATTATGATCTGAACATGGTGATAAAATCATGATTCAGACTAACTTGTTGATAACGCCCAAACTACAGCTCTCGTAAGAGTGTAAGCGGTCACTTTCAAATATAGAACCCAACTGGGTTAGGTGTCGAATCCCACAGGGAATACTTTGTCACTAAGTGTTGAAACTATTAGTAGACTGTTGGTCAAAAATTCCACGGAAAAGGGGGGATTGGATTGTGGCGTGAATTAATGCTATGGAAGTAACAACAGAATGCTTTGTTTAGTAAGATTTAATCACAGAGAATAATAAGTTAGGGTTATGTCCACCTTATGAGTTATACGTATCTATTAACTATGAGTAATGCGGAATTCAGACATGCATGCACTTATAGAGATTCGTATTCTACTGGTAAATCCTAGTGTCTCTCGACCATCAAGGATTATCTCACTTTAACTCTCTCGAGCTTAAAGCGTATAACTAATGGTACGAACTCTCCAAGAGTTAATCCAGTTATGGCACTAACGTGTAAATAGGGGTTGGTAGCCCTATTTCCTTGTCACACTCTCTTTTCCAAACATGTAACTTTTCTCTCGAACAAGTCAATGCTATAATGGCGTATTCTATATGGTTGCAACCACAATAATGTAATTAAGATGAAGAGAGTAATGATATAAGTAGCATAAGTATCAAGAATTCACAAACTCATAGTAATAGATAATATATCATAAGGCTTCCATAACCCTAACAGAGAAGTTTAGCTACTCATGATTACAACGGAGATCACAATAAACATCATCATCGTACCAAAGCTCAAAGAATCTCCCGTTGAAGATGGGTGTGGCGTCAAACTAGGTTGACGTTTTTGCCCTCTAGACGTTTCCCCCAAGTTAGCATTTTTTTCTCTATTAAAACTTACAGAATCTGTAAACTCAATAATACTAGAAAGTCGAATGAATAATGAAAGTATCTATCAATTCGTGAATAATGAAAAGCATGAATGCTGAAAAATTCAGCAAATAGGGTTTTTATAACATCCTTGTCCTATTCCTACTAAGTTACTGCTGATCCCCAAGTCATTAGAAATACTGTTTTTGCCCGGGACAAGTTCTCCATGCATCACTTTCAGTCCATAGGCTTCCAAAAGTTGTCTTCCCTCTTATGTGAAGTTTCCCTTGATACCAAAAGGTACACAAAGTGCTGACATCTTCATCATTAATACCTGAAAATATGCTAATCACGTTGGTTAGCTCACTTACAGGAAAATGGACTAAAAATGTAGGAATTATATATTTTGTCCTTAAAACTTAGCTAAAATATGGGTAAATTATGGTGCTTTAGGCGTGTAAATACGCCTATCATCAATACCCCACACTTAAAGCTTTGTTCGTCCTCGAACAAAATATTACATCCATGCAATCATCTACTTAGAATATCACAACAACAACATAAAATATTCATCAAGACATGCACGACAATTTTTAACAAAGAGTAGTTTTCTGGATCACTACTAGAAACCATTAAACCTCCAACATAGACTCGTGATGATGGCTAATTCGTATCCACAAGTTAAGGTACCAAGAATCATACAAAACTACCCAACAATCATCAACCATGTGTGTCTCACACAAGATATCCCCCATAATCACTCATAAGTTTTGCATTTTTCGAAACATGGGTACAAGATTCTCGTTTGCTCTCACTCTCACAAAGAATTCCTATGTTGCAACTGATGACCATAGGCTTTCCCTTAGTGTAATGCTCCACTAATATCAGAATGCTAAGCTTAGGATCAAGTAGGTCTTTACAGGTTGTAATGTAGGCTAAGGGACAGGTAGGACTATTTTGGCCAGAAATAGTGACTATGTTCCCTAAGCACTTTAATACACTACGTTATGTCATTAACACTCTCTTTTAAACAACCCTTCTACCTTTCTTTTCATCTAACACCCCTTTTCACCCATTTTTTTATTCAATTATAAACACAAAGATGAGAATATACAACTTTTTTTTTTCTATTTCTATTTTTTTTTCATTTTTTTTCATTTTTTTTATAAAACACCTCTATAATAGCCACTCCTTTTCATAACAATTTCAAGTACCAATACACTCTGAGGCATCACTCTCACCCAATTTCCTCTTATTTTGTCACATGAATCTACAATTTAAAGCGCTTATGAATTTGGATCAAATTATGGTCTTGAAAAAAAATGGATTAGGCTACATATGAGGCTGTCAAAGAAAATAGCTAAAGGCTCCAAGGGGGTTAACTAGGATAATGTCCACGTGTAGGTAAAAAGAAGGTAAACAATCACAGGCTGCCAAAGAAATGCCTAAATTATCTCCTAAACTCACACTCTTTATTTCGCTTTACACACACACCAGGCAAGTTCTAGCATCAGTCACAACACAGAATATACTATAACCTCACACACACAAGGCACATGGTCAACTTTATTGGGAGCAGTATAGACTCTTGACCCAACAGATGAATGAATTAAACCACACACTTATCACACAGTGAGTCACACTTAGAGCCTAAACGTCTCAATAGTAATGATTTTGGCACAAACTCTTGTCATAATACCATGCCGCCTATCAGAACAATTTCATGCAAAATCTAAAAAAAATCTAAAATTAAACTAACTAATTATGACTAATTAAAACAAACAAGAACTAGAATAAATGTAGGCAAAGCAGTACAAGAAGCATACAAATACCAGCACCCCACACTTAGACGGGACACACTGCCCTCAGTGGAAAATAAATAAAGAAAACCTGATTAGTCGGACTCCTCTTCTATGTCTGGGGTCATACCCCCTGCGTCGGAATCATCATCAGAGTCGTCATCCTTAGAGTTTCCTCAAAATGTACCCCACGTGATCCGAAAAGTGCGTTGAGGTATTTGTAGAGAGGAGGACTCAGCTTGCTCCTTTCTTGACCTTTTCTGTCCCTTCTGTGAGGTGGTTACTTTTTCTTTTCCTTGTCGTCCTTTTGGGGCCATTCTACCTGAGATTAAAATAGAGTCATGTTAGCTTCATCTCGGAAGATTCAATCGAAAAACAAACAGTAGCAGTGCCACCCCACACTTAATTTGTTGGCACAGACTAATTAAGTGAGTGATGTCGATTACTCAGACTTTATCGACATATATTTAGGCGATATGTTCCAACAACGTGTTCAGCACAGTCATATTAATTATCCTTTCCAATTCTATTTCATGTAATCTTGTCTATACTTTCATGTTTGGATGAATGCACTTTTTGAACCAAACTACCACATAAGGATCGTACCATAAATAGAAACAAGTTATTGCATAGGCATAATCACACCATCTTATGCTTGTGGTCAATCATAATCGGTATCTCGATGAACGAGTCATTCAAACATTCAAGCTTTCAACTTACAAGAGTATGTATTAACTTCACAATTTAGACTTCATAAAACTATGACAGTGTATAACAATCAAATATAAGTCGGAACAAAGTCAAGAACACCCACACGTATTCTTTCACTCAACTAGATGTATCATATCACACCAACCACATTCTAATCACCAACACCACTTCAAGATCTAACAAATCATTATAAATGTAGCATTTCAACAACTACGGAATATAAAAGAATGAATTACTTGGTGATGGATTCGGAAGATGAACTCACAAGACTAGATGAGCAAAAAGAAATTTTTTTGAGAGGATTTGAAAGCTTGGGAGGTGCCTATCTTAAGCAAACAATGAGATTTTGTTCTAAGATTAAGGGTCTATTTATAGACCAAGGCTAGGGTCGGGTTTGATCCATGAAAAATCGAGTTAGGAGTCAAAAATAATAAGTAGGCGGCGCCTAATGCTTTGCATATGATTAGCGTAGGTGGCGCCTATGGTATTGCCTAGTTGGTCATAGGCGGCGCCTATGCTATGGCCTAGTTGAAACAATGAGCATAGGAAATGGCATAGGAGGCGCCTTTAGCTTTGCCTAGCTGAACATAGGCGGCACCTATGTTATGGCCTAGTTGGGCATAGGCGGCGCCTATGCTATGGCATTGTAGATTCAGAGAGAAAAGGCCATAGCATAGGTCTTGCCTTGTCCGTTGCCTAGATTTACATAGGCCTTGCGTTACCGAAAGCCTTTTGCTCTTTCATTACTCACTTACCACCTTTAACATTACTCACTTTTAAATCAAAATTTGAGACCAAGCTCCTCCTTTATACGTCTTCCCCTACACTTAATAAAAAACAACAAACATGATTAGAAAGATAGGTTGCCTCCCACCAAGCGCCTTAGTTTTGGTCGTGGCTCGACTCTTCTTTTTGGATTTTTATTTAACAAAAAAAACTCCTAGGAAAACAAAACGACTAAAAACGATGGGTTGCCTCCTATGTAGCGCTTGATTTATTGTCGCGGCATGACATAGTTACCTCGATTACTTAGACTTCATCGAGATAGATGGTGGATCATTTTCTGAATGGATTCAGACGACGCTGATGCTTACTTGTAGGCATGCAATCTTCTTTGAGATGACTCTTGTGCATACATATCCCAGGAGAGATACCAATTATATCATCAATAGTCCAACCCATAGCTCTCTTGTACCTCTTCAGAGCAGAGATGAGAGCCTCTACGTGCTGTTCACCTAAATCAGCCGCAACACTCACCGGAAGTGTATTTCCACTTCCTAAGAACGCATACCTTAGGTGAATGGGGAGCTCTTTCGATTCTAGCACTGGTGGCTCTTCAATGGAAGTCTTCGCTGTTGGTGACGGTTGGTTCTTAAGATCAAGGTCCAGCTTCTTAGGAGCATGAGAATAGGACCTTATTCCTGTTAGAGCACAAACGGTTTCTTCATATTCTTCAACCTCCTCATGCTCAAAATTCAACAGCACAGCAGACAATGGCTCCACAGTAAGCTGTTTCTCTATAGATAATTCTTTCTCATCCTCATAATAAACATCAGCTACAGAGAACACATCTATATCTCTAGGTTGCTTCATTAAGTTGCATACATCAAAACGGACCACTTCGTTATTCAGCCGAAATAAAAGCTCATTAGCTCTTAAATAAATCAGTACACTTCCATTTGCAAGGAAAGGACGCCCCAAGATTATGGGAACTTCAGAATCCACCTCTCAATCCAAAATAACAAAGTCTACAGGAAAGATGAAGGTGGAAACCTTCACCAACACATCATATAAGATACCAACAGGCCATTTTACCGACCTATCTGCCATCACGAGCCGCATATTGGTTGGTGTAGGATCACCCAACCCTAACTTTCTGTAAATAGATAAAGGCATCAAATTGATGCTAGCTCCCAGATCGCATAATGCCTTAGCAAAATTCATAGATCCAACCGTGCAAGGAATAGTGAAAGCACCAGGATCTGCCTTCTTCTGTACTAAAGATCTTGTAGCGATTGCACTACAATGATGAACATTATCCGCCAGCTCATAACTTGTTGTCCGCTTCTTTGTCAACAGGTCCTTCATGAATTTAGCATACCCAGGCATCTGTTCCAGCGCCTCTACCAACAGAACATTAATAGTCAGCTTCTTCAACATGGTCATGAATTTACTGAACCAGGTGTCCTCAGCTTTCTTCTTCAGTCTCTGCGGAAAAGGTGGTGGTGGAAGAGGAATCATTTTCTCCACCACTTCCTCTTTATCTTACTTCCGATTATCAACCTTTTCAGGAATGTCATCAGCCTTCTTCTTTAGTCTCTGAGGAAAAGGTGGTGGTGAAAGAGGAATCGTTTTCTCCACCACTTCCTTTTTATCTTGCTTCCGATTATCACTCTTTTCAGGCTGGTGACGTCTAGGTGTAATATCATGAGAACTCACTTCAGCTTCTACGGCATCTTCAAACTCTGCTTCATCAACATTCTCTGCTATATCATCAACCACCTGCTTGCCTTTGGATGGATTTTCCAACACTTTACCACTCCGGGTAGTAATAGCCATACACGATCCGTCATTCCTTGGGTTTTGCACAGTGTCACTGGGTAGCGTTCCAGCCTTTATTTGGTTGAATGTCGCTGATAATTGAGTCAATTATTGCTCCATCTATTTTATTGCAGTAGAATGCGAGTCAACCAATTGATTTATTGATGACAAATCATTCTTTACCTCAGTAACACCCATATTGGTTGCCTCCACCCCTTTCAACAGCTTAGCCATCATATCATCCATGGACATCTTTCTAGAGCCATACGCCATAGCCTCACGGTTTCCAGGAGGAACATACAAACCACTCCTGTCAGTCTTATTCTTCCAACCACCTTGATCGCAGTCCTTGTATCCAGATTTATCATAATAGTTCTGACCTTGGTTTCCTTGGGCATTGCCTCAGAAACCCCCCTAATTATTCAAGTAATTTGCTTCCCCCTCAGAATCGGAATCATATCTTCCCTGTGATACAACGGCTTTAACCTTTTTGGTCTTCCCTGATAATAAATGTTTGGTAAGAAGATCCATCTGCGTTTTCATGTGAGCCATATCTTAGTCAGGTTCCTCTTGTCTACGCCTCTGCTCTGCAGTCATGCCAACAGATAAAGTAGAGCTTGCTACCTCAGCATCCCTGGTATGCCAGGCTCTACTCTGCTTTGTCATACAGTCCAGTATATCACTTGCCTCAATAAAAGTAAGGTCCATGAATGACCCACCTGCAGCATTATCAACCACTGGCTTTGTCACTGAGTTCAAAGACCTGTATAATATCTCCATCAAGTGGATGTTGGTCATCTGATGATTTGGGCACTGCATAAGCTTCTTCTTGAACCTCTCCCATGTTTCGTGGAGAGCTTCAGTTGGAAGTTGTCGTAAATTGCTGATTTCATCTCTTAACTGTGCTCTCTTGGATGGCGAAAATAATCTTTCTAGAAAAGCGTCTTTCAGTTGCCTCCAATTAGTAATAGAATCAGGAGTCATCCCGTTCAGCCATAGAGTTGCCTCCCCAGATAGAGACAATGGAAATAAGCGCAGCCGAATTGCGTTATGTCCAACTCTTGGATTGTCAAAAGACTTGCATGTTGAAATAAAGTTGATCAGATGCATATTCGGATCATCGCCTGCAAGTCCTCAAAATAACCCCTTGAGCTGCAATAACTGAATCATGGTGCTAGTGATATTGAACTTAGCTCCGGGTGCCAAGGGTGGAGGAATAATAGCCCCTGTGGCACCAGCTCCATCCAGATCGTCATCATCATCATCATCATCAAAAGGAGCCTGCACAGCTCGGCGGCTAGGTCTCATTCTAGCTTGACATTCCCTCCTATGCATAGGAGCCGCCACCTCATCAGTACGCCTAGGATTCAGTAACTCATCATTACCCAGGTCCTCATCATCAGGATTTGTTGCTCGCCCTGGGTTATCAATATTTTGTTGATGCACTTGAGCAGCTGCCAACGCAGCTAATCTAGCCTGCTCCTGTTGAGCCGCCCTTCGGTCAATGTCACGTTGTGCATCCATTCTGCCAATAAGTTGAGGTTCAGGATTTATGGGTAATAATGGCTGACCAGAACTAAGAGTATTTGGAATGCACTCAACAGAACCTGAATAAAACAAAAACAACAACTAAAAGTAAAATTCGAGAATTTTTGACCAAAGGGTCTAGTAACTATCACAAACTTAGTTGACAACTGTATTCCCCGGCAACGGCGCCAAAATTTGATAACGCCCAAACTACAACTCTCGTAAAAGTGTAAGCGGTCGGTGTCAAATATAGAACCCAACTGGGTTGGGTGTCGAATCCCACAGGGAATACTTGGTCACTAAGTGTTGCAACTATTAGTAGACTGTTGGTCGAAAATTCCACGGAAAAGGGGGGATTGGATTGTGGCGTGAATTAATGCTATGGAAGTAACAACAGAATGCTTTGTTTAGTAAGATTTAATCACAGAGAATAATAAGTTAGGGTTATGTCCACCTTATGAGTTATATGTATCTATTAACTATGAGTAATGCATAATTCATACATGCATGCACTTATAGAGATTTGTATTCTACTGGTAAATCCTAGTGTCTCTCGACCATCAAGGATTATCTCACTTTAACTCTCTCGAGCTTAAAGCGTATAACTAATGGTACGAACTCTCCAAGTGTTAATCCAATTATGGCACTAACGTGTAAATAGGGGTTGGTAGCCCTATTTCCTTGTCACACTCTCTATTCCAAACATGTAACTTTTCTCTCGAACAAGTTAATGCTATAATGGCGTATTCTATATGTTTGCAACCATAAGAATGTAATTAAGATGAAGAGAGTAATGATATAAGTAGCATAAGTATCAAGAATTCACAAACTCATAGTAATAGATAGTATATTATAAGGCTTCCATAACCCTAACAGAGAAGTTTAGCTACTCATGATTACAACGGAGATCACAATAAACATCATCATCGTACCAAAGCTCGAAGAATCTCCCATTGAAGATGGGTGTGGCGTCAAACTAGGTTGACGTTTTTGCCCTCTAGACGTTTCCCCCAAGTTAGCATTTTTTTTTCTGTTAAAACTTACAGAATATGTAAACTCAATAATACTAGAAAGTCGAATGAATAATGAAAGTATCTATCAATTCGTGAATAATGAAAAGCATGAATGCTGAAAAATTCAGCAAATAGGGTTTTAATAACATCCTTGTCCTATTCCTACTAAGTTATTGTTGATCCCCAAGTCTTTAGAAATATTGTTTTTGCCCGGGATAAGTTCTCCATGCATCACTTTCTGTCCATAAGCTTCCAAAAGATTCCTTCCCTCTTATGTGAAGTTTCCCTTGCTACCAAAAGGTCCACAAAGTGCTGAAATCTTCATCATTAATACCTGAAAACATGATAATCACGTTGGTTAGCTCACTTATAGGAAAATGGACTAAAAATGCAGGAATTATATATTTTGTCTTTAAAACTTAGCTAAAATATGGGTAAATTATGGTGCTTTAGGCGTGTAAATACGCCTATCATCACTTGTTACTTGAAAACAAAAACATGCAAAAACACATAGGTATTGGGTGTTCATAACCCACTAGCACTGAATGATATAGAATAAGAGATAATATCACTTAAAACATTAGTACAAAGTCATGATTCGGAGTCCCAAAACATAATACATTTTAATGAACGAATGAGGGACATGAATTTGAACACGGGGATGAGTTAAAGTTGGGAGGATAATAACTTCACATGGTTTAATTCGATTCGTAACTTGATAATTTAACATGAAACAAATGGAATATGACATGGGTAATTGGAATTCATAATACAAAATAACCTAATTTACATGGAAACACATATAGACATGGATCTAATTTGAATTTCTAACAATACACAGATTCAATTCATGATTTACATGGATAATTTCACAAAAGAAGATTAAAATCTCACACTTGAACAAAAGGGGATTTTTGGACTCAATGAGTGGAAGGAACCCATTGATGAATACCTCACATACCTTAATTGAATGAATTCTTGAAGAAAACATTGAGATTGGAACTTGAATCCTTAAGTTCTTGGAGAGAAAGGTTGAATTTCATTCTTAGGAAGAGGGGAAGGGTTTTTAAGTTTGTACTGAATGTTGGGGTTAAGGGAGTGAAATTTATGTGTTTAAAAACCCCTTATTTCGTTTAGTAGTGATTAGTGACTGTTTAAGGGTGTGAAAAGACTCCAACGCCCTTGATTTAAACAAAATGGAGAAACTCTTGGAACTATCCCTTTTCTGTGAGGTGCATGCCAATCGCATACCTCAAGTTGTGCGGTGCATGCCAATCGCACACCTTAGGTTATACGACGCATGCCAATCTCACACCTTAGGTTGTGCGGCGCAAGCTAATAACACACCTCATCCATTACCCATTTGTGATTGTCATGCGACGTGCGACCTTTGCATTGTCATATTTGTTAGGGTATCGGATTAAGGCAAAATTGGTATAGTTGGAAATCTAATTCAATTATCTACAACTCAGTGGGATTCGAGATGCAAAATTCTACATATGAAATAAATTATACAAGTTCAAACCTGACCCTTGTAGAATCGAATTCCAAAATTTGGTCCAATCAAAAACTCTTAGCTCAACTTTGCTCCAAGTGATTTCTATGAACATTTTTGACCTCATAATCACTTCACACACTTGGATAAAGATCATGACATATATATTCAAATATAAATCATGGGATTATAGTTTACACATGTAGGAACGACGGTTTGATTTCTAGCTCAACAATACGGGGTGTTACACATTAACTCCAAGGTTTAGGGACTCGAACCCATTTAAATCAAGTAAACTACCAAGGTTTCCATTTAAACCATTTCATTGCCAACACATCCTTTAAAAAACTAATTACAAACCATTAATACTTATTAAGCCATGGCCTTAGTTTAAATAACCATTAAGATGTGACTAGTAATTTCTTTTAAACATTTTCACAAACACCTTGTGGGCACACCTTTAACAAGACCAAAACCACGGTAAAAACCATTAAGGTTAGGGTTACCCATGACCTATTTGTTAATCCATAATCATCAAGAACCCACATATGCAAACAATCACCAAAAATATGTGAAAACATTATTTAAATTAATAGAAAACAATACTCAACAATATGCATAAAAAAACTTCAACATTGGTTTTCAAAAGCACCATTGATGATTCACAATCAATGTTTTAAACACATTAAAACATGCCTTTAGTTAGAACTAACAATGAGGGAGAAGTAGCTTTCCTTATACAAGAATATTCACGAAAGAAATCTTGACTCTTGAGCCCTTTGTACAACACTTGTAGAAACCTTAGCATCAATCTTCAAGAGAGTGTTTAGAGAGAGTATTTGGAGTTTTATAATCTTCTAATGAGTTCTATGAGAGGCCACAATATTATATATAACATGGTAACTTAAGGATTTTGGGATGGGAAATGTCTGGAATACCCTATCTGAAAAGTTAAAAACAAGCACGTAGGAGTGGGAAATATTTGGAATACCCTAGCTCAAAAGTTAAAAACAAGCACGCAGGAGGGTACGACCACCTCCCCTTAGTCTTACCCTAGGGTACGAGTGGTACCCAAACTCATACCCTAGACCTCACCATGGACCTCCACACTGGTCATCATACGACAACACATTCCAAACTCGTACCAGAAGGTACGATAAGTACCCTTAATACATACCTTGGACATATTTGACTAGGCTAATTAATAAGTATCATACGACTTGGCATCATACACCTCGTATCCTACCATGAGACTAGTATGATGCTTAGTAATATCTTGGACTTAAACCAACCCAAGACACACTACCTAACATATGAGAGAGGGGCCATAGTCGTACCCTAGCATACGACTTGTATGCATGAGTTGTACCTTGCCTAGAATGATCAACTTAGGAAATTTTTCTAAGGGTTCAAGTTTAGGGTGTTTCATTCTCCCCCACTTAATATCATTCATCCTCGAATGATGGGTAATGGCAAGCAAAAGCATGAGTTAACACATTAATACCCCTCAAGATTCCCTTCAACCAAATTAGAAGACACAGACATAACAAAAGGCGATAAGATCATCACATACCCCAAGCACGATTTATACCCTAACACCTTCATTCCGACCTTTAACTAAGTTAGAAAAAAAGATGCAAGGAAATCCAACCCTTTCTTTAACCAAGTTATGATGAAGAACACATACCTTATGCACGAGTTTATGTAATAAAGAACCAAAGTGGATACTTGGATTCCATGTCGTCTTTCTCATCCCATATGGCTTCCTCAAACTTTCGGTTCAACTATAGAACCTTCACCAAAGCCATACCTTTTATTCGCAACTAGAAAACTTGTAAACCCAAGATCCTCATCGGGACCTCCTTATAGGACAAAGAGTCCAAGATACAAATATCACCCTATGGAACCTAACAATAAAGGACCATCCATACCTTACCTCAACAAAAACACATGGAATACCGAATGAATGGAACCCATGCTAGAGAGCAAGTCCAATACAACTTACAATTTCCGAAAAACACATCACTAAGAGAGTTTGAATCTAGTAATACACCTCCTCTATGTTCAAGCCTATCCAAAGCTAAAAAGAGATTAACTTAGGCCACAAAGCTCTATCCCTTACATCAACCCAAAACACTTATCCGCTTCCATCACTATTCCTAAGAATCATGCCCCATCAAGATTCTCAAATGCCCAACACATTGTTTAGTAAATCTATCAACCACAATATTCAAGCCTACCTTTTCTTTATCGGCGGTATGATTTATCCTTCCAAAGGTTAACCTCTATCATCTATCACTAAGATTTTTCACCACCTACTCTACTTCTAACCATTCCTTATGACAACAACCTTACCTCACTCTCTAAAACCTTAGCTTTAGTAGTCACCCCTTACTCTCCCTACTTAGGTACTTCTACCTCTCCTCTATTTTGAAACATCACCATATCTCCACAGCCACTACCACCCTAACATAAGAAGGGTCATTAAGAAACTAAAGTATAAGAATCATCCGTGCCACCCAAGAGAGACCCCCAAAAAAGACGCGACACCATAGGCATGAGGTACTTCATAACAACTACCTATGTCATAAATGAAGAACCATCCCAACATAACACACCATAGAGGAGTCCTTAGGATTGGACATCCAAATAAATATAATTGTATATATATCACAGGTGATGCAATGAATGGTCAAGATTCATATTTAGGGAACAAGGCAAATATAGAATGTAAACCTTAAGCACAAGCGCTACCAAAATATGTGAAACACTAATAAAGTACTCTCTTAACCAAGATAGGTGAGAATCAATAGAATATATACCCCGACCTTCCCTCAGAATCCACCAATAAAAGAAAATTTTGAGATTAATCCTCGACCTCCATCTTACTACACTTATAAGAACAACACTTTACTCTAAAGGGTATCACCAAGGATGATCACTAGGGATGCCTGGTTATCCTATACATAAACCTCATTTATCCAAATGCCACCTAGAGCCTAATATAGTCACACAAACTCTACATTCTAACCCACCTAATGACTTAACCCCCAATCCATCGGTTCAACCTGAACCTCCAGCCTAAATGTTACAACCTTCCCACTATTGTATTCCCCAAGTCATCAACCTCACCCCTTCCGCACCTCATCCAACCTACAAATCTACCTCCAAAATCTTCGTATTTCTATCTCCGAGCTAACATACCCCTTTCATTAAACTCAACACCTAGGTTAAAACCTAGAATTTATCAACCACCATTGACTACTAACAAAGTACCCCATATAACAATAATCATACATGGTCCATCCAACAAGGAGGAAACTGTATATTCCTTATTCACCCACCAACAACCTATGCATTTTTGGGGAAAACCATACCCCTTATACATGAAAGAACAGAAGCACCCCATGGAGAAACATTAGGATGGATGAAATCTTTTTCTAAAAGATCCCTTAATTTCTCTTTAAGATCCTCTAACCCAACTGGAACCATTTTACAAAGAAAGAATATAAATTGGACAAGTGTCCAAAACAAGACCAATCCCAAAATCAATCTCCCTATTAGAAGGTCACTATGAGGGTAATCATAAAGACCTTAGCAAGTTCATTCACCACTAAAACCAAATATAAAGGACCTTCTAAGTTAGAATATTTAACCCAGACCAAATAATAGAGGCACCCCGTATAGAGATGAATCTTCGATCTCTAAGATATGATATAACTTTTACATTGATAGCCGGGGAACCATCCTCACATCCCATATCACACTCACCCGAGAGTCTAAAGACAACCTTATGGGCTTGAAAATTTAATGATGCATAGCACGAGTGTAACCCATTCATCCACAAAATAATACCAAAATCCACCAAGTTAAAAAAATCCACCAAAGCCTCTTTACTACTAACAGATACCACACCCCCCTATAGACCTTTTTGGAAATCAAAGAGTCACCTTTGGGGTAGAAATAGAAAAAGATTCCAAAACAACCTTAGGACCAAAACCCAAATACACAACCACAAATAGGGTCATATGAGAGAGAGGGAACCCAAACTGAGTAACTAACACACATAATTGGAAAAGGTTTTTCAACATAACAGTGTCACCATCAAAAGATGCCTCAGACTTTTAAGGAATAGTAAGGGCATTGAGACAATACCGACCAGTGTCGGAGTCAGAAGCAGCACTCTTTGGTGCAAGAGTTAGAGAAGTGGCAACTGGTGTCCTATTTTCCCAAGCGGCAATCCTTATGGGTCACTCCCATTGCATATGACCCAAGTTACCATAATTAAAACAATGATTCCTTCCTTCTTCGCAGAAACCACGATGTGACCTACCACAAAACTGACAACAAGGATAGGATGGTGTAGATTGGGCCCTACTGGATTGACATTGGGCACCTTGTGCCCTAGAAGCATTATCAATCTAAAAATGTCTATCTCCCAATGACTTTGAGTAGGAAGCACTAGTCATAGAGCAGGAGTTAGGACCCACCCAACTCTTCCTTTTGGACCACTTACCACCATAGTATTGACCTCTACTTTGTTTAGAAAATCAAAACCTCTTACTCTGCCTATTTCTTGACCTTTTCTTTTCCCCCCATACGACTAGGACCAGACGGGCATGATAGAGTTGTCACTATCTAGGTCAAAAGATGAATAGAATGTTGAAACTCAGCATTAGTAACCTCTCCTTGAGGTAACTGAGCATGAGTTCTACCTTCCAAAGTAGGGTCAGTGAATACCATTAGAACTACACGGGAAAAAAAAGAAATTGCAACCCTTGACCGGGTATGTGCTCAATAAGTTGGATTAGATCCATCCATGTTGGCCTCGAGTGGGACAAGTGAGTTTCCATGAACTTTAGATAGTTGAGGGGACATGATCTGAAAGGTGAACAAAAGAAGATTTTAGGAAGAGTTCCAGACTTTAGACTCAATAGCCCAAACATAGAAAAATAAGAAAAACATTCCTAGATGCATCATAGCCTCCTTATTATAAGTGTGGTGCATAACATATCCATAAGCAAGACTCTTCTCGATACGTCTTTATAGACAACCCATGACACCGAAACCTAGGCTTTGATACCAACTTGACACGACCCAAATAGGGGCCTTGTCGTAATGGGCATCTCAAGTCCAACTGGTATCAGAGACCACCCCAAAAACCAATCCAACCAACCAACATATACCCTAAGTCGAACAAATTTCAAACATATAACAAGACAGCCAATTAGAAGATATAAAGGCTTTGGGACTGGTCGACTTACTAGACCAACCCAACCAATTCAATCCATCGAATAACCAACCTATCAAACCACAAATTATAATCCAATCTACATAATATATAAATCATAACCATTCCATACCCAAGTCCATATTTTTCCATACAAAGCCTTTAAACCAAACCAAAGAGTATTTAGTCGGGACATGCCCCCGACCATAGCCAAAAACCAAAGTCTATGAAAAGACCCAAGTATGTAAAGTAATCCATGACATGAAATTGATGCCTTCCGAATTAGGGAAGCTCACCACTTCACTGCAACACCGACTGTTCTCGAATTTGATTAATGAGCTGGAAGAGTAGTGTGTATGGTTCCTACATTGCATGGGGATACAACCTCCCAAAGACGGGTTAGTAGGTGAATGCTAGCAAGTACTCAGGATAAGCATAAAATAATCCCAACCTTTAAAACCAAGTAAATAACCACATGCATCCACAACCATACAAATTTATACATATAACATACTGGGAAAGGGAACCAGGTTTAGTATGAAATTCCAAATCATTAACCTGGGATGTGTAGCTTTGTCATTTAGAATTCACCCATAGGTTATATGGGGTTAGTTCCACTTGAAGAAAAGGCCCCAGTGCTTGTTTTCCATATGAGTCGGAGAGAATATGAGATGAATAGTACATATCCAAGAATATAAGTTTAAAATTATGCACACGGTCACTAAGACCATACCTCACAACAAAAATCATGAATTTTTATCTTTGGTCCCCCTGGGACCTTCAGCTTTCACGATTTGGCTAATATATCCCGCAGTAAAGAACAAATTAAAACCATTCACATACAACCAGCCATTTCATCAATTTCTTACCAAAGGAAATTCGTTGGTATCATTATACCAACACTACTTAAAATTATACAAATTCCATTACCCTTATAAATCAACCATTTATATGATTTTGGGGCTCTAACCTATCGTCCAACAAGGATACTCATTAACTCCAAGGTTTAGGGACTCGAACCCATTTTAATCAATTAAAACAACAAGGTTTCCTTTTAAAACATTGGATGGCCAAGGACTTTATAAAACCAATTTTAAACCATTCATACTCATTAAGCCATGGCCTTAGTTCAAAACACCATTAAAATATGACTAGTAATTTCTTTTAGACATTTTCATAAACACCTTGTGGGCACAACTTTAACAAGACCAAAACCAAGGTAAAAACCATTAAGGTTAGGGTTACCCATGACCCATTTGTTAAACAAAAATCAACAAGAACCTACATATGCAAACCATCACCAAAAAAATATGAAAACATTATTTAAATCAAGAGTAAGCAATACTAAAAAATATGCCTCAAAACCCTTCAACATTGGTTTTCAAAATCACCATTTATGATTCACAATAAATGTTGAAAACACATTAAAACATGCCTTTAGTTGGAAATAACAATGTGGGAGGAGTAACTTTCTTTATACAAGAAGATTCACGAAAAGAAACTCGACTCTTGGGCCCTTTAAAGATCACTTGTAGAAACCCTAGACTCAATTTTCAAGAGAGTATTTAGAGTGTTTTCATATTCCAATGAGTGTTATGAGAGGACACAACATGTTATATAACATGGGTACTTAAGGGTTTTGGGGTGGTAAATATCTAGAATACCCTCTGCTCAAATGTTTAAAACAAACATGTAGGAGGGTACGACCACCTCCTCTTAGCCATACCCTAGGGTACGGGTGGTACCCTAACTCATACCCTACACCTCACCATGGACCTCCACACTGGTCATCATACGACAACACAAGATAAACTCGTACCCTAAGGTATGATAAATACCCCTAATCTATACCTTGGATAGATTCGACTAGGCTAATCAATAAGCATCATACAACTTGGCATCATACACCTCGTATCCTACCATGCAACTAGTATGATGCTTAGTCATATCTTGGAAAGATACCAACCTAAGACACATTGTCTAATATATGAGAGAAGGGCCATATTCATATCCTAGTATACGACTTGTATGCATGAGTCATACCTTGCTCAGAATGCTCAACTTAGGAAATTTTTGTAAGGGTCCAAGTTTAGGGTGTTTCAGAAAATTTCCATAACTTTTTTCCATGACATTGGGTTGAGGCGAAACATTAAAAATTGGAAAGCTAGCTTAGTGGTCTATCATCTAAGGGGGTCGAGAGCTTGAAAATTTGGGGTATTACAATATCTACCCATTGAGATCATTCATCCTCGAATGAAACTAGATGAGCTGGAGTACTAGAAAGACTAAGACCATGCAATAAAGACTTATGATCTAAATTATGATTAAATATCTAAATATGAAAACATGATGCATGGACTGATCTGAATTCATGAATTCATATTATCACATGAGGATGGTTGAATAGCTAAGATAGAAAGAAAAAATTAAGTTCAAAGATACTATTATCTCAAGCTAAGTCTGAATTCATAGAGAAGGGGTGGGGATACTTGTCTCGCATATCTCCATTTGCTTCCCAAGTAGCTCCCTCAACGAACTAATTTCTCCGTAGAACCTTAACTAAGGAAACTTCTTTATTCCTTAACCTGCAAATATGACGGTCAAGGATCTCAACTGGGTATCCTCAAAGGAGATGCTATCTTCCACGCTCACACTTTATTGAGAAATGACAGAAGTTGGGTCACCAATGCATTTCTTTAACAAAGAGATATGTAACACTAGGTGTACTGATGCTAACTCCACGGGAAATTATAACTCGTGCCTTTCAAATATAGCTCAAAATCCTATAGGGTACAATATAGAGGGGGTGGAGTTTCCCCTTCTTACCAAATCTCTTCACCCCTTTCATGGTAAAAATTTTAGATACACAAAGTCACTAACATCAAATTTAAGCTCTCTTCTCCTCACATCTACATAGGATTTCTGATGACTTTGGGCTATTTTTAGCCTTTCTCGAATCAACTGAACTTTCTCTATTACCTCGTACACTGACTTTGCCCCTATCAAAGTAGCTTCACCAACCTCAAACCAACCAATAAGATATCTACACCTCCTACCATAGAGATCCTCAAATGGAACCATCTGGCTACTAGAGTGATAACTGTTATTGTAGGAAAACTCAATTAATGGTATGTGATTATCCCAACTACCCTTAAAATTAATAACACAATCCCTCAACATATCCGCTAAGGTATGAATGGTCCTCTCTGCCTGACCATTTGTCTGTGGGTTAGTTGTAGTGAGATAAACTTTGATACCAAGACCCTTCTAAAAAGACTTTATAAAATAAGAGGTAAATTGAGTACCTCTATCAGAAATGATAGTCAACGAAACCCCATGTAATCTTACCAACTCCTTGAGATAGAGTCTACCATAATCCTCAGCTGAATATGAAGTATGGACTGGCAAGAAGTGGGTTGACTTTGTCATTCTATCTATAATAACACAAATTTAATCATGCTGACAATGCTATGGGGCAATCATGTAATAAAATCCATATTTACCACTTCCCACTTACAAATGGGAATGCTGAACTCCTAAAGTATACAACTAGGTCACTGATGTTCAACCTTAACCTATTGATAATTCGGACACTTAGCCACTAATTCTGTAATATCCTTTTTCATACAATTCCACCAATAGACTTCCCATAAATTATAGTGCATCTTAGTGGTTACTGGATGAATAGAATATCATGAACCATGGGCTTCTACTAACATTCGCTGCCTCAAATCATTCTTGATTCGGAAATCACAACCTGCCCTGACAACAAAGCACACGATTAACCCCTTAGGAGAAAAAATCAACTTTTTGATCCCTAACTGCCTCCTTTAACATAAGAAAAATAGGATCTCTATCTTACTTTTCCTTTACCTCAGAAACCAAGAAAGATTCCAAACCATCCTGAACCTATACGCTACCTTTGGCAGAATTGATAACACTCAAAATACACCTCTAATTAAAGGATGAATCAGTTTCTATCAAATATTGTAACCCAACTAGGTTGGGCCGAATCCTAATGGAATACATCGTAAATCCTTCCTAAAGTTATTACAATTACTAGAAAGTGTAGGAAAGTAAAGGGGGGGGGGGGGATTTAGTAAAATAGAAAAAGGAGAAGAATTAGTTTCTCTTGGTTGTAAAGAATCTAAGACAAACACTAGGCTTATGTTCCCACTAGCTTCTCAACTCAGTAGACTTATTTTACACTGCTGGACTATTCTAATATCTTGCATGAAAAATTGATAAGTTATGTACCTCCTACAGTCTTTTGGATGAGTAGAAGGATTTCACCCTTTACCTTTTGAGTCTCAGGGTGTCACATTACTAACCCTTATCTTGATCCCATTTAACTATTACCTTTTGATTCTCAAGTTATTAGATGAAAGATAACAGTTATTCACTATATTCTATCGTGTATCAATGGATCGATAATTAACTCCCAAAAGATGGTCACTACTCATCTTTTAGAGTAAGTAGCAATATCTAGGTGGTATCCTAATATGTGCACCCATCAAGAAATAAATCACAATGAAGATAATGAAATATATGCAAGAACCTTTATCTATAACGACTTGACACTTCCTCTACTTTGTTAATCCGTCAGGGTTCCCACAACCCTAGCTAAGGTAATTAACCACTCATATTTATGAGATCTATCATGGAATCAACAAAAAAATTACAAAATCAATTTTACTATAATAAAAGAAGAACTCCCAAAGTCTTAAATTAAATAACAAACCCAGAACAAACCAAAATGGTTGGGAACTTGGCCCCAAAGAAGATTTCTTCTCAATCAATCAATATGTGAAGGTGTTTTTCTCAATATGTCAATGAATTAAATTAATAAACTAAACAAAGCCTAAAGGGTATTTATAAGTTACAAGAAACCCTAGAGTTCAAATCCTTAGTAAAATAGGAAAACTTAAATACCCATAGATAGTAGGACTTAAAAATGTCATAAGAGTGTAATTGGGATACATAGAAACCCTAGGAAAGGATTTAGGGTTGATCCATAAAACCACTGTTGGTGGCCACCTACTCTCAATACTCGCGGTCTGGCACAGGGCGCAGGTACTACCTGTGGTCCAGACCCTGGGCATAGGTACAGGGCACAGGTACAAGTCCTGCAACCTAACTCTCAGTATTTTAACCACTGACACCTGCTTTTCCCACCTGTAATCCATAGGTCCCATATGTGTTCCCTAGGTTGACTTGGTAGGTGCCGGGAGTCATCTTTTCAGATCTTATTTGATTATCGAATATGATTTGATCACGAACAAGCCGGAAAGTGTCCCAAATATCCTTAATTTCACCAAATGGTAGCAAAACACACCTTTTTCCTCCTTTTCACGAAATTAGCACCCAGAAAATAATTTCTTACAAAACACTCCAAAAATACCTTAAATCTGACAAAATAGCTTTAACCGTATATTCTTATAGTTGTAAGCATCTAAAATGCTATCTTTCTATAGCACATCAACACTCTCAACTTAGAATATTGTATGTCCTCAGACAATAAAACATAACAAAATAATACGAGGATGCTTAACCAAGAGAAACCTAAGATACTTATGGCATCCAATCATCAAATTCAAGCTCAAAATCATTACCTTTTCCACGTTCAATACTTTTAAAACCCCAATTGTGTATTAATGAAGTACAACAATGTGACTCAAAGGAATCAAGCTATGACATTATATTAGTAACAAACAACCATGCATATATACAAGTTATACTACCCAAACAAGTAAGCAACTAGCAATACAACCCATGCGCCCTCACAATAAAGAAGTCCTACTAACTCATATATGAAATCAAGCCGGTCGATTCAGGGATGATCAAGAGACACTCACACTCACAAAAGAAGTTCCAATCAATACATGTCAAATACCACAGGCTTGCCCTTCTTTTCATTACCTTAGATTTCAGACAATCAAGTTAGGATCTCTATAGAACTTTTCTCGGCTTGTAATGTAAGCATAGAGGATGGTATGGTATGTATGGACTTTTAAAGTGACTAAGCCTCCTTGCCACTACACTAACTTTGGGGTCTCACTTATTAACCAAATTTTTTTATTTCACCCTTATTTCTCTTTTTTATTCTTTTATGCACATTCAGTTTGGGTGTGGTTTTCTTATTCATTATTTTTCAACTTAAGCATGTTATGACACCCCCAACTAACAACTGTGCACTGTCCTCAATGCACTAAAACAATGTAAAATATAGGGAGGTTAGAACATACCTGGGATGCACTAGGCTCCCAAATCTTTTCTTTTTTCTTTTATTTTGCTATAACACCCAAGCCTAATTTCTTTTTCTCTCATTCAACCTTTTTTCATACCCACTATACATTATGCACCCCTATGATAAACACCCTCAACTTAAGTGATTTGCCTCAGTTTAGGTGAACAATGTCCAATGAGGACCAGGGACAAAACAGGTTCATGGTAACATAAATGGAAAGGTGAAAGGTGTAACAAAAAAATAGGCATTTAGGCTCAAGATCGAGATCAAGGAACATAACTCACACATGGAAGGTCATTTAGGCAAAAAGTAGACTAAAATAAAAAATGGCCTATGATCCTTTCCTAACCAACTATAAAAAACCTAGGCAAGACTAACTGGGCAAGTTTTGAATTTAACATACAAAAGAACTGGGTAGCATCTCATACACACATGGCATACAGTTACATACCAAGCTACTACCTATTCGATTTATGCAATTGTTAGAAATGATTATCATGTTACTAATTCTAATGCCATTACAAGATTCACAATAGTAACACATACACACATATATCTATATATATATACCTATCACACAGTTTAAAAATAGACAATTGAAGAGGTATTATCATTTATCTTAAAAATCAACAAAAATATGTCAATTTCCCTAGATACTTATTTTTCTCCTAGTTAACCACAAAACATCATGAAACAAAACACAATACGCCTAAAAATGTTGGCTCTACTAGGAACAAGACTCCAGGAAAAGAGGCACAACAACAAAAACCTCAAGAGGACATCAAGACCCATAAGAAGCCTCACCCCAACTTAAAATCATGCATTCTCCATAATGCATCAAACCAAAACAAGAGGCTTAAAAATATACATGTGGCACCAAAGATTCAAAGATCCAACGTTAATAATACAATACAAACTCAAACAACAAAATACCTTGGGTTTCCTTCCAAGCAGAGCCTGATTTTACATCGCAGCATGACGGGACTTGGTTGTGTACTCAAACTTCCCCAACGAGCTCATGGGTACCTTATTTACTTATACTTCATCAAGGTAGACCAAGAGTTGGCCTCCAGTTTTCTCTTTCCACTTTATACTTATAAACTGTAGCCCTAATTATTTTTTCAATTTCCTATTATGCTCATGGGGTGGAGATATAAAAATAAAGGACCCAAGAAATAGATGTAGCATGATATACTTCCTAGCACTTAAGTGAGGAATGTAGTTCTTTGATTCTGAATTAACAAATTCAAAAATATAGTCATATGTTTCCTTTTCCTTGCACTCTTTTTCAGGCTCAGATGTATCGATTAAGATCTGACAATCCAAAAAAATGTGGAAAAAATGATTTGAATGAGGTCCAATTCACCCCAACTTAGGATTTGTAGTTATATTTACATCCCCACATAATTCTAGTATACTCTTCTAAAGCGTGACACATTCCATAAGAGCATAAGTATTTCCAGACTCCTCCAACTTTAGCTCCTCAAGTTAGCTCTTAAGAATTCTTTCAGTCACACACCATTCATAACTATGTTTCTAGGCATTCCACACAGTAGCGTTAGCATTCTAATTCTACTTGTAGGTGGTAAATATTCATGCCAAACGTATCAATCTTTTGAAAATGATCTTGTCTTCCTTTTTCATGAGTGCTAATGTGTCAAGCATGCTTTCATTATGTTTTATCAATATACATATCACACTCTTGCAATAATGCACCATATCAAAAGGAATAGTATCAATAAATAAGGAGTCATCATCTCTCCATGCTTCTTCTAGCCAGGTTGTCATCTCAAGAAGAGTAGGAAACAAAATAAATAAAATAAAATAAAATAAAACCTAATAACTACAAAAACTTCATCAAGAATATCGAGCCCATATTCCCTAGAAACGGTGCCAAAATTTGATAACACTTATAATAAAGCTCCAATTAAAGGATGAAACAGTCGATGTCCAATATAGTAACCCAACTAGGTTAGGGTTGAATACCATGGGAATACATCAAAAATCCTTCTCAAACTTGTTAAATTACCAGGCAGTGCAAGAAAGTAAAAAATAAGAAAATTGTTGAAATAGAAAAGGAAGATAAATCGGTTGCTCTTGGTTGTAAAAACTCTAAGACAAACACTAGGCTTGTGTTCCCCTTGGCTTCTCAACTCAGTAGACTTATCATTCACTGTAGAACTATTCTAATATCTTGCATGTATAATCGATAAGTTATGTACCTCTTGCAGTCATTTGGACAAGTAGAAGGATTTGACCCTTTACCTTTTGAGTCTCAGGGTGTCGCATTACTAACCTTTATCTTGATGCCACTTAACTATTACCTTTTGAGTCTCAAGTTATTAGATAAAATCTAATGGTCATTCACTATATTCTATCATGTGTTAATGGATCGACAATTAACTCCCAAATTAGTGTTGTCTTTATCTTTTCTTAGTCACTACTTCTTTTTTGGAGTAAGTAGAAATATCTAGGCAGGATCCTAATGTGTGCACCCATTAAAAAATCAATAATAACAAATATAAAGCAATACATGCAAGAATTTGTATCTAGAATGACCTGACACTTCTTCTACTTTGTTAATCCACCAGGGTTCCTACAACCCTAGCTAAGGGATTTGCCGCTCATATTTTTGAGATCAATCATGGAATCCATAGATAAAATAACAAATCAATCTCAAAATAATGAGAGAAGAAATCCCAAAGTCTTAAATTAAATAAAAAACCAAGATGGTTTAGAACTTGGACCCAAACGGCCTCCTTCTCAATCAATCAATATATAAATGTATTTTCCTCAATATGTCAATGAATTGAATGAATAAACTAAACAAAGCCTATAGGATATTTATAGGTTACCACAAACCCTAGAGTTCAAATCCTAACTAGTGTAGAAAAAATAATTACCCATACATAATAGGACTTTAAAATGTCATAGGAGTGTAATTGGGATACATAAAAACCCTAGGAAATAATTTCGAGCTAATTAATAAAAATCACTGTCGGTGGCTACCTACTCTCTGTACCTGCGGTCTGGCATAGGGAGAAGGTACTACCTTCGGTCCAAACCCTAGTCACAAGTACAAGGTGCAAGTACAAGTCCTATATCCTAACTCTATAGATTTCGACCTCTGGCATCTACTTTGTCCACCTGCTATTTGTGGGTCCTACATGCAGTCTATAGGTTGACTTGGTAGGTGTCGAGAGTCATCTTTTAAGCTCTTCTTTGATTCTCGAACATGATTTGGTCACGAACAAGCCGGAAAGTATCCCAAACATATTTAATTACACCAAAAAGTATCCAAATGCACCTTTTCCTCCTTTTAAACAAATTCGCATCCAAAATACGATTTTCTGCAAAACACCTTCAATTGAACAAAATAGCCTTAAGTACATGAATATTCTCATAGTTTTAAACATCAAAAGTTCTATATTTCTATATAAAGTCACGAATTAACAAACTGAACTCAAAATCTTGCAAGCTGATGAACCTCATGAACTAACTCCTTCTTGCCTTTCTCAACATAAGCAATGCTCCCCATAGACAACCTGCTAAGGGCATTGGCCACAATATTAGCCTTACTTACGTGATACAACATACATATATCATAGTCTTTCAACAACTCAAGCCACCTCATCTGGCAAAGATTTAGGTCTTTCTGCATGAACTCATACTCTACGATCATATGATCAGTGAATACATCAACGTGAAACCCATATAGATAATGCCTCCAAATCATTAAGGAAAAGGCAGTCACTACTAATTCAAGATCATGAGTCGGGTAATTATTTTTATAAGGTTTAAGTTGTCTAGAGGTATAGGCTATGACCTTACCTCGCTTCATCAACACAAAATAAAGATTAACCCTGGAGGTATCACAATAAACCACAAAATCACCAGAACCCTCCAGTAGAGTCAATACTAAGGCTAAAGTGAGCCGAGCCTTCAACTCCTAAAAACTCTTCTCACAAGAATCTGACCACTGAAACTTGACTTACTTCTGAGTCAGTCTGGACATGGGAGAAGTAATAAAAGAGAAACCCCTAAAAAAACCTTTTGTAGTAACTATCTAAACCTAAGAAACTGCTAATATCTAATGGACTGATGCGACTGGGTTAGTCTCTTACTATTTTGGTCTTTTGAGGATCAACTCTAATACCATCACTTGAAATAATGTGATCAAGGAAGGCTACTGATCTCAACTAGAATTCATACTTACTAAACTTAGAAAATAAGTGATAATCCTTTTGGGTTTATAAAACAATCCTTAGGTGGTCTGCATGATTGCCTTTACTACAAGAGTAGACAAGGATGCTATCTATGAAATGTAACACCCCAGATCTATAGTCCATGAAATTTTTTGAAATTTTATCCTTACAATCCTGACTATGACTTACTCTACGAGTTGTAGGGAGTCTTGATGAGTTATTGAACAAAAATCATAGCCTGACCAGCGTGTGTGGCTAAGTCTTCTTTTTTTGGGTACGAGTGGCTTACTATGATTTATGAGGACTTTTTATGGGTCATGGTGTGCAAATCGTCGGATGTACAGTGTATACTCATATGGTTTTTGTGTTGACTACCACTGGACCCTATGAGTCATAGAGTCTCATTACTAGACATGGTACACAAGTCATAAGGTCCATAGTGTGTATTCCTGGTGACACTTTCTTTACAACAAATCATAGAGACGATTCATAATTAGTCGTTATGAAACCTTTAATAACTGTCAATTTTTTTTACAGCTTTTAATGGGGGTATTTTAGACATTTTTTCTTATCGCAATAATAACCCATGACCTATAAACGTACTTGGGGACCTATTTTCATCGATAAAATACTCCAAACATTCATTCTTCTCTCTCAAGTCTCTTAAGAATCCATAGTTAGGGTTTCCAAGAAGTGGGTCAAGTAGAGCTTCATGGGTTGAATTCTCTCCATAATCTTGGGTATTTCAGGAATGTTACTCTTCCCCAACTATTACTTTGTTAAAGAATGTGTTTTAAATAGTTATCCATGTGGTTTTAATATTGGTTTTGGTACATGGGTTGAGGGTTTGGAATGGTTGGTGTTTATGTGATGTTTTATGTTTACATATGCATTGATTATGTTTTAAATAGTGATTTCGAAATCAATTTAATGCATGGGTATGGTGAGTAAACTTGGGGATTTTGAATTCCCTAAATTTTATGAATATTGGCAGTTGAATTGGTAATGACCTCAACCCCATATTGTGAAATTAGATTTGAATATGAAAAGTATCCACATTGAACTATTGCATAATGTGAACGCCAATGAAGTATAATGATTTTGATCAAACCTTATGGGGTTTTGTAATTCCTAAAGCTAATGTATAATTTAACCAAGAGGGTTGTGATTTTCCCCTAAATGATGATAATTGTTTGACACATTAATGTTACCTTACAAGTTTAATTCGTATGACGATACCAGCAGCGTATGGCTAAATGAGTATTATAGTTCAATGAATGAGAATATGTGATAAATGTTTTAATTGGGCTTTAAAAAGGGTTGTGTAGCTAAGTCATGAAGGTAGAGGTCCCAAGGGACCAATACTGGAAACCGCGGTTGCTTACTTGGGGGTCTAAATAACCGGGTGTTCGAGCCCCTTTTATTATTAAACATGATTGAGAGGTTTGAGTCCCCTATATTATATTATATGATTAGGTGCTTAAGTCACCTTGGTATGCCAGGAGGTTTGAGTTTGATAAATCATCAATTTGACAACTTACTAGGACCTTTTAAGTCTAAATTATCATGCTTTTTCATTGATTTGTTATTAATTTTTTACTTAATGCTCACTAGTGTAAGTAAAAGTTAAAATAATAAGATGAGAAAGGAAACTTGATAAAAATGAGCTGACTAAAAGGTGAAAGATAAGAAATGTGAGCAAAATGAACAAAAGCTTAAATGCAAGCCTAGGAGTCGACCATCAGGTACCGCGATCTCAACCTGAGGGTCATGATTGCGACTAGTCAATAAGTCAATTTGAGGGAAATCGTAATAATACTACCGTGACCGTGGGAGTCGCAAACACGGTCAAGAGATGGCAAACACAGTAAAGTGAAAAAGTATATGAAGAGTAGGGTGGCATTTTTGTAATTTTTGGAAAATATGAAATTAGGGCTCAAATAGGGTTTTTTATCTCATTTTCACCATCTTTTTTACATCTATCCATCCACCATCTATCTTGGAATTTTTGGGGTAAATACTATTGTACTACTCATGGGTGAAGAATACATTAGATTAATTCATAAGTGAAGGATTGACAATTTCCATTGAAGATTTGTTGAAATTTAAAGTTTGGATTTGTATTCTGTTTAACTTTCATGGATCAATTTGGTGGGAATTTAGGTATATCTTTACTTTCTATCTTTATGAATAACTAATTCTTCCTCTAGGGATTAAACTTGAATAGGTTGTGATTAGTGTATCTGTGTTGCTGATTTGTCCTCCTAATTAGCTATTTGTTATGGGTTTTACTTATACTCATTGTTGAATTAGAAATTGTGGGTGAAAACCCCAATTTTGTAGGATTCCATACCATTATTGAAAGAGGGGTATTGGGAGAGGGGTATTTGCAAACAATAACATGAGTTAGCTTGTGGGATGACATCATCTTAGAAATAAGGGTGTTGTTTGAGTTAACTTATATGATAGTACCATCTGAGAAATATGGGTTCTAACTGAGGTATTGGATTGGCTGTTTGGCCACATTCATGAGGTATTCGAAATAACCCATGAATAAAATTTAGTGTCTTATTGAAAGATTGACACCAATACCTCTAAATCAAGCCTACCTATGACTATAGCTAAATTTTGATAAATTCTGAACTTCATATGTATAAGTTCACACCTAAAATGCATAACCCCAAGATCCTCTCCTAGTTGATCAAACTCTAATTGTTCTTGACCATTAGGTTGTCCTTTAAAATAAAAATTAGTTATATCTTTGAAAACATTCAAAACCCTAAATATTTGTATCTTAGGTTTGAATTTAGCATGCAACTTTTATTTCGAACTTACTCAATCACCATTCACATTGTTCCTCATGGATTCGACCTCGACTCAATTTTGGTTTATTGACATGACTTGAACCAGGTCCTAGTTGTGTTGGGTTCCTCAAGACCAACCGGGACCTGATACTACCCCCATTTCCCAACCATAGCCTCATACACCATAAGCCAAATGAAGTTTGATTTTATATAACATAACAAAATAGAACAATCATAAATCAAATGCAGTAAAAAAGTGTCATCCCCAATACAAATATAATTGCCAAGGCTGACACCAATACCGACCAGAGCCAAAACCAAAGTCTAAGAAATGAAAAAGTATGTAGAGAAGACCATAACATAAAATAGAGACTTTCAGAGTATGGAAGCTCACCACTTTAACCCAATACCAAGTTGTCCCTGAATCCAATCACCGAGCAGGAGAAGTAGTATGACTGGTTCCTGCATCACCTGGGGATAGAGCTTCCCAAAGACGGGTTGGTGCTGAACACTCGCATGTACTCTAGAATAAGGATAAAGTAATGCCAATATTTAAAACCAAGTAAATAACCTTATGCAATCACATACATACAATGCCGGGAAAGGGAATCAGGTTTAGCATACATTCAAATCATTATCCTGGGTTGTGTATCTTGACCATCCTAAAACCATCCACAAGCTCTATGGGTCTAGTGTTACCCCCTGAATGGGCCCCAGTATGTGTAGCCGTACAAATCAAAGATATCATAGGGGTTAGGGATTCTCATGTACCATTCACCAACCATGATACATATATACAAGTGTAACTTAGGGGATTTTCGTGTACCCCATAAGTATATGGTCACTATTACCAACCCTCATGTCGGTAAACATGAGTTTTAAGTGTCTTTCCATTGGACTTACACCTTCATGATTAGTTATCATAACCCGCCATTATTGCCCAATAAAAACCATTAGCACATAACCAACCTATTAATTGTAGAGTTAATTTCCATGGAATTATCTAGTGGTATCATCATACCGACTATAGCTTGCAAGCAATAACATTGGCCAATACTTAGGGTATTCCCATGTACCCCGTAATTCCCATTATTAAAATTACTTAGGGGATTCCCATGTACCCCATAAGGTTTTTTATTTAAAATAAAGCCATGGACATCAAGGACTTACAATCTAACAATGTAAACCATCCAAACTAACTTTAAGTTCTACTACCATATTATGCAATGCAAAGTTTTCAATGAAAGTCCAACTATGTAACAAAACTATTCTCATAGGCATTTTATCAAACATGTTAAGGGTATATAGTTTCCAAATCCAAAACAAAATACCAATTTACCATTCTCATGAAACCACATGTTCAAAACCATAAATATATCATGAAAACCATAATTAAGACATGGAAAAACATTATCAAACCAAGAACAACCAAAACCCCCAACATAATTTAAAAACCCAAACAATACAATGTCAATACCATGAAAACCATCCATGAAAACATTATTTTAATTTTAACTAAAAATGAGGGAAGAGTAACATGTCTTAGATACCAAAGAGTATGAAGAGAAACCACCTTCAGAGATTAATTCACTACCTTAAAAGGAACCCTAGCCCCTTCTTAACCCAAGATCTTGAGAGAGATTTGAGAGTGTTTCTAGTGTTTTGATTTAGAATAATAAGGTAAATGATGTACCAAAAGTGTTTTGAGTCGTGGGGTCATAAGGGGTTAAAAGGGGAAATATCCAGAATATCCCTAAATTAAACTCTACAAATTCCCGCATGAGGGTATGACTACACCCCAAAATCATACCCTAACATACGAGTGGTACCCACCACTTATGCCCTAAGTAGCAACTGGGTCTTCAACACTGACCAACATACGACCATAAAGCCAAACTCGTACCTAAGCATATGATAAGTACCCTAGAACTGTACCTTTGGGATAATAAAATCATATAGGTTGGACATAGGACATGATATGGCTAGCACTATACTTCTAGTACCTTAACAAATGACTAGTATGATTTCCATTCGTACCTTGGACAGAAACCAACCAAACCTCACTAATCAACATAAGAGTTGAGGGCCCTAAATCGTACCCTATCATATGACAAGTACCCTCAATCATATGTGTCCAGAAGCTCAAACACAAGAAATTTTCTAAGGATCAAATTCTAGGGTGTTTCATTTATACTGACAATGATTGCCTTGGACTGAATTTGATGTGTAAGTTGAGCGTTATCAAAAATGGTATTGTTGTTGGGGAATAATTTGGTGTATTGAGTTAGTTTAGAATTTTAGCTTACTTTCTTTGATTCAAACTTGTAAGTATTTATTTGTGATTTTATTTTGTTTTATGTGTTAGGTAGATTTTTGTTTTTTTATTTGTCACTATGGCATCTTGGAATGAATATGAGTTTGGTGGTTACAAATCTTATTCTACGATCCATGTCCATATTGTAGTGGACCTAAAACACCCCAGGTATTGATCTTTGAGATTTTTTAAAATTTTGTCCTCATTGTCCTAACTACGACTTACCCTATAAGTCGTAAGGAGTCTTTATGGGTCATATGACCCTAGTCGTAGGTGTCCAGTGAATGGTACTTGAGTTACGACCCTAATTATGACTTGGGGTCACGAGTCGTAAAGACCTATGATGAGTTGTTGGACCCAAATTATAGCCTAACTAGTGTGTATGGCTAATTCTCTTACTCTGAGTATGAGTGGCTCACTATGAGTCATAAGGACTTGTTATGAATTTTTTTTTTGCAAATTATAGGATGTCCAATTTTTACCCTAAATGGTTTCTGTGTTGACTACAACTGGATGCCATAAATTGTAAGGTCCATTTATGAGTCGTATTAATTAAGTTTTAGGGTCAATAGTGCATGTGTACCCTTGAAACTATCTTGGCTATGACTCCTGGTAATGAGTCGGAATGAATACCTACGAGCCATATAGTGACCCATAACACTAACCGCTAAATTCTAGCTTTGAATTTTAGGTCACTGTGGACAATTTCCTTCTTACCCAATCAAAATCCCACATTCATAAAGAACTCAAGGGGTGTTATTTCTCATTCATAACATGCTTTAATACACTCAACTCTCTTAAATTCTCTTAAGCAAGATACTTGTGGTTTCTAAGAAGTAAATCATCCAAGGGCTCAAGGGGGGAATTCTTTCCATGAAACTTTATATTTTAGGCATATTAGTCTTCCCCATCTATTATTTTGTTAAAGCATATATTTTAAATAGTTATTCATGAGGTTTTGATGTTGGTTTTAGAACATGGGTTGAAGGTTTTGAATGTTTATGTTTGAAAATATTTTCCCAAGGTTTACATATTATTGTTCATGCTTGAATTATTGTTTTGAACTTGTGGTGTGAATGGGTGTGGTGAATAAACTAGGGGATTGTTATTTCCCCTAACTTGTGACTTTTGAAGTGGTAATGACCTCAACCTCATACTTTGAAATTGGTTTTGAATATGAAAAGTATGCATATAGAAATACTCTTGAACTATTACACAATGTGAAAAGTTAATGAAACACAATGATTTTTAATTTAACCTTGTGGGGTTGTGTAATTCCCAAAGATAATGTATAATTGAATCAAGGTGGCTATGAATTTCCCTAAATAATAAAATTATTTTGTTATGTTGATGTTATCTTACAAGTGTAGTTGGTATGAAGATACCAACAATGTATGCCAAAATTTATATCATGGTACAATGGATATGAATGTGTGATAAATGGTTTAATTGGGATTTATTAAGGGTTGTGTAGCTGAGTCATGAAAGTGGAGGTCCCGAGGGACCAATATTAGAAATCGCAATTGTCGATGCTGGGGTCTATACGAGTGGGTGGTTTGAGTACCCCTTGTTATTATCATATGATTGAGAAGTTTGAGTACCCCATATTATATTACATAATTTGGTGCTTGTGTCACCTTGATATGCCAGGAGGTTTGAGTCCCTCATAGTGCATATGTATACCCTCTGGTTTGTGCGGCCACATACCGTGGGGCTCTTTTATCTAGGAGAGAGCTGGGCCCATATATCCCATGGGTGCTTTCTTATGTTATTATGGTTGAGCTACATAATACAGGCTAAAGTTTTAAAGTACATGCTAATCCTTGTTCCCTACCCTGGCACGTGATATATCTATATATTTAAATATGATTATCTGTATTAGATTTTGGACTGGTTTTGAATTGTTATCCATGGAATTATTTTACCCCCTATACTTGAGTTATATACCAGTTCTCAACGTACTAACAATCTGCAAACGTTGTATCCCCATGCGATATAGGCACTAAAGATACTTCTACTTTTCCTACATAGAGTTAGGTGGATCAGCTTGATTCACAAATTCATTATTGTGAAGTTGTGAGCTTCTATTCCCCAAAATACTTAGAAATTTCATCAATTCTTATCATAGACTAGAATTGATAGTTTACATTATCATTAATAGTGTCATTATCATTGTCAGAGTTGGGGGCATGTTCTGATACTTGATTGATTCTGATTTTGTTTAGAAGGCTTTATCGGATTACTGTTAACTTGGGTGATGATGTTTCTTGGTTTTTTTAAACACCTTTTTTCCATTTACTTATCCTGAAGTCTTCGAGTTTATCTTATACTATTTTGTTATATGTTTAAAATTTATCTGACATAAGGGTATTGTGTTTTATTGGTTAGGTGCAGGAGGTTTGTTTTTGTCCTTATTGGATTTAGATACCCGTCATAGACAGGCCTTGGTTTGGGTTATAATAAGACCCTACTTTTTGCAAAATTATAAATATGATCCCTGAAAAGAGGTATGTGCACCATCACGATCCAATTAGGAGTATGATTTTTCTTTATATGGTGGTAGAGATGGACAATGGAGTGATTATCCAAATGCCTCCTCCCCTAGTTATAGTATTAAAAATGCTAGTTTTCTTATGAGTTTTATAGGTCTCATGATGTGATAAAAGAAGAACAATCTATTAGATATAATGGTGTTGAAGTAATGCTTTTAACTATCTTGGATTGGGTGACTGCATCGGAAGAGGACATGCATCTCTTGAATCAATCCATGGCAGCATTTGGAAAGGGAAGTGAAAAGAAAGAAGAAGTGGGTGAGGAGGCCGATCTTTCAAATACCATGAATATTCCCAATCTTCAAAATGAGGTTGATAAAGAAAATATATCAAGCCATGTGGTTGATGGTGAGCTTGATGTTGAAGAATTTTTAGTGATTTTCCAACCAACAAAACCAAAAACAGTGAAGAATGCCAAAATTGAGGAAATGGTACTAGATTTGAAAGAAAAAGTCAAGCAAATCCTTTGTCAAGGATCTAGTCATTTAGGGGTAAGAATATTGAGAATAATGTGACTCTGGAATTGGAAAGATAACCTCATTCCAACCATTTTGTGACATTATGCTTGGTGGATGTGATATAAGTCAAACCACCTGAGCAAATGATGAACTTTGGAGATGAGGAACAAAATCCTTACATTTTGGAGTTTGTCATTCCAAAAGGGCAAAATGACGTCCCTTAATTGAAGGCCCAGAAGTGCAAAATATAATGTTTGACTAGTGGTTTATTGAGGTTTTCACTGATACCCAATGAGACTACTCACAATTTTGATGTGAAGTTGAGTAAAAGGTTTAAATCTTCAAAGTGGAGAGATAGAAAATGTATCGTTGTGCCCTTAACTTTTCCCAAAGTTCCTCAAAGATATATTGATCTAAAGTTAGGCCGACGATTCAAATCTTCTAAATGGAGACATAAATGATAATCAAAAGATATCATGCCGTGACTTTAACTAAGGCGCTTCTTGGAAGGCAACCCAAGGAAGTTTTCTTGATGTCTTCTAACGTTTTGATTCAATTTTCAACTTGTTTTTAGGTGATATCATATGTTGGAAAAGGTATCTTAAGAATAAAACCCTGGATATGTATATTGGGCTTTTATTTTATAATTTTCCTGTCTTAAACAAGCTCATAAGGTATGATTTTAGTTAAATTTTCTTTAAAGTATGAATAGTAACACATTCAATGATTTCTTTTGGTTAAAATTTAATTCATTTGAGCTTAAATTGGTTGAATGTGGGTGCTGGGATAATTTTTTTTGAATGTGTGCCTTGTTTCAAATGCTCAATAGAAAAATTCTTGCTTTCATACTCTAGTACACACTATGTGTTCAACGAAACATGCACTTGTAGTTTTTTTCTTAATTAAGTGATGGGTGATTTAATTTGGTTAGTATAATTACAAATGGCATGTTTTGTGATGAAGTGGTGCATTGAGCTTCTTCACATGTGTTGTTATTGTATTTTTTAAGCTCTTACCGTACCACATATTTGTAAAAATATTGATAAGAGAGGAGCGCCTAATGTTCTTGTAAAGGCTAATGTGAATTTTCTTGAGGCATTATGTGATTATTTTTGGAGCATAGTTTTGAATCCAATTGGTCTTAAATATTGGATAACCGTAGTTTTTGGTTTAAATTGTTGAGGAATGTTGTGTCCATAATTTGATCGATTAATGTGCTTATCATACCATCCCCGGGTAAAGTATAAGTAACCCGAGAGGCATGAATCCTTGTCTTGTCCTATGATAGATTGGGTGATGCCATTCTTAAGGGTATAGGGTCATTTATGTTTCTATTGGTTCCATGAGTGTTTTATGAGCTAAATGGATGATATGTGAAGTTGTGAGGAAATAATCCTATGAAGTGTAATGATAATGTTTCCTTGCATTCACCCAAGTTGTTCTTTAATTATTTAGGAAGAGGCAAAAGTTCAAAAATACTTTCAAAATGTCATTGGAAGAAATGAAATGATTTTGAGGAAAAAACCAAAAATATAACTTTCTTTTCTTAAAAGATCAAGGATGTTTTTGATCTCTCTTTTGCGTGAGACCATGAAATTCATTTTTTGTCTCTCTTTACAAGGATGATTCCTTGACCCAGAGTAACCTACTAAGCTCAAATTGGTTAGGAGACTTAATTTTTTCTCTGTGAGTATGATGCCATGTGTGGTGAGATTTTTGAAATAATTCTTGTACATATGTGTAGTCTAGAACTTACCCCGAGTGTTTTCAAAGTGAAATCCTAGACAAGACTTGTTTGGAGGATGACCTAAGGCCATTTTTGACCCGTTACATAGCCAAATTTGCACCTAACATTGTTCCCTAATTAACCCCTTTGAGCCTTTTTTCCATCTTTCTTTCTTATTGCAATGATAACCATGCTAAAATGCCTGAACCTTTTTGAAAATCTTTATTTTCTCACTTAACCTCCCTTGATGCAGCACATGATTCTAAATAATGGATTATAGGCAAAAGCCTAAGTTTGGGGGTTGTGTATTTGGGAGAAGAATGTAAGGGTGGTTTAAATTCCTGGTTAGGGGTAAGAATGTTATATTCTAAGATAATCCAAGAAAGGTGTATGTAAAGTTGTCAACTCATGTGCTTAAAACATAAGAGATTTTCTTGATGATAAAGTTGAATAGCCTAGCCTATAGAACTTGAACAGAAATTAGATGAGCGAGGGGCTAAGAAAGGCTTATTGGTAGACAATCTCTTGAAAAATTCAAAAAAAAAATGAAGAAAGAAAATGGTGGCTTTGAATTGTTTGGTAAATGTTAAATAAAAAGTTAGGGAAATATGGGAAGTGATTTGAAGAAAAATAAGGTGGATAGTTTGAAAATTTTAGATGTAGAAAGGGTTGAACGAGACCTTTTAGTCATTTGATCCATATATATTCCTTTACACACCTTAAACCATCATCTTGACCCACACGACCTTCGTGATTCCAAACTAGGTAAGTCTACATTAGTGATGAAAATCACAAAGGGCAAGCCTATGGTTCTACTCATTGTGCTTGAATTTATTTGTGAGAGTGAGTGTGAATTTTTTTATTATTTGAGCTCCCTTAGAAATTTCAATGTCTTGTTTGTAAGGAGCTATCTCTTGCATGTGAGCAGCATCGAAATTTTGGGGTAGAGGGTAAAGTCTTACTCCCGATTTGGGTAAATGGGTGAAGTAAGTTGCATCATGAAGATTGAGACAATCTTTGAAGATTTTGTGTCTCCTCTTAAGATTCTTTGTTTATTTGGAAGGTTTATTTTTTGCCTCATAAATATATGTTTATTGAAAACTTTTGGTTTACTTATTGCTATGCCATGTTTGGAAAGTCTTTGTAGAGCTTTATTAGCTTATTCCTTTAGTATTGATTTTCTTTAGGTGGAATTGAGACAAATACCATATCTTATTGAATTATCCTCATTTACTTGAGTACAAGCAACAATTTAAGTTTGGGGGTTTGATAAGTCATCAATTTAAAAACTTGCTAGCACCTTTTAAGCCTAAATTATCATGCTTTTCCATTGATTTGTTGTTAATTTCTTTCTTAATGATCATTTGTGTAGGTAACAGTTGAAATGAAAAGATGAGAAACTTTATAAAAATAAGCTAACAAAAAAGTGAAAGAGAAGAAATGTGAGAAAAAAGAATGAAAAACTGAAATGCAGGACCAAGAGTCGACTCTTGGGTAAAGAATACAATAGAGTAATTCCTAAGTGAAGGATTGGCAATTTTCATTAAAAATTTGTTGAAATTTAAAGTTTGGATTTGCATTGTCTTTAACTTTCATGGATCAATTTGGTGAAAATTTAGGTATATCCTTACTTTTTATATTTTTGAGTAGCTAATTCTGGGGTTATGCTTGAATAAGATGTGATTAGTGAATGGGTATTGGTGATCTGTCCTCCTAGTAGCTATTTGTTATGGGTTTTTACTATACTCATGAATTATAAATTGTTGGTGAAAACTCCAACTGTGTAAGATTTATACCATTCTTGAAAGAGGGGGGAGAGGGTATTGGGTGGGGGGTATTTGTAAACAACAACTTAAGTTAGCTTGTGGGATGACATCATCTTAAAAATAAGGGTGTTCTTTGAGTTAACTTATTTGATAGTACCATATTAGAAATAAGATCACTAATTGAGGTGTTGGATTGGTTATTTAGTCATATTCGTGAGGTGTTCGAAATAACCCATGAATGAAATTTAGTGTCTTATTGAAAGATTGACACTAATACCTTTAAATCTAGCCTATCCATGACTATATCTAAATTTGGATAAATTCTCAATTTCGCATATATAAGTTCACACCTAGAATGGCATAACCCCAAGATCCGCCCCTAATTGTTTACACTCTAATATTTTTTGGCCTTGAGGTATTCCTTTAAAATCACAAAAATAGTAATATCTTTGAAAACGTTCAAAACCCCAAAAATATGTAATACCCCGTACTTCTACCTAGCTTGAAATCATCCCAAGAATTTTACAAACTTACTTTGAAATATGACTCCATTTTTTTACACATGGAATTTTTAAGATTTTCACTTTTTATCATGTGGAAAATTGAATTAGCTTTCCAACGATACCAATTTCGTTCAAATCCGGTATCGGAGTAAAAAGTTATGGACGTTTTACTCAGAGATGTCAAAATTGCCTAGGTGTGACGGCTAGGTTGACGGACCGTCGACCTAGCGACGGACCGTTGCCTAGACCATTGCAGTCAAGGCATTGATTCAACCTTCTAGATAAGGTGCCACAGACAGGTTGACGGACCGTCGAACTTACGATGGACCGTCGCCCAAGCCGTCGCTATAAGTCAGTGAGTCTTTTTTTTTGGTCCACGTATGGCAGTTGAAAATATGGACTATCGAGCCAACGATGGACCATCGCAGGTCCCGTTTAGCGAATTTTAAGTCATTTTTTAAAGGGTAGTTGGGTTTTTTTTCCACCCATTTTAACCCCTAATTATATCAGACCAAGGCTCATAAGTTCATTATTCATTCACAACATCAAATTAGGGTTTTCCCTTAAAGATAATCCCCAAGAACAAGATCCAAATCCTTCTTCAATAAATTGAGAAATTCAAGTTCTTCAAGTCCAAGAACTTCAAGAAACTACAATCAAGGTATGTCATGTGTTGATTCATGGGTCCCTTTCACCCATGAAGCTCAAGAATCTCTTTTTAAAATCCAAGATTTATGTATTTATGAATGTTCATGATTTAAATTGAATTGAAATTCATGTTCATGATGTTGTGGGGTTTTGATCCACGTTTTAAATTACATATTCCAATGATTGACCCTAGAATGTGGTGATTTGCATAATAATCATGATAAACCCCTTTCAATTTACAAGTTTATTGATGTATCCATGATTATTAAATGTGTTGATGATTGTATAACCAAAGCATGCTCCTTATGTGTTCGATTAAATGCCTATGTGAAGGAAAAGTTCCATACTAGCATGATAATATGAAATCCCCCTTTATGTACAAGTTTATGCATGTACCGTGTTTGATGAAATGTCTTAGTCAATGAATTATAGATATATGTGTAGCCATTGTGTTTCTTTAGAACTTGTACTTCATGAAATATCCAACTTATTGTATTATGGATTGTGATGTTGGTCGTGTATTCAAGGAAGTCATGCTTTGCCAGTTTCTTTCTATCGAGTCCTAGGGGTACTTGTACCCAAAAATTTAGTTGTGTTTCCTAGAATCAGTGTCATGTTTTCAAGATACTCCCAGTCAAGCCATGATCCATAGAATTCAATCAATCTCATAACTCAGGAAAACTCAGTAATCTCAGTAGTATTCGGTTAGTCAACGAAACTCAGCTAACTCAGTCCAGTTAGTTCAGTTAATCATGTCAGTGTCTATTCAGATGGGAGTAGAAATTAGCACCGAGCAAACCCAAAGATGGGAACCCACCTGTTATATGAGGGTGTGATTCTTAGAAGAAATCCTGGCATTCCAGAACTACGTAGCCAGTGTAGGTTGAGAAATCATAGCCTGTTATCTGAGAGTTCCCACCGTTCTCACGAGAGTTACCTATTATATGATGGTTACTCAAAGATTTTCCTTACCAGTGGCGCGGTATTGACTCCCTTCTAATTGGGGTTACAGATTGGACCCCAACTCAGTTATATTGCATTGTTTGGGGCATGTCGGTTAGATGACTACTTACCATAGTTTTAGTATAGAATCAGGACTATCAAATACATTTATTCAGTCTCAGTGATAGAAATCAGATAGTTCTATAGGATTTAGGACTGTCAGATACAGTCAACTCAGAATAGTACAGAACTCAGCTAGTTCCACTAGAACCTAAACTGTTAGATACAGTCGCTCAGTATCAGTTAATTTAGTTATACAGATATCAATATTTTATGTTATTACTAATCAGACTCAGTAATCATGCGATCTCGAACTCAGTTATAGTTATTATGTAGTCATGCATGTATTCTCACATTCATGTTATGCAGTCGATTAGTATAGTTCATGCATGTGAATCCTTTTGCATTTAGCCTACCTCACATGCATACCAGTACATTCAAACATACTAACACATTTTCTCTATGGTATTTTATACCATAGGTTCAGAAGCACAAGATCTATAGCATCAATAGTATTCCAGTCTCAGCAGTTAGAGGTAGCAGTGAGTCCTTATCCTTCGAGGACATGACCATTACTTTATTATCTCATTAATTAATTTATTATTTGGAGTTAGTTGGGGACATTTCACATTAACTCCTTATTCAAACAGTTCAGTCAGTTAGAGGCTTTTCAGATTATAGTATGTTCAGACAATTTATTTCAGTGTTTTTGGGTATTTCATACCCTATCTAGATGTTATGTTTTATGAGCTATCATGTACCAGTTTTGAACCTTATGGATTTTTAGCCTTAATTCCCATATTTGTACAGTATTTTATGCAGTGTTCAAGTATAGATATCAGTCATAGCTTAGCTTGTGGTCCTTTGGGGTCATGAACACTATGTAGCATTTCGGTTGCTAGATTCGGGGTGTTAAAAACTTTGTATCAGAGCCTAAGGTTCAATAGTGTCCTAGAAAGTCTGAAAGCTGCATCTAGTAGAGTCATGTGCATGGGTGTGTTGCGCTCCACATTTATGTGCAAAAGGCTATAAGATGTTTTATGAACAGTTTCCCTTCATTCAATATTCATGGCATGCCAGTGAGTATAATCTCAAGCTAATCTCTTAGTCTAATCCATTTCTCCCTTTCTTCTATAGAACATGCCTATAAAAAGAAGAAACGGGAATCAGTCAGCCCCTCAGCCCGAAGATCCATTGGGCGAACATCTTTATTATGCAGAGTTCAGAGCCATATTCACTACTCTTGCTTAGTCAGTTGCTGATCAGAATGAACAGTCGGCTGTCGTTCTGGCCAACCCAGTGGCCAATTCAGTTGTATCTAGGATTTGGGACTTCACCCGAATGAACCCTCCATCCTTTTTTGGGTCTAGTTCAGATGAGGACCCTCAGGAATTTCTTGATCAAGTACAGAAGGTTATGGATATCATGGGGGTTACTTCTAGTGAGAGTGTAGAGCTAGCTGCATATCAGTTGTAGGATGTTGCTCACACTTGGTGCAAATAGTGGAAGCCAGAGAGGGTTGTAGATGCAGGGTCTATTGAGTGGGAGGAGTTTTCTACTGCATTCTTAGATAGATTCTTTCCCCTAGAGCTGAGAGAAGCTAAAGTGTTAGAATTTATCAACCTCAGGCAGGGAAACATGATGGTGAAAGAGTATTATCTTAAGTTTACTCAACTATCCAAATATATTCCTCATATAGTTGCAGATAGCAGGGCTAAGATGAGTAAGTTTTTTTCTGGGGTGAATGATAGTGTAGTCAATAATTGCAGGTCTACGATGTTGAATAGTGACATGAACATTGTCAGGCCTATGACTCTTGCTCAGCAGAGAGAAGAGCAAAAGATTAAGATGAGGGAGAAGTAGAATAACAAAGCAAGGACAGGTAGTTTCAACTTTACTCAACCCAAATTAGAGGAGAAAACCATTCCTAGTTTCTTCCTAAGTCAGCAGTTCCAGCTCCTTCTTTAGCTAGTTCTCCAGCTCCTAAGTTTAGGGATGGCAATAAAAATAGGGAACCAGGCTCTAAGTCTTAAGGCAGTGTTAGTAGTACCCACACCTATCATCTTTGCTAGACTTATGGCAAACACCATCAGGGTATTTGTAGAGATGGCAGTGGTATTTGTTTTGGATATGCCAAGCCAGGCCACAGAGTCAGAGACCGTCCTCATCTAGGTAATTAGGGTCAGCAGAACTATTCCCCAGCTCAGTCCGGTCGCCCAAACCAGCAGGGTGCCACCTCTAGCGCTACTAGTAGGCAACGCCCAAATCAACTTTATGCTCTCCAGTCCCGAAAAGATAAGGAAAATTCTCCTAATATGGTTAATGTTATGTTACATATCTTTCATGTGTATGATTATGCTTTGCTTGATCCAGGTGCTTCCTTGTCTTTTGTTACTCCCTATATAGCAGGTGATTTTGGAGTCAGTCCCGAAATTCTAGTAGAGCCTTTCTCAGTCTCTACCCCAGTGGGTAGAACCATCATAGTCCGACGGGTATACATGAACTGCTTGATTATGATATTTAAGAAAGTCAATTCAGCAGACTTAGTTAAATTAAAGATGACTGATTTTGATATCATTCTCAACATAGATTGGATTCATTCCTGCTATGCCAAAGTTGACTGCAGAAATAGAATAGTCCAGTTCCAATTTCTGAATGAACCTATCCTAGAGTGGAAGGGTAATTCTTCAGCATTCAGAGGTCAGCTTGTTTCCTACCTTCGAACATGGAAAATGATATCTAAAGGATGTCTCTATCCTCTTGTTTGAGTTAAGGACACTAGTTCTAAAACTCTTAGTCTCGATTCAGTCCTAGTAGTGAATAAATATTCAGATATTTTTCCCAAAGATTTTCCAGGAATTCCTCCTGAAAGGAAAATAGACTTTGGCATTAATCTTCTTCCAGATACTCAGCCTATATCTGTTTTACCTTGTAGAATGGCACCAATAGAACTCAGAGAATTGAAAGAAAAATTGAAGGATCTCCTAGATAAGGGATTCATCAGATCCAGCATGTCCCCGTGGGGTGCAGCAGTCTTATTCGAGTGCAAGAAAGATAGTTCCCTCAGAATGTGCATTGATTACCTTCAGCTCAATAAAGACACGATCAAGAACAAGTATCCTCTTACCAGAATCAATGACTTATTTGACCAACTTTAGGGTACCAGCTATTTCTCTAAGATAGACCTCAGATCAGGCTATCATCAGCTCAGAGTCAGAGAATATGACATTCCAAAAATATCCTTTTGTACTCGGTATGGTCACTTTGAATTCTTAGTTATGTCCTTTGGTCTTACCAATTCCCCAGCAGCTTTCATGTACTTGATGAACTGGGTGTTCAAGTAGTACTTGGACATGTTCTTTATAGTCTTCATAGATGACATTCTAGTCTATTCCCGCAGTAAGCGTGATCATGCAGACCATCTCAGAATTGTTCTTCAGACCCTTAGAGATCATCAGATGTTTTCCAAATTTAGCAAGTGCAAATTTTGGCTAAGGTCAGTAGCATTCCTTGGTCATATAATTTTTGGTAAGGCATTAGGGTTGATCCTCAAAAGACTGAAATAGTAAGAAACTGGCCTAGACCTGTCTCTCCATCAGATATCAGGAGTTTCTTTGGTTTGGTTGGCTATTACAGACGGTTTGTTAAGGGATTTTCTTCTATTGCATCCCCTATGTCCAGATTGACTCAGAAGAAAGTCAAGTTTCAGTGGTCAGATCTTTACGAAAAGAGTTTTCAGGAGTTGAAGACTCGACTCATCTCAGCTCCAGTCTTCGCTCTTCCAGATAGTTCAGATAGGTTTATAGTGTATTGTGATGTATCCAAAGTAGGTTTTGGTTATGGTCTCATGCAGCATTGTAAGGTCATAGCCTATGCCTCTAGACAGCTTAAACCCCATGAGAAAAATTATCCTACTCATGATCTCGAGTTAGCAGTGATAGTATTAGCCTTAAAGATTTGGAGGCATTAACTATACAGAGTTCATAGATCATAAGAGCCTTCAGTATGTTTTCTCTTAAAAAAATCTAAATCTTCAACAGAGAAGGTGGTTAGAGCTCTTGAAAGATTATGATATGATGTCCTTTATTATCCGGGCAAAGCCAATGTAGTGGACAACTCTCTCAGTAGACTATTTATGGGTAGTTTTTCTCATGTTGAGTACAGTAATACGAAGTTAGCTCAGGAAATCCATCATCTTTCTAGACTAGGCATTTGCTTAGTTGATTCAGAGAAGGGTGACTTATGGGTTCAGAGTAGTTCAAAATCATCTCTAGTTTCGAGGTGAAAGAAAAGAAAGAAAGAGATCCCAGTCTAGTCAAGTTGAAAGAGTCAGTCAAGGATCAGAAAGTAGAGGTTTTCTCCCAAGGGGGAGATAGTGTTCTGCATTTTCAGGGTTTTCTGTGTGTTCCAGGTGTAGATGACTTGAGGCAATGAATTCTTGCAGAAGCGCATGGTACACGCTACTGTATTTATCCAGGGGCCACAAAAATGTACCGCGACTTACAGGAAATCTATTGGTAAAGTGGGATGAAGAGAGATGTGGCAGAGTTTATGACTAAGTACTCTACATGTTAGCAGGTTAAGATAGAGCATAAAAAACCTAGTGGGTCCATGTAGGAGTTCAGTATTCCTACTTGGAAATTGGAAGAAGTGACATGGAATTCGTAACGGGTTTGACTCATACTCATCGCCAGCATAATTCAGTTTGGGTCATTGTAGATAGAATGACAAAATTAGCTCATTTTCATCCAGTCCATATGTCTTATTCAACCGAGGATTATGCCAAACTTTACATCAGAGAGTTGGTAAAATTGCACGGTGTTTTGTTATCTATTATCTCATATAGAGGTAGTCAGTTCACCTCTCATTTGTAGAAAGCATTCCAAAAGGGTATTGGTACCCAAGTTTATCTCAGTACCGCCTTTTATCCTTAGATAGATGGTCAAGAAAAAAAGACCATTCAGACTTTAGAAGATATGCTAAGGGCATGTGCAATTGATTTCAAGGGTAGTTGGTATAACCACTTGCCTTTGATTGAGTTTGCATACAACAACAACTATCATTCCAATATTCGGATGGCTCTATTCGAAGATCTCTATGGTAGGAGATGTAGATCTCCAATTGGTTGGTTCGAAGTTAGTGAGGCCTTAGTCATAGGGACTGACTTAGTGTTCGATGATTTAGAGAAAGTCCAGTTGATCAGAGAAATACTTTGGGCTTCTCAGAGCCAACAGAAGTCTTATGCAGATGTGCACAGAAAGGATCTCGTGTTCGAGATTAGTGATTATGTCTATCTAAATATCTTTCCTATAAAAGTAGTGAAGATATTTGGCAAGAAGGGAAAGATTAGTTCACGATATGTCGGTCCCTTCAATATTCTCAGTCGCTTCGGCAAGGTAGCTTATGAGCTCAAATTGCCTTCAGATATAGCCTCAGTTCATCCAGTCTTCCATGTCTCTTTTATCAAGGAGTGCATAGGTGACCCAGTGGTCGTAGTCCCAATTTAGAGCATAGATGTTCAAAATAGCCTCTCTTATGAAGAGAATCCAGTTGAAATCCTAGACTATCAGACTCGTAGACTGAGGAAGAAAGAAGTCCCTCTAGTCAAAGTTCTTTGGCGAAATTACACCGTCGAGGAAGATACTTGGGAAGCAGAAGAAGACATGTGTACTAAGTATCCTCACCTCTTCTCCAACAATTCAGATCAAGCTCAAGGTAACAGTTCCCCTTAAGCTTTTCAGTTTCATGTTCAGATTTCAGTGATAAGCTTGGTCTTTATTTCATATTTAGAATTCCATTACAAACTTGGTATTAAATACCATTGCATATTCAGTCATGCATTCATGCACTAGTTCAGTCATATAATCATGCATCAGATATGAATTCTTATTGTGAGAACCTTAGTTCATTAGGACACTCAGTCATGCATTCATGAATCAGTTATACATACATCAGATATGCATGATCAGTATGATATATTCATTTATCATTTATGTCAGTAATGAGATCATGTTCTAATTGTACATGTTCAGTATACATGTCAGTTTATATTCTCCCCTCTCACTCAGTCTCATTTGAGGATGAATGTTCTCAAGGGAGAGATATTGTTATACCCCGTACTTCTACCTAGCTTAAAATCGTCCCAAAAATGTTAGAAACTTACTTTGAAAAATGAATCCATTTTTGTACACATGGAATTTTTAAAATTTTCACTTTTTATCATGTGGGAAATTGAATTAGCTTTCCAACGATATCAATTTCTTACAAATCTAGTATCAGAGTAAAATATTATGGATGTTTTACTTAGAGCTGTCAAAATCGCCTAGGTGCGACGGTCAGGTTGACGGATCGTTAATCTAGCGACGGACCATCGCCTAGACCATCGCCTGTCAAATCCCTCTTGTAGATTTTGTGGTCAGGTGCATCGTGGTGTTTGTGAAGAGGGGAGGAACAAGTGATTTAAATATGGATAGATTGGTCATACACAGAGGGATTGTACTTTTAAGGTTGCTTCAGGGGAAAATAAGATCCATATTAATTCTTCGTCATCTCCTGCACCAAAAGGTTCTACTTCTGCTTTTGGGTTCGACACTGGTCGGAATCATCTATATGCTCTTGCCACCTGCCAAGATTTTGAGATATCCCCCGATGTTGTTACTGGTACGCTCAAACATTTCTTTCATGATGTATATTGTCTACTTCATCGCAGGTCTACCCTCTCTTATGTCACCCCTTATATGGATATTCCTTTTGGTTTTGATCCTGAGTGTATTCTGGATCCATTCTCTGTATCCTCCCTGGTAGGTGATTACATTGTGTCTAGAAGGGTCTATAGGGATTGTGTGATATCGGTCTATAGTAGGGAGACTTTGGTAGATCTGATAAATTTGGACATGTTAGATTTTGATATGATTTTAGGGATGGATTAGTTACATTCATGCTATTCATCTCTTGATTGTTGGACCTAAAGATTCTGTTTAAACTTCCCTAATGATTCGATGATTGAGTGGGAAGGTATCTCTCTATTGCCTAAGGAAAGGTTCATTTCGTATCTTAGAGCCCAAAAATTTATTTCCAAGGGGTGCCTCTATCAACTAGTGTATGCTAAGGATTCTAGATTCAAAGGTCTTTCCTTGCAGTCTGTCTCTGTGGTCTATGAATTTTCTGAGGTGTTCTCTGATGATCTTCCTGGCATTCCTCCCAATAGGAAATTAATTTTAGGATTGATCTTCTTCCGAACACTCATCCTATTTCTATCCCTCCTTATAGAATGGCTCTGGCTTAGATAAAAGAACTCAAGGAGTAGTTGAAAGATCTTCCAGAAAAGGGTTTTATTCGCCTTAGTGTTTCTCCATGGGGTTCTCCCGTGATTTTCGTGCATAAGAAAGATGGGTACCTTCGGATGTGTATGGATTACCGCCACATAAATAAGGTGACTATGAAGAATAAATATCTTCTTCCTAGGATTGATGATCTCCTTAATCAGCTTCAGGGCGCTAAGTACTTCTCTGAGATAGATCTTCGGTTGGGTCACAATTAATTGAAGATTAGGGAAGTGGATATCCCTAAGACTGCTTTTCAAACCCGATATGGTTATTTAGAGTTTTTGGTGATGTCCTTTGGTTTAACTAATTCCCCAACAATATTTATGGATCATATAATCTAGGTATTCCACCAGTTCTTGGATTTGTTCATAATTATATTTATAAACAATATTTTGGTGTATTCTAAGAGTGAGACGGATCATGATGATCACCTCCGCCTTGTGTTGAAAACCTTGAAAGATCAATTGTTGTACGAAAAGTTCTTAAATTATGATTTCTGGTTAAATGTTGTGACTTATCTGGGTCATGTTGTTTCTAGTGAAGGGGTCATGGTGGATCCACAAAAAGTTGCAGTGGTTATAAAGTGGCCTAGACCTACAACTCCAACAGATATTCAGATCTTCTTGGGTTTAACCAATTATTATAAAAGGTTTATGGAAAGTTTCTCTTCTATTGTTCCCCATTAACTAAGTTGACTCCGAAGAAGGTGAAGTTCTTATGGTCAGATACTTGCAAAGGAAGTTTTGAGAAGTTAAAGTATAAGTTAACTTTCGGCTCCAGTTTTGACTCCACCTGAAGGTACTGATGGTTTTGTTGTCTATTGTGATACATCTCAGATGGGACTGGGTTGTGTGTTGATGCAGCATGGCAAGGTGGTTATGTATGTTTCTAGACAGTTGAAGGTTTATAAGAAGAACTATCCAATGCATGATTTGTTTTTATTAGGTGTGGTCTTTGCTTTGAATATCTGGCAACATTATTTGTATGGGGTCCATGTGTATATTTATTCTGATCATAAGATCTTGCAATACTTGTTCACCCAGAATGATTTGAATCTCAGGCAAAGGAGATAACTTGAGTTGCTCAAGGACAACAACATGAGTCTCCATTATTATCTAGGTAAAACTAATGTGGTTGTTGATGCTCTTAGATGATTATCCATGGGAAGAGTATCTTATGTAGGTAAGGAGAAGCAAGGATTAGTCAAGGATGTTCACCATTTTACTAATCTTGTTATTCGTCTCTTTGATTCCGAGGATGGTGGTGTGATTGTTCAAGAGGTGGAAAAGTCATCTCTTGATGTTGAGGTAAATGAGAAACAGGTCTTGGATCCTATCATGATACAGATCAAGGATGATGCGGGTTACCAAAAAGTGATGGATTTTGAGATTGGTGGTGATCGTATCTTGAGGTAACAAGGTAGATTATTTATTCTCGATGTTGATATGCTGCGAGAAAGAATTTTGGTCAAAGCTCATAAGTTGTGTTATATGGTTTACCCTGGTTCGACGAAAATGTATCATGATTTCAAGGAGATTTATTGGTGGAATAATATGAAATGGTAAATGTCCAATTTTTTGGCTAAGTGCATGGTGTGTCAGCAAGTGAAGGTGGAGAACTTGAGGCCTGGTGGGTTGACTTAAAAGATTGAGCTATAGGTGTGGAAATGGGAAATAATTAATGTGGATTTCATTACTAGTTTTCTACTGTCTCGCCATTAGTTTGATTCTATTTGGGTCATCATGGATAGGATAACTAAGTCTACTCATTTTTTGCCTGTGAGGACTAATTTTTCTGCTTAGGATTATGCAAAGTTGTATATCCAAGAGATCATGAGTTTCATGGTGCTCCAGTTTCTATCATTTCCAATGGTGGTACCCAGTTCTCATCTAAATTTTGGAAGTCGTTCCAGTGAGGTTTGGGAACTAAGGTAACACTTAGGACCTATTTCCACCCGCATATAGATGGGTAAGCAAAAAGGACAATTCAGGCCTTTGAATATGCTACGAGCTTGTGTATTTGATTTCGATAGTAGTTCAGGCTTTGTATAGTAGGAGGTGTAGGTATCCTATTGGGTGGTTTGCGGTTGGTGAAAATAAGTTATTTGGATTTGATATGGTTAACTAAGCCATGGAGAAGGTGAAGGTAATTCGAGATAGGCTTAAGATCACCCAAAGTCTCTAAAAGTCTTATGCGGATGTGAGACGAAAGGAGTTGGAGTTTATTATTAGTGACTGGGTATTCTTATAGGTGTCTTCCGTGAAAGGCGTAATGCATTTTGGGAAGAAGAGAATCTCAGTCCCCGTTATATTGGACCGCATTTTGTTTTGAGGAGGGTTGGCAATGTTGAATATGAATTGGAGTTTCCTTCTAGTTTGAGCTTCATTTATCCGGTCTTTCATGTATCGATGCTGAGAGAGTTCATGGGTGATTCTTCATTTGTTGTTCCTTTAGAAGGTGTGGGTATTTCGAATTTCTTGTTCTATGACAAAGTTTCGGTGGAGATCTTGGATCGCCCATTCCATCGATTACTGTCGAAGGATGTGGCTTCGGTAAAGGTTTTTTGGAGGAACCAAAAGTATGAGGAAGCTACTTGGGAAGTTGAGGAGGACATAAAGTCCAAGTATCCGTTCCTATTCCTTATTTTGGAAAATCATGCTTAAGGTATGTGTGATATTAATATATTTGTTTTTTTGTCATTGTTAAAGGTAAGTATGGGTGCATTTCTTTGATTAAATTGTGCTAACGTATGCCTTGACCCATCATTCGAGGACGAATGATCCTATGGGGGATGTAACACCCTAGATCTTTGGTCCTTGAAAATTTCTGAAATTTTATCCTTACTATCTTGACTACAATTTACCCTACAAGTTGTAGTGATTCTTGACAAGTCATTGAACCCAAATCGTAGACTAACCATCATGTGTAGCTAAGTCTTCTGCTCTGAGTTTGAGTGTCTCACTATGAGTCGTGAGGACTCGTTATGGGTCTTTGTATTTAAATCATAGGATGTCTAATGTATACCCAAATGATTTTTTAGTTGACTACGACTGGGTCCTACGAGTCGTAGGATCCCATTACGAGCCATGGTATACAAGTCGTAAGATCAACATTATGTGTGCCTGGTGACACTTTCTTGACAACGACTCATGGAGACGAATCGTAATGAGTCGTGATGAGTTGATATAAATCCTGTAACGACTGACGATTTATTTTCCAGCTTTTAATGGGGGTATTTTAGATATTTCCCTCTTATCCCAATAATAACCCACGACCTATAAACATACTCGGAGCATAACATACCCCAAATATTGTTTCTTCTCCATAAAGACTCTCAAGCATCTATACTTAAGGTTTCCAAGAAGTGGATCAAGTAGAGCTTCAAGAGTTGAATTCTCTCTGTGATCTTGGGTATTTCGGGCATGTTACTCTTCCTCAACTATTACTTTGTGAAAGCATGTGTTTTGAATTCCTTGTTCTGAATTCATGCATTTCACTTGTGAATTTTATTTCATCAAGTATGAGAATACCCAAATTCTGCTAAGGTATGTTTTTTATTAGCACAAAAATTTTACTAATGATTTCGTATAGTGGGTTGATCTGTTGTATTCACATACATGATCCTGTGCACCCACAAATTGAATTTCATTATGAAATAGTTAATTGTCTGCCTTTAAGTCTGAAGCAATTGTCCTTGATAATAAGTTTCCTTTTTATCTTAGTTATTGCTATTGATCATCTTTCTAGTTGATATAAGGGTTAATATTATGTTCACATCGCTTTCTATCAGTACTTGTTACAGTATTGGAGCTATATTATTTTTAGTATAATCTTGATTAGTTACTCCCTTATGAAATGTATTCGGTGAACTGATAAATTATTCATTGTTCAAAATTATGGTTACTTCTAGTACATGGTTCCTTTGGATCTATAATTATTAACTGGTTACTTTTAGCATATTACTCTTGTTATTGATTTAGCTCCCTTATTGAGATTTGGACAACTTTGGTGCTAAGTTATTTATAGTAGGTGCTGATTTGTTTATAATTTATTAAGAACTTTATTTTGCTAGTTTGTGTGTAACATGATTTGAAATTATGTGACAACTTTATTACTCATCTATTTTGGATAAACTCCAAAATTTCATAATCTTTTTGCCTATTCTCCTACCCTTATTTAGTTTGGATGGGTTTTCTTTATCCATTTATTTATTGTTAACTTGACTTGTCTTAGGGCTGATTGATTCATCCTGTTGTTTCAAGGAAAAGAAATCTATTTGATTGATTCCTTGAATATTTCCTCCTTCTAACTAATTCTATGATTTATTACCATTCATTGTCTATATAAACAATCTCTCTTCTCTCATATTTCTGACATTTTCAAGTACCAATCTCTCTTGGACACTAAAAATAATTTAAGCTTTTATTCTTACTTTGGCTGGTCTCAAAGAAGAATTCTTTGAATTCTCATCTTGATGGGGTGCTAAAGGTGTTGAATCCTGATTTTGCTTTGTTGTTTTTTCACTCTTATCTTACCCACTGTTGAAATTCATTCTTCGTTTTTGTTCCACTACGGATATAATCTCTTAACAATGACTTGATGATTATGTTCTACCCATGATTTTAAGAGTTCTTCTAGTTTCCGCCTAAACTATCGAGTCATTGAATGTGGCTGGATTAGATTCATTATTTATTTTGTGTTTTAAATAGGCCATTATGAGGTTTATTTTCTTTTTGTGCATTCAGATTTATTGTTCTTTGATTGAGATTGGTTTAAATAATGAGTTTGCCTTGAGATTGGAGGGACATTAAAGGCTTTCCAATTATCCTTTAGCTTATTTTCTTTTCTGTCTCATTCATTCGGTTGATTGTACTAATTACTGTATAAACTTCTGTTATGTAATAATATAAGAGGCTGCTCAATGGGTTGGAAATTATGTGCTATGTGTGTTTTTGTTTTTGATACTCTTAAGTTGTTACCCCTTCTTTTTCTATCCAAAATGCTTTGAACACAGATTCATTTGTCAAAATTCACTTGCATTTCTTTATACAAAGCCAATGTCCTATCTCATTTTATATTATTTGGATCAGCCATGACTATCATTTCATGTAAATTACTATATCCTAAAATTTAGTAAGAGAAAAATTAAAAATGAATTACATGGATCTGATTCTCAATTTCTAAATTAAGTCGATACGTATGCGGGAGTACCACTTGCCAAAGTTTTTCAAAATGGATATTATGTTTATCTATATGTAAATACTGTTATGTGTTTATATTCTAAAACTTAAAATTTTCAATTGTCATCAAAAAGTTATAATATTACTATTTTATAACTTAAGACCGATCTCCAACTAAAAATGTTGCTAAGGTTAAATGAGAGCGATTATTAATATGGTGGAACCATTCCTATTAAGCAAAAACTATTTTATTTCTTCTAAAAATAACGACACTCTCTTGGTTTTATGTTAATCTTGAAAATTTTTACTTCATTAAATTAAGTTACTTACTGTGTTATTTTTATTCTTTTACTTTTAGGGGTAGTTTAGTTTAATTTATGTTATTAATTAGCTGATTTCCCAACATATTCATCTCAATTATCTGTTCTCATTTATCCAACATACACCATGTTCTTATTTAGTCCATACTTTAATTAACAAGTTCGCACACTTAACTACTCTATCACCTAGTTTCATTTAAATTGGATTTTCGCCAATTTTTTTAATTTATTTTAATTTTTTTATCACCTAGTTATTTAAATTAGTGTATTAAATACAATCAAGTCTCATTTTATTTAGTTTAAAAAATAATAACTTAATTTTCATGGTAACCTCTTTTATCTCCTAAATTAGTATTAATTAGATAATAATGATTTTTTGTCTTATTTATTTATTTATTTATTTATTTTAAATATGGATTTTTCATGACCAATCACCTAGTTATTTAAACTTACGTTAATTATGACTTAATCAAGTTTACTTACATGTACGTTTTTTTCAATTTCTTTTGATAATTTAGAATGTTTAAGATCTCATAATATTTTTGAATAATTAGTTTTCTTTCTAATTTGTTTACTCTTTTTTAAAAATAAATATTTATTTGGTTAATAACATAACCATTTTGCTTAATTAATTTGTCGACCTTTGTTTATCACGTAATTCCCCACATAATATGTGAATTCAGTTGGGAGTACATTTGTGGACTTCAAGAGGTGCTAAAAGAAGGATTAGGATACAAAGCACTAGCTATCGAATATGTATTAGAACTTCCCCAATTCTTTTTCTTGGTCCACTATCTACCATCTCTTCCACCATTCTGCTGATTCACGCCTATTCTATATATCTAAACTTTTTATTCTGCCTCTCTCCCATCTCCACCTTCTTCTTCTTTTCATTCTCTACCTTCTGCATATAAACCACCATCCTATAGATATCAATTTCATTGTTAAACATCAAAGCCTTACACTCTAATGACAAGTCACGGGAAAAAATAGAAGAAATATTCCTCATTCAAGATCTCATGTTAGACACGAACTCTAGAGCATAACGGGACAACTACTGAAATTTTAGAGAATATTCCTTCCACTCATCTTTCCTTGCTTAAAGCTCAAAAACTCTTCATCCTTAGATTTTCTCAACTCTTGAGAAAAAAAGTGATCAAGAAAGGCTCCCCCACCGATAGCTCAACATCATCACATTTCACCTATTCCCATTTCTTTTTTTTGTTCCCACTCCTCATACCACTGATAAGCTATATCTTTCAACTGATACACAACAAACTCTACACCTTTACAATCAGTAGCATGCATCACGCTGAAAATCTTCTCCATCTCATCAATAAACCCCTGAGGATCCTACTCAACCTTAGAGTCTATAAAGGTAGGGGGATTCAACCTCACTGGCCAACCCGAGTAACTAAGATAAATGAGAAATAGAACCAATATGATCATACTGACATGACTGTAAGCCATCAGTTGGGCAAGAATATGAATGAAATGATGGAACTCTACATTAGAGATATCTCCATGAGGTGGCTGAGCATGAGTATCACCATCCCAGGAAGTACAAGCAGGACTAGAAGGGATCGGTGGAACCCCTGTAACACCCCAGTTTTTTGGCCTTAGAAAATTTCTAAGTTATTGAACTCACTACCCTGACTATAACTTACCTTATGAGTCGTAAGGTTTCAATATGGGTCATAAGACTCCAAATCATAGGGTGACCAATGTGTTACCCCGCAACCTCTAACTTGAGTATGACTAGGACATAACGATTCATATAGACTCTTTACGAGTTATAAGGACCTTCAATAGCCAAACTAGTATAATGGACTCTCATTTCTGATGTGCCTATTATTGGATCTAGTGAGACTTAAGGTATGAGTATGAGTCGTAGGTTATGACCAATATTCAGACTAGTGTGGGTTCTTTGCGCTACTATAGACCACGAGTTATGGTGATGACTCTCAAGGAGTTATCAAGAGTCGTATGGTGACCCATGATGCCTAAGCATCCTTTTTTACACATTTAAGTGGGGGCATTCTTGTCATTCTCCTCTTTAAGACCCATAACCATCAACCATGTTGGAGACCATACTTTTAATACTTAACCATAAAATACACTCTCTGAAATCCCTAATTCGAGAACACCTAGGGTTTCTAAGAAATTGGCAATTAAAGCATCAGTGGGTTGATTTCTCTTCGTAATTCTTGATATTTCAGACATGTATCTCTCCCCCTTAAACTTTTTTTTACTTAAAGCATGTATTTAAATGGTTGTTCATATGGACTTGAATATAGGTGTTTATATGGTTAGCGGTTTTGGGTGAATGTTATTTGAATTGGATTCTCATGATTATACATGCATTATTCATGATTTATCAATGGTTTTTGAACTAAATGGGTGCATGATATGGGAATTAGAAAGAGGGTCAAGGCATTTCTCAAATTTGATGATTTTGGTTTGGATTTTGATTTTGTAAATTGTGTTACCTTAACCCACCTGTGTAATTGGCTTCGAATATTATTTGTCACATGGTTTGACTTAATCACCTATATTATTGCATTGCATAAAAGGTTAAATAGATGAAAAATGGTTTTGAAGGCTTTGTTGGCCATACTTTGATTTTAAATTAGAAGCTCGGGGGTTGAGGCATTTGTGTGAGAATGGATTTGTGGAAACCTAAAGAGCTTGACTATGCTCTGATGCCAATCCTATCCTAATTCATATTCGACAACTAGTTAATTCATGCTGAGTGTAAGTATCTCTTGACCTCCTCTGCATTGACATACTTGATTTCATATATGAGTGAGTGGGACTTCTTTTTATGTAAGGGCACATGGACTGTATTACTAAGTTGCATACTTGTTTGGGTAAGTGTGACATGTATATATATATGGTTATTTGTTGCTAATGTAATTGTCATAACTTGATTTCTTTGTATCATACTCTTATGCTTCATATAGACACGTGTTGGTTTTTTCTTGTGGTATAGGAGGGGATAATGAATTTTAATGCAAGATGATGATTGACTGCCATGGATTTCTTAGATTCTCCTAGTTAAGCATCATGTTTTGTCCTTGTTTTTGTGTTTTTCCTGAGGGCATGCAACATTCAAAGTTGAGGGTGTTGATATGCTATGAATTTATATAACTTTTGACACTTAAAACTATGAAAATATGCATGATTCTTAAGGTGTTTTGTTAGATATGATGTGTTTTAGGTATGTTTTGCAGGAAATTGGGTTTTGGATGCTAAGTTCAAGAAAAAGATGAAAAATTAAGCTTTTGGCTCCTTACTTGAGCAATTTTAGGCGTATGTAGCACTTACCTGGCATATGTGACCAAAGAATGTACAAAAAATTAAAGTCCAGAGACTTGGTTGCAGGAGTTTAAAGACTCTAGAACTTACTTGGGTCCACTTGCAAACGATATGTTGTACTTGTGGACCATAAGTGGCTAAGGTAAGTACCAAAAGTAAAGATTCAGAGAGTGCAAAGTTGCAGAAAAACTTTCTGGCACCTACCTGGGTCTACTTACAGACTGTATGTAGTACATATGGGCCTTATGTGACCCCCACTCCACTTTTTCTCTGTCTTTTGGGCTTTGATTTTTTTGGTTTCCTTATATACCATAAATACCCCTTATGTTTTTTTAGTGAAGGTTCCACGCTCTTTATACTCAAAAACATATATTTTTATTCTAAGATCCAAATTTGGTCTTGGAATTATTTTGTATGACTTGGATTTTAATTCAGTTGAAGTATTGGATTTTCATTCGTGATTATTGTGATTTCATCTAATGGTTTCAGTCATAAATTGTAACGCCCTGAGTCTTACCTCGGACGCTACACGATGCTCATAAACACCGAGGGACCATAAGATATCTCATGACTCGTACCTGCTGCAATAACTGATTAGTAATACTGTAATTATGTGGAAATTAGGCAGAAACTTGCCATAAGGTCCAAATTTGAAATAAATACTAAAAATGAACATTTGTCTGAAAATAGTCTAGTATGAAAAGCCTCTACTTTCTGAACAAGGAGTTGATGGGAAAAGTCCCCAACTAACTCCAACTACTGAGTACTGATATACTGTAATAATAAATTTTTCTTCGAACAATAAGGAGTCACCACTAGTCTGCACTGATGGATCGAGCTGCAAAGTATGATTGGGAGCCCGTGCATTTGAACCTATGATATAAGACATCATAGCACAAAGAAAGGTATGCGTTAGTACTTTAAATATACTGGTATGCTAAGTGAGGTAGGCTGAGATGCATGGGTTCATATGCATGAACAATATTGGCTAAAACATGAGTATAATTAAATGAGAGTACATGCATAAATACGTAAACTGTAATTGAGGTCATAATAACAATGGATACTGAGTTCTGAATTGCTGATTTACTGATATCTGAGTTTACTGATACAATTTAATTGATAGCTAAATGAATGTATCTGACCATCCTAATTCTGTGGAACTGTAATGAGTTCTGTACTGAACTGAGTGACTATATCTGACAGTCCTAAATCTATAGAACTGAACTGAGTTCTATACTGAGACTGGAACTAAAACTGAGACTGTGGAAGGTAATCAACTAAATGACATGCCCCTTTTTAGATAGATTTAGGTCCAACCTGTAACCCCAATTGGAAGGGTGTCAGTACCATGCCATGGGTAAATACAACTATGAGTTAACCCTCTCTGACAAGAAGCTCTTTTGTCAACCCTCACTGGCAGGAAAAGTCATATGAGATGTATCAATGCTAGTCTGGAAGGAATATATCTCAACCTACGCTGGCTACGTAGTTCTATAATATAGGGATTGCTACTAAGGGTCAAACTCTCTACTGAAAGGAATGACCCCATCCCTGAGTTCGCTCGGTGCTGAATCCTACTCCCAACTGAAGAGACACTAAACTGATTCCTAGTTCATACTAGGATTGACTGAACTATTACTGATTATACTGTCTAACTGAATTGAACTAAGTTCACTGAATTCCATTGACTGACAGAATACTACTGATTTCTGTTAACTAACTGAATTTACTAAGGTATGAACTGAATACTGAACTGGACTAGATTGATACTGAATCTACTGAGTTTTATCTGAGTTCAATAACTGATTGAGAGTACTACTGATCGTGACATGACTGAGATTATTCTGTAACTAACACTGGCTCTAGGTAAACAACTAAATTGTCGGGTATTAAATACCCCCAGGACTCAATAGCATGAAAAGTAAATCATCACATGAAATGCACACTTTCTCATAATGAATCTATAGAGGCATTTTATCAAACACTTCAATGGCATGAACTAGTATACATGCTAATATGATATAATCTCACTATTTAATTCACATGTACAACTCATCAAACACTTAGAAGGCATTATATATGCATATAGTACCAATCAGCACATGAGCATCACAATTTCAAGTCTTTAACATGAATTCACAAGATACTACATACATAATAATTGTTTTGTTCATAAATCTTGCACTTAATCATGGAGTAGAAATCCAATCAACATTATAATCATGAATACACATGAATCCAAATCATGGAAATCCTAAAATCAATTTATTTAAAGTTTAAAAGAGTTTCTTGGACTCCAAGGGTGGAAGGGACCCTTGGATGAACACTTGTCATACCTTAAAGCTTGAATTCGTAAAGATTAATAGATTTCCTTGGAACTTGGATTCTTAAATGTGATGAACTAGGGTTAGTTCTTTAAAAATTCTAGAGAGAATGAGTAAATTTAGATTTTTAGATGGCTTAATTACATGTTTTGGGGGATGATATAAGATGGGAAAAGACCTATTTACCCCTCTGAATGCAGGTTTTAATTACTGAAAATTAGACTAGCGATGCGCAGATCGACGCACTGCATCATTGGCATCGATGCAATGGACAATGAGTTGCATCGAGTCTGCATTGATTCACTAGAATTTTCACTGGGAACTGGAGGAAAATATCCATCGACGCGATGGGTGAAGCGGTGCATCGAGATTGTGTCGATCCACTGGTTTGACCTTTCAAATATGATCCAAACGAAGTTCGAAAAATCTAAAACTTGTTTGGGAATGCCCACTAACATTCCTGATCCTGATTCAACCTAAAAATCATTACTTTAAGGTCATGAAGGTCGTGAAATAGAGTCGCCAACCAATGAAGGATAAAATAAATTCTAAATGTAAACACTTAGCTGAAATTTACAAGTCTGAGACCTCTTTTCAAGCTTTAACGGAATAAGTTAAGCTTAGAATTTTGTGGGGTCTTACAATATCTCCCTCTTGGGAACATTCATCCTCGAATGATATTGACTAAGATGAGAAACAATGATAGGCTGAGCTTACAAACTGAACATGCATAACTGATGCATGGAACACCTGACTGAAGCTATTGATAAGCTGAGTTTTCAAACTGAACATGCATATCTGATGCATGAGTACATGACTGAACTGATTTGTGAATGCATGACCGAATATGCAATGGTAATGGATACCAAGTTTATAACTTTAACTGAACATGGATCTAAGCCAATCTAAGGAAGACTGTTATCTTAGGCTGAGAATACTGATAAACCTGAGATCAATTACTTAACATGCATGAACTAGAAAATGAGAAAATAACTAATCCTGAAATATGATACATGAACTAAATTTCATAGACTGAACTAATCCCCTGAATACATGTCTTACGGCTGAGATTGGAACTTGAGTGTCCACCTATGAGTACCCACTACTCTAAACTGGATTCGTTACGTGAAGAGAAGGTGGAAGGTTTAGGTCATGAAAGCTCGGGGGGATTATAGTGCATCTCCTCATTGGGACATTATATCCCCTAAAGAATGTTGACTTGGATGAGATACTAAGGAAAAACTGAGATGATGCACAGGGCACCTGCGATTTGAATTGTGACTGCATATGAGGGATCTAAAACTGAGGCATGACACCCAAAGTGAGCTAAACTCAAAACCATATGGTTGCTTGATCTTGGAATAGTTACATTCATGAGACTTCAAATAGTGCGACTAGATGGAAGGATGGGAAACCCAACCATATGAACATTGTCTGCCTAACTACTAAACTGAATTACTGGTTTTGTGGACTAACTTATGTTGAAAACTTATATTCGACTGGAGCCTTTCTTTGACACTCTTTCTATAGAGTTCTAGCGGCTTTAGGGAGTAAGAAGTCTTGTCATGGCTGAATAAAATAGATGAATAAGAAAATCACATCCTAGATAAAATTCTGTAATATGAGTCGGGCCTACGAAACATCATCTAAAGTGACTAAGCCTTATGCACTGCAACTATAAATTTTCAAGATTAGACATATCCCTTGAATACTCTCTCAACTATACTCTCCACCTTAGTACAACACATCACCTAAGACTACTAAAGATATTCACATAGGTTCTAAGCACGAGTGCATAAATATACTAACTTATCTGATTATCTAAATGTCTGATAGCTAAATACTGGGCATGTAAGACTGAATTGTACATAGTCTAAATAACTGGATTGAAACTATAGAGTATATGCATATGAGGTAAGGACTGACTATGTAACAGGAGATAACTGAACTTGAATTCGTGAAAACTGTATTATTTAAGAATGCAAGGCCAAACGTATAACATAATTCTGAAATATTCTATAAACTGAGGTACTAAAATACTATTAACTGAATAACAGATAACTTTACGCTATGGTCAAGAAAACCTGAAACTAAGCTGAGTTCTTGATCTGATTACTGGAATGAGACTGTAACTAAGATGGTAACTGAGAGTGTACTAGCACTAAATACTGAGTGCTGATAACTATGTGATGGAGACTGAAATAAGTCAAGGATCTGAATAGACACTCACACTATGCATTTTCTCAACTCCTCATCTTATGAAAAATTCTGATTTCCCTCCCTTCATACACTAAATATGACTTCCTACTAGCCATTTTCTTTCACACTAACCTGATATTCAAGTTTTTCTTCATAACTACAGCCTCGTGTAAAATAAGTATGAAATCTCTTATCACTACATTATTTCATAAGGAGAGTTCACTAAAGGGTTAAAACATGAGGACCTTAAGTATGAATGAATACTATACCAGACTCGACACTCACTGAGGCTTGAGGAATAAAATGTTAACATCGTAGCTTTATTAAGAGATCTAAACTGAGGATATACATGCCATAAATCTGAATCTAGCTGATCATTAGAAGTGTAGCATGAATCATGGGAACTGAACACACTATAAGGCATGAGTGTAAAATTCATGAACTGCATGACCTGAGTTTAGAGTTTCTGTATTCATGGAACATCATTCATAACACTGGGTGAACTTGAACTTCTTATACTAAGAACTGTAGGCGTACATGATTTTTATTAACGTGCACGAATATTGGCTATGATCATATAGCTAACATGTAAGGTATGAGTAGACAACATGATAACTGAAGTACAAAACTTTGTACTGAGGTTAAGATGGGTTGGGCATCATTCCCTCCCACTGCTTGTCTATATATACTAACATTACTACTAGAATCTGAAGGCCTGACTTTCTAAGATATCAAGACCGGGCAGTTCCTATATACTAGCCAGGCTATGATAGAATGACCCACTGGGGTGGAGACTGAAAAAGGTTTTGTTAAGGTTTTCGGTCTGACTTTGAAATCGACCGCTATGTAAGGAGATACAAAAGACAGAGAAGCTCCGAATCTAATAGGATAAAATATGCAAATGGGCGATCTGTAGCATACCAGTGACCGCATCATTAGAACCTTCCTGATCTTATCTGGACTGAAGTGCATAAAGCCTATTTGTGCATTTCCTAATGGTGGCACTAGAAGTGGCACATTGTTGATTCGGGCGACCGGACTGAACTGAAGAACGGTTGGACTGACCCTACTAGCGCAAATCTTTTCCCATATGTGCCATTAATATACACTTCCATATCCGGTGGCCTGTCTTGTCACATCCAAAACATATATCACTTCCATCTCTACACACACCTAGGTGATGTCTACTATATTCTTCGCAAAGTGAATAAGTACGACCACTGCTTATACTACCCTGGGTTTTTTAGCCTAGCTCCATATCATGACTGTCGTGCCTGAACCTTGGTACTATATTACTAGCTGAAGATGGAACTGGGGCTAAAAACTTCTAACTAAATTTAGGATGGGTACCACTCTCTGACCTTGGCTGAGCAAAACTAAATCTACCCATTTTGGCTCTCTTATTTTCTCTCTTCTTCTTCTAAATCTTCTTCTCCTCAATGTGTTAAGAATGTACTGAAAGCCTAGATATGTCCATCTCTTAATCAACATCGCAGTCCTGCACTTCTTAACCATACTATCTGACACCCCAGACACGAACTTGCTCATTCTAGACCTAGTGTCTGCTACTACATAGGGAGCATACCTGGCTAACTGAAAAATTGAAGGAATGATCTTTCACACTCATATTTCCTTGCCTGAGATTGATACACTTTAACACCTTAGCTTCTCTTAGCTCTAAGGGAAAGAATCTATCTAGGAAAACAGTAGAAAACTCCTCCCACTTTATGGACTCCACATTTGTACCCCTGTCTACTTTCTAATTCTTAAACCACGTATGGTCTATATCTTGTAGCTGATAGAAAGCTAACTCAGCACTCCTACTGGAAGTCATTCCCATAATATTTGTGACTTTTTGAACCTGGTCAAGAAACTTATGTGGATCCTCTTCTAACTTAGATCCCATGAAGGAAGCAGGGTTCATTTAGGTGAAATCCCGAATTTTGGATGCAGTAGTATTGGCCACTAGATTGACATGAATAACAGCTGGCCGTTCGTTCTGAGTTGCTACTGAATTGGCTAAAGTAGTGAATGCTGCCCTAAATTCTGCATGAGAGACATACTCGTCCAGGGGATCAGCCTGAACAAGCTGAGGTGTTTACTGTTTTTCTATTTTTCTTCCATTGTTGTTTTTTGGAGACATGTTCTATAAATAGAAGGAAGAAGTGGATTAGACTGAGAGTTTAACTTGAGCTCATGCTCACTCGCACGACATGAATACTTAAAAAAGGGAAACTTTTCCTAAAACATCTCGTAGCCTTCTGTCCATAAGTGTGTCACACTACACACCCATGCAAAATACTCTACTAGATGTGGCTTTCAAACTTCTGAGGACTCAGTTAAACCTTAGGATCTGATACCAAGTTTGTAACACCCCAAGTCGGTACCCTAGACGCTACACGGTGCTCATAATCCCGAAGGACCAAAAGGTAACCCATGACTGGACCTTCTGCAATAACTAAATAGTAATACTGTGAATATGTAGAAATTAGGCAAAAATATGCCATAAGGTTCAAATCTAAAATAAATACTAAAACTGAACATCTATCTGAAAATACTCTAGTCTGAAAAGCCTCTACTGTCTGAACAAGAAGTTGATGGGACAAGTCCCTAACTAACTCTGACTACTGAAATAAACTGAGTGCTAAAATACTGTAATAATAAATATATCCTCAAATAATAAGGACTCAACACTAGTCTGTTGCTGATGGATCAGGCTGTTAAGTATGATTGGGAGCCCGTACGTCTGAACCTATGATATAAGAAATCATAGAGCAAAGAAAGGTATGCGTCAGTACTTTGAATGTAATGGTATGCAAAGTGAGGTAGGCTGAGATACATGGGTTCATATGCATGAACAATATTGACTGAATAAGATGAGTATAACTAAATGAGAGTACATGCGTAAATATGTAAACTGTAACTGAGGTTGTGATAACACTGGATACTGAGTTCTGAATTACTGATATACTGATATATGAGTTTACTGATACTGTATAACTGATAGATGAATGACTATATCTGAAAGTCCTAATTTTGTGGAATTGTACTGAGCTTTGTACTGGACTGCGTGACTGTATCTGACAGTCCTGATTTTGTAGAACTAAACTGAGTTCTATACTAAGATTGGAACTAAAACTGAGACTATTGGAGGTGATCATCTAACTGACATGCCTCTTCCTGGATAGATTGGGGTCCAATTTATAACCATAGTTAGAAGCGTGTCAGCACCGTGCCACGGGTAAATACAACTATAAGTTAACCCTCTTTGGCAGAAAAACTCATATGAGATGTATCAACTCTAGTCTGGTAGAAATATATCTCAACCTACGCTGGATACGTAGTTCTATAATGTAAGGATTTCTACTAATGGTCAAACTCTCTACTGGAAAGAATTTCCCCATCCCTAGGATCACTCAGTGCTAAATCCTACTCCCAACTGAAGAAACACTGAACTGATTCCTAGTTCATATAAGCTTGATTGAATTATTACCGATTATACTATATAACTGAACTGAACTGAGTTCACTAAATTCCGTTGGCTGACAAAATACTACTGAATTCTGTTAACTAACTAAATTTACTAAGGTCTGAACTGAATACTGAACTGGACTGGACCGATACTGATTCTACTGAGTTTTTCCTGAGTTTTGTAACTGACTGAGAGTACTACTGATCATTACATAGTTGAGATTATTCTGTAACTGACACTGGCTCTAGGTAAAAAGATAAATTATCGGGTATTAAATACCCCCAGGACTCAATAGCATGAAAAGTAAAGAATCACATGAAATGCACACTTGTTCATAATGTATCTATTGAGGCATTTTATCAAACACTTGAATGACATGAACTAGTATACATGATAATATGATAAAATCTCACTATTTAATTCACATGAACAACTCATCAAACACTTAGAAGTCATTGTATATGCACATAGTACCAATCAACACATGAGCATCACAATTTCAAGGCTTTAACATGAATTCGCACGATACTACATACATAATAATTGTTTTGTACATAAATCTTGCACGTAATCATGGAATATAAACCCAATCAATATTCTAATCATGAATACACTTGAATACAAATCATGGAAATCGTGAAATTAATTTACTTAAAGTTTAAAACAGTTTCTTGGAATCCAAGGGTGGAAGGGACCCTTGGATGAACACTTTTCATACCTTAACGCTTGAATTCTGAAAGTTTAATGGATTTCCTTGGAACTTGGATTCTTGAATGTGATGAACTAGGGTTTGTTGTTCAAAAATTCTAGAGAGAATAAGTAAATTTAGCCTTTTGGATGGCTTAATTACTTGTTTTGGGGGATGATATAAGATGGGAAAAGACTTATTTACCTCTCTGGACGTGGTTTTTAATAACTAAAAATGGGACTAGCGACACGTAGACAGATGCACTACGTTGTTTTCATCGACGTGATGGATGACATACCACATCGAGTTCGTGTCGGTTTACTAGAATTTGTACTGGAAACTGGAGTAAAATATTCATCAACGCGATGGGCGATGCGGTGCGTCGAGATTGCGTTGATCCACTGGTTTGAGCTTTCAAATGTGATCCAAATGAAGTCTTAAAAATCCAAAACTTGTCTGGGAACCCCCACTAATATTCTTGATCCTGATTCAACCTAAAAATCATTACTTTAAGGTCATGAGGGTCATGAAATAGTGTCACCAACCTACAAAGGCTAAAACAAATTCCAAGTGTAAACACTTAACTAAAATTTCTAAGTTTGAGACCTCTTTTCAAGCTTTAACGAACTGAGTTAAGCTTAGAACTTTGTGGGGTATTACATGAATATTATTGATTATTTCAAAAGCATGAGTGGCTAAAAATCTTAGCCATGATTGTGCAAACCCTTACAGATTGATGAAGTAGGGGAAATGTTATATTGTTTTGAACCAATACCCATGCATGTATTGTATAATCTTAAGTTTCATAGATGATTTAGTGGTTGGAAATATTAGGATCTGCCTAAATTATTTTTGGCTACTTCAAAAGTGGAGTAGTGACTAGAAAAAGATAATTAGAACAATAATTTAAATATTAACCATCGATCCACGCTAATAGGCATTATCTAAGTATGATCTTTAACTATCATCTAATAACTAGAGACCCAAATGGTAATAGTTAACTGGGATCCATGATAAGGGTTAGTAAGGCAACATCCTGAGATTCAAAAGGTAAATGGTGAAATCTATCAATGAGTCCAAAAGGCAGTTGATGGTACTTAACTTACCAAATTCTGCATGCAAGGTATCAAGTTAGTTCAATAAAGCACGATAAGCCCACTAAGTTTATAATCCAGTGGGAAAACAATCCTAGTGTTAATCTATAACTTATTACAACTAAAGTTGATATTTGTTACTTATTTGATAGGGACACTACTATTCCCCATTTACTTTTCCAATTCTACCTTTTGATTACAATAGTTAAGAGACATAATTCCATATATTCCCTTGGGATTTGACCACAATATTTTTTGGGTTACTATATTTGATAGAGACTATATTATCTTTAGATTGAAGGTGTAGCTTTAGCATTATCAAATTTTTACTATGCACTGTCCCCAATGCGCAAAAATAAAGTAAAATAGAGGGAAGTGAGAACATACCTAGGATGAACTAAGCATTCGGTTACCTTAGGTTGCCTCCCAAGAAGTGCCAAATTTACCATCGCGACATGACTCAGTTTTTATGGCTACTCAGACTTTGCCAAGGTCTATCTGAACACAGACTTCCACTTGCTCTAGGTTTCCCATGTAGTGCTTCACTCGCTGCCTATTTATTTTGAATAGGATTTCACCATCACGCTTAATTTTTATAGAACCATGTGGAAACACCCTAACCATAGTGAATGGTCTAGTACACCTAGACTTTAGCTTATCAGGAAACAAGTGGAGTCTTAATTATACAACAAGACCAAATTATCAGGTTCAAATACCATTTTCTCGATTTTTCTATCATTATACAACTTCATTCATTCTTTCTATATGGAAGAACTCTCATAATCATGCATTCAGAATTCGTCCAACTCATTCACCTTGCTTAACGTCAAGTTTGTTGCATTACGCCACTCAAAATTTAGCCTTTTCAACACCAATAGTTCCTTGTGCTCTAGTTCAACTGGTAAGTTTCATGCCTTGTCGTATATAAGATGATATGGGGAGGCACATATGGGGATATTATAAGTTGTTCAGTAGTCCCATAATGTATCATCATCTTCCCTGACCAATCAGTACTATTGGCATTCATAATTTTCCACTATGGACTTGATCTCTTTGTTAGAGACCTTAACTTGTCTTCTTCTCTAAGGATGGTAAGTGAAACATCTCTCTATTGGAGACCTCAACTTGTCTTCTTTTCTAAGGATGGTAAGTGAAACACCCTAGGTTTTGAGATTTTTATTGATCACACGACTCACCACCTAGTCATATGGTGAGGGTACGGGTCTAGGGAACCTATCATATATTAGTCAGTGTGATGTTTCCAAGTTCTATTCATGGCATAATAAGAATCCATATGAGTTGTATGTACATTTTACGAGAGGTAGGGTCCATCCATACGTTGTTTAGTGTCCAACCTAGATGTATCTTCTTAGGGTACGACCTGAAGGGTACTAGTCATATAATTAGGGTATGAGTTAGGCCTAGGTAATTATATGTTGGACAAAATGTGATGTCCAACTTTTTGATTAAGGTATGAGTTAAAGTTACCTCTCATATGATATAGGTACCAGTTGGGGGTTCAAACTGTACCCACCTTTGGGAATTTTTGCAGTCTAAGTTGGGGGTATTCTGGACATTTCCCCTTAATAACTCCTTTTGAACCCATGATATAAAACACCTTTGGAGGCTTCCTTAACGTATTATTCAGAAACAAACACTCTCTAAACATTCTCAAATCTCTCTCAAGCTCTTAGTTCAAGAAAGTCAAGGTTTTTTTCAAGGCCCTCAATTAAGTCTCTAAAGGGGTGGTTTCTCTCCGTCTTCCTTGAAGTCTAAGGAATGTTACTCCTAACTTATTGTTAGTTCAACTAAAAGCATCTTTTAGTGTATGGTTTTCGTGGTATTATTTTAAATTTATTTTCGGTTTTGAAATAGATGTTAGGGTTTTTGTTATTAATGGTTAGATAATATTTTCCCATGTTTTCTTTATGGTTTTTCATTTTGTAATGTTTGTTTGAACATATGGTAACATGGGAATGGTCAATTGGTTCTTGGTTTTGGTTTTGGAAACAATATTCCCTCAACATGTTTGTTAAAATACCAATGAGAATGTTTGTCACATAATTTAACTTTTGTTGAAAACCTTGCATTGTATAAATGGTAATGGAACCTAAATTTGTTTTATTGAATTAAATGATTTGGAAAGGCCTTGGTGGCCATGGTTTTGGCTTAATTGGAAAGCTTGTGGGGTACATGGGAATCCCCTAAGTGTCGGCTAGTGACATTGTTTGCAAGCTATAGTCGGTATGCCGATACCACTTCATAATTACTTGGTAATAAAATTCTGGAATTGCTGGGTTGATTATGTGCTAAAGGTTCTAATTGGGAAATAATGGTGGGTTGTGATAGCTAACCGTGAAGGTGTGAGTTCGATGGACAGAAATTTTAAAATTACATTTGTCGACATGAGGGTTGGTCATTGTAACCATAGGATTGTGGGTACAAACGAATCCCACAAGTATATACATGTACATATGTATCATGAAAGGTGAAGGGTACATGGAAATCCTCGTCCCCTATGATATCTTTGATTTATGCAGCTACTCGCACTGGGGCCCGTTCATGGGCTATGATTTGTTATGTAAGTTGTTGAGACTGCTTCCAGACGATTTCTTAGGGGTTGTTTGATCTTTTCCCAAACTACATCGTTAAAGCTATTTTAGGCTAAATAAAAATCCAAAACAACCCCAAATCCATCATTCTCAATTCAACAAACAAGTTACTAAATATATACATGATTTTCTCTTCTCCCAATGCAAGAATTAAATTTTTTCATCTCTAAGTCCAAATCCTCAAAACTTCAATCAAAGAATCAAGAGTAATCTGGTATATGGGGTTTGAACTAGGATAACCTTTCATCCTTATGCCCCAAAGTTCGATTTTTTCAACTAAATTTATGAGATTTCTATTAGGGTTTATACCCAATTTTCATATTTTTGAGATTATGGCATTATCATGTGAATTAAAGTCCAATTAGAACAAGAATATACCTTTGTTTATGTTTTTACGTATGTGATTGTTATTATAAGATGAATTTTAGTATTTTTTGACATGAAGTTATATGAGATGGTGAAAATATATGATTTTTAGCCTGATTTAGTAAATTTACTCATACGAGCATATGAATTTATCATGATTCTCTGTGTTTGCCTTATGCTTAGACTTAATATTTTAGATTACCATAATATGGTTTAGACTTTAGTTTTGATCTTATGATCTTAGACAAGATATGAAATTCACACAGTTTTCATGAGTATGAGTTATTAACAGAAGCATGATTGACTTTCAGATTTACAAACTCACATGCTTATTTTATGGTGAATTTCATAAGTATGAGCATAATAAAGTATATATTTTGGGATTTGTATTTATCACCAAGGCGTAAGTGTGGGTTCAACACATCCTATATTCCAAAAACTATATGTCATTATAGGTTTTAGGGCCTCACCAGACAGTGTCCCTCTTCCCCAATATATGCTCAGTTTAGTCATCACTCAAGTTTTGTTTCTACTTTGATGGAAATGATTGAACATGCCTCCTTAACGTGGGTCAAATATTACACTGCATGCTTGCTCACATGGTTTATGTCGGTTATGAGAATCTCCCACAGAAAAGATAGTTTTCAAAAATTAACTATAGTAACTCACCAATATTATCAAATTATGCCTTGTTATTTATGTTTTAAGATATGTCATCTTTTAGTTTATTTCAATTTCTTGATGATTCTATTTACACTTAGAATGCATAGTTTAAGGTTATGCATCGATACAGCTTTACTTATTGCATTCACCCCCACATACTCAGTACATTACAAAAGTGTTGACCATATATATGATTGTGTGGCTACATTATTTCATAATGTTGGTACCAGTTGTAGCACACACCCCATAATTAGATAGTTCGTATCTTCTAGCCAACAGGTGACGATTTCTATTGATTTGAGGACTCGAGTAAACTGTAGTTCTAGCATTATATATTTTATTTTGTTGTATTAATTAAGGATAGATGGGGGTTATGTCTCGGCAACCTGTAGTCAGTATTAGTAGAGGCTTCATAGACATTCAGTCAGAGTTGATGTATTTTGTTTTATGTAGTTTCAGTCTACTTTTGTATAGTCTAGTGTTGCAAATGTTTCAAATAGTTTTGTAACAAATAAGTTCTACAAGTGACATCTTTTGCGCTTATTATTTTCAATTTAATCTAATTTATTTAGTTGCTCAGAAATTATGCCAATATCATGGGTAAGTTTGGAATCAATTGAGGTTCTAAGCATCGTGTTACATCCAAGAGATAGTATCGGGCATTACAAACTTAGTATCAAAGAAAAATTTATGTTTCCTAGGGTCTCTGTGAAGAAGTGTCCAGAATAGTCTTGCGAAATGGTACGAAGATGTTTGTACTTTTCTTCAAGAGGTTGTTGGGAATTTATGAAATATTTTCCTTCTTCATGCTCTAGATCGTGTTGTAATGTGTTCTCTCAAAAACATCTGTCAATTCATGTGTTACTCCATAATTCTCCATCTATGACTTATTCTTAAGAAAACTTGACTAGTAAATTCCATTTCCTCCCAAGATGGTGCTCTTAGATTTACTATCAGTAACTTTAGCAATCGCACAAAGGGCTTGAGGGGAGCCTGCTAATATATGGTTAAAGTCCTTTAATTCAAAAGATTATGTCCTCATACATATGAGTTGTGCAGTTAAGATAAAATATGATACGTATTTATATTCCTCATTAACCCTTCAATATAGATAGCGCTCATAAGAGGAGAGATATATCTAGATTATTAAATAGAGTTTTGATTTGAGGTATAGTATAACTTAGAGTTTTATGATTCATAAGTAGTAAAATATCCTTAGAGTTGGACGTATTGATTTAGAAGTCTAGTAATAAGAAAGTTAGAGATAGTGAATGGTTAATAGTTTATTAAGGGATGTATGTATGTTATTAAGTAAGGATTGAGGTGATACATCTTTAGGTGTTAACAAAAGGGGTAGTGAATATGGTGTAGATTTAATGGTGAAAAATGGAGAAAGAGTTATTTGTTAAGGTGACATAGAGTATTCTTGAGGTAGGAAAGAAGTTCTTGATGGTATTTTATTGTGTTAGAAAAGTATAGGTTATTAATTAAAGTATTAGCTTGTTAGGGATTGTTTTATAGGATTTGATGTGTGATTGTGAAAAAGAAATTAGTTGAAACTAATAGAGCTTTGAATAAAATTTTGGCGTACGGATGGGTTAATAGTAGTGATTTGTAAAAGGAGTATATGCTAATAGATAATGATAATATAGACCATAAGATTATGATCAATCATTGTTATTATGAGGTTCTAGTAGGCTAGTGTTTCTTGATGTTTTATTTTATAGCTTCAAAGAAAGAATAGTGTGTGAAGTTGTGTGGTTAATCAGTTCTAGTATTACCCACTAATATGAACATTGGATTATCATCATGGTGGAAATAATTATTGCTTGGTTAGTGATGCTAGTTATATGAAAGTGATCTAGTAGTCTTGAAACAATGTACACAAGAGTTTAAGTTCATTTATTCATAATTAAGTATGATGTAGAGGTGTACCCAAGGTGATATAGGGTTGCATTATTTCTAAGATTATTAAGTGTTGTGTATGGTTAATAGTACCCTTAAGTTACTAAATTGAAAGAAGTCTAGTTATATAGTACACAGTGTTCTTAATATCTAATTTAAGAACTTATCAATAGATGATGTTAAGTCTTTTAGTATAATTTTGATTCTCATGGTTTAGGAAAAAAATAAGTTAAGAGGTGTGATATTATTAAGATATGAAGAAAAAAAGGTAGATTATGTGTTTAGTGAGGTAGGTATGTTTGTCGAGAAGATTGTAAGTATATGATTATTATTATTGAAGCTAGAGAAAGTTAAGGGTTGTTTATATCAAGGGAGTGTCCAAGAATAACGTTAGTATTGTCCAGGTAAAATTTATTTGCGTGTGTTGAGCATTTTTGTTTAGACTATTAGAGTGAAGAAATTATGGCTCAGTCTTGAGGATATGGAATAAACCCATAAGCTTAGAATATTGTCTTTAATCTAAGGGGGGATGATAGGATGATGAACCAAATCTAGTTTTGAGAGTTAGATTGTGATGCATGTCAATAATAGTTGTGATAAGATAGTGATCCATTTTTACTCTTGCACATTCCTTTCCTTAGATTTCATTTATTATGGCACCCTATCTATGTATTGTGTGATAGAGACACACCTGCGACCAATTCTTATACACTTCATGCATATTTATTTTCCTTCTCAGCTTCTAGTGCAAGATGAAATAACTTCATTCTGTGATCCTAGTCATCCCCATGTGTTTATGAGTTCCAGTCTTATGTTAAATATCTTTTGATAAATATGAACCCATGCTTTAGAGTCCGCTCAGCTCCTAGAACTCATGGTACACCCTTAATGACCAGTGAAATTTTCATTATTGCGTGTATGTCCTCAATTTAGATCTCTTTAATGAATCCATTCCTTTGATACTCTATTTCTCAGGCCTCAGTTAGGTTTTAAAGTAATTTATAGTATTCTTTCATGCTTCATGTATTTATGTTCTAGCCTATTAGTGACCTCTCCTTATGAAAGATAGTGTCAACTGAAATGGATGATCAATTGTTTAGATGGGAGAGAGTAAATATTCTTTATTAGGGAAGAGTTGTTGTGTGCTTATTTTATCTAAGGCTATAAGTGAGAAGGATTAAGGCAAAGTTTTGGTATATGTCATAATTAGTTGAAATTCAAGGAGTGTCTTCTTGGTAATGGTGCTAGAAAGTTGTTATTGATAGAGTTATTAGAGGATATGGGAAAATTCCTAGGTGGTTTGATTGCCTAGAAGTTTATACATGGTTATAATGATAGGCTTGAATGTCATATTGGTATATAAGTGGATAAATGCATTGTACGCTAGTGAATTCCTAGTAAGAGGTAAAGTTGGTTGGAAATTTAATCATCATGTCCATATTCATCTATCAGAATTCTATGTTAGGGATTACATCTCCTTTTCTATTTATTCAACCAAGTCAGTATTCATTCGAGGACGAATAATCCCAAGGGGGAGATATTGTGACACCCCAAAAATCCAAGCCAATGTTAGAACCATTCTTTAAGTTCATACAAGATTAAACTTCATATTTTGGTAGTTTTATTAGCGATTTAGATATATATTAAGACCCCAAATAGCTCCTAGCTTAAAGACAAGTCAAAACATCCTTTAGCGATTAAATTCTTGTGAAATATATAACTATAGTCAGTTTCAAATAAGTATAACTTTATTTAGACTTGGAATTTTTTATCTTAAGATCCACCCCCCAAACCGATTGATAATTTTAATAGCTTTCTAATGATATAAATTTCACCTTAATTTGATATCGGGGTGAAAAGTGATGGCAAAAATACTGAAGCATTGTCAAAGATACCTAGAGTATGACTCATAATGTTTTATTACGGGTTTCTAGGAGGGAGTCATAATCTGGAAAGTACAGGATGAAATTTGACTTCTATCGATGACTCAAGTCATGACTTGTGTCCAGACTCTACGAGTCATGACCTAAGTTGTTGAGACTACTTCCAGGCGACTTCCAAATGGCTTCTAAGGGGATTTTTTGGTCTTTTCCCACTCTTATAACCTCAGAACTATGTCTTTTAAGATATTTTAAGGCTAAATAAAATTTCAAAAAAAAAACAAATCCATCATTCTAAACATAACATACAAGTTACTTACTAAACATGTGATTTTCTCTTCTCCCAAAGCAAGATATTAAGGGGTTTCATCTACAAGTCCAAATCCTCAAAATTTCTATTCAAGAATCAAGAGTTATTAGGTATGTAGGGTTTGAACAAGAATAACCTTTAATCCTTGAGCTCAAAATTTTTAGTTTTTTCAATTAAATTTATGAGATTTCATTTAGGGTTCATACCCAATTTCTATATTAGCGAGAGTATGACATTATCATGTATTTAAAGTTTAGTTAGCACAATAATATACCTTTGTTCATGTTTTCACTTATATGTTGATATTATGAGATGAACTTTAGTATTTTTTAGATGAAGTTATACAAGATGGTAAAAGTTTATAATTTTCAGGCTGATTTAGTTAGTTTACACATATGAGCATATGAATTTATTATGATTCTCTCAGTTTGCTAAAAGTTTAGACTTAATATTTTAGATTACCATAATAGGGTTTAGACTTCAGTTTTGATCTTATGATCTTAGACATGATATTAAATTCACATAGTTTTCATGAGTATGAGTTATTAATAGAAGAATGATTGACTTTCAAATGTACAAAATCGCATGATTATTTTTAGGTGAATTTCACTAGTATAAGCATATAGTATATATTTTGGGAGTAGTATTTAGCATCGAAAGGGAAGTGTGGGTTTAGAGCATCCTATTTCCCAAAAATTATGTGCTACCATAGGTTTAGGGTCCTCACTAGAATGCATCCCCTAGACCAATATGGGCTCTGTTTAGTGATCGCTTCAGTTCAGGTTCTAGTTTGATGGTAAGGATAGAGTTTCCCTCCTCAATGTGCGTTACACCTTGGACTCCATTCTATCTCACATGGTTTATATCGAGTATGAGAATATACCATAGAGAAGACAATTTTCAAAAATTAAGTGTATTAACACACCAAATTTATAATAGTATGCCTTGTTATTTATGTTTTAAGATATGTCATTTCTTTGTTTATTTCAATCTCTTGGTGAGTCTATTTTCCCTTAGCATGCATGTTTTAAGGTTATGCATTAATTCAGTATTACTTATTGAATTCACCCCCACATACTCATTACATTACAGAAGTACTAACATTTTTCATGTCTATGTTGCTACATTATTTAATAATGTAGGTACCAGTTGTATCCCACACACCCTAATCAAACAGTTCGCAGCTTCCAGCCAGTAGGTGATGAGTTCTCTTAATTCGAGGACTCGAGTCAACTATAGTTCCAACATTATATGTTTTATTTGGTTTTATTGATTAAGGAAATGTTTGGGGTCACATCCCGACTAACTGTAGTCAATATTAGTAGAGGCTTCATAGACAGTCAGTTAAAGTTGATGCATTCCATTATATTCAGATTCAATTACTTTTAAATAGTCCAGTGTTGTAAATGTTTCAAATAGTTTTGTAATAAATAGGTTTGGCCATTGATATCTTTTCCTCTTATTATTTTTAGTTTTATGTAATATATTCAGTTGCTCACAAATTATGCCAGAATCATGGGTTAGTTTGGAATCAGTCGTGGTTCTAAGTAATGTGTGACATCCACGAGATAGTATCGGGGTGTTACAGTTGGACGATGATGCCTATTGAGTTCCTATGCTTTTGGTAGTCATACTACACTTTTGTACCATTTTGGAGTAGATCTGAGTACTAGTAGTTGTCTCTGATTCGACAATCGTATAGGGTTTATTTTGGAGATTGGGTGAGCTCTTGGTGTTGGAGTTACCCTTTTTCATTTTATTCATCAGTGTCTAGTCTTTCATCTTCGAGACCAATTGTATTTGATTATTTTATACTCATAGTTCATCTGTAGTAGCTCTTATATCGGCATTACTGAGTCTTGAAATAGTTATTGACATTGTATCTATCATATTAGACCTTTATGACTGTATTATTGCTATTTAAGTCTTTGATTGAAAATTTTCAGCTTTTTAGGCGATTTTCCACCGTGTTATCCCATTGCATCTAGCTATGGGATGTGGGCGGCTTACCTACTGGCAGGATATAGTAGGTGGTGTCATGAATCTTAAATTAGTCACGAAAAAACCAAGAAATAATCAATACATGTGAACACTGGTTGAAGATTACATTACTATGAACCCTACTTTGATAGTCCATCATGACTCCCACAACCCTAACTGTGGTATTTAGCTACATATAATTACAACAAGAAAAGAAGAATCCAATGTTCAAAACATAATTACAAACTTACAATAAGAACATGAAAAACTCTGAGATTTCAATGTTAATCAAAACCCTAAAAATCAATGTTTGTACTTGAAAAACCAATATATTTATTTAAGTTAATAATAGAATACGAACTTACAAAATAAAACAAATAAGTGTATTTATTGACAAAACCTAACCTATCTTAAAAAAAACATGAAATATGGATCGTTACATCAGACAAGTGGAAAGTACGATCATGGATAGATACCACGAACATCCTTTCGCGCTCGTGGTTTCATCTAGAACTTTGTCATCTTCAGGTATTCTATGGCACAACCCTTAGTATGGCTCTATGACTTCTATATATAACCTTACAACATGATCATCTAATCATACTCCCCTTAAAATCCTATAGACTTCATATCTGGCCTTCGATCCCATGACCTTAAGGTACAACCATCACATCTAGGAACGGTCATGCAACCTAATAGCCTAATCCTTTTTTCCCTTAGCTTCAACAATCATATTTCCAAGACATACTTCACTCGAACAAATGGTATGAAAATATGATCAATGTACGATAGTGGAAGCTCTCATCTAAGTAACATCATAGTAACTTTTTTGTTTTTTTTCTAATGATGCACAAGTATGACCATGGTCAAATTCCATGGATTAGGAAATGGTCATCTGACACTTTTATCATCCAAAATCCAACACTCCACTCTTCAGGACCTCTTAACCTACAAACATCAGTAAGCCATTATATCCACATTGAAATACCCTTGTACTTTCAAATATTAACCATTTTAAGTGTCACAAATGTTGTATTTTCACGGCACATTAACATCCTCAACATAAAATGTTTTCATGTCCTCAATAAACAAAATAAACTAATACTATCAAGATTACTAATCTAGAGAAACCCAGAATACTACGACAATCAAATTTTTACAAAACCCAGTTTTTGCATGTACTAACCAAACACAATAAAACACCCTCTGATCACCATTTAAAGATAAAAAATTGCAGTATATCTACAAACCAACCACCATAACACAATGGGATCAAGTCATGGTATTGAATTATCAGTGGATGACCCAACACATAAGAAAATTACACTACCTAAACAAGTGACAATTAGAATATATCCCTTGCGCCTTTACGTTAAAGAAGTCCAATAATTAGTTTATGCAATATCAATTAAGAATGGGACTAAATCAAATCTCTCGTTATCACAAAAAAGTCAAGTTGTGTGTTTGTTCCTTGCCCCTCCAATCACAATCATGATCATAGTGTCTCCAATCTCAATCTTTCTCTTGACAATCTCAATATATATCTTTCCAACCTTGATTCTCATCTTGACTTTGATAGCTAGATGTAAAAACCCCATTTGATTTAACAAACAATGAATCTCCTCGTCAAGTGAATTGACACTATAATCCTCATAGGCTTAATTTCCTCTGGTATCAATGACATTAACCATTTGGAGTTTGATCCCTTGGAGTACTTTGTCAAGAGATCCATCTGTGTCATGATCTTAGCCATGTTCTTGTCTCTCTCTTCGTCCATTTTCTTTTAATCTTGGCTCACTAAAGTTTAGGAGGGAGACCTCGCATCCACTTTGGCATCTCTTGGTGTACCAAGCTCAATTTTTCTTTGTAATTTGGCCTAGAAATCCCATAGCAACTACAAATGTTTAGATTATTAAGGACCCACAAGCTAAATTGTCCAGTACAGTCTTGATCAAAGAATCCAAAGACCGATAGAAGATTTTGAGCAATAACTTATCTTCTATCTCATGTGTAGGGTAATTAAGTAACTTCATCTTAACACTTAGACGAGCTTCATATTAAGGTTCACTACTCAATTAGAAGAAGTTTGTTATATAGTCTGAAAGTTGAAGCATATGAGATAGATCAAAATAACCTATTGAGAAAAGCTTCTGATAGCTCTGCTCATGAAGTAATGGATTCTTTGGGAAATTCCCTAAGCCAAGTAATCACCTCTCTTATTAATAATAAAGTGTACAATCGCAACAAGATGGAATTTTGGGAGATATTAGCTATGTAAAAAGGGGCATAAATAAAAATTAAATTCTTTAAATGCATGTTTGTATCCTTATGAAGTTAACCACCGAATATACCATTTCATTTAAAGAAAATAAAGCATGGTGCTAGTAAGATAGAATGTTGTATTACCTACCGTAGGTGGTGGTTGAATAGACGTAGCCCTCCAACATCTCCAAATGATCCTCATCATTGAATTTCCCTTTATAACTTATGATCTTACTACTGTGTCCACTCATGTTTTAACCAAAAAAAAACAAAAATAACAAGCAAATTAAATTTATATTATGACTAACAAAGAGTTATTTAACACTCTTCAAATTAGTAGCTCTATACTTTCATTCACCAGCAATGAAACTATTTTATAACACTCAAATATACAAGTTTATATGCATGTGTTTGGTAGCAATATTTTACCTAAGGAGTTGCGGTCGATTTCATGAAGAATGAATTAGAAACATTAAATTTAGAGAGTATAGATATCACTAACTGATTGCTTGTATTAATTTTGACAATAAAAATAAATGGAAGGGGGTATATCAACAACAGCATACCCAGTATATTACATCATGTGGGGTCTAGAGAGGGTAAGTGCACGCAGTCCATACCACTACCTCAGAAATGAGATAGAGAGGTTGTTTTTTATAGACCCCCAGCTCAAAATAAAATAATCTAGAAAAAGAATAATAAAAGGACAAATACTATTGAAATCAATATATCCAATAATACCATATACAAGATACACAAAGTAGTACAACAAAAGATACAACATACTAAGCTTATATTAATGTTCTAACCTAATCTGCCTCCACCATAACTTCCTATATAAGGTCATGTCCTAAGTAATCTAAATATGATCCATGTCCTATCTAATCCTTTGGTCTACCTCTACCTCACTTGAACCCATCCCTAGCAAACGTCTCACACCTCTGCACTGAGGCATCCACACCTCTTCTCATCACATGCTCGAACTATTTTGACCTTACTTTCATTATCTTGGCTTCCACTGATTCCATGCCAACCTTATCACCAAAAATCTCATGGGGAGTATATCAATATTGGAGAAATTTCGAATCTAGTTATCAAGATAGAGTAATTGTTATAACTGAAATAACAGAATTAAAATTAGAACAACCTTGGGTTATGCTTGTTTGATAGTTGATAACACATGGGTTATTGGTTTTTGATTCAATAAGTATAAAGTATGAGTAGTTTAGGTTCTAGCTATTATTGATAATGTTTCGAGCTATCACCAAATTTTATCCTATTTTTTTCAAATACTTATATGTTTATATCTCTAATCAACTAATAACTCAAATTATAAGTATAATTCAAGAACTATCTATAAAATGAGAAAAACCCATGAATTTGTCAATTAAATATCTTCACCTTTATTCTCTCTTTCAAGCAAAGTAAAGGATGTATGCCAATATAGATTTGAAACCTCTATTCATGAATTACTAGAGATTTTGTTAAACCCAGAATTTATTGCTCAAATTAGAGAAAATGATCAACAATCACACACTAATCAAGAATCAGTTATCCCCCCCTAAGTGTTGGGGTTTATCTAAGAATACTTTAAGAAAAAAAGATTATATCATTATGCTCATTAAAAGATTCCAAAGATTCAAATATTCATATTAAAAATTTCAAATCCAAGGTATAAAAAAATTATGAATGCTAATCCTAATCTTAGTAGTTTGAAATAAAAAAAGATATTTATATTTGAAGCAAAATGGGGCCAGTAATTTCAAAATTTTCATTAAGATAACTTTGATGACAATTCAAAATATAGTCGAAGTCTACGATGCTGCACAAAACATCCCTTATGTAACCAAACTTACTCAATGATTAAGATCCAGTAGTTCTCAACTGTTACCTTTGATGATATACCTCAACATAACCAAACTCGATGGGAATGCCCCGAACTGCATCTTCTCAAGGTCTAACTACTTTCTTCAAAGCTTGGTTGATTTATAACTATTGGGGATGGATATTTATTTTGGCAATTAGACCTAGGGTTTGGTGATATGCCAGACTACTTGGGCGATTCTACCTTAACTTTTATCCCTATTTCTATATCTTATTTCTTCCCTTTGCTTTGTTGACCACGTTTTGGCTTCAACCTTGAAAACCTAACACATTAAAATTAAAAGTGACTTAAAATGGAAATGAGGATTGATTTCTCACCAATTTTAGGAAAAATGAATCATTAACTACCGACTCATCACCTGCTCTATATCAGCATACCATAGGGGCACTAAAATACTTGACACTTACACCGCTTGATCTATTCTTCTTTGTTCACAATGTGTGCAATACATGCACAATCCCTCTATAAAATAGTGGCCAACGGTAAAAAAGATATTGCACTATTATTATATTCCCATCATGTGAAATAGTTTATTTCTAGATGTACGTTATTTTTGTTGAAATAATTTATTAATAAATATAGATTGGGTTTCTTTGATGATATAAAATCTGCATGTGGCTTTATAATTTTTCTTGTTTCAAGTTTTCTATCATGGTAATCAAAGAAGCAAAATACTATTTCTTGTTCTTCTATAGAGTCTGACTTTAAGTCACTTTCCAATGGCACACTAGAATTGACATGGAATTATTCCTTGTTGTTTGAACTTAGTGTAACCTTATCTACTACTACTACCTATAGTGCAAAAATATTGGTGTAGCCTCTATTTTTATCAACCTAATATGTAATGCTCACACCAAAGATGTGGAAATTGACTTTACTTTGTCCGAGATAATGTTACACAAAAGGACTTATCTATGAAGTTTATCTTTTTGAAGGCCCACTTAGTTGTTCTGTTAACAATGCCTTTAGCAACTGACAAGTTTAAACACTTCTAGATGCTTGTTTGAGTTTTGTGAGTGAGTGTGTATATATATATGTATATATATATATATTATGAATATTTTCATAACCTAATATCTCATCATGATGACACCTACTAACCCACTAGTAGGTTGTAACGCCTCGAGACTACCCTCTAGACGTCACACGGTGCTTAGAACCACAAGTGCTCCTAAGATAACATATGATACTAGCATAATTCATGAGAAACTAAATAAAATATATGAAACTAGAATTACTAAGCATAATTAATGTCGTTAATTGAACTTTTTCGATTAAATAATGGTTAAAAAATTTACAACACCAGTTATAGTAAAGAAAATTATAACTGAATACATGAATTCTGACTGATTGTCAATGAGGCCTCTACTAATACTGACTATAGGTAGCCGAGACATGATCCCCACCTGTCCCTAATTAATATAAATGGATTAAAATAGAGTACTGGAACTATAGTTCACTCGAGTCCTCATATAAAGAGAACTCTTCACCTGTTGGATGGAAGCTGCGAGCTGCCTAATCATGATTTTTTAATCTACAATTGATACCTACATTATGAAATATATGGTCATAATTAATCATAGACGTATATGCGGTCAATACTTTTGGATTGTACAAAGTATGTGTGGGTGAATTCAATAAGTAAAAATTGGTATAGATCACAATCTTAAACATGCATGCTATGCATAAAGGGACTCACCTTATTCATGAATAAACTAAAATCTGAAATATCAAAAAGCATAAAGCATAAAGAAATATCTATGAGACGTAGTGAGTCATTATACTTACTTTCTAAAATCATTATTTATGTGGAAGATTCTTATAACCGACATAAACCATATGAACTAGCATGGATTCAAATGTCTAACTCATATTTAGGAGGGTTTTTTCATACCGTGCCATCAGTATGGAACCTGAATTGGAGTGATCAATAAATTGAACCAATTTGGGAAAGGGAACACTCTCTAGTGAGGCCCCTTAAGCCTATGAGGACATGTAGTTTTTGGGAAATAGGATGTGTTGAACCAACATCTATTTCAGTGCTAAATACTACTCCCAAAAGATATAAACCGATGCTCATTATATATGACATTCACCTTAATTTAAGCATATGGATTTATAAATCTAAAATCCAATCATGCTTATGTTACTTGATACTCATGAATTGTTGTTTGAATTTCATATCAAGTCTAAGATCATAAGATCAAAACTAAAATTTGAATCATACTGTAATAATTTGTAATCTGAAGTAGTAAGCCTAAACTTATTATAAACTGAGAGAATCATGTTAAAATAACATACTTTTACTTGTAAACTGACTGAATCACGCTGGAAGTCATGTATATTTACCAACTCTTGAAACATTATGTCAAAATACTAAAAATCATCTCATAGCATCAACCATGTGAATAAAAACATGAGTAAATATGCATTCTTGTACTAAAAGAACATTAAATTACATGAGAATATCATAATTTCAAAAGCATGTAAATGAGTATAAAACCTAGCCATTTAAAATCCTTAAAGTCATGTAAATATAGAACTTTTGGGCCCAAGGAAAAAAGATAATCCTTGTTCAAACCCCACATACCTAAAATTATTGATTTCTTGGATGAAAATTTTAGTTGGGGGACCTTGAAGATGAATTTTGAGAGAAATCCTTGTTTTTTAGTTCTTGATGTTTTGAGTGGAGAGTAATTGATGAATTTATGCTATGGAATAAGAAAAAAGCATGTTAGTATAAGTTATAAGACCATTTAGGATGTAAATGACTAGTTTGCCCTCATAAAACAAAAATAAAATGGCATTTTAGTGTCGGTGTGACAACTAGTGTGGCACTCCCTAATTGCGGAGCACAACTAGCATGCCATTCTCGTATCGTGGAGCACAACTAGTGTTCCATGCTTTTATAACGGACCCTTACTGGTTTGCTCTTAAAAATGCTCATAACCTTTGACTCGGAAATCAAAGTAAGGTGAAATTGGATGCATCGGAAATAGAACTTAAATACCTTTCATTTGGTGGGTCTTGAGCTAAAAAATAATACATATTCTAGAAGTTATACTCGTTGAAAGTTTTCCCCTACAGGTAATACTACAATCAATCACAGATACGCTCAACTCAAATTGGATTTAAATGTTTCTTATGACCATTCTTCGTATCGAAATCACTTTACATGATAGGTAAATTATCATGAAACATATCTATGATTATTAATAATCATTTTTGGGCCTATAAATATATGATGAAAAGTTAGAATCTTAGCTATGAATTTTTGGGGTATTACATAGGTAAGCTAACCTATAATTTTGAAAATCTAGTAACAAACTATCAAGCAAAATAAATAAAATAGCAAAAAATAACCAAATAAAGAGACTAATATAGTTTACAACCCCATGGCATAGTGAAGTCAGTGAAAGAGATTCTAATACAATGAGAGTAAAAAGGGAAATACATAATAAATATATGTCTAAGTAGATATAAGTCTAATAAATATGACAAGGGGGGGATGCAATGAACTTCAGGAGCTCACCCCAAACCTAAGATCCATAGTTTCTCTGCCCAATACACACATCAATAGTAAAAAGCCATGTCGTGATCTGCTGGATGCAAAGTGTAGCATCGGTGATAAGAAATGCACATGAATGAGTGAAAGAACATAAACAAATAGTAAACCATATCAATTCTGATTACAAAATGTATACACCACCCAGAACCGGACACACGCATGCACGCACATACACACACATGTATATATATAATAAGTGCACTATCTCAAACCATGACTAAAAATATATATATTATAAATCTATTGCTCGGATCAATGTCGAAATTAAATCTACATAATGGCATAGAAAGGGGTCAAAATCTCTCTTGACCAAAGTAAATAGTACTTGAAAAAAATAGTAATGGATTAGAATCAATCTCTGACTAGTTTTAAAAACTGTATGTTTAGATTCGAAGGCTCATAAATCATTACATAAAGTGGTAAGATTCCTATTGTAAAAGAATCCGTTTTACAAGTAAAAAGTAGGAATAATTCCATTCTTAGAAAATAGTTTTAAAATCAAGGATTTGATTTGAAATCATACCATTAAGTAAATGCCAATGTTCCTAGAGTATGCATATCATCTCCAGTATCCAAATAATACGACCATAGGTATCAAAACTATAACACATCCTTTCTATGGATAAAGTACTAACTTGGTTTTGTAACCACAACCTCAGGACAACAATACATAATCAATATCATAAAACCCCATTACTTAAGAAAATATTGTAAATGAGGCAGTAAAGTCAATATAGGATAAATCCTTGAAATATCATCCAAATCACTAAGTGACATGGTAACTCTTGTACTAAAGGGTTCTTTAACATCAAACTCTAGTAACATGCTAATCATCAAGGATAATCATGCTTATTATGAAGGATAATGTAATCCAATGGCTATAACAAGTATCATATGTTATGGTTCGGGTAATATTTCTATTTCAAGTTCCCTTAGTAGGCTAAGTCATGCTATACTAGCATAATTCAATCCTATAATCCCTACCTAGCATTCAATCTATGCAATACACAAACTCATAAAGAAAGTAGATCACACACTACCTCGGTGTCCTACCACAATTTGGAACCATCCATAAGTCGCTCATCCTTACACCACAATCCTGAAATGATGTCATACTATCAAAATAGTAATATATATTTTAATAGGAGTAAAATGCTATCTATGTTTCTATAGAAAACTTTGATCCCAAAATCAGGTCAATAATGGGTTCATGGGGCCCGCTAATTAAATCCACGAGTGTAATATGTCACGACGTCCCTCGAAGGACAAAAAATATTTTCTTAAAAGTAGAGCACAAATGAAATGTAAATCCAGGCTCAAATCAGACCCTAAGTCATACATAATCTAAAGCTAAGACTAAGAATTAAATAGATTTTGGAACGTAATGACATGAGGGCAAAAGGGAAAAACAATCAAGGAACAATAGACAATGTACTTGAGATCAATGGGATAAAATACCAACAATTTCCAATCTCCAAGGGCCTCAAATGGAAGAAAATACCCAAGATATTGGTTTATAAATGAGAGAGAGTGATTTATAAAGACAGTCAGGGGTCATTCACGAATGCAAGATCCATTTTGTGATTGCAACCTCAGTTCAGTTCAAGCTGTCACGAACATGGCCAGTCAAGCATAAATGTGAGAAGAAAAGCTGAGTCGGCCAAGACAACTTACGCTTTGATGGTTGGATAGATAACGTGAAGGCCAGTTATTTTGTCTATTATGAACACGGCCAATGCCATATGAACGTAAAGGCGTAATTGGCCAACACTAGAAGCTAGAAAAACTAGCAAGATATAAGTCCTCATGGACTTCAATCAGGTGCTCGATATTCATTTGTAACCTCGTGCACATACAAGAACTATGCCACCATAACAAATTCAAAATTTTGGACTCAATGGAACCACCAAAACATTCATCTAGGATTATTTTTTTTAAATATAGTTCCCTAATATCGCCCAAAAGTACACCTCTTTAGAAGTATAAACTAGTTCTTATCAAAATATAGTAACCCAACTAGATTGGGGTCGAACCTATAGGAAATATGTGGTACTATCTCTCAAACTGGTTGAAATCAACTGATAGTATAGAAAGGTAAGTAGGGGGAATTGTTGGACTAGTATAAAGTAACTTGAATTGGATGCTCTTGGTTGTGATCAATCTAACATAAAAACTAGGCTTATGTTACACCTGGATTATAACTCCATAGATTTATCATGCACTGTCGAACAATTCCAATACCATGCATGCAAAATCTATCAAGTTATGTATCACCAAATATTTTGTGGACTCATTGAAGAATTTAACTCCTTATCTTGTGAGTCTCAGAGTGTCGCATTACTAACCCTTGCCCTGGATCCTAGTTTAAATATCACCTTGTGAGTCTCAAGATATTAGATGTAAGATAATAATGTTATATAGATGAAGATGATTAGCTTAGATCGATAATTAACTTCAAATCACTATTGTTATCTCCTTTTCCCAATATATACCTCTCTTTCAAAGTAAGTTATGAATACTAGTGGGTTTTTAACATTGGCCATAGCTAGGAAATCAATTATATCAAAGAAAACCAAAATACATTCAAGAATCTTTATATAGAATGACTTGTCACTTCCTATACCTTGTTAATCTGATAGGGTTCCCACAATCCTAGCTAAGGGAATAACTCGCTCATAGTTGCAAGAAAATTCATGAAATTTATAGAAAAAAACATAGAATTAATCTCACATTAATGAAAGAATAAAACTTAAAGTCTCAGATGAATTATTCTACCAAAAAAAAGAACAAGAGGATTTCAAGATCAAAAGTAAATCTTGTAACCAATATATGTTTTTAAGAGTATATAGGACTTAAAACATGATTAAATGTACATAATAAAGACTCAAAAGAATCATAGAAGTATATATAAGTTACATGGAACCCCTAGAATTTCAATCCAAAAAAGTCTGGGAAAAGTGAGTCGGCGACCACCTACGGAACCACTTACCGGCCATAGTGGTTCCTATATCTTGTAGGTGGGTGGCCATAGGTGGTTCCCTAAAACTCACTCTCTGCACTTTAGTTTCTTTACCTATACCCCTTAGGTGGTCCTACAGGGCGTAGATGCCTAGGTAGGTTGTCACTTTTTATCTTTTCATTCTGTTTTCTTCCAATTAGTTTCCAATATCTAGTTTCCTACAAAATCACTCCAAAACACATCAAATACAACAAAATAGCATTAACTGGATGCATATTCTCCAAATTGAAGCATCATAAGTTCCATACAACTATGGAACATCATTCTTATTCATAGTTTCTTTTTTTATTAAATACGCCTAATATCCCAAAACAAGTGTGGAAGCCTCGAGATATGTACCAAGGGTCCATCTGACATGAAACAAACTAGGGCCTAGTCATGTAGGGTGACTCAATTCAAACCAGGATCGGAGACCACCCCTAATATATCACTGTTATCTACCCTGCATCCCATGTTGGATGAATTTCGAACATATAACAAGATTAATAATAATAATTTAAAAATAGTAAGTAAGTAAATAATCATAACCAAACCGCAACAACCAAATATCCAACCAATACCAATCCCAATAAAAATACCAATACAAATGCTAACACTAATAGCGACACTGCCCATACCCATAATAGTCCAACAAAGCCTCTAACTAGAATTAAAGATCATCCGATCAGGACATGCCCCCAACATAGACAAAACCAAAACAAAAGAAAATAACAATAATGAAAAAAAGTCTATAGCATGAAATATAGACTTCTAGTGTATGGAAGAATACCACATCAATCCAACTCGAAGTTGTCCCCGAATCCAAGTCATTGTGCAGAAGGATAGCAATATGGATGATTCCTGCATCATGTGGGGATACCGTTCTCAAAAATGGTTAGCAAAATAAACACTAGCATGTAACTCAAGGGTAAAGGTAAAATAAATCCATTATTCAAAACCAAATCAAAGAACTGTATGCAATAACATATATACATATATATATCATGCGGGGATAGGGAATAAGATTTACCATGCAATTAACCTTTAACCCAGGTTGTGTATCTTAACCATCATAAAAAAACACCCATGGGTTATATATGTTTAGCTCCCCATAATAAAATGTCTCGGGTGTGTGTTATTCGCATGAACCAGGGATATCAAGGAGGTCCAGGGAATGCCCCGACCCCATATAAACAAAGATACAACCATATACATAGTGTGAACCATGCATAAAGGTCATCAATACCAAGCCTCATAACAGAAATCACGAGTTTCAAGTGTCCGTTCTTCAGACCCACACCTTCACGGCTAACTATCACAACCCCAATTATTACCCAGATAAAAGCTTTAGCGCATATATAAACCCCTAATTCAAGACATCAATTATTAATGTATTATAAAGTAGTAGAATCATACCAATTATAGCTTACAAGCAATCTCATTAGCCAATACTTAGGGGACTCTCATGTACCCCACAGACTCTATTATTAAAATCACTTGGGGGATTCCCATGTACCCCACAAGTTTTTAATTTAATTTTATTTATGGCCACCAAGTCCCCTTTTTAAAGTCATTCATCAATCATAAACATTTTTTATTTCAAAAAAAAATTTAAACTTGTGACAATATCATTCTCATTGAAAATTTCACAAACAGGTTGAGGGAATGCCTTTATAAAAGTAAAAATCATCAAATTTGAGGTTCAAACACTACCCCTAAATTCAATCACCATTCCCATGCACCCATATGTAAAAAAACATAATTAAAATATGCATAGTCACAATGTAAAACATAGAAAACAATATTCAATGATATTCATTCAAAATCCTCGACCTTGGTTTTAAAACCATCATTAATGAGTCATAAACCATCCTTTAAACATTTTTTTTAGTAGACTATAAATGAGAGAAGAGTCACATGCCTGAATTACAAAGATTCACTGAGAGAAATTAATCCTTAATCTTCTTAGATGGCCACATTGGAGAAAACCTAGCCAATTTTGCTTGAGAGGGTTTTGAGAAAGTAAAGATGATGTTTAATCTTGTAAAGTATGGGATGAATGACCAAAAAGTGTTATAGGGGCATAGTGTCTTAAGGGATTTAAGTGATAGATGTCTAAAGTACCCCCAGCTAAAAATTGTAAAAAGACCAAAGGTGGTTACGAGTATACCCCATTGACTCATGACCACAACATATGACTCGTACCCTTGTGTTGTTACCATGAAAGTGAGTTATACATATATATATTTCCACCATATGACTTAATGACCCCACTCATGAACTAACCATACAACTCGTATGGTCTAGTCCTACTAAGACATAACCCAAGGAATTGGTTACTGAACAACATAGGACTCAACCCTACCACTCATAACCTATCCTCACGACTCTTAGTGAGCTACTCGTACTCAGAGCCAAGTCAAGTCACTTAGATTTTGATTTAACTAAGGATCGACCAAATAACTCATCACCATACCTAACAACTCATACTACCAAGTTATTACTAATACCAAAAAACCAACTACCAATCACTAGACATCTAACGACAAGGGTTATATATAACACCCAATATTGTTGAGCTAGAAATTAAACCATTGTTTCTACATGTGTAAACTATAATACCATGATTTATCTTTGAATACATGTTTGATGATATTTATAATATTGTTTGAAGCTCTTTAGAGGAGAAAAATATCATAGGTATCACTTAGAGTAAGTTGAGCTAAGACCCTTTGATTTAACCAAATTTTGGTGTCTGATTCAACAAGGGTCAAATTTTAATATGTATAACTTTATAAATAACTGAAAGTTTTCTTATCAATACTCATAAAATTATAGATAATTAATTTATCTTTCCAATATTACAAATTTTGCATTAATCTGATACCCAAGCAAAAAGTTATGGCCTTTTTTGTAAGAGGCAGTAAGGGTCCCTAATTTGGCTATGACGTGTTGTTGTCTGCATGTGAAATGGGGTGCGACACATTGGTTTCTCCATATGATATAGGATGTGACGCAGAGGTTACTCCCCCTCTGTTTCATCGTCTTAAAGGTCAAGGGGCACTTTAGTACTTTCCCCTCAGACCTAATCATCCAAGGCACGAATTATAACACCCAAAAGAGCGTTATTATCCCATATTCCTCAAACTTTCTCATGTCAAAACCCTCCTCTTCCAAAGAATGAAATATTCAACTTTCTCTCTAAGAATTCAAGTATCCATGCTCCAAATTCAAGTTTCTCTTCAAGGATTCAAGCTTCAATTCCAAGATTTGTTCACAAATACTTTCAATTAAGGTATGTGGGGTTTATGAACAAGGTTCCTCTATCATCCTTATTCCCAAAACTTACTTTAATGATTAAATTTCTTTTTTGTAATTAGGGTTCATACCCAATTAGCCGTATTCCTAAATTATGATATTTTCATGTTATTAAAGGCTTTAAGTGCATCAAGATTTACTTATATCCATGTTTCCTCACAAATTTTAAATTCAAGCCATGTTATTATCTTTAACATGTGAATTATGGTTCTATGTAATTCAAAACCCAAAACTTATATGTCATAGTTGGTGTAATACCCCAAGACTCTAACCAATATTGCAACCATGAATCAAGATCATGAGAAGTAAATTATAGTAATTTGATTGTTTTATGATGAATGGTGATGGGTATTAAGGCCTCAAATATGTCCTAGCAATTAGGTGAATCAAAATATTCCTTACCGATTGAATTCTTGGGAAGGATATTTTCATATTCAACTTCAAATGAGAATATCTCTCGTTATACTATGAACTATTGATATAATGACCTACCAAAAGATATATAATTGAATTATCTTTCCATCAATACAAATTTCACCCAAATCCGGTATTGGATCCAAGAGTTATGCCCATTTTACTCCAGCATGTCAGGCTGAAAAACTGAGTGACGACATTTTATGATAAGCTGTCATAAGTGTGACAACTTATCAGCAATGTCGTCAGCCTTAGGAAGATTTCCACCCCCAATGATGAAATTTTGTGACAAGTTGTCACAAGTGTGATGACTTATCACCAATGTCGTCAACCTTAAGCAGAAAATCATAAAATCTACCCTTTTGTGACGACATTTCGTGACGACTTGTCACAAGTCTGACGACTTGTCACGAATGTCATCAACTATTTCTTTCATAAATTAAAGTATGTTTTTGCAAGGGTATTTTTGTAGTTTTCTATCTTTTGGAGGCCCCTATATATGAGAATTTCTATATAAACCCTAATTTCTTCATTCTCTCTTCCAATTCTCTTAAAAAATATATCTAGGGTTTTTATTTAAGGATATTAATCTTCCAAAAATCATCCATAAATCTTTAAGATTTCTTCAAGAATCATGTTCCTCATAGTGTGGGTTTTGAGAATCATTTATTACAAGTGCGGTTAGAGTCTCAAGCACTAGAATTCATCCAATTTCAAAGATTAAGGTATATGGGGTTTTGAACAAGAGAAATTATTTCGTTCTTGTGCCCAAAACTTTGATTTCTATCATGGATTTATATGATTTTTCAAGTGGGTTTATACCCAAATTACTTTATCATGAGATTATGAGAATATAAATTGTTCAAGCTTTGTTATACATGATTATTTTGCTATTCCCAAGTTATGACTTGATATTTAATATTGTGAATTTCATATTTCTACCATGAGTTGATACTTTAAGTCCTTTCAAGATATGTGTCAAGCTTTAAGCTTTCTTACGACAAACTGGATTATTGAGTATATTGATTCATGAAATTGAGTTGTTACAATGAGTCTCGATATTTCCTCAAAGTTATTGATGTTGTCATGATTTAATGAATTGAGACATTTTTATATTGATAAAGATTAATTTTATTTGAGTCAAGTTAGGAATCCATAAATTGATTATGATTTGATAAATGACAAAGAGATTTGATTTGGTCTTCATGATAGACCCTTGTGATGTTTTTGGTGGATTTCCTAACGCGTTCTGAGCTTGTTTTTAGGAGTAGTATTTATCACAAAGCGGGAAATATGGTATTTCCCCAAAACTATATGCCTCCGTAGGATTGATATTGATAATTGTGGGCCAGAGGCCGAGTATGAGATTGGGATCACTAAATTTAAGTTGTACTCCTTGGAAAGAGTACGACGCTCCCGCCAATGTGGGGTTCTCTCCTTAGATGGATAAAATGTTGGACTCCATGTAGCTTACATGGTTTATGTCGGTTACAAGAACCTCCCATGTCCATAATATTTGAGTTTCTTGAATTACCGAGTCACTCCGAGTCTTGAGTTGAAGAGTTGAGTTACTTATGATGATTTATGAGGTTTTTATCATATAATTTATTTACTATGGGATCATGAAAAGTATGTTTCAATCTAACTTAAGCCAAGTGAGCCATCATTGTACATATGCATATGTTTATGAAATTGATGATGATATTTGCATTATTGCATGCACCCCCACATACTCAGTACATTCCAAAGTACTGACCCACATATTTTCCTATCGTCTACATTTTCTCATAATGTAGGTTCAGGTACTCAGCCGCAGGTGCATTAGCGATATTTGAGTGCCTCAACTACGTTCCCTCAGTGGTAAGTCCTCATGGTTCGAGGACCGTGTCTATATTTTTAGTGATATCATTCTGTTGCTATGACTTTCAGTACTATTTGAGTCAGTTGAGGGTTGGTACCAATGGCTCCTTGATTTTGATGAATAGAGGGTTTTTCAGACTAGAGGGTTGGTATGTACAGATATTCAATATATTTTGGTTGTACAGTCTAGTTTCTCTAATATTTCTCTTAAAATCGATGTAGTATATCTCTTTACTGTGCATGACTATTGTTGAATTGAATTCCTTGAGGTAGTGTCTGGGTCTGAGAGTTAGCTTGGGGCTATCGAATAAATAATATTGCATATGATTGGGTGGAGATGTGGAGGAAAAGTAGAGGGGAGGATACCGCTCCCTTGACTTGGCAGTTATTCCAGGATGCGTTCATAGACAAATTCTTTCCTCTTAAGATGAGGGAAGCACAGATAAAGGAATTCATGAATTTGAGACAAGGCTCTATGACTGTTAAGGAGTATTGTCTTAGATTCAATCAGTTATCCAAATATGCTCCTAGTATGATTGCTGACTCCAGGACTATCATGAGCAAGTTCGTGACCGGCGTATCGAGTTATATTATGAAAGAGTGTAAATCTGTTATGCTTAATAGGGAGATGAACCTTTTTTTGTTGATGATACATGCCCAACAAATTGAAGCTGATAAGGTGAAAGAGAGAGAGAGAGAGTAAGAGGGAATAAAAGAGCTAGATCAGAGCAGCAGGGATTCAGTCAGTCCAGATTTCATGGAGTGAACCGCCCTCAATTTCAGGGACGTCCGTTTATGCCCGTGCCTTCCTCAATTAGTTCTCCCACACCTAGAAGTAGGAAGGAGTAGGGGAAATAGGCCTATCCCATCCAGGTCTCAGGAAAGTGTAAGTAACAAACCTCGTCCTCCTTTATGTGCCAAGTGTGGTAGAGATCATTTTGTCGAGTATTTTGTTGATCAGAGAGGTTTCTTTGGTTATGGAAATTTGGACCACTGACTTAGAGATTGTCTGTATACTAGACAAGGGAGTCGAGATGCTGATCCCCAGAGTCAGGATACTAGTGCCCCCGCTCCCGTAGTCTGCCCAGTTCATCCTCAAGGCGCCTCTTCTAGTACTACTGGCGGTTCACGCCAGAATCGCTTCTATGATATGCCACCTCACCAGGAGCAAGAATACTCTCTAGATGTTATCACTGGTATGCTCTGTGTATTTTATCTTGATGTATATGTATTGATGGACCCCGGTTTGAGTTTCTCTTATGTGACACCTCTGGTTGCTGTAAATTTTGAGATGGACCCTGAATGGATTCCTAGGCCTATTCTGGTTTCTACCCCAATAGGAGAATCTATTATTGCTAAGTGAGTATATAAGAAGTGTCCTGTCACTGTCCTTCATCAGGTCATATGTGCTGATTTGATTGAGCTAGATATGGTTGATTTTGACGTCATTCTAGGTATGGATTAGCTTCAATCATGCTATGCATCTACAGATTGTCGTACCCGAGTGGTCAAGTTTCAGTTTCCTGACAATCCCATTTTTGAGTGGTCTGGGAGTTTTGTAACTCCGAAGAGCCATTTCATATCCTACCTCAAAGCTAGGAAGTTGATTTCCAAGGGTTGCATCTATCACCTAGTTCGAGTTAAATACCTCAAGTATGAGACTCTGACTATTCAGTCAGTTACCATTGTTAATGAGTTTCCCAATATTTTCTCGGAAGATCTCCCAGGGGTCCCATCTGATAGGGAAATAGAATTTGGGATTGATCTTCTTCCCGGCACTCAGCCTATTTCTCTTCCTCCGTACCGTATGGCTCCTGTAGAACTTAATGAGTTGAAGGAGCAACTCAAATATCTCTTAGACAAAGGCTTTATCAGACCTAGTATTTCCCCGTGGGGTGCACCTGTTCTATTCGTGCATAAGAAATATGGTACATTGCATATGTGCATTGATTACCATCAACTTAACAAGGTAACTATCAATAACAAGTACCCTCTTTCTTGAATTGATGACTTGTTTAATCAGTTACAACATGTGAGCTACTTCTAAAAAATAGACCTTAGATTCGGCTATTATCAGCTTAAAGTGAGAGAGTGATATTCCAAAGACAGCCTTTCAAACCCATTATGGTCACTTAGAGTTTCTTGTCATGTCCTTTGGGTTAACCAATGCAACAGCAGCCTTCATGGACCTTATGAATTGAGTGTTCAAGCAATATCTTGATATGTTTGTCATTGTATTCATAGACGATATTCTTGTATATTACCGAAGTGAGGATAATCATGCCGACCATCTTAGAATTGTCTTGCAAACTCTTAGAGATCATAAATTATTCGCTAAATTTAGCAAGTGTGAATTTTGGCTAAGGTCAGTTGCTTTTCTGGGTCACATTATTTCCACCGAAGGCATTAGAGTCGATCCCCAAAAGATAGTAATTGTAAAGAATTGGCCTAGAACTACCTCCCCATCTGACATTAGGAGTTTCTTGGATCTAGCTGGTTACTGCCATTATTTTGTTGAGGGCTTCTCTTCCATTGCGTCTCCCATGACCCAGTTGACCCAAAAGAAAGTGAAGTTCCTGTAGTCTAAACCTTACAAGAAGAGTTTTTAGGAGTTAAAGACACGACTCACTTCAGCCCCAGTGTTAGCTTTACCCGTTGGTACTGATGGTTTTTGTTGTATTGTGATGCTTCTAGAGTTGGTTTGGGTTGTGTGTTGATGCATAGGGGTAAAGTTATAGCTTATGCCTCTAGACAGTTGAATACTCATGAGAAGAATTACCCAACCCATGATCTTGAATTAGCAGCTGTAGTTTTTGCTTTGAAAATTTGGAGACATTAGTTGTATGTTGTTCATGGTGATGTGTTTACTGATCACAAAATCCTATAGCATGTGTTTACTTAGAGGGAGTTGAATCTTAGACAAAGAATATGGTTAGAGTTGCTAAAAAACTGTGATATGAGTGTGTTGTATCACCCGAGCAAGGCCAATGTTATAGAAGATGTTCTTAGTAGGTTGTCTATGGTTAGTGTAGCTCATATAGAGAATGATAAGAAAGAAGTGGCCCATGATATGCATTGTTTGGCTAGGTTGGGTGTTAGATTACTTGATTCTGCTGAAGGGAGTATGTGAGTTCAGAGTAATTCCGAGTCCTCTTTGGTCTCAGAGGTTAAGGAGAAGCAAGAAAGGGATCCTAGTTTAGTCAGACTGAAGGAGTCAGTTAAGGAACAAAAGGTAGAGGTTTTCTCCCAAGGGAGAGATGGTGTGTTGAGATTCCAGGGTAGATTGTATGTTCCCGATGTTGATGATCTAAGGCAGAGAATTATGGCTGAAGCGCATGGCGTGCGATATTCTATTCATCCCGGTGCTACTAAGATATACCCGAATTTGTGTGAAATCTATTGGTGGAATGGTATGAAGAAAGACATAGCAGGATTTGTGGAAAAGTGTTCTACTTGTCAACAGGTTAAGGTAGAGCACCAAAGGCCCAGTGGTGTAATGCAAGAGTTTAGCATTCCTACTTAGAAGTGGGAAGAATTGAATATGGATTTCATAATTGGTTTGCCTCCTTCTTGTCATTATCATGATTCAATTTGGGTTGTTGTAGACTGGTTAACTAAATCAGCTCATTTTTTGCCAGTGCATTTGTCTTATATAGCTGAGGATTATGCTAGATTGTACATTTGAGAATTCATTAGACTTCATGGAGTTCCTTTAGTTATTATCTCTTATAGGGGTACTCAGTTTACTTCCCAATTTTGGAGAGCTTTTCAGAAGGGTCTCAGTACCTAAGTTCATCTAAGTTCTGATTTCCATTCGCAAATAGATGGTCAGGCTGAGCGGACCATTCAGACTTTAGAAGATATGTTGAGGGCATGTGCACTTGATTTTAAAGGTTGTAGGGATGAGAACTTGCCATTGATCAAATTTGCGTATAACAATAGTTTTCATACTAGTATTCAGATGGCCTCGTTCGAAGCTTTGTATGGGAGAAGATGTAGATCACCTATAGGTTGGTTTGAAGTAGGAGAAGCAGTTGTGATTGGTCCTGATGTTGTGTTTGAGGCTATGGAAAAAGTTAAGTTGATCCGAGAAAGATTGAAGACCGCTCAAGTTGTTAGAAGTCGTATGCGGATGTGAGAAGAAAATATCTTGAGTTTAATGTTGATGAGTTGTTTTACTTAAAGGTTTCACCCATAAAAAGGGTGAAGATATTTGGGAAGAAGGGAAAGCTTAGTCCCTGTTATGTTGGTTCGTACAGTATTTTAAGCTGTGTTGGGAAACTGGCATATGAGGTGGAGTTACCCACAGAGTTGTCTAGCATTCATTTGGTATTTCATGTTTCCATGCTTAAGAAGTGTAATGGTGATTCTATCGTGGTTGATTCTTTTGAAAGCTTAGATATTCAGGATAGCCTTTCATTTGAGGAGATTCTGGTTGAGATTTTGGATTTTCAAATCTGTAGGCTAAGGAACAAAGAAGTTCCTTTCGTTAAAGTTCTTTGGCAAAATCAATCTGTTGAGAGTTCTACTTGGGAAGCTGAAGCTATTATGCGATCCAAGTACCCTCACCTCTTTTCTGTGAGTTCGAAGCGAGCAGAAGGTACCATTCTTTCTTAATTCCGCCCTCTTCTTATTAAAGATTCAGCTGTGTGTCTACTTCCATCATGAATTCATGCATTTTGTAGGGTATCCGAAGGTATAGATTGAAGTAAGCCCTTTTAGTGAGTGGTTCCAGCTATACGTCCTTATTTTTTCTTGTTCTGGGCCTATATGGCAACATTCGAGGACGAATGTTTCCAATGGGGGAGATATTGTAATACCCCGAGACTCTAAACAATAGTGAAACCATGACTCAAGCTCATGAGAAGTAAATTATAGTGCTTTGGCTGTTTTCTGATCAAGGGTGATATGTATTAAGGCCTCAAAGATGTCCCAACGATTAGGTGAATCAAAACAATCCTTACCGATTGAATTCTTAGGAAGGATATTTACATATTCAAATTCAAAGAAGCATATCACTCGTTATACTACAAATTATTAAGCTCATAACCTACCAAAAGATAAATAATTGAATTAGCTTTCCAATGATACCAATTTCACCCTAATCCGGTATCGGAGCCAAGCGTTATGTCCAATTTACTCCAACATGTCAGGCTGAAAAATTGAGTGACGACATTTTATGATAAGCTGTCACAAGTGTGATGACTTATCACCAATGTCGCCAGCCTTAGGTAGATTTCCATCCCCAGTGATGATATTTTGTGAAAATTTGTCACAAGTGTGATGACTTATCACCAATGTCATCAACCATAAGTAGAAAATCATAAAATCCACCCTTTTGTGACGAGATTTTGTGATGCCTTGTCACAAGTCTGATGATTTGTCACGAATGTTGTCAGCTATTTTTTCCAGCAATTAAAGGCTGTTTTTTCAAGGGTATTTTGGTCTTTTAACATCTTTTGGAGGACCCTATATATATGAGAATTCCCATCTAAACCCTAATTTCTTCATTTTCTCTTTCAATTCTCTTAAGAAATATATCTAGGATTTTTATTTAAGGATATTAATCTTCCAAAAATCATCCATAAATCTTCAAGATTTCTTCAAGAATAAAGTTCCTCATAGTGTGGGCTTCGAGAATCATTTATTACAAGTGCAGATAGAGTCTCAAGAACTAGAATTCATCCAATTTCAAAGATTAAGGTATGTAGGGTTTTGAACAAGAGCAATTCTTTCGTTCTTGTGCCCAAACCTTTGATTTCTATCATGTATTTATACGATTTTGCAAGTGGGTTTGTACCCAAATTACTTCATCATGCGATTATGAGAATATAAATTGTTCAAGTTTTGTTATACATGATTATTTTGCTATTCCCAAGTTATGACTTGATATTTAATATTGTGAATTTCATATTTCTACCATGAGCTGATATTTAAAGTGCTTTCAAGCTATGTGTCAAGCTTTAAGCTTCCTTACGACAAACTAGATTATTGAGTATATTGATTCATAAAATTGAGTTGTTACAATGAGTCTTGATATCTCTTTAAAGTTATTGATGTTGTCAAGATTTAATGAATTGATACATTTTAATATTGAGAAAGATTGATTTGATTTGAGTCGATTTAGGAATCCACAAATTGATTGTGATTTGATAAATAAGAAAGAGATTTTATTTGGTCTTCATAATCGACCCTTGTGATGTTTGTAGTGGATTTCCTAACACGTTCTGAGCTTGTGTTTGGGAGTAGTATTTAGCACTGAGCGGGAAATATGGTATTTCCCCAAAACTATGTGTCACCGTAGGATTGATATTTATAATTATGGGCCAGAGGCCGAGTATGAGATTGTGATCACTAAATTTAGGTTGTACTCCCTGGAAAGAGTACGATGCTCCCTCCAATGTGGGGTTCTCTCCTTAGGAGGGCAAAATGTTGGATTCCATGTAGCTCACATAGTTTATGTCAGTTATAAGAACCTCCCATATCCATAAGAGTTGAGTTTCTTGAATTACCGAGTCACTCCGAGTCTTGAGTTGAAGAGTTGAGTTATTTATGATGATTTATGAGGTTTTTATCATATGATTTATTTACTATGAGATCATGAAAAGTATGTTTCAATCTAACTCAAGATAAGTGAGCCATTATTGTACATATGCATATTTTTATGACATTGATTATGATATTTGCATTTTTGCATGCACCCCCACATACTTAGTACATTCCAAAGTGATGACCCATATATTTTCCTATGGGATATATTTTCTCATAATGTAGGTTCAGGTACTCAGCCGCAGCTACATTAGCGATATTCGAGTGCCTCAACTACGTTCCCTCAGTGGTGAGTCCTCATGGTTTGAGGACCGTGTCTATATTTTTGGTGATATCATTCTGTTGTTATGGCTTTCAGTACTATTAGAGTCAGTTGCGGGTTTATCCCAATGGCTCCTTGATTTTGATATATAGAGGCTTTGTCAGACTAGAGGGTTGGTATGTACAGACATTCAATATATTTTGGTTGTACAGTCTAGTATTCTCCAGTATTTCTCTTGAACCCGATGTGGTATATCTCTTTGTTGTGCATTACTATTATTGAATTGAATTCCTTGAGGTAGTTTCTGGCTCCGAGGGTTAGCTTGGGGCTACGTATAGCCCTTAGCACCGTGTGGCATCTCGGGATTAAAATTTAGGTCGTTACAGTTGGTCAATACCAGGTCAAATAATTAAGCTCATGTATTTAGCTTTATAAGAATGAAACCCTCTTCAAGTTCACTTACTTCTATGTTGTATCCCATTGATTTCATATTGAATCCCTTAATTATGAAATTAGCCATGTAATCATGTTGTTTTCGCATGTCTATGAAATTGCCAAGTTCAAGTTTATTCTTCTCACTTGTTTTGTTAAAACGTTTATGCTTTGGGTCTTGGATCATGACTACCATTTTATAGTTTTAAGCATTGATATCATATTATATGAATCATTCAGTGCTGGTGGGTTATGAACACCAGATACCTATGTGTTTACTTATGCTTTAGATCATTCAAGTAATATTTTAGTGAAACTATGAGTCTTATTATTTCTTCAGATATTTATGACTGTGATGAGAACTATCAATTATGACAAATAATGTTCAGTTAAACTTAGTTAAGTTTAGTACTAGTGTCAGTTATGTTGGGAGAGAATTTAGCATCGAGCGAACACATGATAAGGGCTCACCAGCCAGTAGAGGGTGTGATTCTTAGTAGAAATCCCTGAGTTCCAGAACAATATAGCCATCATAGGTTTGGGATATTTTCCTTCTAGTTGATGGTTGACACATATCTAATGAGAGCACCAGCTAGTAGATGATGAATCCTTAGTCTTTTGGGACACTAGTTTGCTAGATCAACACACCTAGTGTTAGTAACCGTGGCATAGTACTGATACCCTTCAAATTAGGGTTATAGGTTGGACCCCAATTAGCTCAAATTGGGACATGACGGTTACATGATATCTCCCATAGTTTCAGTCTAATTATTCAGACTAAGTACAGTTCAGTATTGCATAATTAGCATTCAAATATCAGTTAATCAGCATTAAGATATCAGTTAATCAATATACATATATCAGTTAATCAGTATACAAATACAAGTTAATCAGTATTCAGATATCGGTTGATTAGTATTCAGATGACAGTTATACAATATTCAGGTTTTAACACTTACCAACTTCAATTCTACATATTCTATAGAAGTAAAGATTTAAGAAACTAGGTTTAGTGACTCACCAGCTTATCATATCATGTTTGTTACTTATGTTTTAATATACTTCAACTTTTAGTTTATTTTAGTCTCTTGGTGAGTCTTCTTGCACTTAGCATGCATGTTTTAAGATTATATATGTAATCAATTTTACGTATTGCATTCACCTCCACTTACTTAGTACATTCCAAAGTACTAATCCACATACAAGTCTATGTGCTACATTGTCATATAATGTAGGTACTAGTTGTAGCCTACACATTAGACTAAGACAGTTTGCAACTATCGGCTAGTAGGTGATGAGTTCTCCTATTTTAGGGACTCTAGTTATTTGTAGTTCATGTACTATATTATATTTATTCATATGTATTGATTAGTGGTAGTTGGATTCATATCCTAGCTATTTATAGTCAATATAGTAAAGGCTTCATAGAGACTCAGTTAGAGTTATGAAATGTAATTTCCAATTCTCTTTTCAATTTTATCAGGTTGCAAACTTTATGAGAATTATATTATCTAGATTATAACATGAATATATTTTTACACCACAAACTTAGATATTATATATATTTTAATTCAGCTGCTCAAGTATCATGCCAGTTCATGGGTTAGTTTGGGATCTCTTATGGTTCTACACACCGTATTACGACTAGTGGTGGTCTCTGGTCATGAAAAACTTGGTATCAGAGTGTAGAGTTTAAGTTTCCTAAGGTTTCTATAAAGTCATATCTAGTAGAGTCTTGAAAAATAGTAGGAAGATATCTATAATTTTATTCGAGCGGCTATAGGTCATTTAAGAAATGTTTCCCTTTTTTCGTGTCTCAGATCGTGAAGTAGAAGTGTTCTATACAAATTTTATGCAGATTCCTACGTTACTCCATTCTTGCCAACTCTGCCTTATCTTTGAGGCAACAGAAGTAGCAAAGCTTAAATCCTTACAAGCAGAGTTTTCTTAGAAAGTCCCCACAGACAGTTATGGGATTATACATAGGCTTAAAACTATCCCATCAGTGGTCTTAAATTCCAAAGTTTGAAAGCTTTCATTGATGTTCATGAAAATTGTGCACTAAGACAAAGTAAGATGTGCCCTCAAATCCCTTCTTAGAATCTATTTATAGTATATGATCATGAGTTAGAGCACGAACCCAAAAGTTTAGCAGCAGTAAAGTAGGGATTGTGTTTATCTTTATTTAGTAGATTATCTATCCATGGGGCTAGTTATATGGAAGGTGAATCAGTAGGCTTGAAATATTATATTCAAGAATTTAAGATGTTGATTTGAAATTAAGTATGAATGTGTGTGTATGATCTAGAGTTGTACCCAAGATGATATGGGATTGTATTATTTCTAAGTTTTAATAATGTGTATGCTTATATAGTACCTTTGAGGTATTAAGTGTGAGTGAGGCTATGTAGTATATGATGTTCTTATCAGCTAAATTATGGGTTATAGGCTGATGATATTGGGTATGCTGGTGTAATGTAATTTTCATGGTTTAGGTAATAAGATAAGTTTGGAAATGTGATATTAGTAGGCTAGAAGGAAGTTTGTATGGTTGATTAAAGGTTAGGGTATATCCATGTTAAGTGTTAGAATCTAAGTTTGAATTTTGGATGGTTGAGCTAATAGAAAAAAAGTTAAAATTCTAGATGGTGTGAACTCAGAGTATGGTGATACTTATGAAGATTCTAAGTTAGTCAATGTTTGAGTTATTATAAGATGACTATTGAGACTATAGAACGATAAGAGTTGTATCTCAGAAGAAAGTACTAGTAGTGGGTTTTACACTTTCAGGTATAGTCTTTAAGGTTGACTTTATTATTTATGCATATTGTTATATCTCGGACTCTAGATTAAAGTGTTGTAGTTCAGTTTAGAGTTTAGGGGTCCACACACTTTGAGTGATGGCTTTATGCTAAGGAGGAGATGATAGAATAAGTAACCAATCAGGCTCTCAAATTCTAGTATGATGTAAGTGTATTATAGAACATTAGTAAGAGAGAAAGATGCCTGACCCATTCTTATCTTAGTGAAAGATTTTTTACTTTAGTCATCATGATATCTACTCATGCCTTGAAAGTCATCCCTATGATCATAGCTCATATTCATGCACATTCCATAGAATCATGTACACTTCCATATCGTTGTATGAGGAGTTTCAGTTCACTCAGCAGTACATATCATATTCCATGAATTTATGAACTCCAAACTTGGGTCATAAATCTCATGAATCATGTACTTATGTTTTACAGTATGTTCAGTTCCAGGTGCTCATGTTACACTCTTAATGATCAGTGAAATTTAGATCATGTTGTGAATGTCCTCAGTTTTGTTCTCTTTAATGAATTCATCCTTTTGATACTCTATTCCTTAGGCCTCAGTTATGGGTCCAAGTTATGCATATTATTCTTTCATATTTCAGGTCCTTATGTTCTAACCTTTTAGTGACCTCTTCTAATATAATGATTGTAGTGATAAGTAACTATTTAGATGGGAGAGAGTAAATGTCTCATGTTGTTGAAAGATTATTGCATTCTTGTTATATCTCAAGATATAAGTGTGAAGAATGATTGAGGTAGAACTTTTGTTATATGTCATGTTAGTTGGGAATTCTATGTGTGTCTTCCTAAGGATAGTGCAAGAAAGTTGTTATTGATAGGGGTTTAGAGAATATGAGAAAGATGATTTTATAGGTGTTTGTTTAGAATTTCATATGTGGTTATAATGATAGGCTTGAATTTCATGTTGGTATATAAGTGGATGAATGTGTTGTGCGCTAGTTAATTCCTAGTAAGAGGTTGAATTTAGTTGTTGAAGCGGTAAGAAGAATTATTCTTGAGATGAGAAGTTGTGAAAATGCATGGGGTATTGAATTCATGGACCAGACTAGTATTATGGTGTTATGTGTAGTACTTGGTGTTTTAGAGTTTGTCTTGATCATAGTGAGAAATATTAGTTCAGTTCATACGTAAGTAATGGAGTTATTAATGCCCATGTAAGAATTATAAGTGGAATCAAATGAGCACAGTATCAAAGAGGGCAAGTATGGTTGAGGAAGTATTTGAGAAGTGTATCTAAGCAAAAATTTAGAAGCTGCCTTGCCTAAGGCATAGTAATTGTATCCTAGCTTATGTTTCTATAAGACCCCGTAAAATCTTTAGCTTAATTCAGTCCTCTAAACTTGTTAAGGCGTCCGAAACTTAGAATATTCTAGATAAGTATTCCAACTTAGTGTCATTCTAGCTTTTGAATGTTGGCGATCTTATTTCATGGACTTTACATCCATTATAGGTGGATATTTAGGTTGATTCATGATCAGGAATGTCCGTAGGTGTTTCTGGTCAGGTGTTCGATTTTTTGGACTTCGTTTGAAGCTTTTTTGGAATCCTAAAATAGTGGATCAACGAGAACTTGGCGCACCACGTTGACTATCGTGTTGATAAATGTTTTCCCCAGCTCCCAGCGTCAATTTCTAGTAAGTCAATGTGGACTCGACGCGATGCATTGGCTATCGCGTCGATGCCAACGACGCAATGCATCGGTTTGTGCATCAATGGCATAGTTTTTCAGTCATTAAAAGATCGCGCCCTTGGGGGTATTTAGGTCTTTTTCCCTCAACCTTCAACCCCCAAAACACAAAATTAATCACTTTAGGGAGTAAATAAAATCATTCTTTCTCAAATTTTCTCAAGAACAAAACCCTATAAGCTTTAATTTCAAATCAAGAACTCAAGATTCAACCATCAACTTTCAGAAATTCCTTAACTAAGGTATGTGAATTGTTCATCAAAGGGTCCCTTCCACCCTTGGAGTCCAAGAAACTATTTTTAGACATCAAGTATATGAATTTCATGTTGAGTTTGATAATGTCCATGTTTAAAAATGATTAATTGGGTTTCAAATCCATGTTTCATGATCAATTTCATGTGGGGTTAATTGATATAGATGTGTTACTATGTTAAATCATGCTAAATCCTTCAAATGGTGAATTTAATATTGAAATTGTGTGCTCACATATTGATTCGTACTATATGCATAATTTATACCTTTCAAGTGATTGATAAATTAAACATGTGAGTTGAATAGTGAAGTTATATCATGTTAGCATGTGTTTAAGTTCATGAGATACAAGTGTTTGTAAAAATGCCCCAATGAATGAAGAATGATCAAATGCTTAGTTTACATGTTTCAAGTTTATGCCATGTCTCTTATTTTGTGCTATCTAGTCCTGGGGGTACATGTACCCGACAATTTAGCTAATTATTTAGAACCATGGTTAGTCATAGCACAACAACAGTTATGTCACTATCAGTAGTACTCTCAGTCAGTTACAGAACTCTAGAAAAACTCAGTAGAATCAGTATTCTTCCAGTCTAGTTCAGTACTCAGTCTAGACCTCAGTAAACTTAGTCAGTTAACAGAATTCAGTAGTTTCCGACAGTCCATGGAAATCAGTGTACCCAGTTTGGTTCAGTTAAACACTAATATCAATAACAACTCCATCCACTCTAGTACAGACTAAAAATAAGTTTAGTGTCTATTCAGTTGGGAGTAGGATTCAACACCGAGTTAACCTAGGGATGGGGGCTTTCCTTCTAGCCGAGGGTTTGACCTTTAGTAGAAATACTTGCGTGATAGAACTATGTAGCTAGCGTAGGTTGAGATATCCTCTTGCCAAATATATTGAGGGTTGATATATCTAATTCAAGTTATCCTTCTAGTGAGGGTTGACGGAAGAGCTTCCTGTCAGAGAGGGTTAACTCACAGCTTGTCCTTACCCGTGGCACGATATTGAGACTATTCCAACTGGGGTTACAGGTTGGACCCCAATTAGTTTTGAGAGAGGCATGTCAGTTAGATAATTACCTCCGACAGTCTCAGTTCCAGTCTCAGTCTCAAAATAGAACTCAGTTCAGTTCTACAGATTTAGAAATATCAAACATAGTCACTCAAGTTAGTATGGAACTCGATATGGTTCCACAGTATTCAAAACTATTAGATACATTAATTCAGATAATCAGTAATATAGTATTCATAAACTCAGATATCAGTTATCAGTATTCAGTTTTAGTACTCAGTATTAGCACGATCTCAGTTACATTCTATGTATTCATACATATACTTTTACTCAGTCATACTCATGTTATTCAGTTATTATTGTTCCTGCATATGACCCCATGCATTTATCCTACCTCACTGAGCATACCAGTACATTCAAAGTACTAACACATGTTTTTTCTTTGCGCTATGATGTCTTATTTTATAGGTTCAGACGCACGGGCTCCAGAGCACCCTTAGCAGTTCAGATTCTCAGCTTTCAGAGTAGTGGTGAGTCCTCATAGTTTGAGGACATGCTTATTATTTACAATACTTCAGTTTTATTTCAGTAGATGAAGTTAGTTGGGGTCTTGTACCATCAACTCCATAGTTCAGAGTATTAGAGGCTTTTCAGACTAGAGTATTTTCAAACAGTTGTTCAGTACTTATATTCAGATTTATTTACAGATATGAACCTTATGGCATATGTTTTCACCTATTTCTATAATTATTATAGTATTTATTACACAATTATCGCAGTAGGTGCCAGTCATAGGTTAGCTTATGTTCCTTCGGGATTGTGAGCACCGTATAGCATCCGGGGTACAGACTTGGGGCATTACAATCTTGGAATCAGAGCCTAAGGTTCAATAGAGTCCTGGGAAGTTTGAAAGTTGCATCTAGTAGAGTCTTGTTCATGGGTGTGTTGAGCGCCACACTTATGGACAGAAGGCAACAAGATGTTTTAGGAAAAGTTTCCCTTCTTTCAGTATTTATGTCGTGCAAGTGAGCATGATCTCCAGTTAAACTCTCTTTCTAATCCTAAATTATCCTCCGTTTACAGAATATACCTCCAAAGAGGACTCAGGGAAGAGGAATAGGAAACCAGTCAACCCCTCAACCAGTCCATCCAAATCTTTTGGGCGAGCATGTCTCCCACATGGAGTTTAGAGCAGCCTTCCCACCCTAGCTCATTCTATAGAAGCCTAGAATAAATTTCCAGCTACGGTTTTGGCCAACCCAGTGTCCAATACTATTGCTACTAGGATTTGGGACTTCACTCGAATGGACCCTCCATCATTTATCGGGACTAAGTCAGGTGAAGAACCTCAAAAATTTCTTGATCAGGTGCAGAAAGTTAGCGATATCATGGGGGTGACCACTGTTGAAAGCACTGAGTTGGCTTCATATCGGTTACAGGATGTGGCTCACTCATGATTAAAATAGTGGAAGTCAGAAAGGGCCGCAGATGCAGTGACCATAGAATAAAAGGAGTTTGCAGTTGCTTTTCTGGATAGGTTTTTCCCGCTAAAGTTGAGAGAAGCAAAATTTTTGGAGTTCATAAACCTAAAGAAGGGCAATATAACAGTGCAGGAGTATTTCCTCAAGTTTACTCTGTTGGCCAGATATGCCCCGCATGTTGTGGTAGATAGAAGATATAAGATGAGTATGCTTGTATCAAGGGTGTCTAACAATGTGGTTGAAATAGTGCAGGACCACAATGTTGATAAAGAAGATGGACATATCTAGGCTTATGGTCCATACTCAGCAGATAGCGGAGGCCAAGAATAAAGAGAAGGAGAGGGAGATCAAGAGACAGAGAGGATAGATAGTTTCAATTTCGCTCAGCCTAAGTCAGAGGGTGGGAATCATTCTCAGTTTTTCCATAAATCCTCAGTTCCAGTTCCTTCCTCATCTAGTTCTCCATTCCCAAAATTTAGAGATGAAAAATGAGATAGGGTATCATTCCATAAGCTCCAAGGTAGTGTTAGCAGTGCCCAAACCAATCCCCTTTGCCAAAGTGCGGTAGAAACCACCAAGGTATTTGCAGAGCTGGCAGCAATGTGTGTTTTGGATGTGGCAAGCCAGGCCACAGAGTCAGATAGTGTCCTCAGGTGGGTTCGTAGAGTCAGCATACTTGCCTCATAGCTCAGTCTGGTTTCCCGAATCAGCAGGGTTCCTCATCCAGTGCCACCAGTGGGAAGCTCCCAAACAGTCTCTATGTTCTTCAGTCCCTACAAGATCAGGAAAGTTCTCTTAATATGGTCACTAGTATGTTACAAGTTAATCATTTCCATGTTTATTCTTTTCTAGATCCAGGAGATTCTTTGTCCTTTGTTACTCCTTATATAGCAGTTGATTTTGGAGTCAGTCCTGAAATTCTAGTAGAGCCTTTCTTAGTCTCTACCCCAGTGGGTAAATCTATCATATCTTGGCGAGTATACAGGAATTGTTCGATTATGATATCTCATAAAGTCACGTCAATAGATTTAGTTGAATTAGAGATGATTGATTTTGATGTCATTCTCAGCATGGATTGGCTTCATTCTTTCTATGCCTCAGTCGACTGCAGAAATAAAATTTTCCAGTTTCAGTTTCTAAACAAACCCATCCTAGAGTGGAGGGGTAGTACTTCAGCACTTAAGGGGTTAGCTTATTTCTTACCTTTGGGATAGAAAAATGAAATCAAAGGGGTTTGTCGACCATCTCATTCGAGTCCAAGAATATAGTTCAGAAACCCCTACTCTTGAATAAGTATCAGTAGCATGTGAATTCCCAAAAGTATTTCCCAATGATTTTCAAGGAGTTTCTCCCAAAAGGGAAATTTATTTTGGAATTGATCTCCTTCCAGATACTCAGCCCATATTTATTCTTCCCTACAGAATGGCACCTGCAAAACTCAGAGAATTAAAGAAAAAGTTAAAGGATCTCTTAGATAAGGGATACATCAGACCCAGTGTGTACCCGTCAGAAGTACCAGTTTTATTCTAGTGTAAGAAAGATAGTTACCTCAGAATATGTATAGATTACCATCAGTTGAACAAAGTTATAGTCAAGAACAAGTATCCACTTCCCAAAATCAATGAATTGTTTGACCAACTTCAGGGTGCCGGCTATTTCTCTAAGATAGACCTCTAATCATGCTATCATCAGCTCAGAGTCAGGGAATGTGACATCCCAAAACAACTTTTAGAACTCGGTACGGTCACTTCAAATTTTTAGTCATGTCCTTTGGTCTTACCAGTGCCCCAGCAGTCTTCATGGACTTGATGAACCATGTGTTAAAGCAGTACTTTAACATGTTCGTCATAGTATTCATCGATGACATTCTTGTTTACTCCTGTAGTGAACACAATCATGCAGACCATCTCAGAATAGTATTGCAGACTCTCAAAAACTATCAGCTATTTGCCAAATTTAGTAAGTGCAAATTTTAGCTAAGGTTTGTAGCATTCCTTGGACATATCATTTCCGTTGATGGCATTAGAGTTGATCCCCAAAAGACTGAGGCAATGAGAAACTGTCCCCGACCCATCTCTCCATCAAATATTAGGAGTTTCTTGGGTTTGGCTAGCTATTAATGATGGTTTGTTGAGGGATTTTTGTCTATTACATCCCCTATGTCCAGATTGACTCAGAAGAAAGTCAAGTTCCAGTTGTCAGATTCTTGTGAGAAGAGTTTTTAGGAGTTATAGAATCGACTTACCACAACTCCAGTTTTGACCCTACCAGATGGTTTTGATGGCTATGTTATGTATTGTGACGCTTCCAGAGTCATATTGGGTTGTGTTTAATGCAGAGAGGTAAGGTCATAGACTACGCCTCTAGAAAGCTTAATCCTCATATGAAGAACTATCCTACTTATAATCTTGAGTTAGCAGCAATAGTGTTTGCCTTAAAGATTCGGAGGCACTATTTGTATGGTGTGCACGTTGATGTGTTCACTAATCATAAGATCCTGCAGTATGTGTTCTCTCATAAATACCTAAACCTCGCTTAGATAAGGTGGTTGGAGTTGTTGAAAGATTATGACATGAGTGTCCTGTATCATCCGAGCAAGGCCAATGTAGTGGTCGATGCCCTCAGTAGAATGTCTATGGGTATTATTTCTCATGTGGAGGATAGTAAGAAGAAGTTAGCTCAGTAAGCCCAACTAGGTGTACGCTTAGTCGATTTAGCAAAAGGTAGTGTATGGCTGCAGAGTAGTTCAGAATCATCCCTAGTTTTCGAAGAGAAGGAAAAGCAGGATACGGATCCCAATCTAGTCCAGTTGAAGGAATCAATCAAAAATCAGAAGTTAGAGGTTTTCTCCTAAGGGGAATATGGTGTGCTATGTTGCTAGGGTCGGCTATGTGTTTCAGGCGTAGATGACTTGAGGCAACGAATTCTTACAGAAGTGCATGGTGCGCGCTACTCGATTCATCTAGGGGTCACTAAGATGTACCATAATCTGCAGAATATCTATTGGTGGAGTGGGATGAAAAGAGATATTGCAGAGTTTGTGGCTAAGTTCTCAACATTTCATCAAGTTAAGAGTCAGCATCAGAAGCCTATTGGGTCCATACAGGAGTTTAACATTCCCACCTGTAAATGGGAAGAAGTGAACATGGACTTTGTAATGGGTTTGCTGATAACGCTCAATCTACAACTCTCATAAGAGTGTAAAGCGGTCGTTGTCAAATATATAACCCAACTGGGTTGGGTATCAATCCCACAGGGAATATCCGGTCAATGAGTAAGCAAAGATTACTAGACTTTTGGAGCAAGTCCCGTAAAAAGGGGGGATTTTAACGTGCAAGTAATGTAAACAACGTAATAAAAACAGCAAATAAAGGAGTAAAAATGGTTTGCTTGGTTGGTTTTTGATCAATGAGAATTGAGAAGTTGGGGTTATGTCCACCTTATGAGTTGTACGTCTCTATTGGCTATGGGTTGTGCGGAATTCTGACATGCATGTGCTTATAGAGAATTGTATTCGATGGTAAATCCAGGCGTCTTTCGACCTTAACCAGGACTATTTCACTTTAACTCTTTCGAGCTTAAAGCGTATCTAACAGTACGAATTCTCCAAGAGGTTAATCCAGTTACGGCACTAACTTTTTAACAGGGGTTGGTACCCTATTACCTTGACATTATCTCTTTTCCAGACATATAACTTTTCTTTCGAACAAGTTAATGCTATACTGGCGTATTCTATGTGTTTGCAACCACAAAGAATTTAGATTAAGATGAAGAGAATAATGATATAAGCAGCATACGTGTCACGAATTCACAAACTCATAGCAATAGATAGTATCTCATATGGCTTCCATAACCCCAACAGAGAAGTTTAGTTACCCATAAGTGCGAAGGAAATCACAATAGACATTATTAATATACCACAATAAAAATCTCGTGTAGTAAGGTGTGGTGTGGCATTTTTGGGCGTGAACTCCCTTGCAGAGTAACGTTTCTCTTGTTGTGGAAATTAAGAATTAAATAGATGAATAAAAAGTAGAATTAAAAGTAGAAGAATTGTTTTCAAAGTTAAAAGTAATGGAAGAATGATAAAAATATCTAGCAGAATAGGGTATTTATAATACTCCTTTCCTATTCCTACTAAGCTACTGCATTACTTAACCCAATCTTACTGGGTTACTGCATCATTATCCTACTCCTAATAAGTTACTGCTAGTTCCCAAAGTCTTTAGAATTGTTGTTTTTTCCCGGGACAGATTTTCCATGCGCCACCTTTGGTCCTTGGCGTCCAAGTTTTTCTTTCCTCCTTTCGTGAAGCTTTCTTTGGCGTCAAGTTATCCATAAAATGCTGAATTCTGCATCATTTATACCTGAAAACTTGCTAATCATGTTCGTTAGCTCACTTACAGGAAAAAGGACTAAAAGTGCATGAAATATATAATTTTTCCTCAAAACTTAGCTGAAATATAGGCAAAATATAGCACTATAGGCGTGTAAATTCACCTATCATCAACACCCCACACTTAAATCTTTGTTCGTCCTCGAAAAAAATATCATGTCCATCTAAACATCTACTTAGGGTTTCACCGTAACAACATAAAATATTCATCAAGACAGGCACGACAATCATTAACAAAGAGTAGTTTTATGATCACTACTAGAAACAATTTAGCCTCCAACATAGACTCGTGATGATGGTTAATTCGTATCCAAAATTTAAGGCACAAAGAATCATACAAGACTACCCAAAACTCATCAACCATATGTGTCTCACATAAGATATTACCCATAATCACTCACAAGTATTGCATTTTTCAGAACATGGGTATAAGATTATCCTTGCTCTCACTCTTACAAAGAATTCATATGTTGCAACTGATGACCATAGGCTTGCCCATAGTGTAATGCTCCACTAAATATCAGAATGCTAAGCTTAGGATCAAATAGGTCTTCTATAGGTTGTAATGTAGGCTGAGGGACGGGTAGGACTATTTTGGCCAGAAATAGTGACTATGTTCCTAAGCGCTTTAATACATCACATTATGCCATTAACACTTTATTTTAATCAACCCTGCTACCTTTCTTTCATCTATCACCCCTTTTCACCTAGTTTTTCATTCAAGCATAACTATCTTTTTATTTAATCATAAACACAATTTATCTTTTTGTTTTTCTATTTCTTTTTCTTTTCTCTTTCTTTTTTTTTTATAACATACCTTCATGATAGCCACTCTTTTTCCTAACAAATTCAAGTACCAATACACTCTAAGGCATCACTCTCACCCAATTTCCTTTTATTTTGTTACATGACTTCACAACTTAAAACACTTAGGAATTTGGATCAAATTATGGTCTTGAAAGAAATGGATTAGGCTTACATATGAGGCTGTCAAAGAAAATGGGTTAAAGGCTTAAAGGGGTTGACTAGGATAATGTCGGGTAGGTAAAACAAAGGTAAACAAGTATCGGTTGCCAAAGAAATGCCTAAATCATCTCCTAAACTCACACTCTTTATTTCGCTTTACACACACACCAGGCAAGTTCTAGCATCAGTCACAAGCACAGAATATACTATCATCTCACACACACAAAGCACATGGTTAACTTTATTGGGAGAAGTATAGACTCTTGACCCAACAGATGAATGAATTAAACCACACAATTATCACACAGTGAGTCACACTTAGAGCCTAAGTGTCTCAATAGTAATGATTCTAGCACAAACTCTTGTCATAACACCATGCCGCCTATCAGAACAATTTCATGCATCAAAATAAAAAAAATCTACGACTACTAACTAAATCAAACAACCAAACATAAATAACATAAATAAATGCAAATGCAGATAAAGAAGTATAGCATGCAAATACCAGCACCCCACACTTAGACGGGACACACTGCCTTCAGTGAAAAATAAATAAGAAGAACCTGATTAGTCGGATTCATCCTCTATGTCTGGGGTCATACCCCCTACATCAGAATCGTCATCAGAGTCATCGTCATCAGAGTTCTCTTCCACGTCGGAGTCGGGCATTCGTCGATCATCATCGGTTGGCATGTCGTCATCAAGAGGTTCCTCAAAATATACACCTACTCCACACATCGCCCTCGCATGCTCATTCATTGGGTAGTCATAATCCAACTGTTGAAGCTCTGCAGCAGTTGGAACACGACCCCCGCTCATCATGGTAAACTTCATCATGCCATATAAATGGCGGGAGAAGCTTTCGTCATGAGAATGTCTTTCTACAGTGGTTAGGTTAACGCCATGCATGGTTTCAGCATTTTTAACCTTTGTGAGGTCAACCTTCTTCGGGTTGTGTGGACGCTTATGATCAGCCGGTTCCTCTTCGATGTCTTCCTTCCTCAATATTGCAGTCAACAGGTTGCCAAAGCTGAAGTGGGACCTCTTGTGTAGCCTAGCTTTCTGCATTGTAGATCAAATAATTTCCCCAATGTTGATAGGGAAATTCGTCATCAATGCGTACACTAGGCACACTCTATCTCGTGTTATCTTTGTGTACTGTGTCCCTAGAATGAGGCAAGAGTTGACTATTCGCAGCCATATCCTAGCTTCTCTGTTCAAGGAGGCATACGGGAAGGTATTGTGCCGACCGGTATCCTTGTGAAGACTCCACCGTGCCATTGATCTTGTTCCGCATAGTGTGTTTCTGATTTCCCTGTATGGAGGTCTGCGATAAAGCTCCTTGAATAGTGCAGGATTAATAGATGGCAAGCCTAGAAAGGAGTTGAAGAACTCCGCATTTAGTTGCAGAACTTGTCCCCGAATCTTAACTTCACTCCCTGTAGTTTTTGGTGACCAGTTGGCATAGAATTCTCGTGTTAAATCGAGATTGCACTCTCCCATATCTCGGAAGATGAAATCAAGATGTAACGCCATTATTTTAGCCAACATGCGAGGTTCTTTCTTTTCTAGGCTCTCCTTGTGTATCAACTCCATGTGAACATATTTCTTCTCTTTATTGTTCCTATACCATTCCTTTCCTTTCTCCTCAAGAAACCATTTTATTCCGAACATGCGGCATGGTAATTGCATCGAGGATGATTCTCCTTGCTCTTTTCGACCTCTTTTCTTGCCTTTTTGTGAAGTGGTAGCCTTATCTTTGCCTTGTCTTGCTTTGGGTGCCATTCTACCTGAGACTAAAATAATGTTCATGTTAGCATCATCTCGATGGATACAATCTATAAACGAGCAGTAGGGGCACCACCCCACACTTAGTTTGTTGGTACAGACTAGTGAAGTGAAAGTGGTCGACTAGTCAGACTTCATCGACATACGTTTTATGTTCTATATTCCAACAATAAAATCAGAGCAGTCATACTTCTTGTAATATTGGAAATACTTTCATGTTTGATATATCAAGACTACTACATAGGGATTGAATCAAGGTATATTATCTAAATAATCACAACCTCCTATGTCGATAGGCAACTATAATTCTTATCCCGATGAACAAGTCATTCCAACATGTAAGTATTCAAGTGACAAGATTATGCAATTTTTGTGACCATATTAATTCCGCAAAAGTATGACAATGCATCAAAATCAAATACAAGTTGGGAACAAGTTAAGATCATTCTTACGTATACGTTCACTTACTTGGTTGTATCACAACAATTCAATCACTTTCAAATCACCAATACTACTTCAAGATTTAACAATTCATAATAGGCGTAGTAGTGTAGTACTTACGGAATATAAATAAAGAACAAAGTAGCACTTACTTGATTGATGACTTTGGATGATGTTCTTGTGAAGAAGAAGAGCAAAAGGAAAATTTTGGAGTGGATTTGGGGACTATAGGCGGCGCTTATGCTAGGTTTCCAATGTTTTTTTTGGTTCAATACTAAGTCTCATATTTATAGGAGAAGGTTGGGTCGGGTTTTGACCCATTTAAAATTGGATTTGGAGACAAGAAATGACCATAGGCGGCGCCTTTTGCTTTGCCTATGCTTGGCATAGGCGGCGCCTTTTGCATAGCATTGTTGAGCATAGGCGGAGCCTATGCCATGGAATTCTTGGGCATAGGCGGTTCCTATGCCATAGCATATGATATTCAGACACAAAAGGCATTGGCATAGGCAGCGCCTATGCTATGGCATACTTGGGCATGGGAGGCGCCTATGCTATGGCACACTAGATTCCGAGAGCTTAGGCCATAGTATAGTCCTTGCCTTGTTCGTGGCCTAGTTTTATATAGGCCTAGCCTTGTTCGTTGCCTATATTTTCATAAGCAATGCCCAATCCATAGCCTTTTGCTTCTTCATCACTAACTTACCACCTTTTACATGCAATACGTCCAAATCAAAATTTGAAACCAATCTCCTCGTTTACGCCTCTTGCACCTACACTTGCTCAAAGACAACAAAAATGATTAGAACGCTGGGTTTCCTCCCATCAAGCGCCTTAGTTTTGGTCAAGGCACGACTCTTATTTTTGGATTTTTATTTATCAAAAGCAAACACGTAAACGAAAAAAACTGATAAACGATGGGTTGCCTCCCATCTAGCACTTGATTTATTGTTGCGACACGACATAGTTACCTTGAGTACTTAGACTTCGTCGAGATAGATGGTGTCCATATAGTTTATCGAGTCAAGAGGACCGATATATGGTTTTACTCGTTGGGCATTCACCTTAAAGACAACACCATTATCATCTTCTAGCTCAACTACTCCAGTCGAGTAGACTTGGGTAACTTTGTATGGACCAGACCATTTGGAATTTAACTTACCTGGGAATAGCTTCAGTCTGGAATTGAAAAGAAGCACCATATCATCCTTTTGAAATTTTCGTTGAACAATCCGCTGATCATGATACTTTTTCATCTGTTCCTTGTAGAGGTCTTCTCTTTCGTATGCATATAGAAGGAATTCATCCATCTCATTCAGCTGCTCCAATCTCAGATTCATGGCATCATCCCAATTCAAATTAAGTTGCTTTAACGCCCACAATACTTTATGCTCGAGCTCAATGGGGAAGTGACAAGCCTTCCCATAAACTAGTTGGTATGGGGACATGCTAATTGGCATTTTGAATGCAGTCCTATAAGCCCATAGTGCATCATCCAGCTTCCGAGACCAATCCTTCCTATTAGCATTTACAGTCTTAGCAAGGATTTACTTGATCTCTCGATTGGAAACCTCTACCTGTACACTAGTTTGTGGGTGATAAGGTGTGGCTACCTTATGTTGCTTGACACCATATTTGGCCAATACAGATTTGAATAGATTGTTGCAAAAGTGAGATCCTCCATCGCTTATAATAGTATGTGGTACTCTAAAGCAAGAGAAGATATTCCTCTTCAAGAATGCTACAACACGCTTTCCCTTATTGTCGGCCAATGCTACTGCTTCAACCCATTTTGAAACATAGTCTACAGCAACTAGGATATATTTCATTCCAAATGAATTTACGAATGGACCCATGAAATCAATACCCCATACATCAAAGATCTCTACTTTAAGAATTTTTGACATAGGCATCTCATGGTGTTTTGAAATAACACCTTGTCTCTGACATTGGTCACATCTTCTAACAAAGTCGTAGGCATCTCTAAATATTGATGGCCAATAATATCCACTTTGCAATACCTTCCTTGTTGTCCGATTACCTGCGTGATGTCCCCCAACTTGGGAAGTGTGACATGCTTCCAATATATTAGGCACCTCTACATGGGATATGCATCGCCGAATAACACCATCCGCGCATCGTCGAAACAAGTATGGCTCATCCCAAAAGTAGTGTTTTACATTATGCATAAACTTCCTCCTTTGTTGGTAAGATAAGTTTGCAGGTATCACATTACTCACCATAAAATTCGCAAAGTCGGCATACCATGGTAACTCTTCCATTATCGTGGCTAAGATCTCCTCGTCAGGGAATGCATCATCAATATCGATTTTAGGCCGCGCTATATGCTCGTTCTCGAGTCTAGATAGATGATCAGCCACTTGGTTCTCGCAACCTCTTCTATCTTTTACCTCGAAATCAAATTCTTGCAGCAGCAATACCCATCGAATTAGTCTTGATTTTGCATCCTTCTTTGTCATTAGATATCTTAGAGCTGTATGGTCTGTATGAACGATCACTTTGGTTCCCAACAAATAAGCACGAAACTTCTCAAACGCATACACGACCGCTAGGAGCTCTTGTTCTGTGACAGTGTAGTTCTTTTGGGCTTCGTTCGGCACCTTGCTCACATAGTAGATAGGATGGAATAATTTCTCCCTTCTCTGGCCAAGTACAACGCCTAATGCTACCCCACTGGCGTCACACATGACTTCAAACGGTAAAGACCAATCTGGTGCTACCATGATAGGATCTTTAATTAGTTTTCCTTTAAGGCATTCAAATTCCTTCAAACAATCTTCATTGAAGTCAAATTTTGCATCTTTCTCCAAGAGTTTGCACAATGGACTAGCAATTTTGGAGAAGTCTTTGATTAACCGTCGATAGAAACCTGCATGACCGAGGAAACTACGGACTTCTTTTACTGAAATTGGGGGTGGTAGCTTCTCAATAACTTCAATTTTCGCTCGATCAACCTCAATTCCTTTTTCGTAGATTTTATGCCCAAGGACGATACCTTCGTTGACCATAAAGTGGCACTTCTCCCAATTCAGCACTAGGTTGAATTCTACACATCTTTGCAACGCCATACTCAGGTTTTCTAAGCACGCTTCAAACGTCTTGCCAACAACTGAAAAGTCATCCATGAATACCTCCAAAGTATCTTCAACCATATCAGAGAAAATGGATATCATACAATGCTGAAAAGTGGCTGGTGCGTTACATAGACCGAATGGCATACGTTTGAAGGCAAACGTACCATATGGACATGTGAACGTTGTTTTCTCTTGGTCTTCGGGGGCAATACAAATCTGATTATATCCAGAATAACCGTCTAAGAAACAAAACCATCCTTTCCTCGCTAATCGATCTAGCATTTGGTCCATAAATGGCATTGGAAAGTGATCTTTGAACGTCCATGAATTTAGCTTTTGGTAGTCCATGCATACTCTCCATCCAGTGACGGGTTTGAGTGGAATAAGCTTATTCTTTTCATTCGCGACCACCGTCATGCCTTCTTTCTTGGGAACACATTGTACCGGGCTTACCCATGTACTGTCAGAGATTGGATACACAACTCCTGCATCTAACCACTTAATAATTTCTTTCTTTACCACTTCTTGCATAGGTGGATTGAGACGCCTTTGATGCTCAATGGTGGGCGTGCAATTTTCTTCAAGCTGAATCTTGTGTGTACAAATCCCAGGTGGAATACCAATAATATCTGTGATGGTCCATCCGATGGCTCTAATGTACTTCCGTAAAATAGCGATGAGAGCTGCAACTTGTTGCTCACCCAAATCTGCCGCCACAATGACTGGAAGTGTGTTTCCGCTTCCTAAGAATGCATACTTTAAATGACTAGGCAGCTCCTTTAATTCTAATGTGGGTGGCTCTTCAATATATGGTTTAGCTGGTGGTGTGGGTCAATTTTTGAGATCAAGGTCCAGCTTCTTGGGAGCATGAGGATATGACCCAAATCCTGTTAGAGCATCAATAGTTTCTTCATAGTTTTCAGCATCCTTACTCTCTCCATTCATAAGCACAACCGCCAATGGGTCATCAATAGTTTGCTCTTCTTCAAGTAATTCTTTCTCATCATCAACATAAATATCCGCTACCAAGAATATGTTCAGATCTTTGGGTTGCTTCATTGATTTGCCCACGTCAAAGCAAACTACTTCGTCATTTATTCGGAATGAAAGCTCATTAGCTCTCAAATCAATAAGCACACTTCCCGTAGCAAGGAAAGGGCATCCCAAGATTATGGGAACTTCTGACGTTGCCTCACAATCCAAAATAACGAAGTCCGCTGGAAAGATGAATGAAGAAACCTTCACCAATACATCACATAGAATACCAACAGGTCGTTTTACCGACCTATCCGCCATTACGAGCCTCATATTGGTTGGATTAGGATCACCCAACCCCAACTTTTTGTAAATGGATAGTGGTATCAAATTGATGTTGGCTCCTAAATCGCATAATGCCTTGGCAAAATTAAAAGATCCAACGGTACAAGGAATAGTGAAAGCACCGGGGTCAGCCTTCTTCTGAACTAGTGATCGGGTAGCGATTGCGCTGCAGTGATGAACATTATCTTTCAACTCATATCTTGCTTCCCGCTTCTTTGTGAAAATATCCTTCATAAATTTCGCATACCCAGGCATTTGCTCAAGTGCCTCCACCAATGGAACATTAATGGTCAGCTGCTTTAACATAGTCATGAATTTGCTGAACTTTGTATCGTCTGCCACCTTCTTTAATCTTTGAGGAAAAGGTGGTGGTGGATATGGAATTGTTTTCTCCACGGCTTTCTTCTCCTCTTGCCTTCATTTTTCAGCCTTTTCAGGCTGCAACATACTCGGTGTACCGTCATGGACGTCGTGGGTGGATTCTACGGCAGCTTCTCCTTTTGCCTTTTCATCAATGTCTGTTACTTCGTCAACCACTTTCTTGCCTTTTGATGAAGTTTCCAGCACCTTACCGCTTCGGGTAGTAATGGCCATGCATGACCCATCATTCCTTGGGTTTTGCATATTGTCGCTAGGTAAGGTGCCAGTCTTTCTTTGATTGAGTGCTGCTGAAAGTTGGCTCAATTGCTGCTTTATTTTCTTGATCAAAGTGTAATGTGAATCAACCAATTGCTTCATTGAGGACAAATCATTTATTACCTCCGTTACTCCCGCACTGGTTGTTTCTACTCCTTTCAACAGTTTAGCCATCATCTCTTCCATATTTCTAGAACTAGATGTGGTGGCATCACGTCTTCCAGGGGGAACATACAAACCACTTTTGTCATTCTTGTTCTTCCAACTACCTTGGTCCTTGTTTCCTGATTTATCATAATAGTTCCGACCTTGGTTTCCTTGGGTATTACCTCAGAAATCCCCCTGATTGTTCAAGTAGTTGGCCTCTTCATCCGAATCAGATTCGTCTCTTCCTTTTGACGCAATGGCTTTGACTTTTTCGGTCTTCCCTGATAATAGATGCTTTGTAAGAAGATCCACTTGTGTCTTCATGTGCTCTATATCTTGATCACGTTCTTCTTCTCTTCTCCTTTGGTCTGCAGTCATTCCTATAGATAAAGTGGGGCTTGCTACCTCAGAATCCCTGGTATGCCAAGCTCTATTTTGCTTCGTCATCCGGTCTAGCATATTGCTTGCCTGACCAAAGGTGAGATCCATGAATGATCCTCCAGCCACATTATCCACAACTGGTTTAGTTATTGAATTCAAGGCTCTGTAAAGTATCTCCATTAGGTGAACATTAGTCATGTGATGGTTTGGACACCTCATTAGCTTCGTCTTGAACCTCTTCCATGTTTCATGAAGGGCTTCAGTTGGAAGCTGACGAAAGTTGCTGATTTCATCTCTCATTTGTGCTCTTTTGGATGGCGGAAAGAATCTCTCTAGGAAAACGTCTCTCAATTGCCTCCAATTTGTAATAGAATTAGGAGTCAGCCCATTCAACCATAGAGTTGTCTCCCCAGATAGAGACAATGGAAATAGACGTAATCGAATTGCATTTTGACCAACGCCAGGATTGTCAAACGACTTGCATGTAGAAATAAAGTTGATGAGATGCATATTCGGATCATCGCCTGCTAGTCCACCAAATAATCCCTTGAGTTGCAATAACTGAATCATGGTGCTTGTGATGTTGAACTTGGCTCCAGGTGCCAATGGTGGAGGAATAATGGCTCCTGTGGCTCCGGCTCCATCAAGATCATCATCATCATCGTCAAAAGCTGGTTGCATAGCTCGGCGTTCAGGCCTAAACCTATCTTGATGATCTTTTCTATTGGCAAGTGTTGCGATCTCAGCGGCATGCCTAGGGTTTAGTAGCTCGTCATCACCTAGATCCTTATCGTTAGGATTTGTTGCTCGCCCAGGGTTATCAATATTCTGTTGATGCACTTGAGAGGCATCTAGCACAGCTAGTCTCGCCTGTTCCTGTTGAGCAACCATCCTTTCAATTTCGTGTTGTGCCTCAATTCTGCCAATACGTTGTGGTTGAGGATTGATAGGTAATAACAGTTGACCAGAACTTCGGGTATGGGGCATGCACTGAATAAAAACCTGCAGTAAACAAAAACAAAAACTAAAAGTAAAAGTACGAGAATCTTTGACCAAAGGGTCTAGTAATTATTACGAACTTAATTGACACTTGTATTCCCGGGCAACGACGCCAATTTTTTATAATGCTCAATCTACAACTCTCATAAGAGTGTAAAGCGGTCGTTGTCAAATATATAACCCAACTGGTTGGATATCGATCCCACAGGGAATAGCCGGTCAATGAGTAAGCAAAGATTACTAGACTTTTGGAGCAAGTCTCATAAAAAGGGGGGATTTTAACGTGCAAGTACTGTAAACAACGTAATAAAAACAGCAAATAAAGGAGTAAAAATGGTTTGCTTGGTTGGTTTTTGATCAATGAGAATTGAGAAGTTGGAGTTATGTCCACCTCATGAGTTGTACGTCTCTATGGGCTATGGGTTGTGCGGAATTCAGACATGCATGTGCTTATAGAGAATTGTATTCGATGGTAAATCCAGACGTCTTTCGACCTTAACCAGGACTATTTCACTTTAACTCTTTCGATATTAAAGCGTATCTAACAGTACAAATTCTCCAAGAGGTTAATACAGTTACGACACTAACTTTTTAACAGGGGTTGGTGCCCTATTACCTTGACATTATCTATTTTCCAGACATATAACTTTTCTTTCGAACAAGTTAATGCTATACTGGCGTATTCTATGCATTTGCAACAACAAAGAATTTAGATTAAGATGAAGAGAATAATGATATAAGCAACATACTTGTCACGAATTCACAAACTCATATCAATAGATAGTATCTCATATGGCTTCCATAACCCCAACAGAGAAGTTTAGTTACCCATGAGTGCGAAGGAAATCACAATAGACATTATTAATATACCACAATAAAAATCTCGTATAGTAAGGTGTGGTGTGGCATTTTTGGGCGTGAACTCCCTTGCAGAGTAACGTTTCTCTCATTGTGGAAATTAAGAATTGAATAGATGAATAAAAAGTAGAATTAAAAGTAGAAGAATTGTTTTCAGAGTTAAAAGTAATGGAAGAATGATAAAAATATCTAGCAGAATAGGGTATTTATAATACTCCTATCCTTTTCCTACTAAGCTACTGCATTACTTAACCCAATCCTACTGGGTTACTGCATCATTATCCTACTCCTAATAAGTTACTCTAGTCCCCAAAGTCTTTAGAATTGTTGTTTTTGCCCGGGATAGATTTTCCATGCGCCACCTTTGGTCCTTGGAGTCCAAGTTTTTCTTTCCTCCTTTCGTGAAGCTTTCTTTGGCGTCAAGTTATCCATAAAATGTTGAATTCTGCATTATTTATACCTGAAAACTTGCTAATCATGTTCGTTAGCTCACTTACAGGAAAAAGGACTAAAAGTGCATGAAATATATAATTTGTCCTCAAAACTTAGCTGAAATATAGGAAAAATATAGCACTATAGGCATGTAAATTCGCCTATCATCAACGAATCAATCAAAAATCAGAAGTTAGAGGTTTTCTCCTAAGGGGAATATGGTGTGCTATGTTGCTAGGGTCGGCTATGTGTTTCAGGCGTAGATGACTTGAGGCAGCGAATTCTTACAGAAGTGCATGGTGTGCGCTACTCGATTCATCCAGGGGTCACTAAGATGTACCACAATCTGCGGGATATCTATTGGTGAAGTTGGATGAAAAGAGATATTGCAGAGTTTGTGGCTATGTGCTCAACATGTCATCAAGTTAAGATTCAGCATCAGAAGTCTATTGGGTCCATATAGGAGTTTAACATTCCCACCTGTAAATGGGAAGAAGTGAACATGGACTTTGTAATGGGTTTTCCCCATACTCATCATCAACATGATTCAGTTTGGGTCATTATAGATAGGATGACAAAATAATTTCATTTTTTTAAGTCTATACCTCCTATTAAACTGAGGATTACATCAAACTCTATATCAGGGAGTTGGTCAGATTACATGGTGTTCCGTTGTCCATTATCTCAGATAGAGGTACCCAGTTCACCTCTCATTTCTGGAAATCATTCCAAAAAGGTTTTAGTACCTGAGTTCATCTCAGTACAACTTTTCATCCTCAGAAAGATAGTCAAGAAGAAAGGACCACACAGACCTTAGAAGATATGTTGCGATCGTTCACGGTAGATTTCAAAGGTAGTTAGGATAACTATTTGCCTTTGATTGAGTTTGCATATAACAACAACTATCAATCCAGTATTAAGATGGCTCAGTTTGAGGCACTTTATTGGAGGAGGTGTAGATCTCCCATTGGTTGGTTTGAAGTAGGTGAGGCCATAGTGTTAGGGCCTGACTTGGTATTTGTTACCTTAGAGAAAGTCTAGTTGATCAGGGAAAGACTTAAGACAGCTCAGAGCCAACAGAAATCGTATGCAGATATGTGCAGAAAGGATATCGAGTTCAAGATTAGTAAATATGTGTACCTAAAAATATCTAATATGAAAGGGATGAAGAGATTTGGTAAGAAGGGGAAACTCAATCCCCGATATGTCAATCCTTACCAAATTCTCAACCATTTCGAAAAGGTAGCTTACGATCTTGAGTTGCCTTCAGATCTATCCTCAGCACATCCAGTGTTCCACATCTCCTTACTAATGAAATGCATAGGTGAACCAACACTCATAGTCCCTGTAGAGGGCATAAATATTTAGAATAGCCTGTCTTATGAAGAGATTTCAGTCGAAATCCTTGACTATAATATTCTTAGGCTAAGGAACAAAGAAGTCTCTCTAGTCAAAGTTCTTTGGCAGAATCAGTCCATTGAAGGAGCTACTAGGGAAGCAGAAGCATACATACGAACCAAGTAACCTCACCTCTTCTCCACAGACTCAGACCCAATGTAAGGTGATAGCTTTCCTTAAGCTTATTCAGTTTCATATACAAACTTGGTATCAGTTACCATTGCATGTTCAGTTATGTATTCATGCATCAGATATGCATGCCCAGTATAAAAAACTCAGTTTATCAGTAATTCCAGACATGCATTCATGAATCATGTTCAATTATATGTTCATGCATCAAATATGCATGTTCAATAAAATAATTTAGTGTATCAGTGATCTCAGTCATGAAATCATGTTTCAGTTGTGCATGCCCAGTGTCTAAGTTTAGCCTCTCAGTCTCCGCAGTCTCATTCAAGGACGAATATTCCCAAGGGGAAGATAATGTAAGACCCCACAAAATCCTTAGATTAATTCAGTCCTCTGAGCTTGTTAAGGGGTCCCAGACTTAGAATATTCTAGCTAAGTATTCAGACTTAGTGTCATTCTAGCGTTCGAAAGTTTGCAATCTCATTTCATGGCCTTTATGTCCATTATAGGTGGATATTTAGGTTGAATCGTGATCAGGAATATCCGTAGGTATTTTCAGACAAGTTTTAGATTTTACAGACTTCGTTTGCAGCTCCTTTGGAATCCTCAAATAATTGATCAACGTGATCTTGGTTCTCCACATAGACTATCGCATTGATCAATGCTTTCCCCAGCTATCAATGTCAATTTCCAGTGAGTCGACATAGACTTGATGCGACGCATTGGCTATCGTGTTAATGCCTAAGATATGGTGTATCGGTCTGCACGTTAATGGTACAATTTTTTAGTCATTAAAAGACCACATCCTTGGGGGTATTTGGGTCTTTTTTACCTCAACCTTCATCCCCCAAAACACGAATTTAATCACTTTAGGGAGCAAATAGACTCATTCTTTCTCAAATTTTCTCTAGAACAAAACCCTAGAAGATTTAATTTCAAATCAAGAACTCAAGATTCCACTATCAACTTTCCAAAATTCCTTAACTAAGGTATCTGAAGTGTTCATCCAAGGGTCCCTTCCACCCTTGGAGTCCAAGAAACTATTTTTAGACTTCAAGTATGTGAATTCCATGTTGGTTTTGATAATGTCCATGTTTAAAAAAGGATTAATTGTGTTTTAAATCCATGTTTCATGATCAATTTCATGTGGGGTTAATTGATTTATATGTGTTACTATGTGAAATCTTGCTAAAACCTTCAAATGTTGAATTTAATATTGAAATTATGTGCTCACATGTTGATTAGTACTATGCATAATTTATTCCTTTCAAGGGATTGATGAATTTAACATGTGAGTTGATTAGTGAAGATATATCATGTTAGAATGTATTTAAGTTAATGACATGCAAGTGTTTGTTAAAATGCCCCAATGAATAAAGAATGATCAAATGCTTAGTTTACATGTTTCAAGTTTATGCCATGTCTCTTATTTTGTGCCATCGAGTCCTGAGGGTACTTGTACCTAACAATTTAGCTGATTATTTAGAGCCATGGTCAGTCATAGTACAATAACATTTATGTCACTATCAGTAGTACTCTCATTCAGTTACAAAAATCAGGAAAAACTCAATAGACTCAGTATTCTTCTAGTATAGTTCAGTACTCAGTCCAGTCCTCAGTAAACTCAGTCAGTTAACGGAATTTAGTAGTTTTCGATAGTCTACGGAACTTAGTGTACCCAGTCCGATTCAGTTAAATAGCAATATCAGTAAAAACTCAGTCCAGCCTAGTACAGACTAGAAATTTGTTCAGTGTCTATTCAGTTAGGAGTAGATTCAACACCGAGTTAACCCAGGGATTGGGGCATTCCAGCCAGCAGAGGGTTTAACCCTTAGTATCAATCTTTGCATTATAGAACTACGTAGCCAGCATAGGTTGAGATATTCTCCTTCTAGATATATTGAGGGTTGACATATCATATTTGAGTTATCCTGCTAACAAGGGTTAATTGAAGAAATTTCTGTTAGTGAGGGTTAACTTACAACTTGTCTTTAACCATGGAATGGTATTGAAACCCTTCCAACTAGGGTTATAAGTTTGACCCTAATCAGTTTAGAGAGGGGCATGTCAGTTAGATGATTACCTCCTACAGTCTCAGTTTCAGTCTAAGTCTCAGAATAGAATTCAGTTTAGTTCTACAAATTTAAGACTATTAGGCATTGTCACTTAGCTCAGTACGAAACTCGATATGGTTCCAAAATATTCAAAACTATTAGATACAGTCATTCAAATAATCAGTAATACAGTATTCATAAACTCAGATATCAGTTATTAGTATTCAAATTTAGTACTCAGTATTAGCCTAATCTAAGTTACAGTTTATGTATTCATGCATGTACTCTTACTCAGTTATACTCATGTTATTCAGTTATTATTATGCATGCATATGACTCCATACATTTTATCCTACTTCACTGAGCATACCAATATATTCAAAATACTAATGCATGCTTTTTTATTACGCTATGATGTCTTATATCATAGGTTCAGATGCACGGGATCCAGAGAACCCTTAATAGTTCAGATTATCAGCTTTCAGAGTAGTGGTGAGTCTCATAGTTTGAGGGAATTCTTATTATTTACAGTACTTCAATTTTATTTTAGTAGATTGAGTTAGTTAGGGTCTTGTCCTATCAACTCCACAGTTCAGATAGTTAGAGGCTTTTCACACTAGTGTATTTTCAAATAGTTGTTCAATTTTTCAGTATTTATATTCAAATTTATTTATAGATGTGAACCTTATGGCATATGTTTCCGCCTATTTATGCAATCATAATAGTATTTATTACATACTTATTGCAGCAGGTACTATCATGGGTTAGCTTGTGGTCCTTCGGGATTGTGAGCACCGTGTAGCGTTCGGGGTACAGACTCGGGGTGTTACAATTTCATGGTCCTATGTTCCATGTTACAGTGTTATAGCCATATTAATATTCTTTATCCAGATATCTCATTCAGTTCATTCCCACATTTTTTTCTCCTTAATGTTATTACAACCTCTTAGAAAAGTGTTTGATAAATACTCTAGTTGAGTATAAGCTCTCAGTATAATTCAGTCTGTATATCTAGCAATTCAGCTTAGTAGTCAGAAAAACAAGTGTTACTATCTAAAGTTTCATGAGTATGGACATTCCAAGAGATAATTTGTTCACATCCATGAAAATTGTGAATTCAGTTCAGTTCATGCATCATGTTTCAGATTCAGATATTCATACATGATTTAGTTTGTAAGTGTCCCATGCATCATCTCAGTCTTTCCTTATTATTTCAGCCAAGTCAGTAGCATTTGGGGAATGAATGATCCCAAGGGGCAGATGTTGTAATACCCTTAGTTTTTATGTCCTAAGCCTCTCATATTTTTTCACCAAAATAGATCTAGCTTGAGGTAATGGTTACTCATAAGTTGACTCTCTCGTTTAAATCTGAGCCTTAAAACCATTCTCATGTCATTGCATGTATTCACAAAATCAGTTCAGTTCATGTATCATGCTCAGACTCAGTTATGAAATCATGTTCCAAGTCATGCATGTTCAGTATATGGTTGTAGTTACCTTATTATTCTCAGTCTAACCAGTCTCATTTGAGGATGAATGATTCTAAGGGGGAGATAATGTAACACCCCGCATTCTTAATCTAGAAATCAAATCGTTATTTCTACGTGTGTAAACTCTAATCCCATGATTTATCTTTGAATACATGTTTCATAATCTTTATCATAGTGTGTGAAGTGATTTATAGGTGAAAAATGTCATAGGAATTACTTAGAGCAAAGTTGAGCTAAGAACCTTTGATTCGGCTAAATTTTGGTGTTCGATACTATAAGGGTCTACTTTAACATGTATAAATTTTTATATATGTGGAATTTTAAGATCAAGACCCATCAAATAATAGATAATTGAGTTAGCTTTCCAACGATACAAAGTTTTTCTTAATCCGATACCCGAGCAAAAAGTTAGGGCCTTTTCCATGAGAGGCAGGGTACGCAATTTGGCGGTGGCACGTTGCTCTTTCCACACAATATGGGATGCGAAGAGTAGAATATTCCCCCTCTGTTTCATCTGCTTAAGTTTCAAGGGTCACTTTGTTACTTCCCCTAAGACCTAATCATCCAAGGCACGAATTATAACACCTAAAAGGGCGTTATTTGCCCATCTTCCTCAAAATTTCTCATGTAGAAACCCTCCTCTTCCTAAGAACGAAATATAAAACTTTCTCTCTAAGAATTCAGGTATCCATGCTCTAAATTTATGTTTTTCTTAAAAGGATTCAATATTCAATTACAAGATTCTTTCAAAAATTTGTTCAATTAAGGTATGTAGGGTTTATGAAATAGGATCCTCTCTCATCCTTGTGCCCGAAACTTACCTTAAATATTAAAGTTTATGTTTTGCAATTAGGGTTCATACCCAATCATCCATATTCTTGAATTATGATATTTCTATGAGATTAAAGGATTTTAGTGCATCAAGATTTTCTTATATCTATGTTTCCTCACTAATTTTACATTCAAGCCATGTTATTAGCTTTATCATGTGAATTATGGTTCTATGTAATTCAAAAACCCAAACTTACTTGTGATGGTTGGTCAATACCAAGTCAAATAATTAAGCTCATGTATTTATCCCTATAGACATGATCCCCTTTTCAAGTTCAATTGCTTCTATGTCATAGCTCACTGATTTCATGTTGAATCCCTGAATTATGAAATTATCTATGTAATTATGTTGTTTTCTCATATCTAAGACATTACCATGTTCAAGTTCATTCTTCTCACTCATTTTGGTGAAATTTTTATGCCTTGGGTCTTGGATCATGGCTCCCATATTGCATTTTTAAGGGGTAGTATCATATTTAATGAATCATTCAGTGCTGGGGGGTTATGAACACCCGATACCTATGTGTTTACTTATGCTTCAGATCTTTCAAGTAATATTTTAGTGAAACCATGAGTCTTATTATTTACTTAAATATTTAAGATCATGATGGGCACTATCAGTTATAATAAATAATATACAGTTCAACTTAATTCAGTTTAATACCAGTGTAAGGTTAGTTAGGAGTAGGATTTAGCACCGAGTGAACCCAGGGATGGGCGATCACCTGCTAGAAGAGGGTCTGTACCTTCGTAACAATCCCTGAGTTCTAGAACTATATAGATAGCATAGGTTTGATATGTTTTCCTAGCAGTTGAGGTTTGACACATATCTCATGAGAGCATCTGCAAGTAGAGGGAGACTCCTTAATCCTTTGGGACACTAGTTCAGTGGATCCACACAACCAGTGTTGGTAACCGTGGAACGGTACTGACACCCTTTAGATTGGAGTTACATGTTAGACCCCGATAAGCTCAAATTGGGGCATGTTGGTTACATAATACCTCCCACAATTTCAGTCAAGTTATTTAAACTAAGTAAAGTTTAATATTACATGATCAAAATTCAAATATCAGTTAATTAGCATTAAGATATCAGTTAATCAGTATGCAGATATCAGTTAATCAACATACAAATACTATTTAATCAGTATTCAGATGTTGGTTGATCAGTATTCAGATGACAGTTATACAATATTTATGTATTACCTCTTCCCACCTTCAGTTCTTCTTATTATACAAAAGTAAATATTTAAGAAACTAAGTGTAGTGATTTACCAACTTATCAAATCATGTTTTTTACTTTTGGTTTAACATACTTAAGATTTCAGTTTACTTCAGTATCTTGATGAGTCTACTTTCATTTAGCATGCATGTTTTAAGATTATATAGGTAATCAATTTTACGTATTGAATTCACCCCCACTTAATCAGTACATTCCAAAGTACTGATCCAAATATATGTTTATGTGCTACATTGTCTGATAATGTAGGTACCAGTTGTAGTCTACACATCAGAATAAAAAAGTTTGCAGCTTCCGGCTAGCAGGTGATGAGTTCTCCTATTTCAGGGACTCCAATAGGTTGTAGTTCATGCACTGTATTGTATTTATTCATATGTATTGATTAGTGGTAGTTGTACACACGTCCCAACTATCTATAGTCAGTATAGTAGAAGCATCATAGAGAGTCAGTCATAGTCATGAAATGTAAATTTTAGTTCTCTCTTCAGTTTTATCAAGTTGTAAACTTTATCAGAATGATATTATCTAGATTATATCATGAATATGTTTTCGTACCACAAACTTAGCTATTCTATATATTTTAATTCAGATTCTCAAGTATCATGTCAGTTCATGGGTTAGCTTGGGATCACTTGTGGATCTACGTACCATGTTACAACAAGGAAGTAGTCTCGGTTCGTGATATCACCTGACCCGTACCCACACCATATGACTCATATGATGAGTTGTTACTAGGACAGTGAGTTTAAAGCTTAAGAATTTTCTAAGGGACAAAATCCATGGTGTTTCAATTCTCCCCTAGTTGGATCATTTATCCTCGAATGATGGGACAAGGTAGTGATTATCATGATTAAATCCCCAAACATCACTACTCTTACATTTAAGATAGAAAATAGATTACCAAGGATTTCACAATTTACTTTAACAAAGGTAGAAAACAAAGATTGTAATAACAACACATACCTCAACCACGATTTTTCGAAAAGGGGAATAGGAATGGATATTTGGACTATATGCCCTTTTAAGCTTCCTATGTATCCTTTTCCACTTTGTGGTTCCTCCATATAAACTTTTGCAATGCTACGTCCTTGGTCAACAACTGACGAACCAGCCGATCCAATATTTCAACATGGACCTCTTCATAAGACAGGGAATCTGAAATACTAATATCCTTAATACGCACAATTTGTGATAGATCACCTACTCACTTCCTCAACAGAGAAACATAGAACACCGGGTGAATGAAGCTCAAACTAGAAGGCAACTCCAACTAATACGCAACATGGCCAACTCTTCTCCAAAGCAAGTACGGACCAACATACCGTGGACTTAGCTTTCTCTTCTTCCCAAACCGCATCACTCCCTTCATGGAAGATGCCTTCAAGAACAACCTATACCCAACCACATACTCTAACTTTCTATGCTTCACATTTGCATAGGACTTTTATCGACTTTAGGTAGCATTAAGACTATCCCAAATATCCTTCACCTTCTCTATGGCTTGGTGAACAAAATATGGACCAAACACTCCCCCTCACCAACCTTTAAGAACCCAATAGGAGTACTACACCTCCTACTATACAAGACCTCAAACAAATCCATCCCAATGCTAGAATGGTAGCTATTATTATATGTAAACTCTACAAAAGGAAAATGCACAACTCAACTACCGCCATAGTCAATCATGAAAGATCTAAGCATATCTTCCAATGACTAAATAGTTCTTTCCTCTTACCCATTCGACTGCGGGTGGGAAGAGATACTAAGACTCATATTGGTTCCTAAACCTTTCTTAAATGACCGCAAAAAGTGAGATGAAAACTGCGTACCACGATCTGAGATAATAGATATCTCTTAGAGGTACAACCTTGAATAATCCTCTTCCAAAAAATTTGTCCTCACTGGCAAAAAATGAGCAAACTTAGTCATCCTATCCACAATGACATAAATTGATCGCTTCCTACTTCCATACAGGCAACTTAATCTCTTTATATAACACTCTGGGCCTTATGTGCTCAACTTTAACTTGTTGTCTCACCATGCACTTAACAAAAAACTAGCCACATCCCACTTCATATTGTTCTACCAATATATTTCCTTAAGGTCTTGATACATTTTCATCGAGCCACGATGAATATTATACCACGACTCATATGTCTCATCCAAGATCTTCTCTCACAATCCATCCACATTTGGAATGCACAATCTCCCTTGATACCGCAAGGTACTATCACCACTAACCTAAAATGCCATTACTTTCTGCCCTTTCTTCCCACCTACATCACCCTTGATCCTTATCAAGAAAGGATCCAACACTTGCTTCTCTTTTACCTTAGCACCCAAGGATGACTTCGCCACCTCCTGAACAAATACACCACCATCCTCAAAGTCTTATCCAAGCGGTGAACTTCTTTCACAATATCCCATTTTTTCTTATACACATGAGCTATACTCCCTATGGATAACCTGCTAAGAACATCATCAACCATGTTAGCTTTACCTGGATAGTAGTGAAGGCTCATGTCCTAACCCTTGAGTAGCGCATGCTATCTCTTTTGCTAGAGGTTCAGCTCTTTCTAAGTAAATATATATTGTTGGCTCTTATGATCAAAAAATATATCCGCATACACGCCATACAGATTGAGACGTCATATTATCAATATGAACACCACAACCAACAATTCTGAGTTATGAGTTAGATAATTCTTCTCATGCCCCTTCAATTGATAGGAGGCATAAGCTATCACTTTGCAATGTTCTATCAAGACGCAATCAGTCCCAACATAGGATGTATCATAATAGACCACAAACCCATTAGTGCATTTGGGAAAAGTCAAGGCTAGAACCGAAGTTAGTTTATCCTTTAGTTTCTCAAAACTACCCTTACAAGAATCAGACCATAAGAACTATATCTTTTTCTGTGTTAACCTAGTCAATGAGGAAGCTATAGTCAAAAAACTTTTCACAAACCTCTTATAGAAACCAACTAAACCAAAGAAGCTCACAATATCGATTGGAGTCATCGTTCTTGGACACTTCTTAACCACTGCAACTTTCTGCGGATCCACTATAATTCCTTCACTAGAGAGGACATGACCTAGAAAAGAGAAAGCATTCAACCAGAATTCATATTTTAAAAATTTGGCATATAACTGTTGAAATTTTAGGGTTTTCCACATAATGCGGAGGTATCAACATGATCCACCTCGCTCTTAAAGTACACAATAATGTCATCTATGAACAAAATGATGAACAAAATCTAAAAACTGATGAAAGACTCTATTTATTAAATCCATGAATACTTTTGGGGCATTGGTCAATCCAAAAGACATAACCAAGGACTCAAAATACCCATATCGGATATGGAACGTAGTCGTAGGAATATCCACCTCCCTAATCTTTACCTGATGATACTCAAATCGAAGATCAATCTTAGAGAAAAACTTAGCACCCTGAAGCTAATCAAACAAATGATCTATCCTTAGAAGATGGTATTTGTTATTTATCATCACCTTATTTAACTGCGATAATCAATACACATTTGAAGGAAACCATCTTTTTTTGCACGAATAACATCGGTGCACACCAGCGAGACACACCAGGACAGATAAAACCCTTATCTAAAAGATTCTTTAGATTCTCCATAAGCTACTTTAACTGAATTGGAGCTATTCTTTATGGTGGAATAAAGATAAGTTGAGTGTTCGAAACAAGGTCAATTCCAAAATTTATCTCTCTATCGGGAGGGACACCAGGAAGGTCGTTAGGGAAGACCTCAAGGAATTTATTCACCACTGAGATAAAATGTAAGGAAGGACCCTCCGAGTTAGAATCTTTAATCCAGACTAGATGATAGAGAGACCTCTTGAAAATTAACCTCCTAGCTCTAAGATATGACATAAACCTCTCCTTAGGATCTAGGGAACTACCTTCCCACTTAATAACCGGCTTACTAGGGAATATAAAGATGAACTTATGAGTCAAAAAGTCAAAATCAACCATGTATAAGTCAAACTGATCAACCAAAGTATCCCTACCACTTATAGATATAACATAACCCCTATAGACTCTTCTAGCCGCCATAGAGTTACCCACCAGTGTAGAAAGAGAAAAAAGGTCCAAAATACACACAAGATCGAAATCAAAATGCCCAGCCACAAATAGGGTCACATAAGAAAGAGTGGACTGATAACACTTAACCTACACCTCTCTTACAAGAATGTAAGCAATCGTTGTCAATATATAACCCGACTAGGTTGGGGTCTAATCCCATAGGGAATATGGTGTGAATTTGAGTTATCTATGAGTTAATCAACTGATAGTTATCAGTTTCCTATGAATGGGGGTTTTTGGAAAGGTAACAAATAATTACTTCTTAATTCAGTGTTTGAAATCAATATGATAAGGAAAACCAGAGTTATGTTCGCTATGGGTGTTGGGATTTGACAGACGCTAGTAACAGTTCAAGATTCTTGTAGTAGGTAGGAATAATAGACTATCCTTGTCGAAGTTATGTCTAAAGGTTTATCAACCTATTTAGACGTTTATTCACCTAATTCTCTGAACTTAGGGAATTTATATTTCCTAACAGGATGTTATCTCAAGTTAATTAGTCTTGTTACAACATTAATTATTAAGTGGAAGTTTGATGCTTCTAAGTCCCTGTTGATAATTCACTTCTTACTAGGGTTGATTTCTTATCTCAAGCAAATCACCAGTAAGAAAGGCCTATTGTTTGCAACCAATAGTCAGAGTATAAAATAATGGAATTAACAAGAAGTTTCTACCACCGTTAGAATTTTGAACACTTAGTTACGTTACAAACCTAAACCCATAGATCCCGCAACTCGGGTTAAGGGAATTTAGCTACTCATAATAAAATAATCAAGGCAACAAGTTGAATTCATAGTTTGATATATGAACTTACAGCAAAATGAATAGCAACAAGTGTTTCTCAGATTTGATTCACAGTAGAAAATCCCAAAATAATTGTAATAATCTCTCCAAAAATAATTGTAAAGTTTAAGTCAAAAAAACTAGAGAGAAGAGATTCTCAAAATGCCAGTCCCCTCCTTTATGATTAGAAAACCCAAACATATGCTTTAAATACTTCAGCCTAATTATGGAAACAAAAACATAGATCATAGTGTTTTCTCTGACAGGCAACGGATGTGTGATGGCTTATTAGGAGTCTAACGACTAATCAAGAATGTCGTCAGCTCCTCTTCACTTTTGACAATCTTTGCCTTAGGTTGACGATGAGACCTGATGGCTTATCAGACATGTGATAACTTATCAGAATTATCGTCGTTTCTTCACTTCAAACCCCATACCTTGCCTAAGCCTAACGATGAGCCTAACGGCTTATCACACTTCTGATGGACTATCACAGATGTTATCATGAATTCCAGCTGAAGCCCACTCTCTGTCTAAGCCTACCAACAAGACTGATGGCTTATCATACTTCTGATGGCCTATCACAGATGTCTTCATAATTTCAGCTGAAACCCATTCTCTATCTAAGACTGACAGCAACTCTGATAGCTTATCACAAGGCTGACAACTTATCAGGCAAGTTGTCAGCTATACTTCCCTCTCTACTTGCTCAGAAATCAACTCTTTTACTTCTATTATTGTTGGTTATCTTGCATCTTGACTTTTACTGCAATATCGAACATAAAACAATCAAAAATGATAAAAGTTGCTTAAGACTTTGCAATTATTCTTAGTTAAAAGCCTCACATATGTTAGCATCTTCTCACACATCAACACCCTCAATTTAAAATAATTATTTGTCCTCAAGAAACTAAAACACACCCAAGAGGATATAGAGTACATTCGGCAGTCAACTATCCATATAATCTCAAAACCTCTTCACCATCTCCGAGGTCAATTAATTTAAAAACAACAACTGTGCATATTATTGAAGAACAACAATGCGACACACAGGAATCAAGATATGGCATCGATTCAGCAACAAAAATCATACATGTACCAAGATTACACTATCAAAACAAGTTAGCAACTAGCAACGTAACTAGTGTGCCCTCACTATAAAAAAGTCTCACTCCACTTATATCAGACATCACATATGTAACCATAGGGACAATCAAAAGACACTTACTCTCATAATGAATTTCCAATCAATGTATGCCAAATACCATAGGCTTGCCCTTATTTTCATTACCAAGCTTTTCAGACAGGTTAGCTAGGATCACTATAGGTCTTCTCTTTGGCTTGTAATGTAGGCTAGGGGCTGGTATGATACTTAATGATATTTAAAGTGACTAAGCCTCCTTGACACTATACTAACTTCTGGGGTCTCACTTATTAACCTTTTTCTATTCTTCTCTTTTCTTGATCACACATATTAAGGATGGTTGAGGTCTTTTCTACAATCATTTCTTTTTTTTCACTACTTTTCTTTTCTTGTTCCTTTCCACCGCACCCAGCTTTTTATTCTTTTCTTTTATTATACCTTTTTTCATACTTATTTTACATCATGCACCCCTATGAAATCCACTCTCAACTTAGGCCATTTGCCTAAGTCAATATGCACAGTGTCCAAGGAGGACCTGGGCCAAAACAGGTTCATTATAATATAAATGAGATGGTGATCGGTATCATAAAAAAAATAGGCTATTTAGGCTCAAAATAGGGATCAAGGGATATTATGCATACAGGGAAGTTCATTTAGGCTAAAAGTGGGCTAATATCAAAATGACCTATTATCTTTTCCTAACTCCTATCCTTCAATCTAGGTAAGACTAACCGGGCAGGTTCTGGATTTAACATACAAAGGGAACTAAGTAAGATCTCACACGCACATAGAACACAAGTATATCACAAGTTACTACTTATCCAGTTCATGCAATTGTTTAGCAATGATTATCAAGTCAGTAGAACTGATAACACAATAAGATGCATAGTGGTCACAATTAAATACAAATCACATAGTTAAACAATCAGACCATTTGAGAGGTGTTCACAAAATAACAAAACCACGTTAACTTACTCAGGTACTTGTATTTCTCTTATTCAACTACAAAATATTACAACAATAAATCACCCTACACCCTCAGCTTAAAATCAAAGAAAAACTAAACTAAGGATTAGAGTATACCTGGAGTAGATCAAGCACAGGGTTCATGGGTTGCCTTCCATGTAATGCCAGATTTAACGTCGCATCACGACTTAGTTATCTTGATTCATTTAGACTTCATTGAGACTGATAGTAGCAATACTTTTCATCGAGTCGTTTGGACCGATGTAAAGTTTAACTCATTGCCCATTAACCTTAAAGATGTTGTCGTCTTCATTTTCAAGTTCTACTACTCTATATGAGTAGACTTGACTAACTCTAAATGGGCCTTACCACTTGGATTTAAGCTTACCTGGGAACAGTTTGAGTCTAGAATTGAATAGAAGCACCAAGTCACCTTTTTGGAAATCTCATTTCTCGATCCTCCAATCATGATACTTTTTTATTTTTTCTTTGTATAGGTATGCTCTTTCATATGCCCTATAATGAAATTCATCCATCTCATTCATTTGTCCCAGTCTTAGCTCTGCTATTTCCATTCAATTCAAATTTAACTTTTTGAGTACCCATAAAGCCTTGTGCTCCATCTCTATTGGTAAGTGGAATGCTTTTCCATAGACTAAATGGAATGGTGACATGCCAATGGGTTTCTTTATAATGGTCTAATTGCCCATAAGGCATCATCGAGCTTTCGAGACCTGTCTTGCCGACTAGCGTTCACCGTTTTGGCTAGGATGGCTTTAATATCTCGATTTGACACCTCCACTTTCCCACTAGCTTATGAGTGATATGGAGTGTCTCTTCTATGCTTATTCACCCCATATTTCGATAAGGCAACTCAAAATACTTTGTTACAAAAATGAGATCCTCCATCGCTTATAATAGTATATTATACTCCAAAGAGAGATAAAATGTTCTTCTTGATAAAAGCAATAACCCTCTTTCCTTCATTATCAGACAAGGAAACAACTTTGACCAATTTCAAGACATAGTCAACAACAACTAAAATATACTTCATCCTATACTAGCTTACAAAAGGACCCACGAAATCAATGCCCTAGACGTCAAACAATTCCACTTCAAGCATCTTAGTCAAAGGCATCTCATGTCTTTTGGAGATCGACCCCTGCCTTTGAAATTGGTCGTATTTTAGCAGAAATTTATGATCATCCTTGAATAATGTTGGCCAATAGTAGCCACTCTACAATACCTTTCTAGTCGTTCGGTCACCTGCATGGTGACCTCCAACTGGGGAAGCATGACATACTTCCAATATAAATAATACATCCACTTCTGGTGCACATCTTCTTATAATATTATCAGCACATCACCGAAAAAGATATGGCTCACCCAGAAGTAATGTGTCACATCATGAAGGAATTTCTTTCTTTGATGCAAAAAAAGGTTTTCTGGAATGACCTCACTCACAACATAATTTGCAAAATCAGGGTACGAAGGAATTTTCTCCATGCTAGCATCCAAGATCTCCTCTTTAGGAAATGCATCATTTATCTCTATTTCATCACTAGCTTCCTGCTCACCTTCCATTCTAGATAGATAATCCGCAACTTGGTTTTCACATCCCTTCCTATCTTTGACTTCCAAGTCAAATTCTTATAGCATCAACACCCATCTAATCAGCCTTGGTTTTGCATCCTTCTTAGACATAAAATACCTTAAGGCTGCGTGGTCAGTGTGGACTACCACCTTGGTCCCAAGCAGGTAAGCCCTAAATTTCTCAAAAACATTCACTACAGACAGGAGTTCCTGTTCAGTGAAGGTGTAGTTCTTTTGAACTCCATTCAGCTATTTACTGGCATAATATATTGGATGAAATAGTTTGTCCTTCTCTTGCCCCAATATAGCTCCAAGGGAAACACCGTTTGCATCACACATGATCTCAAACGATTTTGACCAGTCCGGCACAACAATGATAGGGGCCTCGACCAGCTTCTTTTTAAGGCATTAAAATGCCTTCAACCAATCATCATCGAAGGAGAACTTTAATTCTTTCTCCAAAAGTTTTCAAAGTGGATTTGCAACTTTAAGAAGTCTCTTATAAACCTCTGGTAAAAGCCAGCATGTCCAAGAAAACTATGCACTCCATTCACTGAAATAGGAGTTGGTAGTTTCTCGATAACTTCTACCTTGGGTTGATCAACCTCTATCCCTTTTGCTGAAATTTTTGCCCGAGAACGATGCCCTCCTTTACCATAAAGTGGCATTTCTCCCAATTAAGCACCAAATTAAATTCAACACATCGTTGCAAGGCCATACTCAAATTTTCCAAACACAGCTCAAAAAAATCTCCCTCCATAGTGAAATCATCCATGAACACCTCTAAGGTGTCCTCCACCATTTCTGAGAAAATAGACATCATGCACCATTGAAAAGTAGCGGGTTCATTGCATAGCCCAAACGACATCCTCTTAAAGACAAAGGTTCCATATGGGCATGTGAATTTTATCTTCTCCTGATCTTCAGGAGTAATACAGATCTGGTTATATCCAGAATAACCATCTAAGAAGAAATACCACCCCCTTCTGGCTAATCGATCAAGTATTTAGTCCATAAAGGGCATCGAAAAGTGGTCTTTCAAAGTCCATGAGTTTATTTTGCAGTATTCCATACAAACTCTCCACCCAGTCATAGGCTTGAGTGGAATCAATTAATTCTTTTCATTTGCAACAACAGCCATGCCCCTTTTTTTGGGCACGCATTGAACTGGGCTAACCCATTTACTGTCAGAAATAGGGTAAACCACTCTGCATCTAATCACTTAATAATTTCCTTCTTAACCACCTCTTTCATTGATGGGTTAAGACAGCGCTGGTGCTCAATGGTTGAAGTACAATCTTTCTCAAATTGTATTTTATGCGTGCAGATGCCAGGGGGAATGCCAATAATATCTGCAATAGTCTATCCTATTGCTCTTTTGTACCTCAAAACTACTGGAATAAGTGCTTATACCTGTTGCTCGCCCAAATCAGCTGAAATAATAATGGGTAGAATGATTTTGTTGCCCAAAAACACTTACCTTAAATGCCCTAGCAGTTTCTTTAATTCCAACACCGGTGGCTTTTCAATGGATGGCTTAGTCGGTGGTGTTGGTCGATTAGAAAGATCAAGATCTAACTTCTTAGTAGAATAAGAGTATGAGTCCATTCCTAAAAAGGAACAAATAGTCTCTTCATACTCCTCAATACCTTTACGATCAAAATTCATTATATCTGCGGCTAAAGGCTCGATAACAAATTTCTCCTCTTTTGACACCTCCTGCTTATCCTCATAATATACATCAACGATTGATAACACACTTATTTCTTTATGATTTTTCATTGATTGTCACACATCAAATCACACCGCCTTATCATTCATCCTAAATAAGAGCTCATTAGCTCATAAATCAATCAACACACTTTCGATTGCGAGGAAAGGTTGACCAAAGATTAAGGGCACTTCAAAGTCCACCTCGCAATCCAGAATAATTAAATTCGCAGGAAATATGAAGCTAGCTACCTTCACTAACACATCATACAAAATACCAACAGGTCATTTTACTGACCTATTCGCTATCATGAGTCGCATGTTGGTGGGTGTGGGATTTACCAAACCCTGCTTTTTATATACAGCCAGCGGCATCAGATTAATGCTCGTTCCCAGATCACATAAGGCCTTAGCGAATTCCATAGACCCAATAATACAAGGAATAATGAATACTCCTGGGTCTTCCTTTTTCTGCACCAAGGACCTCATAGAAATAGTGTTACAATGATGGAGATTATCCTCTAGTTTGTATCTCACCTCTCATTTCTTTATCACAAGGTCCTTCATGAATTTAGCATACCCTGACATTTGCTCGAGTGCCTTCACCAAAGGTACATTTATTTTTAACTGCTTTAACATTACCATAAATTTACTAAATTTTATGTCATTAACCTTCTTCTTCAATCTTTGAGGAAAGAGAGGTGGTGGTCTTGGGAGAGTTTTCACCACTACTTCCTTTTCCTTCTCTTTTCCTTGTTCCAGAACATCATCAGAACTATCCCTCTTCCCAGACTTCACTGGACATTCTTCTTTGGGTTCATCATCTACTTCAGACACACCTTTAATCAAACTTTTGCCCACAGAAGGGCCAGGTAATATTTTACCACTTATAGTGGTAATTTCCATACATGAGCCATCATTCGGTGGATTTTGAACTATATCACTACATAACGTTCCACTCTTTCTTTTGGTTCAGTGATGCAGAGAGTTGGCTCATTTGCTGTTCCAGCTATTTGATTGAAGTGGAGTGCGAGTTTACCAACAGACTCATTGAGGATAGATCGGTCTTCATGGCAGTCACCCCTGAGTTGGTAGCCTTCACTCCCTTTAACAGTTTAGCCTTCATGTCCTCCAGGGACATCTTTTCAAAACTTGTTATCGCAGCCTGATGATTTCCAAGAGGGACATATAACCCGCCCCTATCATTATTGCTTTACAATAACCTTGCTCCTGGTTCTTATATCCAGCCTTGTTATAATAAGTCCAACCTTGATTTCCTTGGCTATTTCTTCAGAACCCCCCTGATTATTTACATAGTTCACCTCTTCTTCTGAGTCAGACTCCACTTTGCTCTTTGATCCCACAGCCTTCACTTTCTTAGTTTTACCTGATAGTAAATACTTGGTTAGCAAGTCCATAGGCGAATATAGGTGAGCCATGTCTTGATCATACTCCTCATCTCTTCTCCATTGTTTTGCAGTCATACCAACAGAAATATTTGGGCTTGCTACCATAGAGTCCCTGGTATGTAATGCCCAACTCTATTTGGTCATTCTCGCAAGCATTTCTGAAGCCTCTAGGATGTAAGATTAACAAACAAACTACCAACAACATTATCTACAATTGTTTTTGTCATAAAGTAAAGAACCCTGTACAAAGTCTTCATCAAGTGTATGTCCGTCATGTTGTGGTTCGGACACCGCGTCAGTTTTTTTTTGAATCTCTCCCAGGTTTTATGCAAGGCTTCCGTTAAGAGCTATCCAAAGTTACTTTTCTCATCCCTCAACTGTACCCTCCTATAAGGTGGAAAGAACCTTTTTAGTAAAGCTCCTTTAAACTGCCTCCAGTTGGTTATAGAATCGGGTGTCAGCTCATTAAGCCATAATGTTTCCTCCCCAGACAGAGACAACGAAAACAATCTCAAACGGATAGCATTCTTACCCATTCCTGGATTATAAAAAGATTTACAAATGGTTACAAAGTTCACCAGATGCAAGTTTGGATCACCCCCAGGAAGGCCACCAAACAACCTCTTCAGATTAAGGAGTTGAATCATAGAACTCGTAATGTTGAATTTGGCCCCAGGTGCTAACGGTGGAGGAATAATTTTACCCATTGCACCTATTCCATCCATTGCATCATCATTATCATTGAGTTCATACTGGACCGGCTGGTGATCTTTCCTTCCTTAGAACGGATGGTTCCTGTTAGCATTATGTTGTACTGGTGCACCTATTTACTCTGCATGCCTTGGGTTACTAGGGTTTAGCAAATCCTTGTCTCCCAAGTCGTCATCCTCAGGATTTGGATTCCATACTTGTTGACTGTTATTCTACATATTCACCTGAGCTCTAGCTAAGGCTGCTAACCTGCCATCCTCCTACTAGTCTGCCAATCTGCCAATTAGTTGCGATTTTTGATTAAATAGTAATGATGGTTCTACGAAACTTCTGGTTCTTGGAAAGCACCACAAAAGTCCTGCAGAAAAAAACAACAACAAATAAATATAAAACTAGGAAACTTGACTAACAGTCAATTAGCGTACACAACTTCAGTTTACAACTGTATTCCCCGGCAACGACGCCATTTTTGATAACGCTCAAACTATACCTCTCATATGAGAATGTAAGAGATCGTTGTCAATATATAACCCAACTAGGTTAGGGTTGAATCCCACGGGGAATATGGTGTGAATTTGAGTTATTTGTGGCTTAATCAACTGATAGTTATCAGTTTCCTATGAAGGGGTTTTTTAGAAAGGTAACAAATAATTACTTCTCAATTCATTGTTTGAAATCATTATGAGAAGAAAAACCAGAGTTATGCTCACTATGGGTGTTGGGATTTGACATACGCTAGTAACGGTTCAAGATTCTTGTGGTAGGTAGGAACAAAAGACTATCCTTGTCGAAGTTATGCCTAAATATTTCTCTACCTATTTAGAAATTTAACCACTTAATTCTCACGAACTTAGGGAATTTATATTTCATAACAGGATGTTATCTCATGTTAATTAATCTTGTTATAGCATTAATTATTAAATGGATGTTTGATGCTTCCATGTCCCTATTGATAATTCACTTCTTACTAGGGTTGATTTCTAATCGCAAGCAAATTACCAGTAAGCAAAGCCTATTTTTTGCAACCAATAGTTAGAATATAAAATAATGGAATTAACAAGAAATTTCTACTACCGTTAGAATCTTGAACACTTAGTTACATTACAAACCCAAACCCATACATCCCATAACTCAGGTTAAGGGAATTTAGCTACTCATAATAAAATAATCAAGACAATAAGTTGAATCATAGTTTTATATATGAACTTACTGCAAGATGAATAGTATAGTAACAAGTGTTTCTCAAATTTGATTCACAGTGGAAAATCCCAAAACAATTGTAATAATGTCTTTAAGAATAATTGTAAAGTTCAAGTATAAAAAACTCGAGAGAAGAGATTCTCAAAACGTCAGTTCCCCCCCTTTATGATTAGAAAACCCTAACATATGCTTTAAATACTTCATCCTAATTATGGAAACAAAATCATAGATCACAGTATTTTCTCGGAAAAGTGATGACGTGTGTGACGACTTATTAGGAGTCTGACTACTTATCAGGAATGTCGTCAGCTCCTTTTCACTTTTGACAATCTCTGCCTTAGGTTGATGATAATACGTGATGGCTTATCTGATATATGATGACTTATCAGAATTGTCGTCATTTATTTACTTCAAATACCATTCCCTGCCTAAGCCTAATAATGAGCCTGACGGTATATCACACTTCTGATGGCCTATCACAGATGTCGTCACGAATTCCAACTGAAGTCCATTCTTTGTCTAAGCTTAACGACAAGCCTAATGACTTATCACACTTTTGACGGCCTATCACAGATGTCATCACGAATTCCAGCTGAAACCTATTCTCTATCTAAGGCTGACTGCAACTATGATAGCTTATCACAAGGCTGACGACTTATCAGACAAGTCATCAGCTATACTTCCCTCTCTACTTGCTAAAAAATCAACTCTTTTACTTCCGTTATTGCTGGTTCTCTTGCATCTTCACTTCTACTACAATATCAAATAGAAAACAATCAAAAATGACAAAAGTTGCTTAAGACTGAGCAATTATTCTTAGTTAAAAGCCTCAAATGTGTTAGCATCGGCTCACACATCATGGACCCCAGATCTAGTAAATAATACACATCATGAAAAAAGAGTTTCAACATATCATTAATGAAATAAGGCAATACCTCAGACTCTTGATGAGTAGTGATAGCATATAGTTGGTTTTCTCTTGTATTGGAGCCAGATGGTGTACCCTTTGGCATCGCAGTTGATGAAGCGGAAACCAGAACCTTGTTTTCCCCAGAAGCGACCTTAGCCACTGGAAAATTTCTAATCATGTGTCCTGGCTGACCACAGTTGAAGTACTTGTCTTTTCCTTCAACACAGTAACCTCGATGTAATCAACCACAAAATCTATAAGAAGGTTAGGATAGAGATGATTGGACCATACTATCCTGAGATTAGGCACCCTATGCCCTATGATTTTTTCCACAAATAAAATTCCTATCACCCAACAGCTTTAGGTAGGGAGCACTAGCCATAGAGTACGACCCAAAATTGCCCCTCTTCTTTTTGGAACTTTTTCCATTATAATTTTCACTCTATTGTTGTCCACCATCCTACTCAAAAAATCTAAACTTCTTGCTCTGCCTTTATCCTATCTTTGCCTACTTCCTCTTTTCTTCCTTGACCTGCTGCATGTGCCTAACCAACTTGGAGATGTCAATGTCGTTGTTCAACAACGCATCCTTACTCTCTAAAATCAAGTCTTGGGACAACCCAGAAGTGAACTTCCGCATACTAGCCCTCGTGCTAGAAAATAACTCCAGAACATATCGAGATGACTGGTGAAACATCAAGGCATACTCCTTGAATAACATCTTGCCTTGCTTTAGGTTAAAAAACTCTTCCGTCTTCGTCTCCCTTAACTCCTGAGGAAAGAAACGGTCTAGAAAAGTACTAGAGAAATATCCCCCAATCCTGACTCAGCATCGTTACCCCTACACTGTTTCTATTTCTCATACCATTGGTATGCTACATCTTTCAGTTGGTAGGTAGAAAATTCCACACCCTTCATATGAGTAGCATTCATAACGCAAAATATTTTCTCCATCTTATAAATAAAACTGTAAGGATCCTCCTCATCCTTGATACCAGTGAACACAGATGGCCCTAACCTCATAAACTGGAAAACCCTTGTAGCCTCATAAGATAGATTAACAAAAGCACCACGCTCGGCCTTAGAAGCTACCAACTGTGCCAATATATGTATAGACTGATGAAACTAAACATTTGTCACATCAGCCTGAGGAGCTTGAGAATGACTGGAGGGGACCGTTGGAACTCCAGAAGGATTATCAGGAACTGGACCCATAGGCCGAGTATGGACCTCAAAAGTTGGATGGGTCCCATCAATATTGTCCTAAAGTAGGACAGAGCAGTTTTCGCAAACTTAAGGTCATTTAGGAGGCATGATCTAAAAAGCGAGCAAATGGGTATGATAGAATATTTCATGACCTTGGACTCCACAACTCAAAAATAAAACACAAGAAAAAGTAATATTCCTAAATGCCTCATAGCCCCTCCCTTATGAGTGTGGTGTTCTACACAGCCTTAAAAGAGACTGTAGTCTACATGGTTTTGTGGACTCCCAATTGACCATAAACTTAGTGCTCTAATACCAATGTGACATGACCCGAACCATGGCCTAGTACATTTATCAACATGTAAAACCTCCCTCTCATCAATTTGAAAATCAACCTTAAATCACTCAACACTAGTTAAGAACATTGATACCATGCTTTGAAATAACATTCTTCAACTCATAACATTCTAAAATCAAGAAGTGTTGCAATATGACAGGGAGCATAAATAATCATTCTCTCAATTAAATATTCAACTCAATTTCATACATACATACATATATAAGATTAAAAATCAATTTAGGGGAAAGTCCTCAAGACCAAAACAATAATTTCATTTAAGAGTCCATAATGCACAATCAAAATGTAAATTTCAAAACCCCTTTGTTAATTCATGAATTCTAAATTTTAAATCATATTCAAAGTATTTAAACCAGCCCATGTCATTTTACGAAAATCCCACGTACCTTAAATTATGACTTTTGGATGAACTCTTGCTTTAGGGATACTATTCGAACTATTGATGGGTCATTCTTGAAGCTCTTGGTCTAGGGATTCCGATTCTTGATGAAATTTTAAAAAGTAATGGTTAAATTTTGAGTTCTTGTGGATTTTGGGTTGAAACCCTAGAAAATGTTCTTGAGTAATTTGTAAGAAACTATCATGTATTTTGGTGATTTGGGAATTAAATCCCGTGTTAAAGCTGAAAGGGGGGTGGGTGAAATTGACTAACTTGCCTCCTCTTGGACGCGGATTTTAAAAACTGAAACAACTGGGCATCAATGCGATTGGCGATGTGGTATGTCGATGCCATTGATGCAATACCCGACGCGTCGTGCCCTAATCGCGCCAAGCCTCAGTACTTTTTCCTGGAAGTCCCTCCACAAAAATTGACCAACGCGATGGGCAACGCGGCTTGCCAAGATCTCATTGGTCCACTATTTTGGGACACAAAATAAGGTCTAAATGCGGCCCAAAAATCTAAAACTTGTCTGGGAACACCTATTGACCTCCCAGATCATAAATTAGCTAAAATATTAACTATTGAAGGTCGGAAAGGTCATGAAATAATTCTTCAAAGATTTGGATTTCAAAATGAGACTAAGCCACTTTCTACACTTAGAAAACTTTTTATATGAGCACCCCTCTAAGCATACCATGAAGTGATACTGATTCGGGAAAACCATGGGGTGTTAAATTATAACCCCCTGGGACCATTCGTCCCCGAATGATGACTTAGAACACAGGCATGCATGATTTCAAACATGCTAAGAATATAAAGAAGTAGGGATATGGAGAGTAGTAGTAAAGTACCTTTTATGTCGTCACCCATTGACTCAAAAATATTTGGGCATCTATCTTGCATTTCATCTTCTGATTCCCAAGTAGCTTCCTTAACTTTTTGATTCTTCCACAGTATCTTAACCAAAACTATTTCATTGTTCCTCAACTTTCTAACTTGGAAATCCAATATTGCAATAGGCTCTTCTTCATATGACAAAGAGTCTATCACCTTGATCTCCCCTACAGTCAACACTAGGGAATGGTCTCCAATGCACTTGTTCAATATGGACACATAGAATACTGGGTGAATGGAGCCCAAACTTGCAGGCAAATCTAACTCATAAGCAACTCCACCTACCCTTCTCACAATCTAACATAGTCCTATATAATAAGGACTCAGCTTTCCTTTCTTCCCGAATCGCATGACTCTCTTCATAGGGGAGACTTTTAGAAACACCCAATCATTAACTTCAAATTACAACTCTCTTCTTCTAACATCGGCATAGGACTTCTGAAGACTCTGATCTATGTTGAGTCGTTCTATAATGAATTTTACCTTTTCTATTTCCTGATGAACAGGATCAGGCTGAAACAACTGAGTCTCACCAACTTTATGCCACCCAATTGGCGATCTACATCTTCTCCCATAAAGTGCCTCAAAAGGTGCCATCTTAATGCCGGTATGATAGATATTATTATATGTGAACTCTATCAATGACAAGTGGTCAACCCAACTACCTTTAAATTTAATGGCATAGGCCCTCAACATATCCTCAAGGGTCTGAATGGTGAGCTCGACTTTCCCATCCGTCTGAGGGTGGAATGCAGTACTTAGGTTCACTTGGGTACCTAAACCCTTCTAAAAAGATTTCCAAAACTGCGAAGAAAATTTCTTACCTCGATCAGATATAATGGCTATAGGTGCCCCATGGAAACAGACTATCTACTTAATGTATATCTTAGCATAGTCATCTCCAGAATAGTTAGTCCTCATAGGCAAAAAGTGAGCTAACTTGGTCAGCCGATCCATAATTACCCAAATTGAATCATACTGATTTCGGGACTTCGAAAGTCCTGTGATAAAGTCCATATTAATCATCTCCCATTTCCATAAAGGTAAGGCTATATCTTGGGAAGTACCACCAGGCATTAAATAATCCACTTTAACTTGTTTGCAATTCAAACACTTGGAAACAAAATCAGCCACATCACATTACATATTATTCCTCCAATATATAGTTTTAAGATCATGGTATATTTTTTTAGAGCCTGGGTGGACAACGTACCTTGAGGTATGAGAATCATCAAGAATCCTATTCTGCAATCCATCCACATCTAGCACACATAGTTTACCCTGATATCTCAATATTCCATCACCACCAATTTCAGAAGATATCATTTTTTGCTGACCCACATCTTTCTTGATCTGCATAAAAATAGGGTCATCAACCTGCTACTCCTTCACTTTGGCACATAAGGATGATTTAGCTACCTAATGCACTACTACTCCCCTGTCTTCGGAATCAAGAAGTCGTACCCCTAGGTTGGCCATCCGGTGGATTTCTTTCACCATTTCCCTTTTTCCTTCCATAACATGAGAAAAAATGCCCATGGATAATTTGTTGAGGGCATAGGCTACCATATTTGCCTTACCCGGATGATAGTTCAAGCTTATGTCAAAATCTTTCAAAAGTTCCAACCAATGCCAATGCCTGAGATTCAATTCTTTCTATGAGAAAACATACTGCAAACTTTTATGGTCAGTAAATATATCGACATGCACCCCATAAAGATAATTCCACCAAATTTTAAGTGCAAACCCCACGACCACTAACTCTAAGTCATAGGTGGGGTAGTTTCACTCGTGCACCTTCAAATGTTAGATACATAAGCTACCACCTTACCATGCTGCATAAGTACACACCCAAGTCACACTCGGGACGCATCACAGTTCACAACAAAACCCTCGGTACCTTCCGAAAGAGTCAAAATAAGAGCAGTTGTCAACTTGTCTTTCAACTTCTCAAAACTATTCTCACAGGAGTCAGACCACACAAACTTTACCTTTTTCTGTGTCAACTTAGTAAGTGGAGCAGCTATGGAGGAAAAACTCTCTACAAATCTCCTGTAGTACCCTGCCGTTCAAGAAACTCCTAATGTCGGTTGGAGTCATGGGTTTGGGCAATTTTCTCACTACCTCAACCTTTTGGGGATAAAATTTAATTTCCTCACTAGACATAATATGCCCCAAGAAAGAAATAGCATTAAGCAAGAATTCACATTTGGAAAATTTCGCATACAACTTATGATCTTTGAGAGTCTAAAGGATAATTCGGAGGTGAATGACGTGGTCCTCCTCAGTCTTAGAATAAATAATAATGTCATCAATAAAAACTATGACAAACTGATCTAGAAACTGACGGAATACCCTATTCATTAGGTACATGAAAGCTACAAGGGCGTTAGTCAACCCGAAGGACATGACCAAGAATTCATAGAGACTGTATCGGGTTCGAAAATCTATTTTGGAAATATCATCCCCCCTAACCTTGAACTGATGATACCCCGAACGAAGGTCTATTTTTTAGAAACACCCAACACCCTGAAGCTGGTCAAAGAGATCGTCAATTCTAGGATGTGGGTACTTGTTTTTGATAGTGACCTTATTTAACTGACGGTAGTCTATACACATGCGGTGGGAATCATCTTTCTTACGTATAAAGAGTACTGGTGCATCCCAGGGAAAAATAATAGGATGGATAAAGCCTTTATCAAGAAGGTCTACTAGTTGTTCTTTCAACTCTTTCAACTTAGCAGAAGACATTCTATAATGCAGAATAGAGATAGGACGGGTGTACGGTAATAAATCAATACTAGAATCTATCTCCCTATTAGGTGGTATCCCTGGGAGATCATCGGGAAAGACTTTTAGGAACTCATTAACCACAGGGATGAACTGAAGAGAAGGACTTTTAGTATTAGAATCTTTTACATGTATAAGATAATACAAACCACCCTTGGATATAAGTTTACGGGCTCTGAGGTAAGAGATGAATTTCCCTCTAGGCGCTAAAAAATGTCCCTCCCCTTCTATTGTTGGCTCATCTAGAAAATAAAAAGTAACCTTTTGGGTTCTAAAGTCTAGTGTTTCATAACATGAATGGTGCCAGTCCATTCCTATGATAGAATCAAAAACAACTATATCAAGGTCTACGAGGTCTTCCACAGTAACATGACCACAAATAGTAATAATACAATTTTTATATACTCTGATAACCACAACAGAATTACCTACAGGAGTGGAAATAGAGAAAGATTTTGTAATAACTTCAGGATTAAACCAAAAACCAACTGCCATGTATGGGGTCATATAAGACAAAGTAGACCCAAAATTAAGTAACATATAAACATCACGGGAATAGGTTTGCAATATACATGTGACTACATTTGGTGAAGCCTCTACCTCCTGGAGATTGGACAAGGTATACAACCGGTTATGAATGCTTTCAATAGCTGAGGTGGCACCCTTAGGATGCAGTGGCGGTACAGAAGAGTTTGCCTGGGATTTTTCACCACAAATATTCCTTCTAGTAGAAAGACAATCTCTTTGGAAATGACCCAACTGACCACATGAATAACATACAAGTGTGCCTAGAAGATACCTCCCTAGATTATGCTTACTACAAGTCTCACACCGCGGGAACGTACGATGCTGCTGAGCCACACTTCCTTGGGAATGGGTATCCTATGCTCTAGATCCATAATTAGTCTAAAAACTCTGAGATTGTTGGTCAAATGGGGATTTAGGTGCTGGGGACTGGCTGCAGGCTAGGCATTGCCCCAAAACTTTCTTTTCTACCATATGTCACACTAATTACCACTATGCAGCTGACTGTGGTTCTGGTCTGCTATTCTGTCCCTCTTAGCCTGCCTGTCCTTCTCCCTAGCTTCAGTGACCCCCTTCTTCTACTCCTCAACCTGGTACATATGAACTGACAATCTAGAGAAGTCCATATCTCAATTCAGCTTTGCCCCTTTTCACTCTAACACCAAGTTATCTGAAAGGCCGAATGCAAATTTTCTCATACAGGCCCTTATGTTACCCATCAATTCTAGAGCATAGTGGGATATTTGTTTGAACTTCAGAGCATACTTATTGACGCTCATATCCCCTTTCTTTAGGTTCATAAACTCCTTAGCTTTGTATTTCCTTAACTCTTAAGGAAACAATTAGTATAGGAAGGCTTCCACAAATTTGCCCAACACAGAAGGACCAGCATTATCACCCCTCAAATCTTCCCACTCAAAGTACCATTGGTGTGATACCTCCTTTAATTGATAAGACACTAGTTCAACCCCTTCCACCTTATCTACATGCATCACTTGGAAGATTTTCTCCATTTCATCTACAAACTCTTGTGGATCCTCCTCCGTCTTTGTTCCAGTAAACTTGGCCGGGTTCAACCTCATAAACTGTCCCACACGTGTAGCCTTAGATGTAACAGGTGCAGACCCAAAATCCTTCTACCCTCGAGACTGTGAAGCCACCAACTGTGCAAGCATTTTCATCAATTATCTAAACTCGGCATTCAATATTTCCCTCTCTGGAGGTTGGGTATGGTTTGTCCCAGAACGGGGAGCTCTAGGTGCTCTAGGTGGGCTGGTCTGAATCGGAGGGACTCCTAGAGCAATAATAAAATCAAAAGTATGAGCCCTATTATGGGTCCTCATCCCATGAGTGGGATGGACATCGTCAGCTTGGGCGTTCCGGTCATTAGGGAAACATGGAGGCATGATTGCTTGTATGGAAATACAACAGAAATTAAATAGGGGACAATTCTGACTCTTACAGCACAAACTAAATCACAAGAAGCGAGACATTCCTAAACGCCTAGTAGCTTCATGCTTATATGTGTGGCATGCTACACACACATAAAAAAGACTCTACCCGACGCAATTTCATGACACCCTGGGACCATGAATCGTGCTCTGATACCAAGTTTGTCATGACCCAAACTGAGGACCTAGACGTGACGGGCATCCTGAACCATGAAGGCTCGAGAGCCCTTCTAACTTGTAATCACATACACCATTTATACGTAAAAAGGAAAAGCAGAAATACATAACGAAACAGAATCATGGTCATAAATCCAGAATCTGTTCGATAATACAAAAATGAGTTTTTCAACATGTAAACAACATCTTTCTCAGTATTTGAAATCTCTACTACATAAGACATCAAAACTCATCTAAATTTAGGACAAGACACCCAGTAGATCAAACTATAGTAGGTACTAAATGACTAAAATGAAATAGGCCTTCTGGAAGATAGAAGGCTCACCAACTGCACTCTTTACTCCTGCCTAAAGGAATCTATAGCTTATCAGGACCCCTAGACTGAGCCTCCGATCCTGAAATATAGGGGGTCAATACAGATGTACTGGTACGAGGAGAAATCCAAAATAATGCATTTATATATATAACATAGGTGAGAGCGGGTCATGAAACATCATGCATGTTATAATTAAAAACACTTGGGAACTTCTTTAATAATCATAAAACACTCTTGTCAGTGTAAATCTATTCTTTGTAATACTTCTGAATTAGGTGGCACACCCCTACAAGTCTGATATTCCACGGGCTATGTGAAATCCTCCATTTCCTAGGCGGGGAAACCCCCAACCTGAGTTTTCTGCAAGGGTTGTAGTGTCTGAGTCTAATATGCCACAGGGAACTAGGCCAACATAAAATCCCTGTAGGAGATATAATAACTGGTATTGGAAAAACAAGGTTTTGGGAAATGAGTTATCTGAACTCGTGCCTTCTTCGGGGAACCACCTAATATCACTTTATGTCCAATTTTAGCCTTTTATGAACATGAATCATTCTACATTCAAAATCAGAAAATTTGAATGAAAATCTGCATTCTATTCACTTCTGAATTACTATGGCATTTTTTGGTATCGTCATACCAAGACTTGCAAGTCATAATTTTGAGCCATAAAATCGTATAACAGTTTTTCTCTTTCAAAAAATAAAGTTCAGACCACCATAGTCCAGAACACTTATTCTTCAATACATTTATCAAACTATGCAAAAATCATTCATTTCAATCATTTCAACAAATATATGGTGGTCATATATTTTTGGAAAACCATGTAATTCTTTCATTATATACACTCAACATTTATCAACATGCAAAACCTCCCTCACGTCAATTTGAAAGTCAACCTTAAATCACTCAACACTAGCTAAGAACATTGATTCCATGCATCTAAATAACATTCTTAAACTTATAACATTCTAAAATCAAGAAGTGTTGCAACATGAGAGGGAGCGTAAATAGTCATGCTCTCAATTAAATATTCAACTCAATTTCATACACACATATATAAGATTAAAAATTAATTTAGGGGAAAGGCCTCAAGACCAAAACAATAATTCCATTTAAGAGTCCATAATGCACAATCAAAATGTAAATTTCAAAACCCCTTTGTAAATTCATGAACTCTAAACTTTAAATCATATTTGAAGTGTTTAAACCAGCCCATGTAGCTTTAGGAAAATCCCATGTACCTTAAATTATGACTTTTGGATGAACTCTTTCTTTAGGAATGCTATTCGAACTATTGATGGGTGATTCTTGAAGCTCTCGGTCTAGGGATTCCGATTCTTGAAGATATTTCAAAAAGTGATGGTTAAATTTTAAGTTTTATTGGATTTTGGGTTGAAACCCTTGAAAGTGTTCTTAAGTGATTTGTGAGAAATTATCATGTATTTTGGTAATTTTGGGATTAAATCCCGTGTTAAAGCTTAAAAGGGGTGGGGGAAAATGACTAAATTTCCCCCCTTGGACACTGATTTTAAAAACTAGAAAAACTAGGTATCGATGCAATTGGCGACATGGAGCGTTGATTCCATCGACACACGGGCCCTAATATCGCCAAGCCTCAGTACTTTTCCCAGGCATTTCCTGTACAAAAATTGACGAACACAATGGGCGACGCAACATGAAAAGATTGCATTGGTCCACTATTTTGGGAAACCAAACAAGGTCTAAACCCAGCCCAAAAAATCTAAAACTTATCTAAGAACACCTATTGACCTCCCGGATCATGAATTAGCTAAAATATTAACTATTGAAGGCCGTAAAGGTCATGAAATAATTCTTCAAAGATTTGGGGCTCAAAATGAGACTAAGTACCTTTCTACACTTAGAAAACTTCTTAGATGAGAACCCCTCTAAGCATACCATGAAGTGATACCGAATTGGGAAAACCACGGGGTTTTACACCACCCTTAACAACTCGTACCACCAAGTTATTCCAAAGCCTGAAACCCAACCACCACCCACTAGACTCCTAACAATTAGGGTCACCTGACCCATACCCACACCATACAACTCATATGACGAGTCTTTATTAGGACACTGAGTTGAAAGATCATGAATTTTCCAAGGGTCAAAATCCAGGGTGTTTTACCACCTATCTTAAAATCAATATTCTAGAACTGATGTAATGACCTATTTAATCATAAATATATTATCCATGATAAATTGATGAAAAATCATTCCATAATATTAACTTAATCCCAAAATAGCCATCATGCATTTTATTTATTATTTCATCTTAAGTTTTTCAGCCAAGATTTAAATTTTTTGATGTATTTAGATAGACTCAAGTGTAATGAATTAAAATTATTCATGAGTATTAATATCAATACTTTAATTTTAAAGTTTATTAGGTATGAATTAAGGTCGTACAATATCCCTAACACAAAGTTGTACTTTAAAACTTTCTTTCCAATACAGTTTTGATATGATTTTTTATTAGGAACAACATTTAAACTATGATATCTCATAGAATTTAATGATTTAGAGGGACAAATACATATAACATTAAATATGTATGAGTCTTCTTTCCAACTCAAAAATTCGTTCATCAATCTAAATTCGAAGTAAAAAGTTATGACTATTTTACTGAGTACTGTCTGGGCAGAAATGTGATTTCACTGTAGCGAGAATTCTGATAATATTTAAATCACCTTAGCCGTATTTTCGGACTAAAAACCCAAAACTTTATTCCACAGCCCTGGATAGGTGATTTCCCAAATCTTAAGGTAAAAATTCCTTCATTGAGGTAAGTTTTTCCTTTATTTTCTTTGTTCTTTAATCTTTTAATATCTTAGAATCCTTAGAAAGAACTTTAATTGTAGAATTTTTTTGAGAATACTCATGGGTGTTATAAATATAACCTAGAGTTGTGTCTAAACTATAAATTAAAGATTTATAACAAGAACTTTGTAAAGTAGATTATGAATTTTGATGGTTAGTAATCTTGAATTTCATAAAGATGAGACCTTTAGCATACACACTCCATTAATGGAAATATATTAGGCTTGAAAGAGATAATTAATGGTTAATTGAACTTGGGAAATGACATAGACCTTGAATTAAGGTTACAATTAGTGGAATTAAATTCCCAAAATATTTATTTGAATAGTAATTATTTAATTACTCTTAAAATCACTTGATTTTTAGATTATTGATTATTACAACGTATAAAGGAAAGGAAAGAGCATCCTTGTTGCTGCTTGCTTCTTCCAAAAGCTTGGCATCCAGGTAGTCTAAGTTTAATGAGTATAAGCTTGTGTTATTTTATATTTTCATAGTTTATAATTGATTGGAGAAAGCATGGCTAGACCTGAGGGCATAGAGCTGAGGTGGATAAAAACACGAGAACTTAGCATTAATCCTAAAAACTATATTATTGATTAATTATGTGATATTTATTATATTATGTGCTATGTTCCCGCAAGGAGTTTGTTGTAAATGATGTATGTGTACATGATAGTTCTTAGTTGTTCTAGTCATAAACCTAGTTGAGTTATAATAATATTAAGTTTTATGGATTGGACAACTATATAATGGGGAGAATCATGTTAGGATCAAGTATTGAGGTGCATAGTAATATCTAAGGATAGATGAGTTGAATTAGTATAATGAGTGTATTATATGGAAATAGGTAGTGATATTTTAATAATTAATGGGTAAGCAATGCTCCTAGTGGGTCCATGAAGGAGTTCAATAGTCCTACTTGGAAGTGGGAAAAAGTGAACATGGACTTCGTGATGGGTTTTCCTCGTACTTGTCTTCAGCATGATTCAGTTTGGGTGATTATAGACATGATGGCCAAATCAGCTCATTTTCTTCCAGTCCATACCTCTTATTCGTCTAAGGATTACACCAAACTCTATATCAAAGAGTTGGTCAGATTGCATGGTGTTCCATTATCTATTATCTCAGACAGAGGTACCCAGTTCACCTCTCATTTCTGGAAAGTATTCCAAAAGTGTCTTGGTACCTAAGTTCATCTCAGTACGGCCTTCCATCCTTAGACAGATAGTCAAGCAGAAAGGACCATTCAGACTTTAGAAGATATGCTAAGGGCATGTGTAATTGACTTCAAGGGTAGTTGGGATGACCACTTGCCTTTGATTGAGTTTGCAGACAACAACAACTATCATTCCAATATTTGGATGGCTCTATTCAAAGCTCTCTGTGATAGGATAAATAGATCTCCAATCGTTTGGTTTCAAGTTAGTGAGGCCATAGTCCTAGGGCCTGACTTAATATTCGATGCCTTAGAAAAAGTCCAGTTGATCAAAGAAAGACTCCGGGCTTCCCAGAGCCGACAAAAGTCATATGTAAATGTGCGCAGGAAGGATCTTAAGTTTGAGATTGGTGACTATGTCTATATCAAGATATCTCCCATGAAGGGAGTGAAGATATTCGGCAAGAAGGGAAAGCTCAGTCCCCAATATGTTGGTCCCTTAAAAATTCTCAGTCGCTTTGGCAAGGTAGCTTATGAGATCGAATTGACTTCAGATCTAGCCTCAGTTTATCTAGTCTTCCATGTCTCTTTGCTCAAGAAGTGCATAGGTGACCCAGCAGTTGTAGTCCTTATTCAGAGCATAGATGTTCAAAACGGTCTCTCTTATAAAGAGATTCCAGTCAAAATTCTTGACTATCAGACTCGTAGACTGAGGAACAAAGAAGTCCCTCTAGTCAACGTTCTTCGAAGGAATCAGTCCGTTGAGGAAGCTACTTGGGAAGCAGAAGCAGACATACAAACCAAGTACCCTCACCTCTTCTCCGTTAACTCAGATCTAGCTCAAGGTAATAGTTCTCCTTAAGCTTTTAAGTTTCATATTCAGATTTCAGTTATAACTTGGTATCCAGTTCATGTTCAGAATTCCATCATAAACTTGGTATTAAATACCATTGCATATTTAGTAAGCATTCATGTATCTGTTCACTCATATAATCATGCATAAGATATGCATTCTCATCATGAGAAACTCAGTTCATCAGAACACTCAGTCATGCATTAATGAATCAGTTATACATGCATCAGATATTGATGCTCAGTATGGTGTATTCAGTTATCAGTCATGTCAGTCATGGAATCATGTTTCAGTTGCTCATGTTTACTATGTACGTCAGTTTATCTCTTCTCCCCTCTCAGTTGATCTTTTCGAGGATGAATGTTCTCAAGGGGGAGATATTGTAAGACCCCGCGAAACTTCTAAGCTTAATTCAGTCCTTTAAACTTGTCAAGGGGTCCCAGACTTAGAAAATTCTAACCAAGTTCCCAAACTTAGCCTATTTTGTCCTTTGAAAGTTGGCAATCTTATCTCTCTATCTTAAAGTCATTTAATGGCCTGTATTTTCATTAATTCATGATCAGGAAGGTCAATAGGTGTTTCAAGAAAAGTTTTGGATTCTTTGGAAGATGTTTAGATCATGTTCAGAGTCCCAAAATAGTGGACCAACGTGATCTTGGCACGCCACGTCGCCAATTGAATTGGTCAACATTTGTGTAGGTTTTTAGAGCCAAAATTTCTGAGGCACGGCTCGATCATGGTGCGATGCATTGAGTATCGCATCGCAGCTATCAACGTGCACCATTATTTGTAGCGTCGACATCCAGTTTTTTTCATTAAATGATCGCATCATTAAGGTCAAAAGGATCAATTTCCCACCCCTATATAAGTCACAAACACGTAATTCAGCCCTATTTCACCCAAATTATTGTGGTTTCTCTCTCAAATCCGTCAAGAACAAGCTTAGGGTTTCCAATTGAGGATCCAATTTCAAGAATTTCACCATTTGTTTTCAAGAATCTTCCATCCAAGGTATGCATAGTGTTGATTATTGGATTTCCTTTCATCCATAAATCTTAAGAACCCTATTTCAAATTATAAATGACGTTTATGTTGTGGGTTATTTTGTAACTATGTTTATCTTGTTGTACGATTCCTAAGTTGGAATCTTTACATATTTTTTATGAAACTACGTTAGCATGCAAGTTGAAATCCATGAATTGAGTTGTTTATGATGTGTAATTTGATGATTACACCTATGCCCTAAGTTGTGCATGTATGGTGTTTGATAAAATGCCTAAAAGGATAGAAATTATGTATTATAGCTCAATTATAACCCATGTGATAAATGCATGTCTTAACCTTATGTTCAAATGACTCCAATGCTACTGATGTGCAATGTAGATGTTTGTTGGAATGCTCATGATGTTAGAGTATTAAATTATGATACTTATTATATGCATTCCTATCATGTACAAGTTTATGATAACCATGTGCTTCATGAAATCCCCAACTTATTATATTGTGGATTGTTGATGTTGGTCATGTATTCAAGAACTTTATGCCTTGCCAGTTTCCTTCTGCCGAGTCCTAGGGGTACTTTTACTAAAAAACTTAGTTGTGTGCCTAGAGCCAGTGTCATGTTTTCACGATACTCTCAGTTAAGCCATGGTCAATAGAACTCAGTCAGTCATGTGACTCAGGAAACCTCATAAATTCAATAATCTCAGTAGTATTTCTTCAGTCAATGGAACTCAGTCATCTCAGTCCAGTCCAGCTCAATTAACCATGTTCAGTGTCTATTCAGATGGGAGTAGGATTTAGCACCGAGTGAACTCAAGGATGGGAACTTACCTGCCAGTAGAGGGTATGATTCTTAGAAGTAATCCTTGCATTCCAGAACTATGTAGCCAGCATAGGTTGAGACATCTAACTTTCCTGTTGAGGGTTGAATAGGTGGATTACCTACTAGTTGAGGGTTCTCACCATTCTCATTTGAGTACCTGCCATTTTAGGGTCACTCACAGCTAGTCCTTACCGGTGGCACTGTATTGACACTCTTCCAATTGGGGTTACAGATTGGACCTCAACTCAACTATATTGCTTTATTTAGGGCATTTCCTTTAGATGACTACTTTCCACAGTTACAGTTTCAGTCTCTATCTCAGTAACAGAACTCAGATAGTTCTACTGAATTCAGGACTGTCACATACAGTCAACTCAGAATAGTATGGAACTCAGCTAGTTCCATCAAAACCTAAACTGTTAGATACAGTCGCTCAGTATCAGTTATTAGTAACTCATGTTATCAGTATTCAGACTCAGTAGTCAGTATCATCACGAATTTATTTACAGTCATTTATTTATGCATGCATTCTCACGTTCATGTTATATAGTCAATTAACATTGTTCATGCATTTGAACCCTCTGCATTCAGCCTACCTCATATGCATACCAGTACATTCAATTATACTGGCGCATTTGCGCCATGATGTTTTATACCATAGGTCCAGAAGTACGAGTTCCAAAGCATCAGTAGCACTCCAAATTTCAGCAGCTAGATTTAGCAGTGAGTCTTCATCATTCGAGGACGATATTATTATTTATTTCATTATTTCAGTTTAGCTTTTAGTAGATGGAGTTAGTTGGGGACATGTCCCATCAACTCCTTATTCAGACAGTTCAGTCAGTTACAGGATTTTCACACTACAGTATGTTCAGACAGTTTATTTCAGTTCATGTTTTGGTATTGATATACCATACTCTCAGATATTATGTTCTATCCATTTTGAACCTTATGGGATATTTCAGTCTATTATTTCCTCATTTTACATGATGTTATATAGTATTTAGGTACAGATATCATTCATGGGTTAGCTTGTGGTCCTTTGGGGTCATGAGCACCGTGTAGAATTTCGGGTACCAGATTCGGGGCATTACAGATAACCTCAACGCCTCCAAGAGATTTTTCTATATGTGTCCCTTTTGAACAAATTTCCTTACTTCACTTCCCAAATATCCACAAACTCAACCTCAATATCCAACTAGCCTCCAACTTAACAAATAATGACTGATGCATGCAAACAAAACCACAATATTCTAACATCACACCAAAGCATCACAACAAAGATGATATTCAGCCAAGCTACATAAAACCTAAGGCATGAATCGAGCAACCAATTACAATTTTCTAATCCAACCTTTTTTTGTATTTATAAACCTCTATCTACTTTGATCTGCACAAAATATAATCCGAGCCTTGCCCGCACAATAACATCACACTGATCCCAAAGAATCGAAGTTGATCATCAAAAACCCATAATGGCAAGCATAAGAATAAGCTTATAAGGTGCTACCTGGAAACGCAAATGACGATGATCAAATCTTGCAATATCTTGCCGAATCTACAACGGTTTGAGTGACCCTCAAAACCAATAATCATGAATCCCTAGCATTATCTCTTAAAGTGGAATGATCTACTCTAGAATACACCTCCAACAATGGGTTGAACTATGCTAAGCCAAACTTAATCATACTCTTTCTATTGAGAATACATTTATGATTTTAAAAAACACTAAGAATCGAGGTCAATAGCAATACAAAACAATATTGTGTGCTAAGGGACTATCCCTCGAGCATTTATCAAGCATAGCCCACCAGAACTAAGGATAAATAAACTAGTAGGTAAAGAGTAGGCTTAGTCTGCATATAATTGAGTAGTCAGTAGAAAAAATGCCTTGAAACAGGTTGTGACCAAGTTACGCAATCCACGACTATAATCACAACACCAAAGCTGAATCGCTCAAACACAACTATCCAAACTAATATTTTGGATGAATAAGGACTGAAATTACAAAATCTATCATAACCATCAAGTCGTTGCTCAAAGAGATAACACAAAAGTTGAAGCCCATAAGTCTTCACGAATATTAAATACTTAAACCAATCTTACCACCAAAATTTAAGCATACCCCATAATGTTTACCGCATGAAGTGGAAATGAAATATTGCCAAAGAACATGACAACAACTGAAAGAAACCATATGATAAAGATATGAGAAAACGAATCCTAACCCGCTAAGGTCATAGACATCAAGGCCAAACCAAGAACTCACCAAGGCTGTAAAGAATGATAATAGTAGCAAGACCCTAAACAACTTTAAAAAGTTACTATCTTAGTCTAAATCTAGTCAAACCAATATTTAATCTACAACCATGAATACCATAAGTACATGTCACCAAGAAGAGGCATTGAACAACGTCACATTAGGCTGAATAAATGCAAAAATGAGCATTTTCAGAATTCACTCACTACGCCTACTTCATCTTAGTTGAACTATAATCCACATCATAGAAAGAATAGAGTTCCTAACTAATTATTAATATTAACATCCAAACCATGACCTGGTGATGAACAACCCAATTCAAAGAACCAATCTCAAATTTATCAACCTCAAGAATGGGCTATAGAAAAGATAGACAATGCTAAAAACACAGCAAACCAGAAAAGCAAGGCTTAAACTTTTCCACATAAAAAATGGGCAATAGGACCCGATTGCAAACTCTAGAACAACGATAAATCCATGAAAGTCCAAAATACCATCTCTTACATAATTAACTTAACAAGCAATATAATTTTGTTGATAGAAGAGAAACAACAAACCCCACCTCACTAAAAGAGAAAGAACCAATAACAGAGTTAGTTTTCTAGGCCAATGAAAAAGAATCACAAGGCAGGGGACTCTAACTAGATAATTCTAGCCTAGTCATCTATAAAGTAAGAATCATTATAAACCAAAATAACAATAGAAACAACAGCATAGGGTGTAGGAGGCACAAAAAATTAGAAAACATAACCAATACCACTCTAAGATCATAATAAGGCCAATATGCAAAAGGAAATGGGACTTCAACCCAAGTGCTATAACCTAAGGAAAATACGATATTGGTCCACTAAATCCACTACTAAAATAAATCATCTATTGGGATAGTCATATATGCATAAGTATATAAACAAAGGATACAAAAACCAACATAGCAACATTAAGGCATAAAATAACCAATAAGTATGAAAACCCAACTAAACGTAAATAGAACTTAAAGTAAAATGTTAAAGGCTCTTTTCTCAAGTGGAAACTCAGAAGTCATATTCCAGACGTGCCTGAACAAGTATGAATTTAAGTGTGTGCGCAATCATTCTAAGCATCTGAATCACCAAATAAGGCACTAAGTGCACAACCTCTAATCGAGGTCCTATAACACTATAAGGATGATCCAGATAAACTGAATGACTAGTAATCCCATGATGGGGACACTTTCTAAACTAGTGATCCATCTCTTTGCAGTCATAACAAATCCCCAAAGCTCTAACCTTGCAAAAAATATGAGTTATCATAATTGTTTCACCAACTGACTCTTAGGAAACTCTTTACTAGAATAATCATCCTCCCTCAATCATAACATACCTTAGGAGCTCTAGGCTGGTGAAAAACAAGCACAAACCCTAGATAGATAACCAACTCATGACTCGAGCACTTCTTAGACCAATTATAAACTACCCCACAGTCTAAACATGCCCTTGGATTTCTTTATGTATTGCACCTAATAATCCAATATGGCCAGCATGTCCTAAAGATATATACTAAATACATTGAAACATCTGATGAGAACTCTTCTCATAATGACCACTATAATTGATCTAAGAGCAACCTATAGCCTGAGCTGCTAATTGTACAGAACTACCAGGCTATAAATAATGTTGATCCCTACTGAGAGGACACCAGCTCCCTACTCTCGGATAAAACACCAATTAAAATATGCTAATGACATGGCCTCTTATTGCCACCTCTATATGTATCAAAACATAACCTATCTATAGCCTTCACATAGTCAAAAACTTGGGAGAAAAAAGACAGTTTCGATCAAATACTCTGGTACTATGCAGAGTGCAAAAACCAACCCTATAATAACTCCATGCACTATCTTATGGTATATAGGAAATAATGTAGGAGTATGTATGGATCACTTAAGAAACCCATCTCATACTTCAAAATTGATAAGGAGACCTACTTAACACCATTAATCCAAAATTCTGTCTAAGAACCACTCAGTGTACGAAACACCATCTCTAGCAATGAGGTAGCAACTCAAAGACATAGAATACCAACATGATATCCTAGAAAGTTGAGCTGGTCACAAGTACTATTAAAGCCTTGGATGGTCCCATAAACTTTAGCTAAGGCTAAAAGTTGTTAATATCAATCTCTAACACCCTAGTCTGATGCTGAGTTGAAACACTAGAACACGTGCAAAAGTTTTATCTGTATTTATCAATAACCTTGCGCCATCTATCTTAGAAATAGAGGTCAATGAATGTACTAGAGGTTCATAGAAATCCAGGCACATGATAGGGATGAACTTTCTAAGAATGTCCTATGGCCTCCCAAAGATAGGATGCAAACCTCTTCGTACTAACTTGTAAGACCCTACTAGAGACTTAGCTCTTGTACCAACATAATGGAAGCCTAGGATCTATTACAAAATTGTCATGGCCTAATTTCTCAGTCATGATGGCATCTACCATAAACCACCAATAGGTAAGCCAATGCATAATCTGGAAAAAATAGTAACATACTATAAAGAATAATAAAATAAATAATGAAATATAGTCAAATAAATAACCAATATAGATTACAACCCCAAGACCTGGTGAAGTCAGTACTAAAGCTTCAAATATAATCAAAATACAAATGGAAATACTGAATAAATGTACATTTACAAACCATCTCTAAAATACAAATAGATATAATTCAAATCAATATAAAGGAAAGAAGGAATACTCTGAACATTAGGAGGTTAGCCTAAATCTCTTATCCATAGCTACTCCACACGATGCACACATCAATGGAGAAAACTTATATTATGATCAGAAGGCTACTGTAGTATAGTATGAGTACTAAACACATAGTACTTAATAGGCATCAATTGACTAAGCTCCGAAGATAATGCAAGTATAAATAACATGTAAAGTAGGACCATAACTACAATAAATTATCCAAGAAACTAAATATAATAATGCTAAGAGAGAAATAAGAATAATATATCTAAATATAATATTATTAAGCAATTAAAGTACATGATTGTATATGACTAGCCAATATACAAATGAAGAGTGAAGAAAGGATATATAATAGTAATACAAGTCCAAGGACATATATACAATATGAATATATAAGAAAAGGTAAGGATTTATGATAATACCATATATTTCAATATATTTTAATATATAGACATATATAGGACTAAACTCAAAGGTAAGTATCAAAAGGAGCCAACCGAATCTTTCTAGGATCATAACCAAGTAGGGGAGCCACAACAAGCATAATAAAGCCTCAAATCAATGTTTGTATAATCATGAGGTTACCTATCAATAATGTTACTTACTAATAATAGGGAGAGACATAGAATCAGAAATGTATCAATAATCTTGAGTACCATTACATAACTATCCTGCCAGAAACTAACCCTAATCCAACAATAAAGTAATTTTCTAGTCTGGACAGTCAATAACCTAACCAAGACCCCATAAGAGAATATACAAATGGATATGGCTTATACTCAAACAACCCCCATAGGGACAATAGATATAAACACCAAAAAATAATACTAGTGATATGCAATGCATATGAATGACTAAATGCACATAAACTAATAGTAAACCATATGTAATATAATTTCTATATATACAAAATATATAAACCTCTTCTATCTCAATATCTCGCAAAGATAGAACTCATGATGACCATCCTTTTTTTGGACTTTGGCTCACAAACGAAGGGGCCTACATAGGACTTAGAATATCCTTATTGTCTGGTCTCAAACTAGGACTTTGAATAACTATCATAATCAATTTACTCCATCCAGTACCAAGGATATATATATATATATATATATATATATATTATATGAACTTATTATATATATATATAGTTATACATATAAAATAAGTGCACGGGCTCTAATCGTGACTAAAAGAGTGTAAATTTATAATTCCATTTCGAAAGATTAATGTTGAGAATAAATATGTATAATCATGTAGAAAGGGGTCAGAATCTCTCTTGATTGAAGCAAATAGTAGGAGGTAAAAGAGTGTAATAGTAATGGATCGAAATCAATCTTGGTCTTGTTCAAAAATAGTATGTTTAGATTCTAAGGGTCATAAATCATTATATAAGGTGGCATGATTTCTATTCTAAAAGAATTTATTTTAAAAGTAAAAAGTGCCATTAATGCCTTTTTCAAGAAAAGAGTAGTAAAATGAGGGATTTTATTTGAACTTGTACCACCAAGTAAATGCCAATTGGACTAACGTATGCACGCCATCACTAGTATCCAAACAATATGACCATTGGTGTCTACGCACCCAAAACTATAACCATGTACTTTCTAAGAATAAAGTACTAACCTGGTATTCATTTGTCATGACCCAATTTATGTGTCATAATGGCACCTACTCTATACCACTAGTAGGTAAGCTGAACCCTAGACCAGAGATATTCACAATGGGTTAACATAGTGGAAATGCCCTAAAAAGGCCAAATAGTCAATTCAATACATAAATAAGCAACACAATAGAAATAGTATAAAAGTAGTCATAATATAGAAACCATCCCACAATCTGGTAGAGATAGTATAAGAGCTATTATAAATATAACCTAATTCTAAAATATTTGATATAATCATGTCTCAAAACTAGAGTCTAGACATAAGTAAGATAGAAGGAAATGGGGCAACTCAAATTCAAAGAAATTACCCTATGTCTGAAATCTAAGATAGGATGATCCTCTAATCAACGGCGAGAACTGGTACTCGAATCTGCACAAAAAAGGTATAGAAGTGTTGTATGAGCAACAAAACCTTGAGTACTTAGTAGGCATCATATGCTGAATGAGTTAAATCATGATATAAATACGATAAAATTAAAGATAACATGACTAAGTCAAGGTAGAGATAAACCTGAATCAACTCCAAAATCGTTATACATAAATAAGTAAGTAGTTGGAATAATAACATGAAATAAAGGATCAAATACATTCGATTATAACAATAAAATTGGCCTCATAAGCCAATAAGTACAGAAAAATAACCCAATGCAGGCCCCTACAAGCCTGGAGGGTACATATATTGATAGTATAACCTGAATCACCATCATTCACCAACTCCTAGGGTACAACCAAAATCTATCCATATCATGCCACATTACAACAATTTTAACTTTTGGACTTAAACTGGTATATATATCTCATCAATATTATAATTCCAATCTGAACTTCAATCGGTAATGATATATCATCAAAAACATATTCCATAGCAGGACTCGAACTGATAAAAATATCATCAATGCCATCATCAATATCAAGACTCAAACCGGTAATCATTTATCATCATATCATAATGAATGCTCAGAATTAAACTATATACAATTATATATATACATAGATATAACATGCAAAGATAGGGAACAAGGTTTAGCATGCATTTAAATCCTTAACCTGGGTTGTGTAGCTTAACCATCATAAAATTCACTCACGGGCTATATGGGTTTAGCTCTCCTTGTTGAAAAGGCCTTGGTGCATGTTAGCCACACAAAATTGGCAAATCAAAGTAGTACAGGGAAAACCCCGACCCTACGTCAATCAAGATGCAATCATATCTATAGTGTGAGCTATGCACACATGTAATCAATACAAAACCTCATGATGGCAATCATGAGTTTCCAGTGTCCGTCCTTAGAACCCACACCTTCATAGCTAGCTATTACGCCCCCAATTATTGCCTAATTAAAACCTTTAGCACATAACCAAATCTTCAATTCTAGGATCCAATTATTAAGGCATTATAAAGTGGTATCATCATACCAACTACTGCTTGCAAGCAATGTCATTAGCCAACACTTAAGGGATTCCCATGTACCCCACAGACTCCATTATTAAAATTACTTGGGGGATTTATATGGACCCCATAATGTTTTAATTCATTAATCAATCATTAACATTTTAATGCCAAGCCTTAGTTCAAAACAAAAATCAAACTTGAGACAATATCATTCTTATTGATAATTTCCTAAACAGGTTGAGAGCATTCCTTTATCAAAGCTAAAATCATCAAATTTGAGGTTTACCCATGACCTCTCAATTAAATCACTATTCGCATTCATCTACATATGCAAAACCATAATTAAAATATGCATAGTCATAACTTAAAACATGGAAAACAATATTCAATGATATGCATTCAAACCCCTCGACCTTGGTTTCAAAACCTCCATTAATAATTCATAGACAAATCTTTAAACATATGATTTTAGTAAACTAACAATGAGGGAAGAGTCACATACCTAAATTATAAAGATTCACTGAGAGATATTAATCCTTAAACTCTTAGATGACCACTTTAGAGAAACCCTAGCCTATTTTACTTGAGAGGGCTTTAAGAGATTAAAGAGGATATTTAATATTTTAAAGTGTTGAATGAATGACCAAAAAGTTTTATTGGGACGTGTGGTATTAAGGGCTTTAAGCAAGAAATGTATAAAGTTCTCCCATCTAAAAACTATAAAAAGATCGCAGATGGTTATGAGTCGACCCCCTTGACTAGTGACCACAACATACGACTCTTACTCTTGAGTTGTAACTATAAAAGTAAATTATACACCCATATATTGTCCACTATATGACTCCATGACCCCACTTGTGACCTGGCAATACAACTCGTATGGCCTAGTCATATCAAAGACAGAATCCAAGGGATTGGACACTGAACAACATACAAATCAACCTTACCACTTTTAACCTATCCTTATAGCTCTTAGTGAGACACTCATAGATCAAAGTCAAGTCATAAAGTTTCTGATTTGATTAAGAATCGATCAAACGACTCTTTACCATCCCTAGCGACTCATACCACCAAGTCATTACTAAGACTGAAACCTAACCACCAACCATTGTACACCTAGAAACTAGGGTCACCTGACCCATAAACACACCATACAACTCAAATGATGAGTCTTTACTAGGACAATAAGCTCAAAGCTCAAGAATTTTCAAAGGGTCAAAATCCAGGGTGTTTCACCACCTATCCTAAAATCAATATTCTAGAACTGATGTAATCACCATTTCATCATTACTAAATTATCCATTATAAATTGATTAAAACTCATTCCTCAATATTAACTTAATCCCAAAATAGCCATTGCATTTTATTTATTGTTTCATCTTAAGTTTTTCAACTTAGATTTAAATCTTTTGATGTGTTTAGATAGACTCAAGCGCAATGAATTCAAATTATTTCTTAGTATTAATATAAATACTTTAATTTCAAAGTTATTTATGTATAAATTAAGGTCATACAAGATTCTTAACACAAAGTTATACTTTAAAACTATCTTTCAAATATAGTTTTGATATGAGCTCCTATTAGTTGACAACATTTAAATGACCATATATCCTAGAACATAATGATTTAGAGGGAAATACCTCTCAAATTAAGCAACTTTGAGTCTTCTTTCCAACTCAAAAAGCCTTTCATCAATCTGAATCCGGAGTAAAAAGTTATGACTATTTTACTAAGTACTGTCCTAGTTAAAATGGGATTTTGCTTAGCAAAAATTCTAATGGTATTTAAATTAGCTTCATCCGTATTTTAGGACTAAAAACCCTAAATTTCATTGCCCAACCCTATATAGTTGAGTTCCAAAATCTTAAGGTGAAAATTCCTTCGTTGAGGTAAGTTTTTCCATTATATTCTTTGTTCTTTAATCCTTTAACATCTTAGAATCCTTAGAAAGAACTTTAATGGCAGAATTTTTTGGAGAATGCTCATGGGTATTTTTAATATGACCTACATCTAATTCTAAACTATAAATTAAAGATTTATAACATGAATTTCATAAACTAGATTATTAATTTTGATGGTTAGTAATCTTGAATTTCTTAAAGATAAGACCTTTAGCATAAACACTCCACTAATGAAGATGGGTTATGCTTGAAAGGGCTAATTACTGGTTAATTAAACTTGGGGAATGATATAGACCTTGAATTAAGGGTATAATTAGTATATTTAAATTACCAAAATGTTTATTTGAAGAGTAATTATTTAATTACACTTAAAATCACTTGATTTTTAGATTATTGATTATTCCAAGGCATGAAGGAAAGCAAAGAGCATCCTTATTGCATCTTGCTTCTTCCAAAATCTTGGCGTCTAGGTAGGCTAAGTTTAATGAGTAGAAGCTAGTGTTATTTTATATTTTCATAATTTATAATTGACGGAAGAAAGCATGTCTAGGACTGAGGGCATGGAGCTGAGATGGATAAAGACACGAGAACTTAGCGTTATTCCTAACAAACTATATTATTAATTAATTATGTGATATTTATGATACTATGTGTTATGTGCCCACAAGGAGTTTATTGTAAATGATGTATGTGGGCATGATAGTTCTTACTTGTTCTAGTAATGAACCTAGTTGAGTTATAATAATACTAAGTTGTATAGATTGGACAATTATATGATGTTGAGAATCATGCTAGGATCAAGTATTGATGTACATAGTAATATCTATTGGATAGATGACTTGAATTAGTGTGATGATTGTATTATATGGAAAGATGTAGTGACATTTTAATAATTAATGAGTAAGTAATGCTCCAATAGTGACTTGCATGCTTAAGTGTTAAATTATGATTTATTTTATAATAATCTTGTTTTGGTATTGATAAAAACACTTTATCTATTGGATGCGCATGGGAGTCTAAATTGGTGATAATGATGATTTATTGAATTGTGCCTGAGAGAGGCTTTTTTTATAATGGTAACTCCTTGAATTAATTTCATGAATGGCTTTGTTGATAATCGTGATGAATTGTTAAAATAATACCCGTTAGAGAGTCAAAATATTGATAAATAAAAGAACTTGATTGAATTCTTTTATGATTTTAAGTGCACTTGCAAATTTTATACATTGTATTACATCCCAAAAGATAGGTTGAATTTAATAAAATATATATAATATGGTTATGGAGAATCGAGTACAACGCCGGTATGGATATTAATATTGATATTACTTATTTATGAAGGATTGTGTACCGCACCAGTAAGGATATGAATATTAATTATATTTATTTATAGAGGATTGGGACCACACTTGTATAGATATGAATATTGATATTACTTATTCACGGAGGATCGGATACCGTGCTAGTACGAATATGAATAATTGATAATATTTATTTATGGAGAATCAGGTACCACACCAGTACCGATATGATAATTAATATTACTTATTTATGGATGATCGGGTAACGCGCTGGTATGAATATGAATATTATTAATATTTATTTATAGATGATCTGCTACCACGTCGGTATGACACATGGACTTATATTTTCCCCTACAGGTCATGACTAGTCGGGTAAATTGAGTCCATTAGCATATGTGTACATATTACTAATGAATTTGAAAGGTCGTGTGGTTTAACAAGATGATAACGAGCCAATGGTGTTCTAATTGTGAGGTTTAGAAGGACATTATTATTATTGTGAAAATATTATTAGTAGCAATATAGCCGACATGAAATTCTGATATTGCTACTTTATTGATTTCTCAAGTAATATAGCCTACGTTAAATTTTGGCCTTGCTGCAAGATGTGATTGGATCAGATGCCATGAGTCGTCATGGTGATTATAACAGTAATTAAAAATTGATAATGAAATGATCCAAAGTGACATATCTAATAAATAATCCCAAAGAAGCGATTTTAGAGTTCCAGTAATTGAATTAACCTTTTTTCCAAAGTATGTATAAGGTTTTCTAACGAGACTTGAGTTCTGTAGTGTGTGTTACTGAGATATGAGTTGACTTGTATTTCCTACTCGATTGTATCCTTCAGATTGATTATGCGACATGTGCTTGGAAAAGTGAAACTTTGTACTTACTTTCGATATGTTGGTCGACTCGAGTTTAGTGTGAGTTGTCTATGATTACTGGGTTTATCCTACAAATGTTTTTAATAGAAAAGGTAATGTGAATAAAGGGGTGCTAGTGATGGTTTAGTTTTGCATTGTGGTTGATGGTGAGAATTAATAAGGCTAGAATATGCTAGTGCTGAATATTATCTCATTAATAGAGTTATAAAATTGTAAATTATATACAAAAAGTGTTAAAATTATATTACAGCCTTAGTTGAATTATATTTCATTTAACGTATCATGATTTCTTTAATTGATTCTATTTTATTATTATTTGGACTAAAACTAGTCGGAAATGAAGCCTACCGGTAAGTGTGTTTGTACTGACCCAACTCTTCTAAATTCCTTTTTGGTGTATAGAATAGATGCAGGTTAGTTTGCAGTTATTACATGGATGACGATATTCACACTAACTTCTGCATTTCCTTTCCTGTAGATGTTAGAGTCTTTGTATTATTTATTTTATTGTCCGTCTACCCTGTAATAGGTAGCTCTTGTATATGTCTAACCAGGTCTTAGGGTAGTGAAAGACAATTATAAGATGTTTCTAAAAAGTTTATTTAATGGTTTTAATTTTCTTTATTATATGTAATTCAATATTCTCTTGAAAATAGAAGTCTTATGCATATTTTTTATTAGGTAATAATGGTTCTCCTAGCTACTTAGGATAGCATAGGTTCCTGCACGATCCGTTAGTTCGGGTCGTACAGCTGATGGAGCTATCGGATTTCTTATCTAAGGTAATTTACTAGGAGTTTTAGTCCAAGACCAATTCATTAACAACAAAAGCTCCAAACTAGGAAAATGAGCCTAAAATCCAAACAAACTGTGTGATAGCCGAACCGATAGTTTTAACAAGTCATTTTATGACTTGTTTCCACTATGTGGAGGCTTGATATATTAAAAACACATAGAAATTGAAAAATAACCGGAATAGTCATTACAATATCCCCTACCATAAAGACGTTCATCTTTAAAAGTTAATGGATAGGAAGAGTCCAGGAGCCCAAAAGGAAGACGTACTGGGCTTGCATGACTCCCCAGATAACCTCAACGTCTCCAAGGGATTTTTCTATATGTTTCATTTTTTAAGAAATTTACTTTCTTCACTTCCTAAATAGACACAAACTCAACCTCAACTTCAAACTAGTCTCCAGCTTCACAAAGAATGACTGATGTATGCAAATCAAACCACAATATGCTAACATCATACCAAAGAAACACAACCAAGATGATATTCATCCAATCTACAGACAACCTAAGGCATGAATCAAGCAACGAATTCTAATTTCCTATTCCAACCTTCTTCTGCATTTCCAAACCTGCTATCTACTTTGATCTGCACAAAATATCATTCGAGTCTTGCCAACACAATGACATCACACTGACCCCAAAGAATTGAAGTTTATCATCGAAAACCCATAATGGAAAACATAAGAATAATCTCATAAGGTGATACATACACATGAGAATGACGTTGATCAATGCTTGAAATACCTAGCTGAATCTACAACTGGTTTGGGTGACCCTCAAAACCAATAATCATGAATTCCAAGAATTATCTCTTAAAGTTGAATGATCTACTGTACAATACACCACAAACAATGGGTTAAAGTATGCTAAGCCAATATTAATCATATGTTTTCTATCTAGAATACATTTATGATTTTGAAAAACACTAAGAATCGAGGTTAATAGTAGTAGAAAACAATATTATGTACTAAGGGAATACCCCTTTAGCATTCATCAATTATAGCCCATTATAACTAAATATAACTGAACTCGTAGGTAAAGAGTAGGCTTAGTCAGCATATAATTGAGTGGTCAGCAAAAGCAATACCTTGAAACAGGTTGTGACCAAGTTACGTAATCCCCAACTATAATCTCAACACCGAAGCTGAATCGTTCAAACTCAACTATCCAAACCAATATTCTGGATGACTAAGAACTCAAATTACAAAATCTATCATAACCATCAAGTCATTGCTCAAAGAGATAAATCAAAATCTGAAGCCCACAAGTCTTCACGAATATTAAATACTTAAACCAATCTTACCACCAGAATTTAAGCATACCCCCCAATGTTTACTGCAAGAAGTGGAAATGAAATACTCTAGAAGAACATAAAAAAAACTGAAAGAAACCATATGATAAAGATTATGGGCAGACAAATCTCAACCCGATAAGGTCATAGACATCAAAACCTAACCAAGAACTCACCAAGGCTGCAAAGAATGATAATGGTAGCAAGACCCTAAACAACTTTTAAAAGTTACTATCTTAGCCTAAATTAGGTCAACCAATATTTAATCTACGACCATGAATACCATTAGTAAATGTCACGAAATAGAGGCATTGAACAAAGTCACATTAGGATGAATAAATTCCAAAATGAAAATTTTTAGAATTCACTCATTACACCTACTTTATCTAATTTGAACTATGATCCACATCATAGAAAGAATAGAGTTCCCAACTAATTATCAGTATTAACATCCAAACCATGACTGGGTGATGAACAACCCAATTCTAAGAACCAATCTCAAATTTATCAACCTAAAAAATGGGCTATAAAAAAGATAGCCAATGCTAAAACCTCATCAAACCAGAAAAACAAGCCTTAAACTTTTCAACATAAAAAATGGGTAATAGGACTGGATTGGAAACTGTAGAACCACAACAAATAAATGGAAGTCCAAACGACCATCTCTTACACTATTAACTTAACAATTAATATAATTTTATCGGTGGAAGAGAATCAACAAACCCTACCTTACTAAAAGAAAAAGATCCAACAATAGAGTAAGTTGTCTAGGCCAATGAATAAGAATCACAAGGAAGGGGACTCTAACTAAATAATTCTAGTCTAGTAATCTATAAAGTAAGAGACATTATAAACAAAAATAACAATAGCAACAATAGCATAAGGTGTAGGACGAACCAAAAATTTAAAATCAAAACCAATACCACTCTAAGATCATGATAAGGCCAATATGAAAAAGGAAATGGGACTTTAACCCAAGTATACAACATAAGGAAAATAAGGTACTGGTCTACTAAAGCCACTACTAAAATAAATCATCTACGGGTATAGTCATATATGCATAAGGATATAAACAAAGGATACCAAAACCAACCTAGTAACATTAAGGCATAAAATTACCAATAGGTATGAAAACCCAACTCAATGCAAATAGAACTAAAGTGCACAACCTCTAATCGAAGGCACTGAGTGCACAACCTCTAATCGAGGTCCCACAACACTATAAGGATAATCTAGATAAATTGAATGACTAGTATTCCCATGATAGGGACACTCTCTAAATCGATGAGTCATCTCTTTGTAGTCATAACAAACCCACAAAGCTCTAACCTAGCAAGAAATACAAGTTGTACTAACTAGATAACCAACAGACTCGTAGGATACTCTGTACAAGAATGATCATCACCCCCTAATCATAACATACCTTAGGATCTATAGGCTAGTGAGGAACAAGAACTAACCCTATATAGACAACCAAATCATGACTAGGGCACTTCCTAAACCAATGATCAACCTCCCCACAGTCCAAACATGACTCTTGGATTCCTTTATGTACTACACCCAATAATCGAATATGTATAACATGGCCTAAAGATATATACTAAATTCTTTGCAACGTCTGATGAAAACTCTTCCCGTAATGACCACTACAATTGATCTAAGAGCAGCCTATACACTTAGATGCTACCTGTACGGAACTACCAGGCTAAAAATAATGCTGATCCCTACTGAGAGGACCCCAGCTCCCTACTCTCAGATGAAACACCAATCAATATATACTAATAACATGGCCTCTTATTTCCACCTCCATATGTATCAATATATTTCCTATCTATATCCATCACATAGTCAACAACTTGAGAGAAAAAAGATACAGTTGCTATCAAATGCTCTGGTACTATACAGAGTTGCAAAACCAACTCTCTAATAAATCCACACACTATCTTATGGTCTATAGGAAATAATGTAGGAGTATGTCTGGATCACTTGAGAAACCCATATCATACTTCAAAATTGATAAAGAAACCTACCTAAAACCAATAATTCAAACTTTTTTCTAAGAACCACTCCGCATACTAAACATCATCTCTAGCAATGAGATATTCACTCAAAGGCATAAAATCCCAACACGATATGCTAGAAAGTTGAACTGGTCCCAAACTCTCTATTGGATCCTTGGATGGAAAACTCTAGGTAATATTGAGAATTTTTAATATCAATCTCTAATACCCTAGCCCGATGCTGAGATGAAACTCTAGAACACGTGCAAAAGTCTCTTCTGTATTTATCAATAACCCTGTGCCATCTATCTAGGAAATAGAGTCAATAAATATACTAGAGGTTTATAGAAATATAGGCACGTGATAGGGATGAACTTTCTAAGAGTGTCCTATGGCCTACCAAAGATAGGTTACAAACCTCTCCTGACTCGCAAGACCCTACTAGATACTTAGCTCTTGTACCAACATAATAGAAGCCTAGGCTCTATTACAAAATTATCATGGCCTAATTTCTCAGTAATAATGGAATCTACCATAAACCACCAGTAGGTAAGACAATATATAATCTGAAAAAGATAGTAACATACTATAAAGACAAATGAAAAAAACAACAAAATATAGCCAAATAAAAAACTAATATTGATTACAACCCCAAGACTTGGTGAAGTCATTACTAGAGCTTTGAATACAATCAAAATAAAAATGGAAATACTGAATAAATATACATTTACAAACCAACTCTAAAATACAAATAGATATAAGTCAAATAAATATACAGGAACGAAAAAATACTCCAAACGTTAGGAGCTTTGCCTAAATATCTAATCCATAGCTACTCCACATGATGCATACATCAATGGATAAAACTTGTACTCTGATCAAAAGAATAATATAGTGTGGAATGAGTACTAAACACATAGTACTTAGTAGGCATCGGTTGACTAAGTTCCAAAGATAATGCAAGTATAAATAACATGTAAAGTAGGCCCATAACTACAAGCGATTATCCAAGAAACTAAATATCATAGTGCTAAGAGAGAAATAAAAATAAACCATATAAATAAAATATTATTAAGAAATTTAAGTACAAGATCGTATATCACTAGCCAATATACAAATGATGAGCGAAGAAAGGATATATAGTACTAATACAAGTCCAAAGGACATATATACCATATGAATATATAAGAAAAGGTAGGGATTTATGATAATACCATATATGTCAATATATATATAGAGAGAGAGACATATATAGGACTAAACTCAAAGGTAAATATAAAAAGGAGACAACCGAACCTCTCTAGGATCATAACCAATTAGGGGAGCCACTACAAGCACAATAAATCCTCAAATAAATGTATGTATAATCATAAGGTTACCTATCAATAATGTAACTTACTAATAATAGGGACAGACACAGAATCAGAAATTTATCGGCAATCTCTAGTACTAGTACATAACTATCCTACAAAAAACTAACCCTAATCAAATAATAAAGTAATCTTCTAATCTAGATAGTTAATAACCTAACCGAGACCCATAAGCAAATATACAAATGGATATGGCTTATACTTAAACAACCCCATAGGAACAATAGATATAAGCACCAAACAGTAATATTAGTGATATGCAATGCATATGAATGACTAAATGCACATAAACCAATAGTAAACCACATTTAATATAATTTCCATATATAGAAAATATATACACCTTTTCTAGCTCAATATCTCAAAAAGATAAAACCTATGATGACCATCTTTTTTTGGGACTTTGTCTCACAAATGAAGGAGCCCACATGGGACTTAGAATATCCTTATTGCCTGGTCTAAAACTAGGACTTTGAATTACTACCATAATCAATCTACTTCATCCAGTACCAAGGATATATATATATATGCACTAACTATATATATATATATTCCCGACATTAATCTCGTGGAATGGATTTATATATATATATATAATAAGTGCTCGGGCTCAAATCGTTACTAAAAAAGTGTAAATTTATAAATCCATTCACCTAGATTAATGTCGAGAATAAATATGTATAATAGAGTAGAAAGGGGTTGGAATCTCTCTTGATTGAAGTAAATAGTAGAGGTAAGAGAGTGTAATAGTAACAAATAGGAATCAGTCTTGGTCAAGTTCCAATATAGTATATTTAGATTCTAGGGGTCATAAATCATGATATAAGGTGGAACGATTCCTATTGTAAAAGAATCTATTTTAAAATTAAAAAGTAGGAATAATACCTTTTTCTAGAAAAGTGCAGTATGAACTTATAACACCAAGTAAATGCCAATGGGCCTAACATATGCATGCCATCACTAGTATCCAAAAAATATGACCATAGGTGTCTATGCACCCAAAACTATGACCATGTACTTTATAAGAATAATTTAATGCCCTGAATCTAGTACCTGAGATTCTACACAGTGCTCATGACCTCGAAGGACCACTAGTTAACCCATGACTGATATTTGTACCTGAATACTGCATAATATACTATATAATATGGAAACATGAACTGAAAGGCCATAAGGTTCAACACTGAGATATAATGTGTGATAAAAATATAAGATCTGGTGAGGTATAAAATACCCAAAACAATGAAATAAATTGTCTGAATATACTGTAGTCTGAAAAAACTCTAAATCATGATTGAACTATATGAATAAGGAGTTGATGGGACATATCCCCAAATAACTCCAACTAATAAATAAATTAATGAGATAATAAAGTAATGATCATGTCCTTGAAAGATGAGGACTCACGGCTAACTCTGATTTGCTGAGACTGGAATCTACTGATGCTCTGGAGCTCATGTCTCTGAACCTATGGTATAAGACACCATAGCGCAAATGCATCAGTACTTTGAATGTACTGGTATGTAAGTGAGGTAGGCTGAATACATGGGGTTCATATGCATGAGCAATACCGACTAACTGACTAATATGAACGTGAGAATGCATGCATGAATACATAGTAACTATAATTGAGATCGTGATAACATGAATTTACTAAAACTAACATGACTGATAACCGAGTTTTGATGACTGATATAACTGATAACATGAGTGACTGTATTTGACTGTCCTAAATCTGATGGAACCAGCTGAGTTCCATACTGTTCTGATATGACTGTATCTGATAGTCCTGAATTCTATAGAACTATCTGAGTTCTATTACAAAGACTAAATGACTATATCTGACAGTCTTGATTTATGTAGCTGAAACTTTGAGAAGTAGTTATCTAACTGGCATGCCCTAAATAACGCATTATAGCTGAGTTGGGGTCCAATCTATAACCCCAATTGGAAGGGTGTCAATATTGCACCACCGGTAAGGATAAGTTGTGAGTGACCCTCATCTGACAGTATCCCCAAAAGAGAATGGTGGGTCCCATATTTGACAGGCTTATCCATCTTATCAACCCTCATCTGATAGTGTTGATGTCTCAGCTTATGTTGGCTACAGAGTTCTGGAAAGCAAGGGTGACTTCTAATAATCACGCCCTCATCTGACAGTGTGTGTTCCCATCCTTGGGTTCACTCAGTGCTAATTTCTACTCCCATCTGAATAGACATTGTACATGAATTACTGAACTGAACTAGATAGAGTTAGTTGAATTCCATTGAATGATGAAATATTATTGAGATTTCTGTATTACTGAGCTTTCTAAGATTACTGGAATTTCTGAGTTATACTGAGTTTTTTTTCCTGAGTTACATTACTAACTGAATTCTATTGAATATGGCTTGACTGAGGATATGTGAAAACATGACACTATCTCTAGGCACATAACTAAATTGTCGGGTACAAGTATCCCCAGGACTCGATGGAAAGAAACTAATAAAGCATGACTTTCTTGAATACATGACCAACATCACAATCCATAATTCATTTATTGAGGCATTTCATAAAACATGTGATATGCATAAACTTGTACATACATGAGGATTGCATAATATCATACTAGTTAGGCACTTTTCCTTCATATAGGCATTTAATCAAACACATGGTAAGCATAGTATATGTAGACAACATTATACAATAAATAAACATCATGATTCAACTCTAATTTCATCTTCCAAGGGTTTAATCATAGGTTCACATGAATCTACACCTATACTAATCAATTCCACATAAAATTGATCACCCAACATGGATTATAATTGAATTGATCATTACCAATATAAACAAAAGCAAACCCAACATGAAATTCATAAAGAAATCCATACACTTGAACTTTGAAAAGAGATTCTTAGGCTTCATGGACGAAAGGAGTCCATGAATGAACACTATCCAAACCTGGTAGTTAGTTTTCTTAAAGTTCTTGAACTTGAAGAATTTAAATCTCTTAATTTTTTAAGAAGTTTGGATTTTGTTGCTTAAGGATTGCTCTTAGGGAGAAAACCCTATTTTTTTATTTTATGGAAGAATAATGAACTTTTGAGCCTTGGTCTGATATAATTAGGAGTTTAAAATAGATGGAAAGACCCAAATACCCTTTAAAATGACTTAAAATTTACTGAAAAAGACTTGCGATGGCTCATACGATGGTCCATCGTTGGATCGATGGTTCATCATTTCAACTGTCGTACGTGGACCAGGAAAAGGACTCGCTGCCTAAGTAGCAACGGCTTGGGCCATGGTCCATTGCAAGTTCTACGGTCCGTCAACCTTTCTGTAGCACTTTATCCAGAAGGTTGCCTCACTGCCTTAGCTGCGATGGTCAAGTTGATGGTCTGTTGCTAGATCGATGGTCTGTCAACTTGGCCATCGTACCTGGGTGATTCTGACAACTGTCGATAAAACATCCATAACTTTTCACACCGATACAGATTTAGATGAAATTGGTATTGTTGGAAAGCTAATTCAATTTCCCATATGATAAAAAGTGAAAATCTTAAAAATTTCATGTGTCCAAAAGTGCATTAATCTTTCAAATAAAGCTTTTAACATTCTTAAGACAATTTCAAGCTAGAAAAAAGTCTGGGGTATTACAATATCTCCCCCTTGAGAACATTTGTCCTCGAATGAGACTAAGAATGAAAGCAAAAGATAAACCGAGTACATTCTGAACATGAATGACTAAAAAAAATAATTTCATGGCTGACATGACTAATAGCTGAATATATCATACCGAATATACATATCCGATGCTTGTGTAATTGATTCATGAATTTATGGCTAAGAGTTATGATAAACTAAGGTTCTCACAATGAGAATGCATGTTTGATACATGATTATATAACTAAGTTGATACATGAATGCCTGACTGAATATGCAATGGTATTTAATACCAAGTTTGTGATGAAATTCTGAACATGAACTGTATACCAAGCTTGTAACTAAAGTTTGAACATGAAACTGAAATGTTTAAGGAGAACTATTACCTTGAGCTTGATCTGAGTTGGTGGAGAGGAGATAGGATACTTGCTTTACATATCTGCTTCTGCTTCCCAAGTATCTCCCTCAACGGACTGATTTCGCCAAAGAACTTTGACTTGAGGGACTTCTTTGTTCCTCAGCCTACGAGTATGATAATCTAGGATTTTAACTGGAATATCTTCATAAGAGAGGTTGTTCTGAACATCTATGCTCGGAATAAGGACTACAACTGCTGGATCACCTATGCACTTCTTGAGTAAAGAGACATGGAAGACTGGATGAACTAAGGCTAAATATGAAGGCAATTCGAGCTCATAAGCTACCTTGCCAAAGCAACTAAGAATTTTGAAGGGACCGATATATCAGGGACTGAGGTTTCCCTTTTTACAGAACCTCTTCACTCCCTTCATGGGAGAGATCTTTAGGTAGACATAGTCACCAATCTCTAACTCAAGATCCTTTCTATGAATATTTGCATAAGACTTCTGGTGGCTCTGAGAAGCCTGGATACTTTCTCTGATCAACTGGACTTTTTCTAAGGCATCGAATACTAAGTCAGGCCCTATGACTAAGGCCTCACTAACTTCAAACCAACCAATTGGAGATATGCATCTCCTATTATATAGAGCTTCAAATGTTGCCATCCAAATACTTGAAAGATAGTTGTTGTTGTATGCAAACTCAATCAAAGGAAAGTGGTCATCCCAACTACCCTTAAAATCAATTCCACGCGCCCTTAGCATATCTTCTAAAGTTTGAATGGTCCTTTCTATTTGACCATCTGTCTGAGGATGAAAGGTTGTACAGAGATGAACTTGGGTACCAAGACCCTTTTGGAATGCTTTCCAAAAATAAGAGGTGAACAGGGTACCTTTGTCTGAGATAATAGATAACAGAACACTATGTAATCTGACCAACTCTCTGATGTAGAGTTTGGAATAATCCTCGGCTAAATAAGAGGCATAGACTGGAAGAAAATAAGCTGATTTGGGCATCTTGTCTACAATGACCCAAACTGAATCATGATGATGACGGGTATGTGGCAAACCCGTCACGAAGTCTATGTTCACTTCTTCCCACTTACAAGTAGGAATATTAAACTCCTATATGAACCCACTAGGCTTCTGATGCTCTATCTTAACCTGCTGACATATAGAGCACTTAGCCACAAACTCTGCAACATCTCTCTTCATCCACTCCACCAATAGATCTCCCATAAGTCGTGGTACATCTTTTTGGACCCTGGATGAATAGAGTAGTGTGCACCATGCACTTCTGTAAGATTTTGCTTCCTTAAGTCATCTACCTCTGGAACACACAGACGACCCTGACAATGTAATACACCATCTCCCCTTTGGGAGAAAACCTCTACTTTCTGATCCTTCAATGACTCTTTTAACCTGAAAAGGCTGGGATATCTATATTGCTTTTCTTTCACCTCAGAAACTAGTGATGATTCTGAACTACTCTGAACCCATACATCTCCTCTTCTGATTTGACTAAGTGAACGCCTAGTCTGGCAAGCTGATGGACTTCCTAAGCTAACTTCTTCTTATTTTCCTCAACATAAGAAACACTACCGATGAAAAGTCTACTGAGAGTGTAGACCAATACATTGGCCTTGCCCGGATAATAAAGGACACTCATGTCATAATCTTTCAAGATCTCTAACCACCTTCTCTAACGAAGATTGAGATCTTTCTGAGAAAATACATACTGAAGGCTCTTATGATATGTGAACACATCTATATGAACACCGTATTGATAATGCCTCCAAATCTTCAAGGCAAAAACTATGGTTGCTAACTTAAGATCATGAGTAGGATAATTCTTCTCATGGGGTTTAAACTGCCTGGAGGCGTAGGCTATGACCTTACCATGATGCATGAGTACATAACCCAAACCTACTCTGGATGCATCACAATACACAACGAAACCATCTGAATTATCTGGAAGAGCTAAGACTGGAGCTGAGGTGAGTCGAGTCTTCAACTCCTAAAAACTCTTCCTACAAGGATCTGACCACTGAAACTTGACTTTCTTTTGAGTCAACCTAGACATAGGGGATGTAATAGAATAAAATACCTCAATAAATGGCCTATAATAGCCAGCCAAACCCAAGAAACTCCTTATATTTGATGGAGAGACAGGTTTGGGCCATTTTCATACCACTTCAGTCTTTTGAGGATCTACTATAATACCATCATCGGAAATGATATGACCAAGGAATTCTACTGACCTTAGCCAAAATTTGCACATACTGAATTTGGCGAATAGCTGATGATCTCTGAGGGTCTGAAGTATAATTATGATATGGTCTGTATGATCACACTCACTAGGGAATAGACCAGAATATCATCAATGAATACTATGACAAACATGTCCAAGTACTGCTTGAACACGTGGTTTATCATGTCAATAAAAGCGGTTGGGACATTGGTAAGACCAAAGGACATAACTAAGAATTCAAATTGTCCGTACAGAGTACGAAAGGCTATTTTTAGAATGTCATATTCTCTGAATCTGAGCTGATGATAGCCTGATCTGAGGTCTATCTTAGAGAAGTAACTAGAACCATCAAGTTGGTCAAACAAGTCATCGATTCTGGGAAGAGGATACTTGTTCTTGACCGTGACTTTATTAAGCTAGAAGTAATCAATACACATTCTGAGAGAACCATCTTTCTTATGCACAAATAAAACTGGTGCATCCTACAAGGACACGTTGGGTATGATGAATCCCTTATCTAAGAGAGCCTTTAACTACTCCTTCAATTCTCTGAGTTTTGCTTGTGCCATTCTGTATGGCGGAATAGATATAGGCTGAGTATCTTGAATAATATCTGTGCTGAAGTCTATTTATATTTCGGGAGCAGATCCTGAAAGATCTTTGAGAAAAAAATCTGAATATCCACTCACTACTGGGACGGAATCAAGACTGGGAGTTTTAGAACTCTTGTCCTTAACTTGAATAAAATTATAGACACATCCCTTAGATATCATTTTCCTTTCCCAAAGGTAGGAAACAAACTGACCTCTGAAAGCGGATACACTACTCTTCCACTCTAGGACGGGTTCATTCAGAAACTGAAACTGATCTAATCTAATTTTGTAGTAGACTGTGGCATAGCAGGAATGAAGCCAATCCATGTAGAGAACCCAAACTGAATCATGATTATGACGGGTATGAGGCAAACCCATTAGGAAGTCCATGTTCACTTCTTCACACTTCCAAGTAGGAATACTGAACTCTTGCATGAACCCACTAGGCTTCTGATGCTTTATCTTAACCTTCTATCATGTAGAGCACTTAGTAACAAACTCTACAAAATCTCTCTTCATCCCACTCCACCAATAGATCTCCCGTAAGTTGCGGTAAATCATTGTGGCCCTTGGATGAATAGAGTAGCGTGCACTATATGCTTCTGCAAGAATTCATTTTCTTAAGTTATCTACCTCTGGAACACACAGATAACTCTGACAACATAATACACCATCTCCCCCTTGGGAGAAAACCTCTACTTTCTGATCCTTGACTGACTCTTATAACTTGAAAATACTGGGATCTCTATCTTGCTTTTCTTTCACCTCAGAAACTAGAGATGATTCTGAACTACTCTAAACCCACACATCACCCTCTTCTGAATCGACTAAGCAAACTCCTAGTCTAGCAAGCTGATGGACTTCCTTAGCAAACTTTTTCTTACTGTCCTCAACATGAGCAACACTACCCATGGACAGTCTACTGAGAGCATCGACCACTACTTTTTCCTTGCCCGAATAATAAAGAAAACTCATGTAATAATCTTTCAAGAGCTCTAACCACCTTCTCTAACAAAGATTGAGATCTTTCTGAGAAAATACTTATTGAAGGCTCTTATGATCTATGAACACATCTACATGAACAACGTATAGATAATGCCTCCAAATCTTCAAGGCAAAAACTATGGCTGCTAACTCAAAATCATGAGTAGGATAATTCTTTTCATGGGGTTTAAGTTGTCTGTAGGCGTAGGCCATGACCTTACCAGGATGCATAAAGACATAACCCAAACCTACTCTGGATGCATCACAATACGCTTCAAAACCTTTGTAACCATCTGGAAAAGCTAAGACTAGAGCTGAGGTGAGTCGAGTCTTCAACTCCTGAAAACTCTTCCCGAAAGGATCTGACCACTGAAACTTGACTTTCTTCTGAGTCAATCTGGATATTGGGGATGAAATAGAAGAAAATCTGTCAATAAACCGCCTGCAATAGCTAGCCAACCCCAAGAAACTCCTTATATCTAATAGAGAGACAGGTTTGGGCCAATTTTTTACCTCTTTGGTCTTTTAAGGATCTATTTTAATGCCATCGCCGGAAATGATATGACCAAGGAATGATACTAAACTTAGACAAAATTCGCACTTACTGAATTTAGAGAATAGCTGATGATCTCTGAGGATCTGAAGTAAAATTCAGAGATGGTCTTCATGATCATGCTCACTACAGGAATTGATCAGAATATCATCCATGAAGACTATGATGAACATGTCAAAGTACTTCTTGAACACGCGGTTCATTAAGTCCATGAAAGTGGTTGGGGCATTGGTAAGAGAAAAGGACATAACTAAGAATTTAAATTGACCATACTGAGTACGAAAGGCTGTTTTTGGAATGTCACATTCTCTGAATCTGAGCTGATGATAGCCTGATCTGAGGTCTATCTTAGAGAAGTAACTGGCACCCTGAAGTTGGTCAAATAAGTCATCAATTCTAGGAAGAGGATACTTGTTCTTAACCGTGACTTTATTGAGCTGACAGTAATCAATACACATTTTGAGAGAACCATTTTTATTGCGCACAAATAAAACTGGTGCACCCCACGAGGACACGCTAATATTCTGATCAATTCCTGTAGTATGTATGTAGTTTTATCTTCTCCTCTCATTCTCAGTCTCATTCGAGGATGAATGTTCTCAAGGGGGAGATACTTCAATTGTTTTTTCTATTCTCTGAGTTCTTCTGGTGCCATTTTGTATGGTGGAATAGTTATAGGCTGAGTATCTAGAAAAAGATCAATGCCGAAATCTATTTCCCTTTCCAGAGAAATTCCTGGAAGATCTTCGAGAAAGACATCTGAATATCCATTTGCTACTGGGACTGAATCAAGATTGGGAGTTTCAAATTTAGTGTCCTTAACTCGAATAAGATGATAGATACATCCCTTAGATATTATTTTCCTTGCCCGAAGGTAGGAAACAAGCTGACCTATGAAAGCGGATACACTACCCTTCTACTCTAGGATGGGTTTATTCAGAAATTGAAACTGAACTATTCTATTTTTGCAATCGACTGTGGTATAGCAGGAATGAATCTAATCCATGCCAATTATGATATCAAAATCAATCATCTCTAATTGGACTAAGTCTGCTAAAGTGACTTTCTGAAATATCATAATCGGACAGTTCCTGTATACCCGCTGAGCTATGATTGTTTTACCCACTTGGGTAGAAACTGAAAAGAGCTTTGCTAGAGTTTTGGAACTAACTTGAAAATCAACTACTATATAGGGGGTAACAAAATACAAAGAATCTCCTGGATCTAGCAAATCGTAAACATGCATATGAAAAATCTGTAATGTACCAGTAACCATATCAGGAGAATTATCCTAATCTTGTCGGGACTGAAGAGCATAAAGTTTGTTTGGGCATTGCCCACTAGTAGCACTGGAGGTGGCACCCTACTTTTTTGGGCGATCGGAATGAGTTAAGGAATGGATCTGCTGACCCTGATAACCTGACTTGGGACAATCTCTGACTTTATGTCCTGGCTTGCACATTTGAAACAGACATCACTACCAGATCTGCAAGCACCCTTGTAGTTCTTACCATAAGTCTAACAAAGAAGATTAGTTCAGGCATTGCTGATACTGCCCTAAGACTTTGAGCATGGTGACCTATCACTATTACCATCCCTGAACTTCAAAACTGGAGCACTAGATGAAGAAGGAGCCAAAACTGATGACTTAGGATGAAATTGAGAATGGTTTCCTCATTTTGATTTGGGCTGAGCAAAGTTGAAACTACCTGTCCTTTCCCTCTTATTCTGCTTCTTCCTCGTATTAATCTTTTGCTCTTCTATCTACAGAGCATGAGTCATAAGCCTGGCTAGAGTCATGTCACTATTCAACATCGCCGACCTACACTCGTTGACCACACTATCTTTCACCCCAGAAACAAACTTACTCATCTTAGCCCTGTTGTTTGCAACCATATGAGTGGCATATCTGTCTAATTGAGTAAACTTAAGAGAATACTATTTCACCATTACGTTTCCCTGCCTGAGGTTGATGAATTCTAACACCTTAGATTCTCTCATCTCTAGGGAAAGAACCTCTCTAAGAATGCAGTGACAAACTCTTCCCACTCAATAGGCCCTACATCATCTGGACTTTCTGAATTCCACTGTTTAAACAAAGTGTGAGAAACATCCTACAATTGATATGTAGATAGCTCAGCACTCTCAACAGCTGACACCCCCATAATGTTAGTAACCTTTTGAACCTAATCAATTAATTCCTGAGGGTCCTCATCTGACTTAGACCCAAGAAAAGATAGAGGGTTTATTCGGGTGAAGTCCCAAATCCTTGATGCAGCTGAATTTCCCACTGTGTTGGTTAAAATAACAGTAGTTCATTCATTTTGAGAAGCAACTGACTGAGCGAGATTAGTGAATATTGCTCTGAACTTTGCATGAGAAACATTTTCTCCCAAAGTTTCTTTGGGCTGAGGGGCTGACTGATTCTTGTTTCTTCTTTTAGGAGGCATGTTCTGTATAAGAAAGGGAGAAATAGATTATACTTAGAGATTGACTTAAGACAATGCTCACTGGAACGACATGAATACTGACGGAAGGGAAACTGTTCCTAAAACATCTTATAGACTCCTACACATAACTGTGGCGCATAACACACTCATGTACAAGACTCTGCTAGATGAGGATTTCATACTTCCTAGGACACTATTGAACATTAGGCTTTGATACCAACTTTGTAATGCCCCAAATATCATACCCAAATGCTACACGGTGCTCATGACCCCGAAGAACCACAAGCTAACCCATGACTAATATTTGAACCTGAACACTACAAAATATACTATATAATGCAGAAACATAAAATAAAAGGCCATAAGGTTCAATAATGATATATAATGTCTGATAAAAATATAATATCTGGGTTAGGTAGGAAATACCCAAAACAACTTAAATAAATTGTCTTAACATACTGTAGTCTGAAAAGCCTACAAATCATGACCGAAATGTATGAATAAGGACTTGATGGGACATGTCCCTAACTAACTCCAACTAATAAATTAATTAATGAGATAATAAGGTAATTATCATGTCCTCGAAAGATGAGTACTCACTTCTAACTCTGATTTGCTGAGATTGGAATATACTGATGCTCTGAAGCTAGTGTCTCTGAACCTATGGTATAAGAAACTATGGAGCAAATGCATCAGTAATTAGAATGTACTGGTATGCATTTGAGGTAGGCTGAATGCATGGGGTTCATATGCATAAACAATACTGACTAACTGACTAATATGAACTTGAGAATACATACATGAATACATAGGAACTATAACTGAGATCGTGATAACATGAATTTACTGTTAACTAACATGACTGGTAACTGAGTTCTGATGACTGATATAAATGATAACATAAGTGACTGTATCTGACAGTCCTAAATCTTATGGAACTAGCTGAGTTTTGTAGTGTTCTGAATTGACTGTATCTGACAGTCCTGAATTCTATAGAACTATCTGAGTTCTATTACTGAGATTGAATGACTGTATCTGACAGTCCTAATTTCTATAGCTGAAACTATGGGAAGTAGTTATCTAACTGACATGCCCTAAATAATGCATTATAGCTGAGTTGGGGTCCAATCTATAACACCAATTGGAAAGGCATCAATATCGCGCAACCGGTAAGGACAAGCTATGAGTAACCATCATCTGATAGTGTCCCTAAAAGAAAAATGAGGGGGCCCTCATCTAAAAGTTCTTATCCACCTCATTAACCCTCATCTTATAGTGTTGATGTTTAACCTATGCTAGCTACGTAGTTTCGGAATGCAAGGATGACTTCAAAGAATCACACCCTTATGTGATAGTGTGTGTTCCTATCCTTGGGTTCACTCGGTGCTAATTTCTACTCCCATCTGAATAGACATTGTACATGAATTACAGAACTGAACTAGACTGAACTGAACATGTGATATGCATGAACTTGTACATATATGAGGATTGCATAATATCATACTAGTTGGGCATTTTTCCTTCACATAGGCATTTAATCAAACACATGGTAAGCATAGTATATCTAGACAACATTATACAACAAATAAACATCATTATTCAACTCTAATTTTATCTTCCATGGGTTTAATCATAGGTTCACATGAAGCTACACCTATAATAATCAATTCCTTATAAAATTGATCACCCAACATGGATTATAAATCAATTGGTCATTACCAACATGAAATTTATAAAGAAATTCATACACTTGAACTTTGAAATGAGATTCTTGGGCTTCATGGATGAAATGAGTCCATGAATGAACACTATGCATACCTGGTAATGAGTTTTCTTAAAGTTCTTGAACTTGAAGAATTTTAATCTCTTAGTTCTTGAAGAAGATTTGGATTTTGTTGCTTAAGGATTGCTCTAAGGGTGAAAACCTTAATTGTTGATATTGTGGAAGAATAATGAACTTTTGAGCCTTAGTCTGATATAATTAGGGTTTAAAACGGGTGAAAAAGGACCCAAATACCCTTTAAAAATGACTTGAAATTTGCTGAACGGGACCTGCGATGGCTCGTGTGATGGTTCGGCACTGGCTCGATGGTTTGTCGTTTCGACCGTTGTACGTGTACCAAGTAAAGGACTCACTTCCTATGTAGCGATGGATTGGGCGACGGTCTGTCACAAGTACGATGGTCTATCAACCTGTCTATCGTACCTTATCTAGAAGGTTACCTCACATCCTAGGCTGTGACAGTCAAGGTGATGGTCCATCGCTAGATCGATGGTCCGTCAACCTGGCCATCGCACCTGGGCAATTCTGATAGCTCTCAGTAAAACATCCATAACTTTTCACTCTGATACCGGAATTAGACGAAATTGGTATTGTTGGAAAAATAATTCAATTTCCCACATGAAAAAAAGTAAAAATCTTAAAAATTACATGTGTACAAAAGTGGATTCATATTTAAAAGAAAGCTTCTAACATTCTTGGGACAATTTCAAGCTAGGAAAAAGTACGGGGTATTACAATATCTCCCCCTTGAGAACATTCATCCTCGAATGAGACTGAGAATGAGAGGAGAAGATAAAACTACATACATAATAAACATGAATGACTGAAAAAATGATTTAATGGCTGACATGACTAATAACTGAATATATCATACTGAGTATGAATATTTGATGCTTGTGTAACTGATTCATAAATGTATGGCTGAGAGTTCTGATGAACCAAGGTTCTCATAATAAGAATGCATATTTGATGCATGATTATACAACTGAACTGATACATGAATTCCTGACTGAATATGCAATGGTATTGAATAATAAGTTTATGATAAATTTCTGAACATGAACTATATACCAAGCTTGTAACTGAAGTCTAAACATGAAACTGAAAAGCATAAGGCAAACTGTTACCTTGAGCTTGATCTGAGTTGGCGGAAAAGAGGTGAGGATACTTGGTTCGCATATCTGCTTCTACTTCCCAAGTAGCTCCCTCAATGGACTGATTTCACCAAAGAACTTTGACTAGAGAGACTTTTTGTTCCTCAGTCTACGAGTATGATAGTCTGGGAGTTCGACTAGAATCTCTTTATAAGAGAGGATGTTCTGAACATCTATGCTTTGAATAGAGACTACGACTGTTGTATCACCTATGCACTTCTTGATCCAAGAGACATGGAAGACTGGATGAACTGAGGCTAGATCTGAAGGTAATTCGAGCTCCTAAGCTACCTTGCCAAAACGACTGAGAATTTTGAAGGGAACGACATATCGAGGACTGAGATTTCCTTTCTTGAAAAACCTCTTCACTCCCTTAATAAGATAGATCTTTAGATAGACACAGTCACCAATCTAAAATTTGAGATACTTTCTATGAACATCTGCATAAGACTTTTGTCGGCTCTGAGCAGCCCAGAGTCTTTCTCTGATCAACTGGACTTTTTCTAAGGCATCAAATACAAAGTTAGGCCCTATGACTGAGGCCTCACTAACTTTAAACCAACTGATTGGAGATCTGCATCTCCTACCATAGAGAGCTTTAAATGGAGCCAGTTTCTTACCACTTCGTTCTTTTAAGGATCTACTCTAATGCCATCACCAGAAATGATATGACAAAGGAATGTTATTGACCTTACCTAAAATTTGTGCTTACTTAATTTGGCAAATAGATGATGATCTCTGAGAATTTGAAGTACAATTCTGAGATGGTCTGCATGATCATGCTTACTGCGGGAATAGACTAGAATACATCTATGAAGACTATGACGAACATGTCTAAGTACTGCTTGAACACGCGGTTCATCAAGTCCATGAAAGCTGATGGGGCATTGGTAAGGCCAAAGGACATAACTAAGAATTAGAAGTCACCAGACCGAGTATGAAAGTCTACTTTCAGATTGGCATATTCTCTGAATATGAGCTGATGATAGCCTGATCTGAGGTCTGTCTTAGAAAAGTAATTGGAACCCTGAAGTTGGTCAAACAAGTCATCGATTCTGGGAAGAGGATACTTATTCTGGACCATGACTTTATAGAGCTGGCGGTAATCAATACACAATTTGAGAGAACCATCTTTCTTGTCCATGAATAAAACTGGTGCACCCCACGGGGACACGTTGGGCCAGAGAAATCCCTTATCTAAGAGATCCTTCAACTGCTTTCTCAATTCTCTGAGTTCTTCTGGTGTCATTCTTTATGGCAGAATAGATATAGGTTGAGTATCTCGAAGAAGATCAATGCCGAAGTCTACTTTCCTTTTGGGAGAAATTACTGAATGATCTTCGAGAAAGACATATAAATATTGGGAGTTTCAGAACAAGTGTCCTTAACTCGAATAACATAATAGACACATCCCTAAGATATTATTTTCCTTGCCCGAAGGTAGGAAATAAGATGACCTCTGAAAGCAGATACACTACACTTCCACTCAAGGATGGGTTTGTTAAGAAACTAAAACTGAACTATTTTGTTTCTACAGTCGACTGTGGCATAGCAGGCATGAAGCAAATCCATATCAAGAATGACATCAAAATCAGTCATCTCTAATTTAACAAAGTCTGCTGAAGTGACTTTTTGAAATATCATAATCGGGTAGTTCTTGTATACCCGCTGAGCTATGATGGTTTTACCCACTTAGGTAGAAACTAAAAAGGGCTTTGCTAGAGTTTCGGGATTGACTCTAAAATCAACTTCTATATAGGGGGTAAGAAAAGACAAAGAATCTCCTAGATCTAGCAAAGAGTAAACATGCATACAAAATATCTGTAACTTACCAGTAACCACATCAGGAGAATTTTCCTGATCTTGTCGGAATTAGAGAGCATAAAGTCTATTTGGGTGTTGCCCACTAGGAGCGCTGGAGGTAGCACCCTGCTGGTTTGGCTGACCAGACTGAGCTGAGGAATGGTTCTGCTGACCCTGATAACCTGACTTGGGACAATTTCTAACTCTATGGCCTGGCTTGCTACCTCAGAAACAGACATCACTACCAGCTCTGCAAGCAACCTTGTGGTTCTTACCACATGTCTGACAAAGGGGATTAGTTCTAGCATTGTTGACACTTCCCTGAGACTTTGAGTCTGGCGCCCTATCTCTATTACTATCCCTAAAGTTCGAAGCTGGAGCACTAGTTGAAGAAGAAGATAGAACAGATGACTTAGGAAAAAAAAGAACGGTTTCCTCCTTATGATTTGGGTTGACCAAAGTTGAAGCTACCTGTCCTTGCCCTCTTATTCTATTTCTCTCTCCTCTTAGTATTTTGCTCGTCTATCTGTTGAGCATGAGTCATAAGCCTCGCTATAGTCATGTAACTATTTAACATCGTCGAACTACACTCGTTGACCATACTATCATTCACCCCAGAAATAAACTTACTCATCTTAGCCCTGTTGTCTACAATCACATAAGGGGCATATCTGGGTAATTGATTAAACTTAAGAGAATACTCTTTAACCATCATGTTTCCCAACCTGAGGTTGATGAATTCTAACACCTTATCTTCTCTCAACTCTAGGGGAAAGAACCTCTCTAAAAATATGGTGACAAACTCCTCCCACTCAATAGGCCCTGGATCATCTTTGGGCTTAGGGGTGGAATGATTCCCGTTTCTTCTTTTAGGAGGCATATTCTATAGAAGAAAGGGATAAATAGATTAGACTAAGAGATTGATTTAAGACAATGCTCACTGGTATGATATGAATATAGAAGGAAAGGAAACTGTTCCTAAAACATCTTATAGCCTCCTGCACATAAATGTAGCACGCAACACACCCATGTACAAGACTCTACTGGATGCATCTTTCAGATTTCCTAGGACACTATTGAACCTTAGTCTCTAATACCAATTTTGTAACGCCCCAAATCTAGTACCTGGAATACTACACGGTGCTCATGACCCCGAAGAACCACAAGTTAACCCATGACATATATATGTACTTGAACACTGCATAATATACTGTATAATGCGGAAACATGAACTCAAAGGCCATAAGGTTAAACACTGAGATATAATTTCTGATAAAATTAGTACATCTGGGTGGGGTATGAAATACCCAAAACAACTGAAATAAATTGTCTGCACATACTGTAGTTTGGAAAGCCTCTAAATCATGACTGAACTGTATGAATAAGGAGTTGATGGGTCATGTCCCCAACTAACACCAACTAATTTATTAATTAATGAGATAATAATGTAATGATCAGGTCCTCGAAAGATGAGGACTCACTTCTAACTCTAATTTGCTGAGACTGGAATCTACTAATGCTCTGGAGCTCGTGTCTCTGAACCTATGGTATAAGAAACCATAGCCAAAATGCGTCAGTACTTTGAATGCACTGTTATGCATGTGAGGTAGAATGAATGCATGGGGTTCATATGCATGAACAATACTGAATAACTGACTAATATGAATGTGAGAATGCATGCATAAAACATAGTAACTATAACTGAGATCATGATAACATAAATTTACAGATAACTAACATGACTGGTAATTGAGTTCTGATGACTGATATAATTGATAACATGAGTAAATATATCTGAATGTCCTGAATCTGATGGAACTAGCTGAGTTCTGTACTGTTCTGAGTTGACTGTATCTAACAGTCCTGAATTCTATAGAAGAATCTGAGTTTTATTACTAAGACTGGATGACAGTATCTGACAGTCCTGATTTCTATATCTAAAACTGTGGGAAGTAGTTATCTAACTGACATGCCCCAAATAATGCATTATAGCTGAGTTGGGGTACAATTTGTAACCCTCATTATAAAGGTGTCAATACCGCACCACCGGTAAGGACAAGCTATGAGTGACCCTCATCTGACAGTGTCCCCAATAGTGAATGGTGGGGCCCTCATCTGACAGTGCTTATCCACCTCATCAACCCTCATCTAACAGTGTTGATGTCTCAATCTATGCTGGCTACATAGTTCTAGAATGCAAGGATAACTTCTAAGAATCACACCCTCATCTGACAGTGTGTGTTCTCATCCTTGGGTTCACTTGGTTCTAATTTCTACTCCCATCCAAATAGACATTGTATATGAATTACTGAACTAAACTGCACTGAGTTAGCTGAATTCTTTTGACTGAAGAAATATTATTGAGATTTCTATATTCCTGATCTTTTTGAGATTACTGGGATTTCTAAGTTTTACTGAGTTTTTTTTCCTGAGTCACTTGACTAACAGAATTCTACTAAACTTGGCTTGACTAAGGATATCATGAAAATATGACACAGGCTCTTGGCATATATCTAAATTGTCGGGTACAAATACCCCCAGGACTCGATGGAAAGAAACTGACAAAGCATGACTTTCTTGAATACATGACCAACATCACAATCCATATTTCATTTATTGAGGCATTTCATCAAACATGTGATATGCATAAACTTGTACATACATGAGGATTGCATAATATCATACTAGTTGGACACTTTTCCTTCACATAGGCATTTAATCAAACACATGGTAAGCATAGTATAAGTAGACAACATTATACAACAAATAAACATCATAATTCAACTCTAATTTCATCTTCCAAGGGTTTAATCATAGGTTCACTTGAATCTACACCTATACTAATCAATTCCACATAAAATTGATCACCCAACATGGATTAGAATTTAATTTGTCATTACCAACATGAACAAAAGCAAACCCAACATGAAACTCATAAAGAAATCCATACACTTGAACTTTGAAAAGAGATTCTTGGGCTTCATGGACGAAAGGAGCCCATGAATGAACACTATGCATACTTGGTAGTGAGTTTTCTTAAAGTTCTTGAACTTGAAGAATTTGAATCTCTTAGTTCTTGAAGAAGATTTGGATTTTGTTGCTTAAGGATTGCTCTTAGGGAGAAAACCTTAATTTTTGATGTTGTGGAAGAATAATGAACTTTTGAGCCTTGGTATGATATAATTAGGGGTTTAAAACGGGTGGAAAAAAAAACAAATACCCTCTAAAAATTACTTGAAATTTGTTGAACAGGACCTTCGATGGATCGTCTGAGGTCCGTCGTTGGCTCGACGGTCCGTCGTTTCGACCATCGTACATGGACCAGAAAAAGGACTTACTGCCTAAGTAGAGATGGCATGGACGACGGTTCATCGCAAGTTTGACGGTCCGTCAACCTGTCCATCTCACCTTATCCAGAAGGTTGCCTCACTTCCTTGGCTCTGACAGTCAAGGTGACGATCTATTGTTAGATAGATGATCCATTAACCTGGCCGTCGCACCTGGCCGATTCTGACAGCTCTCGGTAAAACATCCTTAACTTTTCACTCTAATACCGGATTTAGATGAAATTGGTATCATTTGAAAGCTAATTCAATTTCCCACATGTTAAAAAGTGAAAATATTAAAAATTACACGAGTACAAAAGTGAATTCATCTTTCAAAGAAAGCTTCTAACATTCTTAGGACAACTTCAAGCTTGGAAAAAGTACGGGGTATTACAAATAAAGTACTAACCTGGTATTCATTTGTCATGACCCGATTTATTTTCCATGATGGACCCTACTTTATCCCACTAGTAGGTTAGCCAAACCTTAACCAAGAGTTATTCACAATGGGCTAACATGGTGGAAATGCCCCAAAAAAGGCCAATAGCCAATTCAATACATAAATAAGCAACACAATAGAAATAGTGTAAAAGTAGTCATAATATAGTAACCATCCCACAACCTGGTAGAGCCAGCATAAGAGCTATTATAAATACAACCCAAGTCTTAAATATCAAATATAATCATGTCTCAAAACTAGAGTCTAGACATAAGTAAGATAGAAGGAAATAGGGCAACTCCGATTCAAAGAGATCACCCTATCTTCAGAATCTAACATAGCATGATCCTCTAATTAATGGCGAGAACTGGTACTCGGATCTACCCTAAAAAGTACAAAAGTGTTGTATGAGTACCAAAATCACAGGTCCTCAGTAGGCATCATCGGATGACTAAGTTAAATCACGATATAAATATGATAAAATTAAAGATAACATAACTAAGTCAAGGTAGAGACAAACCTAAATCAACTCCAAAATTGTTGTAGTTAAATAAGTAAATAATTGGAATAATGACATGACATAAAAGATCAAACACATCCGATTATAACTATAAAATTGGCCCTTATAAGCCAAAAAGTACGAAAAAAACCCAACGCAGGCCCCCATAATCCTGGTGGGTACACACAAAGATAGTATAACCTAAACAACCATCACTTACTAACTCCCAGGGTACAACCAGAATCTATCCATATCATGCCACATTAAAACAATTCCAACTTTTGGACTTAAACTGGTATATATATCTCATCAACATTATACTTTCAATCTAGACTCCAATTGTTAATCATATATAATCAATAATAAATTTCATTGTTGAACTCGAACCGGTAAAAATATCATTAATTTCATCATCAATATCTAGACTCGAACCGTTAATCATGTATCATCATATCATAATAAATGCTCGGACTTGACTTGTACATATATATACGTCATCAATATTATAATCAATATATGAACTCAAATCGGTAACCTATATCCAATATCGTAAGAAATAGCATAATCACTATCTCAATCAATAGTATAATCACAAGAAAAACAATAACATAATCACTAACATAATCAATAAGCCTCAACTATCAATATTCAACCTACGATCCAGTGCCAAGGTTTCTCAATATTACCCTAATAAGAAATATCAAGACGTACAACAAGTGTATAAAAGAGTTTCCAATATCTAACACAAGTATTGGCCTAAGGACGGTCAGAGGGCCCACTTTTAAATCGTGAAAATCCACTACTAGCAAAATTCTTCCCAGGACTAAGCTAAAGTATCTAAATCTAATTTTAAATGTCAAACAAGACATAATAAGCCCGATGATGGAAATTATACTTATGATCTAACCAACTAAGACAAAGCACCTAAATTATGATTTTTGAATATCCTAGAAGGTCCACCTAACTCAAGTATTTTCAATTTGACCACTAACACCTAAACCTATCTCAAAGCTAACATAATATCATAAACATACAATGACATAGCTCAATCTATGAAGGGGGAATCTACCTTACCTATACATCGAAGAAAGCTCGAATAATCCACTAAATCACCTACTTTCCCTTTTGAGAATCTTCCACAAGATGCCAAGCTATCAAAATCATTATCCACTTATCGACACGAGAATAATGATACACATATTGCACTATTGTTCTTTGAGTCCAAAAATCATATCAAAATCCCATGTGGGTCGTATTTACAGAAATTGCATTTCTGAAACCAGCCAAACATTCCCTATGTTAAAGGAGTAATTACCCTTTTAAATGGGTAAATTACGAGATATAATGGTGCTAAAATAAAGCCACCAAGGTTTAGGGATTTTAGGGAAGAAAAGGGGAAATCAATCCTGAAAATGGAGGAATCTTACCATAAATTTGAAGAAAAACCGCTTAATAATAGTTAACCAATATCCCAAATCACCCGAAAGCTTTAATCCCAAGTTTTTCCACTCATCGGGGTTTAATTCTTAAGAGAATGGATGAAGAATAAGCAAAACCGGGCTGGAAATGGGGTATTTATACCTTTGTAGGTGCTCGAGTGATGCAATCGCAATGCAACCCTCACGATTTCCATACCTTGAGGTTGTCAAGGTGAGTCGCATTTGTGACATGTGCACCACGACAACAGCATATACTGGCCGGCCAAGGGAATCACAATCGCGACCCCTGGGTTGCTATTAGTGAGTGCACCAGGTACAGCCGGGACTTGGAATTTTCCAAGTCACTTCCAACCCCTTGAGATTTATTTTAAATCCTGTATATGCAAATGGACTATGTTACCATAACAAATTTGATGTTTTGGACTTAATGGCACAGTCAAAATTTCAATTCGAGGTCGTTTTACCTAAAAGTAGGCCCCATATAATATTTTATTTATTGGTAAAATACCTTAGGTGCCTCGAGACCTAAACTAAGAGTCTTTTTAGCCTAAACTGACATTGTGGAGTAGTTGGAACAGTCAGGGTTTGCATACGAGGATGTTTGACTGAAGTTTCACTCGGTGGCCATTTGGAACTAGCAAAAACTTCAAAACATGGAATTGGCTCTAAAACCAAAATGAACTGTCCGGTAACCAAACTTGCAGTTCAAGGAAGTCATAAATGACTTAGGGAAGCTATACGAATACTCTAATGGTGAAAATAAGCAGAAATATGGAAAATGACATAGAGGGTTATTACAATATCCACTACAAAAAGTACTTTCCTCCATGAAAGTCAAGGATTAGGATGTACCTAATGGTTCAAACAAGTGAGGATACTAGTTCCGCATCTCGCTCTCAATATCCAGAGTAGCCTCCTCTACGGGCGGTGCCTCTATTGATCTTTAACTATAGGAATATATCTAATGTGCAATTGCCTGACATTACTAGCCAAAATGAGCATAGCCTCCTCTATAAAGGTCAACTACTCATCAAACTGAACTGAATCCCACCAAAGCACATGAGATAGATTAGGAATGTATTGCCACAACATAGAAACATGGAAAAACATATGGACAACAGCAAAATCTAGCAGCAAGGATATCTCATAAGCCACCTCACAAATCATGCAAAGAATCTCAAAATATTCAATATATCTGGGGTTGAGCTTTCCCTTCCTTCTGAATCTCACCATGCCCTTCATGGGTGGAGGAATACCTGATCACCAATTCCAAATCTCAAAGAATGAAGCCTACGGTCTGGATAAGACTTCTGCCTACTCTGAGCCACTGTCAACTTTACTTGAATAACCTTGACTCTATAAAAAACTCCTAAATCAAGTCAGTACCACGAGTTCTAACTTCTGAATTCTCAAACCATCCAATCGGGGAATGACATCGCCTACCAAATAAATCCTCAAAATGCGTCATCTCAATACTCGAGTGATAACTTTTATAATATGTAAATTCTATCAAGGCTAAGTGTTTCTTCCACTAACTTTCAAAATCCATAACAAAAGCCTGGAGCATATCTTTTAGAACCTAAATTGTCTGCTCGGACTAGCCATCTATCGGCGGATAGAAGGCTGACTAAGATCTACCTAAGTACTGAACTCTCCTAGAAAGATCTTCAAAATCTAGAAGTGAACATGGAATCTCAATGAATAATAATAGATATAGGCACACCATAAAAATGAACTCTCTCAGGCACATCGATGTGAGCCAACCTCTCGGCTTTGAAGGACATTTGAATAGAAATGAAATATGACGACTTGGTCAACCGATCTATAATGACCAAAATACTATCAGAACCATGAAAAATATGAGTTAAAATGCTAAAAAATCCATGGTGATTTGCTCCCACTTATTTTCGGGAATGGGCAACCTCTGAAACAAACCACCTAATCATTGATGCTCAGCCTTCATCTGCTGACAACAAACTCAACGATCTACAAAGTCTTCCACATCTCTCTTTATGACAGTCCACTAATAATATTTTCTCAAATCTCTATACATCTTAGTTGTACCAGGTTAATGGAATACCTAGAGCTGTAACCCTCATGCAAAATCAACTAAACCAAGCAATCAATCCTAAGAACACCCTCAGAATCTATGGTATCCCTCTTAGACTTACCACTGAACACCTAATCACAGAGGATACAAAGTCTACTATCCTCAAACTGTCGATCTCAAATCTTCTTAAATAACGAAGACCTTGCCTAAACACTATCAAGAATCCTTTGAGGAATTAAAGTATCAAGTCATACTTCCAAATTAGATAATGATTGAATGTCCCATGCCAGTGACCTATAGGAAATAGAAATATAATCCATACTACCCATACTCACTACCTTCTGACTCAAGGCATCTGCTACCATATTTGTCTTGCCTGAAAGATACAAGATAGAGATATCATAATCCTTAAGCAACTTCATCCATATACACTGTCAAGCATTAAGCTCTCTTTGGGTCATAAGATAATAAAGACTCTAATGATCTATGAAAATCTCAAAAGGAACACCATACAGATAATGCCTTTGAATCTTAAGCGTGAAAACTACCATCATTAACTCTAAATCATTAGTGGGATAGTTATGCTGGTGTATCTTAAGTTGCCTTTAAGTGATAACATGACCCTACTTCATCAATACACAACCCAAACCAACACCAGAATCATCACAATACATGATGAATCCCTCACCCTCAACAAGAAGAGACAAACTAGGAGCTGAAGTAAGAAACTCTTTGAGCTTTCCAAAGCTTGACTCACACTCCTTAGGCCATTGAAAAAAAACCTCCTTCCGAGTTAATATGGTTTTAGTTACTAAAATAATAGCAAAACCCTTGATGAAATTTCTGCAATAACTAGCGAAGCCAATAAAGCTATGAACCTTGCTCGAAGATGTAGTCCTAACCCAATCACAAATGGACTAAATCTTTGGTGGGTTTACCATAATCCCATCCTTAGATACCACATGTCCAATGAATGTCACTTACTCAAGCTAAAACTCGCACTTAAATAATTTGGTGAAAAACACATGATTTCTCAAAGTATGGAGCACAATCCTCAAATTTTGTACATACTCATCTCTACTCCTCGAATAGACAAGGATGTCGTCGATGAACACAATCATTGAGGAGTCTAAATAAGGCCTGAATAATCAATTCATCAAATCCATAAACTCATCTGGGGCATTAGTCAACCTAAAATATATCACTAGGAACTCATAATGACCACAACGGGTCCTCAAAGTTATCTTCAAGATATCATCAGCCTGAATCCTCAACTTATGGTAATCGAACCTCACATCAATCTTGGAAAACACTGTTGCACCCTAAAGTTGGTCGAACAAGTCATCAATATGAGGCATAGGATAACGGTTCTGTACCATCTTTTTATTTAGCTGCCCATAATTAATACACATGCTCATGGAGCCATCTTTTTTCTTCACATATAATATAGAATCTCTCTAAGAAGACACACTCAGTCTAATAAATCCCTTACCAAGAAGATCTTGAAGATGAGCATTTTTCTCTTTAAGCTCGGCAGGAGCCATATGGTAAGGTGCTACAGAAATAGGTCAGGTTCCAGGCTCAAGATCAATAACAAACTCAGTCTCATAGGTAGGAGGTATACCAGGTAGATTTGGTAAGGAAAACATCAGGTAACTTATCAACTATAAGAATATAGTCAAACGATGGACTCTCCATACTAATATACTAAATATAAGCGAGGTAATACTCGCAACGCCTTGAAATAAGCCTCCTAACACACATATAATAAATAATCCCCATCAGTAATATCTCTCTGCCATACTACTGGGGATATTTCGTGAATGGATAAGGTAATGGTCTTGGCAAAACAATCCATGACCACATGATAGTAGGTTAGTAAGTCCATGCCCAGAATCACATCAAAATCCAACATGTATAATATAATGAGATCAGCATGAGTATCAACATCTCTAACGGTCATAACACCTGATCTAAAAAACTAATCCATTACTAAAGAATCACCCACGGGAATAGATAAATGTAATAACATGGATAATAAATACCAAGATAACCCTAACCATGGAGCATAATAAGTAGACACTTAAAAATAAGTAGATCCTAGATCAAATAAAGTAAAGGATGATTGAGGCACACTAGAATCATACTAATAACAATAGCACCCAAAGACTCAGCCTCGGGTCTAGCAAGTACTACATACAACTGACCACACCCGCCACCTGGTTGGGCTCTTGGCTGATCTCCTATCCGGCCTACCTGAGAACCAAATCAAGAACCTTAGGGACCACCCTTATAAATATATGAACTACCTCTAGCTGAGGGACGAACAATTTAATTGGGGGAATACTCTAAGAAAAAACAACAATATCACGACTAGGTCACTCTCATAAATAATGAACACAACCCCCAAAAATATAATAAGTCACCAAAGTTATACCAGAATCAAAAGATCCAGTTGAACCGGAGTATCCATCGTGACTAGAATAACCAGAACACAAACCCCTCAAAGATTGACCAAAAGCTTGACCAGGGCAATCACTAACACATAAATGACCTACTTTAGTAATCTAGAGTGCTTCCTGAATGGGTATACTAAGCTGACTCTAAGGTTGATACGCCTGACGCAGAGGATACCTACCCTGAGAACCACTGCCTCTTAGTCAAGAGCTATTATGGCTCCCACTAAAACTTTCCTGATATCTAGGCCTCTTAATGTTTCTCCCTTTGGCCTTATGATGCATCTCTTCCATCACTTGAGCACGATCAAAAACCTCCAAAAAAGACCATCTACATCAACCAAACTCTTATTAAACATGTAAAGGGCAAGTCTCAATCCTCGAAGAAAGCAACAAACCCTCTCATACTCAGTATCTAGAATTGAAGTAGAATGCCTAACTATCTCATGAAAATGTGCCTCATGTTCCATGACTATCATGGAGCCCTTCTCCAATCTAGAGAACTGATCCCTCAAATGATCTTTAAGGTTGTGAGACATGTACTTCCCAAAGAAAATCATAGAGAACTAGGCCTATGTCAAAGGAGAAGATCCAGCTGGTCTAGAATTAATATGACCTCTACACCACTGTTGGGCTGCCAAGTCCAACTGAAAGGTATTCTAATCCATACAATGAGTCTCAACAAGTCCCAAATTAAAGAGCCTATCCCTACAAGCAATCAGAAACTCATATACATATCTGCCCAGTGCACCAGAAAACCTAGGCATCGTCAATCACAAAAACCTTCCCAACATTTTTTGCTCTTCAGCAGACATAAAAGGCTGAACAACTAACAACTAAACAACCACTAGAATAGCAGGGACCTTAACTCTAGGAGTCGCATCTCTAGATTGCGCCCTCACCTTAATACCACTCTCATTTGTGGACTGTGTAACATCAGATGGTGCACCACAAACCAAACCCAAAAGCTAAACCAAAGTATCTTTAAGAATGAAAGAAGCAGTAACCCCCAGTGGAGCCTGGACTGATCCTTTTTCGATTACTAGATGGGGCAGAAGAACCTCTGGCTAAGGAGTAGGAATAAGTTTGAATGAAGTCCCCCTATTTTGTACCCTAGTTAGGGAAAGATCTTAAGTTGTCATCAACCTCTTGGTCATCCAACAACATTAATAGGATCCCTAGGCTCAGTCTCAAGACCCTCATCTCTTATAGCAGTAGCACGTGCCCTAACTATCTACAAAAGAGTAAAGTTAAAGAAATACATAACAAAACAACTCAGACACTTAGCATGAAATAAGTGAAAGAAGTGAAGAATACCTAAGAATTTCCTATATCATCTCAAATATAGGAAATGGACGTCATCATTTTGATATGTAGGACTCTACTAGACACTTGCTCTTCAACCAACAATACCAGCGTAACCTAGGATCTGATGACAATTTGTATGATGATTTATGAGATATGATAGCACATACTCTATCCTTATATTAGGTAAGTCGAACCCTATCTCAGAGCTATTCACAATGGGTTAACTTGGTGGAAATGCCCCAAAGAGGGACAAATAGGCAATTCAATAAATAAATAAGCAACCCAATAGAAATAATCTATGGATGGCCATAATATAGAAAACCATCCTGCGACCTGGTAAAGCTAGTATAAGAGTTACTATAAATACAACCCAAGTCTAAAATAGTCAATACAATCTTGTCTTGAAATTTAAGACAAGACATAAGTAAAATAGAAGGAAATAGGGCAACTCTGACTCTAAGAGCTCACCATATCTCTGAAAGCTAATACAGCATGATCCTCGAATCAATAGTGGAAGCTGGTATTTGGATATTCCTTAAAAAGGTTCAAAAGTGTAGTGTGAGTACCAAAACCATGGGTACTCACTAGGAATCACCATCGATTGAGCTAAATCAGGATATAAATATGATAAAATACAAGATAACATAACTAAGTCAAGTTAGACACAAACGTGATAACCTCCAACATCTTTGTACATAAATAAGTAAATAACAAAAATAATAACATGGCATAAAAGACCAAACACATATGATTATAACTACAAAATTAGCCCCTATAAGCTAATAAGTATGAAAAAGTAAATAACCCAATAAAAGACCCCATAAGAATGGAAGGTACACAAAAAGATATTATAAGTCAAACCACTATCATTTACCAACTCCCTATGTACAACCAGAACTATCCATATCATGCCACATTACAATAATTTCAAGTTCCTGACTTAAACTGGCATATATATCTCATCAATATTATAATCCCTATTCAGACTCAAACAGGTAATCATATATCATCAATAACATACTGTAAGACCCCATAAAATTCTCTCATAGTCTGAGCCTTAGAGCATGTTCAGTGGAGTGTTAATCTATCCCTAAAAGGTAGAGAAGTGTCTTCCCAAGTGAGAAGTATTTTGAACCGTGTAGAAATTCCCTAATATCAATTTTTTGTCATGTAGAAAATTGAATAATCTTTCCGTCGATACCAAATTCACCCAAATCTGACACTCGAACAAAGAGTTAGAGCTATTTTAGTGAGACAGTGTGCCACCTGGCACTTTAGCGCATCGCGGAGCCAGCCAAAATGGAAATCTTCAAAATCCAGTGAGCCTCCACAATTTTGGTGCATCGCGCCAAGGCTTAATTTCAGAATTATCAATTTTCAGTGTACCAACACGATTCCACCACGTCGCGATGCCTTTCCAGTTCACAACCAAGGTGGCAATGCAATATCCACCGCATCGCGCCATCAAGCAGTTTTACGATTGTCCGATTTCCAGTGAGCTAGCGTGATTATGGCGCATCGCACCAGCATATAAAATCAGGATTTTTTAGTTTAATTCCAAGGGTGAAAAATGGTCTTTTCCCAACCTCTACATATACTCCTTAACACGGGATTTGGCCTCATTTTACCCAAAATATCATTGTTTTCTCTCAATTCTCTTCAACATCAAAAACTAGGATTTCTACAAAATCAAAACCCTTCCTTCTTCTTCAAGAGAAATCAAGAAATCAAGAATCGCTCCAAGAGCTTTCAAGAAAGAGTTTCTCTAAGGTGTGTAGATGTTGATTCTTGGGTCCCTTTCATCTAAAAAGCTCAAGAACCCTATTCTAAATTTCAAAGCTTCTTATGTTTATGAGTTTTCATAATTCATGTGAGTTGAAATTGTTGTTCATGCTATGATTGAGTTGTGATTCATGTTTGTTGACAAGGTTTTCAAGCTTTGACCCTAGTATGTGATATTCATGTGATGTTCGTAATAAACCCTCTTCACGTTGCTGGTTAAGTGATGTGTTCATGTCAATTAGGTATAGAAATTGTTGAATAAGCAAAGCATGTTCCCCATATGTTTGATAAAATGCTTATATGAATAAATTAGAGCCATTATAGCATGTTGACTAGAAATACCCAATTGTGTGTAAGCCCATGCATGCCAAGTGTTTGTTGAAAATCCTTAGTGAATGAATTGTAACATGGTAGCATGAAGTTCCCCAATTATGTGATCTCCGGTACACACCAAGACTTAAATATGTGCGAAGTTCTTGATGCAAGGCCTTGTTGAATACAGTATGATCCAATAGCATGTCTCCCTATACTATCACATGTTTATGATTCCTAAATGCTTGAAGTGATGCCTTAGTGATTGTGATGGTGACTGATTGTCCATGGTCTTGATAATTCTAGAATGTTTATGTTATACTTTTATGTTATCAAGTCCTGGGGGTATTTATACCCAATAATTTAGCTATTGTCTAGAGCCAGTGACTGCTTTCATGATAATTCCAATCGAGCCATGATTCTCAAAACTCAGCAAGTTATAGAACTCTGTGTTCTTAGATAGATACAGAACTTAAGAAATCTCAGTAATCTCTGTAATCATCATAATCTCAGTATCGCAAGTAATCTAGCCTCAATTCTGTACCCAGCTATGATCTAGTAGTATTCAAGTGTTCATTTTTGACCTCTATAGTAATAGATTACTCTATTAAAACTCTGTATCATCAGTCAGATACCGTGATTCAGTAGTATTTTGTCAGATACGGAACCAAGTGAATTTAGCTTAACTCAGTCAGATCATTTTTAAAATATGAATAGTATCAGATTTAGTTCAGTTTGTGTTCAATTGAGAATTCAATTTAGAATCTTTCAGTTGGGAGTAGGAGCTAGCATCAAGTGAGGGAAGGTATGAAGGCTCTCCATCAGAGGGAGAGGCTGAGTCGTTAGGAGAAATCCCTGAACTCCAAAACTGTGTAGCCAGCATAGGAAGCATGAGTCACCATCAGTAGAGGTTGTCACCCTTAGAGAGAGCTTTGACAATTATATTGCCTTACGCTGACTTCCTGTGAGGGTCAACCATCATAGACGCTTGACTAAAGAGGTCTTTACCTGTGGCACGGTATTGACACCCTTTTATCTAGGGTAACAGGTTGGACCCCACTAGTGTGAGGTCGTGGCATGTCAGTTAAGTAACTACTTCCCATAGTTGCAGTTTTAGTATCAATCTTCAGAAATTAGGACCGTCAGATACAGTCTTCTATCTTAGTGAGGAACTCAGATAGTTCCATTGATTCATGGACCACCCGTCAAATAGGCTAGGTCTCATATATAGTAATTAAGTATCATATCCAGAGATCACCTGATTGATAGGCTTGATCTCAGTTTCAGAATCAGTTGAGTAATCTGATTATCAGATCCAGAGATTACCCGATAGATAGGCTTTATCTCAGTCTCAGATTCATTTGAGTATTCTTTTTATCATATTTGGACATGATCTTTTCTTATCATTAATAATAGATTCCAGAATCATCCGTTAGAGAGGTTGATCTCCAATTGAGTCAGTCGAGAGCAGTGAGCTCAGAATTCAGTCATTGATATGAGTAAATTCAGTTAATCAGCTTTAGTATCCTTAGTTTTCGAGATCACTCGCTAGATAAGATTGATATAACCTCAGTACTCAGTTATCGGTATCAGATGATTTAGTTTTTTAGTATCTCAGTATTAGTAGTGAGTTCAGATGACAATAATATAGTATATGAGTTTCAGTGTTCAGAGTTGTGATGGTTGTAGTTATTGTCTGTGTATTCATGCATGTGTTCTCATTCAGTACTCTCATGATTATTCAGTTAAGTAATTGTTCGTGCATAAGACCTTCCATTGAGCCTTACCTCATCTTCATACTCGATACATTCTCGTACTGACACATTTGTGCTATGGTGTTTTATTTGACACCATAGGTTCAGAGGCACGAGATCCAGAGTACCCTTAGCAGCTCAGTCCCAGTCAGCAGCAATAAACATAGCAGTGAGTCCTCTTCAATTGAGGATGATCCTTATTTTTATTATTATTGTATCAGATTTCATCTATGTTCAGTAGACGGAGTTAGTTAGGGACATATCCCATCAACTCCACAGCTCAGATAATTTAGAGGTTTTTCGGACAGGTGTATCAGTATTCAGTTTTTAATTTTGAGTATTTTTAGATGTTTGGAACCTTATGGCCAGTTTTTGTATTTATTATCTATATTATGTAGTGTTCAGGTACAGATATCACTAGAGCATTGGCTTGTGGTCCTTCAGGATCATGAACACCGTGTGACGTTTTGGTTCTAAAAAATTGGGTCATTACAAACATGTTATCAGAACCTAAGGTTCAATAGTATCCTAGGGAGTCTGAAAAGTCGCATATTGTAGAGTCTTGTTCATGGGTATGTTGCACACCATATTTATGTACAAGAGGCTAGAGGATGTTTTTAGGAGCAGTTTCCCTTCTTTCAGTGATCATGTCGTGCGAGTAGGCATGCTATCAAGTTGATCCTCAGTCTAATCCACTTCTTTCTTCTATTTACAGAGTATGCCTTCTCACAGAGTTTATGCCTCTAGGGTTAATGACCATCCCCCTCAGCCAATAGATCCTAATAATGAGAATGTATCACATGTAGAGTTTTGGGCAGCTTTTTAGGTGCTAGCCCAAGATGTGACAAATGTTCAGGGTAACCGTCAGGATGTGGCCCTACCTCAGCAAGATGGGGGTTCATCCTCAGCCAGAATTAGAGATTTCATGAGAATGAACCCACCAGAATTATTTGGGTCAGTAGAAGGTGAAGACCCATAGCTTTATCTAAAGGAGGTGGGGAATATTACCCAGATTATGCATATTTCTGAGAAGAAGAGTGTAGAGTTAGCATCCTATAGGTTGAAGTATATCGTTCATGACTGGGTTATAGGTTGAAGAAGGGTAGAGGGGAGGATACAACTCTTGTGACTTGGCAAGAGTTTCAGGGTGACATTTTAGATAAGTTTTTCCCGCTAGAGATAAGAGAGGCTGAGGTAGAAGAGTTCATGATCCTAAGGCAAGGTTCCATGACAGTGAAGGAGTATTGGCTTAAGTTCGACCAATTAGCTAAGTATGCTTCTGACTTAATAGCTTACCCTAAAGTGAGTATAAGTAAGTTTGTGACTGGTGTGTCCAATTTAGTGCTGAAAGAGTGTAGAACTGTGATGCTTAATAGAGACATGGACCTTTCTAGACTGATGATGCATGCGTAGCAGATTGAGGTAGATAAGATAAAGGAAAAGGAGAGAGTGAGAAAGAGGTCCAGGACAAGTAGTCATGGTTTCTCTCAGGTAGGGTCCCAGGGTGGTAGCTGTTCACAGCATAGTCAGAGATTTCCTATCCTAGCTCCATCCTCATCTAGTGTACCCGTACCTAAATTCGAGGGTGTCAGTTATGATGGAGCACAAGGCTCTAAATCCCAAAGCAGTGCTAGTGGTGTTCGTACCTATCCGCTTTGTAGAGAGTGTGACAAGAGCCACCAAGGTGTGTGTAGAGCCGGTAGTGATGTGTTCTTTGGGTGTGGTGATCCAGGCCATAGAATGAGAGAATGTACAGTTCTACCTCAGAGGGTAGAAAGTTTCTTCAGCTGGGTGCCCCTTCCAGTGTCAGTAGTGGTCGGCGTCAAAGAAGACTTCATTCGCTTTAGGGTCTCCTTGATCGAGAAAGGTTCCCTGAAATAGACTCGGGTATTTTATGAGTTCCTCATCTTTGTAATATGCATTATAATATCCCCTGCTTCTATTTTGAGCTTATATGTCAGCATGAGCCATGCATGAGTTTCAGATCTAAGTTTGTCAATCATGACCCAGCTTGTAGGTGCCCTATGCACCACCCCAGTGTTTCAGCGAAGAGTTTGTAGAGGTACATTGAGTCCCAAGGTGGAGATACCCCATGATAGTATGGTATTTGCATGTCTTTACACTCATTCAGTTGTATGTTCAGACTCTCCTTACAAAGTTAACCTCAGTTATTATTACATATCCAGTCATGCTTTTTAGAGCCAGTTCAATCAGGCATTCATGCACTAGATATGCATGTTCTATAGAAAGAGTTTAGCTTTTCAGTGTGTTCAGTCATGCATTCATGAGATCAACTCCATTATCAGTCCATACATCAGATATACATTTCCATTATGAGAATTTAGCTTATGAGTAGCTTCAGTCGAGTATTCCATGCATAAGGTATGTATGTCCAGTATGAGAACTCAGAGTATCAGTGGTTCCAACTACATAGTCATATTTCAGATGCTCCCATTCCTTGAGTAAGTTCAATCGATCAATATTCTTAGCCTATTAAGCAACATTCGAGAATGAATGTTTCCAAGGGGGAGATATTGTATGACCGCACAAAATTCTCTCCTAGGCTGATCCTTAGAGCGTGTTTAGAAGAGTGTAAATCCGACCCTAAAAGGTTGAGAAGTGTCTTCCAAGTGAGAAATATTTTGAACCGTGTAAAATTCCCTAATATTAACTTTTTGTTATGTAGAGAATTGAATAACCTTTCCATCGATAATAAATTTTCCCAAATCCGATATTGGGGAAAAAAGTTAGAGCTATTTTAGTGAGACGGTGTGCCACCTGGTACTTTAGCGCGTTGCAGATCTAGAAAAAATGGTAATCATCAAAATCCAGTGATCTTCCTTAATTTTGGCACGTCGCGCTAAGGCTTAATTTCAGAATTGTCAATTTAAAGAGCACCAACGCGATTCCACCGCACAACGGTGCCTTTCCAGTTCGTAACCAAGGTGGCAATGTGATTTCCACCACGTTGCGCCATCAAGAAATTTCTTGATTGCCCAATTTCTAGTGAGCTGGCGTGATTATGGTGTGTCGCACCGATATGTAAAATCAGGATTTTTTAGTTTAATTCCAAGGGTGAAAAAGGGTCTTTTCCCAACCCCTATATATACTCCTTAACACAGGATTTGGCCTCATTTAACCCAAAATATCATTGTTTTGTCTCAATTCTCTTCAACTTAAAAAACTAGGGTTTCTACAAAATCAAAACCCTTCCTTCTTCTTCAAGAGAAATCAAGAAATCAAGAATCCCTCCAAGATCTTTCAAGAAAGAGTTGCTCTAAGGTATGTAGATTTTGATTCTTGGGTCCCTTTCATCCAAGAAGCTCAAGAACCCTTGTCTAAATTTCAAAGCTTCTTATGTTTATGATTTTTCATGATTCATGTGAGTTGAAATTGATGTCCATGCTATGATTGAGTTGTGATTCATGTTTGTTTAAAAGGTTTTCAAGCTTTGACCCTAGTATGTCATATTAATGTGATGTTTATGATAAACCCTCTTCAAGTTGCTGGTTAAGTGTTGTGTTCATGTCAATTAGGTGTAGAAATTGTTGAATAATCAAAGCATGCTCCCCATATGTTTGATAAAATGCTTATGTGAATGAATTAGAGCCATTATAGCATGTTGACTAGAAATCCCCAATTATGTGTAAGGCTATGCATGCTAAGTGTTTGTTGAAAAGCCTTAGTGAATGAATTGTAACATGGTAGAATGAAGTTACCAAATTATGTGTTCTCCTATACATGTCAAGACTTAAATATGTGTGAAGTGCTTGATGCAAGGCCTTGTTGAATGGAGTATGATCCAATAGCATGTCTCCCTATACTATCACATGTTTATGATTCCTAAATGCTTGAAGTGATTCCTTAGTGATTGTGATGGTGAATGGTTGTACATGGTCTTGATAATTCAAGAATGTTTATATTTTACTTTTATGTTATCGAGTCCCTGACAATTTAGCTATTGTCTAGATCCCATGTCAGTTTTCAGGATAATTCTAGTCGAGCCATGATTCTCAGAACTCAGCAAGTTATAAAACTTTGTATTCTCAGACAGATATAGAACTTAAGAAATCTCAGTAATCTTTGTAATCATCGTATTCTCAGTATCGCTTTTAATCTAGCCTCAGTTCTGTACCCAGCTCAGATCTAGTAGTATTCAAGTGTTCATTTCTGACCTCTGTAGTAATTGAGTACTCTATTAAAACTCTGTATCGTCAATCAGATATCGTGATTCAGTAGTATTCTGTCAAATACAGAACCAAGTGATTTAGCTTAACTAAGTCAGATCATTTGAGAAACATGAACAGTATCAGATTTAGTTCAGTTTGTGTTCAGTCGAGAATTCAGTTCAAAGTCTTTCAGTTGAGAGTAGGAGCTAGCACCAAGTGAGGGAAGGGATGGAATCTCAGAGAGAGAGGCCAAGACGTTAGGAGAAATCCCTAAAATCCAGAACTGCATAGCCAGCGCAAGATGTAGGAGTCATCGTCAGTAGAGGCTGTCACCCGTAGCGAGAGGTTTGACTATTATATTGCCTTAGGTTGAATTCATGTGAGGGTCAACCACCAGAGAGGCTTAACCAGAGAGGTTTTTACCCGTGGCACGGTATTGACACCCTTCCAGCTGGGGTTACAGGTTATACCCCACCAGTGGGAGGTCGGGGCATGTCAGTTAAGTAACTACTTCCCACAGTTGCAGTTTCAGTATCAATCTTCAGAAATCAGGACCGTCAGATACAGTCATCTATCTCGGTGAGGAACTCAGATAGTTCCATTGATTCATGGACCACCAATAAGATAGGCTGGGTCTCATATACATTTATTCAGTATCATATCCAGATATCATCCGATAGATAGGCTTGATCTCAGCTTCAGAATCAGTTGAGTAATCTCATTATCAGATCCAGAGATCACCCGATAGATAGGCTTGATCTCAGTCTCAGATTAAGTTGAGTATTCTTGTTGTCAAATTCGGACATGATCTTTTCTTATCATTTATAATAGATTATGAAATCATCCATTAGAGAGGTTGATCTCCGATTGAGTCAGTCGAGAGAAGTGAGCTTAGAATTCAGTCATTGATATTAGTAGATTCAGTTAATCAGTTTCAATATCCTCAGTTTTTTAGATCACTCGCTAGATATGATTGATCTCATCTCAGTATTCAGTTATCGATATCAGATGATTCAGTTGTTCAGTATCTCATTATTTGTAGTGAGTTCAGATGAAAGTAATGCAGTATCCAAGTTTTAGTATTCAGAGTTGTGATGGTTGTAGTTATGGTTTGTGCATTCATGCATATGTTCTTATTCAGTACTCTCTTGATTATTTAGTTAAGTAATTGTTCATGCATAAGCCCTTACATTTAGCCTTACCTCATCTTCATACTCAGTACATTCCCGTACTGAGGCATTTGCGCTATGGTGTTTTATTTGACACCATAGGTTTAGAGGAACGAGATCCAGAGTACCCTTAGCTGCTTAGTCCAAGTCAGCAGCAGTAGACATAGCAGTGAGTCGTCTTCAGTCGAGGATGATCCTTATTTTTGTTATTATCGTATCAGATTTTTTTTATATTCAGTAGACGAAGTTAGTTGGGGACATGTCCCATTAACTCCACATCTTAGACAGTTTAGAGGCTTTTCAGATAGGTGTATCTGTATTCAGTTTTCAATTTTGAGTATTTTTAGATGTTTTGAACCTTATGGCCAGTTTCGGTATTTATTATCTATATTATGTAGTGTTTAGGTACAGATATCAGTAGAGGGTTGGCTTGTGGTCCCTTGGGATCATGAGCATCGTGTGACATTCTGGTTCTAGAAAATCAGGTTGTTACACATACTCCATAGACATACCCAAATCAGTTATAATATCATTAATTCCATCATCAATATTAGGACTTGAACTAGTAATCATGTATCATCATATCATAATAAATGCCTAGACTTGAACTAGTATATATATATATATAATATGTCATCAATATTATAATCAATATACAAACTCGAATCGGTAACTATATATCCAATATATATGCAATAGTGTAATCACTATCTAAATAAATAGCATAATTACTAGCATAATCGATAACATAATCACTAGCATAATCAATAATCCTCAACTCTAAATATTCAACCCATCATCCCCATCAAGTTCCAAGGCTTCTCAATATTACCTCAATAATCAATCTTAAGACGTACAACAAGATTATAAAAGGGTTTTCAATAGCTAACACAAGTCTTGCCTAAGGTGGGTCAAAGGGCCCACTTATAAATCCTTGAAATTCACTACTAGGAAAATTCTATCCTGAACTAAGCTAAGGTATCTAAATCCACTTTTAAATGTCAAACAAGCATAAATTAGCCCTAAGATGTAAATTTTACTCATGATCTAACCAACAAAACTGAAGCACCTAAATTATGATTTTCGAATAGACTAGAAGGTCCAACTAACTCAAGTATTGCCAATTTGATCACCAACACTAAAAAACCATCCCAAATCTTACATAATATCAAAAACATACTATTACATAGCTCAATCTATGGACCTATCCTTCATGGATGCCTTAGAAAGCACTAAGAATCCATTAAATCATTGACTCTTCCTTCTCAAAAGCTCCCGCAAGTTGCCAAGCAATTAAAATCACAATCTACTCGTTAACATAGGAAGAATGATACTCATATTGCACCATTGTGCTTTAGGACCAAAAATCATACCAACCCAATTCCTCATCCTTAAGGAGTAATTACCTTCAAGAATGGTGAAATCTGAGTTGCATTAGTGCTAAAATCAAACCTCCAAGGTTTAGGGATTTTAGAAATGAAAAGGAGAAATATATCATGAAAATGAAGAAATCTTACCTAAAATATGAAGGAAAATCTCGTAATAATCATTACTAAAGCTCCCAAATCTTATACAAGCTTGAATCCTAAGCTTTTTCCCTCCTTAGGGTTTAAGTCTCGAGAGAATGGATCAAGAATGGGCAAAAATGGGCTGGAAATAGGGTATTTATACCCTTTCTAGGTGCTTAGGTGTCACAATCATGACTTGAATCTCATGATCGCCATATCTTGAGGCTGCTAAGGTGAGTATAATTTGTGACATATACACCACAGGCATAGCACATGCGAGCCTTTCAAGGGAATCTCGATCCCGACCCCTAGCTCACTATTAACGAGTGCACCAGATACAGCTGATACTTGGAATCTTTTAAGTCTCTGTGAACCCCTCGGAATTCATCCGAAATCCTGTATATGCAAATGGACTATGCTACCATACCAAATTTAAGGTTCTAGACTCAATGGCATAGTTAAAATTTCCATCCAAGTTTGTTTTGAAAAATATGGCTCCTACACCCATATTTCTTTTTCTTTACTTTCTGACTAATAGGTCGAAATGAGCTTGGGTATCTCGGGACCCAAACCAAGATTCCTTCAAGCCTAAAATCAAAATTTTGGAGTTGTTGGAGTTGTCAAAATTTGCATATGAGGTTATTTGACTCTCGATGGATATTTTGAACCAGTGAATACTTTAAAATAGAGAATTGGCTCTAAAAAATAAATAAACTAGTCAGTAACCAAATTATCTATTCCAGCAAGTCATAATTGACTTAGGAAGCTATGGTAAATATAATAGTAAAAATAATTAAAAATATAGAAAATGACCTGAAGGGTCATTACATCATCTGGTACGCAACCATGACCTCGAGACCACAATACATAATCAATATCATAAAACCCCATAAATTGAGAAATGTAGTAAATTAGGGTGTAAGGTCACTAAAGGATTGAATAATATAAATACCATCCAAATCATTAAGTCACGTAGTAACTCTTGTACTAAAGGGTTCTTAACATCAAACTATGATTAACATGCTTATAATCAAGGGTAATAGTATCCTATGGCAATAAAAAGTATCCTACGCTAAGGTCATATATTTCTTTCATATTCATTAATTAGACTAAGCCATGCTATACTAGCCATAATTCCATCCAATTATCCATGCTTAGTATACAATCTATACAATAAACAATCTCGTAGAGAAAATTAGACCGAAGCCAACCATGGTGCCAAATTGCAATATGGAACAATCCACAAATCGCTTGTCCTTACTCTATGATCCTGAAATGATATCATACTATTAAAATAGTAATATTAACATTAATAGAATTAAAATGATACCATATTTATATATAAAACTCTAGGCTTAAAATTGGGTCAATAATGGGCTTGTGGAGCCTGTTAACAAAATCCTTGAGTTGAATCCATCACGAGGACCCTCAAAGGACAAGGAATGTGTGCTCAAAAGTTGAGCACAAATGGATTGTAAATCGAGGCTCAAATCAGCCTCCAAATCCCAAAGAATCTAAACCTAAAACTAAGAATGTAATGGATTTTGGGATGTAATAATATTTAGACATAAGGGTAATTAACCAAGGAATTATAGGATAATGTACTTAAGATTAATATGATGAAACCAAAATAATTTCTAAGCATAAAAGTGTTTCATTGGCAAAAACTACCAGAGAAATGGGTTTAGAAATGAGAAAGAGAAAGAGAGAGAGACCTATAGACACTGCCAAGTGTCTTTCACTAAAGAGTGACCCCTATTATGATCCTAACCTCAGATTAGTTCAATCATTCATAAATGCAGTCGGTCCATCATGACTGCAAAGAGTAAAGCTGAGTTGGACAGGCCAGCTTACCCTTTACGAATGTGATGATTGGCTCGCGAAGGCAAATGCTATTAATCTTTCCCATCATGAATAAAACTAATGTCATATGAATGCGAACACCAAATTGTCCTACACTAGAAGCTGGAAAACCCATCAAACTAAAAAAGTCCTCAGGGGATTTGATCAGGTGTTCGAGATTCATTCAGAACCCTGTTTGCAAAAAATCCATGAAACCCTACCAAATTTGACATTCCAAACTCAATAGAATCATCAAAACTTTCATCCGATCATTTCAGTAAAATGTGGGTCCCATACCTAGTTTTATTTTATTTTAACTCCACCCAACAACCCAAAACTTTTCTAAAAGCCTCTTTACCTGTATAAAGGGTCCTCCTATCTTAAAATCAATATTTTAAAACTAATGAAGTTATTGGATTTCTCATTTATGGTTGTTTACTAGGAGTTTTGGTCCACGACTGATTTCTTAACAATAACAACTCTATTATAGGAAAATGAATCTAACATCTAAATAAACTATTTGATAATTGAACCGATAGTTTTGGCGAGTCATAAATGACCTGTTGCTACAGTGGGAAGTCTCAAAATTCTAGAAAAATAGATAAATTGAGAAAATAACTGAGAGAATCATTACAGATATTGTATTAGAAAAGGCAGAGAAATACAACAAATTATTATGGTTTCATAAGAATAATTTCATGATGACCTCATTTGGATGTTTTAATTATTCCATCTGGTCCATACTGTGTTTTACAAATGGTTTGCACTACTGATTAGTGTTCAGGAGGTATCTAATGAGTTTTGGAAACTTGTTCAGAGTTTGATGTTTTTTGTCATTGAGTTTTAATCATATCACTTGAATAATAGGAGCTATTTTTTGTGTTTTGATGGTACTACTAGATCTATATCAAAATTTTAAAGCCCACACAAAAAGATTTCATTCGTTCCAAGTCTGTATGAGGGAGATATGACGTTTATGCCATGTTAAGTTTGTTGTTAGTGCTGGTAAAACCTCAAATGCAAACATGGGGCTATAATTACAGAGAAATAATTACAGTAAAAGTTTAAAAAATATATCTGAGAGTCTGGAAATATGGTTAATTATCTGTAAATGTTTAAATTGTTGAGTACTTAAGGGATAGATTATGAGATTTTAGTATTTTGAACATTTTCTAGGAAGCTTCAATTATATGATCCCTCATGTGTTTTCCTTGTACAATCATTAGTTAGTGATTCTGGTAACGCCCCGAAATTGGGTCCTGAGATGTCACACGGTGCTTAGGATCACAAGTGACCCCAAGCTAACCCTTCTACTGGCATAACTCATAAGCAACTGAATAAAAATACAAATCAGGAGAAATTAACTCTTTTCTGAATCTGATCGATACAAAAATGGAATTTTACAGGATTACAATTCTACCTTTACAACCAAAACTGAAACAAAATACATCAACTTCTACTGACTGTCTATGAAGCCTCTACTAGTACTGACTGTAGGTAGCCGGGTCATGACTCCCGACTACCCCAACTCAATACGACTGAATAAAGAAAATACAACACTATAAACTCTGCATAACTAACCCAAGCCCTTGAATCAAAAGGACTCATCACCTGCTGACTGGATACCACGAACTGACTGGATCCGAAGGTGCAACTATACCTTGTACCTACATTTTGAGAAAATATAGCCCACATACGAATATGTAGGTCAGTACCATGGAAAAATACCGAGCATATGGGGTGTATGCAGTTGTATAAACATCATCATCATAAATATTTATAAGAAATATGCAGGATATATGAAAGACTCACATAGCCCAAAGAAAATCATCATAATCATGAGAGGATGAAATAAGTATAATAACACATGTGAGTCATCATATAATTTGTCAATCACTATCAGTTCATCAAGAAAATTAATTCTCATAATGTAAATATCATTTAAATCTTTCAAAAAAATAACTTTCACAATTCTACTTTCAAATCACTTCACCATTCACCATAGACACAAGGAAACACACACACGCTGGGAGATCCTATAACCGACATAAACCATATGAGCTACATGGAGTCCAACGTACAACCCACGTTGGGGAGAGCCATCCTATCCTTGCCATTTTAGTAGGACTATCGATATCAAATCCATACAAACTAGTGATCACTATATAAATCAACCTCAGGCTCAAATCCTACAGGGGCACGTAGTTCTAGGGAAGTAAGGTCACATTATACCTCCTACTCGGTGTTAAAGATTACTCCCGGACTAAGCTCAAAAATTTAAATTAGCCTCAGGCTCACATTAAAGAAAATCCACAACAAACACTTCAACAATTTTCATCGGGAGCCAATTTGCTACCCCTTTATCATAATCAATAAAAATGTGGATTTCATTCACAGTCGAGTTCAAAATAACTCATTCACGACCAAAAGGTCAAATCATTCAAAACCTCTCAAATATTCAACATCAACGTGCATATAACACACATTTTCTCAAAGACACAATTTAAAATGGGGTTCAAGGCCCAAATATCAAAATCATAGTAAATTTATTTCAAGCATCATGCTTTAAGTCATAATTTCATATAAATTCGACTTTTCAAAGTTATAAACATCATAATCTTAAGATAACCAAGATAGAATATAAGTTCATGCTCCAAAATCATAATAAATATATAAAAATCATATCTTCGTAAAGAAATTTACCTTTGGGCACAAGAACGAAAAATTGTTCTTGTTGAAAAACCCCACATACCTTGAATGATGAACTTTAGATCGATACTTATTTTTGAGATGTTAATCGTGCCTTTGAATGATGGTTCTTGGAGTTCTTGAACTAGGAACTTGGAATCTTGAATAAATTTGCAGAATTAATGGTGAACTTTGGAGGTTCTTGAAGTTCTTGAACTAGGAACTTGGAATCTTGAATAAATTTGCAGAATTAATGGTGAACTTTGGAGGTTCTTGAAGTTGGATGTAGGAGCTTAGGGTTTTCTTTTTGAGGGAATTTGATGAAATATAACATATAATGCTTCTAATAGGCTTTAATATAGGGTTTGGACAGATTTTGGGTGAGGGGGAATGACCAAAACGCCCCTAAAAATCAAATAATTCTCGAATCTATCCTTTGGTGGACTATTTTGATAGTCTGAAGTAGATCAACCATAACATTTTATTCCGATATCCAAATTGGATGAAACCAATTTCATTAGAAAGAGGACTGTCATATATTTTCATTGATATATAGTATATCACCCAGATCATTGTGTTTGAGGAGTTATGATTGTTTTAATTTGACCCAAAAATTCACTTTTGATAGGCTAAAGTAGATCGACCATAACTTTTTTATCCAATAGACAAATTGGATGAAACCAATTTCATTGGAAAGAGGACTCACAGAGCTTTCCGTTGATATATAGTAAATCACTCAGATCATTATGTAAAAGGAGTTATAATCATTTAAAGTTGGAGCAAAAATACGCCAGGCCTCAATACTTTTTTTCCTGCACGTTTTACTGTTCACTACTATTCACGGTTCGATCGGAATGTTCATAACTCGTCGCTCGGATGTCCGTTTTGGATGATCCACATATAGTTGGAAAGATTATTCGATACTCTACGCAATGGTGGGTTATAATCTAAGACATTCCACATGGAAAATTTATAATTCATTCTAGAAGATAGAACCCAACACGTTTACGCACAAAATTTTAACAAAAAATTTCCTGGGGTATTACATCATCTCCCTCTTGGAAACATTCATCCACGAATATCGATGAATAAGTACAAAATACCATGGAAATGAGTACAAAAGGTTAGGGTAATGAAATCAATCCACTTACTTCATTCCAAACTTTCGAATACTTCATAGAACATGTGATTCATAAAGAGAATGGTCACATAGTTGATCTTAAACAAAGGAGACTGATTTTAAGGAATCGATATCTTTGGTTTATTCAGAGACTGAGAATCAAAGGTCTCGAAGGGCATCTCATCAAAAGAAGGACTACTTGCGCCCAAATAAATGTCCCTCAACACTCCCTCCAAAAGATTCAAATGACATTGTTCGGGGAGAAAATAAACCATAATTTGATACAATCCTATCGTATGGGAACAAGGACCCCTATGGCATAAATTAAGATAGGAATTTCTAGGTTTTGGGAAACATAACTCCTTGCTTCCAAACTTAGCAACACTTCCCAACTACTCCCTCGACTATGTTCAAGCCTAACTCCAAGTACTCATGAGATACGCCACATAACACTATAATATTAATCTATATCATGAACCTCAATACACACTGAGCCTCACAACTCCTCACTTCAAACATAACTCTTAATGCTACTCCAACAACCATATACAATCTTATACTAGGGATCTTCTAACTTGCAGTGCATTCTTTTAGATATACAACCATAACATTCAAGCCTATACTCATAACCACATACTCACTTCGCACATGCACCTCTAAATGAACACTCATAAAGCATCTTCCTCGCTTTCTCTAAGATTCCATCAACTACATCATTCACATATACTGGTCAATTCTTTAAATGGCACACATAACATTTTCTCAACCAATTGAACTATACACAAAAACTCTGTATTACTATTCCTACAACCTCATAGAAGCGTATAAAACCAACGCACAACAATCTTTCCAAATAAACATTTAAAACTTCAACTAACCACGGCATGCATCAAGGACTTAGCCTCAATCTAACTTCACTTCACTGCCGTGAGCACACCACCTTCTATCATAGATAAGGAAGTATCCTCTCTCCCTTCTAGAAAACTGCTCAACACCATTAGCTTGACTTAATGAAAAGGTTACAAAATTTTAAAACATGAAGACCTGAAATATGAAGGGATAATGTAAATAACTTGACTCTCTCTATTGAGGACTTAGGAATAAAATATCAAATACAATGGGTTCATTAAGGTATCAAAACTGAAGACACCCATAACAGAAATTGAATCTCACTGATCAATAAGAGTATTGCCTGAGTACTGGAACTGAACATACTGTAAAACTTGAGTATATGAGTCATGGGCGGCATACCCTGAATTTAGAGCTCATAACTTATGGAATGTGATTCCAACTGCTAGAAGAACTAGAATTTCTCATTTTTGGAAACTAGAAGAGTATGTAATTCTCCATCACGTGTATGAACATGAATTAAGATCATAGAATTGAAATGTAAAGCATGAGTAGGCTTTGGGACAGCTGAAAATACTGAAATAACATTGGGTCAAGCACCGATCTTTATCACAACAAATTTACAACTTTCTGGTACTTCTACTAAAATGTAAAAGCTTGACTTGACTACTTGTTCTATCATCTCCCCCTTAGCTTTAAGCCACCACTCAACTTCTCAAATGCTTACTAATTTCGAATCTCCACGAACATCTCTATCGCCGGAATGTACGTCATCTAGTGCTTCAACTATTATTTCTATTAGCTCAACTTGAATACTTTCTAAACTTTTGATAGACCATGCTACTTTTTTCTTCTCCCTCTAATACTATGCCTATGAACTTATGTTTCTAACCCATAAGAATCAAAATCACACTTAAGAGGCTCAACATTTCCAATCATATGCCTCGCCTTAACTTAGCCATCAAAATATCATCCATCGTCTAACTAGTAGTTATCCATCTAACAATCCCATGGCACGACTCACTACACCACATACACTAATCCTCAAAATTAAAGCAGTCCCATAATATCTTGGGTGAAGTTTCTCATCATAATATATTATTAAACTTAATTACAAGTCAACTACACTTAAACTCTTGTGCACACTGTTCAAGCCCACTAGATTACTTTCATATAACTAGCTGCACTATCTTTACATCCACCTTGAAAATAAGGCAGAGTTGGCCAGAATAGTGTAAGATGAGAATCTATATAAGTTTCTTGGAGAACCTTTTTATAGCACAATCTTAGACTTGAAAGAAGGGAAACATTTCCTAAATGCCCTGTAGCCTCTTGAAGAAAAGTACAGATGTCTCCATACCATTTCGCAAGAATCTACAAGACACGACTTCATAGACACCCTAGGACACTTGAACTCTGTGCTCTGATACCAAGTTTGTAACGCCCCAAAATTGGGTCCCGAGACGTCACACGGTGCTTAGGGTCATAAGTGACCCCAAGCTAACCCTTCTACTGGCATAACTCATAAGAAACTGAATAAAAATACAAATCCATACAAATAAGCAGAAATTAACTCTTTTCTGAATCTGATCGATACAAAAATGGAATTTTACAGGATTACAATTCTACCTTTACAACCAAAATTAAAATAAAATACATCAACTTCTACTGACTGTCTATGAAGCCTCTACTAGTACTGACTGTAGGTAGCCGGGTCATGACTCCCAACTACCCCAACTCAATATGACTGAATAAAGAAAATACAACACTATAAACTCTGCATAACTAACCCAAGCCCTTGAATCAAAAGGACTCATCTCCTGCTGACTGGATACCACGAACTGACTGGATCCGAAGGTGCAACTATACCTTGTACCTACATTCCGAGAAAATATAGCCCACATACGAATATGTGGGCCAGTACCATGGAAAAATACCGAGCATATGGGGGTGTATGCAGTTGTATAAACATCATCATCATAAATATTTATAAGAAATATGCAGGATGTATGAAAGACTCACATATCCCAAAGAAAATCATCATAATCATGAGAGGATGAAATAAGTATAATAACACATGTGAGTCATCATATAATTTGTCAATCACTTTCAGTTCATCAAGAAAATCAATTCTCATAATGTAAATATCATTTAAATCTAACTTTCACAATTCCACTTTCAAATCACTTCACCATTCACCATAGACACAAGGAAACACACACATACTGGGAGATCCCATAACCGACATAAACCATGTGAGCTACATGGAGTCCAATGTACAACCCACGTTGGGGACAGTCATCCTATCCTTGCCATCAGAGTAGGACTATCGATATCAAATCCACACAAACTAGTGATCACTATATAAATCAGCCTCAGGCTTACATCCTACGAGGGCACGTAGTTCTAGGGAAGTAAGGTCAATTTATACCTCCCACTAAGTGCTAAAGATTACTCCCGGACTAAGCTCAAAAATTTAAATCAGCCTCAGGCTCACATTAAAGAAAATCCACAATAAACACTTCAACAATTTTCATCGGGAGCCAATTTGCTACCCCTTTATCATAATCAATAAAAATGTGGATTTCTTTCACAGTCGAGTTTAAAATAACTCATTCACGACCAAAAGGTCAAATCATTCAAAACAACTCAAATATTCAACATCAACGTGCATATAGCACACATTTTCTCAAAGACACAATTTCAAATGGGGTTCAAGACCCAAATATCAAAATCATAGTAAATTTATTTTAAGCATCATGCTTTAAGTCATAATTTCATATAAATTCGACTTTTCAAAGTCATAAACATCATAATCTCAAGATAACCAAGATAGAATGTAAGTTCATGCTCCAAAATCATAATAAACATATAAAAATCATATCTTCGTAAAGAAAATTACTTTTGGGCACAAGAACGAAAGATTGTTCTTGTTGAAAAACCCCACATACCTTGAATGATGAACTTTAGATCGATACTCATTTTTGAGATGTTAAGCGTTCCTTTGAATGATGGTTCTTGGAGTTCTTGAACTAGGAACTTGGAATCTTAAATAAATTTGCAGAATTAGTGGTGAACTTTGGAGGTTCTTGAAGTTCTTGAACTAGGAACTTGGAATCTTGAATAAATTTGCAGAATTAATGGTGAACTTTGGAGGTTCTTGAAGTTGGATGTAGGAGCTTAGGGTTTTCTTTTTGAGGGAATTTGATGAAATATAACATATAATGCTTCTAATAGGCTTTAATATAGGGTTTGGATGGATTTTGGGTGAGGGAGAATGACCAAAATGCCCCTAAAAATTAAATAATTCTTGAATCTGTCTTTTGGTGGACTGTTTTGATAGTCTGAAGTAGATCAACCATAATGTTTTACTCCGATATCCAAATTGGATGAAACTAATTTTATTAGAAAGAGAACTCTCATATATTTCTATTGATATATAGTATCTCACGCAGATCATTTTCTACGAGGAGTTATGATTATTTGAAGTTGACCCAAAAATTCACTTTTGATAGGCTGAAGTAGATCGACCATAACTTTTTGCTCCGATAGACAAATTGGATGAAACCAATTTCATTGGAAAGAGGACTCGCAGAGATTTCCTTTGATATATAGTAGATCACCCAGATCATTATGTACAAGGATTTATGATCTTTTAAAGTTAGAGAAAAAATACGCCAGACCTCAGTAGTTTTTTTCCTGCACGTTTTCCTGTTCACTACTATTCACGGTTCGATCGAAATGTTCATAACTCGTCGCTCGGGTGTACGTTTTGGATGATACACATATCGTTGGAAATCTTATTTGATACTCTACGCAATGGTGGGTCATAATCTAAGACATTCCACATGAAAAATTTATAATTCATTCTAGAAGATAGAACCCAACACGTTTACGCATAAAATTTCAATGAAAAATTTTCCAGGGTATTACAATTTGAGGGTAAAATTGTAAGGCCTTAGTCTAAGTTTGGGTAGGTGCTTGCCTCAGTATTGGTTTTTGAGACTAGTAGTGGGTCCCATCGGCCCTCTTTATAGGTTAAACATCTAGATTAGACCCTTGTAGACTTAGAAGATCTTCTTGGGATATTTTGGTAAATTCATGAACCCTATGATGATGTATCCCTTCTATGAGGTATCGAATGCCGAGACACCCAAACTAGAAAATGGTTATCCTTTCACCTTATTTATTAGACTCATTGATTAAGCAATGCTACCCTTGTAAATTCTACATGAAAGTTGGTCATTTGATATTAATTGTTCTCTAAGAAAGTTATGGCTCCAAATTATTATTATCATTACTTGATATTTACCCACTAGTTCTAATTCAAGTTCGGCAATTGTGATCTATTTATGGTATTACTATTATGAAATCATTCTTCAGTCCTGGTTTGAGTCCGACATTATGATTTGAAGGGATATCAAGTATGGTCTCATCGGTGATTATTATTTAAGTTGTTATATTTGGTTCTCTTTTTCTTATTTGCATCCACTGGGCTTATGGGGGCTCGATAGAGTTATTTTCTTATTTGCTTGCACCTTTAGGGCTTATGGAGGTCCAGTTAGGTTATAGCTAGATTGTATTTATCTTAATTCATTCATTCTTCCATTCCTGATTGGAGTATTTATTCTAGATTTAAACTTATGCCTGACTTAGTTTACTTTCTCTTATTTTATCATGTTTTTATGATGATTTATCTTAGTCGGTTGATAATGTCTACCGAGTTTCCATTTTTTTGTACTCATATTACACATCTATATTTTTTTCTAATGTCACCCGAGTATGAGTCACCATTACTGATGTTACATCCAGTTTTCTTTTGGAATCCAGTCATAGGGTAAGATTTCAGAGCTAGAGCCAATCTTTTCTCCTTCTACAATTTTTGGATAGTATTTACTTTTGAGTCTACCTGTATATTGACATTATTCAGTACTCTGATTTTTTATATCGTGGCTCTTATACCAACCTTACTAGGTCATGGGATACTCTTTTGTACACTTTTCTCATTCTGCTCTTATTTAGTATCTTGCTTTTATATTTATTTTCTCATAATTTAGTTGTATGCTTTATTTTTTATATTTGTTATAGCTTCCACCAATTAGTCCATTACTAATATTTCCATCTATGGTTTTCCTTACCTATTGTGGGTTAAAGTAGGTGCCATTATGGCCACAAAAATTGGGACATGACAAATTTGTACTAGAGCCTAGGCATACTGGTATTATTAGTACAAGAGCAAATGCCTAGCAAAAAATCTCAAATTGGAAAGATGACATCTATATCTTACCTTCAGGAGGCTATAAGTCGTTTTTAGGAGAATATCACTTTATTCATTCATTTCATGCACCAAGTGTGCGTTAGTTTCTAAAGTTTTCATTGTTTTACTCATCCGTAAGATAGTCAGGATGTGAGCTACGATAAGGATCCCAAGTATGTGGCTAGGGAAACTGCTAGAGGTCGTGGCCAACCCAGGGAAAAAGATTAGTCTAGGGATACATACCCAACTTGGGGTCAGGATAGGTAGCCTTCAACAAATTCTATTATTGCTTGCGAGTTGAAGATTTCTCCACCTTAGCCATTGGTGGGACATAGGGTAACCCATTCCCCACTGGGGTTTATTTCATCTTTAGTGATTAGATATGTATTGATTTAGCTATTGGGATTAGTTAGTGGTGTACCTATGATAGCGATCTATCACAAATTAGAGTGGCATAGATGTAGGGTAACAGTCTATAGCTACAACTCTAAGATTTGAGATCCATCCAGCACCGATAGTTTCTTAGATGATAGTCTCCTAGACAGCTATGTCTATTGAGTTGTAGAAGATTTTAGGTAGATTTTTTAGATTGACTTCACCTAGATTTGCTGGGATCCTAGATAAGGATGAATTTGAGTTTCTTGTAAGGATACGCTCTATATTTTAGGCCTGGTTGAGATTCTTGGAGTTGACTACACTAACTTTTAGTTATACTAGACAGTTAAACATTGGTAGAGAGGTTACGTTAATTTGATTCCTCGTTGAACTCCCCCTATAACACAGATTTAATTCTTTAAGGCTTTCTTGGAGAAGTATATGTCTAGCAGTCTTTGAGAGTTTTTGAGAGATAAGTTTACTAGGTTGGGGTAGGGTTCTATGATGATTATGAAGTATAAGGTGAGATTTCATGAGTTGTCAGACATGCTACAACGATCTTACCTATCAAGTACGAGCGGATTTGGTGTTTTTTTAGAGGGCTGAAACTTTCTCTTAGCATGGCTACTTAATGTTTAGTTTCTATTGGTAGGTCCTTTATTGAGGTTTTTGATTATGCTCAGACTATGGAGGATATTCATTGCAAGGACTAAGTGGGCAGCGATAAGAGTCCATGTCAATAAAGTAGTTTGAGTGGTAGCCATAGCAGCTAACAACTCAGAGGCAGAGGTTCTTAGGGTAGTACCCTCTGCATTAGTCTTATCATCACAAGGGTTAGTCTAGTACACTTGTTCAGGAAATACTTCAAATCATAGACGAAGGTCATTCTGGTTATATTGACAATAATGGACAGGGTAGTAGCCAGTCTTTGAGAGGTGCATATTTTGGGTCTTCTATCCGAGTTGGCTATGCTAGGTTAACTAGATCTTTTGGATAGGGTAGAATCCACAGGTATTTCTATGATTATGGGGTTGTCAATCATTACTCAAGAGAATGTCCCCAACATGGGATGATTTAACATGCAACTTAGAGTGTTCAATCGAATAGAGTGGTGCCTCCCCTAGATAGAGGTGGTATGCAAGGTCGTAGGGGTAGGGGTTCTTATGGAGGTCCTCAGGTAGGTAGGACTAGTGGTTTATTAGGTACCTAGTTCGGAAGTGGACGGGGTTAGTTGTATGTTGTACCTTGTAGTCTAGAGGTAGTATCTTCGAATACTATAACTACAACTATGATTTTAGTATGTCGTTATCCACCTATTGCCTCATTTGTTTACTGATCTAGTTATTCATATTTTTCTGCTTATTATGCACCATAGTTAGAGTTATTTTGGGATCCTTTATCTTTTCCATTGCATATATCTACTCCCATGGGTGATCTTTAGTAGTGGATCAGGTTTACTGATCATATATTGTGATTATTTGAGAGATTCATACTCAGTTTCACGCCCCATTTTTCTCGTGGAAATTGGGATTCAACGTGACCACTCTTTTTGGGATTTTTTTGAAGGGAGAGTGTGAAGAGTCGCCACCTAACGAATTAAGGTGTGTTAGAGAACCGGTCTAGGCTAACTACGAACCTATTTTTTGTTGTTTTAGTCTTAGTTCACCAGAGATTTAGATAAGGGTTTGAATTACCTCAAAAGGAAGGTGTTAGGCACCTTTCGAGGTCCACAAAGTTGGTTCCCGGCTGAATTCGTACTTTACGTGCGGATTCTATGTGATCAAATAAAGGTCTCTTATTTATTAACTTAATATTAACTAAGTGATAAAATAATTAATAAGAAAACACATGTTATTTTGTTACTTCTAATTGTTCATTATCTAAGTGATAAAATCAGTAAAAAACATATAATAAGACAAGCGAGGAGAAATAAATGACATAATTTATAACAAAAGGGGATTGCTTAAGTAATAGACTAACTACCCCAAATAAATAAGCATGTAAAGTAAACAAAGAATAAAAAAAAAATCGTCAAATGAAACAAAGAAATGTTTTTGGTCACATTCGAATCAGAACCCCAACTTGTTTAATCATCATCCGACCTACTGCCCGAATTCTTAGACAAGTCATATGTCTTACCTTTAATGTCTGTTAGAAATCATCAATTCCGAATGTCTACCCGTCCCACCCCACCTAGGTTGGTTGTTAACTCTAAGGCGTTCTAAAACAAGGATAAAACTAGGATCTTTAGTAATACCTATCGTCCAAGAGGCATTGGACTTTGCTATATTGGTTTTGTGGTCTAAACAAAATAAAGTTATGTTGCCTCGGTCTCGAAACGCGTAACACATTGGACGTCAAGTTGAAAAGTGCTCAAAAACCTACATTTTAACATGTTGGCAATTATGCTAATAGTGCAGAAATTTCATGTTAATTATGCTGGAAAATGCAATAACATGTTAAAAATGCCTAGAATCAAATATTTTTACATGCTGAAAATTATGCTAATGCGCAGTGATTTCATGTTAACATGCTTAAATGCTTAAACTAATATTTTAACATGCTAGACATTAATTGTTTTATGTAGAAACACAATTTAGACATGCTGAAATTTAATTATTTATGGAGAAATGTAGTTTTAACATGATGAAATTTAATTGTTCTAAGTAGAAACGCGATTTTAACATGCTGAAGAATATATTAATGCGCAGGAATTTTATGTTAACATGCTCTAAAATATTAACATGCTTAGATTTGTATTAACATGCTAGACGACATAATTAATTCCAATGTTTAACATGCTAAAAATTCTAAAATGTATAAATACGTGAAAATTTAATTGTTGACATGCTCAAAAATACCAAAATGATCAAATTCGTGTTAACATGCTAAACATACAATGACATGCTTAATTCAAATATTTAACATGCTAAAAATGATAAAAATGATAAAATTAATTAATATGTGAAAATTTAATTGTTGACATGCCCAAAAATACCAATATGCTTAAATTTGTGTTAACATGCTAAACATACAATGACATGCTTAATTCAAATGTTTAACATGCTAAAAATGTATTAATATGCATGAATTTAATTTAGCATGGCGGACGTCAGTTCAATCCTAAAATCAAGATTTCTAATCGAATTAATAAGTATATTAAATGTCTAAGCGATTCATGTATTAATAAATCCTAGATTTTTGTGCCTAACTTGATCCACGTAGCACGTAACACATGTAAAACTTAAGTTGAGCCTATCTATATTATTCATAGAGAACGTAAGTCCCCGCTCCCCGAGCAGTCCCCAAAATTATTATTACAATAATAGTAATGTTTATACAATAATATTACAAACCAAATAATAAGAAACTAAAACTAAATAGAACTACTACAATCTAATGTAAACACCCTGGCGACTCTTCGAAACCCCATAATTGTTTATTTAAACCTGCGAGGCAAGATATAATGACTTCAAATAGGTGCATTTAATCAGGAACATCGAAATATTCCTGTAGACATGCTTTCAAAAGGCTTTCACAACGTGATACAGTCAACACACATAAAGAATGAAAATTAAATCATTTTGAGAACTTACCAAAAAATGGAGAAAATAATAATAAAGAATGAAAAATAGCATGATTGCAATAGTAAAGCGAGTTGAATGCCTTGTCGGAATCAGAGAAACCAAATAGCTTGAGAATATCTTTTTCTTCGTCTTGCAGTAGCTAGTAGTTTTTATTTAGAGAGTAATTGTAATTGAAGAGATGTCTATTAAGTGAAAAGAGATGTTGTTTATATAGTAAAGGGGGCTAGAGGATAAAAGGAAGAAATATGTAAGGGAATCAATTAGTGGTGATAAGAAAGGAAAATAGGTCACTCTTAAACAACCAATCATAATTAATCAAGAGGAAAATATGTTGATAAATCAATTAATAGAAAACTTTGAATAAGTGAATCAATTATCCATAAGTCAATCCAACAATAAAATAAAGTAGATGTTTAGAAAAATCAATCAACAATTTATTTTCCTTAATTCAATAAGTAGAATCAATTAGAAGCGAATTAACCATAAATAGATAAGTAAGAGATACTTATTTAAAAAGATAATAAATAAATAATAATAAAATTTGTACTAACTTTAGCATTTACCATATATGTTCAAATTAATTGACGAATAATAAGGCAATTAGTCACAATAATCAATTCCACCAATACACTGAATCAATTGTCAGTTGGAAGTAAACACAATTAATATTTTACCACAAACATCGATTCAAATTTCTGTTAATATCAATTAAATCCAACATAATCCAAGTATAACATCTTTCAAGAATAAGCAAAAGTTAGCAATCATATTAAGTGTAAAAAATTGGGAATTATCGCACATAACAATCCAGAGATAGATACTTAATTAAACGAATTGAATCAACATTCAAGTTCGATATCACAAACTTTAGATCTAAGAGATTAATTTAGGCAATCCAAAAAACATACGAATTAAACCAAACAAACATGCAATTAAGGGATTGAGGAATCAAACTGTATAATTGTCGGGTTCACCAAAAGGGGTCTCACCGGTCCTCAATTTTTTATGAGGATGTGATAGGTGAGAAGAGAGGGGAGGCTGAATCGTGTCTAGGGGGTTGCATTGTTGGTTCGCGGCTGCTGGAGGTGAGCTGGTCAGTGGCCGGTGGCATTGGATAGCGATTGTAGAGGTTTCGCCGGCTGGAGCTATTGAAGGAGGCACCGGAGCAGCATTTGGTAGACTCGTGCCGGTGGGGATGTGGAGAACGGGGCAGCGGCGCAGCTGGTTGCTGACCGGTGAGTCTAGCTCTGGTCGATAGTGGTGAAGGCCGGCTCACCGACTACTGTTCATCGCTGGTGGAGGCGGCTTGAGGGATTTTACCGGCGTGGTTTCACAGGGGAAGGGTGAGGAATCAAGGAAGGAGGGAGAGGAAAGAGAGAAGGAAAGATTAGGGGGGGAGCGGCGGAGGCAGCCGTTCGCCAGAGTGGAGCGACAGTTGTAGCTTTAGAGAAAAGGAAGAGGTAGAGAGAGAAAGTATAGAAAGAGAAAGATAAGGGTGCGGCTTATTTTTTGGTTGGAAATTAATTAGGGTTTTGATTATTTTAAAAGGAAAGAAGGCAGATCAAATTTCAGTCGTTAGATCAAATTTGATCAATGGTTGGAATTTAAGATTATGTGGAGTTAGAATGTGGCTAGAATTACAAGAAATTAGGCCAAAATCTTCATAGATTAAATAAGTAAAGGCTAGAATTTAAATAAATTAAGAAACATAAATTAAAATCAGTTGTTATTTAAATAATAGTAGAGATAATAATAGTAATGCTAATAATAGTAGATAATATAATAACAATAAATAATAATAATAATAATAATAATAATAATAAATGATAATAAATAATAATAATAATAATAATAATAATAGTAACAATAAATAATGATACTAATAATAATAAATAAGTAAATAATACTAAATAATGGAAAACTAGACAGTGTATTTGCAAAAAATGTGAGCGTGTATAGTTACGAATAATTTAATAAAATTATGTAAATGTCACGTTTAAGTGTTATAAATTTATAAAAATTATACCAAAAGATAATAAAATAATTTGTACAACTCTTAAATCGTAAAGGTGACACGTCGGTATTGTCCGATACAAGAATAATATGTAAAAAATGCTAACATTTGAGATTAATAATTTTACTAAAATAGCAGCCAAAAAGGAGTATTAGGCAGTCAAAATTGGGTGTCAACGGTTGCCCTTCATTACTTGGGATTAATAAAAGAATTGTCAAGCAATGAAAGTTGACGTAGTAGCCAATTTTGTCCGACCGAGAAAGATTCGTTACAAGAGGTTGTTAAAAATAGTGTGGCCGAGACTTTGGTTTCAAGTTTCCTACATATCTCTGGTTTTATGAGAATCAGACCGTTTGTAGTTCTAGATTTAGGAATGAACAATATTCCTAAAGAATGTTATTGATAAAGGATAGGACATCAACAATGGTATCGTGGGTCAGCGAGACGATAATGAATAGGATTTGGAACAATGACGTGAGGAGAAGTTTGATAGTGCTGAGGTAGGTGAGTTTTAAGATTAGTTTAGGCGATGATGCATAGATGGGGTATTACTCCAAAAACAGTAACGAAAATTGTCCCTGTTTGTTTTTCCTTCTCTGTTACATGCATCTTTACATCGTACTAAATGAAAAAGGTTAGACATATAAGAAATAAATAGTTGATAAACATAAAGTAAATGTAGAAATAAAGAAAGTATATCTATTGTATCGTTATATCGAATGTTTGACTTCTTGATATGAAGTTGGATCACTGTTTGGCTTCTCATTATGACGTTGGATCATATGTTGAACCTCTCGATGTATTGTTGGATCAGCTATTTGGCTTCTCGATATGACATTGGATCAGCTATTGAACCTCTCGATGTATCATTGGATCATATGTTTGGCTTCTCGATATGACGTTGGAACGGATGTTGAACCTCTCGATGTATTGTTGGATCAGCTGTTTGTCTTATCAATATGACATTGGATCAGATGTCGAGCCTTTCTACATATCATTGGATTAGCTGTTTGGATTCTTTATATGACATTAGATCGGATGTTGAACCTCTCGATGTATCATTAGATCAGCTATTTGGCTTCTCAATATGACGTTTGATTGGATATGTACCTGCTGATCCTTCCAGTTTCAGCTCAACTGGATAAAATGGTTAGCACGGATATATGTGTGTGTATAGAAGATTGAACCTTGTAACAAACAACCATAACAATAAAGATAATAAAAGATGAGAAAGAATATATATTGTATTTCTTAGATTAATTGTGAAGTCTCTCGTCATGATATTGGATTGGTTATTATGCCCCCTCGTGATGGAGTGATTTCTGTCATCTGTACCTGTTAATCATGTACTCAAAGAAAAGTTGTTAGTCAAAATGAAATATGGATTTGTACCATGCTCGAGTCGTCTCCTTGGTCATTGTTTTTTACTCCATGAATCATTGGGATTTGTACTGCATCGTGATGAAATTTTTGAGGAATTCTCAAAAGTTTTTTCCCCAGTTTGTAAGGTGTCTTTCACACATCATTGTGAATAGATTATTTACTTGTGAAATTTTTAGGAATTCTCAAAAAATTTTGCCCCAGTTTAGAATGAAAGGCTTTTTTTGCATATCATTGTGAATATATTTATTGTTTAATCGTGAAATTTTTGAGGTTTTCTTGAAACCTCAAAAATTCTGCCCTAATTTTTGTCTTTGGAGCCTTATATTCCTGTACCACTCAAAGAAGACATTATTCTAAGAGAAATGGTTGTCCTATATTTAAATATCGTAACCTCAATTTTAATATTCCTTTATATGCTCAACAGTTGGGTTAATTAGTTTGATGATTTGGAAGTGTAGGAATGTGAAAGAGAGGGGGAAACAAGTGTTTTATTAGATTATGACCAGACCCAGAGTGGGCTGCCTACCTATCCAAATAGAAGTCAGGTCAAATGTAGTTCGCAAAGTAACAAATCATTTGTCAATGTTCATCTAAATTAATCCTTTCACTTTCAGAAGTGTCATGTGCAAGAGAAAATTGTCGAGAAGGGGTGTGGGTAAGGCGAGGATAAAGAGTCATAGTGTTTTTCCTTGGGCCATGAGAAAGGGGACAGAAAACTTTTTGGATATTGAGAATATTTTTCATATTACAGATTTTCACTTGAGTTCGATGTTCAAATGCTAGACAACCTTATAATAAAATAAGCAAGTCAACAAAAATTACATAATGCATAAGTTAAACACATACAAAACAAAATTCATTCTGGGAGGAAGACTAAACATTAATAAACGCTCCAGGTGTGAAGATTTGAGCTCCTAACTTACAAAATAGGATAGTGATAGAACGTGATGTCGAATTTGCAATTGTGATTGTAAAAAAGGTAAGAGAGATAGGAAATGAACAAGGTCGACTTTAGTTGAACATCAGATTTGTTGATTCACATCATATTGTTGATTCATCCAACTCCATACAAAAAATGATAAAGTAGAGGAAAAGAATGTTTTATTATGGTGAGATCAAACTCATTAAATGAGCGCCCACGTATCCACAAGGGAATCAGGTCGATCGTAGTTCAAAAATTTGAGAGTTGTAGAAGTTGAATAGGGGGATGAATTAGAGAATTTTGCACACGAATTTAAGAATTTTGGTATTTTTGAGCATGTCAACAATTAAATTTTCACATATTATTGTGTCCCCTCGTGATGGAGTGATTTCTGTCATCTGTACCTGTTAATCCTGTACTCAAAGAAAAGTTGTCAATCAAAAAGAAATGTGGATTTGTGCTATGCTCGAGTTGACTCCTTGGTCATTTTTTTCTACTCCATGAATCATTGGGATTTGTACTCCATCGTGATGAAATTTTTGAGGAATTCTCAAAAGTTTCTTCCCCAGTTTGTAAAGCGTCTTTCGCACATCATTATGAATAGATTATTTACTCGTGAAATTTTAGAGGAATTATAAAAAATTTCTGCCCCATTTTAGAATGAAAAGCGCCTTTTGTACGTCATTGTGAATAGATTTATTGTTTAATTCGGAAATTTTTGAGGTTTTCTTGAAACCTCAAAAATTCTGCCCCAATTTTTGTCTTTAGAGACTTATATTCCTGTACCACTCAAAGAAAACATTAGTCTAAGAGAAATGGTTGTCCTACATTTAAATACGGTAACCACAATTTTAATCTTCCTTTATATGCTTAAGAGTTGGGTTAATTAGCTTGACTATTTGGAAGTGTAGGAATGTGAAAGTGAAGGGGAAAGAAGTGTTTTATTAGATTATGACCGAACCTAAAATGGGATGCCTACCTATCCAAATAGACGTCAGGTCAAACGTAGTTCGTGAAGTAAAAATTTATTTGTCAACGTTCATCTAAATTGATCCTTTCACTTTCAGAAGTGTCATGTGCAAGAGAAAATTGCCGAGAAGGGATTTGGGTAAGGCGAGGATAAGGAGTCATAGTGTTTTGCCTTGGGCCATGAGAAAGGGGATTGAAAACTTTTTGGATATTGAGCATATTTATCATATTATAGATTGTCACTTGAAATCGATTTTCAAATCCTAGACAACCTTAAAATAAAATAAGCAAGTCAACAAAAATTACATAATGCATAAGTTAAACGCATACAAAACAAAAGTCATTCTGGGAGGAAGACTAAACCTTAATAAGCGTTTCAGGCGTGAAGATTTGAGCTCTTAACTTACAAAATAGGATACTGATAGAACGTGATGTCGAATTTATAATTGTGATTGTAAAGAAGGTAAGAGAGACAGAAAATGAACAAAGTCGACTTTTGTTGAACATCAGATTTGTTTATTCACGTCATATTGTTGATTCATCCAACTCCATACAGAAAAATGATAAAGTAAGGGAAAAGAAAGTTTTATTATGGTGAGACCGAACTCATTAAATGAGCGCCTACGTATCCACAAGGGAATCAGGTCGATCGTAGTTCAAAGTTTTGAGAGTTGTAGAAGTTGAATAGCATATGGGGATGAATTAGAGAATTTTGCATAGGCTCTAAGAGTGTATTGTAGGGTCCTAACATGATAAGAATTTTAAAAGTAAAGCTCTAAAGTGAGGAACACTAAATGTAAGGAGTGACTAAGGCAAGAATGGAAACAACAAGATAGGCAAGATGTCAATACATACATAAAAATATAACACATAACAAATAATTATGAGTCTGTTTGAGGTCGTGAACCTATTTAGACTTTGAATGAGACTAACATTCAACGCAACAAGGATGCAAGGCATCGTACGTTGAATCGGACGTATATTCCATGATAAAAGAAATATGTAGCCAAGACCTAAAGGATAAGAGTGGATTTATGACATAGTTCCCTCGAGTGGACAACTCGAGAGTGAGAAAGATCGTGGCTGTCAACGCACCGCTGATCGACCGATCCACAAGGCACTTCCCAAAGGGTGTTTTAAGAAAGAACGTCTGTGCAACCACGCAACCATTCATAAAATAAAAATAAAGGAGGTTCCAAGTGGGGGAAAGTATAAGCAAAATGATAATTATATAAGACGGTAACACATAGCACATAGCAACATACAATACCATGCTTTAGCAATATAAAAATAAATGTTAAAACACATAACCAATAAAAGAAAAAGTATACATGGAGGAATACTAATAACACATAAAAAGGGAAAGGATAAGGGACTAACATGTATAAATTAATCACCAAAAAGTATACATGAAGAAATATGAATAAAACATTAAAGAGCAAAGGAGAAGGGACTAACATGTATAGATTAGTCATGAGATACACAATAAAAAGGATAAAAAAAAAAGGTAAAGTAATTATAGAACAATAAGACAAAGAAAGTAGTAGAATCCCACATAAAACAAAAATTTGTAATGGTTAGAAACTAAGGTCCCCATCAGAGTCGCCATTCTATCGCGCCCTATTTTCCTCGCGGAAAGCAGGATTCGACGTGACCACTCTTTTTGGGTTTGTTTTGAAGGAAGGGTGCAAAAATTCACCACCTAACGAATTAAGGTGCGTTAGGCCACTGGTCTAGGCTAACTACGAACCTATTTTTGTTGTTTTAGTCTTAGTTCACTAGAGATTGGGGTGAGGGTTCAAATTACCTCAAAAGGAAGGTGTTAGGCACCTTTCGAGGTCAACAAGGTGGTTCCCGACTGAATTTGTACTTTACATGGAGATTCTACGTGATTGAATAAAGGTCGCTTATTTATTAACTTAATATTAACCAAGTGATAAAATAATTAATAAGCAAACATATGTTATTTTTTTACTTGTAATTATTTATTATATAAGTGATAAAATTAGTAAACGATCAATAAATAAGCAGTTTGTTCATCCCCACGTGCTATTCAACTTCTAAATAAGCAATCTATTACATAAGCAGTCCCCTTCTATTATTCATCAAAAACACATTTTTAACATGCTAAAATTTAATTGTTCAATGCAGAAACACGATTTTAACATACTGAAGAATATATTAATGCGCAAGAATTTTATGTTAACATGCTTTAAACTATTAACATGCTTAGATTTGTGTTAACATGCTATACGACATAATTAATTCTAATGTTTAACATGCTAAAAATGCTAAAATATATTAATATGTGAAAATTTAATTATTGACATGCCCAAAAATACCAATATACTTAAATTTGTGTTAATATGCTAAACATACAATGACATGCTTAATTCAAATGTTTAACATGCTAAAAATGTATTAATATGCATGAATTTAATTTAGCATGGAGGACGTCATTTTAATCCTAAAATCAAGATTTCTAATCGAATTAATACGTAGATTAAATGTCTAAGAAATTTATGTATTAATAAATCCTAGATTTGTGGGCCTAACTTGATCCACGTAGCACGTAATACACGTAAAACCTAAGTTGTGCCTATCTATACTATTCATAGAGAATGCAAGTCCCCGCCCCCTAGGCAGTCCCCAAAATTATTATTACAATAATAGTAATGTTTATACAATAATATTACAAACCAAATAATAATAAACTAAAACTAAATAGAACTACTACAACCTAATGTAAACACCGTGGTGACTCTTTGGAACCCCATAATTGTTTATTTAAACATGTGAGGTAAGATGTAATGGCAAGCAAACAGGAGCATATAATAACAAACATCGAAATATTCCTATAGACATGCTTTCTAAAGGCTTTCACAACATAATGCAGTCAATACACACAAAGAATGAAAATTACATCATTTTGAGAACTTACCAGGAAAAGGCGAAAATAATAATAAAGAATGAAAATCAGTAGTATTGCAATAGTAAAGCGTGTTGAATTTCTTGTCGAAATCAGAGAAACCAAATAGCTTGAGAATATCTTTTTTTTCATCTTACAGTAGCTAGTAATTTTTAATTTAGAGAGTGATTGTAATTAAAGAGATATATATTAAATGAAAAGAGATGTTGTTTAGTAAAGGAAGAAATATGTTGTTTAGTAAAGGGGGCTAGAGGATAAAATGAAGAAATATGTAAGGGAATCAATTAGTGGTGATAAGAAAGGAAAATAGGTCACTCTTAAACAACCAATCAGAATCAATCAAGAGGAAAATATGTTGATAAATCAATTAATAGAAAACTTTGAATAAGTGAATCCATCATCCATATGTAAATCCAACTATAAAAAAAAAAGCAGATGTTTAGAAAAATCAATCAACAAATTATTTTCCTTAATTCAATAAGTAGAATCAACTAAGAGCGAATTTACCATAAATAGATAAGTAAGAGATACTTAATTAAAAAGAGAATAAATAAATAATAATAAAATCTATACTAACTTTAGCATTTACCATATATGTTCAAATTAATTGACGAATCATAAGTCAATTAGTCACAATAATCAATTCCACCAATACACTGAATCAATTGGGAGTTGGGAGTAAACACAATCAATAATTTACCACAAACATCGATTTAAATTTCTATCAATATCAATTAAATTAAACATAATCCAAGTATAACATCATTCAACAACAAGCAGAAGTCAGTAATCATATTGAGTGTCAAAAATTGGGGATTATCGTACATAACAATCCAAAGATAAACACATAATTAAACGGATTGAATCAACATTCAAAGTCCGATATCATAAACTTTAGAACTAAGAAATTAATTAAGGCAATTCAGAAAATATGCAAATTAAACCAAACAAACATATAATTAATGGATTGAGGAATCAAACTGTATAATAGTTGGGTTCACCAAAAGTGGTCTCACCGGTCCTCAATTTTTGATGAGAACGTGACTGATGAGAAGAGAGGAGGAGTCTAAATTGCAGCTGGGGGTTGCATTACTGGTTCACAACTGTTGGAGATAAGCTGGTCGGTGGCCCACGGCATTGCATTGAGGTTGCAGGGGTTTCGCTGGCTGGAGCTGTTTAGAGAGGCACCAGAGTAGCGGCTGGTGGGATTGTACCGGTGGAGATGAGGAGAACGGTGTTGCGGCGTGGCTGGTTACTGATGACGAGTCTAGCTCTGGTCTATGTCGGTGGAGGGTGGCTCACCGATGGCTGTTCAGCGCTGGTGGAGGCGTCTTGAGGGATTTCACTAGCGTGGTTTAGCATAGGAAGTGTGAGGCATCAATGAAGGAAGGAGAGGGAAAAGAGGAGAAAAGAGTAGGGGTGGTAGAATGGCGGCGGTAGCTATCCACCGGAGAAGAGTGGTGGTTGTGGCTTTAGAGAGAAGGGGGAGGTAGAGAGAGGAAGAAAAGGGTGTAGCTTATTTTTTGGTTGGATATGAATTAGGGTTTTGATTATTTTAAAAGGAAAGAAGGCAGATCAAATTTCAGCCGTTAGATCAATTTTAATCAACGGCTGGAAATATACTATGTGGGAATATACTATGTCAGAGATAGTGGTATGGACTGCGTACATCTTACCCTCCTCATACCCTACTATGTGGAAATATACTGGGTTTGTTGTTGTTGTTCTTGTTGTTGTAGAGTTTGAATGGGGCTAGAATTACAAGAAATTAGGCAAAAATTGTTATAGACTATATAAATAAAGGCTAGAATTTAAGTAAATTAAGCAACATAAATTAAAATTGGTTGTTATTTAAATATAGTAGGGATAATAATAGTAATGCTAATAATAGTAGATAATATAATAATAATAAATAATAAATAATAATAACAATAACAATAAATAATGATAATAATTATAATAAATAAATAAATAATACTAAATAATGGAAAACTAGACAGAGTATTTGTAAAGAATATGAGTGTGCACAGTTACGAATAATTTAATAAAATTATGTAAGTGTTGTGTTTGAGTTTTAAAATTTTTTAAAAATTATTCCAAAATATAATAAAATAATTTGTACATTTTTTAAATCATGAAGGTGACACGCCGGTATTGTCCGATATAAGAATAATATGTAAAAAATGCTAACATTTGAAATTAATAATTTTGCTAAAATTGCAGCCCAAAAGGAGTATCGGGCGGTCAAAATTGGGTGCAACACTCAATATGACCTTATTATGTTAAATATGATGGATTTTGATGTGATTCTGGGCGTGGACTAGCTTTCCCTTGTCATGCAATCTTGGACTACTTTGTCAAGAATGTTAACTTATCCATACCTGGTATACCCTCAATCATATGGAAGGGTTTCTTTAGTTGTGCATCTACTGGGATTATTTCTTTTATTCGAGCTAGGATATTTGTGTCGAGGGGTTTCGAGTCTAATCTTGCTTATGTTTGTGATGTTAGTGAGAGTTTTTTTATTGATTTTGTTCCTATTGTTCGTGTTTTTCCCTACTAACCAACCTAATATTCTTTCTAAGCATCATATTGAGTTTGTTATTGATCTTTAGTTGGGCACCCAACTTATTCATATGGCAATTTTACTGCGTCGCTGTTGTCGAGCTTAAGGAGCTAAATTCTTATCTTTAGGATCTTCTAGTTAAGGGTTTTATTAAGCTGTATGTATTACCTTAGGGTGATCTTGTCTTGTTCATGAAGAAAAAAGATGGTTTTATGTGAATGTGTATCGACTACAGACACCTAAACTAGGTCACAATGAAGAATAAATATCTTGTGGATCTTATTAATGATTTGATTGACCGGTTTCAAGGACCGGTAATATTCTCAAAGAATGACTTAAGATCCCGTTACCATTAGTTTAGGACTCGGTCTGAGGACATCCCTAAGAAATTCTTCAACACTGGCTAGTGCCATTAAGTTTTTGATAATGTCTTTTGGGTTGACCAATCACTAGCAAAATTTATGAATTTGATGAACTATGTTTTTAGTCCTTATTTGGACTCCTTTGTGATTGTCTTTATCTATAATATACTTGTTTACTTGAGGAGTGGAGAGGAGGACGAGTAACATTTGAGGACTGTGCTCCACACTATAAGGGATCATAGGCTTTTGTCCAAATTCTCAAAGCACAAGTTTTGGATTGATTTTGTTACATTCCTAAGGGCATATGGTGTCTAAGAATGTAATTATGGTGGGTCCAAAAAAGATTGAGGAAATGAATAATTGGGCCAAACCTATATCTGCGAATAAGGTTTGCAGTTTTTTAGGTTAGCAGGCTACTGTAAGCAGTTTATTGAGACATTTTCAACTATTGCAGCACCTATGAACATATTGACTCAGAAGGAGGCTCTTTTTCTATGGTTTGATGAGTATGAGTCTAGCTTTCAAAAGCTCAAGGACTTTCTCACTTTTTCTCCTATTTTGACTTTTCTAGTTGCGGGTGAGGGGTTTATAGTTTATTTTGATGCTTTTAGGGGTTGTTTGGTAGAGTGTATAAGAATAATGAAAAATAAGGTGTATTAGTAATGCTTGTATTAGTAATACTTGTGTTAGTTATGCTTGCGTTAGTTATGCTTGTATTTTTGTTATGCAGTGTTTAATTCGATGTATTAAAAAAAACATTAATTACATAATTTCTAAAAAAAAAATTACATAATACCCTCAAATATATATGTTGGAAAGGATGCAAATTTTTTTTGAGGGTTAATAGGGTTTTTAAGCATGTTAATGCATGTATTAGATCCATTGCATTACTAATGCCATGGATTTTGAGGTATTAGTAATACGTACCTCAATACATAATAGAGTGTATAACTAATGCTTGCATTAGTTATACATAGGGTAAAAAGGTATACAAAACAAGGTACAACTAATGCATGCATTAACATTTCAATACACTCTACCAAACGACCCCTTAGTGCTTGTTTGGGTTGTGTTTAAATGTAGTAGGTCTGAGTTATTTCTTATGCATTAAGGTAGATGAAGATTCATGAGATCAACTACCCTACCTATGATTTGGAATTGGCAGTGGTGGTTTCACCCTCAAGATTTAGAGGAACTACTTGTATAGTCTTCATTGTGAGATCTATACTAACCATTATAGTCTTCAGTACATTATCATCCAATGGTAGCTTAATTCTAGATAGCGCAGGTGGATTGAGTTGTTGAAGGACTATAATATCTTTATTCTATAACATACAAGTAAGGAAAATATGGTAGCGGGAACCTTGAGCCAGAAGTCAGTGAGTATAAGTAGCTGAGTCTTTATTTTAGTTTCAGATCGACTGTTGGCTTGGGATATTTAGTCCTTAGATAACTTAATGGTTTTACTTGATATATCAAACCTCAGGAGTATTATTGCTATTATTGAGGCTAGATCTACCTTGATGGATCAGATTCAGGATCATCAGTTTGAGGATAGTAGATTTAATGGCATTTATGATCAGGTGCTGACAGGTGAGTATCGTCGGGATACCTTATTTTGAGGTTTAATAGTCACATTTGTGTCTAAAGGGTTGGATACTTAATTTAGTTGATATTCTGAGAGGATCATAACTCTCGATAGTTCATTCACCCATGGACGACTAAGATGTATAGAAATTTGCGGCAATACTATTAATGGAGCAGTATGAAGAAGGATATAGCAGACTTTGGAGCTCATTGCCTATATTGTCAACAGGTGAAGACTGAGCATTATAGGCTTGGTCTCTTTATTTATAGCCTACCCATTCCTAAGTGGAAGTGGGAGCGGATTATTACGGAGTTTTTGTATGGTTTTCCTCGCACTTCTTGCAGTTCTAATAGAATTTGGGTCATTATATATTGGTTGACCAAATTGTCCCATTTTATCCCTATTCATAAGTCTTTCAGTGCCAATAGGTTCACCCATATCTATGTTTATAATATAGTTTTACTATATATAGTGCTCATGTCTATTATTATGATAGAGGTTTAATATACACCTGTAGCTACTGAAGGATATTTTAGGAGAAGTTGGGTACTCATGTTGACCTCAACACCACTTTTCACCCTCAGACCGATGGGCTATTAGAGTGGACTATTATGGTTTTAAAAGATATGGTCCACACATATGTTATGAACTTTTGAGGTTAGTGGGAGCAACACTTGGCCTTAGCAGAGTTCATTTTTAGTAATAGCTATCATTTGATTATTGAGATGGCACCATTTAAGGCATTATATTGTAGGAGTTGTCAATCTCTGATAGGTTGGTTTAAGACTTTTGAGGTTAGTCCTTGGTGCTGACTTACTTCGTGAGTCATTGGATAGGGTCTGAGTGATTTAGGATAGGCTGAGGGCAGCTCAAAGTAGGTAGAAAAGTTATATTGATCATAGTTTTTATGTCTAGATATTTAGAGTTGGTGACCGAGTTTTCCTTAAGGTATCTCCAATGAAGGGCGTGATGAGGTTCGATAAGAGGGGAAAGCTTCCCCTTCAATATTATTGGACAATATGAGATACTTTGGATGATTGGAGAGGTATCTTATAAGTTGACCATACCCCAAAAATTTTTAGTTGTTCATGAAGTTTTCTATGTCTTTATGTTGCAGCATTATATTCTTGATGAGTCGCATGTGCTTCAGTGGGAATTGGTCGGTTATATGAGAGGTTGACCTTTATGAAGGAGACAGTTTCTATATTGGCTAGGATGTCAAATGGTTTCCCTAAAGTTATTTAAGTAATTAAGGTTACCGTCCTATTGAGGAGACTACTTAGAAGATTGAAAGTGAGATGCGGACTTAGTATCCCCACCTATTTGAGTCTTCTTGTACATCTTGATCCTTTACTTTTATGGATGAAATTCTTGTGGATATTGTAATGACCCTTCATGTTATTTTCTATATTTCCACCCAATTTGGACGTTTATATTTTTCCAATAGCTTTTTAAGTCATTTATAACATACTGGAGCTGATAGTTTGGTTACTAAGCAGTCTGTTTGATTTTTAGAGCGAATTTCCTATTTTGAAGTTCTTCGTATGCTAGTTTTGATAGTTTTATTATCTCTAGAATGTCGATTTTAGGCTAGGGTTCCCTTGGTTTGGGTCCTAAGGATTTCAAACTCATTTTGAACTATTAGGTGAAAATTGGTTAAAATGGACCTTCGAGTGTGGGACCCACATCTGGTCAAAAAGACCTTAGATTGAAATTTGAAGGTTCCATTGAGTCCAAAATATCAAATTTGGTATGGTAGCATAGTTCATTTGTGCTCACGAGAATCTAATTGAGTCTCGATGGGTAAGTACTACCTTAGTGACTCCTTGGTGGCCTAGGCAATGTTGCCTTGGCGTATATTGGAATGCCTAATTGTCATGGATTCTTTGGCAAGGTCATCGTCTATGTTGTTCTTTGGATGCTTAGGAGAGGTCTCCTGGGTGATGCCTTGTACTGGATTGACGACAAGACTTCCTTTGGCATGCCATCGACTAAATGATGACTTGGCCACCTATACAATGCTTTATGCTACCTTGTCTACAAGGCTAGTGTATTTAAGGACTTTGCCTTCTTTATTTTTGCCAATCTTCAAGTCCTAAGAGACCATTAGAAACCCTAGAGAGTTAAGATAGTTTAGACATCGATACTTAGATGTTTTAGGTAAGTTGATATTATTTTTGTCATCTCCTTATTTTTATTCCCTGTAGCATCATATGGAGGCTTCTTGGAATGAAAATACTTTGACCTAGTGAAATTTATCAAGCTTTTGACCGCGTCTAGGTAGGATAGGATTACTTCTCTTATATTGAGCTTTATTATAGTATTAGTATAGTATTATTCTAGTCATGAGTAGGGTTTTACAACTTGGTGGTTATTTCATATTTTATTAGAAAAAAAATTCCCTTAAGGGCTTTTTTCTTTTGAAATCGACCTTTTCACCCATCTTAATGATCATAATACCTTCTTAGGGATAGTTTTGGCTCATCTTATACCTTAGTGTAATATTTTAAATCCTTAGTCTATGTTTGGATTGGTTCTTTCCTTAGTATAGATTTCGGTATTAGTAGTGGGTCCTGCTGGCCCTCCTTATAGGTCAGAGATCTAGATTAGTCCCTTGTAGTCTTAGAAGATCTTCTTGGGATATTTTGAGAAATTCTTGAACCATAGGGTGACTTAGTCTTTCTATCAGTTTCTGATTAGTGAAACACCCGAATTAGAATACGGTTGGCCTTTAAGCTCATTTATTAGACTCATTGAGTAAACCTTGCTACCCTCGTAAACTCTTCGTTGAAGCTGTTAATTTGATATTAAATTGGCTTTAAGAAAGTTACGGCTCTATATTTTTATTATAATTAATTGAGATTAACTAACTATTTATGATTCAAGTCCGAAAATTGTGATCTATTTATCGCATTATTATGATGATATCATTCTTTAGTTTTAGTTCAAGTCTAACATTATGGTTTGAAAGAAATTTATGTTATGGTCTTATCATTGATTATTATTTAAGTTATTATTATTGGTACTCGTTTTTCTTTATTTGCATCCACCTGGCAATGAGGGATCGACTGGGTTATTTTTTTCATTTTTTTGCATTTTCTGGGCTTATGGGTCTCCAGTTAGGTTATTGTTTGTATTTATATTAATTCATTCGTTCTTGCGTACTTATCATTTTATCCAAATTGGAGTATTTGTTTCAGATTTAGACTTATCCTTGACTTAGTTTACTTTCTCACATTTTATTATGATTTTACTTAGTTTGTCGATGATGTTTGCTGAGTACCCATTATTTTAGTACTCATATCACACTTCTGCATATTTTCTTGAAGCAGACTCGAATAGGAGTCATTGTCACTGACATTACATCCAACTTTCTTTTAGGACTCAGAGATAGGGTGAGCTTTTAGAGATGGAGCTAATCTTCTCACTTCTACAATTTTCTGATAGCCTTTACTTTTGAGACTACCTTTATATAGATGTTATTCAGTACTCACCTTTTTTATTTAGTGGCTCTTGTACCGATCTTAATATGTCATGGGATACTTTTTTGAACACTTTTCTCATTCTTTTCTTTTATTTAGTGTGTTGCACTTATATTTATCTTCTTACAATTAAGTTATATGTTTTTTTTCATACTTATGCCTTCCACAAATTATCCCATTACTAACGCTCCAGTCTATGGTTTGGCCTCCTACTGGTGGGTCAAAGTAGGTGCCATCATGGCCTAAGAAATTAAGTCGTGACTGTTTAATGCCTTGAAGTTTGGGATTAGTGTTGAGTCTTTCTTCATGTATCTTCTATGAAGTGTATGATAAGGTTTGGGAAGAGATGGAAGCTTTGTCTGTGGTATTTTGGACCATTTGAGATTCTTCAGACATTTAGGAAGGTTGCTTATGAGTTGGCATTACCTCCATACTTTTTAGCCATTCATCTAGTTTTTCATGTATTTATGCTTTGACTCTATATTCTAGATGAATCTCATGTGCTTCATTGGGATTTATTTCAACTGGATGAGAGGTTGACCTTTGTAGAAGAGCAAGTGTCCATTTTAGTTAAGCATCTTAAACGGTTGTGTTTTACAGATATTTTTGTGGTTAAGGTCCCATGGAGACACTGTCCCTTTGAGGAGCCTACTTGGGAGGTCAAATCCGACATGTGTATTCGCTACCCCTAGCTCTTTACTAATTCAACTATTTCTTTGGCTTTTAGTTCAAGGATGAAGTAGAGTCTTAGTAATGGATACTATAATGGCCTGGCTTGTGAAAAACTTGATTTTAATATGTTTTGACCATTTTGTACTTCTTTGTAGTTGGTATATGATAATTTTAAGTTATGGGTTTGGTTAGCCTGGTTCCTAATCTGATTAGGAGTGATTTTGATGAACTTGAATTTATAAAGGCTTAAAAAAGCATATAGTTGACTTTGGTCTACATTTGTTTTTCTGAATCCAGATGACAATTTAAATAGTTCCATTAGATCTGAAATATTGAATTTGGGTTAGTAGCATGGTTGGTTTGGGTCCCTTATTTTGTACTTTGACCCTCATTTGCAAAATAGAGAAAAAGGAGTCCCCGAGATTAATTTATTTAAAACATCTTTTTCAAAAAATTTGACGTCTCTATGGAATCGAAAACATTTAAAATAGTCTGGTAGCATATAGGGTTTATATTGAAAGTAAACCAAATATCACGATTGAAATTGTGAAACTGGCACATCTTGAATGACTCGTAATAACTAATTAAAAGTGATATAACAAAATTGCAATAAAAAATACTTGTGAATTTTTTTTAAGTGGGCCTCACATAAGATGTCAAATTAATTTAAAACAAAAACTTTTAATTTATCATTTTATGTTTATTTCACCTTTTGAAAAATAAATATTATCAATATTTAAATACTTAGATGACTCATAATAATTAATTATAGGTGAAATAGTAAAATTACAATTGAAACAACTGAATCAACCATGTCATAAATGTCTATTTTACTTTATAAATGTCTATTTTATTTTTCATTAAATAATATTAATTTTTTAATGCGTAAATATCATATTATATTTAATTAGGGATGATATGGTAAAATCATAGAGCAAGTAGGCAGCTAGAAACAGCTAAAATAGCCATGTCACAACAAATGTTTATTTTATTTTTTACTAAATATTATTAATTTTTTAATACGTAAATATTACTCCCTCCGTTTACAAAAGAATGACCTACTTTCCTTTTTAGTCTGTTTAAAAAAGAATGACCCCTTTCCATTTTTAGCAACTTTTAATTTTAAATTTCCACATGGCATATTTAAGACCACAAGATTGAAGGGTATTTTGGTACATTTGACATATCTTTAATTTAACACTACAAGATTCAAAAATCTTCTTTATTTTCTTTAATTCCGTGCCAAGTCAAACTAGGTCATTCCTTTTGAAATGGAGGGAGTATATAATAATTAATTAGGGGTGATTTAGAAAAATCACAGAGCAAACAGGCAGTTGGATGTAGGTATGTCGACCGCCAACTGCCTACTTCCAACCGCCCCACTCGCGCTTATATATAGTAGTAATAGTAGTAATATATATATGTGTGTGTGTCTCTGTGTGTGTGTGTATACATGTTGGATGGATTGGATATCATCTTATTGAGTTGATTATGAGCATTACATCCTTATTCCATACATATACATTCATGGGATACTGATACCATTGAGGAATACTGTCTTTGAAAGAGAATAAGACATTTTTAAAACCCTCCCATGAATACGAGCTAGAAAGGTAGAATGAGATTTGACATATGAAATATTGTGTATGTATTGAACCCCTACCCCCCCCCCCCCACCATTGGGTTAAATCTTGGGAGTTGCGAGTTTGATAGGTATATACAGAAAGACAGTTAATGGCTTTCATCATTCATTCCATCATCATTGCATTGCATTGCATATGCCTTTGACATGGGTTTTCTTAGTTACACTTGACTTGGGTTTTGTTTTAGTTTATTTGTTGTTTATATATATGTTGTTTTCATTTCTCTCTCTCTCTATATATATGTGTGTTTCGATGGTACAAGGAATAGTGAAAGCTTCGAGGTCATCCTTCTTCTCTGCAATCTTGCTACTCATGATAGCACTACAACTATGGGTGACTTCAATGGTGTCACCTTCGATAAGCTTCTACTTGGACATCAACTTTTTCATTAGCTTAGCATATCCCAAGATCTCTTGGATCACCTCAAGCAATGGGATATTGATTGAGATATTGCTAAGCTTGGCCATAAATTTCTTGAGTTTGTCACCCTCCTCTTTTCTATGCAATCTTTGAGGAAATGGGATAGGGACTTGGATTGTAGGCCTTGCTGGATGTTGTGGTTTTTTAACCTTAATTACTTCCTCTTCAACTTCCACCGGCTGTTTTTCGTCTTCTTTTCCTTGATTTATAGATAAAACTTCCTTTGGCTTAGCCTTAGGCATCTTTCCTCTCAAGTCTTATTTCAAGTTTTCATCAAGTGTCTCCCCACTCCTAGTGACTATTATGAAGACTTGAGCGTCATTCTTTGGATTTGAAATAGTGTCACTAGGGAGACCACCTCAAGGCCTAGCATTCATTTGAGTTGAGATTTGCCCAATTTTGGTCTCCAATTTCTTGAGGAAGGTGGAGTGAGACACAATGGTTTGGGAGAGTTGTAAGAAATCTTGTTTTATTTCGCAGATCATCTTGTCCGTTCCTTCCACCTTTAGCAAATTTTTTGCCAAAACATCTTCAGATTTGTACTTGTTGAGGTATGTAAAACTTGTCTCTTTGTTCTTTTCCCAATCATGGGGAGGTACATAGCGGTTATAATCATGCTCTTTATCTCTCCAATCCCTATCATGATCACGATCCATCCAACTTTGATTCCCACCTTGCATTTGATAGGCAGGGTGGGAAACCCCGGGTAGTTTCCCAAGTACCGGATTTCCTCACCAAATTCTTAGCCTACTCCTCATCCTTATAGGCTTTTGATGTCACGACATTCACCGCTTTCGCGGGCGCACCCTTCACATGTTTTTTCAAAAGCTCTAGTTACGTCATCATCTTAGCTATATTCTCCTCTCTTTCTTTATCTTGTTTTCTTTGGTCCTTGTCAACCAAAGGTGTAGTGGGAGAACTCCTTGGAACCTTTGTATCTTAGATATTCCATCCTCGATTTTGCTTGGTCATCTCTTCAAGCAAATTCATTGCTGAATGATAATGGAACTTCACAAGAGAGCCTCCCGCCATATTGTCCATCACGGTTTTGTTGAGTAGGTCAAGAGCACGGTAGAAGATTTGGAGAAGAATCTTCTCATGGACCGCATGGTTTGGACATTGCATTAGTTTTCCGTTGAATCTTTCCCAAGCTTCATACAAAGGCTCTCCATTCAATTGCCTAAAGTTGATGATCTAATACCTCAATTGGAGTATGTTGGATGGTGGGAAATACCAGCCAAGGAAGATCGTGGTGATTTTATCCCATGAAGTGACAGACCCAATCGGAAGAGATTGAAGCCATAATACCAACTCTCCTTCAGAGAAAATAGGAAGAGATGAAGTCGGATGGATTCTTGGGTTATGTGTCCAATATCAAGGTGCACACACCTCTACAAAATTCTTCAAATGAACTTTGGGGTCCTCCTACGCTTGCCCCCACAAAAATTCCCTTCATTTTCAACATATGCAACATGGAGCTTGTGACATAAATGACACTGTTCCCATGAGTAGGTGTGACACGGATAGCACTTGAATTACCAACGTCATTGAGTTGCCCCTCATCATCAAAAGGGACATAAAAGGGAACCACGTGACTAGCATTGTCACTCATTATTTCATTTACACTATGATCACCTATAAAATCAAAAACAACAAAACATAAATCTAAATCACTCCTGGTGTACCCAAGTAAAAATCACATCGCACATGTGAAATCTAGATACCACACTCTAGCAACAACGCTATTTTGATAACGCTCAACTTACTCCCACATTTATGGGGTAAGGTGGTCGTTCTTAATATCCCAACTCTCGTTGGGGTCGAATCCACAAGGAGTGAAATTTAAACTTCAATTCCTACGGGTACTCTAGTTACTAAAAGGGATACCCAAAAGGAATGCAAAAAGAAACATGTAATGTAAAGTGGGGGCGGGGGGTGAGGGGGGGTTGGTTAAGATTTGGGTTGTATCAATCTTGATCCACACTACAAGATGCAATAAAACTTTTTTTTTAACGTTAAAGTTGGAGAAAATCTTGGGATTATGTATACCTAAATGCAACGCGTGCGTAGGATTATGATAGTTTAGCATGAACCCTAGGTTGTTGAATGCAAGATAGTATAGGTCGAAAGTCTTTGAGGTTAGTTTGTAAACCAAACCTCAAAGATTTAACCCATTGGATCTTTCGAGCGCCTAACATGTGTGTCCATGATAATCACCAAAAACCTCAATCGGGCATCCGTATTTCTATAAAAATGCCCTTGACATGACCTACCCTCAGTTTACATATTTCTAGGAATACAAAAGCTAGTAAATCACATGCTAAATTTTCCATCATTGTGTTGTCCCCATATGACCCTTTTTCAAGGATGCCATGGGTTCCCTAAGGTTCACCATCATCCCTCTTATAAGGATGATGAATGTTTTCAAGAGTTTGGGGTTTTCACCCATCAAACCCATTTGGAAATTTTTGTTTTTCACCCATAAATTCCAACCACTAAGCTCAAGCAATGGTGAAATATAATCAATAACTAGAAATCATGTAAACCCATCAACACACACAACACAGATAGCACTTTAGTCCAACATAATCCCAAGACTAAAATAATTAGCTACTCATGAAGAAAGTAGAGAAATATATCATCATATTGATTATTTAGAGCATTAATCTTTCCCAACTATGAAAAATTCAAGTCTCCAAAATTGGTTACAAAGCTTTCCTAATTTAGGGTTTTTATTTTGAATTCAAAAGTGTCTAAGTTGTAAGCAATACCCAAAGAAGAAAGGGTTTTAGACTATAAGGGGATTTGGATTTGGCCAAGTGAATTGACAGAACTGCCCTAGACAACATTCCCGCTTAACCACGATTGCATGAGATTGTCCGCAATCGCAGCTAATGCAACTGCGATAATGCTTCCGCAATTGCGTCTTCTTAACCCTTTTTTGACTGACTGCGACCTCAACCTATAGCCCACAATCATGGAAACTGAGGCTGATGACTGCTCCAAGTCATTCAGTTGTACTTATATCCTTTCTTATATCTATTTTAGCTCAAATCCATATTTTTCACTCTTCCAGCTTGTATACCTGCAAATTGTGGAGTTTAATACATTTAATTACCTACTTTTCTCATTGATATATTTAAATCATAGTAGTGTGCATAATTAGAGAGTGAAAATGAGTGATAAAATCACCACTTATCAACAAACCAGCCACAGAGTTTTGAGAATTAACATACATTCATCACATTTAATCAGTGTGATTACCACTATTGAAGATGAATATTCATCCTATCATGCAACACCATGCTTCTACAACTTAGGGATCTGGTCCCTTGTTTTCAATTGCTATCAAGCTGAAATTACTTCCCCTATCATCATGCTCCATTGGTCATTTACTGTATATGTATATTTCCCCCTATAACTATGCTTCCAAACTCAAACACATTATCACACATGTGTTATACTTTGTACCTGGTCCCTAAAAGTCCCTAACATCATCAGTACATTCCTTAAACACACACACCTGGTCCTTAACACATGAAGTCAATATCCCTTTTTTGGCATCATTGAAAGGGAATAATAGTAAACCAAGAGTAAAGATAAGTATATGTTAGTTAACTCATGGCCACTGGGTCAACACTAACATAAAGAACATCTTTTATAGAAAGAGAAAATACATGTAACACCCAAATAAATATTTATTCATATGTAGAGAAAAAGTATCATTGCAGTGCATAATTTAAATGTTCTAGAAAAAAGGTCAAAGGAATCAAGAAAGGTTAAACAGGGAAGGGACTTGGAAGGATGGTTTGAATTAGTAGAGCCAGGTTATTGTGATCTGCAGCATCATAGTGCAATATTTCCTTGGTTAAATGCCTTATATCTGTATTCAAGATGAGAACCTCATCTGTCAAAGTGGAGACCTTTTTCTTTAGGTCAATATTCTTAGTTTTAAGCTCATCAGTGACACTCCGGCCCTCAATAGTTAGATACTGAATTGTCATATTAAGTTTGTTGATCTATGTATCCTTAGAAGCTATATTGAGCTGTAATTTCTCTATCTCTTTGTTAAATTCCCTTTAACCATTGGTGCTTGATTTTTTCTTCACAAACTCAGTTTTGATCGGTTTCTTTATTCTAAGAAATCGTAATATAGTTCCAGGTGTTCCATTCTCACATACAATACAAAGGTGATTAAACACTTTATTTAACTAGTAACCATAAGGCATACCATGTTTTCCATTTTTCTCAAGAACCACTTTGTTTATGTGTTCCATCATTAATGCAGGTAGACTAATGAACTCAAAATTTCTAAGGAATTCTATGACATACAAGTTAGCAGTTGAAGAAATGTTCTTTTTTTGTGATGTAGGCAAAACTACTTTGTTTACAAAATAGAAGACAAATTCCAACTCACTCTTGAGTAATTCTATTCACTACAACCACTGCTTTTCCTTTAACCTTTGATGTTGTTTCCAAAAACTCTATTGATGGTTGTTGTTTTGAGATAGTCTTCACACCATAATTGGAACATCTAGAATTCTCCAAAGTAAAGCAACATCAATATTCAGCTTCTTCCCTTTAACTACTATTGTCATCTTCATCTTATCTTCAGAAAACTCTAATGTGGATTAGAATTCCCTGACCACCTCATCAAAGACTATGTGAATAGGTCCTTCTATGAGATAAATCCATCTTTTCTATCTTACCAGCTCAACTAACTCCAACATTCTAGGTTCTGTTAGCACACTTGTGTCAAAAATCCTTCCAGTTAATACCTTTTGATTTCTCAAGAACCTATTTCTCACTTCTTTAGATACAACTTTATTTATCTCCCCATTTTCCTTATAGTATAGGTGATCACTGATTTTTTTTAGCTTCTTTCCTCTTCCTAGGACCAGGTCCCTCAAAAGTCTTCTTCTTTTCAATAAACCTTTCAGACTTTTTTCCAGAATATTTTAGTGTTTTACTAATATTTTGGTTTTTGGGAGAAAATATACTGTTTCCTAGGCTATTTGATAGTAAGATGAGGGTTTTATAAACCTATGCATCATCTATCAATGTTTTATCAAAAAAGATTTGATAGATCAGGGATGATTCTTCATCAATAATTTAAGTGAAAAGGGAGTTTGGCTTTGGAAGAGTGAGAAATAAAGAGTATTTTCAAGAGGATTTGGGAATGGACTTTTGTTATGTTATGCACAGCTTCCTTTAAAAGATTTGAAATTAAGGAATTTGTAGCCATTTGTAGATCCTTTCCACAGAAGAACTATTTGTGACTGGATTTTTTGTTTTGACTAGAGAAGGAATGGATTAGCTTAGATATAAAGATAGAAGTAAGCATATAAATGGGTTTTTGAAATAGTTGGAGGTGATCAATTTAATTTAGGGATGACTCATCCTTTCTTTTAGGATACGACAATATTTTTCTGACATAGGAAGAGAGAGAGAGGATGCAACTTTATCTATTAGAACAAACAAAATGAAAATTCATGATACTAACTTGAGAGATATGACTAGGTCCCTCTTTTTCTTTGAGTGAATCCTTGACTTTGTGGATGTCACATTTTCCTCTTCCAAAGTTGTTCCTATAGGTGTATTACTGTAAAGGTATGATACTGAGTTAGACCAACATGCACCTATTCTACCAAGGATACCTGCCTTCAGAATAAAGCCAAAATTGTGAAGAGAGACACTAATTCACATGTTAGGCCAAGTTAAGAAAAACACTCCCTATTTTAACCTCTTATCCTTAACTAGTTAGTTTTAATACACCACTCATACCAAATTTTTTTCTAAAAAAGGTCTAATGACCAGGTCCCAAACTTAAAATCCTTCAAATATCAAAGGTTAGATGTCCAAGCAAGACCTCCTTTTAGATGATGGTACAATTGCTGTAAATTTATAGTAACCCAACTAAGGTTGGGTTCCAATACAAAGGGAACACGTGGCTTTGTAGCTATCAGTGGTTGAATTCTATGGGCAAGACAGAAAAAGTAAATGGGGGGATTTGTTTGTAGTAGTATAAAAAAAAGAATAGCATTAACTTAGTTGAAAATCAGTCGTAAGTGAACACTAGAATTGTGTTCCCCTGGCATCTCAATTCCATAGGATTATCATGCATTATTGAACCAACCCAATACCTTGCATGCAAAATTGATAAGTTATTTACCTCCTATAGTCTTTTGGACAAGAAAGAGGATTTAACCTTTTACATTTTGAGTCTCAGGGTGTCACGTTACTAACCATAATCTTGATCCCAGTTAACTATTACCTTTTGAGTCTCAAGTTATTAGATTAAAGCTAACAGTTATTCACTATATTCCATTGTGCGGTAATGGATTGACAATTATCTCCAAAATTACTGTTGTCTTTATCTTTGACTAGTCATTTATCCTCTTTTGGAGTAAATAGCAATATATAGGCGGGATCCTAATGTGTGCACCCATTAAGAAATAAATCATAATGAAGATAAAGTAATGCAATGCAATTAGTATTGGTTCAGATCAACAATCGCACTTCCGCTACTTCATCAGTTCGCCAGAGTTTCCACAAACCTAGCTATGGGTTTTAACCGCTCATGGTTGTGAAGAAATCAATAACATTCATATTTAAAGGATAATATGAAATCACAATGATAAGATAAATAAAAACCCAAAACCATAAACTGAATAATCAATCAAAGTCAATACAGAGATATCCCAAGAACAAAGATGGATCTTGAAATCAAAATATATTTTCAAGTGTTAAAAGTACGTAACTTCTACTAAAATGTACATAAAGTGTATTTATAGTACAATAGAAAATCCTAAAAATAAAGCCCAGACAAAATAGGAGAAAACAGGGTCGGTGGCCACTTGCTCTCTATAGCTGCGGTCTGGTAGGGCACAGGTGGTACCTGCGGTTAGGCACAGGGCATAGGTGAAGACTGTAAGTTGTGTATGGAGCATTTTCCTGAAAGTCAGATCTTGAGATTTTGTTTTTCTGGCACCTGCTTTGTATACATGCAGTCTGTAGGTCTACATGTAGTCCGTAAGTTAACTTAGTAGGTGCTGGGAGTCATTTTTTCAGCTCTTCTTCAACTCTCGAATGTGCATTAATCACGATCAAGATGGAAAACAACCCAAACATCCATAATCACTCCAAAAGTGGCCAAAATACCTTTTTCACCATTTTCATGAACTTATCGCCAAAAACCTAGTTTTTTGCAAAACATACCCAAAACAAATCAAATCTAACAAAAAGTCCTCAAAAACATGCATATTTTCCTCATTTTAAGAGTCGATGTGCTATATTTCTATAGCACATCAACACCCTCAACATAGAACGTTTGTTTGTCCTCAAGCAATAAAAACACAAAAAAAAACAAAAATGATGCTTAACTAAGAAAATCTAAGATATTCAAAGCGGTCAGTCATCACATTAAGTTCAAATCACAACATCCCCTCTTATATCTCTTTTCAAAACCAACTGTGTATGCACATGAATCACAACGATATGATACAATGGGATCAAGGTATGGAAATTATATTAGCAATAGACAACCACTCAGATGTACAAATTGCACTACCCAAAAGTAGAAAATAGCTAGCAGCATGACTCAAGTGATATCACACAAGAATGTCCCACTCACTCATATGAAATAACGCATGTCAATGTAGGGACGGTCAAGAGAAACTCATACTCAACAAAGAAGTTCTAATCAATGCATATCAAATATCATTGGCTTGCCTTTATTTTCTTTACCTTATCATTCAAATAGTCATGTTAGGATCACTATAGAACTTTTCTCGGCGTGTAATACAGGCATGGAGTTGGTATGATAAGTGTGGACATTTAGAGTGACTAAGCCTTCTTGGAACTACACTAACTTTGGGGTCCCACTTACTAACCGTATTTCTTTTCATTCCATCCTTATTTCTTCCTTGTTATTATTTTATGCACATGAAGGTTGGGTGTAATCTTTTATTCTTTCTTTTTCTCTTTTTCATAATTTTTTTCTTTTTTTTCTTTTTCTTTCTTTTTCTTTTCTACCACACCCAGCCCTACTTTCTTTTTCTCCTATTTTACCTTTCTTCATACCCATTTTACATTATGCACCCCTATGATAGCCACCCTAAAATTAGGCATTTTGCCTGTGTAAAGGAGCACAATGTCCAAGGAGGACTTGGGCCAAAACAGGTAAATTGTAATACAAATGGGAAGGTGAATGGTGAAAACCAGAAAAAATAAACTTACAAGGCTCAAAGCAAGGATCAAGGGATATAATGCACACATGGAAGGTCATTTAGGCTAAAGCTGACTAAAATAAAAAATGACCGATGATCCTTTCCTAATCGACTATACTTCAACCTAGGCAAGACTAACCAGGCAAGTTTTTAATTAGACATACAAAGGGAACTAGGTTGTATTTCACACTTACATAGCATAGAGTCAATATTACAAACTACTACCAATTTAGTTCATGCAATTATCGATAAATGGTTATCATGTCCCTAATCCTAATGCCATAACAAGATCAACACAATTAACACATATATACATCAACACAGTTCTAAAATAATTTTTTTTGGAAGGGTAACAGAAATCAGTAAAATTATAACTACTGCATTAAATACTTAAAATTCTCTGAATTATTCAAAAACAACACAATACAAAGAAAAACACAATACAATATATAATTATCCTAGACATAATGGTTCTACAATGATACTGCATCTGACAGGAAAGAAAGCACGGTAATAAAAACCCATGGTGGTATGGTATGCCCACCCCCAACTAAAAACTGTGCACTGTTTTTAATGCACTAAAACAAAATAAAATATAGGGAAGTGAGAACATACCTGGGATGCACTAGGCGCACGAATCAGGTGTACCCCCAGGCGGGGGAACATAAGTTGTCGAAGGTAGTGGTAGTGGTGGTGCACTACTGGATGATGCACCCACTGCTATAGCATCACACATCTACCTATCTATGAATACAGTTTCTAAAGAATCATGTATGGCCCTTTTAAGGGCCTTCTCCTCTATCATAATAGGATCTTGCAAATTGTGTAAGTGATCTCTCTTGGTCCCAACTACTGGGACCTTTTTATCATCCTCCGTAAAGAAGTAAAAGTGTCTCGGTGTACACAGAGGTGATATTTAGACTACAAGAGGTAGAGTTAAAGAAGGAGCTGTTATACGAATCTCTGCAAGAGAGCGTACCTCTACTCGTGACATATCAAAATCCTTTTTTATCTCAACTAGATATGGTGCACTGTATATAGGGATGTAACCTATATCTACAGCTCATCAATCCATGTTTGAAAGTCAACACACATCTTTGACAGTGTGGCTCTCTAAGCAACCTCCCATCTAGCCTCGGCCTGCTCAAATCTAGTACTAACTCCTGATCTAATTTTCCCAAAGAGGGTAGTTATATCGCTCTTGAAAAACCTTCAACGGAGTAGTTGTAGCCCTCAAGCTATTCACTAGGCTCTACAAAAACTCATTGGATATAGTAATCATACCTATCGCAGAAGCAGTAATGGATATGCTATCAGGATCTATAGATGCACCAACCGTTACTAAGGTCAAAGCCGGAGCTAAAAAAGAAGTGGCATGTGTCCCATCGACATGTATACTCAAATATGGAGCATCTCTCTACTCCCCTATCTCCATATAACAACACCTATATAATCAATATATGCTTCATCAAGCTCTAAGGAAACTGTCGGCCCCTTATACTTGACCTGTGGTACTGCTACTCGTTGTCTAGATCTCCTAGAAGTTTTTAGATGTGCCAGACCCTTCATGGTCTACACCTGCATAGTCGCGGCTGCAGATATCCTCTCATTATAACTTGGAAACTCAGGCACACCTACCTCATCACATAGCCTATGGATCATACAAGGAAACGATAAGTTAGTCAGCTCGCTAAAGGCTCGATCATATAGATCATACCTGAGGATAGCAGCAAAATAAACATCATAACCAGCCATCAAATAGGAAACTAATCTAACTCCCTCTCATATCAATGTGTTATCTGAAATAGTGGGTTGCAGGTGGTATCTAATTAGCAACCACCAAAATTTGGCCTTTAGTGTCAAAAGGCCCTTTTTATCAAAGTTGGCCCCTCGATCCATAGGGTCTTATCACCTAGTGGTGAAATGAACTCAGCTATCCACCTATCCATCTCAACCCTCTCTATCCAGTGCTTAGCATATCACATAATATGATAATTCCATATAATCCTCAATCTATGGTCACACTCAACTATAGATGCAGGAGTGATCTAATCTGGGATAAACGTGACTCTATGGATAGTCTCCCCTCTGATGTTAACTCTGACCCCTCTGACTAGTGTGTGATCAAGTTTTGGCTATCGCATAAATCTGATAAAGCCTGGATGATGGCACATGGGAAGGACTACAGTGGCTCTGTAGGATGCATAAAACTCCTACATATCGGGTTGTAAGAATCGAGTGGCCTAGTCATCTACTGTAGTTGATATCTGTCAAATGTCGCCCGTAATTATGGTAACAACTCTAACCCCGATAAGTTGATCCGGTGCTCCTCATAAATCCATATCATAGGCATGCCTAGCTCCAAAAAATGGCTATCAAGCTCATATATATGTTTCATCCCTTCCACATATCACCTCAGATATCCCTTCTTAGGAGGTACATCTACGGCAGGTGCGAGAGTCTGCTCTAGCTGTGTATTATGGGAAGCCTATGTTGTACCCTCCTTAGACTGGGCTACCTCTGTCTGTTATATATGAGTGTAGGTACCTTCCTTAGAATGGGGTTCCTAGGCAACCTTTGGTGTAGCCTCTGAATCTATCTCCTTCTTGATATTATCAACATTAGGTGGAGGAGTGTATGGGGCGATATCCATGCGTACTTTATCATCGGCTGGGAAATAGCTGACTGAGCATCTTGGAGAGTCTATCCTCTAGTGACTCTGTGTATCACCGCAACTATAACATTCATACGACACTGCCTCAGATACTCTTCCGCTGAACCATTAAGCCTAGGAGATTCTGCCCTTGTCCTTGAAGTACTTGCCTTCTTCACTTTAGGTGACATATAAACCTAGAAATCGATGAATATATCTATGTTTATCATATTTCAGGTGAGGTTCAAAAGCTTAAAACCTACAAAAATAAAAACAACAAAAATGTGAACATTAAAGTAAAGTGGGTTGCCTCCACTCAGCTCTTTATTTAACGTCGTGACACGACATTTCTATATTGGTTTCATAGACTTCACCAAAAAGCCCATGTATTTCCTCTCATACAACACTTGATTTAATGTTGTGGGTATCTTGACTACTCATAATTTATCAAGATACCCATAGGAATATACTCCAGGGTCATCAATACAAATAATCACTAATTCTACTCTCATGTTGGTTGGTTTCTTCATTGACTGTCAAATTTTGAATATCACCTCCTCACCATTAACTCAGAATTTTAGCTCACCATTTTCCTTGTCAACCATAGATTTACCTATGGCCATAAAGTGTCTTCCCAAAATAAAGGCCATCTCGATGTCAACCTTACAGTCCAAGATGACAAAATTAGTCGGAAATATAAATTTATCCACCCTTATAATCACATCAAAAGATATTCCCACAGGCTTCTTCACTGCAGTCAGCCATCAATTATCGCATCGGAGTCAGTTTCAAAAGGTTCAAGCTTAGTTGATGAAATACATCCAGCGACATCAGATTAATGCTGGCACCTAAATCACATAAGGATCGGGAAAATCTGGATGTCCCAATAGTGCATGATATAAGGAATGCTCTTGGATCACCCTTTTTCTGCACCAAAGACCTAGTCGTGACTGCACTGTAGTAGTGTACACCCTTAACAACCTCGAAGGTTGCTCCTTTATTTGTTGTGACCAACTATTTCATGAAATTGGCATATCTAGGTACCTTCTTTAATGCCTTAAGAAGTGGTATGTCTAAGCTCTTTTCTCTCAGCATCTCAATGAATCGCTTGAACTTACTTTCCTCTTTCTTCAGCCTTAGTCACTGAGGAAAGGTGGTGGTGGTCTAAACATTTTTTTGACTTCTTGCTCAATGACCGAACCCTTACCTTTTTCTTCAGTAATTGTACCTGTATCACCTGTTACCTTCTTAAACTCAGCAGCAGGTGTCTCATTATAAATAATATTTGTAGTAGGCAGTGGTGCATCCATGGAAGTGATACAACTCCTTATTGTAATAGTAAGTACTTGACCATCATTTCTTGGATTTTGCCTCATATTACTAGAGAGGGTGCCTGGCTGACTCTGGTTTAGAGTAGCTAACATTTACCCAAATTATTGTTCTAACTGTTTGATATCAATGGCATGTGAATCGACCTTTTGTGTCAATCCTAAAATATTAGCCTTAATTCCTTAAGGTTGGTCTCTTGATTTTTCTGACCCTTCACCAATTTAGCCAGCATCTCTTCCATTTTGGATTTTACATCACGTCTACCAGGTGGAATGTGCCTATCTCCCTTCATTCTGTAGTCATCTTTCATCCTTCAGTTACCATCTTGCTCTCTGGTAAGGTCTCTATATCTATCATAGTAGTTTCAACCTTGGTTTAATTTTGTTTGGGCTTAAAAACCTGCCATTTAATGATCCAGATAATTAGATTTATCTTCCAGTCCTGATTCATACGCTTTGGAAGCTAACCCCTTTGCTGCTATTACATTCACTATCTAAAAATTAGCCACTACAAACTGCTTTGCTAACATACCTAAATCAGTCCTTAGTAACACAATTTCTTGTGCTATTGTATCATTAGTTGCATTTTGGTTGTAGGAGGCACAAATAGCATAAGTACTAGATCCTCTCGCAGCCTCCCGAGTTTGCAACCCTTAGTTAGTGAGAAAGTCTAATCTGACATCTCCAAAGCTGTCTCCCATCATAATCACATAAATTCTCCTCGAGATATGGTGTCTTCCATGGCTCTGAAGCTGATGGTTAGGGATCTGTAGAATATCTCTTATAAGTTTGTACCTGTCAACTGATGATTTAGAACCATCCTCATCTTCTTCTTAAACCTAAACTAAGCCTCATAAATGGACTCTGACTGCAGGTGCCTAAAATTATAGATGTCGTTTTTAAGCTTTAATATCCTTAATAGAGGAAAGAGAACCTATTTAAGAATTGTCTGCCAACTTATTTCAAGTCGTGATAGAGCCTCTTGGCAATTTCCCTAACCATAAAAAGGCTTCTCCTATAAGTGAGAAGAGGAAAAGCCTCAGTCTAAGTGCTTCATGATCTACTCCTAGAATGGTATATGAAGTACAAATCCCAAGGAAATTCACAAAGTGCAATTTTGCGCCATCGGTAGGCAATCCTAAACACACCCTTCAAATTTAAAAGTTGGATTATGGTACTCATGATGTCGAATTTGATGCATGGGGGGGAAATAAGAGGTACTATGGCTCTAGTCTCGGTTGGCTTAACATATCCCATATCTTATTCATCATCTATATATGGCTGCATGTACTAATATGTTGGGATTACTTGAAAATAGGAACCTCTGGCTCTGTTTTGATCTTCATCGAGTGTTGCTTCTTGATCTGTTGCTTCTCTCTAATCAGCTAGCTCCGACTCTCTATCTACTCTCTGAGCTTCTTTTTTTTCTGTATTCTCAACTTTAGCTTAATCTAACAGCTCACTAGTGTGATGATTAACAATAGCTTGTACTCCTTTGGGCAGAGGTACAACATCACAAATCCCTTTAGGATTATCATCTCTTTTCATCTCTGACATCCTACCAGGTATTTGTAGGATCTTCTCTGAATTCATATTAATTGGGAGTAAGGTATTGCCTCTACTCTGCGTGTGAAAAATACACCAATGTATGCCTAACCAAGAACAAAAAGAAGAACTAAAAACCCAAAAACTTCAACAACCCTAATCCAAAAATCAATACTGTGTTCCCTCAACGACACCAATTTCTTGATGATGTTTAAGCAATACCTTCTTTTAGATAATGGTACGATCATTGTCAAGATATAGTAACCCAACTAAGGTTGGGCTCAAATCCCAAGGGAATTCATGTCTTCACAAATCTCAGTGGTTGAAGTTTGTGGGAAAAATAGAAAAAGTAAATGGGGGATTTTTTTGTATTAGTTTTGAGCAAAGAATAGTATTAACTTTGTTGAAAATCAGTCATAAGTGAACACTAGGATTGTGTTCCCCCTGTCATCTTAACTCCATAGGCTTACCGTGCATTGTTGAACCAACCCAATACCTTGCATGCAAAATTGATAAGTTATGCACCTCCTACAGTCTTTTAGATGTGTAGGAGGATTTCACCCTTTACTTTTTGAGTCTCAGGGTGTCGCGTTACTAACCCTTATCTTGATCCCTGTTATTTATTACCTTTTGAGTCTCAAGTTATTAGATGAAAGCTAATGGTCATTTATTATATTCCATTGTGCGGCAATGGATTGACAATTAACTCTTAAAATACTATTGTCTTCATATTTTCCTAGTCACTACTCTTTTTTTGGAGTAAGTAGAAATATCTAGGTGGGATCCTATGTGTGCGCCCATTAAAAATCAATCATAACGAAGAAAAATCAATGCATTCCATAGGTATTAGTTTAGATCAACAATCGCACTTCCCCTACTTCATTAGTTCACCAAGGTTTTTACAATCCTAGATATGCGTTTTAGCCTCTCATGATTGTGAAGAAATCAATAACATTCATATTTGAAGGCAAAGATGAAATCACAATGATAAGATGAATAAAAACCCACAATCATAAACTGAATAATCAATCAAAGTCACTACGGAGAAATTCCAAGATCAAAGATGGATCTTGTTATCAAAATATTTTTTTAAATATTAAAAGTTTGTAACCTCTACTAAAAATTACATAAGGGGTATTTATAGTACAAGTGAAAACCCTAAAAACAAAGCCCAAATGAAATAGGAGAAAATAGGGTCGGTGGCCACCTACTCTTTGTACCTGTGGTTTGGCAGGGTACAACTGGTACCTGCAGTATCGCGCAGGGTGCAAGTGCAAACCATAGGTTGTAGATAGAGCATTTTCCTACAAGTAATCTCTCAAGATTTTAGGTTTCTGGCACCTTCTTTGTCTACATGTGGTCTGTAGGTCTACATGTTGTCCATAAGTCAACTTAGCAAGTGTCGGGGGTCAGTTTTTCAGCTCTTCTTTGACTCTCGAACATGTATTGATCACGATCAAACCAGAAAACAACACAAATATCCATAATCTCTTCAAAAGTGGCCAAAATACCTTTTTCACAATTTTCATGAACTTATCACCCAAAACTTAGTTTTCTGCAAAACATACCAAAAATAGATCAAGTCTAACAAAAAGGCCTCAGAAACAAGCAGATTTTCCTTGTTTTAAGCATCAAAAAATCTATATTTCTATAGCATGTCAAGGTTCTTTTTCTTTACTTTGAACCAGCCTATATCTTTTAGAGTCTTTTTCTCCTTTTTAGTTCACTTTTGAGATACAAATGTTGAGAAATCCAAGAAATTTCTGACTTAGCCTCTTGTTTGATCTTCTATATTCTAATGTAAAGTTATAACATCTAGGGGAATAAGAATATATGAGCTTCTAGTTTGACCCTCTGAGATGATTTCCACTAGGACCATGTCCCTGTGAAATCTTGACTAGACAATTCTTGAGGTTCTTCTACTTGAGCTGATATTTGTGGTCGAGATCTTGGATAACCATTATGGTCTATACTTTCCTCTTATATCAAATCTGTCCTTGACCCTTATCGTCATCAACATCTTTCTCTTTTTAGGAGTAGCTCATACATACAACTTTTCTTGATCCCTTTTACCCTTTTTATAAGACACCTCCACCTTAGAGTATCTTGGGAGAGAGAATACAATATGATCTTACAGTCATAGCTTTGAACAATTACATATCAAGAGATAGTTCTGACTGCAAACCCTTTCTCCCTTCAAAAATCAAAATTATTTGTTAGATTTGGGAACCCAGTTGAGTTTGTGTTCCTACTAGGAGGGCAAAGGTGCAATTAAATCCTTATTTGCCCATCTAGGTAATATGAGCATCTTCATATTTTTCAATGGTCTTAAACCTTTAGGATAAATAATACCCTATTGGATATGTTTAACAATGATCCTTTTTGCTCTAAGACAGCTTTGAAAGTCTTACTTGACGTGTCCAGCTCTTCGACAGTGAGTACATAGAGGCTTGTCGACCTTGTTCATAGCATCATGCGCAAATTTTCCATGAGACCCAGGTGATTGAGTTTTGTGATGATACTCAAGACCTTTACCATTATTAACTTCTTGATTTATCAAGTTAGAACAGATTTGTGAGGCTATAGTCTATTTTAGGGTTTTTTTAAGTTCTTCCCTTAGACAGACCAGGTCCTTCTCTAACTTCTCATCCTTCTGGAGTAAAGTCATGAGATTCCTTTGAGAATCCATCAGTTTCTCTTCAAGTTCAATCTAAAACATTTAGGCTTCTTTCTTCCTTTTATTATTTTAATCATCTACTTTCTCAAGTTGACTCACTAGGATCATATTTTCAGATTTCAACTTAGCAACTTGTTTCTCAGTTTCAGATATTTGGAGAGTCAATGATATCAACTTAAGTTCCTGATCTTCTATCTTTTCTTCTAGATAAATATTCTTCTCTTTACCACAAGCACCATTTCTTTTCACCAATTGACTTACTAAATTTAGATTTTTATATTTTAACTTAGTAACCTGCCTCTCAGTTTCAGATATTTGTAGAGTTAAAACAACTAACTCAAGCACTTGACTTTCCACTTTTTCTTATAGAGCAATTTTTTTATCAGTCATTTTACACATAGAATCAATCAACACATTTGCAAGCTTTTTGTTTATCTTTCTAGTAGAATAGTTTTCCATGTTTTCTTTAAGGTCACAAAGTGTTAGCTCATTTTCTCCCTCATCTTCAGTGTTTTACGTAAATGAAAACAAGGAATCAAAGGTTACTTTCTCATCCTCCACTACCAGCATAGAGACATTTCCATGCTTCCCATCTTCTTCAGATTCACCGGAGAAATCCCACCAGACAACTATGGCCTTCTTAATTGGAAAATCTATTGCAGCACTTCTGCTTAATTTTACAGGGACCTGTTTCTTGTTCTTTCCTTTGTCACCTTTAGTCTTGAGATATTTCTGATAGTCTATTTTATGCATTGGAAAATCCTTAATGAAATGCTAAGGACTTCTACATTTGTGATAAACCTCCATAGTGCCTTTCTTTTTGTTGCTACTTCCACTTCTTTGAAACTAGTCACTTTTCTTCTTAGCTCTAACTATTATTTTTTCCAAATAGGCAACATTAGTGTCTTCTTCATTAGAGTCTGATTTTAATGCTCTCGATGTTAGAAATTCTTCTATTTTTTCCTTCTTTCTCCTCTTGTTCTTTTTGCTTCTTGAGTTTTCCTTTCTTTAAATTTCCAATAAGCTCCTCCATAGTGAGAGTTTTCAGGTTCCTTGCCTCAGTAATTGCATGTACTTTGCTTTCCCAAGATTTTGGCAGAACCCCAAGAATCTTCCTCACTTGCTTATAAAATAGAATCACTTCTTATATGTAGTGTAGCTCATTTGTGATGGAAGTGAATCTTGTACGCATTTCTTGTATTGTCTCTCCTTCTTTCATGATGAAGGTTTCATAATGGGTAGTTAACTTGTCAACTTTGGTATCCTTCACATCAGTAGTTCCCTCTTAAGCTGTTTTTAAGTAGTCCTAGATTTCTTTAGCATTTTCACATGCATAAATCCTGTTGTATTCATCATGCCCTATACCACAAACTAGCAATTTTTTGGTGTTGTAGTTTTTCTTATTTTTGTTTTTGTCTTCACCATCATACTCTCTCCTACTTTTAACAACCATTATATTTATTTCTCCTTCTTTTACTTCTTTAACAGGAATATGAGGACGATCAAGAATTATGTCCAGCAGCTCACTATTCTCAGCCATAATAAAGTCAAACATCCTAGTTTTCCACCACCCATAATATTGCTTATTAAATCTAAGTGGTCTAGTGGTAGATTACCCTTCTTCCAAGTTAGGTGGAGCATCCATGCTAACAAATCACTCTAGGTGAGAACCTTTTAGGGTGTTCTGGATCTAATACCAATTTTTGAATCCTTGGGGGTTGCACTACACTACGAGGGACTAGGTCCTCAAAATCAACAACAATCAAAAACACAGTAAACTAACCAGGAACACAAAATAGTGCAGGTAATGTAAATAACACAATATTTAATGTGGAAACTCCCTTGCTCAAGGGACAAAAAACCATGGCTTTCCCTCACAAGCACCTAAAAGTTTACTATAATTAAACTCTTGATTACAGACTCAAACTTGAACAAAACTCTAGGTTCCTTCTGCTTGTAATAACTCTACTAGAAACTCAACTTGACAACTATGCCAAGGACATACCTTGATATTGATTAACTCTTACCAATATCCACCTAAGGTAACTCTACCTAATCTCTCTTAAAGCAAGAAGAAAAGAGCATTACTCTTATAACATGAGTAATTCAATTACAATTCAGGACTTAACTCAAGACCACTCATTCTTATAGCTTACAAAATAAACAAAAACCTGAGCTATACTTGAGCAACTGGATTGAGGTTTTGCCTCTCTTAATTTTCACTCTTCTGAATTTGTAAAAACTACTTAATAGAGAAACATCCTTTTTATTTTATAGATAAGTGATGATTAGGGTTGAAATGCTATTGGACTAGGTATCCTAAATAGTAGAAGCAGCACTTACGTAGTTTGTTACACAAGAGGAAAAAATTATGCAAACGTGTGCCAGCTGTACTGTTGCCTTGAACATCCAAGGATCGGGTCCCCTATAGTCATCATAATCAAAATGAGATACAATAGAGAGCATTGTTTTAGTCATAGTATTAGCCCAATACGTGTATTTTCTGCTTTTGATGTCTATTATAATCTATTATATATTGTGTTTCAGTGGCCTCCTTGCTTCGTACATTATTTCTATAAATGTTATCCACTCATTTCCTTACTAATTGACATGTTTTCTTTGTTTTCATTAGGGATGTACAGATTCAAACTGCCATGTCAAACTAAATGATGAATCAAACCTAATCAAGAAAAAAATGGTTTGTGGTTTGATTTGGTTGGTTTAACGTTAAAAAAATAATCATTTTTTTTTAATTTGATGTTTATCAAAGAAAAGTCGAACCAAACCCACACCAAATTAATTCTATTAATTCTCTATATTTAGAATGTTGATGTAGATATATATTCAGATTTGGATCTTTAAGTTGTAATATTTATACATTAATTGATAGAAAATTACCTAATAACAAAACTTAACTTACCCAAACTACTTAAAATTTCTACCCTTTTATCCCATCTCTCTCTAAAATCATCGAATAAGTCACTAAATCTATACCCAAACTCTTTATTTCTCGGCTGAAGATCTACATCCTCTCCCTCCCCCCCCCCCCCTTCTTCATCTTCAATTTTTCTATGAATGGAGAACTTATGCAATACAACAACAACTATCAATCAATCAACAAAAAAACATCAACAACATATTAAAAAAGTCGTGATGAATAACACCTTCTAACGGAGCTTTAATTTCTCTATTAAAGGATAAAAATTATTTTTTCAGATGTCTGATTGAATTCCTATTGAAGCTAACTTTAAAGGTTTGAAATTTCATCTTATTCAGTTTAAATCCAAAGGTTTGATTCCTTATTTCAGAATTGAATTTAAAATTGCTCTAAAAGCATTATGAAACTCTCTGCAAAATAAAACAGAGGGGGCATTTGTTGGATCTATGACTATGTTATAATGATGATGGCATTGATATACCTACATAAAAACTGATGTATCTAGTGGAAAATATGAAAAAATTCATGTATCGAAATGCTTTTTTGCATTACTAACACATAAGACTTATGTATCGAAATGAGATATGTGTTAATGATACATAAGAATTATGTATATAGATGGGAGTCTCTTGAAAATATATTAAAATTTATTTGTCAAAATACTTTTTATGTTAATGATACATAAGACTTATGTATCAAAATGAGATCTGTATTTTTGATGTATAAGAATTATGTATTAATTGCAGTGATTTTTTAATGGACTTGTATGTGAATTTAGGTGAATGGTGGTATTTAATCGATTGGTTGGTTGGAGCAACGGAGGTGGTAACAGTTATGTGCTTTTCGATGGAGAAGAGAAAATTAATGGTTTTTGGGTACGAGATTCAGCCAGAACAGTAGTCGACAATGGAGGTTTGACAATTTAGAGCTCACGGGCAATTTTGGAGATGTTGTGTTTTCTCCGGTGATGCAAGTTCACCGGAGATGGATTTTGGGCCTGGGTCGACTCTTTTGATATTTGGAACGAAGGATTTGATGGGTTAAAATACTCGTATTAGTTCTTTTTTCTGAAAATACTCTTAATAAAACACTAGTCGCCTACTTGGAAATATATTTCCATTATTTTTTTATTTTTTAACATGCATTAATTTCTTGTTAGGATGTAACTATTAGGATTTATTAGTTGTCAAATTATGTAATCGAAAAATTAAAATTAGGGATTTTATGTAATTTTGTTAAAAGAAGGAGAGGGAGTAATTAGGAATAAATTTGTTGGGATTTATGTAAGTTTTACTAATTGATAACTAAATGATCTGAAGCCCAATATAAATTTACAAACTAAAACATTTCACTCTACAATCACGATATAATTGTAAAATTAAAGATGATAAAAAATTGAGAAAATTTTAAAAAATGAGTAAAACCAAGCGAAAAGAATCAATTTATGTTCCTTTGATTTGATTTTTTTAGAGTAACAAATGAAACCATCCCAATGTATGTACATCCCTAATCGTCGTATTTTCTTTTCATAACATTTTCTTAATACAGGTTACTAACGTTGATATCTTCAATGCAGTGATTACTTGAAGCAGATTAACAATAGATTTATTGTTAAAGGTTCTCATAAATCTTCCACTGTGTTCCTGCCAAGAATTTTCAAGGATATAGTTTCTTCAGTTTTTCATTCGCCAGTTTAAAATGTATGTAAGTATCTTTTACTTCTAATAATGTTATTACGATTTAGATTATGACTACATTCTATGTGTTGCCTTCTATTTGATTAGTTATGATTTCTTAATAGGTCAATTCTTATTTTGTTGTGCATTATATCAAAAGTACTAATGTCTTGGTGATAATCAGTTAAAATTCACGGGCAACGCATGTACCGTAAATTAGTTTATTAAAAGTGTGAAGGGTCTTAAAATATTGTTTGAACTTTTGTCCTTCAATAAAAGACTTTGTTTTAGATAAAATTGTCTTTTTACTATCTAATCTATCTATCTATCTAATCTAATCTAATATATTAAAAGTTTGAAGAGTCTTAAAAATATTGTTTAAACTTTTTGCCCTTCATTAAAAGAGTCTATTTTAGACAAATTCATTTTTACACTATTTTTCTCAAATTATTTATTTAGTTATTTTTATTACATTAACTAGACTTCTACAATATATAGGAGGAGAATTAATATTTCCCTATGTATGTTTAACTAGATTCCGAAAATATAGGGGAACGAGAATTAACACTCCTACATTATATGATAAAAAAAAATATTTTAAATAGCTTTTCTTTTTAGAAAAATTAAAACTGTGGTAAGAAAAAATAAAATTTATATAAATAGGTTAAATATTCTTACGAAATTTGAATAACAAGAGAGCTAGGAAAATTCTATTAAATAAGAAAGTTAAAATAGCGATATGAAAATCTATGACATAAATTGAGACATTTGATATAATTTTTATATTTTTTTCTTAAATCCTAAAATAATGTAGTGGTATGACTAATAGTAAGTTGTGGGTTTGAGTTGTAGGTGACAAAAGAGTTTTAAAATGAGGTGTAGGTGACACAAGTCTTAATAAATGAGTGGAGGTGACAATTACTTTATTATGGATTAAGAAAGTCGGGTAAGTTTGTGAATAGCCCATAAGTTTTTAAATTTACACTTTGACCAATGTTTACCTAATATAACAAAAAACAGAGGGGAAAAAGGCGTGTTTATCTCTTTTCTCATCCATTGTTGTTTTCTCTCTCTTAGTGATTTTTGTTGTTCATTGTTGCTGCTACTTTATTCAACATCTTCTGGTTCATTATCATAATCTTCTACTTCATTATCATCTTCATCTTCTTCTTGTTGACTATTGTTGTTGTTGTTATTATCGCTACTATTTCTATTTACCAATTTCTTAGATCAAATTTTATTTCGTACATCACTTTCCACTTTGGCATTACTTCATAGGAGACTTTGGTAAGTCAAATTATGATTTTTAGTTTAATTTGTCATCTGGGTAGTTGTTATTATGCTATTTTTCCAACAATAGATAACAACATATGGATCATATGTTACAACTGATGATCCATTCCAATTGCAACAGATGTGTTGTCTATTGCAATAGGGTAAATATCTATTACAATATATTATTAACCTATTGCAACAGAACTTGAGCTCGATTCCAACAGATGGTTAATATTTATTACAACATATTGGTAACCTGTTTTGATAGAACCTGACTTCGATTCCAACAGTTCATCGCTTGTTCAACAGGTAAGTCATCTATTGCAATAGGTTAATTATCTATTACAACATGTCTCTCATATGTTGGAATCAGCTTTAAAGGTGCCTTAATACTGTAACATCTATCCTAACAGGCGTTTTATCTATTGCAACAGATAAATAGTCTATTGCAACATATGATTCACATGTTACAACAGATGACTCGTCTATTGAAATCAACTTCAGGAGCGTAACATAAATCCTAACAGGTAAGTAATATTTTACGATGATCACTTACCTGTTGCAATAGATTACACATCTATTTCAATTCATTTACGGAACTATAAAATCACTATTAACTTTTTTTAACAAATGACTTAATTTAGGCACCAGTAAAAGAGGGATCAATAATAATAGGGGTGGATTGTCATGGTCAATGGATCGAGAAGAGCAATCAATATGTATGGTGTTGGAAAGAGGGTAAAATGCTAGAAATGATAGCTATGACAGTCCAAAGTGATGTTTTGTATGATGATTTTGTGAATTTAATCATCAGCTATTGTGGACTGAATTGTCAATCGGAAGAACTCATCATCAGCTATATGCACAGCTCTTTTGAAAATCAGAGAGTACTACCTTTCAAGATAATCGATCAGGTTCGGTTGCGTACTTATCTTAGTGATTCATCCAGGCCAATGTTAAGGGTGTACTTGGTTGAAAAAATGAGAGAGAATGAGAACTAGAAAGTAGAAGAAGAACAAAAACAAGATATCTTTGATGATAGATTGATGATCTAGACAATAATATTCTAGATTATGATCGAACACCTATGCCCGTTGATGTGACCAATACGGTGGGCAGTTCTTCTCGATCAACACAGTCTGGTAATCTTCAAGACTATGGGTCTGGCTTTTTCAATGGAATGTCATTCAAGGACAAGAATAAACTATCTACCACTTTCTTTATTTCTTGCTTGAAAAAAGGTTTCAGAATAAAGAAGGTGATTAATTCGAGCAGTGTCTTTTGCTACAAATGTGCTAATTCGAACTATAAGTAGTGGTTGAGAGCAGTGAAGTATGTATGTTCTGATAGATTCGCCATTCATAAGCATGAAAATCATGACACGTGTGGTTCATAGCACATCTCCGGCCAAAATCCTCATGCCAAGGCAAAGTCCCTGCTGAATATTTCAAGAGTACTATCCCCGATGCCAAAGTCCTTCCTACAAATTTTATAGCCTATCAACTCCCTACAGAATTGGGTATCCTGGTCAGTTATTAGAAGATATATACATTTATGGGGATTGCCAAGGACTTGGTTAGGGGGACACACGAGTATGGGTATGCAGTCTTGGATTTCTACTGTTACATGATTGAGTCAATAAATCCCAAAAGTAATACGACATTGCATGTTGATGAAAATTGAATTTTCAAGTACTTTTTTGTATCCTTTGGTGCTTGGATTCAAGGTTTTTGACATTTGATAAAAGGAATATACATGATGGTACCTTCTTGTAGAGCAGGTATAATGGAGTTCTGCTAGAGGTGGTGGCGTAGGATGCAGAGAATCACATCTTTTCTATTGCTTTTTGTGTAGCGGTCAAGGAATATAATGCCTCTTATGGATTTTTTTTGGAACAATTGCGAAGCTGCGTCAAAGATATCGAAGATTTGTGTTTTTTTTTAATAGGCATCCAAGTATTCCAAAGATCGGTTCAATTTCCTTCACTTCAACTTACTTTGGTTGTTGCATCAGGCATCTTGGACAGGACATTCTGACCAACTATCACAATGAAAGGATTGTGACCCTTTTTATAGAGCAGATAAAGCATATAGTAGAGATGATTTTTTAGACCATTTCAATCAAATAACGAATGTGCATCCCATGGTAGCAGAACATCTCATATGTGTCAATTTCGAGAGATGGATTCGGGCATTCTGTCCTGCAAATAGGTGTATTCTTATGAATTTAATGTCTTGTTTGAGTTACAAGTTTAGTATGATGTCGTACTAAGTGATTCTTTTGTATAGTTACAATATTATGACATCAAACACAGCTGAATCGGTGAATTCATTATTTGGCAATGAAAGAGAATTTCCCATCAAGGCTCTGTTTGAAATAATAAACAAGAAGTATGGCCGATTTTTTAACTAAAGGCGTGTGCAGTTCGAGGGCCCAAGAAGATCCTCATTTGTTCTAGAAATTGAAAAAATAATATCAATGAACACCAATTTGGGTAACAGGTTATTATCTCATAAAATAATAGATTACAAATTCAATATCACCGATCATAGTCATGTATCCACGATCGATCTTCAAACAAGATCTTGTACGTGCATAGTTTTTGACTTGAACAAAATACCCTATCCATATGCTATGGCAGTGCTTCGAGCTCAATACGGTTCAAAATATGGACCTAAAGTTTATAAGCACTCCTCTCAATATTATTCGGTGAAAAAATATGAAATGGCATATAGTGGCCATATTACTCTGATGCCTCCCAAAGAATCTTGGGTTGTTCCTATAGAGCTTTTGAGGAGATTAATACCTCCTTAATATATTGACCAATGCACTATCAAACCAGGAAGAAAGCCATATAAGAAAAGGGGTTGAGTCGGAGAATCATTTTCATCAATAAGAAATAAGTGCTTTGTATGTAAGCACGCTGGCCACAAAAGAACTATATGCCCAGATCGTAATCCACCATGATCGTTGTAATTGCAAAAACTTGTGTTGTTGTTAATTGTGGACTTTTATATATTTAACTCATTATTATGAACGTAATTTTATCATTTATTATATATAAAATATCGTTTTTAATAACTTGTGCATCAATAAAAAGAGGCAAAACATAAACTAAATAATACAGCAGACCATAATTATTTTCAACAGATTACCCATCTATGGCAACAGATGGACATTAGCTGAAAGAACACAACACAATTGCATCAAATTGGAATGTTTTCCTCGAACAGATGACAAATCTTTTTCAACAAATGGTTAATTTGTTGACAGAAACCCAACCGATGACCAATCTGTTACAACACATAGTACATTTGTTGAAAGAACTCAAAAGCCAAAATTTCTATTGCTACTAGATTCAAAATTGCTTCTTGCCTCTAACCGTCGACATGTTAACATGTATGTTATGTTTAGAAGAAATAGACAGAATAAAAATTGAATAAGAATTAATAAGACAAAGTCGACTAAAAATAAAATTTTCAGTAAATGAAAAATAAAATACATTAGGTATAGATACGATATAGAAAAAATAAAATACATACGGTAAAAGAAAAAACACATTCTAATTATTATTATCATTATCATCATCATTAATGACAGCCGGCCAATCAAATCGTAGCAGCAGGGCCCTCATCAGCATCTACATCTCTCTGAACATCGTAGCTCTCATGGCGATGAACTCCCTCTGCAGGTCATTAACCTACCTCTAAAGCTCCTGCACTGTGTCGCGTAGAATAACAATGCCCCAAACAGGATCAGCCATATCTAGAACACACATGAATTGACAAATATAAATAAAAGAGTCCAAATATAACAAAAAGCATACTACCAACTGGCAGATTTACACCGTAAATAAACTTACCTCAATGAGAAAGGAATATTCTTTTTGAAGAGAAGTGGTTGAAGATGTTACACGAAAAGAAAAAATGCAAGAAATAAATAAAGTTGAGTAGAATGAAGATTAAGGAGGGACCTATTATAAAGGATTAAATCTAGATGTGTCAGGACAAAAGGCATGACTGTTCATATCCATTGTATTAATTACATTCAAATTGGTGGCATTTTGTTTCTGTGAAAAGTCACAACTTTTTCTTTTACATTAATACATCTCACCTTTTCAAAATGGTTTGAGACTTGATAACAACCATTATTATTGAGTTATTGCAACAGATCATCCATCTTTCAGAATAGATTTACCATCTGTTGCAACAAATGGTCTGTTAAAATAGATTTACCAATTGTTGTAACAGATTGTTTGTATGTGCAACAGATGAGAAATCTGTTACAACATATGTATTATTTGTTTCGATAGATGGACCATCTGCTGAAGGATATATTTTGATTTCTTCTAACAGCTGATTCATCAGTTGCAACAGATGGAGAATTTAATTCATCAGATATTTTGAATATGTTAGATAAAAATTCACGACTCTTCAGCTCTTTTTTAATAGTCATCATATGCGTGCAGATGAATAAACATTGTTTGATCTGTCATAACAGATTTACCATTTGTTGCAACATATGTTGCAACATATGTATTATCTGTTGTGACAAATGGACCATCTGTTGGAGATGTTTTGATTTCTTCTAACAGCTGATTCATCAGTTTCAACAGATAGAGAATTCGATATGTCAGTTGTTTTGAATGTGTTAGATAAAAAGTCACGATGCTTAAACTATTTTTTAATAGTCATCACATGCGTATAGATGAATAAACATTGTCTGACATGTCTTGATGGGGTAGGAAAATAAAGTATGTGTAGATGAATGGATCCACTTTCATGCGTGAGAGTTATGTATTATTGATCAAGCTACCGTGACAGACACATACAAACTACAATAATTTTGTGAATATATTTTTTTAGCGATTAGACATTGATCCTTCAAACAAGATCCTACATTGTACAGTTTAGTTTGATATGTGTGAAATGATAAGGACAAAGGGTTCCAAGATGGTGGTGTCACTTCCTTGTTAAAATTTAATAACGGTTATGCTAATATTTTTGTGTCAAATTTTCTGAAGGGTTCAAGTTTTTGGCGGTAGTGTAAGTATCCAATAGTGATTGGACCAATTTAAATGACACAATTGACTTATTGAAAGAACTTCAAAGCCTCGCACTACAGCAAACAACGATGGGACCAATAGAAATTCCCTTGGTCTATATTTATACGAATGGGCTGCTATAGGAGACTATTATACAGAAGAAAGTGCTTGGGAGAATACCTATACGGGGAGGGGGAGGGGGAGAAGACGATAGATCATCTCAGACCTTGTTTAAGAGGAAACATAGGGAAGCAAGTAAGGAACTTCTAACGAATTTGGTCAATGAAATTGACATGAGAAACAAAAAAACTGAATGAGCGTCCAATGTGGAAGTGTATCCAAATGTAAAAATCCGTCAGTCATTGAAGAAAAAGAAAAATGGTCAAGAGGACTGGAGTTGGTCTCTTTGCTAGAGACTGCAACTAGAAAGCGTGGCCTTAATGAAGACTCACAAAGTGCAGGACCAGAACTCTATAGTAGAACTTCGCGAGCACAGGAGATTGGTAAGATTTTCAAACAAGAATGAAACCTGAACCAACAACTGCAGAAGTAAAAATAAAGAAAGACAAGGAATTAATTTCTAAAGTCTAACTTGCATGCCATGCCTTCTATTTGTGGATATTATCAGGTCAATGGCAGTAGAAACACAAATTTCTGAAGTTCGGCAGATATCCCATGCCTTGTTGTTTCCACTAGCTTTGACCTGATCAGAGCCATAAACATGAGGCATGGGATGTAAGTTTAACTTGAGAAATTGTCACCTTGGCTTGATCCCTTATTTTTAATTTAGGATTAGTTGGTTCAGGTTTTAATTCTGACCGACAATCTTACCACCTTTCATGCTCATGAAGCTACTTCTTTAGAGTTCTGGTCTTGCATTTTGTGGGTCTTCATTTAGGCTATGCTAGTTAGTTGCATCCCCCTAACAAAGTACACAGCTCCAGTCCACTTGAGCATTTTTCTTTTTTAAGAACGACTGATGGATTTTCATTTTTTGGATACACTTTAACATTCGTAACTTATTTAGTTTTTTCATTTTTCATGTCAATTTCATCTGTCAGTTTTGCTACACTTTCCTTCCTACCCTGTGTTTCTTCTTTAATAAGGTCTGATTTGATATATGGTCTTTTCCACCTCCCTCTTCCCACATAGGTATTCTTATAATAACCTTCTACTGTATAATAGTCTCCTCGAGCAACCCATTGATATAAATTTGGACCAGAGCAATAACTATATTCATTTTTATTCTTTTTTGCAATAGTGTGAGGCTTCAGAGGCCTTTCAAAAGTCCATTGAACCCTTAAAGTCAATGCAATCCCTATTTGAATGTTTACACTACCACCAAAAACCTTAACCTTTCTCTAAACTTAACACATAAATAGTAGCAAAATCTTTATTAAACCGTAACAGGGTATCGACATCACCTACTTGGTCCCTCATCCTTACCAGTTCGAACCTAACAATCTTAACTGTAAAATGTCATATCCTGTTTGAAGGATTAAGGCCTAATAGGTAAAGAACCAACATTCACAAAATCATTGTACTGGATGTGTGTTTTCACAATAGGTTGATCAGTAATACATACCTCCCACATATGAAGTGGTTCCATCTGAAAGCAGCTTATTCCTCTGAACCCATCTTTACTCTAGCCTTTAATGCTAGTCAGGTAAAATTTGATCCAGTTTCACTTACTTTTATCTGCAAACAAAAGAAATGTATTTGAAGTCAAATAAGTGAAGAACAAAAAGAACATTACGAAATGGTAACACAAAATTAAATGAATAAATAGATGACCAATCTGATGCAAAGATTCCCTATTAGTCCAACTGATAAGGCATTTGTTGCAACAGATGGATGATATATTGCAAAAGATGGTTCATCTATTGGAATAAATCAAACTAGCCTTGCTACTGGTTTGATTTTTTCAAATAGTTGCTTCGTCTGTACCAACAGCTGATTCATCGATTGCAACAGTTGAAGAAACTATTGTAACACCACCAACAATAACATTAACAACAAAGAAACAACACCATATATTCCAACACCATCAACAACAGAAACACCAAATATTCCAACACCACCACCACAACAACAACAGTAACACCAAAGTAATAAACAAAAGACATAAAAAAAAATATATTGAAAACAAGACTTTTTAAGTTCTCACAACAGATGACTTTTTTTGCATATTTTAATAAAAAAATGCTTTATTCATTCAAGACTTAAATGTTGCCTTTCCTTCAATTTTCTCAATAAATATGAAACTGGTAATGGGTTAATAATTAATAGTAACAGATGTAAATATCTAATTTAAATAACATACAAAGAAGAAGACAAGAAGGAAAGAGCAATAGTGAATCATACCTACAATGTTAAAAAAGAAAAGGGATCAGAACATCAATTTTAGTCGAGAAAAGATATCGATAGGTTGAGATCCGAAAGGATCCTCATCCGAAAGAAGAGAGAAAAGAGAGGAAAAAATAAAGAAAGAGAATTAAGAATAAAGAAGAGAGAGAGAGATGAGTTGAGTTTCTCGTCTCGAGTTTATGGCTAAAAGAGAGAGTATTCTACACCCTCCATTTCATATTAGTTGAGTTGGACCCTATAGACTTGGCACATCCATTAAGAAAAATATTTATTAGGGGTCTATTTTACCAAATTAGGCTTATTAATTATGCTTTCAAAAAAAATTAAATATATACAACTTGTTTAGTCATTTAGTGATAAGAGTTTTATTGGAAGAACATATTAAAATCCTCTTGATTTCATCATTGGGACAACTAAATTAAAACAAATTTTTTTAGAAAGAGGGTCAACTAAAATGAAATGGAGGGAGTAGATATGGGTTTAAAATATTCATTAATAACTTTTGACGGGCACGAGGAGACTGTGACGTTGAAAAGAACATATAAGACTACTCACTGAGGAGATTTTTGAGCTATCAAAGTAATATTTTTATCTGGAATAGGAAATACCTAAATTGTTGTAAAAAGGATCTTAAAACATCAAAGTCATACTTTGCAACAGATGAAAATTTTTGTTTGAAGTTTTCCAAAGCTCGGTCATCTGTCGTAACAGATGATTCCAATATATGGGTAATCTATGCCAATAGATGACTTAATCTATTTTATTAATTTTAACAGATGGGTCATCTATTGCAATAGGTTGAATAATTATTTTTATACAATTTCAATTGAGTTTATATGTTCAACTAATGCCTTAATTGATCAATATAGGACTAGGGGTGAGTTCTCATAGGGTAACCTACAACTTTAATTAAGTCTTTTGGAAAATGCATGATGAGATAGTACTGCGTTCCTCCTGACTAGAGTCGTCCATCGGTCACTTTGATATGAAGCGATTCTTATTACCTAATATGTTCAACTAATACCTTAATTGATCATAAGGTCAACTATAACAAATGCCTGTGCCTATTTGATAATTTAAACAAATAGGTAATCTACTGCAATAGATGACTTAATCTATTCAATTTATTCCAATAGATGGGTAATCTGTTATAATATATGACTTAATATATTTGATTAATTTCTACAAATGGGTAATCTGTTGCAACAGGTTGAACATTTTTTTTTATACAATTTTAATTGAGTTTATATATTAAACTAATGCCTTAATTGATTAATCTAGGACTAGGGGTGAGTTTTCATAGGTCAACTACAACTTCAATTGAGTCTTTTGGTAAATGCATGATGAGACGGTATTGCATTTCTCCCAACCAGAGTCGTTGATCGATCACTCTTAGCTCAATCAATTCTTATTACCTTATATATTCAACTAATACCTTAATTGATCAATCTATGACTAGGGGTGAGTTCTCATAGGGTCAACTACAACTTTAATTAAGTCTTTTGGCAAATGCATGATGAGACGGTACTGCGTTCCTCCCGACCAGAATTGTCGATCAATTATTCTGAGCTGAATCGATTCTTATTACCTTATATTTTCAACTAATACCTTAATTGATCAATCTAATACTAGGGGTGAGTTCTCATAGGGTCAACTACAACTTCAATTGAGTCTATTGATAAATACATGATGAGACGGTATTACATTCCTCCCAACCAGAGTCATCAATTAATCACTCTGAGCTGAAGTTATTCTTATTACCTAATATGTTCAACTAATACCTTAATTGATCATAGGGTCAACTACAATAGATGGCAGTGCCTATTTGATAATTTGTAACATATGGGTAATCTGTTACAACAGATGACTTAATATGTTAAATTAATTCCAACAAATGGGTAATTTGTTGCAACAGATGACTTAATCAATTTGACTAATTTCAACAGATAGGTCATCTGATGCAACAGGTTGATCATTTATTTTTAAATAATTTTAATTGAGTTCATCTATTCAACTAATGCCTTAATTGATTAAACTAGGATAATGGGTGAGTTCTCATAGGTTCAACTACAACTTTAATTAAGACATTTCGCAAATACATGATGAGACAGTATTGCATTCCTCCCGACCAGTGTTTTTGATCGATAACTCTGAGCTGAATCGATTCTTATTACCTTATATGTTCAACTAATGCCTTAATTGATCAATCTAGGACTAGGGGTGAGTTCTCATAGGGTCAACTATAACTTCAACTGAGTCTTTTGGCAAATGTATGATAAGACGGTACTGCGTTCCTCCCGACCAGAGTCATCGATCGATCACTCTAAGGTGAAGAAATTCTTATTACCTTATATGTTCAGCTAATAACTTAATTGATCAACCTAGTACTAGGGGTGAGTTCTCATAGGGCAAACTACAACTTCAATTGAGTCTTTTGGAAAATGCATGATGAGACAGTACTGCGTTCCTCCCAACTAGAGTTATCAATTGATCACTCTGAGGTAAAGTATTTATTATTACCTAATATTTTCAACTAATACCTTAATTTATCATAGGGTCAACTACAATAGATGGTAGCACCTATTTGATAACTTACAATATATGTGCAATATTGCAACAAATGACTTAATCTATTCGATTAATTCCAACTGATGGGTAATCTGTTGCAATAGATGACTTAATCTATTTGATTAATTTCAACAGATAGGTCATCTATTGCAAATGGTTGAACATTTATTTTTATATAATTTCAATTTAGTTCATATGTTCAACTAAATTCTTAATTTTTTAATCTAGGACTAGGGGTGAGTTCTCATAAGTTCAACTACAACTTCAATTGAGTCTTTTGGCAATTGCATGATGAGAGGGTTAAAATTATGCATATCTTTTATAATTTTAAAAAGTAATTAAGATCTATGCGGACCAAATTAACATTTTCAAAACTTGTCATTCTTTTCCAAAATACAAATCAACCCATACAAATCATCCATTTGCGAGAAAAATATTTTATCATTTTAAATCTTGAGTTCTCGCTCTTTTCTCTCTCTCAACAATATAACAACTACTCAAAAAGTTGCTCAACCCTTAACAATAGATCGATTTTCTTCTTATTACCAACCACATAGGTTTTATTTTTGTCTTCATTCTTGCTTGCATTAGTTGTTTGCTCTGTCTTCGTAGGTAACAGAGTTCGAGAAAAGTTCTATATTTGTTATTTTTTCTAAGAATAAGGGCTTTTAATTTAATGATGAAAAAGAATACTTATAGTTGTATTATCTTCGAGAATAGTTTTATCATTGTAAGTTTTTATGGTAAAATCATAGAAAGAACTCAAGAAAACCCTGATTTTTGTCAAAGTATTCTGTTGACAGTCGTGGTATTGTTGGTCATAGTGGTGGTCATGGTGGTCTTCATGGTGGCACTGGTGGTATTTATGGTGGTTATTGGTGGCATTGGTTGGTGGTGTTTATAGTGGTTGTTGGTGTTGTCGATATTCGTGGTGCTTGTGGCATTGGTTGGTTGTGTTTGTGGTGGTGGTTGTTGGTGTGTCCGTATTGGTGGTGTTTGTAATGTATTTTTAAAAAATTATGCATACATCACTTATAATGTAATTTTTGTTTTTCTGTTGCTTGTAGATAAAACATGTCTCCCAAAAGAAAAGAAAGTGAAAGTGGATCAACTTCTGACTACCCAACAACAAAGGCTATAGTACAGAGGGATTCGGAGGAGTTTCCTGAACAATCTCAGTCAAGGAAAAGTGAAGCTGAGGAGAGATATGAAAACAACATTGAAGGAGGTGAACAAGGGTCTGTAGATGGTGATGAAGAAAATGAAAGTAAGAAAGAGGAGGAATTAGAGAGTGAGAAAAAGGATGATCATCAACATGATGATAATGGATCACTAATGGGGCATGAATTAATATCGACATCCCAGCATGATACTGTCAAAACTATTAGTATTGACAAGTTTCAAGTTATGATGCTAATAGATGACCCTGTAGTAGAACTAACTGGTGAACTTGTACTTAAATATCAGTTGGGGAAATTTTTTAATTATTTTAGGAATATTTTGATGAAGGAAAACATAAATGGAATTTTTAAGAGAAGCTATTTTGGATGCTTTCTTGAGCTACCCGAGGACCCTCCTGTCCATTTCCAAATAAGGATGGTATATGGTCTTCTAAAGTGCAGAATCAAGTACATGGGGGTGATAAAGATTTGGAGGAGGGGGCAAAAAAATGATGGATAAAATCTGGATCAACTACTGTGGCATGCCAGTTTGTTTTGCCTTGCGAGAGTTTGCCATAGTGATGGTCTTGAGATTCGATCGTCTAGAAGAACCTATCGCCAATGCAATAAAAATAGCCAAATGACCCAGCAAAACCAACAAACGCAAGGAAAAATAGATTGGTTATTGGATATTGTTGGACGTGGCTACAAAGCATCGGATTTGATGACAGATCTCAAGGATAAAACCATACCAAAGCAGTATAGGGAGAAATTGTACTTAGTTTGGTTTGCCCATTTAGTTATATTGGAAAGAGACATCAACAAGGTCATAGAAGATTATTTGTTGGCGCGTGCTGAGGATTTTAATAAATTCAACAATTATCTAGGGATATGATATCTTCTACTTGACTGTCCAATATTTACTGACAAAGCTATCCACAGGGACGACCACATTATACAGCTCTTTTTGGGCTGTCATGGTAAAATTAATCACTTGTTTTACTCATCCATTAATTTATATTGAATATAGTTATTATGACTTTTTTTTGCTTGCTTTCTGTTTAAATTTTTTAGGTTTGGGCATTTAAATCCATTCCACCCCTACGAAAGCTGGTAATGGATTACCCTGATGAGGTTTCTCATCCAAGGATGTTTAGGTGGTTGGTTGCAAAGAACAACATAAGAAATAAGGAGGCTGATTTCTTTAACCCTATGAATGATGCAGAATGCTTCTTCAAGTAAAATAATTGACTCAATGAAAGATATTGAATAGATGTTATATCTGGTGCAACAGATGTTGTATTTGATGCACTAGATGGGATATCTATTATGACAGATTACCCATTTTGTGTCAACTGGTGCAACAGATGGGTAATTTGGTGCGACAGATGATTGATATCTTGCATCAAATTATCCATCTATTGCTTTGGTTCTCTGAACCTAAATCTTAACAGATTAACCATCTACTGCAAATTATGTAACAAATGGGTAATTGTAATACCCCATACTTTTCACAGAATAATTCCGTCCCTAGAATGTCAAGGATTAGTTTATAAAATGAATACCTTTTTATTTCATATTGAATTTTCCATATTTAGAACTTCTATGGAGTGGAAAATTAAATAAGCTTTCCATCGATATCAAATTTACCCAAATCCGACACTCGGTGAAGAAGTTAGGCAATTTTTAGTAAGCAGTGGGCCAACTGGGCAGTCACCGCATTGCGGTGAAGGACAATTTCATAATTGTCATTTTCCAGTGGACCTCCATGATGTTGGCATATTGTAGAGAGGTCCAGTTTTCCATTTTTCAATTTTTAGTAATCCTACAAGATTTCACTGCATCGCGACGATGGTCAAAATAGCATTCCAAAGGGGCACCGCGATAGCTCCGCATCATGGAGAGTTTCCAGTTCCCAATTTTCCCTTATCAAGTGAGCCTCAGCGATAGTGGCACGTCGTAGTGGCCTATTAAATCGGGATTTTGGTTCTCTTTTCTAGTTACGTTTAGAAGTTTAAAGGGTGTATATTGGTCAATTCCCAAGCCCCAATCCGTCCAAAACATGAGATTAAACCCATTCCAAGTCTATTATGCTCATTACTCTTCAATTTTCTCTCAAACAAAAACCCTAGAACTCAAAAGCTTCTTCTCCAAGAAATCAATTCCACCATTTTTCTCCAAAAAATCTCAAAATTGAGGATTTTCAAGACAAGATAATCAAGAACTCATCTTCAAGAACTCAAATAGGATTCAATAATTCAAGTTTCTTCATCTAGTCATCAATCAAAGTATGTGGGGTTTATGAACAAGGATTTTCTTTCATCCTTGTGCCCAAAACCAAGTTTTAATTATAAATTCATATGATTTTGAATGAATACCTATGAGATTTGAATTAGGGTTCACACCCATTATTGCTATTTGCAAGATTATGAGGTTTAAAGTGTTTTCGAAGATGAATTGCATGTCTATTTTCATATTTTCATGACTATTGCAGCAATTTCTAGATTTTAAGATGAATTACCATTATTTTCATTATCAATCATAATTATTATGATGTTTTAACATGTATTTGATGCATGGGTTATCAAGCCCAAGTTTATATGTTGATATTTTAAGATAGATGATGCTTTAAGAATCTTATGATCGGATTTATTTCAAATTTACAGAAAATCTTTGATCTTTTGATCCTCTTTTAGTTATGGAATCCACTTTACAGATTTATTATAGATTACAGAGTTCAGATCAGCATTATTTATAGATTTAATCAGATAAATGCTTAATTGGTTTTAGATAAACCCTTATGCTAGTTTTTTTAAAGTGGATTTCTTACAGAATGAGCATATAGATTTAAAAGAAGTAGTATTTAGCACCGAGTAGGAAGTGTGGGATTAGTGTGGCCAATCTTCCACAGAACTATTTAGCCAACGTAGGTACAGATTATCAGAATATTCCTATTCTAATATGGATGACAGATTTAGCTTGTGATCTATCACATAGGCAGTAGGTTATACTCCCTGGCAAGAGTATGACACCTCTCCCCATCGTGAGGTTTTCCTTTTAGGGAACAAGACATTGGATTCTATGTTAGCTCACATAGTTTATGTCGGATAATAGAAGCTCCCTACTAGTTAAAGTAAAATATTAACAGAAAAGCTTTTAAGAAAACTAAGCGTAAAGGATCACAACTTTACTCATATTATGCTTTACAGAAAGATATTAGCCACAGATTTCAGCTTTTAGATTTCAATTACAGAAGTGAGTTCTTTCTACACTTAAACAGTATGATTTACAGATAGAACATTAGCATAGCTTTTAGAACTAAATGTTATGACTCACTAGATTTATAAAGTATGCTTTGCTATTCATGATTTCAGATTTTAGTATTTCAGATATTCCGACTTATTTGAGTCATTTACATTTAGCATGCATTATTTTATAAATTATGATGATGAGATGATATTTTACTTATACATTTCACCCTCATATACTCAGTACATCCTCAAAGTACTAATCCACATATATGTCTATGTGTTATATTGTCTCATAATGTAGGTTCAGGTGCTCCGTACCAGCAGCGTGAGTAGTTCGAACATCTTTATCAACATCCAATAGTTGGTGAGTCCTCATAGTTCGGGGACTTATTCATTCAGATTTTGTAGCTTATTAGTTTATATGATTCAGTATTTCTTTTCAGAGAGTTTGAGTAAGCTGGGGGGTTGTCCCAATGAATCTCTAGTTATTAGTAGTAGAGGCTTGTTAGACTGCTAAATATTATTCAAACTTACTGTATTGATTTTCAGACATTAAATTCAGATAGTTTCCATATTTAGTATGACTTTTATGTTAATATTTCCTTTATTATGAGATTCAGATCTAGTAGAAGGTCGATAGGGTTAGATTAAAGCTACACATAGTCTTGAGCACCATGTGATTCCTCGGGACCAGGTTTTTGGGCATTACAATTTTGGTATAAGAGCTTAAGGTTTATAAGAGTCCTAGGGCGTCAGACAAGCCACATTATGTAGAGTCTTTATCATGGGTGTGAAGCATGCCACATTTATAAGCAAGAGGCTATAGGATGTTCTTAGAAAATTATCTCTTTCTTTCATGATTTATCGTGCTTACAGTATCTCTATCTGTTTTTAAATCATGCTCTTATGTGATATTTGAAAATGCCTCCTTGTCGAGCTAATGCCTATAGAAATGGTAACCAGCCACCCCAGCCCAGAGATTCTTTGAATGATAATGTATCCCATGATGAGTTTAGGGCTACTTTTTAGGCGTTGGCCTAAGATGTGACTGCTAATGTTTAGGAAAACCATCAGGTTGCAGTCCCACTTCAGTAGAATGGGGATTTAGTAGCAGCCAAAATCAGAGATTTTATGAGAATGAATCCGCCAGAGTTTTTTAGGTCAAAAGAAGGTGAGGATCTACAGTTTTATTTAGATGAGGTGAAGAATATTACCCAGATTATGCATGTTTCTAAAGAGAAGAGTCTAGAGTTAGCATCCTATAGATTTAAAGATGTAGCATATGATTGGGTAGTAATGTGGAAGAATAGTAGAGGTGATAATACTACTCCTATGAGTTGACAGGTGTTTTAGGATACTTTTCTAAGTAGGTTTTTCCCATGTGAGATGAGGGAAGCTAAGATAGAGGAGTTTGTGAACTTGAGGCAGGGCTCGATGACAGTGAAGAAGTACTACCTTAAGTTCAATTAGTTGTCTAAGTATGCCTCCGATACAATAGCTGATCCTAGGGCAAGTATGAGTAAGTTTGTCATTGGAGTGTCTACCTTGGTAGTCAAGGAGTGTAAGACTGCCATGCTTATTGGAGACACAGATTTTTCTAGATTAATAATTCATGCTCAACAGATTAAAGCAGAGAAGTTAAAGGAAAAAGAGAGAGAGAAAACAAGAAGGCTAGAACAGAGTAGTTTAAGTATGGCCAGGCTTGTTCTCAAGGGGGAAATAATTTGTAGTTTCAGAATTATTCATTTATTCCAGCACCATCTTCATCTAGTGCTCCTACTCCTAGAGGTAGGAAGAAGAAGTGGGGTAAGTCTTCTTTGTCCAGATCCCAGAATAGTGTGAGTGGTAGGCCCAGTTATCCTCCGTGTGTTAGGTACGGTAAAAGTCATTCTGGTGAGTGTTTATCTAAACAAAAAGGTTGTTATAGTTGTGGTAAGTTGGGTCATGGAATTAGAGATTGTCCACATACTAAGTAGGGAAACAAAGATGGTCGTCCACAGAGTCAGGATACTAGTGCACCAACTCCTTTATGTCGCCCAGTCCCTCCTCAGGGTGCATCATCCAGTACTAGTGGCGGTCAGCACCAGAATCAGTTGTATGCTTTACCATCCTATTAGGAGCAGGAGGATTCGCCAGATGTTGTTACTGGTATGCTTCGTGTCTTTTATCTTAATGTTTATGTGTTGTTAGACCGCGGGTTGAGTTTCTCTTATGTGACCCATTAGTTGCAGTGAATTTTGAAATAAGTCCAGAAAAGATCCCTGAGCCTTTCTTGGTTTCTACCCCAGTGGGTAAGTCAGTTGTTGCCAAATAGATCTATAAAAAGTATCCTATCACTGTCCTTTATAAAGTCATGTTAGAAGACTTAATAGAGTTAGATATGGTTGACTTTGATCTTATTCTTGGTATAGATTGGCTCCATTCTTGTTATGCCTCCATAGATTGTCGCACCTGAGTGGTAAAGTTCCGATTCCCAGATGAGCCAGTCTTTGAGTGGAAAGGTAATTCAGTATCTCCCAAGAGTTATTTTATTTCCTATCTTAAAGCCAGAAGTTGATCTTTAAATGGTGTATCTATCATCTAATTCGAGTCAAAGACACTAAGTCTGAAACTCCGATAGTTCAGTTATCAGAATAGATAGTGAGTTTCCTGATGTTTTTCCCAAAGATTTGCCAAGGGTACCTCTTGATAAGGAAATAGAATTTGGGATTGACCTTCTTCCAGTTACTCGGCCTATTTCTATTCCCTATATCGTATGGCTTCCACCGAGCTTAAAGAGTTGAAAGAGAAACTCAAAGATCTTTTAGACAAAGTTTTTATAAGGCCTAATGTTTCTCCATGGGGTGCTCCATCCTATTCGTTCAAAAGAAAGATGGTTATTTGTGTATGTTTATTGACTAACACCAGCTAAAAAAAGTTACAGTAAAAAACAAATATCCTCTTCCTAAAATTGATGACGTATTTGACCAACTCTAAGGTGCAAGTTATTTCTTAAATATCAACCTTAGATCCGTCTATCATCAGCTTAGAGTAAGGGAATGTGATATTCCAAAGACAGCTTTCAAAATCCATTATGGTTATTTTGAGTTTCTAGTCATGTCCTTCAGGCTAACAAATGCCCCAGTAGCCTTCATGGACTTGATGAACAGAGTGTTCAAATAGTATTTGGACATGTTTGTCATAGTCTTTATCGATGATATTCTTATATACTCTCGTAGTGAGGATGATCATGCAGACCATCTTAGAATTGTTTTACAGACTCTTAGAGATCACCAGTTGTTTGTTAAATTCAGAAAATGTGAATTTTGGCTAATGTCAGTAGCTTTCCTTGGTAATATTATTTCCGGTGAGGGTATTAGAGTTGATCCCCAAAAGATAAAAGCCATAAGAAATTGGCCTAGACTTATCTCTCCGTCAGACATTAGGAGTTACTTAGGTCTAGCTGGTTATTACAGGAATTTTGTTGAGGGTTTGTTGTCTATTATGTATTCTATGTCTATATTGACCCAGAAGAAAGTTAAGTTTCAGTGGTAAGATTTCTATGAGAAGATTTTTCAGGAGTAGAAGACTCGACTCACTTCAGCCTCGGTTTTAGTATTACCTGATGGTACAGATGGTTTTGTGGTGTATTGTGATGCCTCTAGATTTGGTTTGGGTTGTGTTTTTATGCAGAGAGGTAAGGTCATAGCCTATGCCTCTAGAAATCTTAAGCCTCACGAAAAGAATAACCTGACCCATGATCTTGAGCTAGCTGCAGTTGTGTTTGCTTTGAAAATCTGGAGACATTATTTGTTTGGGGTACATATTGATGTGTTTATAGATCATAAAAGCTTGCAGTATGTGTTTAATCAGAGTGACTTGAATCTTCGTCAAAGAAGATGGTTAGAATTGTTGAAACATTACGATACAAGCGTGTTATATCATCTAAGCAAGGCCAATGTAGTGGCAGACTCCCTTAGTAGATTATTTATGGGCAGTGTTGCTCATGTGGAGAATGATAAGAACGATTTAGTTTGGGAAGTTCACCGGTTATCTAGATTAGGCATGAGATTTGTTGATTCAGCTGAAGGAAATTTTTGGGTTCAGAGTAGTTCCGAATCTTCTCTAGTTTTGGAAGTGAAAGAGAAGCAAGATAAGGATTCTAGTTTGGTCAAACTGAAGGAGTCAGTTAAAGACCAAAAGGTAGAGATTTTCTCCCAAAGGGGAGATGGCGTGTTGAGATACCAAAATAGATTGTATGTGCCATATGTTAATGATTTGAGGTAGAAGATTATGGCGAAAGCGCATGGTGCACGTTGCTCCATTCATCCAGGAGACACCAAAATGTATCGCAACTTACGAGAAATTTATTAGTGGAGTGGTATGAAGAAAGATATAGCAAAGTTTGTAGCTAAGTATGCAACTGATCAACAGGTTAAGGTTGAACACCAAAGACCTGGTGGTACATTACAAGAGCTTGGTATCCCCACTTGGTAGTGGGAAAAGGTGAATGTGGATTTTGTGACCAATTTACCCCATTCACGTCATCAGTATGATTCATTTTAGGTGATAATAGATAGATTGACTAAGTCAGTGTATTTCTTGCCAGTTCACACGTCTTACACAACTAAAGATTATGCTAAGTTGTACATCAGAGAGTTAGACAGATTGCATAAAGTTCCTTTGTCCATCATCTCAGATAGGGGTACTCAGTTTACCTCTCAGTTTTGGAAAGCCTTTTAGAAGGGTCTTGGTACCCAAGTTTATCTTAGTTCAGCCTTTCATCCGCAGACAGATGATCAGGTAGAGAGGACCATTCAGAATTTAGAGGACATGTTGAGGGCATGTGTTCTTGATTTCAAAGGTAGTTAGGATGACCATTTGTCGTTGATTGAGTTTGCTTATAATAATAGTTAACATGCTAGTATTCAGATGGCTCCATTTAAGTCTCTTTATGGGTAGAGATATAGATCTCCAGTTGGTTGGTTCGAGGTGGGTAAAGCCACTTTGATTGGGCAAGATAAGGTGTTTGGAGCCATGGAAAAATATTAGTTGATTAGAGAGAGAATAAAAGCAACCCAGGGTCATCATAAACCTTATGCAGACATAAGATGAAGAGATCTTAAGTTTGAGGTTGATGATCTTGTGTATTTGAAAGTGTCACCCAAGAAAAGGGTGAAGAGATTTGCAAGAAGGGAAAGCTTAGTCCCCGATATGTAGGACTCTTCTGGATTTTGAGCTATGTTGGGAAGGTATCGTATGAGCTTGAGCTACCCGCGGATTTATCCTCAGTTCATCCAGTATTCCATGTGTACTTGTTGAATAAGTGCATGGATGATTCAGCCATTATAGTCCCTCCAGAATGTACAGATATTCAGAATAGCCTTTCTTACGAAGAAGTTCCAGTAGAGATTCTTGATCATCAGATCCATAGACTAAGGAACAAAAAAGTTCCCTTGGTGGAAGTTCTATGGCAGAATTAGTCCGTTGAGAGTGCTACTTCGAAATAAGAAACAGACATGCGTACCAAGTATCCTCATCTCTTCTCCACAAACTCAGATTCAGCTGAAGGTAATAGTTTTCCTTCATTCAGTTCTTTTCCCAGTCTCAAATTCAGCTATATAGTTGTTTCTATGTAAACTCATGCTCTTGCAAATCAGTTCAATAGCTCATTATGTTGAGAATCAGTCATTCAGTTTATTTTAGTTGTGTATGATAGCTTATATCCTCAGATTCCTCAGTATTTTCAGCTTAACTAACCACATTCAAGGATGAATGTTCCCAAGGGGGAGATATTATAATACCCCATATTTTTTCCAGCTTAATTTCGTCCCTAGAATGTCAAGGATTAGCTTCTAAAATGAATACCTTTTTATTTCATATAGAATTTTCCAAATTTCGACCTTATATGGAGTGGGAAATTGACTAATCTTTCTATCGATACAAAATTTGCCCAAATTCGACACTCAAAGAAGAAGTTAGGGCATTTTTAGTAAGCCGTGTGCCAACTGGGCAGTCACCACGTTGCGGTGTAGGACAATTTCATAATTGTCATTTTTCAGTGGACCTCCGCGATATTGGAGCATCTCGAAGAGGTCCAGTTTTCAATTTGTCAATTTCCAGTAAGCCTACATGATTTCACCTTGTTGTGATGATGGTGAAAATGGCATTCCAAAAGGGCACTGCGATAGCTCCGCGTCTTGGAGAGTTTCCAATTCACAATTGTCCCTTATGCAGTGAGCCACCACGATAGTGGCGCGTTGCGGTGGCCTATAAAATCGGGATTTTGGTTCTCTTTTCCAATTTCGTTTAAAAGTTTAAATGGGATATTTTGGTCAATTCCCAATCCCCAATCCATCCAAAACATGAGATTAAACCCATTCTAAGCCTATTATGCTTATTATTCATCAATTTTCTCTCAAATAAAAACCCTAAAACTCAAAAGCTTCTTCTCCAAGAAATCAATTCCACCATTGTTTCTACAAGAAGACTAAAAATTGAGGATTCCCAAGACAAAATAATTAAGAATTCATCTTCAAGAACTCAAATAGGAATCAATAATTCAAGTTTCTTTATATAATCATCAATCAAGGTATGTGGGGGTTATGAACAAAGATCTTCTTTCATCCTTGTGCCCAAAAACAAGTTTTAATTACAAATTCATATGATTTTGAATGAATTCCCATGAGATTTTAATTAGGGTTCATACCCATTATTTCAATTTGTAAGATTATGAAATTTCAAGTGTTTTAGAAGATGAATTGCATTTCTATTTTCATGCTTATTGCAGAAATTTTTAGATTTTGAGATGAATTACCATTATTTTCATTATCAAACATAATTATTATGATGTTTTAACATGTATTTGATGCATGGGTTATCAATCCCAAGTTTATATGTTGATATTTCAAGAAAAATGATGCTTTAAGCATCTTATGATCTAATTTATTTTAGATTTACAGCAAAGCTTTGATCCTTTGATCCTCAGTTTAGTTATGGAATCTACTTTGAAGATTTATTACAGATTACAGAGTTTAGATCATCTTTTCTTATAGATTTAATCAGATAAATGCATAATTGGTTTCAGATAAACCCTTATGTCAGTTTTCTTAAAGTGGATTTCCAATAGAATGAGCATACAGATTTAAAGGGAGTAGTATTTAGCACCGAGTAGGAAGTGTGGGATTAGCGTGACCTATCATCCATAGAACTATATAGATAACTTAGGTACAGATTATCAGATTATTCTAATTCCAATATGGATGACTGATTTAGCTTGTGATTGATCACATGGATAGTAGGTTGTACTCCCTGGCAAGAGTATGACACCTCTCCTCATCGTGAAGTTTTTCCCTTAGGGGAACAAGGCGTTGGACTCAATTTTAACTCACATGGTTTATATTTGTTAAGAGAACCTTCTTGCTAGTTAATGTAAAAGATTAACAGAAAAGCTTTTAAGAAAACTAAGTGTAAAGGATCAAACTTTACTCAGATTATGCTTTACAGAAAGATATTAGTTACAGATTTTAGGTTTCAGATTTCAGTTAAGGAAGTGAGTCCTTTCTACTCTTAGACAATATGATTTACAAACATAACATTAGCACATCTTTTAGAACTAAATGTTATGACTCACCATATTTATAAAGTATGCATTGTTATTCATGATTTTAGATTTCAGTATTTCAGATATTCTGGCTTATATGAGTCATTTACATTTAGCATGCATTGTTTTATAAATTATGATGATGAGATGATGTTTTAATTATGCATTTCACTCCCATATACTCAGTACATCCTCAAAGTACTGATCCACATATATGTCTATGTGCTATATTGTCTCATAACATCGGTTCAGGTGCTCAGTACCAGCAACGTGAGTATTTTGAGCATTTTCATATATATCCGACAATTGGTGAGTCCTCATAGTTCGGGGACTTATTCATTCAGATTTTGTAGCTTATTACTTTATATGATTCAGTATTTCTTTTTAGACAGCTTGAGTTAGCTCGGGGTTTGTCCCAGTGACTCTCTAGTTATAAGTAGTATAGGCTTGTCAGACTGCTAGATATTATTCAGACATACAATATTGATTTTCAGACATTACATTCAGATTATTCTCAGCTATTTCAGACAGGTTTCGCGTTTAGTATGACTTTTATGTCGATATTTCCTTTATTATGAGATTTATATCTAGTAGAAGGTAGACAGGGTAAGCTTTAGGTTACTCGTAGTCTTGAGAATCGTGTGATGCCTCGGGACCAGGTTTTAGGGCACTATAGTAATCTGATGTAACATATTATTAATATGTTGCAACATACAGATCATTTATTGCCAAAGTTATCTGTATTAACATGTAACCCAACTGTTAAAATTATTATATTATATGATTTAAATATATCTGTTAATTTTTATAGGTTATGCATCCATGGATCGTGCCTACTGAGCAAGAGTTGGGGATGAATTTTTTTAATACTCTAGGTAATGTTGATACTATAGCAAACCTAATGATGGAGTTAATAAAGAAGGAATTGTCTAGAGCAACAACCATAAGAAGAGCAGTTAGGCAAGGTTAGCCTAGTGTTGAGGCTCTTTATGACCAAACTAAAGCAACAAATCTGGATGCTTCTTCGGGGGTGTTGCTGGTAGAGTTGATATTGGTGGAAAGCATTTTGTTGCTACTCCAAGTCGTGATGTTGAGAATGTTGACGCTCAAGAAAAAATAAATATTTTTGAAAACACATCTCTCACAGGTCCATCTCCCCATTATCCAGGTCCCTCTCACCCTTACACCGATCCCTCTCACCCCTCTTCACCCTCATATTCTCATTGCAAATGCAAAGAGTGTAAGGACAGCCAGGATAAATCTTTGAAAAATTAGAGGTTATTTCTAAAGCTGTTGAGGAATTAAAATCCAAGAGCGGTGTCATACCATCCAAGAAGGAGAGGGAGCCAGACACTCCTACAGTAGCGGTTAGGAGGAAGAAAAGAGCAATTAGCCAAGTAATCTCCAATCAAAAGTCCAAAAAAATTATAACTCCTCCCTTTCCAAAAGTTGTTGAAGTTCAGGGGCTATTCAAGAAGGTGGACATATACGTGGAACTTGGCGTTAAAGAGCAGAAGGATCTGCGATGGTCCAAGCAAGGTGCAAAAGATTACCCCATCCATACCTTTTCCGCCGAAGACTTTAGAAGTATGACAGATATGCGTACGCAGTACGTGGACAGGGTAAGTTTACCTTTCCTAACCTAACCTTCTAATCTACTGGTCATTCGTTGCAACATATGCGTTTTCTGGTGCAATGTGTGGTGGTTTTATTGCAATATATTAGCCATCTCTTGCATAAATTACGTTAATGGGTAATTTGTGAACAGATTCAAATAATCCTCTGCAATAGATGGACCATCCGTTGTATCTTTCACTATGTTTTCCTTCTTTACAATTACTAACCTATTTAAAAATTGACTTCTTAAATCACAGTATGTTAAATAAATTCTCTGCCTCATGAAGGGCAGGCAATTAGCCTACTCGGAAGCTTATGATATTGCTGATAGGATAATGGACCTCAACTTCTATAAGAATCTCAAGGATAAGTACAATTATCTCAGTAACCTAGTGTCAACTCCTGGTGGTGAGGTATTTCATTCGTTGCTTTTTGGGTTCTAATGGGATGAAGAAACGATAAAATATATTAGAAGAGAGAGGACAAATTCACACGGCAAGCACTGGATCGAGTCAAAGAGGATTCTTAGAGTCATGAACGTGGAAGCATACATTATCGGGCTAATGAGATACTTCTCGAGAAGGAAAATATCAATGTTTATGACTGTAACGTACCTGCCTTGGATGATGTTGATTTTTTTCACCTACATGTAGCCACTGTTTGAGTTGTTCCCCATCTTGTTGAGGTAGAGTAAACTGATGGATCATTTTCCAACGAAAGTGTTGATGAAGCAGCCATGGGATTTTGAAGGATGAAACAAGGACATGGACCTTCTGAAAAATGAAACTGTTGCCGTGTGTGGGTCACACACTCTAGCACAAATCGAATGTTTGCTAACCGGCGCAGAAATAGTTGAGCCAATAACCTTTCTGTGCGACAACGATGTGGCAAACTTACAAGAGGTCTGGGCTTATAGGGTACTAATTGGATGCTTGGATCCTATGTATAAAGAAGAGATTGTGAAATAATAATTTTTTTTATTTCAAGTCACTTCACTTTACATACTTTACATTGCATTACATACATACATACATACATACATACATACATGTAGGGGAAATGTTTTTTGTTTGATGATAGTTGAATTTTTCACAATACAACAGATTGTTCATCTATTGAAAAATATATTCTATTTGTTGTGACAGATAGTTTATCTTTTGCAATAGGTTGGTCCTCTATTGCATTATGCTGATATAGTCTTATCTATTGCAATATCGGGTAGATCTGCTTGATAATTTCCAACAGATGACCTACATGTTGCAATATATGTCTAAATCTGTTTGATATTTTCCAACAATTACGCTTGAATATCCATGTACTCAACGACACCAAACCAGTAGCAAATACAAATAAATCACCATGAAAATTTCAGCAATTAGGCTTGAATATCCATGTGCCCAACACCACCAAACCAATAGCAATAATGCCAACAATGTAGTATCTTCTTGCTCGATTTTGTTGCTCTTCAAAAGCCTTGACTTTTTTCAACAAACCCCATATTACATAATTTTCTTGTGAAGGGTGTCGTTCTTCATACCAATCAAAGTAATCACATCTACCCAACTTCTATAAAAACAAGACCACAATTATGAAACAATTACAAGTCAATAAGTAATCAACTAATTAAATAAAAAAAAATATTACCTTTGAAATCTTAAAAGTAAAAAACCTACGACCTAGATTTTGTTAAGTTCAAGAAGTCTTCAATAGAGCTTTATGACCACACTTACAATATCAAAAATCTTTATCACAAAAAAAAGTGGAAGATGAGCTTGACATTATCAAGCTCAGTTGGAAAAAATGAAAAAAATACGTAGAAAAAATACAAATAATCGAGAAGAATTTGGATAGAGAAAAAAAGATGAAGAAGAAAAAGAAGAAAAAGAAGATTTGAGAATTTAGGGTTAAATTTTAGAAAGAAGATAAATATATAAGACAATGGGAGAAAAATAACCGTTGGGGGCCAAATCAGTAAAAATGAGGGATCAACGAGCCTTGGTTGCATGAACTACACGCGAGCAGTCAACAGGGCAAAAAGTGACAAACTGACACATTTGATGCCTATTTTATTTTATATGTTTATCATGAACACTGTCTACTTGATGCCTATTTTATTTTAGGTGTTTAAACTAAACACTGTCGATGAGTTCTGCCTTTTTTATTTCAAGTCACTTTCACTTTTTTTACATGTAGTGGCAATTTTTTATGTCTAATGAAAGTTGAATTTTTATAATGCAACAAGTTATCCATCTATTGTAACAGATATTCTACCTATTCTGACATATAGTTTATCTGTGGCAATAGGTTAGTCATCTATTAGATTATATTGATTTTTTATCTAAGTGTATCTGTTTCAATAGTGGAAAAACTTGTTTGATAATTCCAATAGATTACCTACCTGTTGCAACATATGGCTAAATTTGTTTGATATTTTCCAACAGATGTGTCATTTGTTGCAATAGATACATTATCTGTTACAATATTTGAATCTAGTATTCCATTTCAATAAATAAGTTCAAATCTAAGGAAAAATAAAATTCATAGACAAAATAAAATAAATCAAAGCCTTCAGAAATTAGCTTAAATAAATCAACAAATAAATGAAATGTAAATAAATTGTTATGGGTACAGATCTCAACAAATATATTAATAATTTAAGTATTGATGTCAAGAATTCCTAAGGAGGGGTGAGGTTATTACTTTGAAAGACTCAAGATATAAAGATCTACTCAATATGGATAAGTTGTTCTTCATCCGGTGCTATGGAATTCATCTTTGGTCATCGTGGATCTTTATTGTCGTTTACGTACGGTTTCTGCTCTTTCTGTTCTCCATATTCCATAAAGGAGTAGCATATTGTCAATGCTGTTCAGCAGTAGCTTCTACATCCACCTGGAAAGCCAAAATTGGTTAATGCTAATCATGGGGATACAACAAAACAGAAAATGATAACTCATTTGTTCTAGAAAATCAAATAGGCCTTCCTCCTGTTTTAAATTGTCCCAAGTAGATTATATTTTTGTTATAATATATTAATCAACTGTTGGGATAAATTTCTACATGAGGAAAACTTGTATGATAATTTTCAATGGATGAACCATCTGTTGCAACATATGATCATCTATTTTAGCTGATAGGTCATCTGTTGGTATAAATAAAAGCGGTACAAAGATCTGTTTGATTTTCTAAAACAGATGAGACATATGTTGCAACAGATACTTTATCTGATTCAACAAGTTAGATAACCGTTGCAACAGATGTATATAGTTGTTTGATAATTTTCAGCAAATTTGTCATCTATTTAAATAGATATGTGTCTGTTTGTTAAGTGGAACAGACATAGATATTTACCTTCTTCAATTCGTGTTGCTCTCCTTTGGCCATTGTACATTGCTCAATGCAAAACACAGAAAAAAGGAGTTGCGATTTCGCTTTTTTGGATGCTTGATAATGCCTTGGAAATTACTTTCCTTCTTCTCTTAGCCTTAATCTCTAATGGATTGGATGGATATAAAATCCTATTTGATGTAATGACACCCCTCTTAGATGTCAATTCCTTTATAAAAGCAATTAATGCATTAATAGCATTAATCACTACATCATGTTTCGCCTTGCAGTCTTGACATTTGCATCCAGAATATTCGCTGGAAGAGGCAAAATCTGTATAACCAGTATGATCATACTCATAATGGTTTGTTTTAAATACTGTAAGAGGAGTATCATTAGCACCAACAGCAGCATCACTACCACCACCAACAGCTCCATTACTACTAAATCATCATCAACAACAAGCCCACCCTCTAAAATTGTTTTTTTTGTAATGGTTGTTGCTTCAAACAATTCCATTTTTATTCTGTCAATGACCTTAGGGTCCGATAAAGTTTGCACAAACCGTAAAGTAATAAAAAATTGCATCTTCAACTCTCGATTGGTTAGAACTAGCGGCAGTTGCACAATCTAACATAAATCATTACATATAGTAGAATGATGATTAGAACATTCAAAATAATCATTAATTAAAATAAAAACTTAATTATAATTATACTTACTGCATCCTTCGGGGGGTTGAAGAGATCAAGAAATTTTGTATTTTTATCAGTTTTAGCCGAAAACCATCTCAAGATTCTTGGACAGGAAATTTCTTCCTGGTAGTTCACTTGTTGTCTCAAATAAGGAATGGTTTCAAACGCCTAAGCCTATAAAATAACGCTAATAAATCAAAACCATTATTGTGTAAAAAAATGAATGATATCACATTAAAAGAAAGAAACATTTACCGTGAAAGCCCATGAAAAGCCATATATGTTGATTGTCGTTGGCGCTAACGGAGTCAACAAATATTTGATAGTCATTTTGAAACTTTCATAACCCCAAGGATAGTTGTTAAACACCTCAAGATCCTCGAAGAGCTTTATTAAACCAACGCTTATGTTGTTGTTAATGTCTCTCGCCCAAAGAATATAATGTAAAAACCAAATCAAGCACAATGACTACTTGTGCTTCTTTGAAATTCTTTTACCTTTCAACGCTTTTATCAAATTTTTGTTTTTTAAGCTTGGACTAACAATGGACACCAGGTCATCATGATCACACGACTTGCCTTTGCCTTTTTTGGGTGTGTGGGGTGCTTTTTTGGGTTAGAATAAGTATAACATGAGAAGGAGAAAGAGGATAACATTTTAGTCCAGTAACTATGGCAAACTCTTTCCAACCAAAACAAATTGGTATGCCACAGTAATTTATCCGCACCTCATCCATCATATCTTTGTTTTCATACATAAACCTACATTTGAGAAGTTCATATACCCTTTTTATTTGGAAACGACCATTGTTGTCCTCCGGTAAATCAAGAAATTTCCCCAAGCAGATGTCCCTGAAATAAGCATCTACTTTTTGTTCTCGAAGTATTTTTTTGAAGGCGTCGAAATATTTTCCCATGGATGACTTAACCACGAAATGACCCATTAAATTTATGGCACTATCATACTATATTTTCATAGGATAACAATCAATGCTGAAGGTTTTGACCAACTCTTCGGTGGAAGGGCTATTAGCATTTGGATCATCTATTTAATAACACTCCTCATCCCCGTGTTTATCATATTCTGCTCCTAATTGACATAACGATTGTAAAGCAAGATCATAGAGTGGTAGATGTAGCCTAGCTTCTTCACTTGTTCCTTTACTTGGACTTGATTCAATTTCTGTTCTTTTGGGAGCCATATTATCTAAAATTAACAGGAACATAAGATTATATATTGTAGTTGATTAATGCATCATTAAAAAGGGATAACAGTAAATCTAACATACAAAACAGTAAAATAATAGTTGCAACAAATCAAACATCTGTTGCACCAGGTAGGTTATCTTTTGCACCAAATAACTAACCTATTGTAATGGATGAGTAATCTGTAGTAATAATACAAAACATATCACTCATCTATTGAGAAAAATGAATGGTTTGAGCAACAGATCACACATCTGTTGCAACATATGAGTGATCTATTGGAATAGTTAATAACCTATAGCAACGGCTGAGTAATCTATATCACGCATATGTTAAGAAAGATGAATGGTCTGTGCAAAAGATCACATATCTATTGCAACATATGAGTGATCTATTGGAATAGTTAACTAACTTGTAGCAACGGATGAGTAATCTATTGCAATAATATAAAACATATCACTCATCTATTGAGAAAGATAAATGGTCTGTGCAATAGGTCTCACATCTATTGTAACATATGAGTGATCTGTTGGAATAGTTATCAACGGTCAATATTGTTTAGATTTCTTCCAGCAGAAAGGTCTTCTATCATGATATATAAATGACCAGTTGGAAAAATTAAGTCTTGTACATGTCCTATTGGAAGAGTTGATAGGATTTTATCCAACAGGAGGTTCATCTATTACATCAGATCTTTAATCCGATGGTTCCTCCATTGCATCAGATGGTTAATCTATTGCATTATATTTTTAAACTGATGGTTCCTCTGTTGTATCCGGTAGTAAATCTGTTGCATCAGATAGTTAATCTATTACAACATATGGTTAATTTGTTGTATTAGATGGTTAAACTGATGCATCAGATGGTTAAACTATTATATCATATGCTAAGTCTATTTTATAAAAAAAATTATCCGATGGTTCCTCTACTGTATCAGATGATTAATCTATTGCATTAGATAGTTAATCTGTTGTATAAGATGGTTAATCTGTTACATTAGAATTTTAATCTGATGGTTCCTCTGTTGCATCAAATGGTTGATCTATTCCATCATATGATAAATTTGTTGTATTGGATGATTAATATATTATACCAGATGGATAATCTATTGGATAAAAAATATAGTGGAATGATTTTGTTCAATAAACCAACAGCAATATCACCATTTTTACCAAGAACAAGAACAAATCAACCCAGCAACGAGCGCAACACGAAAAACACCAAAAACATAGTTTTGTTTGTATAAACACAAACAACAAAAATCAAACTTCAAAAAAATACAACAAACAACAAAAAATCATAATTCACTTCGGAAAAAAAAAAAAATACCAAAAATTAGAGTTTTAGTCAGACCACATTTCAAATTAAAGCAACAAATATTGAAATTGTTAACCAATACTATAAGAGAAGTTGACTCAAGTTCCTTGTTTTCTTCAAAACCAAAAAGGCCATAATTGTTTACCTGTGAAAGAAGAAAAAGAACAATCAAGAATTCAAAGTTGTTGTGGCCGGAGAGTAAAGTTGTCACGTCGATTGGTGGTTGAAGTCGAAAAGAAACTCGAAGCCCAACTATTTTTCATTGGAGGGTGAAGTTGTCGTGGATTGAAAGGAAAAATTTGTAGAACTGTTGGTTGAGAGAAGTTGTCGAGAGAGAAGAAAGAGACGGTCAATAATTTAGATTGAAGAGAGGTGTGGGTTGGGTTGATTTATATTTTTGAAAATATTAAAAAGTTTTAAAAATATTAATCAAGTACACAATTAACTTAATCAATTTTTTTAATTATGTTTGACCCTTTAAGTTGGTCAATGTCACCAATCCTTCATTCAAGACTTAAAAGACACCTTTCCTTCAATTTTCCCTAGTAAGTTGTTGTTGTAGTGGCAAGTCTGCCTTTTAATTTTGATTAAAGTTACTTTATGTTGGACAAAATTATAATTCGATGATTTTTTAAATATTTATTATTTTAAAATTAGATCAAATTTAAATGTTCTAATATTTACAACTTCATGATTAATTAAAATTTTATTACCTTATGTAAATAATTTTCTTATAATAGATAGAATTGTCATGAAAAAGACTCTGTAAATATATGAAAGCAAGAATTAGAAAAAGACTCCAAAAATAATATGAGAAGTATAATTTATATGGAATAAGAGATTCTTAAAATATATGGTAAAATAGAAAAATTGAGAGACAATTATATACTCCACCAACTAGATTTCAGTATATTAAGGAGTCATTTGGTAGAGTGTAGAAGAATAAAGCAAATATTATGTATTAATAATGCTTGTTCTAGTAATGATTTTGTTAGCCATGCTTGTATTTTTATTATGCAGTGTTTGGTTTGACATATTAAAAATAATATGTTTTGTACACTTTTCATAAAAAAAAATTCATTTGACAAAAATACCTTCTCCTCTTTCTTTCTAGTAAAACTCAAACCAACAAATTGAAGCCTTCTGTATTCTTCTTCCTTTTCCCCTCTTTATTGTTTTCTACTGTGTGTGTATGTATTTTTTCTCTCATGTTCTTTGCGTATGTATTTGTCTATTTTTTTCATTTCTTGTGTTTCTGCTCTGTATCAGATTATGTGTGTGAGTATAAAATGTGTTATCTATTCTACTGTATGAATTGGTGGTCTCCATTGTTACTGTAAAGTCTCTCCATTAGTGTTATGCTCATCGTTCGACTGAAACTCCATTTCTCTATCATGGTTGGCATTGCTTATTTTCAATAAAATGTGAAATTAGCATTCTACCCTAATGTTCACTTCATCTAAACCCAAAAATTCTGGGCAACGAAATTGGCAAACTTTTCATTGGAATAAAGAAAAAGAAATTGAAAAAACAAGAAAAACTAAACAGAGAAAAAACTTGAGCAAATTATAATATTCAATTCCTTTGGCATAAAAGATTCAAAAGATAAGCTACTTTGTAATAATTTTATATTATTTACAAGATTCATTTTCCAGTGAAATGAGTCTATGGAACAAGAACAAAAAAGGAATTGGGAAAAAATTGAGAGGTAAATTAGTCATTTAATAAATTAAGGCATGTGTTGAAAGCTTTGTATTACTAATACATAGAAAAATTGTTGTACACACTATTAAAAATTACCCCTATGGAGACGGTTCAAAAACCGTCGCCATATGTATAACAATCGTCACCATAGCTCTACTACAATGGTTAAACAACCGTCTTATATGTGAGCGTTTCAATAGAGCTAATGCAACGGTTGATGCGACGGTTGGTAGAAACCATCGCCATAGACCATCCTATAGCAATGGATTTTTTTCCTCTTATTGGGACGCCTCTTTTCACCTATAACGTCGGTTAATAACCATTGCAATAGATTTTATTGCAGCGATGTTTAATATTTACAATAGAAGCTATTGCAGCGGTTTTATAATTCTATTGCAACGATTTTTTCCTATCTATTGTAACTACTTTTAAAGTCTATTGCAACGTCTATTATTCTGTTGGAACATTTTTTGACTACCTATTGTGGCGGTTTTGTTGGACTTTTACAATGGTTTTTGACTACCTATTGCAACAACTTCTAATACTATTGCAACGATTATTGATCTATTGCAACGATTTTTGTCACATGTTGTAACTAGTTCAAATATCAATTGCAACAATTTATATAAAATAGTTATTTGTAAATTTATATTTACATAATAAATTATAATAAACAATTATATACACATCACTAAAATAGTTAGTTTTCTATGACTTTCTTTTATTCGTCTCTCTATTTCCTGCTTAACTTCCTCTGAACTTAACTTTACCTCGACTCTTTTCCTTATTTCTTCCTTTAATCTCTTTGCAGTTTCCTCTTCTAATTACTTGAGCTCTGCCTCTAGCTGTAGCCTGAAAGGTATTCAATTAGTTCAAAATATAGATAGCACATGAAATAAAATCTTAATTGTTCAACACTTCCCAAATTTGAATAGAAAAGACATGAATGTTAAAGCAACAAGCATGCTTCATAATGTATCTTGAAACATAATGGTCTGGAATGCGAAGAAATAGCATCAGTGATCAAGATGTATGAAAAAAATGTACAACACATTTTTAGAGGGTTTCAGATCGACAGACAATCAAGTCATAAACTCCTTTCTTAACCAACAAGCCAAGAGTCTACAGTGGTTGAACACTACGGTAAAATGTTTTTTATAAATATGTTAACATGAGAAGTTGAGCACTAATTTTGTAAAAGTAAAAAAATGGATATCACTACTCTTACACAACGACATAAAAACATATAGCTACTATTTGCTTCTTGATGCGGTACACACACATATTATTTATTTAATTATAGTTTACTTACTATTGACTTTTTTGACTTAAAGACTAGATCAAACCTCTGGAAAGTAATAACTTACAAAACTCACTATAGTTGAGTACTTGAGAGCAACTTATGAACATAGATTATAGCCAAAAGGAAAATCATGATGGTATCACAACTAACAAACCTTTTCTTTTCTTCTTTTTCTTTCTTTAATTTTTCAACAGTATTTTTACCCTCAGTGGATGTAAGACTAAGACTTTGAGACTTGGGTTTAGGAGAATCTGTGGAACTGTGACTTCGTTGTCTCTTGTGATGCCTAGTTGTCAGGGACCGGCTTCTTATGCACCTAGAAACTAGTGAACGGCTCCGACGACGACGAGGGGTACTAGAGTGACTCTTTCTCTGACAGAATAAAACAACAGTCACAAAAAAGGCATATATATGATAATAATAAGGACAAACAAATTTTAACGAAAATTCACTACTAAAATATAAGCTATCTTGTGTGGTTTACTGTCACAACATTTTTGTTACTCTCATGTCTTTTAAATCACAAAATACTCTTCTATTTTTTCCAACATACACTAACCTTGAGCTTTCTTTTTTATTTTGCTTTTGTAGGTGCAAAATATGAGATTTCTGATGAGTGAACACTCACATTTACACCGTCATCCTGGCATTCCTAATTTCTATCCACACATAATTTACTTTGAATCATTGTTCTTCTTCTCTCTCTCTATCTCTATGCCCCTTTATCCAACTATCACAATCAAACCAGCCTATTGTAATACCCCGTACTTCTACCTAGCTTAAAATCATCCCAGAATTGTTGAAAACTTGTTTTAAAGATGAATCAACTTTTATACATATGGCATTTTCAATATTTTAACTTTTTATCATGTGTAAAATTGAATAATCTTTCCATCGATACCAAATTTACCCAAATCCGACACAAGAATGAAGAGTTGGGGCTTTTTTAGTAAGGTAGTGTGCCACCAGAGCCATCAACGCGTCGCGGAGCCAGCCAAAATAGCAATCGTCAAAATCCAGTGAGCCTCCGTAATTATGGAGCATCGCACCAAGGCTCAAATACAGAGTTTTCAAATTCCAGTGACACGGCGCGATAGCACCGCATCGCGCCAAGGGTCCAGGTCAGGAAATTTTTGTAGAATTAAAATACGCATCCAAGGGTTAAAAGGGTTAATTTTTCACCACTATATATACCCAATAACATGTAATTTATCCATAATTCACCCAAAATATATTGTTTCTCTCAACTTTCTCCCAAGAACAAGCAAGGGTTTTCAATTGGGGATTCAAATCCAAGACTCAAATTCAAGAATCTCTCCTTCAATCTTCACGAAATCAAGAACTAAGGTAAGCACAGTGTTCATTCATGGATTCCTTTCATCCATGAAGCCCAAGAATCAAGTTTTAAATCTAGTATTGTGAATATTTTGTTGTGGGTTGATTATGTTCATGTGATTATGGTTGTATGATCCCCAAGTTGGAATCTTTATGTGTTGTTCATGAACCTATGCTAGTATGTGGTCTGAAACATGTGAAATTGAGTTGAAATATAGAGTTTTGTTGTATTAATTTGATGGTCATGCCTAAGCCGTAAGTCATGCATCCTAGGTGTTTGATAAAACGCCTAAGGGAATAGAAATTATGCATTATAGCTTAATTGTGACCCAAGTGATAAGTGTTACTTTACCCTATGACTTCCATGATATTGTGTGCATTATAAATGGTTGAGGAAATGTCCATGAGATTAGGTTGATGAAAATATGACATGTTTATATGCAATTCCATTCATGTACAAGACTATGATAACCATGTGCTTCATGAAATCCCCAAATTAATGTATTATGAATTGTCGATATTGGTCATATGTTCAAGAAGTGTCATGTCCTGTCAGTTTCATACTATCGAGTCCTGGGGGTACTTGTACCCGATAATTTATCTATGTGCCTAGAGCCAGTGTCATATTTTCACGATACTCTCAGTCAATCCATGATCCTTAGAATTCAGTCAGTCTCATAACTCAAGAAAACTTAGTAAATTCAGTATTAGTCTAGTCCTACTCAGTAAACTTAGTGACCTTAGTGGTCTCAGTAACATAAGTACTTAGTAATCTCGGTAACCTCAGTATTCCAGAAATCTCAGTAACTTCAGTACTCTCCATCAGTCCTCAGATCTTAGTAGTATTTCGTCAGTCAATGGAACTCAGTGAACTCAGTTTACCTCCGCTAAATAATACCATTAGTATCAGTTCAGTGCAGTTAATCAATTCAGTGTCTATTCAGTTGGGAGTAGGATTCAGCACCAAGTGAACCTAAGGATGGGAACTCAGCTGTTATACGAGGCTGTGATTCTTAAAAGCAATCCTTATATTCTAGAACTATGTAGCTAGCATAGGTTGAGACATCAACACTGTCAGTTGAGAGTTGATGAGTGGATTAACACTATCAGATGAGGGTCCCACCATTCTCCTTTAGGGACACTGTCAGATGAGGGTTACTCGTAGTTTGTCTTTAGCAGTGGCACAGTATTGATACCCTTCTAATTAGGGTTACAGATTGGACCCCAACTCAGCTATAATAGCTTATTAGGGGCATGTCAGTTAGATGAATACTTCCCATAGTTTCAGTTAAAGAATAAGAACCATCAGATACAGTCATTCAGTCTCAGTAATAGAACTCAGATAGTTCTTCAGATTTTAGGACTGTTAAATACAGTCAAATCAGAATAGTACAAAACTCAACTAGTTTCATTAGAACCTAGACTGTCAGATACAGTAGCTTAGTATCAGTTTTTTTAGTTATACAGTTATCAGTATCCCATGTTATCAGTATTCAGTTTTAGGACAATCAGATACGGTCAATTAGACCAGTTCTTCATAATCAGAATTATCAGAAATAGCCTTTCCTTTATTAATAATATAACATCAGTTCCTCAGTATCCTATAGACTCAGTTATTCAGTATCCCGGTATTAGCACTTAGATATCAGTAAATCTATATTATCATAATTCACAAGTCAATGTTATCATGAATTCAGTTACAGTCTCTTATTCATGCATGTATTCTCACGTTAATGTTATTAAGTTAGTTAGTATTTTTCATGCATATGAACCATTACATTCAGCCTACCTCACTTGCATACCAGTACATTTAACGTACTGACGTATTTGCACTGTGGTGTTTTATACCATAGGTTTAGAAGCACAAGCTCTCGAGCATCCTAAGTAGATCAGACGTTCAGCAGCCAGACTTATAGAGAGTCCTCATCATTCGAGGATAACATAATTATTTTATTACTTTATTATTTTAATAATTTGAAGTTAGTTGGGGACATGTCCCATCAACTCCACAGTTTTCAGACAGTTTAGAGGCTTTCAGACTACAGCATGTGTTCAAACAATTTATTTAAGTTTTGGATATTTTTATACCCCATTACAGACATTGTATTACATTCATTATTAGTTCAGTTTGAACCTTATGGCCTTTCAGTTCATGTTTCTGCATTATACAGTATATCATGCAGTATACAGGCACAGATATCCGTCATGGGTTAGCTTGTGTTCCTTCGGGGTCATGAGCATCGTGTAGCATTCCGAGTACCATATTCGGGGCATTACAAACTTGGTATCAAATCCTAAGGTTCAATAGTGTCCTAGGAAGTCTGAAAAGTCGCCTCTAGTAGAGTCTTATGCATGGGTGTGTTGTGCACCACGCTTAAGTGCAGGAGGCTATGAGATATTTTAGGAACTGTTTCCCTTCTTTCATGTTTTAGATAGTGCTATAGAAAGGTTCTCTAAGAACTTCATGTAGGATCTCATCATGCTCCACTCATGTCAACTTCACCTTACTTTCAAGGTAACAGAAATAGTGAAGCTCAAGGTCCTAGGGGTAGGGCTTTCTCAAATAGTCCCCGCAGATATTTATGGGATTTCCCACAGGATCAAATATATCCCATCAGTTTTGTTATGTTCCAAAGTTGTACAGATCTCATTCATGATCATGAGAACTCATTCGTGAACCCAAAATTAGATTGTCATCAGATCCCTTCTGAGGATCTTATAATAGTTTATGACCTAGAGTTAGAAGCATAAACCCAGGAGTTTAGAAGTAGTAGAGTTAGGATAACGTTATCCAAATTGAGCAGATTATGTATTCATGGGGATAGTTGTACCAAGGTAGACCAGTAGGCTTGAACAGTGAAAGAAAGAATTTTAGATTATTGATCTAAAATTTAGTATGAATGTGTAGATGTGAATTAGGAGATGCAATATTAGTAGTATATGAAGAAACAAAATCAGATGATGTGTTTAGTAAGGCAAGAATGTGTCGAACAGAGTGTAAGTATATGATGATAATTGCAGTTCAGTTCAGAATTTAGTAAAGTGTTTACAGACTTATGATGATGGCTTAAAGCTAAAGGGGAGATGATAGATCAAGTGACCAATTCAGGCTCTCATATTCCAGTAGTAGTGCCAGTACATATAGAAAAGTAGTAAGGGAATATGATTCCCGACCCATCCTTATCTCTGTGTAAAGTTTGGAACTTCAGTTGGCATGATGCCTACGCATGCTTCACATCTCAGTTCCATGAACACAGCTTATATACTCACGTTTTCCATAGAATCATGTACGATTCCAGTTTCCCAGCATAAGGAGTTCAGTTCTATTCCCCTCAGTAATATAAATCATGTCCCACGAATGTAGAAAACTCCAAACTCAGGCCATGCAGCTCATGAATCATGTACACATATCATGCTTTACAATATACTCAGCTTCCATGGCTCATGCTACTCCTCTACTGATTAGTTAAATTCAGACTATGTTATACATATCCTCAGTTTAGACCTCTTGGTGAGTCTATGATGTTTATATTCTATTCCTCAGGCTTCATTCAAGTGTCAAGTTCAGTTAGTGTCCATTCATGCTTTAGGTCCTCCTGAGTTGACCCTTCAGTGAGCTCTCTTTGTGAAAACACTGTAGTGATGGGTAGTTTCTTAAAGGGGAGAGAGTAAATATTACATGTTAAGAGAAGATTATTGCATGGTTGTTTTACACGAGGGTGTAGTTATGAAGTTAGGCTTGAATGTCATGTTAGTGTACAAGTAAATGGCTAGAAAGAGGTTGTATTTAGAAGTTTGGAAAGTATAGAGTGTGAGTGTGCATTCAAATCTTTGACTTATGTCAGCCCCCATCGTGTAACTATCAAAATTCAGTTGCCATCTCAGTTACAATTTTAGTATTCAGTACTAAGTAATCAATGTTCAGTCTCAGAATTCAGTACCTCAGTACCAGTCTAAACCTTAGTTCTCAGAAACCAGTATTCAATCCCAGCTACTGTCTTAGTTACGGTTACAATTTCAATTACTGTCTTAGATACAATCTCAATCCCAGTCCTAGTTCAGCCAGATCAGAAACTCAGTTCACTTTTAGGATTACCCAACCATAACATATAGCTATCTATTACTCAGTTATTAGTGTTTCAGTACCTCAGTTACGGAATGTTTCTGAATTATGTCATATGCTTGGTCTTGCAATTTCAAGTAATACGGTTTTCATAAATCCATGACCAGTCACCTCATGTCACTCAGTCAGTCCTTACCTCCTATGCATAATACTCTACAGCCTCAGGCTAGTCATTCAGACTAAGTACAGTTCAGTCTTATATGCCAGCATTCATCTATAAGTCATTTAGTTAATCAGATAAATTAGTATATTTATGCATTCGTGCTCAACACTATGTGAACTTTTTTAGCAGTCTCAGTTGTGGTGCACAAGGTTTGGTCACTTTATCTTAGATGGTGTTTCATAGGACTTGCCTCCTAATACAAGAACCCCAGTTGTATAGTGATCTCCCATTCAGATGTCCTACTCAGACCAGGCCAAGATTCGTTTTCTCTCTACAGTCATTAGAACTCTATAGAAAGAGTGTCATAGAAATACTTTGATCGAGTATAAGTTTTCAGCATGAGTTAGTCCGCAAGGCCAGTACTTTAATTTATCAGTCAAAACAGACAAGTTCAGATAGTGTGGTTTCCCCATCTTTTCACCTAATCACATTATTCAGAATCTCGTGAATGTGATCATTCTAAGATAGACCAACTAAGTAGTTATGTGTTCAACTTAGTTCATGTATCATGCCTTATTTTTATATCCCAGATATTCAATCATGATTCAGTTCATTGGTGCCCTGTGCATCATCCCAGTTTTCCTCAGTATTGCAGTCAAGTCAGTATTCTTCTAGGGACCTAGTGTCCCAAGGGGGAGATACACTATAACTCCCCGAAAATTTCATGACATAAACATGTCGCTCTCTTCTCATAACAAATCCAGTTTGGAGTAATGGGTACCTATAGGTTGACCCTCTAGCTCCAATCTCGGTCGTGTGCCACGTATTCAAGGTACTTAGTTCAGATCATGATATTCATGTCATGTATCATGTTCCATACCCAGTTACATTCTCATGTTTTCGCTCATGCATATTTACTAATTAATCTTAGACTCAGCCCAAGGTAATAGCTTTTCTTAAGCTTATCATGTTTCATGTTCAGGTTTTAGTTACAAATGTGGTATTCAGTTTAATGCTCAATTTTTATTTCAAACTTGGTATCGTTACCCTTATATGTTTTTCCCATGTTCATGAGTCGATTCCTTCATGTATTCACATATCATATATGTGTGATCAGCTTATCAGTACTCTTAGTCATGCATTTATGTATCAGCTCAGTCATAAAATCATGCATCAGATATGCATGCTCAGTATGAACCTCAGTAATGTCACTCAGGTAGTCATGTTTCAGCTGTTCATGTTCAATATATATGTCATCTTATCATATCTCCCATCTAAATCAGTCTCATTCAATGATGAATGTTCCCAAGGGGGAGATATTGTAATACCCAGTACTTTTACCTAGCTTAAAATCACCCCAGAAATGTTGAAGACTGGTTTTAAAGATGAATCCACTTTTATACATATGGTATTTTCAAGATTTTCACTTTTTATCATGTGAAAAATTGAATAAGATTTCCATCGATACCAAATTCGCCCAAATTCGACACCCGAGCCAAGAGTTAGAGCCTTTTTAGTAAGGCAGTGTGTCACCTGAGCCATCAACGAGTCGCGGAGCCAGCCAAAATGGCAATCATCAAAATCCAGTGAGCCTCCATGATTATGGAACGTTACACCAAGGCTCAAATTCAGAGTTGTCAAATTACAGTAACACGGCGCGATAGCGCCACGTCGCGCTAGGGGTCTAGGTCGGGAAATTTTTACAAAATTAAAATACGCGTCCAAGGGTTAAAAGGGTAAATTTATCACCCCTATATATACCCAATAACACGTGATTCATCTATAATTCACCCAAAATATATTGTTTCTCTCAAGTTTCTCTCAAGAATAAGCTAGGGTTTTCAATTAGGGATTCAAATCCAAGACTCAAATTCAAGAATCTCTCCGTCAATCTTCGTGGAATCAAGAACTAAGGTATGCACAGTGTTCATTCATGGATTTCTTTCATTCATGAATCCCAAGAATAAAGTTTTAAATCTTGTATTGTGAATATTTTGTTGTGGGTTGATTATGCTCATGTGATTATGGTTGTATGATCCCCAAGTTGGCATCTTTATGTGTTGTTCATGAACCTATGCTAGTATGTGCTCTGAAATATGTGAAATTGAGTTGAAATATGGAGTTTTTGTATTAATTTGATGGCCATGCCTATTCCCTAAGTCATGCATCCTAGGTGTTTGATAAAATGCCTAAGAGAATAGAAATTATGCATTATAGCTTAATTGTGACCCAAGTGATAAGTGTATGCTTTACCCTATGACTAAGAATGACTTTCATGATATTATGTGCATTATGAATGGTTGAGGGAATGTCAATGAGATTAGGTTGATGAAAGTATGACATGTTTATATGCAATTTCATTCATGTACAAGACTATGATAACCATGTGCTTCATAAAATCCCCAAATTAATGTATTATGAATTGTTGATATTGGTCATATATTCAAGAAGTGTCATGTCCTGTCAGTTTCATGCTATCGAGTCCTGGGGGTACTTGTACCCAAAAATTTAGCTGTGTTCCTATAGCCAGTGTCATATTTTCACGATACTCTCAGTCAAGCCATGATCCTTAGAATTCAGCCAGTCTCATGACTCAGGAAAACTCAATAAATTCAGCATCAGTCTAGTCCTACTCAGTAATCTCAGTGACCTCAGTGGTCTCAGTAACATCAGTACTCAGTAATCTCAGTAACCTCAGTATTCCCAGAAATCTCAATAACTTCACTACTCTCCGTTAGTCCTCAGATCTCAGTAGCATTCCGTCAGTCAACGAAACTCAGTGAACTCAGTTTAGCTCCGCTAAACAATACCAGTAGTATCAGTTCAGTTCAGTTAATTATTTTAGTGTCTATTCATTTGGGAGTAGGATTCAACACCGAGTGAACCCAAGGATGGAAACTCACCCGTTATATGAGGGTGTGATTCTTAAAAGAAATCCTTGCATTCCAAAACTATGTAGCCAGTGTAGGTTGAGATATCAAGACTGTCAGTTGAGGGTTGATGAGGTTGATTAACAATGTTAGATAAGGGTCCCACCATTCTTCTTTGGGGACACTGTTAGATGAGGGTCACTCACAGCTTGTCCTTATCAGTGGCGCGGTCTTGACACCTTTCCAATTGGGGTTACAGATTGGACCCCAACTTAGCTATAATAGCTTATTAGGGGCATGTCAGTTAGATGTCTACTTCCTACAATTTTAGTTATAGAATCAGGACTGTCAGATACAGTCATTCAGTCTCAGTAATAGAACTTAGATAGTTTTTCAGATTTTAAGATTGTCAGATACAGTCAACTCAGAACAGTACGGAACTCAGTTGTTCCATCAGAACCTAGACTATTAGATACAGTCGCTCAGTATTAGTTATTTCAGTTATACAGTTATCAGTATCCTATGTTATCAGTATTCAGTTTCAGGACTGTCAGATACAGTCAATTAGACCAGTTCTTCATAATTAAAATTATCAAAAACAGGCTTTCCTTTATTAATAATATAACATCAGTTCCTCAGTCCCCTATAGACTCAGTTATCCAGTATCCCAGTATTAGTACTCAGATATCAGTAAATCCATGTTATTAGAATTCATGAGTCAATGTTATCACCAATTCAGTTACAGTCTCTTATTCATGTATGTATTCTCACGTTCATGTTATTCAGTTAGTTAGTATTGTTCATGCATATGAACCATTGCATTCAGCCTACCTTACTTGCATACCAGTACATTCAACGTACTGACACATTTGTGCTATGGTGTTTTATACCATAGGTTTAGAAGCACGAGCTCCCGAGCATCCTTAGTAGATCACACGTTCAGCAGCCAGACTTACAGTGAGTCCTTATCATTCGAGGATAACATGATTATTTTATTACTTTATTATTTCAATAGTTCAAAGTTAGTTGGGGATATGTCCCATCAACTCCACAGTTTTCAAATAGTTTAGAGGCTTTCAGACTATAGCATGTGTTCAGACATTTTATTTCAGTTTTGGCTATTTTTATACCCCATTACAGACATTGTATTATATTCAGTATTAGTTCAGTTTGAACCTTATGGCCTTTCAGTTCATGTTTCTGCATTATACAGTATATCATGCAGTAAATAGGCACAGATATCAGTCATGGCTTAGCTTGTGCTCCTCCGGGTCCATGAGCACCGTGTAGCATTCCGAGTACCAGATTCGGGGCGTTACACCTATCCAAAAGTACAAATAGTAATTCAGAAAGTTACTTAGGTGAATTAATTTAATTTTAACTTCTATCCAAACTATTTTTTTTAATAATTGTGTGTCCTGGCCAACTTTCTTACCTAGACTAATTCTACGGAATACCTATCACCTCCCACCAGCAGGTAGTAGTAGTTACCATGTAACTCTATCCGCCAAAGCCACAATAAATGAAAAAAAATCACCTCGTATTTTTATCTCTACTAAAATTTGAATGTTAGATCTCATGATGCTCAAAGCACTTACTATACCCACAAGATGGCATAGTCAATGCTTATGCAACTCAACTAATATCAATTGATACCTATCAACTCCTATTAGCATCAACATTTACCACGTAACTCTATCCACCACAGCTACGTTAAATGAAAAACAATCCCCTAGTGTTTTTGGATTTCTTGATGGGTAATTGCAGCAAAAGACTGCACCACTATGTTGTATTAATTAGAACTGATTATACCAAAGACCAAGATAAAATCTAAAATCGTAACATAATTTTGAGTACAGAAGTTATCCTACAAATTCCTAGAAGACCAATACCCAATATGTCGATTTAAATTCGATCCAATGAAGAGTAGGCTAACAATCCAATACGTTGGCACCATAAAAATTGTATTATGCTTCACATTGTGATATTATGTCCCCGTAAAGTACCATTATGTAAATGACTTTTCCCTACTGACTATAGAGGGGCAAATATGCATGTATTCTACCTTGTAAAAATGTAGCATTACATAGAAGGACATAAGATTTGTGAATAATGAAAGAAGCATTATTAATAAAGCTTTTCCTAATATACATCGTAAGCATAACATAAAACCGTATCATTAATTGATTTGATTTATGCTCATTTCTGGGCTTACAACTGGCCAACCTTTAATTAGGCAGCAAATCATCAAATCAACGTGTCGGAGAACTTACATATTTCAAGAGAATGATAACCAAACCACATGTAGAACTGTAAAATGTAAGAAAATATTAGGTACAACTTGTGTTACACATATCATATATGAGCACAGAAAACTTGTAATATATCTGGTTACCGCCTTTCATAAAGTTACAAAAATATATCGTGTGTAGTTACACAAAATGGGGTCGAAAGAGAGTAGAGTGTACACAGACTCTACCTCTACCCCAGAGGTGAGGTAGAGGCTTCCTTTAATATAGTAATGATGATAATATCCAATTACCGCCTTTCATAAAATTACAAAAGCATACTATGTGTAGTTACACAAAGTGGGATCGGAAGAGAGTACAGTGTATCGAGCCTCTACCTCTAACTCAGAGGTGAGGTAGAGGTTACCTTTCATATAGTAATGATGATAATACATGTACTTCTGAGACTAAAACTCAAAGCGAGCACTATTTAATCTTTTATGACTTTATAAATGCAAGAAACAGGAAGCGAATATATGTTAGTTCATTACATTAAAGTACATTTTGTAACTGAATGGTACAGTTCCTTAAGCCCTTTAGCTTCATATCTTGTCACTAAGTCTGATCTTATGGCATGTCTGGTTCATCTTCATCTTCACCTGGAGCCCGTGCTGCACTACTTTGGTCCACTAGTTTTTGAAGGGCCACATCTCTCCAGCATAACATCATACAAATGCTTCCCGTTCTATTTTTGAAATTTAATCAGATTAAACCTCACAACTTACAAGTGACACAAATGACACACATGGTAAAATTAAAAGCACTTACAAATATTACTGAGAAAAAGTGCACTTGTCCCTTGGATTTTGTCTGTTTGTCATTAAAATATACCAAAATTGGAAAAGTTGGCCACCATAGCTCCCAGTTCACAAATTATGAATATCTTTTCACATCATTTAAATCAGCTATTTGGCCAAACTGACGTATATCAAAGATTGACTTCTACTTACTTCCAGCAGTTCATTCCACCCACAAAAACATTTTCACTTGACTCCTCCAGTTGCTCCCCAATTTTCACCTCCTGTAATGAAGTTAATATAGCAATTAGAAAGAAAAATAATATTCTGCATAACAATATATAAATTGCGGGCATTAGATTCATACAAATAAGGATGTAACCGCATGTTATATAAAGCTACGCTTCACTACCATATTAACCATGAGAACTATTTATGGTGATTAGTCAGATCAGAGAGCCTTCTAAAATTCAAGGACATATCAAGTCAAATTTGGGACACCAATTTGCTTATCACAATGGTAGAAAATATGATACGAGACCATTGTAATTGTATTCCCTATTACATAATATTAAGCTTGAGAAATAGCATTGTTAAACAGAATTAAATTAGAGGTTAAGAAATAATACATAGGAGGGAATTATTTTACAAACATGTTTTCATTTTCACGTGTATCAACTTTTTAACAAATTGCACCACTCATTAGCTAGATGAATAAGGAAAAGGATCATGAGACTGGATGTTTTATCTGTTTTTTCCTTTAATAACTAACTTCTTTATCTGTTTATCTTCTCTATATCTGGGCATGCATTATTAAAGAGTGCATTATTTGTTGAAGGACCACGAAAACTTACCAAAGCTTCATCGTTAAAGACAAATCTCACTCTTGTTGTTTACAAGGGAAAAACAACGAGAATCAATAATGAGGAAAGCTAGCTTGATAAATGTTGCATTGATGATTGAGGTTAAGGAAACTAAGATAATTAATAGAATGAACAGATGAGCCATTATAATATTCCGCGAAATTGAAGAAGCTTCCCATCATAACTTGGAGGTCATGGGTTCAACTCTTCATAGAAGCTTCTGAATTGCCTTTACTTCTTTATAATTTTTTGTTATAGGTCATTCCTTAAGCTTATGTGCGCCTCAACTAATCTATCGAGCAGTCTGTTCAACTCAAAAGCATAAGTTACCAAAGTAATCCACCAATTTAGAGTCGATGGTCTCACAGTAGGTGTATTGTTGGGATTCGAACCTAGAATCTCCAGGTTGTTTTCTGAAGAACTTCTACAAGTTTTTAAGGCAATGTAAGCAAAAATCTAGAACAATTCATTCAGCACAATAGGCTAGAAAAAGTTCAGCATCATTTAATTCCCACCTTACAAAATTTTTGTTTGTGAAAGCCACAAACTTTAAACATGTAAATGTGTCAAAACTTAAAGCAACAACTATTACCAAAGCAAAAGAAATGCAGCAAATATGGAAAATTTAAAAACTACATTTCCATGTCAAATATAACATCTGATAAGAATTGACAGTTTCCAAAAGTATGCTATTAAACTTGGAGCTGAGGCATGATTACAACAACATCCAAATGTAGCCCCCACAAAGTGGAGTTTGGGGAGGGTAGAGTGAACGCAGACCTTACCTCTACCTCAAAGGTAGAGAGGTTGTTTCTGATAGATCCTCTGCTTATGAAGACAGTCCAAAGCAGTCCTAAGACAGACATATGATTGAATACATATTATAATCAAAGTATACAGTTAACAAAAGAAACTTATCAACCCCAGCTAAATTTTTACTAAAACACAGTATGATTGACGAATTTTACCAAGTATGTACATAACAGATACAATTTTTAGTAGTGAAATAAACAAAAAAAATGGAAAATAATGAAACCCCAACAATTTTTAGTAGTGAAATATACACGAAAATGGAAAACAATGAAACCCCATAAACACAAATAGAGTTGCTTAATGAGAGAGGTGTATAAACTAACCAAGTGAAGTAGAGATGTAAAGGCCACGACCAACAAAGAAAATCAAAGGAGCAAGGAATGAACAGAATATGAGAACCAACAAGCTTCGATTTCTTCAATCTCTAATTTCCAATTTCACCCTCAAATTTCAATTTTCCCTCGAAACGATTGTCGATTGTCTGAGAAATGGTTTATTTGAGACACTTTTATGACAATCTCACCCCCAAATTTCAACAGATCGATGCAATAGATCGATGCATCTGTGTTATCTGAGAAATGGGTTCTCTGAGGAAGACTCAATAGATTGATGCAATATGAAAAAGGGTTTTTTACGAGAAAGAGAAAGATTTTGATACTTTTATGAGAAAGAAAGAGAGAGAAATATTTTGTTTCTTGCAGTAGTATTATGTGAAATATTAGGGAGGGAATTAAAAATAAGTGATGCAATATATGATTTTTTCTCATTAAGTGTTGCTATAAATGCTTTTATGGCGGCGGTTTAAAAAAGCGTTGCTATAGATATATTTATTGCAATGATTTATTTTCATAGCCACGATTATAGTGCTAATAGAACTATTATTTTTTACAACGGTTAAAAGCGTTGCAATAGAATATCTATAGCAACAAATTTACAACTGTCGCTAAAAAGTTTGTTGCAATAGACTCAATTTGTGATAGTGTGTATTAGTTATGCATGGCATAAAATAAAATAGAGTGCATTAGTTATACATAGGTTGAAAAAGTATACCAAACAAGGTATTAGCAATGCATAGAGCTAATGCATTCATTAGTTTTTTTAGATAAGCATTCAGCACCCCCTTGAACAATGTCCAAAGTTGCTACGACACACTCCAACTTCACATGGGTCTAATTACCCCCTGAACTCAATTTGAGCATACTTTTGCCACCTTTTTATGCTGACATGACACCTTTATTACATAAATATGGGGTCTATGTCAAAGGCACTCCATCAGCGAAAAAGGTGCCACTTCAGCAAAAAAAGGTGACAAAATAATACTAAAATTAAGGTCAGGGGCAATAGGACCCTTTTGAAATTGGAGTGTGTCGGAGCAAATTTGATCATAGTTTAGACGGTTACTAAATGTTTTACTCTAGGTTTTTTTGACACTCTACCAAACAATCCCTAAGTATACATATATATTATATAGTAATAATAAATGTGCAAAACGAAGAAAATTAGAGAAAAATTAAGAGAGAGACGGGGGAGGGTATTCTTGACTGCAGAGGAGGCAATAGGAGGCCAAAGCAAACATGAAACATATACGTGGGTTCATAATTTGGTGTCTTTCAAGCATGCAAAATTTATATTATTTGCAATTGTACAGTGTGTTGCCTTCCTCTTTTGAGTCAGCATCTTTTCTACTATATAGGAACAACTAATTCAATACATATTTTAGTAGCTTTATACTTTTTTTAACTCTCAATTTTTTTTTGCCAATATGTTTTTTCGTATGATCTTTTGGAGAATTTATTTTTTCTCTTCTGTGTGTGTCGGCTAAATCTAATTGAGTTTTTCTATTTTGTTGTAGTTTACAAGTGGTAGATGAATGTTGGTTGGCTCTAAGAAAATTTTTGGATAAAGCTTAGGTTTAATTGTATTGTTTTGATATCTATATTCTCATATTGTTTTGTTGTAATTTACAGGTGGTAAATGAATATCGATCGGATTTGAGGATATTTTTATATAAAGTTTGATTTAATTGTATTATTTTGATATCTCTATTATTATATCATTTTGTTTTAATTTATAGGTGGTAAATGGATGTCAACTGACTTTGCAAAATTTTTTACTTAAAGGCTTGATTGTAGTTTATGATCAATTACTATATGTTGTTTTTATTATTATCCATATGCACCCAAAAAATCAAAAGTAGAAGCCAACGATACACCTCGCATAATTTTCTTTTAGATTGATATAGATTTGTTAGTATGTTAGAAACCTTCATGCATAAAAGTTCTTCTTTCAAAAACATCAATTTGTTGTTTAATTCATGATAAGCCAAAAGCACAAACTTTTTTTGATAACTAACTGATTATATTAATTACCAAGTGAAACATTACAAAGTAGTTGTCAATCACCCCAACCGGCTATATCTCAAAATAGAAAATAACTACTATATGCCTAACTAATATTCCAATGCAGAAATTAAAACACAAGCTGGTGAACATATGTCACGCCCCGAGACTAACCCTTGGACGTCACACGTTGCTTAGGATCACAAGTTATCTCAAGCTAACCCTATACTGGCATGATGCTTGAGCTACTGATTAAAATACATAAGACTGGAAGTAACAGATGGAAGAGAAATCTTTAGTTGAACATGCTCAAAACAAAACTATTTAAAATGATTACAACTCTGGTTATACAAAACAAAATTGGAATCAAATATATCAACTCTACTGATTGTCTATGAAGCCACTACTAATATTGACTATAGGTAGTCGATACATGACACTCAGCTATCCCTAATTAATATGACTGAATAAAGAAAATAAGATGTTTCTTGAACTATGATTGACTCGACCCCTTGAATCAAAAGGACTCATCACGTGCTGACTAAAAGTTACATACTATCTGGTTATGATGTGTGGGCAACAATTGGTACCTATATTATGAAATAATATAGCATATAGACATATGTGGATCAGTACTTTTAGAATGTACTAAGCATGAAGGGGTGAATGCATAGGTAAAACGATAACTGAATGTACACATAGACTTTAAAATAATGCATGCTAAGTGTAGATAACTCACCTTGAGCTTGAATAAAGCGAAAGCTATAAAATTATAAACATGAGTAATGAAGCATAAGGATGCACTTTGTGAGCCATAACACTTAGTTCTAAAAGCTTTACTTTTACTCTTTCATTTGGGAGGTTCTTCTAACCGACATAAACCATGTGAGCTATCATGGAGTCCAATGTCTTACCTACATTGAGGAGAGCTATCGTAACCTTGCCATCGGAATAGAACCTTTACTTGAGTGATCACTATACTTAACCCATATTTGGACCTAAACCTATGATGGCACGTAGTTCTGGGGCATGTGACCTCGGACTCATACCCAACTCGGTGCTAAATACTACTCCCATATTACTTATATGCTCCTACATTAGGAAATCCACCTTAAAATAGCATAAGAATTTATAGAATGAAAACCAGTTATGAATCTCTTTCTTTAAATCATAATCAGGGTGAACAAATGTGAATTCCATATCTTATCTAAATATCAAAAGATCAATCTTTACTTTAAATCTTGGTATAACTTACCAAAGGAACTTAAAAGCATAGTCTTCTTGAAATCTCAAAAACTTGTACTTAGGACTTATAATATAAGCTTAAATTCTTAGAATTTCTTAACAATATTTCATACTCAATAATCTTTAGGAATTACTTCAATAATTTTAGTAAAGATAATGAAATCAAAATCACAATATGAATCTTATAAATTAAAACATGAGCATGTGTAACCTTGATGCACTTAAAGCCTTTGAATCTCATTCTTTCTTACATATAACTTGTAACATAATATCATGCTTAAAACTCATTTGAAAATCTTTAATCAATATTCAAGTCAAACTCATGACATACAAATCATAATAGCGAATCTTTAAGTCAAAACATAAATAGATTAGAATAAGCATGCACTTTAATACTTAAATCACTTTATAAATCCATAAACTCATAACAAGATAGATTGGGTATGAACCCTAATTGTAAATCACATAATCTTAACTTTAAAATAAGTTTTGAGCACAAGGATGAAAGATTATCCTTGTTCATAAACCCCACATACCTTAAGCTTTTAACTTGAAAGAGAAACACCAATCTTGATACTTTCTTGAGGTTTTTGAACTTGGGGAACTTGAATTCTTGGTTTACTTGGAGAGAAAGTAATGAAATTGATGTTCTTGGGAGAGGATTAGGGTTTTTTTGAGATGAGAATTGGATAAGAAGGACAATTACGACCTAAAATATACTCCAAATCATGTTATGGACGATGGGTTTGAGGGGAATTAAATTCGGAGTTGGAATGTGGTTTACAGGGTCACCACGATGCGGTCTTATCGCGGTGGCTTACTGGTTTTGACGAAAATGGTCATAACTTTTCCCTCAGGTATCGAATTAAGGAAAAATTGGTATCGTTGGAAAGATAATTCAATTATCTAAATTTTTGTGGGTCTTGAGCTGAAAAATTCCACGTATATCAAAAGTTATACATATTCATAGTTGAACCTTGTAGAATCAAATATCAAACTTTGGACGAATCAAAGGCTCTTAGATCAACTTTTGTTCTAAGTAATTCCTATGAACATTCTTCACCTCATAAGCACTTCACACACTAGGTTAAATATCATGACACATGCATTCAATTATAAATCAAGAACTAGATGAAAATACCTTCACCGCAATGTGATGTACATGTTAAAGGGAATGTCACTACGACACAGACCTATCATGGTGACTTGCTGGATTCGTGATCCAAACGTGCCCCAAACCTTGTCCAAAAAATCAAGAACTTCCCCGAGACATACTTCTTACATCCCTAAATATGAATTAACTCAAAAACTAATGTCTCGGGGTCGGGAAGACCAAAATAAAAATCCTCAAAGTTTAGGGGTCTTGAAAATGACTAAGTCCCCAACAATTAGTAAAATTTTAGACCTTAAGCCCTTTAAGCATGCAACTAAGAGCTTAATCGAGCTAGGATAAATACAGGGTATTACAATATCACTCCCTTGGGAACATTCATCCTCAAATAAGATTGGTTAGACTGAGAGCACTGTACTAAGGTAAATAAGATCATATACTGAACATACATGACTTGAAACATGATTGCATAACTGAGTCTGAAACGTGATACATAAATTGAATTTCATAAACTAAATTGATTCCTTGAATACATGCAATGACATGAGAATGGTTATAAGGCTGAGATAAAAATAAGAGAGTCAACTTATGAGTAACCATTACTTTAGGCCGGATCTGATTTTGTAAAGAAAGGATGAGGGGTTTAGGACATGAAAACTTGGGGTATTACAACATCTCCTCCTTGGGATCTTTTGTCCCCCAAATGATACTGACTTGGCTGAAATACTTAGGAAAGACCGAGATGATGCATGGGACACTTACAGACTGAATTATAACTAAAAGCTTATACTCAACTATACATTTCACTTCAAAACTACACTTCACTTGAGGCTATTAAAATATTCACATGGGCACTAATAACTATATCGACTGAAGTCTGAGCTGAACTGAATTCTCTCACTATGTTCAAGCCTACTCAAATCAACAAAGTGAACACGTAGCACTATAATACTAGTCTGAATCATGAATTCAATACATGCTGTATTTTCACAACTCCTCATCTCAAGATAATTCTTGTTACCACTTCAACAACTACATTCAACCTTTTACTAGGAATTTACTAACGCACAATGCATTCATCCACTTATACACCAACATAACATTCAAGCCTATCATTATAACCACATATGAACTTCTGAAAAAACACCCATAAAGGCATCTTTATCATATTCTCTAAACCTCTATCAATAAAAGCTTTCATGCACTACCCCAAGAAAGCACACACAAAATTTCAACTAACCATGACATGTATCCAAAACTTAGTCTTAATCTTACTTCACACTTACAACCTTAGCTAAAAATAAGCATACAACAAATTTTCATCAACAAGAAATATTTACTCTCTCCCATCTAAACTAATGCTCATCATCACTATCTTGACCTTAGAAAAAGTCACTGAAAGGTTAGAACATAAGGACCTAAAGCATGAAAGAATACTATGCATAACTTGGACACTTATCTGAGGCCTGAGAAATAGAGTATCAAAAGCATAAATTCATCGAAGAGAGCTAAACTAAGGACATAAATGACATAATCTAAATTTTGCTGATCATTAAGAGTGTAGCATGAGTACCTGGAATTGACAATACTATAAATCATGAGTACATGAGTCATGAGCTGCATGACCTAAGTTTGGAGTTCATAAATTTCGTGGAATATGAGTCATACTACTAAGTGACTGGGAACTCCTCATAATAGAAACTGGAATCGTACATGATTCTATGAAAAATGTGTGAATATGGGCTACGATCATGGAACTAACATGTAAGGCATGTGTAGATATCGTGATGACTGAAGTACAACACTTTGCACTGAGATAAGAATGGGTCAGGCATCATCCTCCCTTACTGTTGTTCTTCAACATATTGGAACTACTACTAGAATCTGAGAGCCTGACTTGGTTACTTGCTCTATCATCTCCCCCTTATCTTTAAGACATCATTCTAAGTCTACTGGTCCCTTTAAATAAACTCTAAACTGAACTACAACCACTTAATTCTAGATCCTGAGATATAGAAGCACACATAAATAATAAACTCAACCTGAAAGATTACATCTGAAAGTGTAGAACCCGCTGCTAGTACTTCTTTCTAAGATATAATTATTAACTTTCTATAGCCCAATAGCTATCATATAATAACTTGAACACTTACTAACTTAGGATCTTTATGAGTATGACCATACCTTGAGTTCACACTATCTAGAGTTTCAACTCTTCTTTCTATTTGCTTAATCTTTAAAGATTCAAACTTAGATTCTAACGCTTAACATGGATATTCCCAAACAGTAATTAACCATACTACTTCCAACATAGTCTACTAATATCACATCTCTAAACTTATATTTCACCCTAAACTACGAGAATCAAAATCATACTAAAAGACTCACCTATCCATAACTCCTTAACTTAGCTATTAAGAACACCATATATATAACTAGCCTTCTTCCCATTTAGAAACTCAAGGGTACTACTAACCACACACACTCTTTAATAATCTTAGAAAATAATGCAACCCCCATATCACCTTGGGTACACATCTAAATCATACCTACAACATCATACTCAATTGCGAACAAATGAACTTAAACTCTTGCATATATTGTTTAAGCCTACTAGATCACTTCCATTTAACCAACATCACTAACCAAGCAATCATTATTTCTACCTTGATGATCATCCACTATTCAAACCTAGTGTCTAGAGAAATACATGATTAACAACCCAACCTCATATACTATTCTCACTTGGAAGCTATAAAATAAAATATCAAGAAACACTAGTACACTAGAACCTCATAATAACAATAATTGATCATTGATCATATGTCCTATTTTATTATAATCCATTAGCATATCCTCCCTCTATGCATTACTACTATTCACCCATCTATACACCTAAATTTCCTTTATAGCTCTATAAGTTTCAACTAAACTTCGTGTAACCTCAAGAGAAGCCTAAACTCACAATACTCAACCACCAAATATTTTTATCAATAACCTATACTTTTCTCACATAATAAATACAATTAATAACTCTGTCTCTACCTTCAACCAAGGAACCTGTACCATATTAAGTACCCATAAACTAACATGCAAGGACCTATCACCTTACTACTAACTCGATTGTATGCAAAAGTTTATCTATATACATTCAATCAACCACCATTACCACCTTTCTTGTCACTACAAATCTAAGCCCATACTTCTATCTATAAGAAGGTTCTACTACTCATGAATCATAATACTCAATGTCATAGTATCCCACGAATGTAAACTCTATTTAACAACCATGATTCATACTATCGTTTCTCATGATCACTATCTGTCTTAAAGGGTTACTGAGGAATCTAAATACATATCTTATTTTGTATTAACTGAACAACTCGTATGGATGAGGACATAAGCTTTCAACTTAAGGGACTTATAACACACTATTGACCTCCCCTCAAGCCCCTTGTATAACTTCTAAAGTTACTGATTGTAAATTTGAGAGTATCATCTTGGGAGATATTTGAATCTAGTACTCATGTTATCTTGGACAGTCATAGATAGAGAACAATGGAGTAACACATGAATCGACAGAAGTTTCTGAGTGAAAGACTTTATAGCTTGATTTAGAGCATGAAAGAAGGGAAACATTTCCTAAATGCCATGTAGTCTCTAGAATAAAAGTACATACATCTCTGTACCATTCCGTAAGACTCTAATAGACATGGCTCCATAGATACCCTAGGACACTTGAACTCTATGCTCTGATACCAAGTTTATCGTGCCCCAAGACTACTCCCTAGAAGTCACATGGTGCTTAGGATCATAAGTGATCCCAAGCTAACCCTATACTGGCATTATGCTTGAGCTACTGATTAAAATACATAAAACTGAAAGTAACACACTGAAGAGAAGTCTTTAGTTAAACATGCTTAAAATAAAACTATTTAAAATGATTACAACTCTGGTTATATAAAACAAAATTGGAATCAAATACATTAACTCTACTGACTGTCTATGAAGCCTCTACTAATATTGACAATAGATAGCCGGGACATAACCCCCATCTATCCCAAATCAATACGACTAAATAAAAAAAATAAGATGCTTCTCAAACTATGATTGACTCGAGCCCTTAAATCAAAAGGACTCATCACTTTCTAACTGGAAGCTACACACTATCTAATTATGATATGTGGGCTACAATTGGTACCTACATTATGAAACAATATAACATATAGAAATATATATGGATTAGTACTTATGGAATGTACTGAGCATGTGGGGGTGAATGCACAAGTAAAACAATAGATAAATGTACACATAGACTTTAAAATAATGCATGCTAAGTATAGATGACTCACCTTAAGAGTGAATAAAATGAAAGTTGTAAAATCATAAACATGAGTACTGAAGCATAAGGATACACTTTGTGAGCCATAACACTTAGTTCTAAAATCTTTACTTTTACTCTTTCTTTTTGGAGGTTCTTCTAACCGACATAAACCATGTGAGCTATCATGGAGTTCAACATCTTACCTATGTTGTGGAGAGTTGTCCTACTCTTGCCATCGGAATAGAAACTTAACTTGAGTGATCACTATACTTAACCTATATTGGGACTTAAACCTATGGTGGCATGTAGTTCTGCAGCATGTGACCTCAGGCTCATACCCAACTCGGTGATAAATACTACTCCTACATTACTTATATGCTCATACTTTAGGAAATCCACCTTAAAATAGCATAAGGGTTTATAGAATAAAAAATAGTTATGAATCTCTTTCTTTAAATCATAATAAGGATGAACAAATATGGATTAAATATATTATTCTAATATCAAAAGATCAATATTTACTTTAATCTTGGTATAACTTACAGAAGGAACTTAAGAGCATAGTCTTCTTGAAATCTCAAAAACTTGTACTTAGGACTTATAATATAAGCTTAACTCCTTCGAATTTATTAACAATATTTCATCCTAAATAATCTTCTTGAAATACTTTAATAATTTATGTCAAGATAATGAAATCAAATTAACAATATGAATCTTATAAATCAAAACATGAGCATGTGTAACCTTGATGCACTTAAAGCCTTTGAATCTCATGCTTTCTGTCATATAACTTGTAACATAATATCATGCTTAAAACCCAACTGGAATCTTTAATCAATATTTAAATAAAACTCATGATATTGAAATCATAATAGAAAATCTTTAAGTCAAAACATAAATAGATAAGAATAAGCATGAACTTTAATACTTAAATCACTTTATAAATTCATAAACTCAAAACAAGATAGATTGGGTATGAACCCTAATTGCAAATCACATAATCTTAACTTTAAAATAAGTTTTGGGTACAAAAATGAAAGAGTATCCTTGTTCATAAATCCCACATCTCTTAAGTTCTTAACTTGGAACAGAAACACCAATCTTGATGTTTTCTTGAAGGCTCTTGAACTTGGGGAACTTGAATTCTTGATTTCTTTAGAGAGAAATTAATGAAATTGATGTTCTTAGGAGAGGATTAGGGCTTCTTTGAGAGGAAAATTGGAGAAGAAGGCCAATTACGACCTAAAATATACCCCAAATCGTGTTATGGACAATGGGGTTGAGGGAACTATACATAACTTCCCCTCAGGAAATTAAATTCGCAACTGTAATGTAGTTTATAGGGTCATCGCGACACGGTCTTATCGCGGTGGCTTACTGGTTCAGACAAAAATAATCATAACTTTTTGCTCGAGTATCGGATTAAGGCAAAATTGGTATCTTTGAAAAGATAATTCAATTATCTACAATTCGGTAGGTCATGAACTGAAAATTTCCACGTATATCAATAGTTATATAAGTTCAAAGTTGACTCATGTAGAATCAAATACCAAACTTTAGACGAATCAAAGGATCTTAGCTCAACTTTTGTTCTAAGTGATTCCTATGAACATTCTTCACCTCATAAGCACTTCACACACTAGGATAAAGATCATGAAATATGCATTCAATTATAAATCAATAACTAGAAAAAAATACCTTCATCGCGATGCGATATACGTGCCAAAGTGAATGTCACCGCGATGCGGCCCTATCACGGTGACTTATTGGATTCGTGATCCAAATGTGTCCCAAACCTTGTCCAAAAAATCCAAAACTCCCCCGAGACATACTTCTTACATCCCTGGATATGAATTAACTCAAAAACTAATGTCTCAGGGTCGGGAAGACCAAAATTAAAATCCTTGAAGTTTAGAGATCTTGAAAATGACTATGTCCACAACACTTAGTGAAAATTTTAAACCTTTAGCCCCTTAAGGATCCAACTAAGAGCCGAATCGAGCTAGGATAAGTATGGGGTATTACAACATAGTTCATGATATTCCTAGATGCTCACATATTACACATAATAGAAATATTTCTAGCTAAATTGCACCACTTATGACACTTCTCTTTAAAACACCTTTGATTCCGCTCTAACCAAATGGCATAAGCAGCTTCAGTATACACCAATTTAAATAGTTGCGTTATTTGTGATTTTTCTTTAGAACTTTTGATGACCTATTGAATATGTTGATTCCAATTGATATTAATAAATTATGGCTTTTTATCCAGTGGAATAAGTTGTTCCAATTTGCATAGAGAAAGGATAATAGCGGAATAGATACTTTCTGGACTAAATCATGAACTTGATTATTAAGGAAGGGATGTTATCATTGAAGATTATAGACCGGTATGATAGATTTTGGTTAATTAAAGGTCAAAGCAATATGTTAGGAAGAAACATATTTATAGAGGTATCACATGAATTCTCATGTACTTATATATCATATTTTATAAACTAAAATTATTCTAAATTCTTTTCTCTCGATCTTTTATTTTATTATTTGCATTGAAAAATTTTAATCTTTGTTTGATGACCTCATGGTCATCGAAAGGTACTAAATATTTTTGCTTATTATGGTCTTAAAACCCCACCTTATAAGCTTGTAAGTTTTTTTACATTTTTGATATATAATTTAAGAAGCAGAAAACAGAAAGATCACTTTGAGATATTTAACAAATACATTCACATTGATAATAGCTACGTTGTATGATGCACTAGAACTATATATCAGCGAAAAGATGGTTGAGGTACATTGGACAAAGCATCATCCCAGTTAAAGATCTTAACAAATAACTTGAGAAGAATTATGTACTCTTCTTTTTTAAACTTGATAAATTGAGAAGAATTATATACTTTATGGATGCGTCATGTAGGACCTTATCAGAGTAACATACGGTTGGGTTTTAGGAGGTGTGAATGGAAAATGAATAGGTATTTTTTCAGAAAAAACACCAAGAGAAGGATTCAATTTGAATAAACTCTTTTTCGGATTGGATGGTTATGACCTTTTTAAAAGGTTGTGACTTTTTCGAAGAGTTGCTTTTTTTTCCAGAAGAATTACACCTTTATGAAGGGATACACCTTTCTAAACCATTGCTTCTCCTCATGAAGCAACACCTTGATGGCTATAAATACCTGAATTTCTCCTTAAGTAAAGATAATTTCTTTGAGTTGAAAAATAATCTTCTTCTTCTTCCAAAAACTCTTGTGCGATCATTAAATCGTTGAGTGTGTTCGATGTTTTTGAAAATTTGAGGTGCCACTATTTTCAAAAAGAGAATCCTTTTATCCTAGGTGGAAAGATTCAATAACCTCGGGTACTTGAGAAAAATAAATTCATTAAGAACACTCCATGCATTCGGTGGACTTGATTCTACAATTTTCTACTTCATCTTCTTTTTCTTAAAGTTGATAAACATTTCATTTTGATAGTTCATTTGATTATTCATTGAAACTTGTGTTTGAAGTTTGTTGGAACTTTATTGTAGTTCTTGAAATAGTTCTAGAACTTAGTGTTGAAGTTCGTACTAAAACATACAAATTTTGTACCCAGAATAACAAACTTAAGGGATTTATTGAAAAAAATATCTTCTTTTTGTGCTTGTTTGGTGAATTTCTTTACCATTTATAAATAAAGTACTTTCATAATTTGTAATTGTCTGGTTTCTGGAGATTAAAACTAAATGCTTTCTATTTTGTTTGAACTTAATAGTGATTTGAAGATAGAAAATTTTTATCACGAGTTAAAGTTCACACGGTTGATGATTAGAACATAAAAACTTCATCATTAAACTAGAAATAAGTTGGTGTTTAAAGTTTTTATAATTTTATAATTAGTATTCACAAATACTAAAGTGTATGTCAAAGATTGACGAAAAAAATAATGAATGAAACTGAACAACAAATTGATTCAGTTGTGAGTGATGTTGTTCCAATGAAAACTAATGTTGCATCATTATATCATTCATATATTGCTCTAACAGTGAAAATGGCAAAAAAATTAAAAAATATTTTGGTGTAAACTTCAAAAAATGACAAGAAATGATGTTATTTTGGCTGACCAAACTTGAAATGCAAATGTTCACAAGTATAGATCCTTATATTTCAAAAAAAATATATTGACTAAAAACTAACTGTCTGGATTGAAAGATCTTGCGAGTCATCCCAAGATAGAAGAGGATAATGAGTTGAATGACAAATCATCAATGATGGTTGCAAATACTGTTAAGGATGATGCTCCAGATAATATGAAAATGAAGAAGTCTTCTGGACAAAAGATAGAACAAAACAAGAAAACATTCAAAGGAAAGTGCTACAATTGTAGTGATATTTTCCACAAAGCGCTAAATAGTCAATTTCTAAATAAGAACAAGATAAAATATCAGATAAGCATGTTGTAAACAACAAAAAAGATTGAAAATCTGTGTGCTATGATAACTGAGAGCAATCTAGTTGGATATCAAAATGAATGATGGTTTGATTCAGGAGCTACTAGACATCTTTGTGCGGACAAAGAAGTTTTTGCTACTTATGATACTGTTGGTCCCAAGGAAGTGATCTTTATGGGAAATAATGCAATAACCAAGGTTGAAAAAAGTGTAAAGATATTCCTAAAAATAAAATCCGGCAAGATGTTGACTCTCAACAATGTTCTCCATGTTTCTACTATTAGGAAGAACTTAGTGTTGCCACCACTTCTCACTAAAATTGAGTTTAAGTACGTGTTTATTTTAGAGAAAGTTATAATAAGAAAGAATCAAGCATATGTAGGAAAGGAATACCTCAATGAAGGCTTTTTCAATTTTGATGTAATGGTTGTTGAAATAAAGAAAGTTGAGGCTTCTTCTTACTTGCTTGAGTCAAGTGAATTATGGCATGAACATTTAGAATATGTCAATCATAAAACTTTGCGATAACTGATTAACTTAGAAGTTTTACCTAACTTTAAGTGAAATAAATTAAAGTGTCAAACGTGTGTGGAATTGGAGTATGTGAAGAATCCATATAAGTCTGTTGAAAGGAATTTCAACCCCTTAGACTTAATCTACACAGGTATTTGTGATATAAAGTCAACATCATCTTGTGGTGGAAAAAAGTATTTTATAACTTTTATTGTTGATTTCACTAGATACTGGTATGTTTATTTTCTAAATAGTAAGAATGAAGCAATAGATGCTTTTATGCCATATATAATATAAGTTGAAAATTAGTTGGATAAAGAGATCAAAACGATAAAAAGTGATAGAGGTGGAGAATATGAATCTTCTTTTGTAGGGATATGTGTCAAAAATGATATTTTTTATCAAATTACTACCCCGTATTAACCTCAATCCAATGGGATTGCGGAAACTAAAAAAATCAAACATTAAAGAAAATGATGAATGCCTTACTTAGATGTTCAAGTTTACTGCAAAACTTGGGGGGAGGGGGGGAAGCTATCCTTACTGCTAATCGAATACTCAGTAGATTTCCCATAGTAAGACACTTTCAATTTCATATGAAAATAAATAGAAAAAAATTCAACTTAAAATATTTCAAAGTGTGGGGGTGTCTCGCGAAAGTAAGTTTTTATGCCTAAAAGGAAAAAAATAGGGCCTAAGACTATGGACTGTGTGTTTATTGGATATGCTAAAAGCAGTAAAGTATGTCGATTTTTGGTTCATAAATCCAAATATTCGGATATCAATAAAAATATGGTAATTGGATCAGATAATGTTGAATTCTTTGAACACATTAATCCATATAAAACTGGACATGAGCAGTCTAGTGGAGGGTGAAAATGACCTCGAGATGAACCAAGAAAGAATGAACTTAATGATGAGAATGCAAGATATAGTACATGTCAAAGAATATCAACTTTTTTTTCGATCAGATTTTGTGACATTTCTTGAAAATGAGCCTCAAATATTTAAAGAGGTGATGTCATCTTCAGACACATTCTTTAGGAAAGAAGTAGTCAATAGTAAGATTAACCTTTAGGTTCTAAATGGAATTCAAAAGGAAAATGAAAGCTAATGGTACTATTAACAAATAGAAGGCAAAACTTATAGTGAAAGATTTTAAATAAAAAAAGGGTCTTGGTTATTTTGATATATACTCGCTTGTAATAAGGATAACATTCATTCGGATGTTAGTTGCCTTAGCGGTTGTATATGGTCTTGAAATCCATTAAATGGATGTGAAAACAACACTCCAAAATAGAGAATTGGAGGAAGAAATTTACATGGAACAACCTGAGGGTTTTGTGGTTACTAGTTAATAAAAAAAAGTGTGCAAACTTGTTAAGTCACTTTATGAACTAAAACAAGCACCCAAATAGTCGCATGCAAAGTTTAACTAAACCATGTTAGCAAACCGCTTAAAGATAAACGAATGTGATAAATGTGCTTACATCAAAGACACTCCAAATCACAAAGTCATTGTTTATTTGTATGTGATGATATGTTGATCATCAGTAGAGATAATTCTGATATAAATGATTTGAAACAAATGCTTGAGAGCAAGTTTGATATGAAAAAACTTAGAGTTGTGGATGTGATCTTAAGGATAAAGGGTTGGTGTTGTCACAATATCATTATATTGAAAGGTACTTGATAAATTCAAGTATTTATATTTGGGTATAGCCAAGACTCCATTAGACGTGAGATTTGCACTTCAAAAGAATGAAGATGAAAGTGACTCACAGTTGGACTACGCGAGAGTGTTGGAAAGTTTGATGTATATCATGAATTATACGCGACCAGATATATCATATTCTATTAATAAATTGAGTCGGTACATGAGTAATCCCAATCAAACTCATTGGATGGAAATGAAAAGAGTTTTGAGGTATCTAAAATATACTCAAGACTATGCTTTGCATTATAACAAATATCTAGCGGTAGTTGAAGAATATAGTGATACAAATTGGATCACCAGCTCGAATGAAGTAAAATCCACGAGTGGATATATATATATTTACTTTAGATGGAGGAGTAGTGTAACACCCTAATTTTCTAAATCGGAATGCTACACGATGCTTATGACCCCGAGAGACCACAAGCTAACCCATGGCAGATATTTATACCTGTACACTGCATAATATATGAATATAAATGCGGAAACATGAACTGAAAGTCCATAAGGTTCAATACTGAACATAATCTGAATAATAACAATGTCTGAATAAAGTGGTATCATAATACCAAAATAAAACAAAAATACTGAAGTCTGAATCTAGTCTGTAATCTAGTCTAAAAGCCTCTAATTGTCTAAAGTAGGGAGTGGAAGGAACTTGTCTCCAACTAACTCCCGACTACTGAAAGCCAAACTGAAATACTGAAGTAATAAAGTAGTAATCATGTCCTTGGAGAATGAGGACTTACTGCTAACTTTGACTGTTGAAATCTGTAATGCTACTGCTACTTTGGAACTCGTGCCTCTGAACCTATGGTGTAACATAAGAGAAAGCACCATAGCACAAATGCATCAGCACATCTGAATATACTAAGCATACGAGTGAGGTAGGCTAAATGGGATTTATATGCATGAACAATGCAAACTAATATGAACGTGAGAATACATACATGCGTAAGTAACTAAAAATAAGCTCGTGGTGATACTAACTACTGAGTTTGAATACTTATAACATGAGTTTACTGATACTGAGATACTAAATAGATAAATGACTATGCCTGATAGTTCAAATTATGTAGAACTGGTCTGATTGACTATGTCTAACAGTCCTGAACTTAATACTGATAACGTAAGCTATGACGACTGATCTAAATGATATAACTCTGATGATCGTCCTAACCGATGTAATTGATACTGAGAGACTGTATATGACAGTATAAATCTTCTAATAATGATTAAAATTGACTAAGCTTGAGATCAGGCCTAACTAACGGGTGATCTCTGGAACTGATATTGAGAATACTCAACTAAATCTGAGACTGAGATCAAGCCTATCTGATGGGTGACCTCTGTAAGTACTGATAATGAATAACTTTATGTTAGACCAAGCCTATCTAGCGGGTGGTCTATGAATATGTGGAACTATCTGAGTTCCTTACTGAGATTGATGACTGTATCTGACAGTCCTTATTTCTGAGTTCTACTCTGAAGACTGATACTGAAACTATAACTATGAGAGTTCTCACTTAACCGATATGCCCCGAGTCTGAACTAGTGGGGTCCAACCTGTAACCCCAGCTGGAATGGTGTCAATACTGTGCCACAGGTAAGGACCTCTCTGGTCAAGCCTATCTGATGGGTGACCCTCATAGAAAGTCAAGCCTAAGGCAGTATAATAGTCAAGCCTCTCTGAGAGATGACAAGCTTTTTTCTGACGGGTGACTCCTATATCCTGCGCTGGTTACGCAGTTCTGGAGTTTAGGGATTGCTCCTAACAACCCTGTCTCTCTGACGGGGAGCGACCATCCCTGCACTCGCTCGGTGCTAGCTCCTACTCCCAACTGAAAGACTGTAAACTGATTCTGAGAACTTGTACTTGAACTGAACTAAAGTTGTTACTGAGTTTCTTACTTGACTGAGCTGACTAGTTCACTTGGTTCCGTTATCTGACGGAATCTTACTGAATCTATTATTTGAATGAATGATACTAAGTTCTGAATAATTTCTTGAATGCTACTGAGATCTGAGCTAAGTACTGAACTGGAGCTGGAACGATAATGATACTTAGATTATTAAGATTTCTTAAGTTCTATAACTGTCTAAGAGTTCTAAATTCTGTAACTGACTTAGTTCTACTGATCATAGCATGACTGAGATTATCTTGAGACTGACTCAGCTCTAGGCACACAGCTATATTTTTTGGGTACAAGTACCCCCAGGACTCAATGGAAGGAAAATGACACTCAGGATACTTCTTGATCATAGGAATAGAATCCACAATTCATAATACCATAAATAGAGGATTTCATACTACACATGGTTCTCAATATTTTATACATGAAAAGGAATGCATATAACATGTAAATACTTGCATGATTCCAATTTCATGAGCATTCTATATCACAACAATAATACAAAACAATTAGCATGGAATTCATGTTGAGTCATAAGGAATAGAGCATGGACTTGTCATTTAAGTTATATTTATCTATAATACATGATTTCTAGTCTCTTAGGTATTTCATCAAACACCTTGCATGCACACCTTGTGGCATTGGCATATTATTCACATTAATGATTCAAACCACCCAAAATTCATATATTTTAATTTGCATGTCATCCTAATTTCATAAAATCACATAAATATTCAAACTTGGGAGTTGCATAACAATCAATCACACAAACATAATCAACCCACAACATAACTTTATGATTCATAGTTTAAGAGAGGGTTCTTGAACTCCACGAATGAAGGGAATCCGTGGATGAACACTACGCATACCTTAGTGATTGAATCTTGAAAGAGATCTAGTATTTCTTAAAGGTTTTTAAGAAATCCTTAGGCTTGCTCTTGATTTTTTCTTGACTAGGGTTTAACCCCTTTGGAAGAGAATGTTCTTGTTCCTGAGGAGATGATCTTGAGAGAAAACCCTAATCTTGCGGTTGAGAGTGTATGAGAGAATTTTTGATATGTTTAACTGAAGAAAAATAGGAGAAAATTACATCCCTTGAGGGTTTTAAGTCATGGAAAGTGGAGGAAAAGGACCAAAATACCCTTACTAAACCACTTCCCAATTGCTGAAAATCTAAGATTGACGACATTTGTGATAAGCCGTCAGACTTATGATAAGTCATCACAAATGTCATCACTGGGGGTCTGGAATATATGGATTTCTACCTAAGGCTGACGACATTTGTGATAAGTCATCACACTTTTGATAACTTATCACAAAATGTCATCAGTCAGTTTTCCAGGCTGACATGCTGGAGTAAAATGGGCATAACTCTTTGCTCCGATATCGGATTTAGGAAAAATTGGTATTGTTGGAAATATAATTCAAATATATTCCATTTTATATATAGTAGGTCCTATAATTCGGTATATACAAGGAGTTATGGTCGATTAAAGTTGACCTAAGTTTTGACGCTCACTAAAACTTAAACGATAGTAAAGCTTTCAACTTGTCCTTGAGTTAGGGGACCTCTATGATCTAAATTCATGCTCAAATAAATTCTCACACTACATAATTGATTAAAATACTAAATTTACATAGGATTCGAGGCTTTTCGAACATCTATGCATATGAATGACGGATTTTCATTTTAGTTCGAAATATAGGGCGTTACAAGTAGTATTTTGGAAATGATCCAAACAGACATGTATTGACCGCTCTATAATGGAATTCAAATTAATTGCATTAGATAAATCCAGTGAAGAATCTGAATGGCTCTGGAATTCTTGAAAGATATTTCTTATTTGTCCAAACCTTTGGCACCAGTATGTATACACTGTGATAGTCAAGCAATGATAGGTAGGGCAGGAAGCATGATGTACAATGATAAATTTCATCATATAAAATAGAGACATAATATCGGTAGGAAACTACTCTCTAGTGTAATTATCACCATTGACTATGTGAAGTCAAACAATAATGTGTTGGATCTACTAACAAAAGGCCTATCTATAGAGGGAGTTGAGAGATCATCGAAGGGAATGGGTTTACAACCTACGACAAGTTAGCATGGTGGTAACTCTATATAGTAGACTGGAGATTCCAAGATCTAGTTTCAAGAAGATCAAAAAAAATTGTAACTGATGGTTCAACATTGTCAATATACTAAACCCATTCACATGAATAAGACAATGTTCATAGAACAATGATAAGGATTATGGCTTGAAGATTTTTAATTGTTTTTAAGTTTGGCAGATTTGACAAAATAGTTTGATCTATAGGATTATATATTTAGGAATCACCTATGTGAGGGTGAGGTAGAAGCTGTTTCAAGGAGAATTTAAGTAAAGACCTATTCTCTGCACTCTCACGAAGTCAGGATGTGTTCATGGATGAAATAAACAAAATCGTGAGAACCATAAATGATAAAAGACTAGTTATATGACTTGAGTTGTCTAGGTGCACATTAAAGTTCAATGGTTGAAATATATCGAATATACCGATTGACTGAGTGCATCCGATGCATGTTAACTACGAAAAGTTCAAAGGAAAATCTACTTATCTAGAGACAATTAGTCTTTGCTTATTGATGACATACTTGTCTATAAATTTTTGTTAAAATAGTCATTCCCAATTCATGTGGGGGATTGTTGAGTTTTTAAAAGGTGTGAATGGAAAATTAATAGATGTTTTTATTGAAAAGACACCAAAAGAAAGGATGCAATTTGAATAGACACCTTTTCAAATTGGATGGCTATGGTTTTTTCAAAGGGTTGTAACTTTTTTGAAGAGTTTCACCTTTATGAAAGGGTGCACCTTTATGAATCGTTGCTTATCTTCATGTAGCAACACCTTGATGACTATAAATACTTGAATTTTTCCCTCAGGTAAAGACATTTTTTTTTTAGTTGAAAAACAATCTTCTTCTTGTTCTAAAAACTCGTGTAATCATCAAATCGTTGAGTTTTTTTAAAGTTTCTAAAAATTTGAGGTACCATTATATTGAAAAAGAGAATTCTTTTATACTAAGAGGAAATATTCCATAACCTCGGGTACTTGAGGGGAATAAATTTCTTATGGAAACATTGTGCATTCGGCGGACTTGATTCTACAATTTTCTATTTTATCTTCTTTTACTTAAAGTTGATAAACACTCCATTTTGATAGTTCACTTGATTATTCATTGGAACTTGTGTTTGAAGTTATTGGAACTTCATTGTCGTTCTTGGAATAGTTCTTGAACTTAGTGTTCAAGTTCCTATTAAAACATACAAATTTTGTACCCAGAATAACAATCTTATGGAGTTTATTGAAAAAAATATCTTTTTTTGTGCTTGTTTGGTGATTTTTTTCACCATTTATAGATAAAGTACTTTCCTAATCTGTATTTTTTGATTTCTGGAGATTAAAACTTCTTGGTTTCTACTCTATTTGAACTTAATAGTGATTTGAAGATAGAAAAACTTCACCAGGAGTTAAAGTTTATTCGATTTATGATTAGAAAAACATAAAACTTCATCGTTAAACTAGAAACAAGTTGGTGTTTAAAGTTTTAAGAACTTTATTAGTAGTATTTTTAAATACTAAAGTGTATGTCAAAGATTGACCAAAAAATGATGAATGAAACTAAACAACAAATTGATTCGATTATGAATGGTGTTGTCCCAACAGCAACTAATTTTGCATCATTAAGTCGCTTAGATATTGCTCTAGCAATGAAAACGGCAGATAAATCAAAAAATATTTGGTGTGAATTTCAAAGAATGACAACAAATAATGTCATTTTGGTTGACCAAACTTGAAATGTAAATATTCACAAGTATAGATCCTTATATTTCAAAAAAAAATGACTGAAAACTAATTATCTGGATTGAAAGATCTTGAGAGATGTCCCAAGGTAGAAGACGATATTAAGTTGAATGAGAAATCATCAATGATGGTTACAAATCTTGTTAAGGATGATTCTCCAAATAGTAAGAAGATGGCGAAGTTTTTTGAAAAAGAGATATATCAAAACAAGAAAACGTTCAAAGGCAAGTTCTTTAATTTTAGTGATGTTGACCACAAAGCTTTAAAGAGTCAAGTTCTAAATAAGAACAAGAAAAAAAATCAGATAAGCATATTGAAAACAATGAAAAATATTGAAAATCGATGTTCTATGATCACTGAGAGGAATCTAGTGGGATTTCCAAATGAATGGTGGTTTGATTCTGGAGCTACTAGACATGTTTGTGCGGACAAAGAATTTTTTCTACTTATGATGGCGCTAGTCCCAAAGAAGTGATCTTCATAAAAAATAATGCAACAACCAAGGTTGAAGAAAATGGGAAGATATTCCTAAAAATGACTTCCGGCAAGATGTTGTCTCTCAATGTTCTCCATGTTCCTACTATTAGGAAGAGCTTTGTGTCGACAACACTTCTCGTTAAAATTGAGTTTAAGTGTGCGTTTGTTTTGGATAAAGTTGTAATAATCAGGAATAAAACATATGTAGGAAAGGACTACCTCAATGAGGGTCTTTTCAAACTTGATGTAATGAATGTTTGAATAAAGAAAACTGAGGATTCTTCTTACCTTCTTGAGTCAAATGAATTATGGCATGAACGTTTAGGATATGTCAATTACAAAACTTTGCGCAAACTGATTAATTTAGAAGTTTTGCCTAATTTTGAGTGCAACAAATCAAAGTATTAAAACGTGTGTAGAATTAAAGTATGTGAAGCATCTGTATAAATTTATTGAAATGAATTCTAATCCCTTAGACTTAATTCACACAGACATTCGTGATATGAAGTCAACATTATCTTATGGTGGTAAAAAGTAATTTATAACTTTTGTTGATGATTGCACTAGATATTGTTATGTTTATTTGCTAATGGTATGAATGAAGCAATAGATACATTTAGACAATATAAAATAGAAGTTGAAAATCAGTTGGATAAAAATATCAAAACGATAAAAAGTGATAGTGGTGGAGAATATGAATCTTCTTTTGCGGAAAAAAATCAAATATTAGAGGAAATGATGAATGTCTTACTCATAAGTTTGAATTTGCCACAAAACTTGTAAAGGAAAACTATCCTTATAGCTAATTGAGTACTCAATAGAGTGCCCCATAGTAAGACTATTTAAATTCTATATGAAAATGGAAAGGAAGGAAATCCAACTTGAAATATTTCAAAGTGTGGGGGTCTAGCGAAAGGTCAAGTTCATATGCCTAAAAGGGTAAAAATAGGACCTAAAATTGTGGACTACGTGTTCATTAGATATGCTAAAAGCTGTAAGGCATGTCAATTTTTGGTTCATAGATCCAAACATCCAGATATCAATGAAAATATGGTAATTGAATTAGATAATGCTAAGTTCTTTGAACACATTTATCCGTATAAATTTAGACATGAGCAGTCTAGTGGAGGGTTTAAATGACCTTGAGATGAACCAAGCGAGAACAAACATAATGATGAGAATCCAAGACGTATTACACGTCAAATATCGTCCATTTTCTTTTGGATCAGATTTTGTGACATTTTCTCTTAAAAATAAGCCTCAAATATTTAAGAAAGTGATTTCATCTTTGGACACATCCTTTTGGAAAGAGGCAGTCAATAGTAAAATTAATTCAATCTTGAGCAATCACACTTGGGAGTTGGTTAATCTTCCTCCACGAAATAAATCATAAGGTTCTAAAAGGATCTTCAAAAGGAAAATTAAAGTTGATAGTACTATTAAAAATACAAGGAAAGGCTTATACTGCAAGATTTTAAACAAAAAAAAGGTCTTGGTTATTTTGATACATACTCTCCTGTAACAAGGATAGCATCCATTTGGATGTTAGTTGCCTTAGCGGTGGTATATGATCTTGAAATCCATTAAATAGATGTGAAAACAACACTCCTAAATGGAGAATAGAGGAAGAAATTAATATGGAACAACATGAGGTTTTGTGGTTAGTGGTAAAGAGAAAGAAGTGTGCAAACTTTTTAAGTTACTTTATGGACTAAAATAAGAACCCAAACAGTCGCATGCAAAGTTTGACCAAACCAACTTGGCAAACCGCTTAAAGATAAATGAATGTGATAAATGTAGTTACATCCAAGACACTCCAAATCACAAAGTCATTGTTTGTTTGCATGTAGATGATATGTTGATCATCAGTAGAGACATTTCTGACATAATTTCTATGAAACAAATGCTTGAGAGAAAATTTGTTATGAAAGACTTTGGAGTTGCGGATGTGATCTTAGGTATAAGAATCTATAAAACTCCCCAAAGATTGGTATTGTCACAGTCTCATTATATTGAAAGGTACTTGACAAATTCAAGTATTTAGATTTTGGTATTGCTAAGACTCCATTAGATGCGAGCTTTGCACTTCAAAAGAATGAAGATTAAAGTGACTCACAGTTGGACTATGCAAGAGTATTGGAAAGTTTGATTTATATCATGAATTGTATGCGACCAGATATATATGTTATTAGTGAATTGAGTCAGTACATGAGTATTTCCAATCAAACTCATTGGATGGAAATGGAAAGAGTTTTGACGTATCTAAAACATACTTAAGACTATGCTTTGTATTATAATAAATATCCAACAGTAATTGAAGGATATAGTGATGAAAATTGAATCACCGAATCAAATGAAGTAAAATTCATGAGTGGATATATATTTACTTTAGGTGGAGGACCAATCTCTTAAAAATTATCCAAACATACATGTATTGCCCGCTTTTTAATGGAATCCAAAGTTATCCTATTAGATAAAGACCATGAAGAAGCTGATGGCTCCAAAATTTCTTGAAATATACTCCTTATTAGACCAAACCTTTGACACCAGTACGTATACACTGTGATAGTCAAGCGGCGATAGGTAGGGTAGGGAGCATGGTGTACAATGGTAAATTTTGTCATATAAGATGGAGACATAATACCGTTAGAGAACTATTCTCTAATAGAATTATCACTGTTAGCTATGCGATGTCAAAGGATAAAGTGTCGGATCCACTTACAAAAGGTCTATCTAGAGAGGGAGTTGAGAGATCATAGAAGGGAATGGGTTTATGGCCTAGGACAAGTCATCATGATGGTAACTCTACCTAGCAGACTGGAGATCCCAAGAGATAGGTTTAAGGAGATAAAAAAAGTTGTGACTGACGGTTTAATATTATCAATATACTCAATCCATTCTCGTGATGAAGACAATGTTCAGAGAACAAGGATAAGACTTATGGTTTGAAGATTTTTAATGGTTTCTAAGTTTGGCAGGTTTGACCAAATAGTTTGATCTATAGTATTAAATGTTTAGGAATCACCTATATGAGGATGAAGTGAAATCCGCCTTAAGTAAAATATTAGTAAAAACCTATTCTCTATGCTCTCATAAAACTAGGACGTGCTTATGGATGAAACGAACAAAACAGTGAGAACCATAAATGGTAAAAGGTTGATTGTATGACTTGTGTTGTCTAAGTGTATATTAAAGTTTGACAGTTCAAAGATATCAAATCTACCAATTGACCGAGTGCATCCGATGCATGTTCACTATGAAATATTCGAAGGAAAACCTATTGATCCAGATGCAATCAGTCTTTGTTTGTTGATCAAACACTTGCCCCTAAATTCTTTGTTAAAATAGTAATTTTTCATTCATGTGGGGGATTGTTGGGCTTTTAAGAGGTGTGAATGGAAAATGAATAGGTGTTTTTTCCAGAAAGACACTAAGAAAGAGGATGCAATTTGAATATGCACCTTTTCAGATTGGATGGTTATGACTTTTTCAAAGAGTTGCATCTTTATGAAGGAGTGCACCTTTCTAAACCATTGCTTCTCTTCATGAAGCAATACCTTGATGGCTATAAATACCTGGATTTTTTCTCAGGTAAAGACAATTTTTTTTTAGTTGAAAAACAATCTTCTTCTTTTTCTAAAAATTCTCGTATGATCATCAAATCGTTGAGTGTGTTCGAAGTTTCTGAAAATTTGAGGTACTGCTATTTTCAGAAAGAGAATCTTTTATCCTGGGAGGAAAGATTTCATAACCTCGAGTAATTGAGGTAATAAATTCCTTAAGGACACACGGTGTATTCGATGGACTTGATTCTAATATTTTCCGCTTTATCTTTTTTTTCTTAAAATTGATAAATACTTCATTTTGATAGTTTAATTGATTATTCATTTGAACTTGTGTTTGAAGTTGTTGGAACTTCATTGTAGTTCTTGAAATAGTTTTGAACTTAGTATTGAAGTTAGTATTAAATCATATAGATTTTGTACCTAGTATAACACATACATCAATGGAAATCCATTAAATGGATTCAGAGATGCTTCCCAGGTGATGACCCCATCATGCCATCTTGCATCCGCCACAAAATTCCTTTATTTTTTCTATTGCATTTTAAGCTTATAAGTTAGTTTTAAAATTTTAATCCAAACCATGTGTAAATCCCTCTTCCTTTACCTATACTTCTCGACCAATCTTCTCACAAAGTGGATTGCCTCTGCCGTCGAGCGACAAGGCATAAATCAAAACTGATTCTTCGAAAAGGACACGACCCTCCTCAATCTCCGCTCAACCACCCTCTCCCAAATCTTCATAGTGTGACTCAACAACTTAATACCCCTATAGTTGTTGCAACTCTGAATGTCACCCTTGTTTTTATACAATGGAATCATCGTACTTCATCTCCAAGCCTCAGGCATTTTTACAGACTAGAAAATGTCATTAAACAAATTAGTCAACCAGCTCAAACCAGCTCAACCAGTAAACTTCTAAAAATCCATAAAAATTTTGCCAGGCCCTGTCGCCCTGCCACTCCGCATCCTACTAATATCCTCTCTAACCTCTTTAATCTTAAAACGTCTACAGTAACCGAAATCTCGATTATCCTCTGAGTGCTCCAGCTCCCTAGCTCAATGCTTCTGTCCCCTCCCCGTTTAATAAGCCATGAAAATACTCCTTCCATCTCTTCTTAATGTGGACATCCTCCACCAAAACTCTCACATTCTCCCCCTTAATTCACTTCACTAGATCAAGGTCACGACCCTTTCGCTTCCTAGCTTTAGCCAGCCTATACAATCTCTTTTCCCCATCTTTCTCCTCTAATCCCGCATACATGCTCTCAAATGTTGTTGTCTTAGGTGCCGTAATTGCTAACTTGGCCTCCTTCCTTTCTACTTTGTACACCTCCCTATTCACCCGTTTCTCCTCTTCATCCTTACTCTCAATAAACTTAACATACGTCTCATTCTTACTCTTCACTTTCTTTTTAACTTCTTCATTCCACCACCAGTCCCCTTTATGCCATCCTACCCGACCCATCGAAACACCCAACATTTCTCTTTCAGTCTCCGTGATGCAACTGGAAGCCCTATCCCACATAACATCCACGTCCCCCCTGCACTCCCATACTCTCTTTCCTGCCACCTTTTCCGTTATCTCCAGTGCACTAATTGGCGTCAAGCCTCCCCACTTAATTCTAGGTCGTTCTTCCCAGGACCTTTTCTTCTTTCTTTTCTTGATTATCAAGTCCATCACCAGAAGTCTGTGTTGGGTCGAAAGATGCTCACTCGAGATGACTTTACAGCCCTTACAAAAGGCCCTATCCCCTTCCTAAGCAGCAAAAAGTTAATCTGAGTTTTGGCAATCACGCTTCAGAAGGTAATCAAGTGATCCTCTTTCTTTGGAAAACTTGAGTTCACAACCACCAGCCCAAAAGACTTCACAAACTCCAACAGAGCAGCTCCTTCCTCATTCCTATCACCGAAACCAAAACCTCCATGCACATCATCATAGCCTCCCGATAAAACTCCAATGTGCCCATTGAAGTCCCCTGCTATGACAATCTTCTTCGACCTAGGAACGCTTCTCACCACCTCGTCCAAAGTCTCCCAAAAACTCACTTTCACCTTCTCATCCAAGCCCGTCTGTGGCGCATAAACACTACACACATGCAAAGTAAACTCCCCAACGACCAGCTTAATTGTCATCAGCCTATCACTGACCCTCCTGGCCTTCCCCACCTACCCTATAAGATCCTCGTCCACTAAGATGCCCACTTCATTCCCCCCACCTCTCACTCTCTGAGTACCACATCTTGAACCCCACCTATTCTTAAAATTGTCCTCAAATAACGTCTGCACTCATAATGGGTACTTATTGGTCAGTTTGGTTTAATTTATATATTGTCGATTCAGTTTATCCATAACCAGCATGTTAATTGATAATAAATTATCATCACTTTCATAAGCGTTTGAGACAAATGATAATAAGGGACAAACGTGCTATGCACGTTTCCATAGATTTGTATTTTAAAAAGTGACCACATCTTTCTTTATGGCTTAAGTTTAATTTTTTTGTTGTCTTCTGCCGAACATATATATAAAGTGTTACAGCATTTCATTTCTTTTAACAGCTCTCTTTTTCTTATCTAATATATTTTCTGAACTTTATTCGTACTTAATTAGTCCATAATTGAATAGAATGCAACTGATAAAATATCAAGTGATTAAATCTCCACCATGCTAAATGACATAATCGTAAAATGAAGAAAAGGTTACTAGTTATCTACTAGTTATCCAAATACAAGTTATCCACGCAAGTTACCCAAGTTATCCGCACCCCCCTACAATTGATATCAGAGCTATGTTATTTAAAAAATGTACAAGCTATTATTTAAAAAATATACAAGCTATTTAATTATAAGCTATTATTAATTACGTTATCTTGTTGTTATTTATTTATTGAATATGAGAAGACCATTTAAAAATATACAAGCCTTTAGAAAAACAAAAAGAATTTTAATTAGTTACTACCTAGAATATAAGAAGTTAAATAAAATAAAAGAAACCCCCCACAGATTAGCTTACTTAATTACCTTAATATCTAGCAATGAGGCAAAATTAATAATCCATTTAAAATCTAGAAGAATGAGATATATACTACCTAATTGTGATAAAATCAGATTTTGGTATCCACCGAAATATTATAAATATTGTACAGATGAATAACATAACAAAATCCCAAAAATATAAAGAACTAAAATAAATAATATCTGAAAAATGAAAAGAATTAAAAATAAGAAAAGAAAGACTACAATATAATGTGATTGTTGGAGTATGCCAAAAATTAATAAAAGCACAAAAGAGAGAAATATCATATTTAGAATCACAAATAGATAGTCTAGAATACATATATCAACATGATCTATACACTATCAAGTAGATAAAATGAACAAAGAAGAATTTATAATAGATGAAAAAACATATGAAAATCATGAAGGATTAAAAATAAGAATAGTATTTTCTAATTTAGGAAGAAGATATAAGAAAATAAGTGAATATTTATACTTAATGTTAGAAAAAGAAGAGTTAAAATTAGAAGATAAATTAACAGTCATGGTAAGAATAATAAGAGAAAACGAAGAAATAAACATGAAAAAAGAAATAGATAAAATAAAACAACAGACTACAGAAGAAATACAAAAAATAGAAAAAACTAAAAATAATAGGATTGCTGAATTAGAAAAAGAAGTACAAATGCTAAAAGATTTGTATGAAAAAAGACAGAAAGAAAAAAAAGAAAAGGATAAAGAACAAAAATTATTAATTGAGATAAATCAATTTAACAAAAAATTAGAAAATAATGAAATAGAAATAAATACAATAGATGCTGGCGAAATAGATAATTATGATTCAGAAGATAGTGAAACATATACAAAAATCTTAACAAATATAGAAAAGCTAGAAATAAAAAATGAAAAACAAGAAGTAATCAATAAAGAAAACTTAGAAAATACAAACACAGAAATAAACACTTTTGATAAAAAAAGACGATGAAAAAATAATACCTAGTACATCAAAAATAAGAAAACCTACATATTACTATAAAAATAAGTTTAAAAAATATAACCTAAGGGATTAATATAACAAATGGACACCAAAACAAATAATTAATAAAAATTATAACTTCTTAGACCTAGATTGTGTAATAGATGTAGATAAAATGATACAATTATGGATAGGATATATAACAAAATAATTATTAGACAATGGTATAAATATAATAGATACACCAGAATATATAGAAAGAACACTAATAGGAACAGCAAAATTATGATTTTTAAATATAACTAAAGATAGTAAAAAGGTATTAAGGAATGATAAAAAAACAGAAGAAACAACAGTAACTAAACTAACACCTATAGACTTAATGAAAAAAATATGAAATGGCTATAAGAGATGAATTTAGCAGTATGGCAACAGAAGAAGAAGAACAAAACAAAGGAAAAGATACGAATAGGAATTTAATGTTAAAACTAGCAATATGTAATATGTGCTATATAGATGAATGTACGTGCGCATTTAAAGAATACTACTATAAGGGAGCATATAATACAGAAGAAAGTAAAGAAGTTAGAAGATTATATTTTAGTAAATTACCTGAACCATTTAGTTTATAAATAATAAAGAGTTGGGATGAAACAAACATAGTAGATACTCTGGGAGCAAGAATAAAATTTCTACAACAATGGTATAGAAATTTATGTAAAAAATACAGAGAAGAAATGAAAATGGAAAAAACATTAATAAAAAATTTAGCATGTTGCAAAGATAAAATAGCTCCTTAATTTGGATGTGAAGAAAGATATTATAAGAAAAGAAAAAGGCATAAGAAATATAAGAAATACAAAAAATCAAAATATAAGTATAAGAAACTAAGAAAAAGATATTATGTAAAAAATTATAAATATAAAAGACCATATAGGAGAAAGAAATCTATAAAAGAATGTACTTGTTATAATTGTGGAAAACTAGGACATTTAGCTTGAGATTGTAAAATGTCTAAAGACCCAAAAAAGAAATAAATATCAGAAATAAAGATAGAAAATGCAGAATATATGCAAATAGATTATATAGATTACGAATTAGAAAGTGAAGATAGTATATATGAAATTTCGGAGAATGAAACAGATAATGAAATAGATAGTGAATTAAATTAATCAAATGACTGGAGAAAATATAAAAATAATAACAAAGGAAGAATATTTAAATGAAGAAGGAATAGATCAGAAAATAATATTTGATATTAATATATTTGACGAAATAAAAGGAAAAGAATTAGATTTAAGTGTAGAAAAATATTTAAAATACCAACAATAAAAAACATATTTAGTAGACGAAAAGAAGAATACTACGTAGTAAGCCAAAAAGAACATGTAATAGACTGTAGATATGCAAAATGTAGAGCTAGTATACCACTAGTAACAAAAAGAATAATTAATAAAGAAATAAACGATATAAAAAGTAAAGACCCAATAAAATACGTACACCTTAGAGGAATAGAGATATTAATAAAAACATATTTTAGAGAAGGAATAGATACACCAATAGAATTATATTTAGCAGATGATAAAATTATAAAACCTATAGAAAAAAGTATAATAACTGCCATAAGAGGAAATTTAATATACCAAAAATTTTAATTTATAATAAGTACAAATTATTCAGTGGCAATAACAGATAAAAACATAGATAAATCATTAGTATTATATTGGAAAATATCAAGAATAGAACTAACCCCAGGAAGTAAAATATTTACAGCAAGATGTAAAAATCTATATGTATTAACAACAAAATATAAAATAACGGGAAAAAATAAAATTAATAACATACAAATAGAAAGTCCTTTTGAACAATTTGTAAAAACAATTGATAACAATGATTATAGTTACAAAGACATGGATATAGAAGAAGATTTAGAAATAATAAATGATAGAATACGTACAACAAAAAGAATAGTTTTTGAAAAAACAAAATCATCAGGATCATCGAAAAGAACAAATCATGAATAACTTCAACAGTTAATTTAACTCAATATTATATAACGGGAATAATAAATGAAAAAGAATATTTAATACTTCTAAATACAGGACAAGAAGAAAATTATATAGTAAAATATCTAGTAAAAAATGAAGAAATAAAATTTAACAGTAATATATGTCCAGATCTACCAAGAAGTTTAATAACTATTAAAGACACAACAGAAAAAATAATAATAATAAGAGTTAGAAAAATAAAAATAGAATTTGAAATAAAGGAAGATATGTAAAAAACAGACATAATATTAGGAATAAAATGATTAAACCAAGTAAAACCCTACAATATAGAACATACACAAATAACCATAACCTATAACAGAGAAAAATTATTAATAAAAAGAGCTTTGACATGATATGAAAATATATGTACTTATGAAAATAATAGTAGAAGGATATTATAATAGATATTATACACCTATGATAGAAATAGGAGCAAAAGCCAACTTATGTAGATATAATTGTTTACCAAAAGACAAATGGGATAAGCTAAAAACACCAATAGTAGTAAAAAAAATTAATAATGAAAGAAGCTTAATTACCTATAAAGATAGAAATGTAAAAATACAAGTATGGGATAATATATTAACAATAGAAGAGATCTATAATTATGAACTAACATCAAAAGATATGCTTTTAGGAATGTCATTTTTAGATAAACTATACCCACATATAATAACTAGAACACACTGGTGGTTTACAACCCCATGTAAACAAAAGGTAAGAGCAAAAAGAGTTATTAATAAAATAAGAAAGAAAACTGATTGGATAAAAGGAAGTGAAAAAATCATACAAAAAATAGAAAATATAAAAAATACTGAAGACACAATAGAACTAGTTATATTTTCAATAAATAAAGAAGAAATAACTATATTTTCAATAAATAAGGTAGAAATGATAAAGAAAAAATTAAGACAACTATACAGTGAAGATCCATTAAAAGGATGGGAAAAACATAAGACTATTGTAAAAATTGAGCTAATAGATAAAAATAGTATAATAACCCAAAAACCATTAACATATAACTTTGATGATTTAAAAGAATTTAAAATGCATATAGATGAATTATTAGAAAAACAATACATACAAAAAAGTAATAGTAAACACAATGGTCCAGCATTTATAGTAAATAAACATAGTGAATAAAAAAGAGGAAAAAGTAGAATGGTTATTGATTATAGAAACCTAAATGCAAAAACTATTACATATAATTATCCAATACCAAATAAGATATTAAAAATAAGACAGATACAAGGATATAATTATTTTAGTAAGTTCGATTGTAAATCAGGATTTTACCGTTTAAAGCTAGAAGAAGAATCTAAAAATTAACTGCATTTACAGTACCACAAGAATTTTATGAATGAAATGTGTTATCATTTGGATATAAAAATGCACCAGGTATATGTCAACACTTTATGGATAGTTATTTTAAACAACTACCTAATTGTATAGTATACATAGATGATATACTATTATACACAAAAACTAAAGAGGAACATTTAAAATTACTAGAACAATTTGCAGGTATAATAGAAAATTCAGGAATAAGTTTAAGTGAAAAGAAAGCCAAAATTATGAAAAACCAGATAGAGTTTTTAGGAATACAAATAGATAAAAGTGGAGTAAAAATGCAACAACATATAGTACAAAAAATAATAAGTTCAAAAGAAGAATTAGATACAAAAAAGAAATTACAATCATTTTTAGGATTAGTAAACCAAGTAAGAGCACATATACCAAAACTAGCAGAAAACCTAAAGCCATTACAGAAAAAAATTTAAAAAGAATGTAGAATATAATTACAACGAAGAAGATAAAAAACAAGTTCAGAAAATAAAAATACTTTGTAAGGAATTACCAAAATTATAATTTTCAGATGAAAATAAAAAATTTACATACATAGTAGAAGCAGACGCAAGTGAATATAGTTATGGAGGAGTACTTAAATATAGATATGAAGAAGAAAAATTAGAACATCATTGTAGATACTACTCAGGAACGTTTAATGAAACAAAAATAAAATGAGAGATAAATAGAAAAGAATTATGCTCATTATATAAATATTTATTAGCATTTGAGCCATATATTGTATATAACAAGTTTATTGTACGAACAAATAATACACAGGTACGTTGGTGGTTAACAAAGAAAATATAAAATCAGTTACAACAAAGGAAATTCGGAGACTAGTATTAAACATATTAAATTTTACATTTACAAATGAAGTAATCAAAACTAACAAGAATGTTATTGCAGATTACATATCAAGACAAAGCTACACAAACTGATATAATAGAAGATGATGCTTTAGAAAAGATACTCAAAACCCTAACTACACTTTCAGTGAAAGTGGATAGTATGAGTAATGAAATAGAAAAACTAAAGACTAATGAAGTTAAACTGAAGTCTACAGCTATGACTCAGATAACTCAGCAGTGTGCAGAGCTATGTCGATCGGAAGACAATAAAATTTCAGAGCTAAAAGGAGACGTTGGGACACTCCATAAAACCCATAACATTTATCAATCTACAATTGCAGGTACAAGCAAAAGAGTTAGTGGACAAAGATATCAGAACATGAACATGAACAAGATATTTGAAAAACCATTTATACCAAAAACACAAAAAGACCTCTTATTCATACCCCTACAAACTACCACATATCGAGAAAGTTTAAACCAAGACAGAAAAGCCTGTAACTATATAACTCGAGCATACATAGAAAATATCCACAAAATACAGACTTATCTAAACCTTAACCCCAGAGCTACAAATATCCAAGAACCAAACACAAACTATATAACCCAAAAATTACAAGGTTACAACAAGTTAATCGCACTACCGAAAACCAACCCAAGCTTAGTTAAAACTTGTTCAGTTATGGATTATTAAATACCGTATATACCCAAGAAGGAAATGAACTAACAGCTATACCAGAATTATATAGAGCCTTCGCCACTTATAAGAAAATAACCAAAGGAAATCTATTTTTTATAAAGTTTTATACCGCACCAGTAGAGATATTATATGACGAAATTAAACCAGTTATACAAGTTGTAAAAATAGGATTAACTAGAGATATGATTATACCAGAAGATATTGTTCAACAGCCAGAGATACCTAAAGTTGAGATACCTGATTTTTATGCAAATAAACGAATTATTGAAATATCTTCAATTGTTCAAGAATTAGCAAATAACTACCTAAATGGGAACCCAATATGGAGTTATTATTCAAGATATCATCAAATGATTTATTCAAATTCAAGGGAGCTACGACAGTCAAATATGGAAGAAGCTAGACAATGGATTTTGACACTACTCAATCCAGAAAAACAACCAACTACAAGAGCAATTAAGAGGAGATTTATTTCAGAAGAATTATTAACAAGATATTGTAAAATAATAGGACACAAATATCCAGACCACCTATGCTCCAAATGCAATGGAGAAAATAATGTGATTCCAGAAGTCTAGCTAGAATAAAAGAAAAAATCAACCAAGAAGATAAGAACGCCAGCTAGGAGATGAACGACAAAAGATATAAAGCAACACTGACCGATGAAGAAATAATAAAAGAAAGAAGACAAAGCATTGAAATATTAAAATGACATATGGAGAAAAAAGATAACTTTGTGGAATATGAAATATGTAAATTATGTAAATATTTAATAGCATTTACTATTTCTAGACTAACCTTTTTGACTTTTCTTGAATCATGTATTAGTTTTTTGGCACTTGCCATTATTTGCTTTTTTACTTTTTTGACAAATGTAAAGATAGGACCATTATTAGTTCTTTACTTTTTTGACAGATGTAAAGTTAGGAATAGTATTTTCCATATTTTAGGATTATAAATATGTAAATCATATGGCAAACAAAAGACAAGACTTTCATATGTTGAAAACAAGTCTTCTCTCTTGTACACAGAAAAGTTTGAATATTTAATAAAAACAGATATATTTCTAAGGAAAAGCTATGGATGAGCAAAACATAGATTTATTAAATCTACCAGAACAGGTATTTTCATTTATAATTATGAATAGCTAAATTCATAAATTCATGACAATCATGATATAATAAAATAAGTTCATGTTAGTTACTTTATAGTAGAATTATTCGAAGAATAACATGTTAAAAAGTTTATTAGTAAAGTGGAAAAAGAGAAAAATTCCCAAGAAGTATGCCATCCTAAAGGTGAAACCGGTTAGACAAAGAAGCTGTGATAGGGGAGTAACCAGAGTAGAGGCGCTGTTTAGGAAAAAAATATCTGGATTATCATGCTAATAGTGACCGAAGAACATGTTATTTAAGAATAATCTAGTATATAGTGATCTAAGATAATCATATTTTATTATGTATATAGTTGAAAGGAATATTTTAAAATAGGATCATATGAAAAAGAATGACTACCTACTTATATGATGAAATGATAGATAAATTTAAGATACTTGTTTTATATGTACTTAAGGATATAGAAATAGTAGATATAAGAAAGATCATATGGAAAAAAATATTTGATAAATATATTATGACTAGAATAAATTACATACCACACCTACCTACCTACATGCCAAACCTACGCATCAACCATGATAAACTACGAATATTGGAAAATGGATATGAAAAATATATAATTAATGGAAAAACTAATGAAAACAAATTTAGAAGAATATATAAGAACTAAAAATATAAAATACATAGAATACCTTAATGAAAATACAGAAGAATTAATAATATTAAAACAAACAACTAAAGAATATTATGAAAAAATATTTAATCAAGTCTAGATGACAGATAATCTTAAAATACTTGTTTTATATATACTTAGAGATATAGAAATCATAGACGTAAAGAAAATAATATGGGAAAAGATATGAAATTTTGAGGATGAAGATGAAGAGTTATTAAGTTCTATAGAAAACCTACACTTATATAATGAAAGCTACTGCTCATATTTAGATAGTTATTATTCAGATGGATATTATACAGATTAAAAATGTTAGAATATATAAGAAGAGTCCGAGGGAAACAAAGTTGGCTATACGAAGAAATTAATTATAGAAAATAGCTTAGAAGAGGAAGAAAACAATTAAAAGAAAGATTAATTTGGATAGATAAAACCTTGGAACAACTAGAATTAAAAGATAGTTTAGATTATAATTTAGACATAGAATTATTCATAGAATAAAATGACAGGATAATTAACGAAATAAATAACCTAGAATTTAATATCAGATATAGTACAATTAGAATAAATTATTACAAAGAAATTTGCATTATTACAACTATTGTAGGATAAAATGATAAACTACGAATACTTAGAATATTGGAGACAAGATATGGAGCAAATAAGATTAATAGAAACACTTATGAAAAAGAATCTACTTGACTACATAAAAACTAAGAATATGGAACATATAGTATACCTTAAAAATAATATAGAAGAACTAATAAGGTTAAAACAAATAATTAAGGAATGCTATGACATAACATTTCAACTAACATGATAGAACTAGTAAGTACTAGTCATCTAATAGTTATCCAAATACAAGTTATCCACGCAAGTTCCTTATTTCAGGAACTTATAAGGGATATCTTAGCAATTAGGACTTGCGTGCTAGAATCGTATGTTTATTATTGAAATTATCTATGATTCTAGAGAAGTCAAAATTACAAATTTGCAAGTTCCAAATATTTGTTTGTTCAAAGCTTAAAGCATTATATAATTTCATTTAACTTTAGAATGTTAGTCAGAAAAAATTTCAAGAGAATAAAAGTCTTTCTAACATATTGATTGCCATTTGTACCCCATACATCATAGCCTATTATTATCCAAAAAAAAATTAACTACTTTTATAATATTTTTTCTGTCACAATTTATGTGACACAGTTCAAATTTTGGAAGTCCAAAAACTTAATTTTGACCATAAATTCAAGCACTAAATCTTCAAAAAAGATTAAAATAAAATTTTCATATCTGAATACTACGTAAAAAATGATAAGTCGCAATAATTGACTAACCAAAATATTTAAAAGATATATAAAAACTTATGATAAAAGAAAAGACTCATTTGTATCTCAAAATTTAAAATATGTCACATAAGTTAAGACCAAGTAGTGTATATCATTTTCCTTATGCATATACATGCTTATTTTCTTGTAACCTTTTATACACCAATTTAACTTCATTGAAGAGAAGAAAGAAAGAAGAAAGAAAGACTAGAGAAAGAATGAAAAATAAATAAAAAATATAAAAATTTTCAATAATAAACGATAATTAAGCTTTAGAATTTTCACGTTATAAAAAGGCTAACAAGTACATATATTACGTTTGGACACTTAAATCTCACTTCATGCTATTGATTGGGCAACAAAATTTAAAAATTAAAGAAAAAATTTTAAATTTTATTATAAAAAATAAGTGATAAATATTTATAAAAATATTTAAAGTCAAAAAATTAATAGACATAAAAATTTATCATTCTTTTTAGACTGAATTCCCAATTAAAAATAAAGAGTGTCACATCTTTTTAGACTGAACTAGAAGTAAAGAGTACCACATAAATTTAGTGGTTGAGGAAATAACATACAGATCTATAATTGGGCGTCGGGTTTAAATTCAATTGAAACGTGGTCCAAATAAGCACACTCCTTTAAAAAAAAAAAAGAGCCTAGCACAATCTCTGACTGGTCAATAGTCAATGTCAAACAAAGCCTGGAGGCCCTTCTTAGTTGGCTCAATATGTTTAAAAAACACTATTCCCTTCGTTTCAGAATAAATAAATTATTGGAGTATTTGTTAGTATTTTTAAATAAGTAAATTATTGAATTTTTTTTTAAATTTATTTTTATGATTTGACAATCAATTAACTTTTGAAAAAGTATTACAAGGTCAACTTTTTATTTTTTTAGGGTAAAAATAAAAAATTATATTAAATTTATATCTTTAATATTTTTTTCTTAATCTTTATGCTAAAATTTAATAATTTATTTATTATGAAACGGATAGAGTATTTCAAAGCCGAAGGATATTCGAAGTTGACTTTTGTATTACAAGAAATGTTTGAGTGGGTCGTGCAACGCAAGTATTGAAGTTGACGTAATGTTTATTGATGGAAGGATTTATTTGACTAATTGGAAATAAATGCATGCAATGAAAGGAGGGGCTTTAGTAAAAAAAACTCTTTTTATACTATAAAATAGTTTAAACTATGATGTTGCATTTTAATATTACTAGATTAGGTGTTCGCGCTTCGCGCGTGTACCTTATTTTATTGAGTCAAATGTTATACTAAATAGAATATTTGTTTAAATAATAAAAATGAATACAATAATTAAATTCAACATCTTTTGAACAATTTATTTAATTAAATTTAACATTTACAAAAAAATTTGTCAAAGTCGATCGACATTCATCTGCCACCTACAACTGCAACAAATAATACAATGATAGAGACATCAAAACAATATAATTAAGTCTAACTTTTACAGAAAATTTTTTCTCAAAGCCGTCTGACACGCATCTACTATCTGTAAACTATAACAAAATAATATGATAATAGAAATATCAAAATAATACAACTAAATTTAACCTTTACACCAAAAAAATTCTCAAAAATAGAGATAGAAAAACAATACAATTAAACCTAATCTTTACCTAAAAAAATGCATCAAAGCCGACCGTTATTCATCTACCACTTGTAAATTACTTGAATGAAAATAAAGAAGATATATATACATACACGTTGAATTCTATTACTAAGCATCTACCAATCTAGATATACAATCGAATCAAGTTAAATGAGCATCAATCGTATTTTCCCAATAAGTGAATCGATTTCTTCTCTAGTTTAACGTGCATCTCAATATTTATAGAAGTATTTTCTTAATACAGTCCTATTTTAGGATTATTTTTCTATCCTATTTTAGGAGTATTTTTCTAATAAAAATATTAATTGATTCTCCTTCCATATATTTTAGGAGCCTCATATATTTTATGAGAAAAGAAATTCCTTAGGGGAGCTCAAAGAAGTCCATACTTATGACGAACTTAGCTTGGTGAAATCTGAAAAGGAGAAGGTTTTACATACGATGCATAAGTTAGTAAAACCAATTTTGATGTTTAATTATTTTTTCTGTATTAATGACACTTTTTATACGAAAGTCAAACTTCCGTATTTCTTTTTCCTTTTATAATAGAATATTTTTAAATTGAATTGCTTAAAATTAATATTTTACCAAACTATACTATTTTTAAAATTTTATTTTTAGATTGAAAAAAAAAGGTGCATTTGTATTCGTATAGAAAGTTTTCAAAAGTTGCCTTCAATAAACAAAGATGTAAAAGAATCTTTTTTCATATATTTTAAGAGTCCTTAATTCAAATATATTTCTTCTTATATATTTTAGGAGTTCAGTTAATATTATATATATAATTAAATAATAGTTCAAAGAAAAATAGTGAAAAAATGATTTTGTAAAAAACAGAGACTTTTAATGAAGGGTAAAAAGTTCAAATCACTTTTCTAAGGGTCTTCACACTTTTAATATATTATAAATTATTATTTAATATTAATATAATGCATGATTCTTGAAAGCTATGCAACATTATAGTATATTAGTATTGCTGTTACTTTTCATGGCTGTTACCTTCATTACTAATACCATTATTTGGCATGTCACACACGTTGCATGGCTGATTTTTTAGCATTCAATTCCCATTTATTTGCGTCTTTAAACACATAGTTAGTGGTGGTAGAATGTGGACATAAGTTTCATGTAACTCTTATAACATCCACTATTATTCTACCTCTTTAATTTTGTAACCTTTTTAACTCTTGTAACTTCTATGTCATTTATCCCCCACTACTTCTTCCTATTCATTACACGAGAGACTTTCTCTCCTATAAACAGAGGTGGTCTTGCATATATTCTACACACAAGATAATAGAGAGTTCACAAAAGATAGTAAGAAAAATAGTTCATTAGTTGAAAGGAGGTGTTCTTTTTGTAGAGCTTTGAACTCAACTCTTGTCCAAAGTTATTGAGTTGTTCTTTGGGAAAAGGTTGTTGTATCCTGGAGGGGATAAATTAAAAAGATTACTGTTGAACCGGTAAAACAATTGGCTGCAGTGGGCTTGAATCTCCTTAAAGAGAGCGAAATATCCGTGCCCTAGCCGAAGAAGAAGAAGAAGATAATTTTTATTTTTTCTTCTCTTGTAATTTTTTTCTGTTGTAATTTTATATAAATATCACCAATAATTCTAAGGAGATTCAATGTCAACAATCGAAAAACCCGCGGATGTCAAAATGGGAGATCTTAGCAAGCCATTTCGATTAAACGGTACTCACTTCAAAAGTTGGAAGGGTAGAGTGATTTTCTACTTAAGTCTTCTCAATGTTTCCTATGTGTTAACTGGGAAGAACCCAAACAAAGTAGATAGCTCTTTTATCACCGACAAAGAACTTATCTTTCTTCAAGAAAAAGTTGAAAAGTACGATGGTGACTACTACAAATATCGGTATTTTCTTGTTAATTGTCTATCTGATAATTTTTATGATTATTATTATAGAACTTACTCTAGTGCAAAGAAAATTTGGAAAGCCTTGCAAATTAAGTATGATACTAAGGAGGTCAGAGCGAAAAAATATGCGGCTAGTAGATTTTTTTATTTCCAAATGGTGGACAACAAATCAGTGTAGACGAAGCTCAAGACTTCATAATGATTGTTGGAGAGATCAGGTCCGAGGAAGTCAAAATTGGAGATAACCTTATTGTTCATGGCATAATTGATAAACTTTCACCTTCGCGGAAGGAATTTCGAAAAACTATACGCCACAAGAAAAAGGAAACTTCTCTTGAGACTTTGATAATGAGAATCTGCATGGAAGAAGAATCAAGGGGCTAAGATGCACCTTTGCAAACAAAAGAGAACAACATCACACCGATGGTAAATTTAACTTCTTCAAATAATGCTGCCCCTGAAACTAAAAAAATACAACTTTGAAGCCTAAGAAGAAAAAATTCAAGAAAAATGATGGTAGACATCCCAAGGACAATAATGGTGGAAACAACCAAGAAAAAAATCAACATGTACAAGAAAAATGATTGTGCTTTGTCTGTGGCAAGAGTGGTCGTATTGCTTGATTTTGTAAATTTTGGAAACCTGGGCCTACACCTCAGGAAAACGTTGCCGAAGAACCATTTGTTGCAGTGATAACAGACATACACATGATGGAGAATGTTGATGGATAGTGGGTTGACTTTGGTGCAAACCGTCATATGTTTTATGACAAAGACTGGTTTAAAAAATATACTCATTTTGAGGAGCCCAAAACCATCATGCTTGGAGATTCTCACACAACTCAAGTTCTTGAAACGGGAGATGTCGAGTTGAGGTTTACTTCTGGAAAGATATTAATATTGAAAGACGTACTTTATACTTCTGAGAAAAAATTTAATGTCTAATTTTCTTGTTAATAAAATAGCCTTCAAACAGATTATTGAATCTTATCAATATGTAATTGTGAAAACTAATGTTTTTGAGGGAAATGGGTATGCACGAGATGATATATTCATGTTGAATGTTGAAATGAATAAAACATCTACTTCTGTTTATATGCTTTCTTCTACTAATTTTTGGTATGCTCATTTGTGTCATATAAATGATCGTTATGTGGAAATCATGAGTAGTTTAGGATTAATTTTAGTGATCAAAAAGAATTTTGAAAAAACGTGAGGCTTGTAGTAAAGCTAAAATCTCAAAAAGGCCTCATTGCTTGTAGTAAAGCTAAAATCTCAAAAAGGCCTCATTTCCAAGTTGAAAGAAAAACTGATTTATTAGAATTAGTTCATACTGATATTTTTGAACTTGGAGAAATTTTAACTCGTGGAAAAAATAGAAGTTTTATCACTTTCATTGATGATTTATCTAAATTTACATATGTTTACTTAATAAAAAATAAAAAGCGATGCTTGTGAGAACTTTAAAACTTTTCTCCATGAAGTTGAAAATCAGTTTGGAAGAAAAATAAAAAGAATAAGAAATGATAGAGGCCGTAAATATAAGTCACATGAGTTTAATTATTTTGTTAGATCACTGGGTATAATTCATGAAACTACTACTCCTTATTCTCATGCATCTAACGGTGTAACAGAAAGAAAGAATAGAACTTTGGTTGAGTTAACTAATGCCATGTTAATTGAGTCTAGTGCACCTTTAAGTTTTTGGGTTGAAGTAGTTTTGACTGCTTGTTATGTATTGAATCGTGTGCCTCATAGAAAGAATAAACTAACACCTTTTGAGTTGTGGAGAGGTGATAAGCCAAATTTGGGACATCTAAGAGTTTGGGGTTGCTTAGCCTATGTAAGGTTAATGGATCCTAAAATCTCTAAGTTGGGTAAAAAAGTTACTACTTGTTCTTTCCTTGGTTATGCTTCAAATAGTACAACCTATAGTTTTTTTAATCTTGAAGATAATGTGATAATAAAATCTAGTGATGCTATTTTTCATGAAAATAAATTCCCTATTGATTCTAAAAATAGTGGGGGTCGAAAGACTAAAGAAAGTATTTTCTCACTACCTAGTTCTTCTACTTCTACTTTTAAAAAAAAGAAAATGATGATTTTGAGTTAAGAAGGAGTAAACGAGCTAGAGTGGAAATTTTTTTTGGTCCTGATTATTATGTTTTTAACATTTGAGATGACCCTTTAAATTTAAAAGAAGCTTTGTCTTCACATGATGCTATTTTCTAGAAAGAGGCTGTAAATAATGAAATGGAATCACTAATTTCCAATAAAAATTAAAAGCCAGTTGATTTACAATCGGGTTGTAAAACAATCGGATGTAAATGGGTCTTACGTAAAAGAATTAAAACCGGATGGATCTGTTGATAAATATAAGGCTAGGCTAGTGGCTAAAGGTTTTAAGCAATTAAAAGACCTAAAATTTTTTTATACTTTTTTACCGGTAACTAGAATTACATCCATTAGACTTTAGTTGCTATTGCGGCAAATTTGATTTACAAATTCATCAAATGGATGTAAAAATTGCTTTTTTAAACGGTGACCTAAATGAGGAGATTTACATAGAACAACCCGAGTGTTTTGTTGAAGCTGACAAAGAAAGCAAAATATGTAAACTTAATAAATCCCTAGATGTCTTCAAAAAGGAACCAAAGAAATGACATGAAAAGTTTGATTCCTGCATGATTGATAATGGTTTTAAAACAAATGAGTGTGATAAGTGCATATATCATAAGTCTTGAAATAATTTACATATTATTATTTACCCATACATTGATGATTTATTGATCTTTGGCTCTAACATAAATGTTATTGGTGAAACTAAAAATATTCTTAGAAACCATTTTGATATAAAAGATCTTGGTAAGACAAATTTTACTATAGGAATAAAAATTACTAGAACATATGATGGAATTTTTCTTGACCAGTCACATTATGTTAAGAAAATATTGAAAAAATATGATTTCCTTATTTGCAAGCATGTTGTAACTCCATTTGATTTTAGTGTTCACTTGTTTCCTGTTGAAAGTGAAAATGATGTTATAAACCAAAGGAAATATGCTAGCATAATTGGAAGTTTGAGATATGTGACTGATTGCACTAGGCCTAATATTGCTTATGTAGTAGGATTACGTAGTAGGTTTACTAGCAAGATAGGTATTGAATATTGACATGCTATAATGAGAGTAATGAGATATTTAATTGGAACGAAAAATTGCATTTTGTTCTATAAAAAATATCCTATTGTACTTGAAGGCTTTTGTGATGCGGATAGTAATACTTTATTAGGTGATTCCTTATCCACTACTGGTTATGTTTGTACTTAGAGTAGTGGTGCTATTTGTTGGAAGTCTAAAAACCAAACTATTATTGTTAACTCTACTATGGAGTCAGAACTAATTGTTTTAGCTTCAGCTAGTGAGTAAGCGAATTGGTTGAGTGATTTGTTATTTCAGATACCTTATTTTGAAAAATCAATTCCTCCTATTTTAATTCATTGTGATAACACTGCTGCAATTAGTAGAGCTCAAAATCATATTACAATAGTAGACCAGATTTATCAAGAGAAAACATAGTAATGTGAGATCATATTTGACAAATGGTACCATTAATGTTGATTCTGTCAAATCTTGTGATAATCTTGCTGATCCATCGACTAAGGACTTAGCAAGAGAAAAGGTTTGGAGCATATTGAGGGGGATGAGATTGAAGTCTATTGAATCTTGAGTCATATGTGAGGAAACCCAATCTGGGTAATAGAGATCTTACAACCAGGTTCAATAGGAAAAACGAATCATATGATGACTTGTTGTGAAAAATGCACTATTTTTTTATCCCTCCCTATGGTGTGAGTGCATTTACCTGAAATAATTATCAGGTTGAGTTTTAAAAACTCATAATGAAAATTCGTATCTCTTATAAGTGGGGTGCTAACATTATAGGAGCACTCTCTACGAATTTTACCTATGTGAGCGTGGAAGTAGGCCATTTCCTATGAGAATCAGGCTCATTCTCAAAAACACTTATGAAACTAGTATAGCACAAGGCCGTAACATACTGGATATAAAGCTCATGTCAACATATTAACTATTATGTGTAAGCAATAACTTTTTATTTTCCTTAAGCAATCATAGTTCAAGTCTAAGACCACTACGACTCTGGAGTAAAAATTATTGTTTTGCTAAGTGAAGGTTCAATGCAGAGCACACCTTCATTATGCATGGTAGTCTTTCTTTAGCTAGTGAACTCGCTTATATTAATATTAAAATGAGTGGGAGATTGATGTTGAATTTTAATTTTTTTATTTAATATTATTATAATACATGATTCTTGAAAGCTATACAACATTATAATGCATTAGTGTTGCTATTACTTTTCATGATTGTTACCTTCGTTACTAATTCCATTATTTGGCACATTGTATGATTGACTTTTTAGCATTCAATTTTCATTTATTTGCGTCTTTACATGCATAGTGGTGGTAGAATGTGGACATAAGTTTCATGTAACTCTTATAACATCCACCATTATTCTACCTCTTTATTTCTGTAACTTTTGTAACCTTTGTAACTTCTATGTCATTTATCTCCCACTACTTCTTCCTATTTATTGCATAGACTTCCTTACCTATAAATAGAGGTGGTCTTGCATATTATTATACACACAAGATAATAGAGAGTTCACAAAAGAAAGTAAAAAAAAGAGTTCATTAGTTGAAGGGAGGTGTTCGTTTTGTAGATCTTTAAACTCAGCTCTTGTATAAAGTTGTTGAGTTGTTATTTGTGAGAAGACTATTGTATCCTGTAGGGGATAAGTCAAGAAGATTACTGTTGGACCGTATAATAATTTGCTGCAGTGGAATTGAATCTCCTTAAAGAGAGAGAGAGATATCCACGCCTTAGTCAAAACAAAAGAAGATAACTTTTATTTTTTCTTCTCTTATAATTTTTTTTCACTTGTAATTTTATTGTAATATCACCAACAAACTGTTATAGCTATTATCTATTATGCAGTTTGCCAATTCATGTTGGTATAAATAATTGCTCGCTACCTATGGTCAGTAACTAAACTTGAAAGACTGAAAATATAAATGATGTGTTAGTGCACAAAACTTAAAATCTACTATTAATTTTGAGTCATACATCACATGAGCTAATTGTGGGTCAGAACGACTTAACTATAAAAGAAACTATAGCAATGGTTTTGGATTTCAACTTTTTGAGGTTTCACTTTTCCTAAAGATGTATTATAAGTGAATTTCATGATTCAGGTATGGAAATAGTAGAGTGACCGTAACTTTACCCCTATCATATAAGAATAGAGAGATTATTTTCAATCGATCCTCGACCCAAGTTAAACATATAAAATAAATAGGAACTAGAGTCAACGAACTGACCTAATCAATGACCAGAATTGTATGCATTATATGAAAAGAAAGTATTCGATCAGGGTTATTAAACACGATACCAAATAAAATCCATAAAAATAACCCTGATATCAAATATAAGCAGTTAAGTAACTTTATTGCATTGCAAATAACTATAACATCTATTTTATTGTAACAATCCACTTGGTGATCTTTAGCTTTTGTAATATTTTGATCATTTTGTACTGTTTCGTAGTTGCTTTAGGTTATTTATTAGTTGTGAGGATGGTTGGCATTGTCCCCGAAGTATTCAGGAGTGATATATGTGAGTCTGTGATTTTTAGTAGCCTTTAAAGTGGTATAGTTGACTTTGGTTAATATTCTGTTATTTGAGCTTCAAAAAGGGGTTTCATAAGTTCCATTAGATTTGGAATGTCGATTTTTGGTTAGTAGCATAGTTAGTTTGGGTCCTAGGCCTTTCTATTTCATTTTGAGTGTTTAGATAAAAAACTAGTTAAAATAGCCTAAAAGGGGTCTGGGGTGTTAATTTATTGTAAACGATCTCTTTTCATTAATACGATGATTTCATTGAGTCTAGAATATCATTTTCAAGCTATTAACATATTTTATTTGTGTTCGAGAGGTTCCAGATGAGTTTTGGATGAGTTTTTTTTAACATTTTAGTTGCTTTGGCCCTGTTTAAGTAAGTTTGGTCGACAAAACGATTCATTATTAGTTTTAAAGATCGAAAAATTATTAAAAAACTTTTGAAATGTTATACATGAATTATAGGATTGATCTGAAAAGTTTGGTGTAATTTCAATAACTCGAGATTGACTTTTTACTGTGGAACACGAAATAATTTTTTAATTAGCAGACATAATATTTGATTGGCAAAACGTGCATGAAATTTGAGTTTTGACTAAACTAGTAGATTGCATCATTATTTAGAAATTATAGAAAAAAGAATTGGTGTATTTCACTATCATTTAAGAGATTTATGGCATTTTTAGTGAAAATAAAAGTTTCTAATTTAAAGGGTTACTGGTGCAAACCTTTAGCGACGGATAAAATAGACTTTTAGTATTGAAATCTGGACTTTAGAGATGAAAAACACATCTGAACATATTATAAATTTTAGAATTAGTCTTTTCACTAAAAAATAACTTTTGAGATCTAAGAAGATCTGTTTTAGGCGATTCTTGATGCGTTTTTTTTCGTATAATCATTATGTATGTACTCAACCTTTATTTTATTTATTTTTCAAGATTATCCATCTTATTTTTTCACGATTTCGATCCATAAAGTTGAGTTCTAAAATTCAAAGTTATGAAATAAAAAATTCTTGATTAGAAGATCGATTAGGAAAGTGTTTTCATTAATTATTGGGATTTAAGGTCCTTGTATCATGGATAGTATATTTTGACAAAAGTTTTCAAAAAAAATCTCTATTTGATAATGATTTTGAGGTTTTTACTCAGTAAAGTACAAAACTAGTTATTCATCAATTTCAAGTTCGATTTCAACTCGGTTTTCCTTGGATTTTCAGATTTAGAATCCTAAAAGTATGGGGAACATGATTTTAAAATCTTGATTTTACTCTTGCATTTTCCATAATTAATTTTTAAAGTAATTTTTAGCCTGGAACCATATTATTTTGATATGGATGTCAATGGAATCATTTAATATATAAATGTCGCATTTGATTAGATTGGAAGTGTCTGGTGATAATTTGATGGAGTAAAGCTTTCAGTTGATGCTCTGAACTGTGTTTAAGCTTGCAAATCTTCTTTAAAGCCAAGTTGAGATGTACCTTATCTTTTTCTAAGGTATTTATGTGTTGTATATATGCTTATTTGCTTGTATTTTGTGAATCATTTAGGATTGAGGGTCCCTCTTAGATGGAATAACGATCATCTTCATGAATACTTAATTCATTTGATGGATTGTAGTTATATAATGGTTTATCTTAGTTATTCTAGTCACTTGTGATTTTGTTTAGAATAGATTGTTGATGGATGACTTATGGATCTAGAGTAAATTAATAGAGGGTACCTATTTTAGAGCTGGATGACTTATGGATCGAGAGGACGTCATGTGAAAGCTTAATGTTGCAAACCAAAGTAGTGATAATTTAGATGCCAAATAAAAACATAACAAAAATCATACTATTAATATGGTTTGATCAAACGACCTACATATACAAGACTAATATTGAAAAATATAAAATCTATTTAGAAATCTCTCCCAAAATAAGACTCTTTGATGACTACATTGTGGATGCTATTATGTTATGGCTTGAGAAGAGAGATTACTATTTACAAAGGTGCAAAAGCTTTCCTTTAAGAAAGAATAAACCTATTAGGTAAGAGATCTTTTCCAACAAGCAAATCATTTTCCACCGAGAAGGTGAGTCTAATATGCCAGAAAATTAGGTAAAGTAGAAAATTCAGGAAAATCCTACCAAATTTTCCCTTTGCCTGAATTTTTAGGCAAACCAATCTTGATCTTCTTCTTCACATAATCTTCATATGCCACTGCTGTTTATCATAATTAAAAGTTAATATAGGTTAAAAATATAAGACCTACACATTAAAAATAAAAGCATGGGTTATATTATTTAACCTTTATTTTATAAGTGAATAGGGTTGAAAGTGGAGCCTCATGCATTGAAAGCGAGCACAGGTTAAAGTGAAGCTCATGCGTTAAAGGTATATATTCATGAGTTGAAAGGAGACCAAGCGCAAAAGTAAGCAAGGGTTGAAAGTTGGAGATCATGTGTTAAAGAGAATATGGGTTGAAAATTGATTTTTGTTTTAAATATAGATTAGTAGTAGGATTGTTGAAAATTTGCTTGAAACTTTTCTCCACATGTAGTATCTTGACTTTTTTTGGGACAAAAACTTCATTATCGTCGAGTTGGTTTCAAATTTGATCTCAATATTTCCTCAATATGAACTATCAGACCATTGAATCATAGTCCGTGATACCACTTATTGGGTTAAAAAATGAGAGGACATCATGCGGAAGCTTATAGTTACAAACCAAAGCGGTGTGATTCAGATGACAAAGAAAAACATATTAATAAGAATATTATTAATATGGTTTTGTAAAACGACCTACAAATGAAAAACTAATATTGAAAAATATAAAATCTATTGAGAGAAATCTCTCCCTAAACAAAACTTTTTGACAACTACATTATGTATGTTATTGTGTTATAGCTTGATAAGACAGATCATCTATTTATAGAGGTACAAAATCCTTTACTTAGAAAAGAATAAATGTACTAGGAAATAGATATTTTCCAACAAGAAAACTTTTTTCCACCATGAAAGGTTATTCTAATTGTGGTAGAAAATCAAGTAAAGTAGGAAATTCAGGGAAAATCTTGACAAATTTTCCCTAGGCATAGATTTTCTAAAAAATCAATCTTGATCTTCTTCTTCACATAATATTCATATCTTACTACTACTTACCATGATTAAAAGTTGATATGGATTATAATTTTGAGCCCAATAATTTTTTTAAAAAATCATGGGTTATATTATTGGAGCCTTGTTTTATAAGTGAACAAGGTTGAAAGTGGAGCCTTATGCATTGAAAGTGAGCACATGTTAAAAGTGGAGATCATGTATTAAAATTATATATACACGAGTTTAAAGGTATCCAAGCATAAAAGTAAGTGAGGATTGAAATATGGAGCTCGTATGGTAAAGAAAGTATGGGTTGAAAATTGATTTTGATCTTAAAGATGGATTAGCAGTAGGATTGTTGAAAATTTGCTTGAAATATTTTCTCCACATGTAGTATCTTGATATTTTTTTTGAAAAAAACTTCATTATCATCAAGTTGGTTGTAAATTTGATCTTAATATTTTTTCAATTTAAACCATCGGACCACTGAAGCATAGCCTCTAATATGATGTTGGGTTTAAAATCAAGAGGACATCATGCAAAAGCTTAAAATTGCAAACCAAAGTGGTGATAATTTAGATAAAAAAGAAAACATACTAAAAAGAATATTATTCATAAGCTTTGGTCAAACGACCTACATATGAAAAACTAATATGGAAAAATATAAAACCCATTGAGAAAAATCTCCCCTTAAATAAGACTCTTTAATGACTACGTTGTGGATGCTATTGTATTATGGCTCGAAAAGAGAGATCTTCTATTTATAAGGTTCAAAACCATTTTTCTAAGAAAGAATAAACCAAATAGGGAAGAGATTTTTTCCCAAGAGAACTTTTTTACACCAAGAAAGGTAATTTTAATTACGATGAAAATCAGGTAAAGTAAAAAATTCAGGGCAAATCCTAACATCTTTTAGTGGATAATTATGTTATTATTGTTATTTGATGGAATAATTGAGGTATAGAAAATACTTAGAGTATAAATAGACTCGTAATAGTTGACGTAGTTATGGGGGGTTTAGTATCTCTCGTTAGAGCATATTATTAACTACCGTAATTCTCCTTTTAGTTATTTAGTCTAATGGTGTCATCTTTGAAAAATATGAAACTTATCGTAAGGAATAAGCTAGGTTCAGTTAAGTTTCATTATATAATGTTGTTTGGATTATTTATTATTTTGTGTTACCTGAGTGGGATGTGAATATTATTATTGACTTGAGAGATTATTATTATTATTATTATTGTGATACCTGAGTGGGAGGCTTCAATTGATTATTGGCCTTATTTGTGCATTTTGTCTTATTTTTATAGCGATGCCCTAATGGGAGCTTGAATAGATATCATAGGTCTTATTTGAGCATGATTTGGCTCTATCATTACTGTGGTACCTGAGAAAGGGGCTTAAAATGATAATATTGATGTCTTACATGACAATTTTTTCCTATGGTACTATAAGAGGGCTTATATCTTTAGTTATTGATATATTGAGTTGATTATGAGATCATTTATATGTGTATTAAATTGATTATTATCTTCATATTGATTGGTTATGAGCATTACATACTTATTTCAAGGGAACGTATCGGTAAGGTGATTGATACTTGAGGATTTGAGGTTGTGAAAGTATATGGTCCTATCATAGAATGAGAAGGCACAAAATGCGTATATGATACTTGAGATTAAGACTGTAAGGATAATGGTCCCATCCTAGAAGTGAGTAGGATCGAAAGGCATATACGAGAGCTATATGATGGCTTATATCATCATCATCATCATCATCACTACATTGTATTGCATCATTTGCATTGCCTTTCATTAGTGACATGATTTGATATTGTCTTTGAGTATTTGCTTTTGTATTGAATTATAGTGATTGAATCTTGTTTGTGATATTGTGTATTCAACATTAATTTTACTATATTATATCATATTATACCATCTCTTGGCTGATAGAGAGATTGAGATATGATGGTACATGAGGTATGGATATGGCTTGATCAAAGAGACTATTGTGTCACACCTATTGGTAGCATGTTATACACACAAATAAATAATTTCACTATTTTATTCCACATTATTGGTTGAATATGATTAATTGAGCCTAATATACTATGTTAGTGAGCCTCCCTTATAAATGACTTCTTTTACTTGTTTATCATAAAATAGGGTAGTGTTAACTCACCTTGACTAATTTGCCTACCCTATTTATTGATATTCCTATAACCTTTGTGGTAGGATACCCTATTAGGATAAAACAATGCATTTACTGGTTGTAGATTGATTGGGTTACTTAGGTAGTTGGATGGTTGTTCTTTCCATAACATTGGATTAGGTTTGATTATTGATGATACATGTTGAGTACACATATTTCATACTCACTCTTGCTTTTATTTCCTTTGTGTTTTCTTCTACACCCTGTGCAGGTATTGGTTCAAGTAGAAGATAGAAAATTGCGCTCTGTCAACATTGCCATTGCGTAGATCGAGGTAGTGGCTAATGTTTCATAGGGCTTGTCCAAATCTCTCTTCTTTTATCTTATGCTTTATCCATATTTAAGATATTTTAGATTTTTGATATTATTCTGTATTAGAGGCTTGTACTAGTGACAACTAGACCTAGGACGTATCTTGAATTATTATTTCATTATTAATTATTTTGGGGTTATTCTATTCTTCTTCTTCTTCCTCTAATTTAATTTATGTATTGAGTTACGATTGGGATAGACTCGCTTGTACTGGAGGGTGTGATAGGTTCCATCACATACTCTATTTTGGGTCATGGAAAATCAGTATCAGAATCCTAGGTTCATTGTTCTCATTAGTAAAAGTTGAATCTAGTAGAGTCTAGTGCATCGGTGTAGATACGTTCGTTATATATCTTTGAGAGGTAATATTACTTTAGGAAAAATTATTTCTTTATTCTATATCGTTTGTTCATAGTTTTGTGCAACACAAAAACCTTTTATTCTGTCTCTCATAGTTAGTAAGGATGTTGTCATGACCCAAACTAAGGCCTAGTTATGATGGTATCTCAAGCCTACCGTGAGCCGGAGACCACCCCCTTAGCCTAACATCTAGAACACAATAAAAGAATACAACGGAAGACAACCAAACATGATGATAAGAAGAATAGATAAACAAAATAAGGACTAAGAGTCAAAACAAATATCCATCCCACACTTACCCATAAAAAACTTTAAAACTAGAATACCAAACTAGGTCGGGACATGCCCCTGACTATGACAAAATAAAACTCACAATTCCTAAATCTAAAAAGAAATCTAATGAAATGACAGGGATTTTCAAAAGATGGAGGATCACTTCTTCACATTAACTCAACCGATGTACCACACCACCTAATACTGCACAGGAGTAACAGAAAAGACCTCAGACCCTATATTATGAATGCATCCAGTGACGGTCAGTGGAGCACTGATATGTAATTTAGGAGAAGAGGATAAAATAATGCCATTACCAAAAACTAGTCAAAACTACATGTACAAAATTATATATACATATATAAGATACCGGGATAGGGAAAAGGTTCATGAACATGAGAGTTTAAACCATTATACTGAACTGTGTGGCTCACTCTATCCTAAAGGCACCCACCGATTAAATGGGTTTAGCTCCCCTGCTGAAAGGGCCCCAGTGCGTGATAGCTGCATGAATTGAGGAAACAGTGGAATGGCTAATGACACCAAGGCAATAATAGACATTTCAAAATATAATTTGTGCACTAAGAACACATTCATATAAACCCCTATACCAACAAACGTGGTTTCTAGTGCTGGTCTACCCAGAACTACACCTTCACGGTGAGCTACACAATTCCCTCTAAGCCCAAATTAAAATCATTTTACACATAAACCCTATCATTAACCCATAAGTCATCCATTAAGTTATATACCGACTTTATATTATCATACCAATATGCTTGCAAGCTTATATAAGTATGCCAAACCATTCTATGTAACCATTAGACTCCCAGTTTTATTTAAAATCTAATCCATTGCCACCAAGGGCATTCTAAATCATTTTCATTATCCATTATTCTTTAATGCAATGCAATGTTCCAAGGGATAAGTTAAACTATGGGAATACTCATATTTAAAACCAAAGTTTAAAAAGGGGGCTGAGGTTAATGCCACTACCAAGCCAAAATTCTATCAATTTGGGAAAACCCATGTTCCCTATTCAAATCCCCATAATAATGCACCCATTTAGCCCCAAAATCCATTAATCAAAGCATGAATAATATATTTAAATCATGTGTAAACAATTTAAGTAGAAACCAATGAAAAGCCCTCAACCCAATTTCAAACCCAATAATTAAATCAGATTAATATTGAATCAATTTATGCCACAATATAAAATACAAGTTTAGGGATGAGAGAAATGCCTGAAATAGATAAGAAATTGAAAGGGATTCCAAGTTTGGAGCTTGACTGATTGATTTTCTTGTAAAACCCTAATATTCATGCCATGAGAATTAAAAGGGAAGAGAATAAGCTTTTGATTTTGATAACTGATGTTAGAAGGGTCATTAGAGTGTTTTTAAGTCGTGGTAAAATTGTAAAGGAAGGAAAATACCAAAAAGTCCCTAATTAAAACGTGCAGGAAAAATAGGAACAATCGTCATAACTTGGGTAACGACTCGTGAGGACTGAACACGAGTCATGGACTGGAGTCATTACCTGTGGATCAAAATTTTGGTCCCTCACTGTTATGATGACACGTCAATCATCACGACTCATTATCTGATATCACGAGTCGTAATGAGGACTCATGGTCAGGTACTGAACACCTGGGTTACTTTCTATGACAATGAGTCCCTCCTAACGACTTGTTGTGTCTCACAATGGGTCGTACCCTGGACTCATTATCAAGGGACCAAAACACACTGCTGAGACAATTAGTCTTCATCATGACTCGTTACGTTTCCTGAGAAATCGTACCCTGGACCATTATCACTAGTAGTTTTGATATCACCACATCAACTTGGCTAATTCAATTACTCAACTCATGGAGGGTATAAAGCTTAAAAACTTGGGTTTTAACATTACCCCCTTAGGATCATTCATCCCCAAATGATGAGTTAGGGAACCCTTGGCACGATAACAGAAAGAATGCAAATAGCATAAAAAAACAAATTTGAAATTCGATAATAAGTGAAACAAAGTTCATACCTTAAGCACTTCCATCCATTGTTGGAAACAAGAATGGGTACTTGTCTTTCATATCTTCTTTAGATTCCTATGTAACTTTGTCCATCTTTTGATTTCTCTAAAGCACCTTCATCGAGGCTATATGCTTAGCTCTCAATCTATGAACTTTCCTATCCAATATCTCAACTAGGACTTCCTCATACGATAAAGAGTCTAAAACACCAACATCCTCAACAAACACTATCAAATAAGGGTTACCCATATAATTTTTCAACATAGCCAAATGGAAAACAGGATGAATTAAATCCAAACTCGCTGGTAAGTTCAACTCATAGGCGACATTCCCAATTCTCCATAAAATCTGATATGGACCAATGTAATGGGGACTGATCTTACACTTATTTTCCAACCTCATGACTCCTTTCATAGGATAAACCTTCAAGAATACCCAATCACTAACCTTAAACTCCAAAACCCTTCACCTCACATCCGCATAAGACTTTTGGCGACTCTGAGCAGTATTAAGTCTTTCTCTAATCACATACACCTTCTCCATGTCTTGTTGAACTAATTCAGGACCAAAAAACCTAGTCTCACCTACCTTAAAATACCCAATAGAAGAACTACACTGTAATACTCCATCTTTCTACCTAGCTTGAAATCATTCAAAGAATGTTAGAAACTTACTTTGAAAGATGAATCCATTTTGCACACGTGGAATTTTTCAGATTTTCACATTTTGTTGAGTGGGAAATTGAATTAGCTTCCAAACGATATCAATTTTTTCCAAATACGGTATCGTAGTAAAAAGTTATGGACGTTTTACCGAGAGCTATTAGAACCTCCCAGGTGCGATGGGCAGGTTGACGGACCCTCGATCTAGCGACGGACCATTGCAGCTAAGGCAGTAAGTCAGTCTTCTGGCTAAGGTGTGATGGAAAGGTTGATGAATCTTCCAACTTGTAATGGACCGTCGCCCAAGCCGTCGCTACTAAGGCAGTGAGTCCCTATTCTGGTTCATGTGTGATGGTTAGAACGGCAAACCATCGAGCCAACGACTGACCATCGCACGATCCATCGCAGGCCCCGTTCAACAATTTAAAGTCATTTTTAAAAGGATATTTGAGTCTTTTTCCACCCGTTTTAACCCCTAATTATACCATTCTATAACCCATATCTTTATTATTCATCTATAACATCAAATTACGATTTCTCTCAAAGATCAATCCCCAAGAACAATAAACCCTAGGTGTTTAATTCCAAGTCAAGAATTCATGTTTTCCTCCATTAATCTTCAAGAAATCATCTACCCAGGTATGTTATGTGTTGATTCATGGGTCCCTTTCACCCATAAAGCTCAAGAATCTCTTTTCAAAATCCAACATTTGTGTATTTATGAATGTTCATGATTTAAATTGAATTAAAATTCATGTTCATGATGTTGTGGGACTTTGATTTATGTTTGAAATTACATATTCCAATGATTGACTCTAGGATGTGGTGATTTGCATAATAATCATGATAAACCCTTAAATTTACACGTTGATTGATATATCTATGATTATTAGATGTGTTGATGATTGTATAACCAAAGAATGCTCCCCATGTGTTTGATTAAATGCCTATGTGAAAGAAAAGTGCCATACTAGTAGTATGAAATCCCCAATCATGTACAAGTTTATGCATGCCAAATGTTTGATGAAATGTCTTAGTCAATGAATTATGGATACATGTGTAACCCTTGTGGTGCTTTAGAACTTCTACATCATGAAATCTCTAACTTATTGTATTATGGATTGTGATGTTGGTCATGTATTCAAGAAAGTCATGCTTTGTTAGTTTCCTTCTATCGAGTCCTGGGGGTACTTGTACCCAAAAAATTTAGTTGTGTGCCTTGAATCAGTGTCGTACTATCATCCAATCCATGTTCTTAGAAATTCAGTCTGTCATGTGACTCAGGAAAACTCAGTAAACTCGATAATCTCAGAAATTTAGTAATCTCAGTAATATTCCGTTAGTCAATGGAACTCAGTTAACTCAGTCCAGTCAGTTCAGTTAATCATGCTCAGTGTCTATTCAAATGGGAGTAGAAATTAGCACAGAGCGAACCCAAAGATGGGAACCCACTTGTTATATGAGAGTGTGATTCTTAGAAGCAATCCCTGCATTCCAGAACTACATAGCCAGTGTAGGTTGAAACATCATAGCCTATTATATGAGGGTAGATGGGGTGGATTAACCTATTATATGAGGGTTTCCACCGTTCTCATGAGAGTTACATGTTATATGAGGGTTACTCATAGATTGTCCTTACCAGTGATGCGGTATTAACACCCTTCTAATTGGGATTACAGATTGAACCCCAACTCAGCTATAATGCATTATTTGGGGCATGTCGGTTAGATGATTACTTCCCACAGTTTCTATACAGAATCAGGACTATCAGATATAGTCATTCAGTCTAAGTAATAGAACTTAGATAGTTCTACAGGATTCAGGACTGTCAGATATAGTCAACTCAAAATAGTACGGAACTCAGCTAGTTTTATCAAAACCTAGACTGTCAGCTATAGTCGCTCAGTATCAGTTATTTCAATTATACAAATAGCAGTATCTCATGCTATCAGTACTCCAACTCAGTAATCATGTTATCACGAACTCAATTATAGTTATTATGTAGTCATGCATATATTCTCACATTCATGTTATGTAGTCAGTTAGTATAGTTCATGCATGTGAACCCTTTTGCATTCAACTTACCTCACATGCATACCAGTATATTCAAACGTACTGACGCATTTGTGCTATGGTGTTTTATACCATAGGTTTAGAAGCACGAGCTCCAGAGCACCAGTAACATTCCAGTCTCAACCGTCAGAGTTAGAAGTGAGTCCTCATCCTTTGAGGACATGGCCATTACTTTATTATATCATTAATTAATTTATTAGTTGGAGTTACTTGGGGACATGTCCCATCAACTAGTTCTTCACAAAGTTCAGTTAGTTAAAGGCTTTTCAGACTATAGTATGTTTAGACAGTTTATTTTAGTTGTTTTAGGTGTTTCATACCCCATCCAGATGTTATGTTTTATCAGCTATCATGCCTCAGTTTTGAACTTTATGGACTTTTAGCCTTTATTTCCACATTTATATAGTATATCATGCAGTATACAGGTACAAATATTAGTCATGGGTTAGCTTATGGTCCTTTGGGGTTATGAGCATCGTATAGCAATCTGGGTGCCAGAGTCGAGGCGTTACAAACTTGGTATAAGAGCCTATGGTTCAATAGAGTCCTAGGAAGTCTGAAAGCCGCATCTAGTAGAGTCTTGTGCATGGGTGTGTTGCGCGCCACATTTATGTGCAGAAGGCTATAAGATGTTTTAGGAGAAGTTTCCCGTATTTCAGTATTCATGTCGTGCTAGTGAGTATAATCTCAAGCTAATCTCTGAGTCTAATCCATTTCTCCCTTTTTTCTACAGACATGCCTCCTACAAGAAAAAATAGGAATCAGTCAGCCCCTCAGCCCGAAGAACCTTTGGGCGAACATGTCTCTCATGCAGAGTTTATATCTGTATTCACAACTCTTGCTCAGTCAGTCGCTGCTCAAAATGAATGACCAACTATCATTCCAGCCAACCTAGTGGACAATTTGGTTGCATCCATGATTCAGGACTTTACCCAAATGAATCCTCCAGCCTTTTTCAGGTCTAAGTTAGATGAGGACCCTCATGAATTTCTCGATCAAGTTTAGAAGGTTACAGATATCATGGGGGTTACTTCTAGTGAGAGTGCAGAGCTAGCTACATATCAGTTATAGGATGTTACTCACACTTAGTACAAATAGTAAAAGTTAGAGAGGGCTGTAAATACAGGGCCTATTGAGTGAGAGGAGTTTGCTACTGTATTCTTAGATAGATTCTTCTCCCTAGAGATGAGAAAAGATAAAGTGTTAGAATTTATCAACCTCAGGCAGGGCAACATGACAATAAAAGAGTATTCTCTTAAGTTTACTCAATTAGCCAGATATGCTTCTTATGTGGTTGCATATAGCAGGGCTAAGATAAGTAAGTTTTTTTCTGGGGTGAATGATAGTGTAGTCAATGAGTGCATGTCTGCGATGTTGAATAGTGACATAAACATAGCCAGGCTTATGACCCATGCTCAGCAGATAAAAAAGCAAAAGATTAAGATACAGGAGAAGCAGAATAAGAGAGCAAGGACAGGTAGTTTCAACTTTGCTAAGTCCAAATCAGAAGGAGGTAATCGTTCTCAATTTCATCCTAAGTCATCAGTTCCAGCTCCTTATTTAGCTAGTGCTCCAGCTCGTAAGTTCAGGAAGTGTAATAAGGATAGAGCGCCAGGCTCTAAGTCTCAGGGCAGTATTAGAAGTGCCCGCACCTATCCTCTTTGCTAGACTTATGGCAAGCACCATCAGGGTATTTACAGAGCTGGAAGTGGTATTTGTTTTGGATGTGGCAAGCCAGGCCACAAAGTCAGAGACTGTCCTCAGCCAGGTCCTCAGGGTCAGCAAAACTATTTCTCAGCTCAGTCCGATCGCCCAAACCAGCAGGGTGCCACCTCCAGCGCTACAAGTGGGCAACGCCCAAATCGACTTTATGCTCTCCAGTCCTGGCAAGATTAGGAAAATTCTCCTGATGTGGTTACTGGTATGTTACAGATCTTTCATGTACTTGTTTATGCTTTGCTAGATCCAGGAGCTTCTTTGTCTTTTGTTACTTCCTATATAGCAGTTGATTTTGGAGTCAGTCCCAAAATTCTAGTAGAGCCCTTTTCAGTCTCTACCCCTGTGGGTAAAACCATCATAGCCCGGTGGGTATACATGAACTGCCCGGTTATGATATTTTAGAAAGTTACTTTAGCAGACTTAGTCAAATTAGAGATAACTGATTTTAATGTCATTCTCGGCCTGGATTGGCTTCATTCCTACTATGCCATAGTCGACTGCAGAAATAGAATAGTCCAATTCCAATTTTTGAATAAACCTGTCCTAGAGTGGAGGGGTAGCACTTCATCTTTTAGAGGTCAGTTTGTTTTCTACCTTCGGGCAAGGAAAATGATATCTAAAAGATGTGTCGATCATCTTGTTCAATTTAAGGACACTAGTTCTCAAACTCCCAGTCTTGAATCAGTCCCAGTCGTGAATTAATAGTCAGATGTCTTTCCCAAAGATATTCCAAGAATTCCACCCGAAAGGGAAATAGACTTTGGCATTGATCTTCTTCCAGATACTCAACCTATATCTATTCCACCATATAGAATGGCACCAGTAGAACTCATAGAATTGAAAGAGAAGTTAAGGGATATCCTAGATAAGGGATTCATCAGACCCATCATGTCTCCATGGGGCGCACCAGTCTTATTCGTGCGCAAGAAAGATAGTTCCCTTAGAATGTGCATTGATTACCATCAGCTCAATAAAGTCACGATCAAGAACAAGTATCCTCTTTACAGAATCAATGACTTGTGTTTGACGAACTTCAGGGTGCCAATTATTTCTCTAAGATGAACCTCAGATTAGGCTATCATCGGCTCAGAGTCAGAGAATGTGACATTCTAAAAATAGCCTTTCGTACTCGGTATGGTCACTTTGAATTCCTAGTCATGTCCTTTGGTCTTACCAAAGCCCCAGCGGCTTTCATGGACTTGATAAACCGGGTGTTCAAGCAGTACTTAGACATGTTCATCATAGTCTTCATAGATGATATTATGGTCTATTCCTGCAGTGAGCATGATCATGCATACCATCTTAGAATCGTCATTCAGACTCTCAGAGATCATCAGATGTTTGCCAAATTTAGTAAGTGCGAATTTTGGCTAAGGTCAGTAGCATTCCTTGGTCATATTATTTTCGGTGATGGCATTAGGATTGATCCTCAAAAGACTAAAGCAGTAAGAAACTAGCCCAAACCTGTCTCTCCATCAAATATGAGGAGTTTCTTGGGTTTGGATGGGTATTACAGATTGACTCAGAAGAAAGTCAAGTTTCAGTGGTCAGATCCTTGCGAGAAGCATTTTTAGGAGTTGAAGACTCAACTTTTCTCATCTCCAGTCTTAACTCTTTCAGATGGTTTAGATGTGTTCGTAGTGCATTGTGATGCATCCAGAGTAGGTTTGAGTTGTGTCCTCATGCAGCATGGTAAGGTCATAGCCTACGCCTCTAGAAAGCTTAAACCCTATGAGAAGAATTATCCTACTCATGATCTTGAGTTAGTAGCCGTAGTATTTTCCTTAATGATTTGGAGGCATTATCTATACGGAGTTTATGTGGATGTGTTCACAGATCATAAGAGCCTTTAGTATGTCTTTTCTCAGAAAGATCTCAATCTTTGTTGGAGAAGGTGGTTAGAGCTCTTAAAAGATTATGACATGAGTTTCCTTTATCATCCGAGCAAGGCCAATGTAGTGGCCGACGCTCTCAGTAGACTGTCTATGGGTAGTGTTGCTCATGTTGAGGACAGTAAGAAGAAGTTAGCTCAGGAAATCCATCATCTTGCCAGACTAGGCGTTCGCTTAGTCGATTCAGAGGAGGCTGACATATGGGTTCAGAGTAGTTCACAATCTTCTTTAGTTTCTGAGGTGAAAAAAAGCAAGATAGAGATCCTAGTTTAGTCAAGTTGAAAGAGTCAGTAAAGGATCAGAAAGTAGAGGTTTTCTCCCAAGGGGGAGATGGTGTTCTGTGTTGTCAGGGTCATCTGTGTGTTCCAGGTGTAGATGACTTGAGGAAACAAATTCTTGTAGAAGCACATGGTGCACGCTACTCTTTTCATCCAGGGGCCACAAAGATGTACTGCGACTTGTGGGAAATCTATTGTTGGAGTGGGATAAAGAAAGATGTTGCAGAGTTGGTGGCTAAGTGATCTTCATGTCATCAGGTTAAGATAGAGCATAAAAAACCTAGTGGATCCATGAAGGAGTTCAGTATTCCTATTTGGAAATGGGAAGAAGTGAACATGGACTTCGTGATGGGTTTATCTCATACTCATCGCCAGCATGATTCAGTTTGAGTCATTATAGATAGGATGAACAAATCATCTCATTTCCTTCTAGTCCATACCTCTTTTTCAGCCGGGGATTATACCAAACTCTACATCAAAGAGTTGGTCAGATTGCACAGTGTTCCATTATCTATTATCTCAGACAGAGGTACCCAGTTCACCTCTTATTTCTAGAAAGCATTCTAAAAGGGTCTTGGTACCCAAGTTTATCTCAATACAGCCTTTCATCCTCAGATAGATGGTCAAGAAGAAAGGACCATTCAGACTTTAGAAGATCTGCTAAGGGCGTGTATAATTGATTTCAAGGGTAGTTGGGATGACCACTTGCCTTTGATTGAGTTTACTTACAATAAAAGCTATCATTCCAGTATTCGGATGGCTCTATTTGAAGCTCTCTATAGTAGGAGATGAAGATCTCCAATCGGTTGGTTCAAAGTTAGTGAAGACTCAGTCATAGGGCCTGACTTAGTATTTGGTGCCTTAGAGAAAGTCCAGTTGATCAGTGAAACACTCCGGGCTGCTCAAAGCCGATAGAAGTCTTAAGCAGATGTGCGCAGAAAGGATCTCAAGTTCGAGATTGCTGATTATGTCTATCTAAAGATCTCTCTCATAAAGGGAGTGAAGAGATTTGCAAGAAGGGAAAGCTCAGTCCCCGATATATTAGTCCCTTCACAATTCTCATTCATTTAGGCAAGGTAGCTTTTGAGCTTGAATTGCCTTCAGATCTAGCCTCAGTTCATCCAATCCTCCATGTCTCTTTACTCAAGAAGTACATAGGTGACGCAGTAGTTGTAGTCCCTATTTAAAGCATAGATGTTCAGAACAGCCTCTCTTATGAAGATATTCCAGTCAAAATTCTTGACTACCAGACTCGTAGACTGAGGAACAAAGAAGTCCCTCTTGTCAAAGTTCTTTGGTGAAAACAGTCCGTTGAGGGAGCTACATGGGAAGAAGAAGAAGACATGCATACCAATTATCCTTACCTCTTCTCCACAAACTTAGATCTAGATCAAGGTAATAGTTCTATTTAAGCTTTTCTATTTCATGTTCAGGTTTCAGTGACAAGCTTGGTATCCATTTCATGTTCAGAATTCCATTACAACTTGGTAGGAAATGCCATTGCGTATCCATTCATGCATTCATATGTTAGTTCAGTTATATAATCATGCATCAGACATGCATTCTCATTGTGAGAACCTTAGTTCATTAGAACGCTCAGTCATGCATTCATGAATCAGTTACACATGCATCAGTTATGCATGTTTGGTATGATATATTCAGTTATTCGTCATGTCAGTCATGAGATCATGTTCCAGTTGTTCACGTTTAGTATGTACGTCAGTTTATCTTCTCCCCTATCACTCAATCTCATTCGAGGACAAATGTTCTCAAAGGGGAGATATTGTAATACCCCGTACTTCTACCTAGCTTAAAATCATCCATAAAATGTTAAAAACTTAATTTGAAAGATGAATATATTTTTTACACATAGAATTTTTGAGTTTTTCACTTTTTGTTAAGTGGGAAATTGAATTAGCTTTCCAACGATACCAATTTTGTCCAAATCCGGTATCGGAGTAAAAAGTTATGGACGTTTTACCGAGAGCTGTCAGAACCACCCAGGTATGACGGGTAGGTTGGTGGACCATCGATCTAGCACCGGACCGTCACCTAGACCGTCGCATCTAAGGCAGTAAGTCAGTCTTTTAGCTAAGGTACGATGGATAGGTTGATGGACCGTCGAACTTGCGATGGACCATCGCCTAAGCCGTTGCTACTAAGGCAGTGAGTCCCTATTTTGGTCCACGTGCAACGGTCAGAACGACGGACCGTCGAGCCAGCAACGGACCATCACAGGTCTTGTTCAGCAATTTAAAGTCATTTTTAAAAGGGTATTTGGGTCTTTTTCCACCCGTTTTAACCCCTAATTATATAAGACCATAGCCCATAACTTTATTATTCATCTATAACATCAAATTAGGGTTTCTCTCAAAGATCAATCCCCAAGAACAAGAAAACCTAGGTGTTTAATTCCAAGTCAAGAATTCAAGTTTTCCTCCATCAATCTTCAAGAAATCATCCACCCAGGTATGTCATGTGTTGGTTCAGGGATCCCTTTCACTCATGAAGCTCAAGAATCTCTTTTCAATATCAAAGATTTATGTATTTATGAATGTTCATGATTTAAATTGAATTGAAATTCATATTCATGATGTTGTGGGGTTTTGATTCATGTTTGAAATTACATATTCCAATGATTTACCGAAGGATGTGGTGATTTGCATAATAATCATGATAAAACCTTAAATTTACACGTTGATTAATGTATCCATGATTATTAGATGTGTTGATGATTGTATAACCAAAACATATTCCCCATGTGTTCGATTAAATGCCTATGTGAAAGAAAAATGCCATACTAGTATGATAATATGAAATCCCCAATCATGTACAAGTTTATGCATGTCAAATTTTTGATGAAATATCTTAGTCAATGAATTATGGATACATGTGTAACCCTTGCGGTGCTTTAGAACTTCTACTACATAAAATTTCCAACTTATCATATTTTGGATTATGATGGTTGTCATCTATTCAAGAAAGTCATGCTTTTTCAGTTTCCTTCTATCGAGTCATTGGGGTACTTGTACCCGAAAATTTAGCTATGTGCCTAGTATCAGTGTCATGTTTTCAAAATACACTCAGTCGATCCATGTTCATAGAAATTCAGTCAGTCATGTGACTCAGGAAAACTCAGTAAACTCGGTAATCTCATAAATCTTAGAAATTCAGTAATCTCAGTAGTATTCCATTAGTCAATGAAACTCAATTAACTTAGTCCAGTCAGTTTAGTTAATAATGTTCAGAGTGTCTATTCATCTGGGAGTAGAAATTAGCATCGAGCGAACCCAAGGATGGGAACCCACCTATTATATGAGGGTGTGATTCTTAGAAGCAATCCTTGCATTCCTGATCTACGTAGCCAGCGTAGGTTGAGACATCATAGCCTATTATATGAGGGTAGATGAGGTGTCTTAACCTGTTATATAAGGGTTCCCACCGTTCTCATGAGATTTACCTGTTATATGAGGGTTACTCACAGATTGTCCTTACTAGTGGCGCGGTATTGACACCCTTCCAATTGGGGTTACAGGTTGGACCCTAACTCAATTATATTGCATTATTTAGGGCATATTGGTTAGATGATTACTTCCCATAGTTTCTGTATAGAATCAGGACTGTCAGATATAGTCATTCAGTCTCAGTAATAGAGCTTAGATAGTTCTATATGATTCAGGACTGTCAGATACAGTTAACTCAGAATAGTACAAAACTCAGCTAGTTCTATACAGTCGCTCAGTATCAGTTATTTTAGTTATACAGATATTAGTATCTCATGTTATCAGTACTCAGACTTAGTAATCATGTAATCACGAAATTAGTTATAGTTATTATGTAGTCATGCATGTATTCTCATATTCATGTTATGCAGTCAGTTAGTATAGTTCATGCATGTGAACCCTTTTGCATTCTGCCTACCTCACATGCATACCAGTACATTTAAACGTACTGATGCATTTGCGCTATGGTGTTTTATACCATAGGTTCAGAAGCACGAGCTCCAGAGCATCATTAGTATTCCAGTCTCAACTGTCAGAGTTAACAGTGATTCCTCATCCTTCGAGGACATGACCATTACTTTATTATCTCATTAATTAATTTATTAGTTGGAGTTAGTTGGGGACATGTCCTATTAACTCCTTATTCAGACAGTTCAGTCAGTTAGAGGCTTTTCAGACTACAGTATGTTCAGATAGTTTATTTAAGTTGTTTTGGGTATTTCATACCCTATCCAGATGTGATGTTTTATCACCTATCATGTCTCGGTTTTGAACCTTATGGCCTTTCAACCTTTATTTTCGCATTTATACTGTATATCATGCAGTCTACAGGTATAGATATAAGTCATGGGTTAGCTTATGGTCCTTTGGGGTCATGAGCACCGTGTAGCATTTTAGGTACCAGATTTGGGGTATTACATACACCTTCTACCATAGAGAGCCTCAAAAGTAGCCATCTGAATGGTAGAATGATAACTATTATTGTAAGCAAACTCAATAAGAGGAAAATGGTCAACCCAACTACCTTTAAAATCAATCATACAGGCCCTTAGAATATCCTCTAAATTCAGAATAGTTTTTTCCAATTGTCCATCCATTTAGGGTGTAAAGTAGTGCTAAAGTTCACCTAATTACCTAGACCTTTCTGAAAGGAGTGCCAAAAATAAGAAGACAATTGCGTACCTCAATTTGAAATGATGGACACTAGTACTCCATGTAACTTCACTATCTCCTGAATGAACAACTTAGCATAGTCCTCTCCTGAGTAGTTAGTGCTCACGGGCAAGAAGTGAGAAGACTTAGTCATTCTATCCACAATCAAATAGAATCATCCTTATTTCGAGACTATGGATGACCCGTAATAAAGTACAAATTGATAATCTCTAACTTCTATATGGGAAACTTTATCTCTTGAGATATGCCACCAGGCCTCAAATGCTCAACCTTGACTTGTTGACAAACCATACACTTAGCCACAAAGTTTACCACATCTCTCTTCATATTATTCCACCAGTAGATTTCCTTCATGTCATGATACATCTTAGTTATACCCAAATAAACTGTATATATAGACTTATGATCCTCAACCAAGATTTTTTCACTCAGCCCATCAACATTAGGAACACACAACCTTTCTTGATACCTCAATGTTCCATCTCCCCAATCTCAAAAGCCATAACCATTTGCTGACCCACATCATCCTTAATCTGAATAAGTATGGGATCCAAAGCCTACTTCTCCTTCATATCAACACTATAAGATAATTTAACCATAGTTTGAACAACCACTCCTCTATCATTAGAGTCCAAAACATGAACTCCCAAATTAGCCAACCTATAAATATCCTTCACCAACCTTCTTTTCTCTATATCTATATAATCTAAGATTCCTATAGAAAACTTGCTAAGAGCATCAACATTAGCTTTACCTGGATGGTTGTGAAGTCTCATATCATAATCCTTAACCAATTCGAGCCACAACTTATGTATGAGGTTCAATTTATTTTGTGTAAACATTTACTGCAAACTCTTATGGTCTGAATAAATATCCACATACACCCTGTATGGATAATGGCGCCAGGTTTTCAAAGCAAAGACCACAACCGCCAACTTTAAATCATAAGTCGGGTAATTGCTTTCGTGAATCTTAAGCTGCTTGGAAGCATAGACGACAACCTTTCCATGCTGCACCAAAATAGAACCCAGTCCCACACAGGACACATCACAATACACAACATACATATCAGTACCGTCGGGTAGGGTCAAAACTGGTGTATAAGTCAACTTATCCATTAACATCTTAAAAATACCCTCATAAGCATCGGACCACCAAAAACTTAACCTTTTTTCTGAGTCAACCTTGTTAGCAGAGTATTAATAGATGAGAAACTCTCCAAAAACCTCCTATAATACCTAGCCAAGACCAAGAAGCTCTTAATGTTGGCTGGAGTCATGGGTGTAAGCCACTTTTTAACTACCTCAACTTTCTATAGATCCACCCTAATCCCATCAATAGAAAAAACATGCCCACGAAAAATCACAACACTTAACCAATTTTCATACTTTAAAAATTTTGCATATAATTTTTGGTCCTTAAAAGTCTGCAACACAAGTCGAAGGTGATTGATATAATCTTCCTCATTCTTAAATACACCAAGATATCATCAATAAATACTATAATAAACAAATTGAGAAATTGCCTAAACACCCAATTCACAAGATCCATGAAAGCAGTCGGTGTATTAGTCAATCCAAATGACATAATCGAGAATTCATCAGGCCATCCCAGGTTTGAAAAACAGTCTTGGGAATATAAACATCCTTAATTTTCAACTGATGGTAGCACGAATGAAGATCTATAAAAGAGAAACACCTAGCACCCTAAAGCTGGTTGAAAAGATCAGCAATTCTAGGAAGAGGGGACTTATTTTTCACTATAACCTTATTAAACTAACAATAGTTTATACATATCCAAAGAGACCCTTCTTTCATTTGCACAAATCGTATAAGAGAACCCTACAGAAAACACTAGTATGAATGAAACCCTTATCAAAAAGATTCTTTAAGTTCTCCTTTATCTCCTTTAGTTTGACCAAGGCCATCCTATAAGAAGGAATGGAAATGGGATGGGTATCTGGTAGAAGATTAATCCCTATCAGGAGAAATTCTAAGAAGATCATCAAGAAAAACTTTAGGAAATTCATTAACCAGAGGGACAAATTACATATAGGGATGCTCAGAACTTGAATCTTTAACCAAACTAGATGATGTAGACACCCCATAGAAATCATTTTCTCAGCTTTAAGATAGGAGATAAACCTCATCTTGGGTACGAAGGAACTCCCTTCCCATTCTTTTATCGGCTTATTTGGCAAATGAAAATTAACCTTTCGGGTGCTATAGTCCAGAGAAACATAGCACAAATGTAGAAAATCCATCCCTAAGATTACATTAAAATCCACCATATCAAGTTTTATTAAATCCCTCATTGTTTCCCTATGATGAATGGGCACCACACATCTCCTATAGATTTTTTTAGTAGTAATTGAATCACCCATCGAAGTAGACACAAAAAAGGGGTCATAAATATTTTTAGGACCAAAACCAAAGTGTATAGCCACATAAGGGGTCACATAAGATAAGGTAGTACCCGGATCAAGCAAATAATAAACTCCATAGGAAAAGAGCTTTAACATACCAGTGACAACATCTGGGGATGCCTCATATTCCTAGCGAGTAACAAGTGTATAGAGATGATTTCGACCAGAGCCAGTATCCAAAGTGGTGCCCTTAGGTGAAAAAACCAAAGAGATGGCAACTAAAACCTTATTAGCTCTAGTGGAAACCCTGGACAAAGGACAATATCATTGTATGACTAAGTTAACCATAATTATAGCATCAATGTATCCTCTCCTCATAATATCCATGGTGAAGCTGTCACAAAAATGGTAAGAAGGATAAAATGGGCCTGACTGAGCTCCACTGGCCTGAGAATGGGTACCCTCTGCCTTAGGACCACTACTATCCTAAAAATAATAATCACCTGTAGGATTTGGATACGAAGCACTAGTTGATGAATGAGAATTTTCCCAATTCTTTGTCTTAGTCCATTGTCTAATATCTCTCCGACTATTCTGTTGGCCTGCACCCTGCTCTGAATATCTAAACTTCTTGTTCTACATCTTTCCTATCTCTAGATGTTTTTTTCTCATTCTCTACCTGTTGCATATAAACATATCAGCCTTACACTAATACCAATCACAAGACAAATAAAAAATAAACTTTCTCATTCTGGACCTCATATCAGACACTAACTCTGGTGCCAAACAGGTCAACTGCTGAAAATTCAGAGCATACTCTTTCAAATTCATCTTACCTTACTTCAGGTTCAGAAACTCTTCCACTTTATCCACCCTCAACTACTAAGAAAAGAAGTGATAAAAGCTCTTGAAATGTTACCTCACACTGCTTGTTCAACATCATCACCCCTTATCACTTCCCAATCCTTGTACCACTGGTAAGCCACATATTTCAGCTAATAGGTAAAAAGCTCTACACTATCTAAATCAGTAGCATGCATAACCCTAAAAATCTTCTCCATCTCATTAATAAGACCCTGTGGATCCTTATCAACCTTAGAGCCTATAAATGTTGGGGGGTTCAACCTCATAAACTGGCCAACTCAAGTGATCTCAGATGGACTATTAGCATAACCAACATGATCAGACCGATGAAACTGCGATATTACCAATTGAGCAAGCTTGTAAATAGATTGATGGGACTCTATGTTAGATATATCTCTATGAGGTGACTGATCATGAGAATCACCAGCCTGAGAAGCCCGAGATGGACTAGTAAGGACCGGTGGAACCCCACAGGAGTAGTATAGTCAAGAGCAGGGACCCTAGACCAGGTCTACACTCCATAAGTAGGGTGAGTTCTCTCCAAATTTTCCTTAGGTAGGACCGAGGTTCCAATAGAGTTTCTATGACCTTCATATCTTCAAGGAAACATGATATGAAATTCGAGTAAGCAAGAGTTAGAGAAGTTTCATGATAACTAGACTCTATATCCCAAAGCATAACACAAGAAAGAGAAATATTCCTAATTACCTTGTAGCCTCCCCCTTATAAGTGTGGCATGCTAAAAACCCATAAAGGGACTCTACTCAACACAAATTTATGGACACCCAACAACCTTAAATCGTGATTCGATACCAAGCTTGTTACTACCCAAACTAAGGCCTAGTCATGGCGGGTATCTCAAGCCCACCCTGAGCCGGAGACCACCCCCTTAGCCTAACATCCTGAACACAGTAAAAAAATATAGAAGAAGATAACCAAACATGATGATATGAAGAATAGATAAACTAAATAAGGACTAAGATTCAAAACCAATAACGATCCTACATTTGTCCTGCAAAAGTCTTTAAAACTAGAATACCAAACTAGCTGGGTAAATGCCCCAAACCATGACAAAAGAAAGCTTATAATTCTCAAAATCTAAAAATAAACCTAATAAAATAGCAAGGCTTTCTAAAAGATAAAGGCTCAACACTTCACAGTAGCTCAATTGATGTACCACACCACCTAACACTATACTAGAGTAATAAAAAAAACCCTCAAACCCTACATCATAAAATGATACAACTTTCAGGGATAATCAATGGGGAAAACACTAGCATATAACTCAGAAAAAGAGGATAAAATAATGTCATTGCCAAAAACCAGTCAAAACCACATGCATAATAATTATATATACATATATAGGATATCGAGACAGGGATAAAGGTCATAAACATAAGAGTTTAAACTATTAACCTAAACCATATGGCTTGCTCTATCCTAAAGGAACCAATGGTTTATATGGGTTTATCTCCCCTTGCTGAAAGGGACTAGTACGTGTTAGTTGCAAGAATAAAGAAAACTGAGGAAAGGCTAAAGACACCAAGGTGATAGAAATTCCAAAATATAATGTGTGCACCAAGAACATAGTCATATAGACCCCTACAGCAGCAAACATGGTTTTCATTGTTGGTTCCCCTGAGACTACACCTTCATAGTGATCTACATAATTCCTTTTAAGCCTAAATTAAAACCATTTTAGACATAAACCCAACCATTAACCTAGGAATCATCCATTAAGGCATATACATACATGGTATTTCCATACTAATATTCTTGTAGGCTTATATAATTTAGCCAAACTATTTCATGTAGCCATTAGACTCCCAAGTTCTATTTAAAATCCAAACTATTACCACCAAGGGCATTTTAAAACCTTTTAAATTATCCCTTATTCTTTAATATAATGCAATATTCCGAAGGACAAGTTAATAAAACACCCGAGGATGTGGCATTGCAAAATTCTTGGTTGATTGGTAATTATTATGATATGCGTTGTGTTGTATCCTTATTGTGTGTTGTTTCTAACTTGTATAAAGATTTCCTTGGTTTATGTTGAGGTGTTAACTTTTATCTATACTTACTTATAAAAGTAGGAGGGAATTGAAACACCTAAGCCTTGGAACATTGAGAAAACAACAACCTTAGATGTCTCTGAAGTGGTCATAATTGAAGGGATTGAATCATACCCGTGGTCCTGAATCATAGCCTTCTACCTCTTTCCTTTTGTTTCCTAGACAATATGTTAGGGTAATGTACTATCCTCCATATGACAAGGTCATCCCTTGGTCGTAACCATGCTTATGAGTCGTATACTATTCAACCATATAGAGTGAAAACCTAACCTAGAGTGGACTATTTTCATCATAGATGGAGCTTACAAATTAGAGGTTGAGTGTTATCCTTTGGTTATAACTCAAAGATGCTCTTTAGTATCCACAATAGTGGGGTTGAGTTAGGAAGAGACTAGGGAACGAGTTAGGGTACCACTCATACCCTAGGTCACGATATGACCCATATGAGGGAGTCGTACCCCTAGACGTGTGGACTATCCAAATTTTAACCAAGGACCTTTGGTCATTTCCTATGCCTAAAACCCTAAACCCTCTAACTATATAAGGCATAGTATCCCCATACTTAGATAGTTAAGTCATTGGCCTATTGAGATGGTTAAGTAATGAAAACTTTTATAATGGCTGTGAGGTCTTGTATAGGATTGAATTGGCTAAATGGCTAAAGTCCATAAATATTGTATTGAGTGTATGTTGATGCCTAAATAAGAGAGTAAAGTCTCAAATATAAATAAATGATGGTTGTGATGGCTTGAGGTCAAACTCCCTTGCCTTATATGATGGCTTGAGCTCAAAGTCCCTTGCCCCATGATATGGCTTGGAGTTGAAATCCCTCGCCCAATGTGAAGCAAGGTCAAGTCCGTTGCATAAGAAAAACTTTTGAGGTCAAAGTACCTCACCTCATGAAGAGGCTTGTGGTAAAGTCCAAATATGGACTGTGGCTAGATTCCCTTGTCTATAAATAGGCATGAGGTTGGAGTACCTCATCTAGATAAATGTGTATGGGTAAAGTCCCTTGGTTGAATGATGGTGTGTATGTGGATAAAGTCCCTTGTTTGAATGATGGTGTGTATGGGTAAAGTCCTTAGCATAATTAAAGTATGTACATGGGTGAATTCCCCGGTCTAATGATAATGTAAATATGGCTAAAGTCCTTGGTGTATTAAGTATGCTGAATCAATAAGCATGGAAGGTGGTAGTCTTCCACTTAACGTCTAATAAATCATTGCATGAGAATATTGATGAGACTTGATATCTTTTTTGGTATATGGTATATGCATATGTATGGATAAGTGTATGAACATGATAAAATGTGATATATTGAATTGTTTTTGACTGATGATGTATCTTATCACTAATCCTTGAGTTACATTCTATCGTTCAAATAGCTAATCATCTCCAGATGTTACGTCTTCACATAACATAGGTGCCAAAACATCTTCTTATTTTCCTGTGCAGTAATTAGACGATCAAGAAATTCATGCATTGAAATAAAGGGGTGAGATTTAAGACTTATAGTTAGGTTTGACTTATGTTTAGGCTTAGTATCTATAAGACTTGGTTTGGCTATAGTCAGTGGCTCTTCCTGACATATACATTTATTGACTTTGGTTGTGTATAGAGGTATTGTGAACTTGGGCATAGTTATTATTACTATGAATCTAATGTTGACTTATGTTATTATTCCGCAATCATAATTTATGAATTAGAGTCCCTTCAACTTCTATGATATGAGGAGGTGTTTAGGTCGGGATACGGGGTGACCTCTGATACATGTGTGCTTGAGGTGACCATACGACATGGCTCGAAGTTTGGTCCATGTCAAGTTGGTATCAGAGCTTAGGTTCATGTTTAGTTGGGTGTTCATAATTCCTTGTCAAGTAGAGTTTCTTTTATATGTGTGAAGTGCGTCACACTTATAAAAGAAAGGCAATGAAACATTTTAGGAAATATTTCCCTTTCTTGTGTTTCAACCTCAAGCTATTTAGTCTAAGGTCTTGGATTTTCTCTGATTTAATTTGCTATCTTTTAGATCATGCCTCAGAGGAGATTTGAGACTCAGGCAATCACTACTTAGGGTCCTAAGGATGAAGATCATCCAATTTTTAGAGTTTAGACTTAGGCTAGGGATGTGATATTTTTCTATCCTCGTGGGGTTCCACCCATCAACCCTGCTCATAAGAGCAGTATTCCTTCTTAGTCACCTCAAAGGGAAGCTACTAATGCACAATTCTTTCTATTTATCAACCTCATGACTTAATTGGTAACCTCTTAAGCAGAGCATGGTTCCCTGACTACTATTTCCTCTGAGGCTATGAGAATTAGCTAATTTATGAGGTTGAACCCTCATATGTTCTCTGGTACAAAGGTTGAGGAATATCCTTAAGGTTTTATCGATGAAATGGAGAAGATTTTCTAAATCATGCATACTTTAAAAATTGAAGGTATTGAGCTTTCTTCCTACCAATTGAAAGATGTAGTGTATCAGTGGTATGAAGGGTGGGAGTTGTCTAGAGGTATTGCTGCTAGTCTAACTTCTTGGGTGGATTTATCCAATACTTTCCTTGACCACTTATTTCCTTAAGAGTTAAGGGAGGCAAGGGTGAAAGAGTTTGTGAACTTGAAGTAAGGGAGGATGCCCGTTCAATATTGAGCATTAAAATTCCATCAATTGTCAAGGTATGCTCCCGAGATGGTTTCTAGCACAAGGGATAAAATACATAAGTAGGTCTCGGGATTGTCCCATAAGTTATTTCTCAAAAGTAAGGCGGCCTTGTTGATTGAGAAAATGTATATTTATAGATTGGTTGTGTATATGCAATTAGTGGAAGATGAGAAAAAGAATCAAGTTGAGCTTAGTGAGAGGCAAGGAAGGAAGTTTAGGACTTGTGAGGGTAGTGGTGGAAGTAGTGGCAAGTGGTCACAAAAGAATTAGGGTCGTTTGGGCTCATTCTCCTCAGCTAGTATTCGCTCTTCTTACTCAAAGTTCTCGGGTGGTCATAGATCTTAGTTCAGTGACGGGTCTCGGGCACAAGGTGCCCAATTTTAGACTAGCGATGCTCAGTCGGCTCCACCCCACCCTCCTTACAGATTCTGTGGTTAGAGTTATGATGGTGATTGTGATAATGGGAAAGGTAGATATTTTTCATTGTGGTTAGCTTGGGCACACACAACATGAGTGCCCCATTCTAGTAGCTTTTTGGGACAATAGGGCCCCTGTTGCTACTCTCTTTATTCCTATACTAAAGGGTTCTATATTTGCTACTGCTTCTATTTCTGGCATCGACGCTGGTTGAAATCACTTGAATGCACTTGCAACTTTCAAGGATTTGGAGGCGTCTCTTGATGTTGTCACGGGTATGTTGAGACTTTTCTTCCGTGATGTGTATTGTTTGCTTGAACTAGGGTATACTCTTTCTTATGTGACCCTGTATTTAGTTGTGCACCATGATTGTGGTCTCGAGAGTCTTTTAGTTCCTTTTCTATTTCTACCCCAAATAGAGATCTTATGATTGTTCAAAGGGTCTATAGGAGATGTGTGATATCTATTGGTGATAGAGATACTCTTGTTGACCTGATAGAGTTAGACATAGTTGATTTTAATGTCATCTTGGGAATGGATTGGTTGCACTCATCCTATGGTTTCTTAGATTGTCAAACCCGTAGGGTCATATTTAAATTCCCTAATAAGTTGGTCATTGTATGGGAAAGTGGTTCCTTAATTCCTAAGAAAAGGTTTATTTCTTACCTCAAGTCCCAAAAGTTTATTTCAAAAGGTTATTTGTGTCATTTGGTTTGAGTTAACGATTCTAACTCGAAAGAGCCTTCTCTAGAATCCATTCTCATGGTAAGTGAGTTTCCCAAAGTGTTTCTCGGAGTTTCACCTGATTGGGAAATTGATCTTGTCCCGGACACTCATCCGATCTCTATCCCTCCTAATAGGATGGCTCTGGTTTAGTTGAAAAAACTTTAGGAGCAATTTAAAAACCTCTTAGATAAGGGTTTTATCTGGCCTAATGTGTCTCCTTTGGGTGATCCTATATTGTTTGTGCATAAGAAGGATGGTTCCCTTCGTATGTGTATTGATTATCATCAGTTAAAAAAGTGATCGTAAAGAACAAATATCCTTTTACTAGGATCGATGATTTGTTTGATCAACTTCAGGGTGCAAAGTGTTTTCTTGAGAATGATCTTAGATTGGGTTATCACCAGCTTAAAATTAGGGATGTGGATATCCCTAAGACTATCTTTAGAACCTTGTACGGTTACTATGAGTTTTTTGTCTTATCCTTTGGGTTGATTAATGCCCCAATGACATTCATGTTTTTATTAAATAGGGTCTTCCATCTGTTATTGGACATGTTTGTCATTGTCTTCATTGATGACATGTTAGTGTATTTTAAGACTGAGGCGGATCATGTAAATCACCTCCGTGCCATGTTACAAACTTTGAAGGATCAACATTTGTATGCGAAGCTCTCCAAGTGTGAGTTTTGGTTGAAAGTCATAGGTTTTGTTGGTCATGTCATCTCTAGTGAAGGGATCATGGTGGATCCCCAAAAGATTATGACGATTAAGAAGTGGCCTAAACCTACGACTCCAACTAATATTAGGAGCTTCTTGGGTCTAGCTGGTTATTATAGGAGGTTTGTGGATATTATTTATGCTATTGCTGTCCCGTTTACCAAATTTACCCAAAAAAAAGTCAAGTTCTTTTGGTTCGATGCTTGTTAGGGTAGTTTTGACCTTTCCCGAGGGTAGGGATGGTTTTGTGGTTTTTTGTGATGTTTCCTATGTTAGTCTTGGTTGCATCTTGATACAACATAGTAAGTTGGTGGCCTATGCTTCAAGGAAATTGAAAGTTCATGAGAAGAATTATCCAAACAATGGCTTAGAGTTATTAGCCATGGTCTGTGCTTTGAAAATTTGGCGGCATTATCTTTATGGTGTTCATGTTAATATGTTTTCCAATCATAAGAGCCTTCAATATGTGTTTACCCAAAAGGAGTTCAATCTCCGACAAAGAAGGTGGCTTGAGCTATTAAAAGACTATGATATGAGTCTTCATTACCATCCCAGTAAGGTGAATACAGACGCCGACGCTCTTAGTAGATTGTTTATCAGGATTTTGGCCTATATTGATGAGGGCAAGCAAGAATTGGTGTGAGATATTCACCGGTTGGTGAATCTTAGAGTTTGACTTGCTGACTTCGAGGATGGTGGTGTTGTGCATCCGGTATCTCAATTGTCTCTTGTTGTTGAGATAAAGGAAAAACAAGTTTTGGACCTTAAATTTTTGAAGATCAAGAATAATATGGGTCAACATGAGGTCGTGGACTTTGTGATTTGTGGTGATGGTATCTTGAGGTACCAAGTTAGGCTATGCATTCCCAACATCGATGAATTGAGGGAAAGGTTCATGGACAAGGCTCATGGAGCCTGTTATGCTATTCATCCTAGTTCCACCAAGATGTATCATGACCTTAGAGAGTCCTATTGGTGGAATAATATGAAGCATGATATTGTAAGCCATGTGGCTAAGTGTATGGTGTGCCAACAAGTAAAGGTTGAGCAGTTAAGGCCCGTTGGAATATACCAAGAGATTGCGTTGCCCGAGTGGAAGTGGGAGTCGATTACTATAGATGTCATTATCGATCTTCCTAGATCCCCAAATCAATGTGATTCTATTTGGGTCATTGTTAATAAAATGACCCAGTACACCTATTTCTTGCCCGTGAGGATAAATTACTCTGCAGAAGATTATGCTAAGTTGTTTCTTGCGGAGATTGTGAAGTTATACGGTGCTCTGCTTTTTGTTATCTTGGATCGTGGTCCTCTATTTTCATCCCACTTTGGTAAGTCATTCCAAAAAAGTTTGGGAACTAAGGTATTCCTTAGCACCGTTTTTCACTCATAAATGGATGGTCAAGCAGGGAGAACTATCCAAACTTTAGAGTATATGTTGTGAGCTTGTGTAATCAATTATGGTGGTAGTTGGTATGACCATTTTCCTTTGATTGAGTTTTTCTATAGTAATAGTTACCACTCTAATATTGGCATGGCGCCTTTCGAAGCTTTATATGGTAGGAGATGATGATCTCCCATTGGATGGTACAAAGTTTGAGAGGGTAAATTGCTTGGGCCAGATTTAGTTCACCAAGCCTTAGAGAAATTTAAGGTGATTTGTGATAGGTTAATAATCACTCAAAGTCTCCAAAAGTCCTATGCGGATATGAGGCGTAGGGACTTAGAGTTTAGTGTCAATGATTAGATATTTTTGAAAATATCCCCCATGATAGGAGTGATGCAGTTCGGTAAAAAGGAAAATCTTAGTCCTCACTATGTTGATCCCTACTTTATTGTCAGAGGGTTGGAAACATTTCCTATGAGTTGGAGTTGTCTTCTGGTATGAACTCTAATCACCCGGTTTTCCATGTGTCTATGTTGCGAAAATGTGTGGGTGATCCTTCCTTGTTTTTTCCCTAAAAAAATATTGGTATCTCGGATTTTTTATCCTATGAGGAGGTCTCGGTGAGGATCTTGGATCGGCAAGTTTTTTGATTGCCAACAAAAGAAAAGGCTTCAGTGAAAGTTCTATGGAGGAACCAAAAGTCCAAGGAAGCTACTTATGAGGCGGAAGAGGACATAAAGTCCAAGTACCCATATTTATTTCCTATTACGAAAGCTTGTGATGGAGGAATGTGTTAATATCCTTACTTTGATATATGTCTTACTTGGCAATGGATTAGAGTTACCAATGTGTGAGTTGAGTTGTGTCTTGCTAGACAAGGGGTTCAAGTCCTTAATGCTATGAAAAGATGTGTGCTTTGATGTGATGGGTTTAAGTCTCAAATACTTTGAATTGATTCAAGTCCTTGATAGATAATGGGGTAAAGTCTTCAATGCTTTGAGATGCTCTATATATTTGATGAATTGATGGGTCGGAGTCCATAAGTTGTGGAATGAGCAAGTGTTGCATAAGTAATGGTTGAAGTCCAAAGACCAATGAAATGAAATGGTTGGATGATACATGTTGATGTGATAAGTTGTGTTTATGCTTGCCTTACCTTTCATTAACGGATATATTATCCTAAGTAAGGGAGAATGAAACACCCGAGAATGTAGCCTTGCAAAATTCTTGGTTGATTGGTAATAATCATGATATATGTTCTGTTGTATCCTTGTTGTATGTTGTTTCTAAGTTATGTGGAGATTTCCTTGGTGCACGTTGAGGTGTTAACTTGTTTTATCATAGGCCCTTCATGGTGACCACTCCAAAGACATCCAAGGTTGTTGTTTTCTCAAAGGTCCAAGGTCTCTGTTGGTATGAGAATACTATTAAAATATGAATGTCTTGTGAGGGTCTTGAGGACCTTGAAAACAATGGTGTGATGAATTGAATGAAGGCATTGGCCTATTGAGATGGTTGAGCAATGAAGACTTCCATAATGACCATGAGGTATTGTATAGTTTTTTATTGGCTAAATGGCTAAATTCCCTAAATGTTGTATTGAATATGTGTTGATGCATAGACAAGAGACTAAAGTCCCAAATGCAAATAAATGATGGTTTTAATGGCTTGATGTCAAATCCCCTTACCTTATGTGATTGCTTGAGGTCAATGTCCCTTTCCCCATGATATATCTTGGAGTTAAAGTCCCTCACCCAATGTAAATGCAAGGTAAAGTCCGTTTCTTAAGAAAAACTCTTGGCATAAAAGTACATTGCCTCATGAAGAGGCTTGTGGTAAAGTACAAATATGGCATGTGGCTATAGTACCGTGTCCACAAATAGGCATGATGTTGGAGTCCTTCACCTAGATGAATGTGTATGGGTAAAGTCCCATAGTTGAATGAATGGTGTGTGTGGCGATAAAGTCCCTTGTTTGAATGATGGTGTGTGTGGCTAAAGTCCTTATCTTAGTGAAAGTGTGAACATGGGTGAAGTCCCCGGTCTAATGATAATGTGAATGTGGATAAAGTCCTTGTTGTATTAATCATGGTGAATCAATAAGTGTGGAAGGTTGTAGTCCTCCACTTTACATATAATGAATGAGTGCTTGAGAATATTGATAAGCCTTGATATCTTGTTTGGTATATGGTATATACATATGTATGGATAAGTGTATGAACGTGATAAAATATGATATATTGAATTGTTGTTGAATGATGATGTATCTTATCACTTATCCTTGAGTTACATGCTAGTGTTCCAACCACTAACAGTATATGAACGCTACACCCTCATGCGATATAGGCGCTGAAGTATCTTCTTCTTTTCCTGCCCATTGATTAGACGATCAAGCGGTTCATGCATTGACTTGAAGTGGTAAGCTTCCTTACATCCGTAAGACCTTCATCTCTTAGTCCTTATCTTTAGGCTTAGTCTATTTAAGACTTGGTTTGGCTATAGTAGGGGTCTTGTCCCGAAGTATACATTTATTTTCTTCAGTTGTATATAGAGGTAATGTGAACAATAGTAAACTTGGGCATAGTTATTATTACTAGAATCTAATATTGACTTATGATATTATTCTACAATCTTAACTTATGAATTAGAGTCCCTTCGACTCCTATGATATGAGGAGGTGTTTAGGTCGGGTTACGGGGTGACCTCCGATACTTGTGTGCTTGAGGTACCCATACGACATGGCCCAAAGTTCGTGTCATGTAAAGTTTTTCGCAGAACCTAGATTTACGGTATGTTGGGTGGTCATAATGCCATGTTAAGTAGAGTTTCTTTTATGGGTATGAAGCGCTCCACACTTATAAAAGAAAGGCTATGAGATATTTTAAGAATTGTTTCCCTTTCTTGGGTTTTAATATCAAGATATTAAGTCTAAGGTCTTGGATTTCCTCCTATTCTGTTTGCTATCTTTTAGATCATGCCTCAAAGGAGATCTGAGACTCAGGAAAACACTACTGAGGGTCCTATGGACGAAGCTCATCCAACTTATAGAGTTTAGACCTGGTCTGGGGATGCGGTATCTAGCCATCCTTATAGGTGTACACCCACCAACCTTGCCTATGAGAGCGATATTCCTTCCCTTTCACCTCCAAGGGATACTTCTAATATAGAGTTTCGTCGCTCTATCAACCTCTTGACTCAATTGGTAGCCTCGCAAGTAGAGAGTGGTGCCTTGGATACTGTTTCCTCTAAGTCCAAGAGAATTGGCCAATTTATGAGGTTGAGCTCTCCTATGTTTTCAGGTACATAGGTTGAGGAAGATCCTCAAGGTTTTGTCGATGAAATGGAGAAGATTTTCTGAATCATGCATTCTTTGGAAATTAAGAGTGTTGATCTTACTTCCTACCAATGGAAAGATGTAGCGTATCAGTAGTATGAAGGGTGGGGGTTGTCTAGAGGTATTGATGCTAGTCCGGCTTCTTAGGTGGATTTCTCCAAAGATTTCCTTGACAACTTCTTTCCTTAAGAGTTGAGGGAGGCAAAGGTGAAAGAGTTTGTTAACTTGAAGCAAGGGAGGATGTCCGTTCAAGATTATGCCTTAAAACTCCATCAATTCTCAAGGTATGCTCCCGAGATAGTTTCTAGCATGAGGGATAAAATGTGTAGGTAGGTCTCGGCATAGTCCTATAAGTTATTTATCAAAATCAAGGCGACCTTGTTTATTAAGAACATGCATATTTTTAGATTGGTTGAGCATATGCAATGAGTGAAAGATGAGAAGAAGAAGCAACCTAAGCTTAGTGAGAGGCAAAGAAGGAGGTTTAGGCCTTCCAAGGGTAGTGGTGGAAGTAGTGAAAAGTGGCCACAAAAGAATTGAGGGAGTTCGAGCTTGTTCACCTCGGCTAGTATTCGCTCTCCTTACTCAAAGTTCTTGGGTGGTCATTGATCTCAGTTCAGTGGCGGGTACCGAGCACAAAGTACCCAATTTTAGACTAGTGGTGCTCAGTCAGCTCTACCCCACCCTTGTTGCAGATTCTATGGTCAGAGTTATCGTGGTGAGTGTGAGAAAGAGAGAGGCATATGTTTTCATTATAGTCAGCTTGGGCACATGCAACATGAGTGACCCATTGTAGCAGTTTCTGGGGCTAATAGAGCCCCTGTTGCTACTCCTTCTACTCTCGTACCAAAGGGTGCTATGTTTGCTGCTGCTTCTATTTATGGCATCGGTGCTGGTCGCTTTCTACTCGCCAAGATTCATAGGCCTCTCCCGATGTTGTCACGGGTATATTGGGACTTTTCTCCCATGATGTGTATTATTTTCTTGACTCAGAGTCTACTCTTTCTTATGTGACCCTGTATTTGGCTGTGCACCTTGATTGTGGTTGTAAGAGTCTGTCGGTTCCTTTTTCTGTTTCTAACCCGGTTGGAGACCCTGTGATTGTTCAAAGGGTCTATAGGAGATGTGTGATATCTATTGGTGATAGAGATATTCTTGTTGATATGATAGAGTTAGACATATTTGATTTTAATGTCATCCTGGGAATGGATTGGTTTCACTCTTGCTATGCTTCCTGAGATTGTCGGAACCATAGGGTCATATTTAAATTCCTTAATAAGCTGGTTATTGTATGGGATGGGGGTTCCATAGTTCCTAAGGGAAGGTATATTTCTTACCACAAGGCTCGAAATTTGATTTCAAAGGGTTGTTTGTGTCATTTGGTCAAAATTAAAGATTCTAACTCGGAAAAGCCTTCTCTAGAATCTGTTCCCGTGGTAAGTGAGTTTCCCAAAGTGTTTCCCAATAATCTTCTTGGTGTTCCTCCCTATAGGAAAATTGATTTTTTGGGATTTATTTTATCCCGGACACTCATCTGATCTCTATCCCTCTTATAGGATGGCTCCACTGTAGTTAAAAGAACTTAAGGAGCAATTGAAAGACCTCTTAGATAAGGGTTTTATCCGACCTAATGTGTCTTCTTAGGGTTCTCCCATGCTGTTTGTGCTCAAGAAGTATGGTTCCCTTCGTATGTGCAATGATTATCGTTAGTTGAACAAAGTGATCATAAAGAACAAATATCCTCTTCCTAGGATCGATGATTTGTTTGATCAATATCAGGGTGCGAAGTGTTTTTCTAAGATTGATCTTAGATTGGGTTATCACAAGCTTAAAATTAGGGATACGGATATCCCTAAGACTGCTTTTAGAACTTGGTATGGTCATTATCTTTTGGGTTTACCAATGCCCCGACGACATTTATGGATTTGATAAATAGGGTCTTCCATCCATTTTTGGACATGTTTTTCATTGTCTTCATTGATGACATTTTAGTGTATTCTAAGAGTGAGGCGGATAATGTATTTCATCTCTGTGCCATGTTACAAACTTTGAAGGATCATCGTTTGTATGGGAAGTTCTCCAAGTGTGATTTTTGGTTGAAAGCCATAGGTTTTCTTAGTCATATCATCTCTAGTGAAGGGATCATGGTGGATCCCCAAAATATTGTGGCGGTTAAGATGTGACCTAGACCTACGACTCCAACAAAGATTCAGAGCTTCTTGGGTTTAGCAGATTATTATAGGAGAAATTTAGAGATTTTTTCCACTATAGCTACCTCGTTGACTAAATTAATCCAAATGAAGGTCAAGTTCATGTGGTCCAATGCTTGTGAGGGTAGTTTCAGGATGTTAAAAGATAAATTAACTTGGGCTTCAATTTGGACCCTGCCTGAGGGTAGGGATGGTTTTATGGTTTATTATGATGCTTCCCATGTCGGTCTTGGTTATATATTGATGCAACATGTCAGGGTGGTGGCCTATGATTCTAGGCAATTGAAAGTTCATGAGAAGAATTACCACACCCATGACTTAGAGTTATAAGTCGTGGTCTTTGCTTTGAAAATTTGGCAAAATTATCTTTATGTTGTTCATGTTGATATATTTTCTGATCATAAAAGCCTTCAATATATGTTTACCCAAAATGAGTTGAATCTCTGGCAACTAAGGTGGCTTTAGCTATTGAAATACTATGATATGAGTCTTCATTACCATCTCGATAATGCAAATATAGTCACCGATGCTTTTAGTAGATTATCTATAGGGAGTTTGGCCCATGTTGATTAGGACAAATAGGAATTGGTATGATATATTCCCCGGTTAGAGAATCTTGTAGTTCGACTTGTGGACTCTGAGGATGGTGGTGTGTTTGTGTATCTGCTATCTTAATCATCTCTTGTTGTTGAGATAAAGGAAAAGCAAGACTTGGATCCCAAATTGATGAAAATCTAGAGTAATATGGGTCAACATGAGGTCGCAGACTTTGTGATTGGTGGTGATGGTATCTTGAGGTACCGAGGTAAGCTATGCCTTCCCAACGTCGATGGATTGAGGGAAAAGGTCATGGCCAAGGCTCATGGATCCTGTTATGCTATTCATCTCAGTTCCACCAAAATATATCATGACTTTAGAGAGTCCTATTGGTGGAACAATATGAAGCGCAATGTAGCTAGCTATGTGGCTAAGCGTATGGTGTGCTAATAAGTAAAGATTGAGCACTTAAGGCTCGGTGGCCTATACCATGAGATTGTGTTGCCTGAGTGGAAGTGGTTTTCGATTAATATAGATTTCATTATCGGTCTTCCTAGATCCTGGAATCAATGTGATTCTATTTTGGTCATTGTTGATATAATGACCAAGTCCTCCCATTTCTTGCTCGTGAGAACAAATTACTCGGCGAAAGATTATGCTAAGTTGTTATTTGCAGAGATCATGAAGTTTCAAGGTGCTCTGGTGTCTATTATCTTGAATCGTGGTCCTCCATTTTTATCCCACTTTTGGAAGTCATTCCAAAAAGGTTTGGGAACTAAGGTCTGCCTTAGCACTGCTTTTCATTCGCAAATGGATGGTCAACCGGAGAGAACTATCCAAACTTTAGAGGATATGTTGTGATCTTGTGTAATCGATTATGGTGTTAGTTGATATGACCATTTGCCTTTGATTGACTTTGCCTATAATAATAGTTACCACTCTTGTATTGTTTGGTAGGAGATGTGGATCTTCTATTGGATGGTATGAAGTTGGCGAGGGTAAGTTGCTTGGGCCCGATTTAGTTCACCAAGCCTTAGAGAAGGAGAAGCTAATTCGTGATAGGTAAAAAACCTCTCAAAGTCGCCAAAAGTTCTATGCGGATGTGAGGTGTAGGGACTTAGAATTTAGTGTCGGCAATTGGGTATTCTTGAAAGTATCCCCCATGAAGTTAGTGAAGCGGTTCAGTAAAAATTGAAAGCTTAGTTCCCTATATGTTGGTCACTACTTGATTGTTAAGAGGGTTGTCAATATTGCCTATGAGTTGGAGTTTCCTTCTGCTATGAACTCCTTTCACCAAGTTTTCCATATGTCTATGTTGCAAAAATGTGTGGGTGATACTTCCTTGTTTTTTCCTTCGGAAGATATTGGTATCTCAGACTCTTTTCCCTATGAAGAGGTCTCACTGAGGATCTTGGATCAACATGTTTGCCTATTGAGAACAAATGAAGTATCTTCACTGAAGGTTCTATAGAGAAACCAAAAGTCCAAGGAAGCTACTTAGGAGGTGGAAGAGGACATGAAGTCCAAGTACTTGCATATATTTCCTATTCCAGAAGCTTGTGATGGAGGTATGAGTTAATCTCCTTACTTTGATATATGTCTTGCTAGACAATGGATTAGAGTTCCCAATGTGTGAATTGAATTGTATCTTGCTAGATAAGGGGTTCAAGTCTCTAATGCTAAGAAATGATGTGTACTTTGTTGTGATGGGTTTAAGTCTCTAATACTTTGAATTGATTCATGTACTTGATAGATTATGGGTTAAAGTCCCCAATGCTTTGAGATGCTCTATATCTTTGATGAATTGATAGGCAAGAGTCCCTAAGTTATGGAATGAGCAAGTGTTGGATAAGTAATGGTTGAAGTCCCAAGACCAATGAAACGATATGGTTAGTTGATGCATGTTGATGTGATAACTTGTGTTTATGCTTGCCTTACCCTTCATTCATGGATGAATGATCCTAAGAGAGGGAGAATGAAACACCCGAGAATGAGGCCTTGCAAAATTCTTGGTTGATTGGTAATGATCATGATATGTGTTGTGTTGTATCCTTGTCGTGTGTTATTTCTAACTTGTTTGAAGATTTACTTGGTGCATGTTGAGGTGTTAACTTGTATCTATACTTACGTATCAAAATGGGAGGGAATTGAAACACCTAGACCTTTGACCATTGAGAAAACAATAACCTTGGATGTCTCTGGAGTGGTCAAGATTGAAGGGCTTGAGTCGTACCCTTAGCCACGACTCGTAGCCTTCTCTCTCTTCCCTTTTGAATCCTAGATAGTATTCTAGGGTAATATACTTTCCTCCATATGACAAGGCCATACCTGGGTCGTAACCATGCTTATGAGTCGCATACTACTCAACCATATGGAGTGAAAACCTAACCTAGAGTAGACTATTTTGGTCAAGGATAGAGCTTATGAGTTAGGGGTTGATTCGTAACCTTTGGTTATGACTCAATAGTGCCCTTTCATACCCACAAAGTGTGGTTGACCTAGGAGGAGCCTATTCCATGAGTTAGTGTACCACTCTACCCTAGGTCACGATTGCCATAGGACCCGTATGGGGGAGTCATACTCCTGTACGTGTGGACTGTCCAGCTATTAACCAAGGATCTTTTGGTCATTTCCCAAGCCTAAAACCCTAAGACCTATAATTATATAAGGCATAGTAGGCTCCTAAGTCTTTATTTTACAAGATCTAAACATCCTAAACACTCTAAAGGCTCTGGGAAGCAAGATTGGAGGCTAGGGTTTGTAGGTGTTCATCTTGTGGTAAGAAGGAAGAATCAAGTTTATTGGTGATTCAAGTTACTTTAGGAATTTACCTCTTCCCCTCTTTAAATACCTCTAAACCCATGTATTTCACACTTGAATTAGTAAGTGTACATGGTGGTTTTGAATCAAATAAAAAGGGTTTTACTGCCTAACAATGAAAAATGATGATTCTTGTTTATACTTGTGTTGATACATGTTATTGATGGTAGATTGCATATGTGTATGCTTGTTGTATTTTTTTTACTATAAGGGTCTTGACTAACCCTAGTCTTGATGATATCTACTATAAAAATAACCTTGTTATAAGTATTCACAAAAAGTGTTTGTGAAAATGTCTAAATGAATTATCTAGTCAATTGTTGATAATGTGTTGAACTAGGGCAATGACCCAATGAGTATAAACGTTTGAAAAATGTTATGATAGGAGTATGGTGAGTCACATAAGGAGTGATTTTAAATTTTTTTGATAAATGATCAATAGGGAGTTGAAGTCCCATAATATGAGGATGAACTTGAATAGTTTACTGAACTAAACTGTGGTATGACAATGCTATTAAAATATGAATGTCATGTGAGGGTCTTGAGGACCATGAAAAGAATGGTGTGATGAATTGAATGAAGGAATTGACCGATTGAGATGGTTGAGCAATGAAGACTCCCATAATGACCATGACCTATTGTATAGTGTTGAATTGGATAAATGGTTAAAGTCCCTAAATGTTGTATTGAATATGTGTTGATGCATAGACAAGAGGGTAAAGTCCCACATGTCAATAAATGATTGTTATGATGGCTTGATGTCAAAGTCCCATGCCCCATGATATGGATTGAAGTTAAAGTCCCTTGCCCAATGTGAATACAAGGTAAAGTCCATTTCTTAATAAAAACTCTTGAGGTCAAAGTACCTCGCCTCATGAAGAGGCTTGTAGTAAAGTCCAAATATGGCATGTGGCTAGAGTCCCTTGTCTACAAAAGGGAATGAGGTTAGAGTCCCTCACCTAGATGAATGTGTATGGGTAAAGTCCCTTGGTAGAATATTGGTGTGTGTGTGGATAAAGTCCCTTGTTTGAATAATGGTGTGTATGGCTAAAGTCCTTAGTATAATGAAAGTGTGAACTTGGTGAAGTCCCCGGTCTAATGATAATGTGAATGTGGCTAAAGTCCATGGTGTATTAAGCATGGTGAATCGATAAGCATGGAAAGTGGTAGTCCTTCATATTACGTCTAATGAATGAATGCTTGACAATGTTGATGAGCCTTGATATCTTGTTTGGTATAAGGTATATCCATTTGTATGGATAAGTGTATAAATGTGATATATTAAATGGTTTTTGAATGATGATGTATCTTATCACTTATCTTTGAGTTACATGCTAGCGTTCCAATCGCTAATCATCTCCGGACGCTATGTTCCCATGCGACGTAAATGTCGAAGCATCTTCTTCTTTTCCTACACAGTGATTAGACGATCAAGTGGTTTGCACATTGACTTGATGAGGTGAGCTTTCTTGCATCCGAAAGACCTTCATCTCTTAGTCCTTATCTTTAGGCTTAGTCTTTTTAAGACTTGGTTTGGCTATAGTCGGGTGCTTATCCCAATATATACATTTATTGACTTCGGTTTTGTATAGAGGCATTGCAAACAACTGTGAACTTGGGCGTAGTTATTATTACTATAAATGTAATGTTAAGTTATGATATTAAATTGTGAATTGGAGTCCCTTCAACTCCTATGATATGAGGAGGTGTTTAGGTCGGGTTATGGGGAGACCTCCGGTACATGGTGCCTGAGGTGCCCATTAGACATGTCCCAAAGTTTGGGTCATGTCAGTTACACTGTGCGAATATTCATATTTAATATCAAAGTTTAAAAAGGGGGTTGAGGTTAAAGCCACTACCAAGCCAAAAATCCATCAGTTTGGGAAAACCAATGTTCCCTATTCCAATCCCTATAATAATGCACCAATTCATCCCCAAAATCCATTGATCAAAGCATGAATAATATATTTATATCATGTTGAAAAAATTCAAGTAGAAACCAATCAAAAGCCCTCAACCTAATTTCAAACCCAATAATTAAATCATGTGAATATTGAATCAATTTAAGCCATGATATAAAATATAAGTTTAGGGATGAGAGACATGCCCAAAATAGACAAAAAATTGAAAAGGATTCCAAGTTTGGAGCTTGACAGATTGAATTCCTTGTAAACCCCTAGTGTTTCTTGCCTTGGGAATTAAAGAGGAAGATAGTAAATTTTTTATTTTGATAACTGATGTTATAGGGGTCATTAAAGTGTTTTTAAGTCATGGTAAAATTGTAAAAGAAGGAAAATACCAAAAAGTTCCTAATTAAAACATGCAGGAAAAATAGAAATAGTCATCACGACTTGGGTAACGACTCGTGAGGCCTGGCCTCAAGTCATGGCTTGGAGTTATTACCTGATGATAAAATTGTTGGTCCCATACTTTTATGATGATGATTCACTAATCACGACTTATTTTCAGACATCATGAGTCATAACTAGGACTCATGGTCAGGGACTGAAAACTTGGGTTACTTTCTATTGTGACAACGAGTCTATCCTAACGACTTGTTGTGTATCACAATGGTTCATACCCTAGACTCATTGTTAAGGGACCAAAACTCACTACCAAGACAATCATTTTTATCATCACTCATTATGTCTCCCGATGAGTTGTACCCTTGATCCTTGTCATTGGTAGTTTTGACATCACCACAACAACTTGGCTTATTCAATTACTCAACTTGTGGAGGGTCTAAATCTTAAGAACATGGAGTGTTATAGATGTCTTATTCCTTGGCAAGAGATTCAGTGCTCGTGCCTTCAATACATAATAAGTGCAGAGGTCAGACTGGAACCTCCTGACCAGCTGGAGTTTAGGATAGAATTTTCTCTTTTGGTTATAGTGTTGCTCGTGATATTGGTTCTATCATGTTAGTAGGGTTAAGGCCAGTGCAAACACCACCTCTGATTATGACTACACTTATGCATAAGGATTGCTTGGTACGAGTGTTGGATTTTATTGAATGGATGGCTCCTATTTGATTCTACATGCTACTTCGAGACTTTAAGCTCAAAATGTACATTTGAATACACGTTCTCCTAGTGTTGACAGGGTATAACAGGGATTTTTCCATATCTAGTGACCTTACCTTTATGTTCATGAAGGGATAGAGTTTGTGTATGTAGTTCATGAGGACAAATTATCCTCAGTTTGATGGGGATCCTAGGTTTGATGCTTATATTTTTTTTGTTTGGTTCCCATGAGAAATTATGCATGTTAGTCTTAGTACAATCTAACGGAGTAGATTTCACTACCTTCCAATTCTTTCGACTAGCTCAATAGTAGTGGATGGATTTGGTGAAGAGTAAACCATTTGGGTTACCTCTTCTTTTATGGGATCAGTTTTCTCGAGAGTTCTTAGAGGAGTTTGAGCAGAGACAAGAAAGACTTCTGGACCAAAGGTCCCATAGACTTGATGGAGATAGAGAAATGTATGGTAGAGGTCAGGATTGTTATGGTTATTTTTGAGAGGGTTAGATTATGGTGGATGGCCAGGTCCTTCAGGTCTAGTTATACAGGCTCCTATTTTTTTGGTTTCCTCAATTTTTATGAGAGATGACGGTTCTTAGTATCTTGTTCCATGGGATGTACTTGAGGCAAAAGCTTCTAGTATAGTATCCACAGGTATGGTATTCGTACGCCTTTGAATTTTCTTGGTAGTGTTTGATTGTGGGTTTATATTTTTCTGTGTGTTTATTTATTTGACATTAAGTTGATATTATTCGTGAGTTTTTCTGGGTCTATTGATATTGCTACCCTGTAGATGTCTCCTAAGTGGTGGATAAGATGTGTTGAGCCTATGGTGTCTCATTCAGAGCATATCATTAGATTAGATGTAATTTTTGTTAGTATTATGAATTTTGATCTATTTGGGTATAATTTTTTCAATAGTTATATTGTAGAATAAGTGGTGGCTTAATTGTATATTTTGGTATATTCAGACTATAAATGGATTAAACATATGGTGTGAAAAATTCAAAAGGATTGCAAGTAAAGGATTTTGGTTGGAGAAGGGATGATATTCAAGCATTCCTTCCTAGGGATTTGTTAATTCCTTAGTTATTAGACTTGTTTACATGGAAAGTCTTATAGGTGTTTAAACACTCCTCGATTAGAATTGAAGGAATTCAGCTTATAAGGATTTTTCCTTTTGATTTGGAAGGGTTTAGAATGTAAAGGAAACTTGTGCGTAGCATTTGTTACTTTAGTAGCTAAGTGACTTAATGGAATATTTTTCCTCATGAGTTTTTATTGGAGTATATGTTATCATTACATGGTCCTTGTGTTAAGAAATAATGAATGGGAAGAGAGTTATGGAAGAATAAGGAACTAGTACATAAGGAATGTTGATATATGCAGAGTCTAATGGTAATTTTTTCTTAAGATTTAATTTGTGATTCTTGCGTCCATTAGTGAGATATAGTAATTTTTGCATTTATTATATAGGTTGATTCTCCCTGATATGGCGAGTTAGTTATGATTGTTTAATTAGAGAGGCTATTCATTCTGTCAAATTATTGAGGATTTTGGGTTGACTAATACTATATGGTGTCAAGTCTACATGGATTACTGTGATGGGTTGTATAGAAGTTTGGTTCCATTTAGAACATTCATGTCTATGGTATATAAAGTTTTGTGATGATTATCGGTTTCCTCAAAGGGTTGAGCATAATGATATAACTATTTGAATAGTGATATAGTGACCCTACTGGTTATATCCTAGATTTATAGGTGTTTTTAGTGTTTTGACCCTTCCTATAGTGGCTAAAGATATTATGGCTTACTATAACTGTCACTTCGATTATCAGGCGGTTCATTTGGGTTTTAGGCTCATTTTACTATTTTGGAGCTACCATTGTTAAGGAATTAATCTCAGACCAAAACTCCTAGTAGACGACCTTGAATGAGAATTTTGATAGTGCCAGCAACTTTGAAACATTGATATTAGGCTAGGGAGACCCTTGGTTTTGGTCCTACGGCTTCCAAAATCATTTTGGGATATTGGGTGGATTATATGAAAAATGGAACTATATGTGTGGGCCCCTTATTTAGTAAAAACAATCTCGAATGAAAGTTTGTATGGTCCCATTGAGTTTGTAATATCGAATTTGGTAGGTAACATAGTACATTTGTGTGCACGGGGTTTCGTACGAATCCTGAGTAACAAGTTGGAGTACATTTGGACTTAGCTAAAATTCTTGTGTATGATATCTGGTTTGACTACTTTAGCAGTAAAAGAGCTGCTTAAGTGGTAGTCTCCTTAGACACCCTGAGCCTCTTTAGCGGCCTTGGCCATTTAGCTGAGGTAAAATTTAACAGTCAAGGTCTGCTTAAGCGGTCATCAGTTTAATAGCCAGGAGACCATTTGAGCGACCTTTGACTCCCATTTCCTGACTACTTTAGCAGAATTAGTAGCTTAAGTGGTAATTTCTTAAGAAACTAAGTGACCTCTTTAGTGGCACCTTTGGTGTTAAATACCCCTTCGTCACCCAAATTTCCTATTCTTTCTCAATAATTTACCATTATTTGTGAGAGCTTGGAGCGTTGGAAGTGTGGGGAATCATCTACTGTAGCTAGGGTAAGTTAGCCTAACACTCCTTGGTCATTTACCATTATTTCCTCAATGCAATTCCATCATTTTTATTGGAAATTCTTAGAAATTCGGTCTTAAAATCTCTAGGCTTTAGGTGCTGATTTGGGCCCCAAATTATGCTCCATTTATGCTCAACTTTTGAGCACACATTCCTTGTCCTCCGAGGGACCTCATGATAGATTCAACCCCATGGGCCCATTTATGACCCAAATTTGGACCCGACTTTTTATATAGCAACATGGGTCCCATTTTACTCTTATTGACACATAGATTATTATTTTGATAGCATGGCAATATTTTGAGATCGTGACGTAAAGACGGGCATTTTATGGATGACTCAAGACTTTCGATTCATCATTAACGTAGGCTTTAGTCAACTTTTCTTTATGAGATAGTGTAAAGTGTAGATTGAATGCTGGGAAAGGATTATAGGACATATTTAGGACTAGTGCATATTGACTTAGCATGTTTTGGGAATTTAGGGTAGCAATATGACACAAATATTAGTATAAAATACTTATTATAGCCATAGAATCCTATCACCCTAGATTATAAGCATATAATCATAGTTGATGCTAAGGACCCTCTATTATTAGGTTTACTATTTGACTTAGTGAATTGGATCACAGTTTCCCCGATTATAGTATTACTATCATGCTAGTTATATACTATTTGGCCCAAAGTTATGGTTACGATACCAATTGAACTCCAGGTAAGTTATCTATCCTTATAAAGGATGTGGCTTTAGTCTATAGATGCCTAGAAAATTGTGATTGTATTGTCTGGGTAATTATGATGGCATGCATAAATTACGGTACATTCATGCTCACTTAGTGGTGTGATTCCGACCAAAACCATGATTTTACTTCTGTTTTCTACTTTTTACTTTTATAATGGGAATTGTACCACCTTAATTGATGATTTATGAGCTTTTGGGAATTAGATCAAGATTGATCCCGATCCATGTTTTATCTACTCTTTTACCACTACTACTTATCTCGATTGAGAGATAGTTCGACCCTTTCTATGCTATCATACTGATTTAGTCTTGGAGTTTATCATAAGATGGATTTATAGATTTACACTTTTTTATCCATAATTCAAGTTTGTGTACTTATTATACATACCTCTCTGGCACTAGACATAGTAGACTGATGATGATAATGATTGGAAATCCTGGATCGAGATCAGGTAGTTTATACAAATATTCTCAAATCCCCTAGGGGACACTTCTTCTACGAGCCATAGTGTCGTAGAAGAGAAGTCACTGTAGGTCCTGCCTTTGCATGTTGTGGAGTTAGAGGAGGTGTAAACACTTGCTATAGTATGACACTTGGATCAAATTTGACATTATGGATTTACTTTGTATTCATTCATTCATATGCATTTCCCATCACCAGTATATTATTTGGTGCTTACATCTATCCTCCACATGGGGGTGGTAAAGTTATAGGCCATGATTGTTGTTTACTGAGTATTGATTAAACCGTTCGGTCTTATGGAGGCCCGATTAGATATTGATTGTTCAGACTAGCCAATTACTTTATCATTGTTATTATGGTTAGTTTGTTGTAGGTTGATTATGGATTAGTACCCGAGGATGTTGCTATATTTTTGAGCCCTTTTCTTTGTTATAGTAAAATATATTATGGATAGTGCATTTTTGGTTAGACAGTTTACTAGAGGCCCTAATCATGCTAGCATTAGCTTTCCTACTTGGTTAGGATTCTCTAGTGAGGTTTGGTTGACTACCTCAGGTGTTTCCTTTTGAGTTAGAACTTATATATCTATTTATATTTTTATTTATATGTAGCGTTACCATATATACCTCACTTTGCTTGTTCATTCAAATTGTCTATGTAATCTTTAGCCTTATCTACTACTATGTATCATTCTTTCACTTCTCATTAGTTTATTGGCTAGTGATATATGCATATTCCACTTTAGACACTGATTACTATTATGATAGGATTGTTTATCCTTATCGCCTCACTAGCATTATCATGTTTAGTCTTCTATATAGTTGCTTATAGTTTATATTCCTGCTTTACATGTTATTTATTCATATATTATCTTTCGAGCTCAATTGACTATTACCTATAGAGTACCACGTGTTGGTACTTATACTACACTTCAGCAGACTGTAGTTCATGGTATGAGTTCTTGTCGATATTGTGTGCATCATGCAAAGAAATTATGGATTGGAGATTCAGGGTGCGCTCCTAGAATTTAGACTATTACTACTTTCCTTCTTATGGATTATACTAATTTTTACGTTTTATTCAGAGATGGATAATACTTATATTTACTCTATATATTCACTTTGTACTCTAATTTTATTAGAAGCTCTTGTACTGATTTTGCTAGGTTTTGGGATTGATTTATATGTATTAGTCGTTTGTAATACTTATTCTATTGTTTTTTCCATTTCTCTTGATAGTCCATTACAAGCTATTCCAGACTATAAGTTGGCTTACTTACTGGTGGGTTTTAGTACGTGTCATTATGACCTATGAAATTGGGTCATGACAAATTTGTATCAGAGCCTAGGTTCACTAGTGTATTTGTACAAGAGCTAAGTGTCTAGTAGAGTCCTGTAGATCAGTATGGAGACTACTATATACTATATTTGGGAGGTTATAGGGCATTTTAAGGAAATTTTATTCTTGACTCCTTATCGTGTGTCTGTATTTCTGTGAACCTTTAGTAAATTCTTTGACTCTATTTTGTTCCAAATGGATGATATAAGGTTATCAATGGATGCAAATGAGACTTTCTCTTATGCTTTAGAGCTTCAAATCAGTGCTAGAGTAGGTATTTAGAGATTAGTATCAAATATCTTCAGCATTAGCCAGAGGATATAAGAATAGCCCAAGCTTTAGTCGAGTCTGTGACTGCTTTATCCTTTCAAAATTCAGCATTGGGGTTTCCAAACTTTTTTACGAATACCTCACAACTGGTGGATGATATTCTTAGGTCAGGGTTAGGTTTATTGATGTTCAATAAGGTTCTTTGTTGAGTTTAGAATATGAGATAGGGTTTCTTGAGTGGGACAACATTCTTCTCTACTATATTTTTTAAAGCATGAGATGCTGCATGGATTTATTAGGGAATTAACTTTGCTACTCTATTTAGCATCAGAGTGTTTGATAGAAGTTAGGTCTCTCGCTCAGGTTGTTGATCATGCTAGGAACATAGATAGCATATATTGGGACATATGGAGATGGTGGTAAGATCCTATGTTATCAGTATAACACTATTTGTATTCTATCTGGGAGTAGGGATCCTTTCGGTAGGGATTAGCTTTACCTATAGCCTATTAATTTTACATAGGTAGCATCTCAGACTATAGGTGGCTCTTAAATGAGTTGTGGTGGTCATAGTAGGTAGAGTTCTTGTCAAACCTTGTGGAGTATTCAATATGAATCACTGGGTCATGAAGATTATTTTGGATAAGTAGGTGCGGTATCTTAGAGTATTTTTAGAACTTATTTTAGATTTGGGTTGGTCATTGGTTAAAGGAGTGCCTCCAATAAGAGTTAGTTGTTCATAATGGGTCATCATATTTTCCTAGCTTACCTAGAACTCTTGAGGTATGTTATGACAGTGGAGAGGATGGTCATTCTAGTAAGGATTGTTCCCAACATCAATTGGTCAGCCAATTGGGGTCGGCTCGTGTTTCTCACAAGGTTAGGGCTTTAGGGGTTTATTACGACTGTAGAGAGACTAGTCATTAGTTCAGAGAGTATTCCTGGTGTGGTATTATGAGTCATTGAGTTTAATCAGATTTGCCTCGTAGAGATAGTGCCTTCGGTTAGAGGTAATGTGCTTAGTCCCTCAGTTAGTAGTTCAGGCACTCAGTGCGATTTTGGACCCGCTTAGATTCATAATCTAAAACAACCCAAATTTTGGCCCTTGAAAATTTCTTGAGCTCCAAGCTCACTACCTTGATTACGACTTGACCATATGAGTTGTAGTGTCTTAACGTGTCAGTTGTCCTTAGTTGTAAGGTGTCCAGTGAATGGTGTTTCAGTTTTTGCCTTGGTTAAGACTTAGGGATATGAGTCATAAGGATGGTGATGGGTCGTTAGGATGAGCAATAACCAAATAAGTTAGTTTATGATTGACTATGATCTGAGTATAAGAGGCTCACTAAGAGCTGTGGGGATATGTTATGAGTTATGAGGTGAAATCGTAGGTTATCCAATGTCTAATCCACTTGAATTCTGTGCTGCCAACGACTGGACCTTACGAGTTGTAGGGTCTTGTAATGAGTTGGGTGGTTGGGTTGTAAGGTTGACAGTTTTTGGGGTCTTATTTACAGTCTGGGTTACGACTCGGGGTTATAAGTCGCAAGGAGTGGTTAGGAGTCAATGGTTGACTTATAGCCTAGGGCGACACTTTTTCTGACTTTTATGTTAAGGGCATTGTGGACATTTCCCACTTTAACCCCTTGGACCCCACGACTTAAAACTTTTCTTGCGACTTCATTTTCCCATCATTCCTAATAAAACACTCCCAAAATTCTCTCTCTAGCTGTCTGATCAAGCTAAGGCTAGGGTTACAGAAAAAGTGTTCATCTATGGTTTTAAGGGTGCTATCTCTTCCAAATTTCTTGGTATTTCAGGAATATTACTCTTCCCTCATTGTTATTTTATTAAAAACACATGTTTTAATGTATAGATGTCATGGTATTATTATGGTTTCAAAATATAGGATTGAGTTTTGAATGTTTATTGTTGAATAATGTTTTCCCATGGGTTAATTATGGTCTTCTATATTTTAAATATGGTTTTGAGCATGTGGGTGCATAGGTATGGTGGTTGAAATTGAAAATGGTATTTTTCTCCAAACTTGTGACTTTTGAAGTGGTTATGACCCTAACCTTGTATTGTAAAATTAGTTTCTAGTTATCAGAAAGGTGGGAATTTAAAGTAAGGGTATAATGGAATCCCTAAGATGTTTGGTTTGATTTATTACTTGAATTAATGCATTGTATAATTGGAAAAATAGTTAATTATGGTTTTGAAAACTTTATGGGGTATGTGGGAATCCCCTAAATGATTTTAATAATAGAGTCTGCGGGGTTCTTAGGAATCCCCTAATTCTTTGCTTAATGACATTGCTTGCAAGATAAAGTCGGTATGACAATACCACTTAATAATGCCTTGATAATTTACTTTTGATATTGGTGGCTGGTTATGTGTTAAATATTTCAATTGGGAAATAATGAAGGTTGTGATTGCCAGCCGTGAAGGTGTGAGTCCAAAGGACAGACACTGGAAACTCATGTTTACCGATATGAAGGGTTGGTTTTGATGACCTTAAGCTTGTGGTGTACAAGGGAATTCCGTAAGTGTATACATATATATATATATGTATCATAGAGGGCAAAAGGTATAAGGGAATCCTCGACCTTTTATTGTATCTCCAATTCGTGTGACTATACGCACTAGGGCCCGTTTAGGGGGTAACACTAGACCCACATAGCTCGTGGGTGGAATTATGATGGTTAAGCTACATAATCTAGGTTAAGGTTTTAATATACATGCTAAACTTTGTTCCCTATCCTGGCATGGTATATATGTATATATATATTTACATATGGTATATGTAGATTGGTTTGATTTGGTTTAGATTAATGGAATTACTTTATCTTTATACCTGAGTTACATGCTAGCGTTCACCCCGATAATTATCTTTGGGCAGTGTATCCCCACGTGATGCAGGAACTGGACGTACTACCACTCCACCTGCTTAGTGACCTGGTGATTCGGGGATAACTATTGAGTTAGACTAAAATGGTGAGATTTCATACTCCAAAAGACCCCATTTCATGTTGGACTTCTTTATGTCGTTATTATTCTTTGGTGTTGGTTTTTGGCTATGGTCAAGGGCATATCCCGACAGGATTTCTTTGGTTCTAACTAAAGTCTTTGTTGGACTACTATGGGCATAAGTGGTGTTGGTATTAATGTTAGCTTTGGTATTGGTATTGGCATTGGAATTTGTATTAGATGGTTAATTATTTGAGGTATTCCATTTTGATTATAGACTTGTTATCATGTCTTCAAATTAATACTATATTATCTTTCTATATGTTCAGAATTCATCCAACATGGGGTGAAGAGTGGTCAATGGTTTTGGTATTAGGGGTGTTTTCCAGTCCTGGTTGGACTTGAGATACTCAACACGGCAGTGTCATATTGGTATCAGAGCATAGGTTCATGGTCAATTGGGTGTCTATAAAGATGTGTTGACTAGAGTCTGTTTTATGGGTATGTAGCATGCCACACTCATAAGGGAGAGGCTACGAGGCATTTAGAAATATTTCTCTTTTTTGAGTTCTGATTTCAGGATGTAGAGTCTAAGGTCTTGGATCTGTCTAATTCCTATTTGTTTGTCTTTCAGATCATTCCTCCAAGAAGATCTGATGTCTGTGGGAACCTTTTTGTCCTAACTGAGAGCAATGGAAATGGAGCCTGTCCTACTCCAGGGATTCATACTAGGTCTAGGGCCACTATCTTTGATAGTCCTAATGGAGATCCACTAGTTCCTTCTCTCCATTCTTAGACACCTCAAGCTGTCGTGTCTAATGCTTAGTTTTGTCAATCAATCCATTTGCTCACTCAGTTGGTCGCCTCTCAGATTGAGCATGTGGATTTTATTACTCCATTATCTGAGGCCACTAGAGTTGGAAAATTTATGAGGTTAAATCCTCAAGTTTTCACTGGTATAAAAGTTGAGAAGGATTCTCAAGGGTTTTTTGGTTATGCATGTTTCTTAGGAGAATGGTGTGGAGTTGCAGCCTACTATTTGAAGGATGTAGCTTATCAGTGAAGCAACTTAGGGGTGTTGAGTTCGCCTTGTGGGAGGACATTTCTAGAGCTTTTCTTTATCACCTTTTTCCTCAAGAGCTGAGAGAAGAGAAGGTGGATAAGTTTGTTAACCTGAAGCAAGGCAAGATGTCAGTCAAGGAGTATGCCTTCAAGTTTCACCAGTTACCTCGATATACTCTAGAGTTAGTAACTAGCATGAAAGCTAGAATAAGGAAGTTCTCTTATGGGTTGTCTCAAGACTTGATTTTAAAGAGTAAGGTTGCCTTGTTAAACAAGGACATAAATATTTCCACACAAGTTGTGTATATGGAACAAGTAGAGAAAGAAAAGAGGAAGCAGGTTGAACTTGGGAAAGGAAGAGAAAGAAATTCCAACAGTCAGATCAAGCGGGAGGTCAACAGTAAAGCAACAGGGATGGTAAAAAGTGGTCCAAAAAGAAGTAGGGCAATTCTGGGTCCTACTCGACGGCTAGTGCTCCCTACTCAAAGCTATCTGGTCACAGGCATTTTTAGGGTGGCAATGGTTCTAGGGAATGGGGTGCCTAATCTCTGGCTAATGGGGCCTAATTAGCTTCATTATATCCTCCCAATAGATTTTATGGTCGATTATATTAGGGTTTCTGTGATAAGGGAAGACACAAGTGCTTCAATTGTGATCAGCTAAGGCATATTCTTAGAAACTCTCCCATTTCTAAGGTTGCTTCTGGGGAAAATAGAGTTTTGATTGTCTCTTCATCAACTCTTGCACAAAGGGTGCACCATCTAGCTTCGACACTATTTAGAATCGTCTCTATGCTATCACTACCTGTTAGGAGTCTGAGGCATCGCTTGATGTTGTTACTGGTATGTTGAAATTACTTTTCCATGATGTGAACTATTTACTTGAGCTGGGGTCCACTCTTTCTTATGTGACCCCATTTGTTCCTGTGTATTTTGGTTTTGTCCCGCGTGTGTTTCGGACCCCTTTTCTATTTCTACACTTGTGGATGACACTATTGTTGCTGGAAAAGTCTATAGAGGTTATGTGGTATCTATGGTTGGTCGGGGGACTTTGTTGGATCTGTTTGAGTTAGATATTGTTGATTTCAATGGCTTATTGGGGATGCATTGGTTGCCCTCATGCTATGCTTCTTTACATTGTCAGACCCGTAAGGTCATTTTTAAATTCCCTAATGAACCCGTTACTGAGTGAGAAGGTGGTTCTCTAGTGCCTAAGGGGAGGTTCATATCATATCTTAGAGCTCGTAAGTTAATTTCCATAGGATGTCTTTATCATTTGGTCTAAGTTAAAGATTCTAACTCGAAGGGTCTTTTCTTACATTCTATCATAGTTGTGAATTAATTTCTTGAGGTCTTCCTAAATGACCTTCCTGGTGTCCCTCCCGATAGGGAGATTGATTTTGGGATTAATCTTGTTTTAGACACTCATCCTATATCTATTCCCCCATAAAAAGTGTGTCTAACTAAGTTAAGGGATCTTAAGAAGAAATTAACGGATCTTTTCAACAAAATTTTCATCTATCCTAGTATGTCCTTGTGAGGCGTACCGGTGTTGTTCGTGCGCAAGAAGGATGGTTCCCTTCATATGTGTATTGATTACCGGTAATTGAATAAGGTGAAGGTAAAGAATAAGTACCTCTTCCAAGGATAGAGGATTTGTTTGATCAGCTCCAAGATGCTAAGTTTTCTCCAAGACCGATCTTTGATCCAAGTATCATCAACTAAAGATTAGGGAGGCGAACATCTCTAAGGCTGTCTTTCGTTCCCGATATGGGCATTTTGAGTTCCTGGTTATATCTTTTGGGTTGACTAATGACCTAACGACATTCATGGGCTTGATGAATAGGGCCATACGTCAGTTTTTGGATTTGTTCATTATTATATTCATAGATGATATTCTGGTGTACTCTAAGAGTGAGGTGGATTATGTTGATCACCAATGCATTGTATTGTAGACCTTGAAAGGTTAACAGTTGTATGCCAAATTTTAAAAATGTGAATTCAGGTTGAACGCTGTCACTTTTTTGGGTCATGTTATATCTAGTAAAGGGATCATGGTGCATACGCAGATGATTGCAGTGGTTAAGAAGTGGCCTAGACCCATGACTCCAACCGAGATTTGGAGATTCTTAAGCTTAACCGGTTACTATAGGAGATTTGTGGAAAGTTTCTCATCTATAGTTGTCCCGTTGACTAAGTTAACTAAGAAGAAGGAGAATTTCTTTTGGTCTGATGCTTGTGGGGTAGTTTAAAGAAGCCAAGGAAAAGTTGACTTTGGCTTCGATCTTGAGTTTGCCTGAAGGCACCAATGGTTTTGTGGTCTATTATGATGCGTACTGTGTGGGACTTTATTTCATTTTGATGCAACATGGCAAGGTGGTGGCTTATACCTCTAGACAGTTAAAGGTGCATGAGAAGAATTATTCGACTTATGACTTGGAATTGTTAGTCGTGTTGTTCGTATTGAAAATCTGGCATCACTATTTGTATAGAGTGAATGTGGATATCTTTTCTGATATAAAAGCTTGTAGTATGTGTTCACTTAGAAAGATCTAAATCTGAGGCAAAAGAGGTAGCTTGAGCTACTCAAGGATTATGACATGAGTCTTCACTACCATCCAGGTAAAGTTAAAATGGTTGCTGATGCTCTTAGCAGGTTATCCAAAGGGAGTCCAACTCATGTGGATAAGGATGAGAAGGAATTGGTGAAAGAAATTCCCTGTCTAGCTAACCTTGGAGTTTGTTTCTTGGACTCAAAAGGCGGTGGTGTGTTTGTTCAAGAGGTGAAAAAGTCATCTCTTGGTGCTGAGGAAAAAGAAAAGCATGTATTGGATCCTCTCTTGATGAAAATCAAGGGGAATATAAGTGGGAGGAAAGTGATGGCCTTTGAGATTAGTGGTGATGGTACCTTACAGTACAAGGAGAGATTGTGCGTTCCTAATATAGATGGGTTGCGAGAAAGGATCTTGGTCGAGGATCATGAGTCGCATTACGCCATTTATCCTGGTTCGATAAAGATGTACCATGATCTTAAGGAAATCTATTGGTGGAATATTATGAAGCGAGATGTGGCCAGTTTAGGGCTAAATGCATGGCGTGTCACTAGTTGAAGGTTGAGCATTTGTGGCCCAGAGGGTTGTATCAAGAAATTGAGTTGCCTGTGTAGAAGTGGGAAGTGATTAACATGGATTTTGTTACCGGTCTTTCTCGGTCCCAGAATTAATTTGATTCAATTTGGGTCATCGTGTTTAGGATACAAAGTCTGCTCACTTTTTACCTGTGAGGACAAGTTTCTCGGTGGAGGATTATGCCAAAAAGTTTATTGAGGAAATAGTGAAGTTACATGGGGCACCTATCTCTATCATGTCAGATCGTGGTGCTCAATTATCATCGCAATTTTGGCAATTATTTCAGAGATATTTGGGGACTAAAGTAAGTCTTTGTATGGATTTCTACCTGCACTCGGATAGGAAAACGGAAAGGGCTATTCATACATTAGAAAATATGCGTCGGGCTTGCATGATTGACTATGGTGGTAGTTGGGTTGGACATTTGCCTCATATAGAGTTTGCGTATAATAATAGTACCACCCTAGAAATGGGATGGCTTTATTTGAGGCATTGTATAGTAGGAGGTGTAGGTCTCCTTTTGGGTGGTTTGAGGTCAGTGAGGCCGAGATGTTTGACCCAAATTTGGTTCACCAAGCCATGGAGAAGGTGAAGGTGATTTGAGATAGACTCAAAGTAGCCCAAAGTTGCTAAAAGTCCTATATAGATGTGAGGCATAGGATTTTAGAGTTTGAGGTTGGGATAGGGTGTTCTTAAAGGTATCTCCCATTATGGGGGTAATGCAATTTGGGAAGAAGGGGAAGCTCAGTCCCCAGTATGTCGGTCCGTATTTGGTTTTGAAGAGGGTTGGTAATATTGCATATGAATTAGAGTTTCCCTCTAGTTTGATCTCTGTTCACTCGATGTTCCATCTATCTATATTGAGGAAGTGTGTGGTTAATCCATCGCTAATTGTGCCTATCAAAGAAATTGGTATTTTAGAATATTTGTATTTTGAGGAAATTCCAGTTGAAATCTTGGATTGGCAAGTTTGTCGATTGCGGACTAAGGATATACCTTTGTTAAAGATTCTATAGAGGAACCAAAAGGTTGAAGAGGCTACTTGGGAAGCCAAAGAGGACATGAATTCTAAGTATCCATTCCTATTCCATATTCCGAAAAATCTTGCTTAAGGTATGTGTTGTTCTTAACATCCTTGTTTTTTGTCTTTGTTAAAGGAAGATTGTCAATTCCTTGGTATTCTTTTTGTGTCTTAAAGGTAAGAGTAGAGTTGTTTGGGGTTTAATCGTGAGAGCCAATGACTTGTCCCATCATTCAAGGACGAATGATCCAAGTGGGTGAGAATTGAAACCCCTTGGATTTTGTCCCTCAAAAATTTCTTGAGCTCTGAGCTCACTTCCTTGATTACAACTTGAGCTTATGAGTCGTATGGTGCCTTGACGGGTCAGGTGGCCCTATTTTTAATGTGTCCAATGGATGGTGTTTGGGTTTCTGCCTTGGTTACGACTTGGGAATACGAGTTATAAGGGTTGGTGATGGGTCTTTAGGAAGAGCCATAACCAAATCAGTAAGTTTGTGGATTGACTCAGCTCTGAGTATGAGTGGCTCACTAAGAACCATAGGGATATGTAATGAGTCGTGAGGTGAAATCAAAGGTTGTCCAGTTTCTAACCTACTTGATTTTTGTATTGCCTATGACTGGACATTACGAGTCGTATGGTCTAGTTAAAAGTTGGGTGGTTGGGTCAGAAGGTTAATAGTGTATGGGTCTTGGTCATTATCTTGGTTGCGACTCGGGTTCACAATTCGTAAGGAGTGATTACGAGTCAATGGTTGTCTCGTTGCCAAGAGCAACACTTTTTCTGACTTTTATGTTAAGGGCATTCTAGATATTTCCAACTTTAACCCCTTGGACCCCACGAGTTAAAGCCTTCCTTGGGACTTCATTATCCCATTATTCCCAATAAAACACTCCCAAAATTCTCTCTCAAGCTCTCTGTTCAAGCTAAGGCTAGGGTTTCAAAGAAAGTGATCATCTATCGTTCTAAAGGTGCTATCTCTTCCAAATTTCTTAGTATTTCAGGCATGTTACTCTTCCCTCATTGTTATTTTATTAATAGCACATATTTTAATGTATGGCTTCCATGGTATTATTATGGTTTTAAAATAAAGGTTGGGGATTTTGAATGCTTATAGTTGAATGATATTTTCCCAAGGCTTAATTATGGTCTTCTGCACTTTAAATATGGTTTTGAACATGTGGGTGCATGGGTATGGTGGTTGAACTTGTGAATGGTAATTTTCTACAAACTTGTGACTTTTGAAGTGGTTATAACCCCAACCCTGTATTGTAAAATATGGTTTCTAGTTATGAGAAAGGTGGGAATTTGAAGTAAAGGTACAATGGAATCTCCAAGATGTTTGGTTTAATGTATTAATTGAATTAATGCACTATATAAATGACAAAATAGTTAATGATGGTTTTGAAAACCTTGTGGGGTATATGGGAATCCCCAAAGTGATTTAAATAATAAAGTCTACGGGGTACACAAAAATCCTCTAAGTCTTGGCTTAATGACATTGATTGCAAGTTATAGTCAGTATGACGATACCACTTATTACTGCCTTAATAATTGACTCATTGTATTGGTGGCTGGTTATGTGTTAAATGTTTTAATTGTTCAATTATAGGGGTTTTGATAGCTAGTCGTGAAGGTGTGAGTCTGTAGGACGGACACTAAAAACTCATGTTTGCCGGCATGAGGGGTGGTCTTGATGACCTTGAGCTTGTGGGGTACAAGAGAATCCCCTAAGTCTATACACATAAATTTGTATCATAGATAGTGAAGGGTACAAGGGAATCCCCTGTCATCTATAGTATCTTCGGTTCGTGCGGCTACACACACTAGGGCCTGTTCACTGGACCCATAGATCCTACGGGTGGAATTATGATGGTAAAGCTATGTAATCCAAGTTATGTTTTTAAAAATAATGCTAAACCTTGTTCCCTATCTTGGCATGGTCTATATGTATATATGTATTTGCATATGGTTTATGTGCATTGGTTTGATTTGGTCTGGATTAATGGCATTACTTTATCTTTATCCCTGATTTATATGCTTGTGTTCACCCAACTAAATGTCTTTAGTCACTATATCCTCACATGATACAGGAACTGGCCCTATTACCACTCCTCCTTCTCAGTGACTTGGTGATTCGGGGATAACTGTTGAGTCAAACTGAAGTGATTAGCTTCCATTCTTTGAAAGACCCTATTTTAGGCGATGGAATTATTTATGCCGTTATTATTCTTTGTTTTTTTTTTGATACGGCCGGGAAAATTCCCAACTGGATTTTCTTTGGTTCTAACTAGAGGCTTTGTTGGACTACTATAGGCATAGGCGGTGTCGGTATAACTGTTAGCATTGGTATTGGTATTTGTATTGGATGGTTAATTAGTTTTGGATTTTTGTTTTGATTATTGATGTGCTATATAAATATAGCACTTACAATATATAAAACTATGAGAATATGCATGTACTTAACAATATTTTGTTTGACTTAAGGTGTTTTTATAGAGTTTTGTAGGAAATTATGTTTTGGATGCTAATTTTGTGAAAATGATGGGAAAAGGTGTTTTGGCTACTTTTTGGTGTAGTTAAGGATGTTCCCAACCCTTTTTGTCTTGTTCGTGATCAAAGCATGTTCGAGAATCAAAGAAGAGCTGAAAAGATGACTTCTGGCACTTAGTCAACCTACGAACCGCAAGTAGGAAAAGCAAGTAGCAGAAGTCCAAAATCCTGCGTGCTAAACTAGCAGGATTTTTTCATCTGCTACCCACGCTCTATACCTGTGTCCAGGGTCAGGACCATAGGTTTTTCCTGCACCCAAGGCCAGACCACGGGTGTAATCGCATGTGGCCATCGATAGTGATTTTCTCGGATCCTTCCAAAATATTTCTTAGTGTTTCCATGTATCCCAATTACACTCCTATGATTTTTTAAGTCCTATTATGTATGGGTAATTAAATTTTCCTTTTCAGTTAAGATTTGAACTCTAGGGTTTATTGTAGCCTATAAATACCCTTTAGGCTTTGTATTCATTCTATCAATTCATATATTCACATATTCAAGGGTAGCGCCTTTGGGGCTATCCTACACTCTTGTTGTTCTTAATTTGTTATTAAATTTATGACTTTGAGATTTCTTCTCTTGTTATTGTGAGATTGATTTTGTAATTTTTTCTTTGGATTCAATAATTGATCTCATAACTATGAGCAGGTAAATCCCTTAGCTAGGGTTGTGGGAACCCTAGAAGATCAACAAAGTAGTGGAAGTGCCAAGTTATTCCAGATAATATTCTTGCATGTATTGAGATGGTTTTCTTCGCTTTGATTGATTTCATAGAAGGGACCAATGTTAAGATCCTACCTAGATTATTACTACTTAATCCAAGAGAGGAGTAGTGACTAGGAAAAGAAGATCACAATAGTAATTTGAAGATTAATTATAGGTCCACGCTACTAGGTATTATCTAAATAAGATCGTTAACTATCATCTAATAGCTAGAGACCCAAATGGTAATAGTTAAGTGGGATCCAAGGCAAGGTTTCATAAGGAGACATCCCAAGACTCAAAAGGTAAAAGGTGAAATCTATCTGCTTGTCCAAAAGACTATTGATGGTACATAAGTTATCATAAATGCAAGGTATTGGAATAGTTTGATAGTACACGATAAGTCTACTGTGTTGAGAATCCATGGAAAACACAAGCCTAGTGTTTGAATTAGATTGATTACAACCAAGAGTAACCAATTCTTTTCTTTTTTTCTATTTCAGAAGATCCCCCCTTTTACTTTCCCGCACTGCCTGGTGATTGTAACAAGTTCGAGAAGAATTTTAGGCCTATTCTGTATGGGGTCGACCCCAACCTAGTTGGGTTACCATGTTTGACAACGACCGCTTCATCCTTTAATTGGAGGTGTATTTTGGGCGTTATCAAATTTTAGCGCCAATGTCAAGGAATACGATCTCAAATTTATTGATTGACGTTGTTAGAGTTATCAGGTTTTATTTTCTTTTGTTTTGTTTGCTTTGTTGACCTACTCTTCTTTAGATGAAAACCTGGCTAGAGGAAGTATGGAGTAATGATGACTCCTTTTTTATTGATCCTTTTTCTTTTGATATGGTACATTACTGCAGGAGCGTCATAAATATATTGATTGAATATAATGAAAGTGTAACACCCCGTATCATTTTTTACTTGATTTAACTTTATTCGCATGCATAGGGAATCTAAAGCATGAAAATTTTTCTAAGTGTTGAGATACTTAGGATTAAGTTGAGCCTCCTAACTTTGAAGGTTTTAAATTTGGTCTTCCCGACCTCGAGATGTAGATTTTTTATTCAATTCATGTTCAGGGGTGTAAAGGACATGTCTCGAGGGAGTTTTGGATTTTCTGAACGAGGATTGGGTCGAGTCTGGATCACGAAAATTATGGGTCACCGCATTGCACTGCGTCACGGTGCCTTTGGTGTTGAGCTCCTTGGCGCATCGCGGTGGGGCTCTAAAATGGGATTCAGTTACAAGTTTAAATGTTTGAGGGGCAATTATGTCTTTTTCTATCAATTTTATTTGTCCAGCCTCGACAAAACATAATTAGAGCATGAAAATCCTCATTCTATTCCAAATTGCTCTTAACCAAGGCCTTCTCTCTTCCCCTAAGATCAAGAATCTAATCTTTCCAAGTTTAAGATTTTTGAGAAAGTGTTAAGATTAAGGTTAAATCCTTCAAGCTAAGCAACTGAAGGTACGTAAGGCTATTCTAAACTTCATGGGCATAGTGAAATTGTTTTTACTAAGTTTTAAAGCTATGAAATCATGTATTTATGAAGGGTTTTGAGAATAATTTGAAGAATATGCATTATGAACCCATTTAATGATATAATGTTTTGGTCTTGAGGACTTTTTCATGGAATTGAATTATGTTTGCATATGTATATGTGTTTTCAGTTTTTGAAATATGATTTGAGAGCATGAATAAAAATTTCCCTCTTACATTATGATACTTCTTGATTTACAAGTTATGGGTTACTCAATTGCATGTCTTAAAGTATGAGCCAAGGGTTTTACTATCAGTCATGAACTTAATGTTAGTTATGAATTGAAGAGAGGGACATATATTATTTTTAAATGTCATATGTGATAATACAATGAATTGCATGGGTTGCTATAAAGTAATTGACCACCACATATTTAAGAATTGAAAGAGAGAATCTTTGCGTAAAGTTCTTATATTTCAAAATGCAAATCCTCTTGTACTGTTTAAATGTTTTGGTGGTCCACAAACATCTTTTGAATAAAAAGACTATAACATGATATGATATGGATTATATGACTTGGAAGTCTTGGTATGACGATACCAAATCAGATAACTGCTATAATAGACTCAGACCGGACTAGACTACAAAATTTTTTTAGACATTAGACCACTTATCAGAATGATGTATGATTTAAAAGGCAAAAAATGGGCTTAATGAGAGTTAGATGGTTACCCAAAAATGGCACTATTTGAGATAACTTATTGCCGTAAATCTAGTTTTGTTGATTCGGGTGACATGATTGGCTAAGGCCAATGTACACTTATCCTAGAGACACTGGTATACTAGACTAGTATATAGGAGCCCTATCCTTGAAGCTAACTTAGATTCGAGTCTTGGACGATGAGTTAATGGAAGACCCATCTAGCCCACGAGTACTAAATTTGTAGGGTGTACCATCTTGCTTAGAAGCAAGATAAAGAGTGAGTCATGATTTCAAAGAGCTATTTCAAAGTCCTTTAAGTATGCCCATGTGTTTTTATATATCATATGTAAAATTTTTTATGAATTGCTCTCATGTATATTGTATAAAAGTATGCTATTTTGGGTTGCTCTATGTACCACTACAATTGTATTGCCCCTCTATATTTTAGGATCTGAGGCTCAGTCTCAGGGTCTCGCTAAGCAGTAGATCATTGTCAGACATTTGAAGTTGGTGAACCTCCCTTATTTCAAAAGGCCTTGTCTCATGTGATAGTTTGTTTGGTTTTTAATTAATGGTTCGGCCGGGGGCCTTGTATTGGTTTTGAGATAGATATTGTTTTAAGTATTGATAGAGATTTCATAGACTGGTATTACATGTTTTTGAATCTTTATGAACTCATTTCAATATTGAGTAGTTAGAGATAAGAAGATGACTATGTTTTTATTTTTTTTCCATATTTATATAAAATATGAATTATGCTTATTATTGCCAGTTAGAAAGGGACTCTCGAGCCTCCATGGTTCGAGATACCTATCGCGGCCAAGGTCTCAGCTTGGGCTGTGACAAACTTAGTATCAGAGCACAGTTCATGGTCCCAGGGTTTTTGTGAAATTATGTCGGGTAGAGTCCTATTTATGGGTGTATAGTTCCCCACACTTATAAGGAGGAAACTAATAGACATTTAGGAATGTCTATTTTTCTTCATGATCTAGTTTGTGCTATAAGGTCTGAATGTCCTCTAATCAATGAAATCTAATATTTCAGAGATTTATCATGCCTCCTCGTAGATCTAACTAACAAAATACCCAAGATGGAGATGTTTTCCCTACTTATGGGATGTGGAACCTTAATAGAGCTTGTACTCTAGAGTTTGTTTCTACTCTAGGAGTTTCTTGAACCTCGACTAGTCTACCTTGGGCTCCATGGACTGTTGTTAACCATCCCGAGCCTCCTTAGAGAGGTATTTCGAATGCTGAGTTCCGACAGTCCATCCATATGATTACTCAACTTATGGCCTCTCAGACTTGTCAGTATGAAGATGTGGGTTTGGGGTATGGTTCATCTGAACTTACTCGGGTTGGCTAATTCATGAAGCTAAACCCACCTACCTTTACTGGCATAAAGGTTGAGGAAGGCCCCCAAGGGCTCATTGCTGAAATTTGTAGAGTTATGCATGCTAATGAAGTTGAAGTGGTTGGGTTGACAACCTGTCAGTCAAAGGACGTAGCTAACCAGTGGTATAATGAGTGGAAAGATTTGAAGGGTGGTGAAGCTGAACCTTCTATGTGGGGTGAGTTTATAGAAACTTTCCTAGACCATTTATATCCCAAGGATTTGAGACAGGCAAAGGCTACAGAATTTGTAAATCTAAAACAAGTTAAGATGAGTGTTAAGGAGTATGAATTGAAGTTCACTCATCTATCTCGTTATGCTCTAGAGTTAGTGGGCAACATGAGGGCTCGCATGAGAAAGTTTGCATCTAGTCTCTCGGATGATTTGGTGTTGGAATGTAAGGGAGCAATGCTGAATAGGTCATGTTTTTTTCTAGGTTATTGTTACATATGCAGTAGGTAGAAGAGGAGAAGAAGAGACTGGCTGAGGTAAGGAAAAAAGAAAGGCAAGCTAAAAGAGCTTGGTCTGCATATCAGAATGCCAGTCAGCATCAGGGTGGCAATTGGGGAAATAAGTGGTCTAAGAAAAAGTTTTGGAGCAATGCTCAGTCTTCAGCTAGTGCCTCGGCGCCCAGACCTCTATTTGATCAACAATTTCACAACTCCTAGAGAAACTGTGGGCCAATGGTGCAGGGTACTCAGTCCCTAGGAAGTGTGACCCAGCCGTTCAGGCAATACCCTTCTTGCAATATATATGGGAACAACCACTCAGAAAGATGTCTGTATGGTACTCTTATGTGTTATGGTTGTGGGAAGGATGGTCATTTTAAGAAGGATTGTCCCTCCGTAAAGGGAGATTATGGAGCCACTAGTTCCTAATATACTACCCTAACCTCTCCATCTAAAGGTATGGTAACTAGCACGTGTGGTGATCGTAACTGTTTGTATGCCATGTCTACTCATCAGGATTCAGAGGCTCCACCAGATGTGGTCACGGGTATGTTACAAATTTTCTCCCGTGATTTATATGTGTTACTTGATCCCGGGTCTACCTTTTCTCATGTGACCCCCTTTATGTCGAAGTTGGTTTTGGTTTTGAGCCTGTAAATATTCCAGAACCTTTCTCTGTACCCACTCCTGTTGGTAATTCTATTATGGCAAGGAGAGTTTATAGAAATTGTTTTCTGTCGGTTTGTCATCGTGATAATGTGGCTGATATTGTTGAACTAGAAATGATTGATTTTGATGCTAAATTGAGAATGGATTGGCTCCATTCGTACTATGCTACATTAGACTTTAGGACCAGAAGGGTCACTTTCTCTTTTCCTAATGAGCTAGTGATAGAGTGGGAGGGGTATTCTTTAGCACATAGGGGGAAATTCATGTCTTATCTTAGGGCCTGTAGTCTTATAGCAAAGGGTTTTCTGTTGTCACGACCCAAGCCGGTGCCCTGGCCATAACGATCATCCTGAACCATAAAGGCCCAGGCACCCTTTTCTATCTAGTAATCATGCACAATATTCATATGATATAAGAAAATTTGCAAAAAAACAACACATAACAGAGCTATGATCAATCTCATAAACTTTGAACAATTAAAAAGGAAATTCTGAATACTCTAAACATGTGACGCCCGTCTGCGAAATCTCTAACATTACATGATTCATCATAAATATAAAACCAGACTGGGACAAGGACCCCAGTCAGACCATAAATTAAATGAATGGCAATGTTCTGTTAACCCGACCTTTCAAAATAAGGGAGGCTGACCTACTGCAAATCCCTGAAACACCACTCTACTTCTTAGCTGAACCCCAGGACTGTGCTTCAGATCCTGAATTATAGGTGTCAATACAGATGTACTAGTATACAGAACCATCTAAAAATAAAATATTAATATATAAATTAAGTGAGAGCATTTCATGAAAAGTACATCATCATAAACCATTTGAAAATCCATGGGCATAGTAAATAGGTGTAATAACCCAAGTTTTCATGTCATAAACCTCTCATTCTTTCCTCATGAAATCAGATCCAGCTAAATAATTGGTTAGTCATAAGTTGACGCTCTCGTTTTGATCTTAGCCATATAGTTATTCTCATGAAAGTCCGTGCACTCACAGATCAGTTCAGTAGCCCACTACGTTGTGATTCAGTCATACAGTTTATTTTAGTTGTGCATGATAGATTATAGCCTCAGATTTCTTAGTGATTTTTGCCTAATTAGCCACATTCGAGAACGAATGTTCCCAAGGGGGAGATATTGTAATACCCCAAACTTTTCTAGCTTAAATTCATTCCTAGAATGTTAAAGGATATATTCCAAAATGAATTATATTTATTCCATATGGAATTTTCAAGATTTCAACTTTCCATGTGGGAAATTGAATAAGCTTTCCAGCGATACCAAATTCGCCTAAATCCGACACTCGGTGAAGGAGTTATGGCATTTTTAAGTTGACAGTATGTCACTTGGACTTTTAGCGCATCACGGAGCAAAGAAAATTAGCAGTTGTCAAATTCCAGTGAGACTCTATGATTCCACCGCGTCGCGAAGCAGTCCCATTTCATGTTTGTCAATTACGGCAAGCCTACGCGATTTTGGGGCATCGCGCAAGTGGCCAAAATGGCAAAACAATAGGGCACCGCGATAGCTCTGCATCATAGAGAAATCCCAGTTCCCACTTGTCCTTTTCCATTAAGCCACCTCGATTGTGGCACATCGCGGTGGCCACCCTAAAAGGAAAAATGCTATATTTTTATTTCCGTCCATAAGTTTAAAGAGGGAATTTTGGTCAATTCCCAAGCCCCCAATCTGTCCAAACATAAGATTTAAGCCTATTCTAAGCACTTTAGGCTTATATTCATCAATTTTATATCAAACAAAAACCCTAGAGTTCAAAGCTCCTTCTCCAAGAAATCAAATTCCACCATGGTTTCTCCAAGAAAGCTTACGATTGAGGATTCCCAAGGCAAGATAATCATGAATTCATCTTCAAGAACACAAATAGGAATCAATAGATCAAGTTTCTTCATCTAATCTTCAATCAAGGTATGTGGGGTTATGAACAAGGATACTCCTCTCATCCTTGTGCCCAAGACTTGTTTTAAATTATAAAGTTATTTGATTTTATATGATTTTTCATGAATTTAAAATTAGGGTTCATATCCAATGTTGCCATTTACAAGATTATGAGATTTCAAGAGAATTATAAGTTGAATTACATGTCTATTTTCATATTTAAATGCTTATTGCAGTAATTTCCAGATTTCGAGATGAATTTCATTGTTTTTATTATCAAGCACGATTATTCTGATGCTTTTACATGAGTTTGATATATGGGTGTTAATCCCCAAGTTATATGTTGAGATTTTGAGAATGATAATGCTTAAGCATCCTATGAACTAATTATTTGAGATTTTCTATAAAGTTTTGATCTTTTGATCCTCAGATAAGTTTTAGAATCCACTTTAAGGATTTACTATAAATTACAGAAAGTAAAATAGCTCCAGTTACAAATTTATTCAGATAAATGCATAACTGGTTTCATAATAAACCCTTATGCGAGTTTTAAAGTGGATTTCCACGAGATGAAAATAGAATATTAAAGGGAGTAGTATTTAGCACTGAGTTGGGTATGATTCCAAGGTCTCATGCCCCAGAACTACGTGCCACCGTAGGATTGAGATTAAGTGCTTATACTGGGCATAGTTGTGATCATTTAAGATGAGGTTATACTCCCTGGCAAGAGTATGACACCTCTCCCCAATGTGAGGTTCCTTCCTTAGGAGGGCAAGACGTTGGAATCCATGTAGCTCACATGGTTTATGTCGGTTAAGATAACCTCCCTTGTAGAACAATTTTTCCTTATAATAAGCTTTTCAGAATAGTTTTAAAGTATCTCCATTCAGATAAGGTATTTTCCCTACAGTTTTAAAGCTTTTAGACTACAGATTCTAGAATAGAAAGAGTAATAAAAAACTTTCAAAAAAACTAAGTTTTAAGGCTCACAAGTTTTACTCAGATTATATTTTACAGAAAGATATTAACTACAGTTTTCATCTTTTAGATTTCAGATTTAGAGTGATTCCTTTCTACACTTAGACAGTATGACTTAAAGGGAGAATACAAGTACAACTTTTAGAACTAAGTGTTATGACTCACTAGATTTATAAAGCTTTATTTGCTTCTCATGATTATTATTTTCAGCATTTCAGATATTCCAGCTTATGTGAGTCATTTATATTTAGCATGCATTGTTTTGAAAATTATGATGGTGAGATGATGTTTGTACTTATGTATTCGCCCTATATACTCAGTTCATCTTCAAAGTACTAATCCACATATATGTATATGTGCTACATTGTCTCATAATGTAGGTATCAACTCAGTTATAGCACACATACTATATTCAGACAGCTTGCCTATTCCAGCTAGCATATGATGAGTCCTCCTACTTTAGGGACTTTAGTTAGATGTTATTGATGTACTTTATTTTCTTATTCATTTGTATTGATTAGTGATAGTTGGATCCGCGTCCCAGCTATCTATAGTCAGTATAGTAGAGGCTACAAAGATGTCAGTTAGAGTTAGTTATGTATTTTCAGTCCCTATTTCAGACTTTATCACAATGTAAAAGTTGTATTGATATTGTATTTTTCCCAAATTCCAAAATTATTAGGTTTTCATACAGTAAACTCAGTCGTTTTATGCATATCATTCAATTTCTTATGAGTTATGACAGTAGAAGGATTAGCATGGGATCACTTGTGGTCCTAAGCACCGTATGACATTTCGGGATAGATTTTTGGGGCGTTACAATTGGCTTTTAAAAATAGTTCTGAAAATCAACTCAACATCTTTCTCTTTGTTCTGATCTAGGTGGTACGCTCTATAAGTCTGATACTCTATGGACTATATGGAATATGCTATTTACTCGGTGGGTAAGCCCCCAACCCAAGTTTTCCGTAAGGGTTGGAGTGTCTGAGTCTTATACGCCATAGGGCACTACGACAGCGTATAATCCCTCTGGAGGACGTAATAACCTGTATAGGCAAAACATGATTTTGGGAAATGAGTTTTCTAAACTCGTTCCTTGTTCGGGTAACCACCTAACATCTCATAAGGCCTTTTTTAACCTTTTCTAAACATGCATCTTTCAAAACTCAAAGTCTGAATATCTAATTGAACTTTGACTTCTATTCTGTTCTAAGTCTGTTATGGCATTGTATGAATTAGGTATCGTCATACCAAGACTTGCAAGTCGTTTGTCTAGGCCAAATAAAATTTTACATTAGTTCCTTTAATCCAATTAATTTAGTTGACCACCAAAAACATTCAACAATGCAAGAGTGTTCTTCTTATCAAAATATATATCAACTATGTAGGGATGCTCTCTTTTCAACATTTCAACAATCATGTGGTGGTCAATTTCTCAAAAGAATCATGCAATTGAATAACTCATAATTTGTAAATAAAAAAGGTAACACAATGAGAGAGGAAATTCGTTCTTCATGCTCTCAATTCATACTTCAAAATTGAAAACTCATTTATACATACACATGAGTAGAGTCTAATTTAACATAGGGCCTCATGACCAAAATCATGCATCATATTAAGGATTTGAAATACTTTTCGTTGTAATTCAAACTTCTCATGAAAACATAGTTTTTCAATATTCGAAACATTAATATAAATATTTAGCTATGCCCATGTAGTTAGGAAATCCCTACGTACCTTAGATTACTTAGTTTAAAGAGTAGAACTCAAATCTTGATTTGTTTTCCTTGGAAATCTTGGACTTAAGGATTGATTCTTGAATTCTTGTTCTTGGAGGAAACCCTAGTTTAATCTTTTTTTTGAGAGTGAAGAGGGAATTTTTGATGTTGTATAACTGATAATGATTGATTAATAATGTGTAGAGATTAATTAAATCCATTTGGGAGTTTTTTTAAAAAGAAAAGTACAAAAACACCCCTTTTAAAACCTCCATCTACACAAATTCGGCCTTGCCTGACGGCTTAGTTAACGGGCCGCCAGGATGGTGACGGACTGTCACCTCATCCATCAGGTTATGTCTAGTAGCTGAGATCATTACCTAGGGATGAAGTTAAACTCGATGGGCCGTCACTGGCTTGACGGTCCGTCAACTTGGCCGTCGCACCTTCGGTAGAATGATACTCTCTGGAAAACGGGCATAACTTTTTACCCCAAAATTGAATTAAGGTGAAATCAGTGGCTTTGGAAATAAGACTCAAAGACCTTTCATTTTATACATAGTAGGCCCTCTTATTCATTATGTATAATAAGTTACTGTCGACGGAAGTTTACCCAAGTTTAAACACTCACTAAAGATCAATCGATAGGAAAGCTTTCAACTCATCTTTGAGTTAAGGGACCTCTATGATCTCAAATCATGATCAACTAGATTCCCACACTACATAATTGATTAACACACTAAATTTGTATAGGATTTACTGGCTTGTGGAACTTTACGCTTAGGAATAACGATTTATGTTCTAGCCCAAATTGTGGGTTGTTACATTTTCCCCCCTTGGGATTATTCATCCCCGAATGATGAATCGGGACACAACAAGCACGATTTCAAGAACTAAATGGAAGAAAAAGAGTAGTATAGGATTCGTACCTTCTATATAATCACCCATGGCTTCAAAAAAAGTCGGTTACCTCTCACGCATATCATCTTTTGACTCCGAAGTAGCTTCCACGAATTTTTGATTCCTCTACATCACCTTAACTGAAGCTATTTCCTTACACCTCAACTTCCAAACTTGGTGATCCAAAATGGCAACGAGTTCTTATTCATACGACAAAGAGTCTTTCACATTGATCTCCTTTACAGGAAATACTAGGGAAAGATCTCCAATGCACTTCTTCAACATAGACACATGGAATACTAGATAAACAGAAGCCAGGCTTGCGGGTAAATCTAACTCATAGGCAACCCCACCAATCCTCTTCAAATTATGATACGCTATGTAATGAGAACTAAGCTTCCCTTTTCTTCTGAATCACATGTTCCCTTCATACGGGAGACTTTTAGAAACACCCAATCACCAACCTCAAACTCCAACTCTCTTCTCCTAACATCGGTATAGGATTTCTGGTGATCCTAAGCTGTCTTAAGTCATTCTCTAATAATTTTTACCCTCTACATTGCCTGATGAACAAGGTCAGGCCCAAACAACTGGGTTTCACTCACTTCATACCACCCAACTGGTGATCTACATCTCTTGTCATAAAGTACTTTAAAAGGAGCCATGTCAATACTGGCATGGTAGCTATTGTTGGAGGGGAACTCTATCAATGGAAAATGATCCACCCAACTACCTTTGAAGTCAATTACACAGGCCCTCAACATATGCTCAAGGGTGTAAATGGTGCGCTCAGCTTTCCCATCAGTCTTAGGGTGGAAGGCAATACTCAAGTTTACTTGGGTACCAAAATCCCTCTGAAAAGACCGCTAAAACTACAAAGAGAATTGCGTACCTCGATTGGATATAATAGATACTGGTGGCCCTTGCAAGTGAACTATTTCCTCAATGTACAACTTGGCATAATCATCTCCCGAATAGTTAGTCCTCACAGTCAGAAAGTGAGCTCACTTGGTCATCCGATCAATAATCACCAAAATGGAGTCAAATTGGTTATGGGACTTTGGAAGCCCCGTGATGAAATCCATATTGATGATCTCCCATTTCCAATTAGGCAAAGCTATCTCTTGGAAAGTACCCCCTGATATGAAATGTTCTACCTTGACTTGTTGACAATTCAAGTACTTAGACACAAAGTTAGCAACATCTCTTTTCATATTGTTCCACCAGTAAATAACCTTAAGGTCATGATACATTTTAGTAGAGCCTGGGTGAAAAACATACCTCGAAGTGTGAGCCTCATCAAGAATTGTCTCTCACAAACCATCCATGTTCGATACACATAGCCTACCTTGATACCTCAAAATACCATCACCTCTAATTTCAAATGCCATCACCTTATGTTGACCCTCATCTTTCTTAATTTGCAACAAAATGGGGTCTTCGGCCTTCTTTTTCTTAACTTTAGCACATAGGGAAGATTTAACTAACTTATGAACAATTACTCCTCCATTTTCGGAATCTAGAAGTCGAACCCCTAGATTTAATAGCCGGTGAATATCTTTCACCATCTCTCTTTTTCCCTTCTAAAAATGAGAAAGACTGACCATTGACAACCTGCTTAGGGAGGCAACCACTACATTTACATTACCCGGATGATAATGCAAGATCATATCATAGTCCTTCAATAATTCTAACCATAGCCTTTTCCTAAGATTCAGTTCTTTCTGCGAGAAAACATACTTTAAACTTTCTGGTCAATAAAGATATCAACATGTACACCATACAAATAATGGCGCCATATCTTAAGTGCGAACACTACTGCTACTAACTCTAAGTCATGAGAGAGGTTATTTTGCTCGTGCACCTTCAACTGCCTATATGCATAAGCTACCACCTTACCATGCTGCATAAAAACACACCCAAGTCCCACCCGGGATGCATCACAGTAAATAGCAAAACCTTCTGTACCTTCGAGAAGAGTCAAACCAGGTGCGGTTGTCAACTTATCTTTCAATTTCTCAAAACTACTTTCGCATTAGTCAGACCACACGAATTTTACCTTTTTCTACGTCAACTTCGTAAGTGGAGCAGATATGGAGGAAAAACTTTCTATGACCCTTCTGTAATACCCTGCCAAACCCAAGAAGCTCCGAATATCGATTGGAGTCATGTGTCTAGGCCATTTCATCACTGCCTCAATCTTTTAGAGATCAACCTTAATTCACTCACTAGACACAATATGCCCCAAGAAAGCAATACATTAAGCCAAAATTCATGCTTGAAAATTTTGCATACAATTTAGGATCTTTCAGGGTCTGAAGGATAATTTAGAGGTTACTGGCATGATCTTCCTAATTGTTGGAGTAAACAAAGATATCGTCGATGAAAACTATGATAAACAGGTCTAGAAAATGACAAAACACCCTATTCATTAGGTCCATAAAAACTGCAGAGGCATTAGTCAATCCAAAGGACATGACTAAGAATTCATAATGGCCACATCGGGTTTGGAAAGCTGTTTTGGGAATGTCATCCTCCCTAACCTTCAACTGATGATACCCCGAACGATGGTTTATTTTAGATAAATACTTTACACCTTGGAGTTGATTAAACAAATCATTAATTCTGGGAAGAGGGTATTTATTTTTAACAGTAACCTTATTTAGATGACAGTAGTCTATACACATACGCAGGGAGCCGTCTTTCTTACACACAAAAAGTACAGGTGTACCTCAAGGAGAAACACTAAAACGGATAAAGCCGTTGTCAAGAAAAACTATTACCTGTTCTTTCAACTCTTTTAATTCTGCAGGAGCCATTCTGTATGGCGGAATAGAAATAGGTCGGGTGTCAGGCAACAATTCAATGCCAAAATCTATCTCCCTATCAGGTGGTATCAATGGGAGATCATCGGGATAGACTTTGGGGAATTCATTAACTACAGGGACAGACTGGAGGAAAAGACTTTCAGCATTGGAATCTTTGACCCAAATAATATAATGCAAATAACCCTTTGATATAAGCATACTATCTCTAAGATAAGATATGAATTTCCCTTTGAGTGATAAAGAATACCCCTCCCACTCTATCACTAGCTCATTTAGAAAAGAGAAATTAACTTTTTGGGTTCTACAGTCTAATGTGGCATAACACGAATAGAGCCAATCCATCCCCAAGATAGCATCAAAGTTAACCATATCAAGATCTACAAGGTCTGCCACAGTATCCCGATCACAAAATGGATACAACACAGTTTCTATAAAGCCTCCTAGCCACAATAGAGTTACCAACATGAGTAGAAACAAAGAAGGGTTCTAGAATATTTTTGGGCTTGAAACCAAAATTGACTAGCAAATATGGGGTCACATAAGATAAGATAGACCCGTGATTAAGTAACATATACACATCACGGGAGAAAATTTGTAATGTACCCGTAACCACATCAGGTGATGCCTCTGCATCCTGGCGATTAGTCAGAGCATAAAACCGGTTATGACTGATCCCGATAGCTAAAGTAGTACCCTTGGGAGGTGGTGGTGGCACTGATGAATTATCTTGGGACCTCGGAACCCAAATTTCCCTCTGGCGAAAGGACAATCTCTTTGAACGTGGCCTAACTACCCATAAGTGTAACATACCAAGTTGCCCAACTGACACTTTCACAGGTGATAATTACCATAAGTACCACATTGTAGAAATGACCGATGTGGCAGAGCTATACTACCGTGAGACTGAGTACCCTGCGCCCTCCATCCACTATTAGACTAAGGGACTGAGTACCCTGCACCCTCCATCCACTATTAGACTGAGGGTTTAAGGACCGCTGATCATTCGATGTTTTGGGCGCTGGCTAATGATTGAGCGTTGCTCTAAAATATTTTCATCGACCATCTATTACCCCAATTTCTACCTTGGTACTGACTGTTATTTTGTTCTGTAGACCTGGCCCTCTTGGCCTACCTGTCATCCTCCCTTACCTCTGCCAACCTTTTCTTTTGCTCTTCAACCTGTTGCATATGAACAGATAGATTGGAGAAATCCATATCTCTATTTAGCATTCTCCTTTATATTCTAGTACCAAATCATCCAAGACACCGGATGTAAACTTCCTCATGCGAGCCCTTATGTTACTCGCTATTTTTGGAGCATAACGTGATAACTGGTTGAATTTTAGGGTGTACTCCTTAACACCCATATTCCCTTGCTTTAGGTTCATAAATTCTTCATCCTTGGATTCCCTCAATTCTTAGGGAAAGAATCGATCCAGAAAGTCTTCCACAAAGTCACCCCACATAGAAGGCTCATCATTATTACCCTTGAAATCCTCCCATACGTTATACCACTGATTGACCATATATTTCAACTGATAGGCCATTAATTCAACCCCTTCAATCTCATTTACTTGCATAACATAGAAAATCTTCTCCAATTCATCAATGAACCCTTGGGGGTCCTCCTCAACCTTCGTACCAGTAAACGTAGGTGCGTTTAGCCTTATGAATTGGCCAACCAGGGAAATCTCAGATGAACCAGATAGAGACCCCACATATTTTGACCGACGGGCCTAAGAAGCCACCAACTAGGCTATCATATGCATGGCCCATTGGAATTCAGCATTAGATACCTCTCTTTGAGGAGGTTGAGTGTGATAAGATATAAACCCAGGAGCCCTGGGTTCCCTAGTAGGACTGGTCTGAATAGGAGAAACTCTCAGAGTAGCAAATAACTTAAGAGTATGAGCCCTATTAAGTGTCCTCATCCCATGTGTAGGGAGGACATCCTCATCTTGGCCATTCTATTTGTTGGAGTGACAGGGAGACATGATAACTTTCTATAATACAAGAGATCATTGATTAGAGAACATTCAAACTCTACAACATATACTAAATCACAAAAGAAGGGAAATATTCCTAAATGCCTTCTTATTATAAGTGTGGCACGCTACACACCCATAAATAAGACTCTACCCAACGCAATTTTGCAGACACCCTGGGACTGTGAACCGTGCTGAAATACCAAGTTTGTCACGACCCAAGCCAGGGCCCTGGCCATAACGAGAATCCCAAACCATGAAGACTGGGGCGCCCTTCTCTATCTAGTAATCATACACAATATTCATATGATATAAGAAAATTTGCAGAAAAATAACACATATAGGAACCATGGTCAATCTCATAAACTTTAAACAATTAAAAAGAAAATTCTGAATACTCTAAACATGTGACACCCATCGGCGAAATATCTAACATTACTTGATTCATCATAAATCTAAAATAAGACTGGGACAAGGCCCCCAGTCATACCATAAACTAAATAAATGAAAATGTTCTATAAACCCAGCCCTTCTTAGCCCTTCTGAAATAGGGGAGGCTCACACACTGCAAATTTCTAAAACACCACTCTACTGCTTAGCTGGACCCCAGGACTATGCCTCAGATCTTTAAATATAGGGGTCAATACGGATGTACTGGTATGCAGCACTATCTAAAAATAAAATAATAATATATAAAGTAAGTGAGAGCATTTCATGAAAAGTACGTCATCATAAACCATTTGAAAATACATGGGCATAGTAAATAGGCTTTTAAAAATAGTTCCAAAAATCAACTCAACATCTTTGTCTTAGTTCTGAGCTAGGTGGCACACCCAACAAGTTTGATATTCCATGGGCTATATGGAATCCTCCATTTACTTGGAGGGTAAGCCCCAACCCATGTTTTCCACAAGGGTTAGAGTGTCTGAGTCTGATATCCCACAGGGTACTACGCCAACGTATAATTCCTTTGGAGGACATAATAACCCGTATCGACAATAATAGTTTTGAGTAATGAGTTTTTGGAACTCGTGCCTTCTTCGGGTAACCACCTAACATCACTCAAGCCCATTTTTAACCTTTTTGGAAGATGCATCTTTCAAAACTCAAAGTCTAAAAATCTAATTGAAATCTGACTTCTATTTTGTTCTAAGTCTGTTATGGCATTGTTTGATTTTGGTATCGTCATACCAATACTTGCAAGCCGTATGTCTAGGCTATATAAAAATTTACATTAGTTCCTTCAATCCAATTAATTCAGTTGACCAACAAAAATATTCAACAATGTAATAGAGTTTTTCTTATCAAAATATATATCAACTATGCAGGGATGCTCTGTTTTCAACATTTCAACAATCATGTGGTAGCCAATTTCTCAAAACAATCATGCAATTGAATAACTCATAATTTGTAAATAAAAAAGGTAACACAATGACAGAGGAAATTCGTTCTTCATGTTCTCAATTCATACTTTAAAACTGAAAACTCATTTATACATACACATGAGTAGAGTTTAATTTAACATAAGGCCTCAAGACCAAAATCATGCATCATATGAAGGATTTGAAATACTTACTTTTCATTGTAATTCAAGATTTTCATGAAAACATGATTTCTCAACATTATAAACAATAATATAAAGATTTAGTCATGCCCGTGTAGTTAGGAAAGCCCTACGTACCTTAGATTACTTATTTTAAAGAGTAAAACTCGAATCTTGATTTGTTTTCCTTGGAAATCTTGGACTTAAGGATTGATTCTTGATTTCTTGTTCTTGGAGAAAACCCTAGTTTAATCTTGTTTTTGAGAGTGAAGAGGGAATTTTTGATGTTGTATTACTGATAATGATTGTTTAATAACGTTTAGAGAGTAATTAAATCCGTTGGGGAGGTTTTCTGAAAAGGAAATATACCAAAACACCACTTTTAAAATGTCCCGTTTGTACAACTTCGGCCTCTCCTGACTGCTTTATTGATGGGAAATTAGGCTGGTGATAGACCATCACCTCATCTATTAGGTTATAGTATGTATCTAAGCTCACTGTCTAAGGGCTAACGGGAAACTTGACGGGCCATCACTGGCTTGACGGTCCGTCAGGTTGGCCATCGCACCTTCAGCAGATTGATACCTTTCTGGAAAATAGGGATAACGTTTTACCCCGATATCGGACTAAGGCAAAACCATTGGCGTTGGAAATAATACTCAAATACCTTTCATATTATATATAGTAAGACCTCTAATTCTTTATATAAAAGAAGTTATTGTTAATTGAAGTTGACCCAAGTTTAGACTCTCACTGAAACTCAATCGATAGGAAAACTTTCAACTGGTCTTTGAGTTAAAGGACCTCTATGATCTAAATTCATGATCAACTAGATTTATACACTACATAATATATTAACACACTAAATTTGCATAGGAATTATTGTCTTTTGGAACCTTTACACGTAAGAATGGCGATTTACGTTCTAGCCCTAATTGGGGGTTGTTACATTATCCCCCCTTGGGATCATTCATCCCTGAATGATGAATCGGGACACAACAAGCATGATTTCAAGAACTAAATGAAAAAAAAGTAGTATAGGATTTATACCTTCTAAATCATCACCCATGGCTTCAAAAAGAGTCGGGTACCTCTCACGCATATCATCTTCTGACTCCCAAGTAGCTTCCTCGACTTTTTGATTCCTCCACATCACCTTAACTGAAGCTATTTCCTGACTCCTCAACTTCCGAACTTGGTGATCCTAAATGGCAACGAGTTCTTCTTCATACCATAAGGAGTCTTTTGTATTAATCTCCTCTACAGGAAATACTTGGGAATGATCTCCAATGCACTTCTTCAACATAGACACATGGAATACTGGTTGAACAGAAGCTAGGCTTATGGGCAAATATAACTCATAGGAAACCCCACCGATACTCTTCACAATCCAATACGGTCCTATGTAACGAGGACTAAGGTTTTTTTTTCTTTTAAATCACATGATTCCCTTCATAGGGGAGACTTTTAGAAACACCGAATAACCAACCTCAAACTCCAAATCCCTTATTCTAATATCGGCATTGGATTTTTGGTTACTCTAATGTCTTAAGTCGTTCTCTAATGATCTTCTTGTTCTCCATTGCCTGATGAACAAGGCCTGGCCCAAAAAATCGAGTTTCACCCGCTTCATACCACCCAATTGGTGATCTACATCCCTTCCCATAAAGTGCTTTAGAAAGAGCCATATAAATACTATCATGGTAACTATTGTTGTATGCGAACTCTATCAATGGTAAATGATCCACCCAACTACCTTTGAATTCAATTACACTGGCCCTCAATATATTCTCAAGGGTCTAAATGGTGTGCTCATCTTTCCCATTAGTCTAAGGGTGGAAGGCAGTACTCAGGTTCACTTGGGCACCTAAACCCTCTGAAAAGACCGCCAAAACTGTGCTAAGAATTGTGTACCTCAATTCGATATGATGGATAATTGTGCCCCATGCAAGTGAACTAATTCCTCAATATATTTCTTGGCATAATCATCTCCTGAATAGTTAGTCCTCACTGGCAGAAAGTAAGCTTACTTGGTCATCCGATCAATAATCACCCAAATAGAGTCATATTGGTCCCGGGACTTCGGAGGCACACTGATGAAATCCATATTGATCATCTCCCATTTCCACATAGGCAAAGCTATCTCTTGGGAAGTACCCCCTGGTCTCAGATGTTCTACCTTGACATGTTGAAAATTCAAGCTCTTAGACACAAAGTTTGCAATATCTCTTTTCTTATTGTTCCACCAGTAAATAGCCTTAAGGTCATGATACATTTTAGTAGAGCCTGGGTGAACAACATACCTCGAAGTGTGAGCCTCATCAAGAATTCTCTCTCGCAAACCATCCGCGTTCAGTACACATAGTCTACCCTGATACCTCAAAATCCCATCACCTCTAATTTCAAATGCCATCACCTTCTATTGACCCATATCCTTATTAATTTGAAACAAGATTGGGTCTTCGACTAGATTTTCTTTTACTTCAGCACATAGGGAAGATTTAGCTATCTCATGAACAATTACTCCTCCATCTTAGGAATCCAGAACTCAAACCCTTAGATTTGCAAGCTGGGGAATATGTTTCACCATCCCCTTTTTTACTTTCTCAACATGAGAAAGACTTCCCATTAACAACCTGCTAAGGGTGGCAACCACTATGTTTACCTTGCCCGGATGATAGTATAGGCTCATATCACAGTCCTTCAATAATTCTAATCATTGCCTTTTCCTGAGATTCAGTTCTTTCTGCGAGAAAACATACTGTAAACTTTTGTGGTCAGGAAATATATCAACCTGTACACCATACAACTAATGGCGCTATATGTTAAGTGCAAACACCACTACTACCAACTCCAAGTCATGGGTGGGGTAATTTCACTCGTGCACCTTCAACTGCCTAGATGCATAAGATACCACCTTACCATACTTCATAAGTACACACCCAAGTCCCACTCGGGATACATCACAATAAATAACAAAACCCTTTGTAACTTTGGGAGGAGTCAAAACTGGCGCGATATTCAACTTATCTTTCAGTTTCTCAAAACTACTTTCACATGAGTCAGACCACATGAATTTCACCTTTTTTCTACATCAACTTGGTAAGTGGAGCATCTATGGAGGAAAAACTTTCTATGAACCTATTGTAATACCCTACCAAACCCAAAAAGCTCTGGATATCGGTTGAAGTCATGGGTCTAGGCCATTTCCTCACCTCTTCAATATTATGGAGATTAACCTTAATACCATCAATAGATACAATATGCCCCAATAAAGCAATATCACTAAGCCAGAATTCATACTTGGAAAATTTTGCATACAATTTATGATCTTTTAGGGTTTGAAGGATAATTTAGAGGTGACTGACATGATCTTCCTTATTCTTGGAGTAAACTAAGATGTCGTTGATGAAAACCACAACAAAAAGGTCTAGAAATTGATGGAACACCCTATTTATTAGGTCCATGAAAGTTACAGGGGTGTTAGTCAATCCAAAAGACATGACTAAGAATTCATAATGGCCATACCAAGTTCGAAAAGCTGTTTTAGGAATGTCATACTCCCTAACCTTCAACTGATGATACCCTGAATGAAGGTCTATTTTACATAAATATTTTGCACCTTGGAGTTGATCAAACAAATCATCAATTCTAGGAAGAGGGAATTTATTTTTAAAAGTAACCTTATTTAGCTGACGGTAGTCTATACACATACGGATGGAACCATTTTTCTTACACACAAAGAGTACAGGTTCACCCCAGGGAGAAATACTAGGATGGATAAAGCCCTTGTCAAGAATTTATTTTAACTGTTCTTTCAACTCTTTCAATTCTAAAGGAGCCATTCTGTATGGCAGAATAGAAATAGGCCGGGTGTCCGGCAATAAGTCAATGCCAAAATCTATCTCCCTACATGGTGGTATCCCTTGAAGATTATCGGGAAAAACTTCCGAGAATTCATTAACTACAGGGACAGACTGGAGGGAAGGACTTTCAACATAGAAATCTTTGATCCAAATAAGATGATACAAAAAAACCTTTGATATAAGCCTATGGGCTCTAAGATAAGATATGAATTTCCTTTTGAGTGCTAAAGAATACCCGTCCCCCTCTATCATTGGCTCATTCTGAAAGGAGAAAGTAACTTTCAAGGTTCTACAGTCTAATATGGCATAACACGAATAGAGCCAATTCATCTCCAAGATAACATCAAAGTTAACCATATCAAGCTCTACAAGGTCTACCACGGTAGCATGATCACAAATGGACACAATACAGTTTCTATACACCCTTCTAGCCATAATAAAGTCACCAATAGGACTAGAAATAGAGAAGGGTTCCAGAATATTTTAAGGCTTGAAACCAAAATTGACTACAACATATAAGGTCACATAAGACAAGGTAGACCCAAGATCAAGTAACACATACACATCATGGGAGAAAATTTGTAACATACTCGTGACCACATCTGGTGATGCCCCTACATCTTGGCGATTATTCAGAACATATAACAGTTATGACCGCTCCCAGTAGCTGAGGTAGTACCCTTGATAGGTGGTGGTAGATCAGAAGAACTATCTTGGGATATGTCGCCCTTGAAATTCCCTTTGGAAAAAGTACAATCTCTCTGAAAGTGGCCTGACTACCCACAAGTATAACATACCAAGCAGCCCAACTGATACTTTCCTGGGTGGTGTTTATTGCAAGTCCCACATCGAAGAAATGACCAATGTGGCAGAGCTACAATGTCTTGGGACTAACTACCCTGCACACTCTATCAACTGTTAGACTGAGGGTTGAAGGACCGCTGATCGTTCAATGGTCTGGGCTTTAGGGAGTTGGCTGATGATTGAGCGTTGCTCCAAACCTTTTTCTTCGACCATATGTTACCCTAATTTCAACCTTGGTGCTGACTGTTATTCTGGTATGTAGACCTTGCCCTTTTGTCCTACCTATCTTTCTCCCTTGTCTCTGCAAACCTTTTATTCTGCTCTTCAACCTGTTGCATATAAACAGACCGCCTTGAGAAATCCATATCTCTATTTAGCATTGCTCCTTTACATTCTAGTATTAAATTATCTGAGAGACTGGATGCAAACTTCCTTATGTGAGCCCTCATGTAACCGCTAATTCTGAAGCATAACGTGATAATTTGTTGAATTTCAGGGTGTACTCCTTAACACTCATCTTTTCTTGCTTTAGGTTTATAAACTCTTCAGCCTTGGATTCCCTCAATTCCTAGAGAACGAATTGATCTAGAAAGGCATCCCCAAATTCATCCCACAAAAAAAGCTCAACATTATTACCCTTCAAATCCTCCCATTCATTATATCACCGATTGGCCACATCTTTCATCTGATAGGCAACTAATTCAACCCCTTCAACCTTATTCATATGTATAACCTAGAAAATCTACTCTAATTCTTCAATAAACCCTTGGGGGTCCTCCTCAATCTTTGTACCAGTAAACATAGGTAGGTTTAGCCTCATGAATTAGCCAAAATGAGTAATCTCAAATGAACCAAATACAAACCCCATATCTTCTGACCAACGGTCCTAAGAAGACACCAACTGGGCTATCATATGCATGGATTGTTAGTACTCAATAATAGATATATATCTGTAAGAAGGTTGAGTGCGATTAGCTCTAAACCGAGGGGCCCCGGGTACCCTAGCTAGACTAATATGAATAGGAGAAACTCCCAGAGTAATAACAAACTCAAGAGTATGATCCCTATTAAGTGTCCTCATCCCATGTGTAGGGCGTACATCCTTAGCTTGGGTATTTTATTCATTGGAGTGACGGGGAGGCATGATAACTTTTTGAAATACAAGACATCATTGATTAGAGGACATTTAGACTCTACAACATAGACTAAATCACAAAAGAAGAGAGATATTCCTAAACGCCTTGTATCCTCCTGCTTATAAGTATGGCATGCTACACACCCATAAATAGGACTCTACCCGACGCAATTTTACATACACCCTGGTACCATGAACCCTGCTTTGATACCAAGTTTGTCATGACCTGAGCTATGGCCCTGGCCGTAACGAGCATCCCAAACCATCAAGGCTCAGGCACCCTTCTTTATCTAGTAATCATGAATAATATTCATATAATATAAGAAAATATGTGGTAAAACAACACATAATGGAACTATGGTCAATCTCATAAACTTTGAACATTTAAAAAGGAAATTTTAAATACTCTAAACATGTGACACCTGTCTGCAAAATCTCTAACATTACATAATTCATCATAAATCTAAAACAAATTTGTGATAAGGCCCCCAGTCAGACCATAAACTAAATAAGTTAAGGGACCTCTATAATCTTCGAGTTAAGGGACCTCTATGATCGATAGGAAGGATTTTAACTCATTTTTGAGTTAAGGGACCTCTATGATATTAATTCATGATCAACTATATTCCCACACTAATATAATTTATTAACACACTAAATTTGCATAGGATTTATTGTCTTTTGGAACCTTTACATGTAGGAATGACGCTTTATGTTCTAGCTTGAATTTAGGATTGTTAAATCTTTACCATCTTGTTCGGGTCAAAATTTCCAATACCTAAAGTCCTTTCCTCCAGTCTATCCTTGTAGTTAATGAATTCTCAAGAGTTTTTCCTGGTGACCTTATCGGGATACCACCAAATAGGGAGATAGATTTTGGCATTGATTTGTTTTTGAACACTCGTCCTATCTTTATTCCATCATACAGAATTGCTCCTACAAAATTGAAGGAGTTAAAAGAATAATTAAAAGAACTTCTTGACAAAGCCTTTATTTGTCCTAGTTTCTCTCCCTTGGGTGCTCCTGTACTCTTTGTGCATAAGAAGGATAACCCCCTCTATATGTGTATAGATTACCGATAGCTGAACAAAGTCACAATTAAGAATAAATACCCTCTTCTAAGAATTGATGATCTCTTTGATCAACTTCAGGGTGCCAAATGTTTCGTAAAAATAGACCTTCATTCGGGGTATTATCAATTGATAGTTAGGGAGGCTGATATTCCTAAATTTGCCTTCTAAACCTGCTACGGTCACTATGAATTCCTAGTTATGTCCTTTGGGCTGACTAATGCTCCCGCAATGTTTATGGGCCTATTGAATAGGGTGTTTCATCAGTTTCTAGATCTATTCATCATAGTCTTCATTGATGACATCTTGATTTATTCTAAGAGTGAGAAGAATCATGTAAATTGCCTTCAAATCATCCTTCAAACCCTCAAAGTTCATGAGTTGTATGCCAAGTTTTCCAAGTGTGAATTCTAGCTTAGTGTTATTTTTTCCTAGGGCATATCATTTTTAGTAAGGGAATTAAGGTTGACCCCCAAAAGGTTGAGGCAGTTAGAAAATGGCCCAGACCCACGACTCCAACTGATATCCAGAGCTTTTTGGATTTGGAAAGGTATTATTGAAGGTTTGTAGAGATATTTTCTTCCATATCAGCTCCACTTACTATATCAACTAAAAAAGATAAAATTCTTGTGGTCTGACTCTTATGAGAATAGTTTTGATAAATTGAAAGACAAGTTGACTACCGCACCTATTTTGACCTTTCCTGATGGCAGAGGGCTTTGTTGTGTATTGTGATGCATCCTAGGTGGGACATGGGTGTGTATTTATGCAGCATGGTAAGGTCTTGGCTTATATATTTAGACAGTTAAAGGTGCATTAAAATAACTACCCCACCCATGACTTGGAGTTGGCGGCGGTGGTATTCCCACTAAACATTTGGCGTTATTATCTCTATGGGGTATATGTTGATATATTTATTGATCACAAAAGTTTGCAGTATGTTTTCATGCAGAAAGAACTAAATCTTAGGCAGAGGCTATGGTTGGAATTGTTGAAAGATTATGATATAGGCCTGCAATATTATTCGAGAAAGGCCAATATGGTGGTTGACGCCTTTAGAAAACTGTGAATGGGTAGTCTTTCTCATGTGAAAGAAGGAAATAGGGATATAGTGAAAGATATTCATCATCTTGAAAATTTTGGAGTTTAACTCCTAGATTCTGGAGAGGGAGGGATATTTATTTATGAGGTAGCTAAATACTTCTTATGTGCTGAGGTTAAAGAAAAATAAATTAGAGATCCCATATTGATGCAGATCAAGGAAGAGTTTGGGCAATAGAAAGTGATGGCATCTAAAATTGGAGGTGATGGGATTTTGAGTTATCAAGCAAGGCTATGTGTTGGAGATATGGATGGTTTGTGAGACAAAATTCTGGATGAATCTCACACTTACAAGTATGTTATTGACCCCGGCTCTACTAAAATGTATCATGATCTTAGGGAGATTTACTGGTGGAATTATATTTAAAGAGATGGTGCTAACTTTGTGTCTAAGTGTTTGAATATTCAACAAGTTTAAGTGGAACACTTGAGGCCAGGTGGCACTTCTCAAAAGATAGCTTTGCCTATGTGGAAATGGGAGATAATCAATATGGACTTCATTACAGGGCTTCCAAAATCCCAAAGTCAATATGAATTTATATGGGTGATTGTAGACAAGATTCCTAAGTCTGCCCATTTCCTTCTAGTGCGAACAAATTATTCGGGGGATGACTATTCAAAGTTATACATTCAAGAAATAGTTCAGTTGCATGGGGCTCCTGTGTCTATTATATCCGAGTGAGGTACACAATTTTCTTCTTAGTTTTGGCTGTCTTTTTAGAAGGGTTTAGGTACCTAAGTAAACCTTAGTACTACCTTTCACCCTCAAATAGATGGGAAAGTAGAACGCACCATTTTGACCTTAGAAGATATGTTAAGGGCTTGCGTGATTGACTTTAAGGGTAGTTGGGTGGATCATTTTCCATTGGTAGAATTCACCTACAATTATAGCTACCATTCCAGTATTCAGATGGCTCATTTTGAAGCCGTCTATGTAAGGAGATATAGATCCTCTATTGGATGGTATGAAGTGGTGGAAACCCGATTGTTTGGGCCTGATCTTGTTCATCAGGCTATGGAGAAAGTAAAAATCATTAGGGAGCAACTTAAGAAAGCATAGAGTCGTCAAAAGTCTTATGTTGATGTTAGAAGAAGGGAGTTAGAGTTTGAGGTTGGTGAATGGTTTTTTCTAAAAGTTTCCCCTATAAAGGGAATCATGCGATTCGGAAAGAGGTGTAATCTTAGTCCTCATGATATAGAACCATATCAGATTATGAGAAGGATTAGTGGAGTTGCTTATGAGTTAGATTTGCCAATAATTTTAGCTTTTGTCCATCCTGTATTTCATGTATCACTGTTGAAGAAGTATATTGGAGATCATTCTACTGTGTTACCTATGGAAGAGATTAATGTAAAGAACTCGTTTTCATTCGAAGAAGAACCCATTTCTATTTTAGATCGCCAAGTAAGAAAGTTGAGGAGTAAGGAGATTGTTTTGGTTAAGGTGTTGTGGAGAAATCAAAAAATTGAAGAAGCTACTTAGGAATTGGAGGATTACTTACATACAAGGTACCCGACTCTCTTTGAAACAATGGATTATGATATGGAAGGTACAAATCTTATACTACCCTTTTCTTTCATTATAGTGCTTGAAATAATACTTGTTGCATCCCGAGTCATCATTCGGGGATGAATGAACCCAAAGGGGGATAATGTAACACATTGTATCATTCTTGACCTGATTTCACTCTTAGTTGCATGCATAGAGAATCTAAAGCATGAAATTTTTTCTAAGTGTTGAGATACTTAAGGCTTATGTTGAGCCTCCTAACTTTGAAGGTTTTAAATTTGGGCTTCTCAACCTTGAGACATAGATTTGTAAGTCAATTCATGTTCAAGGGTGTAAAAGGCATGTCTCGGGGAAAGTTTCAGATTTTTTGGATGAGGATTGGGTCGAGTATGGATCACTATAATAGTGGGTCACTACGATTGCACCACGTCGTGGTGCCTATGTCGATGATCCCATTCACACGTTGCGGTGGGCCTCTAAAATGAGATTTAGTTACAAGTTTAAATGTCCGAGGGGCAATTATGTCCTTTCCTATTAATTTTATTCATCTAACCTCAACTAATAACGTAATTAGGGCACAAAAATACCCATTTCCTTCCAAATTACTCTTAACCAAACCCTTTCCTCTTTCCCTAAGATCAAGAATCTATTCATTCCAAGTTTAAGATTTTCAAGAAAGTGTCAAGATTGGGGTTAAATCCTTCAAGATAAGCAACTTAAGGTATGTAGGGATATCCAAAACTTCATGGGCTATGGTGAAATTTTTTTTAGTGAGTTTTAAAGTAATGAAATCATGTATTTATGAATGGTTTTGAGAACAGTTTGAAGAATATGCATTATGAACCCATTTCAATGATATAACATTTTGGTCTTGAGGCCTTTTTCATGGAATTGAAATGTGTTTTCATATGTATATATGGTTTTGGTTTTTGAAATATGATTTGAGGGCATGAATAACAATTTCCTTCTCACATTATGATACTTCTGGATTTACAAGTTATGGGTTACTCAATTCCATGTCTTAAAGTATGAGCCAAGGGTTTTACTATCAATCATGAACTTGATGTTGGTTATGAATTGAAGAGAGGGAGATTTTTTATTTGTAAATGTCATATGTGATAATATAAAGAATTGGATGGGTTGCTATAAAGTAATTGACCACCACATGTTTAAGAATTGAAAGAGAGAATCTTTGCATGAGTTTTATATATTTCAAAATACAAATCCTCTTGTAGTGTTTAAATATTTTGGTGGTCCACAAATATGTTTTGAATGAAAAGACTATAACATGATATTATATGTCTTATATGACTTACAAGTCTTGGTATGACATAACCAAAACAGGCAAATGCCATAATAGACTCAGACCATACGAGACTACAAAATTTTTCAGACACTAGACCACTTTTTAGAATGATGTATAATTTAAAAGGCTAAGAATGGTCTTAAAGAGAGTTAGATGGTTACCCGACGATGGCACAAGTTAAGATAACTTATTACTGGAAATCAAGTTTTGTCGATAGAGGTGACATAATTGGCTAAGGCTAATGTACACTTGTTCTAGAGACATTGGTATACTATATATATAGGATATAGCCCGTGGGTACTAGACTTGTATGGTGTACCATCTACCTTAGAAGTAAGATAAAGAGTGAGCCATGATTTGATAGAACTATTTTAAAGTCTTTCTAGTATGCCCATGTGGTTTTTTATATAGTATGTAAATTTTTTTATGAATTGATCTCATGTATGTTGTATAAAAGTATGCTATTTTGGGTTACTCTATGTACCAGTACAATTGTATTAACCTCCTATATTTCAAGATCTGAGGCTCAGTCCCGGGGTCCCGTTAAGAAGTAGATCATTGTCAGACGTTTGAAGTTAGTGAGCCTTCCTTATTTTGGAAGGCCTTATCTCATGTGATTTTTATTTGGTTTTTAATTAATCGTTCGACCGAGGTCCTGATCCTAATATTCAAAAAGATGTTGTTGTTATTATTGACAAAGATTTCACAGGCTATTATTAGATATTTTTGAATCTTTATAAACTCATATCAGTATTGAGTAGTTTGAGATAAAAAGATAACCATGTTTCCATTTTGTTTTTCTGCATTTATATAGAATATGAATTATGCTTGTGATTTCCAGTTAGAAAGGGACGCTCAGGCTTCCATTGTTAGGATGCCTGTCACGGCTAGGGTCCTAATTTTTTTAAATGGTTGATAGGTTTGTCTTGGATATATGTCCTTAAAAATAGAGTTGGATGCAAAAGTTGCAGCGTGTAACTCCCAGCAACCTCGTTATAGGTGGTGTGGTACTGAAAGAATTTTGAAAAGATAACTTGAGGAGCTTAAATTGGATAAGTCTAAAATTTCTCTTGCTTTTATGGATAGTGTCAGTCTTAATGAGAGCTTGCTAGAGTTATGTGGGGATGTAAAGAAGACTGCAAATCCTAAGTTGGGGCATGTTGGACCTCATTCTAAGAATTTTTCCACATTGTGTTTGGATAGTCAGATCTTGGTGGAGCCATCCGAGCCAAAAGAAGAGTGCAAGGAGGAGGAAACATATGTCTTATATTCTTAAATTTTCTAAGCCAAAATCAAAGAACTATACTCCCTACACAAGGGACAAGAAGTACAACATTCCATATCTATTTCTTGGGTCTTTTATTATTCTACCTCTGCCCCATGAGCATAATGGGAAAATAGAAAAATAATTAGGTTGCAGTTCATAAGTTCAAAGTGGAAAGAGAAATTTGAAGGCAAACTTTTAAATTCTGAGTAATCAAGGTACCCATAGGCTTGTTGGGAAAGTCTGAGTACTGAACCAATTCCCGTCATTCCATGATGTGAAATCAGGAGTTGCTTGGGAGGCAACCCAACGTATTTTGTTATTTGTATTTGTGTTCATGATTAACATCAGATCTCCGTAGCTATGGTTCCACAGGTATGTTCCTAACCCTCTTGTTTTGTAGCGATTTGATGCATTAGGGATAAACTATAATTTAAAGTTGGGGGTAGGGCTGCTTGTGGGTCTTGATGTCATCTTGGGGTTTTTGGTGCCATGCCTCTTTTCCCCAGAGTCCTGTTCCTAGTAGAGCCTTCATGTTTAGGAGTATTGTGTATTGTTTTGTGATGTTTTGTGGTAAACTAAGGGAAAAATAAGTATTTGTGGTAGTTGACATATTTTTGTTGAATTTTGAGACAAATGATAATACCTCTCCAATTGTCTATTTTTGAACTATGTGTATGTATATATAGGTGACTATTATGAATTTTGTCATGGCATTAGGATTAGGGACATGATAATCATTGCTAACAATTGCATGAACCGGATAGGTAGTTGCTTATAATATTGACTCTGTGTTATGTGTGTGAGATGCTACCTAGTTCCCTTTGTGTGTTGAATTCAGAACTTGCCTGGTTAGTTTTGCGTAGGTTGTAGGATAGGAATGGATCTTAGGAAGTTTTTGAATTTAGTCCACTTTTAGCCTAAATGACCTTTCCATTGTGAACTAGTATCCCTTGATCCTTATTTTGAGACTTATAACCTATTTCTTTATTCTCACCCTTCACCTTCACATTTAGATTACAATGAACCTATTTTGGCCTTGGTCCTCCTTGGACATTATGCATCTCAACTCAGGAAAAATGCCTAAGTTGAGGGTAGATATCATAGGAGTGCATAGTCTAAAATGGGTTTGAAGAAGAAAAAGTTAGTAGGGATGGGTGTGGTAGCAAAGAAAAAGAAAAGAAAAATTATGAAAAAAGAAAAATAAAAGACCACACCCAACCTTAATGTGGAATACAAAATAAAAAGGGAGATATAAGGGTTTAATAAAAGGAAATTTCTAATATGTGAGACCCCAAATTTAGTGTAGTGCCAAGGAGGCTTAGTCACTTTAAAGGTCCATGTGTATTATACCATACCCAAGCCTTCATTACAAGCTGAGAAAAGTCCTATAGTGATCTTAACGTGACAGTCTGAAAGCTATGGTAAAGAACATAAGGGCAAGTCTATGGCATTTGACATGCATTGATTGGAGCTTCTTTTTGAGTGTGAGTGTCTCTTGATCATCCCTGCAGTGACATGCTTGATTTCATATTTGAGAGAGTGGGACTTCAATGTTATGAGGGAACATGGGTTGTATCGCTAGATGCCTACTTCTTTGGGTAGTGTAACTTATATTTATGCATGGTAGTTTGTTTCTAATGTAATTCAATAGCTTGATTCCATTGTGTCACATTGTTGTGCTTCGTTAATATATATAGTTAGGTTTTATAATATTAAATTAAGAGAGGGTAATGATCTTAAGCTTAAATTTGATGATTGACTATCATAGGTTTCTTAGGTTTCTCTTGGTTAAGCATCACCATATTGTTTTATTATATTATGTTTCCTGAGGACATGCAACATTCTAAGTTGAGGGTGTTGATGTGCTATAGAAATATAGAACTTACAATGCTTAAAACAATGAGAATATGCATGTACTTAAGGATATTTTGTTGGATTTAATGTGTTTTTGGAGTGTTTTTTAAAAAAATCATGTTTTGGATGCTAATTTCATGAAAAAAATGAAAAAGGGTGTTTCTGGCTACTTTTTGGTGCAATTAAAGATTTTTGGAACACTTTCTGGCTTGTTCATAATCAAAGCATATTAGAGAATCAAATAAGAGCTAAAAAGATGACTTTTGGCACTTCCTTAGTCAACCTACGAACTGCAAGTAGGCAAAGCATGTACCAGAAGCCCAAAATCCTGAGAGTTGAATTTACAGGATTTTTTCATCCACTACCCGCGCTCTATACCTGTGCTTATGGTCAGGAATATAGGTAGTACCTACATCCAAGGCCAGACCATGGGTGCAGACCGTATATGGCCGCCGACAATGATTTTCCTGGATCATTCCAAAATTATTTCCTAAGGTTTCCATGTATTCCAATTACACTCCTATTATGATTTTAAGTCCTATTATGTATGGGTAATTGAGTTTTCCTATTTTAGTTAGGATTTGAACTTAGGATTTCTTGTAACCTATAAATACCCTTTAGGCTTTGTATTCATTCTATCAATTCATACATTCGCATATTAAAAGGTATCCCCTTTGGGGCTATCCTATACTCTTGTTGTTCTTAATTTATTATTCAATTTAAGAATTTAGGTTTTTTCTCTTATTATATTGAGATTAATTTTTTAATTTTGTCTGTGGATTCCATGATTGATCTCATAACGAAGAGCTGCTAAATTCCTTAGCTAGGGTTGTGGCAGCCCTGTCAGATAAACAAAGTAGAGAAAGTTCTAAGTCATTCTAGATAAAGATTCTTAGATGTATTGGGTTATCTTTAATTTGATTTCTATCTTAGTGGTGGTTAGTGCTAAGATCTCTCCTAGATTATTACTACTTACTCCAAAAAGGGAGTAGTGACTTAGAAAAGAAGATCCTAATAGTAATTTGAAGATTAATGGTGAATCCATGGTACAAGGTATTATCTAAGTAAGATCGTTAACTATCATCTAATAACTAGAGATTAAAAGGTAGTAGTTAACTAGGATTCAAGTTAAGGGTTAGTAACACGACATCCTGAGACTCAAAAGGTAAAGGGTAAAATCCATCTACTCATCCAAAAGACTATTGATGGTACATAGCTTATCAGATCCTGGATGCAAGGTATTGGAATAGTTCAACAGTGCACGATAAGTCTTTTAAGTTAAGAATAAAGAGGGAACACAAGCCTAGTGTTCCCCTTAAACTGTTTACAACCAAAAACAACCAATCTATTTCTCTTTATCTATTTTAGCAAATCCCTCATTTCACTTTCCCACACTGTCTTTTCATTGTAATAAGTTCAAGAAATATTTCTGGCCTATTCCCTGTGGGATCGACCCCAACATAGTTGGGTTACTATATTTGATAACAACCGTTTCATCCTTCAATTAGAGGTGCATTTTGGGTGTTATCAATTATAGACTTGTTATCATGTCTTTAAATTAATATGATTTTATCTTGATATAAGTTTGGAATTCATCCAACATATGGTGAAGGTTGGTTAATAGTTTAGGTATTAGGGGGTGGTCTTTAATACTGGTTGTACTTGAGATATCCGATATGGAAAGGCCCTGGTTTGGCTCGTTTCATAATCCTCCAGGTATATTGGGTTTATGACTTTGGATTTCAATTGAGATAGGTGTTTCTTTAGTTTCCTACCTTTACCTTTTATTTGATTTGGATTGGGGTTTTCATACCCATCGATGACTATGTGCCTAGGTATATTTTTATTGATTGTTGTATGCCTTGGTGTAGATTTCTTTATTATGTAACTAACCCATCGATGATTTCTTTTAGTAGTGGACATAGTGCAGTATTGATATTTCCCTATGACTGCAGTGTTTGGGTTTAAGTCCTATTTATCGTGGCAGATTGGCCTGCCACTATTTTTGTTGTTATTATTTCCATTATTTTGACATTGATCGATTCTCACTCAATAGATAACTACACTAGCATTATCTAGTTTAAATTACCTTTCTCATAATTCTTGTTTGTTGGCTTAGGCAACTATCTTAATTGGATGGATTTCTCTCTTATAGCAAGGTAAGGTTGGTTGTTTTCCTTTTTATTAGTGAGGTTAGATTGGTTGTTAAGTGCGCTATAAAATTAAAGGTAGTTTGGCTTTCCATGGTTCTATTATGGTTCTAGAGTTGGCAATTTAGTTATATTGCATATTTTTGAATTTGAGATTCTAGGACTTACTTTCTAGTTTGCTGAGACTTTAGCATTGGCTATCATTTTCTATAGCCCATTTAAAAGGTAAATAAATTCAAGACTTGTTATTTCGATTTGGGTAGTTCATCACCGAGTAATAGTCTTGATGTTGACGTTGGAAGGTGTAAGAATTGCCTTTCTGGTTGTTAGGTTTATCTCCCGATGATAGCTTTGATCTTGGTATTGGGGTGGAGTTTGATGCTCTATTCTATTGGTAATGTAATTCTTGGTTCAGTCGAGTTAAAGTTGGTGTAATTAGGTGATCCTTTTCTCTAGCCACTTCTTAAGTTGGCCAGTTGGAAATTCATTATCGTGATTTGCTTGGTTCATTTTCCGATAATGGTCTAGAGCATGATGTTGATATTTGTAAGCTATTTTGTTGCGATGTGATTCATAGTTTAATTAGGTAAAGATTGTTTTCCATAGGTCCATTCAGAGTTTCTATTTTTTGCATTTGTTCAACCTAATATGACTTTGTGGAGTGATTCCCCTTGGTGATATGTGCCTATGAGTATCCACTACTGTAGATTAAGCATGAGGTTGACCAAATTTAGGATAAAGTTGTATTTTGGTGAGTTGCTCGAGTCTTGGTAATCACTAGTACTATTTGCATCCTTAGTATGTTCTTAGGTATGCCTTGATGCATTATACCTTCAATAGATGTGGAGCTGATTTCTTGTGTCTTCAGCCAGTGGTACTCCCTAGTTGTAGTTATGTTCCTTGGTAACCTTTTAGTTTTAGTTCTTGCAGGGACCATTGGGGAATACACTTTATTTAAGATAGTAAGATCAATGTGGGTAGTTGGCCTTAGTTCATACTTGTTCCTCAAGTTTTGGAGTTTGACTCTTGTGAATGACAACTTGGAAGTTGTGCTAGAATTTTGGATCATGGATGCTTACTCGTCGACAAGATTGGTTTGGATAGTTGGGATCGAGTAGTTTGGCTACAGTGTTGAGTGATAGTTTCATATTGCGTATCTTGGTTGTGGCCCTCGTTTTAAGTTTTGACTCAGTTGGGATTTCATCTATTAGTTGGCTAAGCCTACTCTTTAGCTACCTGTTCTATCTTCTTCATTTCAGATAGATTATTGTTGATTGATATTTGGATGATAGCCCGTTGACACTTGATAATGGTTTCTTCTATCATTGTCCTTGGTTCTAAATTTTTGCCAAAATTTTGGATTGTTTGATCAGTAGAAGTAGTGTGTTTGTGTTGGTCTTAGCATGGTTTCATTGTCAGTTAGTGCGACATTCTGGAGCGGATCATTCAGTTATGAGTGTTTATGCTTTGAAATCCTGACAATCAATTTTAAGGATTATTCAGACTAGTTATAGCCTTGGCAGGAGGTTGCAAGCTTGGAAATCTCTATTTGTTTGTCCAAGTAGCACCTTATGGTCTTATTCTTGTTCTTGGCATTATGAATTTTTGGTGGATAAGCTTTAGTCATCGAGATTAGTGTGATGGGGTTGCGCGGATAGGACTCAAGTGATATTTTGAGTGGTTCAGAGTAGATGTAAGATTTGGAACGATAAAGGAATGTTATATTTTGATATTAGAGTTGGTTGTATGGTTCATTCCTTGGATTGCCTTTAGGTTGGTTGAGCTTGTATCGATGTTATATTAGTGTGCTGTGGTTTGGAGTTGCGTTCATAATCTATTCTTTATTTAGTTGGAGGTTAGTCGCTTGTTGAGGTTGAGTTTTGTTATTTGGAAATTAAAATAAGGATTTTGTTGAAAAGGGTATACCTATTGAAAAATCCCTTGGAAGCATTGTTTCTTCTTTGAACTTACCTAGGGAGTCGTACTCCAAGCATACGGGCCTAGCATCTTATCCCTTTGAGCTTTCATTCTCTTCCTATCCATTGAATTTCGAGAAGGAAAGTACTTTAGTAGTGGATATCGTAATGACTATCTAGTACATTTGCTCAATTTACACATGTTTTTGGTATTTTGAGCCTTACCACGACAACTATAGGTCTTTTATGACTTGCCAAAACTGTCGATTGGGTTATCTGGTGGTTTTTTTGGGTTTTACGCTTATTTTCCTATTTTGGAGCTATCACTATTAAGGAATTGGTCTCAAACCAAAACTCCAAGTAAGCGACCTCGATTGAGAATTTTGATAGCTCCAAAAAGTTGATTTTAGGTTTGGGGATCCTTTTTTAGGTCCTAAGTCTACCAGACATGTTTTGGACTATTGGGTGGAATATATGAAAAATGGAGCTATAGGTGTAGGCCCTATATTTAGTTGAAACAATCTCAAATGAAAGTTTCGATTGTTTTATTTAGTCTGAAATATCAAATTAGGTATGGTAGCATAGTTCACAGGGTTCTGAACGAATCTCGAGCACCTGATAAGAGTCCATTAAGACATAGATGGAAATCTAGTGCCTGATATCTAGTTTAACTGCTTTAGTGGTCAAAGATCTTCTTAAGAGGTAGTCACCTTAGCGACCCTGAGCCGCTTTAGGAGCCTTGGCCATTTGGCTAAGGTTTGCTTTAGTGGTCAAGGTCTACTTAAGTGGATATCGCTTTAGCGACATGGAGACCGCTTTAGCAACCTCCGCCTCCTTTTGCCTCTTTGCTTTAGTGGACTTGCGCCTCTTAAGTGGAAGTCTCTTAAGCGACCAAGTGTGGCACCTGGTGTGTTAAATCTCCTCTTCATTGCCCGATTTTCTCATTCATTTATCAACCATTTCATCTATTTTGAGAGCATGGAGCATGGGAAGTGTGGGAAATCATCCCTTAAAGCTAAAGTAAGGTATCCTAACACTCCCTTGTCATGTCCCATTATTTCCCCCTTCAAATTCCATCCTTGTCATTTGAAAATCTTCGGAATTAGGTCGTAAAATCTTAGACTTTAGGGGCTATTTTGTCCAAAATTTATGCTCCATGCTCAACTTTTGATCATGCATTCCTTGTCCTTCGAGGTCCTCATGATGAGTGTTTTTGGATTTCATTTGCAAGCCCCGCGGTCTGGTTCTTGAACCAAATTCTGACCCCATCTTTTATATAGTAATATGGATCTTGTTTTACTCCTATTGGTATGTAGATTATTATTTTGATAGCATGGCGGCATTTTGAGATTGTGGAGCAAAGACAAGTAATTTATGGATATCTCAAGACTTACGGTTCTGCATCGAGGTAGGCCCGATGTACTTTTCTTCATGAGGTAGTGTAAATTATAGATTTCATACTAGGTAAGGATGATAGGACATGTTTTGGATTGGTCCATCATGACTTTGCCTATTTAGGGAATTTATGGTAGAAATGGGACTTAAACCCTAGCAAAAAATACTTGTTATGGCCATAAAATCCTATCACCCAAGATTATAAGCATGCAATCATAGTTGATGCTAAGGAACCTTTAGTATAAGGTTTACTATTTGACTTAGTGAATTGGATCATAGTTTCCCTGATTATAGTATTACTATCATGCTAGTTATATACTATTGGGCTCGTGGTCATGGTAACGATACAACTTGGAATGAGTAATCTATCCTTATAAAGGTTGCAACTTTAATCTATAGATGCCTAGACAATTATGATTGTATTAAACATATGATGGTGATAGAATGCATAGATTATGGTACATTCGTGTTCACTTAGTGATGCAATTTTGATCAAAACTATAATTTCACTACTTTTTCCTAAAAAAAGATTTATTCCAAATTTACCCTTTTGAAATGAATTCTTTTATATAGACAATCATACCACCTTAATTGATAATTTATGAACTTTTTAAAATTAGACTGAGATTGACTTCGGTCCATGGTTTATCCACTCTTTTACCACTACTACTTACCTCAATCGAGAGAGAATCTAACCCTTTCTATGCTATCATACTGATTTAGTCACGGAGTTGATCACAAGTAATGCATTTACCCACTTACACTCTTTTGGACATATTTCGAGTCTATACACTTATTATATATATATATGTCTCCTTGATACTAGATAGAATAGAATAATGATGATGATGATTGGAAATCCTAGATCAGGACTAGGGAGTGTATACAGATATTCCCAAACTCGCTAGGGGCCCCTTAGTGCATGATCCACAGTGCAACGAAGAGAGGTTGTTGTAGGTCCTACCTTTGCAAGTTGTGGATCTAGTGGAGGTGTAAACACTTGGTACATTATGACACTTGGATCAGATATGGCACTATGGATTTACTTTGCACTTATTTATTCATATGCATTACCTATTACTGGTATATTGTTTGGGGCTTATATCTATCAACCTTATGAGGGGTTGCATAGGTATAGGTTTTGATTGTTGTCGTGTGAGTGTTGATTGTTTCTTGGCTTATGGAGGCCCAATTAGGTATTTATTGTTCGAACTAGCCGGTTACTTTATTATTGTTATTATGATCAGTTTGTGATAGGTTGATTATGGATTGGTACCCAAATATGTTATATTTCAAAGACCTTTACTTTATTATAGTAAATTGCATTATGGACAATGTATTTTTGTTAGATAGTTTGACTAGAGGCCTGATCATACTAGCATTAACTTTCCTACTTAGTTAGGATTCCATAGAGATTATGTTGACTACCTTAACAACGTAAGATATTCAACTTAACCTCCAGGGTATCTTAACCAAGTAGGAAAGTTATTGCTAGCATGATTAGGGCCTCTAGTCAAACTATCTAACCAAAAATACATTATCCATAATCCAATTTACTATAATAAAGTAAAAGAATTATATATATATATAAGAGAGAGAGATAAGACTTTATATTATGTCACAACCCAAATCAGGCCCTGGTCGTGACGGGTATCTCGTGTCCACCGAGGGCCTAAGATCACCTCTTTTGCCTAGTCAATCAGAGCACAACACCTATATAACAGCGAAAGCAAATACAAAAGACCATACATATGAAATAGAGAACCATATTGAGGTTCTAAGTTCTCAACAATATCCCAATACAGAGTTATCCACAAAGTCTCTAGAACAAAACCAACATCAACCTAAGTCGGGACATGCGCCAGACGATAGACAAAATAACAATAGAGGTAGTCTAAGACATGAAGGAAACAAGACTTTAAAATGATAGCCCTTCTTTAAAATGGAAGATCACCACTTCAAAGCTAACTTCTAACTATACATAAATCCTATCAATACACAAAAAAAGTAGAACTGTCTCTGTTACCTGCATCTCGTGGGGATACAACGCCTGGAAAAGGTTAGCGGGGTGAGTGCTAGCATGTAAAAAAGATAAGGGATAAAGTACTAAATGATCAACAGTTAATGATCATTCAAAAACAATGATCATAATCATATGAAAATACATATATATCACATGCCGAGATAGGGAATGAGGCTTAGCATGAACGTAAAACATTAACCTGGTCTATGTAGATTGACAATCATAAAACAACCAATGGGCTATATGGCTCCAGTTGCCATACCTTGTTTGGGCCCCAGTGCATGTTAGCTGCCAGAACCGGAGATATCATAGAAGGTTGGGGAATCCTCATACCCTACGTCATCCATCATACGAATATATGTATATTGTAACATAAGCACACGTCATCAAGACTAAACCTCACATAGGTAAACATAAATTTCTGGTATTAGTCCATTGGGAATCACACCTTCACGGCTAGCTATACAACCCACTTTAAGATCAATTAAAACATTTAGCACATAACTCATTCATTAATTAAATGAGTCAATTATTAAGGCAACATCAAATGGTATCGTCACACAGACTATAGCTTGCAAGCGAAAGTCATTGATCCATCACTTGGGGGAATCCTTGTACCCCCATACTCCATTATTAAATCAACTTGGGTGATTTATTGTACCCCACAAGATTTTCAAAATCATTCTCATCTGTTTAGCCATTTATGCAATGCATTAGTTTAAAGAAAAGTAGGCCAAGCAAAGTGATTAATCACATTCTAAAACCAATTATGCATGTTGGTTGGGGTTCTCATCAATTTCAAAGACAAATCCAATTATTTGGAGAATCCTTGTACCCATAATTTCATTTTTCACTAGTTTAGGAGAATCCTTGTACCCCTATTTTTATTGTTTGCAAATTTGGGAAATCCTTGTACCCCTAATTTCATTCACCATTGCCATGTACCCAAATGAGTGTACAAATAAAAAATTCAAGTATAATTAATCCATAATAATCACGGGAAAAGAATTTAAATAAATTAAGTCCAAAACCCTCAATTCAAATCATACATAATTCATAAAAGCCATGGGAAAAGCTATTAATTCAACAATGTTCAATAACCCTCAACCCATATTTAAAATCATCAATAAAATCACATGGGTACAATTATAAACACATGATTTTGATAAAATAAGATTTTTGGAAGAGTAACATGCCTGATATATCTTAATTACGGTGAGAAATCAACCCTTGAAGTTTTAGATGACCAACCTTGAGAAAACCTTAGTGCTCTTGACTTTGGGATTTAGAGAGGAGAAAGTAGTATTTTGATTTGTATAACTAAAAATAATAGGGCATCTTAGTGTTTTTAAATTGTTACGGAGGAGTTTGGGATGAGGAAAAGACAAAAATACCCCTACAGAAACCAAAAGAATTATTGAAATTCTTTAATTGACAACAAGGGTGATGGCCCATCAGTTAGGTGATGTCTCGTCACCCTAATCATCACTTTCAAGATGGATTTTGACTTTTTCTGGTTAAGTTTGATGACTTGAGCTGATGGTTCTTCACCTAGTTGACGGGCTCGTCAGCTTAGATATCACCTAGGTGATAGCTCATCAGCTTAGTCGTCACCTTTTGACAGATAAGTACTTCCAAGTAAAATGACCATAACTTTCTACTCTAATATTAGATTAAGGTAAAATTTGATGCTTTTGAAAGATGACCCAAAGATCTTTCATTTGGTATATAATAGGACACCTATCCATTTATATTCAAGAAGTAATGGTCGTTGGAATTTTACCAAAGTTAAAAAATTCACTATAACTCAACTGATAGAAAGTTCTCAACTCATCCTTGAGTTAGAAGATATTTATGATATCAACTTATCTACAAAGATGTTTACAAACTATATAATTGATTATAACACTCATATTGACATAGAATCATTTGGTTTGGGTCTATACACATAGGAAGGACGGTTCAAATTCTAGGCCAAAAACGTGAGGTGTTACATTATCTGTCCCTTGGAATCATTCATCCTTGAATGATGGGTAGGGACTTATTGATGATCTAGAAGCATGGAATAAAGGATGTAACTTCAAATTATAAATTCTCCCTCAACAAAACATACGTAGTCACCAAGACAAATGAGCTTCATGACATCACCAATTAAATCATGTAAGCACGAATCATGTGATAATGAGACATGACATAGACATGATCTTGGGAATTAATTCTATGGAACATGATCATAATAATGTAAGGCATGAATATTTTTTAGGAATACTCTGGATTAAGATTAATAAAAGACACAAACTAATATTATCGCAGGACATAAGAATAGAATCGAAGCATTCTCCACCTCTAATGATATGTCTAATAGAACATATATATAGCCAGCTTCCCCACTATGATTTCAGCTATGAATACAACACCTCACCATTTCGATCATATAATTACCCTATAAAACACATAAATGCACGAGCCTGAGTATAAATGCATATTTCTTCCATGTTAAATCCTAACTCGGAGTTAAAGGTACTGGCATATGCTATGGGACCCTATACTTTACACCCCCCCAATACTACTACTCTGTCTTATCACTATAATCAAGTAACATCAAGTGTTAATTAAGGAGTACTAGCCACATAACACAATGGTTTATGTATTTATCAATCACAATATTCAAGTCTATCTTTACTACACCCACTTTATGGATCTTCCCACCATAAACTAGCAAATTCAATCACTATCACAAAGGTTTTCACCACATCTCCTCTTCTTAACTATTTCACATAACAAAAGTTCATCTTACTCTTCCATTCTAACCTATAACCTTAGCCTTAGTAGTCACCCCAAAATTTCACAATAAACAACATCTACTCCCTCATCCAAAACATTACTACACTTCTATAGCCACTACCATCCCAACATAAGGAGAGTCACTGAAGGCTAGAGTACAAGCATAAAAAATGGAAGGGTTACTTTTCAATTATGACTCCTATCAGTCGTACTACTAAAGGTGAGACCTGATAAATGAGATACGGTAATAATGGGAACAAAATACATCATAGCACCTAGATTATAAAAAGAGGGTCATTACAACATAAGCATAACATAACATGAGTTCTTCATACTAGGCACAATTAGAAACAAGAGTGCATGTATCACGGGTCATAAAACATAAAGCAGAGATTTATATATTCAATAAATAAGACAAAAGATTGCCACTTGAAACTATTGCTTCTCATTCTATGAACTGAGAATGGTTATGAGTTTTCTTATATTGCATCACTTTAGTCTAAGACATAATATAAAATGAATTAGTAGCACATAGAACGTATAGTATCTTAGAACTAAGCACAAAGTGAGACATAAATTTATGGATCATGAATGTCATAACATAGATCTTGAATACTTAAAAGCTAGGATTTTTTTAGAACCATTATTGCTTCTAGTTCAGGGGTTGGAACATGGACATAAGTTGCATAGAGATCTCGGATTTAGGCATTGGCACAATCTAGATACATATGATATTGGTAGAATGCCATCTCAAATTGTGTATGAGGAGTTTGCTAGAATAAGAATAAGTTTATCACGTCATTTCCCTGAAACTCACCACCATGAGAAAATAAAAGATCTACCTTAGTTCATAATCTCCTCTTTGCTCAAAGGTCATAACCTAGACTTGAGGACGTATCTTCTTAATAAATCTATGAGCACAACATTCAGCACTATGAGGGGTATCACCATGAACTTGAATGACAAACTCTCCCCCCCAATAACTATAATATAAATAAACTACCTGTAACGCCCCAAGTCTGGAACCCCAAATGCTACATGGTGCTAACAATCTCGAAGGATCACTAGCTAACCCATGACTGATATTTATAACTGAGCACTAGATAATAGTAATATTGTAATAATAATATAACCAAAATAAATGCGGAAATCTAGTGGAAAACTTTCCATAAGGTTCAAAATACTAAATAATACTGAATAAAACAATGTCTAACAAGGTATGATAATACCAAGACTGAAATAACTATCTGAACATGCTATAGTCTGAAAGCCTCTAAACTGTCTGAATAAGGAGTTAATGGGACATGTCCCCAACTAACTCCATCTACTGAAAAAGACTAAGTACTGAAATATTAAAGGAATAAAATAATTATGTCCTCAAAATATGAGGACTCACCACTGACTCTGATTGCTGATATCTCAGCTGCTAAGCGCAATCGGGAACCTGAGCGTCCGAACCTATGGTATAAAACACCATAGCACAAAATAAAAGTATGCATCAGTACATGTAAACATACTGGTATGCAAAGTGAGGTAAGGCTGAATGCAAGAGTTCATATACATGAACTAAACTGACTGAATAACATAAACATGACTACGTGAAGATACATGCATGAATACATAACTGTAACTAAAATTATAAGGATTCTGAATACTAAGTTTACTGATAACATGGATTACTGATAACTAATATAACTAATAATTGAGTGACTGTGTCTGACAGAACTGATTCTAATGAAACTAGATGAGTTCCGTACAAAGCTGAGTGACTATATCTGACAGTCCTAAAATTTGTAAAACTATCTAAGTTACTTACTGAAGACTGAGACTGCGACTATGGGAGGTAGTCATCTAATCGACATACCCCAAATAAGATATTATAGCTAAGCTGGGTCCAATCTGTAACCCCAATTAGAAGGGTGTCAACACCGCACCACCAGTAAGGACAAGCTATGAGTGACCCTCATCTGTCAGTTACTCAAACGAGAATGGTGGGACCTTCATCTGACAGGTTAAGCCACCTCATCAACCCTCACCTGATTTGTTTTGATGTCTCAACCTATGATGTCTACGTAGTTCTGGAATGTAAGGCCTGCTTTTAAGAATCACAGTCTTTGCTGGCAGGTGAGTTCCCATCCTTGGGTTCACTCGATGCTGAATTCTACTCCCATCTGAATAGACACTGAATTGAGTATACTGGACTGAACTGGACTAAGTTCACTGAATTCTGTTAACTGACGGAATATTTTTGAATTTTGTTAACTAATTGAGGTACTGAGGACTGAATTGAATACTACTGAGTTTTCTTGAGTTCTGAGACTGACTGAATTCTATTGATCATGTCGTAACTGAGGTTATCTTGAAAATTGAACTTGGCTCTAGGTACACAGCTAAATTGTCAGGTATTAAATACCCCCAGGACTCGATAGCATGAAAGTAAATGAGACATGACACTACTTGAACCCCTGAATATAGTCAACAATTCATGATACTATCATTGAGGGATTTCATGAAGCATTCGCAAGTCATAAGCTTACACATGAATGGGAATATATGCTAACATAATATAATTTCACAAATACATACTTATGAGCATTCCACTAAATCATTACAAGGCATAACTTTAGCATGGGAGTCATTTTGAACACGTGGGTACATTATTAATTCATCATTGAAATCACAAATAGGTTATAATACACAATTCTTATTCACTTAGATATTTTTACAAACACATGAAAGGCATAACTTTTTCTAGGGAATAGATGAACAACTAATACATCATGGTTATATCAAGCACTTCAAATTTAAGGATTTCAATCCACATACTAACATAAAGTCATGAGAATTCAATAAAGATTAAATCTTGGAAATCATATCACAACATAAACATGTGTACAATTAAACCCACAACATGGAATTCAAAATTCATATTTTGAAAAGGGTTTCTTGAGCTCCAAGGGTGAAAGGGGCCCTTGTATTAACACTTTACATACCTTAGTTGACAATTTCTTGAAGATTGATGGAAGAAATCTTGAGTTCTTGAATTAAAATTAATCACCTAGGGTTTCTTGTTTTTGAGCACTTGTGAAATAATGAATGTATATAGCCAAAAGAGGGATAAATTTTGTGTTATGAGGGCTGAAGGTCGGGGGAAAATAACCTAATTACCCTTAGGGACACGGTTATTTAATGAATGAAACTAGGCACTAACGCGTTTGGCGACGCAGCGCGTCGATGGCATCGAAGTGATACTCGACGCATTGTGCCATGATCATGCCGTGTCTCAGTACTTTTGACTGGCAATCTGGAAACAATATTAACTAACGTGATAGGCAATGCAGCGTGCCAATATCACGATGGTCCACTATTTTGGACTTCGAAACATGGTCTAATAAGGTCCAAAAATTTTAAAACTTATTCGGGAAGACCTATTGACCTTCCTAATCATGGCCTAACAAAATATAGCCCCTTAAAGGACATTAAGGTCATGAAAATGATAATGCCAACTTTCGAAGGCTAAAAAAAATCTAAGTCTGAAAACTTAGCTAGAGTTTTCTAAGTCCTAGACCCCTTGAAAATCTTAAAGGACTAAATTAAACTTAGAAATTTTGTGGGATCTTACAATATGTCCCCCTTGGGAACATTCATCCCCGAATAAGATTGACTGAGATGGGAGAAATGATTAGTTGATGTTCATACTGAATGAACAATTGAAACATGATTACATGACTGACATTACTGATTTACTGAGATTCATACTGAGCATGCATATCTGATGCATAATTTCATGCCTGAGTTGATACATGAATACATTACTGGGAGTACTAATAAGCTGATCATATCTATCTGATGCATAAATACATGATTGAATTGACTCATGAACATGTGACTAAACATGCAATGATAAAGGATACGAAGTTTGAAATAGAAAAATGAGCATGAGACTGAATATTAAGTTTGTAACTAAAATCTGAACATGAAACAGAATAAGCTTAAGGAAAGTTATTACCTTGGCTGAGTCTGAGTTAGCGGTGAACAAGTGAGAATACTTGGTCAGCATATCTGCTTCTACTTCCCAAGTAGCCCCCTACACCCTCAACAGAGACTACAACTATTGGGTCACCTATGCACTTCTTAAGAAAGGATACATGGAACACAGGATGTACTAAATCTAGATCAGAAGGCAACTCAAGCTCATAAGCTATTTTGCCAAAGCGGCTGAGAATTTTAAAGGGATCGACATATCAGGGATGGAGTTTTCACTTCTTGCCAAAACTCTTCAATCCCTTCATGGGAGATATTTTTAATTACACAGAATCACCAATCTCAAACTCGAGATCCTTTCTACGTACCTCTGCGTACGATTTATGTCAGCTCTGAGATGTCTTAAGCCTCTCTCTAATTAACTATATTTTATCTAAGGTATCGAAGACTAATTTAGGCCCTACCACTGTAGCCTTACCAACTTTAAACCAACCGATTAAAGATCTACAACTCCTATCATAGAGATCTTTGAATGGAGCCATTTGAATACTGGAATAATAATTGTTGTTGTATGGAAACTCAATCAAAGGCAAGTGGTTATCCCAATTACCCTTAAAGTCAATTACATATGCTCGCAGCATATCTTCTAAAGTATGGATGGTCCTTTCTGCTTGAACATCTGTCTAAGGATGAAAGGTTGTACTGAGGTGAACTCGGGTACCAAGACCCTTTTAGAACACTTTCCAGAAATAAGAGGTAAACTAGGTACCTCTATCTAAGACAATAGATAATGAAACACTGTACAATCTAACCAAATATCTTGTGTAGAGTTTGGCATAATCCTCAGCCAAATAAGAGGTATGGACTAGCAAAAAATGAGCTAATTTGGTTATTCTGTCTACAATGACCCAAACTGAATCATGCTGATGAAGAGTACGAGGAAAACCCATCATAAAGTCCATGTTCACTTCTTACCACTTCTAAGTAGGAATACTGAACTCCTATATAGACCGACTAGGTTTTTCATGCTCAATCTTAACTTGCTGACATATTGAGCACTTAACCACAAAGTCTACAATATCTCTCTTTATACCACTCCACCAATAGATCTCCTACAAATCGTACATCTTAGTGGCCCCTGGATGAATAGAGTAATGCATACTATGCACTTCTGCAAGAATTTTCTTCCTTAAGTCATCAACACCTAGCATACACAGATGACCCTGACAACATAAAACACCATCTCCCCCTTGGGAGAAAACCTTTACCTTCTGATATTTGACTGACTCATTCAACTTGACTAAACTGGGATCTCTATCCTGCTTTTCCTTCATCTCAAAAACTAGAGATGATTTTGAACTGTTCTAAATCCATACACTACCTTCTGCTGAATCGACTAAGCGAGCACGTAGTCTGGCTAACTGATGAACTTCCCGGGATAACCTCTTCTTACTGTCCTCAACATGAGTAACACTAACCATATAAAGTCTACTTAGAGCATTAGCCACTACATTGGCCTTGCCCGAATGATAAAAGACACTCATGTCATAATTCTTCAGGATCTCTAACCACCTTCTCCGACAGAGGTTAAGATCTTTTTGAGAGAATATATACTGGAGGATTTTGTGATCTGTAAACACATCTACGTGCACCCCATATAAGTAATGCCTCCAAATCTTTAAGGCAAATACTACTGTTGCTAACTCAAGATCATGAGTCAAATAATTCTTCTCATGGGGCTTAAGCTATCTGGAGGTGTAGGATATGACCTTACCATGATGCATGAGGACAAAACACAAACCTACCTAGATGTATCACAGTACATGACATACCCATCTGGACCATCTGGAAGAGTCAAAACTGGAGCTGAGGTGAGTCGAGTCTTCAACTCCTAAAAATTATTCTCGCAAGAATCTGACCACTAAAATTTGACTTTCTTCTGAGTCAATCTAGACATAGGGAATGAAATAGACAAAAATTCCTTAATAAACCATCTGTAATAGCCAGCCAAACCTAAGAAACTCTTGATATCTGTTGGAGTGATGGGTCTAGGACAGTTTCTCACTTCTTAGGTATTTTGAGATCAACTCTAATTCCATCACTGGCAATGACATGACCAAGGAATGCTACTGACCTTAGCCAAAATTCGCACTTACTGAATTTGGTAAATAAATAATGATTTTTGAGAGTCTGCAATACTATTTTGAGATGGTCTGCATGATCATGCTCACTGCGGGAATAGAAAAGAATGTCATCTATGAAGACTATGATGAATATGTCCAAGTAATTCTTGAACACACTATTCATCAAGTCCATGAAAGTTGCTGGGGCATTGGTAAGACCAAATGACATGACTAAGAATTCAAAGTTACCATACCGAGTATGGAAGGCTATTTTCAGAATGTCACATCCTCTGACTCTGAGCTGATGATAGCCTAATATGAGGTCTATCTTAGAGAAGTAACTGGCACCCTAGAGTTGGTCAAACAAGCCATCAATTTTGGGAAGTAGATACTTGTTCTTGACTATGATCTTATTGAGCTGACAGTAGTCTATGCACATTCTGAGAGAATTGTCTTTCTTGTGTACGAATAGAACTGGTGCACCCCACAGGGACACATTGGGTATGATGAATCCCTTATCTAGGAAATCCTTCAACTGTCTTTAATTCTCTGAGTTCTGCTGGTGCTATTTTGTATGGAAGAATAGATATGGGCTGAGTATCTGGAAGAAGATCGATATCGAAGTCTATTTCCCTTTCGGGAGAAATTTTAGGAAGATCCTCTGGAAACACATCTGAATATTTATTCACTACTAGAACTGACTCAATACTGGGAGTTTCGAAAATAGAGTCCGTAAATTGAACAACATGATTGACACATTCCTTAGATATTATTTTTCTCACCCGTAGATAGGAAACAAGCTAACCCCTGAAGGCTGAAGTATTACCCCTCTACTCTAGGATGGGTTCATTCAGAAACTGAAACTGGAAAACTCTGTTTCTATAGTCAACTGTGGCATAGCAATAATGAAGCCAATCCATGCCGAGAATGATATCAAAATCAGTCATCTGTAATTTGACTAAGCCTATTGAAGTGACTTTCTGGAATACCATAATTGGACAGTTCCTGTATACCTACTGGGCTATGATAGTTTTACCCATTGGGGTAGAGAATGAGAAGGGTTCTGCTAGAATTTGAGGACTGACTCTGAAATCAACTGCTATATAAGGAGTAACAAAAGACAAAGAAGCTCTGGATCTAGCAAAGCATAAACATGTATATGAAAGATCTTTAACGTACCAGTGACCACATCCGAAGAATTCTCCTGGTCCTTTCGGGACTGAAGAGCATAAAGTCTATTTGGGTGTTGCCCACTGGTGGTGCTGGAAGTGGTACCCTGCTGGTTCGGGCGACCGAACTGAGCTAAGGAACGGTTAGGCTGACCCTAAAAATCTGACTAGGGATAATTTATAACTCCGTGTCCTGGCTTGCCACATCTAAAACAAACATCACTTCCAGCTCTACAAATACCCTGATGGTGTTTTCCATAAGTCTAACAAAATGGATGAGTTAAGGCACTGCTAACACTGCTTTGAGACTTAGAGCCAGGTGCCCTATCTTTGATATCATTCCTGAAATTAGGAACTGGAGCACTGGCTAAGAAAGAAGCTGGAACTGAGGATTTCTTGCAAAACTGAGAATGATTCCCAACCTCTGACTTAGGCTGACTAAAATTAAAGCTACCTATTCTAGCTCTCTTATTCTGCTTTTCTCTCTCCTTATTCTTCTGCTCCTCAATCTACTGAGCATGGATCATGAGCCTAGGTAAGTCCATCTCACTAATCAACATCGTGGTTCGGCACTCCTTGACCACACTATCATTCACTCCAGATATAAATTTACTCATTTGGGATCTGCTATCAGCCACCACATGAGGAGAATGTCTAGCTATTTGAGTAAACTCAAGAGAATACTCTTTCACTGTCATATTGCCCTGCCTAAGGTTAATAAATTTTAACACCTTAGCTTCTCTCAACTCTAGGGGAAAGAATTTATCTAGAAAAGCCCTTTCTATTTTTCGCTATTGAACCAAGTATGAGCCATATCCTGCAACTAATATGTAGATAGCTCAGCACTCTGAATTGCAGTCATTCCCATAGTATAAGTAATCTTCTGCACCTGATCAAGATACTTCTAAGGGTCCTCATCTGACTTAGACCCAGAAAAAGAAAGAGGATTCATTCGGGTGAAGTCCCGAATCCTAGCTGCAACAGAATTGTCTACTGGGTTAGCCAGAATGACGGCTGGACATTTATTTTGGGCAGCAACTGAATGAACAAGATAAGCGAATGCATCTCGGAATTCTGCATGGGAGACATGTTCTCCTAAAGGATTAGGCTAATTGGGTTGAGGGGCTGTATGATCTCCTGTTCCGCTTCTTTGAGTCCTCTTTGGAGGCATTTTCTAAAGATGGAAGAGAAAGAAGGACTAGACTGAGAGTTTAACTGGAGCTCATTCTTACTCGCACTACATGAATACTGAAAGAAGAAAATTTGTTCCAAAAATATCTCATAGCCTCCTGTACATAAATGTGGCACGCTACACACCCATGTATAAGACTCTACTAGATGCAACTTTTAGATTTCCTAGGACTCTATTAAACCTTAGGCTCTGATACCAAGTTTGTGATACCCCGAGTCTGGTACCCCGGACGTTACACGACACTAATAATGCTAAAGCACCTCTAGCTAACCCATGACTAATATCTGTAATTGAGCACTGGATAATAATAATATTGTAATAATAATATAACTGAACTAAATATGAAAATCTGGTAGAAAACATGCCATAAGGTTCCAAATACTAAACAATACTGAATAAAATAATGTCTGAACAAAGTATGATAATACCAAGACTGAAATAACTGTCTGAACAGGCAATAGTCTGAAAGTCTCTAAACTATCTGAATAAGGAGTTGATGGGACATGTCCCCAACTAACTCCATCTACTGAAAGATGACTAAGTACTGAAATACTAAAATAAAGAAATAATTATGTCCTCAAAATATGAGGACTCACCACTGACTCTGCTTACTGATATCTAAGCTACTAAGCATAATCGGGAACATGAGCATCCAAACCAATAGTATAAAACACCATAGCATAAAAGAAAATTATGTGTCAGTACGTGTGAATGTACTGGTATGTAAAGTGAGGTAAGGCTGAATGCAAGGGTTCATATGCATGAACTAAACTGACTGAATAACATGAACATGACTATGTGAGGATGTATGCATGAATACATAACTGTAACTAAAATCATGAGAATGCTGAATACTGAGTTTACTAATAACATGGAATACTGATAACTGATATAACTGATAACTGAGTGACTGTGTCTGACAGTCCTGATTCTAATGGAACTAGCTTAGTTTCGTACTAAGTTGAGTGACTATATCTGACAGTCCTAAAATCTGCAGAACTATCTGAGTTCTTTACTGAAGACAAAGACAGAGACTGTGGGAGGTAGTCATTTAACTGACATGCCGTAAATAAGATATTATAGCTAAGCTGGGGTCCAATCTGTAACCCCAATTATAAGGGTGTCAATACCGCGCCACTAGTAAGGACAAGCTATGAGTGACCCTCATCTGTCAGATACTCTAACGAGAATGGTGGGACCTTTATCTGACAAGTTAAGCCACCTTATCAACCCTCATTTGACAGGTTTTAATAACTCAACCTATGCTGGCTACGTACTTCTTGAACATAAGGACTGCTTCTAAGAATTACACCCTCTACTGGTTGGTGAGTTCCCATCCTTGGGTTCACTCGGTAATGAATCCTACTCCCACCTGAATAGACACTGAACTGAGTATACTAGATTGAACTAGAATGAGTTCACTGAATTCCATTGACTGACGAAATATTACTAAATTTTGTTAATTGATTGAGGTACTGAGGACTGAACTGAATACTACTGAGTTTTTCTGAGTTCTGATACTGACTGAATTCTACTGATCATGTCTTGATTGAGGTTATCTTGAAAACTGACCTTGGCTCTACGCAATCAGCTAAATTATTAGGTATTAAATGCCTCCAGGACTCGATAGCATAAAAATAAATGAGACATGACACTACTTTAAACACCTGGCTATAGTCTACAATTCATACTACTATCATTGAGGGATTTCAAGAAGCATTCGCAAGTCATAAGCTTACACATGAATGGGGATACATGCTAACGTAATATAATTTCATAAATCCATACTTATAATCATTCCACCAAATCATTACAAGACATAACTTTAGCATGGGAGTCATTTTGAACATGTGGGTACATTATGAATTCATCATTGAGATCACAAATAGGTCATAATACACAATTTTTATTCACTTAGGAATTTTTACAAACACATGAAAGGCATATCCTTTTCTAGGGCATGGATCAACAACTAATACATCATGGTTATATAAAGCACTTCAAATTTAAGGATTTCAATCCACATACTAACATAAAGTCATGAGAATTAAATAAAGATTCAATCTTGGAAATCATATCATAATACAAACATGTATACAATCAAACCCACAACATGGAATTCAAAGTTCATATTTTGAAAAGGGTTTCTTGAGATCCAAGGGTGAAAGGGACCCTTGGATGAACACTTTACATACCTTAGTTGACAATTTCTTTAAAATTGATGGAAGAAAGCTTGAGTTCTTGAATTGAAATTAATCACTTAGGGATTCTTGTTCTTGAGCACTTGTGAAATAATGAATGTATTTAGCAAAAAGAGGGCCGAATTTCCTGCTATGAGGGGTGAAGGTCAAGGGAAAATAACCTAATTTCCCTTAGGGATGCGGTCATTTAATGATTGAAACTGGGCACTGACACGTTTGGCGATGCAGCACATCAATTGCATTGATGCGATACTCAACACGTCGCGCCATAATCACAACGTGTCTCAGTACTTTTGACTGGCAATCTGGAAACAATATTAACCAACGCGATAGGCGATGCGGCGCGCTAAGATCGCGTTGGTACACTATTTTGGACTTTGAAACATAGTCTAAACGAGGTCTGAAAAATCCAAAACTTATCCGGGAACACCTACTGACCTTCTTGATCATGAATTAACAAAATATAGACCCTTAAAGGACATTAAGGTCGCGAAAATGAGATTTCCAACTTTTAAAGGCTAAAAATAAACTAAGTCTAGAAACTTAGCTAGAATTTTCTAAGTTTGGGACCCCATCACAAGCTTAAATGAATAAATTAAGCTTAGAATTTTGCAGGGTCTTACACTACCCTTCAGGGATTCAAATCTTAACATTAGTTAGCCTCTATAGCCATCACCCCATAACTCTGATTCTCAAAAGAATACACGTCTACCCTTCTCTAACACATAACTATCCATTCTCCACTCCTTAATATACTAACATTAAACCTCTAATCGCCTAACCTCACAATTTAACAAAAATTTTAAGACTACACCAAGGGATCACATCATCTATATATATTTTTCTCAATTCAGCCCTAAAGAACACCATATAACAACTCCCTAGACTTCTCCATTCTAAGAAATCCAAGAACATGACATGGAACTTATACACTTAAACCTCATTTAACAACATGCTACCAGGGGATTCAACTTATTTTTATAACCTTAATATTTTTATCCACCTATTGACTTAGCCATAATTCATTGTTTCAATACTAGTCCTTATGTATATATCACAATTATCCACTCACATCATTCATAAGCTACTAACCTATGCTCTTCCACACATCAAATTGAGCCTACTAATTTACCCTCACAATTCCTGCATCATTATCCCTGAGGTAATGTCCTTATCACCATAATCAGTATCTAAAGTTCAAGCTTAACACCTATTAACTATCATGAATTCCTATGAAGATTCTAGTCCATCAAAATGTATGACAATTAGACCATCTAAATTCCTTATTAAACTTAACTATGACCTACTAACATATCTTCTTCACAATACTTCTACTACACCCTAAAATTGACTACATATCTTTCCACCTACTAGTCTGGATTACGACTGCTAGACAAAAATTCTAAGGACTCTCGGTGTAGTATGACCACATAATCAGGATAGTTGATCATAATTTTATAACGTAACCCATTAAGATCTATTAGCATACTCGTTTTTCTCATAACTCTTATACTTACCTATACATACCTCTAACTACCTTCAAAATTCTATAACCATCACTGAGTTCCCATTTCTTAGATTTCCCAATTTAATGTTAAATTTACAAATTACGAGCCAATCTATTTTTCCATTTACATCCTATGATCAATTTCTTTAATATAATAATAAGCCCTCATGATCTCCTTCCCTATTTCAAATAAATTCTAAATAACCATAGCTAATCACTTCCCCTACTAACTACTATAAAATCTACACATCTTTTGGCAACCCTAGCAAATCACCATAAGAGCATACCACCCCAACACTCACTTAATGGTTACACAAATAAAATCTTTTTTCACTCAAAAGCTACCCCTAATTTGACTTTTAAACATATGAATTCTTATAACTAACTGTAGGATTTGCTATTCATAGGTCATAACCCCATAATTCATACTACCTCTCAGGTGGAAATACTATTCCAACATTCAGATATATACCTTTACCTTTAAGCGAGATGTCAGAAATAAGGTTTTTAAAAGGGACTAAATACACCTTTTAGCTTGATCTGAAAGGAAAAATTCATAAAGATATAAGTACACACTTGAATGCGACAATTTGATGCACTAATGGACTCCTTTCAAGTCCCTACGTTGCTTCACAAACTTTGATGACTCAACCTGAAAGGTGATATGCCCAAATTATACCTCTCTTACAATAAAGTAAGCGGTCATTGTCAAATATATAACCCAACTTGGTTGGGGTCAAATCCTACAGGGAATATGGTGTTAGTCAAGGCTATTTGTGATTTAACCAACTAATATTTAATAGTTCCCTTTAATTAGGGGGTTTTTATCAATAAAATAATTATTAATGTTTCAACTTGTTTTAGAAACTCAAAGTTAATATTTCAATATTTCAATATTTCAAATAAATGATGTAGTAAAACTAGAGTTGTGATCACTATGAGTATTGATTTCTATTGAATAATAGTTGTAGCATTAGATTCTCATGACATATGGAAAATAACAAATTATCATTATCGATAGTTAATCCAAGTGTCTTTCAACCAACTTAGGTGCTAGATTTCCTAATTCTTTGAAACTTAGGAAAACCTTCTATTCACACTGATTTTTCTCGAGTTGATTAATCTTGTTACAACATTAATCATTAGCTGAAAAGTTGGTCTTTCCAAATCCCTGTTGATAATTTACTTCCTTTAATTGATTTCTCAGTTCAAGAAAACCAACATAAGGCTAGATATATTGTTTGAAACCAACATAAAACATTCATTACAATTGAATTATCAAGATGTTCCCTCAGTCAATCGAATCTTAGCCAACTATTAAACCAATAAAACAAAACTCATAGATCCTATAACACCAATTATGGGATTTAGTTCCCCATGAGATAGAAAGAGATAGTATAGATTAAATCCATAATTCAAAAGTAATTAACTTACAAAAGATGGAATTGAAGATTGTTCTCTTCCATGTTCAATAGAGAATTCCCAACAATAAAACAATAATTAAAAAACTGAATTTAAACTTAAGAGCTCCAAAATGTAAAAACTGTTATTTTGGAATAAGTTCAAGATGCCTAATGAAAACCTAAGATTTTTTATAAATACCAATCACATTCAGAATTTAAAATTCAAAATCCATATATTCTGCACCATAGCTGACGACAAGGTTGATGGCTTATCAACTTGTTGATAGCCTGTCAACTAAGTCATCAGTTGGAGTCCTCAACATCTATTTTCTGTCTTCAGGTAATGACTTCTATAGATAACCTATCAACAAGTCGACAACTTATCAAACAAGTTGTTAACTTGACTTTCTCAGTATTTGTGTTCTGTCTTCTGGTGATGACTTCTATTGATAACCTATCAATAGGTTGACAACTTATCACCCAAGTCATCAACTTGAATTCTTCAGCATGTAGATTTTTTCTACGAGTGACGACTTATTCTGATAACTTATCAACAGGTTGATGACTTGTAACCAAAGTCGTCTACTAAATTTCTTCAACACTTATCTTCAAAATTACTTCACCAAAACTGTTCTTCTTATCATGGTTTTTATGCATCTTGACTTTTCCTGCAAAATCACATGAAAGACGATAAAAAACAACAATAGTTACTTAAGAACTTACAATTATTTCAAGATAAAAGCATTTAATGTGCTAACAGAAACATAGCACTCAAACACCCTCAACTTAAAACACTTTCTTGTCCTCAAGAAACCAACACAATATTATGCACACAATAAGAGCATCAATGCATATAGTAACACTTGTTTTCTTCATTTTGAACCCATTAATAAACATGTGATCTTTTTATTCCAAGAAACATCATGATTCAATCAAATGTTAAGAAATTTCCATTACCATTTACATGCTCTTACACAAAAGAAAGAAGTTCCTTACTCAAGATATTTTTTTATTCTTTTAGGAACTAGGCATCAAAGCTTTCACTCTCAGAATGATGTTTTAAATTATGTACTGAAAATACCAAAAATTTTCCCTTACCATTCCGTTTGGTTCATTTAGAAGTCAGACTAAGATCACTACAGGGCTTTATCGACTTAAAGTGAAGGCTTAAGTGTGGAGAAAGATGATTTGGTATTAGTGACTTAGCCTCTCTTTTTTCACTTACACCACTTGGCTACAACCACTTATTTCTTTGAATTTTTCTCCCAATCATGTTTTGTATCTTTCTCAGCATTTACAATCAGCACCATTTATTTACTATTATTACTAAATTGTATATTTAAAAAAAAATTAGCATACAAAATTTCACAACATCTTTTGCACCTTCCAATCATCATCCCTTCTACTATAGCCACCCTCAACTTAAGCAATTTGCCTAAGTGTATGTGTAAAATGTCCAAATAGAGAACTACATAAAAATCTTAATTATAAACTCAGTAAAAGATGGTCAATTTGTTGGAACAAAGAAAACATTCTAATGGCTCGAAAAGGGATCAAAAAGCAATATATTATATGCCTAAAGGTTGTTTATTTTGGCTAAATGACTTACTTATCAAAAATGGTCAGTGATCACTTCTCAGTTGACTACTTGCAATCCTAACAGAATGATTTGGGCACATTCTAGATGCATGCACACAATATGAATATATTAATGAAAAACCTCACTCTCTCATGTCATGGAATTGTACATACATCACCAATTACTCTATCAAAATCCAAGCTCAAGTAGGGAATTCCATATTTTCATACTTTCATAGACAGAAATGATTTCCTATGAAACTAGCAATCAATCTCACAACCAAAAATTTTGATGGGATCATATTTCAATTCATAATTTTCAAACTTATGCAATGCTACTCAGTCACATCTACCTCTCATGCATACATAACACACAACTAAAAACAAATAATAAATCATAAACATGTTAGTTCATAGCTAGCACTCAAGATCATAAAACACAGATAATACATCCTTGGGGTTGCAAGTACCCCCACCCCTACAAACAAAAAGAGGCATTGTACTCAATGCAAATATTTCAAACTATAACAAAAAGTGTGAGAAAATACCTACAACATCTTAAGAACTTGTATCATGAGCCACTGACTGTGTTGTTATATCATCAGTGGGAAAAGTATAACCAATGCCATTAGGTTGCACTAATGTATACACGGCAGTGATTGGCAGAGTAATGAACTCCCCAATAGGCTCAATAGGTCCACTAGCATAGGCTCCCACATCCCGGGCCCTCAGTGTTTCTTCTAGAGGTTTACTAGCCACTTTCAATTTTCTTAATGCTTCTTTCAAATTTTTCTTCCCCTCCTTCTTCTTAACTCTCTTTTCAAGTCTCCTTTATTCATCACTCTTACTTTTCTTTCATTTTTCTTTGTCTTTTTTATCCACTAGTTTTCCAGTGATGTCAAACAATGCAACTTCTTTCTCTTTTGATTTTCTATCAATAGGAACTTAGAATGTAAACATTTGATGGCTCTGCAAAGCCGTAATATCAACTCTAGCCATTTCCAATCCTGCCTCAAATGCTACAAAATAAGGTGCAGAATTTTTTTCATCCTTTCATTCACTCGTCGCTCTATCTCATCAATGCATCCATGGAGATTTAGGAAGGGTCAATGGTTGATTTTATTTTCTTACCAATAATCGGCTTAAACTGGTCAGCAAACAACCTCAATTGGGCTTCAAACCTTTTTCCTTACTTTACTAGCTTCTTGAAATTTTGTGGAGTCAATGCTTACTCAGACACCGGTGTTGTGATCATTGCAATTTCTTCTATCTTTGGAACTGGTTCATCACCTACTAAGGAGATAGCCTGAAAAAATTCTGGTGATAACCGTTGTAGATTTTGCGTAGAACCTGTGGAAGTTATAGGTATCTGAACTCTCTTATAAATGATAGTGTTACTCCCCACACTCATTTCTTTGCCTAAATCCAGTGTAGGTCTTCCCTCATCTCTTCTATTAGGCTTGTGGTTCTTCTTGTCTTGGAACTCATTGTCTATACTTGTGATGACTGAAACATGGGCCGCTTTGCATAACTTTGTAATCGTACAAGGCAACAGATATACTGTATCGGGTCGCATTGCCTGACTTTTGATCTTATCAACAATGATTTCCCCAAAGTTTAGGGAGAAATTTGACTTTAAGCTTGCCACTAGTACTGGTTTATCTTCACCTATGATATTGTCTCCCATAGTAGGCTTCAACCTGCTCTTACCACTCCCCTCCAAAATTTAGGTTCTTGAGACAATGAAGCTTTAAAACTCTATGCACTTGGATTGTTCAACCACTCAGGCTCCCCTTCTGCTATGCTTTGTGCAAAATAAAGGAGTTGATTTTCCCTATCATTCATTTTATGATAAATTCTAGAGAGGTAGTTGGAGGAACAAAGTTGGGACCATGCAAAATCTGATTGATCGTACGGTCAGATACATTTACGATAACCCCTCGCGCCAGTATTTGATTCATATTGGGCTTTTCTGTGTTTTTTCTCCCTTTTTCACGTGTTTTCCAAGGTGACTATGTAGTTGGCATAGAATTCTCTTTCCAACATCGAATAGTTTGATTTGCCTTCCTTGGTGGTCCATGGTATGCCATAAGTACTTAAAGCCCTTTCTAGTTGTGGGAATTCGCTCAGCCCAGATGTGATTATTTTCACTTCTTCACACAAGGGCCTCTTGGTATTCTTTTTTTTAGTAGCTAACAATCCCTCATGGTAGATCTTGGAGGCTCTTTTCACTTGACATCATACACTACTCCGAAGGCCAGGGTTTTTTCTTTTTATAACATCACCTCATTTTTGACAGTTTTCTTCCATAGGTTGCTCAGAAGAAGAAAAGTGAGAGTCTTCTACTTCAAAACTCTTTTCCTCAACCACCCTCTCTTCAGATTGGGGAATTGGTTCTACTATACGATGACTCTGCCTCATACGATGTCTTTGATTTTCTTCTCCTTCCTGTTCATTTTTAGAATCAGTGAATAGTCTTTGAGTTAAATTTTCTTTGTTCACTCTTTTACTGGTTTTCCTTGAATTTTCGTTTGGATGCATGATTATATTTACATCAGAGGAAAAGAATCAGTTTGTACTCAAGAATAAACCAACACAAGGAATTAAGATCTTCTATGAAAACTCAACTTTATTTTAATATCTTTTGACACACATAGGTTTACAAATCAAATCCTTTTCAGTCAACTTTGGTAACATACTATCATTTTTATTATTATATTTGAAAAGTTATCAAGTATAGTTGTTATGCATGTGGGTGATGACTTGGTTGATTAGACGTCACATAGGTGATGACTTATAAGTATTGTCATCAGCCCTGGAAAAATCAAACATACTTCAGAATGATAGATGGCGACTTGGTTGATAAGTCGTCACTTAGGTGATGGATTATCATTCTTTTCATCAACCTAAAGAAGAATTCAATACTTTTCTCAAGTTAGGTGATGACTTGGTTGATAAGTCGTCTCTTAAGTGACGACTTATCAGCCTTGTCGTTAGCCTAAAATTAAGTTCTCAGTTGTTTTGTGAACTTGAATGATGACTTAGTTGATAAGTTGTCACTTCGTTAATGACTTATCAACATAGTGGTCATCCCAAATCATATTTACAAACTCATTCATTGCTAATTCACAAGATAAAAATTTGAACAAGTTTCTCGATTTCCAAACTATTAACCCTAATCATCAGTTCCCAAACTTGAACATAACTAAATTTATTACATTTAACTTGAAAAATGTTGGGTAAGTGATTTTCACTTTTTTGTGTCTATTAAAACTCAACTATTTCACCTAAAAGGGATGATTTTTTCAACCTAAAGAGAAGTTTTTCATGAGTAACCTTTGACAATACAAAGTTTTGTTGGTTTGGGAGATCCAATAAACTTTGTGATGATTAAATTTGCCCATGAACATTTTGTAATCGTTAATGCTCATAGTTGAGTGAAATTCTTCTCACTATCCACTTGAGAAAAATAAAGCTTTCAGAATCAAACCTTGAATGTGACTCGAACAACACACTCTACCTTGTGAATACTCAACTTGATCAGGAAAACAAAAGCTTTTGTATCCTTTTACTTCATGAGTTTAAAGAGTTTTCAAAAAGAAGAAGGACTCTTGAACTTATTAACCTGCTTTTGAGAGCTTGAAAAGAAAATGAGATGGAATTTAAAAAGGAAGGAATGAGAAATGTGAAGAGTTTGCACTGATGTCGACAACATTTTTATTTTCTAATTAAATAATTTTTTTATAAAGATTAAAATATACCAAAAATAAAAGTGGGAAAAAATTATTATCAGGAATTTGAAAAGCTAAGGGTTAATGGGTTTTTTGGATCGGGTAATTGCTTTGGATCGGGTTAAAATAACTTACCTGGGCCCAAAATTTAAGTGACAACTTATCAATAGGTTAATATCCTTTCGCTTTGTTCGTTATCTCAAGGTAGACTATTGCATAATTGCGCTTCAACTGATGATAAGGCGTAATGGCTCGTCACTTGGGTGACGGCTTATCAGCCTTGTCGTCACCCTTATCCAGAATGTGACATCTCGTTGCTTCAGTTGATGACTTCAAGTGATAGGTCGTCAAATTGTTGATGGCTTATAAACTTAGTCATTAACTCTATCTAGTATGTACCTCTTTCTTTACTTTAGTGGATAACTTCAAGTGATGGGTCGTCAACTTGTTGATAGCCCATCAACTTGGTCGTCAACTCCATCTATCTTAATCATTGATTTCCACTTTGTTCCTGCACACTTTAACAAACACATGACTCAAAACAAAACCTTAAACCAAAAAAAATACTTACAAAACAAAAAGTTGGGTTAAATCCCAATAGCGCCTGATTTAACGTTGCGGCACGACTTGGTTATCTCGACTACTTAAACTTCATCAAGATACACCTTACACAACAACTTGTCTTCATTCATTTGGAGAATATAACTATTTATTCTTTTCCCATTTAACTTAAACAAACTTCCTTCTTTATTTTCAAGTTCCACCACACCCGATGGAAAAACTTAAGTTATTCTGAAGGGTCCCAACCATTTCGACTTCAACTTGCTCTAAAAGAGCTTGAGTCGAGAGTTAAATGGTAGTACCCAATCATCAACACAAAAGTCCTTCTTCTCAGTTATCTGATCATGGTACTTCTTTATTCTCTCTTTATATAAGTCAATCCTTTTATATGCACCCAGACGAAATTCATACATCTCATTCAGTTGTCCTAGTCTCAATTTTGCTTCCTCTTTCCAGTCCATGTTCAACTGCTTAAGTGCCCACAAATCCTTGTTCTCTATCTTGATAGAAAGATTACATGCTTATCCAAAAAACCAATTGATATGGTGATATCCCAATGGGCATCTTGGAAGTCATTCGATATGCCCACAAAACATCATCAAGCTTCCTTGACTAGTCACTTCTGTTTGCATTCACCATCTTGGCCAAGATTGCTTTTATTTCTCTATTTTATACCTCCACTTGACCACTAGATTATGGGTGATATGGAGTGTCCACTTTATACTGCTTCACAGCATACTTCATCAATGCATCCCAAAACACCTTGTTTCAAAAGTGAGATCCTCCAGAGCTTATGATTTTCTGAGGCACCCAAAATTGTGAGAAAATATTCTTTTTCAGAAATTCAACCACCCTTTTCCTTCATTTTAATCTAAATCAACGACCTTAACCCACTTGGACATATATTCCACAGCTACTAAGATGTACTTGAGGGCATAGGAACTCATAAGTAGTCCCATGAAGTCAATACCCCTGACATCAAATAATTCAACCTCCACTATCTTTGTCATTGACATTGCATGATGTTTTGAGATTGAACCTTGCCTCTGGCATTGATCGCATTTCCTCACAAACTCAAAAGCATCCTTAAAAAGAGTTGGCTAGTAGTAACCACTTTGCAATACCTTCCTCTCCGTACGATCACTTGCATGATGTCCCCCAACTGAGGAAGTATAAAAAGTTTCCAAAATGCTTAGAATATCAACATCCGGGATGCACTTTCTAATGATGTTGTCTGCACAGTGTCTGAACAAGTATGGTTCATCCCAAAAGAATCTAGTAGCATCATGGAGAAATTTCTTCTTCTAATGGAAAGATAAGTTCTCCAGAATAATGTCACTAACGACAAAGTTAGCAAAATCAGCATACCACGACACCATTTTAAAAAAAGCCGCTAGAATTTGGTCATCTGGAAGGGATTCATCAATATCAAGCTTCTACATAGTGGACTGATCGCTCTCTAATCTGGATAGGTGATCCGCAACCTAATTTTCACACCTCTTTCATTCTTTGACTTTAAAGTGAAATTCCTACAGAAATAACACCCATCTAATGAGCCTTAGTTTGGCGTCTTTCTTCTCCATCGAGTATATTAACACAACATGGTCGGTCTGGACCACTACCTTGGTCCGCAACAGATAAGCACAAAACTTCTCAAATGCATAAACAACTGCTAGAAGTTCCTGCTCAATAACTGTATAGATTTTCTGTGCCCCATTCAATTCATTTCTAGTGTAATAGATGGGGTGGAAAAACTTTTCCTTCTTCTGGCCAAGAACTGCCCTAAGTGCTACCCCACTCATATCATACAGTATTTTGAATGGTTAGACCAATCCAGAGCAACAATAATAGGGGCAGCAACCAACTTCTCCTTAAGGAATCGAAATGCCTTTATACAATCATCATTAAACAAGAACTTGGTCTTCTTCTTCAATAATTTGCAAAGTGGGTTTGCAATCTTGGAGAATTCCTTTATGAACCTTCGGTAGAATCCTGTGTGGCCCATAAAACTATAGACTCATTTCACTAATATAGAAGGGGGTAGTTTTTTAATAACTTCTACCTTTGCTTGAACAACTTCAATCCCTTTTATCGAAATTCTATGTCCCAGCACTATACCTTCCTTCACCATGAAGTGGCATTTCTCCCAATTCAGCACAAGATTGAATTCTTTACAACTCTATAGTGCTCGGCTTAAATTTACTAAGCATAGTTTGAATGAGTCACCTACTACAGAGAAGTCATCCATGAACACTTCCAAAGTGTTGGAACGTGGATGATGCATTGCATAATCTAAACGACATTCGCTTGAATGCAAAATTTCCATATAGGCATGTGAAGGTTGTTTTCTCCAGATCCTCGAGAGCAATTGAGATTTGATTTTATCCCAAGTAACCATCTAGGAAGTAGTACCAAATCCTTCCTGCTAGTCAATCAAGAATTTGATCCATAAAGGGGATTGGGAAGTGATCTTTTAGCATCCATGAATTTAGCTTTCTATAGTTCATGCAGACCAGCCACCCAGTCACCGGCCTGAGTGTAATAAATTCATTCTTCCTATTTTCAATGATGGTCATGCCTCCGTTCTTAGGTATGCACTGAACTGGACTCACCCACCTACTATCAGAGATTGAGTACACTAGCCCTGTGTAAAGCCACTTTATGATCTCCTTTTTCACCACCTTTTGCATCATTGTGTTCAGTCTATGTTGATGCTCAATCATAGGTGTATATTTTTCTTACAACTAGATCTTATGTGTGCAATTACCCGGTGGAATACCTATAATATCTATAATAGTCTATCTGATAGCCCTCTTGTATCACTTTAGCACAAATATAACAACCTCAACTTGCTGCTCCACCAAATTTGATGCAATAATAACTAATAAGGTATTTCCAGTACCTAGAAACAAATATCGTAAATAGCCTGGCAACTCCTTTAGTTCTAACACCGATGACTCTTTGATAGAATGATTGGTCGATGATGTTAGACAAGTCTTTACGTCCAAATCTAGATTCTTAGGGGCATAAGAATATGACTCCATCCCAGTCAATCTACACACCATCTCTTCATACTTATCGATTCCCTCACTATCAAAGTTCATCAACACCGTGTCCAATGTCTCCATATCAAATCTCTCCTTAACTGATACTTCTTTCTCATCTTCATAGAATACATCAACAATTGAGAAAACACTCATCTCCTTTTGTTGCTTCATCGATTGACAAACATCAAAACTATCCTCTTCATCATTGAGCCAGAATTTTAGATCATTGGTCTGAAGGTCAATTAACACACTCTCGATTGCAAATAAATGTCTACCAAAGATTATAGGTACCTCAAAATCCACCTCGCAATCTATTATTACAAAGTTTGCTGGGAAAATAAAGTTGGCCACCTTAACAAGAACATCATAAAGAGTACCAATCGACCTTTTTAACTGATCTATCCTTCATTAGAAGCCGCATATTGGTAGATGTAGGATCTCCCAAACCTTCTTGAAAAACTCCGATGGCATCAAATTTATACTTTCCCTAAGATAACAAAGAGCCTTTGTGAAATTGAATGATCCGATGGTATATGGAGCAGGGAATGCTTTCGGATCCGCCTTCTACTGCACTAACGATCTTGTAGCAATGGCGCTATAATGATGCAAGTTATCCACTGGTTCTTAGCTCACAACCCACTTCTTTGTCACAAGGTCTTTCATAAACTTAGTATAACCTAGCATCTACCTCAATGCCTCCACTAGAGGAACATTTATTGTCAGCTACTTCAACATAGCCATGAATTTGCTAAATTTTGTTTCATCTACCTTCTTCTAAAATCTGTATGGAAATAAAGGAGGTATTTTTGGTACTCTTGAAACAACCTTCTCTCCTTCCTTTCCCCTGTCTTTCTATAAACCATTAACCTACTTCTGTTTAGATAGATGATCTATCTTTTCCAGCTTTTCAGACTCTACTAGATGTTCTCCATCTATTTCTACCTCTATTTCTACCATGTCATCTAAAACAGGTTTCCCCAAACAAGGGCCAGGTAACACTTTACCACTTCTAGTAGTAATAGCCATGCATGAGTTATCATTCCTAGGATTTTTCATCATATCACTAGGTAATGTTCAACTTTTCCTCTGATTGAACACTGCTAACAACTGGTTCATCTATTGCTCCAATTGCTTAATATTAGTGGAATGTGAGTTAACTAACTGACACATCATTGATAAGTCACCTTTCATATCCCTAACTCCAACATCTGTTGATTCCACTCCTTTCAATAATTTATTCATCATATCCTCCATTGACATCTTAGCAGAACTAGTCACAACAATGTAACGACTCGCAAGTTGTTCAAACAAACCACTCTTATCAGTCTTGTTCTTCTAGTTACCGTGTTCACGATCTCTGTAACCAGTCTTTTAGTAGTAATTCCGACCTTGATTTCCTTGGCCATTGCCCCAAAAATCCCCCTTATTATTCAAGTAGTTTGCCTCCCTCTTAGAATTTGATTCAGCTTCCCTACTTTGTGACCCCACAACTTTTACCTTTTCTACATTTCGTGATAACAAATGCTTTGTAAGTAAATCCATTTATGTTTTCATGTAAGCCATGTCCTGATCACGCTTCTCTTCTCCCCTAAGCTGTTTTGTTGAAATTCCACTAGACCCAGTATTGCTTGCTACCTCAGAATCCCTAGTATTCTAAGCTTTACTTGTCTTAGTCGTTCATTTTAACATCTCTGCAGCCTTAGTAAAGGTAAGCTCCATAAAATCTCCTCCTGCAACATTATCTACAATCGGCATTGTATTAAATTCAAACCTCAGTAGAATGTTTCCATCAAATGTTCGTCAGTCATCTTATGGTTTAGAAATTGAGTCAACTTCTTTTTAAATCTCACCCATGTTTCATGCAAGGTTTCTTTAGGCAGTTGACTAAAGTTTCTGATCTCATCCCTCAACTATAACATTTTGGAAGGCAGAAAGAACTTTTCTAGGAAAGCTCCTTTCAATTTCCTCTAGTTTGTTATAAAATCATGTGCCAACTCATTCAGCCACAGAGTTGCCTCCCCAGACAAGGACAATGGAAATAATCTCAAAAGAATAACATTTCACCCTACTAAAGGATTATTGAACGACTTACAAATATTGATGAAATTCACTAAATGCAGATTTAGATCATCACTAGGTAATCTACTAAAGAGTTCTTTCAAGTTAAATAGTTGGATCGTAGTGTTTTTGATGTGAAATTTCACCCCAGGAGCTAGTGGTGGTGGAATGATTGCTCCTATAGCTTCAGCTCCATCCAAATCAGCATCATCCTCATCATCTAGAACAAAATGTACAACAGGCTGATGATGTATCCTACCTCTTGGTTGTCGATTCTGATTTTCTGGTATAACATTTTCAACATGTCGCCTATTTACTGGTTTAACCAACTCATCATCACCCAAATATTCATCGTACGCATTGGGTACATGCCCTGGTAATCCAGCATTCTGTTGGTTTACTTGACCATTAGCCAAAGCGACTAATCTTCCAGCTTCTTGTTGGTCAACCATTCTCCCGATTAGTTGAGGTCTAGGTTGATAGGTAATAATGGTTCTCCTGATCTTCTGGTTTATGGAATGTACAAAAAAGAGCCTGTAATGATCAAAACCAACAAATAAAAGAAAAATTAAGAAACTTAACGGAGAGTCAATTATCACAGATATACTTAATTGGCAACCGTATTCCATGGCAATGGTGCCAAAATTTGATACGCCCAATTTACACCTCTCTTATGAGAGTGTAAGTGTTCATCGTCAAGTATATAACCCAACTAGGTTGGGGTCGAATCCCACAAGGAATATGGTGTTAATCAAGGTTATTTGTGATTTAACCGACTAATAGTAAATAGTTTCCTTTAATTGGGGGGTTTTATCAATCAAACAATTGTCAACGTTTCAATTTGTTTTAGAAACTCAAAGGTAATATTTTAATATTTCAAATTAATGATGTAGTAAAACTAGAGTTATGATCACTATGAGTATTGATTTCTATTGAATAATAGTTATAGCATTAGATTGTCATGACATGTGGGATACAACAAATTATCATTATCGATAATTCAACCAAGCATCTTTCAACCTACTTAGATGCTAGATTTCCTAATTCTTTAAAACTTAGGAAGACTTCCTATTCACTCTGATTTTATCTCAAGTTGGTTAATCTTGTTACAACGTTAATCATTAGATTGAAAGTTGGTCTTTCCAAATCCCTGTTGATAATTCACTTCCTTTAATTGATTTCTCAATTCAATAAAACCAACATAAGTCTAGATCTATTATTTACAACCAACAGAAAACACTCATTACAATATAATTATCAAGATTTTCCCTCAGCCAGTTGAATTTTAGCCAACTATTAAACCAATAAAACAAAACTCATAGATACCATAACTCCAATTATGGGATTTAGTTCCTCATGAGGTATAAAAAGATAGTATATATTAAATCCATAATTCAAATGTAATTAACTTACAAAATATGGAATTAAAGATTGTTCTCTTCCAAGTTCAATAGAGAATTCCCAAAACTAAAATAATAATTCAAAACTGAATTCAAACTTAAGAGCTCCAAAATGTAAAAAATGTTGTTCTGGAATAAGCTCAAGATGCGTAATGAAAACCTAAGATTTTCAATAAATACCAATCACATTCAAAATTTGAAATTTAAAATACATATATTCTGCTTCATAGCTGACAACCAAGTTGACGGCTTATCAACTTGTTGATAGCTGTCAGCTAAGTTATCAGTTTTAGTCCTCAGCATCTATGATTTGTCTTTAGTTGACAACTTCTACTGATAAACTATTAACAGGATGATGACTTATCAACCAAGTCGTTAACTTGACTTTCTTAGCATATACGTCTATTTTTTGGTGACGACTTCTACCGATAACCTATCAACAGGTTGACAACTTATCACCCAAGTTGTCAACTTGACTTCTTCGGCATATAGATTTTGTCTATGGGTGACGACTTCCTATGATAACTTATCAACAGGTTGACGACTTGTCACCAAAGTCGTCAACTAAATTTCTTCAACACTTTGCTTCAAAATCACTTCACCAAATATGTTCTTCTTGTCATGATTTTTGTAGATTTTCATGCATCTTGACTTTCCCTGCAAAATCACATAAAATACTGTCAAAAACAACAATAATTACTTAAGAACTTACTATTATTTCTAGCTAAAGGCCTTAAATGTGCTAACACAAAGCTAAAACATTAAAAAGACCACACCATCAGGAAGCTAAGCTTTTGCACTTGTATTGCCTCGATAATGAGTCATAGCCCATAATATTAGAGCAAAGAAAGAATTTGGATAACTTTCATATGTACAACATGACTGCAAAATCTAGAGTATGAAAGAACAAGAAATATTTCCTAAATTCCACGTAGCCTCCCCTTATAAGTATGGCACGCTAGACACCCAGAAAAGGGACTTTACTTGACACGACTTTATGGAAACCTTGGGACCCTAAACCTATGCTCTGATACCAAGATTGTCATAACCCGAACCAAGGCCCAGACGTGATGGATATCTTGAGTCCACCGAGGATTAGAGAAAACCCATTTTTCCCAGTCAATCAGAACACAACACCTATATAATAGCAGAATCAAATCCAAAAGGTCATACATATGAAATAGAGAAACCATATTGAAGTTATAAGTACTCAATAATATCCCAATCCACAGTTATCCACAAAGACTTTAGAATAAAACCAACATCAACATAAGTCGGGACATGCCTCCGACGATAGCCAAAAGAATCTAATAGAGGTAATCTATGACATGAAGGAAACAAGACTTTAAAATGATAGCCCTTCAAAAAAAAAATTAAAGCTCACCACTTCAAAGCTAACTACTGACAACCCAAAAATCCTATCGCACGAGATACAATGTATGAAGATGATTAGCTGGGTGAGTGATAGCATATAACTCAGGGATAGGCAAAGTAATACCATGATCAATAATTCATAATCAATCAAAAGAAATACACATAATCATATGAATATATATATATATATATATCACATGCTGAGATAAGGAACAAGGCTTATCATGATTGTAAAATATTAGTCTGGGTTGTGTAGCTTGATCGTCATAAAATAACCCACGGGCTATATGGATCCAATTATCACTCCCTGGTTGGGCCCCAGTATATGTTAGCCGCAAGAGCCAGGGATATCATAGAGGTCCGAGGAGTCCTTATACCCTACGACATACATGATACAAATATATGTAAGTGTGACATAAGCACACAATCATCAACACCAACCCCATTGGTAAATGTGATTTTCCGATATTAGTCTTTCGGGAATCACACCTTCACGGCTAGCGATGCAACCCCTTTTAAGCCCAATTAATGTATTTAGCATAACCTATTCATTAATTCAAGGAGGTAATTATTAAGGTATCATAAAATGGTATCGTTGAAGAATTTTAAATTCTTAGTATAGATCTATGTATCTATATATCTAAATCTAACTTTATATTGACTATAGATTGCAAGAGAATGTCATTGAGCCATTAATTGGGGGAATACTTGTACCCAAAACTCTATTATTAAATCAACTTGTGGGATTCCTTGTTCCCTACAAGGTTTTCAAAATCATTCTCATTTGTATAGCAATTTATGGAATGGATTAGTTTTAAGAAAAATAGGTCAAGCCAAATGATTAATCAAATTATAAAACCAATTATGCAAGTGGGTTGGGGTTCTCATCAATTTCTAATCCAATTATTTGGGGAATCCTTGTACCCCTAATTTAATTATTCACATGTTTTGGGAATCTTTGTATCCCTATTTTCATTGCTTGCAAATTTGGGAAATCCTTGTACCCATAATTTTATTCACCATTCCCATGCACCCCAATGAGTGCAAAAATAAAAAATTCAAGTATAATTAATCCATAATAACCATGGGAAAAGTATTTAAACAAATTAAATCCAAAACCCTTAGTTCAAACCATACATAATTCATAAAAGCCATGGGAAAAACTATTAATTCAATAATGTTCAATAACCCTCAACCCACATTTAAAATCATCAATAAAATAACATCAATTCAATTATAAACACAAAATTTAAATAAAATAATATTTGAGGAAGAGTAACATGCCTGAGATATCAAGAATTACTAAGAGAAATCAACCCTTGAAGCTTTAGATGATCAACCTTGAGAAAACTCTAGTGCTCTTGACTTAGGGATTTAGAGAGGAGAGAGTAGTGTTTTGATTTCTATAACTATAGATACTAGGGAATCTTAATGTTTTGAAATCATGGTTGAGGATTTTGGGGTGATCAAAAGACCAAAATACCCTTAAAGAAACCAAAAAAATTATTGAGATTCTTCGGTTGACAAAAAGGTTGACGGCCCGTGAGTTAAGTGACGTCTTGTCGCCCTTGTCGTCACTTTCAAGATGGATTTTTCCATTTTTTGGTTTACTCTTATGATTTGAGCTAATGGTTCATCACCGAGTTGATATCTCGTCAGCTTCATCGCCACCCTTTGACAGACAGACACTTCCATGTAAAATAAGCATAACTTCTTACTTCGATATCAAATTAAGGTTAAATTGGATGTGTTTGAAAGAAGAATCTACGATATTTAATTTGGTATAAATTATGCCACCTATATCTTTATATTCAAGAAGTAATGGTCATTGGAATTTGACCCAAGTTGAATCGTTCACTAAAACTCAATCAATAAAAAAGTTCTTAACACGACTTTGAGTTAGGAGATTTTTTTTTTGTCTCAAATCATCTCCAAAGATTTTTCCACACTATAAAATTGATTATCACACTCATATTGTCATAGAATCATTGGATTCATGTTTATAAATATAGGAACAATGATTCGGATTCTAGCCCAAAAATGTGGGTTGTTATACATATATATATATATATATTTATACGTGGTGTTGTCATATATTCCTCTCTTTCATTGTTCATTCATATCGTATATGTACCCTTTGCCCTTGTATACTACTATGTATCATTCTTTCACTCTTCATTGGTATATAAGCTAGTGATATATGGTATTTCACTTTATACCCTAATTACTATTATGATAGGATAGTTTATCCTTATTACCTCACTAGCATTATCATGTTTAGTTTGCTGGATAAGTTGCCTATAGTTTATATTCCTGCTTTACATGTTATTTATACCTAAATTATCTTTAGACCTAAGTCGGTCGTTTCCTACTGAGTACCACATCTTTGGTACTTATATGTAATGACCTAATTTCTTTGATGATTTATGTGAAATATTTATTTTAGTGTGATTTGACCATTTTACCCTTTCTCGCGATTGCAGTGTAGTATTTTTAGGGTATGAGGGATGTTTGGCATGGTTCCCAATGCACTTTAGCATGATTTATGTGAGATTGTGTTTTTTTGTGGTTTTAAGGCTTATTAGTTGACTTTGATCTTCATATTTTGATCTCTACAACGTATAGCAAAATAAACAGCACCAACAGATCTTAAACATTAATTCTAGGTTGGTCATATGGTTGGTATGGTTTTAAGGCTTATGTATCTCATTTTGATCCTCTATTTGGAAAGTTTTAAAATAGGTCTTGGGGGTCAATTTTGTGAAAATATGTTTTTGCAAAATTCTGATATTGGCTTTGAGCTTGGAGCATTGAATTTGATAGGGCAACATAGTTAATTTGCATTTTTAATATTTTGAATGAATCTCGAGGGGTTCGCAGAGACTTGGAATTTTCCCACTCTTCACAGCTGGTGCACGACTCTGTTGGTGCAGCCGCTATAGCACTATTTAGCCGCTTTAGTGGTAGGCACTAAAGAGCTACTTAGCAGCTTTAATGGGTGGTTACCACTTGGGCAAGGTCGCTTTAGCATCCCTCGTCCACTTTTGTGAAGGGCGCTAAAGCGAACCTTTTCTGCTTTAGTGGATTGGCACACCCAGCGGGTACCATTAAAGAGGTACTTGACCACTTTAGTGATGACCTCTAAAACATCCACTTGATTGCTTTAGAGATACCTGACACCTAGGTATAAAGAGATTTTTTTTCATTTTTTCTTCACAATTTTTAAGATTTGGAGCTTGGAGGATTGAGTTTTTTGGCATTTTCTTCCTTTTCTAATCTTGGGTAAGCTTCAAACTTTTATTTTAACTACTTTTCTTTGATCCTGTCATTTAAATCTTGTTTAAACTTGGATTTAAAGGTGAAATTTGGGAATTTTTGCCTGAAAGGCCCAAATTATCATTTCTTCGATTCAAACACCAATTTCACCCTGTTTTCTCTTGGTTTTCCTCCTATGAGTTCCTTTAATCTTGGGAAAAATGATTTTGGACGAAATTTTCAATTTTACCCCTTTTTTTAAAATCCATTATGGGGTCGATGTTGATCCCAATTCAAAAGTGGGTAATATGGGTACTGTTGGCTTTCATTGATGCGTAGATTCTATATTTGTGTAATTTAGCTAATTTTTGAGTCTGTGCATGTGGAGAAAGCTTGGTGATTAAGGCTTATTTGTTTCGATTTCGTCATTCATAGTATGTTATGGCTTAACTTTCTTTAGAGTGGTTGGGTAGTTAATAATAATGTAAGATCATGCTACAGATATGGTGTTGTATCATGGAAAATGTGTTTAGGTGATTTATGTGTCCATGTGGAGCCTATGTAGATAATATTTGATAGTTTTGAGTCATTATTTGCTATGTGTAACCGTATGGGGTCTTGTATGATGTTGTAGCCTAATATTGATATATGTATGTTTGGTTGTAGTTTTTTTGAAAGGAAAAATCCTAGATTTTGGGATTTATATGTATCAGTGACATTTTTCTTGCACGTTTCACTTGATGGTTTTTAGATTATATTGGATTATGAATGGTTGGTTGATTTGTGTGGATTCTTGGCTCACATGGTTAGTATATTAGTTGGATATTATATATTCTTATTTTTGTTGGTTCTGAGAAACCTCATATCATATTCATTCATGAAACATTGGGTACTACCACTGAAATACTAGAAACACTGGCTTATTTGACAGAAAATGTGACATCTTTAAAAGCCCTCTACCAAAGTATATGTTTAAGAGTATTTATGGATATTTATATTGAATATTGTTTATATATGGGTTGACTAACCCCTCATGGGTCCTACCTTAAAAGCACAACTCGATAGATATCTACGATGGTTGTGTGACGACCTCGTGCATCACACCATCATTTTAATCATCATCATCATTATCTTCATTGCATTCCATCTGTTGTGCTTATTTTGTGATTGTATTTCTGTTCTACACTTGATGTCTATCCACTTGTTCTATCTTCTTATAATTGTACTTGGTGTACGTGTATTTTTGTGCTTCTTTTACTTGTATTTATTATATATGTATATGGAAGAACTATTATTGGAGATGGTGTGGGCTACCATTTCGGAAATTTTTTAGGTTAAGGTGATGTGCCCATAGTTTGTCTTTATATGTTTATTTTCTACTTTCATTTATCGGCCTATGATGCCTATTGAGTACATGTGGACTATACTCATCCCTACTGCGGCCTTTCGGTGTAGATTCAGGTACAAGTGCACGATACAGATAGCTAATTCAAGTAGTATTTAGAGTATATTCAAGGTAGCAGACGTCCTATACTTTAAGAGTTGGCCTACTACCTCTTCCTGTCTATCTCATGTCTTATTTAGTATTTTGCGATAGATTTTGATCCTTTTGCTACTATTATATCCTTGACATTCAAGATGTATTTAGTATATCATACATTGTGGCAGTAGGTTTTTGGATTTTGTTTGGTATGTTTGATTATATTTCCACTATTATCATGTTTGTTTGGCTCGGCTTTGCTGTAGTAGCTTTATATTGGGTTTTGGTTTTGATTTCCCTCATTATATCAGTTTGGGTGATAGCTTACTGGTCAAGCATTTCTGCAACAAGTGTTATCATGACCCCTGTTTTTGGGGTTGTGAAAAATTAATATCAGAGCATCTAGGTTCATTGGTCTAAACATTATAAGAATGGGGTGTCTAATATAGTCTTATGAATTATTACAAAGATATCCCTATCTATATTTGAGAGGCTGTATGATATCTTTAGGAAACTTTTCTTATTTTGTTCCTCATCATGCAAATCTTTCAAACCTTGTGTTCTAAGTCATATTTCACTTTTTTGCGCAGATGCTAAGGACAAGATCCATTGAGGGTAGAGATTCAAACCCATTGTCTAAGGATAGATCCTAGTCTAGAGGGCGAGTGGCGAGTTGTGGTTAGGCTTGACATAGAGAACGGGCACTAGAATTTTCCCCATCCTGAGATAAAATTTAAAGTCTCTCCCCTGAGCCTCAGGTTGAGCATGTTGGAGTTATGGGGCCTACTCTAGTCCTACATTATTTTTCTACCCCAGTCTTGGAGGATTTATTAATTTGATTGTTGATCCATTTGGAGGGTGCTCCTGTGAGTGCACCTAGTATTTCTCCAGACTCAAGTATTGTACCTCTGTCTATGACAGATTTTACTTATGGTGTTCCTCCTATTTCAAGTATAAATCCTCCTATTTTACCGACATATGCTTATGGTACTCCACAAACTTTGAGTATGGTTCCTTCTTTAGTTTCTGTAGCTAAGTATGGTATTTTAAGATATTGAGTTTATCTTTCTTCTATGTTACCTCCTCAAATGGGTTTTCAGCTAGCCAAATTTACTATGCCTCCCATTGTTGCTAGTACAGTTATATATTTTGAGGATCAAAAGAGGTTTGAGAGATTCACTCATTTGGGTCCTCTTCGATTCAGTGATGTTGTATGCAGGAATACCTATGAGTTTTTGATGGATTGTTATGAGAAAATGCATAGACTTGGTTTTCTTGAGTCGCATAGGGTTGCTTATACTACTTAGCAGTTGAGGGATGCAGCCAGAGAATGGTGTTGGTCTCTTATTGGTTGCCGACCTTTTAGTATGCCAAATATTATTTGGGATCAGTTTACAGAGGGTTTTTTGGATAGGTTTATACCATTTAGTTTGAGAAATTAGATGAAAGATGAGTTTGATCGAATCGAATAGGGATCCAAGACTATTATGAAGAATGAGGCACATTTTCATACATTGTTTAGATATTCCTATGAAGTATTACCACCTTTTCTAAGAAGATTTGAAAGTTTGTGAAGGGGTTAGATTTTTTTCTTTAGCTTACTATGACTCATATGGTAGTGTATAGGGTATTATTTTAGATTATTATGGATCATGTTAAGATTAATGATTCTATTCTTTTAGTATGTCAATGAGGTGCCAAGAATGTGTATCATTAGGGTAAGTTCAAAGTCACATTTCTTGAGGTAGAGATTCTAGAGATTTTCATGGGTATCATAGTAGACCAGTGCAGGCAACTTTGTAGAGTTCAGGTAGTGGTTCTTCTGGTTCAACAACTATGGGTGGTCATCATATCTTATCTGTACCTCATTCTATTAAGTCAAATCACATTTTCTATGTGTGTGATAAGAGTAGACATTTGCCAAGAACTGGCCCCGTTGTGTTTTTAGAGCTACTCTCATATTTGTTGTAAGAGGTAGACATTCTACTAGGGATGTACGTGGAAAAGGCAGTGGTGTCTATGGCGATGGACACAAGAATACCCAATTAGGTGGTGGACGTGGTCAGTTCTATGCCATACCTGTCAGGCCAGAGGCAGAGGCCCCCGATGCTGTCATTACAAGTATCTTCCTTGTTTGTTTCAGATCTGTATCTGTATTATTTGATATGGGATCGACTTTCTCTAATGTGTCTGCATATTTTTATTTGGGTTTTGATTCTCCTTGTGAGCCTCTTTCCATGCATATTCATGTATTACCACCTAGGAGACACTTTAGTGGTGGATTAAGTGCATAGATCTTATGTTGTGACTTTTGATGGGTGTGAGACTTGGATAGATATGATTGTATTAGATATGGTAGATTTTGATGTCATCTTGGGTATGGATTGGTTAGCTCCTTATCGTGTTGTCCTAGACTGTTATGCAAAGATCGTGACTTTAGCTTTGCCGATGTGATAAGGATAGCTTGGAAGGGTGTGCTCTATATGGGTCCCAAGAGAGTTATATCTTTCCTTCAGGCTTATCGTTTGGTTGAAAGGGGATGTTTGTCTTATTTGGGTCATATTTGTGATACTAGTGCTGCTTCACCTCCTTCTTTAGATTCCATTTGTGTTGTCCATGAGTTCATTGATGTTTTCCCTATGAATTTTCCTTGTATGCCTTCGGATCGTGATATTGACTTTTCCATTGATGTTGAGCTGGGCACCAATCCTATTTCCATTCCTTCTTATTGGATGGCCTCAACAGAGTTAAGGGAATCGAAAGATCATTTACAAAAGTTGTTGGATAAGGAATTTATCTAACCTAGTGTATAACCTTGGAGTGCGCTTGTGTTGTTAGTAAAGAAAAAGAATAGGTTTGTGTGTATATATATTAATTATCGGTTGTTGAACTAGGTGACGGTTAAGAATAAGTATCCTCCTCCTCGTATTAATGATTTTCTTGATCAACTTCTGGGTGCTTTGGTGTTTTTGAAGATTGATTTGAGATCCAGGTATCACCAGTTGAGGATTAGAGCTTTGGATATTTCGTAGACAATTTTAGGACTCGGTACAATCATTATGAGTTCTTGGTCATGTCCTTTAGATTGACCAATGCCCCAACTGCATTCATAGAGTTAATAAACTAATATTTTGACCATATCTTGACTCCTTTATTATTGTATTTATAGATGACATCTTGGTTTATTCCAAGAGTATGTCCGATCATGAGGAGCATTTGTGGATTGTTCTTTTAAGATTGGGGGATGAGAAGTTGTATACTAAGTTCTTTGAATGTGAGTTTTGGCTGGACTCTGTCTCTTTCTTGGGTCATATGGTGACTAGGGATGGTATTATAGTTGATCTGGTGAAGATTGCAGTGGCTTGTGATTGGGCTAGGCCTACTTCTTCTACCAAGATTCAGAGTTTTTTTTGGTTTGGTGGGATACTATCAGTATTTTGTTGAGGATTTTTCCTCTATTCCTTCTCCATTGACCATGTTTACCCATAAGAAGATTTCCTATTAGTTGTCCAATGTTTGTGAGGCAAGTTTTCGAAAGATCAAGGATTTGTTGACTTTATCCCCTATAATGACTTTGCCCAAGCAAGGCGTAGGTTTTACCGTCATATGTAATGCTTTTGGTATTGGGTTGGGTTCCATTTTGATGTAGGAGGGTAAGGCGATTTCTTATACTTCTCATCAGTTGAAAACCCATGAGCGAAATTACCCTACCCATAATTTTGAGTTGTGCGCATTTGATTTTGCTTTGAAGTTATGGAGGCGCTACTTGTATGGAGTCTAAAGTGAGATTCTTTCGGATCATCATGGCCTTCAATATTTCTTGACCCAATGAGATCTTAATATGAGGAAGTTTCATTGTCTTGAGTTGCTTAAGGATTATGACTTTTCTATTCTCTATCGGGAAAGGCTAATATAGTTATAGATGCATGGAGCAGAGAGACAACTAGCATGGGTAGCTTGGTACATCTTTTTACTCAGGAGAGGCCTTTGGCCTTCGAGGTTTACTCTTTGGCTAACTAGATAGTTAGAATTGATATTTTGACACCTGGGTATGTTTTGGCATTCGTGGAGTCTAGGTCTACTTTGATAGAGCAGATTCGGGATCATCAATTTGATGATGTTGGGTTGAGAATGATTTAGGATAAGGTGTTGAGTTGTGAGACTAAGGAATCAGCCTCACTTGATTCAAACAATGTTTCGAGGATTGGAGGCTGAGTTTTTGTGCCGAGAATGGGTGATTGGATTAGATTGATTTTGGAGGAGGCTCATCGTTCCAAGTATTCCATTCATCTAGGAGTGATTACGATGTACATTGAGGCAACTCTACTAATGGGGTGGTATAATAAAGGATGTAGCAGATTTTGTAGCTCGTTGCTAGAAGATAAAGGTCGAGCATTTTAGACATGGTGGTTTGCTTCAAAGGTGACCCATTCTCGAGTGGAAATAGGAACAGGTCACTATGGACTTTTTGGTCGAGTTGCCTCCTACTTCTTGTAGTTCTAATAGATTTTGTGTGATAATGGATTCATTAATCAAATCTACTCATTTCATTTTAATTCAAGATTCCTTTAGTGATGAGATGTTGGCCCATACACCAACCTCATCCATATTTATGAGATAATCTATCTTCACTGTGTGTAGGTGTCTATTATCTCGGATCGAGGTTTAGTGTTCATATCTCACTTTTGGAAGATATTTTAGGAGGAGTTAGGTACTCAAGTTGATCTTAGTATAATATTTCACCCCTAGATTAACGGGTAGTCGGAGAGGACTATTTATGTTTTGGAGAATATGCTCTGCGCTTATATGTTAGGCTTTAGTGGTTAGTGGGAGCACCATCTAGCTTTGGTCGGGCTTGCGTATAATAATGGCTACCATTCCAGTATTGAGATGGCTTCGTACGAGGCTTTGTATGGTAGGCGTTGTCGCTCTCCAGTTGGTTGGTTTGATGTTTTGAAGATTAGACCTTGAGGTATGGACTTTCTTCGTGAGTCTTTGGATAGAGTTTGGGTCATTCAGGAAAGACTTCAAGCGGTTCAGAGTAGGCAGAAGTGCTATGCGGATCGTAGACTTTGTGCCTTGAGATTCTGACACGACCCCAACCAAGACGTTGTTTAATAGGCATCCCAAGTCCAACCAAGTTCGGGGACCACTCTGTTACCCAACCTAACCTCCAAATGCGCATACCCTGAGTCGGATAAATTCCATATGTATAACAAGATAGCATTTATTACAATACCAGACTTTGGGATAGGTCTATAACTAGGACCAACCCAAGAAATTCCAACCAACTAATGCCAACCAACAACCAGAACCAAAGCAATATAAAAAAAACAAGTTCCTATCCATAACATAACATAAAAGGATGGAACAATCATAAATTCAGTCCAATGGTATCAGCCCCAATACCAATGCCAATACTAAGGCTGACACCAATACCAATACTGCCCATTCCAACCCATAGTAGTTCCAGAAAGCCTTTAACCAAAAGAAAAACAATATCCAGTTGGGACATGCCCCCAACTATAGCCAAAATCAATATCAATAAAATAACTAAAGTATGTAAAGGCATCCATGATATGAAATGCAGCCTTCCGGACGATGGATTCTCACCACTTTAATCCAATAGTTTATCCCGAATCCGATCACTAATAGGGGAATGTAAAATGGCCGGTTCCTGCATTACGTGGGGATATAGCTTGCTGAAGACAGGTTATCTAGTGAACGCTAGCTTAAAATTAGGATAAGGATAAAATAATGCCATCCAATAAAATCAAGCCAACTATATGCATTCAAACCATACATAAATATATATACATAATCATGCCGGGATAGGGAATCGGGTTTATCACTCATTTAAAACCATTAACCTGGGTATGCGTAGCTTAACCATCCTAGAACAACCTACAGGCTATATGATCCAAGTGTAACCCCCTAAACGGGCCTCGATGTGTGTAGCCGCACAAACTGGAGATACCATAAGAGTAGGGGATTCTCAAGTACCCTTTGCTCTCCATGATACATATGTACAGTGTACTTAGAGGATTCCCATGGACCTCATAGTATCATATATGGATCTATGACCAACTCTTATATTGATAAACATGAATTTTTAGTGTCTGTGCTTTGGACTTGTACCTTCACAATTAGCTATCACACCCCGCCATTATTACCCAATTAAAACCTTTAACATCCTACCAAACTATTAATCCATTATTAATAACCAAGGTTATAAGTAGTGGTATCGCCATACCGACTATAGATTTCAAGCAATGTCCTTACCCAACCTTTTTATATAAAGGGATTCCAATGTACCCATAGATTATATTATCAAGTCAACTTGGGGGAATCCCGTGTACCCAAAAGTGTTCCATTATTAAGTTTGCTTGGGGGAATACCATATACCCCATAAGTTGTTCATTAACATGTTTACTTGGGAGATTCCTTTATACCCCACGAGGAAGTTTAATTAACCATAACCATGACCACAATACCTTACCATTTAACCATTCCAAGCAATTTAAACCATTTAGGGTTCCATTACCCAACCATACCATGTAATAGTTCCATTAAAAGTTCAATAATATAGTAAAAGAATTATCATAGGCATTTTATCAAACATGTTGGGGGCATAATGTTTTCAAAACCAAATTCAATTACCAATTTACCATTCCCATGCAACCAATTGTCCAAACCACCATTAAAGCATGTAAAAACATAATTAAACCATGGGAAAACCATAACCAAGCATTTAATACAAAACCCCCAACATATATTTGAAAACCCCAAAATCAAACAATAATCATGCCATGAAAACATTGTATAAAACATTCCTTTAGTTGGAACTAACAATGAAGGAGGAGTACATGCGATCGATTACAAAGATGATGGGGACAAATCACTCATACAAGCCCCAAATTGATCCTCTAGATGAAACCTTTGCCTTCTTTTACCCAATAGCCTAAAAGAGAATTGGAGAGAATTTCTAAGTTTTTAAGATTAGAATAATAGGATAAATGATGTCCTAATGTGATATAAGTAGTGCGGCCTTAAGGGTTTAAGTGGAGAAATGTCCAGATTACCCCAACTTAAAATGATTAAAATTCCCATCAGATGGTACGACTCCCTCATACCAATCACACCTTCTCTATGAGTGGCACCCACCACTCATACCCTTGAACTCCCTCTTAAACCCAACACTATCCAACATACGACTTACCCAAATCATGTCGTACCCAACCATATGACCAGTACCCCCAAACTATGTCCTTGGTAGAATAGAATGAAAGAAAGTTTGAACATTGTCTACCATATGAGTCAATGGTATGACTCGTACCCTGTCTTACAGCTCATGGTGAGCCACTCGTATTCAGATCCAAGTTAAGTTACTAAATCTCAAATTATGTGAAAGGAAACCAAACCATATGACTCGTCACCAACCATATGACTTTACCCACCCAAGTCTTACCCATTCAAGAAGATAATCTAGCCCATCAACCAACACTGGTTAGCATACGACCAAGAGCATACCAATTATACCCCATCATACGACTGGTACCCAAAAGTTGTATGATGTCCAGAATCCATAAATCCAGGAAATTTTCTAAGGGTCCAAACACAGGGAGTTTCAATCTCCCCCACTATGATCATTCATCCCCGAATAACAAAAAAGGTAGGCCAAACACAAGCACGATTCATTTGCATTATCAAACAATAATCCAACCTTTATCAAGGTTAAAAAACAAAGATGTGATCAAGAATACATACCTTCTGCATAAATATCTATCACAGAAAATAAATACAGACATTTGGACTTCATGTCTGTTTTCGCTTCCCATGTAGTCTCTTCAACCTTGTGGTTACGCCATAGAACCTTAATCAAGGCCACATCCTTGGTCTGTAATCGACGAACCTGCCGTTCCAATATCTTAATTGGGTCCTCTTCATAAAATAGAGAATTTGAGATACCTAATCCTGCCAAAGGAACCATCAAAGAAGGATCGCCAATAAACTTTCTCAACATAGAGACATAAAATACCGGATGAATGGAGATCAAACTAGAAGGCAACTCCAATTCATCAGCCACATTACCAATCCTCCATAAAACTGCATACGAACCAACATACCGAGAATTGAGCTTCCCTTTTTTACCAAACTACATCACTCCCTTCATAGGAGATACCTTTAGGAACACCCTATCCCAAACTCAAACTCTAAGTCTCTATACCTTACATCCATATAGGATTTTTGGCGACTTTGGGCAACCTTAAAACTTTTTCGAATAACATTCACCTTTTCCATAGCCTGATAAACCAAATCTGGATCGAATATATCCATCTTACCAAGCTCAAACCACCCAATAAGAGATCTATACCTCTACCATACAATCCCTCAAAAGGGGTCATCCCAATGCTAGAATGATAGCTATTGTTTTAAGCAAACTCTACCAAAGGTAGTTGCTCAACCCAATTGCCAACATAATTAATCACACATTCTTGGAGAAAATACTCTAATGTCTGAATAGTCCTCTCTTCTTGCCTATCCATCTGCAGGTGGAAAATAGTACTCAAACTAACCTTAGTACCCAACCCCTTCTGAAGTAACCGCCAAAATTGAGATGAAAACTATGTACCATGATCAGAGATAATAGAAAATGGTACCCTATGCATCTTTAAAATCTCATGAATATACAACCGCATACAGTTCTCAGCTAAAAAATTAGTCTGCACTAGCAAGAAGTGAGCGAACTTTGTCATCCTATCCACGATGACCCAAATCGATTCAAATTAGCTCTGATATCAAGGAAAACAAGTAAAAAGTCCATATTGATTACCTCCTATTTCTATTATGGCAAATCAATCTCCTAATACAACCCTCCTGGCCTTAAACTTTAACTTGTTAGCACACTATATACTTGACCACAAAATCATCCACATCCCTTTTCATACGATTCCACCAATACATCTTCTTGATATCAGTATATATTTTCATCAAACTGGGATGAACAGCATAGCACAATTCATGCGTCTCAGCCAAAATCCTTTGTCAAAAGCCATCGATGTCAGGAATATATAACCTCTCTTAGTACCTCAAGGTACCATCACCACTTATCTCAAATACAATCACCCTTTGCCCACCAACATCACTCTTTATTTTCATCAAGATAGGATCTAGCATTTGCTTCTTCGTGACTTCTGCACCAAGAGATGACCAAACCACTTCCTGTACCATTACACCACCTTTGTTATAGTCCAAGAGATGAACTCTGATATTAACCAAGTGGTGAATATCCTTCACCAATCCCCACTTCTCCTTATCCACAGGAGCTAAACTTCCTATGGGTAACCTGCTAAGAGTATTAGCAACCACGTTAGCTTTACCTAGGTGTTAGTGAAAACTCATATCATAGTCCTTAAGAAGCTCCAACCATCTTCTCTTACTGACATTTAGATTATTCTGAGTGAATCCCATGTACCCCACAAGTTGTTCATTAACTTATTTACTTGGGAGATTCCCTTGTACCCTACAAGGATGTTTAATTAACCATAACCATAACCATCATACCTTACCATTTAACCATTTCAAATAATTTAAACCATCTATGACATTTAGGGTTCCATTACCCAACCATACCATGCAATAGTTCAATTAAAAGTCCAATAATATAGTAAAAGCATTATCATAGATATTATATCAAACATGATGGAGGGCATAGTGTTTCCAAAAGCAAATCCAATTACCAATTTACCATTCCTATGTAACCAATTTTCCAAACTTAAGGCATGTTAAAAATATAATTAAAATATGGGAAAAGTATAACCAAGCATTTAATACCAAAACCTCGTTATATATTTGAAAACCCCAAAATCATATAATAATTATGCCATGAAAACATTGTATAAAATATTCCTTAACTTGTAACTAACAATAAAGGAATATTACATGCCTTATATTATGAAGATGATAGAGAGAAATCACTCGTACAAGCCCTAAATTGATCCTCTAGATGAAACCCTAGCCTTCCTTCACCCAAGAGCCTTAAAGAGAATTGAAAAGAGTTTCTAAGTGTTTAAGATTAGAATAATAAAGTAAATGATGTCCCAATAGTGATATGAGTCATGGGTTCATAAGGGGTTAATTGGAGAAATGTCCAGATTACCTGCAACTTAAATTGCTTAAAATTCCCATCAGATGGTATGACTCCCCCATATAAGTTATACCCTTCCATAGAAGTGGTACCCACTACTCGTACCCTTATCTTTTACCTTGTACCCAATAATATCCAGCATATAACTTACCCAAACCAATTCTTACCCAACTATATAACAAATACCCCCAAATCGTATCCCTGGCAGAATTGAACAAAAGAAAATTTGAACATTGTTTACCATATAAGTCAATGGTATGACTTATACCCTATATTATGGCTCATGGTGATCCACTCGTACTCAAATGTAAGTTAATTTACTAAGTTTTAGATTAAGTAAAGAAAAACCAAACCATATGACCCGTCACCAACTATACTAGTCGTACCTATCAAAATCGTACCCATTCTAGAAGCCAATGCAACCCACAATCCAATACTAGTTAGCATATGACTGAAATCATACCAACCGTACCCCATCATACGATTGGTACCCATAAGTGATATAATATCCAGAATCTAGAAATCCAAGAAATTTTCTAAAGTTCCAAACCACGGGGGGTTTCAGATTCATTATTATTGATCATGTCTTCCTTCCTGTGTTACCCATAAAAGGAATGATGAGGTTTGGGAGGAGGAAAAAGTGTAGCCCCAGGTATGCTGGACCTTTTATATCTTTCAGACTATTGGGGATGTGGCTTATAAGTTACCATTACCTCCAGATTTATCAGATGTTTATCCATATTTTAATGTTTTACTGCTTTACATTCCATATGAGTCTCATGTCATTCATTGGGATTCAGTCTAGTTAGATGAGCGATTGTCTTTTGTTGAGGATCCAATCTCCATTCTGGCCAGCGATGTTAGATGGTTGCGTTCTAGCGTTATTCCTGTGGTTAAGGTCCAGTGGAGGAATCGACCACTATATAAGTCCACTTGAGAGGTTGAGTTTGATATGCATAGTAGTTATCCCTAGCTTCTCGTTGATTCAAGTATTTCTATTGCCTTTAGTTCGAGGACTAATATGATTATTTGAGGTGGATGACGTAATAACCTAATTGTTTGATAATTTATGTGAAATATTTATTTCTATGTGATTTTATTATTTTATCCCATCCTATGGTTGCGTTGTGGTGTTTTTTGAGTGTGCGGGATGTTTGACCTGATTCCTATTGCATTTCAGCATAATTTAAGCAATATTATAATTTTTAGTGGTCCTAAAGGCTTATTAGTTGACTTTGGTCAACATATTATGATTTGTGCATCGTAGGTCAAAATGTACTGTGCAAGTAGATTCCGAACATCGATTTTGGTTAGTAACATAGTTAATGCAGTTTTATGGGTTTTGTATCTCATTTTGGCACTATTCAGAAAGTTGTGAAATAGTTCTCGGGGGTCAATTCTATGTAAGCAACATTTTTTTGAAATTTTAATATCGCTTTGACTGTGGATCATCAAATTTGATTATGTAGCGTAGATTTTTGCATTCTTGTGATTCTTGATGAATCTTAGAGGTCTGTGGAGACTTGAAATTTTACCTGTCTCCATAGCTAGTACAACCTCTAAAGTGACACCTAGCTACTTTGGCGGCCGACTACCAGCTGTTCAGGGTGGTTTAGCAGCCCTTGTCTGCATTATCGGAGAGAGATAAAGTGTTACTTGTCCACTTTAGCAGACTGGCATGCTAAGCGGGTCCGGGAAAGTGGTACTTGACCGCTTTAATGGAACCTGACACCTGGGTATAAATAATTCTTTTCTAAATTTTTCTACACCATTTTTGAAACTTGGAGCTCGAGGATCGAGTTTTTAGATATTTTCTTCCATTACTAAAATTGGGTAAGCTCCAAACTCCTATTTCAACTACTTTTCTTTGATTTCATCATTTAAATCTTTGTTCAAACTCAGATTTAAAGGTGGAATTTGGGGATTTTTTCTCGGAGGGCCTAAATTGTCATTTCTTCGATTCAAGCCTAATTTCATCCCATTTTCACTTGAGTTTCCTCCTATGAGTTAATTTAATCTTAGGGAAAATATGTTTGGACAAAAATTCTAATCTTACCCTTCTTTTTCAAAAACCTATTTTAAGTGTTCATTTTGACCCTAATTCAGAAGTGGGCAATATGGATATCATTGTCTTTCTTTTAATGTGTAGATTCTATATTTTTGTTTCTTAGCTAATTTTTGGGTTCATTTATGAGGTGAAAGCTTGGTGATAAAGGCTTATTTATTTTAGTTTCAGCATTCGAGGTATGTTATGGCTTAACTTTCTTCAGACTTAATTGGGTAGTTAATCATAATGTAAAAGCATTCTATGGGTATGGGGTTATATTATGAAAAATGTGTTTAGGTGATTTATATGCTCATATGGAGGCCTATGTTGATAATATTTGGTGGTTTTGAGACATGATTTACTATGTGTGACTTTGTGGGGACTTATATAATGTTTTAGCCTAGTATTGGTATATGTATGTTTTGTTGTACTCTTTTAGTGGGGAAAGCCTAGATTTTAGGATTTATGTGGTATTGATGTCATTTTTCTTGCATGTTTCACTTAATGGTTTTTGAATTACATTAGATTATGGATGGTTGGTTGATTTGAGTGGATTTTTATCTCACATGGTTGGTATATTGGTTGGATATTAGATATTCTCATTTTGGTTTCTTATGAGAATTACATCCTCATATCATATTCATTCATGATACATTGGAACCACTATGGAAATTCTGAAAAATAGTGGTTTTTTCTGACAAAAAATGTGGCATCTTTAAAAACCCTTAATCGATGTTTGTGCCAGAGAGGAGTTGTGGACATTGGTTTTGGATATTGTTTATATATGGTTTGATGAACCCTCCATGGGTTCTACCTCAGGAGCACAACTCTGTAGGTAGATATAAAGGTTGTGCGATGGCCTCATGCATCACATCATTATCATCATCATCATTATCATCATCTTCATTGTATTCCATATGTTGTTCTTATTCTGTGATTGTATTTCTATCCTTAACATGATATATGTCCACTTGTTCTATCTCCTTATACTTATACTTGGTGTACATGTATATTTGTGCTTTATTCCCTACCTGTATTTGTTTTATGTATACATTGTAGAACTGTTAGTGGAAATTGTATGGGATATTATTTGGAACATTTTCTGATTGTAGGTGACGTGCCTATAATTTGTGTTTATATGCTTTATTTTATACTTTACTTAGTCGGCCTATGATACCAACTGAGTACAAGTGGGTCGTACTCATCCTTACCACACTATTTTGATGTAGCTGCAGGTATGAGTACACTACACAAATAGCTAATTCAAGTGGTATTTGGAGTGTATTCGAGGTAGCAGACGTCCTATGCTTCAGGAGTTGGCCTACTACCTCTTCTTCTCTATCTCATGTCTTTAGTTTTCACAACTAGACTTTGATCCTTTCTGGACTATTATTGTATCTTTGACATTCAAGATATATTTAGTAGTTCTTACACTGTGACGCCACATTTTGGATTTAGTTTGGTATCTTTAATTATTTTTTTGCTAATATCATTTTTGCATGGCTTGGCTTTGCTCTAGAAGACTTGTCTTGGGTTTTGGTATTGATTTCCCTTGTTATATTAGTTTGGGTGATAGGCTTACTTATCAAGTCTTTCCATAACAACTGTCACAGTATGAGTTCTTGCCATTTTTAGGTCATAACACCATACTACATTTCTGCAGCCTACAGACCATAGTATGAGATCTTGCCGTCGTTATGTGCATCGTGCAAAATAGTTATGGATCGGACCTTTGGAGTGAGCTCTTGGCATTCAGAGTATTACTACTCCCCCTTTTATGGATTAGTCTTATCTCTACATTGTATTCAAAGACAGATTGTACTTATATTTACTCTTTATTTCACTTTGTACTCTGATTATATTTAAAGCTCTTGTACTGATTCACCAGGTTTTGGGACAACTTTATATGTATTAGTATTTTGTCATAATTATTCTATTGTTTTCTTCTATTTCTCCTGATAGTCCATTACTAGTTGTTCAGGCTATAGGTTGGCTTACCTACTGGTCAATTATAGTGCCATCATGACCCAAAAAATTAAGTCATAACAAGTGATCTATACATGTTAAATGTGACTTTTGTGTGGCATTAATATCAATGTCTGGACTAGTTGCTTCAACTTAAGAGTGTATTATTATTTGATTCAATAATTATGGTATTGGCCTTGAGTAGGTTGATTAAATATTTTTGTGACTGGCCATGAGTTTTCATAGGTTCCTTGGCATTTTTTGCTCTTGGGGATTATTTTTTATTTTGTTGTACAATTATTGACTTGTGATGTCCTTGACACATTCGGGTTAACTGAGTATATTCAGAACTTCTAGCGTGATTGACTTACATTTTTGGGTATAGAGGAAGTTCAAAATAAAATATCTCATCTTTAATGGGAAATTTGGCTTTAGATGCTTGTGATGTGACCTTGCGGGTCAGAATGTAAAGAGATTTTGGTTCTGTAGTGATACTGGTAGTTTTGTAGAGTGTGACTCTAATTGAGAGTGCTTGCATGAGGTTTATGGTGATATTTGTGATTGCTTCTAAATTTTTGGGTAGCTTCCTTTTCATTACGTTCGAAGACGAATGTGTGTTTTAGTGATCGATAATGTAACAACCCTTATGGTGATTTTTTGTTTTTTGCTATATTTTGACCATTTCGTCCCTCCTCATATTTGTTAATGTCATTTGAGTTATTGTGATGGTTGGCATGGTCCCCGGCGCATGAGAAATTAATTTATGTGAGTTTGTGACTTTTAGTAGCCATTAAAGTTGTATAGTTGACTTTGGTCAATATTCTGTGATTCGAGCATCGGATGAGAGTTTTATTAGTTTATTAGATTCAAAATATAGATTTTGGATTAGTAGCGTAGTTAGTTGGTCATGAGATTCTATATTTCATTTTGAGTGTTTAGACGGAAACTAGTTAAAATTGCCTAAATGGGGTCCCTGGGGGTTAATTTATTGTAAATGACCTCTTTTCATAAATCTGATGATTTTATTGAGTTTGATATATTATTCCCAAGCATTAGCATATTTGGTTTCTATTCAAGAGGTTTTTAATGACTTTTGTATGAGATTTTATACATTTTGGGTGATTTGACCCTATTTAAATTAAATTAGTCGACAAAAAGATTCATTATTAGTTTTAAAGATTGAAAAAATCTTTCAAAAATTCTAAAATATCATGCATGAATTATAGGATTGCTCTGAAAAGTTTGGTATACTATTGATATGTTGAGATTGAGTTTTTATTGTAGAACATAAAATAATTCTTTAACGAGAAAAAAATATTAGACTGAGACAAAGTGCATGAAATTGAGTTCTGACTGAAAAAGTAGATTCGTATAGTTATTTAGAAATTGAGGAAAAGAAATTGATGCATTTCACTGTCGTGTGAGGAATTTTTGGCTTTGTAGTTAAATAAAAGTTGTTGATGTAAAAGGTTGATGGCGCACAACTTTAGCGAAAGAAAAATAGACTATTAGAGGCAGAAGATGGGCTTTATCGATGGAAATCACACTTGAACATATTATAAATTTCAGACTTCGTCCTTTCACTAAAAGTTGACTTTTCGAAGCTTGAAAGATCTATTTTAAGCTATTCTCAATGAATTTTTCTTGTATAACTATTAGGTATGTGATTTGACCTTCATTTTTTTCAATTTTTCAAGATTATCCACTTCGTTTTTGTAATTTTGATATATAAAGTTGAGTTTTGAAATTCAAAGTTATGAACAAAAATTCTTAATTTAAAGTTCAATGTGGAAGGTTTGTCATTGATTTTTGTGATTTAAGATCCTTGTATCATGGGTAAATGAATTTTTACAATAGTTTTCCAAAAATTTCTCATTTTGATTTGCGTTTGATAATGAATTTTGGGGGTTTTGTTTGGTAAAGTACAAAATTAATTATTTTGATTTCAAGTCTGATTTCAACTAGATTTTTCTTTGGTTTTTATATTTAGAACCCTAAAATTATGAAAAATATGAAGCGTAAGTGAAATCCTAATTTTGCCCTCGTTTGAAACCATTTTTCAAAGTGATTTTTAGCTCAGAACCAAATTATATTTATATGAGTATCGATGGAATTTTTTTGACTTGTCGATGTCATATTTGATTAGATTGAACAAGTTCAGTGATGATTCGAGGGAATAAAGCTTTCAGTTGATGCTCCGGACTGTGGTTAAGCCTATATATCCTCTTTTAAAGGCAAGTCGAGATGTATCTTGACTTTATCTAAGGTGTCTATGTGTTGTATATATTCTTTCTGCTTGTGTTTTATGAATTTTTTCGGATTGAGGATCCCCCATAGATGAAATGACGAGCATCTCGACTAGTGCCAAAGTCATTTGATGGATTGTATTTCTATAATAGTTTATCTTAGTTATTTATCCAATTGTGATCATATTTTGAATAGATTGTAGATGGATGGCTTATGGATCTAGAGTAAACTAATAGTGGGTACCTATTTTTAAAATTTAATAGTGTTTAGTGAACTTTATTGTGATGATCGAGGATCAGTGACATTTTAGGGGATAATTATATTATTATTTTTATTTGATGGAATGATTGAGGTTTAAAAAATACATAAATTATAAATAGGCTCGCAATAGTTGATGTGGTTATTGGGGCTTAGTAGCTCTTACTAGAGCATATTATTAACTAGTCTTGTTCTGTTTTAGTTATTTAGTCTAATCTTGTTATCTTCGGGAAAGATGTGACTTATCATATCGAATAAGCTAGGTTCGGGTAAGTTTTAATATATAATATTATTTAGATTATTTACTAATTTTGTATTGCCCAAGTCGAGGCCTATGTGAATATTATTATTGACTTGAGAGATTATTATTATTGTGATGTCCGAGTGGGAGCTTAAATTGACATTATTGATTTTATTTGTGTATTAATTGCCTTATTATTATTGTGATACCCTAGAGGGGGGGTTGAATAGATTTTATAAGCCTTAATTGAGCATTATTTGCCTCTATTATTACAGTGGCACCCGAGAGAAGGGCTTAAAATAATAATATTGATGTCTTACGTAACGATTTATTTCAATGGTGCTGTGCAAGGGCTTATATCATTAATTATTCATATTGAGTTGAGTCTGGGCTCATTTATACCTGTATTAAATTGATTATTATCTTATACTAATTGGTTATGAGCATTACGTCCTTATTTCATGTATACATATCAATGGGATTGGTATTACTGAGAACACTTATTTTTTATTAAAAACATAAAATTCACTATAAAATCTTTGACTGGGGAATGTGTCGAAAGGTGATTGGTACTTGAGGATTTGAGGTTGTGAAAGTATATGGTCCTGTCCTAAATATGAGAAGGCTCAAAAAGCTTATACGATAATTCAGATTGAAACTATGAAGATATATAGTTTTATACTAGAAACGAGTAGGCTCAGATGGAATATATGAGAGTTATATGATGGCTTATAGCATCATCATCATCATCACTACATTGTATTGAATCTCTTGCATTGAATTGCATTACATTCTTGGGCATATTTTGATATTGTGTTTCAGTATTTACTTTTATATTTAATTATCGTAATTGAATTTTATTTGTGATATTGTGTATTCTATATTCATTTTACTACATTACATCATATTATACAATCTCTTGGTTGATTTGGAGCATTAGATACTATGGGACAAAGGATATGGCTATGACTTGATCAGAGAGACTGTTGTGTCCCACCTATTGGTAACATATTATACACAGAAATATACATTCTTACTATTTTATCCCAGATATTTGATTGAATATGATTGATTGAGCCTAATATATTGTGTTAGTGAGTCTCCCACATAGGTGACCTTTTTTTACTTACTGATCATAAAAAGGACAGTATTGACTCACCTTGACTAATTGGCCTACCCTATTTAAAGATATTCCTATTACTGTTATGTTGGGATACCCTGTTAGGATGAAGTGGTTTATTTACTAGTTGTAATTTTATTGGTGACTTGGGTATTTGGGTGGTTGTTCTGGCCAACACTTTGAATTAGGATTGGTTATCAATGATGCTTGTTGAGTACATATTTTTCACACTCACTTTTTCTTTTCTTTTCTTTTTCTTTTTCTTTTCTTCTATACCTCTTGCACGTATGGGTTCGGGTTGCAGCTAGAAGATTATGTTCCCTTAAAGTTGTTGTTTCGGAGATCAAGGTAGTGACTAACATTTCATGAGGCCTACCTTAATTCCCTTCTTTTATCTTACACTTTATCTGTATTTAAGATACTTCAGATTTTAATATTATTCTATATTAGAGGATTGTACTAGTGACAACCAAACCTGGGATATATCTTGAACAATCATTTCATCATTAATTATTATAGGGTTATTCTATTCTTTTTCTTCCGCTTCTAATTTGATTTGAGTATTGAGTTTTGGTTGATATAGGCTTACCTGTACCAGAGGGTGTGATAGGTGTCATCACGTACTCTGTTTTGGATCGTGACATATAAACCACTAATCTTTTATAGTTGTTTATTTTTTAACAATGATGTTCTATTTTTTTGTTTTAATAGAATATTTATATTTGCTAGAACAAAGAGAAATAATTTTTTTTATACTTGATAAGTGTTGATACTCAATGGAGAAGTTGATTCCATTTTGTATGAACGAATGAGTACATACTTATTTACCAATAAAAAATATCTATTTGTAATAATTTGAGTCTATTTGTTCGTCTTTCTTTATTAGTTTACCAAATCTATAGATAAAATAAGTACGATTAATCCAATATGAATATTATAAATTGTAACACTCCGTATTTTTGGGCTACAATTTAAACCATCATTCCTATGTGTATAAACTCTAATCCCATGATTTGTATAATATTATATGTGTCATGATCATTTACCTAGTGTGTAAAGTACTTTCGAGGTGAAGAATTTTCATAGTAAACACTTAAAGTGAAGTGGTGTTAAGAACTTTTGATTCAACCAAATTTTGATATTTGATCCTACAAGGATCGATTTTGAACATGTACAACTTATAGAATATATGAAATTTTGGAGCTCAAGACCCACCAAATTATATATAATTGAGTCCTCTTTTCAACGCATCTTAATTTGGTTTAATCCAATATCCGAGCAAAAAATTATGAGCATTTTCGCGAGGAACCAGTGAGGGCCTGTAATTTTGACGTGGCACTGAACTTGTGCTCTGCGATTTCGCCGTGGCACGGACCTATGTTCAGAAATGCTAAAACCCACGTTTCTCTTCAGTTTTTTCGAGGTTAAACAAGTCACTTACGTCCTAAACAATACAATGACTGATATAAATGTGATTTTATCATTTCATAACCCTAAATACAACAAATAGACGGTCCCTTTTCCTCTCAAGTTCTCAAGAACACCAAGCAAAGGTTTCTTTAAAGAATTCACCTCCTAAGGTTCCAAATCCAAGTTCCCTTTCAAGAAATCATTAAAATCATGTATGTGGAATATTCATACATGGGTTTCTTCCACCCATTGAGTCCCAAGAATTCCTTATTTTACAAGTATAAACCCTTTTTCTCTCTCTTTATGAAATTTCAATTTCAAGTATAAATTTACTCAATTTTCTCTTAATAGTTTTGAATACAAACCATGATAATATGTTTCCCGCGTGTGAATTATGTTCTTATATGATTTATAAACTGAGTCACATATATCATGTTCAGCTGACCCATGTTAATCTTCAATTTATGAATTGTCCATCTCATGATATACTCACCATCATTATGATTAGTTGTGATGGCTTACGTTCATGGGTAATGAACACCCAATACCTAGGAAAATCATATTTATCCTTGTTACAGATTACAAGTTATTCAGATTAGGCTTGTATTGCTAAATTTTAGAATAATGTCATAATAAGCACTTATCAGTACCAAATCATGTTAAACGAATAATAATACCAGTTTCAATCAGTTTGGGGTAACACTTAGTACCGAGTGAATGCAAGGATGGCAGCTCCCCCATCAGTTAGGCATAAGTCGTTAGTAGCAGCCCCTAAGTTTCAGACCGATGGTGCCACCATAGATTATGAGGGTTCCCCCATAAGTATAGGCATAACACCCTATTCCTTTCGGACATCGGCCCTATGGATCTACACCATCAGTGTTAGTACTAGTGGAAAAGTATCGACACCCTTCCAACTGCGGTTATAGGTTAGACCCTGATTAAATCGAATTGGGGCATGTCGATTGTCATTAGCTCCTACAGTTTTAGTCATGTATTTTTTTATATTAGCATAGGTTTGCATGACCAAGTGTTCAATTTATCATTTATTTAGTTATTCAGTTTTATAGGTTATTCAGCACATGCTTCACTTGGTCTTGGATTAATTTTGCACGTTCATGCATTCATGCTTAGTATTCATACATGATCCTAAGTATGGTTTTACCACCAATTCAGCTTGAACTTGAGATTTGCATATGGTGTTTGTGTTTCTACCAGTTTTCAGCTTACAAAAATGTTTTCAGCTCATGATATAGAAATTTTAATAAGTCTTACAGCTTTTACATACAACCATGATTTAAATGCACATTTCAGCAAATAACTTATGCCCTCAGTTTTAAAGCATACATTAAGTATTTTAATGATTAGTACATATCTCACATACTCAATACATTCCAAAGTATTGACCACATATATGTGTTTGTGGCTACATTCCTTTATGATGTAGGTACAAGAGGTAGCCCACACATCAGGGTCAGACAGTTCATAGTATTCAGCCAATAGGTGATGAGTTCTCATATTTCAAAGACTCAAGTCAGTTGCAGTTCTTGCATTGTATTTTTCTTATTCGTATGTATAGATTTAGGATAGTTGGAGGCATGTCCCATCTACCTATAGTCAGTATTAATATAGGCTTCATATATGGTTAGTTAGAGTCAATATTTGTAATTTAAGTTCCTCTCTCTCTCTCTCTCAGACTGCAGTGTAGTAAATATTGATCAGTTATATATTAAAATAACTTATCTCATGTTGATTATGCTTCCACTTAGTTAGTTAGCATTTATATATATTTACATATATATATACATACATACATACATGTATGTATGTATATATATGTATGTATGTATTTATATGTATATATATATATATTTACATATATATATTATTAAATCAATTGCTCAAGAATCATACCAGTACATGGGTTAGCTTAGGATCATTTTTCATTATAAGCACTATTTTACGACTCTAGGGTGGTCTCGGGTCGTGACAAACTTTGTACCAGAGCACAAGGTTCAAGTGCCCTAGGGTGTCTATGAAGCTTGTCTAGTAGAGTCTTGCAGAAGGTATGGGGACATCTATATTTTTCTTTAAGAGTCTACGGGGCTTTGAAGAAATGTTTCTCTTCTTTCATATCTCAAATTATGCAGTAGAGATGTTGAACTTATATAAATTCTTAGATTGCTTTATCCATGCCATCTCTGTCTTATTTTTAAGGTACTAGAAACAGTCAAACTTAAGTTCCTACTAATAGATTTGTCTCAGACAGTTATGGGGTTGCATGTGGTCTTAAAAAGATCATATCAGTGCCCATAAGTTCCAAACTTTGAATGAGTTCATTCTTATTTATGGAAATCATGTATTGATCCAAAGTAACATATGCCCTCAGATCCCTTCTTAGAATCCCATGACAACATATGATCCAGAGTTAGAAACATGAACCCCAAAAGTTTAGAAGAAGTAAAGTGGGGATAGTGTTTATCTGAATTTTATAGATTATGTATCTATGGAGTCATAAAGGTGTTTTATAGTTTGTTTAATATCACTTTGAGAGAGATTCTTAGTTAAGAGAGACATAGAGTATGTTAATGCTTTAGTCAGGATAGAGATTAGGCGGTGACCGCAATGGTAGAGGAGCTTGATAAGGTTGATTATGTTCATAAAGGTTTGTGTAGATTAATGTTTCATGATTCCTATCCTGTAGTACTAAGTTAGTATAGTTCATTAAAAATTTTGTGATATCCATGTTAAGTGTTAGAATCTTAGTTTGAATTGTGGATGATTAAGCTAATAGAAAGAAGAATTTTAAATTCTAGATAGTATGAACTCAGGGTATGGTGATGCTCCTAAGGATTCTAAGTTAGTAAGTCTTTAAGTTATTATATGATGACTATTGGGGCTATAGAAAGTTAAGAGTTCTATCTCCAAAAGAAGTACTAGTTGTGGGTTTTACACTTTAAGATATAGTCTTTAAGGGTGAGTTTATTATTTACGTGTATTATTATATCACGGGCTCTAGAGTAGAGTGGAAGGAGTTTATTTTAGAGTCTTGCAGACTTAGAACGATGGCTTAAATCTAGGTGTGAGATAATAGTACAAGGAACCAAGTCAGGTTTTCAGATTCTATTAGTGATGCTAATGAGTTCTAGAACTACAGTAGAGGAGGAAGCTACCCGACTCATTCCTATATTGGTACAATTTTCTTGTGCTTCAGTCATTATGACATCTACTTATGCCTTACAAGTAAGATCTATGATCGTAGCTCAAATTCATAAACTTCATAGAGAATCATGTATGTTCCCAGTTCCTTGTATAAGGAGTTCTAGTTTACTCAGAATTACTAATCATATTCAATGAATTTATGATCTCCAAACTCAGGTCATGCAACTCATGACTCATGTACTCATGCTTTACAGTATGCTCTGTTCCCATAACTCAAGGTGCACCCTTAATGACAAGTGAAAATTTGCATTATTTCGTGTACATCCTCAGTTTGGATCTCTTAATGAATCCATGTCGTTAATACTCTATTCCTCGGGCCTCAGTTAAATGTCAAAGATATACATAGTATTCTTTCATGCTTCAGGATCTCATGTTCTAACCTTTCAGTGACCTCTACCAATGTAAAAATAGTGGTAATAAAAATATATGAACAATGGTTTAGATAGGAGAGCATAATTTTTCTTTATTAGAAAAATATTGTTGTATACTGGTTTTATCTAAGGCTATAAGTATAAAGGAAGATTGAGGCAAAGCTTTGGTATATGTCATGTTTAGTTGAGAATTCCATGTGTGTCTTCTTAAGGATAGGTCATGAAAGTGGTTATCGATAGAGGTATTAGGTAGTATGAGGAAATTTCCTAGGTGGGTTAGTTGATTAGAAGTTCATATATGGTTATAATGATAGGTTTGTTTATTATGTTGGTATTTAAGTGGACGAATGCTTTTACATCTTTAATGTCTTATCTAGGTGTCATGTTTCTATCACTTTCCATCTTACAAAAATGTTTTCAGCTCATGACATAGAAAGATTAATAAGTCTTACATCTTTTACATACAACCATGATTTAAATGAACATTTCAGCAAATAGCTTATGCCCTCAATTTTAAAGCATACGTTAAGTATTTTCATGATTAGTGCATGTCTGACATACTCAGTACATTCCAAAGTGCTGACCACATATATGCGTTTGTGGCTATATTGCTTCATGATGTAGGTACCAAAGGTAGCCCACACATCAGGATCAGATAGTTCGTAGTATTCAGCCAGCAGGTGATGAGTTCACTTATTTCGAAGACTCAAGTCAGTTGTAGTTCTTGTATTGTATTTTTCTTATTCTTATGTATAGATTTAAGATATTAGGAGGCATATCCCAGCTACTTATATTCATTATTAATAGAGGCTTCATAGATGTCCAGTCAGAGTCAGTATTTATAATTTAAGTCTCTCCCTCTCTCAAATTGCAGTGTTGTAAATATTGATCAGTTATGTGTTGAAATAACATATCTCTTGTTGATTATGCTTCTTCTTAGTTATTTATCATATATATATATATATGTATGTATATATATATATATATATTATTAAATCAGTTGCTCAAGTATCATGCCAGTACAGGGTTAGCTTGGCATTACTTGACATTCTAAGCACCGTGTTACGACTAGGGGGTAGTCTCGGGTCATGACATAAATATATTTAACAAAAAAATTTTGTTTGTTTCCACCTCAATCTGAAATATAGTATTTAGTGCTAAAACCTAGGTTTGTTTCCGGAGAATAATAATAACAGATAATTGTAGCTTTTAGAGACTATCCTCTACAACTGTAGCTACGTGGAAGCTAGACACTTCTATGATCCTAGATTAACATAATAATCTCTAATTAGAGCCTCACGAAAACAAAAAATAAGCCTAATTCTTTTTTTATTTAATGTATATTTGTTCTTCAAAATTTTCTTTTCGAAGTCCTAGAGAGGAAAATGCATTTTGGGTTGTCATATAATGCGACTTGTTTGACATATTAGGTCATATGATATTTTCATGATCTCTCCCCCATCGAAATATCCCTTTGTTTCTCCAAAAACATTAAATTGAATCACTAAAAATTGAAAGCATGAAGTGTAATTAGAATCATTTTTTAGGAGATCCATATTTCTATTTTCAATTATAAGAAGTTATGGTTTTCTTAGTATGACTAAAAATAATAAGCATCCGGGCTCCAATTAGAAAAAAAATATGATTGGTAAAATTTGTTTTTCATATTTTTATTATTTATAATGAGATCCTAAATGTCAGGCAAAGTTATCTTAACTCTAATAATTACTTGTATAAGATGAATTTAAAAAATATAAAAAATAATAATGAAAACATTAGTCCTCCATGTACAAATTCAGTTATAGGATTCTTTACCCAAAGTAGAGCATAAACTTAAAAATTTGATATAGACCCATTCAAGAATAAGAAAGTACCATTCTGGTTGAAATTAAATCTCAATGAAGAACACATCAATGAAAAGTTAATTCAATAAGCTTAATGATCGATTTATATAACTTATAATTATATAATGGAAAATCAAAAATATAAAAAAGAAATCAAAATGTGTCTTTATTAAAAAATCAAAGAAAAGTCCTTTCGTTAGAAGTAAGAAAGAACTTTTCTAGAGAATAAAAAAGAGAGGATTAGAATTATACATTTATTCACAATTCTTTTGGATCGTATTCATCAAAAGGAACATGTATGATTTCTAGTAGATATAATTTTATCCTAATCAATCAACTTTATTGAGAAGGATTGGCAGAGAATTACGAGCAGAGTTCAATCAAGTTATTCGTTTTATTTTATATCTCAGTATCGAGGATGAGACCATATAGCTACATCAATGTATAAATGCTCCTATGAGCTGGGTAATGCATGGGATGACTATTTATGATTCTTTGAAAGTATGTGATTAGATATACATAAAGTATGCATGAGATTAGCTACTTCAGTAAGATCTTTTATCATGGGTGGAGGAGAAATTATCTAACGTCTAGCATTTCTCAAGTTTGGTGTTGATGAGGTTTTTCTAAGACAAAAAAGAGACTATTTTCATGAAAATGAATGGGTTTATATAAAATAATGTTATAAGTATTTCGAAATAAGCTATACCAACTGAATAAACTACATCTTTTAAAAATTCATTCTAACCCTATAGAATTTTTTGACATATTGATGCATAAGATTGGTGGATGGAACTAGTCATATAAATAATATATTCAAATTCAATCCCTCTTGTTTGAAAGGAATTCCTACATATCTAATAATAAAATTTGGGTTATTTATAGGTGAGATAGTGAGAATCTATGTGGGTATCATGTAATTTGAATGGCTTAAAATAATTAACTGACTTAGTTGAACTATCTTTCCCTAATTTGCTAGCATGATTAGTCCAAATTATATTTTAAAATGACTTATCGAGGATGCAAGTAGATGATTTTACTCCTTTTTGATAATTTTGAGTCATATTATAATGATATTTGATGAAAAATTAAGATTCTAATAATATGTGGGTAAAAAAAAGAGTCTATGTTGATTGTGAAATATTAAAGAGGTAAATTTAAAATGACAATTGAAATAATTCTTGATAAGAAATGCATTCTTTGGAGTCGTACTTATTAATATTGGATTAGGGTTTAACATCTGCACTTTTATGTATTGTATTTCACATTGATCGGAGTGACATACCTGTCCAACATTATATGAATCAAAGTGACACGCCTTCCCAATGTTCTATGTATCAAAATGGTATGCCTTCTCGATAAGACTATTTTTGGAGTGGTGTTACATGCCTCTCTTCTATATGTATCAGTGAGTGTATACATACATATGTATTACATTCTTTCATTCAATCCTCTTATTTGGATTATACAAAGTTTTATTTGCTGTATCTCTGCTAGTACGTTTCTAATTGGTTCTATATAAATTTATAGGTTTAGGTGTAGAATTAGTTAGGGCTAACCGGCGATGCTACTTTGTACATGTGTATTTGTGCTCACACTTGTTATTTTCGCCTTTTTATGCATATTTAGAGTCTAATGCTTTTGGCTATTAATTTGTGTAATGACCTGATTTGCAAAATTTTACTTTTTATGTATTTTTATAATTTCATCCTTCCCTATAGTTGTTATATATTGATTTTGGGGTGTGGGGATAGTTAGCACGGTTCCTAATGCCTTTGAGAGAGTTTTGAAAGAGTTTGAGGTATTTTGGAGCTTTAAAAGTTCCATAATTAACTTTAGTCAATATTTAATTTTTTGAGCGTCGGATGGTAATTTGGAATGTTTCATTGGATCCATAATATCAAAGTTGAATTAGGAGAGAGGTTGGTTTTGGTTCAGAGTCTTTAGTTTGTATTTTGATCCTCCTTTGAATAACTAGAAAAAATTATCTTAAAAGGGCCTCGGAGGTTAATTTGTTGAAAATAACTTTTTTCAAATATATGTCATTTACATTGAGACTATAATGTCAAAAATAACCTAGTAGCATATATGGTTTACTTTTGTGGAGTCCCAAACCAATTCCTAGGCTCCGTTCGAAAGTTTTGAAGGCATGTAAATTTAGTTAGTTTACTGATATTGTTTCATGCCAGATCCTTTTTTCACGAATGCAAGCCCTTGGTCACAAATGAAACGAAGTAATTCTCCATTCATCACAAACGTGACAAGGTTATCGCAAATGCAAAATCCTGATTTATCGATGTTTGCAAATGCGAAGGGTTAACTGCATTTGCGAGGTACTGTTCACAAAACAGTATAACTTCTTCATTTTCATAATTTTTCACTATTTTTTAGACTTTAAGCATCGATTTTGGGAAATTTTTAGGATTTTCATCACCATTTGAGCTTGATCAAGCTCCAAGACCTTAATTTTAATACTTTGCATTGATTAAATCATCAAAATGCTCTTTAATACTAGTTTTAACGTGGGATTGAGAATTTTTTTGGAAAATCTTAAAAATATTTTTTCCTTAATGAGACCTTATTTTTAACTCATTTTTGTAGAGTTTTAATCTGTACATTTCTTTAACTTTGGGGAATGGTTCTCTAAAATAAAATTCTTATTTTACCCCTTTTATTTTCAAACTTGTTTTTCAAACCCATTTTGAACCTGACTCAATTATGGGCAAAATGGGTATGGATAGATTTCTCTTAATGTGTAGATGTTATATTTGATTGTTATGGCCGATTCTGAGACCGTTCATAAGGGGAAGGCTCCATGTTGAAAGACTAGCTTAGATTTCATCACTTTGAGGTAGGTTATGACTTAACTAGATAGTTAATGAATAAGTAAGTCGAGCTATGGGTTTGGGAAAATAATTATAGGATATGATTTTTGAACTATTATGTATTGTGTGATTCTCGTGAGGTAGATTATTTACTATTGTTGTTGACTTATGATAATATATACTACGTGTTTTTCATGCGGAGACTTTATTTAATATCACTGGTTTTATTTGTGCATTTGACTACCTTACTTCTTAATGTAGTGCCTGTGCGGGGGGGCGGGGGCTTGAATAGATATTATAGGCCTTTTTGAACACTATTTTCCTTTATCATAAAAAAAATTTCTGAGTTATGCCTTGATATGATATTAATAATGTTATACATGCATGTTTATTCCAACGGTGTTCATCTAGAAACTTACATCATGAATTATTAACATCTTGAGTTGATTCCTGAGCTCATTTGTATATGTATTTAATGGATTAGATATCTTCGTACTATTTTATTGTGAGTATTTTATCCTTATTTCATACATATACATTCATGAAATATTGGTACCATTAAGGAATATTAGGTTTTGAAAAAAAATGAGACACTTTTGAAAATGCCTAGACCGAGGGATATATCAATCGGGTAGATTTTGACATGGGATCAAGATTGGTGAAACTTTGAGATAGTATACTACTTGTGAACCCTTCATGATCCTATTTTTGGAGTATTAAGACTTGATATGTGTATACAAAAAGTAATGTGATGACTTTCAACTATTCACTTCATCATCCATTGTCTTGCACCCATTTACACATCATGTGTTGTTTTTACGTGTTAATTGTCGTGCATTTAGCTTCTACTTGTGTGTATACTTGTCCTTTTTTCTATGTGAGATATCATTTAAGATCTTTTCTTCTTACAGGTTGTGTGCTCATAATATATTATTTAGTTATCATATTTCCTACTTTTCTTAGTCGGCCTATGATACCTAATGAGTACAAGTGGACCGTACAGACTCCTGCTATGCCCTTTTGGTACAAATTTGTTGCAATCTGAGACTACACCGTATTTGTAACACGGTACTTAGGATCACAAGTGACCCAAGCAAACTCATGGCCTGGAAAAACACTACGAATATCAACAATAGTTGATAGATACACTTAAGAGGAAGTTGAAATAAATAATGAAATAAATATTCAAAGAAATCCAATCAACATTAACCATGTTTGAGATCACAAGTTGAACATCTAACTATAAGTTTGAAAAAGATCTACTAAGATGAGTTGTTGGGACAAGCCCCATCTACCTCTAACTATATAAAAATTGGAAACGACAAAGACAAAATGAAATAATATAATGACTCTGATCCTCTCATGATGAGGACTCATCAAAACTATTGTTACTGATATAGTAAGAGATCATATTATGTGTGATCCAGATGATGAGCATCAAAATCTATTCTATATGACAATATAGCTCAAGAGAAAGTATGTGATTGTTTTATGAATTTACTAAGTATGTGAGATATAAAAGTAATTGATATAAGCTGAGCATGGTATATATAACATAACAAACTAATGCAAGACCAAGTAATAAACATGTACTACGTAATAAACTAAATAACTAAATACAAAGTCATGCAAGATTCTGAATCTGAACTGTAAATTGTAGACTATGGGAGCTACTAATAACCGACATACCCTAACCTGAGCTAACAGGGGTATAACCTGTAACCCCAGCTAGATGAGTATTCAGTCTTGTCAAGGTTAAAAAACTTACTAGAGTGGATGATGTGCCATGGTTTCATGGTACTTTTGATGCTGAAAAACAGGAAATTATACAAGTACTTAGGTATTTTTGTTAGATGTGATTTGTTTTTTGTTGGTTTTAGAGGAAAATAGAGTTCAGAGCAGAGACTAAGAAAAAGGGATGATATGAAGTTGAAAGTGTTACCTATGGGCCATAGGTAGTACCTACAGGCTCGTAGGTAGTACCTGTGGGCCCGTAAGTAGTACCTATGGGCCCGTGGGTTGACCACGTAGGTTGTTCCTGAAAAGTTCTGAAAGTTGCTGACTTGTTTTGACCCCTATGAAGACTACTTACAAGGTGTAGGTACTACCTATATGTACCCATTATGGGTATGGTTTTGAATACCTGAAGACACCTCTGATTTCTACGACCCATAGTTCCGATTTTGATTTCCTGCTTTGTTTAGGATATGGTTTCTGATGTATTTATAAATACCCATTGGATGTTTCATTATTATTTTATGCACTTTATACACTTTTAACATTGTTTTGAGTTCTAAGATACACTTTTGATCTTGGATTCTTTTTCTTGATTTTAGTGTTTGATATTGAAATGAGATTTTGATTTTCATTCTTAATTATTCACGATATCATTTGTGTTCTTTTACCTATGAATTATATGTGTGTTCTTACGATCATGATCAGATAAACCCCATAACTAGGGTTGTGGGAACCCTAATAGAGTAATAAAGCCGAGGAAGTGCAAAGTCATTCTAAATTGGTGTTCTTGCATGTGTTGTGATTTCTTTCATATTGATTGCTTTCTTGATGGTTGAAAATGTTATTAACTCACCTATATTTGATACTAAGTCGATAGCGAAGTTGAGATTAGGAAAAAGAGATCACAACAGTAATTTGAAGTTATCAAACTTCATCTAATTAACTTGAGACCGAGAGAAGATAGTTAATCTAGGATCTATAATAAGGGTTAGTAATGTGACACTCTAAGCTAGAGAGGATATAAGTGAAATTCACCCAAACCAAGGTAGAGAGATTGTTAGATGATACATAACTTGTTATTAAATTCTACATGTAAGCATCAAGAGTTTTTGACAAGCACAATAATTCTGTGGAGTTAAGAAACTAGGGGGAACACAATCCTATTGATCGTCCCATATTGATAACAACCCTACTTTTCCAAGCATTGTTACTACTACTACTATTCTTACAAAGCCCCCATTTATTTTCTACACTTTCTAGATACATCAACAAGAACGTGACAAACGTTCGTCCTATTCTCTGTAAGATCTACCCCAACTTTATTGGGTTCTATATTTGACAAGCTACCGTGTTATACTTTTTAGAAGGTGTAATTTTAGAGACATCAAATTTTTGCACCATTTCCGGGAAATAAAATTGTAGATTCATTAATTGAGGTTGTTAGTTTTTCTATTTTCTACTATTTTAAAGGCATACGACGGTGTATGCCTAGTACTCAGAGTTAAGGTAATCTACTAACTCCACTCAATCCTGAGTTTGAGCGAACCTTAAGACAAAATTGTAAGATGGATTATCATGACCTGAGATTGCCCTTAGTCATAAAATGGTGGTTAGTGATGTGTTATATAAATATATCACTTTTGACACTTCAAATGAGAAAAATATGCAAGTTTCTAAGGCCTTTTTGTGAGATATGATCCATTTCGGGTATGTTTTGCAGGAAACCATGTTTTGGATGCTAAGTTCATAAATATGTGAAAAAGGTGTTTTGGCCACATTTGGAGCAATTATGGATGATCAGGATGTTTTTCGGCTTGATCGTGATCAATTCATGTACGAGAATCAAAGAAGAGCTGAAAAACTGACTCCCAAAACTTACAAAGTTAACTCACTAACTGCAGGTAGGACCTATGGACCGTAGGTACACAAAGTAGGTGACATAAGTCCAACATTCTAAGAGTTGACTTGCAGGAATTTTTCCCATTCGAGTTTTTACCGACCCCCGAAGCCAGACCACAGGTACAACTTGTGCCCATGCCCAAACCGCAGGTGCAGACCACATGTGGCTACCAACCCTATTTTATACTAGTTTGTTTGGGCTTTGTTTTTAGGGTTTTCTCATGTACTATAAGTACCTTTTATGTAATTTTTAGTAGAAGTGACACACTTTTGATACTCAGAAACATATTTTGATTCCAAGATCTGTCTTTGATCTTGGAATTCCCTTGTATTAACTCTAGTTAATTAATCAAGTTACGATTTTGGATTTTTATTCATCTTATTATTGTGATTTTGTCTAAACTTTCAATTATGAATATCATTAACTTCTTCACAAGAATGAGCGGCTAAAATCCCATAGCTAGGGTTATGCAAACCCTCACTGATTGACAAAGTAGGGGAAGTGTGATTGTTGAACGGAACCAATACCCATAGCATGCATTGCCTTATCTTCAGTATAATAGTTGTATTAGTAGTTGCAAATGTTAGGATCCCTCCTAGATATTGCTACTTACTCCCAAAGAGGAGTAGTGATTAGAAAAAGATAATGGCAATAGTAATTTGAGGTTTAACTGTTGATCCACATTACTAGGTAATATCTAAGTAAGATGGTTAGCTTTAATATAATAACTAAAAACTCACAAGGTAATAGTCAACTAGGACTAAGATAAGGGTTAGTAATGCGATATCATGAGACTCAAAAGGTAAAGCGTGAAATCTTTTTCCTCATCTAAAAGACTGTAAAAGGTACATAACTTATCAGTTTTAGATGCAAGGTATTGGGTTAGTTCAACATAGCATGATAATCCTATGGAGTTGAGAAGCTAAGAGGAATGCAATCCTAGTGTTCACCTACAACTAATTACTGATAATGCTCAACTTACACGTCAATTTAGTGCAAGGTGGTCGTCGTCAATATATTTACCCAACTTTGGATTCGGGGTCGAATCCACGAGGAATAATGTGAGTAGCGATTAAATAAATTTGAAACTATAGCTACAAGTTAAATTCAAACAAATGATACGAAAAGATAAAATGGGGTTTTTAATGATTGAACAAAAGTTATTAACACTTCAATTCGCCTTAGAACTCAAAGCTTAAACTGCAATATTTCAAATCAATGATATAGAGAAACTAGAGTTGTGATCAATATGATTAGTAATCCTCCATTGAATAATAGTTGTAGTACTGGATTCTCATGACTTGTGGAAAACATCAAATTATCAGTATCGACAGTTCATCTAAGTGTTTTTAAACCTACCTAGATGTTGAGTTCCTTAATTCTCTCGAACTTAGGAACCTTCTATTCACACCGATTTTATTTTGAGTTGATTAATCTTGTTACAACATTAATCATTTGATGGGAACTTAACATTCCCAAATCCTTGTTGATAATTCACTACCTTTAGTTTATTTCTCAGTTCGAGCAAATCAACATAAGGCGAGATCTATTGTTTGCAACCAATAAAAGATAATTAATACAAAAGAATTATCAAAATATTCCCATAATCACTCAAACCCTAACCAACTATTAAGACAATACAAGAGTAATCATAGATCCCACAAACCTAGTTGTGGGTTTTAGTTCCACATGAAAGAGAAAACGGTAACAATAACTGAATTCATAATTCAAAGTGATTAAACTTACAAAAGATGTAGTCAGAAATTGATTCTCTTCCCAAATTCAAGAAGAATATCCCACAAGTAAATCAAAGAATTGAAAATTGAAATCCAAGTTTAGAGACCAAAGAGAAGTAAAGTAGTCTTTGAAATAAGTTCAAGATGTCCAGTGCCCTAATAAAACCTAAGAACTTTTCCTTAAATACCAAGATCTAAATTGGGAATCAAATCACAGAATACAAATTTTTCTTGCACAGCTGATGACGAAGTGTGACGCCTTATTAGGAGTTTGACGACTTATCAGACATTGTCGTCAGCTCCTCCTCCAAGTTTGATGATTTTTGTCGTAGGCTGACGGCAACTCCTGATGGCTTATCAGGACTTTGAGGACATATTAGGCAATTTCATCACTTCTCCACTTTAAATCTCATGTATTGCCTTAGGCTGACGGCATTCTAGATGGCTTATCAGAATTGTGACGACTTATCAGAGATGTCGTCACACTTCTACTCCAACTTTCTCACACTGTCTACAGCTGACAATGACTCTAATAACTTATCAAAATTTAATGACCTATTAGACAAGTCGTCAACTACACTTTCATGGCCACTTGTTCCAAATTCACCTTTTTTGCTCTTATTGTCTTTGGTTTTCTTACATCTTGACTTTCCTACATTATCAAAGAAAAAGAAATCAAAAATGACAAAAGTTGCTTAAGACTTTACAATTATTTCTAGTTAAAAGCCTCAAATATGTTAGCATTAGCTCACACATCAACACCCTCAACTTAAAACAATTGTTTCTCCTCAAGCAACTTAAACATAACTAAGAGGATACAAAGCATATTCGGCAGTCAATCATCCATTTTAGCTCAAAACATATTTACATCTCCAAGGTCAATCATCTCAAACTCAACTATGTATATTACTGAAAAGCAACAATGCAACAAAAAGGAATCAATATATGGCATCAACTTAGAAACAACAACCATGCATGTATCAATATTACACTACCCAAACAAGTGAGCAACTACCAACATAACCAGTGTGACCTTACAACAAAGAAGTACCTCCTCACTTATATATGAGCTCAAGCATGTCAATGCGGGGACGGTCAAGAGACACTCACTCACAGAAAGAAGTTCCAGTCAATGTATGCCAAATACCATAAGCTTTCCCTTATTTTCATTACCGAAGCTTTCAGACAATTAAGTTAGGATCACTATAGGACTTTTCTTCAGCTTGCAATGTAGGCTTGGGGCTAGTATGATACACAAGGATATTTAAAGTAACTAAGACTCCTTGGCACTACACTATTTTGGGGTCTCACTTATCAACCTTTACCTTATTTGTCCCTTTCTTGATTAAAGCACATTCAAGCTGGGTGCAATTTTAATTCATTCATTTACTTTTTTTCACAACTTTTCTTTTTTCATTCTTTTTCTATCACACCCATTCTTGCATATTTTTTTATTACCCTTCTTCATACTCACTTTACATCACGTACCCCTAAGATAGACACCCCTAAATTAGGCTATTTGCCTAAGTCAAAGTGGATAATATCCAAGGAGGACCAGGGCCAAAACAAGTTCATTGTGATACAACTGAGAAGGTGATAGGTATAATAAAAAGAATAGGCATTCAGGCTCAAAATCAGGATCAAGGGATATTATTCACACATAGAAGGTCATTTAGGCTAAAAGTGGACTAGTATCAACAACGTCCTATGATCCTTTCCTAACCGCTATCTTACAACCAAGGCAAGACCAATCGGGAAAATTCTGGATTTAACACATAACGGGAACTAGGTAGCACCTCACACACATGGCACAAACTTACATCACAAGCCACTACCCATTTGGTTCATGCAATTATTTGCAGTGATTATCATGTCCCTAGTACTAATGCCATAAAAAGATTCACAATAGTCACATATAGATACACATCACACAATTACCATATAGAAAATTGGAGAGGTATTTATTATTCCAAGAAAAATCAACAAAAATATGTCAATTGTCCTAGATACTTATTTTTTTCCCAGTTAACCACAACACATCCCAAAACAAACACAATAAGCCTAAACATGTCGTCTCTACTAGGACCAAGACTCTGGGGAAAAGTGGCACGGCAATAAAAACCCCAAGAGGACATCAACAACCAGAAGTAGCCCTACCCTAAACTTAAAATGATGCAATGCGTCAAACCAAAACAATAGAGTTAGAAACATACCTATGGCACCATGGGTGAGAAGATTTGATGCCAATCATATAATACGAATACAAACAACAAAATACCTTAGGTTGCCTCCCAAGAAGCGTCTAATTTAGTATCGCAGCACGATCCAACTCAGTTTTTTCCTCCACCTTGAGGATATGAATTTCACCCCCAACTTAGAGTCCATCTTCTTGCCTCGCTCATAGGGGGTGGTACAAAAATTAAGAAGTCGAATAATGGATTGAGCGTGGTAAACCACTCGGCCTTAAAGTGAGGTGTGTTTTTATGTTGCTTGTCTAATGTAAAATCAAGAATATAGGATTCTTGTTCCTCATCTTCACACTCGTCTACTATTTTAAATAATTCCACAGACAAGAGATCATCTAAATATAATGTAGAAAAGTTCTTTGAATGAGGCCCAATCAATCCTACTTCAAAATTTACACTATCTACTACACACTCACTTTTATTCATCTTCTCAACATCTTCACTTCGAATTGGGCTAGAGTCTTTATTAGAGATTTTCTTGGTTTCTTCTTTTGCCTTTAGCACCATGTCCTCAATATTGGCATCATCTCTCATGGTTGGTTTGGTTGGTTGGGAAATCACTGAAGGTTGCTCAACATCAAGCTTAACATCAATATAGGGTTCTTGCTCCTCATCTTCACACTCTTCCATTATTTTAAATTATTCCACAGACAAAATATCATCTAAACATAATATAGAAGAATGTTTTGAATGATTGACCTCTATATCCATCTCCTCATGAATGATTAAATTTATGTCTTGACGTATATCACATACGATATCATACATTTCTTTCTGGAGATCCAATATTCATTGAAACATAGCTTCATGCCACTCTTTCTGATGCTTTGTTCTTCCTTTTCTTGACCATAAGACCTTTCAAACTCATAAGAAGAACTAAAATTTAGGTTAACGCAATAGGGGAGGGGGCATTTAGGCAATCACTCCAATTTTCATCTTTACCACCACATAAAGAACAATCATACTCCCAGTAGGATGGAGATGGTGCACATATCTCTCTCCGGGGAGCATATCTACAATCTTGCCAAAAGTGAGGTCCATCACAATATGGGCATAGATCATCAAGATAAGATTTCCAACCACCAAGCTCAAGTTCATTCCACGATGCCATGGTAATAAGTAAACTAAAATAAAAATCTACCTAACACAAGAAGTAAATGAAAACTAAAAACAAATATTTACAAGTTTGAATTCAAGCAAGTAGGCTAAAATTCCAAAACAGGTTAATACGCCAAATTATTCCCCGGCAACGACGCTATTTTTTATAACGCTCAACTTACACATCAATTTAGTGCAAGGCGATCATCATCAATATATTTACCCATATTTGGAGTCGGGGTCGAATCCACGAGGAACAATGTGAGTGGTGATTAAACTAATTTAAAACTATTGCTACAAGTTTAATTCAAACAAATGATATGAAAAGATAAAATGGGGGTTTTTAATGATTGAACAAAAGTTATTAACACTTTAATTTGCCTTAGAACTTAAAGCTTAAACTATAATATTTCAAATCAATGATATAAAGAAACTAGAGTTGTGATCACAATGATTAGTAATCCTCTATTGAATAATAGTTGTAGTACTAGATTCTCATGACTTGTGGGAAACACCAAATTATCAGTATCAACAGTTCATCTAAGTTTTTCTCAACCTACCTAGATGTTGAGTTCCTTAATTCTCTCGAAATTAGGAAACTTCTATTCACACTGAGTTTATTTTGAGTTGATTAATCTTATTACATCATTAATCATTAGATGGGAATCAACATAAGGTGAGATCTATTGTTTGCAACCAACAAAAAATAATTACTACAAAAGAATTATCAAGATGTTCTCACAATCACTCGAACCCTAACCAACTATTAAGACAATACAGGAGTAATCATAGATTCCACAACCCTAGTTGTAGGTTTTAGTTTCACATGAAAGAGAAAGCGATAACAATAACTGAATTCATAATTCAAAGTGATTACACTTACAAAAGATGTAGTAAGAAATTGATTCTCTTCCCAAATTCAAGAAGAATATACCACAACTAAATCAAAGAATTGAAAATTGAAATCCAAGTTTAGAGACCAAAAAGAAGTAAAGTAGTTTTTGGAATAAGTTCAAGATGTTCAGCACCGTAATAAAACATAAGAACTTTCCCTTAAATACCAAGATCTAAATTAGGAATCAAATCACAAAATACAACTTTTTCTCGCACAGCTGACGATAAAGTGTGATGCCTTATCAAGAGTCTGATGGCTTATCAGACATTGTCGTCAGCTCCTCCTCCAAGTTTGATGATTTTTGCCTTAAGATAACATCAACTCCTGACGACTTATCAGAACTTTGATAATATATCAAACAATGTCGTCACTTCTTCATTTCAAAACTCATGTACTACTTTAGGCTGACAAAATTTTCGACGACTTATCAAAATTGTGATGACTTATCAGAGATATCATCACACTTCTACTCTAACTTCATCGCACTGTCTACAGCTGACGATGACTCTGATAACTTATCAAAAATTTGATGACTTATCAAAAAAGTCGTCAACTACACTTTCATGGCCACTTTTTTCAAATTCACCTCTTTTGCTCTTATTGTCTTTGGTTTTCTTGCATCTTGACTTTCGTGTATTATCAAAGAGAAAGCAATCAAAAATGATAAAAGTTGCTTAATACTTTATACCTATTTCTAGTTAAAAGCCTCAAATGTGTTAGCATTAGCTTGTATATCAATTATAACCAAAGTTAATATTGTTATTTTCTCAAAATTACTAAAAAATCCCTCCATTTACTTTCTAGTACTGCCCGTAGACTTCAACTTCTGATAATTTCAATTCCATGTATTCCCTTGGGATTCGACCCCAACCTTAGTTAGGTTAGTATACCTTGACAATGATTGTATTATTATCTAATAGAAGGTGTTGCTTAGACTTCATTAGTTAGAGCCACAAGTGACCCCAAGCTAACCCATAGCCTGGCATACATTAGAATACTAGAGAAATACCAAAATATTGGGTGGAAGCTAACTGACATAGCTGATAAAAGTAATAATATAAAATTTAATGTTGATCAAAACTGGAAATAAAACTATCTAACACCCGTATATGCTGATAATCCAAATATCTGTCTAAGAACTATCTAACAACCCAATATGCTGATAGTCTATACATCTATATTAAAGCCTCTAAGTCATAATGAGTTATTGGTAATAGCCCCCAACTAACTCCAACTGACTGAAGATAAAATAAAATACTAAAATAACTAACTGATAACTATCCCTTGAATGATGAGGACTCGCCGAAGTAGCTATTGAGTGATATGGAAACATGCTAAATACGGTTTGGGTACTAAGTTTCCAAACCTATTGATGTTCTATAGAAATATAGCACTTTCAATTCTTAAAATGAGGAAAATATGCAAGTTTTTGAGGTTGTTTTGTTAGATATTATGTGTTTTGGGTATGTTTTGCAGGAAATCATATTTTGGATGCTAAGTTTGTGAAAAGGATGAAAAAAGATTTTTTGGGACTTATGAGAGAAATTATGGATGTGCGGGACACTTTCCAGATTGTTCGTGACCAAAACATGTGCAGGAATTGAAGAAGAGCTAAAAAATAACTTCTGACACATGTTAAGTCAACATGTGGACCACATGTAGCACATGTGGGCCGCATATGGGAAAAGCATGTTTCAGAACTCAAAAATCTCGAGAGATGACATACATGATTTTTAGTTCGGGCACATGCGGTCACTACATGTGCCCACCTTGCAAGCCACATGTACCTTATGCGCTCAAGGACAGGGTGCGTGTAGGGACCACAAGTATCCACCGACCATTTTTCTCCTATTTTGTTTGGGCTTTGGTTTTAGGGTTTTCTCATGTACAATAAATACCCTTTATGTGTTTGTAGTAGAAGTGATGCACTCTTGATACTCACAAACATATTTTGATTCCAAGATTTGATTTTAGTCTTGGAATTCCCTTGTAATGATTTTCGTTGATTATTTTAGTTAAAGTTTAGGTTTTTTACTTCTTCTTATTGTGATTTCATCTTATGCTTTCAATCATGAATGTTTTTAATTACTTCACAAGTATTAGTGGCTAAGAGCCCTTAGCTAAGATTGTGGAGTCCTTGGCAGATTGACAAAGTAGGGGAAGTGCTATCGTTATTCTAAACTGATACCCATGCATGCATTGTACTTTATTCACTTTAATAGTATTCTTAATGTGTGCACACATTAGGATCCCACCTATATTATTTATACTTCCTCCAAAAGAGGTGTAGTGACTAGGAAAAAAGAATGACAACTTTAATTTGGAGTTTAACTATCAATCCACGCTACTAGAATTTATCTACGTAAGATGGTTAGATTTTATCTAATAATTAGAGACTCAAAATTTAATAGTTAAATGGGATCAAGATAAGGGTTAGTAAGGAGAAATCCTAAAACTCAAAAGATAAAGGGTGAAATCCTTCTACTCATCCAAAAGACTGTAGAAGTTACATAACTAACCGATTCTACATGCAAAGTATCGGGTTGGTTTAATAAAGCACGATAAGCTTACAGAGTTGAGAAGCCATAGGTAACACAATCCTAGTGTTCACCTACGATTGATTACAACCAAAGTTGATACTCGCCACTTATTCAACATTGATATTCAAATTCCCCCATTTACTTTTCCAGTTTTGCCCGTTGATTACAATAGTTCAGAGCCACAATTCCACGTATTCCCTTGGGAGTTGACCCCAAACTTTATTGGGTTACTATATTTGGCAGCGACCATATCATCTTTTGAGAGGATGTGTAGCTTAGATATCACAAAAGTTTGGCACCATTGCCGGGGAATATGGTGTTGATTTGTGAATTGAAGTTGTTATAGTTTTCGGGTATTGTTTTGGTTGTTGTTCCTCGTTGGGTATACACCGGTGTATACCTAAGACATGGAGTAGAGGAAAAACTTTACTCCCAATGAATCCAAATCCATAGAGGATCCTACAAACACCTAGTAGGATGGTGGAGTAGAAAAAAGATGATAATCCTAAAGGGGTTTGTGATGGTGTACCTCCCTCTCCTCCCGAATGAGTACAGGATATTGTTGATCAATAGACTGTTGAGCTTTATCTCAAGATAAAAATGAGAAGAGAGAAATGGATGAAACTTAGCTATAGATAGGAAGGCAGAGCTAGATAAGCAAAGACAACGAGCAGACCGTCGAACAACACTCAGTGTAATCAGAATAGAGATAGAGGTACACGTATTCAAGTGATGATAGCATACCAGTATGTGCAGTCATATATAGATGATGAAGAATATTTGGGATATGTTAAGCTGACAGAGACTAAAGCCATTATTCCCCCTGTTTTACCCCCAGACATCAAGTTTGACATAACGAGTGCAATGATCCAGCTCTTAAATCTGAATGGTGTTTTTACGGGTTTGCCTGCAGATGATGAAAATATGCACCTTGCAAATTTTATCGGGATCTGTAGTTCACGTACCATTCCAAGCGTGAATCAGGAAGCACTTAGACTAAGGTTGTTCCCCTTCTCACTTATAGGAGAAGCATCTTTATAGTTAGGGGAATTGCCAAGAGGCGCTATTACTACAAGGAACAAGTTGCACATGAAATTATTTAACTGGTTCTTTCTTTCATCAAAGATGTTGCAACATAAGGACAAAATCTCTAATTTCAGGCAACTACAGTCAAGATCTATATGTGAGGCATGGTTCAGGTCCAAGAAGAAGCTGAGTATGGTTCCCAACTATCAGATGTCAAGGACAAGCTTATTGGAGATGTTTTACCCAGCCTTGACCTTATCTCCAGATCCATGTCAAACACCATATCTAGAGGACCTTTTATGAGAATATATTAGGAGTAATCTTTGGAGATGTTAGATCAAATCTAAATCTCACCAAATGAGGGTGACAAACTCGAGAGGCTGAAAGGGATATGGAACATATGATATTGGGGCCTCCTATGACCAAAAAGTAGCTGATGATTTAGTAGCATAAGAAATTACACTGCTAAGAACTGATCTAGGGGTACTAATAAAGCAACTTGCATCAGCTACTTCTGACAAACTAAATATAGTAGAAGTATAAGGTTCAACTTCCAAGGCTTATAAGATAGGATTAGATAAGGAATCAAATTATCTGGATCATCAGTTGGTGGGTTTTTGAGTCCAAGGGAAAGGGAACCAATGTTGGAACTACTATGGGTGATATAGAGACTATTATAGAGAGTGAGATGGTTACTGGAGGAAGAATGATGACTACACAAAGAAGGGATGTAGGTATATTCTACCTAGCAGATGAGATGCAATATCAAGAATAAAATAGATGCTGACTAAGTTGGTAAAGGGTCAAGAAATTAGGAGATCGGCCTTAAGGAGATTAAGGCCGACATTTCATGGTTGACTCAGAAGGTCAAATCTCATGCACCTATTATTAAGAAGTTTGAGGACCATTTTGGTCAGATGTCAGCAACTCTAAATTAGAGGTATCTAGGTACCCTTTCGAGCAATACTGTGGAGAATCAAAAAAATGAAGGTCGTGTTCTTTCCATTACCACGAGGAGTGGTATGACTACTATAAATCCCCCACTACTTGCTCCAAAAGTTGTTGTTAATGAGACACCTATTGTGGAGACAAAAAAGGCAAAAGATTGTGATAATTTAGTATATAAGGAAAAAGGTAAGGGCTCGATCATTGATCAGGAAATAAGATAAATTCTAAAAGTGCCTCCAACTTTTCCTCAGTGACTGAAGTAGAAAAGAGAGGAAGGAAAATTCAAGAAATTCATTGAGATGCTGAAAGAGTTGAGCATGATATTTCTTTTCTCGAGGAATTGGAGTAGATGCTTGGATATGCCAGGTTTATAAAGTAATTGGTCACAATGAATAAATGAGTTATGATTAAGGATGTTGATGGCTTGCACTACTATAATGTAGTCACTACGAGGTCTTTGTCTTAGAAAAAGAGTGACCTCAGAGCATTCACTATACCATGTACTATTGGGTTGTCCTAATTTACTAGAGCCTTATGTGACTTAAGAGCCAACATAAATTTGATGCAGCTGGCCATATTAAAGCAATTGGGTTTGAACCCTTGAAAACCAACTTCAATGCAGTTGTTGATGGATGACCGCACGGTGAAGAAACTTGTGGGAATTTCTTTTGACGTGATTGTGAAAGTTGATAACTTCATATTTCTGACTGACTTTGTCATTTTGGACTATGAGCTTGACACTGAGATGTCTATCATATTAGGGAGACCATTTATGACCATAGGTAGGGCGATGGTTGACATGGAGAAAGGACAGCTGAAGTTCAGAGTCAATGGTGAGGAGGTCATATTTAACATCCAAAAATCAATATAGAATCCTACAGACATGATGGTGGTGTTTGATCAATTGTATTGATTACCCTGAAGGGTAATCCTATAGGTTTCTAGATGAATTATGAGTAATCAAGATACCTGTGTCATGCCAAAATGTTAAATCAAGCGTTGCATGGGAGAAAAATCAGGGAATTTTTGGCGAAGTCTGAGTAACCAACACAGTCATGTCGTGCCGTGATGTTAAATCAAGCACTGAATGAGAGGCAACCCACTATTTTTGTGTTCACTTTTGTTGTTTTTCTTTTGTTGGTTTTTAGCTTATGGGCATACTCGAAATATGGTAAAATTCCTACATCCATCGATTTCCATGTAAGGGGCTAGTGTATCAACCCATAATGGTCATAAGTCCCACACGGGATAGGTAAGTTGAGAACTAAATTGAGAAGGTGATTTTTTTAGATTGGGAATGGAAAGTTGTGGACTTTTGTACATATTTATACTTTTAGGGACATAAACTTAAGTTTTGAAATGATGAGTAGCTGGAAAAATATCAAAATGCCAAGTCCGGACTACAGGAAGTGGGCCAAAAAATTTTGGAACATGTGGTATCAAGTGTGAACTTTAGGTATAAGGCATACCCCATCAAAATTATGTCCAGATAGGACAGAAGAATTTCCTTGTGTTCCAAATCATCAAGGCATGATCTGAAAAGTGAAAAATCAAGGATTAGAGGAATTTCTAGGACTTAGACTCCAAGCTTGAGAATAGACTACCAAGAAAGTAAAACATTACTAAATACCTTGTTGCCTCTCTCTTATGAGTGTGGTGAGCTACACACCCCTAAAAGAGACTCTACTTGACACGAATTTATGGACCTCATTTGACGAAGAACCTAAAGCTCTGATTTTAACTTCACAGGACCTGATTGGGGGTCTTGTCGTAATGGGTATCTCAAGTCCAACAAGGACCAGGGACCACCCCCAATACCCAACCCAACTAATAGCCAATACCAACCAAAACCATAATCCAAACCATAACCATATGAGTTCCATAATAATTATAGTCTCAAAATAAAAGAGAATGGAACAGTGAGAAATTTATTCCTATGGTATCAGCCCCAACACCAATGCCAATACTAAGGATGACACTAATACCGATCCCACCTATACCAACCCATAGTAGTTCCACAAAAATATCTAACTAAAAAATAACAAATATTCGGTTGGGACATGACCCTAATCATAGGAAAAACCAATATCTATAAATAAACCAAAGAATGAAATATCATCCATAAAATGGAGTCTTCTATAAAGATAGAAGCTCACCACTTTAATCCAATAGTTGAATCCCTATGTTTAATCACTACGTATAAGGAGTAGAATGGCAGATTCATCGCGTAGAGATATATCCATCCAAAGATGTGTTAGCCGATAAACTCTAGCATGAACTCAGGATAAGGATAAAATAATACCACTTAACAAAACCACGTAAACTATCCATATGCATACAAACCATACATATATAAATATATATCCATGACAGGAAAGGGAATCGGGTGTAGCATGCATTTAAAAGTATTAACCTGGGTATGTGTAGTTTCATCGTCATTAACCACCCATAAATTATATAGGTCCATTGTAACCCCCTAAATGGGCACTGATGCATGCAGCCGCATGAACTGGAGATACCATTAGAGTAGGGATTCCTAAGAACCCTTACCCACCATGATACATATGTACAGTGTACTTAGAGGATTTTTAAGTACCTCATAGTATCATATAAGGTCTCCATGACCTACCCCTCATGTCTGCAAACATGAGTTTTCAAAGTTTGTTTATTGAACTCAAACCTTCACGGTTAGCTATCACACCCCGCCATTATTTCCCAATTAAAACTATTTCCAACCAACCAAACCATTATTATAAATCGAGGCTATACATAGTGGTATCGGCATACTGACTATAACTTACAATTATTGTCCTTAGCCAAACCTTTTTGAGATCAGGGGATTCCTATGAACCCATAGATCATATTATCGAATTAACTTAGGGGAGTCCAATGTGCCCCACAAGTGTTTCATTATTATGATTACTTGAGGGGTTTTATTTTACCACACAAGAATGATAGTTAAACCTAAAACCATTCTATTTTAACCATTCAAAACCATTTAGGGTTCTATTACCAAGTTTAAACAATGCATAAGTTCTCTTAAAATCCAATAATGTAGTGAAAATATTCATATAGGCATTTTATCAAGCATATTATGGACATAGTATTTTAAAAACCAAAGCCAATTACCAAATAACCATTATCATGCAACCAGTTATCCAAGACCACTATTAAAGAATATAAAAGTAGAATTAAAACATGGGAAAACCATAACCAAGCAATTATACCCAAAACCCCTAAATTATATTTGCAAACCCAAAACCATGCAATAATCAAACCATGAAAACATTGTATAAAACTATGCATTTGCTGGAACTAATAATGAGGGAAGATAACATGCTTTTAACCAAGAATATGATGGAAAGAAACCACCAGCACAAGTCCCAAATTAATCCTTAAGATGAAACCCTAGCTTCCTCTACCCAAAAGCCTTAGAGAAAATTATAGAGTGTTAAGAGAAGTTTCTAAGTGTTAATGAATAGACTAATAGGGTTAAGAACCTCCCAGGTAAGTTAAAAGTCATGGGTCCTTATTAAGTGGGTAAATATCCAGATTGCCCTTACTTAAACTGCATAAAATTCCTATCATAGGGTATGATTGTCTCATATGAATCATACCCCCCTGTATGAGTGGTACCCATCACTCATACCTAAGGTCATATCCTTTTTACCAAACACTATCCAAGGTATGACTCACCCCAAACCATGTTGCATCCAAGTAAACAACTAGTAACCTCGACTCGTACCCTTGGCAGAATAAAATCCCAAGTGGATTGAACACTGTCTCACATACGAGTCTATGGTAAAACTCATACCCTTGATTATGGATTATGGTGAGCCCCTCGTACTTAGATCGAACTTAGTCTACCAAGTCTAATATTAAGTGAAGTAAAGACCCAAACTAAATGACCCATGTCTATCAATATGACTCATACCACCCAAGTCATATATATTCCAGAAACCAATCCAACCCACCAACCAACATTGGTCAGTATACGACTAACCCATACAACTCGTATCCCAGTGTATAAGTCATTTCCCCTAGTCATATCCTATCTAGAGACCAGAAATCCAAGAAATTTTCCAAGGGTCAAAAACCCAGGGTATTTCATATGGGTTCCAAAAGTTTACCCAAACCCCTCTTTAAAGGATGGTTTAAGCTTTCAAAAGCTATGGATTTTCACCCACAAACCCATTTGGGTGTTTGGGGCTTTCACCCACAAATCCCAACCAATTTATTCAAATAATAATCGAATCCATTATCAACTAACTAGCATATACTCAAATATATCACAACCCACAACTAATTGCACCTTTGTTTAACATAATCTCAAGACTAAAGAATTTGGATACTTATGAAGAAAAGGAAGAAACATATACAAAAAGGATTGTTCAAGGTATCCATTCTTCACATAATACCAAAATCTAAATCTCCCAATAAAATTACAATACTTTCCCAATTTAGGGTTTCAATTTCAAATTCAAAGTATTGTTAGTTTCTAGAATGCCCAAAATGGGAAAAGATTTTAAGCTTTTAAGGGATATGGGGTCAACTACTGAAAATTACAAAATTTACCCTGGGCCTAATCTTGTGTTGTTGCGATTGCACTAAATTATCCGTAATTATGACTACCATGATCATGGGTAGATCCACATGATCACAGTTCCTGACCTTCTTGATTGTCCGCGATCGCGGCCCTTAGACCGCAATCACGGTAATTAAGGCCTATTTATGCTCCAGGTCTTTTAGTTGCACTTCTTTTCTTTTTGTTAGATCATTTTTAGCTCAAGTCCACATATTTCCATCTTATAACTTGTATGCCTACAAAATGTGGATATTAGTGCATTTACTCATACACATATCTTATTTATACATTTAATCATGGCTATGTGCATGAATATTGAGTGCAAATAAGGGGTAAATTCACCACTCATCAAACTGCCTTGTTTGAGCTACATGCTAACTTACACGTACATTTTGATAAGTTTTAGAGATAGGTTACATGCCTATTTATAGAGATAGAGGCATCGTATCTAGCCTAGATGAGAAAGAAGATGGATATATTGTGAGTAGAGGTACGCTCTCTCACAAATACCTATGTAGTAGCCACTCCTTCATTCATACCCCCAGTGGTCCAAATATCATATCTGCATGTACCCAGATATTTTAATTTTTTACAGAGGATGAGTAGGAGGTATCGATAGTTGGTACTAAGAGAGGTCATATAAGACACTTCCAGGATGTTGATATGTCATATAACTAGTCTTTAAAAAAGGCCAGACATGATTCGATAGATTTCATAGGGTTGAGGCATGACGCGATAGCAGCGGGTGCATTATCTAGTAGTGCACTGCCCCCACCACCTTATCTTCCGGCTGATATGCCCCCATCTAGGAATGCTCATGACACAGATGCTTAGTGCATTCCTGGTATGTTCTAACTTCCCTTTGTTTTGTACTATTTTCGCACATTGAGGATAGTGCGTAGTTTTTTAGTTGGGGGTGGGAGATATCATAGTCGCCGTAGGTTTTAGTTGTCATGCTTCTTTTCCTTTTGGTTTTGGTATGGTTGTAGAACCCACATGTCTAGGAAATTTATGTCGTATTGTATTTTATTCTGTATTGTGTTGCTTTTTTGTGTAATTAGGAGATTTTTAAGTATTTAGGGCAATAGTCATGTTTTGATTGACTTTTTATACCCCTCAAAAAATTGTATTTTAGAACTATGTACAAGTATATATGTGTGAACATTATGGAACTTGTTATGGCATTAAGATTAGGGACATGATAATCACTTGCTAACAATTGCATGAACTTGGTTAGTAGTAGTTAATAATATTGACTATGTTCTATTTGTGTGTGAAATGCTAGTTAGTTCACTCTGTGTGTTAGATTCATAACTTGCCTAGTTAGTTTTGCCTAAGTTGAAGGATAGTCATCTAGGAAAGGATCATAGGCCATTTTTTATTTTAGTCCACTTTTAGCCTAAATGACCTTCCACATGTGAAATAGTATCCCTTGATCCCTATTTTGAGCCTTGTAGTTTGTTTTTTTATTTCACCTATTCACCTTCCTAGTTGTATTATAATGAACCTATTTTGGCCCTGGTCCTCTTTGTACATTGTGCACCTCAACTCAGGCAAAATGCCTAAGTTGATAATGTCTATCATAGGGGTGCATAGTGTCAAGTGGGTATGTAGAAGGATAAAATAAAAGAAAATTTTAATAGGGTTGGGTGTCGTATCAAAATAAAAGAAAAATTATGAAAAAATCAAAAAGAAAGAATAAACGACCACTCCCAACATGGATGTGCAATAAAGAATAAAAAGGGAGAAATAAGGGTGGAATGAAAAAAAAAGTTGGTTAAAAAGTGAAACCCTAAGGTTAGTGTAGTACCAAGGAGGCTTAGTCGCTTGATATGTCCACATGTACCATACAAGTCCCTAAGCCTACATTCTCCTAGTTAAGCATCTATTTAGTTTGATTTTTGTTTTGTTACCTGGGCACATGAAAACGTTTTAAGTTGAGGATGTTGATTTGATATAGAAATAAAGCACTTTCTGTGCTTAAAATGAGGAAAATATGTAAGTTTCTGTGATTGTTTAGTTAGATATAATGCGTTCTGGCTATGTTTTGTAGGTGATTTTGGCTACTTATGGGAGTAATTATGGATGTTCAAGACACTTTCTAAATTAATTGTGACCAAACCATGTACGGAAATTGAAGAAGAGCTGAAAAATAACTTCTGGCACATGCTAAGTCAACATGCGAATCCCATGTGGTCTATGCATATGTCATAAGTCTAAATTCCCGAGAGCCGACCTGCAGGATTTTTTGGTCCGATCACATGCGGTCACTACATGAGCCCACCATGCAGGCCGCATGTACCACATGTTCCCAAGGACATGGTGCATGTAGGGATCACAAGTAGCCACCAACCTTTTTTTCTCTTATTCTTTTTCGGGATTGGGTTTTAGGGTTTCCTCATGTACTATAAATACCCCCTTTGTGTTTTTTAATAGAATTTACACACTCCTGATACTCCCAAACATATTTTAATTCCAAGATTCGGTTTTAGTCTTGGAATTCTCTTGAATTGATTTTGGTTGATTATTTCAGGTAAGATTTTGGTTTTTTTCTTCTACTTATTATTCTTTCAATCATGAATATTTTTGATTACTTCACAAGCATGAGTGGCTAAAAACCCTTAACTAGGGTTATGGAAACCCTGGTGGATTGACAAAGTAGGGGAAGTGTTATTATTGTTCTGAAGTGATACCCATGCATACATTATATTTGTAACGCCCCGAATCTAGTACCCAGAATGCTACACGGTACTCATGACCCCAAGGACCACAAGCTAACTCATGACTAATATTTGTACCTGTATACTGCATAATATACTGTATGATTGCGGAAACATAAACTAAAAGGCCATAAGGTTCAAGAATGTAATATAACTAATAAAGATATAACATCTGAATGGGGTATGAAATACCCAAAAGAAAACTGAAATAACATAATAGTCTGAACATAATAGTGTGGAAAGCCTCTAACTAACTGAACTGTCTAAATAAAGAGTTAATGGGACATGTCCCCAACTAACTCCAACTAATAAATTACTTAATGAGATAATAAATAAATGATCATGTCCTCTAGATATAAGGACTCACTGCTAACCCTGACTACTGAACTGGAATACTACTGATGCTCTGGAGCTCGTGCTTCTGAACTTTTGGTATAAGACACCATAGGAAAAATGCGTTAGTACTTTGAATGTACTGGTATGCATGTGAGGTAGGCTGAATGCATGGGTTTTATATGCATGAACAATATTAGCTAACTGACTAATATGAACGTGAGAATACATGCATGAATACATAGTAACTATATCTGAGATCGTGATAACATGAATTTACTGATAACTAACAATACTGATAACTAAGTTCTGATGGATGGTATAACTGATAACATGAGTGACTATATCTGATAGTCCTAAATCTAATGGAACTAGCTGAGTTCCATACTGTTCTGAGTTGGCTGTATCTGACAGTTCTGAATTCTGTAGAACTATCTGAGTTCTATTACTAAGACTGAATGACTATATCTAACAGTCCTAATTCTGTAACTGAAATTGTAGAAAGTAGTCATCTAACCGATATGCCCCTAATATGCTATTATGGCTGAGTTGGGGTCCAATCTGTAACCCCAATTGGAAGGGTGTCATACCGCGCCACTGGTAAGGAAAATCTGTAAGTAACCCTCATATAAAAGGTAACTCTAGTGAGAATGGTGGGAACCCTTATATAACAGGTTAAACCATCTCATCTACCCTAATATAGCAGGATATGATGTCTCAACCTATGCTGGCTACATAGTTTTGGAACGCAAGAATTACTTCTAAGAATCACACCCTCATATAATAGGTGAGTTCCCATCCTTGGATTCACTCGGTGCTAATTCTTACTCCTATCTAAATAGACTCTGATCATGGATTACTTAACTGAACTGGACTGAATTAAATGAGTTTTGTTGACTGACGGAATAGTACTGAGATTACTGTATTACTGAGCTTTCCTGAGTTATATAACTGACTAAGTTCTATGGATCATGGCTTTAGGCACACAACTATATTTTTTGGGTACAAGTACCCCCAGGACTCGATGGAAGGAAACTGACATGGAATGACATTCTTGAATACATGACTAACATCAACAATCCATAGTATAATAATTGAAGATATTTCATGGGCATTTGATTATCATAGCTTGGTACGTGAATAAGATAGCATGTATACATAGCATAATTTCATATGGCTAACTTATGAGCAATCAGGCAAATAATTTCAATACATAAGAACAGCATGTAAGTTATTTTGGATCACAATTAAGCTATAGTGCATAATTTCTATCCTCCTAGGCATTTTATCAAATACCTTGCATGCACCCTTAGGGCATAGGCCTAATCATCAAATTGACACATTATAAATAATTCAATTTATGAATTTTACTCACTTGCTAATGTAGTTTCATGAAAAACACATAAATATTCCAACTTGGGAATCATATAGCAAGATAAACTTGGTTACAACCAACCCACAACATAAATATCATGATTCATAATTTAAAATAGGGTTCTTGAGATTTATGGATGAGAGAAATCCATAAATCAACACAACACATACCTTAGTTCTTGATTTAGCAAAGATTGATGGAGAGACTTTCTTTAAATTGAATCCCCAATTGAAACCCTAGCATGTTCTTGAGAGAAAATTGAGAGAAACTAGTATATTTTGGGTTCTAAATAGATGAATCTCGTGTTAAAAGGCTTAAATAGGGGTGGGAAATTGACCCTTTTAACCCTGGACGCATCTTCTAATTTTAGTGAAATATTCCCGAATTGGACCCCTGGCGCGACGTGGCGCTATCGCGTCGTGTCACTGAAATTTGACAACTAGGAAATTGAGGGATGGCGCGATGCGGAGCCATCACGTTGCCACTTCATTTGTGACCTGGAAGTTTGGCGCAACACGCCACTATCGCGGACCTCTACTGGAATTTGACAATTGCAATTTTCTCTTGTGGCGCGATGCGCCACTGACTAATATGGCATTGTTTTACGATGGAAACCTTAAATAGTCATAACTTCTTACCTGGTCATTGGATTTAGGCAAATTTTATATCGATGGAAAGATTATTGAATTTCCCACATGAAAAAAAGTGAAAATATTGAAAATTCCCCATGGAATAAATATCATTCAATTTAGAAGCTAATACTTGACATTCTTAAGACAAAATTAATTAGGAAACTTTGAGGTAATACAATATCTCCCCATTGGGAACATTCATCCTCGAATCAGACTAACTGAGAGGGGAGAAACGATAAGCTGAAGTACATACTGAACATGAACACTGAAACATGACTACATAACTAACATTTCTGAGATTCATATAGAGCATGCATATCTGATGCATGATTTCATGGATGATCTCATACATGAATGCATAACTGAGAGTACTGATAAGCTGATCACACATATCTGATGTGTGAATACATGATACAACTAATTACATGACTAAGATTTCTAATAACTGAGTCTTCTCACAAGGAGAATGCATGTTTGATGTATGAACACATGACTAATCTGAAGCATGAACATATAATTGGATATGCATTGGTACTTAGTACTAAGTTTAAAAAAATGGAATCCTAAACATGAGGATGATACCAAGTCGTAACTGAAATTTGGATATAAAAATTGAAAAGCTTAAGGAGAACTGTTACCTTGAACTTGATCTAAGTCAGCGGAGAAGAGGTGAGGGTACTTGGTACGCATGTCTATTTCTACTTCCCAAGTAAATCCCTCTATAGAATAATTCCTCTGAAGAACTTTGACTAGAGGGACTTCTTTTTTCCTCAGTCTACGAGTCTGGTAGTCTAGAATTTTGATCGGAACCTCCTTATAAGAGAGGTTGTTCTAAACATCTATGCTCTGAATAGGGACTACAGCTGCTGGGTCACCTATACACTTCTTGATCAAAGATACATGAAAGACTGGATGAACTGAGGCTAGATCTGAAGGAAATTTGAGCTCATAAGTTACCTTACCGAAGAGACTTAGAATTTTGAAGAGACCGAAATATCGAGGACTGAGTTTTCCCTTCTTTCCAAACCTCTTCACTCCCTTTATGGGAGAGATCTTTAGTTAGACATAGTCACCAACCTCAAACTCAAGATCCTTTCTACGCACATCTACATAAAACTTCTGTCGGCTCTGAGCAGCCTGGAGTCTTTCTCTAATCAGCTGGACTTTCTCAAAGGATCCAAATACCAAGTCAGGCCCTATAACTGAGGCCTTACTAACTTTGAACCAACCGATTAAAGATCTTTACCTCCTACCATAGAGAGCTTTGAATAGAGTCATCTGAATACTGGAGTGATACCTATTATTGTATGGAAACTCAATCTAAGGCAAGTGGTCATCCCAACTACCCTTGAAATCAATTACACACGCCAGTAGTATATCTTCTAGGGTCTTAATGGTCCTTTCTACTTGACCATCTTTCTGAAGATGAAAGGCTAAACTGAGATAAATTTGGGTACCAAGACCCTTTTGGAATACTTTCCAGAAATAAGAGGTGAATTGGGTACCTCTGTCTGAGATAATAGATAATGGAACACCGTGAAACCTGATGAACTCTCTAATGTAGAGTTTGGCGTGATCCTCGGTTGAATAAGAGGTATGAACTAGGAGGAAATGAGCTGACTTTTCCATTCTATCTACAACGACCCAAACTGAATCATGATGACGATGAGTTTGAGAAAAACCCATCATGAAGTCCATATTTACTTCTTCCCACTTCCAAGTAGGAATAATAAACACCTGCATAGGTCAACTAGGCTTCTGATGCTCTATCTTAACCTACTGATATGTAGAGAACTTAGCCACAAGCTCTGCAATATCCCTCTTTATCCCACTCCACCAATAGACCTCTCGTAAGTCGCAGTACATCTTTGTGGCCCCTAGATGAATAAATTAGCGCGCACCATACGCTTCTACAAGAATTCACTGCCTTAAGTCATCTACAGCTGGAAAACACAGACGACCCTGACAACGCAGAACACCATCTCCCCCTTGGGAGAAAACCTCCATTTTCTGATCCTTAACTGACTTTTTCAACTTGACTAAACTGGGATCTTTATCTTGCTTTTCTTTTACCCTAGAAACAAGATATTATTTTGAACTACATTGAACCCATATATCACCCTCCTCTATATCAGATAAGCAAATGCCTAGTCTAGCAAGCTGATGGACTTCCTGAGCTAAATTTTTCTTACTATCCTCAACATGAGCAACACTACCCATAGACAGTCTACTAAGAGCGTCAGCTACTATATTGGCCTTTCCTAGATGATAAAGGACACTTATGTCATAATCTTTTAAAAGCTCTAACCACCTTCTCTGATAAAGATTGAGATCTTTCTGAGAAAATACATACTGAAGGCTCTTATGATCTATGAAAATAGCTACATGAACTTCATATAGATAATGCCTCTAAATCTCTAAGGAAAAAACCATGACTGCTAACCCAAGATCGTGAGAGGATAATTCTTCTCATAGGGTTTAAGCTTTCTATAGGCGTAGGCTATGACCTTACCATGATGTATGAGGACACAACCCAAACCTACTCTGGATTTATCATAATACACTACAAAACCATCTGAACCATTTAGAAGAGCTAGGACTGGAGTTGAGGTGAGTCGAGTCATCAACTCCTAAAAACTATTCTTGTAAGGATCTGACCACTAAAACTTGACTTTCTTCTGAGTCAATCTAGACATAGGGGATACAATAGAAGAAAATCCCTTACCAAACCGCCTGTAATAGCCAGCCAAACCTAAGAAACTCCTGATATCTGATGGAGACATAGGTATGGGCCAAATTCTTAACGTTTTTTCCTTTTGAGGTTCTACTCTAATGCCATCACCTGAAATAATATGGCCAAGTAATGCTACTGATCTTAGCCAAAATTTGCACTTACTGAATTTGGCGAACAGCTAATGATCTCTGAGAGTCTGAAGTATGATTCTAAGATGGTTTGCATAATCACGCTCACTGAAGGAATAGACCAAAATATCATCTATAAAGACTATGATGAACATGTCTAAGTACTGCTTGAATACACGGTTCATCAAGTCCATGAAAGTTGCTGGGGCATTAGTAAGACCAAAAGACATGACTAGGAATTCGAAGTGACCAGACCAGGTACAGAAGGCAATTTTCAGAATTTCACATTCTCTAACTTTGAGCTTATGATAGCCAGATCTGACGTCTATCTTAGAGAAATAACTGGCACATTGAAGTTGGTCAAACAAGTCATCGATTCTAGGAAGTGGATACTTAATCTTGACCATGACTTTATTGAGTTGACGGTAGTCTATGCACATTCTGATAGAACCATCTTTCTTTCTCACGAATAAGACTGGTGTACCCTACGGGGACATACTCGGTCTAATGAATCCCTTATCTAAGAGATCCTTTAACTGTTCTTTCAGTTTTCTGAGTTCTGCTGGTGCCATTCTATATGGCAAAATAGATATAGGCTGAGTATCTGGAAGAAGGTCAATGCCAAAGTCTATTTCCCTTTGAGGAGAAATTAATGAAAGATCATTGGGAAAGATATTTAAATATCCACTCACGACTGGGACTAATTCAAGACTGGGAGTTTCAGAACTAGTGTCATTAACTAGAATAAGATGTTAGACACATCCTTTAGATATTATTTTCTGTGCCCAAAGGTAGGAAAGAAGCTGACATCTGAAAGCGGATACACTACCCTTCCACTTTGGGATGGGTTTATTTGAAAACTAAAATTAGACTATTCTATTTGGATAGTCAACTGTGGCATAGCAGGAATGAAGCTAATCCATGCTGAGAATGACATCAAAATTAGTCATCTCTAATTCGACTAAGTCTGCTGAAGTGACTTTCTGAAATATCATAATCGGACAGTTCCTGTATACCCACTGGGCTATGATGGTTTTACCCACTGGGGTAGAGACTGGGAAGGGCTCAGGTAGAATTTTTGGACTGACTCCAAAATCAACTGTTAGATAAGTGGTAACAAAAGACAAAGAATCTCTTGGATCTAGCAAATCATAAGCATACATATAAAAGATCTATAACGTACTAGTAACCATATTAGGAGAATTTTCCTGATCTTGCCGGTAATGAAGAGCATAGAGTTTTTTTGGGCGTTGCCCACTAGTAGCACTGGAAGTGGCACCCTGCTGATTTGGGCAATCGGACTGAGCTGAGGAACGGTTCTACTAGCCCTGAGGACGTGGCTGAGGACAGTCTCTGACTCTGTGGACTGGCTTTCCACATCCAAAACAAATACCACTGCCAGCTCTGCAAATACCCTGATGGTGCTTGCCATAAGTTTGGCAAAGAGGATAGGTGCGGGCCCTGCTAATACTGCCCTGAGACATAGAGCCTGGCGCTCTATCTTTATTACCCTCCCTAAACTTAGAAGCTAGAGCACTAGCTGAAAAATAAGTTGGAACTGACGGCTTAGTACAAAACTGAGAACGGTTTCCTCTTTCTAATTTAGGTTGAGCAAAGTTGAAACTACCTATCTTTGCTCTCTTATTCTGCTTCTTCCTCATCTTAATCTTTTGATCTTCTATCTGTTGAGCATGAGTCATAAGCCTGGATAAAGTCATGTCACTATTCAAAATCATAAACCTACACTCGTTGACCATACTATCATTCACCCCAGAAACAAACTTACTCATCTTGGCCCTGCTATCTGTAACCACATGAGAAGCATATCTGGCTAATTGAGTAAACTTAAAAGAATACTCTTTCATCATCATGTTTCCCTTCCTGAGTTTGATGAATTATAACACCTTAGCCTCTCTCAGCTTAAGGGCAAAGAACCTTTCTCAAAATGCGGAGACAAACTCCTTCCACTCTATAGGTCCTACATCATCTGGCCTTTCTAACTTCCACTGTTTGTACCGGGTGTAAGAAACATCCTGCAACTGATATGTAGCTAGCTCATCACTCTCAACAACTAATACCCTCATAATGTTAGTAACCTTATGAACCTGATCGATGAATTCCTGAGGGCCCTCATCTGACTTAGACCCAAGAAAAGATTGAGGATTCATTCAGGTAAAGTCCCAAACCCTAGCTGTAGCTGAATTAGCCACTGGGTTAGCCGAAATGACAGTTGATCATATATTCTAAGTAGTAACTAACTGAGAAAAGGTAGTGAATGCAGCTCTAAACTATGCATGAGAAACATGTTCGCCCAAAGGTTCTTCATGCTGAGGGGCTAACTGATTCTCGTTTCTTTATTTACGAGGCATGTTCTATAAAAGAAAGAGAGAAATGGATTAAACTGAGAGATTTACTTGAGATTATGCTCACTGAAATGACATGAATACTGAAAGAAAGAAAACTATTCCTAAAACATCTTATAGCCTCCTGTACATAAATATGGTGCGCAACACACCCATACACAAAACTCTACTAGATGCGGCTTTAAAACTTCCTGGGAATCTATTGAACCTTAGGCTCTGATACCAAGTTTGTAACACCCCGGATTAGGTACCTAGAATGCTACACGATGCTTATTACCCGAAAGGACCACAAGTTAATCCATGACTGATATATGTACCTGTATACTGCATAATAGACTGTATGATTTTGGAAATATGAACTAAAAGGCCATAAGGTTTAAGACTGTAACATAACTGATAAAGATATAACATCTAAATGGGGTATGAAATACCTAAAACAAAACTGAAATAACATAATAGTCTGAACATGATAGTCTGGAAAGCCTCTAACTAACTGGCCTATCTGAATAAGGAGTTGATGGGACATGTCCCCAACTAACTCCAACTAATAAATTACTTAATGAGATGATAAATAAATGATCATGTCCTTAAGAAATAAGGACTCACTACTAACTCTGACCGGTGAGACTGGAATGCTATTGATGCTTTGGAGCTCGTGCTTCTGAACCTATGGTATAAGACACCATAGCGCAAATGTGTTAGTGCTTTGAATGTACTGGTATGCATATGAGTTAGGATGAATGCATGGGGATCATATGCATAAACAATACTAGCTAACTGACTAATATGAACATGACAATACATGCATAAATATATAGTAACTATATCTGAGATCGTGATAACATGAATTTACTGATAACTAACATGATTGATAATGGAGTGCTGATGGCTGATATAACGTATAACATGAGTGACTATATCTGACAGTCCTGAATCTAATAGAACTAGATGAGTTTCGTACTGTTCTGAGATAACTGTATTTGATAGTCCCAAATTCTGTAGAACTATTTGAGTTTGATTACTGATACTGAATGACTGTATCTGAAGTTCTGATTCTGTAAGTAAAACTATTGTAAGTAGTCATCTAACCGACATTCCCCTAATATGCTATTTTGGCTAAGTTGGGGTCCAAGCTGTAACCCCAATTGGAAGGGTGTCAATACTGCGCCACTGGTAAGGACAATCTATGAGTAACCCTTATTTAATAGGAAACTCTAGTGAGAATGGTAGGAACCCTCATATAATAGGTTAAGCCACCTCATCTACCTTTATATAATAGGCAATGATGTCTCAACCTATGCTGGCTACATAGTTCTAGAATGCAAGGATTGCTTCTAAAAATCACAGCCTCATATAATAGGTGAGTTCCCATCCTTGAATTCAGTCAGTGCTAATTCCTACTCTCATCTAAATAGACACTAATCATGGATTACTGAACTGTACTGAATTAACTGAGTTCCATTGACTGGCAGAATAGTACTGAGATTATTGTATTACTGAGCTTTTCCTGAGTCACATAACTGGCTGAGTTTTATGGATCATGGCTTGACTGAGGATATCATGAAAACAAGACACGGAATCTAGGCACACAGCTATATTTTTTGGGTACAAGTACCCCTAGGACTCGATGGAAGGAAACTGACAAGGCATGACATTCTTGAATACATGACTAACATCAACAATCCATAATACAATAATTGAAGATATTTCATGGGTATTTGATTATCATAGATTGTTACGTGAATAAGATAGCATGTTTACATAGCATACTTTCATATGACTAACTCATGAGTAATCTGGAAAACAATTTCAATACATAAGAATAGCATGGAAGTCATTTTGGATCACAATTAAGCTATAGTGCATAATTTTTATCCTCCTAGGCATTTTATCAAACACCTTGCATGCACCCTTAATGAATAGGCCTAATCATCAAATTGACACATTATAAATAATTCAATTTATGAATTTCACTCACTTGCTAATGTAGTTTCATTAAAAACACATAAATTTTCCAACTTGGGAATCATATAACAAGATAAACATGGTTACAACCAACCCACAACCTAAATGTCATGATTTATAATTTAAAATAGGGTTCTTTATCTTAATGGATGAAAGAAATCCATATATAAACACAATGCATACCTTAGTTCTTGATTTAGCAAAGATTGACGGAGAGACTTTCTTGAAATTGAATCCCTAATTGAAACCCTAACTTGTTATTGAGAGAGAAATAAGAGAAACTAGTATATTTTGGGTTCCAAATAGCTGAATATCGTGTAAAAGGACTTAAATAGGGGTGGGAAATTAACCCTTTTAACCCTGGAAGTGTCTTTTAATTTCATTGAAATTTTCCCAAATTGGACCCCTGGAGCGACGCGACGCAATCGCGCCGTGTCACTTGAATTTGATAACTGTGAAATTGAGGGATGGCGCAATGCAAAGACATCGTGTTACCACTTCATTTGCGATCTAGAAGTTTTCCACGATGTGCCACTATCATGGACCCCTACTGGAATTTGACAATCGCCATTTTCTCCTTTAGTGTGGTGCACCACTGAAAAATATGGCGTTGTTTTACGATATGAACTTGAAATAGTCATAACTTCTTACCCGGTCATTGGATTTAGGTGAATTTTATATTGATGGAAATCTTATTGAATTTCCCACATGAAAAAATATTAAAATCTTAAAAAATCCCCATGAAATAAATATCATTCAATTTAGAATCTAATAGTTGATATTCTTGAGACAAAATTAGTTAGGAAACTTCGGGGTATAATAGTATTATATTTACTTTAAGAGTTTTATTAACGTACACACATTAGGATCCTACCTAGATTACTGCTACTAACTCCAAAAGAGGAGTAGTGGCTAGGAAAAGATAATGACAATAGTAATTTAGAGTTAACTCCCAATCCACGCTACTAGATTTGATCTGCATAAGATGGTTAGATTTTATCTAATAACCAAAGACTCAAAAGGTAATAGTTAACTGGGATCAAGATAAGGGTTAGTAAGGAAACATCCTGAGACTCAAAAGGTAAAGGGTGAAATCCTTCTTCTCGTCCAAAAGAGTGTAGAAGGTACATAATTTATCGATTCTATATTCAATGTATCAGGTTAGTTCAATAAAGAATGATAAGGGGTTGAGAAGCCAGGGGGAACACAATCCTAGGGTTCACCTATGACTGATTACAACCGAAGTTGATACTCGCCACTTGTTTGACATTGATATTCAAATCCCCCCATTTACTTTTGAAGTTTCGTCCATTGATTACAACTGCTGAGAACCATGATTCTACAAATTCCCTAGGGATTCATCCCCAACCTTTTGGGGGTTACTATATTTGGCAGTAATCATATTATCTTTTGAGAGGAGGTATAGCTTTGACATCACCACCTATATTATTAGAAAATATAGCATTGTAATGCCTCAGGTTTTTGGTCCTTGAAATTTTTTAAGTTTTGAGCTCCCTACCTTGACTACAACTCAGCCAATGATTCTTAGGGTGTCTTAACAGGTCATGTAATTGTAGTCGTAAGGTGTCAATAAAATGGTATTAAAGTTATTGTCCTAGGTACGACTTGGGGATACTGGTCGTAAAGACTCATGATGAGTCATTGGGATGAGTTGTAACCAAATTATGTAAGTTTAGAGGCGTTATTCTGCTCTAAATATGAGTGGCTCACTATGATCCGTAAGGAGATATTACGAGTCATCATGTGTAATTGTAGGGTGTCTAGTTTAAGTCCTAATATGGGTTATATATTGATTATTATTGGATCCTATAAGTCGTAAGGTCCGATTATGATTCTTGTAGCTGAGTTGTAAGGTCAACAGTATAGGGTGACTTGGTGGTATTGCCTTGGTTATGACTCGTGATGATGAGTCATAAGGATTGTCTACAAGTTGGTGGTTGACCCATAATCCAAGGAGGCACATTTTTAGCTTTTAATTTATGGGCATTCTGGACATTTCCCTTTTTATCCAAATTAAAACCCATGACTTATAACCCCTTTAGGGTAACACTTAGAAACAATCTAAGAAACTACCCAAACACACCAATAACTCTCTCTGAATTCCCTCAAGAAAGTCAAGCTAGGGTTTTATCAAGTTTGTGATCTAAGAGATTAAGGGTCAATTTCTCTCCTAATTTCATGGTGTTTAAGGCATGTTACTCTTCCCTCATTGATAATTTTATAATAATATTTGATTTAAAGTATTGCTCATGAGATATGGTTTTGAAATAAGGGTTAGGAGTTTTGAATGCTTATTATTGAATAATTTTTTCCTATGGTTTCCATATGATCATTCATGTTTTTTATTGCTTTGAACTTGTGGGTGCTCGGGTATGGTGAATGAACTAGGGAATTTTGAATTTCGAAAACTTGTTACTTCTGAAGTGATTATGACCCCAACCCCATGATGTGAAATTGGTTTTTAATTATGAGAAATATGGGAATTTGAAAAATTGAACTAATCTTGAACTAATGCCATGATATAAAGAGGTATTTAAAACACAATGGTATAATTTAATGAACAAATGGAGTTGTTTTTCCCCCACCCTGTATTAATGAACAATGGGAGTTTTTCTCCCCAAGTTAATGAAAATTATTTTGGGATGATGTCATTACCTTACAAGTGTAATTGGTAAGAAGATACCAACAATATATGCCTTAAAGTGGAATATTGTTCAATGAATAAGAATGAGTGATAATTATTTTAATTTGGCTCTAATAAGGGTTGTGTAGCTGAGACGTGAAAGTGAAGGTCCAAGTGACAGATACTGGAAACTAGATTTGCTGATGCGGGGGTCAAAGTGACTAGGGAGGTTCTAGTCCCTCTCATTATTATTTCATGATTAGGGAGGTTCGAGTCCCCCATAAATCATTACATGATCGGGTTCTTAAATAACCTTAGTATATATTAGAAGGTTCGAGTCCCCCATGTGTATCTATATGAGATTATTCTCCAGTTCATATAGCTACACGTATTAGGGCCCGACCAAGGGGTAAGATCTAGGGCCCATATAGCCTGTGTGTACATGCTATGATAGTTGAGCTACAGATCCAGGCTAAAGTTTTAAGTGCATGTTAAACCTTGTTCCCTATCCCTGTATATGAAGTATATATGTATTTAATTTTGTGCATTGGTTTTAATGATTTTAAACTCTTGATCATAACATTATGTTATCCTTATCCAAGAGTTACATGCTAGGGTTTACCCTACTAACTGTCTTTGGACACTCTATACCCACTGATGAGTGGTGAATTTACCACTCATTTACACTTATTATTCATGCACATTACCATATTTTGAATGAATAAGTGAGACATAGTTAAGATTAAATGTGCTAATATCCATATTTTTGCAGGAACATAGGTAATGAGATGAAATATATAGATGCAAGCTAAAAAAGATCAAAAGAAGGAAAGAAGTACAGTTTGAAGATCTGGAGTACAACATAGCCTCAGTTACCGCGATCGCAGCTAGTCTATAAGGTCAGCAACCACAATCGCGTGGACATACCTATGGTCGTGGTAGCCGCAAACGCGGATAATTCCTGCAATCAGATCTTAGCAAAAAATAGCCAATGGCAAAAACATAAATACACATAGCTGTTCCCAAATTTTCCCTTAAGAGACTCAAACCCTATCTCTTTGAACATCATTCCATCATTTCCATTATTCCCAATTATTGAAACATTGCTTAGCTCTTAGCCTCCATTCTAAGAGAACAAAATATTATTATAATTTTGGGTGAAGGATATATTAGAGTAGCTTCCAAGTGAAGGATTAGCTAACTCCCATTGAAGATTTGTGGATGTTCAATGTTCGGAGTAACATTCACTTAGTATTTCATAAATCTAATCAATGGAGGTTATTGGGTATATCTTGCTTACTATTGTTATGTGTAGTGAGTTCTTCCTCTTAGGATTATGCTAGATTAGGGTGTAATTATGTGTGGGATGTGATTTACTTGGACATTTACTAGTTTGTGATGATGGGTTCTATTATTGCGTGATTAAATTAGTTGGGATTTATGGGTGAAAGCCTTAAATATTAAAATGGGTTTGTGGGTGAAAATCCCAAGCTCTTGAAAGCCTAAGCCATCCTTGAGAGGGGGGTTTGGGTGAACATTTGGAACCCAGATCATCTTTGAAAGAAGGATATTGGAACCAAGGCAATAATAGACAATTATTGGGTTTAGTTTACTAAATTTTCACTATCTTAGACATAAGGGTGATTATGAGGTTGACTATATCTAGGGCACCATCCTAGCTATAGGGGTGCCTAATTGAGGCATTTGTTGGTTTTAATTGAAGCACTCGTTAGGTACTAGAAAGGGTCAATCGGTGATGGCCTTGAGGTTTTGTTGACAAACTAACCTCAAGGACTTCCAACCTAGCCTACCACATCACCAACATTTAGAATTTGCATCAAAATATCACAACCCTATGCATAAGTTGCCCCTAGGAAATCATAATCCCAAGATTTGGTCTTAATTGATTATAATCTAACTATTCATAATCTATAATAATACTTGCAAAATCCCAAAAAGAAATATTAGTTATGACACCTTTCGAACCCTTTATTTTTACATTCTTGTGCTCTAGGTTTGAATTGTAGTGAGTATCCATTATTTTGAGCTAATTTAATCGCCACTCACATTTTTCCTCATGGATTTGACCCCGACTTAAAGTTGGGTAAATATATTAACGACGGTTGCCTTGTACTTAAATTGACGTGTAACATGAGTGTTATCACCCACGCGATGTAGGAATTGGTCATACTTCTACTCCTCCTACTCAGTGATTAGGATTTGAGATCAACTCATGTATTAACATTTAAGTGGTGAGATTTCATACATTAGAAGTCTAAATTTCATGTTTTGTTCTTTTTTTTCTCAGACTATTCAGACCTTTTTTTGGCTATAGTTGGGGCATGTCCTGACACTTTATTAATATTCAATTTTGGTTTTTATTAAAAGGCTTTGTTTAGACTACTGTGGTTATTAGGCGGTGTTGATCATTCATTTGGCCATTCGTCGGTGGTTGGCCTTGGACATGGATTAAAACTTTCTTAAGCTATTGCACGTTATCTTATTATATGTTTGGAATTAATCCAACCTCGGGGTGTGTTGTGTTTGGGTTGGTTAGGTGTAGAGGGTGATATCTGGTCCACGTGGGACTTGAGATACCCATCAGGGCCAGGCCCTAGTTTAAGTCATGACAAATATGGTATTAAGCCCTGGTTTAGTGTCATTGAGTGTCCAAAAAAGCTATGTCAAGTAGAGTCTCTTTTATAGGTGTGTACATCATTACACTTATAACAGGGGGCTATGAGGCATTTTTGAATGTTTTCCTTTCTTGTTGTACTATTTTGAGATTTAGAGTCTAAGGTCTTGGATCTCTCTAAACCCATTTGTTTGCCTTTCAGATCATGCCTCTAAGAAGATCTAATAATCGTGAAAACTCCTTTGTACAGTCAAAGAACAATATGAAAGGAGCTTTTCCTACTCCAAGAGTTCAGACCCGTCTAGGGTCGCTGGTTCTAATTGCCCAGATGGAGCTCCACTGGTTCTCAGGTTCATCCTTAGGCACCTCAATTTGATATGTCTAATGCTGAGTTTTGCCAGTCAATTCACTTGCTTACCTTGATGGTGGCCTCTCAAACTAAGTGGGTTGCTTCTGTTGCTCTATCCTTTGAGGCCATTAGAGTTGACAAATTCATGAGATTGATTCCTATTTTTACTAGTTCTAAAGTTGAGAAAGATCCTCAATATTTTATTGATGAGATGGAAATGATCTTCCATATGATGCCTACCTCTGACATGGAGGGTATGGATTCATCGCCTACCAATTAAAATATGTGGCATATTAGTGGTATGAGGAATGGGACCAGTCTAGGGGAGATAATTCTGAGTCTTCTTTATGGGATGATTTCTCTAGTTCTTTTTTGGACCTCTTCTTTCCTCAGGAGTTGAGGGAGGAAGGAGGAAGTGTTTGTTATCCTAAAACAAGGCAAGATGTTAGTTAAGGAGTATACCATGAAGTCTCAGTATTCTTTGGTATTTGTGTCTAGCATGAGGGCTTGAATAAGGAAGTTCACTTCTAGGTTGTCCCGAGACTTAATCCTGGAAAGTAAGGTTGCCTTGTTAAATAAGGATATGATATTTCTCAGCTTGTGGTTTATATGCAGCAAGTTGAAGAAGAGAAAAAAAGCAAGCTAAAATTGGGGAGAGGCAGAGTAAGAAGTTCTACTACAAGGATCAGGGTGGAAGTCAGCAACAAAGTGGTGGAGATGGAGGAAAATGGTCTGATAAAAAGTGGGGCAATTTTGGTTCCTACTCTAAGGCTAGTGCTCCCTACCCAAAGCCGTGAGGTGATCGCTATTTGTAGAGTGGTTATGGTTTTAAGGCACAGGGTGCCGAGTCCAAGTCTATTGGGGCTCATTCTGCTCCATCATATCCTCCTTGTAGATTTTGTGGTCAGATGCACCATGGGTTTTGCGAAGAAGAGAGGAAAAAGTTCTTTAAATAAGCTTAGATTGGTCATATGCAGAGAGACTATCCTTCTAGGGTTTCTTCTAGGGAAAATAAGATTTTGCTATTGAATCAGCTCCTGTACCAATGGGTGCTATGTCTACTTTGGGCTTCGTCACTGGTAAGAACCGTATCTATGGCCTCATTACCCGTCAAGAGTCCGAGGCATCACCTGATGTCATTACTTGTATATTGAAACTCTTTTCTTATGATGTATATTGTTTTCTTGATCTGGGGTCCACACTCTCTTATGTGAGCCCATTTGTGGCTGTTCATTTTGGTTTCGGTCCTAAGTGTATTTCAGATCACTTTTTTATTTCTACCTCGGTAAGTGACTCTGTGGTTGCTAAGAGAGTCTATAGGGGTTCTGGGGTGTCTGTTGGTTGTAGAGAAACTCAAGTAGATCTAATAGAGTTAGACATAGTGGATTTTGATTTCATATTAGGGATGGATTGCTTACATTCATTCTATGCTTCTTAGATTTTCGGACCCATAAGGTCATCTTTAGTTTACCTAATGAACCGGTTATTAAGTGGAAAGGTAGTTACCTAGTTCCTAAGGGAAAGTTCATATCGTATCTTAGATCCCAGAGTATCTAAGGTATGGTAAATGAATTTTCTAAAGTTTTCCCTTGCGATCTTCCTGGTGTTCCTCCTAATAGGGAGATTGATTTTGGGATTGACCTCATTTTGAACACTCGTCCTAGAAATAGGGATGCCTAATTGAGGTATTGGGTGGTTTTAATTGTAGAACTCGTTAGGTACTCAAAAAGGTTAATGAGTGACACACTTGAGGTTTTGTTGACAAACTAACCTTGTGGACTTCCAACCTAGCCTACCACATTACCAACATTTGGAATTTTCATCAAAACATCACACCCTCAAGCATAAGTTTCCCCTAGGAAAGCATAATCTCAAGATCCACTCTTTATTGTTTATACTCTAATTATTCGTAACCCCAAATTAATACTTGAAAATCCCAAAAAGAAATATTAGTTGAGACACCTTTCGAACCCCCCATTTTTACATTCTTGTACTGTAGGCTTTAATTGTAGCATGTATCCATTATTTTGAACTAATTTAATCGCCACTCACATTGTTCCTCGTGGATTCAACCCCAACACAAATTTGGGTAAATATATTGACGACGAACACCTTGCACTTAAATTGATGCGTAAGTTGAGCATTATCAAAAATGGCACCTTTGTCGGGGAACAATTTGGCATATTGAGTTAGTTTGGAATTTAGCTTACTTGCTTAAATTAAAACTTTAAATAAGTGTTTGTGATTTTCTTTTGTTTCTTGTGTTAGGTATATTTTTGTTTTTGTTTACTTTACTCCATGGCATATTGGGATAAATATGACTTTGGTAGTTGGAAATCCTATCTTGACGATCCATGTCCATATTGTGATGGACCCCACTTTAGGTAAGATTATAGATATGCTCCCCGAAAAGAGATGGAAGCACCATCTTGATCCTATGGGGAGCTTGACTGTTCTTGGTATGGTGGTCGAGATGGAAATTAGAGTGATTGTCCAAATTCTCCCCTCCCTAATTATTGTAAGCCAATTGCTAATTCTTCTTATGAGTTTTATAGGTATCATGATACGATAAGGGAAGAACAACATGCCGGGTCCAATAGTTTTGAAGCAATGCTTCAAATCATTTTGGATTGGGTAAAAACAATAGGGGAGAATGTGCAAGACATACATCAAGCCAATGAGGTTTTTTGAAGGAAGATCTACAAGATAGAGGAAATGGGCAAGGAAACAAATATTGTAAATACCATCACCTTGCCCACTTACCAAGAGGAGGTGAACCAAGAAGAGAAACCAATCTATATGGTCAATGATGCGCTTGGTAGTTAAAAGTCCTCGGTGATTTCCCAACTAACCGAGCCAAATGTTGTTTAAGATGCCGAAGTTAAGGAAATGGTTCTATAGTTAAAAGAAGAATCCAAGTCAATCTCTTATGATGACTTTAGCCCATTTCTAGGAAATGATGCTAATAAGGATGCAATCAAGAAACTAAGGGATAGGCCTCATTCAAACAATTTATCAACATTATGCTTAGATTATGTGATGAATTTCCATCTACCTAAGAAAATAAAGGATCGTGGGGAGAAGGAGAAACCCCCCTACATTTTGGAGTTCTTTATTCCAAAGAAGCAATGGGAGCCTAACACTTGAAGGTCAAGGAGCTCAACTTCCAATGTACAACTAGTGGCCTTTTAATATTCCCACCATTACCAAAGGAGCTAAATCAAAAATTTGATGTGAATTTGGGTAAAAGATTCAAGTCTTCAAAGTGGCAAGATAGAAGCTCTATCGTCATATCCTCATTCCTTTCATATATAATCTTGGAAGATCTGAATCTTCTGTCCCTCTGCCTCTCAAATCATAGAGAGCAAAAGTTGGGACAGAGATTCAAATCTTCTAAGTGGAAACACAAGAGATAGTTTGGAAGGTTTCTAGCCACCAAAGATGGGAAACAACCCATCACACCGGGAAAGTGGCACGTATCATTTTATTTATGCATGGTAAAGTAGATTTTATTTTTGTTTATGCATAATCGATGAAGTTAGGGTGCTATGAGAAGTGTTGGTTAAAATTTAAAAAGGGAAGGTGTGAAATTATTATTTTTCAACTGAGCAAGGGAGTGCAGAGGCCCTAAAAATTGGTCTTAGTTACCGTGATCACGACCCGTGTAACCACAATCTCGTTAGCCGAGTGTCCTCGATCACGAAAATTAGACTGTGATCGCGGCCAATACAGTTTAAAAGACCACCCGACGTTCATTTCTCCCCCACACCCCTTTTGTCAAATTCTCTCAATTTTCTCTCAAATTAATCTGTGTGTGAGTATCCAAGTGTACATTTCAACTCTTTCGCATCCTCCAATTCGGTATGTGGTCTCAGCTCCTTTATTTTTATGTTTGATTTAAGCTTAAAACTTATTTTTAGGAATAGGCTTGCATTAGTCTTTTTAATGCCAAATCCATGTTTGTTTGTGATTATTATTATGGTTAGCTATTGTAGTGGGTGTACACATCATTGGGGAAGTCTTGAGTACCCAGATTTAGCCTAAAATTGTTAAAATTAACATGTACTCCATGTGTTTGATTTAATGCCCCAATGAATTCCATGTTAATTTCTTTGAGGTTTGAGGGTATAATCATGCATTCTAAGTTTAAGTTCCTTGTGCATGATGTTTATATAACTAGTTGGAACACAAATTTGGGGTTAAAATATGGTGTTTTGGGTGATGTTGTAGAACTATCAAAATTGGTCTCAATTACCGCAATTGCAGTCATTTGGACCATAATTGCGGCACCACGATCATGGTTATGTCTCTGTAATTTCCATAACTGAGAGCAGTTTTCTACTGAAACCAAAAATTCTACACATCTATTTCTCACCCCAAAATTCACTATGACATTTCCACATGTGTTGCTTACAGGTACTTAGCCACAAAATGGGAGACTTTGACAATACCATATTTATATTCGTTGAATGCCACAACCTTTACTATAGTGACCTACCAAGGACCAAATTACTCCAAAAAAGGGGTATTTTCTTAGATAAAGTAGAGGAGAAATTCCCATGATTCCATGCCAGACTCACTACTACCAGGTGGATTTTCTTTGCCCCGAACCATTTCTATGCTAATGAGAAGTGGGTGCGTGAGTTATACGCTAACATTTGCATAGTCTCTCTCACAAACCCAGTGATGACAATTTGGGGAAAGGTAGTGAATTTTGAAGTAGAGCAGATCAGTGAGATATATGGGTTCCCGGATGCAGACATGGCTCAGTTCTAGGCAAAAGGGTGCGAGACAAGGACTTGGGTGGCGAACACATTATGTATTGGCAAAGGTGTTCCCTGGGCTTCCGCCAAGAGAGACATTTCTATGACTGACTTCATAGCAGAGGACAGGCTTTGGTTGGTTATCATTTGTAGCAGAGTATCGCCTTGCACACATATAACTGTTGTAACAGATTTACGAGCGCGAATAATGATTGTAACCTATCTATCGTTGATCTGAAAGTGGGAAATATTATGATTTTAGAGTGGAGGCATTTCAAGAGTCAAGGGGGTAACTTATTTTCTTTGCTTCCCTTATTACTGAGCTATGCAGGTGTAATACCCCGTATTTCTACCTAGCTTAAATTCATCCCAAAAATCTCAAAGACTTATTTTAAAAGAAGAATCCACTTTTTTTGAGTGGGAAATTGAATAAGCTTTCCATCAATACCTATTTCGTCAAAATCCGGTATCGGGGTAGAAAGTTATGGACGAAATACAGAAAGCAGTCAAAACTGCCCAGGTGCGACGGTGAGAGCCGATGGACCGTCGAGCTAGCAACGGACCGTCTACCAAGCCGTCACAGTGCAGACAGTGAGACCACATTTTTCCTAAGAGCGATGGCTCAGGCCGATGGACCGTCGAGCTAGCGACAGATCGTCGCCCAAGCCGTCATAGAAGAGGCAGTAAACCCCTATTCTGTGCAGGTACGACGGTCAGGACCGATGGAACATCGACCCAACTATGGACCGTTGCACCCACTGTCGCATGTGTCATTCAGTTTTTTTTTTGTAAAGGGATTTTTGGTCTTTTACCACTCTTTCTAATACCTAATAATATCAGACCAAGGCTCCTGCCCTTATTATTCAATACAATATCAAAAATTAGGGTTTTCTCTCAAAGATCTATGCCCAATCTCAAGATCCAAACCTGTCACACCTCAAACCCTATTAGGGCGGACTGGCACCCATAACCGAGAAGGCCCGAGAGAACCAGCTCATAACCTTATACTTCCCATGCATACCTCTATGACAACCCAAAATTCGAACAGCATCATGTCGCATATAAAAGGAAATAATCACCTGTATAAGCTCGAGCACACATATATATGTATATACAATACTTGGCCGTTGGAGCCATCACGTCTATTAACAAAACACCATCTTGACTGTACATTAGGTTTACAAAGCCTCTAGATAATACACAGAGTTTAACTAAGGTCGGGACATACCCCGCCATATAACTAACTTCTATACAATACCAAAAGTGACTAGATATGACACGGAAAGCCCCGAAGCAAACTAAGATCACCAAAAGCAGCTAGATATCCTGGCTCCTACTTGTGTGGTGTATGAGCTGAGGTACCTGTGCCTGCAACATGAAATGCAGGTCCCCCATGGGGGACGTCAGTATGAAATATGTACTGAGTATGTAAAGCTGTAGATGATCACATATGATATAGGAGCTCAATAGAAATCAGAAACAAGTGAATAAATCGTAATAGGAGTGGACCACACTTACTAGAACTTGTGACAACCTGTACATTGTATTTATTCAATCGCTTTACCTTCATTCTTATCATATTTGTAATCATTACTGTATTGTACTGTGACCATTAGGATGCCTCCAGTACATATCAACTGGGATCGACCCATGATAGGCTTATGCCCCTGGGATACCACCCATAAACACATAAATAGGGATCGACCCATGATAGGCTTATGTCCCTGGGATACGACCCGATAAGAGAGAACTTCCATCACTTAGTTTAATTAATCTTTGAGATTGTTATTTTGGTCGCCACTGCATTATTGATACTTTGAAACAATGATACATCAATAAGAGACATATAAATAGACCATCAATGCAATAACAATGAAGTAAGAACTCATTGGTACATCAATGAAGTGTTTGGAGTCATCAATGCCATAACAATGAAGTAGGAACTTATTGGTATATCAATGAAATGTTTTGGAGTCATTAATAGCACATGGATCTTTTTTGAGTAATAGAATACCTTCTGACATTCATTAGTGCAATAAACATGTAAGATTTGGAAAACAAGTAAGTATTGGAATGTCTTTACATCTTGTAGGGTGGAAACAAGTTCATTGGTAACGTAGGACATCATACAAAACCATTATGGATCACATGTTATTGAATAACTTTGGAAACTTTCTTAATAGAACAATTGTTCACTTTTATGCCAAAGATATGGTATAGAGTATGCTTTACATACCTGACTGTCAACCTTCAATACTAGTCCCAAATGGACTTCCCGTCTTTTCGGATTACTTATCTACAATGAACGTATATAGCAATCTAGTATTAGCAACCAAACGTCACAATTCAATTATTTGAATTCAACAAACTAGTGGTTAAGTAGTAAGCCTTAATTACACCATAAAGGGTGTCACTTTAACCCTCTTATACTCCAATTACATTCACATGCCATGTATATTCATACAACATCCTCCAATATCAAGTTTGGATTCATTTATCCTTCCAACCAATCCATTAAACCAAATTGAGCCATAGACATAAATAATCATCAATTCAATAGTATATCACCATATACACCTTCCATAACTCAATTACCATATCCACCTTCCACAATTCAATACAACTAAACCATGCAAAATAGTCCATAACCCTATTTTCATCACCTTTCAATATAATCCTCTATCACACATATATATATGGAAAAGAACAAAGTCAAACAATATTCATACCTTAGAATTCACCTCTTGATTATGCAATCCTGTTTGCACAAATAATAGGTGCCGTTCGAAGCTCTCGAGATGACAAACGTAGTTATCGGATTACTTTGGAATTTCTATGGTTGAATCAAAAGTAATTTAAAGGTCAAATTTGGCTAGGGTTTGTTCTATCTCAATGATTGATGATGAAAATAAGTTTTTGAACTCATATACATGTATACACATATTCCCGTCCATCATATAATAGGAAATGACCAAAATGCCTTTAAAATTTAAATAATGTCAAATCTGTCCTTTGGTGGACTGATTTGATAAGCTAAAGTAGATCGATCATAACTCTTTGATCCGATATCGGATTTAAGTGAAATTGGTAACGTTGGAAGTATAATTCAAAGGGATTTCATTTCATATAAAGTAGGCTACCCAGTTCGTCCTGTACAAGGAGTTATGGTCGTTTTAAGTTGACCCTAAAATTTGGCTGGCCTCAGTAGTTTGTGTGCAGGAAATTTTCTTGCACATTTACTATTCCCAAATATCCCGTCACCGTTTTATAGTTTCAAACGTGCTCGATTATATCCGAAACCTATCCGTTTTTGGAAATCTTTATATCATTGGAAATCTTATTCAATAACCTTCGCATGGAACTATTGACGGGCAAATTTTGTTATAAATAAAATAAATTATTAATTCCATATATATAAGACCAATACACGTACTTGAATACGCCAATACACGTACTTGAATACGGGGTGTTACATCCTTCCCCCCTTTAGTACATTCATCCTCGAATGTTAGCGTAGTTATTCAACCGAAACAAGTTCAAGTCCATCATTAATATTCACATCATCACATAAATACTATGCATATAAAAAAAACTTACTTGTTAATGTTCTAACTCCGTTTCTTGAACTTTCTTTTCATCTTTGAACAAATGAGGGTACTTAGATTTCATTGCTTCCTCAGCTTCCCATGTAATCTCTTCCCTTTGATGATTTCTCCAACGTACTTTCACAGATGCTATCTCTTTATTTCTCATCTTCTTAACTTGGCAATCTAGAATAGCAATAGGCACTTCCTCATAGATAGGATCTTCTGCAACTTGCATAGCCTCAGTAGAAGTGATATGCGATGGATCTCCGATGCACTTTCGAAGCATTGACACATGAAATATCGGATGTACTGATGAGAGCTCTTGGGGTAGCTCTAATTCATATGCAACTTGTCCAAACCTTCTAGTGATCTTATACGGGCATATATAACGTGGACTCAACTTCCCTTTCTTTCCAAATCTCATTTCCCCTTCCATTAGTGATACCTTCAAAAATACCCAATCACCTATAGCAAACTGTAGACCTCTCCTTCTACTATCCGCATATGACTTGTGTCAACTTTGGGCTATTTTCAGTCATTGCTGAATTACTTTAACCTTCTCTATGGCTTGATAAATAAGATCCGGTCCGAACAAAAGAGTTTCACCCACTTCGAACCATCCTATTGGTGATCTACACTTCCTTCCATATAAATCTTCATATGGTGCCATTTTGATACTTGAATGATAGTTATTATTGTAGGCAAACTCAATAAGAGGTAAATGATCATCCCAGTTGCCCTTAAAATCTATTACACAAACTCGTAGCATATCTTCAAGTATTTGGATGGTACGTTATGCTTGTCCATCTGTTTGAGGGTGAAAAGTTGTACTCAACTTCACTTGTGTTCCCAAACACCTCTGAAAAGACTTCCAAAAGTTTTCGGTAAATTGGGTTCCCCGATCTGATATAATAGAGATTGGCACTCCATGTAATCGGACTATCTCTTTAATGTACAGCTTCGCATACTCTTCAACTGTGTAAGTGGTCCTAACTGGTAGGAAATGTGTGGATTTGGTAAGCCTATCAACAATCACCCATATAGAATCAAACTTCCGGGATGTACGAGGCAAACTAATAACGAAATCCATGTTGATCATGTCCCACTTCCAGATTGGAAGATCAATGCATTGCATATAACCTCTGGGTTTTTGGTGCTCAACTTTAACTCTTTGACAATTTGGACATTCATCTACAAATTCTACAATGCTCTTCTTCATGTCATTCCACCAATACATATCTTTCAAATCTTGATACATGTTGGTTGTTCCTGGATGAATGGAATACCTTGAATAATGTGCCTCTATCATAATGTTCTTTCTTAGCCTGTCTACATCTGGCACACACAATCGGTTTTTGCACTGAAGTACTCCTTCTCGCGTAAGCTTAAATGCCTTGGTCGCACCACTCTGAACGTTCTCCTTAAGCTGTAATAAAATAGGATCTGCATATTGCTTCTCTTTCACTTCATCTACTAGTGAAGATTCCGCAGTATTAGGTACTATAAGCTCTTTATCCGGAGTTTCAAGAAGGAGAACACCTAAACTAGCTAACTGGTGAAGATCTTTAATCATCCCTTGCCTTTCTATATGTGCCATCAAAGTCTTACGACTTAACACATCAGCTACCACATTTGCTTTCCCTGGATGGTACAAAATATCAACATCGTAGTCCTTTAATAGTTCAAGCCATCTCCGCTGCCTTAAATTTAGATCCTTCTGATTAAAAATATATTGCAAGCTCTTATGGTCAGTATATATATCAACATGAACCCCATATAAGTAGTGGCGCCATATCTTTAAAGAAAAATAGCTACTGCCAGCTCAAGATCGTGTGTAGGATAATTTTTCTCATATGGCCGCAATTGTCTAGAAGTATATGCTATTACCTTACCATGCTGCATCAATACACATCCTAAACCAATTCTGGAAGTATCACAATACACTGTATACCCTTCGGTGCCTTCTGGAAGTACCAACACGGGTGTAGAAATCAACTTGTTCTTTAAATCTTGAAAACTCTTCTCACAGGCATCATTCTATTGGAATTTGGATGCTTTATGGGTTATCTTGGTTAAGGGTGTTGAAATGGAAGAAAAACCTTCAACAAACCTTCTATAATAACCGGCCAACCCGAGAAAACTACTAATCTCCGTAGGCGTTGTGGGCCTTGGCCAGTTCTTCACAGCTTTTATCTTTTGAGCATCAACCTTTATCTCTTCACTAGATATAATATGACCCAAAAATGCCACCGACTTTAACCAAAACTCATATTTAGAGAACTTTGCATAAAGTTTACAATCACGAAGAGTCTGCAATGCCTGTCGTAAGTGATTGGCATGGTCCTCTTCTGATCTAGAATAAACTAGAATATCATCTATAAAAACTATCACAAATACATCCAGGAATGGCTTAAACATCCTATTCATCAAATCCATAAAAGTTGCGGGTGCATTTGTTAGCCCAAATGACATAACTAGAAACTCATAATGACCATACCGTGTTCGGAAAGCTGTCTTGGGTATATCTTTCTCTTTGACCCTCACTTGGTGGTAACCTGACCTCAAATCAATCTTAGAAAAGCACTTGGCGCCCTGTAACTGATCAAATAAATCATCAATTCTTGGGAGAGGATATTTATTCTTAATAGTCACCTTATTCAATTGCTGATAATCAATACACATCCTCAGCGAGCCATCCTTTTTGCGCACAAATAACACTGGTGCTCCCCAGGGGGACATACTAGGCCTTATGAATCACTTCTCTAGCAAATCTTTCAATTGCTCTTTCAATTCTCGTAATTCTGCTGGGGCCATTCTATACGGAGGAATGGAGATTGGTTGGGTTCCTGGTATTACATCAATACCAAACTCTACTTCTCGTTCAGGAGGCAAACCTGGAAGATCTTCAGGAAATACATCAGAAAATTCATTTACCACCGGAACAACGTGAAGAGTTGGTGGCTTCGCTTTTGTATCCCTTACTCTAACTAAATGATATATATATCCCTTGGAAATCATTCTTCTTGCCTTAAAATAAGAAATAAATCTACCTCTTGGCGCGCCAATTTCACCTTTCCATTCAAGGACTGATTCATTTGGAAAATGGAAATATACCTTTTTCGTGCAGTAATCAATTATGGCATAACAAGACGCCAACCATTCCATACCCATTATGACATAAAAATCTACCATTTCTAACTCCCCAAGATCAGCCATCGTATCATGACCACAAACAGTTACTATGCAATTTTGGTAAACCCTTCTAGCTATAATAGATTCCCCAACCGGTGTGGACACTTCAAATGGCTTAACTAATAGTTCGGGTATTCTTTTGAACTTTCCAGCAAGCAATGGAGTAACATAAGATAATGTAGAACTGGGGTCAATTAAGGCATATACATCGAATGAAAATATAGACAACGTACCTGTAACCACATCTGGGGAAGCCTCTAAATTCTGTCGATCTGCTAGAGCATACGTACGATTTTGAGCAACCGTTAGAACTCGTGGCTCCTCTATCACCTCTAACACGCCCCATTGGTGGTGCACCTCTTCCTGAATAAGGCATCAATGATGATGATGAAACAAATGACCCCGTAGGTCATGCCACACCCCCTATGCCCCTTCGTGGGCATTCTCTCATTATATGCCCCGACATACCGCACCAAAAGAAAACATTGGTCCCCAGCCGACATGCGCCCAAATGATACCTTCGATATTTATTGCATGGCTCTCGAGGAGGTCTTGATTGGCTCATATTCCCTTGCCCTTGGTACCCCACTGTCTGTGAACTCTGACTCTCACTTCTGTGCCCAAATTTATTTCCTCTGGACCCTTGGAACTGTGGTGGGGCACTAGTTGTAGAATAAGAAGATAATGGCCTAGGTGGTCTTGCAGAAAACTGTGGTTTGAACCCTCCTTGGGATGCCTTGAACTACCCTGTAGATCTGGCCCTCTTGGAATATCCTCTTTCTAATTCCTGTGTTCTTCTCCTCTGCCTCTGATCTTCCATTTTTTGTGCAAAAGCTTGGATCCTCGCTATGTCTATATCTTTGTTCAAAGCGGCAATAGTACAATCTCTAACCAGATATAGATCCAGCCTATCCACATATTGATGAACTCTGTCATTCATAGTAGCTACAACATTAGGAGCATATCTCGACAAGGAATTAAATCGGATACTGTACTCCCTCACGCTCATATTCCCCTGACGAAGATTTAAAAACTGATTTGCACGGGCCTGACGAATCTCAAATGGAAGATAATGATCAAGAAATGCCTCTTTGAACTCTTTCCAATTAGTTGGGGGTGCATCCATACCCCTAGATCATTTCCAGTCCTCGTACCAATATATAGCCTCCCCTTTGAATCTATACGCCGCTAACTCCACTGTCTCTCTACCCATTACATGCATAACATCTAAGGCCCTTTGAATTTGATCAATAAAGTCTTGTGGGTCCTCGTTAAGATCTGATCCAGTAAAAGTAGGAGGGTCCATCTTAAGAAAATCCTGTGTTCGAAGGCTAGCTGCACTATCTGTACCACTAGGACCCGTGGTAGGAATGGCTTGCCCTTGAGCTTGCCCAGCAACTATACGAGTCAAAAGTTGCACTGCATTTCTAAGATCTTGATCAGCAGCATTAATAGGTGGCTCTAGAGATATAGTTCTCCTCCTCCTTATTTCTTCTGGAGTGGAAGAAGTTTCTGATGCATGCTCAGCTGGAGCCTCACTTTGATTAGCTGGTATAGTGGGTGACTTACTAGTCCCCTCTCTGGCAGCCACATCTACTTGCTTACCGGTATTCTTGCTTCTGGTAACCGACATCATTACTATAATAAGAGAAACAAACGGATTCAGTAGTCAACTATGACTTTATATACAATATAGGCTCTATCGTACGATCTAAGACATGAAGAAAAGAGACAGTTACTAAATGTCCATAGCCTTCTGTTTATAGATGCGATGCACGATACACCGATAAACAAAACTCTACGTAGACACGGCTTTGTAGACTCACTAGGATGAACTTCTCTAATACCACTTTTGTCACGCCTCAAACCCTATTGAGGCGGACTGGTACCCATAACTGAGAAGGCCCGGAAGAACCAACTCATAACCTTATACTTCCTATGTATACCTCTATGACAACCCAAAATTCATACAATATCATGTTGCATATAAAAGGAAATAACCACCTGTATAAGCATGAGCACACATATATATGTATATACAATACTTGGTCGTTGGAGCCATCACGTCTATTAACAAAACACCACCTTGACTGTACATTAGGTCTACAAAGCCTCTAGATAATACACAGAGTTTAACTAAGGTCGGGACATACCCCACCATATAACTAACTTCTATACAATACCAAAAGTGACTGGATATGACATGGAAAGCCCCGAAGCAAACTGGAGCTCACCAAAAGCAACTCGATATCCTGGCTCCTACTTGTGTGGTGTATGAGCTGAGGTACTTGTGCCTGCAGCATGAATTGCAGGTCCCCCGTGGGGGACGTCAGTACAAAATATGTACTGAGTATGTAAAGCTGTAGATAATCACATATGATATAGGAGCTCAATAGAAATCAAAAACAAGTGAATAAATCGTAATAGGAGTGGACCACACTTACTAAAACTTGTGACAACCTATACATTGTATTTATTCAATCACATTACCTTTGTTCTTATCATCTTTGTAATCATTACTGTATTGTACTGTGACCATTAGGCTGCCTCCAGTACATATCAACTGGGATTGACCCATGATAGGCTTATTACCCTGGGATACCACCCATAAACACATAAATAGGGATCAACCCATGATAGGCTTATGCCCCTGGGATACCACCCGATAAGAGAGAACTTCCATCACTTAGTTCAATTAATCTTTGAGATTGTTATTTTGGCCGCCACCATATTTTTTATACTTTGAAACAATGATACATCAATAAGAGATATATAAATAGACAATCAATGCAATAACAATGAAGTAAGAACTCATTGGCACATCAATGAAGTATTTTGGAGTCGTCAATGCCATAACAATGAAGTAGGAACTTATTGGTATATCAATGAAACGTTTTAGAGTCATTAATAGCACATGGATCTTGTTTGAGTAACCGGATACCTTCTGACATTCATTAGTGCAATAAACATGTAAGATTTGGAAAACAAGTAAGTATTGGAATGTATTGGCATCTTGTAGGGTGGAAACAAGTTCATTGGTAAGGTAGGACATCATACAAAACCATTATGGATCACATGTTATTGAATAACTTTGGAAACTTTCTTAATAGAACAATTGTTCACTTTCATGCCAAAGATATGGTATAGAGTATGCTTTACATACCTGACTGTCAACCTTCAATACTAGTCCCAAATGGACTTCCTGTCTTTTCGGATTACTTATCTACAATGAACGTATATAGCAATCTAGTATTAGCAACCAAACATCACAATTCAATTATTTGAATTCACTAAACTAGTGGTTAAGTAGTAAGCCTTAATTACACCATAAAGGGTGTCACTTTAACCCTCTTATACTCCAATTACATTTATATGCCATGCATATTCATACAACATCCTCCAATATCAAGTTTTGATTCATTTATCCTTCCAACCAATCCATTAAACCAAATTGAGCCATAGACATAAATAATCATCAATTCAATAGTATATCACGATACCCACCTTCCATAACTCAATTACCATATCCACCTTCCACAATTCAATATAACCAAACCATGCAAAATAGTCCATAACCCTATTTCCATCACCTTTCAATAACAACCAATACATATAATCCTCTATCACACATATACATATGGAAAAGAACAAAGGCAAACAATATTCATACCTTAGAATTCACCTCTTGATTATGAAATCCTTTTTGCACAAATAATAGGTGTCGTTCGAAGCTCTCGAGATGACAAACGCAGTTATCGGATTACTTTGGAATTTCTACGGTTGAATCAAAAGTAATTTAAAGGTCAAATTTGGCTAGGGTTTGTTCTTTCTCAATGATTTATGATGAAAATGAGTTTTTGAACTCATATACATGTATATATACACATATTCTCCTCCCATAATATAATAGAAAATGACCAAAATGCCTTTAAAATTTAAATAATGTCAAATCTGTCCTTTGGTGGACTGTTTTGATAAGCTAAAGTCGATCGACCATAACTCTTTGCTCTGATATCAGATTTGGGTTAAATTGGTATCGTTGGAAGCATAATTCAAAGGGCTTTTATTTCATATAAAGTAGGCCACCCATTTTGTCCTGTACAAGGAGTTATGATCATTTTAAGTTGACCCTAAAATTTGGCTGGCCTCTGTGGTTTGTGTGCAGGAAATTTTCCTGCACATTTACTATTCCCAAATATCCCGGCCACTGTTTTATAGTTTCAAACGTGCTCGATTATATCCGAAACCTATCCATTTTTGGAAATATTTATATTGTTGGAAAGCTTATTCAATAACCTTCGCATGGAACCATCGACGGGCAAATTCCGGTATAAATAAAATAAAAAATTAATTCCATATAAATAAGACCAATACACGTACTTGAATACGCCAATACACGTACTTGAATACGGAGTGTTACAAAATCCTTCTTCAAGAAAACTAAGAGATTCAAGTTCTTCAAGTCCAAGGACTTCAAGAAACTCACAATCAAGGTATGTTTAGTGTTGATTCATGGGTCCCTTTTACCCTTGGAGCTCAAGAATCTCTTTTCAAAATCAAAGATTTGTGTATTTATGAATTTTCATGATTTAGTTGAATTAAAATTCATGTCCATGTTGTTATGGGGTTTTGATTCATGTTTTAAATTACATATTCCAATTATTGATCCTAGTATGTGATGATTTGCATAATATTCATGATAAACCCTTCCAATTGCAAATTTAATTATGCAACCATGATAATTAGATGCATTAATGATGGTATAACCAAAGCATGTTCCCCATGTGTTTGATTAAATGTCTATTTGGAGGAAAAAGTGCCATTATTGTGTTTGATGAAATGTCTTAGTCAATGAATTATGGATTTATGTGTAGCCATTGTTGTGTTTTCAAACTTGTGCAAGGAATTACTTTTATGCTATCGAGTACTGGGGGTATATGTACCCGACAATTTAGTTGTGTGCCTAGAGCCAGTGTTAGTTTTATGATAATCTCAGTCAAGCCATGATCAGTAGAATTCAGACAGTTACATAACTCAGGAAAACTCAGTAAATTCAGTATCAGTCCAGTAATCTCAGTAATCTCAGTCAGTTATCAGATCTCAGTAATATTCCATCAGTCAAGAAAATTCAGTGAATTTAGTCCAGTTCAGTTTAGTATCTATTCGATAGGAGGAGGATTCAGCACCAAGTAAGCCCAGGGATAGGAACTCACCTGTTAGTAGAGGGTGTGATTCTTAGAAGCAATCCTTGCGCTCCAGAACTACGTAACCAACGTAGGTTGAGACATCAAACCTACTAGATGAGTCTAGATGAGGTGGCTTAACCTGTTAGATGAGGGTCCCGCCATTCTCCTTAGAGTACCTATTAGATGAGGGATTACTCACAGCTTGTCCTTACCAATAGCGCGGTATTGACACCCTTCCAATTAGGGTTACAGATTGGACCCCAACTCAATTATATTATCACATTTAGGGAATGTCGGTTAGATAACTACTTCCCACAGTTTCAGTTATAGAATCAGGACTGTCAGATACAATTATTTAGTCTCAGTAAAAGAACTCAAATAGTTCTTTAGATTTTAGGACTGTCAGATACAGTCAACTCAAAACAGTACGAAACTCAGCTAGTTCCATCAGAACCTAGACTGTCAGATACAGTTGCTTAGTTTAAGTATTTTAGTTATACAACTATTAGTATCTCATGTTATCAGTACTCAGACTCAGCAATCATGTTATCACGAACTCAGTTACAGTTACTATATATTCATGCATGTATTCTCACGTTCATGTTTTATAGTCAGTTAGTATAGTTCATGCATGTGAACCCTTTGCATTCAGCCTACCTCATATGCATATCAGTACATCCAATCGTGCTGACGCATTTGTGCTATGGTATTTTACTTTACGCCATAGATTCAGTAGCACGATCTCTAGAGTATCAGTATCATTCCAGTCTCAGCAGTCAGAGTGAGCAGTGATTCCCCATCATTCAAGGACATGATCATTTCTTTATTATTTCATTACTTAGTATATTTTAGTAGTTAGAGTTAGTTGGGGACATGTCCCATCAACTACTTATTCATACAGTACAGTGTTAGAGGCTTTCAGACTATAGTATGTTCAGATAGTTATTTCAGTTATTTTGGTATTGATATACCGTATTTTCAGATGTTGTGTTTTATCAGATATTTGAACCTTATGGCCTTTCAGCCTTTTATTCTACAGTTATACAGTATATTATGCAGTGCTCGGGTACAAATATCAGTCATGGGTTAGCTTATGGTCCTTCGGGGTCATGAGTACCGTGTAGTATTCCGGGTACCATATTTGGGGCATTACAGTAAGAGGATAGAAGTGGAGTAATATAATGCAGATACCTGGGTGCACCTAGGCCCCCACATCTTCCCACTCAAAATCATAGGTGAGGGAGCACTTGGTCAGAGCAAAAAGAGGAAAGTTGACTCAAGAAACTCAACATTAGAGGATGTAGACTCTTGTAGAACTTCTTCAGCAAACCTCTTTGATGAGAACTCAGATGAGATGCGGGTGATTAAGGAGCTAGTTTCCAGATTACCTCAGGGACTACAAGAGTCCTTGTAACATCCTGAATCTGGTACCCAGAATGCTACACGGTGCTCATGACCCCCGAAGGACCACAAGCTAATTCATGACTAATATCTGTACCTGTATACTACATATTATACTGTATAATTGCGGAAATATGAACTTAAAGGCCATAAGGTCCAAAATTGTAACATAATATCTAATAAAATATAACATCTGGGTGGGGTATGAAATACACAAAAAAATAACTAAAATAACTAACTGAACATGATAGTCTGAAAAGCCTCTAACTAACTGAACTGTCTGAATAAGGAGTTGATGGGACATGTCCCTAACTAACTCCAACTAATTAATTGATTAATGAAATAATACAGAAATGATCATGTCCTCAAAGGATGAGGGACTCACTACTAACTGACTGCTGATATCTGGAATCTACTGATGCTCTGGAGCTCGTGTATCTGAACCTATGGTATAAAACACCATAGCGCAAATGCGTCACTAGTTTGAATGTACAGGTTTTCATGTGAGGTAGGCTAAATGCATGAGGTTCATATGTATGAATAATACTGACTAACTGACTAATATGAACGTGAGAATACATACATAAATGCACAGTAAATACAGCAGAGATCGTGATAACATAAATTTATTGACAACTAACATGACTGATAACTGAGTTCAGATGACTGATGTAACTGATAACATGAGTGACTGTATCTGACAGTCCTGAATCTAATGGAACTAGCTGAGTTCTGTACTGTTCTAAGTTGACTGTATCTGGTAGTCCTGAATTCTGTAGAACTATTTGAGTTCCATTACTGAGACTGAATGACTGTATCTGACAGTCCCAATTTTGTAACTGAAACTGTGGGAAGTAATCATCTAACCGGCATGCCCCTAATACACCATTATGGATGAGTTAGGGTCCAATCTGTAACCCCAATAGGAAGGGTGCCAATACCGCACCACTGGTAAGGAAAATCTGTGAGTAACCCTCATATAATAGGTAACTCTAGTGTATATGGTGGGAACCCTCATATAACAGGTTAAGACACCTCATCTACCCTCGTATAACAGGCTATGATGTCTCAACCTACGCTGGCTATGTAGTTATGGAATGCAAGGACTACTTTAAAGAATCACACCCTCATATAATAGGTGAGTTCCCATCCTTGGGTTGACTCGGTGCTAATTCCTACTCCCATCTGAATAGACACTGAACATGGATAACCGAACTGAATTAACTAAGTTCCATTGACTGACGGAATATTACTGAGATCTGATAACAGACAGAGATTACTGGGATTACTGAGTTTTCCTGAGTCATGAGACTAACTGTATATTATGGATTATGGCTTGGCTGAGGATATCGTGAAAACATGACACTGATTCTAGGCACAGCTATATTTTTCGGGTACAAGTACCCCCAGGACTCTATGGAAGGAAACTGACAAAGCATGACTTTCTTGAATACATGATCACATCAATAGTCCATAATATAATAAGTTGGATAATTCATGAAGTGCAAGTTCTAAAGCACCACAAAGGCCACACATATATCCATAATTCATTGACTAAGACATTTCATCTAACACTTGACATGCATGAACTTGTAAATGAATGGGGATTTCATATTATCATACTAGTAGGGCACTTTTTCTTCACATAGGTATTTAATCAAACACATGATGAGCATAGTATATGTAGACAACATTACATAACAAGTAAACATCATGATTCAATTGTAATTTCACCATTCAAGGTTTTAATCATGGATTCACATAAAGCTACACCTATAATAATTAATTCCACATAAGATTTATTACTAAACATGGATTAGAATTCAATTGGTCCTTATCAACATGAACAAAATCAAACCCAATATGAAATTTATAAAATCCATATACTTGAACTTTGAAAAGAGATTCTTGGGCTTCATGGATGAAAGGAGTCCATGAATGAACACTATGCATACCTGGGTGAGTGATTTCTTAAAGATTTGTGGAGGAAAACTTGAATTCTTGGCTTGGAATCAAGCACCTAGGGTTTCTTGTTCTTGGGGATTGATCCTTAAGAGAAACCCTAATTTGTTTTTGTAGAAGAATAATGAAATTATAAGCTATGGTCGGGTGTAATTATGGGTTAAATCAGGTGGAAAAAGACCCAAATACCCTTTTAAAATGACTTAAAATTTGCTGAACAGGACCTGCGATGGCTGGTGTGATGGTCCGTCGCTGGCTCAATTGTCTGTTGTTTTGAACGTCGTACGTGGACCAAAAAAAAACTCACTGCCTTATAGAAATGGCTTAGGCAACAGTCCATCACAAGTTCGACGGTCCTTCAACCTTTCTGTCGTACCTTATCTAGAAGGTTGACTCACTTTCTTGGTTGTGATGGTCTAGGCAATGGTCCGTCACTAGATCGATGGTCCATCAACCTAGCCATCACACCAAGGCGATTCTGACAGCTCTGAGTAAAACGTCCATAACTTTTTACTCCGATACTGGATTTGGATGAAATTGGTATCGTTGGAAATCTAATTCAATTTCCCACATGATAAAAAGTGAAAATCTTATAAAATTCCATATGTACATAGATGTATTTATCTTTCAAGGAAATTTTCAACATTCTTGGGATGATTTCAAGCTAGGTTGAAGTATGGGGTATTACAATATCTCCCCCTTGAGAACATTCATCCTTGAATGAGACTAAGTGAGAGGGGAGAATATAAACTAACGTACATAATAAACATGAACAATTGGAACATGATCTCATGAATGAGATGACTAATAACTGAATATATCATACTGATCATGCATATCTGATGCATGTATAACTAATTCATGACTGCATGACTGAGTATTCTGATGAACCAAGGTTCTCACAATGAGAATGCATGTCTGATGAATGATTATATAACTAAACTGATACATGAATGCATGACTGACTATGCAATGGTACTTAATATTAAGTTTATAATGGAATTCTAAATATGAACTGAATACTAAGTTTGTAACTGAAAGCTGAACATAAAACTGAAAAGCTTAAGGGGAACTGTTACCTTGAGCTTGATATGAGTTGGCGGAGAAGAGGTGAGGATACTTGGTACGTATGTATGTTTCTTCTTCCCAAGTAGCTCCCTCAACGGACTTATTTTTCTAAGAACTTTGACTAGAGGGACTTCTTTGTTCCTCAGTCTATGAGTCTGGTAGTCAAGAATTTCGATTGGAATCTCTTCATAAGAGAGGTTGTTCTGAACATTTATGCTCTGAATAGGCACTATAACTGTTGGGTCACCTATGCACTTCTTGATCAAAGATACTTGGAAGACTGGATGAACTAAGGCTAGATCTGAAGAAAATTCGAGCTCATAAGCTACCTTGCCTAAACGTCTAAGAATTTTGAAAGGACCGATATATCGGGGATTGAGCTTTCCCTTCTTGTTGAATCTCTTCACTCTCTTTATGGGAGAGATATTTAGAAAGACATAATTACCAATCTCAAACTCGAGATCCTTTCTGCGTACATCTGCGTAAGACTTCTGTCGGCTCTGAGCAGCCCAGAGTCTTTCTCTAATCAATTGGATTTTCTCTAAAGCGTCGAACACTAAGTTAGGACCTATAACTGAGGCCTCACTAATTTTGAACCAACCGATTGGAGATCTACATATCCTACCATAGAGAACTTCGAATGGAGCCATCCGAATACTGGAATGATAGTTGTTGTTGTATGCAAACTCAATCAAATTCAAGTGGTCATCCCAACTACCCTTGAAATCAATTGCATACGCCCTTAGCATATCTTCTAAAGTCTGAATGGTCCATTCTGCTTGACCATATGTCTGAGGATGAAAGGTTGTACTGAGATGAACTTGGGTACCAAGACCCTTTTGGAATACTTTCCAGAAATGAGAGGTAAAATAGGTACCTCTGTCTGAGATAATGGATAACGGAAAACCGTGAAATCTGACCAACTCTCTGATGTATAGTTTGCCATAATCCTCGGTTGAATAAGAGGTATGGAATAGAAAAAAATAAGCTGATTTGGTCATTCTATCTATAATGACCCAAACTAAATCATGTTGGTGACGAGTATGAGGCAAACCCATAACGAAGTCTATGTTCACTTCTTCCCACTTTAAAGTAGGAAACTAAACTCCTGCATGGACCCACTAGGCTTCTGATACTCTATCTTAACCTACTGACATATAGAGAACTTAGCCACAAACTCTACAATATCTCTCTTCATCCCACTACACCAATAGATTTTCCGCAAGTCACGGTACATCTTTGTGGCCCCTGTATGAATAGAGTAGCGTTCACCATGCGCTTCTGCAAGAATTTGCTGCCTTAAGTCATCTACACCTGGAACACACAGACGACCTTGACAACGCAAAACACCATCTCCCTCTTGGGAGAAAACCTCTACTTTTTGATCCTTGATTGACTCTTTTAACTTGACAAGGCTGGGATCTCTATCTTGCTTTTTTTTCACCTCAGAAACTAGAGATGATTCTGAACTAATCTGAACCCATATGTCACCCTCCTCTGAATCGACAAAGAAAATACCTAGCCTGGTTTCCTGAGCTAACTTCTTCTTACTGTCCTCAACATGAGAAACACTATCCATAGACAGTCTACTAAGAGCGTCATCCACGACGTTGGCCTTGCCCGAATGATAAAGGGCACTCATGTCATAATCTTTCAATATCTCTAACCACCTTTTCTGATGAAGATTGAGATCTTTCTGAGAAAAGACATACTGAAGGATCTTATGATCTGTGAACACATCTACATGAACACCATATAGATAATGCCTCCAAATCTTTAAGGAAAAAACTACAGTTCCTAACTCAAGATCATGAGTAGGATAATTCTTCTCATAGGGTTTAAGTTGTCTGGAGGTGTAGGCTATGACCTTACCATACTGCATGAGGAAACAACCCAAACCTACTCTGGATGTATCACAATACACCACAAACCCATCTGAACCATCTGGAAGGGCTAAGACTGGGGCTAAGGTGAGTCGAGTCTTCAACTCTTGAAAACTCTTCTTGCAAAGATCTGACCACTGAAACTTGACTTTTTTCTGAGTCAATCTAGACATAGGGGATGCAATAGAAGAAAATCCCTCAACAAACCATCTGTAATAGCCAGCCAACCCAAGAAACTCCTGATATCTAATGGAGAGATAGGGCGAGGCCAGTTTCTTACTGCTTCGGTCTTTTAAGGATCTACTCGAATGCCATCACCAGAAAAGATATAGCCAAGGAATGATACTGACCTTAGCCAAAATTTTCACTTACTAAATTTGGAAAATAGTTGATGATCTCTGAGAGTCTAAAGTACGATTCTGAGATGGTCTACATGATCATGCTCACTGCGCGAATAGATCAGAATATCATTTATGAAGACTATGACGAACATATCCAAGTACTGCTTGAACACACGGTTCATCAAGTCCATGAAAGTTGTTAGGGAATTGGTAAGACGAAAGGACATAACTAGGAATTTGAAGTGACTATACCGATTATGGAAGGCTATTTTTGAAATGTCATCTTATCTGACTCTGAGTTGATGATAGCCGGATATAAGGTCTATCTTAGAGAAATGGCTGGCACCTTGAAGTTGGTCAAATAACTCATCAATTTTGGGAAGAGGATACTTTTTCTTGACCGTGAATTTATTAAGCTGACTGTAATCAATACACATTCTGAGAGAACTATCTTTCTTGCGCATGAATAAAACTGGTGTACCCCTCGGGAAAACACTAGGTTTGATGAATCCCTTATCTAAGATATCCTTCAGATGCTCCTTTAATTCTCTGATTTCTACTGGTGCCATTCTATAAGGAGGAATAAATATAGGCTGAGAATCTGGAAGAAGATCAATACCGAAGTCTATTTCCCTTTCAGGAGAAATTCATGGAAGATCTTCAGGAAAGACATCTGAATATTCATTCACGACTGGGACTGAATCAATACTGGGAGTTTCAAAACTAGTGTCCTTAACTCAAACAAGATGATAGACACATCCCTTAGATATAATTTTCCTTGCTCGAAGGCAGGAAATAAGCTGACCTCTAAAAGCTGAAGTACTACCCCTCCACTCTAGGACAGGTTCATTCGGAAACTGAAATTGGACAACTCTATTTCTATAGTCGATTGTGGCATAGCAGGAATGAAGCCAATCCATGCCAAGAATGATATCAAATTCAGTCATCTCTAATTCGACTAAGTCTGCTGAAGTGACTTTCTGATATACCATAACCAGACAGTTTCTGTATACCCGTCGGGCTATGATGGTTTTACCTACTGGGGTAGAGACTGAAAAGGGCTCTGCTAGAATTTTGGGAATGACTCTAAAATCAACTGCTATATAGGGAGTAAAAAAAGACAAAGAAGCTCTTGGATCTAGCAAAGCATAAGCATACACATGAAATATCTATAACGTACCAGTAACCACATTAGGAGAATTTTCCTAATCTTGCCAGGACTGGAGAGCATAAAGTCAATTTGGGCGTTGCCCACTAGTACTATTGGACGTAGCATCCTACTAGTTTGGGCGACCGAACTGAGCTGAGGAACAGTTCTGCTGACTCTAAGGACCTGGCTGAGGACAGTCTCTGACTCTGTGGCCTGGCTTGCCATATTCGACTGACTGTATTACTGGAATTACTAAGTTTTCCTGAGTCATGAGACTTACTGTATACTATGGATCATGGGTTGGCTGAGGATATAGTGAAAACATGACACTGATTCTAGGCACACAACTATATTTTTCGGGTACAAGTACCCCCAGGACTCGATGGAAGAAAACTGACAAAGCATGACTTTCTTGAATACATGATCGCATCAACAGTCCATACTATAATAAGTTGGAGAATTCATAAAGTTAAAGTTCTAAAGCACCACAAAGGCCACACATATATCCATAATTCATTGACTAAGACATTTCATCAAACACTTGACATGCATGAACTTGTACATGAATGGGGATTTTATATTATCATACTAGTAGGGCACTTTTTCTTCACATAGGTATTCAATCAAACACATGGTGAGAATAGTATATGTAGACAACATTACACAACAAGTAAACATCATGATTCAATTCTAATTTCACCATTCAAGGGTTTAATCATGGATTCACATGAAGCTACACCTATAATAATTAATTCCACTAAAGATTTATCACTAAACATGGATTAGAATTCAATTGGTCCTTATCAACATGAACAAAATCAAACCCAATATGAAATTTATAAAATCCATATACTTGAACTTTGAAAAGCGATTCTTGGGCTTCATGGATGAAAGAAGTCCATGAATGAACACTATACATACCTGGGTGAGTGATTTCTTGAAGATATGTGGAGGAAAACTTGAATTCTTGGCTTGGAATCAAGCACCTAGGTTTTCTTGTTCTTGGGGATTGATCCTTGAGAGAAACCCTAATTTGTTGTTGTAGAAGAAAAATAAAATTATGAGTTATGGTCGGGTGTAATTAGGGGTTAAATCAGGTGAAAAAAGAGCCAAATGCCCTTTTAAAATGACTTAAAATTAGCTAATGGGACCTACGATGGTCCATCACTGGATCAATGGTCCGTCGTTTTGACCGCCATACGTAGACAAAAAAAAACTCACTGCCTTATAGCGACGGCTTGGGCGATGGTCCATCACAAGTTCGATAGTCCATCAACCTGTCCGTCGTACCTTATCCAGAAGGTTGACTCAATACCTTGGCTATGACAGTTCATTGCTAGATCAACGGTCCATCAACCTGGTCGTCGCACCTGGACAATTCTGACAGCTCTGAGTAAAACATCCATAACTTTTTATTCCGCTACTGGATTATGATGAAATTGGTATAGTTGGAAAGATAATTCAATTTCCCACATGATAAAAAGTGAAAATATTAAAAAAATTCACGTGTACACAAATGGATTTATATTTTAAGGAAAGTTTCTAACATTCTTGAGATGATTTCAAGCTAGGTAGAAGTACGAGGTATTACAGTCCTCTATTGGCTTCCACTCATATATATCTTGGTCAAATTATGAAATATACCTAGAGGAGTAGAATAAGTAGGGATACACAGTTGCTAGATTGGAGAGAGCCTATTTATCTTTGGCTAAATCGCATAAGGACCTCAAGGAGTCGCATGAAAAAATAGTGTAGAGAGAGAAGAAGAGAGATAAATTCTTCACCAAGATAAAGAGAAAGGTGAAGGGAATCTTCAAGGTACTCAAACCTAAGGTGTGACTACCTTCGTCGAGGATTGAGAGTGATGATGTGGCCCCCGATGAGTGGACTGATGCTGATGATTGGGGAGATGATGCAGAGTCTTCTGGAGAGAGAACTTCCTATGGTTGATTCAGGATGCACCTTTTTATCTTGTCTTGTTGTTTATGCAGTGGGGACACTTCTATCTTTTTAGTTGGGGGTTACTATACCTAGATCTGTATTGTTTTGACATATTTTTGGATGTTTTTGGTAGTGTTTTTATGACATTGTGGATGATTTTTATTTTATTTTGGATTGCTACATTTTGGCACTCTGATGGTGCCCACATTTCATGGATTAGTCTTTTTTTTTGTTGTGGGATTTTTTGTTTTACTTTTTCTTTATTTTGATTGTGGTGTTATTGTATGAGGTTTTCCCTATGATAGATTGAATGACGGCATTCTTAAGGGAAAAGCATCGTGATTGGGTTATTGAGCCATGGATACAGGGGAAGTTTGAATACCCATGGCATTGTGAATTTAGGATTACACGCATGCCACTGGTGAAGTCTGAGTAACCATACGATTGGTTTACCCATATTAACCCAAAATATGAGACAAATACTTAGGTTGTTGCCATGATTATAAAATTATACAAGGTGCAAATGCAAAACAAACACCCTTCTCTGTTTAATTTTTTTCAAAAATCAAGGGCATGGGCGTGTGCAACCTTGTAACAAAAAATTTTCTCTTTTTGTATCTCCAAAATGTTTGTCTTGTAAATATTGATAGATACTACAGTTTTGTCTCTAACATGAAGGGCAATTGAGACTCCTTGGCAAATCCACATGCCATGTGTAGTGAGCTTATTTCTCTAAATCTCATGTATACTTGTGTCATCTTGAACTTGCCCTATTTAGTCTCTAAAGGCTAAATTTTGATTGTATTTGTTTAGAGAGATGATATTAGGCTATCTTGGTGATATTGGAGTCCCGATTATCCTAAAAAGCCTAATCGTGCATAGATGTTATCCCTAGTCACCCATTTTGAGCCTTTGGACCTTTTTTGGCAAACACATTACAATATGTGAGCCTTTCAATTGTTATCACTCTTTTGAACCATACCCTTCTTGATCTTCAACATGCAATTTGAGGTTAAAATCCTAAGTTGGGGGTGGTGAAGATAGAAAGGAAGCAACTTAGGGCCACAAAAAGTGATAGTGAGTGCCTACATGCTTAATCATTAAAATAAATGAATAGAATAATAAACGACCCAACAAAATAAAGAATTACATGAAATTTGCAAGAAAAAGAAATGGAAGAAAATGGGTGAAACATGGAAATAAAAATAGGCATTTGTAAAAGAAAAGAAGTGGCCCATAGTGAAAGGTGGATTAAATTGTTAGCCTCTTAAGTCTAAGTTTTAATAATCACAAACTAACAAGTGTATCTTTGCAAGATATTGGGACTGCTAATGTTTGGAAGTCATAAAGAATCCGGCTCCAGGAATGGAAGGACATCATGGAGGAGAATCTCAGCTCAAAAGTCACAAAAAATTATATCAATCACGATCAAGTAAAAGAAAATAGAGGATATTGAAAGATTAAAGGGAATCTCACCCGAAGATATGGAGGATCACAACATCCAAATATTATGGAAAGAAAATCAATCAAATATCTTGGAAATGGAAGAAGTATCACAATCTTAGAATCACGGCAGACCACATCAAAACATAATGGAAGAAAGGCCATAATCGATACATGGACATATTTGATATGGATATTTATAATTGTGGAAACTACACCACGTATAGACATATCTGATATGGACATACATTATGGTGTCATCCCTCAATCAAGAAATCAATTCAAATCCTTAATTGAGAATAAATCATTTAGGTTTCCTCATGAAGAATGGCAGCAGAGAAATAAAAAATAAGAAGACTGAAGATGGACACGGGTCACGCAACTTCAAGGAGAAAATTCAAAGTGTCTCAATCTCAGTCTCACAAGTCTTTGTAACTTTTAGTTTAAAATTGTTATATAAAGAGTTGGATCGATTCAACTTTGTAACAATAACTGAAGCTGTGTCACAAGATCTGAAGATCAAAATAAGACTTCAAAACTTGTTTCTTATCATTGTACTCAAGCCCGATATTGAACGTTTTAGGGAAACTTTAAAACCCAAGGGGACTAGAAGTAGGAACCACATTGGTGTTCTAAACTAGGATAAATCTCTATGTTATTACTTTATATTTTGTTATTTATTTGCTTAATTGTTTAAAATCTCATCTATTTTGCAAAGTGCACTGATCTGCAGGCGAGTCGACTGTGAAGATTTAGTACTTGACTCACAAAAAATTTCAATTTACCCCCTCATGAATTTAAATTGGTATCAGAGCAGGTCTCATGATGTGCTAGATTTTTGTAGCACATTTAAGACTTTTTAACTTGAAATAATTGTAAGTTCTTAAGTAATTATTGGTGTTTTTTATGTTATTTCTTAAGATTTTGTAGGAAAGTCAAGATGCATAGAAATAAATAACAATGGAGCAGAAGAGCTGAAATCTGATGTAAATAAGCTGAAGTGTAGCTGACGTCAATTCTGAAGCGTCGTCATACATGGGACAGACTGTCAAAGTTACCGTCAAGCTTAGACAGAACCTGAGAAGCTGAGATTAAATGGTACGATATTTAGGATGGGCCGTCAAATATGTCACATGGCATCAAAATCGTCGTCATCCAGACGCAGAGTATGTTGATTTTCAGTGAAGTTGTGACAGCAGCTTTCACGCACCTTCAAGTTTTTGATACACCGTTAGGTTTGCCGTCTGAAGAGTCAAAAGATAACAATTCACTGGAATCTTTGACGACATCTCGCACACGTCGTCAGGTATCTGACGTGCCGTCAAAAGCATCATCGTCTAATCCGAAGAGAAAACTGAAACTTTAATTTTATTTCGTTATTTAGGGTTGCCTATGTAAAGACTTGTTTTAGGGTTTTTAAAAGGGGGGATCATTGTCTATCAAAAAAAAAGGAACGCTGGGAAGAGAAGCACGTACATTGCTCCCTTTCACCAAATATTCTTCTTGTTTCTTATCAATTATTTTTGGGTTTCTACCTTGTGATTAAATAGAAGAAACTACTTGTTGTTTTCCATCCATTCGTAAGTTTATCCTTCGCATCATGAATTCAACTTGTTATTTCGTTCATCAAATCATGAGTGGCTAATTCCATTAGCTGGAGTTATAGGATCCATGGAATAGGGTTTGATGGGTTACTAGGTATTTAACGGATTCAAAGAGTAGTAGAATGTCTTAAAATTCTGTTGTTTTAACTTAAATCTATTAGTTGCAAACTTTAGATTATGCCTTAGGTTTTATTTGCTTCTAACGGAGAAATAAACTAGAGGTCGTGAATTATCAATAGGGACTCGGAAGCTACCAACCTCCTGTTTAATGATTGATGACGTAACTGGATTAATCTACCTGAGATAACATCCTATTGGAAATAGATAAGTTATCTAAGTTCGAGAGAATTAGATAATAAATTATCTGGTAAGGTCGAGAGATAAGTCAGAAAGTATCATAATCAAGGATAGTCTGTTGTTTTACTTACTTCAAGAATCCCAAGCACTACCTAGTACTTGTAAAGTCCCAAAAACCATGGTGAACATAACTCTGGTTTCCCATTTATATTGATTACAAACATTAAGATTGAAGTGAAAACATTACTTGATACTTTCAAAAACCCCATCTTAATTTTATATTTTCGTACCATTTGTTTGAATTGAACTTGTATCTATAGCTTCAAATTAGCTTAATCGCCACTCACATTGTTCCCTGTGGATTCAAACCCGACTCCAAAGTTGGGTAAATATATTGACGACGACCACCTTACACTAATTTGAGGTGTAAGTTTTGCGTTATCAAAAAATGGCGCCGTTTCCAGAGAGCAATTTGGAGTATTGAGTTAGTTTAGAATTTTAGCTTACTTGTAAATATTTGTTTGTGATTTCCTTTGTTTCTTGTATTAGGTAGATTTTCTTTATTTTTGTTTATTTCTTACTATGGAATCATGGAATGAATGTAAGTTTGATGGTTGGAAATCTTATCTGGATGATCCATGTCCATATTATGATGGACCCTACTTTTGGCAAGATAATAGATATGCTCCCCAGAGAGAGATGTGTGCACCATATCTATCCTACCGGGAGTATAATTGTTTTTTATGTGGTGGTCAAGATGGACATTAGAGTGATTTCCCAAATGCCCCCTCCCCCTATTGCGCTAACCCAAGTTTTAGTTCTTCTTATGAGTATGACAGGTCTTATGGTCAAGAAAAAAAAGAACACAGCACTGGAATGAGTGACATTAAAGCTATGCTTCAACTAATGTTGGATCGTATAGACACAACAAATGATACCATATGTGACATACGTCAATACATTAGGGAATTTAATTAGGGAAGAGAAAGAATAGTAGAGATGGATATCGAGGTCAATCATCCAAAACACTTTTCTACATTATGTTTAGATGATATCTTGTCTGTGGAATCATTTAAAATGATGGAAGAGTGTGACGATGAAGAGCAAGATTCCTATACTGATGATGAGCTTGATTTTGATCAACCTTTGGAGATTTCCCAACCAACCGAGCCAACCATGAGGGATGATGCCAAGATTGAGGAAATGGTGCTAGAGGCAAAAGAAGAAGCCAAGCCAATCTCTTATGAAAACACTAGCCCAATTCAAAGTAAAAATGTTGAGAAGATGAATAAAAGTGCGTATGTAGAGGATAGTGTAAATTTTGAAGTAGGATTTGTTGGGCCACACTCGAAGCATTTTTCCACATTATGTTTAGATGATATCTTGTCTGTGGAATCATCTAAAATAGTGGAAGACTATGAAGATGAGGAACAAGAATCCTATATTCTTTATTTTACACTTGATAAGCAACATAAAAAAACACCTCGCTTTAAAGATGAGTTGTTTACCATGCAACATCTACTACTCAGCTTCTTAATCTTTGTACCACCTCCCTATGAGCGAGGCAAAAAGATGAACTCTAAGTTGGGGGTGTAGTTCATATACTCAAGATGGAGGAAAAAGCTGAGTTGGGTCATGCCGCGACACTAAATTAGGCGCTTCTTGGGAGGCATCCTAAGGTATTTTGTTGTTTGTATTTGTATTGTGTGATTGACATTAGATCTTCACACCCATGGTGCCACAGGTATGTTTCTAACTCTCTTATTTTGGATTGGCGCGTTGGGAACACTGCATGATATTAAGTTGAGGGTGAGGCTACTTGTGGGTGTGATGTCCTCTTGGGGTTTTTATTGTCGTGCCTTTTTTCCCCAGAGCCTTATTCCTAGTAGAGCCAGCATGTTTAGGCGTATTGTGTTTGTTTTGTGATGTATTATGGTTAACTAGAGAAAAATAAGTATCTAGAGCAGTTGACATATTTTTGTTGATTTTTAAGACTGATAAACACCTCTCTGTTGGTCTGTTTTATAACTATGTGATGTATTTATATGTGGCTACTTTGAATCTTTTTATGACATTAGTACTAGGTACACGATAATCACTACTAACAATTACATGAACCGAATGGGTAGTAGCTTGTGATGTACTATTGTGCCATGTGTGTGTGAGGTCTTACTCAATTCCCTGTGTGTGTTGAATCTATAACTTGCCCGGTTAGTCTTACCTTGGTTGAAAGATAGGGGTTAGGAAAGGATCATAGGCCGTTTTGATTTTTAAGTCATTTTTTTTGTCTAAATGACCTTCCCTGTATGCATGATTTCTCTTGATCCCTATTTTGAGCCTGAATTGACCATTTCTTTCTATGATACCTATCACCTTCCCATTTAGATCATAATGAACATGTTTTGGCCCTGATCCTCCTTGGACACTATGCACCTTGACTTAGGCAAACAGCCTAAGTTGAGGGTGGCTATCATAGGGGTGAGTGATGTAAATTAGGGATGAAGAAGGGTAGAGTCGAAGAAAAAGAATAACTGAAGAAAGAAATAGAAAATTGGGTGTTGGTGAAAAAGAGCAAGAAAAGAAGTTTGTTTGAATAAAAAGAAAAACTACTCCCATCCTGAATAATGTGTGATCAAGAAAAGGAGAAAAAAAAGAAAAAGGTTAATAAGTGAACCCCAAAAGTTAAGGTAGTGCCAAAGAGGCTTAGTCACTCTAAATGTCATTGAATATCATACCATCCCTTAGCCTACCATACAAGCCGAAGAAAAGACCTACAGTGATCCTAACTTACCTGTTTGGACACCTTGGTAATGAAAATAAGGGCAAGCATATGGTATTTGACATGCATTGATAAGAATTTCTTTATGAGAGTGAGTGTCTCTTAACCGTCCCCGCATTGACATGCTTGAGTTAATATATGAGTGAGGAGGGACTTCTTTGTTGTAAGGTCACATTGGTTGCATTGCTAGTTGTTTACTTGTTTGGGTAGTATAACTTGTACATATGCATGGTTATTGTTGCTGAATTGATACCATATCTTGATTCCTTCGGGTCATATTGTTAATCTTCATTGATATGCACAATTGGATTTATAAGTAATTGAACGTGGAGAGTGGCATGAGTTTTGAGCTAAACTTGATAATCAACTATGATAGATATCTTATGTGTCTCTTGGTTAAGCATCGTAGTATGGTGTTTTGTAGTTGCTTGAGGACATGTAATTGTTTTAAGTTGAAGGTGTTGTGTGCTAGATTTTTGTAGAACATTTAAGACTTTTTAACTTGAAATAATTGTAAGTTCTTAAGTAATTATTGGTTTTTTTGATGTTATTTCATAAGATTTCGTAGAAAAGTCAAGATGCATGGAAATAAATAACAATGGAGCAGAAGAGATGAAATCTGGTGTAAATAAGCTGAAGTGTAGCGGACGTCAATTCTGAAGCGTTGTCATACATGGGACAGACTGTCAAAGTTTCCGTCAAGCTTAGACAGAACCTAAGAAGTTGAGATGAAATGGGACGACATTTAGTATGGGCCATCAAATTGTCACAAAGCGTCAAAATCGCCGTCATCCAGAGACAGAGTACGTTGATTTTCAGTGAAGTTGTGGCGGCAGTTTTCACGCGCCATCAAGTTTTTGACACGCCGTCAGGTTTGCCGTCTAAAGAATCAAAAGATAACAATTCACTGGAATCTTTGACGACATCTCGCACACATCGCCAGGTATCTGACGCGCCATCAAAAGCATTGTCGTCTAATCCGAAGATAAAACTGAAACATTAATTTTATTTCCTTATTTAGGGTTGACTATGTAAAGACTTGTTTTAGGGTTTTTAAAAGGGGGGATCATTGTCTATCAAAAAAAAGGGATGCTGGGAAGAGAAGCACGTACATTGCTCTCTTTCACCAAATATTCTTCTAGTTTCTTATCAACTATTTTTGGGTTTCTACCTTGTGATTAAATTGAAGAAACTACTTGTTGTTTTCCATCCATTCATAAGTTTATCCTTAGCATCATGAATTCAACTTGTTATTTCGTTCATCAAATCATGAGCGGTTAATTACATTAGCTGGAGTTATAGGATCCATGGAGTAGGGTTTGATGGGTTACTAGGTATTTAACGAATTCAAAGAGTAGTAGAACGTCTTGAAATTCTGTTGTTTTAATTGAAATTTATTGGTTGCAAACATTAGATTATGCCTTAGGTTTTATTTTCTTATAATAGAGAAATAGACTAGAGGTCGTGAATTATCAACAGGGACTCGGAAGCTACCAACCTCCTATTTAATGATTGATGTCGTAACTGGATTAATCTACCTGAGATAACATCCTATTGGAAATAGATAAGTTATCTAAGTTCGAGAGAATTAGATAATAAATTGTCTGGTGAGGTCGAGAGATAAGTCAGAAAGTATCATAGTCAAGGATAGTCTGTTGTTTTACTTACTTCAAGAATCCCAAGCACTACCTAGTACCTGTAAAGTCCCAAAATCCATGGTGAACATAACTCTGGTTTCCCATTTATATTGATTACAAACATTAATATTGAAGTGACAACATTACTTGATACTTTAAAAAACCCCATCTTAATTTTATATTTCCGTACCATTTGTTTGAATTGAACTTGTAGCTATAGCTTCAAATTAGCTTAATCGCCACTCACATTATTCCCTGTGGATTCGACCCCGACTCCAAAGTTGGGTAAATATATTGACGACGACTGCCTTACACTAATTTGAGGTGTAAGTTGAGCGTTATCTTCTCACCAACAGTATTTCTTAACCACAAGTGAGTAAATATCAAATGGAAAGTTATCAAATCCCTATTGCTCTTCTTCAGGATGGTCACTCCTCCACAAGAACACCATACTTTAATGGATAGCATTACTCCTATTGGAAAAATAGGTTTAGAATCTTTGTCCAATCAAATAACTTCCAAGCATGGGCTGTTATCAAGAAGGGTCCAAAGCTGATTCCAAGACTCAAAGAGAAGTCAAAGGATAAAGACAAAGAATATAGCAATTTTGACATAGAAGATCTTGAAATCTTTGAGGTCACCAAAGAATGACAAGAGGTAATCCAAACTAATGCACGTGCTACAATTTTTCTTCTTTGTGCAGTTAGTGGAGAAGAATACAACAAGATATCAACCTGCGAGACTGCAAAAGAAAAGTGGGAAAAATTGGAGGTAACCTATGAAGGAACTACCAAAGTCAAGAAGTCAAAAATTCCTACCTTGGCCAATGAATATGAGATGTTCAAAATGGAAGATAATAAAGACATTGAAACAATGTTTGCCAGATTCAATAAGATCGTATGCGAACTAAAATCACTAGGGATGATCTACCCACATAGATTGGAAGTCTCCTAAAGATTTGGGAAACCTAGATTGCCATTCTGGAAGACAGAGATCTTCACAATTTGACATATGATGAACTATGAGGTAACTTTATTGTATATGAGAAAAATTACATTAATAGGTACCACAAGGAAGAAAAGAAGAAACCAGTAGCCTTTTATGCTACTCCAACTGAAGAAGTGGACATTTTGAAATATGCTAATTGTAAAGGAATGGCTCACATAAATCGTGGAGTAAGGCAAATCATGAGACAGAGATAGCAAAGATCCCAAGGAGCCAAGAATGATGATTCCACCAGAATGGGTGATCATTGTTATTACTGTGGAAGGCCTGGTAACTTTAAACAAAACTGTCATGAGTTAAGGAAAAGATCGTCTAGAAAAAATCAAAACTTTCAAGCCTGGATTGACAAAGATAAACCAACAAAGAAGTAAAAGCCACCAATATATGCTTCATGGCAATAGGTGAATTTAGCGAGGTAAGAATACATTATTGTCATAACTGTAATATTATTGAATCCAACTTAGATTTGATAATTGACGAGCTTCAAAAGGTTATAGATGAATATAAATAACTTGCTCAAGAGAAAAAAAGTTATGAAGCTTAATTAAAATGAAAACGTAAAGAGGAATAGAGAAGTCATCAAATAGAAATTGAAGCATTTCAAATTGAGATTTACTTGCTTCATGAAGATCTTGATGATGTAAAAATAAATCTAAACAATATTAAGAAAACTCCTAGTCACAGTTTTGTGAGATCAAACTACCTTCATATAAACACAACTTCCTCATTAGAATCGTTTAAATTAGCCAATATCTCCTTCTCTTATTAAGGACCTATCTATTTTATATGTGGACAGAGAGGGAACAAATCATGCAACTGTAGGCATAAGCCTAGTGTGTGGGTTTGGAGGCCAAAAGAAGCACATCTAACCCGCAAGGACCCAAGACCACTTGGGTACCTAAACAAAATTAATCTTCTTGTATTGCAGGATGAGGTATGTAAGAGATATAAGAAAGGAATTTAGTTCATTGATAGCGGATATTCCAGACACATGACCAAAAAGAAAGAAAAATTTTTTGCTCTTGAAAAAATTAATGGGGGGGTCAGTAAGGTTTGGTCACAATGCTAGAGGCAACGTCATCGAAGTTGGTGCAGTAAAATTCAACTAATTATACGAATTCAAGAAAGTATATTTTGTAGATGGCCTCAAACATAATCTGCTCTGCATCAGTCAGCTCTGTGATGTCAGATTCAAAGTACTCTTCAAAGCTACAAATTGCTATATCAAACACGACAAAAGAGACACCTCTCTCATCGGTGAATGTGTTAACAATATTTACATTTTAAATAGTACCTATTTTAATTCCTTAACTTGCCACACTGTTCAAGCCAATGATACTTGGTTGTGGTACAGAAAGCTCAGGCATGCTAGTATGCATATCATTGAGAGGTTGTCTAGAATTGAATTGGTGAGAGTTCTACCAAAACTCAAATTTAAAAAGGATCACATCTATGATGCCTGTAAATTGGGTAAGCAGACCCGGACATCATTCAAAGTCAAGGACATTGTCTCCTCTGACAAACCTCTGCAAACAATCCACATGGATTTGTTTAGCCCCACCAAAACTACAAGCATCAGTGGAAAATGATATATTTTGGTCATAGTTGATGATTATTCACGCTTTATTTGGTTAATGTTCCTTGCTCATAAACATGAAGCTTTTAAAAATTTTGAGGTTTTTTGTAGAAAAGTACAAAGAGAAGCCTGACACCCTATCACTTATGTTCACAGTGGTCACGGAAGAGAATTTTAAAATAAGGTGCTTGAGGAGTATTATGCTTAGAATGGATATTCTCAGAACTTCTCTTCACCTTAGTCCCCTAAATTAAATGGTGTAGTGGAGAAAAAGAACCAGTCTCTCCAGGAAACTTCCACGAAAATGTTGTTAGGATACAATCTTACAGATTATTTTTGGGAAGAAGGAGTAAGCACCACTTGTCACATCATCAATAGGTATCTGATCCAACTTATCCTAAAGAAAATGCCTTCTTAACTCTGGAGATGAAAGAAGACCAACATCAGTTATTTCCATCTTTTTGGCTGCAAATTTTTTGTTCACAACAATGGTAAGAACAACTTGGGAAAATTTGATCCACGAAGTATGAAGGTATTTTTCTTGGCTACTCTCCCACCAGTCTTGCCTACAAGGCTTTTAATAAAAGAAATTTGTGTGTTGACGAATCTATAAATATTGTTTTGATGAATCTAATCACTTATCCACAAGTTTGAGTACTGAAAGGAACAGGTGGATAACCTACTATCTGAGGAAAGTAACAGCACAATCCCTGAGATATCACAAGATAAGTTGACTACACCCTCCCAAGAGTCAACTCCTAAAAGAAATAGTAAAGCCAAGTGTTCCAAAGGAGTGGAAGCATGATTCTAGTCATCCAAACAAACTCATCATAGGAAATCCAGAAGATAAAGTTCAAACAAAAGCATCATTAAGAGGACAAGAAGTTGTTGCCTTTGTATCTCAAATTAAACCTAGTAAAACCGATGAAACCCTCAAAGATAATTTATGGGTTGAAGCTATGAAGGAAGAACTGGATCAGTTTGAACGAAATCAAGTCTAGACTCTAGTTGAAAGACCTCGAAACTGCTCAGTAATTAGAACCTAATGGGTATACAAAAATAAATTTGATGAAGAGGGTAAAGTTATCATAAATAAAGCCAGACTTGTAGCTCAAGTCTACTCCCATCAGGAAGGTATTAATTATCATGAGACCTTTGACCCCATGGCAAGGTTAGAGTCAATACGAATTTTATTAGCTTTTGATGCATTCAAATGTTTTAAGTTATATAAAATGGACGTAAGCTTTATTTATGAGTAGGTTTTCATAAAACAACCCGCCAAATTTGAAAATCCATCATATCTGAATCATGCTTTCAAATTATAAAAAGCACTCTACGGCCTCAAACATGCTCCAAAAGCTTTGTATGAGAGATCGAGTACTTTTTATTAAATAACAATTTTTGAAGGGGTGAAATTGATACAACTCTGTTCATACAAAAGCTTGATTCAAATCTTCTCATTGTTCAAATTTATGGTGACGATATCTTTTTTGGTAGTTCTAACATCCCTATTTGCAAGAATTTTACTAATTTGATGAAAGAAGAATTTGAATTAGGTCTTATAGGTGAGCTCATATTCTTTATGGTATTACAAATTAAACAAACTCCCAAAGGCACTTTATTAGTCAAGCCAAGTACATGAAAGAACTCATCAAAAAGCTTGGTATCAAAAAAAAGGCCTATGGAACACCAACGATCCCATCCACACTCATTGATTCAGACTTGTCTAAAAAAAGACATTCATGAAAATATGTACAGGGCGATGATCGGATCTCTAATCTACCTGACTGCAAGTCGACTAAACATTATGTTCAATGCGTGTTAATATGCCAGGTTCCAGTCGACTCCCAAGGAGTCTCATCTCACTGTCGTCAAATGAGTCATCCGATATCTAATAGGTAATAAAGACTTTAGACTATGGTATCCCTGCTCCTCACAATTTTTTTTAATTGGTTATTCAAATGCTGATTTTGTAGGAGATAAAACTAAAAGCACTAGTGGAATATGCCAAATTCTTGGTGATAACCTTATCTTATAGCATAGAAAGAAGCAAACTTTTGTTACTCTTTTAACCACTGAAGTTGAATACATAGTTGTCGGAAGTTACAATACACAAATTTTATGGATTATGTATCAGTTTCTTGACTTTGATTTATCTTTTGAATCTGTTCCAATTATGTGTGATAACACCACTTCTATTAGCTTGTCTTAGTATACTGTGCATCACTCTAGGGATAAATATATTGATATTAAGCATTATTTTATTTGAGATCATGTGGAAAATGGTGATTTTACTCTAAAATTTGTATACTATGAAAATCAACTAGCCGATATCTTTACAAAACCCCTACTAGAAGAAAGATTTTGTTCCCTTAGAAAAAGGCTTTGTATTCTTAGCATTAATGATTTTTAACCCATTTTTGGACAGTAATTTGCTGCGAATTTTTCTAGATAAAAATTTATTTGCATTTCTTTGATACACTTCTTCTGAAAAAGGAGTCATCATTACTTTGTCTATGTGGATTTCTTTGTCTGCATGTTGCTTGCATGTTGTTTCTTTTTAATTATGTCAAAGGGTAAGAAAGCAGAAACATCAGAGTCACCTACAAGTCAGGGGGAACAAGTTGACAGACAGGGAAGTCAACCGGCAACTGATGTTTACTCTTACGTCATTATCAAAAAGAGAGAAATTGTTGGCCTCCTAAGTCTACATTTTAATAATGACAAACTAACAAGTGTATCTTTGTAGGATATTGGGACTATTAATGTTTGGAAGTCATAAAAGTAGCCGGCTCTAGGAATGGAAGGACATCAATTCACAGTATACGTCATCCAAGTAAATCAGTCATAATAAGAACAAATGGAAGGATAATCTCAGCCCAAAAGTTATAAAAAATTAGATCAATCAAAATAAAGTTAAAGAAGATAGAGGATATTGGAAGATTGAAAGGTATCTCACTCGAAGATACGGAGGATCAGGGTATCCAAACACTATAGCAAGAAAATGAATCAAATATCATTGAAATGGAAGAAGGATCACAATCCCAGAATCACGGTAGACCAAATCTGAACATTAAAGAAGAAAAGCCACAACAAATACATGGACATATATGATATGGACATGCATAATTGGGGAAACTTCACCACGTATGGACATATCTGATATGGACATATATTATGGTGCCATCCCTTAATAAAGAAATATATTCAAATCTTTGATTGAGAAGAAATTGCTTGGGTTTTCTCATGAAGAATGGCAGCAGAAGACTATAAAATAATATGACTGAAGGTGGACACGGGTCATGCAACTTCAAGGAGAAACTTCAAAGTGTCTCAATCTTAGTCTTACAAAGCTTTGTAACTATTAGTTTACAATTGTTATATAAAGAGTAGGATTGAGTCAACTTTATAACATCAACTGAATCTATGTCACAAGATCTGGAGATCAAAATAAGTCTTCACAACTTGTTTTCAATTATTTTACTCATGCCCGATATTGAACGATCTAAGAAAACTTTGAAACCCAAGGGGAATAGAAGTAGGCACCACATTGGTGTTCTGAACCAAGATAAATCTTTGTGTTGCAGCTTTACGTTCTATTATTTATTTGATTAATTGTTTTAAATATAATATGTTCTACAAAGTGCACTGATCTGCAGGTGAGTCGACTGTGAGGAGTCTGTAGACAGCTCACACAAGAATTTTATTTCATTCCCCCTCATGAATTTCATAAATAAGTGTGATGTAAGTGTTCAAGGAGGGTATAATCTATGATTATTCCTAAATGATATCCTGCCCTACCCATGACCTACATTACAAGCTTAAAAAGTCCTTAAAGATCTCCAACCATTTATATTCATTGTAGTGGCAATTGAAAATAGGGGCAAGCCTATGGTATGACACTTGTTAGCATAGAGAGATCTTTTAAGGGAGAGAGTTTTGCACTTAAATTCCTTATTGCATACTTGGTAGCTTGGTGTGTCAAATTTTTCTTCTTATGAAAAGGCATGTGAACAAGTTGAGGTGGGTGATTTTGTAATCTTCTGAGAAAAGAGACAAAAAGGAGTAAAGTGTAGTTGAGGTCAAAAGGTGAGCCACTCCTAGAGTATCGGTGATTGTTACATTGTTGCTCTTTGAAATCTTTTTCATCCTTGCTTATTGCATTTTATGTTGAGGGGTGTCGGGAGACTAACTTTTCCCATGTATGAAGAGATACTTTAGGTATTAACTACACTTGATGTCCTTGTAATCATTGGGTCATATTATGTAGGAACAAATGTGCATTTCCTCATGGTAAGAGGTAATGTTGCTTGAGCACAAGCAAAGCTTTAAGTTGGGGGTGCTAATGAATGGTGAATTTACCACTCATTCGCACTTATTTTTCATGCACATTACCATGTTTTGAAAGAATAAGTGAGACATAGTTGTGATTAAATGCACTAATATCTAAATTTTGGTAGGCACATAGGTAATGAGATAAAAATATGTGGATACAAGCTGAAAAGAGGGAAAGAACTGCAGTTTAAAGACCTGGAACAGAACATAGCCTCAGTTACCGCGATTGCGGCCAGTCAAGAAAGTCAGCAACTATGATCGTGTGGGCCTACCTGCGGTCATGGTAGCTACAAACACATATAATTCCCGTAATTGCAGCTTAGCGAAAAAACCAGCCAAGGGCAAAAACGTAAATGCACATAGATGTTCCCAAATTTTCCCTTAAGTGACTTAAACCCAATTTCTTTGAACATCATTTCCATTATTCCCAATTATTAAAAATTTTCTTATCTCTTAGCCTCCATTCTTATATAGCAAAGTATTGTATTAATTTTAGGTGAAGAATACATTGGAGTAGCTTCCAAGTGAGGGATTAGCTAACTCCCATTGAAGATTTGTAGATGTAAGAAGTTTGAACAAACATTCACTTGGACTTTCATAAATCTAATCAATGGAGTTTATTGGATATATCTTGCTCACTATTTTTATGTGTAGCTAGTTCTTCCTATTGGGATTATGCTTGATTAGGGTGTAATTATGCATGGGATATGATTTACTCGTGCATTTTCTAGTTTATGATGATGGGTTTAATTATTTCTTGACTAAATTGATTGGTATTTATGGGTGAAAGACTCAAATACCAAAAGTGGATTTGCAGGTGAAAATCCCAAGCTCTTACAAGAATAAAACATCTTTGAGAGAGGGGTTTGGGTGAAAATTTGGAACCCACGTCATCCTTGAAAGAGGGATGTGACAACCTAGGAAATAATACATAATTATTAGGTTTAGTTTGCTAAATTTTCACTATCTTAAACATAAAAGTGATTATGAGGTTGACTGTACCTAGGGCACCATCCTAGAAATAGGGGTGCCTAATTGAGGTATTGGGTGGTTTTAATTAAAACACTCGTTAGGTACTCAAAAGAGTAAATGAGTGATGCCCTTGAGGTTTTGTTGACAAACTAACCTTGTGGACTTCCAACCTAGCCTACCACATCACCAACATTTAGAATATGCATCAAAACATCGCACCCCCATGCATAAGTTGCCCCTAGGAAATCATAATACCAAGATCCACTCGCAATTGATTATACTCGAATTATTCATAACCCCGAATTAATACTTGAACATCTCAAAAAGAAATATTAGTTGTGACACTTTTGAACCACTTATTTTTACATACTTGTACTTTAGGTTTGAATTGTAGCGAGTATCACTTATTTCGGGCTAATTTAATTGCCACTCACATTATTTCTCATGGATTCGACTCCAACTCAACATTGGGTATATTTATTGATAACGACCACCTTGCACTTAAAATGATGTGTAAGTTGAGTGTTATCACCCCCACGATGCAGGAATTGGCCATACTTCTACTCCTCCTGCTCAATGATTAGGATTTGAGATTAGCTTGTTAGTTGACATTTAAGTGGAGAGCTTTCATGTAATGCCCCGAGTCTGCACCCCGGATGCTACACAGTGCTTACGACCTCAAAGGACCATACGCTAACCCATGACTGATATCTGTTGTGAGCACTGAAACATGATACTGTAATAAAAACGGAAAAATAGGCTAAAATTCCATAAGGTTCAAAATTTGTAAATACTGATAAAGTGTATAAATTGAAAAAACAATCTATAAAACTGAACACTGTCTGAAAACTAGTCTGAAAAAGCCTCTAATCTGAAATTGTCTGAAAGTGAAGTTTATGGGACAATCCCCCAACTAACTCCATCTGCTGAAATATTGAGTATACTGTAATAATGAAATGAAAGAATATTCTCGATAGATGAGTACTCACTACTAAATCTACTGGTGGCTAAATCTGGATCTATCTATGTGCAGTCAGGAACCTGAGCGTCCGCTCCTATGATATAAGACATCATAGCACAAAGAAAGAGTATGCGTCAGTTCGTGGAATGTACTGGTATGCTAGATGAGTTAAGGATAAGTGCAAAGGTTCATATGCATGAAAAATAATTGACTAAATAATATAAAGAAACTGAACATGAGAGTACGTGGATTACTGATACTACTGAAAACACTGAGTATATAATACTGTGGACATACATAGATGTATATTGTATCTAATCTTTTCTGAAGCTGAGTACTGAGTTTTGATAACTGAGTAACTAATATCTGAAGTTACTAACAACTAAATTACTGATACTAATTGACTGTGTCTGACAGTCCTAATTCTGTAGAATTGAACTGAGTTCTAAACTGAAGACTGAAACTGAAATTGTAGGAGGTAATCATCTAACCAACATACCCCAAATCTAAGATGATAAGGGTCCAACCTGTGACCCCAGTTGGAAGGGTGTTAGTACCGTGCCACGGGTGCTAATAATGGTTGAGTTAACCCTAACTGGCAGGAAGACATTTTGTCAACCCTTAACTGGCAAGAAAACTCATAAGAGATGTGCCAACCCTTATCTAGCAGGAAGTCATCTCAAGCTACGCTGGCTACGTAGTTTTGTAACTCAGGGATTGCTACAAAGGGTTAAACCCTACACTAACAGAAATTACCCCATCCTAGGGTTCGCTCGGTACTGAATTCTACTCCCAACTAAAAGACACTGAACTGATTATACTGGACTGGACTAATATTGAGTTTACTGAGTTTTCCTGGGTTCTGTAACTGGCTGAGAATACTACTGGTCATGGTATGACTGATACTATTTTGTAACTGACACTGGATCTAGGTAAATAGCTAAATTGTCAGGTATTAAATGACCCCAGGACTCGATAGCATGAAAAGTAAAGCTTAGAAAAATCTTGAATAACATAACAATGTTCACTTATTCATAATTCATTCATAGAGACATTTCATCAAACACTTGTAATGCATTAACTTGTACATGAATGGGGAATACATGCTATCGTGGTTTAATGTCACTATTTGATTCACATAGGCATTTTATCAAACACTTGTAAGGCATAAGCTTGTACATGTACTAGCATGTCTTGATTTCATCATTTAATTCACATGAACATTCTATCAATCACTTGGGGAGCACGACCTAATGCACATATTCATAGATAATACATAAACATGGCAACTACAATGCCCAACTTGAAATTTCATGGGTTTAACATGATATTCATATAATTCCCCCTAAATACTATTCTTTTTTTATGAATCTTATTATAATCATGGATTGAAAACCAAATTAACATCATAGATACATTAATCACTTTGTAAATTCAAGGGTTTATAAAGATATTCACATATTTATCACACATGCTATTCAATTTCATGAACTTGCACTTAAATTATGGATTGAAACCCAACTAATATCATGAACATAAATTCAATCTAATTCAAACATGGAAGTTCATAATTCAACAATCTTGTAGTTTTAAAAATGGATTCGTGGACTCTATGGGTGGAAGGAACCCATAGATGAACACCTAATATACCTTAGAAGATTCTTTCTTGAAGATTCTTGGAGGAATTCTTAGGCTTGTTCTTGATTTTCTTGAACTAGGATTTTTACCTCTTTGAGAGAGAATGTTTTATTCTTGAGAGAAAGTGAGGAAATAATGAGGCAATAGGTTATTTAGGGGTTTAATTTCGTGTTTTAGACTGATTAGGGACGTGGAAAAATATCAAACTACACCAGGAATAAAGGAAAAATTCATCAATGAAAATCCCAATTTTGGGCCCTGGCGCGATGTGGCGCTATCATGTCGTGTCCCTGGAAAATGACAATTGGGAACTGGTGGAATGGCGGTGCCCCTTTGATTCTAAATTTTGGACTCAGCGCGATGCTGTAGAATCACATTGGAACACTGAAAAAGGACATTTGTGAACTGTGCCTATGGCGTGAAAGTGAAAATTGCCATTTGGCTTGGCTCCGTGACGCGCTGACGTTCCAGGTGGTACACTGTCTTACAAAAATGGCTCTAACTCTTCACTCGGATATCGGATTTGGCCGAATTTTATATCGTTGGAAAGCTAATTGAATTTCTTACGCAATGACAGGATCTAAACTGAAAAATTTTGAGTATTTCAAAAAAATTTATATGGGATTAGTCATGTACTAAGACTTAAATTAAGCTAGGGAAATACGAGGTATTACAATATCTCCCCCTTGGGAACATTCAACCTCGAATGAGACTGATTAAGCCAAAAAAACACTAATAGTTTGATTTTACATGCTTAACATGCATAATTGAAACCTGACTACATGACTGAACTACTGACAAACTGAGTTTCCATACTGAACATGCATATCTGATGCATGGAATACATGACTAAAGCTATTGATAAGCTAAGTTTTCACACTAAACATACATATCTGATGCATGGAATACATGACTAAACTGATTCATGAATGAATGACTAAATATACAACGGAAAAGAATACTAAATTCATAACTATAACTGAACATGGAACTGAGTAAATCTAAGAATGGTTGTTACCTTAGGCTGAGAACACTGATGAACCTGAGATCATTTACTGGACATGTATGCATGGGAACATGAGAACACTAATGAGTCTGAGACATGATATATATAAACTGAATATCGTGAACTGAATTGATTTCTTGGATACATGCCATACCACTGAGATTGGAACTTGGTGGTCAACTTATGAGTACCCACTACTCCAAACTGGATTCATTACGTGAAGAGAAACAGGAAGGTTTAGGACATGAAAGCTTGGGGATTATAGTGCATCTCCCCCTTAGGGAATTATGTCCCTCGAGGAATGCTGACTTGGCTGAGATACTAAGGAAAAGCTGGGATGATGCACGAGGAACCTACAGACTGAATCATGACTGATTATCTGAGATCTGAAACTGAGGCATGATACACGAACTGAGCTGAATTTTCAACTACCAGGATGTTCTATTTTGGGATAGGACAACTAGATGGAAAGATGGGAAACCATTTGAATTTGTCCGCCTGACTGCTAAACTGGATTGCTAGTTTTACGGACTAACTCATACTGAAAACTTATACTTAACTGGAGTATTTCTTTGACACTCTTCCTATAAGGTTCTAATAACTTTCGGGGGGTAAGGAATCTTGGCATTTTCTGAATAAGACATCTGAATAAGAAACCACAACATAACCAAAAATTTTGTAATATGGGAACTGATAACCCTACCTACTAAGGTTTGAGGAATAGAATATTTACATCACGAATTTACCAAGAGGTCTAAACTGAAGATATACATGACATAGTCTAAATTTAATTGATCATTAGGAGTGTAGCATAATTCATGGGAACTGAGAATATTGTGAGGTATTAGTACCTGAGTCATGAGATGCATGACCTGAGTTGGAGTTTCTGTATTCATGGAACATGATTCGTTATACTAAGTGAACTGGAATTCCTTATACTAAGAACTGTAAGCATACTTGATTTTCCATAACATTCCCGAATATGAGCTAGGATCGTAGAGCTGACATGTAAGACATGAGTACTGACATTACTGACATTACTACTAAAATCAGAAAGCCTGACTTGGTTACTTGTTCTAACATCTCCCCCTTAGCTTAAAGCCATCACTCTAATGTTATGAACCACTTAATCAATAACTCTAAATTAGACTGTCACCACTTTACTCTAAAGTCTAGGATATAACAATACTCATAAACACTAAACACATTCTGAAGAAATACATGCTATCATGGTTTAATGTCATTATTTGATTCACATAGGCATTTTATCAAACACTTGTAGTGCATAAGCTTGTACATATACTATCATATCATGATTTCATCATTTAATTCACATAAATATTCTATCAACCACTTGGGGAGCACGACCTAACACACATATTCATAGATAAACTATAAACATGGAAACTACAATGCCCAACTTGCAATTCATGGGTTTAACATGTTATTCATATAATTTCCCCTAAATACTATTCTATTTTCATGAATCTTATCATAATCATGGATTGAAAACCAAATTAACATCATAGATACATTAATCACTTTGTAAATTCAAGGTTTTATCAAGATATTCACATATTATCACATATGCTATTCAATTTGATGAACTTGCACTTAAATCATGGATTGAAACACAACTAATATCATGAACATGAATTCAATCTAATTCAAACATGGAAGTTCATAATTCAACAATCTTGTAGTTTTAAAAATGAATTCATGGACTCTATGGGTGAAATGAACCCATAGATAAACACCCAAGATTCTTTCTTGAAGGTTCTTGGAGGAATTCTTAGGCTTGTTCTTGATTTTCTTAAACTAGGGTTTTTTCCTCTTTGAGAGAGAATGTTTTATTCTTGAGAGAAAGTTAGGAAATAATGAGTCTATAGGTTATTTAGGGGTTTAATTTCATGTTTTAGACTGATTAGGGCCATGGAAAAATACCAAACTATACCTAGGAATAAAGGAAAAATCCATCAATGAAAAACCTAATTTTGGGCCCTGGCACGATGCGGCGCTATCACGTCATGTCCTTGGAAAATGAAAATTGGGAACTGGGGTCCTAGTGCGACGCGGTGGAATGGCGGTGCCCCTTTGATTCTAAATTTTAGACTCAGTGCGATGCGGTAGAATCGTATTGGAACACTAGAAAAGGACATTTGTGAATTGTGCCTATGGCACGATGTGATAATATCATGATGGACCACTGGAAAGTGATAATTGCCATTTGTCTTGGCTCCGTGACGCACTGACGTTCCAGGTGGTACACTGTCTTACAAAAATGGCTCTAACTCTTCACCCGGATATCAGATTTGGTCGAATTTTATATCATTGGAAAGCTAATTGAATTTCCTATGCAATGGCAGTCTCTAAACTAAAAATACTGAGTATTTCAAAAAAATTATATGGTATTACTCATGTACTAATACTTAAATTAAGCTAGGATTGGTTGGGATGGCATCTTCAGGTACCATGGAAGGTTGTATGTTCCCAACATTAATAGTTTTCAAGGTAGGATTTTGGCAAAGGCCCATGAGTTGCAGTATATGGTCCATATTCATTCGAAGAAGATGCAACATGACCTTAAAGAGATTTATTGGTGGAATAATATGAACCGGGATGTGGCCAATTTTGTGGCTAAGTGCATGGTATTCTAGCAAGAGAAAGTAGAGCACTAGAGGCCCGTGGGTTATCTCAAGAGATTGGGATGCCAATGTGGAAATGAGAGATAATTAATATGGGTTTTTTTATCGATCTTTCACGGTCTCTCTATCAATTTGATTCAATTTGGGTCATCATGGATAGGATGACTAAGTCTGCTCACTTCTTGCCAGTGAGGACTAATTTCTCTTCTGAGGATTATGCTAAGTTGTTCACTAAGGAGATCTTGAATTTGCATGGTACTCTAGTTTTCATTATATCTTATTAGGGTACTCGGTTCTTATCTCACTTTCAAAAGACATTTCAGAGAGGTTTGGAAACTAAGGTGACCCTTAGCACCATATCCCACCCGTAGATAGATAGGCAAGTGGAAAGGATGATCCAGGTTTTAGAAGATATGTTTTGAGCTTGTATAATTGACTATAGTAGTAGTTGGGGTGAGCATATTCCACTCATAGAGTTTTCTTACAACAACAATTATCACTCTAGAATCGGTATGGCTCCTATTGAGGCCTTATATGGTAGGAGATGTAGATACCCCAGTGGGTGGTTTGAAGTTGGTAAGGCTGAGACGTTAGACCCAAATTTGGTTCACCAAGTGATGGAAAAGGTAAAGGTCATTCGGGAGAAGCTTAAGACCGCCAAAAGTCCTATGCGAATATGAGGTGAAGAGAAATAAAATTTAAGGTGGGAGATTAGTTTTACGTAAAGGTGTCTCCCATGAAGGGAGTGATGTGGTTTAGAAAGAAAGGAAAGCTTAGCCCTTGTTATGTCATTTCATACTTAGTTTTGAAGAAGGTTTGTAATAGTGCTTACAACTTGGAGGTGCTTTCTGATTTGGACTCTTTTGATCTGGTGTTTTATGTGTCAAGGATGAGAAAGTGCGTAGGTGATCCTTCGAATGTTGTTCCTATGGAAAGCGTGGGCATTTTGTATTCCTTGTCCTATGAGGAAGTCCTAGTGGAAATCTTGGATCGGCAAGTTTGTCAGTAGTGGACAAAATATATGGCTTCCGTGAAGCTTCTTTGGAGGAACCACAAGGTTGAGAACGATACTTGGGAAGCCAAGGAGGACATGAAGTCCAAGTACCCATACTTGTTTCCCGATTCAAAAAATCATGCTTAAGGTATATGAATCTCCTTACCATTTTGTTTTTTCTTTGTTAAAGGAAGATTGTAAATTCTTTGGTATCTCTATTTTTTGTACTAAAGGTAAGATTGGTGATGATTGGGTTCTAATCATGCTAGAAAATTCCTTGTCCTATCGTTCGAGGATGAATGATCCTAAAGAGGCGAGTATGTAATGCCCTAGCTTTTTGGTCCTTAAAATTTTTCTAAGTTTTGAGCTCCCTACCTTGACTACAACTCTCCCTACAAATCGTAGGGTGTCTTTACGGGTCATGTGACCTTAGATATAAGGTATCCAGAAAATGGTACTGTAGTTACTAACATGGGTACGACTTGAGGGTAGTAGTCATAGAGACTCATGACGAGTCGTTGGGACAACTAATAACCAAATCCTGTAAGTTTGTGGCATAATTTTGCTGTGAATATGTCCAGCTCACTATGAGCCATAAGGAAATATTACGAGTCGTTATATGTAACCATAGGGTATCCACTATAAGTCCCAATATGGGTTTTGTATTGATTACAACTGGACCCTACGAGTAGTAGGGTATCATTACGATTCTGGTAGCTAAGTCGCAAGGTCAGTAGTGTAGGTTCCTTGGTGCTACTGCCTTGGTTACGACTTGTGGTGAAAAGTCATAAAGATTAGCTACGAGTCAGTGGTTGACCCGTAGTCAAAGGTGGGACTTTTTCATCTTTTAGTTAAGGCCATCCTGGATATTTCCCCTTTTATCCAAATTGAAACCCATGACTTATAACCCTTTTAGAGTGTCATAACACTCAAAGACAAGCTAAGTATGTTCTCAAACACTCGAAAAAGGCTATCTGAATTCCCTCAATCAGACCAAGCTAGGGTATTATCAAGTTGGTCATTTAAGGGCTCAAGGGTCGATTTCTAGCCAAATTTCTTGGTGATTAAGGCATGTTACTCTTCCCTCATAGTTAATTTTGTAAAAACATATGATTTAAAGTATTGTTCACGAGATATTTATGATGGTTTTGAAATAAGCGTTGGGAGTTTTGAATACTTATTATGGTTTACATATGATCATTCATACTTTAATTATGGTTTTGAACTTGTGGGTGTTTGGGTATGGTGAATGAACTAGGGAATTGTGAATTTCCCAAACTTGTGACTTTTAAAGTGGTTATGACGCCAACCCCATGATATGAAATTGGTTTTTAATTATGAGAAATGTGGGAATTTGTAAAATAGAACTAATCTTTAACTAATGCATGATATAAATAGGTATTTGACTCACAATGCTATGATTTAATGACCAAAGGGAGTTGTTCTCTCCAAATTAATGGAAATTGTTTTGGCATTATGTTATTACCTTGCAAGTGTGGTTGGTAAGATGATACAACCAATGTATGCCTTAATATGGAATATGGTTCGATGAATGAAAATGTGTGATAGTTGTTTTAATTGGGCTCTAATGAGGGTTGTGTAGATGATTCGTGAAAGTGGAGGTCCAAGTGACCAATATGGAAACCGCATTTGTCGACACGAGGGTCAAAGTGACTAGGGAAGTTTGAGTCCCCTTCATTATTATTTCATGATTAGGGAGGTTCGAGTCCCCCATAAATCATTACATGATTGGATGGTTAAGTCACCTTAGTATATGTTGGGAGGTTCAATTCCCCTATGCACCCCCTGGGGCCCATATAACCCATGGGTACATGCTATCACGATTGAGCTACATGATCTAGGCTAAAGTTTTAAGTGCATGTTAAACCTTGTTCCCTTTCCTGGAATGTAAAGTATATATGTATATGCATTTGATTTTGTGCATTGGTTTGAATGATTTTAAACAATGATCATGACATTATGTTATCCTTATCCTTGAGTTACATGCTAGCGTTCACCTCGCTAACCATCTTCGAATGTTGTATCCTCACGTGATGAAGGAACTGGTCATACATCTACTCCCCCTGCTAGTGATTAGGATCCGGTATCAGTTTGTGAGTTGGCATTAAAGTGATGAGCTTCCATACATCAGAAGTCTGCATTTCACGTTTTGCTCTTTTACTTCTCATACTATTCAAAATTATTTTGGCTATAGTCGAGGGCATGTCCTGAAACTTTATTGATATTCAGGTTTGGGTCTTGTTAGAAGGATTTTTTTGGACTATTGTGGCTATTGGGCGGAGTCAGTTGATCGTTTGACAGGTCGTCAGTGGTTGTTCATGGATATGTATTAAAACTTTCTTAAGCTATTGCACGATATCTTGTTATATGTTCAGAATTCATCCAATTTTGGGGTGTGTTATGTTTGGGTTGTTTAGGTACAAGGGGTGATCTCCGGACCATGTGGGACTTGAGATACCCATCACAAATAGGCCCTGGTTCAGATCGTGACAAGCGCAATGAAGTATGTGATCAATACTTTAAATGTACTGAGTTTGCGAGATGGGAAACTAATTAGTATAGGCTGAACATGAATGCATGAACATGTAAACTAAATGCAAACTGAATATTTGAATAACTAAATACAAGGCAATGCAAACATGGACTAAACATAAACTTTAGAATAATCTGAGGACTGTGGGAGATAATAATAACCGACATACCCCAATTTGAGCAAATCAGGGTTCAACCTATAAATTCAATTGGAAGGGTTCTAGTACCTTGCCAGAAGTATTAACACTGGCTTGCATGGATCCACAAAACTGAAATCCCAAAGGACTAGGGTGTCATGCCTCAATTGACGGGGGACCTTATGTAACCTACAGCGGTGTTGCAATTCTATAACTTAGGGATATCTACTAACAGTCTCAGTCTAACTAGCGAGGGAGTTGTTATCCATGCATTAACTCGGTGCTACTTTTGACTCCCAACTGAATGGCATTAAATCATAACATGAATTGCTCATCATGATATCTTTCGGAAAATAGTAATTCATTCATAATCTGAAATACTCAAAAGCATGTAAATTGATGTATGTCTGATATCAATTGTTCATAATCTTCCACCTCTAAACAAGATAATATTAACTGGTTATTTTGAGAGAAATCACAATTCATTTTCAAGAAACCAAAATCTTACCATACTCATGGAACTTATGATTCTTAAAAACATAGGAAGATGCGTCGTTTATGGGAAGTATGTGTTCATGGTTTTCCCACAAGAATAAACCATGGAATTTAAGGAAAACTCATATTTGACCAGGAACCCAAACTTGAGAGGAAAAACAAGTTTAAGATTGAGAAGTTATTGGGACTCAATGGGTGGAATGAACCTGTTGATGAAACTCCACATACTTGAAGGTAGATGCATTGGATAAATCCTTGGAATTGAGCTTGTTCTTGAGGAACCCTAACTTGGCTTTAGAGAAGAAATAACCGCCCCTTTTTGTTAAGTGTTGAATCATTTTTAGTTTATAAGGTGTTAGGGTAAATTTAACCCCTAATAACTAATATTGGAGTGCACAAACGATGGGGTTTTGGGATTAAAAGAAAGGGAATTGACCAAAAACCCCTTTTTAAAATGTGCAAGAAATTACTGGTTCTAGTTGTAATAACTCAGGCTACGACCCATTATAACTGGAATGAGTCATGGTCGAGAGTCATGACCTGGGGACCTGACCCTTGGGTCCTTACTGTTCTGAAAATGATTTCCCTTTAGATAACTCATTGGGTCTGATCAAGAGTCATTAGGAGTAGTCGTTTTCGGGGACTTGATTTCTTGGTTTGTTTTTTTTATGACAATGGGTCCACCTAATGACTCATTAGGACAGATAACGAGTCATTGGATGGACTCATCACCACTTTGCTAAATTTCTGGGATATCTCACTACCGTAGCAATGACTCCACACAATGACTCGTTATGTGTAGTAATAGGTCATTGCCTGAGTTGTTGTCACTAACAGTTTGACAATTCCTCAATCAACTTATCATAACTTTTTTGCCATGATATCGAACTAAGGTGAGACTGCTGGCATTGGAAAGCTATTTTAATAGATTATCTAGTGTAGGGTCTAAAGATGAAAAACTTGGGGTATTATAATATTTTCTCTTTGGGATCATTTGTCCCCAAATGAACTAACTAAAGTAAAGTATTTTGGCAAAAGCTAAGATCTTGCTTTAAACACTTATAAGTTGAGCCATGAGTTAGTATTTGAATCTGGGGCTGATGCATGGACTGAACTAAAGTCATAAATGCATGCTATGACATGGGAATAGCTGGATTGCCTAATATAGAAATGAAAAAATTAATTACTTAAGTAAACTATAACCTCACGTTGGAACTGGATTCAATGAGAAAAGGTGGGGCTAGTTGGTCATCATATCTGCTTCTTCTTCCCAAGTAGCTCCTTAAACTAACTGGTTTCTCCGCAGAACCCTCACTAAAGAGACTTTTTTATTCCTTAGCCTATGAATAAGATGATCAAGGATCTCAACTAAGACCTCTTCATAAGAGTGGTTATTTTCCAGGCTGATCCCTTCTAAAGGGACTACTAATGCATGGTCACAAATGTATTTCTTCAACAAACGTGGAAAACTAGATATATTGATGCCAACTCTGCATGAAATCCCAACTCATAGGCTACCTTTCCATATCGACTCAAAATCTTGTAAGGACCTATATAACGGGACTGAGTTTCCCTTTCATACTAAATCTCTTCACCCCTTTCATAGGAAAAATCTTCAACTAGATAGAATCACAAACATCAAACACAACCTCCCTTCTTCTAATGCATGCATACGATTTTTAACAACATTGGGACATTTTTAGCCTTTCCTTAATTAGTTGAACCTTTTTTATTTCTTTATGCACTAAATATGACCCTATAAAAGTAGATTTGCCAACCTCAAACCCACCAATAAGAAACCTTTACCTCTTACCATAAAGAGCCTCAAATGGGGTCATCAAAATACTAGAGTGATAATTGTTGTTAAAAGCAAATTCAATCAAAGGCAAGTGATCATCCCAACTACCCTTGAAAAAACTTACACATGTCGTCAACATTTCCTCTAAGTTATAAATGGTCCTCTCAGCCTTGCAATCTATCTTCGGGTGAAAAGCAGTACTAAGATGAACTTAGGTACCAAGACCCTTCTGGAAAGTCTTCTAAAAATGACAGGTAAATTGGGTACCCTATTTGGAATAATGATCAAAGGGACTCCATGCAACTTTACCAACTCCTTGAGATAGAGTCTAGAATAATCTTTGGCTAAATCTAAAGTGTTAACTAGCAAGAATGAGCTGACTTAGTCATTCAATTCACAACAGCCCAAATAGAATCGTGATGACGATAAGTATGAGGCAATCCTATGGTAAAGTCCATATTCACTACTTTCCACTTTAACGGGGGAATACTGAAATCCTAAAGCATACCACTAGGCCTCTGGTTCTTAACCTCAACTTGCTAGCAATTTGGACACTTATCCACAAATTCTGCAATATCTTTCTTTATGCTATTTCAGCAATAGACTTCCCGTAAATCATGGTACATCTTAGTGGCTCCTGGGTGAATAAAATATCGAGAACTGTGAGATTTTGCTAACATTCGCTACCTTAATACATTCACATCTAGACCACATAATAAACACTGGTAGAGAAGAACACCATATCCCTATTAGGAGAAAACATCAACATTCTAATTTTTAACTTCCTTCTTTAACTTAAGAAAGTTAGGATCTCTATCTTGCTTTACCTTTACCTCGGCAATCGAAGAAGATTTTGAACCATTCTGAACCCAAATACTACCTTCAGCCAAATCAACTAACTGAACTCCTAACCTATAAAGACAATGAACCTCTTGAAATAACGCTTTCTTATTATCCTCAACATGAGCAACACTTTCCTTAGATAATCTATGAAGGGCATCGTCCATGATATTAGACTTACCCGAGTAATACAAGACACTCTTATCATAATCTTTAAACAACTCTAGATATTTTATCTGATGAATATTTATATCTTTCTGGCTGAAAACATACTGAAGACTTTTGTGATCAATGAACACGATACATGAACCCCATAGAGATAATGCCTCAAAATCTTTAAGGCAAAGACAACTGCTGCCAACTCAAGATCATGAGTTAGTAGTTCTTCTCATGAGGTTTAAGTTGTCTAGAGGAATATGCTATAACCTTACCCCACTGCATCAACACCCAACCAAGACCAACACTAAAAGTATTATAATATACCATCAAAACTAGCGTGGAGGTGATTTGAGTCTCCAGCTCTTAAAAACTCTTCTCGCATGAATCGGACCACTAAAATTTGACTTTCCTCTAAGTCAGACTGGATAAGGGAAAATCAATAGAGGAAAATCCTTTAATAAACCACCTGTAGTAGCCACCTAAACCTAAGAAACTCCTGATATCTAATGGAGATACGAGTCTAGGCTAGTTCCTTACTACTTTGATCTTTTGAGGATCAACTCAAGTGCCTTTGCCAAAAATGATATGATCAAGGAGTGTTATTTATTTCAACCAGAATTCACACTTGCTGAACTTAATAAATATTTGGTGGTTTTAAAGAGCCTGAAAGACAATCTCAAATGACCTTCTTGTTCATCCTTGCTCCGAGAATAAATGAGGATGTCATATATGAACACAATAACGAACATGTCCAAGTACTACCTGAACACCCTGTTCATCGAGTCCATAAAAGGTACAAGGGAATTCTTTAGTACAAAAGACATAATTAAAAATTTAAAGTGACCATATCGAGTTCTAAAGATTGTCTTCGGGATGTCAAATTCCCTGACATTGAGCTGATGATAGATGAATCTGAGGTCTATCTTAGAAAAATAATTAGTGCCCTAAAGTTCATCGAACAAGTCATCAATCCTAGGGATGGGATACTTATTCTTAATTGTAACATTGTTCAACTGATGGTAGTGAATGCACATTCTTAGAGAATCATCTTTCTTACACATGAATAACACTGGAGCACCCCATGGAGAGACACTAGACCTGATGAAACCCTTGTCTAAGAGATCTTTCAATTTCTCTTTTAATTCCTTAAGCTAAGCTTAAGCCATTCTATAAGGCGTAATTGAGATAGGATGGGTATCAAAAAAGAGATTTATTTCAAATTCAATTTCCCTCTCAGGAGGAACCCAAGGAAGTGTTTTGGGAAACACTTCTGGTAATTTATTCACTACTGGAACTGACTCAAGAGTTGGGATTTCCAAACTTAAGTCTTTGACTCAAACAAGATGGTAGATTCACCTCAAAGAGATCATTTTCCTTGCCTTGGGGAAGGAGGAAAACCGACTTATAGGCACTGAGGTACCACCCTTCCACTCTAAGACTAGCTTATTTAGCAACTGAAATTGGACTACTCTATTTCTATAGTCAACTGAGGTATAGAAAGAGTGGAGCCAATCCATGCCACGAATGACATCGAAATTAGTTATGTCTAACTCTACAAGATCGAATGATGTGACTTTTGAGGATACTCTAACTTGGAATTTTTTGTATACTCATCTAGCTATGATGGAACTACCGCCTGGAGTACAAATCAAGATGAGATCTATAAGGACTTCATAGATAACGCCAAAATCTATTGTTACATAGGGAGTTATAAAGGAGGGTGTGGCTTTTGGATATAATAATGCATACATATAAAGGTGAAATACTTGTAACATACCATTATCCACATCAGGAGAACCCTCTTATTCCTTTCAAGTCTAAAGGTCATAAAGCCTATTTTGACATTGTCCACTAGTTGCACTAAAAGTGGCACCCTGCTGAGTTGGGTAATCCACTTGGAACTATTGAATAGTTAGTCTGACCTTGCTGAAGATTACTTCTACCTCCCTGTGTAACCGCTGGGCAATCCCTTATTTTATAGCCTGACTTTCCACACCCAAAACAAGCATCGCTACCAGTCATGCATTCACCCTTGTGGGTCTTACCCTATCTCTTGCAAACTAGGTTAGTGCAATGACTATTCATGTTACCCTAGGACTTAGAACCTGACACCCTATAATGAGTATCCTATCTGAACAAGGGCATTGGAGCATTAGAAGATAATGGGGATTGGTCTAAAGATTTCTAGTGGAATTAAGAACTATTCCCACTAGCGTATCTCAGTTTTGAGAAATTAAAACTACCAATTTTTGCCCTCTTATTCTCCCTTTCCTTATCTTTGTACTTCTCGTCCTCAATCTGTTGAGCATGGACTAGAAAACTGGAGATGTCCATCTTCTTGATCAACATGGATGTTCTATCCTCCTTAACCACATCCTTATAAACACCAGACACAAACTTACTCATTTGGGCCTTAGAATCAGCCACCATAGTTAGAGCATACCTCGCCAACCAAGTAAACTTGATGAATACTCCTTAACACTCATACCACCCTACTTCAAGTTGATGAACTCTTACACCTTGGATTCTCTTAACTCAAGTGGAAAGAACATGTCCATTAATGTAGTACAAAACTCATACCACTCTATTAGCCCTATATTTACACCTTTATCTTCCTTCCACTGCTTGAACTAAGTATGATCCAGTTGTTAAGCAGCTATGTTAGCACTCTCAGTAGAAGTAACACCCATGATATGTCATCTTTTGAACACTAACCAAGAATTCCTGTGGATCCTCCTCAGACTTAAACCCAAAGAACGCAGGCAGATTCATCCAGGTGAAGTCTCGGATACTAGTTTCCACTGTATTCATTATTAGGTTGGCTGGGGTAATAGTCTGCTGGTTGTTTTGAGCAGTCATAGATTAGGCTAGCACTGTGAAAGTAACCTTGAACTCAGCCTGAGAGACCTGCTCATTTAGAGGGTCTTCGAGAACTAACTGTGGTGTTTGCTAGTTCTCATTCCTCCTTTCGTTAGTTCTCTTAGGAGGAATTATCTATAAACGGATAGAGGACAAGTTAGAAGGGAAATTTTAGTAGAGTTCACACTATATCACACGACATAAATCATGAAAGAAGTGAGACCTTCCTCAAATATTTCGTAACCTCTCGCTCTTAAGTATGGCACATTTCACACCCATGAACTAGACTTTACTTAATGCGAATTTTAGACACCCTAGAAACTTTATACCTACTGCTCTGATACCATGTTTTTCACAGCCCAAAATTACCCCCTAGTCATAACATGGTGCTTAGATCCACAAGTGACCCCAAGCTAACCCATGGCTTGGCATACATTATAATACTAGAGAAATACCAATATGCTAGATGGAATCTAAGTGACATAGATGATAGAAGTAATAATATAAAATTAAATATTGATAAAAAATTAAAATTAAAATATCTGACAACCTAATATGTTGATAATCAAAACTTTTGATGAAAGCCTCTAAGTCATAATGAGTTGTTGGGACAAGCCACCAAATAACCCTAACTAAAATAAAATAAAATACTAAAATAACTAACTGATAACAAGCCCTTGACTGATGAGAACTCACCAAAGAAGTTGTTGAGTGATATCAAAATTTTCTAAGTATGGTCTAAAAATTGAGCGTCTGAACCTATATTATGATACAATATAGTGCAAAGAAGTACGCGATATGGTAAACTAATTAGTATAGGTTGAAGATGAATGCATGAATATGTAAATTGAATACAAATTGAATATCAAAATAACTGGATACACGTTTAATAAAAACATGAACTAAATATAAAATGAAGCATAATTTGAGGACTATAAGAGCCAATGATAACAAACATATCCTAATTTAAGCAAATCTGGGTCCAACTTATAACTCCAGTTGGAAAGGTGTTAATACCTTACCAAGGGTACCAATACTAGCTAACATGGATCCACTAAATTGATGTCTCAAAGAACTAGGGTGTCGTGCCTCAACTAACGAGGGACCCCTTGTAACTTAATATGGTGTCATAGTTTTGGAACTTAGGAACTTCTACTAATGGTCTCTGCCTAACTGATGAGGGAGCCAACATCCCTAAATTCACTCGGTGCTACCTATGACTCCCAACTGAATGACGCTGAAGCATAAACTGAATTACTTATCTTGATATTATTTTGAAAATTGTAATGCATGCATAATATTAAATACTCAATAACATGTAAAATGATGTATGTCTAAATTTCTAGGTATCGGGTGTTCATAACCCGCCAGCTCTAAACAAGATAGTATTAACTGAACATTTTGAGAGAAATCACAATTCAAGTCCAAGAACTCAAAATCTTATTATACCCAGGTAATTTATTATTCTTTAAAATATGGGAAGATTCTTCATTAATGGGAAATATGTATTCATGGTTTTCATACAAGAATAAATTGTAGAATTTAAGAAAAACTAATATTTGACCTGGAACCCAAACTTGAGGGGAGAATAACTTGAAGATTGAGAAGTTATTAGGACTAAATGGGTGGAAGGAACCCATTGATGAAATCCACATACCTAAATGTGGAAGCCTTGGAGAAATCCTCAGAATTGAGATTGTTCTTAAGGAACCCTAAATTGGCTTGGGAGATGAAGAAATCACCCCTTTTGTTAAGTGTTGAGTGATTTTAAGTTAATAAGGTGTTAGGGTAAATTAACCCCTAATTAATAATATTGGAGTGCCCAAATGATGTGGGTTTGGGATTAAAAGAATGGGAATTGACAAAAAATCCCTTTTAAAATCATATAGAAAATCACTAGCTTCAGTCATAAGAACTCAGGCTACAACCTGTTATGACTGGTCACAGTCATGGCCTAGAGTCATGAACTAGAGACCTTATCCTTGGGTCCTTACTATTCTAACAATGATTTCCCTCCCGACAACTCATTGGGACTTATCACTATTTATTAGGAGTAGTCGTTGTCGAGGACTTTATTTCATGGTTTCTTTTTGTTGTGACAACGGGTCCACCTAACAACTCATTTGCTGGACTCATCACCACAGGGTTGAATTTTTAGGATACCTCACTGTTGTGGCAATGACTCCACACGACGACTCATTATGAATGGTAATGGGTCATTGCCTGAGTTGTTATCACTAGTAGTTTGACAGTACCTTAGTCAACTTGTCATAACTTTTTTCCATGCTATCGAACTATGGCAAGACTGGTGGCATTAGAAATCTAATTTAATGTCCTATATAGTGATGGGTCTAGAGCTGAAAAACTTTGGGTATTACATTGAGAGACAAGAAGAGTATGGGCATGAATCCTTGAACAAAAGGATTTGTGATGACCCAAATACATTGAACTGGCTATCTCTGCATGGAGTTCATGAAATCACTGAGGAAACTACTAACTAATTGATAGCCAAAGAGAATGTTAGGTTAGCACTTGCCTAACAAGTTGAAGAAAGGGCTAGACAAGAGGAAGCAAATCATCGAGCAGCACTTGACTAATTGACAATCAAAGAGATTTTAAGGTTAGGACTTTCCCAATGAGCTAAGAAAAGGGATAGAAAAGAGTTAGTAGATCATTGAGCCGCACTCAATAGGTACAAACTTATAAAGTATTGATTTCGACCACCCGTTTATCATTACTTTCCAGTTTATGATAATTTGGAAAAAGATTTATGGTATGTTGAACCGAGAGACGGTAGCTATCATTCCTCCAGATTTACCCTAAGGAACAAAATTTGATATTATTAGTTCAATGATTTAGTTTCTTAATTTGAATGGTGTGTTTGCTGATTTGCCTACTGATGATGCAAACATACACATTATAAACTTTGTTAAGATTTGCACTTTGTATAATCTACCAAGGGTGATTCCGGAAGAATTATGGCTTAGGTTATTCCCATTATCTCTTATAGGAAAAGTTACATTATGGTTAAGGTAACTACCTTGTGGGAAACCATTACCACATAGAATGAGTTACGGACACAATTTTGGGATAGATTTTTCCCAATCATAGGATTTCAGGGAGGAATTTACTAGAGATATTATATAGAGCCTTGAATTAAAATACCAAGGTTGTAGATGATACTATTACTAGTGGGGCTTTCATGTGTCTTCTTTGGGAGAAGGCTATCAAAATCTTAGACTGAATCACTAAAACCAATCGAGAATGGCATACTAGAAAGGAAAATAGGGAAGCCAGTACTTATGCTATTTGTGCTTCTACTAAGAAGAGAGCCCTATAAGAGAGAGTGGTTTAAAAGTTAGCACATCTAAGGACTAAGGTTGGGTTACTTATAAAGTAGTTTGTAACTATGGCATCAGAAAAGGTGAATGTAGTGGCATCTGATGTAAATCTTCCAGACATGGCAAATCTAATTGTTTGGGGAGGAAGAAAAGTACTTGGATTGAAAGTGTATGGATTTTTGAGACAAGGGATAAGTTCCAATTAGGTCACTTTGGTCTCGAGGCAAGGAAATCAATGTCGGAACTATTATAGGGACAAGTGCTGAGAATAGGATAATGACTAGAGGAGAAAGGATGATTATAAGGAAAAGAGTGGTCTTTATATTCCACTGGGAATTGTGATGTTGACTTTAGGATGGAAGCATTGCTTCCTAAGTTGTTAAAAGGTTTAGAAATCCAAGAGATTTTCAATAAGGAAATTAAGGTAGGCATAACGGGGTTGAGACATAAAGTAAAATTACATGCTACTGTAATTAAGCAACTTGAGAATGAGTTTGTACAAATGTCGTCTATATTGAACCAACATCAGTCGGGCACTTTCTTAAGTAATACCATTCAAAATTCAAAGAACGATAGTCACTACATAGACATCACCACTTAGAGTGTTAAGGCTACTATTGATCCACCTATACATATAGTTGATAAGAGGAGGAATAATACAGTGGATATTGATGATGCATCCAAAGCTAAAAGTGAGAAGTTGGTGACTAATGGTAAGACATCACAGAATTCGATGGGTGTTTAGAAATAAGTTGATAATGATAAAGAAAAGGGCAGGGAGGTTGAACCAGTTGTGAAGCCTATTCCATGACCTCCCCCACCTTTTCCTCAAAGGTTGAAAAAAAAAAGGGAAAATATCAAAAATTCATGTCAATATGGAAGGAATTATCAATGAATATCCCTCTTATGGAACCTTTAAAGCAGATGTCTGGCTATGTAAAGTTCATGAAGGATTTAGTGATGAAGAAGTAGATGGTGAGTTTAGAGACCGCAGATATATGCACCACTATAGTGTTATTGCTTCTCGATCTTTGGTTGAGAAGCAAAAGGATCCCAAAGCTTTCACTATTCCATGCACTATTAGATCCCTAAATTTTGCATGAGCATTATGTAACTTAGGATCTTGTATTAATCTGATACCACTAGTTGTATACAAGCAGTTGGCTTGAGGGTTACCTAAGCCAACAACTTTAAGAATATTAATGGCCAATCACAGTGTGAAGAAGTTGGTTGGTATTTTCTGTTATGTGTTGGTTAATGTAGCTTCGTTCATATTCCCAGATAATTTTATAATTCTCGACTCTGAGGTAGATTTTGATGTCCTAATTATCTTGGGAAACCCCTTCTTAGACATAGGTAGGGAATTAGTTTACATGGAGATGGGACAAATGAAATTTAAGCTCAATAATGAATAAGTTACTTTCAATGTGTGTTATTCAATAAGGCATTCAAAATATATGCATGTAGTATTTGTGATAGACACTGTAGATGAAGATGCATTGATAGAACCCATTGAGGAGAGACTTGTTGTCGAGGTATTAGCAACATTGATCTTAAATTTTGATAACGATGGCATCGATGAGTATTAGATGGTGAGAGCACTTATTGGTAGAGGTTCTCATTCTTATGCACCAAAGAAGTTGGATCTTGATTTGAAGAATAGAGCAGCCCCACCATCTTGACTATCTATTGAGGAGCCACCAGTCTTAGAATTAAAGTCCCTCTCATCTCAATTGCATTATGCATTCTTAGGAGCCAAAAATACCTTGTCGATTATTATTGCAGTAGATTTGTTGGATACCCAAGTTGAGTCCTTGATCTTAGTATTGTAGAGGTTCAAGAGGGACATTAGTTGGATTATTTTGGATATTATTAGGATTCCACCCAGAATTTGCATTCCTAAGATTCAGCTAGTACTGGAGTGTGTGCCTAGTATTAGGCATCAGCATCGTCTAAATTCACCTATGCAAGAGGTAGTGAAGAAGAAAATTGTTAAGTAGTTAGATGCAGGTGTGCTTTCCACCTATTATTGGTAATAGGTGGGCTAGCTCAGTTCAATATGTGACGAAAAAGGGTGAAATCATTGTGGTCCTTAATGAGAAGAACAAATTAATCCCCATAAGACCAGTTATAGGATGGGGAGCTTACATGGATTATCTAAAGCTAAATACTTGGACGTATAAGGATCACTTTCCTATGCCATTCATGCACCAGATATTAGACCGTTTTGCATGTAGAGGATAGTGTTGTTTTCTTGATGATTATTTAGGGTATAATCAGATTTCTATTACTCTAGAGGACTAAGAGAAAACCACTTTCACCTGTACATATGGCATTTTTGCATTCAAGCAGATGTTTTTTGGTCTTTGTAATGCTCTCTCTACCTTTCAGCATTGTATAATGCTTTTCTGATATGGTAGAGGATACTATAGAGGTCTTTATGTATAATTTCTCAATTCTAAGTGAATTATTTGATGAGTGTTTGGCTCACTTGGCTCATGAACTTTAGAGATAATAGGAGTCTAACTTAGTTCTGAATGGGGAGAAGTGTCACTTCATCATTAAAGAGGGAATAGTTCTTAGGCATAAGATTTCAAAGAAGGGGATAGAGGTTGATAAGGCTAGTGATTGAAAAACTACCTCCTCTGAGTTTTGTAAAAGGTATTCGGATATTCTTAGGTCATACAGGGTTCTATAGGCGGTTTATCAAGGACTTATCTAAGAATGAAAATACATTGTGCATGTTATTAGAGAAGAAGGTTAAGTTTGTGTTCGATGATGCTTATCTCAAGGCCTTTGAGTCCCTAAAAAGAGGTTGATTTCTACTTTTATCATTGTCTCTCCAGATTGAACCCTTCTATTTGAGGTGATTTGTGATGCCAATGGTGCGGCCCTAGGAGATTTCTTAGGCCAAATACATAAAAAAAAAAATACTTTATCCCATTTATTATACCAGCAGAGCGCTCAACCCCGTGTAGAAAAATAACACGATTACTGAATAGGAGTTGTTTGCGGTGGTGTTTGCTTTTGAGAAGTTTCGGTCCTATTTGATTGGTACCAGAGTCATTGTGCATATTGATCATACAGCTCATTGTTACCTTATGGCGAAGAAGGATGTTAAGCCTAGAGTGATTTAGTGGGTGCTATTATTGTAAGAGTTTAACTTTAAGGTTAAGGATTGGAAGAGAATAGAGAATTAGGTTGTAGACCATCCATCTCGCCTAGAAGAGGAGGCGATGCTTAAACTAGGGGATGAGCTTTATATTGATGATACTTTTCCATATAAGCATGTCTTGGTCGCATCACAAGATTTAATCCCTTGGTTTGCTGATTTTGCCAATTATTTGGCAAGTGACCTCATCCTAGAAGACATGTCATTCAGCAACAAAAATGATTTATGCATGAGGTACAAAAGTTCTTTTTAGGATGAGCCCTACTTATTTTGGGTGTGTAAAGATGGTGTGATTCGGAGATGTATTCCCAAAGTTGAGATGATGAGCATACTAGAGGCTTGTCATTCGTTTCTGTTGGTGGTCACCATGGAGGTACTCGTACTACCCACTGGATTTTGCAGTGTGGTTACTATTAGCCAGCAATTTATAAAGATGCACATGATTACACTCGGGCTTGTGACTAATGCTAACATTAAGGAAATATCTTATGAAAGCATGAACACTACATGACACCTATTCTTGAGCTTGAACTGATTGATGTATGGGGTAATGATTTTATGGGTCTAATTGTGAGTTTGTATGGTATGAAGTATATTTTATTGGAAATCGACTGTGTCTAAGTGGGTGGAAGTAGGTGCGCCTCCCAAATATGAGGGTCAATGTGTTACAAGCTCTTTGAAGAAGAATATTTTCTCTTGATTAGTTACTCTACAAGCTATCATTAGTGATGGTGGGTCCCATTTCTTTAAGCATCTATTCAAGGACCTCCTGAGAAATATGGTGTAAAACATAAGCTTGAAACACCTTATTATCCATAGACAAGTGGGTAGGTTGAGGTCTCCAGTAGTGAGATCACGTTTATTTTGGTGAACACTATGAATGCCAATTAAACTAACTGGGTGAGAAAGTTAGATGATGCACTTTGGGCCTACCATATAGCTTACAAAACTCCCAAGGTGCCTCTCCTTATCAACTTGTGTACTACAAGGTATGCCACATATCAGTCAAACTTGAGCATAAGGCAGAATGGGCATTGAAGAAGCTAAATTTTGAGTAGAGTGATGTCTCACACTTGAGAATGGATAAGATTAATGAGTTTAATGAATTCCTCCACCATGCTTATGAAAGTTCAGCATTGTATAAGGATAAGAAAGAGTTGTACCATGACATGAAGATTAAGAAGAAGGCATTCCAGCTCGGTGATGTGGTTTTGTTGTACAATTCAAGACTTTGCTTATTTCCTGGAAAGTTAAAGTCTAGGTGATCTGGACTATTCACCAGGATTAAAGTGTTTCTGCATGGTGCAATTGAGCTAAAATAAGATCGTGATACCCCATTTAAGGTGAACAGGCACTGTGTTAAGCATTACATATGAAGCATAGATGATTTGAATGTATGTGAGAATGTTAGCCTTGGTGATTTATAAGTAATCAAGGAAGGTATATCATACCGAGATTTTAAATTAGGTGTTTATAGGAGGCAACCCATTGGCTTGTTGGTGAAAGCTTAAGTACCTAACACAGCCACATCATGCCGCGAGATAAAATCAAATGTTACTTGGGAAGCAACCCAAGGTATTAGTGTTCACTTTGTTTCTATTGTGTAGGTTAATAGCAAGGAGAAACACTTAGAGATTGGTAAAAATTGCACAATTTCAAACAATTCTAGGTAAGTGGACCAACGACCCTACTTATGAGGTCACAGGTCCAACACATGACATGTATGTTTGGTCATGGGAATCAAAAGAAAAATATGTGTCTCTGAATATCTTCTATGGACCCTACCCATGGCCTCTTAGGTACAACCTACAGCCTCGTAAGTTGGGTTGTAGGAATCAGACCTAATACTAGGTGCAGAAGCCAACCTACAAACCCTACCTATGAGGGCGTAGGTATAACCTATGACCTATAATTAGGGTCATAGGTAGGGCCTAGATTTTAAGGAAAATAATAAGAATAATGTGTCAAGATTTTATAACCCAACCCAAATCGACAACCCACATTATAAAATGCCCTAGATCTGATCCTTAAAAGGCAACCCTTCATCTTGTTTTCAAAGGTTTAAAAGGCAACCCTTACCCACCAGATTAGAGTTGTATGCATTACACTCTAAGTTTGGGTCTAAATCACTTGTTCATCTCCTACTTCTTCATTCTTCATTGAAGGTAAGCTTTTTATTGTACTAATTAGTTTGACAAATTGCTCTTGAACAGTGAACTTGAGATTCCACTTAGAATAAACTTGAACTTACTCAGTCCTTATAGTTCTTGAAATATTTGGAGTCTAAAATGGTGAAAATCCAATTTTTTAATGTTTTGATTTGGGAAACATGTGATTACGTTAAAAGTAAATGTACAAGTTGATTAACTCGAGTAATGTTGGAAATACTTGTGGAAATTAAAGTGATGAATGTTGTTGTGATTGAATTTGGTCAAAAATTGAAAATTTATTTGTGTTGGATGGTAATATTGTGACAAATTTGATATACCCTTAGCTTGAACCCATAAAACCTACCTATGACCACGTAAGTTGTACCTACGATCCTATCAGTGGACACCTAGGTGTCATACTTGAAGCCCTGAAGATTTAGGGCTCCATCTGCTACTTATGAGGCTACCTACAGCCCCTTAAGTACTACCTACGGTCCCTTAGGTACTACCTACGAACCTTAGGTAGGGGTCGTAGATAGCCTCTGTGCCAGAATATCAATTTTATTCTCAGTTCCTACTCCAGGATTGTGTTTCAATTACTAACAATTCTATTTTTAGGTATTATGCTACCCAAGGTTATACCTAAGAAGGAAGTACAGTCAAGCTTAAGATATGAGACTTCTAAGAAAAGTGGATTCATTTAGTAGTACCTTGTGGGTGAGAATAGTGCACCCTTGGCTCTACACAAGACTATGGGCCAGGCACCAAGGCATTCTAAAACCAGTGTAGCTATTCAGTAGGGCTCTCAACCCATATAAGCTACTATTCAGTAGGGCTCTCGGTCTCCATCACCATGGCACCGCAGTCAGGGCCCCAGACTTTAAAAACTTATGTCATCCAAATTGGACCTCGGATGAAGTCAACCATAACTTCACTGTAATACTCTTCTATTTTCCCCAATATAATGTATGAGAGAAAGAGTTAAGTCCTAGTTCAAATGAGAAGGAGGATTCAATTTCCCCCAGTTTGAGGTGAGGTTCGAGTTTGAATCTCAATCTGATGAGAGTGTTGATTGTGTTCAAGTAATTTAGGTGGTTTCTCCTTTACCTTAAGGTACTCAGGATACTGCTGCTTCAGCTTTTGCTGCTTCAGAGTCAGAGCCCATATACGTTTCTGCAGTTTCACTTGTTTAGGTTATTTAAAAATAGTGTGTGGAGGTCATACAGAGTATTTATGACAGAGATAGTACTCTTGTTGAGCAAGGTTGAACATAATGTGGTATTATAGAGGAGACCCGAATTGAGTTGTACGCTTTGTTAGGTGCTTCAGACCAGTAGGCTACACTATAAAGATATAGACATAGATAGATGTCTTATCTTGGGGGATCTTATTTCCTGGAGATTTTTTGGGAGTTCTATGCCTTGTATGCAACATTTATGTATTTGACCACCCTAGATGAGGGTAGAGGGATGGACTAGCCCCCTCTAACACCTGCTATAGGAAAGGGACTAGAGAAAATACCTAGATCTTTGATCTCTTTTTTAGGGGTTTCTGAAAAAAAAAGTGGAAGCTTTAAGCAAGAGCACCCTGAATGCTACCAACATGTGCGAACTCCATCTAAAATCACAAGTTCAAGTTCTACCATGCATTCTAGTCAAGTAATGCAAATAATGAATAAAGATCCCTTGGTTCTTGAGAAAGAGAATATGCAAGCCAATATTTCATTGCCTCCATCTGTTGATCAAGTCATGCAACACTCTCAAAATGTTGAAAAATGTATATTTTGAATTCATATGTTATTAATTTGCTGAACTAAATTTGATTATTGTAGTTTTTACCAAATTGTACAACTGTAGGTTCATCTAATCATGGAAAGGTGAAAAGAGTTTGAGGTAGCAATAAGTGCAAAGAAGTTACTTCACTTGAAATTGAAAAAAAGCTTAAATTAAACTTTTACAATAATCAAACGGTTGGAAAAAATGGCAAACTATTTTTAAGGCATTTGGGAAAAATTATTTGTGATCGTAATATATGTCCATTGGGAGTATCATCATGGAATGATATTAGCCAAAAAAATTGAATCACATGTGGGCAGCTGTGGAGGTAATTAACATATGTACATCTGATTCAGATTCTTTTTTTACTATAAAGGCTTTGGTTATTCTTATAAAAGCTGATCTCATTATATTGTTCATGTTCTGGACCTTTTTTGGTAAAAAAGTTTGATAGTATTTGCAATGCATTAACTTATCCCATATTTTAATTATTGTAGGATAAATTTGAAGGTGTTGAACTTAGTGATCATCGTGAACATATTTTTAAATGGATGAATGAGTTATGGAACAAATGGAGAGGATGCTTATATGGAAAATATGTGAAGAATAAATCACTTCAACAAGCTCTGAAGAATAAGACATATAGAATGGACAATAAAAAATGGGAGTGGTTGGTAAAACAACATTTTTCTTCTGAAGCTTTTCAAGTATGCAAAAACTTTTATTTGTTGCACCTCCTTGGTTTCGAGATAGATTTCCTTGTGGGAATTTATTGTACTCCCTTTTGTTTTATAATTTTTATTTGGATAATTAAAAGTTAGCTTATTGTTTTATATATATATGAGAGAAGCCAAAGGAATGCTAATGACCTTTAGCGGCGGAGCCTGTTAGGAAGGGGCGCGACTGGATTTTTCTGGTCCTAAAAGACAAATTGGGACAATATTTGGACTTTCTAGGACACATTTACCTTCCTTATAGGCTATTTTTCTTGTAGTGTATGTTTTAGTTTCCTGAGGATATGCAAATATTCTAAATTGAGGGTGTTGATATTTTGAGGTTTCATGACACTTTTGATGCTTAAAACCAGCAAATTATGCAAGTAAATAGGTATTTTGTTAGATGTGATTTTTTTTATGTTGGTTTTGCAGGAAAATAGAGTTCAGAGCAGAGACTGAGCTAAAGGGATGAAGTAAAGTTGAAAGTGTTACCTAAGAGCACCTAGGTTGTTCACGAAAAGTTTTGAAAGTTGTTGACTTGGTCTGATTCATATGAAGACTACCTACGAGGCTTAGATAGTACCTACAACCCTATAGGTACCCCTCGTAAGTAGGGTTCTGCAGACCTAAAGACTCTTCTAATTCCTACGAACTTACCTACTGTCCGTAAGTGGGGTCGTTAGTTGGTGCTGACTCTGATTTCCTACTTTGCTTAGGATAGGTTTTCTTATGTATTTATAAATACCAATTGGATGTTTCATTATTTGTTTATGCACTATATAATCTTTTAACATTTTTTGAGTTTTGAAATACACTTTTGATCTTGGAATTCTTGTTCTTGGTTTTTAGGGTTTGATATTGAATTGACATTTTGGTTTTCATTATTAATTATTTGTGAGATCATTTGTATGCTTTTTCACCTATGAATTGTATGTGTGCTCTTATGATCATGAGTATCTAATCCCCATAACTAGGGTTGTGGGAACCCTAATGGATTAATAAAGCAGAGAAAGGCAAAGTCATTCTAAATTAGTGTCTTGCATGTATTGTGATTTCCTTTGTATTATTGCTTTCTTGATGGTTGCAAATGTTATGAACTTGTTTGTATTCGACACTAACTCAATAGAGATATTGACATTAGGAAAAAGGGATCACTCATGTAGTTTGAATCTACCAACCTTCATCTAATTAACTTGATATTGAGAGAAGATAGTTAATCTGGGATCCAGAACAAGTGTTAGTAATGTGATACTCTGAGACTGAGAGGAGATGGTTGAAATTCATCCAAAATAACTTGTTAGATTCATTATTCAAGGCACTAAGATAGTTTTACAAGCATGATAAGTTTGTGGAGTTAAGAAGTTGGGTGGAACACAACCCTAGTGATCGTGTCATATTCATAACAACCCTACTTGTCCAAGCATTATTACTACTACTACTATTTTTATTACAAAACTCCTCATTTACTTTTTGTAATTTTGAGCTACATCAGCAAGATCTTGACAAACTTCTGTCTTATTCACTGTGGGATCAACCCTAACCTTGTTGGGTTCTATATTTGACAAGCGACTGCATTATACTTTTTAGGCGGTGTAAATTGGGAGACATCACATTGATCAACTATACTTATGTCCAAAAGGACTAAGGTGTAAATCCTGGCCTGATGGGTGACCCTTTAGAACCTACAGTGGCATCATAATTCTGGAATGTAGGAACCTCTACTAAAGGTCTCAGCCTAACTGGTGGATGATCTTTCATCTCTATATCCTCTTAGTGCTAAGGAAAACTCCCAACTGAATCACACAAATAACTGCAATGCTTAGTAAAATAATAATCTTAAGACTGAAATAAGTACATTATCTGAAAGCTTTCAAAATATGTAAATTGGAGAATATAGCATCCAAAAGTATATGCATGAAATCCTCAGTCTTTGGGTGTTCATAACCTACCATCTCTGAAGAATACACCTTCTATGTCAATTTTGTAAATTTAATGAGTTTAAAGAATTCACTAACTTTGGGACAACTATCATGGATTCTAATATGTAGCTAGGGCTTGTAATCATGGTCAAGTCATAATGCTGAAATTTATACTAAAATATCGATTATAACTCAATGACACTAACGGACTAAGATATCAATGAATTTACCAATATCCATAAACACTAAATTGTGAAGAATTGAATTGGAGAATTTGGATTAACATTGGGACTCAATAGGTATAAGGGGACACGTTGATGATATCCTACATACCTGGAGGTGATAACCTTGAAGAAGTCTTTAGAATTGGATGTTTGAGAAATATTAACCCTAGTTACGCCTTGGAGAAAGACATTGCCTCTTTCTTCCTTTTCTAAAACTAACTGTCACATAGGTTTTTCTTAGTAATGAGGTCTTACGATAATATTAACCTACAAAATGACACTTTTCTGCCCAAAAAAACATGGTTTTGGTGTTAAAAGAGTGAGAAAAGACTTATATGCCCTTTTAAAAATTACAACTAGAAACTATTGGGAGAGATGTATGAGAATTTTCAATAATATGGGACCAACATAAAATGGTGGGTTGACCTCATGGTTAAGAGATGGATTAGAGATCTCTGAACCTAATCAGACAAAAGTTGGTACAATTGTGAGATCTACCTACGTTCGTACCTTAGTTCGTAGGATTGATAGATACATTAGGAGTATCTGTGGGACTCATAATTGTGCCTAGGATCATGGTTTTAAAGCACGATCATGGCTCATTCTTGTGGTATGAGGGTACACTTTGTCAACTTTTAGATGTTGGGATTGTCTGGATCAGACAGGACCATTTTATGATCATATAATGTAACCATGGTCGTGGTTTAGCTCGTGGTATCTCACTGTAGAGTAGTATTTAACTAAAAAAATCCATAACGTTTTACTCTGATGCTGGATTAAGGCAAAACTGGATGAGTTAGAAAGATAATTCAAATATGTACCATTTGGTGGGCTTAGAGGGCAAAGATGTATCAGAATACAGAAGTTATTCTCGTTTAAAGATGATTATTTCTTGAAGAATTGATCGGTAAGGGAGGTTTTGGCGGCTAAGTTCTAAGGGGTTCTTGGGGCCTAATACAAGGAAACATTCCCTCTCATACTGTTAAAACTTGATTATTAATCCTATATGCACTTGAAGCATTGTTCTAGCCTTGGCTTGGATATTTTAGGACGTCATAATATCTCCTCCTTGGGGTTATTTGTCCCTAAATGGCAACTAACTGAATGGAAAGGTTCAAGAAAAAGAGTTACAATTCCCACATTTTCTTTACTATTTCTCCTGATATTATTGGAACCTTTGAACGCTATTTGCACCTAAAATTCCTACATTAAGTTTTTAAGAGCTGAACACTGACATGGTACTAAGCTGGTAACTAAAACCTAGATTGAATCAGACTTATGGATACATGATATGGCATAGGAATAGGTGGGTCACATGAAATAGAATGAACAAATTAATTAAGGGAAAACTACTACCTCAAGTCAGGGCTTAGTTCAAAGGAAAATATTGGGGTACTTTCTTATTATGTCTGCCTCTGCTTCCAAGTATCTCTTTCAACGAACTAATTTCTCCAAAGAACCTTTACCAATGTGACCTCTCTATTCCTCAACCTATGAATCTGATGGTCAAGGATTTCAATTGGAACCTCTTTGTAAAAGAGACTATCTTTCACACCCATATTTTCTAAGGGCACAATCGATGTGGGATCACCAATGCATATCATTAGCAAGGAAACATAAAAGACTGGACGCACTGCTAATAAGTTTGCTAACAAATCAAACTCATAGGCTACTTTGCCAAAATGACCAACAATCTCATAAGGACTAGTAATGCGGGGACTGAGATTTCCTTACTTCTCAAACCTTTTAATCCCATTCATATGTGAAACTTTCAAACAAACGAAATCACCAACAGTAAATCAAGTTCCCTCTTCCTCACATATGTATGGACTTCTGACAACTCTGAGCCATTCTCAACTTTTATCTAATTATCTGAACTTTATGCATAGACTTATGGATTAAGTCTATCCCTATCAATGTAGCTTCACCTACTTTGAATCGACTAATAGGAGATCTACACCTCTTTCCATAAAATTCCTCAAACGAGACCATCTGAATAGTAGAGTGAAGATGTTATTATACGTAAACTCGATCAAACGTAGATGATCATCCCAACTACCCTTAGAATTAGTCACACATGCTCTTAACATGTCCTTTAGGGTCTGAATGGCTCTTTCTGCCTGACCATCTATCTACGGGTGAAAGATGTATTAAGATGAACTTGGGTAACAAGACCTTTTTGAAATGCCTTCAAAAAACAAAAGGTAATCTAAGAACCTCTATCTGAAATGATAGTCAAAGAGGACTCAATCTAGTTTTACTAACTCCTTCAGGTAGATTTTGGCATAATCCTTGGCTAAATCTAAAGTATTAACTAGCAAAAAATGGGCAGACTTAGTCATTTTGTCCATAATAATCCAAATAGAATCATGTTGTCGGTGAGTATGAGGCAACCCTATAATGAAGTATATATTGACTACCTCCTTCTTCCAAATAGAAATTCTAATGTCTTGAAGGGTGCCACTAGGCCTCTAGTGCCCAACTAACCTGCTCACAGTTTTAACACTTCACCACAAATTATATAATATCTATATTCATACCACTCTACCAATAGACATTCGATAAATCATGGTACATCTTAGTGGTTTTGGGGTGAATAGAATATTGAGAACCATGAGCCTTCACAAGCATCCACTATATCAGTTCATTTACATCTGTAACATGAAGTCCTGATAGTGAAGAACATCATCTCCCCCTTGGGAGAAAACCTAAAACTTTTGACTTTGGACCTCTACTTTCAATCTAAGAAAAATAGTATCTTTATCTTGATTTTCTTTAACCTCGACTACCAAAGAGGAATTTGAACTATTTTGCACAAAATTCTACCTTTGGTTGATTCAACCAACCAATTCCTACTTTGTACAGTCTATGAACCTCATGAGCTAGTTCTTTTCACTCATTCTGTACATGAGCAACACTTTTTATAGATAATCTACTAAGAATGTCGAACACCACATTGGCCTTACCTAGATGCTACAAAACACTTATATCATAGTCCTTTAGCAACTCTAGACATCTTCCCTAATGAAGATTTAGATCTTTCTAACTGAACACATACTGAAGACTCTTGTGATCGGTGAACACATCAACATGAACCCAAAGAGGTAATGTAGTTAAATATTTAAGGCAAAAATAGTTTCTGCATACTCAAGATCATGAGTTGTGTAGTTCTTTTCATAAGGATTAAGTTATCTAAAGGCATATGCTATAACCTTTCCTTGATACATCAACAAACAACCAAGCCCAACCTTGGAAGTATTAGAATAAATAACAAAACCATCTAAGCCCTCGGGCAGAGTTAAAATTGGAGTAATGGTGAGTCGAGTCTTCAACTTCTAAAAACTCTTCTTATAATAATTTAACCACTTAAATTAGAATTTCTATGAGTCAACCTATACATGGAGTAAGCAATAGAGGAAAATACCTTAACAAACCATCTATAGTAATCGGCTAAGCCCAAGAAACTCCTAATATCAGTTGGAGAACTGGGTCTGGGCCATTTTCTTAATGCTTTATTTTAAGGATCAACCCAAATACGTTCACCAAAAATAATATAACCAAGGAATATTACTTATTTCAACCACAATTCACACTTGTTGAATTTGCCGAATAGCTTGAAATCCGTAAGAGTCTACAAGACAATCCTCAGATGATCTGTATGCTCATCATCACTTTGAGAATAAATAAGGATGTAGTTTATAATGACAATTATGAACGTACCCAAGTACTCCTTGAATACCCTATTCATCAAGTCCATAAAAATTGCAGGAGCATTCATTAGTCCAACAGACATAATAATAATTTCAAAGTGACTATATCGAGTTTGGAAAGTTGTCTTCAAAATGTCACATTCTTTGACTTTAAGTTGATGACAGCTTGATCTGAGGTCTATATTAGAGAAGCAACTTGTACCCTGAAGTTGGTCGAACAAGTTATCAATTCCAAGAATAGGATACTTATTTTTTACTGTGACATTGTTTAATTGACGATAATTAATGCACATTATGAGAGAGAACCATCTTTTCTACGCACAAAAATAATTAAACCACCCCATGGAAAGACATTCGACCTGATAAAACCCTTGTCAAGGAAGTCCTTCACTTGCTCCTTCAACTCTTTAAGACCGAATGAAGCCATTTTGTAGGGTGGATCTAAAATAGGTTGGTTATCTGAAAGGTGATTAATTTCAAAGTTAATATCCCTTTATGGAGGTACTCTGGTTAGACCTTTTAGAAATAATTCAGGAAAATCATTTAACACTGGAATTAACCCAAGAGTTGGTCCTTTGGATTTTGAATCCTTAACCCCACGCAAGATGATAGATACATCCTTTGAAAATTAATTATCTATCCTTAAGGTAAGAAAAAAACTAACCCATAGGTACTGAGGTATTACCTTTTCAAAGTAGAACTAGTTTATTTGAAAACTGGACTTGGACTACTCTCTTCCAATAATCAATTGAGGCAAAGCAAGAGTGTTGCCAATATATACCAAGAATGAAGTCAAAATCTACCATGTCTAACTCTATAAGATCAACTAAGGTTACATTCAGTGAAACTACAATTGGGAATTTTTTGTATACCCATTTAGCTATGACTGAGTCACTTACTGAAATAGAGACTATGAAAGGTTCTAAAATAATTTTGAGACTGAGACTTAATTCTACTGCTATGTAGGGAATTACAAAGAAAAGTGTGGCTCTAGGTTCTAATAATGCATAAACATAAATATAGAAAACATGTAACGTACCCATGACTATATTAGGAGAACCCTCCTGGTCTTGTCAAGTCTAAAGGGAATAGAGCACATTCTAAAATTGTACACCAGCTGCACTAGATAGGGCACCCTGCTGAATCGGGTGACCTGTAGGAGATGCTGAAAATTTGGACTGACTTTGTTGACAGGCATCCCTACCTCTCTAGGAAGCCACTATCATTCCCTCAGTCTGAAGCCTGGCTTGCCATACCCAAAGCAACCACCATTACAAGCCATACATCACCTTTATGGTTCTTACCATCTTTCTTGCATACCGAGTTGGTATGAACACTACTTACACTACCCTGGGACTTAGAGCCTAGTGCCCTATCTTGATTATCGTGTTGGAACTTAGGCACCGATGTACTAGTAAAAGATAGGGCAAGAGCTATAGATTTCTAAAATAACTAAGAATGGTTTCCACCATCTGACCTTTGTTGAGATAAATTATAGCTACCTGTTCTGGCCCTCTTATTCCTCCTATTCTTCACTTTAACTTTCTTTTTGTCTATCTATCACGTATAAACTATCATACTATAGATGTCCATCTCCTTCACCAATAAACCAATCCTATACTATTTATCCACATCCTCAAAAACACCAGACACAAACTTGCTCATGTGGGCCCTGGAATTAGCAACCACGATTAGAGCATACCTCGCCAACTGAATAAACTTAAGGGAATACTCCTTCACACTCATTCTACCCTTCTTTAGGTTTATGAAATCCTGCACCTTGGATTCTGTTAACTCAAGTGGGAAGAACCTATAAACAAATGCAGCCACAAACTTATCTGATTCCAGTTTTGCATCTATACCCTATCTTGCTTCTACTAATTATACTAGGTGTGAGCTACCCTTTTCAAATGATAGGTAGCAATATTGGCACACATAATTTGGGTAACACCCATGATCTCTATTACCTTTTGAATGATATCACGACTCCTGAGATTCCTCCTCAAACTTGGACCCAAAGAACATTAGGGGATTTATCTAAGTGAAGTCTTGGTCTCTTGTTATTTTTATATTAACTATCACATTGGTTGGTGCCATGGTAGGCTATTTATTTTGGGTAGTCATGGATTAGGCTAAGGCTATAAAAGTAGCCCTAAATTTATATGAGAGACATGTTCATTAAAAGATTATTCTGGAGCTTATAGCACTTGTTGATTCTCAACCCCATTCTCATTTCTACTCCTCATTCTGTTAGTTCTCTAGAGAGGCATATTCTTTAAATGTGTAGAACTCTATCACAAGATATGAATATAAAAGAAGTGAAAATCTTCCTAAAATATCTTATAGCCTCTTATTCATAAGTGTGGCCCGCTTTACACCCATGAATAAGACTCTATTTGATGAAAATTTTAGACATCCTAGGACACTTTAAACCTGCTACTCTGATACCAAATTTGTTATAACTCAAGACTACCCCTAGTAATAACACAGTGCTTACGATCACAAATGACCCCAAGCTAACCCATGGTCAGACAAAATACTAAGAATATCAATAATAACTGATAAAACAATTTAGCATAAACTAAACTAAATAATGAAACAAATATTCAAGGAAATCTAATAAATAATAACCAAGTCTAAGATCACAAGTTGAACATCTAACTATAAGTCTGAAAAGCCTCTAATAAGTGAGTTGTTGGGACAAGCCCCCAGCTAACTTTAACTGTTTGAAAACTAGGAACGACAAAGATAAAATAAAATAAAATATTGACTCTGGTCCTTGAATGATAAGGACTCACCAAAACTGATGTTGCTGATATAGTAAGAGATCATACTAGGCGCAATCCAGATGCTAAGCGTCAGAACCTATATTATAAGATAATATAACATTAAAAAAAGTAAGTGATCAGTACTTTGAATGTACTAAGTATGCAAGATAGCAAAGTAATTTATATAAGTTGAACATGGTATATATAACATGATAAACTAATGTAAGACCAAGTAAAAAACATGTACTGCATAATGAACTAAGTAAATAAATACAATGTCATGCAAGAATTTGAATCTGAATAGTAAATTGTGGACTATGGGAGATACTAATAATTGACATACCCCATTATGAACTAACTGAGGTCCAACATGTAACACCAGATGGAAGGGTGTTTAGTACCTTACCAAGGGTACGAACACTAACTGACGAGGATCCACTAAACTAATATCCAAAAGGACTAAGTTGTCAAGACTGACATAGTGGGTGGATCTTTAGAACTTATGGTGTTTTCATAATTCTCATACTTAGGGACTTCTACTAAAGATCACAGCCTAAATAGTTTATGAGCCTTTATCCCTGTGTCTTCTCGGTGCTAATTACTACTTCCAACTGAATAACATAGAAAACGACAATTCTCATTGATAATAATAATTAGAATATTGAAATAAATGCATTGTCTGAAAGCATTCAAAACAAGTTAACTGGGGAATATAGCATCCAAAATTATATGTATGAAATTCTAGGTCATTGGATGTTCATAACCCGCCATCTTTAAAGAATGTAACTACTATGTCAATTTCATAAATAAATAAATTTAAAGAATTCAATGACTCTAGTCCAACTAACTATCATGGATTTCATAATGTATCTAGGGTTTGTAATCATGGTCCAGTCATAATGCTAAATTTATTTAAAAATGTGGATTATAACTTAATGAAACCAACAGACTGAGATATCAATGAATTTACAAATATCCATAAACCCTAAATTGTGAAGAATTAAACTAGAGAATTTGGATAACTTTAGGACCAATGGGTGAAGGGAACCCATTAATGATATCCCACATACCTAGAGGTAGAACCCTAGAGAATTCTTTAGAATTAGATATTTGATAAAGATGAACCCTAGCTCCACCTTGGAGTAAGAAATTCCCATTTTTTTCTTTTTTAAAAACTAAGTGTTTTTCTGAGTAATGAGATCTTAGGATAATATTAACATCAAAAATAAAACTTGATATGCCCAAAATGTTGAGGTTTTGGTATTATAAGAGCGGAAAAGGATTGATATACCCTTTAAAAATATAACTGGAAATTATTGGGAGGGACGTATGAGACCTTCCCATGATTGTGGGTTACACTCAGTATTAGGAGCTAGATGGGAGCCCTCTGAACATGATCAAAGGAGTCTTGGTACACTTGTGAGATCTACATGGGACTGTAGCTTGTTTTATAGGTTTTATGGTTACATCAAAGGCATCTATGGAACTCACAATCATGCCTAGGATCGTGATTTTAAAGCACGATCTTGGTTCCTTCTTAAGGTATGGGGATACACTTTGTAAACTTTTGGATATTGGGGTTGTCTTGATCAGACGATGCCATCTTATAGTTGTACGATCTAACCACGACCGTGGTTTGGCTCGTGGTATCTCACTACAGAGTAGTGTTGCACTAAAAAGTCCATAATTTTTTACTTCAATATTGGATTAAGGCAAAACTCGATGTGTTAGAAAGATAATTCAAATACCTATAAGTTGGTGGGTATGGATATCAAATATGCATCATAATACAGAAGTTATAATCATTTAAAAATGATTATTTCTTGAGGTTTTGGCTTGGTTAAGGGTTAGGGGATTCTTGGGGCCTTGGTATATAGAAAAATCCCCTCTAATACTGTTAAAACTTGAGGATTAATCCTTTATGTACTTGAATCATAGTTCTAGCCTTGGTTTGGATTTTTTGAGGTGTTAAAATATCCTAATTTGTGTGCCACGTGTGTTGGCTGATCTTTGTGCAGAGATTACAGGCTTTCAAGGTATTGATTTTCTCTAGTGTTAGGGGTTGATTCAAACCTTATCTATCTTTATTTTTCTTTATTTATGACTTAGTCATAGATTATGTATTATTTAGTATTCATATGATTATTTAGATGCTCTATACTTATGTTATCATATTTTGAGATTTATGATATTTCTTTTGATTTCCAATATAATTGTACTTTTATTGACCCAATTTTACTCTATAAGTCTCTCTTAACTTGTCTTTACTTGATATTTTGCTTTATTTCTATTTTGGGATTTTGGCATACTTATCAAGGCTGGGTCGTGATAAACCTCATCATAACCTGGGTTTTTGGGCTGTGACAAATTGCTATCTGATCACTAGGTTCAGTGATTTCATAAGTGTATGAGCAGGATGTCTAGTAGAGTCTTGGATTAGTACGTAGATACTTGTATTTATCTTTGAGAGGCTATAAGATATCTTTAGGAAAAACTTCTCTAATTAGATTCCTATGCAGATTATTTATACCTAACATTCTAAACTTGTATTCTATTTTTTTCTACATAGATAGTGAGGACTAGGTCTAGAGATGCTAAGATTTTGAGCCATCACGCAGTATGAGAGTATTGATTAAATAATGAGGCAAGGGTCATGATTGACCTGGAGAATGGGAATGGGCATGAGAAGTTGTCCCCGCAAGAGGATATGCTAAGGAGGCCTCTCCCAAGCCTGAGTTTGTGTTTACTAGAGATGATTATCATACAATGAGTGAGCGACCAGTTTAGGTCCTGTCGAGTTCGAATAATACACCCAGTATTTTAGGATTTATTAATTCGCCTTTTGAGTTGCTTGGAGGGTGTTCCATTGAATGTACCTAGTATTCCTTAGACTTTGAGTAGTGTTCCTTCATTTGTATTGTTATCTGCTTATGGTATTCCTACTTCAGGGGTAGAGCATCGTCAATGGTACCCTCGCTTATGGATTGAGTGCTAGCAAACTTACTATTCTTCTAGTTTCTTTGAGTACAGTGATGTCTGCTAATGATCAGAAGAGGTTTGAAAGATTTATCAAATTAGATCCTCCCAAGTTTAGTGGAGTAATTGGAGAGTATGCCTTTGAGATTATGATTAACTACTAGGAAAAGTTACATAATCTTGGATTCCTTGAGTGTCATAGAGTTTCTTTACTACCTATTAATTTACAAATATAGTTAAGGGTTTGTAGAGATCTTTATCCAATTGTAGGCCTTTGGTAACACCTGTTATGAATTGGGCCTAATTTTCCAAGTCATTCTTGGAGAGGTTTAAGTTGTATATATTGAGATATCATATGTGTTATAAGTTTGATATTTTGGAGCAAGGCTCCATGACTATTACTGAGTATGAGGTATATTTTCATGCTCTACCCAGGTATTTACAGCATTTCTACTAAGCTAGAAAGTATTCGTAAGTTTGTGAAGGGGTTAGATTGTCCTTATTAATCTGCTACTACCCAAATGGTTATTTCAAGTCCTTCTCTTTAGAGTATTTTAAGTATGCCAGGTTAATTGATTCAATTGTTCAGAACTCAGAGAGGCACTAAGAAGGTGCAGTGTTAAGGAGAATCTAGTGGTCGCACCTTCCATAGTAAAGATTTCTGAAGTAAAGGTTTCTTTGGTTATCATAGTAGGTTATTTCAGGCTGATTTACAGTGATTAGGTGGTATACCTTCGAGTTTTGCTATTCCAGGTAGCTACGCATCAAGTCCTGCTAGTGAAGGGTCCAGTGTTTGTTATTCGAGCCAGGGCAATTGCCCTAGTTCATCTATTCCCCCTTCAATTGAGTCAGACTATAGAGGGTATTTTGTATAAGATGAGATTTTCCATTTGTCCAAGGATTATTCCCGATGTATGTATGTACCCACTCAACAGAGTTCTCAGCTTCAACTTTGCCTTACTCTAATTTCTGCAGTCAGAGGGTCTTATAAAGTGGTAAGGATGGTGCTAGAGGTGAAAATAGAGGGCTCGTGGTGGGGTCACAGGGTTACTTAGTCCAAAAGCGAAGTGGTCAGTGTTATACTAAACCTTCAAGACTCGAGGAAGTGACTTTTGATGCGATTATTACAGGTATCATCCTAGTTTTCTACATATCACTTCTATGTTATTTGACCTTAGGTATACATTCTCCTATTTGTTTACATATTTTACTTCTAGTTTTGATGTTGCATCTGAGCCCCTTACTATGTCTCTTTATATTTCTACCCTCTAAGGAGATTCTTTACTGGTGGATCAGGTGTAACGATATTGTGTGGTCACCTTTGCAGACCATGAGACTTGGGTAGACCTAATTATCCTACATACAGTTGTTTTTGACATTATTTTAGGTGTGGATTGATTAGCTCTCTATGCATGCTATTTTGAACTATTATGCCAAGACTGTGACCTTAGCTATACTGACTGTGCTAAGGTTGTCTTGAAAGGGTATGGTTAATTTGATTTTGAAAGAAGTTATATCTTTTCTACGTGATCATCTCATGATAGAGAGAGGGATTTTTTTATTAGGCCTATGTTTGTGATATTAGTGTTGCCTCACCAAATTCTATAGATTCTATTCACGTTGTTCGTGAGTTCATTGATGTGTTTCCTATGGATTTTCCTGGTATGACTCTGGATCGTGATACTAATTTTGATATTAATATAGAGTCGAGAACTAAGCCTATTTCTATATCACCCATAGAATGGCCCCGACTAAGTTAAAAAAATTAAAGGAGCAGTTGTAGGATTTGATAAGTAAGGGGTTTATTAGACCTAGAGTATCTTCTTAGGATTCTCATATCTTGTTCATGAAGAAAAATAATGGTTCTACATGTATGTGTATTGATTATAAGAAGTTGAACAAAGTGACAGTTAAGAAAAAGTATCTCCATGCTTGCATTGGCGATCTTTTTAACTAGCTTCAGAGTGTTTTGGTATTTTCTAAGATTGATTCGAGATTTGGGTATCACTAGTTAAAAATTAGAGCTTTGGATGTTCCGAAGATGGCTTTTTAGACTCGATACGATCATCGTGAGTTCTTGGTCATGTCTTTTGCATTGTCCAATACCCGTGCAGCATTCATAAAGCTGATAAACCAGGTATTTTAACTGTCTATTGACTCCTTTGTGACTGTATTAATAGATGAAATCTTAGTTTATTCCAAGAATGAGGTTGATCATGTGAAGCTCTTGAGGATTTTACTTCAGAAATTATGTAATGAGAAGTTGTATGCCAAGCTTTAAGTATGAGTTTTGGTTGGATACTATTTCTTTCTTGGGTCATGTTGTGACCAAGGATGGCATTATGGTTGATTTGGCTAAGATAGCTGCGATTTGTAATTGGGATAGACCTACTTCTCATATAGAGATTCAAAGTTTCTTTAGTTTGGTGGGTTATTATCGGCGTTTTGTAAAGAGTTTCTCATCTATTGCAGCTCCTTTGACCAAGTTGACTCAAAAAAATATTGTATTTCAGTGGTTGAATGCTTGCGAGAAAAGCTTCCAACAGCTCAAGGAGTTATTGACTTTGACTCCTATTTTGACCTAGCCTAAGAAGGGTGTTGTAACGCCTCGAATCTGGTACCCGAAATGCTACACGGTGCTCATGACCCTGAAGGACCACAAGCTAACCCATGACTAATATCTGTTCCTGTATACTGTATGATATACTGTATAATGCAGAAATATGAACTGAAAGTCCATAAGGTTCAAAATGAACTACTACTGAATATAATACAATGTCTGTAATAGGGTATAAAAATACCCAAAACTAACACATGTTGTAGTCTGAAAGCCTCTAAACTATCTAAAAATTGTGGAGTTGATTGGACATGTCCCTAACTAACTTCGAACTATTAAAATAATAAAGTAATAAAATAATCATGTTATCCTCGAATGATGAGAACTCACTGTAAGTCTGGCTGCTGAACGTATAAAATACCATAGCGCAAATACGTCAGTACGTTGAATGTACTGGTATGCAAGTGAGGTAGGCTGAATGTAATGGTTCATATGCATGAACAATACTAACTGACTGAAAAACATGAACGTGAGAATACATGCATGAATAAGAGACTGTAACTTAATTCATGATAACACTGACTCGTGAATTCTGATAATATGGATTTACTGATATCTGAGTGCTAATATTGGGATACTAAATAACTGAGTCTATAGGGTACTGAGGAACTGATGTTATATTATTAATAAAGAAAAGACTATTTTTAACAGTTCTGATTATAAAGAACTAGTCTGATTGACTGTATCTGACAGTCCTAAAACTGAATATTGATAACATGGGATACTGATAACTGTATAACTGAAATAACTATTACTGAGCAACTATATCTGACAGTCTAGGTTCTGATAGAACTAGCTGAGTTTCGTACTATTCTAAGTTGACTGTATCTGACAGTCCTGAAATCTGAAGAACTATCTGAGTTCTATTACTGAGACTGCATGACTGTATCTAACAGTCCTGATTCTGTAACTAAAACTATAGGAAGTAGTCATCTAACAGACATACCCCTAATAAGCTATTATAGCTGAGTTGGGGTACAATCTGTAACCCCAATAGGAAGGGTATCAATACCGCACCACTGGTAAGGACAAGCTGTGAGTGACCCTCATCTGACAGTGTCCCTAAAGGAGAACGGTGGGACCCTCATCTGACAGTGTTAATCCAGCTCATCAACCCTCAACTGACAATGTTGATGTCTTAACCTATGCTAGCTACATAGCTCTGGAATGCAAGGATTGCTTCTAAGAATCACACCCTCATATAACAGGTGAGTTCCCATCCTTTGGTTCACTCGGTGCTGAATCCTACTCCCAACTGAATAGACGTTGAACTGATTAACTGAACTGAACTGATACTAATGGTATTGTTTAGTGGATCTAAACTGAGTTCACTGAGTTTCGTTGACTGATAGAATGCTACTGAGATCTGAGGACTGACGGAGAGTACTGAAGTTACTGAGATTTCTGGGAATACTGAGGTTACCGAGATTATTGAGTACTGATATTACTGAGACCACTGAGGTCACTGAGATTACTGAGTAGGACTAGACTGATACTGAATTTACTGAGTTTTCCTGAGTCATGAGACTAATTGAATTCTAAGAATCATGGCTTGACTGAGAGTATCGTGAAAACATGACACTGCTCTAGGCACATAGCAAATTATGGGGTACAAGTACCCCCAGGACTCGATAGCATAAAACTGATAGTACATGACACTTCTTGAACATATGACCAATATCAATAATTCATAATACATTAATTTGGGGATTTCATGAAGCATATGGTTATCATAGTCTTGTACATGAATGGAATTGCATATAAACATGTCATACTTTCATCAACTTAATCTCATGGACATTTCCTCAACCATTCATAATGCACACAATATCATGAAAGTTATTCTTAGTCATAGGGTAAAGCATACATTTATCACCTGGGTCACAATTAAGTTATAATGCATAATTTCTATTCTCTTAGGCAGTTTATCAAACACCTAGGATGCATGACTTAGGGAATAGGCATGACCATCAAATTAATACAACAAAACTCCATATTTCAACTCAATTTCACATGTTTCAGACCATATACTAGCATAGGTTCTTGAACAACACATAAAGATTCCAACTTGGGGATCATACAACCATTATCACATGAACATAATCAACCCACAACAAAATATTCACAATACAAGATTTAAAACTTGATTCTTGGGCTTCATGGATGAAAGGAATCCATGAATGAACATTGTGCATACATTAGTTCTTGATTCCACGAAGATTGACAGAGAGATTCTTGAATTTGAGTCTTGGATTTGAATCCCCAATTAAAGACCCTAGCTTGTTCTTGAGAGAAACTTAAGAGAAATAATATATTTTGGGTGAATTATGGCTGAATCACGTGTTATTGGGTATATATAGGGGTGAGAAATTAACCCTTGGACGCGTATTTTAATTCTGCAAAAATTTCCCGACCTGGACCCCTGGCGCGAGCGGCGCGAATTTGACAACTCTAAATTTGAGCCTTGGCGCAATGCATCATAATTTCAGAGGCTTACTGGATTTTGATGATTTTCATTTTGGCTGGCTCCGCGATGCATTGATGGCTCAGGTGGCACACTGCCTTACTAAAAAGGCTCTAACTCTTCGCCCGGGTGTCGGATTTGGGCTAATTTGGTATCGATAGAAATCTTATTCAATTTCCCACATGATAAAAAGTGAAAATATTGAAAATACCACATGTATAAAAGTGGATTCATCTTTAAAACAAGTCTTCAATATTTCTGGGATGATTTTAAGCTAGGTAGAAGTATGGGGGCATGGGTTTTACCATGTTTTATGATGCTTCTGGTGTTGGTTTAGGTGTGGTTTTGACGTAGGATTGTAAGGTGATCTCTTATGCCTCTCATCAGTTGAAGCCTCATGAGAAGAATTACCCTAACCCATGACTTGGAGTTGGCAGTCGTAGAGTCTGTGTTGAAGTTCTGGTGACATTACTTGTATGGAGTTCTTTGCGAGATTTTCTTAGATCATTGTAGCCTTCAGTATTTCTTCAATCAGCGTGATCTTAATTTGAGATAATGTTGTTGGCTTGAATTGCTTAAGGATTATGATCTCATTATTCTTTACCATAGGGATAAGGCTAATGTGGTTATGGATTCTATAAGCCAGAAGTTAAATAGTATGGTAAGTTTAACTAATCTCTTGACCCAAAAGTGGCCTTTAGCCTTAGAGGTTCAGTCTTTAGCTAACTAGATGGTCAAGCTTGATATTTTGACACCCTAACGTGTTTTAGCCTTTGTTGATATTATCTTCCTTGATTGAGCAGATTTGAGCTTACCAATTTAATGATGATAGTTTAAGGGTGATTCGAGTTTGAGTAGAGAGTCTAAGGCAGTATTTCTTAATTTCGATGGCATTTTGAAGATTATTGATTGATTTTTTGTGTCGAGATTTAGTGGATCGGTGAGATTGATTTTGGATAAGATGCATTTTCCAAAAATTATATCCATCTAGGGGGTTTAAAGTCGACCAATGATAGATGCCCTTTTGACTCTTCAGACGGGTATGATAGAAAGGATATTTGGATGTTTACTTAGATCATTATCAAGATGTATCATGATCCAAAGCATCATTACTGGTGGGGTGGTATAAAGAAGGATGTAACGAACTTTGTATCTTGTTGCGTGTGTTTTTAACAGGTAAAGGCCTAGCATTTGAGATCGGGTGTTTTTCTTTAGAGAATACCTATTCTTAAGGGGAAATGGGAGTGGATCACTATGAACTTCATAAGTGGGTTACCTCGTATATCTCGTGGTTCTGGCAATATTTGGGTCATCGTGGATTGATTAACCAAATCAGCCCATTTTGTACCTATTTAGATTTTCTTCAACACCGAGAGGTTGGCCTAGAGATATGTTCGTGAGATAGTTTGTCTTCATGGGGTACACGTGTCTGTTATTTTGGGCAAAAGTTCAGTGTTCACTTCTATTTTATGGGGGACATTTTAGGAGGAGTTGGGTACTCAGGTTGATCTTGACACAACTTTCCATCCCCAGACCGATGGTCAGTCGGAATGGAGTATTTAAGTTTTGGATAATATACTCTGAGCTTATGTTATGGAATTTGGAGGTCAGTGGGAACAACATTTGTCCCTAGCGGAGTTTGCTTTAAATAATAGCTACCATTCGAACATTGAGATGGCACCTTTCGAGGTATTTCACATTATCGATCTCCTATTGCTTGGTTGGAGACTTTAGATGTTATGCCCTGTAGTACCGACTTGTTTGCAAGTCTTTAAATAAGGTTTGGGTAATTCAGGATAGGTTTCAGACAGTCCAAAGTAGGCAAAAGAGTTATGCAGACTGTAGGCTTCGTGCTTGAAGTTTGAGTTTGGTGATTGAGTCTTCCTTCGTGTCGCCCATAAAGGGAGTGATAAGGTTAGGAAAGAGAGTCAAGCTTAGCCCTAGGTATATCGAGACATTTAAGAATCTTCAGACTGTTGGGGAGGTTACTTAAGAGTTGGCCTTATCTTCGAATTTTTCAGTCGTTCATCCATTCTTTCATGTATCTATACTTCGACGCTATATTTCAGATAAATCCCACGTGCTTTATTGAGACTCAATTAAGTAGGATGAGAGGTTGGCCTTTTGTGAAGGAGCCAGTGTCCATTTTAGCTAGAGATGTTATACGGTTGCGTTCTAGAGATATTCTTGTGGTTAATGTTCATTGGAGACATTGTCTTATTGAGGAGGCTACTTAGGCAGTCGAGTCCGACATGCGTAGTAGTTACCCTCAGATCTTTAAGGATTTAGGTATTTCCTTGTCACGCACAAACACACACACACACACATATATATATATATATTTGACAATCTTTCCGTTTAAAAAAAGTTTGGGTCTCTCTTTGAAGTTTAGCTTTAGGCCTCCAATCTTATTGAGTCATCTTTGGCGTGAGTTAATTCGTTTCTTATATGACTTTGAGCAATCCTCACCTCTTGACTTGGTTTCTTAGGAGTGAGTTAGTCTCAATATCCATTTCTTTATTATAATATCAAAGTTAGACTCATCATAGTTTATTATCTTCCCGATAGATACTAGACTCATCATAGTTTAGAATCTTCTCGACGGATATTCCATCTTACATTATTTACGCTTCAAATTAAATTTTTAGTCCTAACCACGCGGATTTAGGGTGGGGATGGGGGGAGATGGGTATTGACTCGCACATCGGTAGGGTATGTGCTAATTGATTTCTTTATATAATCTTTAATAATTATTAGTGAGCTAACTTTTAGATTTGTATTAAGCTAAAAATTCATTTCTTTATCAATTATTGTGATTGGGTTATGAAGATAGAAAATGGGAGGATTTGGAAAATATACTAGGTAAATGGAAGTGACTTGTGTTTGCATTTTACTAGTCACACTATAAAAAACAAGTCAAATTGCGGGGTTAATTTTAAGGTTTGCGGGGGGTTTAAAACCCCCGCAAAATGTAATTCTTGAGGTTCCCAAAAACCCCACAATTCAAGCCATCACAAACAAGTTGCGACAGTTTTTTTCCGACCCCCATAATTAATTTACAGGGATTATTTTGTGGTGGTTAACCCCCATTACTCTAAATTTAATTTATTTTATAATAAATTTTTATTTAGAAATTGTAGGGGTTTAAAACCTCCGCAATTTTTTAAAAAAAAATTAGTAGGGTTCATCTATTTTCAATAACTAATTATAGATTCTAATTTTAACTCAAATTTAATTGTTCCTTTAGGCATAACCTACAATACAATATTTGTTCAATTCATATATCATTAATACAACATGAGTAATTAAACATTGTAATTGACAAGCATATCAAAAATACATTGAACATTAAACTTCAAAATTAAATTTTCAACATTAACAAGTTCAAAACTCTAAATTTTCAACATTAGCTAGTATCTTCAAACTCCAAAATCAAATTTAAACACAAAACCTTCAATATTCTAAGATTCCCTCCAACCACACAATTACATCGTCATAATTGAATATCCAAGACAAATGCAACAAAGTCAAAGAATATCGTTAGGATTATTATCATCGCGTGATCTCCTTGCATCCATGGGTGAAATGGGTCCACTAGCCGCATCACTTGGGTACATAAAAATGCAAAGTATAAAAGTCAATCAGATGGCAATAAAAGTAAAAAGAAAAGAAGGGAGGTAAAAACAATAAGAAGACAGAAAGAAAGAACCACAACAGTTCTTACAATTGGTAGCAACAGAGCTTTTTCCTAAAAAATGCAAATTCTATTGCTCTTCACTTTTTTTCTTCCATGTCCTGCTCAGTTTTCCACACAACCTCATCTAGGTTGGTTGAAAGATTCTTGTAGAACTGCATAAAGAAAATAATGCACAAGAAAGTGGTTAAACGAAGACGAAATAAACCAAACCTTATAGCAATAGTTAATAGCAATGGACTCATCATTTGCTAAAAGATATTGTACCTGTGAAACATAATTAGCAACATTCCTGATACTTCATCCTCCCACAAAGTTGACTATCTTGTAAGAATAATAGCAGTTATTCTCAATTACAAGAGTGAAAGAGATCTTTCCCTATGAATTAGGAGGTATGTACTACCAAATCATAAATAACTCAGATTCGCTTTAGCTGAAGATAATCCTTTCATTTCTCGACAGAAACAGAGAATTGTGTGCTCCTTTTGATAAACGAACAATATCTAACCAAATCTGCCCTTACTAAATTATCAGACTAAAATAGATAACTGGGCTTCTAATGTTCTGTAAACTATAATTTTAATTTTATAGAGCTCCAAAATAAGAAAAAAGGGAAAGAACTATTAGAACTATGTTGCTTCCCTTATGGTTAACATGGTAATAATTCTAATTTCTTCCCTATGAAAATATTAGTCATCAACATTCTTTTAAGCTTATAGTTAAGGTAATAACGGGTACAAGGATTTATTTTGAGATTGGCGTCCTCTAGAGCAGATTAACTACTCTGTTTCTAACCTTTGGATAGAATATTATCCTAAGCTTACAGTTAAGAAATTAAATATGTAATATGGCATAGGGTTCATTCTGATATTGCCTACTCTAGAGCAGATCAACTACTTTATTTACTCTAACCTTTGGATTCATTATCAACACTTATCATGAAATTTCCTTATTGATTATCTGTTGACCTCATCATTCTCTTGTTTTTTCTAAGGCCAGTTCACCTCGCCATTCATATCATTATGACCCTCAGAGAAACAGACGTGCATTACCCTTTCATTTTTCACTAAAAAAAAAAATAGGATACAATGTCACCTTTATTTTATTTTCTTTAACCTTAAGCGAAAAGGAAAGTTTCAATAGGACTAATCACTCACCCAGTGCAGTGTGGATGATGTCAGCAAGGATTTTGGACTCATCTCAAAAACTCACGCCACCATCACTGCCAACAGCTTCAATCTGTATCATTTTGTTGGTATCAATTTTTTTCTTATCAACTGAAGATTCAGCATCAAGTGCTTTTTTCTTATTCTTTTTTATGACGTAAGAGAATTTCATTAAATAAGCATCCAGGAGATCGGGGGAAAGCTAAGTACATATTCAGCACAAATGCTGACAAACCTCCACATGAATTTACAAGTTAAAGCCAAGTTATTAACCATTTTACCATATTATGGAGCCAAACATTATCATAGCCAGGAAGCTTCATCGGAACTCCACTTGTAGCTGATCTAGAAGAAATGTGGACCCCTTTAGCAACTTCAGCAATTTCTCCGGAGATATGTACGCAAACCTTACCGCTACCTCATAGAGATAGAGAGGCCATTTCTGAAAGACCCTCGGCTCAAGTAACACATATCATTTACGAGTTATATCATGTACGAGTCAAACACCTATTGATAATATTTTGGAAGTTTAGTCGAATACTGTACCTTGTGGAATTCCAAAGTGTCTCCTTTTGCCTTCCGCATCTAGACCATATGAAGAGAAGGGGCAACTTGAAACTCCTGAATCGGAGATCAAACAACGTTCAGAATAGATCAAGTAATTAAAAATATCAACAAGAATGCACAGTTAAATACCTCAGTGGAAGCGTTAAGGTTCCCTTTTCTTCCAGCTTTCAGATTTTGGAGTCTCATCTGAAGGGAAACATAAGAACAGTTAAGTGCTTCATTTCCGCTATAATCACTATTACGTACAGATCATTAAATTTATTAAAGCAATCGACATTCCAATTGATATGAATCAAGTGAAATTTCATCACCACCTTGTAGTTCTTTTTGTGAACATCAAAATCAAGAGGCTTAGCAGCTTCTTCAATCTTTACTAATCATCTCGTTGGCTGGGTATTTAGATGTGAACTTTGTTTCTCTTTTGAATCGCTGGGAACAACAGAACCAACACATTTGTCAATATAGGAAGAATAAAATAATACAAACATCATCAATGTTTCCTACAAAGTGGAAAATCTAATTCAAAATAAAAACAATATTTTGTGACCTGTTCGTCGAACAGATTGCCAAGGTTAAGTCCTTGTGACAAAGGAAATCAACTCGAACGCATTCATAGAAGTTGGCTTCTCTTCCCTTTTCTCCGTTACGTGATATTCCTGTTGTAATGCCAAGGAAGGAGTAGCATGTGAGATAAATTTTGTACTACAACCACTTCTTTCCTTACAAAAATTATCACATTCCATATGCTCAGTATGCTCACTTCAGAGTCCTTGAAGACTTCTTCAACATCATCTAGGTTTGCATCTTCAATCTCATCGAAAATAGGTGGTCTATAATCTTTCTTAAACCATTCATCCTCCAAAATTTCAGGGACAGTAATGCGCTGCATACAACATATATCACATGAACAAGAAAAAAGTGGACAATATCGACATAGTCACAAAATCCAGTTACATACTATCATAGGATTTGGATCAAAGATGCAAGTAATTAACTTTATTGCACCAAAAGAGATCCAAGGTGGGCAAGTGTGATCTGTATACCAGAACAGACATTATGAAACTAGCCAACAGATGAACACACAATGATTGAACAGTACGAAATGGTGAAGAAAGATGCTCACTTTGTTATACAGGTTCATAAGATTGGAGTCATCAAAAGGCAAATAACCTGCAAGCAGTACAAAAAATATGACTCCACACGACCAGAGGTCTGCTGGTGCTCCATCATATCCTCGGTCATTGAGTACCTAAATCTAGACACGGATATTTATGATACAACACATACGTCGGAAGACCAGCAATAATAGAAGCAGGAAAAAGAAAGGAATAAGGAGAGCAAGAAAACTAATTGATTGTTAACACTTAGCAAGTCTGCCTCTATACAAATTACAAGAAAGATAGGTACTATACTATCAAAATATGAAACTAAATCGGGGAAGAAAATGACAATGTTGTAAGATATCCTATTTCTACAACAACCAAAATAAAAATATAAAGTTCTCAACTAAACAAGCTTAACCAAGTAAAAGAAAACAGAACCAAGCAAAGATATGGGTGTGTGAAGGTAGCTCTTTATGAAGAAATATGTGAATTTTTTACCTGAGATAGGCAGCTTAAACTTGATGGGATGAAAATGGTCCTTGCTTCTACAATCAACACCAAAATCAGTCAAAAATTAAGCTTAAGATCCACATGCAAGATAAAATAGGTAGATGTTTCAAAGAAGAAATCAAAATCAGTACTAGAAACCCATTTGGGGAATGAAATCGATCAGAGAGATGATTTTGTTTCACTTACAAGATAAAATCGGTAGATATTTCAAATAAGAAATCAAAATCAGTACTAAAAAACAGAGAATAAAATCGATCAGAGAGTTGATTTTTATTTCAATTATAAGATAAAACCGATAGATATTTTAGTGAAGAAATCAAAATCAGTACTAGAAACTCATTTGGGGAATGAAATCGATGAGAGTTACTGAAATCGATCACGTTTTGGGGGAGAATCAAAGGGTTTGGGGGGGGGGGGGGGGGAATTAGATTAAGAAAAAATTGAAATTAAAAAAATGAGTTTTCGCCAATTAAAAAAAAAAAGAACATGAAATTGATTTGGACTATATTTTTTGATGGATAGCGGGGTTTAAAACCCCCACAAATGTATAAATTTTAGTGACACCTATTGAACCTCCGTATTTAATTTAATTTTATAAGGGTTGAAATAAAAAAAAAAGGATACCACGTAGCTTTTTTAAAAAATAATAGATAATAATGACTCATGCTTTACTTTTTGAACAAAACTGACTCTACGGCTGTTTTAAATGTCATTTATTAGCCCTTCATTTAATAAAGCACACGCTAAGAAAAAAGGCTTATAGTTGTACACTTTCCTTTTTTAAGTTGGTTTCCGAATAGAATTTTGTGACTCTTTCTTCTTTCCATAACCACTCTTCTTTCTTCTTTCCATAACCAATCTTCTTTCTCCAATCTGTAACAGTTAAGAACCCAACAAAACTCATATCTCTTTTCTTCTAGTTTTTAAATTTTTTTATTAAGAACCCAATAAAACTCATATTCTTTTCTTCTAATTCTTAATTTTTTCTATTTAGGTTATCTAAATTGAATTGAGTTTGTAAATTATGTGGGTGGTTGAAAAATGAGATAGAGGAATGAAAAAAGAAAAAATATGCAAAATCTAGAAGTTGATCGGGATGGAAGAAAAGGGTTATTGTGTTGAAGCTAAAGTAATAGTGGATAGATATGTGATGAAGAAATTTGAAGGAAATGGATTGTTTTTGAAAAAAAATGTGTTTTATGATTCGAGATTGCATAGGATTGATTATCTATGGAGATTTCAGAGAAATAAAGGTTTGTATATAATGTGTATAAAAATTGTATATTTAAGATTTGTATGTGATGTGTATAAAAACTGTATATTTAAGGTTTGTATATGATGTGTATAAAAACTATATATTTAAGGTTTGTATATGATGTGTATAAAAACTATATATTTAAGGTTTATTTATGATATGTATAAAAACTGTATTATATAGAATATATTTTCTATATATGATCTGTATAGAATTTGTATCATTGTTGTATAGAATATGTATATCTATAGGATGTATATAAAGTGCATAAATATTGTATAGAATATGTATCTAAATAATTATTTTACCTAAATAGTGTATAGAATGTGTATAGCCTCTTGACAAAAATAAAAGACACGAAAATAGTTTTAAAACATGCATATGAGTCATTAAAATATGTTATTTTTAAAAAATGATATTTCAAAAAAATATAAAATTTTATTTGATTACGACATTATAAATTAGTATTTGATTATTTTAAAAGAGAACTACAAAATTTTATTTGGTTGTTTTGTTTATTGATAGAATTAAAAAAATATATAGAAACATCAGTTTTTTTTTTTTTAAATGAGCACAACCATAACAAAAGGGAAAAGGAAGAAAACACAACCATCAGGAAAAAAAACACTTTATATAAAACTAATAATAAAAGGAGCAACAAAAAAAAAAAAAAAAACAGCAAAATTAAAAAAAAAAAAGTCAAAGAAAGCGGCTTAGCTAGCGAAATGATCAAAAAATAATATTTTGAAATATGAACTATTTTCGTATCTTTTATTTTTATCAAAAAGCTATTTTTGTTCTTCTCCCTTAAAATAACTCCATAACTAAACCCTGCAACTAGATTTTTTTTTTGTAGTGTCAAAAGTAGATTTGATATGTTTATTCCTCCACGCGGGCCTCCTGATTCTGCCTCCTTTTGATTTTTCCAATTAGTATGAATTATCAAAGTCTCATTTCTTTCATTTTATTTATTTATGTTCTGGATGTACACCTGGTAAATCATTTCATTCTAAGAAAAGGTCAAACACAAGAAAATGAAATTGGAGAACAAAAAGATGGTATCTATGTGATTGTCATAGCTTGAGGAGAAGACGCGAACTGTTTTGATCTTTCTCATAGTAGGATGAGGTAACAGTGAAAACCAATACTTCATTAATTTTTATGTGAACGCTTAGAAAAAACAACATAGTCAAATATTGTAATTTGACTTATTTATTCTCCTTTTTTTTTTGGGTAGACGACTTGTTTATTCTCCTAGTTGTAGTGAAAGAAATGTAAGATTTTTGGTTGAGATGCTAACTAAATAGAACAAAAAAGTGTTACACAAAAATTTAAATGTTAAATTGATAAATAAATTTGAATTAAAAATTATGAAAGCTGCATTGAATAATATTTTTATAGGAGTGGTACACATACTTTAGGACCTCTCATATTGCCTTGCCAATTTATAAGTTTGATTTCACCTTTTAATTCTGCTCGAACTAAAATACAACAACCAGATGTGTCTAAAAATGCACATTGTCAAGGAGCATTCATTTTAAAATGTATCCTTTTTTTAATCATATTAACATGAGAATATTCCAACTTAAAATACATTTTGGTAATTTTTGAATATCTAAACAAAATAGTTTTAAAATACTGAGCTAATTACATGATTTAATTTAATTAACTTCAAAAATTAGTTAAATTAACTCTAAAAAAATAAAAAGTGTTACATAGACTAAATTAAAATCAGTATAAGTTAACTTGTAAAAACTAGTCATATTTCTTGACTAATTATTAGACATATCATTTCTTTTGGTCAATAAGTATCAAACTGAGGATATATTTGACTTTTCAGTTATGTCCTTAACATTTTAATCACTAAATTATCCAGAAACGTTGCCAAGGTCATAATTTCCCAATTAGCACGAGTGAAAATTAAGTCCATGTATCTATTTTTCATTTCTATTCGAAATGTTGCATAACAAACACGTTAGCATCAATAACTAACCAAAAGGTCAGAAGTCCCTTGCCTGCAAATGGTTGGGTTGACCCAAAAAAGACACAATTTCTCATCTCTAACGCACTTAACATTTCCTTTTGCTGTAGGGTAAACGCCCCCCACCCACCCACCGCCGCCCTCCCCTTTCTCTTCATTTTCCTACCACTTTCCTCTCACTTTCTCTGTTCTTTCCTTTCTTTACTTCCTCCCCAAACTTGATTTTTCTCATTACTTTTTAAAGATTTATTTTCTCTCTCCTTTTCAATTAAGTCATTTCTTTGACCAACTAACCAATATATACATACCCCTCATTTAATTCAAATCCTTCCGCTACACATCTTTCATACTCTCTTTCAATTCTCTCCCAACGCACATTTTTAATTAGCCGAAACTTCAATCCACAATTTTGCTAGCTACTATTTTGGATCTCTGGAAAGTCAAAGTGAAATTTGCAGGTCTTCGGAGAAAATGCAACCTGATTTATCACATTCACTAACTGAAGAGTTATTTGAGGCGAAGCTGAAAGTAAAAGAAGAATCAGCTGAAGATGAACTCAAAATTGATGATGAAGAAATTGATTTAGAAGAAGAGGACGAGGATGACGATGATCATGATGTTGAACTTATTGATGCTACTGAGGAAGAATTTTCTTTTGTATGTGGAGTACTTACATCACCAATAGCAGCAGAAGAAGCATTTGATAATGGTCAAATCAGACCATTTTTTCCTCTGTTCAATAAAGATCTTCTCTTGTCTGATATTGATTTTCAGCACTTGAAAAACCGCTCACCACCAGTCGACAAAGTATTCGTTGAAACAGAAGAAGATAATAATAATCCTCGAACAACTTCGAATAATGAAGAAATCTCCGGTCAATATTGCGAATGGTCAAAAAAGGCAACAAATCCAAATCCAGCCGAGAGTAGTTGCAAAAAGAGTAATTCAACTGGATTTTCAAAGCTTTGGAGATTTCGAGATTTCATTAATCGGAGTAATAGTGACGGAAGAGACGCATTCGTGTTCTTGAACAACAACACCACTACAACATCGTTTTCATCGTCGTCAAACGCTGTCAAGAAAGAAGAAAAGGTTGTTTTGGAGAAGACAGAGAAAATTAGTGTGAAATTAGTAAGGGAGAATAAGAAAAAAATAAAGAAGAGTGAAGCTGTATTAGCACATGAAGTTTATATGAAGAGTAAAGCGAAACATGACGAACGACGAAGATCCTATCTTCCTTACCGGCCGGACCTTGTCGGTTTCTTCACTAATGTGAATGGTGGATTAACAAGGAATGTACACCCATTTTAACAAAGTCTAATTGTGAGTTTGACTTGATTAGATCATGAAACAGAGCTTGCAGCTTAATGCCTACCAGTTGAAGTTGAGGTGTTTTTTTTTTTTTTGTGTGTGTGTGTAAATATTCATTCACATTTTATTTTTAATTTTATGAGGATGGATTAGGGCCGTACGTATATCGGGTCGTTTCAGATTTTTAATTAATCAATCCAAAATTAATTATATTAATTTTTTGTATTTATATATGTAATAAAATCAATAAAATCAAACTTTTCTTTCTTGGTTATATTTGACTTTTAAAATCTTTTGTTTTTTTACTTAAAAAATTCGATGTGAAGCATCTTAATAACAAAATTTATTTTATTTTTAAAATAATATAATTGCCACACTATTCATATAATCAGTGGCAAATGTAGAATTTTTTAATAAACAATATCGTTTTAAAGAAGTAAATAAAAGAGCAAATCATTGCGATGACAATATTACAGGAATATGAAAAAGCTGCACCTTTTGTTACATTATACTTCAACCAGTTATACTCAACAAACCTTGAGGATTGAAACTTGTGATGCAGCAACCATAAAGAATATATCTTTTTAAAGATATGATGTTACTATTAACTCACGGTAGTTTGAATAACATTTTTTAAAATGCTGCAGCTTCTGGTGTGGTTGAGTTGGTTTGAGGAGTGACTTTCAAAGAGGAGGTCGTGGTATCGATCTCCTAATGCCTTCTCAATCTAGCTCATTGCACAGGATTTACCTAGTGCGGTTTATATCTCCTGTGTGATTTACGAATGATTGCACAGTGAGGGGTTTACCCAATGCGCACGAAGTGCTCACCCGAAGGGCGGTTTACATCTCCTGTGTGGTTTACGAGCGATTGCACAGTGAGGGGTTTACCCGGTGCGCACTAAGTGCTCACCACAGAGTGCTCACCCGAAGAGCAGAGGCTGTGGCAGAGGTTGTAGCGGTTGCAGTTTTCTCGGAGTTTTCAAAAAAAGAAAACATTTTAAAATGCTAAACTTTTTTATATCAATTTTTGAAGAGTTAAAATAAAACTCTTCTAAAGATTGATTTTTTAAAAACTTATTTTTCCTTTCTTTCAAACTAGATAAATATTGATATGTTAAATTTGATCTTAAAATATTTGAAATATACTTTTAAAAAATATCTCTTTCACTAAATTACAAATTAAAATTTTAATTTATAAATCCTAAGTATTTTCATAACATTTAGCAAACAAGGAAACAATGAATTTCTTTCAGTTTCTAAATTCTAACTAAAAAAGAAGAAGAAAATTTAAGAAAACTTACTTTAAAATTTAACAAATTTAAGAGGATGAATAACGGAGGTCAATTGATTGATTTTAGTACTGAGAGGTCCACAATACAAGACTCTTAAAAAAAAAAACTCAATGGTAGTTGAACCTATTGGTAGGGGTGTACATAGGTTAGGTTGGTTCGATTTTTATTAAAATATAACCAAATCAATAATGTTGATTTTCTAAATCTATAAACCAAATCAAACCAATATACAATTGGTTTTTTTATTTTGGTTTTAGTCAGGTTTTTCATTTTTTTTGGGTTTTCGGTTTTCTCATTTTTTTTACAATTATAATGTGACTGAAGAAAAAATTAAATGTTTTCACTAAAAAGAACAAAAAAAATAATGGTCATAGAGTAGTTTCAATAAAAATTAAGTTGGCAAATTACTAAGACATCTAAACTACTATCTCTCAAAGTAATATTTTGTGGATATCCAAGTAGTTCAATTTCTAAGTCACTAGTCGCAGTAGCTTGTCTGAAAGTTCCCTTCAAATAAGATGTGAGCATACAAAAGAACGAAGAATTGGAGACAACTTATTAAAAACTTTAACTCCATAAAGTAATTAATTATAACATAATTTCATAAAAAAAAAAAAAAAAGGAAAAGAAACAAACCTAAATCACAACTTGACAAATGAGAAAAGTAAGATGAGGAAATAATGAGAACTCTCTGAAAACTTGGAAAGTAAAATGTAAAAAGTGAAGCAATTAAAGAGTTTTAGTTTTTTATATTAATATTGGGTTTTGTATTAATTTGTTATTAATGGAAAAATACTATAATTAAAGTCCCCAGAATATATATCTATTTTCTGAATATAAAAAAATAATAAAAGTAATTAGAAAGTAGATTATAAGTAGTATTTTTTTACATACAAAAAATTAAAATTATATATGCATTATGTCGATTCAGTTTGGGTTCGGTTTGATTTTATTTTTGGTAATACCAAACCAAACCAAGAATGATTGATTTTTTTTTGCCAACACCAAACCAATTAAACCAAACCATAAGTTGGTTTTTTTCCTCGGTTTAGTTTGATTCATCGGTTCGGTTTGACTTAACGGTTCGATTTGTACACCTCTAACTATGGGTGTCAAGTGGGACGGGCCGGGTTAACCCGAAATCGGCTCATGAAATTTAGCCGGGTTATGGGCCGGTCCGGGCCGGGTTGTGGTTAGGTGAGCCGGGCCGGGTCCGGGTTCAACAGTAAATTTTTTAAAAACAACCCTGAACCGGCCCACTTAGCCCAACCCGGTCTAACCCACCTAAATTCGGTCAAACCCGATTAAAAATCCGGTCATAATCGATCAAAAATCCAAAAAAAAGTTTTTTCCCAATATATGCTATATATACCTACCTATATACATTTTAAATACGTTAAACAATATATATACACTATATATATAGTATATACTACATTAGAATTTAAAAAATATATATACATATACACAATTACACATGTAATCGTGTATAAGACTATACATTAGTTAAATATATATATTACTCTAAATAAAATATATACACATGTATACGTTAAATATATACGTCTATAGAAGATATATACACATATATACGTACCATTCAATATATACGTACCATTCAATGTATACATACTACTTTAAATAAAATATACTACAATATATATATGTATATATTACAATATATACACACTATATATATAGTTATACACTAATTTATAAAACATATACACATGTATACGTTAAATATATACGTCAATAGAAGATATATACACAGATATACGTACCATTTAATATATACATACTACTTTAAATAAAATATACTACAATATATATACACACACTACAATATATACACACACTATATATATAGTTATACACTAATTTATAAAATATATACACATGTATACGTTAAATATATACGTCAATAGAAGATATATACACATATATACGTACCATTCAATATATACGTACCATTCAATATATACGTACAACTTTAAATAAAATATACTAAAATATATACGCACACTATATATATAGTTATATACTAATTTATAAAACATATACACATGTATACGTTAAATATATATTATTTTAGGTAATATATACACATATATACACTATTTAATTAAAACATATGCTACTTAATATAATAAATTAATAATAGTATAATAGTTAATAGTAAATTAATAATATATTAAAACTAAGTTTTTAATTTAAACTAGAAATTCAATTTAAATCATTAAATGGAAAAAAATTACAAAGTAAGGACTAAGGAATGAATGAATGTTGAATTAAATTTATTGCAAAATGATCCAAAATTTATAATTTACATGAATGAAAAATCTACAAATTTTGCATCATTTTTTCCAACTCATTCATGTTAATATTAACAGGAACTTGCATCGGATAGCGCAAAACCATACATTGGACTTGATTCTACTGAGTTCTCCCGTGAAGTCATAATTTCTTCAAGTCTCTGCTCGTCGTTCGGCTCCACTTTCATTCCTTGATTTCATCGTTCGGCTCTAATCCAATCTCTAAGGTAAACGATAACATTCATTGCATTGCTTCCCAATGAATGTCGGTTATCTCCAAGTTGTTGTCATCCTTGACTAAAAGTGTTCTCCGATACAACGGTTGACATTGGAACATTCAAGATATCTCTAGCTAATTTTGAAAGCACGAGATATTGTGTTTCATTACTCCTCCACCAATCCAACGCGTTGATCCGTCATCTGCGATCCTCTAGCGGCAACCAAAGATAATACTTAAGCTCTTCCCGATAAGTTGATGTGTAAGCTCCCTCCTCGACACTGTTCCAATAATTTAAATCATAAAAGTGATCAGGAAAATCACTATGTGCTGGCCTTTTAGAAAATGATGGCTCCTCGGAAGGATGAGGAGCAACAGTTGGAGTGATATTTGTAGGTACGGCTAAATCAACTAAATCAGCATAGTGATTATATAATTTATCTATGTATTCATTCGCATCACTCATAGCCGTCCACAAATCAGGTTGTACTTGTTGAGAATCCTTGTTAGTATTTATTTCTAAATTAATATAAATGATAGTACTAAAGTGGAACATAGTATTATATTTCATGCACGGATTAATCATAGCACCAACCAAGTAAATAGGGGAAATCGAGAAAAAATATTTTAAAATTTAGCAAACATGGCGCCAACAGCATCTTTGTAACCTTCTTTATTTTTATATTCTTTAAGTAAAACAGAAATATCGGCTATATATGTCAAAATATTACAAGCAGTAGGATAATAAGCACCGAAAAATTCAACCGTAGCTATATAATTTTTTTTCAAAAACTTAACAAAATCATTAATTACAACCCAATCAGAATCATGTAACATGCAATCAACAGAATCAGTAAACGAACCACAATATTGGTTAAAAGATAGTGTAATAGGAACTCTATATTTATAACAAGTTTTTAAAAAATCATACGTAGCATTCCATCTAGTTTCACATTCTTCAGGCATCAATATCGGTGCAAGTCCATTTTGTTCACATTTAAGTTTAAAGTCTCTAATTCTACTTCTACGATTATTTTCTTGAATAAAATCAACGGCAAGTCGAATTTTTTCAATATAAAACTCAAAAAGCTCAAGACCATCTCTTACAATTAAATTATATATATGACATGCACACTTAATATGAAAAATTTCAGGTAACGACGGAGATAACTTAGATTTTAATTTTGTTATAGCAGTCTTGTTGTTAGAAGCATTATCAAAAGTCATACATAAGATTTTATTTTCGATACCATAAAATTCTGCAACTTTAGCAATCGAATCAGCAATAAAATCTCCAGTATGTTTACGATCTTCATCATATAAAAAAGCAAGAATACGTTTTTGCATAATAAAACTACTATCTATCCAGTGACAAGTAATAGTTAAATAATCATTTTTATTTGCAGCACGCCCAAGATCAGAAGTTAGGGACATTCTACATTGAATATTTTTTAACAATGTTGATAAATAAAAATAATATTGTGAATGAAATCTAAAAATATCGGCCCGACAAGTACTTCTCGGAATACCATTAAACATAGGATTGTAAATTGCTTGAATATAATGAATAAATGCATCAGAAGAAGGAAAACTAAAAGTAAACAACTCACAGCTACCATTTTAGCTATTTCTTCCCGATTCCTCAATTTATTATACTTCTTCATTACATGACCAGTTGCTAGTTCTATTCTAGTTTGCGTTGGTCCACCAACATCCGCACCACCTCGTGTAATATTTAACTCTTTTTTCGTGAGCATCACCTATATGTCTCATTAACGTACCCGTACCCCCTTGTTTGCCTCTGTTTTTATGCTTATATATTTGTTGACAAATATTGCATTGCACCTCAGTATCTGATATACATTCAAAAAATTGTCATGCAATACTAGTTGTTTTACGAGCTCTTGGGGCACGGGGAGGACGGGGAGGGAGATTAGCCGATTCAGATCTAACCTTAGCATTTTCTACTATGGGTGTCTCACCAACATTTTCATCATCTTCGTCTAAATTAACCGCATCTACTTTATTTTCTTTTTTCTAGACCATAATTTTTCTGAGCTTCTACATAATCCATATTGTGGGCATGTACACCTAAAGGTACGCCTACTTCTTCCTCAAAAGGTTGACTAAGCGGTGTCGGAGGCACACGGGTATATCTACTACTTGAAATCCATATCGTGGGCATGTACACCTAAAGGTACGCCTACTTCTTCCTCAAAAGGTTGACTAAGCGGTGTCGGAGGCACACAGGTATATCTACTACTTGAAGTACCTCTACCGCTAGTAATTTACTTTTTACTACCACTACCACTTCCGGGACAAAAAAATTTAACACCTTTAGTAGCGAGGTTTCTTAATTTATCCATAATATAAATTAAACTAAAAAAATTCAAAATACACAAATATAATAAAATTAAATATTCAACAATTAATACACTAAATAAAAATTAAACGTAAGAGATGGAACGATAATACCAAATTTTGGAAGTATCCGAAGATTGCAACTTTAGAAACTTCCACTCGTACTTTGTAATCGCAAAATTAAAAAATTAAAGTGAGCACTTTAGGAAATTAAATATATAGAATGTTTGAGAATTGAAAATTGAGATTTGAGAGAGAATGAAAATTGAGAGAACGAAAAATTGTGTGGAAAATGATTTGAAAGTGTAGGGTATTTATAGGAATTTTTTTGGGGTTAAAAAATAATTTTAAAAGTAAAATTATTTTTTTTCTAATAAAAAAGGCCAAACTAGCCGTTTGGACCAAAAAACGGCTATATAGCCGTTGGGCCAACGGCTAGTTTGGGCCCAACGGTCCAAAGCCCAATTTTTTTTATTTTTTAAAAAGTAAATCGGGCCGGTTGATCATCGGGCCCGGACCGGACTTGATCCGGGCGGCGTTAACCGAGCCCAATCAAAAAAATAAATCGGTCCAGAATTCAATACCCTACAGCCCATGGGTTGATCGGGTCGGATCAAATCGTACTAATTTTATTAAACGGATCGGTTCAGATCGGGTTGGGCCGGATCAACCTGACCCGTTTGACAGGTATAGTTGAACCCATGAAATTTGTCAAGAAAATATCAGCTGTTTAACACTAAACCAACTGGCACCTGGACACCTAGTGTCACTAATATGAAGGTGTTGTTGATGGGGTGCATAAGCAAAATGTAAAATATGAAGTATCAACAGTTCTTGTATTATAGTAATGGTAGCATTAATTACGGAAAAAGAATAAATATTTTCTCGAATTATGATCAATGACATGTATATACTTTTCGTTATATTTTTGGTACACATATGTCCCTGCTATTAATGAAATGACACATATATGCTCCTCACACTAATGGTAGGGGCATACGTGTACCCAAAGTATGACAGAGGGTACATATGTAACATTTATCATAATTCGAGAATATATTTATCCATTTTTTTTTATTTTTTAAACCCAAATAATTTACTCAAACCCACTATCCGTCCTGATTCCAACTAAAATTCAATAGACGCCTATCTAACAGATGCGTTTTTCAACCCCTTATAACAATATACACACATAATACATTAACACTCACTACTATCAATGTCAACAAAAAAAAGAATCATTAATTCATAACACAAAAACAACACTAAATAAATTGAACCTCTCACATTTCAATTTTTCGTGAAATTCCGTCAGAGAAACACTATCCACCATCGGTCAATACCAGATAGTCACCGTCTCATTGAACCGAAAACATCCCAACCACAAACCATCGCCGCACCCCTAGCTCCATCCACCTTTGACCTAATCTCTACTCTCTCCAATCAGCAAACACCAACTAGTAGCAGAACTAATCATTGCAATTTGATTGTGGTTCACGTTTAAGAGAAAAATAGAGGGAGTATCGGGTTTAAAATAAAATAAGTTTAAGAGGTTAGATTGAGTTGGTTTGAAAGGGTTAAATGGTTTTATTTGATCGGGTAGTGGGTTTGAATTAATTAATTGGGATAAAAAAATTAAAATAAAAAAGGGACAAGTATACCCCATACCCCCGATGCATATACTTTGGGTACACATATACTTCTACCGTTGGTGTGAAGGGCATATATGTATCATTTCATTAACGGTAGGGACATATGTGTATCCAAAATATGACGAAGGATATATACATATCATTTATCATAATTTAGGGGTATATTTGTCCTTTTTTCGTATGAGTTTGTTTGCATTAGTTAATGCTGAGATTATTTCGCATGCAGTGTTTGATTTTATGTATTAAAATAGCTTGCATTGTATATTTTTAAATAAAAAATATTATTTATAAAAATATCCTCCATAAATATAAAGAAAATGATGTGAAAAAGGTTTGAAGGATTATTGTGTCTTTATCCATGCTAATGCTTGCATTAAAGTCTCTTGCACTGCTAATACTAAGATTTTTTATATACTAGTTATGTATAATATAATACACAATAAAATAAAAATATATATATTATTTTTTTTCTAATACATTCTGCCAAACGATCCCTAACTGTATCCTTTATGTTGTTTTTCTTACAAATTCTTGTAAGTAGTATATTCAATATTTTTTTCCGGCGAAGCAGTGTCAGGTGGCACTCCATGCATTAAGGTGGGTCCGTCTCCACATATAACTAATTTAGTGTAAGAGTCTTATACGTGTAACCTACTGATTATGATTAAATTTATACTTAAGTAACAACATATTATTATAATGCAAAAAATACTTTCATCACGACTCGTAACGAAGTAATATAAATTGAAGAAAATAAATAGGTTTTACTTTTTATATACAACAAATAAAGTCAAATCTCTATAACAACACGTTGGTTTCCGAGATTTTTTGGATGCTATAACAACATTTGGCATTTAAATAATATTTGGATACTATAGGCACAAAACATGCACAGAAATAACTTTTAATTTTTTAAATGTTATAAAAGAATAGCAAAATTATTTAAATTTTTTAAACTTAATAGTGTAAGAGTCTTATACGTGTAACCTAGTGATTACGATTAAATTTATAATTAAGTAACAATAGTTTATTATAATGCAAAAGAAAAAATATACTTTCATCACGACCAAATTGATTTTACTTTTTATATACAACAAATAAAGTCAAATCTCTATAACAACACGTTGGTTTCCGAGATTTTTTGGATGCTATAACAACATTTGGCATTTAAATAATATTTGGACACTACAGCCACAAAACATATGGAAATAATTTTTAATTTTTTAAATGTTATAAAAAAATAGCAAAATTATTTAAAAATTTAAACTTAATCAGCAAAATTATTTAAATTTTAAACTTAATTACATCTATATATATATTATAAAGCAGAGGACGAAATACCAAAATAAGCCAACTGACAGCATAAGAGTAAGCCACTTGGTAATTTTAAGGCAAGATTAATAGAGTTGTAATAAAAATTTTGAATTAAAAGATAGAGGTATTTGAATTTAAAAATATTATAATTCTTTTTTAAAATAATTATTATTAGCTTGAAACTAGGAACCTAGCATGACATTAAAACTCACTAGTTATAAATTAATTCTTATCAATGTTATAAAATATATTATAATATTATATAAAATATAATATTATGAAAATAATAATAATAATAACAATAATAATAATAATAATAATAATAATAATAATAATAATATTAGTAGTAGTAATACACACGTAGTAAGTAGCAACTTACCTTTTTAGAAAAACTTCATAGTAGTAATAATAAAAGTAAAAGGATAAAAAAAAAAAAAAAGTAACTTCTCCTTTCTGTGTTGGGTTTAATAATAATAATAATAATAATAATAATAATAATAATAATAATAATAATAATAATAATAATAATAATAATAATAATAATAATAATAGAAGAAGAAGAAAAACAATAGTAAAATAGCAACTAGGGAACGAGAAACAGATAAGGAAAGAAAAACAGATAAAATAACAATAAAGTTTGAAATAAGAAAAACAGATAAATGAAAGAAAAGAAGATAATTGAGAAAAAGAGAAAAAATAAAATAAAACAACAAGGATAAAGATGAGTAACAAACTGGTCATATTTTATTTATATTGCTAACTATAAAAAATATTTGAATAAATATTAATGATTTCAAATATTTCTTTTAATTTAAATACACAGATTATAAAAAAAAAATTAACGTACATTGTATATAAAAAATCAAGACTAAGAAAGAGTAAAAAGAAGATCATTTTTGAAAAAAAAAAGATTTGCTATTTGAATTCGAATTTAAATAAAGTTTGAGTTGAGATGAAATTCTAACTTTTTAACCTCTCTTATATATACTTCTATAATGATATATAATGTTAAGCTAGCTTTTCTATTTTTTTTCTTTGTTATTAAATATTAGTTTTTTTGCTGAATTTATTTACTACTTTCTTTATATTTTTCATTCTTTAGAAATTATTTTTGTTTTAATATTTTGTTCATTAACTTTTTTATATGCAGATGAATAACGATTGTGTTACACGTTAAATTTATTTACTATAATCAAGTTTTGAGTTCAAGTAAGTAATAATTTTCATCTTATGTTTGTTCGTTTGATTTTTGATAAAATAAATACATTTTGCATCTGATGATAAATGGAAAATTACTGTTTGTTGAAAATTTTAGTCAAAAATATTTAGCTTGAGATTATTGTATTTTGAAATAACTCTTCCGCTTTTATTGATACATGAATGTGAGACATACATTAGTAACCACAAAGATAGATTGGAGTAAATTATTCATAGATTGTAATCGGGGAGAATTTACATTAAATTCATCTAACTATGAGTAGTAATGAAAAGACACTGACAAAGACACCCATGAGGGGTAACTTTTGACAAAAAAAATAGCAAATTATTTGATAAAGAAGAGGTTCATAAGGAGAATGAAGATGTGTTCAGATTGTTAGTTCACGATTGTTGTTCCTTTTTAAGATAAATTTTTTTATTTTATTTATGTATAAAATTTTATAGGAAAGGTTCACCTGAACTATGATGTTTTGAGGTTGAACTTTATTCGATTAAAAGGAAAAAAAGCATTCGGTAACGAAGAAAAATATATTTTTCTATTCTCTCATCTTGATTTAATTAAGATTTTTGAAATATATTTTACAATGATTATGGTGCAAACTATTTGCAAAATTAGTAACTCATTCTTTTTCACCACAAAGATTATATGAAGTAATAAGTATTTCTCCATCTTTCATAAGGATACTGAGCATGAAAACATGAACATGTAAAACTAAGAATGCAAGAACAAGTATAGCATGTACTCATGATCTGAATAACATGAATAACCTGTAAAACTGACTGTATAATTATTGAAATCTGATTACTTGATCAAGAAAACCTGAACTGAGATAAACTGAATACTGACTGAAACTGTGGGAGCTATCATGTAACCAACATAAACCATGTGAGCTATCATAGCGTCCAAGTCTAACCCACGTTGAGGAGGGTTGTTCTATCCTTTTCATCGGAGTAGAACCTAAAATAGAGTGATCATTAAACTGAGCCCATACTAGGCAAGTGAACACTCTCTGGCGAGGCCCCTAAACCTACGGTGACATGTAGTTTCTGGGGAATTAGGATGTGCTGAACCCACACTTTCCACTCGGTGCTAAATCCTACTCCCAAATGAAAGACATTGAAATACTAACTAGTGCATGAACTGCTAACTGATAAGCTCAGATCATGGTATTTTGAAAACAACAGTGCATACAGATTCTAAAGTAATTATAAACATGTAAACTGATAGTGCTCAACATGATCATGACAAACTGAGTTTAACAATAAAACCATGAGTTGACTGACTCCTTACTTGAAAGGTCTGAAACATAAGTAAACATGTAGGTATCAGGTGTTCATAACCCACCAGTACTGAATGATTACCAAACATCGATAACAAAACTTAAAATAGTGACGTAGAATCATAATTCAAAGATCCAAAACGTGAGATATTTCAATAGTATGGTAAATTTCATGAATGTAAACATGGGAATGTTTTAACTTTGGGAAAATATCACATTTACATAGTTTAAAACATAATTTGAGAATTTTGACATGATGTTAACTGAACATGACCTAGGGTTTTCGAACTTCAAGCATGTAGAAACATGATTCACATGTGATAAAACTATTAGCATATTTTGAATGCAAAACTAAGAGGAAACATGGATGTAATTCATAATTTACATGGAAGATGTTTATGAATTAGAGTAAAATACATACTTGAACGAAAAAGAGAATTTTCGGGCTCAATGGGTGAAAGAAACCCATTGATGAATATCCCAGATACCTGAAGTTTCTTGACTTATGACCAAAGTTTGAATCTTGGGACTTGAAGGATGAATTTTGGGTGAGGAACCTTAATCTTGATGTTCTTGAAGATGGGAGGAGAGAATATGTTGTTAATTGACTAAAAATGAGGGGAAAATAATACTTCTTTATGTTTTTAAGTCCTTGTTTGGGAGTTTAAAGAGGAGAAAAGACCAAAAAACCCTTAGGAACCTCCTGGAAATCGTTTGGAAGCCATCCCGACGTCCTAGGTCATGACTCGTACGTTCTGGGTACGGGTCGTACAATGAGTCATCACCAGGAACCTAGATTTCGACCCCTACTGTCGTGGTTATGACTTCCTCCCAACGACTCGTGTGGTCTGCATACAAGTCATCATCAGTGAGTCGTACTCACTGGCAGCTTTAACAGTGCTTCAGTAATTTTTTCATAACTTTTCACCCCGATATCGGATTAAGGAAAAATTGGTATCGTTGGAAAAATAATTTAACTATCTATCTGTTGGTGGGTATGGAGCTCAGAAATACTTAGTATACCAAAAGTTATGCTCGTTTGAAACTTACTATAGTTATATACATCCCAAGAATTTAATCACTAAGGGATGTTTTGACTTGTCTATAAATTAGGAGTTATTTAGGGTCTTAATATAGGTCTAAGTCACTTGTAAAACTACAAAAACATGAGGCTTGATTCATGGATACTTTACTGGTCAAACTACGAGTCTTGATAATGACTCTTAATATATGGATACGAGTCATATGCTGGACTCGTAACCGCTGGATTGAATTCTTGGATTACATATTGTAGTGACACCGAATCCTTTCATATGATTCGTAGCCACTGGGTTTGAGTCATAATGAGCAGTCGTAGTCATTGGACTTGGATAGAGGGATTCACTGGAGTGGTTATGACGCACTCATAATGACTTGTCATGAGTGGTTATGACTCGTTACCTTGAGTCGTAGCCATGGCAGTTTATCAGGCCCTTAAGGGAAATCTTCCATAAATTTTTGCCACGACCTCGGATTATGAAGAGGCTTGAAATGATGGAAAACTAACTTTGTGGATTATCTTTTGAGAGTTTTAGAACATAAAAAATCAGGGTATTACAATATCTCCCCCTTGGGATCATTCATCCTCGAATGATATTGACTTGGATGAAATACTAAGGAAAGGCTGCGATGATGTGCAGAACACTTATGAGCTGAATCGTAACTTAATATATGAATCTGAAATTGATGCATGATGCATGGACTGAGCTGAATTTCTAATTTGCTTTGATGCAAATATTTTACCTCATGGAATAGCCATACTCATGAAACTTCGGATAATAAGACTATATGGAAGGATGGAAAACCATAGGAGCTTATCTGTCTGATTGCTAAACTAAATTGCTAGCTATATGGACTAAAGCATACTAAAAGTTTATACTCAACTGGAGTATTTATCCAACACTTTTCTAAAATGTTCTAATAACATTAAGGAGCGAAGAATTCTTGGGCATGATCTGAACAAGATATCTGAATAAGGAATCTCAATATGGCTATAACTTTGTAACATGGAACATAGGCCTATAAAAAATAAGCTCGGATAGAATTACTAGGCCTTAGGCAATGCAACTGTTAACTTTCAAGCTTAGCCACACTTTTCAAATACTCCCTCAATTATACTTTTTCATTAAATACCATGCTCATTTGATTCAACTTATAATTCTCATAACACCGTAATACTAGTCTAAACAATGATTTGATACCCCAAGTGTGTTTCACATCTTTCATCTTAAGAATAATTTCTCTTACCACTTTAACAACTAAATTCAGTCTCTTACTAGGAATTCACTAATTCACAATGCATTTATCCATATATATACAAACAAGACATTCAAGCCTATCATTATGACCACATATAAACTTCTGGTCAACCAACCCACCTAGGAACTTTTACCATATTCTCAAATATTTCTTGTCAATAACAACTCTCATGCACTATCCCCAATAAAACATATAGAATTCTAAACTAACCATGATATATATCAAAAGTTTTACCTCAATCTTCCTTCAACTATATAGCCTTATATAAAACACGCATACAATAATATTTCCTCAATAAGAAATATTTAGTCTCTTCTATCTAAACCATTGATCATCAATTTTTCATCACCACTATCATAACATTAAGGAGAGGTCACTGAAAGGTCAGAACATGAGGACCTAAAGCATGAAAGAATACTATGCATAACTTTGACACTTAACTAAAGCCTGAGGAATAAAGTATCAAAAGCACGACTTCATTAAAGATATCAAAATTGAGGAAACACATGCTATAATATGAATGTCGCTGGCTATTAAGAGGGCACCATGAGTTATGAAAACTGAGCATACTAAAAGCATGAGTGCATGAGTCATGAGCTGTATGACCTGAGTTTGGAGTTCATAAATTCATGGAATATGAGTCGTACTACTAAGTGAACTGGAACTCCTCATACTAGGAACTAGAAACATACATGATTTTTATGGCAAATGCATGAATATGAGCTATGATCATGGAGCTGACTTGTAAGGCATGAGTAGATGTCGTGATGATTGAAGTACAAAAATTTTCACTGAGATAAAAATAGGTCGGGTATCTTCCTCTACTATTGTTCTACAATATACAGGCATCACTACTAAAATCTGAGAGTCTGACTTGGTTCCTCGTTCTATCTACTATTGTCCTACAATATACGGGCATCACTACCAAAATCTAAAAGTCTGACTTGGTTCTTTGTTCTATCATCTCCCCTTAAGATTTAAGCCACCATTCTAAGTATGCGGACCCCCTTAATAAACTCTAAAATGAACTTCAAACACTTTACTCTAGAGTCTGAGAGATAATCAATACACAAATAATAAACTCACCCTGAAAGACTACACCCGAAAGTGTAAAACCTATTGCTAGTAGTCCTTATGAGATACAACTCTTAACTTTCTATAGACCTATTAGTCCTCATATAATAACTTGAACACTTACTAACTTAGAATATTCATGAGTATCACCATACCTTGAGTTCACACCATCTAGAATTTCAACTCTTCTTTCTATTAGCTTAACCGTCCAAATTTCAAACTTAGATTCTAACACTTAACATGGATATTCCCAAACTTGTAATGAACTATACTAACTTCATCCTTGAACATTCCCTTAATATATACTATCCTTAAATTTTCTTTGCTTCATCAATCATCACATACTTGCACCCTTCTTGATAATATACTTGCCTCACTAAATACATAATTTGCCTCTTTTCCTTTATAGCCTACTAATATCACATCTCTAAACTTCTATTTTTCCCTAAATCATGAAAATTACCATGAAATCAAAATACCCGACATCAACAATCTATAGCCCATAACTTAGCTAGTAAGAACATCTTATACTACCTAACTAGCCTTATTCACACTTAGAAACTAAAGGGTACTATCTAAGCACACCCACTTTAAGAAAACTTAGAGATAATACAATCCCATATCACCTTGGGTACACCTCTAGATAATACCCACATCATCATACTTAATTTTAAATTAATAAACTTAAATTCTTGTATACACTGCTTCAAGCCTACTGTTCGCCTTTTCATACAACTTACCCCATGGATACATAACCTGCTAAATCCAGATAAACACTATCGCCCACTTTTCTACTATAAAAACTTCTAGATTCATGCTTCTAACTCTAGGTCACATGCTATAGGATTCTGAGAGCACATCACTTTGGCTTAGTGCACAATTTTCATAAACATGAATGAAATCTTTCAAACTTTGGATCTTAAAAGCACTGATGGGATTCGTTTGAGCCTGTGTGCAATTCTATTACTGTCTGAGAAAACTCTATATGTAAGCATTGAAGCGTGGCTATTTCTGTTGCTTCAAGAATAAGGAAGAGTTGGCACGATGAAGTAACATAAGAATCTATATAAGTTTATTAGAGAACACTTCTACTGCATGATCTGAGACATGAAAGAAGGGGAAATATTTCTTAAATTCCCTGTAGCCTCTCGAAGAAAAGTACATACGTATTTATACCATTCCGCAAAACTCTACTAGACACGACTTCATAGACACCCTAGGAACCTTGAACCTTGTGCTCTAATATCAAGTTTGTCATGACCCGAGGCTACCCCCTAGTAATAACACGGTTCTTAGAACCACAAATGATCCTAAGCTAACCCATGTATTGGCATACTGGTTGAGCAACTGATTTATAATGCATATACAAGTTAAATTTGTTGAGTGGTAACCTAATCATGAGAAAAAATGAATAATTATAATACTGATAAAGTTACAACATGGTAAAACTGAAAGGAGAACTGGAATTACACATCATGAATCTGACTGACTATCTATGAATACTCTACTATACTGACTATAGATAGATGAGACATACCTCCAACTACCACTGATCAATACATATGGATAATCAAAATGCAACCATGAACTATAATGGAGTGGAGTCCCCAAAACAAGAAAACTCATCACCTGCTAGCTGAATGCTGAGAACTATCTAACCCTGGTGTGTGGCTATATCTGGTACCTATATTATGAAAAAATGTAGACACAAATGCATATATGTGCTTTGTACATTGGAATGTACTGAGTATATCGAGACATGTACTAAATTATAAAAATATTTAAAATATGCTTTACAACGGAGGTATAAGCTATTTACTAAAACATACATTTAAAACTTAGTTGTGTATGAAAATGGTAAGTCATAGTGAAATTTATAAGTTCATAAGGTAAAAATAGTTCTGTAAGTTGGGAAGCAATAGAAACATAGATAGTGTACGTAAATCTTATGTAAAATTGAACAAGATGCAAAACTGAACTAAGGATCATGTATGGATACTGAGCATGAAAACATGAACATATAAAACTGAGAATGCAAGATCAAGTATAGCATGTACTGACATGATCTGAATAACATGGATAATCTGTAAAACTAAATGTATAATTACTGAAATCTGATTACTTGGTCAAGCAAACCTGAACTAAGATCAACTAAATACTGACTGAAACTGTGGGAGCTATCATGTAACCGACATAAACTATGTTAGCTATCATGGAGTCCAACATCCGACCCACGTTGAGGAGGGTTGTTCTACCCTTGCCATTGGATTTGAACCTGAACTGGAGTGATCACTAAACTGAGCCCATATTGGGCAAAGAGAAACACTCTCTATTGAGGTCCCTAAACCAATGGTGGCACGTAGTTTCTGGGGAATTAGGATGCGCTGACCCCACACTTCTCACTCAGAGCTAAATCCTACTCTCAAATAAAAGACATTAAAATACTAAGTAGTTCATGCACTGATAACTGATAAGCTCAAATCATGGTATATTGAAAATAATAGTGCATAAAGATTCTAAAGTAATTATAAACATGTAAAATGATAGTGCTCAACATGATCATAACAAACTGAGTTTAACAATAAAATCATGAGTTGACTGACTTCTTACTTGAAAGGTCTGAAACATAAGTAAACATGTAGGTATCGGATGTTCATAACCCGCTAGTACTGAATGATAAACGTCGATGATAATAATTAAAATAGTGACGTAAAATCATAATTCAAAAATCCAAAACATGAGATATTTCAACAGTCTGATAAATTTCATAAATATAAACATGGGAACGAGTTAACCTTAGAAAAATATTATGTTTATATAGTTTAAAGCATAATTTGAGAATTTTGACATGATGTTAACTAAACATGACCTAGGGTTTTATAACTTCAAGCATGTAGGAACATGATTCACATGTGATAAAACTATTGGCATAACTTGAATGCAAAACAAGGAGGAAACATGGATGAATTTCATAATTTACATGAAAGATGTTCATGAATTAGAGTAAAATCCATACTTGAACCAAAAAGAGAGTTTTTAGGCTCAATGGGTGAAAGGAACCCATTGATGAATACCACAAATACCTAAAGTTTCTTGACTTGTGAATAAAGTTTGAATCTTGGGACTTGACAGATGAATTTTGGGTGAGAAACCCTAATCTTGATGTTTTTAAAGATAGAAGAAGAGAATATCTTGTTAATTGACTAAAAAAGTGGGGAAAATAATGCCTCTTTGTGTTTTTAAGTCGTGTATTGGGAGTTTAAAGAGAAGAAAAGACAAAAAAAACCCTTAGAAACCCTCTTGAAATTGTTTGGAAGCCGTCCCGACGTCTTAGTTCATGACTCGTATGTTCTGGGCACAGGCCGTACCTTGAGTTTTCACCAAGAACCCAAATTTTTACCCCTACTATCATGGTTACAACTCTTCCTGACGACTTAGATGGTCTACTTATGAGTCGTTATCAGAGAGTCGTACCCACTGGCAGCTTTGACATAACTTAGTAATTTGGTCATGACCTTTCACCCCGATATCGAATTATGGAAAAATTGGTATTTTTGGAAAGATAATTCAATTATCTATCTTTTGGAGGGTTTTCAGCTCATAAATACTTAGTAGACCAAAAATTATGCTTATTTGAATCCGACTATAGCTATATAAATCCTAAGAATTTAATCGCTAAGTTATGTTTTGACTTGTCTATAAATTTGGAGCTATTTAGGGTATTAATATTGGTTTTATCACTTGTAAAAATACCAAAACATGAGTATTGATTCTTGGATCCTTTACTGGTCAATCTATGATTCTTCATAATAATTCGTAATGGATGGATACGAGTCGTATGCTGGACTCGTAACCACTGGGTTAAATTCTTGGATCACATACTGTGGTGACAAAAAATCCTTTCATACGACTCATAGACACTAGGTATGATTCATAGTAAGTATTTATAGTCACCAGATTTGGATAGAGGGATTCACTGGAGTGGCTACGACTCACTCATGATGACTCATCACGAGTGGTTACGACTAGTTACCTTGAGTTGTAGCCATGGTAGTTTATCAGTCCCTTAAAGAAAAACTTCCATAACTCTTTTCCACGACCCTAGATTAAGACGAGGCTCGAAATATTGGAAAACTAAATTTGTGGGTTATTTTTTGAGAGGTTTAGAACATAAAAACTTGGGGTATTATAATATCATTTGATAGAGTGTAAAATCTTTAAAACCTTTTTCTAAATTATTCTCTTTAAGTTTACATAATATGCCTTCCAAAAGAACAAACGAAATGAGTGGGAATGATAATAGTGTTGGAAATCAGCAAGTATCACCGCCAGCTCTAGAAAATCCTCTGAATGAATAAGTCTCTTATACCAAATTTAGGGTTGTTTTCATAGCATTAGCCCAGTCCATGACTACCCAGAATAAACAACAAGTTGTTGCACTAGCCAACCAAATAGTGAATACAACAACAACCAAAGTTCGAGACTTTACTCGAATAAGTACTTTGATATTCCTTGGGTGTAAGTCTGAAGAGGATTCATAGGAGTTCTTGGATAGTATTTAGAAACTTAATAAGATTATGGGTATCACTCTAACTAAAAGTGTTGACTTGTCTACTTATAAGTTGTAAGGAGTGGCTCACACCTAACACAAAAAATAAAAGGATGACAGAGGTATAAATACAAGACCAATAGAGTAGGATGAGTTTGATGTTGCAATTCTGGATAGGTTCTTCCTACTTAGGCTAAGAAAGGACAAAGTTCAAGAATTCATAAATCTATATAGGTTGACATGAGTGTGAAAGAGTATTCTCTTAAGTTTACTCAGTTGGAAAAGTATGTTCCGGGTATAGTTGCTTACTCCAGGCCCCACATGAATAAGTTTTTGTCTGGAATTTTTGAGCATATGGTCAAAGAGTGTAGGACTTCTATATTAGTTAAGGATCTGGACATCTCTTGGATGATAGTTTATGCTCAACAGATTGAAGGAGAGAAAATCAAGGAGAAGGAAAGAGAGTAAGAGGGCTAAAATGGGTACTTTTAATTTCTTTCAATAGAGGTCAGTTGGTGGAAATAGTTCTCAATTTTCCATTAATTATTAGCTCCTTCCCCATATTCTTTGAGAGCTCCTGCACCTAAATTTTGGAAGGAGTATTAAGATTAGGCACTGGTCTATAAGTCCTAGGGCTCTGTCACTAGTGGACGTACTAATCCAGTTTGCAAGAGGTGTGGTAAGAATTAGTTAGAAGAGTGTATAGCCGGTAGATGGAATTATTTTAGCTGCGACAAGCCAGACATCATTTGAAGGAGTGCCCTGGTACCAATTGAAGAGGGTGGAGATGCTCGTCAGCAAACTCAATTTAACACTTAAGCAACTCCAGCAGGTCACCCTACTCAATAAGATACCTCTTCTAGTGCAGGTGGAGGTTAATATAAAAATAAGTTTTATGCCATTTAGACCCGAAAGGATAAAAAAGGCTCTCATTATATAGTCACTGGTACGTTACAGGTCATCTATGTTCTTATTTATGCATTATTAGATTCTAGATCCACACTTTTTTTATAACTCCCTATATAGCAGAAGACTTTGGTAGATTTCCCAAAATTCTTTCAGAACCTTTCTCAGTCTTTACTCCAATTAGTGATTCAGTCATAGCTAGATGGGTATACAAAAATTGCCAGTTACAGTTTCCTAAAAAGTCACCTTTGTTGACCTTGTAGAGTTAGACATGGTAGTTTTTGATGTCATTCTTAGAATGGATTTGCTATAATATTTCCATGCCTATATTGATTTTAGAAAGAGAATAGTCCAATTCTAGTTTCTAAATAAACCAGTTCTAGAGTGGAAGGGTAGTACCCCGATGCCTATATGTTAGTTTATTTCTGTAATACCCATATTTCTCTAGCCTAAATTAACTCTCAGTCCATGAGTTATCAATATAAAATTTTTGAAATACTCAGTTCAGTTTAGAGCCTGCCATTACGTAGGAAATTCAATTAGCTTTCCAATGATATAAAATTCCCCAAAATCCAATAACCGGGTAAGAAGTTATGGCTATTTTAAGTTTCAGTCATTAAACACCATCATTAAGGCCAGTAGAACCGCGGAGTATATAATTATGGAAATTGTAAGTTACCAGTGAGGTACCATGATACTGACGCGTCTCGCCAAAGCTTATTTTGACATTTGTCAGTTTCCAGTGTACCAACGCGATCCTATCGAATCGTGATGAGTCTAAATTTTAGAATCAAAGGGGCAACACAATTCCACCATGTCGCTCCAAGCCCTCAGTTCCCAATTGTCTATTTCCAGTGGATTGGCGCGATCATGGCGCATCGCGCCAGGGCCAAGTTCGGAAAAATTTGGCAAAAATTAAATGCTTCATCCAGGGTTAAAATAGTCTTTTTCCATGATTTTATTCCCCCCAGGTGTGAGACTAAAGCCCTAAAAAGTGTTTTAAACCATGTGTTTATTAACTTTTCCACCAAAATCAAAGTATTCTCTCTCAAGGAAACAAACCCTATCTTCAAGAATCAAGGTCAAAACTCAAGAATTTCTTCAAGCACCTTCAAGAATTAACTTTCCAAGGTATGTTAGGTGTTCATCTATGGGTCCCTTTCACCCATAGAGCCCAAGAATCCATTTTTAAAACTTTAAAATTTATGATTTCCATGCTTGGAATTAAATATATTCATGTTCATGATAGTAATTGGGATCCAATGCATGTTTAATTATAAGTTTCCATGAAATTAAGATAGTTATGTGGTAAATTATATGAATTACATTCTTAACCCTTGAATTTGAAATTGAATGTTGTATTTATGATTACATGTGTTGACCATCATCATGTGAAATAATCCATGTTCCCCAAGTGTTTGCTAAAATGCCTATGTAAAGTAGATAGTGGAATCTTGACATGTCATTATGTGGTCCCAATCATGTACAAGCTTATGCCTTATAAGTGTGTGATGAAATACCTTTATGAATATGACCAAGGAATACCTTTATATCTAAGAGCATGCATTGTTGATTTTAAGGATAGTTGGGATGACCGCTTGCCTTTGATTGAGTTCGCATATAATAACATCTATTATTCCAGTATTTAGATAGCTCTGTTTGAGGCTCTCTATGGTAGGAGATACAGATCTATAATTGGTTGGTTTGAGGTAGGTGAGGCCGCAGTAGTAGGGCCTGACGTAGTGTTTGATGCCTTAGAGAATGTTCAGTTGAACAAAAAAGACTTAGGGCTTTCCAGAGCCAACATAAATCATATGTAGATGTGAGGAGAAAGGATCTTGAGTTTAAGATTGGTGATTTTATGTACCTGAAAATCTCTCCCATAAAAGGAGTAAAAATGTTCGGCAAAAAGGGAAAGCTCTGTCCCCGATATGTCGGTCCTTACAAAATTCTCAGATGTTTCAGAAAGGTAGCTTATGAGCTTGAGTTGTCTTCAGATCTAGCCTCAGCGCATCCAGTATTCCACATCTCCTTGCTAAAGAAATGCATTGGTGACCCAACAGTCAAAGTTCCTTTAGAGAATTAAATATTAAGAATAATCTCTCTTTTGAAGAGGTTCTAGTCCAGATCCTCAATTATCAGATTCACAGATTGATGACCAAAGAAGTTCCCTTAGTCAAAGTTCTTTGGCGGAATCAGTCCATAGAGGGAGCTACTTGGGAAGTAGAAGCAGATATGCGGACCAATTATCCTCACCTCTTCTCCGCAACCTCAGATCCATCTTAAGGTAACAGTCTTCCTTAGCTTTACTCAGTTCTGTATTCAGCTATAATTATAACTTGGTATCCATTACCGTTGCATATTTAGTCATGCATTCATGAATCAGTTAAGACATGCACTCATGCATCAGATATGTATGTTTAGTATGAAAATTAAGCTTATCAGTACTTCAGTCATGTATTCCATGCATCAGATATGCATGTTCAGTATACGAACTCAGTTTATCAGTAGTTTAGTCATGTAGTCATGCATTAAATATGCATGTTTAGTGTGTCAGCTCAGTCAATCAGTGTTTCTCAGCTTAATCAACCTCATTCGAGGACGAATGTTCCCAAGGGGGATATAGTGTAATACCCCATATTTCCCTAGACTAAATTAACTCTCAGTCCATGAGTTATCTAATATAACATTTTTGAAATAATTATCCATTGCATAGAAAATTCAATTAGCTTTCCAACGATATAAAATTTGCCTAAATTCGATAACTGGGTAAGAAGTTATGGCTATTTTAAGTTTCAGTCGTTAAATACCATCATTTAGGCCAGTAGGGCATCACAGAGTATGTCAAAATGGCAATTGTCAGTTTCTAGTGAGGTATCGCGATACTGTCGCATCGCGCCAAAGCTTATTTTTACATTTGTCAATTTCCAGTGTACCAACGCGATCCCACCGCATCGCGATGAGTCCAAATTTCAAAATCAAAGGGGCACCGTAATTCCGCCGCATCGCACCAAGCCCTCAGTTCTGAATTTTTTATTTCCAGTGGCCCGACGCGATCATGGCTCGTTGCGCCAGGGGCCCAGTTTAGAAACAATTGACGACAATTAAATGTTTTGTCTAGGGTTAAAATAGTCTTTTCCCATAATTTTATTCCACCCAGGTGTGAGATTAAAGCCCTACAAAATATTTTAAACCATTTGTTTATTAAATTTCCCCCCAAAATCAAAGCATTATCTCTCGAGGAAACAAACCCTAGCTTCAATAATCAAGGTCAAAACTGAAGAATTTCTTCAAGCACCATCAAGAATTAACTTTCCAAGGTATGTTAGGTGTTTATCTATGAGTCTCTTTCACCCATAGAGCCCAAGAATTCATTTTTAAAACTTCAAGATTTATGATTTTCATGCTTGGAATTAAATATATTCATGTTCATGATAGTAATTGGTATCCAATGCATGTTTAATTATAAGTTTCCATGAAATTAAGATAGTTATGTGGTGAATTATATGAATTTCATGCTTAACCCTTGAATTTGAAATTGAATGTTGTATTCTTGATTACATGTGTTGACCATCATCATGTGAAATACTCCATGTCCGCTAAGTGTTTGCTAAAATGCCTATGTGAAGTAGATTGTAGAATCTTGACATGTCATTATGTGGTCCCAATCATGTACAAGCTTATGCCTTATAAGTGTTTGATGAAATATCTTTATGAATGAATTATGGACAAGTGTATATTGTTGTGTATCTCAAGATCATGCTATGATTTATTTTTCATGCTATCGAGTCCTGGGGGTACTTAATACCCGATAATTTAGCCGTCTACCTAAAGCCAGTGTCAGTTATAAAATAGTATCAGTCATGTCATGATCAGTAGTACTCTCAGTCAGTTACAGAACTTAGTAGAGCTCAATCAGTTACATAACTCAGGAAAACTCAGTATCGGTCCAGTCCAGTTCAGTATACTCTGTTTAGTGTCTTTCAGTTAGGAGTAGGATTCATCACCAAGTTAACCCAAGGATGAGGGCTCACCTGCCAGTAGAGGGTGTGACCTTTAGAAACAATCCTAGCATTCTAGAATTACGTAGCCAGCGTAGGTTGAGACATCAACCTTCCAGTTGAGGGTTGATGTGGCATATTTACCTTCCAGATGAGGGTTCCACCATTCTCGTTAGAGTACCTACCAAATGAGGTTAATTCTCAGATTGTCTTTACCCGTGGCACGGTACTGACACCCTTCCAATTGGGGTTACAGATTGGAACCCAACTCAGTTATCTTATCTTATTTGGGGCATGCCAGTTAGATTATTACCTCCCACAGTTTTAGTTTCAGTCTTCAGAATAGAAATCAGTTTTGTTATACAGAATCAAGACTGTCAGATGCAGTCAACCAGTATCAGTAACTAAATTATCTATAACTTCAGATATCAGTTACTTAGTATTATAATTCAGGACTTAATTTTAGACAAGCTTATTCACAATATTTATTTATATGTACATTAGTGCATAGTCAGGATTTACAGTAGTATCAGTTATCCATGTACTCTCATGTTCAGTTACTATATATCATACTGTCATTTATTGTTCATGCATATGAACCCCTGCATTCAGTCTTACCTCATCTAGCATACTATATTCCACTTACTGACGCATACTCTTTCTTTGATCTATGATGTCTTATATCATGCGTTCGGACGCTCAGGTTCCTGACCACGTATAGACAGATTCAAATTCAGTCAGCAGTAGTAAATTTATAAGTGAGTCTTCATCATCCGAGGGTATTCTATTATTTCGTTATTTCAGTAGACTCTGTATTTCAGTAGATGGAGTTAGTTGGGGGACTGTCCCATCAACTCCACTTTCAGACAGTTTCAGTTAGAGGCTTTCCAGACTAGTTTTTAGACAGTATTTAGTTTTACAAATTGTTATTTCAGTTGACATACTTTATCAGTATTTATAGATTTTGAACCTTATGGAATTTTAGCCTATTTTTATGCATTTATTATAGTATCATGTTTTAGTGTTCCCAGTAGATATCAGTCATGGGTTAGCTTGTAGTCCTTCGGGGTCATAAGCACCGTGTAGCATCTGGGGTACAGACTTGGGGCGTTGCAATTTCTTACCTTAAGGCGAGGAATTTTTTTCCGAAGGGTGCATCTATCATACTATTTGGGTTAAGGATTTAAAACTTAAAAGCCCCAACTCTTGAATCAGTTCCAGTGTTAATTGAGTTTACAAAAGATCTACCTGGAGTTGCCCCCCAAATGGAAAATTAACTTTGGAATAGATTTTCTTCCAGATACCCAACCTATTTCAATTCCACCCGATCAAATAGCTACAACCATACTAAAGGAGTTGAAGGAAGAGTCAAAAGATCTCCTAGAAAAGGGTTTTATCAGGCTTAATATCTCTTTATGGGATGCTCCAATTCTTTTTGTGTACAAGAAAGATAGTTCTCTCAAAATATGCATTGACTACTGTCAGTTGAACAATGTCACAATCAAGAATAAGTATCAGATTCCAAGGATTGATGACTTGTTCAGCTAATTTCAGGTGCAACTTATTTCTCTAAAATAGACCCAGATCAGACAATTATCATCTTAGAATCACAGGACATGATATTCCAAAGATAGTCTTTTGAACTCGGTATAGTTTGAATTTGTTATTATATCCTTGGACTAACGAATGCTCCTGCAGATTTTATGGACTTGAGGAATAGGGTGTCTAAGCAATAATTGGACATGTTCGTCACTGTCTTCATCATTTATTCTGGGAGTGAGGATAAATATACACACCATTTGAAGATTGTGTTGCGTACTTTTAAGGATCACCAATTATTCATTAAGTTTAGCAAATCTGAATTCTGGTTGAAATCAAGAGAATTCCTTGGTCATATTATTTTCGCTGAAGGTATTTGTGCTCATCCTCAGAAGACTGCAGTAGTAAGGAACTGTGCTAGACCCATCTCTCCATTAGATATCAAGAGTTTCTTGGGTGTAGCTGGTCACTATAGATAGTTTGTCAAAGGATTTTCCTCTATTGCATCTCTCATGTCCAAACTAACTCATAAGAAAGTCAAATTTTAGTGTTATGATTAGTGTGAGTAAAATTTTCAATAGTTAAAGACTCAATTTACCTCATCTCTAGTTTTAACTCTGTTAGAGGGTTCAGATGGTTTTGTGGTTTATTGTGATGCTTCCAGAGTTGGACTTGGTTTTACATTGATGCAATGGGGAAAAGTTATAGTATATTCCTTTAAACAGCTCAAGCCTCATGAGAAGAACTATTCATCTCATGATCTTGACTTGGAAGCAATTATTGTTTCCTTAAAGATTTGGAGGCATTATCTCTATGGGATTCATGTTAATGCATTCACGGATCAAAAGAGCCTTTATTTCATTACCCGATTTATGAGTCATAATGGAACCTACCATATCCAACAGTATGTAAGCCAGCTGTAACTCGGAGCTAAACACAATGGGTTAACTTGGTGGAAAATTGCCAACATTGGCAGAAATCAACAACACCACTTCAAAGTAACCAAAGTATTTGAAATAGATAAAAGATAGTTAATACATAGAAAACCATTCCATGACCTGGTAGAGCCAGTACAAGAGCATCTAGTAATAATACAACTCAAATGTATATGATAGACAATAACATCTGTCTCAAAATAAAAGATAGAATATGAAAGATAGAAGGAAATGGACGACTCTGACTCCAAGAGCTTACCTTATCTCCAGATATCAACACAACATGAACATTGATCAATGTCGATAACTAGTACTCAGATCTGCACAAAAAAAGTACAGAAGTGTAGTATGAGTATCAAAATGATGGGTACTCAGTAGGCATCATCGTCTAGCTGAGCTAAATCATGATATAAGTATAATAAAATGCGAGATAACATAACTAAGACAAGGTATAGACAAACTTGAATCGACTCCAACATCGCAGTGTATAAATAATTACATAAGCCAGAATAACAACATAACATAAGGCATCACCACATGAAAACATAACTGCAAAATTAGCCCTCATATGCCAATTAGTGCAGAACAATAAATAACCTTTCGCATGCCCCCATAAGCTAGAAGGTACAAACAAGATGGAGTAACCCACCACCATCATTTACCAACTTTCATAATACAATTAGAATTCATCCATGCCATGCCATACTATAACCATCAATTATCCATAGTCGATATTTATCAATTAATCAAAGTATCACTAGAATATATTCATATCATGCCACATTATAACCATTTCCTCATTTCGTACTTAGCTAGCATCACTATTGACAATCTCACCCCTAATATCTTCATATCATAATAAGTATATCATCATAAGATAGTACGGATATCAAGACTCAAAATTATATAGATATCCAATAATATACTCATTAATATCATCATCGATATCATCCTCCATATTGATAAAATAAAGTCAATACATAGAAAACCATCCCACAACCTGGTAGAGCCAGTATAAGAGCATCTAGTAATTAAACAACTCAAATGTCTAAAATAGTCAACAACATTTGTCTCAAAATAAAAGACTAAACATAAAAGATAGAAAGAACTGAGCGACTCTGACTCCAAGATCTCACCCTATCTTTGGATATCCACACAACATGAACTTTATCAACGATGATAACTAGTACTCGAATCTGCACCAAAAAGTTATAAAAGTGTAGTATGAGTACCTAAACCATGGGTACTCAATAGGCATCATCGGGCGACTGATCTAAATCATGATAAAATATGAGATAACATAATTAAGCCAAGGTAGAGACAAACCTGAATTAACTCCAACATCGTTGTGCATAAATAAGTAAATAAACCAGAATAACAACATAACATAAGGCATCAACACATGCAACCATAACTATAGAATTGGCCCTCATATGCCAATTAGTGCGGAAAAGTGAATAACCTAACCCAAGCCCCCATAATCCTTGAAGTCACAAACAAGATAGAGTAACCCACCACCGTTATTCACCATCTTTAATAGTATAACTAGAATTCATCCATGCCATGCCACACTATAACCATTGATTATCTGTAGTAGCTATTTATCAATTAATCAAAGTATCAGTAGAATCCATTTATATCATGCCACATTATAACCATTTCCTCATTTCGTACTTAGCTAGCATCACTATTATCAATCCAACCCTCGATATCATCATATCATAATAAGTATATCATCATAATATAGTATGTATATCCGGACTCAAAACAATATGGATATCAAATAATATCCTCATAAATATCATCATCGATATCATCCTCTATATAATTACAAATACAATCATCATAGTCATCAACAACATAAACATCATTATACTTATGTTGGGTATAAATAATTGATATCATTGTTATTATCCGAACATGAATCGATATTTGTATAATTCATAGCATAAGTAATGTCTGGACTTAAGCCGCTAATCATATCGTCATTACCATGGCCAATAGCATAGTCATTAATGAAGTCAAGAGATAAATTTCTAGTGTAGTTACTAATCATGATTTCTAGCATAATGAATAGAATATTCACTAATATAGTCAATAAGCATGTTCGTTTGCATGAACAATAGCATGATCACTAATACAATAAATAAGCATGATTGCAAACGTAGTTGATAGACATGATTGAAAATTTAGTCAATAGCCTATCCAATGGCCCAATCAATAGCCTAATAAATGGCTTAATCAATATCATAATCAAGGGCTTATGCAATAGCATTTTCAATAACTCGTCATTAGTTTAATTGATAATCTATTCATAGCATAATCGATAGCTTCTTGGTAGCGTAACCAATAAGTATTACTGACAACATCAACCAATCATGGTTATCAATACCAAGGCATTTCAATATCACCACAACAAACCCTTCATAGATGTACACAAGCATATAAAAGGTCTTCAATAACTATCACAAGTCTTGGCCTAAAGGTAGGTCGAAAAGCCCACTTCTAAACCCCTGAAATCCTTTACCAAGCCAAATATACCCTGGACTAGGCTATGGTATCTAAACCCACCATTAGATGTTGAACAAGCTAAAACTATCCCTAGGATAGCAATTTCTCCCAATATTAAGCAACTAAGTCAATTCCACCTAGGGTAGCAGTTCGGGTAAGTTCCATCCTAAACTCAAGTGACTAATGAAATCTCCTCATTAATTGAGTAACTAAGGTATTTTCATCCTAAACAAGAGCCACGAGGTCAACTTCACCTAAGTTAAGACTATGTAGGCTAATTATACTGAAAATAGTATCCAAAATATCCTAAATAGTCCAACTAGACCAAGTAATGTAATTTATCACACCAACACCTAAAACCCATGCCAAATCTAACGCAATATCATAAACATACTATGCATTAGCTCAATCTAAAAATGTATAAAACCTAGCCTACCTGGACTCCGAAGAAAGCTCAAAAGATCAGTAAAATCACCATTTTTCCTTTTCGAGAAGCTTACGCAAGATGTTAAGAACTTAAAACCACATTTTATTCATTAATACGAGAATAATAATACCCATATTGCACTAATGTTCTTCAAGTCCAAAAATTACCCAAACACCCTTATAGGTTTCATTTATGGAAGAATCACGTTTCCTAAACCAACCCAATGTTCCCTTAAGCTCAAGGAATCATTACCCTAAAAAATAGGTAAATTCCGAGCTCTATTGGGGCTAAAATCAAGCCACCAAGGTTTAGGGATTTTTTTAACAAGAAATAGGAAATTCTACCATGAAAATGGTGAAATATTACCACAAATTAGAAGATAATTACGTAAATAAGTGTTAGCCAAGCTCCCAAATCACCCATAAGCTTCAAATTCAAGCTATTTCACTATTTAGGGTTTTAGTCTCTTAAAAATGGATGAAGAAATGAGAAAATCGAGCAAAAAAGGTATATTTATACCTATACTAGGTTATCGAGTGTTTCTATCGCAACCCAAGACTCGGGATCACTATCTGGCAACATAAATCGCATGTCACAATTGTGATTTATAGCCATTGCGTTTGTGCTTTATGCCACAGGGTAAATCACACTTTGTAATCGTGATTTACATGTTGCAATTGCAATTTTTGAGTAAAAATCACTTAGAGACCGTGATTTGTAGCCTGCGATCACGGTTATGCCCAAAAACCTGGTGCACCAGATTTTCTAAGTCTGAAATAGACTTTAACCGGGTGCTCAAAATTCATTCCAAACCCTGTGCTTACAAACAAACTATGCTACCATACCAAGTTTGATATTTCAAATGCAATGAAATAACTAAAATTTCCATCTAAGATTGTTTCGATGAAATATGGGTCCCACACCCAATTTTCAATTTCTTAACTTTTTGACCAATATGTCAAAATGAGCCTGGGTGCCTCGGGACCTGAACCAAAGGTCCAGCTAGCATAGAATCAACATTCCAGAGCATTTGGAATCATCAGAATTTGCATTCGAGGTCGATTAGCTAAAGTTTTTGCCCGGTGGCCATTTGGAACCAGCAAAGACTTTAAAATAAGGAAATGACACTAAAACCCAAATGAGCTGCCCGATAATTATAATGTCGTTCCCAGCAAGTCATGAATGACTTAGGGCAGCTATAGAGAAGCTCTAACTATAAAAATAAGCAGAAATATGGTAAATAACCTGAAGGGTGATTATAATATTCACTACTAGAGGAACTTTCTTCCGCATAAGTTAAGGATTAGGATGTACCTAAGGTTTTGAAAAGGTGAGGATACTGCGTTCGCATCTCGCTCTCGATCTCCTAAGTGACCTCCTCCACAGGGCGGTGCCTCTACTGAACCCTAACTATAGGAATCTCTCTAGTGCACAACCGCCTGACAACACTAGCCAAAATGAGCTCAGGCTCCTCTATGAAGGTCAACCGCTCATCTAACTGGGATGAGTCCCATCTAAGCACATGAGATGGATTAGAAATGTATTTCCACAATATGGAAACATGGAAATCCAGATGGACAACATTTAAATCAAAAGGTAAAGCTAACTCATAAGATGCCTTCCCAACTATACAAAGAATCTTGAAAGGTTCAATATATCTGGGACTAAGCTTGCCCTTCCTCCCAAACCTCATTACATCCTTCATGGGTGATACATGGAGGAATACCCAATCACCAACTCCAAATCTTAAGGCACAAAGCTTATGGACTGTATAGGCCTTCTACCTTCTCTGAGTTTCTCTCAACCTATCCTGAATCCCCTAACTCTATCTAAAAACTCATAAAGTAAATTAGTACCACAAGGTCAAATCTTGGTAGTCTAAAACTAGCCAATTAGAGAGCTATATCTCCTACCATATAAGGCCTCAAAAGGTGCTATCTTAATGCTTGAATAATAACTGTTGTTATAAGCAAACTTTGCCAAGGCTAGGTGCTCCTCCCACTGGCCTCCAAAATCCATAACACAGGCTCAGAGCATATATTCAAGCACATGAATGGTAAGACCACAGAATGATAATCTATCTACTGATGAAAGGCCATACTAAGGTCCACCTGAGTACCCAACTCCAGTTTAAAAGCTCTCCAAAATCTAGAAGTGAACATGGAACCCCGATCTAAAAAGTTAGATATGGGCACCCCATGTAAATTGACCATCTCACGCACATAGATATGGGCTAATCTCTCGTTACTGAAGGACATATGAATAGGAATGAAATGCACTGACTTGGTCTACCAATCTATGATAACCCAAATACCATTGGAAACTTTTACACTTGGGAATGGGTAATCTCTAAGTCAATCCACCAGTTTGCTGATCTCGGCCTTTACCTGCTGACAACATAGGCAATACGCTACAAAATCTGACACATCTCTCTTCGTTCCAGCCCACCAATAATACTTTATCAAATCTTTATACATCTTAGCTGTGCCTGGATGAATAGAATATCAAGAGATGTGAGCCTCGTGTAGAATCAACTTAATAAAGTCATCAATCTTTGGAATACAAATGCAACTATCAAATCTAAAACACCCTCATAATCTATGGTGATCCTCTCAAACTCACCACTTAACACCTAATCATGAAGGAAATAAAGCATACTATATTTAGACTAACGATCCCAAATTAGCTTAAATAGCGAAGACCTTGCCTTAACACAAGCAAGTATCCTCCTAAAATATCAAGAAAAACCATCAAGTTGACTAAGGATTGAATGTCGTATGCCAATGACCTCTGAGAAGCTAAAATAAGCCAAACTACCATACTCATCACCTTTCGACTCAAGGAATCTACTACTACATTTGCCTTGCCCGGATGATACAAGATAGAGATATCATAATCCTTAAGAACCACCATCCATCTATGATGTATATCATTAAGATCCCTCTGGGTCATAAGATGCTGAAGATTATGGTGATTGGTGAAAATCTCACAATACACGCCATAAAGATATTGCCTTTAAATCTTAAGCACAAAAACTGCCACCACCAACTCTAAGTCATGAGTTGGGTAGTTGGACTCGTAAAACCTTAAGCTGCCTTGAAGTATAAGTAATAACACAAACCTCAATACACAACCTAGACCAACACCAGAAGTATCACAATACATAGTGAATCCCTCACCCTCTATAGGAAACACTAAAATAAGAGTTGAAGTAAGAAAATCCTTGAGCTTTCCAAAGTTCAATTCACACTCCTCAGACCATCGAAAAGGAATATCCTTTCGAGTCAATTTGATCATAAGAGCTAAAATAGTAGCAAAGCCCTCGATGAATCGTCTATAGTAACTTGCCAAACCAATAAAGCTATGAACCTCGATCAGAGATGTAGGTTTCTCCAAATCACAAATCACCTAAATATTAGCTGGGTCTACTATAATACCATCATTAGGCACCAAATGTCCAAGGAATGTTATCGACTCAAGCCAAAAATCACACTTGGAGAACTTGGCAAAAAGCACATGTTCTCTCAAAGTCTATAGGACTATTCTCAAATATTGCTTATGCTTCTCTATACTCCTTGAATGTACAAGGCTGTGGTCGATGAACACAATTATGAAAAAATCAAAATACGGCCTGAACTCTCAATTTATCAAATCCATAAATGTGGCTGGAGCATAAGTCAAGCCAAAAGACATCACTAATAACTCATAATGTCCATAACGGGTCCACAGCCTGTATTCAGGATATCCTCAGCCTGAATCCTCAAATGATGGTAACCAAATCTCAGATTAATCTTAGAGAACACGACCTCTCCTTGAAGCTGGTCAAACAAGTCATTAATTCAAGACATAGGATAATGGTTCTTCAATGTGACCTTATTAAGTTTCCTGTAATTAATATACATACACATGAAGCTATCCATCTTCTTTACAAAAAGAATGGGATCTCCCCAAGGAGGCACACTTAGCCTAGTAAAACCCCTACCAAAATGGTCCTGAAGCTCGGAGTTCAGCTTTTTATGCACGACAGGATCCATATAGTAAGGTTCTATAGAAATAGGTCGAGTGCGAGGCTCTAGATCTATAGCAAACTAAATCTTATAGGAAGGGAGAATACTAGGTAGGTCGATTGGGAACACATCGGGAAACTCACAATCTATAGAAACATAGTCAAGCGATGGACTCTCTGCACTAGTATAAAAAATACAAGCAAGATAAGTCTCGCAAACCCTCGAAATAAGCCTCAAAGCATGAATATAAGAAATAATTTCCATCGACTCGTAGCTAACCACTCCCCGCCACACAACTAAGGGTATACCGGGCATGGCTAATGTAACGATCTTGCCAAACTAATCCATGATCGCATGATAGTGGGACAACTAGTCCATGACCAAAATCACATCAAAATCCACCATATCAAGAATAATAAGATCAGCATGAGTATCAATATCTTTAACAGTCACAACACAAGATCTGAACATCCGATCCACTACTAAAGAATCACCTATAGAAGTAGATACATGTAAGGGCACAGATAATAGATCCTAAGGTAACTCTAATCATGGAGTACAATAAGCATACACATAAGAATAAGTAGATTCCAGAACAAATAAAGTAAGGGCTGACTGATGGCACACTAGAATTGTACCAGTAATAACAATATTCAAAGACTTATCCTTGGGTCTTGCAGGTATTGCATACAACTAACCACGTCTGCAGCCTAGATGGGATCCTGATCGACCTTCTATCCTGCCTACTAGGGAACCTCCTCGAGTACCTTGAAAACCACCCTTACAACCTTAAAATCACCTTTAGCTTAGGGATGAACTACTCTAATAGGGGGACACTCTGAGTTGAAGCAACACTCGCCCCATAACTAGGGCACTCTTACAAATAGTGACCATGAGCCCCACAACTATAACATGTATCTTGACCTACACTAAAACTAATAGATCCAACTAACCCGGAGTAACCACCACAACTAGAATGACCAACATATGAATATCTAGAATACTTACTGCTTCCCTAACCAAGAAGATCACTAGCACTAGACTAACCACCATTACTTATTTGAGAAGCTACTTAAACAGGTTCGTTGGGATGGCTTTGATGCTGATAGGATGGATACGAAAGATATCTTCCATGAGAATTGCTACTTTGAATTGGGAACTACTACGACTCCCACTGAAACCTCCCTGATATCTAGGACTCTTATCGTTGCCCCCTTGGGCCTCATGATGCATCTCTTCCATCACCTGAGTTTGATCCAAAACCTCAATAACAGACCCAACCACATTAACCAAACTCTGAGTAGACATGCGAAGAGAAAGTCCCAATTCTTGAATAAAGCAACAGACTCTCTCATACTCCATAATAGTCATGGAGATCCACTATAATCTAGAGAATTAATCCTTTAAATGATCCCTAAGGCTATAAGACATGTACTTCTCTAATAATATCTCGGAGAACTGAGCCCATGCCAAAAGAGAAGATCCAGCTAGTATAGAATCCATATATCCTAGCCACTAATGTCAAGCAGCCAAGTCCAACTAAAATATGGTGTAATCCATACTTGGAGTCTCAATAAGGCCCAAATTATAGATCCTATCCTCATAAGCAATCAGAAACTCATATGGATCCTCTCCTGAAGCATATGAGTTTTTGATTGCTCATACACAATCTAACCAAAATCTTCTTCTCCTAAATAGACATAGCGGGATTGGAAACCACTGACTGAGCAACTGCCATCTAAGCAACTATTGGCATAGGAGGGAACTCAACTTTAGGAGCCACAGCTATAGGCTGTGCCCCCGCCTTTATACCACTCTGATCTGTAGATTGTGCACCATCAGATGGCGCACCACCAACTATCCCCAAAATATAAGACAAAGTATCTCTAAGCACTAGAAAAGAAATAAACCCTGATAGATCCTAAGCTGGTCCCTGTCCCACCGCTGGCTGAGGCAAAAGAATATTGGGCTTAAGAGCATGAATAGGGTATGGTGGAGGACCGCTATCCTAGCCCTTAGCCGGGGACAAATCATTAAGCTTCCATAACCTCTTGTTTATTTACAAATAGGGGTAGTATCTCTAAGCTTGGTCTTGGGACCCTCATCTCATGTAGAGGTAGCACATGTCCTAACCATCTGTGAAAGAGTAAGGTCAAAAGAATATTTTATAAAGCAACTCAAACTCTTAACCTAAAATAGTGAAAGAAGTGAAGAACTCCTAAGTATGTCCCATAGCCTCCCAAAGATAGAAAATACCCATTATAATTCTAATTTGCAGGACACCACTAGATACTTGCTCTGTACCAACAATATCGATGAAAGCTACGCTTTAATACTAACTTGTTATGATCCGATTTATGAGTTATGATGGAACCTACCTTATCCCACTAGTAGGTAAGACAAACCATAACCCAAAGTTAACTCAATGGGTTAACTTGGTGGAAAATTGCCAACATAGGCAGAAATTAACAACACCACTTCAAAGTAACCAAAGTATTTTAAAAAGATAAAAGATAGTTAATAAATAGAAAATCATTCCATGACCCGATATAGCCAGTACAAGAGTATCTAGTAATAATACAACTCAAATATCTAAAATAGTCAACAACATCTGTCTCAAAATAAAAGACAGAATATGAAAGATAGAAGGAAATGGGTGAATTTGACTCTAAGAGCTCACCTTATCTCAAGATATCAACACAACATAAACGTTGATCAACCGCGGTAACTAGTACTCATATCTGCACCAAAAAGGTACAAAAGTGTAGTATGAGTACTAAAACCATGGGTAGTCAGTAGGCATCATCGGCTGGCTGAGCTAAATCATGATATAAGTATAATAAAATATGAGATAACATAACTAAGACAAGGTAGAGATGAACTTGAATCAACTCCAACATCTCTGTGCATAAATAAGTACATAAACAAGAATAACAACATAACATAAGGTATCAACACATGAAAACATAACTACAGAATTAATCCTCATATGCTAATTAGTGCGGAAAAATAAATAACCTATCACATGCCCCCATAAGCTGTATGGTACAAACAAAATAGAGTAATCTACGATCGTCATTTACCAACTTTCATAGTTAAAGTAGAATTCATCCATGCCAATTCACACTATAACCATCGATTTTCCATAGTTTCTATTTATCAATAAATCAAAGTATCACTAGAATACATTCATATCATGCTCTATTATAACCATTTTCTTATTTCATACTTAGCTAGCATCACTATTGTCAATCTCACCCCCAATATCGTCATATCATAATAAGTATATCATCATAAGATAGTACGCATATCAAAAATCAAAATAGTATAGATATCCAATAATATACTCATAAATATCATCATCGATATCATCCTCCATATCATCACCAATATCATCATCATCGTCAATAACATATCCATCCTCCAGACTTATGTTAGGTATAAATAATTGATATCATCGTTATTATCCAGACTTTAATTGGTATTTATATAATTCATAACATAAGTAATGTTCAAACTTGAGCCGGTAATCATATTGTCATTATTATTGTCAATCGAATAGTCATTAGTCAATTCAAGAGAAAAATTGCTAGTATAGTAACTAATAGCATAATAAATAGTATAATTGCTAATATAGTCAATAAGCATGTTCTTTGGCATGAACAATATCATGATTGCTAATATAATATATAAGCATGGCTGCTAATGTAGTTGATATAATTATTTCTAATTTAGTAAATAACATACCTAGTGGACCAATCAATAGCCTAATCAATGGCTTAATCAATATCATAATAAAGGGCTTATGCAATAGCATTTTTAATGGTTAATTATTAGTTTAATCGATAATCTATTTGTAGCATAATTGATAACTTATTTATAGCATAACCAATAAGCATTACATACAACATCAACCCATCATGGAAATCAATACCAAGATGTCTTAATATCACCACAATCAACCCTTTCTAGATGTGTAGAAGCATATAAAAGGTCTTCAATAACTATCATAAGTTTTGGCCTAAAGGTGGGTCGAAGAGTCCACTTCTAAACCTCCAAAATACTTTACCAAGAAAAATATACCCCAGACTAGGCTAAGATATCTAAATCCCCTATTATATATTGAATAAACCAAAACTAGATCTAGGATAGCAATTCCTCCCAATATAGAGCAACTAAGTCAATTCCACCTAAGGTAATGGCAATTTAGGTAAGTTTCATTCTAAACTCAAGTGACTAATGAAATCTCCTTATTAATTGAGTAACTAAGGTATTTCCATCCTAAACAAGAACCAGAAAGTCAAATTCAACTAAGGTAAGACTAACTAGGCTAATTATGCTCAAAATGGCATCCAAAATAGCCTTAATAGTCCAACTAGCCCAAGAAATACAATTTGTCACACCAATACCTAAAACCCATTCCAAATCTAACATAATATCATTAACATAGTATGAATGATCTCAATCTAATAAGGGGTAAAGTCTAGTCTACCTGGACACCGAAGAAAGCTCAAAAGATATGCTAAATCACTATTTTTCTTTTTGAGAAGCTTTTGAAATAGGCTACGCTATCAAAACCACATTCTATTCATTAATACAAGAATAATGATACCCATAATTCACTAATTTGATTTGGGTCCAAAAATCACCTAAACTCCTGTGTGAGTTCAACTTACAAAAAAATTATGCTTCTGAAATTAACCCAATGTTCCCTCATGTTTAAAGAGTCATTGCCCTAAAAAATAGGTGAATTTCAAGCTCATTTGGGGCTAAAATCAAGCCTCCAATGTTTGGGAATTTTTGAACAAGAAATGGGAAATTCTACCATGAAAAGGGTGATATCTTACCACAAACCGAAAGATACTTTCATAAACAAGTGTTAGTCAAGCTCCCAAATAAACCTTAAGCTTCAATTTCAAGCAATTTTACCATTTAGGGTTTTAGTATCTTGAAAATAGATAAAGGAATGGGAAAATTGGAGAAAAAAGGATTAGTTATACCCATACCAGGTTTTCAAGTGTCACTATCATGACCCAAAACCCATAATCATGATTTGACAATGTAAATCATATGTCACTATTGCGATATATGGCCATCGCGAACGCGCTTTTTGCTACAGGGTAAATCCCACTTTGAAATTGCAATTTACATGTTGCGATCATAATTTGTGAGTAAAACTCACTTGGTGATCGTTATTTATAGCCTACGATTATGGTTGCACCAGAAAACCTGGTGCTTTTGATTTTTTAAGTTTTGAATAGACTTCGACCGGGTGCTCAAGATTCATTCAAAATCTCATGTGAGTAAACAAACTATGCTACCATACCAAATTTTATATGTTGGATACGATGGATCTATTAAAATTTCCATCTGTGGTTGTTTTGATAAAATGTGGGTCCCACACCTAATTTCCAATTTCTTTATTTTTCGATTAATATGTCGAAATGATCCCGAGTGCCTCACGACCCAAACCAAAGATCGACCTAGCCTAAAATTTATATTATGAAGCTTTGGTACAGTCAGAATTTGCATTCAAGGTTGTATAAATAAAGTTTTTGCCCGATGGCCATTTGTAACTAGTAAAGACTTTAAAATAGGCAAATAACACTAAAACCCAAATGAACTGCTTGGTAGTCATAATGCCCATTCCAATAAGTCATAAATGACTTAAGGTAGCTATAAAGAATGTCTAATGGAAAAAATAAGCAAAATATGTAAAATTACCCGAAGGGTCATTACACTACAGTATGTGTTTAGTAAGAAAGATCAAAATCTTTGTTAGAAGAGATGGCTAGAGTTGTTGAAGGATTATGATATGTATGGTTTGTTCTATTTCAGTAAATACAATGCTATATATGACACTCTTCGTATATTATCTATAAAAATTTCTACTCATACAGGAGATGAGAAAAAAATTTAGTCCGTGAGGTTCACCAGCTTATTAGATTGGGAGTTCAGTTGGTCGATTCAGTAGAAAATAGTATTTTGGTTTAGAATGGTTCAAAATACTCATTGGTATATGAGGTAAAATAAAATCAAGATAGTGATCCTTTTTTTCTTAGGTTGAAAGAAATGGTCCAGAATCAGAATATTGAGGTTTCTTCCTAATGGGGAGATGGTGTTCTTCGTTGTCAGGGTGGACTATCTATTTTAGATATAGATCACTTAAGACTGCAAATGCTAGTAGATGCTCACAGTTTTTGATAATATTCACTCTGAATACACTAAGATATACTTTGATTTATGGAAAGTGTATTGGCGGAATGACGTAAAGAAGGATATCATGGAATTGTGGCTAAGTGTGAATTACCAACACGTTAAGGTTGAGCTCTAGAGACTTGGTGGTATACTTTAGGATATTAGTGTTCCTACTTAGAAGTGGGAGGTGGTGAATATGGGCTTTATTATAGGGTTACCTCATACTCATCGACAACATTATTCTATTTGGGTTATCATGGTCTAAATAAATATGTCAGCCCATTTTCCTCCAGTTACCACTTTATATTAAATTGAGGACTATGCTAAACTATATGTGAGGGATTTGGTGAAATTTCATAATGTCTTTTTGACTATCATTTCAGATAGAGGTACTCAATTTACCTCTCAATTTTGGAATATGTTTTAGAAGTGTCTTTTTACCCTTAGTACAAATTTTCACCCGCAGATAGATGGTCAGGTAGAGCGAACCATTCATACCTTAGAGGACATATTTATAATGTGTATGATCGATTTCAAAGGTAGTAGGGATGACCATTTGCCTTTGATTGAGTTTGATTATAATAACAACTATCACTTTAATATTCTGATATCCTCATTTGATGCACTTTATGGTTGAAGGTGTAGATCACCTATTAATTGGTTTAAAGTTGGTAAAGCTACACTAATAGGGCCATCTTAAGTTTGAGGCTATAAACAAAGTTCAACTAACTAAAAAAGGCTAAAAATAGGTCAGAGTCTTCAGAAGTCCTATGCAAATATAAGAAGAAGGGAGCTTGAGTTTGCTATTGGTGATTTGGTATACTTGAAAGTTTCACCAGTAAAAGGAGTGAAGATATTTGGTTAGAATAGAAAGCTCATTACCTACTATGTCTGTCTTTAAGATTGTGGGTCATTTTGGAAATGCAGCCTATAAGTTCGATTTTTCTGCAAACTTAGAATTAGTGCATCCAGTCTTCCATGTTTTCTTGTTAAAGAAATACATTAGTTGTGCTACATCAATTTTTCCTTTATAGATTGTGGGTATAAAAGATAGTCTCTCTGATGAATAGGTCCCGCTTGAGATCTTTGACCTTCAAGTTCGTAAGTTGAGAAATATGAAGGTTGCTTTGGTAAAGGTTCTTTGGAAAAAATAGTCAGTTAAGGGAGCTACTTGTGAAGTAGAGGAAGATATGATGACCAAGTACCCCCATCCTTTCTCTTCAAACTCAGCTCAGCTTGAGGTTATAGTTTCCCTTAATTAATTAGTTCTTTCTGTCTCATGTCACCCAATCATTCCTATGTTATAACACATATTCATGAATTCGGTTTAGTTTATGGTTCAGTTATAGACTCAATATCATTTCTGTATTAGGATCTTATAGATTCAATGTTGGGATTACAACTCTTTCCCTATTATTTTAGTTTAGTAATTTTCCATTTGGGGATGAATAACCTGAAGGGGGAGACATTGTAACACTCTGAAAATTCAAGCAAAGATTAGAACCATGCTTCAGTACATGTAGGGTCAAAGATCATATTTTTTTGTAAGGAAATTGCTTTAGACATGTATTAAGGCCACAAGTAACTCTTGTCTCTTGGCTAAGTCAAAACCTTCGTTACCGATAATTTCTTGAGAAGAATCTTGTTGTAGTCATCTTCAAAAAATAATAACTCCTATATTTTGAAGTATTTTTGAGCTCAAGACCCGTAAAATGATATATATATATTAATTATTTATCTAGCGTATCTAGTTTCTCCTTAATTTGATATTAGAGTAAAAAATTATGGCCATTTTTGTAAGCACTATCCAACAGTGAGATGTCATGAGACAAATCATAAATGTGGTTACATTATAAGGCCGTACAATGGTATTATCTGGTTGTAACATCCAAAAAATATAATACTTTACAAGTATACCTTCCAACCACAAGAGGGAACAACGAGACGTGCTCTGAAACCACGATCTTAGGTAAGATCATCAGCCCAAAAGATGATCCGATTTGAATCTACAATCTACGACCCAAAGTAAATCATCGGTGTGTCACTAAATCGTACCAAGGATCATCTAATCATATTTAGAGAACCTCCAGTTCATCCTCCAAATCATGGACACCACCCACGATCGTAGGTTGATCTGGTGATCATGGGATGATCCAAACGACTCACTCTACAACTTTTTAGTTACATATTTAAAAGGGCACATACGTCTTTTACTATATTTTAACATAAAAAATATGTCATCTAAGTTAGTTAAAGGCTGATTATTAAGGTTAATTTTAACCTAAGCACTCATTACTAAAAAAATATTTGACACTTAATTTAACACACAGAAAAGAGGCAATTTCTTTCCCCAAGGCAAAGCTAGGGTTCATCTTCTTCAAGCTTTAAATTTCAAGGATTTATATAGGGTTCGCATCTCCAAGTATGTGGAATTTTATCATGGATTTTCTTTCATCCCTTCAGTCACAAAGTTAACTCAATTTCTTATTTTAGTCCCTTATTCAAAACTTAGGGGTCATGAATGTTACAAATTCCCTTATATCTTAGTCCCTTGGTATTATTGAGTTCTAATACATATTTTACCATTAATTTTAGTACCATTACATGTTCATGATCACAAACCTTTATTATAGTGTGAAATCCATGATTATGTACTTGAGTTATTAAATTCTTTAAATTCACTCAGTTTATAAAATTGTCATAATAGTTGCATTGTTCTGAGATGGCGGGTTATGAAACTCCAATGACCTAGGATATCATGCATTGTCAGTTAAATACTTATTCTTTTAGTCTTCATGACTTATAATGCTTTCTAATAAAGCATTTGCCTTTCAGTTTATGAATATTAATATTGTTGAGTATTTCAGTATATAAGTTTACTTTCAGCTAGGAGTAGTACTTAGCACCGAGAGTAAACGAGTATAGATAACTTAAGTCCTAGAATTACGTTGCAACCATAGGTTGACATTATAGTCATTTGGACATTAGATTAATGGATCCACATCATCCCGTGTTCGTACTCGTGGTAAGGGACTGGACACTATCCAACTAGGGTTACTAGTTGGGCCCTATTTATCTCAGATAAGATATGTCGATTAATAGTATCTCCCACAGTTCAGTCTCATACCTCACATGACCTTACATTCAGTTGTTTTGGTACATTATATTGTTTTATGATTATTATCCGATTATTGCATCAATCTATAATTTTTAGTTCATGTTTATATTCTCTTGTTGTTTTTAATATTCTTAGCTTACATAGCGTAGTGCATATCTCACATGCTCAGTATATTCAAAATACAAACTACATACCTCTCTTTGCGCTATATTATCTTATAATATAGGTCCAAATTCTCAACATTCAGACAAAGCATAGTACGATCCCCTACCATAGCAACAGTAGTACGTTGGTGAATCCATATCATTCATGGACTAGTATAAGTATTTTATTTTTTTACTATTTTAGTTATAGATAGTTAGAGTTAGCTGGGGGATTTTCCAAGAAACTCATCTTATTTGGAGACTTTTAAACAGTCAGATAGATTATGTTTTCAACTTCATGGTTTTAACTCAGATATTTTTATTGATTTGATCACTACTATCTCATCCAGTATTGCTTCTGCATAGTGTTACATTAGTTATTTCAGTATTCTTAGTGCTATGGTAGGCTGATGGTTAGCTTGGGGCCACTAGTGACTCTAAGAACTGTGTTGCAACTAGGGGATAAGCCCAAGTTATGATATAGTAAAGAGAGAAAAATATCGCAACAATCACAGCATATGATTTCAAATAGTGAGTGTTACAAACTCTGTGAATTCTTTAAATTTTCCTTGCGAATCTTCATAAACTTGATCTTTATTTATACTTGATTCAAGGTGCTTGAATCTTGATCCTGAATTCGGTGTTTTTGATCTTTATTTGTATTTGAAATAAAAGGCGTTTGAACTTGATCTTGAATCTTCATCTTTATCTCCTAGAGCCTGTAGAGAAATTTATGATATTTGATCCACGAGCTCTCTCTAGCATTTTTTTTTTGAGTTTTGGTGTCTTTTCAATATTATGAAGATTCATATTTATAATTGTGGGATGGATTAACTATAGCAAAGACAAACTCCTTTCAACCAATAAGATTGAAGTGACATGGCCATATTTGATTGGTTGGAACATGTCACTTGTACATGTGACATATTTTATAATGACCTAAATTTATGAATTTTCCATCTCTATGTGTTTTAACTATTTTTTCCCTTCCTTTAGTTTTCATAAATTAATTTTGAGGTTTAGAGCTTGTTGGCACAATTTTTTATGCGATAGAGAATGAGTTGTGCAAATTTATGTTTTTTAGAGGCTTGAGAAGCCATATGGTTAACTTTAGTCAACATTTGTTGTTATTCATATTAGATGGCCAAATAGACTATGCCACCAGATCTAGAAAGTCAAATTTGAGTTATTAATGAGGTTGGTTTAATTTTAAAACTTTTATATCTCATTTCAACTCTACATTTAGAAAATAGTGATATAGGGTCTCATGAGTTAAAATTATTTATAATGATCTTCTTTTGAAAATATGACGTCGCCATTGAGTACTGAACATTATAATTAGCCTAGTGAAATATATGATTTACTTATGTTGGATTCTAAATGAATGTCGAGGGTCTATTCCGAACATTCTAAACCATTTTAGTTGGTGCACTGTTGATATATGTTTCATGGATACTTCTTTGTAAATGAGGGCTCTTGACTGCAAATATGGAGTAAGAATTCACCCTTCATTATTATTTTAAGGTGGTGGCTACGATAAAAAAGGGAAATAGGGTTCTTCTTTGCGAATGCGATGAGGCTGTCAATAATGTAAAGACCTGATTCATCGACCTTCGTAATTGCAAAGGCTAATTTAATGGCCTAGTCTATGTTGACCTTCAAGTTGGCTACATTCATGAGGTACTGCTCATTGAACAATAAAAATACTCCATTTTTGCAATTTTACTGCATCTTTGAACCTCCAAGCTTTGGGAAAGATAATTTTCAAGGATTTCAACAATGATTTTCATATGGGTAACTTCAAAACTAATAATCCCACAATTTCTCAAAATATCTTTAAATCATGATTTAAGGTGGAAAATTGGTTTTACTGATAAAGTTTTTAAAAGATTTTTCTTTGTTTTGGACCACGATTTTAACCCATTTTTGTGTGTTTTTTATCCTATAGACTTCTTTAACCTTGGAGAATGTGCTTTTGAAATAAAATTCTAGTTTTACTCTTTTCATTTTGCACTCATTTTTGAACCCATTTTTGACCCAGTCCGAATATGGGCAATATGGGTATCTTAGATTTCTATGTAAATGCTATATTTGAATGTTGTAGATGGTTTTGAGGCCATTTGTGAGGGGAATACTCCATGTTATAGCAATTTAGACTGGAATTGCATTATTTTGAGTTGGTTGTGGCTTAAATTCTTTCAGATTGAGATGGATAGTTAATGAATAAGTAAAGCACACTATGGGATAGGGAGTATAACTATGGGATTTAATTTTCAAGATTAGTTTTTACTATTGTATGCCTATGAGTGGGGCTTATATTTTATTGTGGTTGATTTGTGATATCTAATATTGTATTTTAACAGTGTGGTAGCTTTATTTGACATTAGTAGCCTTATCTGTGCATCTAAATGCCTTTATTCTAGATATGATACCTATGCGGGGGCTTATTTTTCTAATTTAGGCCTTAATTAAGCATTTTTGCCTATGTCTAGATAAATTACCTGAGTTAGGAGTTGATATGATATTAATGACATCCTGCATGCATACTTATTAAGATGGGGCCTAATTAGAGTTGATAATCTTGAATTATGGATATATTGAGTTGATTTCAAGGCTCACTTGTACATATATTTCATGTTGTATGGATTGGATATCATCATTTGAGTTGATTGTGAGTGTTTTATCCTAATTTCATATATATACATTCATGAGATACTGATACTACTAGGAAATATTATTTTTAAAAGAAAATAAGGCACCTTAATGAAAATCCTTCAGTGAACACAAACTGGAGATGAGAATTGAGATTAAGATTGAGATGAGATACAAAGATATACAAAAAGTCATGCGACGACTTTCATCCTTCATCTCATTGTCATTGCATTGCATTGCATTTACATTTGCATCTTGCCTATTTCTCTTAGTTTCCTTGACTTATGTTTGGTTTGTGTAGCTCTCCTTTACATCTGCATTCCTGTTGATTTTGTGTACTTGTAAGTATATTAGAACCATTATTGGAGATGGTGTGAGCTACCGTTAGGGACCTTTTTATTTGTAGGTGACATGCTCATAGAATATTTTACTTATCTTATTTTCTGCTTTGTTTGGTAGGCCTATGATACCTACTGAATATAAGTCGGCCGTACTCATCCCTACTATTTCTTTTTGATATATATCCTAGAGAGAGTGCAGCTCACGGAGGATGATTTCATGCAGTGGTGTTGGTGACACTTCGAGGTACTGGACACTCTAGGCCTACCAGAGTCGACTCTATGCCTCTTTTATGTTTAAGTTGATTTTATTCCTATTTTAGAGATAGACTATTTCAGTTTTGCAAATTGTATTAGATGCACTTATGTTGTGATACCATATTTTGAGATTGAATTTTATGGATTTTCTTTCATGTTCTGCAGTAATTATAGTTCATGTTGGGCTTGACATTATTCTAGAAGTCTTTCCTGGGTGTTTATTACTGTATTGGTGTATTTCTATTAGTTTGAGTAATTGGCTTACTTATTAAGGTTTGGCTATGATAAGTGCCATCATAACCCATTTTGGGCCATGACATATTTTCATTGGCTTTGGATTTAGTTTGGCATGCTATGTCATTTTTTACATGTGGTATGATTCTATTGGCTCTTTCATTTAACTAAGGGTGCCATATCATTTGGCATGTAACACTAAATTTGTCATTTAAAATAAGATGACATCTTGCGGTCAACAACATAGACTCATCATTTGTAGCACACTTAGATGGACTAACCCAATACAAATTGGACTTTAATTAAAGAGGTTAGGACAAAAATAATAATTTATCTAAAAATAATTCCACACCAATAGCCAATAGAATTCTAATGTCTAGTCATTCATTTATCTGTACTGCATTCTTTTTCTTTTGGCTATTTAATTTAAAAAACATTTGCTGCTCTATTTTTTTAAATCTAGACTTCTACTTTTTTTAACAGTAAAATATTATTTGCAGTTTTTCTCCCCCCACCCCAATAGAGTGGATATACTTAGAATAGAACAAAGTTAATGCAATGTAACCCTTCACATTTACATTTTTTTTAGAATTTATGTATAATTAATGTATAATTAATATAACACAATGATTAGGATGTCTCTAAATGTATTGGAGTGCGTTGGATAAAGTGGAGGCTCGCCTCGGAAGTGTTGTGTGATAAGAAGGTGCCCCTTAAGCTTAAAGGCAAATACTCCAGAGTGGCAGTCCGTCCGACCATGTTGTATGGAGTGGAGTGTTGGCCAGTCAAGAACTCCCACATTAAAAAATGAAGGTGACGGAAATAAGAATGCTGTGTTAGATGTGTAGGATTACTAGAGGGGATAAAGTTAGAAATGAGATTATTCGGGAGAAGGTGGGAGTGGCTTCGGTGGAGGAGAAGATGCGAGAAGAAAGACTGAGATGGTTTGGGCATATGATGAGGAGGAGCATGGATACCCCAGTTCGTAGGTGTGAGAGGCTAGCCTTAGACGAATTTAGAAGGAGTAGAGGTAGGTCGAAGAAATACTGGAGGGAGAAGATTAGACATGACATGGAGCAGCTTCAGCTTACTGAGGACATGACCCTAGATAGGAAGGTGTGGAGGTCGCGGATAAGGATAGAAGTCTAGTGTGGATGTGTGAGTTATAGCTAGTAGTTAGGAGAGCCCTTGTGTAGCAGAGTGAGTAATCCTAGGACTGGGTCCATAGGTAGGAGGCTCTAGCCCGGAGAGTTTGGGTGGGGTAGGTGCCTTTGGGCTTGTGAGTGTATGTTACTGCTAGGTGGGTGTCCTATTTCGTATTTATTACTTCCTATTTTGTATTGCATTATGCTCGTATTTCTTTTATTTCGTATTTGTCTGATCTCTATTTGTATTATTCCTCGTTCATTAGTTATGTCATGCCATCCATCATGCTTCATGTTCATTATGACCTTGTTTACTATTCTTTGTCCTGAGCCGGGGGTCTATCAGAAACAACCTCTCTGCTTCTTCGGAGGTAGCGGTATGGACTGCGTACATTTTACCCTCCCCAGACCCCATTTTGTGGGAATACACTGGGTTTGTTGTTGTTATTGTTGTTGTTGTTGTATATTTATAAAATATAGGAAAAGGGTCATATTTGCCCTAAGTAATACTCTTTGGTTATATTTGCCTGTAACATCTAACTTTGGACTCATATTTACCCTTTAGTTGTTAAGTGTTATTGTCAATATTTTTATTATCTTACTTGACGTCTACGTGGTGCCTACATGATGTATACATGGAGACATTATATATTTACATATACACTACACTTGAATTTTTTTCCTAATTTTGTTATTATAACCCATCCCACATCAATACTCACTCATCTAATTTTCATCTAATTTATATTAGATTTGTTGTATCATTGTTTGCGTGTTTTAACTTTCAACCGGTTCATGGATATTAGTCAATAATGGTGTTTCTTTCTTTAGATGTCAAAATATCCCAATAAAGTTATCTGTCTATCATGTTGTTATGATGGATTACTATTAGTAGTCTTGTATCCAGTTATTTATACCAAGAACAATACTAAAAAAATCAAAAAATGACGAACAACGTCGCTCCAGAAAGTGACTTGTTCATCACATTTTCAATTTATTTTAAGCTTTATTTATTTTTTACTAGAAACAATAGACAACTTCTCAATATCCGTCGCTTTTTCCGTGGATTATTTTGTGATAATATCAATACATAATAAATATATTTTTTATAAATAAAATGGACATCATCAATATTATTTAAAAATAATCAATTTTAGGTAAAAGAACTTTTCCATCGCTTTATTCTATTTATAAATTCATATTTATTTTTTAAGAAAAGCGATGAACAACGTCTCAAAATCCGTTGCTTTTTCACGGATTTTTGAACACAAAAAATTAATAAATAATTTATAATTAATTTTTTATAAATACGATAGAGAACGACTCTTTTACTAAAAATAAATAAAAAATTAATTTTATGAAAATGACATTGTCTGGCCTTTTTTGATATTTTTAATTTTAATAAATAAATAATTATTATGTTTTAAAAAATTAAATTATATATAGTTTTAAAAAAAAACGACGGACAGGGTCGCTTTTCTTTTGGCCAAATTTTAGTCAATAGATTATTTGGAAACCCTCTTATTTTCCCTCCTCTCCTCTCTTTTCCTTACTTTCTCTTCTCTCTTTCTCTTTCTCCCCTCCACTTTTCTCCTCTGCTGTCACCACTCATGTTGTCGCCGTTGTTGGTCGCTGGCGATGCTGGTAAGCTCACTCTTCTTCAACTTTAAAGTAAGCATTACCTTAAACAGAATTAATATTATCTTAAAAAAGCAAATGTAAGTCCAAATCTCTTTTGGATTATGACTTCTATTTCATCCAGAAGTCTGATTATGGATAAAGTTATTTCGATGGTGTTCATTAATAGGAAAATTTGAATGGAGTGTAAAGCCTATATAGTAGCCAAATTTGAGAACGATTAGAAAATAATAAATATTTCCTAAGTAAAATATAAACAGGACTGTAGTCCTACATCTATCAACTTCAACCGACGCTGCATATTTTCAGTGACTAAAAAAAGTAAGAAAAACCAACTTAAACCTAGATCTACCGACGATTTCTCTTCTTCTCTATCGATGACTTCTTCTGGCATTGCCGCCGACACCGACACATTTTTGGTGCCTCATTTATGTCAACCCATTTCTAGCGACTAAAAGAAAAAGAAAGAAAAAGCCAACGATGACCTATCTATCGCCGATCCCATCACCGGTGATGTTGTAAAGTGTCAATCTCACTTCAAATATCTCTCTTTTCTCTTCTTTCTTTATTTCTAAACTCTTGTAGGTACATGTTCATATCTGGCACACCTTCTTCGGCAGCGACAACACGATTTCGGTGACCAATTTCTGCTATAAATTGCCAGAATTCAGAGAATCGACTAAGTAACTAGACCTAACTTTGATCAGTTGCACTCACTCCATCTCTTCTAATCGTGTGTATATCTTTCTTAGTTCTAGCAACTGCTACGTCTGTCTTATTTATTATTCCTATTTCAATTCCTTTTTTTCGCCATGCCTTGGCTGACTATCTTATCTATAGGTGACAATTTACTTGTTTAATATTACTTATTTATTTTTATATTTCATAATAGTGGTTATTATTGGGTGTGTTTTTAATTCTACTTGTGTTTTAGTCTTTTTGTTGTTCTTATTAGTTCTGTAGTGTCTGCCTGATAGTACCTTTTTCGATTTGCATTGTTGTCGAGGTTGTGTGTTCTTAATATTATTGGTTGGTGAAGTCTCTAGTTGTTGTGGTAGATGGGGTTGTCTTAGGGACATGTCTTCGGGTGGGGCTTGGGTTGGGGTCAGAGTCGTGATCTAGGGTGGGGTAAGGGACAGAAAGGGTAAAGGGGCTAAGGATGACTTTAGGTTGAGAGTAGGGTCGTGGAACATGGGGTCTTTATCGGATAAGTCAATAGAGCTAGTGAAAATTCTTAGGAAAAGGCGTATTAATATAGCTTATCTCCAAGAAACCAAATGGGTAGGTACTAAGGCAAAGCTAGTAGATGGTGATAAATTGTGGTACTCATGAAGCGTAAGGAACAAGAATGGTGTACGTATCCTAGTAGATGATCAGCTTAAGAAGCAAGTGGTAGAGGTTAAGAGGGTCAATGATAGGATGGTGTCAATTAAGCTAGTTATTGGAGAGTCCTCTTGGAATATTATTAGTGTGTATTCCCCACATATAGACTTGGATGAGGAAGAGAAAAATAGTTTTTGGGAGGCTTTGGATGAGATAATGTCATGACCCGATTCACATGTCGTGATGGCACCAACTAAAACCCACCAATAGGTAAGCCAACACCGTAACACGGAGCTAAGACAATGGGTTACTTCGGTAGAAATGCCCAATTGGGCCTACATACACGAACACAATCATAATCAACAGTGTTCCATTAAGAGAAGACAATCAGAATATGGATACCAATCCCACGACCTAGTAATATCAGTACAAGGGCATCTAAGTTTGATAATAGAAAATACAACTCATAAGTCTAAAATAGTCAATACATCCATCTAGAAGACAAAAGATTGAACAAGGATAGAGTTAAACGAGCGACTTGAAACTCTAAGAGCTCACCCTATCCCTGAAAGATCAATTTTGCACGATTTCAACTCAGCGAAAGCAACTAGTACTCGGGTCTGCACCAAAAAGGTACAAAAGTTTGTATGAGTACCTAAACAATGGGTACTCAGTAGGCATCATCGGCCGACTGAACTAAATTATGATATAAAGATGATATAAAGCAAGACAATATCACAAAGTCAAGGTATAAAATCAAACCTAAATCATCTTCATCATCACTGTATAAAATAAATGATCAACTAGAACAATAGTACGACATCTCATATCAATATATGCCAATGCCGTCATATATAATGAGTAATTGATTCGGAAGCATATAATGACACTAATACAATTACAACCATAATAATACCAAGTAAACACACGTACATCCATTAGAGCATAAAGTAAAAGAACTCACCACGGTGTCCCACACCACTAGGGAATACACCCAAAAGAACATAAAGTAAAGAACCCATCACGACATCCCATATCACCGGAGAGTGCATCAAAAGATCAATTCATCAACGTATATAAATATATATAACCAACTTCTCATTATCCAAGGTTTACCACATTTCACACCAACGGTCATTTTCCAACATTCATAATCCTCATCATTTATCAATATTGAATAACATTTACCAAAGTACTCATAACCATAATCATATAACCATTTAGAAGTCTATCTCATCGATATACTCAATCTAGGCACTACTATTAACTAACCAATACTCAATATTAAACAACTAATTCACTAGTCATTAAGGACCTCTAGTTATTAGTCCAGCTTGTTGTTTACATAATCTTGATTGACGGGATAGTAACTAACCTTTATTCCCTAATTAACCAACATCCAGCATCTAGTCGAGGTTCACTATTTGACCATAGGCGCATTTAAAAAATACACATTTCTAATCATCATAGTAGCACTAATCACCATATAGAAAAATCCACAAACTTTTGTTATACTCTTATATATATAACCATTAACATCTATTAGCATCATTAATATACAAATCCCCAATAAATGTCTAATCTACATCATAACTTAGTCATCAATTTCATTAATCATCACCCATGCTAACCTATTTTAATCATTAGCCACATAACAACCAAATTTGCTAATTACCAGATTTCAACCAAACAAGGTTCACTAACTAGAATTCTTGACTTCAAGCCATCAAATAAGATAGTTACTTAGTAGTCAACTAGTCACCACATAACTCCCTTAATAAACAATATACCTTAATTAATCCACTCATCCAATGCTATCTAAACTCACTAGGTGAATCCTCAAATGCCACACAATATTCCGTTTACCAACTTGTCCTAATCCATTATTCAGCATGTACTACTTCTACTCACTATTCATCACTAGAAAGAACTACACCTCTTAACAAGTAATTAGTATAGAAGAATTATAACTAACATCCCAAGAGTAACATTATACCTTCAAAGCACATATAGTTGTAATCATATAAAAGCATAATCATGCATAAACATATATACACATTCTTACCATATATAAAATCATTATATCCTCCTGACTTACCAGACATTATCATTACATCAATATATCATCCGGACATACCGGGCATCATCATAACATCAATATATCCTCCGGACTTATCGGGCATCATCATAACATCAATATACCCAATGGGCTTACCGGGCAACATCATACATATATAAGAAATTCAAACAATAGTAAATTCGAGCACCACAAGGGATTGAGTGAAAGAAAAGTAAGGAAAGACATATCATCCTACGTCATCATTCATTATCAACATAATATATTAATAGGTGCATGAACAAGTATATCCATATGGAATGAACACTCACTACTTTACCGGGATTAACATAATAACTAGCATGTTCAAGTATAAAGACTTAATTATATCTTCTATAATACCTCTTTATTAGCATGATTCACATTATTAGCACAAGAGAATTTTTAGCACAAACATTAGTTTAATGACTAGGCTTGATCACGATATGAGTAATGACATACTCCAAGGCCTATATGGTAATTTGATAAATGATTTAAGTAATAACATATTCATGGGTTCAATCTATAAGACAATTTGCTATACAGCTATCATCAATAATCTAGTAACCAATCATCCACATTATTTCTAGTACCAACATCATGAAAAAACAATTTATTGGGGTTAGTCATCATATTACCAAAGGAATATTCTATGAATTTAATGAGTATCTAGGTCACTGACATGACCCAAACCCCAGGACATATCGTATGGGTACCTTAAGCTTACATGAATCAGAGGTCGCCAAGATAATCCAACCCAAACATCTCGCCATACCATCGGAGTCAAAAGGACTCCAACTCACAAGTTAAGATAGTGGATATAATATCATAAATCAATATTTGATTCATAACAATACCTACTGCCAAGTTCACAGTTGTTTACAACACCTCTATACAAGGTCAAATCAATAAATGTATATGTCGGGACAAGCCCCTGACTATAGGCCAACCATATGTAAATGAGACTAAGTCTAAAGATAAGAGACCAAGAGATGAAGATCTTTCAAAGAAAGAAAGCAAAATAATTCAAGTCAAAGAACGGATTGCCTCAAACTACTAATCACTGCGCAGGTAAAGAAGAAGGTGCTCCAGGCCCTATGTTGCGTGAGGACATAGCATCCGGAGATGATTAGCGGTTGGAACGCTAGCATGTAACTCAAGGATAATTGATAAAATAATATCATCAATCATCAACAAGTCATTATATCACATTTCATCACGTTCATACACTTGTCCATACATATAGGTATATCACATACAAATCAAGATATCAAGGCTCATCATTAATCTCAAGATTTATTCATTAGACATGAAATAGATGACTCAAACCCTCTACCCTTTAGGATCAACAATGCTTATGAGGCATAGGATATTTAACCATATTCACATATCATATATACCAAGGACTCTAACCTTGTACACACGCATCAAGTATGGGACTCTAACCACATACACATTCATTATAGCAAGGGACTCTAACCACTTAGGGTTTTAGGAAGGGGAAATGAACAAAAGGTCCTTGGTTAAAGCTGAAAAAACTCACACATGCCGGGGTACGACTCCCCCATATAGTTCCTTGAGCAATTATAACCTAGGGTACGAGTGGTACCCTAACTCGTAACATAGGCTTCTACTATTCTAACCACACTATTATGGGTACAAGTGGGCACCATTGAGTCAAAACTAAGGGTACGACTCATGTCCCAATCATAAGCTTCATCAGTAATAAAGATAGTCAACTCGATTTGAGGCTTCACTCTATACGGTTAAGTAGCATACAACTCGTATGCATTAGTTACGACCAAGGGATGACCTTGTCGTATAAAAGACAATGTATTACCCTCATGGACTAATCAAGGTACTAAAGGGGAGGGGAAGAAGGGTATGAATAATGACCAAGGGTACGACTCAACCTCCAAGTCGTACCCAACTCAGAGATGCCAAAAGCTGTTGTTTTTCAAATGGTTCAAGATCTATGTGTTTCAATTCTCCCCCACTTTGGATCATTCATCCAAGAATGAAGGGTAAAGCAAGCATAAACACAAGTTAACAAATCAACATGCATCAAACCAACCCCTACACAAGTTAGAAACAAGTACATAACGAAGATGCAACACAACACATATCATTATCATCATCAATCAACCATTTCATTTTATTGGCCTTGGGACTCAAACCCATAGCTTATCAAATATTTACTTATTTCAGAACTTAGACACTTCAACCCATTGATTTTAAAATATATAAAGCAACTCAAGGTATTGGGGACTTTAACCCACCATTTACAAAGGCATGAATCAATTCGACATACTAGGGACTCAAACCCATTTAAACTCACAACAAGGATACACACATAATTTTTAAGCATTAGGGAATTGAACCCATAGTCTAACAAGACACAATTTATTCAAACTCGGGGATATTAACCCATTATCTCTCATAGAAATAAATCAAGGAGATTTAACATATACCTCCATCACAAACTTTTGAAATAGGAAATAAATGTGGGTACTTGGACATCATGTCCTCTTACGCCTCCCAAGTAGCTTCCTTGGACTTTTGGTTTCTCCATATAACCTTTACCGAAGACACTTCTTTGGTTTGTAACTAGTTTACTTATTGATCCAAGATCCTCACCGGTATATCCTTATAGGTCAAGGATTTCGAGATACCATTCTCTTCTGAGGGAACAACCACGGAAGGGTCACCCACACATTTCTGCAACATAGACACATAGAAAACCAGGTGAATAGAGTTCATACTAGGGGCAACTCCAACTCGTGGGAAACATTGCCAACCCTTTTCACAATCAAGTAATGACCAACATAGTGGAGACTAAGATTCCCCTTTTCCCCAAAATGTATCACTCCCTTTATGGGAGATACTTTCAAGAATACCCAATCACCCATGTTAAACTCTAAGTCCTTACGCTTCACATCTGTATAGGACTTTTGGCGACTTTGGGCAGTTTTCAATCTATAACGGATCACTTTCACCTTCTCTAAGGCTTGGTGAACTAAATTGGGCCTAAGTAACTTACCCTCGCCAACTTCATACTACCCAATAGGAGATCAATATCTCCTACCATACAATGCTTCAGAAGTCTCCATGTTAATACTAAAGTGGTAACTTTTATTACAGGCGAACTCAATCAAAAGAACGTTGCCATACCAACTACCGCCATAATTGATTAAACAAGCCCGCAACATACCCTCCAACGTTTGGATAGTTCTCTCCGCTTGACCATCCGTTTGCGGGTGGAATGCGGTACTTTGGAATACCTTAGTTCCCAAACCTCTTTAGAATGACTTCCAAAAGTGGGATGAAAATAGAGGACCACAATCTGAGATAATAGGCACTGGAGCACCGTGCGGCTTCACGATCTTTATAAGGTACAACTTAGCATAATCTTCTGTTGATTAATTAGTTCTCATGGGCAAGAAATGGGCGGACTTGGTCATTCTATCAACAATGACCCAAATAGAATCACATTGATTCTGGGATCTAGGAAGATTGGTAATGAAATCCATATTAATTGCCTCCCACTTCCACTCGGTTAACGAAATCTCTTTGTACAAACCCCCGGTCCTCATGTGCTCAACCTTTACTTGTTGACACACCATACATTTGGCCACAAAACTAGCGATAGCACGCTTTATATTGTTCCACCAATAGAACTCTCTAAGGTCATGATACATCTTGGTGGAACCAGGATGAATAACATAACGGGCTCCATGAACCTTGGCCATGACCCTTTCCATGAACCCATCAACGTTAGGAACATATACCTTACCTTGGTACATCAAGATACCATCACCACCAATCATAAAGTCCCCGACCTTGTATTGACCCACATTAATCTTGATTTTCATCAAGTCGGGATCCAATGCTTGCTTTTTCTTTATCTCAACAACATGAGACAATTGAGATACCAGATACACAAACACAACACCATCCTCAAAGTCTATAAGTCGAACTCCAAGATTCTCCAAATGGAAAATACCTTTTACTAACTCCCACTTATCCACATTAACGTGGGCCAAACTCCACATAGATAATCTACTAAGAGCATCGATGACTATAATCTCCTTACCGGGATGGTAATGAAGACTCATATCATATTCTTTCAATAGATCGAGCTTCCTTCTTTGCCAGAGATTCAACTCCTTTTAGGTAAACACATATTGGAGGCTCTTATGATTGGAAAAGATATCAACACGAACACCATATAAATAATGCCTCCAAATTTACTAAGCAAAGACCACGACTAAAAATTCTAAGTCATGGGTGGGATAGTTCTTTTCATGAACTTTCAGTTCCCTAGAAATGTAGGCCACCACCCTACCATGTTGCATCAATACACAACCAAGACCGATACGAGAAGCATCACAACAAACTACAAAACCATCACTACCCTCAGGCAAGGTCAAAACTAGAGCCGAAGTCAATTTGTCTTTCAAATTCTCGAAACTACCCTCACATGCATCAAACCACAAGAACTTAAACTTCTTTTGGGTCAACTTGGTCAACGAGGAATCTATAGTGGAGAAACTCTCCACAAACCATCTATAATAACCGACTAGACCTAAGAAGCTCTAAATATTGGTTAGGGTCATAGGTCTAGGCCACTTTTTAACCGCCATAATATTTTGGGGATCTACTATGATCCCTTCACTAGAGATAACATGACCAAAAAAAGCTACGACTTTCAACCAAAACTCGCTCTTGGAGAACTTAGCATAGAAACGATTATCCCTCAAAGTTTGTAATATGGCACAGAGGTGATCTACATGATCCATATCACTCTTAGAATACACTAAGATATCATCAATGAAGACAATGACAAACATATCCAAGAACGGATGGAAGACCCTATTTATCAAATCCATAAATACCGCCGGGGCATTGGTCAACCTAAAAGACATGACAAGAAACTCAGTGACCATACTGGGTCCTAAATGCAGTCGTAGGAATATCCGTATCGCTAATCTTAAGATGATGATAATCCAATCTAAGATCAATCTTAGAGAAACACTTCGCACCCTGAAGTTGGTCAAACAAATAATATATCCTGGGAAGGAGATATTTATTCTTTATGGTCACTTGTTCAACTGACGATAATCGATGAACATACGAAGGGAACCATTCTTTCTTGCACACGAATAGCACGGGAGTACCCCACAGAGACACACTAGGGCGGATAAAACCTTTATCTAAGAGATCCTTCAATTACTCCTTAAGTTCTTTTAGCTCCATCGGACTCATTCTATAAGGATTAATAGAGATTGGATGAGTGTTCGGAACAAGATTAATCCGAAAATCAATTTTCTATCGGATGGAACACCGGGAAGATCATGGGGGAATATTTCGGGAAACTTGTTCACTATGGGAACAGACTCTAGAGAAGGCTCTTCCAAATTAGAATCTCTAACTCAGACCAAATAATACAAGTAATTCGTTGTAATCAACTTTCAGGCTTTAAGATAAGAAATAAACCTTCATTTAGGCACTAAGGAACCACCTTATCATACAATGACCGTCTTATTAGGGAATTAAACATGACCTTACTGGTCCAATAATATAAGGAAGCATAGAAAGAGTGCAACCAATCCATTCAAAAAATAACATCAAAATCAATAATGTCTAACTCTATCAAGTCACGAGAGTATCTCTACCACCAACAGGTATCACACACCTCCTATAGACCCTTTTAAGAATCACAGGGTCTCCCACTGGGTTAGAGATAGAAAAAAGAACCGACAGAATCTTGGGACCAAAATAAAGATGCACGACCACATACGAGGTCATATAAGAAAGAGAGGATAATGGATCAAGCAAACAATACACATCACGGGAGAAAAGTCTCAACATACCTGTGACAACATCGAGAGACGCCTCAAAATCCTAATGAGTAGAAAGTGCATACAAGAGGTTCTGTCCCACACTGATGCCAGAAGCAGAAGTAGAAGTAGACGTAGCACTTTATGGTATGAGAGGAGGTGGAGTAGCAATAGGGGCCCTGTTGGCCCAAAGAACTACCAAAGAAGCGAAATCTTGCTACATGTGTGCAACCTGACCTTAATAAAAATAGTTGTCCCTCCTTTGCTCAAACTGACCCCGGTGACTCTGGCCACAAAATCTGCAAGGAGGACGGGGTAGAACCGACTGAGAACCACTAGTCTGGAATTGGGCACCTGATGCCCAGGACCCACCACTGAAATAAGACCGACAACTACCTGAAAACTTCAGGTAAGAAGAGAAAATACTAAATGAGGAGAACGAACCCACACTCTCCCACACTCTCCCACTCTTTTCGTGGGCACTTTCCACCATCTCCACCACCACTCTCAGACGACCTAATCTTTCTCTCTTACCTCTCACTAATCTTAACTTGCTTCTTTTCTTATCCTCTACTTATTGTATGTACAGAATCAACCTAGAGATATCCATGTTGTCAATTAACAACCTGCCTTGCTCTCAGACACTAACTCACAGGACAATTCTGAGACAAACTTGCGCATTCTAACCCTTTTGCTAGAAACCATCTCGGGAGCATACCTTGACAATTAATGGAATTTCAAGGCATACTCTATAACGAATATTCTCCCTTGCTTTAGGTTCAGGAACTCTTCTTCCTTATCGTCCCTCAACTCTTGAGGAAAGAAGCGATCAAGGAAAACCTCAGATAAATCCTCCCACAAAGCGTCACTAGAATCAACACCTCTAGCTAACTCCCAACCTTCGTACCATTGGTGCACGACATCCTTCAATCGGTAGGATGCAAACTCAACAGCCTTAATTTCCAAAGCGTGCATAATTCAGAAGATTTTCTCCATCACATCAACAAAGCCTTGAGGATCTTCCTCAACCTTTGTAATAGAGAACATGGGAGGGATCAACCTCATAAATTGGCCAACTTTTGTGGCCTATGAAGAAGCAGTAGCCGGAGCGCCACACTCCGCTTGAGAGGCTACCAACTGAGTTAAAAGGTTGATGGAGTGAGGAAACTCCGCATTAGTAGCATCCATTTGAGGGGATGAGTCAGGGTTGGTGGGTAAAGAAGGAACCCCATGAAGATGATCAGCTACCACAACCTTTGCTCTTGTTTGAACTCGTAAAGTTGGATGAGCTCCATCCAGAGGGCCCTTAGTCAGAGCAAAAGTGTTTGCTTGAGTCTCACATATCCTTTGAGGCATGATTTGAACGATAGCAAATGGAATCAGAGGAATTCAAGACCTTAGACTTTATTTCTTGAGATTGAAACACAACAAAAGGGAAACATTTATTTAAATATGTCATACCCTCCCTTTTATAAGTATGGCACGCTTCACACCCATAAAAGAAACTCTACTTGATACGGTATTATGAACACCCAACTTACTATGAACCTAGGCTCTGATACCAACTTTACATGACCTGAACCCCGATCCATGTTGTATGGGCACCTCAAACTCACATGAACCAAAGGTGGCCTCAATAACCTAACCCAAACGTCTCGCCATACCATCAGACTCGAAGGGACTCTAACTCACAAGTTAAAATAGCAGAAATAATATCATAAATTAATATTTGATTCATAATAATAACTATGCCCAAGTTCACAATTGTTCACAATATCTCTAGACAAGTTGTTGACTCATCAAGATTGGGACTCTAACCACATACACATTCATTATAGCAAGGGACTCTAACCACTTGCTCACACATTCAATGAGGCATAGGACTCTAACCACATGCTCACATATTTGGCCATAGGACTCTAACCTCATGCCCTAATTGATAGGGGACTCTAACCCTAAACCAATTCATTTAGAGAGGTACTTTGACCCCATGAGATCTCATTAAGCATGGGACTCTAACCGCATGCAACTTCATTAGGCAAGGGACTTTAACCTCAAGCTATCACAAACATCACAGTAAACATTGGGACTATAACCCTTTACTCATGCATCATCATCATTCAACACAATATTTAGAAACTTTAACCCCCTTAGCCAATTCCACATTCTACATGACCACATCTTATCTCAACCCACAATTTAAGTTCATTTTCATGTTTAGGGACTCTAACCCGTAATCAACCGTTAACCAAAAAAGTTATACATTATTAAATACATGGCTCATAATACCTTCAAAATATCATTCAACAATCATTCATACTCATTTGGGCCATTTCCCTAGCTCAACACATTGTCAACCTACAACTAGTCATTTTATGTAGATATTTTTACAAACACCTTAGGTGCATACCTCTAACAAGCCCATTATCATGGTAGAAATCATCAAGACTAGGGTTCCTCAAGACCCTCATGTTAAACAACATACAACAAGCTCCCACATATACAAGCTACCATCAATAATATTTATCAAAACATATATAAGCAAGAATCATTATTATTCATTATTGGGTAACAAATCCCTATTCATTTGATTAAAAACCACCATGTACACTTACTAATCCAAGTGTGAAATACATGGACTGATCAAAGTACAAAAGGAGAGGAGAAGAGGGGTACAAATAGTGACTAAGGGTTCGACTCAAGATCCAATTGTACCCAACTCAGAGACACCAAAAGTTCTTGTTTTTCAAATGTTTCAATGTCTAGGTGTTTTAGTCACTAATGAAACTACATAGTCCAAGCTTAAGGAGGGTCAAGTTTAGCTTCTTATAACCCAAATTTACTCCTTAATACTAACTTCTAGTTAGGATTAAGATATGCCATCCAATTCATGTCTTAGAGGTTTATCAATCCACACTTGTTCTATGGTACGATTCTTTCTCAAGTGTTACTCTTAATTCATCCAAAGCTACTAGGGAAATTTCCACAACTATACACAACTAAGGTCAACTTACTATTAAACATGAGTGACATGGTCACTCCTATCTAACTAGAGCAACAAGAGCATTCTGAGGTTATTCATGAGATGACAAGTCCAACTAACCAAGTTTCTAGACTATAAATCAAGTATCACACTTTATAAGTTCAATAGCCTAAGAGGTTCAACTAATCCCAAACATTATCACCTACCATTTCAACACCTAAAACCCCTCCCAATCTTATCAAGATATCACAGTGATCCTCTAATAAAGATCAATCTAACAAGAAGTAAGCCTATCCTACCTCAAATCCAAGTATAGCTCACAAACCGATAACCTTTTGTTTCCCTTTCCTCGAAGCTTCTTCAATGAACCAAGCTATGAAAAACACAATCTATGCATTAATATGAGAATATCAATACCCATATTGCACCCTTTATGCTTTGGGTCCAAAACGATACCAAAAACCCCAAGTAGGTCCCATTTATGGAAAATGAGTTTTTGAGACCAGCTTATTGTTCAAATACCATTAGGGAGTTATACCCCTTAAGAAATTCATATAAATCAAGCATATTTGGGCTAAAATCAAGAATCAAGCCATTTGAGGTTTTGGGTTAAATAATCAAGAATTCAACACTAAAATAAAGGATCCATACCTTTGATTCGATGTTAATCATGATTATGCAAGTTATTTAAGCTCCCAATCAACTCCCAAGACTCAATTTGGTGAGTACACACTCTATTAGGTTTTATGGAACTCAAAATAAAGGAGAAATGGCCAATTCTCAACTAAAAAAGATATTTAAATACCCCTTCCCAGGTTATTGGTTCAGGTAATTACGGACACGCAGACCACGGTCATGGCATCGCAATTGAGATACAACCTCCATGATCGCTATACCTTTGATACACCAGATGATAGCTGGAACTTTGAATAAAATCCAACTTTCGGCTAATGCCTCGGGATGCATCTGGAATCTAATATGGACAAACAAAATATGCAACCACACAAATTTAGATATTTTAGACACATTGGCAAAGTCAGACATTACATTTGAGGTAGTTTTGACCAAATATGGGCCCCACACCTAAATTTCCAATTTTATCAACTTTTTGACCAGTAGGTCGAAATGAGTTCAGGTGTAGCGGGATCCGAACAAAAGGTCTACCCAACCTAAAATTGATATTTTAGAGCTACTAGAGCAGTTAAAATTTGAATCCGACATCATTTTATTAAGGTTTTCGCTCAGAGGCTAATCTAACCAGCGAAGACTTTTAAATAGGGAAATGGGTCTAAGAACCGAACGAATAGCCCATTAACCGAACTATAGTCCCAATAAGTCATAAATGATTTGGGGTAACTATGGAAAATCTCTAGCGGAGAAAATAAGCAAAATCACGAGAAATGACCTAAAAGGTCATTACAATATCCACTATTAAGGAACTTTCATTTTGAAAGTTAAAGATGAAAAAAATACCTGAAGTATCAAACAGGTCAGGATACTGGGCCCGCATCTCTCTCTCGATCTTCCAAGTGGCCTCCTCCACTGGACGGTGCTTCCACTGAACCTTAACTACAGGAATCTCTCTAGTTCACAACTGCCTTACATTACAAGCGAAAATAGGCACAGGCCCCTCCACAAAGGTCAACTGCTCGTCCAGCAGAACTGAGTCCTACCTAAGCACATGGGACGGATCAGGAATATACTTTTGCAACATGGAGACATGGAACATCAGATGAACAATTCATTGGCTACTTCGCCAACTGTGCGGAGAGTCTTAAAAGGACCAATATACCAAGGGCCGAGCTTACCCCTCCTTCTGAACCTCATCATACCCCTCATGGGTGAAACACAAAGAAACACACGATAACCAACTCTAAATCTCAAGGTACAGAGGCTATGGTAAGCTTAGGCCTTCTGCCTACTCTGGGCTACTCTCATCCTATCCTAAATTACCCTAATTCTATCCGATGAGTCCTAAAGCAGATCTGTACCATGAGGTCTTATATGGGAAGTGTCAAGCCATCCTATTGGAGAATGGCATCTCCTGCCTTACAAAGCCTCATAAGGCACTATCTCAATACTAGAATGATAACTGTTGTTGTATGCAAACTCTACCGATGCTAAGTGCTAATTCCACTGCCCTTCAAAATTAATAACACAGGCTCGAAGCATATCCTCCAGCACCTAATAGTCTGCTCAGACTGACCATCTATCTACAAATGAAAAGCTGTACTTAAATCCACTCGAGTACCCAACTCCTTCTAGAATACTCTCCAAAATCACAAAGTAAATATAGAACCACAGTCTTATATGACAAAAATGGGCACCCATGCAAATGAGTTATCTCCTGCACATAAATATTAGCAAATTTTTTATTATTGAAGGTCATCTGAATAGGTATGAAATATGTCAACTTGGTCAAATGATCCATAATAACCCAAATACCATCAAGGCCAAGGAAAGTATGAGGCAAACTACTAATAAAGTCTATAGTAATTCATTCCTATTTCCACTCGAGAATGGGCAACCTCTGAGTCAATCTTCCTGGATAATGATACTCAGCCTTAACCTACTGACACCATAGGCAACAAGCCACAAAGTTTGCTATATCTTTCTTCATACTGTCTCACTAGTAATACTACCTCAAATCTCTATACATCTCAACTATACCAGGATGAATAGAATATATAGAGTTGTGAGCCTCATAAAGAATAGAGTGAATCAAGTCATCAAGCCAGGGAATACAAATACGACCCTAAAATCTCAAAATACCCTTAGAATTAACAGCGTGCCTCGCAGACTCACCTCTCACCACCTGATCACAGAGAAAACACAACTTGTTATCCTTATATTAATGATCACGTATCTGCTTGAATAGGAAGGATCTCGCCTATACATAAGCCAAAATCCTTGCAGGATCCAAAATAACAAGGCGAACCATCAAATTTGCTAAGGACTGTATGTCCCATGCCATTGGCCTTTGAGAAACTGATATGCATTCCAAGCTACCCATACTCACTACCTTGCGACTCAAGGCATCAACTACCATATTTTCCTTACTCGAATGATATACGATGGAAATATCATAGTCCTTTAGAAACTCCATCCATCTGCGCTGGCGAGTATTAAGCTCTTGCTAGGTCATAAGGTGCTGAAGGTTGCGACGATCGATGAAAATCTCACAATGCACTCCATAAAATAATGCCTCCAAATCTTGAGTGTGAAAACTACCGCCACTAACTTCAAATCATGAGTGGGGTAGTTGAGCTCATGCACTTTAAGATGTCTAGAAGAATAAGTAATGACACGATCCTATTGCATCAAAACACAACCAAGACCAATACCCGAAGCATTAGTAAACATGGTGAATCCCTCACCCTCAACAGGAAGATCTTACACTAGAGATGAAGTAAGATAATACTTGAGCTTTCCAAAGATCAACTCACACTCCTCAGACCATCAAAAGGAACTTTCTTTTGAGTCAATATAGTCATAGGGGCTGAAATAGTAGCAAAGCTCGGAACAAAGACCTTGTAATAACCATCCCAACCAGTGAAACTTCAAACCTTTGTCGAAGATCTAGGCCTAGACCAATCACGAATCACCAAAATCTTAGATAGGTACACTATGATACCGGCTCTAGATACCACATATCCAAGGAATGACACTGACTCAAGCCAAAAATCATACTTAGATAACTTGGAAAAAAACATATGATCTCTCAAGGTGTGGAGCACTATCCTCAAATGATGTACATGCTCCTCATTTCTCCTTGAATACACAAGAATGTATTCAATGAACACAATGACTAAGGAGTCTAGATAGGGTCTGGACATGCGCTTCATCAAATCCATGAATGTGGCTGGGGCATTAGTTAGCCCGAAAGACATCACCAAGAATGCATAATGACCATAACGGGTCCTAAAGCTGTCTTGGGGATATTCTCAGTCTGAATCCTCAACTGATGATAACTGGACCTAAAATCAATCTTAGAAAATATGACTGTACCTTGAAACTGGTCGAACAAATCATCAATGCAGGCTATAGGATAACGATTCTTCATCATCACCTTATTAAGCTGCCTATAATCAATACATATACACATGGAGCCATTTTTATTTCTTACAAACAATACAGGAGATCCCCACAGGGTCATATTCGGTCTAATAAAACCTTTACCAAGAAGATCTTGAAGCTGAGAACTTAGCTCATTAAGCATAGCAGGAGCCATACAGTAAGGTTCCATAAATATAGGTCGGGTTCCAGGATCAAGGTCAATAGAAAACTAAATCTCACATTTAGGTGGAATACTAGGCCGGTCGGTAGTGAACACATGGGGAAACTCACAAACAAGAGGAAAAGATTCAAGCGACGAACTCTCTACACAAGTATCACAAATATAAGCGAGATATCACTACAAACCTCTTGACATAAGTCTCCTAGAACAAACATAAAAAAATATCATTTTCGGCTCGCGGCTAACCTCTCCCTACCACATGACTGGGGGTACATCAGTCATGGCTAAGGTAACGGTCTTGGTAAGATAATCCATGACAATATGATAGTGGGATAACCAGTTTATGCCAAAGATTACCTCAAAGTCCAACATATCTAAAATAATAAGGTCAGCATAAGTATCAACATCACTTACTGTCATAACACATGATCTGAATTCTCGATCCACTACTAAAGAATCACCCATGGGAGTAGCTACAAGCACTGACATAGATAATAACTCACTAGTCAAGTCCAACTGTGGTGCATAATAAGAAGATATATAAGAATAAGTGGATTCAAGATCAAATAAAGCAAGAGACAACTCACGGCATACCATAATTGTACCTGTAACTATGCCATCTGAAGTCTCAACCACAGGTCTAGCAGGCCTTACATATAACTAACCACACCAACCACCTGGCTTAGCACCTAACCGACCTCCTATCCTTCCTACCTAAGTACTACATCGAGCACCCTGATAACTACCCTGTCTTTGGAAGATCAAATCTGCATAATTTTAATTCAGCGGAGACAACTAGTACTCGTGTCTGCCTCAAAAAGGTACAAAAGTGTAGTATTAGTACCAAAACAACGGGTACTCAGTAGGCATCATCGACTGACTAAGCTAAATAATGATGTAAAGATGATATAAAGCAATACAATATCTCAAAGTCAATGTACAGAATCGAACCTGAATCATCTTCATTATCACTATATAAAATAAATGATGAACTAGAATAATAATACGACATCTCATGTCAATACATTCCAATGTCGTCATATTTATTGAGTAACCAATACAGAATCATGTAGAAATACTAATACAATTACAACCGTATAATATCAAGTTAACACACGTACATCCATTAGAGCATAAGGTAAAAGAACTCACCACAGTGTCCCATACCACCGAAGAGTACACCAAAAGAACATAAAGTAAAAAACCCATCACGGGGTCCCATACCACCGGAGAGTGCATTAAAAAGTCAACTCATCAACGTTTATAGATATATATATAACCAACTTCTCATTATCCAAGGTTTCCCTCATTTCACACCAATGGTCATTTTCCAACATTCATAATCCTCATCAGTTACCAATATTGAATAACATTTACCGAATTACTCTTAACCATAATTATATCACCATTTAGAAATATATCTCATCGATATACTCGATCTAAGAACTACTATTAACTAATCAATGCTCATTATTAAATAACTAATTCACCAGTCATCAATGACCTCTAGTTATTAGTCCAACCAATCTAACCTTTATTCCCTAATTAACAACATCCAACATCTAGTCGAGGTTCACTATTTGACCATAGGCGCATTTAAACAATACCTATTTCTAATCATAATAATAGCCCTAATCACCATCTAGATTTATTATACACTTATATATATAATCATTAACATCTTTTAGTATCTAGCATTATTAATATACAAATCCTCAATAAATGGCTAATCAACATCATAACTTAGTCATCAATATCATTAATCATAACCCATGCTAACCTATTTTCATAATTAGCCACGTAACAACCACAATTGCTAATTACCACATTTCAACCAAACAAGGTTCACTAAGTTGAATTATAAACTTTAAGCCATCAAATAAGATAGTCACTTAGTAGTAAACTAGTCACCACATTACTCCCTTAAATAAACAATATACCTTAATTAATCTATTTATCCAATTCTATCTAAACTTACTAGGTGAATCCACAAATGCCACACAATATTACATTTACCAAATTATTTTAATTCATTATTCGGCCTACACTACTTCCAATCACTATTCATCTCTAGCAAGAACTACACCGCTTAACAAGTGATTAGAATTGAAGAATAATAACCGTCATCCCAAGAGTAACATCATACCTTCAAAGAACATACAAATGTAATCATATAAAATCATCATCATGCATAAACATATATACACATGCTTACCATACATAATATAATTATATCTTTTGGATCACCGAACATCATCATAACATCAATATATCCTCCAAACTTACCGGTGGCACACACCAAAATTGGGCCATGTTGTATGGGAACCTCAAGCCCACATGATCCGGAGGTCACCCTGATAGCCTATCACAATCATCACATCAACCACAAAGGCCAGGTGAACCCCAATCACATAATGAGATAGCGGAAAACATACTACAAGTCATAACTTAAACATGTTTAAACACTTTATTAGATTCATTAACTAACCAATATACCCAAGTCCATAGTCATCTACGTTACCTCTATACAAACCAAAAATTAAAAATGTATATGTCGGGACAAGCCCCCGACAATAGCAAAACCAAGTCCAAATGACTAAGTCTAAAGATGGGAGACCAAGAATGAATGTTTTCCAAATAAAGGAATCTCACCACTCCAAAGTCAATGCACGAACTGCTTCGATCATCTAATCACTACACAAGAAGAGAAAAAGATGCTCCGACCCCTATATCACATGGGGAAATAGCATCCGAAGATGGTTAGTAGTGGGAATGCTAACATGTAACTCAAGGATAAGGATAAAATGGAATCATCATTCAATAATATGTCAATATAATGTATAGCCTTATTCACACATATAGGCATATCATATGCTAATCAAGGGGACAAGTCATATTAACACTTTGGAAACACTCATTCATCATACATGCAATGGAGGACTCCAACCTTCCAGACTTATATATTCAAGTATTTCTCATTAGGCATAGGACTTTAACAATATTCACATATCATCAGGTAAGGGACTCTAACCACACACATATCCATTTGAGTAAGGGACTTTAACCACTCGTACACATTCACATAAGTAAGGGACTGCAACCACTCACACACATTCATTCAAGAAAGGGACTCTAACCACATGCTCATATATTAGGCAAGGGGCTCTAACCACAAGTCATATTAGATAGGGGACGCTAACCCCATTCCAATTCATTTAGCGAGGTACTTTGACCTCATGAGATCTCATTATGAAAGGGAATTTAACCACAAGCAATTTCATCAGGCAAGGGACATTAACCTCAAGCCATCACATTTATCTTTAGTCAACATTGGGACTCTAACCCTTTGTCCATACATCCACATACGTTCAATTCCACACATAAATACTTTAACCATTTAGCCTTCATGCTCAACCCTTTTAATAGGCCAATGCCTTAATTAAACTCATTATAAAATTCAAACTATGGTCCTCAAGACCCTTATGAGCCATTCACACTACATTAGTTATTCTATACCAAAATTTAGTTCATCATGCAATTCAAGTTCATTTCTTGTTAGGGACTTTAACCCCTTCTTATTCATCAAACCATAAAGGTCATTAATTATATAATAAATGACTCAATTTACCTTCACGGTATCATTTATCAAGCATTCACACATATTGGTCCATTTCCCTAGTTCAAAGCATCATTATCATGTAACTAGACATCTCACTTAGACATTTTCACAAACACCTTGTGTGCATGCCTTCACCAAGGACAATTTCATGGTAGAAATCATAAAGTATAGGGTTACTCAAGACCCATATGTTAGAAAACATACAACAAGCATTCACGTGTGAAAACTACCATCAATAACATGTATAAACTTGAGTCTAAGCAAGAATTATTATTATTCATCATTTGGCAACAAAACCCTTTTTATTTGATTTCAAAACCACTATGTACACTTACTATTCCAAGTATGAAATACATGGGTTTGAAGTTATTTAGCAAGGGGAAGAGTTACATGCCTTAAACAAGATGAATCACCAAGATTATTGACTCCTCTTAGCCTCTTGAAGACCGCTTTTGAGCCCTAGCCTCTAATTTTTCAAAGATGATCTTGAGAGAGCATTTAAGGTGTTTGATCCATCATAATGGATGTTTAGGAGGCTACACACACTTATTTAATGATAGGGATTAGGGTTTTAGACATAGGAAATGACCGCAAGGCCCTTAGTTAATAACTAAAAATTGACCCGTCTAGGTGGACGACTTATCATATGAATCACTTAAATAGTCGCACCCTAGGGTGTGAGTGGTACCCTAACTCGGACCCTAGGTTTCTCCTAGGTCACACAATTGTTAAGGGTACGAACATACACCCTTGAGTCATATCCCTAGGGTACGACTCACCTCTAACTCATTTTCTCCACTCATAACAAAATCAGTCCACTCCAAGCTAAGACATCATCCCATACGACACGTAAGTACAACTCGTACCCTTAGGTACGATTGAGGGGAGGGTCACTCATAACTAGGATAATGAGTGACCCTCACCACACTGCATAGGATATAAGATGGAGGAAGAAGAAGTATATGGCTCATATCCAAGGGGTACGACTCAAGCCCCTAGTTGTACCCACCCAGTGACTCTAAAAGATGAAGTTTTTCAATGGTTCTAAGTCTACGTATTTATTTTCTCCCCCACATGGATAATTCATCCTCGAATGAGGGGTATGGAAAGCAATAAAACCAATCCAGCACACTATAGCACATCAAAACGTCCTTCAAACAAGTTAGAACAAGCACAAAAGAAGGATATAACAAACTTCATGTTCATTATCAATCAACCATTAATGCCATCTTCTTTGGGTCTCAAACCCATTATTTATCAAAAATAGTTGTTCATTTCAAATCTTGAGGAATTAAACCCCTTACTTATCAATACATACTTATTTCACAACTTAGGGACTTGAACCCATCATCTTATCAAGGATACTTACTTAATTCAAGGATTAGGGACTCGTACCCATCATCTATCAAAGACATGAATCAACTCAAGGTATTAGGGACTTAAACCCAGCACAAAAACACACACATAATTTTAGAACATTAGGTACTTGAACCCAAGGTCTATCACGACACATATCATTCAACACATTGGAGACTTTAACGCATTGTCTATCAAAGACATAAATCAAAGCAAGGAGATCAACACATACCTCCATCCTAAGTTTCCAAAAAACAAATGTGGGTACTTGGACTTCATGTCCTCTTTTGTTTCCCAAATAGCTTCCTCAGACTCCTGGTTCCTCTAGAGAACCATCACTAAAGACACTTCTTTCATTCGTAACCAAAAAACTTACCGATTAAAGATCCTCATAGGGATCTCTTCATAGGACAAAGAGTCCAAAATATCAACATCCTTCAAGGGAATAACCAATGAAGGATCACCCCCACATTTTTGCAACATAGAGTCATGGAAAATCGGGTGGATGGAGTTCATACTAGAAGGAAACTCCAATTCATAGACAACATTGCCAACCCTCTTTACTATTAAGTAGGGACCAACGTATCGGGGACTAAGCTTTCTCTTTTTACCAAACCGCATCACTCCCTTCATGGGAGACACTTTCAAGAATACCCAATTGCCAACACTAAACTCTAAGTCCCTAGCCTCACATCCACATAGGACTTTTGGAAATTTCGAGCGATTTTCAATCTATCACGAATCACCTTCACCTTATCTATGGCTCGGTGAACTAAATCGGGGCTAAGAAACTTACCCTCGCCAACTTTGTACCACCCAATAGGAGATCGACATCTTCAACCACACAATGCCTCAAAAGGCGCCATGCTAATACTAGAGTGGTAACTATTATTATATGTGAACTCAATCAAAGGTAAGTGGTCATACCAACTACCACCATAATCAATCACACAAGACCACAACATGTCCTCTAATATTTGGATGGTTCTTTCTACTTGCCATCTGTTTACTTGTGGAAAGCGGTACTAAGGCATACTCTAGTGCCCAAACCCTTTTGGAACGACTTCCAAAAGTGGGATAAAAATGAAGGACCATGATTTGAGATAATAGAAATTGGAGCACCATGCAACTTCACGTTCTATGCAAGATTCAACTTAGCATAATCTTCCGCCGAGTAATTAGTCCTCACGGGTAAGAAGTGAGTGGACTTGGTCATTCTATCAGTAATGTCCCAAATAGAACCACATTGATTTTGGGATCTAGGAAGACTGGCAATGAAATCTATATTAATTGCCCCCACTTCCATTAGGGTAATGGGATCTCTTGATACAAGCCTTCGGGCCTTACGTTGTCAACTTTCACTTATTGACACACTATACACTTGGCCACATAACTGGTTATATCTTGCTTCATATCACCCCACCAATAAAATTCTCTAAGATCATGATACATCTTGGTGGAACCAGGATAAATAGCATAATGGGTCCATGAGCCTCGTCCATGACCCTTTCCCTTAATCCATCGACATCGGGAACACATAGCCTACCCTAGTATCTCAAGATACCATCACCACCAATCACAAAGTCCACAACTTTGTGTTGACCCACATTACTCTTGATCTTCATTAAGTCGAGGTCCAATGCTTGCTTTTTCTTTATCTCAACAACAAGAGCCAACTAAGATACCAAAAGAATAAATACACCACTATCCTTGGAGTCCGCAAGTCTAACTCTAAGATTAGCCAAACGGTGAATGTCCTTAACTAATTCCTACTTATCCTCATCTACATGGGACAAACTTTCCATGGATAATCTACTTAGATCATTAACGACTATATTCGCCTTACTGGGATGGTAATAAAGACTCATATCATAGTCTTTCAATAACTCGAGCCATCTTCTTTGCCGGAGACTTAACTCCTTTTGGGTAAACACATATTAGAGACTCTTATTATAAGAAAAAATATGGACATGAACCCCATAAAGATAATGACCCCAAATGGTTAATGCAAATACCATGGATAACAACTCTAGGTTATGAGTAGGGTAGTTCTTCTCATGAACTTTCAATTTCCTAGAAGCATAGGCCACCACACTACCATGTTTCATCAACAAGCAACCGATACTGACACAAGAAGCTTTACAATATTCCACAAAACCATAACTACCCTCGGGCAAGGTTAAAACTAGAGCCGAAGTCAACTTATCTTTCAACTTCTTAAAACTACCTTCACACGCATCGGACCACAAGAACTTGACCTTCTTCTGGGTTAATTTGGTCAATGGGGTAGCTATAGTAGAAAAACTCTCCACAAACCTTATATAGTAACCGGATAGACCCAAGAAACTCTGATTATCGGTTGGAATCGTAGGTCTAGGCTATTTTTAAACTGTCGTAACCTTTTGGGGATCTACCATTATCCCTTTACTAGAATGACATGACCAAGAAAAGCTACGACTTTCAACCAAAACTCACACTTGGAGAACTTGGTATACAAACGATGATCTTTCAAAGTTTGCAACATGGCATGGAGGTAATCTATATGATCTTCCTCATTCTTAGAATAGACTAACATATCATCAATGAAGACGATAACAAACATATTCAAGAATGGATGAAAGACCCTATTCATTAAGTTAATAAATGCCGTCGGGGCATTGGTTAACCCAAAAGACATGACAAGAAACTCATAGTGATCATACCGGGTTCTAAAGGAAGTCTTAGGGATATCCGCATCCCTAATCTTAAGCTGATGATAACTCGATCAAAGATCAATCACAGAGAAACACTTTACACCCTGAAGTTGATCAAACAAATCATCGATTCTATGAAGAGGATATTTATTCTTTATGGTCACTTTGTTTAACTGACGATAATCAATGTACATCCGAAGGGAACCATCCTTCTTGCGTACAAATAACATAGGAGCATCCCATGGAGACACACTAGGGCAGATAAAACCTTTATTTATGAGTCCTTTTAATTTCCCCTTAAGCTTTTTTAGCTCTGCTGGAGCGATTCTATAAGGAGAGATAGAAATTGGATGAGTGTCCAGAACAAGATCAATCCCAAAATTAATTTTACTATTTGGAGAAACACTGTGAAGATCATCAGAAAACACATCAGAAAACTCATTAACCACGGGGATAGAGTTTAGAGAAGGATATTCTGAGTTAGAATCTTTAACTCAAACCAAATGATACAAACACCCTTTCGAAATCAACCTTTAGGCCTTAAAATAAGGAATGAACCTTCCCTTCGGCACTAGGGAAACACTTTCCCATAAAATGATTGGCTCATTAGGGAATTGGAACATGAACCTACGAGTACGTCAATGCAAGGAAACATATCAAGTGTGCAACCAATCCATCCCCATAATGACATTAAAATCAACCACGTCTAACTCAATCAAGTCTAAAAGAGTGTCCTTATCTCCAACTGATATCACACACCCCTTATAGACCCTTCTAAATATCACAGGGTCTCCGACTGGGGTAGAAATAGAAAAAGGAACCGACTGACTCTCAGGACCACAATCAAGATGCACAACCACATACAGGGTCACATAAGAAAGTATAGACCCAGGATCAAGAAAATAATACACATCACGTGAGAAAAGTCTCAACATACCCATGACAATATCGGGAGATACCTCAAAATCCTGGCGAGTAGCAAGTGCATACAAGTGGTTTTGGCTAGGGTCGATGCTAGAAATAGAAGCAGAGGTAGACATTGCACCTATTGGTGCAGAAGTAGGTGGAGTAGCAATAGGGCCCCTATTAGCCAACAAAGCTACTAGAAAGGGACACTCACGCTACATGTGCCAACCTAACCACAATAGAAACATCTGCTTCTCCTCTTCTCACATTGACCAGGATGACTTTGACCACATAATCTACAAAGAGGGCGAGGTGGAGCCGACTGGGAACCACTAGCCTAGAATTGGGCACCCTGTGCCTGGGACCTACCACTAAACTGAGTTCAACAATAACTCAAAAACTTTAGGTAAGGAGAGCAAACACTAGACAGCGAGAAAGAACTTAAACTCCCCCACTTCTTCTGTCGCCACTTGCCACTATCACCACTACTATGCTAAAAAAATGTAAATTTCTTTCCTTACCTCTCACTAAGCTTAACTTGCCTCTTTTTCTCTTCTTCCACTTATTGCAAATATACAATCAATCTAAAAATATCCATATTCTTAATTAACAAGGCCGCATTGCTCTCAAGGACTAACTTATGAGACAATCTCAAGATGAACTTATGTATTCTATCCCTCATGCTAGAAACCATATCGAGGGCATACCTTGATAATTGATGGAATTTTAAGGAATACTCTTGGACATACATCCTTTCTTGCTTCAAGTTCACAAACTCTTCTGCCTTTGCCTCCCTAAAATCTTGAGGAAAGAAGCAGTCTAAGAAAGCCTCAGAAAAGTCCTCCTACATGGTGGGACTAGTATCAACACCTCTAGACAACTTCTATCTCTCATACCATTGGTACGATACATCTTTCAATCGGTAGGAAGAAAACTCAATGGAGTCAATCTCAGAAGCATGCATGATTTAGAAGATTTTTTCTATTTCATCAACAAAGCCTTGATGATCTTCCTCAACCTTTATACCGAAGAATATATGAGGGATCAACCTTATAAATTGGCCAATTCTTGTAGCCTCAGAAGAAATGATAGCCGAAGCACCACGCTCTGCTTGAGAGGCTACTAATTGAGTCAAGAGGTTGATAGAGCAGTGAAACTCGACATTAGTAGCATCTCTTTGAGGTGATGGAATAGAAGGGTCACTCTCATAGTCGGGGTTGGTGGGGACAAGTAGAACCCTACGAAGATGGTCAGATGTCGCAGCCCTAGCCCAGGTCTAAACTCCAGAAGCTTGAGGAGCTTCATCTAGAGGGACCTTAAAAGGGTTTTCCTGAGTCTCAGATCTCCTTGGAGGCATGATCTCAAAGATAGCAAATAGGAATCAGAGGAATCCAAGACCTTAGACTCTATAGCTTGAGATTGAAACAAAATAAAGGGAAATATTTTCTTAAGATGTCCAATAGCTCCTCTTTTATAAGTGTGGCATGATTTACACCTATAAAGGAGACTTTACTTGACACGGTATTGTGGACACCCAACTGACCATGAACTTGGCTTTGATACGAACTTGACAAGCCCCAAAATTAGGCCATCTCGTATGGGAACCTCAAGCCCATATGAATCGGAGGTCTCCCCAATAACCCATCACAATCATCACATTAACCACAAGGACCGATTGAATCCTAACCATGTAACAAGATAGCAGAAATTATAGTACAAGTCACAACTTAAACATGTCTAAACACTTCATTAGATTCATCAACTAACTAATATTCCCAAGTCCACTATTATCCATGATACCTCTATAAAAACCAAAGTTTAGAAGTGTATATATTGGTTCAAACCCCCGATAATAGCCAAACCAAGTTCAAATAACTAAGTCTAAAGATGGGAGACCAAGGATGAATGTCTTTCGAAGAAAGGAAGCTCACCACTCTAAAGTCAATGGATGAACCAATTCAATCCTCTAATCACTGCACAGGAAGAGAAGAAAATACTCTGGCCTCTTTTTTGTGTGGGGACATAGCATCCGGAGATGGTTAGTGGTTGGAACGCTAACATGTAACTCAAGTATAAGGATAAAATCGCATCATCATTCAAAAGCAAGTCAATATATCATATTTAATCACATTCATGGACTTATCCACATATATAGACATATCACATGCTAATCAAGGGGACAATTCTTATCAACACTTTGGGAATATTAATTCATCATACATGTAATGAAGGACTCCAACCTTCCACACTTATATATTCAAGCATTTCTCATTAGGCATAGGACTTTAACCATATTCACATATCATCAGGTAAGTGACTCTAACCACATACACATCCATTTGAGTAAGGGACTCTAACCACTCACACATATTTATATAAGTGAGGGACTCTATCTACTCACACATATTCATTCAAGAAAGGGACTCTAACCACATGCTCACATATTAGGCAAGGGACTCTAACCTCAATCCATCACATTTATCTTTAGTCAACATTGGGACTCTAACTCTTTGTCCAAGCATCCACATATATTCAAATCCACATAAAATGACTTTATCCCATTTAGCCAATTCAACATCATAGATGACTACATGGTCCTCATGGAGTATTCATTGCTAAACCATTTCAATAGGCCAATGGCTTAATTAAACTCATTATATAATTCAAACTATGTTCCTCGAGACCCTTACTATCCATTCACACTTTATTAGAAATTCTATACCATAATTTAGTTCATCACACAATTCAACTTCATTTTTGTGTTAGGGACTTTGACCCCCTTCTTATTCATCAAACAATCAAGGTCATCAATTCTACAATACATGACTCATTTTACCTTCACAGTATCATTTATCAAGCATTCACATATATTAAGCCATTGTGCTTGTTCAAAGTATCATCATCATGTAACTAGAAATCTCACTTAGACATTTTCACAAACACTTTGTGTGCATGTCTTCACCAAGGATAATTTAAGGGTAGAAATCATCAAGACTAGGGTTACTCAATACTCACATGTTATACCCTATACAACAAGCATTCACACGTGCAAACTACCATAAATAAAATGTATAAACATAAGTCCAAGAAAGATTCATCATTATTCATCATTAGGCAACAAAAACCTTTTTATTTGATTTCAAAACTACCATGTACACTTACTAATCCAAGTGTGAAATAAATAGGTTTAGAGTTATTTAGCAAGGGGAAGAGTTACATGACTTAAACAAGATGAATCACCAAGAATATTGACTCCCCTTAGCCTCTTAAAGACCACTCTTAAACCCTAGCCTCCAATTCTTCAAAGATGAGTTTGAGAGAGTATATTTTGGGTGTTTGATCCATCAAAATAGATTTTTAGAAGGCTAAATACACTTATATAATGAGAGGGATTAGGGTTTTATACATGGGAAATGACCATAAGGCCCTTAGTTAAAAGCTGAAAATTGAACCCGTCCAAGGGTACAACTCACCATACGATTCACTTAAGTAGCCGTACCCTAGGGTACGAATGGTACCCTAACTTGTACCCTAGGCTTCTCCTAGGTCACACACACTATTAAGGGTACGACCATACACCCTTGAGTTGTATCTAAAGGGTAAGACTCACCCCTAACTCGTATGCTCCACTCATAACAAAATCAATCCACTCCAAGCTAAGACCTCACCCCATACGACTTACCTAGGTACGACTTGTACCCTTTGGTACAGTCAAGGGGAGGATCACTCATGCCTAGGGAAGTAAGTGACCCTCATCACACTACCTAGGATGTGAGAGGGGATGAGAAGAAGGATACAAATCATACCCAAGGGGTACGACTCAATCCCCTAATCGTACCCTCTCTAGTGACACCAAAAGATAAAGTTGTTCAATGGTTATAAGTCTAGGTGTTTCAACCGGGTATTATCATAACATCAATATATCCCACGTACTTACTGGGAATCATCATAACATTAATATGTCCTACGGTCTTACCAGGCATCATCATACGTATATAAGAAATCCAAATAATAGTAAATGCAAACCCCACAAGTGATGGAGTAAAAGAAAAATAAGGAAGGATATATCATCATACCTCATCATTCATTATCAACACAATATATTAATAAGTGCATGAACAAGTATATCCATATGGACAGAACACTCACTACTTTACCAGGCTTAACATAATCATTAGCATTTTCTAGTACAAAGCCTTAATTATATCTTCTAGAATCCGTCTTTATTAGCTTGATTCATATTATTAGAATAAGAGCATTTTTAGCAAAAACATTAGTTAAATAACTAGGCTTGAACACAATATGAGTAATGACATACTCCAAGGACCACATAGTAATTTGATTAATGATTTAAGTAATAACATAGTCATGAGTTCAATCAATAAGACAATTCATTGCTATCCAAGCATCATAAAAAATCTAGCAACCAATCATGCACATCATTTCCAATACCAACATTATGAATAAACCATTTATCGAGGTTAGTCATCATATTACCAAATGCATATTCTATGAATTTAATGAGTATCTCGGGAACAAATGAAACTACATAGTCCAAGCTTAAGGCGGGTCAAGTTCCACTCCCAACAACCCAAATTTCATCCTCAAGACTAAATTCTACCCGGAACTAAGTTAAGCCATCTAATTCATGTCTTAAAGGTTTATCAATCCACACTAGTTTTATGGTATAATTCTTCCTCAAGTGTTACTCTTAATTTATCCAAAGCTACTAGGGAAATTTCCACAACTATGCATAACTAAGGTCAATTTACTATTTAATATGAGTGACATAGAAACTCCCATCTAACTAAAGCAACTAGAGCATTCTCATATTATTCATGAGATAACAAGTTAAGCTAACCATGGTTCTAGACTATAAGTCGAGTATCACACTTTATAAGTTCAATAGCCTAAGTGGTTCAAATAATCCCAAATATTATCACCTACCAATTAAACACCTAAAAACCCTCCCAATATTATCAAGTTATTAAAGTCATACTATAATAAAGCTCAATCTAAAAAGAAGTAAGCCTAACCTACCTCAAATCCAAGTATAGCTTATGAACCAATAACCTTTGCTTTTCCTATCCTCGAATCTTCTTTAATAAAACAAGCTATGAAAAACAAAATCTACACATTACTATGAGAATATCAATAACCATATTGCATCCTTTGTGCTTTGAGTCCAAAACAACACCAATACCCCCAAGTGGGTTCCATTTACACAAAATGAGTTTCTGAGACCAACCCATTGTTCAAATACCATTAGGGAGTTATACCCCTCAAGAAATTGGTGCAAATCAAGTATATGTGGTCTTAAATAAAGCCTCAAGCCATTTTGGATTTTTGGTCAAATAATCAAGAATTCAACACTAACAATGAAGGATTCATACCATACATTTGATGTTAATCATGATTATGCAGGTTATTCAATCTCCCAATAAACACCAAAGACTCAATTTGGGTACTACACGCTCTATTAGGTAATCAATAATTGGTGTATCAGAGGAAAATGGCCCCCTCGGTGCAATTTAGCAAGGATGCTAACGTGCATAACTGCTGAATAAATAATTCATGACTCACATGAATAGTTTTGCTGGATATTCGGAAAAGTTAGTTACACCCAATGATGGAATTAGCTTCAAACTACAGTCACACTTTTGGAAACTTCCTCCCTGTAAAGTTTCAATCTATTCCTGAGGAAAGGGAGGATACGTCAACAAATTCTGATTCATCTAGGTCATTACATCTGCAAAATTTTGGGGACTCAATTGGGTCACAGGAAAATCGACGCCTCCAATTCTCTGCAATGATAAACTTGACAACAATTCTCCTATAGTTAAGTCAGAATATGGTGAGTATCAATCTAGAAACAAAGGAAAAATGTTATCGTATGTTCTGCCAACTTCGAAGCAAGTAAGATCTCTGTAAGTATTGCAGATAATGATATATGTAGTCAAGCAGAGTATTGGAAACATGCACTAATAGGCTATGTAATTGGAGATACCCCCTATATGAGCTCCATGGAAGCTTATATTATGAATGTATGGAAGTGCCTAGTGAAACCCTAAGTGCTCGGCCATGACGATGGGTATTTTATATTTAGATTTAAATTGGCTGAGGAGTGTGATAGAATACTAATGAGAGGACCTTACACTTTACATAACAATTCATTTATTATACAAACAAGGACATCGATTTTGAATTTGACCTAAATTGTATAACTACCATCCCACTATAGGTTACATTCTAGGCTTACCTGTGGGTTACTAGTCCTGCGAAGTACTGAGCAAGGTAGCAAGTGCTATTGGCAAAAGAAAACACACTAATCAGTTCACTTCCATAATAGAAAGAATTTTGTATGCAAGAGTGTTGATAGAAACAGATGTAGTACAACATTTGCTCGATGTCATAGAGATGATCACTCAAATGGGTATTTTCCAGCAACTGGTAGAGTATAAATGGAGACCAAAGTATTGTACTATTTGAATTTAGCCATACATTAAGGGCTACTATGGAAAAAAGGAGGATGAGAATCATAAGACAAAGGCTTCAAGAAGCACCAAAGAAAAAGAGAAGAAATAAAAGGAAAAAGAAACCTCAACAACAACAATGGAAACATGGATGGTGACAGCAACAAAAAAACAAAACCATAAATAAGCCTGGCATTGAACCCTCAAGGGAAGAGGTAAGCAAGTCCTCACACAGAATGGTAAATACTGATCAAGATATGCCCCCACTCCCTGCAATAGAAAAAGGTGAAGCTCTTTCTGAGAAAGCATAAAATAGATATAGTAGGATGTCTTAAAACCAAGGTAAAGGAACAAAAGGCTATAACTCTCCTAAAAAAATAGGTGGTGGATGGAATAAATGTTGTAACTACTCAGTAGCTTCAAATGGGAGAATATGGATGCTCTGGAAATCTCATGTGAATGTCTCCATCATACACGTGAAAGAGCAATTTTTTCATAGTTATATCAGTGATGCTGGTGGGAACTTTGCAGCATATGTTACAATTATTTATGCCCAAAATAGCACCCAGGAGAGACAGGAACTATGAAAGGAGCTTAGAGATATGGTAAATTCTATTCATAAAGCCTGATTATTACTTGGGGATTTTAATTCTATACTATCTTCTGAGAATAGAATTGGATCTACTGTCACTCAACAGGAAGTGCAGGACTTCAAAGACTGTGTAGACCATCTCCAATTAATGTCTCTGCAGGTAAAAGGATGTTACTACATATTTTGTAATAAGCAGCAACAGGAGCACAGAGTATACTCTAAAATTTACTGGGAATTAAGGAACTATTACTAGCTACAAAACTATGGATATGTGGAGGCTGAATTCCTACCTCTAGGGATCTCTGACCACTCCCCTATTATCATCCATCATGCAACTAAACTTTTGACAAATCCAAAACCATTCAAGCTCTAAACCACTGTAATGGAGAATCACAAGTTTTCTGAAATTATAGCAGCCACATGGCAGAAGCAGGTCTCAGGCACCTATAAGTACAGACTGAATAAAATACTCAAGGCCCTGAAGAATGAATTAAAGGGATTGAAAATCACCTTGCTTCTTATGCCCAGAAGATTCAGAAGACCAGAGAAAAGCTTGAAATCACACTGAGCAGGCTAACCACAGAACCCATAAACCAGGAGTGGATATAGGAAGAAAAATCTCTCATCCAGGATCTCCTTCACTGGAACCTGGTTGAGAAGAAAGTTCTAAGGCAAAAGTCCAGGGCTGTTGGATCTAATGTGGTGATGCAAAATCTAAATATTTCCATGCTCAGTGTAGACTCAGAGCTAACAGAAGTTGTATTTCCCTTATTTATGATAATACAAGTAACAAAATCATTGACCCTACACTTATTAAAGATGAATTCATTAGATTTCTATGCTTTAATAAGTACAGATGCACCCGAGATCCCATGCCCTAATTCTAAGGTAATTAAATGTGGACCTTGTCTTACATACACTCAGAAATAGAAACTGGTGTAAGATATTACTGATCAGGAAATATTAAGTGCTCTAAAAAATATGCTAGTATATAAATCTCCTGGGTAGATGGCTAACCAGTAGAATTATTTACTGGTCAAGAATATTGTTAAAATGATGTGCTAAAGGAAGTTCATGAGTTTTTTATGACAGGAAAAATGCTGAAATCTTTTAGTTGTATAGCAGTGACCTTGATACCACAATGTACCAAGCCAACCATGGTGAAAGACTATAGACCCATATCGTGCTGCACAACTTTCTATAAACTGATAACAAAGATCCCCACCAACAGGATGAAAAAGGTTATAGGATATATTATAGGACCCTTACAATCTACTTTTATTGAGGGTAGAAGTATTATTGATAATATTTTATTCTGCCATAAACTATTCAAGTGGTACTTTAGAAAGGGTATTTCTCCTAGATGTGTGTTGAAAGTGGACCTTAGAAAAGCCTATGACTCAATAGAATAAAGCTTTATCAAGAGTATGTTAGCTGAGTTATGTTTTCCTATAAAGTTCATAAACTGGGTCATGGAGTGCATAAGTTCTATTTCCTATTCTTTGGTCCTAAATAGGGGTCTCATAAAACCATTTCAAGGGAGAAGAGGTATAATAAAGGGTGACCCTATGTCACCCTATTTTTTTGTGATAGCCATGGAATATTTGAATAGGGAATTGAGCTGCATAGACAGAGAAAAGGGTTTCTTATACCACCTAGAATGCAAATAACTGGGGGGTAAAGCATATCTATTTTACAGATGATCTACTACTTTTCTACAAAGTTGATTTAACCTCAGTTCCTCTAATCCAGGAGGCTTTCCACAGATTCTCTATATCATCAGGTTTACAACCAAACATTGACAAAAGCTCAGTCTATTTCTCAGGTGTAAAACTACAGGCAAAGTAACAAATACTTGAATATCTGGGCTACAAGAAGGTGGTCTTTCTTTTAAATATCTAGGGGTTGTCCTCTCATTACAAAAGATAAATATTAATCAATGTATGCCCTTGGTAGAAAAGATTGTTGAAATACTAACATACTAGAGTGCAAAGTTACTTTCATATGTAGGCAGAATCTAGCTAATAAAGGCTGTGGTATTTGGTATCCTGACCTAATGGGCTCAGATATTCTTGCTTCCAAAGAAAATTATGAAGATGATAAATGGCTTATGTAGAGTTTTTTTGTGGACTGGAAATATACTAACTTCGAAAAAAGCACTGATGGCATGGGAAAAGATCTGCCTTCCAAAGTCTGTAGGAGGTCTAAATGTCATGAACTTATCCTTGTAAAATGCAACTGCTATTACAAAACAACTCTGGGCTCTAGCCTAAAAGAAGAATTGTATGTGGATCAAATGGGTTCATAACTATTACATAAAACATGACACAGTAGAGTTTTGTACAAACCCAAAAAATGCTACCTGGGCAATCCGAAAGATTATTGAGCTAAGAGAGCAGGTCATGAAGACCCCTAGATTACAAAGAAGCTTACAGACTAGGCTGGCAGCATGTGTCAAAGGCTCAAAGTTCCTGATAAAAAAGCTTTATGATGCTATGTCACCTCAATACCCAAAAGTCCCTTGGAAAAGTATTGTACTACAACCATGCATAAGCCCTAGAAATAAATTCACACTATGGCTAGCACTACAACATAGACTTTCTACAGTGGAAAAACTAGAAAGATTGGGATACAGGTACCTGCTGAATGTATGCTCTGTCGAAGTGATGATAAGACTCATGATCATCTATACATGGAGTGTAAAGTCATTAGAAGTCTATGGAGAAGATTGCTACTATGGATGGGTATGCTAAGGACTGTAGGAGACTGGAAAACTAAAGTAGAGTGGGTGGCTAAACAAGCAAAAGAAAGATCAGCCAACAACTCTATTATCAATAATGTCTTTGTGATGGTGATCAATATAATATGGAGAAAAAGGAACTCTATCAGATTCCAACAGGGTAGCTGTAATGAAGATCAAGTTTGTAGGGAAATTACAATCTATGTCCATATCCAGAGTAAAACATACAGGAAATGGGAAGCCCATCTACAACAGCAAGCTGTAGTACCATGAAAAAACTACCTGAATTACTAATACAAGGTCTAAATTGTAATGTTGATGGAATGTCTTGTTAGTTACTACTAGATCAGAATCCCTAGATGATAGGTGAAGTTTTAAAGATAGTAAAGTTTTGATTTCATGTATGAGAAACAGGGGTTCTGACCCTATTTAGAACTTTGTAAATATCCTTTTGGTGAAATAAAATGTTTATTTACCAAAAATCAAAGGAGAAATGTTTGATTCTCGACCAAAAAAGGTATTTAAATACCCCATACTAGGTCCTCGATTCAGGAAATCACAAATACGCAGGCTGTGATCACGGCATCGGGATCGCAATAGAGCCTCCGCAATCACAGTACCTTTGTTGCTTGTTAATCTAATATGAGCAAACAAAATATACAACCATACTAATTTTGACATTCCAAACATATTGGCAAAGTCAGATTTTTAATCCGAGGTCGTTTCAACCAAATGTGGGCTCCTTACTCAAATTTCTAATTTATTAGATTTTTGACCAATGGGTCAAAATGAGTTTGGGTGCAGCGGGACCCAAACCAAAGGTCTACCCAACCTAAAATGATATTTTGGAGCTACTGGCATGATAAAAATATACATCTGATATCATTTTACTGAGGTTTTTGCATGGTGTCTATTTGGAACTAGCAAAGACTTTTAAATAAGAAAATGGTTCTAAAAACCAAATGAACTGCCTGCTGATCGAACTATTAGTCATAGAAAGTCATAAATGACTTGGCATATTTATGGAAAAGCTATAGAAGTGAAACTAAATAGAATAACGAGTAATGACTTGAAGGGTCATTACAGATGGTAGGGATATCCCTAACAATGAGAAACTTTTTATAAGAGGGGATTTGAATGGACACATAGGGTCTCCTTTGAGGGGTTTTGATGATGTGCATGAAGGATATGGGTCTGAGATAAGGAATGATGAAAGAGTGGAACTTTTGGATTTTGCTCAGGCATTTGGATTGGTGGTAGCTAATTTAAACTTTCCCAAGAAGGAGGTTCACTTAGTTACATTCTATAATTTTATGGCCAAGACTCATATTGACTTCTTGCTCCTTAGGAATGGAGATAGGGGTATTTTAAGGAATGTAATGTCTTATCAAGTGAGATTTTTTTGACCCAACATAGTCTTGTAGTGTTGTACTTAGAGAGAATAAAGGAGCAGAGGAGGAGAGGTTTGGAGGATCAGCCTAAGATTAGATGGGGCAGTCTGATGTTGGCCAGTGAACTGGATATAGGGGATAAGTTGATGGCAAGGAAGTCTTGAGGGAGTGGAGGGGATGCTGATAGTATGTGGGATAAGACTACTAGTTGCATCAGGGAGACAACTAGAGAGATGTTAGGTGTTTTGAGAAGCTGCTCGAGCAAGCACCAAGGGGACTGAAGATAGAACAAAGAGGTGAAAGAGAAGGTGGAGGCTAAGAAGAGAGCATAGAAAAAGTTGGTTGAGAGTAAGGATGAAGAGGATAAATAAAAAAATAGGAAGGATTATAATATTGCTAGGAAAGAGGCAAAGTAAGTGCTCATGATGGATAAAAAAATCTTCTTTTAAGAGTTTATACACAATGTCAGATAATGAAAATGGGATAAAAGTTTTACAGGCTAGACAAAGTTAGGGAGAGGAAGAATTGGGAGTGTATTATGGAATGTGGATGGCAAAGTTTTGATGGAGGAGGGTTTTATTAGAAACAAATAACAGTCTTATTTCCATAAGCTCCTGAATGAAGAAAAGGATACTAGAATTATGTTGGGTGATTTAGAATATTTTGAGAGGTTTTGTGATTATGGTTATTGTAGGTGCATCAAGGTTGAGGAGGTTAAGGGGGATATTTGTAGGATGCATATAGGTAGAGCGATGGGGCTAGATAAGATTCCAATGGATTTTTTGGAAGTTGATAGGAGGGACCAGAATAAAGTAGTTGGGAATGATGAGGATGCCTGATGTTTGGAGGTGGAGTACTATGATTCTGTTGTATAAGAATAAAGGTAACATTTAGGAATACAATAATTATAGGGGTATCAAGTTATTGATTCATACTATAAAGGTTTGGGAGAGGGTGGTAGAGTTGATATTGCAGAGGATTGTCTATTTTTGAAAATTAGTTTAGGTTTATGTCAGGGCTCTCGTCTATTAAAGCCATTCATCTCATTTAGTAGATTAGTGGAGCAATATAGGGAAAGGAAAATGGTTTGCACAAGGTGTTTATTGACTTAGAGAAGGCCTATGAAAGAATTCCCATAGAGGTTCTTTAGAGGTTAGAGGTGTACCTACGGTGTATTTTAGAGTGATTAAGGATATTTACAATGGAGCCAAGAATCAGTTTAGGATTATGGGAGGGGCCTCATAGCACTTTCCCATCTTGATGGGGTTACACCAAGGACCGATGCTTAGCCCATTTTTTTTAACCTTGGTGATGGATGTTTTGACGCACCAAATTCAAGTTGAAGTGCCTTATTGTTTGATTTTTATGGTTGATGTGGTACTGATTAATGAGATACGTAATGGAGTTAATTCTAAATTAGATGTTTGGAGGAAATACTTGAGTCTAAAGGGTTTAGGTTGAGTACATCTAAGATGGAATATTTGGAGTGTAAGTTCATTGAGGTGTCTCATGAGTCCTATGTGGTTGTTAAACTTGATACTTATTCTATCAATAGGAGAGATAGTTGTAAGTATCTAGGGTTTATGATTCAAGAGAATGGAGAAATCGACGAAGATGTTACTCATCGAATTGGGGTAGGGTGGATGAAATAGAGGCTTACCTCTAGAATTTTGTATGACAAAAAGGTACCTCCTAAACTTAAATCCATGTTCTATAGAGTAGTGGTTAGACCAAATTTATTGTATGGGGTGGTGTTTTGGCCTATTAAGAAGTCCCACACCAAAAAGATAAAGGTGGAAAAGATGAGAATACTTTAGTGGATGTGTGGGTGAACTAGAATATATAGGAATAGAAATGAGGTTATTCAAAATAAGGTTGGAGTGGCTTTGATTAAAGTCAAGATGAGGGTAGCGAGATTGAGATGGTTTGATCATATGATGAGAAGGGGCACAGATTACCTAGTACGGAGGTGTGATAGGTTTGATAGTATAGTTTTAAGTGAGGTAGAGGTGACCAAAGAAATATTCAAGAAAGGCGATAAGACATAACATGGAGCAGCGCCAGCTTATCGAGGGCATGACCCTAGGTATGAAACTGTGGAGGAGGAAAATTAGGGTAGAAGGTTAGTATGAGCTTATGATGTGGTATCATTTGTTGTATTACTTGGTGTATCTTGTATATAGTATTATTTGATATGTTTATTTCTATTGTATCTTGAACTTTTATTATTCCTTGTATAGATTATTTTATTTTGAGCTGGGGGTCTATTAGAAATAACCTCTCTCACATCTGAGATAGTGGTATGGACTGCGTTCACTTACCCTCCCTAGACCCCACTTGGTCGGAATATACTGGGTATGTTGTTGTTGATGATAGAATAAAGACAACTATTTACTTTACTACTAAAAGATTATACGCAAATCGTGAAAATTTCAAGCCAATAAATCTTATTTAATTTTGATGTACCCTTCTAATAATATTTTTAGATATATTTTAAAACTTTGATACGGTATGGATTTGGAACACCAACTTCTTCGTCACCTTCTTTACAACTCTGCCAGATAAAGGTAAGTTGATTTCCCTCTAGTTATGTTGTATTTCACCATGGATTATGAATTTACATTGTAGTATCCAATTTTGTGTAAATATCACTTAGGTATGGTCTTGCTTGAATTATATGATGTTAGTGGGACATGCGACCCTATATTAATTTAATTGAATTATTTAACTGGTACTAGAAATGAATAATTAAAATACTTGTTTGACTTGTGAATTTTTTAGTGTATTAAAATTTTGAATTTTCTTTTAATTATTTGGTGTGAGAGGAGCATGCAATGCTTCTTCTTATTTTATTATTTGAATTGTACTTGTATTAAATTAGTGAAGTTGTGACTTGAAACAGTGGAAAAGTGACTTGTTATTGACTTGGAATTAGTGAAGTAGTGACTTAAAAAAGTGAAAGGTTAGTGAATTGAAATTGTTAATTATTGATTTGAAAAGTTAGCTTGTGACTTACAATTGTTAATTAGTGACTTCAAAAATGTTAAGTGTTTAGTGAATTGAAGTTGTGAACTATTGACTTTGAAGTGGTAACTAGTGACTTAAATAATGTGAAGTGTTTAGTGAATTGAAAGTGTGAATGACATGAAAATGTTAACTACTGACTTAAAATTGTGTACTAGTGACTTAAAAAATGTGAAATGTTTAGTGAATTGATGTTGTGAACTATTTGATAAGTCGTCAATTTGATGACTTGTTGGTACTTTTTAGGCTTAAATTATTATATTTTTTCCATTTATTTAGTGTTAATCTAATGTGTAATACTCATTTATGCAAATAAAGGTTGAAAATGAAGATGAGCAAGCAATTCAAGTCAATGGGAGGCCAAATATGATAGAAAAGAAGAATTAAAGTCCATATGGACATTTCGGGAGGCCACCTACATCAGCGCCCAAGGTGTGCGCCATCTGGCTTGGACCTGCTCAAGTAGATCAAGAATACAGTGTAATTTTTGTAATATCTAGAGAACATGAAATTAGGATCAAAAGGAGATTTTTAAGATTATTTCCACCATTATTGACTTATTATTGCACTTTTCTTAAGCTAAGAAACATTGGAGAGACTCTTAAGTGAAGAATTAGTAGTTTTCATTGAATCTTTAATGAAATTTAAAGCGTGAATATTGTATTTTCTTTAGTTTCTATGAAATAATTTGAAGGGAATTTTGATATATCTCTATTTCTCTCTCTATGAATAGCTAATTTTTCTTTTTGGAGTTATGCTTGAATACGTTTGATTAGTGCAATTGTTTATTTGTCTTTTTAATTAGCTATTTAATATGGGTATTATATTAATTCCATGTTTTAACTAAGAATTGGGGCTTGCAAACCCAATTACCTTAGAACCCATATCATCCTTGATAGAGGGGATATGGGTGAGGAATGGGTGTGAACAATAACTAGAATCAATTCATTTAATAACATTACTTAGACATAAGGATGTTAATTGAGGCCATAGATTGGTAAAATTGTTACACTTATGAGGTGTTCGAAAGAACCCATTTGTGATATTTGGTGTTTTATTCACAAATTAACACTAAAACATCTAGATCTAGCCTACCAATTACTTCAACCTAAATTTGGACAAATAATTAAATATCCATTGATGAACCCACTCCTAGTACAATATAACCCTAAGTCTCATATACACTTGATTAATCTCTAGTTATTTCTAGCTTCAAAATAGTATTCTCTAAACAACAAAATTTTTAAAGTTAGAATCATTCAACCAAATCCCTAATTTTTACTCTCATGTCTATTTACTATGCATTATGGGTCAATTCCTAGTTGAATCTAACACTCTCAAGCATTTAAATCCTTTTCTTCACTCACTATGGATTCGACTCCAACTTCGTTGGGTTACTATATTAACGATGGTCGCTTATATTTTCAAGGTGTAGTTTGAGCATCATCAAGATTTTGGCACTGTTGCTGGGTCATCCTTGGCAGCTGAATTGCCCTTTAGTTCCTCTATTTCCTTACTGAGCTCTCTTTGATTAATTCTACCTCATTTGACACATTTAGTCTTGACCAGTGTTTTTATGTCAAGCATTTGAACCACCGATCTTTGGGTGATTATTAAGTACTTTTTTCAACCAAAACCCATAGGGCATTCCATGGTTTCCATTTTTTCCAAGAACCACTTTGTGAATGTGTTCTATCATCAATGAAAGTAGATTAATGAATTAAAATCTACTAAGTAATTCCATCACATACAAATCAGCGGATGAAACAACTCTTTTCTTTTATGATCTAGACAGAATCACCTTGTTCACAAAGTCAAAGACCAATTGAAACTCACTCTTGAGTGATTTCCTATTCACTACAGGCACAAAATTCCCTTTGAACTTGGATGTATTTGTGAAGAATTTTATTGAAAGAAGCTGCTTGGAGATAGTTCTCACCCTAGATGTAGGAACTTCCAAAATTCTTTCCAGTGTTTCCTCATTCAACTTTACTTCCTTTCTTTGGACTTGTGTAGTCAGACTCATCCCATTTTCTGAGAATACTAAGGTGAAATAGAATTCCCTGACTATCTTATAAAAAATAGTTGGAATAGGTCCTTTCATGAGATGCATCCAACCTTGATGTTTAACCAGCTCAACAATTTCCACCATACCAAGTTCTGCTAGCACATTTGAATAAGAAATCCTTCTAGTTAAAACCTTTTGATTCTTCAAGAACCTATTACTAACATACTTGGATACAACCTTACTTTTCTCCCTATTATTTCTTCTGGTATAAGTGATCACAAATTTTGTTTTATCTATTTTTCTTTTCTTAGGACCAGGTCCCTCAAAAGTCTGCTGCTTCTCAGTAAAATTTCCAAATCATTTTTTAGAAATTCTTTGTGTTTTAATGACATTGTTTTTCTTGTGATCAACTATTCTCTTTCATCAGATTTTTTCCAACAAGATGAAATTTTATGCAACCCAAGTTTCATCCACTACAACACTATCAGAACAGTTTTGAAGATTCAAGGATGATTTTTCATTGACAAGTTGAGTGATGAAGGAGTTAAGCTTCGAAAGATTAGGAGAATAAGGATGTTTTTTAGGAAGGTTTGGGAAGAAAATTTTGACTATACTAATCTCAGAATACTTTGAAGGACATGAAATTGGAAGAGCTGCAACCATCAAGAAGGTTTTCTTCTTAGAAACTCTATTTGGGATTTGGATTTTCCTTTTTGATGGGAGAATGAGTGGTTGCAGCTGGATTTAAGGGAAAATAGGCACAAGGAAAGGTTTTCTAGGGGAACAAGATATGATTAATATCAAATTTTAGGTGACTCACCTTTCTCTTTTAGAATAGGAAAATTTTTTTTGACAGAAGGATAGGGAGGATACGGCTTTTTCTTCATAGAGCAGACAAAAATTGCACACACATGATATTAACCTGCGAGATAGGACCAGGTCCCTCTCTAGTTTGAGTGAATCTTCAACTTTGTGCTTGTCACATCTGTCACCTCCAAAGTTGTTCCCATGGGTGTATACCTGCAAAGGTATGGTACTAAGTTAAACCAACAAGTACCTAATTTACCAAGGATACCTACCTCCTGAACATGGCCAATTTTGTGAGAAGACACTAATTCACTTGATAGTAGGTCAAGCTAATATGATCAATCCCAGTATCATTTTGTGAGATTCATTACACCACATGGTACCGTAACTTATTCTGGAAATAGGTCTGAGGACCAGGTCCCAAACTTGGTATTCTTCAAATGTCTAAAGTTTCCTCTCTATTGGTTTGAACTTATCATCTTCTTTAACATCTTTGTGAGGTCATTCATGGGACATAAATGCTAATCATATAAGACACCCTTACCTTGATGTGTCATAGCAAAGAGAATACAATCAAACCTTCTATTTATATCCTTGAGCAATTACATATCACGAAGTTTGTTCTGATTGCAAACCTTTTCTCCCTCCCACACTTAAGATCATTTGTTAGACTTGGGAACCTATTTGAGATTGAGTTCCCAGTAGAAAGATAATGGTGTGATCAAATCCTTATTTGTCCATCTAGGTAATGTGAGCTTTTTCATATTTTCCAAGGTCTTAAACCTTTAGGATAGGTTCTCCCCTGATGTACATGTCTAAAATTTATCAATCTAGCTCTGAGCCAGCTTTGACAGTCTTCTGTCATATGTCCATCTCTACCACAGTGAGTACATAGAGGCTTGTGGACCTTGTTCTTAGCATTTTGAGTAGTCTTTCCATGAGACTTAGGTGATTGAGTTTTGAACTGATATCCAAGCCCTTTACCATTATTAACTCCTTGATTAGTTAAGTTAGAAAGGATTTGGGAAGATGTAGTCCGTTGGAGGGATTTTTTAAGTTCATCCCTCAGACAGACTAGGTCCCTTTCTAACTCTTTATTTTTCTGAAATGCAGTCATAAGGAGCCTTTGAAAATCCTTTATTTTTCCTTTAAGCTCAACCTGAAACTTTGAGGCTTCTTTCTTCCGTAGACACTCAGAGGCATCTACTTTCTCTAGTTGATTTGCCAAACTCAGATTTTAAGGTTTTAGCTTAGCAACCTGTTACCCAGTTTCTAATATCTAGATATCAAATCTATCAACTCAAGCCTCTGATCATCTATTATTTCTTCTCGAGCAATATTCTTTTCTTTGTCACAAACATCATCTCTTTTCTCCAATTGAGTCAATAAATTTAGATTTTCATATTTTAACTTAGTAACATGTTCTTCAGTTTAAGATATTTGGAGAGTTAGAGCAATTAACTCAAGCTCTTAACATACCACCTTTTTTTCTAGAGAAAATTTTATCTCAGTCATTTTACACATAAGTCAATCAACATATTTGCAAGTTTTTTTATCTTACTAGCAGAATAGTTGTCCAAGTTTTCTTTAAGGTAAGAAAGTCTTACCTCATTTTATTCTTCATCTTCAGTGTTTTCCATAAAATCAAACAAAGAGTCAAAGGTTACTTTCTCATCCTTCACAACAAGTATGGAAACATCTGTAGACTTCTCACATTCGTCAGATTCACTGGAGGAGTCACCCCAGCCAGCTAAGACTTGCTTAACTATAAGATCAGCTGCCGCCTATATTCTTGTCTTACAAAGACCTAGTACCTATTATTTTATTTGTCACCTCCAACATTAAGATACTTCTAATTGTCCATTTGTTCAAAGGACAATATTTTATGAAATGCTCACGAATACCATATTTGTGACACACCTTTATAGTGACACATTTTGCTGATACTTCAAATTTTTTGGAACTGAACACTTTTCCTTTTAGATCTAACAATTCTTTTTGATGAATAGGGAACATCAGTGTCTTCTTCATAGGAGTTTGATTTTAGTTCCTTCAGTGCCAGAGATTTTTCCCTCTTTCCTTCCTTCTTCTCTTATTCTTGCTACTTCTTGAGTTCAAGATTTTTTAAATTTCTAATAAGCTTATCCATAGAGAGAGTCTTCAGGTTTCTTTCCTCATTAATATCATCTACTTTGCTTTCTTAGGATTTTGGCAGAACCCCAAGAATCTTTCCCACTTGCTTGTATAATTAAATCACTTTCCCTAAGTAGTGAAGCTTATTTATGATGGAAGTGAATCTTGTGTGCATTTCATGTATTGTCTCGCCTTCTTTCATGATAAAGGTTTTATACTGAGTAGTCAGCATGCCAACTTTAGAATCCTTCACATCAGTGGTTCCTTCATGAGTTGTCTTCAAGCAGTCCTAGATTTTCTTAACTATTTCATAAGATTAAATCCTGTTGTATTCATCGAGTCCTATGCCACAGACAAGCAATTTCTTAGCTTTGTATTTTCTTCTCAATTCTTTTTTGTCTTCATTATTGAATTTCCTCCCGCTTTTGATAACCATTTTAGTAACATCTCATTCTTAGAATTCTCTTACAGGTACACCAGGACCATCAAGAATAATGTCCACTAGCTCATTATCCTCAAACATAATAAAGTTGCACATCTTGGTGTTCCACCACCCATAATACTATCTGTTAAATCTTGGTGGTCTAGTGGTAGATTATCCTTCTTCCAGGTTACGTGGAGCAACCATGCAAACCAAGAAACTCTAGGTGTGAATATTTTTGTAACGCCCCAAATCTGGTACCTGAAATGCTACACGGAGCTCATAATCCCGAAGGACCACAAGTAACCCATGACTGATATTTGTAACTGAGCACTGAATAATAATAATAATATCATAAATGTGAAAACATAAACTGAAAGGACATAAGGTTCAATACTGATACATAATTGAAAATATGGCATAACAATACCAAAATAACTGAATTAACTGTCTGAACGTGCTGTAGTCTGAAAGACTCTAAAACTGAACTGTCTGAATAAAGAATTGATGGGACAATCCCCCAACTAAATCCATTTGCTGAAATAAACTAAGTACTGAAAAAAAAATGAAATAATCAAATAATAACATCCTCAAATAATGAGGACTCACTGCTGAATCTGACTGCTAAAACTAGAATGCTACTGATATTTTGGAGTGCGTGCTTCTGAACCTATGGTATAAGACACCATAGCGCAAATATGCCAATACGATTGAATGTACTGGTATGCAGGCGAGGTATGATGAATGCATGGGGTTTATATGTAAGAACAATACTAACTGATTGATTAACATGAACGTGAGAATACATGCATGAATACATAATTTTAACTGAGATCGTGATAACACTGACTCATGAATTCTGATAACGTAGATTTACTAATATCTGAGTACTAATACTGGGATACTGAATGAATAAGTCTATTGAGTACTGACGAACTGATGTCATATTACTGATAAATGTAAGATTGTTTCTGATAGTTATGATTTTGAAGAACTGGTTAGATTGACTGTATCTGATAGTCCTGAAATCTGAATACTGGTAACATGAATTTCACATAATTAATATACTATTAACTGGGAAACTTTTCTGGCAGTCTTGATTCTGATGGAACTAGCTGAGTTTCATACCGAGCTGAGCAACAGTATCTGAAAGTCCTGAAACTATAGAACTGAACTGAGTTCTATTACTGAGACTGGATGTAAAACTAAGATTGTGGGAGGTAATCATCTAGTCGACATGCCCCGAAACTAAACTGGTGGGGTCCAATCTATAACCCCAGCTTGAAGGGTGTCAGTATCGTGCCATGGGTAAAGACAAGATGTGAGTAAACCCTCTCTAACAAGGAGCTTTTCCGCCAACCCCTCCTAGTAGAAAAACTCAGATAAGGTGTAAAATCCATAAACTCGTAGGGTACATCTCAACCTATGCTATCTAGGTAGTTCTGGAATGAAAGGATTGCTTCTAAGGATCACACCCTCTACTGGCTAACAGGTGAGTCCCCATCCTTGGGTTCACTCGGTGCTGAATCCTACTCCCAACTGAAGAGACACTGAACTAATTTAAACTGAACTCAACTGTTACTGATAGTATTATTTAGTTGATTTTAACAGAGTTCACTAAATTTCCATTGACAGACGGAAAACTACTGAGATCTAATAATTGACTGAGATTACAGTGAGGTTATTGAGATTACCGAGGGTACTGAGATTACTAAGTTTTCTTGAGTCACGAAACTGACTGAATTTTAATAATCATGTCTTGACTGAGAGCATCATGAAAACTGACACTGGCTTTAGGCACACAACTAAATTGTCGGGTACAAGTACCCCCAGGACTCGATAGCATAAAACTGACAAGAATCGATACTTCTTGAACACATGACCAACATCAACAATTTATAATACAATAAGTTAGGGATTGCATGAAGCACATGGTTATCATAATGTTGTACATGGATGGAATTGCATATAGACATGTCATAATTTCATTAACCTAATCTCATAAACATTCCATCAAATACTCATAATGCACACAATATCATGGAAGTCTTCCTTGCTCATAAGGGTAAAGAATACATTTATCACTTGGGTCATAATTGAGCCATAATACACAATTTCTATTCTCTTGGGCATTTTTTCCAACACCTTACATGCACCTCTTAGGGCATAGGCATAATCATCAAATTAATACATCATAACCACTAAGTTCATAGTCTTCAACTTGCATTCTTACATAGTTTCATAAAAACAAATAAAGATTCCAACTTGGGAATCATACAATCATAATCTCATGAACATAATCAAGCCACAACAAAACATTCACAATACATGATTTAAAAACTTGATTCTTAGGCTTCATGGATGAAAGGAATCAATGAGTGAATACTATGCATACCTTAGTTCTTGATTTTACAAAGATTGACGGAGAGATTCTTAAAATTGAGTCTTGAATTTGAATCCCCAATTGAAAACCCTAACTTGTTCTTGAGAGAAACTTGAGAGAAACACTATATTTTGGGTGAAATATTGCCTAATCACGTGTTATTGGATTTATATAATAAAGGTAAATTGACCCTTTGACCCCTTAAAGACGCGGACATTTAATGACTAAAAACTGGGTGCCGACACTACTAGTGACGTAGCGTGTTGATGGCTGTGATGCGATACTCGACGCGTTGTGCCATGATCGTGTCGAGCCTTAGAAGTTTTGGATCTGGTATCCTGCACAAATATTGGACAACATGATTGGCGACGCTTCGCGCCATGATCATATTGGTCCACTATTTTGGAACTCCAAACATGATTTAAACGTGTTCTAAAAAATCCAAAACTTGTTTGGGAACACCTATTGACCTTTCTAATCATGAATTAATAAAAAAAATATGGACCATTAAAGGAAATTAAGGTGGAAAAATGAGATTGCCAACTTTCAAAGGCCAAAAATAAACTATGTTTGGGAACTTAGCTAAAATTTTCTAAGTCTGGGATCCCTTGACAAGCTTAAAGGACTGAATTAAGCTTAAGAATTTTATGGGGACTTATAATATCTCCCACTTGAGAACATTCATTCTTGAATGAGACTGATGAAGAGGGGAGAGGAGATAAACTGACGTACATACTGAACATGAGCTACTGAAACATGATCCTATAAATGACATGACTGATAAGCTGAATATATATATCATTCTGAACATACATATCTGATGCATGTGTAACTGGTTCATGAATACATGACTAAGATTTCTTATAAGCTGAGTTTCTCACCATGAGAATACATATCTGATGCATGATTATATGACTGAACTGATACATAAATGCATGACTGAATATGCAAAGGTATTTGATACCAAGTTTATGATGGGAACCTAAACATGGAACTGAATACCAAGTTTGTAACTGAAATCTGAACTTGAAACTGGATGAGTCCAAGGAAGACTGTTACCTTAAACTGAAAAATGCTGGTGAGTCTGAGATTAACTACTAAATATACCTGGGAAGAAACATGAGAACATAACTGAGTCTGAAACATGACACTCGAGCTGGATATCATGATTTGAACTGAGCAACTTAGGCTTACGGCTAAGGTCGGAGTTTGAGGGTCAACACACGAGTATTCCTTATTCGAAACTGGACTCATTACGAGAAGAGAGTAACATGTTTAAGTCATGAAAGTTCAGGGGATTATAGTGTATCTCGCTCTTGGGATACTATGTCCCTTGGAGAATGCTGGGGTGACTTTGCTGAGATATTAAGGAAACTGAGGTGATGTACAAAGCACCTAGGAACTGAATCGTGACTTATTATTTGAAATCTAAAACTAAGTCATGATACATAAATCAACTTGAATATGTAACTACCTAGTTGGTCCATCTTAGAATGATCACATTCATGAGACTCTGGATAGCTGGACTAAAACTATAGAGAATTATGCATAGAAGGTAATGACTAACTAGGTAATATAAGGTAATTAAGCATGAGTAGGGTAAAACTTTATTACCTTAGGAACGCAAGACCATGCGTCTAACATGATTCGAGAGCATTCTTTAAACTGCGGTACTGTAATACTAATAACTGAGTAACTGATGGCCATATGCTATGGTCGGGTAATCTTGAAACTGGACTGAGTTTCTGATCTTACTGGACTTGGGACTGGGATAGAGATTGTAGTTAAGACGGTAATTGAGACTGAATGCTGGTCTTTTATAACTGAGGTTTAGACTGGTATGAGTAACTAATAGCTGAAAGCCATGGTTCTGTAGGACTATCTGAGTCCTTTACTGAATATTGATTACTGAACTTACACTGTAACTGAGGCCTGCGGGATGGAACATTAACACTACAGATTCACTGAGGGATCTAAACTGAGGGTATACGTGGCATAATCTAAGTTTGACTAAACACTAGGAGTGAAGTCATGAATCGTGTGGGCTAAGCATACTATAAAGCATGACATGAGTGCATGAGTCATGAGCTGCACGAACTGGTTTTGGAATTTCTAAATTCATGGAACATGATCCACAACATTGGATACACTTGGACTCCTCATACAAGGAACTTAAAACCCACACTATTCTATGAAAAATGCATGGATATAAGCTGTATTTGTGGGACTAAAATGTAAAGCATGCATAAGTATTAGGAAGGTTGAAGTACAAAACTTTGAACTGAGGTAGGAATAGGTCGAGAATCATCTTTTCTTATTGATTTTCTACACATACTGGAATTACTATCAAAACCTGAAGGCCCGACTTTCTAAGATTTCATAATCGAATAGTTCTTATATACCTGTCGGGCTGTGTTAGACTAACTCACTAGGGTGGAGACTGGAAAAAGATCCTGTTACCATTTGGTCTTACCTTAAGGTTGACTACTATGCAAAGAGTTACAAAAGAAAAGAAGTTCCTGAATCTGAAGAAACGTGAACATGTAAGTGAGGGACCTGTACATACCAGTGGCTATATCAGGAGGACTTTCTTGATCCTGTCGGGACTGAAGTGCATAGAGTCTATTAGGGTGTTGCCCACTGATAGCGCTGGGATTGTTACCCTACTGATTTGGGTGACCAGAATGAGCTGAAGGACGACCATACTAACTTCGAAGACCAGGCCTAGGACAATCTTGGACTTTGTGACCTTTCTCGCCACATCCAAAACACACATTACTGCCTGCTCTACATATACCCTTATGATGCTTAGCACACTCTTTGCAAAGTGGATGAGTAAAAACCTGCTCTCACTACCCTGGGCCATGGAGCCTGGTGCCCTATTTCTATGGTCATTTCTAAACTTTGGTGCTGGTGCACTAGCTAAAGATGGAACTGGGGTTAGAAACTTCTGTCTATGCTGAGAGCGGTTACCACCCTGTGACCCTGGCTGGGAAAAACTATAACTACCAATTCTCGCCCTCTTATTTTCCCTCTCCTTCTTCTAAAGTTTATGCTTCTTAATCTGTTAAGCATGGACCATAAGCCTGGATATGTCGATCTCTTTAATTAACATCACATTCCTGCACTCCTTAACCACTCTACCTGATATCCCAAATACAAACTTACTCATTCTGGATCTACCGTCTTCTACTACAAGGGGAGCGTACCTGGCTAACTGAATAAAATTGAGGGAGTATTATTTTACGCTCATACTACCCTGTCTGAGGTTGATGCGCTCTAACACTTTGGCTTCTTTCTTCTCTAGGGGAAAGAATCTATCTAAGAAAGCCGTAGCAAACTCTTCCCATTCTATGAGACCTGCATCTAGACCCCTATCTACCTTTCACTGTTTGAACCACGTATGGGTTATATCTTGTAGCTGATAGGCAGCTAACTCTACACTCTCACTAGAAGTCACACCCATGATATCTGTGACTTTCTAAACTTGATCGAGGAACTCCTGTGGATCCTCTTCAGACTTAGAATTGAGAATATGGGAGGATTCATTCGGGTGAAGTCCCGAATCCTGGCTGCAACAAAATTGGTAACTAAGTTGGCCAGAATAGTAGCTGGCCATTTGTTCTGAGCTATCACTGAATTGGATAGAGTAGTGAATGCAGTTCTGAATTCTACATGAGAGATATTCTCATCCATAGGATTTTCCTGAACGGGATGAGGTGCTAACTGATTTCCTATTCTCTTTTCATTAGTCTCTTTGGGAGGCATGTTCTGTAAACAAAAGGGAGAACAGATTAGACTGAGAGTTAATTCGATCTTTTTCTCACTGGCATGACATGAATACTGAAAGAAGGAAAATTATTCCTTAAACATCTCCTAGTATCCTGCACATAAGTGTGGTGAACAACATACCCATGTACAAGACTCTACTAGATATGGCTTTTCAGGCTTTCTAGGACACTGTTGAACCTTAGGCTTTGATACCAAGTTTGTAACGCCCCGAATCTGGTACCCGGAATACTATACGGTGCTCATACTCATGAAGGACCACAAACTAACCCATGACTGATATCTGTAACTGAGCACTAAATAATAATAATAATATCGTAAATACGTAAACATGAACAGAAAGGCCATAAGGTTCAATACTAATACATAACTGAAAATATGGTATAGCAATACCAAAATAACTGAAATAACTGTCTGAACGTGCTATAGTTTGAAAGCCCCTAAAACTGAACTGTCTGAATAAAGAGTTGATGGGACAATCCCCCAACTAACTCCATCTGCTGTAATAAACTAAGTATAAAAAAATGAAATAATCAAATTATAATATCCTCAAATGATGAGGACTCACTGTTGACTCTGACTGCTGAAATTAGAATGTTATTGATACTTTGGAGCACGTGCTTCTAAACCTATAGTATAAAACACCATAGAGATAATGCACCAGTACAATTGAATATACTGATATGCAAGTAAGGTAGGCTGAATGCATGGTGTTCATATGCATGAACAATACTAACTGACTGAATAATATGAATATGAGAATACATGTATGAATACATAACTTTAACTGAGATCGTGATAACACTGACTCAGGAATTCTGATAATGTGGATTTATTGATATCTAAGTACTAATACTGGGATAAGGAATGACTAAGTCTATTGAGTACTGAGGAACTGATGTCATATTACTGATAAAGGAATAACTATTTTTGTCAGTTCTGATTATGAAGAACGGGTTTGATTGACTGTATCTGATTGTCCTGAAATCTGAATACTGGTAACATAAAATTCCTATAACTAATATACTATTAACTGGGTGAGTATTTTTGACAGTACTGATTCAGATAGAACCAGCTGAGTTCCGTACTGATCTGAGCGACTGTATTTGACAGTCCTTAAATTATAGAACTGAATTGAGTTTTATTACTGAGACTGGATGTAAAACTGAGACTGTGGGAGGTAATCATCTAACCGACATACCCCAAAACTGAACTGGTGGGGTTCAACTTGTAACCCCAGCTGGATGGGTGTCAGTACCATGCCACGGATAAAGATAAGCTGTGAGTAAACCCTCTTTGATAGGGAGGTCTTCCATCAAACCCTCCTAGTAGGAAAACTCGAATGAGGTGTAAAATCCCTAATTTCATAGGGTACATCTCAACCTACGTTGTCTAGTAGTTCTGGAATGCAAGGATTGCTTCTAAGGATCATACCCTCTACTGGCTAATAGATGAGTCCCCATCCTTGGGTTCACTCGGTGCTGAATCCTACTCTCAACTGAAGAGACACTAAACTGATTTAAACTGAACTGAACTATTACTGATAGTATTGTTTAGTTGATTTTAACAGATTTACTAAATTTCCATTGACTGATGAAATACTATTGAGATCTGATAACTGAATGAGATTACTGAGGTTACTGAGATTACCGAGGGTACTGAGATTACTGAGTTTTATTGAGTCATATAACTGACAGAATTCTAATGATCATCGCTTGACTGAGAGTATCGTGAAAACTGACACTGGATCTAGGCACATAGCAAAATTGTCGGGTACAAGTACCACCAGAACCTGATACCATAAAACTAATAAGACTTGACACTTCTTGAACACATGTCCAATATCAACAATTCATAATACAATAAGTTGGGGATTTCATGAAGCACATGGTTATCATAATGTTGTACATGGATGGAATTGTATATAGACATGTCATACTTTCATCAACCTAATCTCATTAACATTCCATCAAATACTCATAATGCACACAATATCATGGAAGTCATCCTTGATCATAAGAGTAAAACATACATTTATCACTTGGGTCACAATTTAGCCATAATACACAATTTCTATTCTCTTAGGCATTTTGTCAAACACCTTACATGTACCTCTTAGAGCATAGGCATAATCATCAAATTAACATATCATAACCACTAAGTTTATAGTCTTCAACTCTCATACTTACATAGTTTCATAAAAAAAATAAAGATTCCAACTTGGGAATCATACAATTATAATCTCATGAACATAATCAAGCCACAAAAAAACATTCCCAATACATGATTTAAAAACTTGATTCTTTGACTTCATAGGTGAAAGGAATCCATGAATGAACCCTATGAATATCTTAGTTCTTGATTTTACAAAGATTGACAGAGAGATTCTTGAAATTGAGTCTTGAATTTAAATCATCAATTGAAAACCCTAACTTGTTCTTGAGAGAAACTTGAGAGAAACACTATATTTTGGGTGAAATATGGCTGAATCACATGTTATTGGGTTTATATAAGGAAGGGAAATTATCCTTTTTGTTTCTTAAAGATGCGAACATTTAATGACTAAAAACTGGGTGCTGACGCTACATGAGACGCAGCGCGTTGATTGCTGCGATGCGATACTCGATGCGTCGAACCATGATTGCATCGAGCCTCAGAAGTTTTGGCTCTGGCATCCTGCACAAATGTTGACCAACAAGATTGGCGACGCGGTGCGCCATAATTGTGTTTGTCCATTATTTTGGGACTCCGAACATGATCTAAACGTGTTCTGAAAAATATGAAACCTGTCTGGGAACACCTATTGACCTTCCTAATCATGAATTAATAAAAAAATACGGACCATTAAATTACATTAAGGTGGCAAAATAATATTGCCAACTTTTGAAGGCCAAAAATAAACTAAGTATGGGAACTTATCTAAAATTTTCTAAGTCTGGGGCTCCTTGACAAACTTAAAAAACTGAATTAAGCTTTAGAATTTTATGGGGTCTTATAGTTTTAGAGCGTTCTCGCTCTGATACCAATTGTTACAACCCTTGGGGGTTACACCACATAGTAAGGGACCGGGTCCCTCAAAGTCAATCACATCCAATCAAATAATAGAGTGCAGAAAAACTAAAAGCAATGTAGGAAGGAAACAACACCTAAGTTTTAACGTGGAAACCCCCCTTACTCAAGGAAGGGAAAAACCATGGCATGTTCTCACACGCACCAATAAAATCCACTATAATCAACCTCTTGATTACAACCTCAATTTCAGCCTAACTCTAGGATCCTTTCGCTTATAATAACTCTACTATAAGCTCATCTTGACAACTCTGCCAAGGACCCTCTACACTGATTAACTCTAATCAGCAACAATTTTAGGAAACTCTACCTAACTACTCTCGAGCAACTACAAAGCTATACATTACTCTTATAGCTTGAGTAATTCTTTTAAAATCAAGACTCAAGAATACTCACTCACTTTTTAAGCATACTACAAATTTAAGAACATGGGTAATGCTTGAGCAATCTTGAAATAGAGTTTTTGTTACCTCACTTCACTCTTTAGATTTGTGAAAAAATTGCTTGATTAAGAAGTGTCTCTTTCTTTTTATAGATGAGTAATGATTAGGGCTGAAATATCATTTGACTAGCTGTACTAATTAGTACAAGCAACACCTGTAAGTTTGTTACACAATAGATTAATCTATAAAGGCACACATGCTAGCTATGTTATACCATGCATATCCAGAGACCTATTCCCTTGTGGTTAGCTTCTCATCATCAAAACTACATATATCACTACTAACTAATCTCCAGCGTCAGATTTAATAACACCACCAATACCTCTTTTCCTAGGATTTCCAATACAAGAGACATCAGTATTTAGTTTATAGCCTCCACTTGTTGGGGGTCTCCATTTAATACATATGATATTGTAGTGGTTTATGGGGATGGTATCTCTGATGGTAAGTTTATACTCAACAACTTCAGTATATGCGTGATGAGGGTTGGTTTTATCTTTCCATTACTAAAGGTGTTGTGATTCCTGGTTTTTCATATAGACTAGAGGCCGAAAAAAAAGATATCTAGCCAATCTAGGATATTGTTAAAGTTAATATGATTGAGTATTTTCTAAGTTTTTCCCCGATTAGGGGGATTGAGATACTGAGAATTTATCAAGTTCCTGTTGGATCTTTTGACAATGAGAGTGCTCTATTAGTCCTGCATTATGGGATATTAAAAAATGATGTGATTTATATCTTCAGTGGGGTGGTTGCAGACTCGGCAACTAGTGGTATCCCTAATTCTTATTCTGAAGAGAGTATGGCTAGTAAAGAGCCTATTATATTGTATAAGCCAGTGAAAGTTTTTAATTTTAAGGGGAATTTTAGCCTTCCATATCTAGTTAAGAGTAATACAGTTACTCCTGATATTGGCTTCAGGGATACTAGCTAGCATGTTATAAGTCCTTTTGCTGGTGAATTTTCTATCCCCAGTGATATTCCATATGAGGGTGGCTGTGCAGGCTCTGGGTTGGGGGAAAAGGGATTTGATGGTATAAAGTTATTCTTGGGGAAGTTTCATAGGCAGATTGTTGAAATTCCATTCACCATTAATCAAAACTCCAGACAGTTTAGTATTTTCATGGTTTTTAGAAGAGGTCCATGGATGGTGTTGATCATGGACTCATTGTGGAGAAGCCATCTATCAGTCGAGAATTTCACCTGTTCCTCTTTGTAGATAATCCAAAGGGAGGCTTTCTAGCAAGTCTCTCTCCTCTGGTAATGTTTTTTAGATTCTCAATTAGGTTGGAGATTTGTTGGTCTAGCCCATCTTGAAGTATTTATTTTTTAGGATGCAGGCCCAGAGACTATTGGGGTTCTTATGGAATCTCTATGATAACTAGTTAGCATGGTGTCATTCTAGATGGCGGATTTTTTGAGTCCTAAATTCCCCCATATTCTTAGGGGTGGTAATAGGGTTCCAACTTTGCAGATGCATTTTTTTTCTCAATAATTGAACCCTAAATAAAGTTTCTTTGAGTACTATCAATGAGGTTGTGGGTGGTTGAGGGCAGGGAAATGTACTGCATGACATGAATATAGATGTTAGTCGTAGAAGATTTTGTGAGGGTGGTTCTTCCTTCCACGTTAAGGAAGTTAGTTTTCCATCCTGCCAATTTGGAGTTGATATTGTCAACAATAAATTGGAGGTCTCTGATGCAAGATTTCTTATGGAAATAAGGAAGCCTAGGTATTTCCCAAAACATTTCTTACACTAAATAGAGAGGATGTTGGATAGTCTGATCTTGTCCTCTTGGTTGCAATTTTGGGAGAAAAGGACTTTAGATTTGAGGGGGTTTACCTTTTGTCCTGAGTGGTGGCTAAAACTTTGGAGAGTATCCCTGATAGTCATGCATTTTTTCTCATTAGCCACAACAAAAAAGGTAAGGTCATCAACAAATAATAGTTTAGAGATTTTTGGGCATTTTCTGCTAATTTATATGGGGTTCCAGTTAAGGATATCCACCTCATAGTCAATTCTTCTTGACAGAAGTTTCATACACATAATAAACATATAAGGGGATAGGGGTTGCCCTTATCTTATTCCCTTAGTAGGTTTAAAGGAAGGGGTTCTCCCACTATTAATCCAGACAGAGATGGTAGAGAAAGATATACAAGATATTATGAGGGTGGCTAACCTGGGAGGGATGTTGAAAAAGTGGAGAGCTTATCTGATAAAGGACCACTCTATCCTGTCAAAATCTTTCTCCAGGTCAATCTTGAGGATCATGTTAGCCTTTTTGCCCTTTATTTTCTTGAAGTGAGGGATTACCTCTTGGATAATGATGACATTGTTAGAAGTTGTTCTATTAGGGAAGAAACTAGATTGAGTGGGGCTGATGTGTTTCGTTAGGAAGGGTCTAAGCTTCTAGCAATAATCTTAGTGAATATTTTGCACTGAGTATTGCATAGACCAATAGGTCTATAGTTCCTAAGGCTAGTGGCATTTTGGTATTTTGGAATTAGGCAATGGTAGGTAGAGTTAACCATTTCCTCCATATTCATAGAGGTGAAGGTGTCAGTGCAGAATTTAATGGTGGCAGGTCCCATAATATCCTAGTATTTTTGGTACATTAGAGGTGGATGCCATTTGGCCTAGGGGCTTTAGTGGGTTTAAAGAAAAAGATAGCTCTTCTGATTTCCGTCAGAGTAGGGATGCTATCAAGAAGAGAGTGGTCCTCAGTCCTAATAGAGCCTTGAGAAGAGTTGCCTTGGCATCTGATAGGAGAGGAGAGATATTTAAAGAAGAAAATCTTGGAATAGAAGCTGAGGATCTTAGAATGGATTTTCTCTTGAGAATAGATCCAATTGTCATTGTCATCTCTAAGGGCAGCGATGTTGTTTCTTGACCTCTTATTCAGAGTAGAGGTATGGAAGAACCTGGTGTTTGAGTCCCTCTCTGCCAGCCAGTTGATTCTGGATTTTAATTTCCAGAATTCTTGCTCTTATTTAAGGGTCTCACTGAACTCTTTAGTAAGTTTAGATTCTAGGTCCTAGAGGAAGAGACTGTGGGGGTAGTTAGAGGATTTTTGGATCCCTATAATCCTAGCAAGAATGTGTTTTATCCTGTGAAAGATATTGCCAAAGTCCTCCTTATTCAAGACTTTAATTTCTTTTTCAAAAATGGTGATTGCTTCAGATAGGGGAATGTTAGAAGGAAAAGAGTTTTCCATAATAGATTGGAATTATGGGTGGGAACATCACATTGCTTCCATCCTAAAAGGCTTTTGGAGAAGGGGAGAGACATTAATAAGGTTTACAAAATGGGGACATTGATCAAAGTGAATTCTAGGGAGGTGGAACACAGTATCTTAAGGGAACATAATAATCCAAGTATTATTGGAAAATCATTTGTCCAACCTTTCTAGTACAAGGATAATCCTATTTATGTACCTTTTATTAGACAAAGTATATTTACTTCCCTTAAACCCCAGGTCTACAAGGCTACAGAGGTTGATGTAATCCTAAAAATAGGCAACCCTATTGTTATTAATATTTTTGCCTCTAAAATTTTCAGAGGTTTTAAGAATTTTATTAAAATCACCCCCAATCAGGCAAGGGTTATGGGGGAGATCTTTGATGTTATTAGCAAACTCAACAAGATTAGACCAAAAGGGTTTTCTATTTTAAACTTGTTACTGGCATAAATTGTAGTAAAAAACTAAGATGAAGGGGAATTATTTACCTTGATGAAAAAACGAATAGCTTAGTGGTAGATAGAAATGTAGTGGATATTGAGCATGGTGTTATCCCACATGATAACTACCCCCTATAGGTTGGAGAAGCAGGGAATTGGATTTTGTTGTTGAAGCCAAAGTCATCCACCAACTTAGTGTCGTCAGCCATCCTAGTTTCCAAAAGAGCTACCAAGGATGGTCTGTGCATCTGAATCATGGATCTACAATGCCTCCTAAATTCAGCACTATTTGTGCCCCTAACATTCCAAATTATGCAATTTTTCATCATTATTTGGTTTGTTGAGGAGTTGTCCATCAGTATCTCCTTTCCTTTCACCAGTTGCGATAGAATCTGGGATGATGGTGATTCCTTTCTCTTTCTTGATAATAGAGTCATCTTGATTTTGTTAAAGATTTCCTTCCTTGGTGTAATACATTTGAGGTAAACTTCTTTAGTTTGATTGGAAATAGAATTGGCAGCATTTTGCTAATAAGGTCCTTGAAAGAGTGATTAGGAGGTTTTACTAGAGTTAAGGCATCTATCTTTGGAATTTTTAGGGTTGATAAGATTCTCTCCATATCCTTATTATTTTTCTATAGATCTTTCAATGTCCTTTTCCTCTCCTCCATTTCTAAGAAAAGTGGGCTCTTAGATATGGGGTTCTGAGGGGTGGGAGTTGGGTACCAGGTTGGCCCTATAACTTAGAACAAAAGTTGGTCCCATCTCCAATAATATTGGAGTCTTTGGTGGGAATAACGACAAGTATTGGCTCATCACATTTATTTTCTCTATGATTATTTCGGGGGTTAGGTTCCCCATGGTCTGGTACCCAATGATTTTTATCATTGTGGTCATCCATACAATCGGCCCAAAGTTTGCAAGGCCTTGGCTGAACCCCTCCATGATCAGTTGTGCCAGTTAGTGGGTCACTGAATATGGATGATGATTTATTTTCCTTTCACATTCAAGCATAGTGGAACAGAGGTGTGCGATAAGCATATTTCCAGCCATGAGGTTGGATGATGGTCTGGAGCTAGAGATTCTGTCATGAACACTAGAGTATTGTGTGACTGATTTTCTATTAGCGTTCAAGGATTATGAGAGTTGAGAGAAAATGGTCTGGTGAGAAGTATGGGAGTGGATTTTAGAGGAAGAGTTAGGGTAAAATAAAAAAGATCCAGGACCTTTGGGTTTCCCTCATCATTATCATCCCTTTTGGTAATAAATCTCGTTCTTTGAGAAGTGACAGTAAATTCATTGCGATTGATATATTACGACAATGGTTTTGGGATGATGGAAAATATTTAGGTATTTGAAGGAGGGAGAGAGAGTTGATTTGACAGTGGGCCATATCCACCTCCTTGTTAGAGGTGGTATTGCCTTTCTGATTTCCAGAACTCAATTTTAAAATAGGCTTTTTCCTAATATGATTACAAGCCTTGGGTTTTATTAGCTTGGCTATGGTTAGTATCCTTATTTTTTGATATTGGGATTGATAGGCCACGTTGTTCAGGCCCAAAACCTATGGGACTTTTTTTGAGTTTTTTGGGGCTTTGTTGTGAGACCCGTTGGCCAGTGGGTTTTGATTCACTAGATGAGGCCTCTATTTGGGTCTATTACTTTGACCTGCTCCATTGGGAGTGGGGAACTCGACACAAATTTTAGATCTTTCTCCCCCGGTAGGGTTCTGCGGCGACGCTGTGTATTGAAAGGCACAAGTCTCAAGAAACTTACCTGATTTTACATTGAATAGCTTTATCTTTATGTTCTGAGGTGAAGGATTGGTACCTTGTTTCCCATTGTTCTAGGCATTTGTGGATTTTTTTCTTCCTTGTAAAGGTTACTGTTCTCCATTCTTTCTCTTGTTTGGCTTGGCCTGGTGTTGGTTTTTCCATTTTCTTTGTGCAAGTAAAGTGGTGTGAGGGCATTGGGAGACATTCCCGAGTCTTCCACAGCTCTTACATAGGAAACCCTCGCCTTCGTAGATTATAGGTTGATAATGCTTGCTAATAGTTACCGACATATTTAGCGGTGTGTCTAAGGGTACTTGGACACAAATTCTGGTATACCTACCCCTCAGTGTGGAAGATGTTCATGCATTAACTTTCAACAATCTTACAATCCTCTTTCCTACTTTTTCTAGAATTTGGGCGCCATAGAACCTAGTGGGGAGTTGTGGTAGCCCGAGCCAAATAGTCATTGATTCAATTTGGGATTCTTTAGGGACGAAATTGGGTTCCCATACACGTAAGGATAGGTATGACCCAGTAATGAACCATGGTCCCTTTTGTGTTATTCTCCTCTGAGAAGCCTTTTCGTTCAATTTAACTGTGTAGTAGTCGAGGCCTAGGTCAATTAACACAAAGTTTTCTTTGAGTTTCCACAGATCTATGATTTTTCTTTTCAGGTATTGATGGTTAAATTTTCGACCCACCGCCTTGATGATAACTGAGTACTGCCAAGGGGTGTACAGTCGGAGTTTGTCTTCAGGGGTGAGATGAATGGCTTCGCTAGTCCCCCCATCTGTTGAATCGATTAGATTTTTGGATGATTCTAAAATTTGGCTGATATCAGGAGTACTGATTTCATTTCTCGGTATTTCTTTGTAGGAGGGTTTAGTTTGTGGATCAATTGCCATTTGGCTTGCTGGATCATTGGGTGGGTCAGGAAGCAAGTTTTTCGTTGTCATTTGGTCGTAGTTGGAGATGAGACTGTAAAAGTTTTTAGTGAGAGACTGGTCTTTCTCTTTCTTAAAATGAAAGCCAATTTCGTAGACCAAGGTGTTAATATTTACAACTATAAGACTACCTAAGAAGTACAAACATAAAATTCTCTTTTAAGTGTAGAACGTCGCTTAAGCAATATGCATATATGTATTCTTCTGTACTATGTCTCTACAGGTCCTATCCATTATCCAGAAAACTTCAAATTACACTATAAACTCTATATAAAACTATTACAGCCTAGACAAGATTAGCTAAAGGAGAATATTTCTACAAACAAATGCAAACAAAAACACGATCTGTGTCATTTACCAAGATGTACTAATGAAAGAAAGTGAAGTGCTAATGACCCCAATTTCTTGTCTATTAACCACATGCATTATCTTTTCGATAGAATTACTTGTTGTGCATCAAAGTCAAGAGTCGATGAATAGAGATTCCTCATTTTTACTCTTACTTTTTATTTAAGAACTTGGGTGTATAGCAACGACTAGAGAACCGCATAGAGGGTAGAAACGACTAGTCACATTAATAACTAATCTGAGCAATTACCAACAGCAGTGGTGGCGCAGCGGAAAGGGGCTGTCCCAACCTCCCCAGAGGTCGAGGGTTCGACCCTGAGTATGGAAAAACACTCTGTTGGGAGCTTTCCCCCTCAAATGGGGCCCGACGCGGGACGAATCCGGATATAGTCGGACTCTTAAAAAGCAGGTATCGGACACCGGGTGGTTTAAATCAAAAAAAAAAACTAACCTGAGCAATTACACCTTTTAAATGAATTTGGTGTTTTTATTATTTTAGTAAGAAGATATTCTATTGATAAAAAGGATATTTTAGTCATTACATCTTTAGTTTGGCATTCCTGTTTTTTATATGACTAGCTTAGTATATATGTGGAAAAAAAATAGAAATGGCCTCTGGGTTCGAAATTAATTCTACGAAAATGGCCATGGAATTCGTATTCCATTTTCTAGTCATTTTAATTTGCTGACTTGTTCTATACAATTTCTGTACATTACGTATACATATAAATATTCTATACGAAAATTATATAGTTTTGATATACAATTTATACAATAATTGTACAATTTTTTTACACATTTTATACAATAATTATATAATTTTTATACACTTTCTATATATTTATATACATATATATATTATACATATACATATTTAATAGAACTATAAAATTTCTATACATATATCTTATATAGATACATATCCTATATAATAATTATACCATTTTTATACAATGCAAAAAAAAAACTAAAATAGTTTTAGAAAAGGGCCAAATGGCCCAAGTTTGGAAATGTATCAGTATTGTATATGGATCGTATCAATATGGTATATAAACTGTATCTGAACTACATGGACCAAAATGACCCAATTTAGGAAATGAATATAATCTGAAAATAGTTGAGCCGACTGACAATTTTTTGGTAAAATGTCAAATATTGGTCATTTGTTTTAAAAATTTCTAGTGGATGTCTTTTTCCCTATATGTTTTACACATGTCTCTTGCATTAATTTAAAAACTATATACATGAAGGATAAAATTATCATTTTAAAAAACAGATTTAACTATTAAATTTATTTAAATAATATAGTATGACACTATGATTCATTTATTACTAACATTGCGAATCATAAATATATTAGAATCGACAAATAACACTCTAATTTATTATCAAAAAATAATTTTTACTTTCATGTCTGGTGTAATGTAAAATATGTTTTAGCTTATCTCAAAGTGATAAATAAATATTTAAAAGTAGTTTAATAAAATTTTTGTTTAATGTAAAATTTATTTTCTAAAGATAAAAAGGGTAAGTAGTGCTTTTTTTAAATCTTTCCTAAGTGCATTTAGATTGAATATCATCCATAATGAATCATAAACAAAGGAAAACTTTTTTTTTTTTTTTAAAAAAAAGCCATAAATAAAAGAAATACATGCGACAGTAAAGAATTCTAGTCTTAAATAAAGAAAAATCTGAAGAATCCTAAATCTAAACAAACCTTAAGAATCCTAAATCTAAATAAACCTGAGGAATCCTAAATGCCTGTTTCGAAGGTGTTTTTTCATGGTATGGTATGGTATGGTTACTCAAAAAATTATGTTTGTTTTGATTGTTTTTTAAAATGTATGGTATGATATGATATTTTTTCATGGTTTGATAACTATGAAATTCCTTAATTAATTTATAATAGATCTATTTTACCACACAAGTTATCCGCACCTCCCTACAATTTGGTATCAAAGCCTATGCTGTTTAAAGTTACGGAAGTAGTATATATTTGGATTTATTTGATTAATTTATTATTTGATTAATTTATTAATTATGACTTATTTGATAAAACTAGATTTAGATATTCCCCAAAATATTATTTAGATGAATAAAGTACAAAAATTACCAAAATATAAAGAATTAAAGAAAATAATATCTAAAAAACGTAAAAAATTAAAAATAAGGATAGAAAGACTACAATATAACATAATTGCAGGAGTTAGTAAAAACTCAATAAATGCACAAAAAGAAGAAATATCAAATTTAGAATCAACAATAGATAGTCTAGAATATACATACCAACATGATCTATTAACAATTAAATAAAAATGAACAAAGAAGAATTTATAATAGATGAAAAAATATATGAAAACCATGAAGGATTAAAAATAAAAATAGTATTTTCTAATCTAGGAAGAAGGTATAAGAAAATAGGTGAACATTTATATTTAATGTTAGAAAAAAAGAATTAAAATTAGAAGATAAATTAACAGCTATGGTAAGAATAGAAAAAGAAAATGAAGAAATAGATTAAAAGGAAATAGAAAAAATAAAAAAACAAACTACAGAAGAAATACGAAAAATAGAAGAAATTAAAAATAGTAGGATTGCTGAATTAGAAAAAGAACTACAAATGCTAAAAGATTTGTATGAAAAAAGACAGAAAGAAAAAGAAGAAAAAGATATAGAACAAAAATTATTAAACGAGATAAATCAATTTAAAGAAAAATTAGAAATAAATACAATAGATATTGAAGAAACAAATAATTATGATTCAGAAGATAGTGAAACATATACAGAAATCTTAACAAACACAAAAATTTTAGAGATCAATGAAAAACAAGAAGTAATTAATGAAGAAAACTTAGAAAATAGAAACACAGAAATAAATACTCTTGATAAAAAAGAAGATGAAAATATAATATCTAGAACATCAGAAATAAGAAAACCTACATATTATAACAATAAGTTTAAAAGATATAATCTAAAGGATGAATATGACAAATGGACACCAAAATAAATAGTTAATAAAAATTATAACTTTTTAGACTTAGATTGTGTAATAGATACAGAAAAAATAATACAATTATGGATAGGATATATAACAAAACAATTATTAGATAATAATATAAATGTAACAGATGCACCAGAATATATAGAAAGAACACTAATAGGAACAATGAAATTATGGTTTTCAAATCTAACTGAAAATAGTAAAAGGGTATTAAGAACTGACAAACCTACAGAAGAAACATCATCAATAACTACAACTAAATTGACACCTATAGAATTATTAAAAAAATATGAAATAGCTATAAAAGACGAATTTAGCAGCATGACAATAACAGAAGAAGAACAAAATGAAGAGAAAGATACAAATAAGAATTTAATGTTAAAAATTAGCAATATGTAATATATGTTACATAGATGAATATACTTGCACATTAAAAGAATATTATTATAAAGGATCATATAATACAGAAGAAAGTAAAGAAATAAGAAAATTATATTTTAGTAAATTACCTGAACCATTTAGTTCAAAAATAATAAAAAGTTGGGATGAAGCAAAAATAGTAGATACTCTACGAGCAAGAATAAAATTTTTAAACAATGGTATAGAAACCTATGTGAAAAATATAGAGAAGAAATAAAAATGAAAAAAATATTAATAAGAAATTTAGCATGTTGCAAAGATAAAATAGCACCTCAATTTGGATGCGAAGAAAGATATTATAAGAAAAAAAAATATAAGAAATATAAGAAATATAAAAAATCAAAATATAAATATAAGAAACCAAGAAAAAGATATTATGTAAAAAAATTATAAACATAAAAGACCATATAGGAAAAAGAAATCTATAAAAGAATGTACTTGTTATAATTGCGGAAAATTAGGACATTTAGCTAGAGATTGTAAATTACCTAAAAACCCAAAAAATAAACAAATATCAGAAATAAAAATAAAAAATACAGAATATATGCAGATAGATTATATAGATTACGAAATAGAAAGTGAAGATAGTATATATGAAATTTCAAAGAATGAAACAGATAGTGAAATAGATAGTGAATTAGATGAATTAAATGACTGAAGAAGATATAAGAATAAACCAAATAACTGAAGAAGATATAAAAATAATAACAAAGGAAGAATATTTAAATGAAGAAGGAACAGATCAAAAAATAATATTTGATAGTCATATATTTGATGAAATAAAAGGAAAAGAATTAGATTTAAGTGTAGAAAAAATATTTAAAATACCAACAATAAAAAACATATTTAGTAGAAGAAAAGAAGAATACTACGTAGTAAGCCAAAAAGAACATGTAATAGACTGTAGATATGCAGAAGGTAAAACTAGTATACCACTAGTAACAAAAAGGATAATTAATAAAGAAATAAACGATATAAAAAGTTGAGACCCAATAAAATATGTATACCTTGGAGGTACAGAGATATTAATAAAAGCATGTTTTAGAGAAGGAGTAGATACACCAATAAAATTATACCTAGCAGATGATAGAATTATAAAACCTATAGAAAAAAGTATAATAACTTCCATAAAAGGAAATTTAATATACCAAAAATTTAAATTTATAATAAGTGTGAATTATTCAGTAGCAATAACAGATAAAAATATAGATAAATCATTAGTATTATATTGGAAAATATCAGGAATAGAACTAACCCCAGGAAGTAAAATATTTATAGCAAGATGTAAAAATCTATATGTATTAACAACAAAACATAAAATAACGGAAAAAAATAAAATTAACAAAATACAAATAGAAAGTCCTTTCGAACAATTTGTAAAAACAATTGATAATAATGATTATAGTTATAGAGACATAGATATGGAAGAAAATTTAGAAATAATAAATGATAGAATAAGTACAACAAAAAGAATAGCTTATGAAAAACCAGAATCATCAAGTTCATAAAAAACAACAAGTTATGAAACAAGTTCAACAACTACTTTAAACCAATATTACATAACAGGAACAATAAATGGAAAAGAATATTTAATACTCTTAAATACAGGACAAGAAGAAAATTATATAGCAAGATATCTAATAAAAAATGAGGAAATAAAATCTGACAATAATATATACCCAGATCTACCAAGAAGCTTTAGCAGAAAAAGAAATAACAATAGGAGTTAGAAAAATAAAAATAGAATTTGAAATAAAGGAAGAAATGCAAAAAACAGACATAATATTAGGAATAAAATGGCTAGAACAAGTAAAACCATATAATATAGAGCATACACAATTATCTATAACATATAACAGAGAGAAATTATTCTTAAGAAGAGCTTTAACATGATATGAAAATATATGTATTAATGAAGATAGTAGTAGAAGGGTATTACAGTAGATATTATACACCCATGATAGATACAGGAGCAGAAGCTAATTTATGTAGATATAATTGCTTACCAAAAAGTAAATAGGATAAATTAAAAACACCAATTATAGTTAAAAAATTTAATAACGAAGGAAGCTTAATTACTTATAAAGCTAAGAATGTAAAAACACAAGTATGAGACAAAATATTAACAATAGAAGAAATCTATAATTATGAGCTAACATCAAAAGATATACTTTTAGGAATTCCATTTTTAGATAAATTATACCCACATATAATAACTAGAACGGATTGGTGGTTTACAACACCATGTAAACAGAAAGTAAGAGCAAAAAGAGTTACTAATAAAATAAGAAAGAAAACTGATTGGATAGAAGGAAGTGAAAAAATTACACAAAAAATAGAAAATATAAAAAATTCTGAAGATACAATAGAACTGGTCGTATTTTCAATAAATAAAAAGGAAATAACTATATTTTCAATAAGTAAGAAAAACTTAGAACAATCATATAGTGAAGATCCATTAAAAGGATGGGAAAAACATAAAACCACTATAAAAATTGAATTAATAGATAAAAATAGCATAATAACTCAAAAAACATTAACATATAATTTTGACGATTTAAAAGAATTTAAAATGCACATAGAAGAATTATTAGAAAAACAATATATACAAAAAAGTAGTAGTAAACATAATAGCACAACATTTATAGTAAATAAACATAGTGAACAAAAAAGAGAGAAAAGTAGAATGGTTATTGATTATAAAAATTTAAATGCAAAAACTATGACATATAATTACCCAATACCAAATAAGATATTAACAATAAGACAAATACAAGGATATAATTACTTTAGCAAATTTAATTGTAAATCAGGATTTTACCATTTAAAGTTAGAAGAAGAATCTAAGGAATTAACCGCATTTATGGTACCACAAGGATTTTATGAATGAAATGTACTACCATTTGGATATAAAAATGCACCAGGTAGATATCAACATTTTATGGATAGTTATTTTAAACAATTGCCTAATTGTATAGTATATATAGATGATATACTATTATATACAAAAACCAAAGAAGAACATTTAAAATTATTAGAACAATTTACGGATATAATAGAAAAATTGGAAATAAGTTTAAGTGGAAAGCTGAAATTATGAAAAACCAGATAGAATTTTTAGGAATACAAATCGATAAAATTTGAGTAAAAATGCAACAAAATATAGTACAAAAAATAATAAATTCAAAAGAAGAATTAGATACAAAAAAGAAATTACAATCATTTTTGGAATTAGTAAACCAAGTAAGGGAATATATACCAAAATTAGCAGAAAATCTAAAGCCTTTACAGAAAAAATTTAAAAAGGATGTAGAATATAATTATAACAAAGAAGATAAAAAACAAGTCCAGAAAATAAAAACACTTTGTAAAGAATTACCAAAATTACAATTCCCAGACGAAAATAGAAAATTTATATATATAGTAGAAGCAGATGCTAGTGAATGTAGTTATGGAAGAGTACTTAAATATAGGTATGAAAATGAAAAAATAGAACATCATTGTAGATATTATTCAGGAACGTTTAATGAAACAGAAATAAAATGGGAAATAAATAGAAAAGAATTATGTTCATTATATAAATGTTTATTAGCATTTGAGCCATATATTGTATATAACAAGTTTATTGTACGAACAGATAATACACAGGTACGTTGGTGGCTAACAAAGAAAATACAAAATTTAGTTACAACAAAAGAGATTCGGAGACTAGTATTGAATATATTAAATTTTACATTTACAATTGAAGTAATTAGTACTAACAAAAACGTTATTGCAGATTACATATCAAGACAAAGCTACACAGACTGATATAATAGAAGATGATGTTTTAGAAAAGATATTCAAAACCCTAACTACGCTTTCAATGAAAGTGGATAGTATGGGTAATGAAATAGAAAAGCTAATGACTAATGAAGATAAATTGAAGTCTGTCGCTATAAATCAGCTAACTCAGCAGTGTGTAGAGCTATGTCGATCGGAAGACATTAAAATTCTAGAGCTAGAAGGAGATGTTGGGACACTCCGTAAAACCCATAACGTTTATCAATCTACAATTGCAGGTACAAACAAAGGAGTTATTGGACAAAGATACCAAAATATGAACTTAAATAAGACATTTGAAAAACCATTTACACCAAAAATACAAAAAGACCTCTTGAACATACCCCTACAAATTACCACATATCGAGATAGTTTGAACCAAGATAAAAAAGTTTATAACTATACAACCCAAAAATACATAGAAAATATCTACCGAGTACAAACTTTTCTTAACCTTAACCCCAGAGCTACAGATATCAAAGAACCCAACACAAACTATATAACCCAAAGATTACAAGGTCACAACAAGCTAATTGCACTACCAAAAACTAACCCAAGCCTAATAAAAACTTGTTTCGACTATGGATTATTAAATACCATATATACCCAAGATGGAGAAGAACTATTAACTATGGAAGAATTACAAAAAGTATACACCTATAAAAGAGTAACCAAAGGAAATCTATTTTATATAAAGTGTTATACTGCACCAGCAGAGATATTATACGACGAGATAAAACCAGTTATACAAGTTGTAAAAATAGGATTAACCAGAGATATGATTATACCAGAAGATATTGTGCAGCAACCAGAGATATTCAGAATCGAGATACCTAATTTTTATGCAAACAAATGACTTATTGGAATAGCTACAATTATTCAAGAACTAGCAAATAATTATACCAATGGAAACCGAATATGGAGCTATTATTCAAGAGACCATCAGATGATTTATTCAAATTCAAAAGAACTACGACAAGCAGATATGGAAGATGTTAGACAATGGATAATGACATTACTTAACCCAGAAAAGCAATCTACTGCAAGGGCAATTAAGAGAGGATTTATTTCAGATGGATTATTGATAAGATATTGCAAAATAATTGGACACAAATATCTAGATCATCAATGTTCGAGATATAATGGAGAAGATAATATTATCCCAGAAGTTCAACTGGAATATAAGAAGATAAGAACGACAGTTGAAAGATGCAAGATATGAAGCAATAATGGAGATACAGAGCAATAAAAAGAAGATAACTACGGATAAAGAAATAAGACAAAGTAATTCAAGTTATTAAAGATGAAAAAGACATATGGAAGATTTAAAATAGCTAGATAGCTTTACGTAAATTATTATGTAAGTAGCCTTAGGCTTTTTGACCTTTCTTATCATTTACTAGTCTTTTTTGGCAAGTAGTGCCATTATTAGATTAGACATGTGTAAAAATTAGCTTTAGGACTTTGCAGAGACGTTTTTCTTTACTTTTGTAAAGTAGCTGACAGATGTAAAGAAAAACAGTGTACGCATTTTCATTTCTAAGAATATAAATAAACGAGCACTTGCTCAGATGAAGGTAAGCCTTCATGCGTTGAAGCAAAAAACTTTCTCTTGTCTACAACAAATAATTTAATTATTTAAAAAAAACAGGTATATTTTAATAGAAAAATCTATGGAGGAACAAAACTTAGAATTATCAAAACTACTAGAACAGGTATATTCATTTACTATTATGAAAAGCTAAATTCATAAATTCCTAAAAATCATGATATGATAAAATAAGTTCATGTTAGTTGCTTTATAGTAGAATTATTCGAAAAATAGCATGTTAAGAAGTTTATTAGCAAAGTGAAAAAGGAGAAAAATCCCTAAGAACTATGCCATCCTAAAGGTGAAATCGGTGAGGCAAGAAAGCCGTGATAGGGGAGTAACCAGAGTAGAGACGCTGTTTAAGGGAAAAGTATCCAGATTACCATGCTAATAGTGACCGAAGAATATGTTATTTAAGAATAATCTAGTATATAGTAATCTAAAGTGATCATATTTTGTTATGTGCATGATTGAAGGGAATATTCTGAAAATAGCAATTTTATGAAAAAATGATAATTATTTATTTGAAGAAATGGTAGATAAATTTAAAATACTCGTTTTATATGTACTTAAGGATATAGAAATAGTAGATATAAGAAAAATCCTATTAGAAAAAATATTTGATAGATATTTTATGACTAGAATTAATTATATACCACACCTACCGAACTACTCTTATAAATACTTACATACCAAACCCACACACTAACTATGATAAATTATGTGTATTTAGAATTTTGGAAAATAGATATAAAATATATACAATTTCTTAGTGAAAATATAGAAGAATTAATGAGATTAAAACAAACAACTAAAAAATATTATAATAAAGTATTTAACCAATTTTAAATGATAGATAATCTTAAAATATTAATCTTATATATACTTAGAGATATAGAAATTATAGATATTAAGAGAATAATATTAGAAAAAGTACTAAACTATGAAATTGAAACTATAAATTGGATAGAACAGTTATACCTGGATAATTACCCAGATGGATATTATTCAGATTAAGAGATGTTAGAATATATTAGAAAAACTAGAGAAAATAAAGATAATCTAAATGAAGAAATTAATTATAGAAACCGAATTAGAAAAATAATGGAGAATCTAAAAGAAAAATTAATATGGATAGAAGAAACCCTAGAAAATTTAGAAAAAAGTACATGTGATAGTTTATATAATTTAAAAAACTCGCTACGAGAAGAACAACACAAGATAATAAATAGCATTGAAAATCTAGAATTAGATATACATTACAGTACAATTAAGATAAATTATTATACAAAAATTTGTAAATCTAAAATTACTACAGGATAAAATGATAGACTATGAATATTTAAAATATTGGAGAGAAAATATGGAAGAAATAATATTATTAGAAAAACTTATGAAAGACAATCTAATTGGATATTTTGAAACAAAAAATATAGAATATTTAGAATACCTTCAAAATAATATAGAAGAATTACAAAAACTAAGAGAAAAAAAATAAAGAATACTATAGTAAAGCATTTAATCAATTACCATATAATCACCCCCAAGATATGAATATCGATAAAACTAACATAAATAAACTAGAATAATATTAGAAAAAGTATTAGACTATGAAATTGAAACTATAAATTGGATAGAACAGTTATACCTGGATAATTACCCAGATGGATATTATTCAGATTAAGAGATGTTAGATTATATTAGAAAAACTAGAGAAAATCAAGATAATCTAAATGAAGAAATTAATTATAGAAACCGAATTAGAAAAATAATGGAGAATCTAAAAGAAAAATTAATATGGATAGAAGAAACCCTAGAAAATTTAGAAAAAGTACATGTGATAGTTTATATAATTTAAAAAAATCGCTAAGAGAAGAACAACACAAGATAATAAATAGCATTGAAAATCTAGAATTAGATATACATTACAGTACAATTAGGATAAATTATTATACAGAAATTTGTAAATCTACAATTACTACAGGATAAAATGATAGACTATTTCTGATTATGCACTTACTTAATATTTTTTAATCCTATTTTACTCTTTAAATATTCAATCCCTACAAATCATCTATGATATCTACATACATTATTATACAGATTCTACAATACTATGTACATTAACCCTATCACGTATCAATAAGAAAAAATCAACATACATAAGTAGTAACAGAGGAAGAACACAACTGTTGATTTCACATGAATCCAACATCTTCAACACAGAACATAAAAATATATGTGAAAATAGAATTAAAACTTTTATTAAGAATAGATTTTGACACATGATTCCTTAATGATAATATACCATTCAATGCCAAAATTTGTTCCAAAAATATATGTACTCTTGATTATTTCATAAAAGTAAAGTTTTAATTTTGTTAGAAGATTTATGAATTTAACGATGTAATATATTTACAAGACATGATTTGTGATAAATTTGTAGAAAGAAAATTATTTTATTAATAATTATTGATAAATTTAAAATTTATAATAATTAGGGATATTTTAGTAAATCTACTCATTACGATATTGTACCATACCATCAAACCAAAAAAAAAAACTTTTATTAAACAGCAGTGAACGATACAGTCTATCCAAATATTGTATTGTACCGTACTATACAGTATCATACCATACTGTACCGTACATTATGAAGTCATGGCAAACCACCATCCAAACAGAGTGTAAATCTAAACAAACAAAAGTCTTAGCCAACAAAAAAGAACCCCAATATACAACAATTTATTTTTTGTTTTTTCACCCAAAATATAAATTAATTACACATTACAGTTACAATTATATCAAAAATGGAAGACACCTAAATATTATGATGATAATTAAATGAAAATTATTTTAAAAAATAGTAAATGAGAATTTTATCAATTGCCGAGTTTTTTTTAATGAAATGCAAAAGGATCAATATTTTAGCACTTAAATTAACTAGTCTCTATGAACATGCTTTGCATGTTATCATTTATCAACCTCAATCACTACAAAAAAATTAGATACTTATTAATAACTATATGAATTTATTTTATGAGGTACAAAATGTACTCCCGAACTTGACATTAGATCCCTATCTCGATTCGGATCCCGATTCCGACCCTAACTCGACACATGACCTGCAATTTAGATTCTTGACCCAATATGATATCTAAATTAGTACCGTCACTCGTGACTCGACTCTTGATCCAACTCTAACCCTAAAATCCCGACTCCTAACCCTCACTCGATACATGACCTGAGATTCGGACTCTTGAACTGACATAGGATTCGATTTATACTCCGACTCGTGAATCGACTCTTGATCTAACTTCAAATATTAAAATCTGACTCCCGATCCCAGATCGAGTCCCAATATTGATATAAACCCTACTCTAGGGTTAACCTTGATCACCAAAATCGATACCCCACCGAAGATCTTGGCACATGACCAACATTTGAGCTCGACTCGAGATCCAACTTTTGATTCCAATCCTGTCATTTTTTTAAATTTGAGGAAAATAAGTATACTTTAAAAAAACAATTCTAAACATATTTGAGCCAATCAAATATGAAAATCAAAAACATTTTTCAGAATCTTTTGATAAGTTTTAGAAGTTAATTTTGGGTGGGGGTGGGGGAATCTCTTAACCTCTTCTAAAAAATTAGTCTATATCTGAAATGAGATGTTGAATTCTTCAGCCATAGTTGAATTATTTACTCATCCTTAATTAGTCGTTTACATTCGGATCTTTAGATTGATTTCAACTGGAAAATAAAAAAAAAACTTTTATTTAGTTTGCATTTAAAAGGAATAATGTAAGGGCTTGATTCTATGAATTTTTATTTTTATTTGCTTTGCCTATTTTATCCTTTCCTGTGGTTTCTACGAGATTTTTTGGGTGTGGGGATGATTAACACGATTTTCAATGTATTTTAATGTGATTCGTGTGAGTTTATGGTTTCTGGAGGTTAAAATGGCCTTATAATTGACTTCGATCAATGTTTATTTTTCTGCGCGTTGGATGGTAAAATAAACTATTCCAACAAATCTGGAACATTGATTTTAGGTTGGTAGGGTTATTGATCTGATTTTATGGCTTATACATATATCATTTTGACCCTCAGTTTAGAAGATTGTGACATTGGGTCTCGAGGGTGAACTTTGTAAAAACAACCTCTTTTAAAAATTGGATATCGCCATTGAACCCAAAACATCGAATTTAATAAGGTAGCATAGTTTTAGTGCATTGCCAAAATTTTAGATGAATTCCAAGGGGTCGGTGGATACTTTAAAATTTTTCAAGTCCCAGATGGTTCAACCACTAAAGTGGCACTTGGATCGCATTAGCGGTGGCCGCTAAAGCAACCAATCGATAGCTTTAGCGACCAAGATCACCAGTTGGGGGCTGCTAAAGCGGAGCGTTGTCCTCTAAAGAAACCCTTTGTACACTAAAGTAGACTAACCAACTCATGGGTACCTCTAAAGAGGCACTTGACCGAGCCTGAGTTGGGTTATCAAAAATATTTCTTTAATTTCACTCATTCGTAGATGGCCAAGACACGTGGTACCTCTACACGAGATGAGGGTCTTGAGACCAAGAAAAGGGATCCTACTCCTATTTGTGGATGACCTAGAGGTCGTGGACGGCCTCGTGATGTATCCCCAGCTAGGGTCCAGGATAGACCACCTTCCCCAGGTTCAATTCCCAATTCTAAGCCAAAGATTCTTCCACCCTAGCCAGCGGTGGGCCGGGGACCAACCCTGTCTCTTCCAGGGTTTATTTTTTCTTTAGTTCTTAGAGATGCATTAAGTTAACTTTCGGGTTTAGTTAGTGGTACGCCATCTAATAGTGCACAGTCTAAAGATTAGAGTGGTACTGAGGCAAGGGCGTAGCCCGTGGCTGCAACTCCCAAAGTTGAGGTTCCTCCTACACCAATAGTTGTTCAGTCGGTAGTTTTTTAGCCAGTAGTTGCTCACCCTGCTATGTCTTTTGAGGAGCAGAAGATGTTGGGTAAATTCTTGAGATTGGATCTGCTTAGGTTTTCTGGTGCACCGAGCGAGGATTTATATAAGTTCCTATTTACTTGTAAGGTTGGGCTTCATAATTTAGGCCTTGTTGAGACTCGTGGAGTGGATAACACTATATTTCAATCGGATTTGTCTGCTCAATATTATTAGAGAGGTTATATGGATTCTAGACCAGTTAGATCTTCTCCCTTAACATAGACTCAGTTCTCTAATATATTCGTGGAGAAGTATATTATTTGTATTCTTAGAGATCGTTTGATGGACCAATTCTCTAGATTGGAGTAGGGCTCCATAATAGTTGCAGAGTATGAGGCTCATTTTCAGGAGTCGGCTAGGCATGCGACTTATATTTTGGATATTGAGTATAAGGGAGTTTGTTGCTTTGTTAGACGGTTGAGACTTCCCATTCGGAGGTCTATTCAGAGTTTAGTTATTGCGGGTAGATCTTTTGTTGAGGTGTCGGATCACGCTCGGGTTATAAAGGAGATGCACCATGAGGGTCATAAGGCCATGATAAGAGGCCTAGATTTCAGGGCAGATTTAGTGTAATCCGTAATAGGTCTTGAACCATAGATAGAAGTTCTAAGTATAGGTATCCTCCATACTCATCCTATCAGTCTCATAGTCAGCCGAGTCGACATGTTTAGGCAGTGCTTCAAATTACCGATGGAGGTAGTGCTTCAAATATGGTTATTCTAGTTGTGGTGGTTACTGTGGGTCAGCCAAATCTATCAGTTCTGGTTTAGCTCATGTCTTATGTTATACTTTTGGAGTTCCTAGTCACTATTCATGAGATTTCCCTAGTCGTGGGGTGATTGTTTCTTTATCACAGAATGTTTCCCCTATTAGTTGAGTTCATCTCTCAACTAGAGGTGGTTCTCATGGTTGTAGGGGTGGTTTCATCTATTAACTAGAGGTGGTTCTCATGGTCACAAGTGTGGTTTCCAGCATACTCGAGGTAGTTCTCAAGCAGGTAGGATAGGAGGTCAGTCAAGTGCCCAGCCAGGGGGTGGGCGTGGTTAGTTGTATGCAGTACCTGCTAGACCTGAGGCTTTGGATGCACTTATTATAGGTATGATTATGGTGTGCCTCCAGTTGTCCCTTACTTTATTTGATCTAGAATCCACTTATTCTTATATATCTTCTTATTATGCACCACGGTTGGGGTTGTCTTATGATTTATTATCTGTGCCATTGCGCGTATCTACTCCCATGAGTGATTATTTTAGTAGTAGATCGAGTTTTCAGATCATGTGTTGTGAATTTCAGAGATGTTGATACTTATGTTTTTCTTATTATTCTAGATATGGCATATTTTAATGTGATTCTGGGCATAGATTGGTTATCCCACCGACCTGAGGTGGATTTATGCACCTCAGTGTTGTTATTCAGACATTTTTAGCCTTGTCTTGAGTACTTGTTGTGTGATTAATGAGTTCTTAATGATATAAATGAGCATATAAGTGTTAAACTACTTGAGTATAATGTTTAAGGTGTGTTTCAAACAAGTTTAGATCAATTTGGTCACTTAGAGTTTAGACGAGAAAACTAGTGTTACTAGCTTGAACTATGTGTTGTTCTAGTTGATCGCGATGGTTTCTAGTGTGTGTAATGAGTTACTAAGGGTATGATTAGGTAATTATGTGTGTATAAATTTTTTTATAGTGTTTAAATTTCAATTGAAATAAGCCAAGAGTCAAATGTAAGTTAAAGATCAAAAGGACAAAACTAGTTAGCTTAAGTTACTAGTTCATCGTCTTGGATTGTATGTTGTTTTGAGCTATAATACGTGTTCTTTGACGATATATGATTCTTTGTGTGTTGATAATGATGATATATGGATGATACACAAGATGTAAATCAAGTTAAAACTGCACCACAAGGATTGGAATGGATGGACAAACACATGCGACACGATTTGACCAAAAACGGACATTTTGGAGTCATTGGCGTGCCACGGACCATAGGCACCACTTTAAGGACGTGATAAAGACATGGGGCATCATATGAAGTTAATTACAGTTTCTCACCCCTTGATAATGTCTTTCCACGGACCCTATTCACCGTGATAATGGTGTGGCATGCTCCTATATAAAAATTGGCAACTTGTGCCCTCTTATAAATAGGACCCTTAAACATTATGCTACACACCTTGGACGACCTTGAAACTTTGAGGGAGGGTGGAAAACACTTCAACTAGGGTTTTTTTCCATTACTTTGGTTTGTTTATGGATTTTAACATGTATTCTCTCATTTCGATTACGATTATGTCCATGAACGGCTAAATACCCTTTTCCGGGGTTCAGGACAAAAAGATGATTACTCTTCTTATGAATTGATTTGGTTTTGATTATTTATCATATTTAGTTATTTATTTATCCTTTTTATTTCTTTTTTAAGGATTCACAACCCTCAGAATACATCCATTATTATCTTGTGCGCCCGAAAAGAGGAACAAGAGGATAAAACATGGGGTAAATAGAATAAGATTGTAATATTCTATAGAATGAATTTATAATTTGAATTTAGTATAGGAATATACTTGTAACACCCCAATTTTCTGAACCGAAATGCTACACAGTGCTCATGACCCCGAAGGACCACAAGCTAACCTATGACTGATATCTATACCTGTACACTGCATAATATAACATTAAATGCGGAAACATGTACGGAATGACCATAAGGTTCAAATTTGAATAAATATCTGATAAGACAATGTCTGAAAATGGTATAACAATACCAAAAAAATCTGAAATAACTGTCTGACGTGCTATAGTCTGGAAAGCCTCTAAAATATCTGAATAAGGAGTTGATGAGAGATGTCCCCAACTAACTCCATCTAGCAACTAAACTAAAATAGCAAATTAAATAATAATCATATCATCCTCGAATGAAAAGGATTCACTGCAAACTCTGAACACTGGAATGCTACTACTGATCTAGAGCTCGTGCCTCTGAACCTATGGTGTAACATAAGAAAAATCACCATAGCGCAAATGCATTAGTATGTCTGAATGTACTGAGTATACGAGTGAGGTAAGCTAAATACAAAGGGTTATATGCATGAACAATGCTGACTAATATGAGCGTGAGAATACATACGTGCATACATAACTGTAACTGAACTCGTAGAGATACTGAATACTGAGTGTACTGATACTGAGATACTGAATAGATGAACGACTATTTCTGACAGTTCGAATTATGAAGAACTGGTCTGGTTGACTGTGTCTGATAGTCCTGAAGCTGAATACTGATATCATAAATTCTGATAACTGATATGACTGATATATGAGTTCAGAAAATTGATATAACTGATATAACTGTGATGATCGGCCTAACTGATGTAACTGATACTGAGCGACTGTATCTAAAAGTCTAAGTTCTGATGGAACATCTGAGTTCTGTTATACTTGGAGTAACTAAATCTGAGATCAGTCCTATTAGCGGGTGATCATGAGTATACTGATAATAAGGATGATTTGACTTAGTCTGAGATCAGTCCTATTTAGCGGGTGATCTTTAACTCTAATGATTTCGACACTGATTAATCATAGTTGAGATCCGTCCTAGCTAATGGGTGATCTTGAAGTCTATTTACAATGATAAGCATTGACTGTATCTAACAGTACTGAATCTGTACTACTAAGCTGAGTTGACTGTGTCTGACAGTCCTGAATATGTAACTAAAACTGTGGGATATGTTCATCTAACCGACATGCCCCAAGCTAAGATAACTGGGGTCCAATCTCTGCCCTGTTTGGAAGGGTGTCAGTACCGCCCCACCAGTAAAGACATCTGCTGTGGAGTCAGTCCTAATATAGCGGGTGACTCCTGGGATCTGTCCTATACGTATAAATGTGCTAAAAGGTGACCCCTGAGTATGTCAGTCCTATCTAATGGGTGACATCTCATACCTACGCTGGCTACGTAGTTCTAGAACTTAGGAATTACTTCTAAGGATCTTATTCCTAATCTAGCGGGTGAGTCCCCATCCCTAGGCTCACTCGGTGCTGAATCCTACTCCCATCTAAAAGAAACTGAACTAAATAACTAGGATGAACTAAATAACTGAACTGAACTAATTAGTTGAACTGATACTGATTAACTAGACTGATACTAGTGGTATTGTTTAGCGGAGCTAAACTAAGTTTACTGAATTCCGATGACTGACGGAATGTACTGAGTTCTGAGGACTGGTTGAGAGTACTGAAATTACTGAGATTGACTTTGAATACTGAGGTTACAGATTTTACTGAGTACTGAGATCACTGAGATTACTGAACTACTGAGATTACTGAGGTTACTGGATTTTCCTGAGTCACATGACTGACTGAATTCAATAGATCATGGCTTGACTGAGAGTATCGTGATAACATGACATGGCTCTAGGCATACAACTATATTTTTGGGTACGAATACCCCCAGGACTTGATGGAAGGAAACAGACACAACATGATTGACTTGATCATAAGATTGGAGTCCACAATTCACATTGTCATAAGTAGGGGATATTATACTTCATGTATTTATTCAACATCTCAAACATGGTAGGGTAAAGCATGGATATATTTCATGTATATAATTCATATCTCCATTATCATACATGCTTTATACCACAACAATAACAACACATAAATAGCATGGAAATCCATATTGAAGTGTATAGCTAACATGGACTTGTCATTTAGATATCATGGAATCATGTAAATATGAATTTCTAGCATCCTAGGCATTTTATCAAACACCTTGCATGCATTCTTTAAGGCATAGGTGGGTTTCATACTTGCATCATATCAAACCACCCAAAGTTCGTGTTTTTCAACTAACAACCACATCTATTCCATGAAAACACCTTTAGATATCATCTTGAAACTTAAACAACAATCATCAACAAGTACATGCTCATATCACCACAAAAAGTTTACAAAATAAAATTTAAAAGCATGATTCTTGAGCTCTATGAATGAATTGAATCCATAGATGAACACTACGCATACCTTAGATTAAGAATTCGTGAAGATTGACGGTGAAATTTCCTTGAAATAGACTCTTCTATGAAAAACCTAGGGCTTGTTCTTGAGAGTTTTGAACTTGAGAGAAAACCCTAATCTTGTGGTGGAAAGTATAAGAGAGGGTTTTTGAGATGCTTAACTGAAGAAAAATAGGAAAAATTATGCCTCTTTAGGGTTATAAGTCATGGGAAGTGAAGGGAAAAGACCAAAATACCCTTATGAAATAAATTCCCAATTGCTGAAAATAATAGCTGACAATATTTGTGACAAGGCGTCAAAAATATGACAAGCCATCAAAAATGTCGTCACACAGGAGATGGAATTAATGGTTTATGCCTAGGTCTGACGACCTTCGTGGTAGGGCGTCACAAATATGGTAAGCTACCACGAATGTCGTCACTTAGGAGCTGGTTTCTGCTTAAGGCTGACGACCTTCGTGGTAGGGCATCATAAATGTGGTAAGTTACCACGAATGTCATCACACAGGAGATGGATTCTACCTAAGGCTGACGACCTTCGTGGTAGGGCATCACAAATGTGGTAAGCTACCACGAATGTCATCACAAAGTTTCCATCCGGACATGCTGGAGTAAAATAGGAATAACTTTTTTCTTCGATATAGGATTTAGGAGAAATTGGTATCGTTGGAAATATAATTCAGTTATCTATCTGTTGATAGGTCATGAGCTCAAAAATTCCAAGTATAATGAGAGATATTCTTGTTTGAAGTTGACTATACCAATATCCTTCTCAAGAATTCAATCGGTAAGGAATGTTTTGATTCGTCTGATAGCTGGGAGTTATTTGAAGCCTTAATAATCATCTAACCTACTAATAAAACTATAAAATAACCATGATGTACTATGCATGAGCTTGGTACATGGCTTTAATAATGGTTTGGATTTTTTGGGGTATTATAATATCTCCCCCTTGGAAACATTCGTCCTCGAATGATGACTGCTTGAGAGGGGAGAAAAGATAAAATGACGCATATATATCATGAATGAATGATCATGATTTCATGGCTTACATGACTAAAAACTGAGGATATCATACTTTACATGCATATCTGATGCATGGGTAGCTGATTTATGAATGTAGGACTGAGTGTTTCGATAAACTGAGTTTCTCAAACTGAGAATGCATATCTGATGCTTAACTGATAAGTTGAATACATGCATATCTGATGCATGATTATATGACTGACATGATACGTGAATGCATGGCTGAAAGTACTGATAAACTGACCACGTATATCTGATGCGTGAATACATAATTGAACTGACTCACGAACATGCGATTGAACATGGAATGGTAAAGGAACTAAGATTGAACTGAAACATGAGAACATGACTGATTCTGCTACGTGACATATGGACTGAACATCATGAACTAAACTGAACCTCTGAATACTTGACTTACAGCTGAGGTCTAACTTGAAGGTCAACTTACGAGTACCCTCTATTCTAGACTGAATTCGTTATGCAAGGGGAAATTGAAGGATCAAAGGCATGAGAGCGTTAAGAGAAAATGGGGTATCTCCCCCTTAGGATGCTATGTCCCTCTAAGAATGCTTACCTTACAGAGATACTGGGTGATGCACAGGGCATCTATGAACTAGATTATAACTAAACTTTGGGAGTCTGAAACTAATGCATGATGCATGAGATGAACTGAACTTGCAACTACTAGGAGGTTCTACCTTGAAATAGTTACTTTCTCTAAGATTTTGGATAGCATGAATAGATGCAAGGATGAGAAAACAAGCTATAAAAATCTGACTGCTCGATTGGTAAACTGACTTGCTGGCTTTACTAGCTAACTCATACTAAAACATATGCTTGAATGAGAGAAAAAGATCTAACAATGCATACTATGAACATGAAATACTGGTAACATACCCAAATCTAAGTCAGGGAAACTTTCTGGATTAGGACGGTTCTGGAGTGCATAAAGTCTATTCTGACGCTGACCACTATTGGTACCTTGCTTACGCAACTCCTTACCCCTCTGTGCTAGAACTCTGCACTCTCGCATCCTGTGTCCTGGCTTGCCACACCCAAAGCATACATCACTGCCTGCCATACATGTACCTAGATGATTCTTACCACACTCTTTGCAAAACGGATAAGTAAGACCTCTATTTTCACTACCCTGGGCCTCAGAGCCTGGCGCTCCATCATAACGGTTATTTCTGGACTTAGGTGCTGATACACTAGATGAGGATAGAGCTGGGACTGAAAATTTCTGACTATGCTGAGAACGGTTACCACCCTGTGATTTAGGCTAAGCAAAGCTGAAACTACCTGTCCTTGCTCTCTTACTCTGTCTCTCTCTCATCCTAATCTTCTGATCCTCTATCTGCTGAGCATGTATCATAAGTCTATCTAAAGTCATATCACTATTCAATATGGCATATCTGCACTCATTTACCACACTATCATTCACCCCTGACACAAACTTACTCATCTTAGCTCTACCGTCTGCAACCACATGAGGGTCATAGCTGGATAATTGAGTAAACTTGAGAGAATACTCCTTTACCGTCATACTGCCCTGCCTGAGGTTGATGAACTTTAGTATCTTAGCTTCTCTAAGCTCTAGCGGAATGAATCTATCAAGGAAAGCAGAGGTAAACTCCTCCCACTCTATAGGGCCTGCATCATCTAACCTTTCTGACTTTCACTGCTTGTACCAAGTATGAGCGATATCCTGTAATTGGTATGCGGATAACTCAGCACTCTGAATAGTAGTAACCCCCATAACACATGTCACCTTCTGAACCTGATCTAAGAATTCCTGCGGGTCCTCCTCTGACTTAGACCCCTGTGAAGGAAGGGGACTCATTCGGGTAAAGTCCCGAATTCTAGCTGCAGCTGAATTATCCACTGGGTTGGCTAGAACGATATCTAGTTGTTCATTATGGGAAGCAACTGACCAAGAAAGAGTGGTAAATATGGCCCTGAACTCCACATAAGAAATATGATCGCCCAAAGGGTCTTCGGGCTGAGAGGCTGGCTGATTCCCATTTTTTCTTTTAGGAGGCATATCTGTAGAAGAAAGGGAGAAATGGATTAGACTGAGATTATTCTCACTGGCACGAAAAGAATACTGAAAGAAGGGAAACTATTCCTAAAATATCTCATAGCCTCCTGCACATAAGTGTGGTGCACAACACACGTATGTACAAGACTCTACTAGATGCGTCTTTCAGACTTCCTAGGACTCTATTGAACCTTAGGCTCTGATACCAAGTTTGTAACACCCCAATTTTCTGAACCGAAATGCTACACGGTGCTCATGACCCCGAAGGACCACAAGCTAACCCATGACTGATATCTATACCTGTACACTGCATAATATAACATGAAAATATGGAAACATATACTGAATGGACATAAGGTTTAAATCTGAACAAACATCTGATAAGACAATATCTGAAAATGGTATAACAATACCAAAACAAATCTAAAATAACTGTCTGACGTGCTATAGTCTGGAAAGCCTCTAAAATGTCTGAATAAGGAGTTGATGGGACATGTCCCCAACTAACTCCATCTAGCAACTGAACTAAAATAGCAAATGAAGCAATAATCATATCGTCCTCGAATGAAAAGGACTCACTGCAAACTCTGAACACTGGAATACTACTGCTGATCTGGAGCTCGTGCCTCTGAACCTATGGTGTAACATAAGAGAAAGCACCATAGTGAAAATGCGCCAGTACGTCTGAATGTACTGAGTATACGAGTGAGGTAGGCTAAATGCAAAGGGTTATATGCATGAATAATGCTGACTAATATGAGCGTGAGAATACATACATGCATACATAATTATAATTGAACTCGTGGAGATACTGACTACTGAGTGTACTGATAATGAGATACTGAATAGATGAACGACTATTTCTGACAGTTCGAATTATGAGGAACTGGTCTGGTTAACTGTGTCTGATAGTCCTGAAGCTGAATACTGATATCATGAATTTTGATAACTGATATGACTGATACATGGGTTCAGAAAACTGATATAACTGTGATGATCAGCCTAACCGATGTAAGTGATACTGAGCGAATGTATCTCACAGTCTAAGTTTTGATGGAACTATCTGAGTTATTTTCTACTTGGAGTAACTAAATCTGAGATCAGTACTATCTAGCGGGTGATCATGAGTATACTGATAATAAGGATGATTTGACTTAGTCTGAGATCAGTCCTATATAGCAGGTGATCTTTAAATCTAATGATTCTGATACTGATTAATCATAGTTGAGATCAGTCCTAGCTAATGGGTGATCTTGAAGTCTATTTACAATGATAAGCATTGACTGTATCTAACAATACTGAATCTGTACTACTAAGCTGAGTTAACTGTGTCTAACAGTCCTGAATCTATACCTAAAACATTGGGATGTGTTCATTTAACCGACATGCCCTAAGCTAAGCTGACTGGGGTCTAATCTCTGCCCTGTCTGGAAGGGTGTCAGTACCGCGCCACCAGTAAAAATATCTCAAACATGGTAGGGGAAAGCATGGATATATTTCATGTACATAATTCATATCTTCATTATCATACATGCTTTATACCACAACAATAACAACACATAAATAGCATGGAAATTAATATTAAAGTGTATAGCTAACATGGACTTATCATTTAGATATCATGGAATCATGTAAATATGAATTTCTAGCATCTTAGGCATTTTATCAAACACCTTGCATGCATTCTTTAAGGCATAGGTGAGTTTCATACTTGCATCATATCAAACCACCCAAAGTTCGTGTTTTTCAACTAACAACCACATCTATTCCATGAAAACACCTTTAGATATCATCTTGAAACTTAAACAACAATTATCAACAAGTACATGCTCATATCACCACAAAAAGTTTACAAAATAACATTTAAAAGAATGATTCTTGAGCTCTATGAATGAATTGAATCCATAAATGAACACTACGCATACCTTAGATTAAGAATTCGTGAAGATTGACGGAAAAATTTTCTTGAAATAGACTCTTCTATGAAAACCCTAGGGCTTGTTCTTGAGAGTCTTGATCTTGAGAGGAAACTCTAATATTGTGGTTGAGAGCATAAGAGAGGGTTTTTGAGATGCTTAACTAAATAAAAATGGGAAAAATTATGCCTCTTTAGGGTTATAAGTCGTGGGAAGTGAAGGGAAAAGACCAAAATACCCTTATGAAATAAATTTCCAGTTGCTGAAAATAATAGCTGACGACATTTGTGATATGGCGTCAAAAATGTGACAAGCCATCAAAAATATTGTCATACAGGATCTGTAATTGAATGTTTCTTGCTAAGTCTGACGATCTTTGTGGTAAGGCGTCGGAAATGTGGTAAGCTACCACGAATGTCGTCACTTAGGAGCTGGTTTCTGCCTAAGGCTGACGATCTTCGTGGTAGGGCATCACAAATATGGTAAGTTACCACGAATGTCATCACACAGGATCTATATTCTGCCTAAGGTTGACGACCTTCGTGGTAGGGCGTGACAAATGTGGTAAGCTACCACGAATGTCGTAACACAGTTTCCAGCCTGACATGCTGGAGTAAAATAGGAATAACTCTTTGATTCGATATCAGGTTTAGGAGAAATTAGTATCGTTGGAAATATAATTCAATTATATATGTATTTATAGGTCATTAGATAAAAAATTCCAAGTATAATAAGAGATATTCTAGTTTGAAGTTGACTATACCAATATCCTTCTCAAGAATTCAATCGGTAAGAAATGTTTTGATTCGCCTGATAGATGGGAGTTATTTGAAGCCTTAATATACATCTAAACTACTCATAAAACTATAAAATAACCATTATTTACTATGCATGAGCTTGGTACATGGATCTAATATTGGTTTTGATTTTTTGGGGTATTACAATACCTACGTGCATTATTTTGTTCACTTATGGGATGAAATATGAACACAATTAACTTAGTTCTCACATCTACACTCAATGATGTGGTTGTGGGTCTAAGTTAGATAGGTGATTAGAGGCTCTAAAGACCATAATAGTAATATCAACCCTGTGAATCAACAACCAAGGTAACTAACATAACCAATGAATTTTAACAACATAGTATGATTGTTTCCAGAGCCTTAAACCTGGATTTCTCTGTATTTATTGTGCAAGACCTTTAATTTATCATGTTATTAAGTTTACTTTATTTTTAACTTCCAACTCTCTTGGTTACCTTCACATCAATCAAATCTTAATAGTTAAAATTGAATTGAATCTTTGTTAACATAAGTCTTTGTGAGATCGATACTTGACTTATAAAAATCTAATTTACCACTTAGTGAGACCACGTATACTTGGTGTGCTCTTGGGTGCAACACCCACTATCATGAGGTCTTGGATTATTTTTCCAAGCTCGTTACCTTATCCATGCCCAACGTACCTCTATTTGTGTGGAAAAGAGCTATTAGTTGTGAGCTGATAGGGATTATTTCTTATGTTCGTTCTAAGAGGATTATTTTGAGAGGTTGCGAGTCTTATCTCGCTTATATTTGTAATACTAGTGTGGAGAGTCCATCGCTTGACTCTGTTCTTGTTGTTAGCGAGTTTCTTGATGTGTTCCCTACCGACCTGCTTGGTATTCCCCTGGTCATGAGATTGAGTTTGATATTGACCTCAAGTCTAGCACCCGACTTATTTCTATATCCCCCTGCATATGGCTTCTATTGAGCTTAAGGAGCTAAATCTCAGCTTCAGGATCTTCTTGGTAAGAGTTTTGTTAGATTGAGTATGTCACCTTGGGGACTCCAATGTTTTTTATATAGAATAAAGATGGATCCATGTATGAGTGTATTGATTATAGGCAGATTAATAAGATGACAGTGAAAAACCATTATTTTATGTCTTGCATTGATGATTTGTTTGGCCAACTTCAGGGTGTGGAAGTGTTTTTTAAGATTTATTTGAGATCTGGTTACCATCAGTTAAGGATTTGGGCTGACAATATCCCAAAGATAGCTTTCAAGATCCATTATGATCATTATGAATTCTTGGTGATGTCATTTGGATTGACTAATGCCCCAACCACATTCATGGATTTTATGAACCGAGTGCTTAAGCCTTATTTAAATCCATTTGTGATTGTATCCATCAATGGAATCCTTATGTATTCAAGGAGATGTGAAGAGCATGGCATCATTTGAGGATTGTGCTCCAGACTTTGAGAGATCATGTGTTTTTCGCCAAGTTTTCTAAGTTAGAGTTTTGGCTTGAGTCGGTGACATTACTTGAGCATGTGGTGTTTAAGAATGATATTGTGTTAGACCCAATAAAGATTGAGATAATTCATGATTGGGCTACACCTACATCCCCAACTGAGGTTTGCAGCTTCATTGGTTTGGCCAGTTATTATAGATGTTTTGTTAAGGGTTTTCTACTATTTCATTCCCTATGACCAGATTAGTCCAAAATGAGGTTCCTTTCCGATATTCTGAGGAGTCTGAGTCGAGGTTTTGAAAACTCAAGGATTTTCTCACTTCTACTTCTCTTTTATCTTTTTTCTATTGAGGGTGAGGGATTAACTATGTTTTGTGATACTTTTAGTGTAAGTCAGGGTTGTGTATTAATGCAGTAGGGTTGTGTTATCACTTATTCTTCAAGTTAGCTTTAGGTGCATGAGAAAAACTACCCCACTCATGATTTAAAGTTAGTGGCGGTAGTTTTCACGTTTAAGATTTGGAGGCATTAGCTTGACAGTATGCATTATGAGATTTTCACCAATCATCACAGCCTTCAGCATCTTATGACCCAGATGGAGCTTAATACTAAACAACATAGATGGATGGAGTTGTTTAAGGATTATGATAGTTCCATCTTGTATCATCTAGGCAAGGTAAATGTGGTAGCAGATGCCTTGAGTAAGAAGGAAGTGAGTATGGGTAGTTTGTCTTGTATTTCAGTTTCTTAGAGGTTGTTGACATGGGACATTAATTCCTTAGCCAACTTGATGGTTTGCCTTGATATTTTAGACAATAGGAGAATATTAACTAGTATAGAGAGGAGGTCCACGCTATTTGAGAAGATTCAAGATCGTTAGTTTGTGTCTAGTAAGCTTCGTTTCCTACGTGATCAGGTGTTGAGTGGTGAGTTTGAGAGGGTCACTATATATTTTGAGTGTGTTTTGAGATTTGATGGTCGTATTTATGTTTCGAGGATCGATGACTTGATTTATTTAATTTTGCATGAAGCTCACAACTTTAGATATTCCATTTATCCCGACACAGCTAAGGTGTATAGAGATTTGAGACAATATTATTGGTAGAGTGGTATAAAGAGAAATATGGCAAATTTTGTAGCTCATTGCCTATGTTGCCAATAGGTAAAGTTTGAGCATCAACAACCAAGTAGATTGACTCAAAGGTTGCCCATTCTCGAGTGGAAATAGGTGTGGAATACAATGGATTTTGTTAGTGGTTTGCCTTGCATTTCCCGTGGTTCTGATGGTATTTGGGTCATATTATTGTTTGACTAAGTTAGTGAATTTTATTCCTATTCGGATGTCCCTTAGTGCTGAGAGATTATCCCATATCTATGCTCGAGAGATAGTCCATTTGCATGGTGTGCCCATTACTATTATTTTAGACTGAACTTTCGTTCTCACTTCGAGGTATTGGAGAGCTTTTTAGGAGGAGTTGGGCACTCTGATGGATCTTAGTACAACTTTTCATCCACAGACATATGGTCAATCAGAGCAAGCTATTCAGGTCCTTAACGATATGGTCTAATCCTGTGTTATGGATTTTGGAGGCCAGTGGGATCAACACTTAGCCTTGGCAGAGTTCTCATATAATAATAACAATTATTCGAGTATTAAGATGACACCTTTTCAGGCCTTGTACGGTAGGAGATATCGTTCTCCGATTGGATGGTTTGACACTTCCAAGGTTAAGCCCCATGTTACTGATTTTCTTTAGGAGTTTTTGGATAGAGTCAGGGTAATTCAGGATAGGTTGAGAGTGGCTCAAAGTAGGCAGAAAGCATATACAGACCGTAGGCTTCGTGCATTGAAATTTAGAGTTAGTAATTATGCATTTCTCTGTGTATCACCCATGAAGGGTGTGCTGAGGTTCAAGAGGAAGGGCAAGCTTAGTCCTAGATATATTGGACCTTTTGAGATTCTTCGCACAGTTGGAGAGGTGGCTTATGAGTTAGCTTTTCCTCTAAATTTTTCCATTCATCATCCAGCTTTCCATGTATCTATGTGACCGAGATACATTCCTAATCCATATCATGTGCTTAGATGGGACTCGGCCAAGTTTGATAAGATTTTGACCTTTGTGGAGGAGTTGGTGCTCATTTTGTCTAGTAATGTCAGGCAGTTGCACATTAGGGAGATTCCTGTAGTTAAGGTTTAGTGGAGACACCGCCTAGTAGAAAAGGCCATTTAGGAGATAGAGAGCAAATGCGGTATCCTTACCTTTTTTGAGACTTTAGGTATGTCCTAATCCATAACTTTCAGGGCCGAAAGTTCCTTTAGTAGTGGATATTGTAATAACCCTTCAGGTTATTTTTCATATTTTTGCTTTTTTTTTTTTTTTTTTTTTTGTGTTAGAGCTTTTCCATATCTTCCTCAAGTCATTTATGACTTGCTAGAACTGAAAGTTTGGTTACCGAATAGTTCATTTGGTTTTTAGAGTCAATTACCTATTTAGAAGTCTTTGCTGGTTCCAAATAGCCACCAGGCATAAACTTTAGTAAAATGATCTCGTATACAAATTTTAACTATGTCAGCAGCTCCGTTATATTGATTTTAGGATAGGTAGACCTTTAGTTTGAGTCCCGAGACACCCACGCTCATTTTGACCTATTAGTCGGAAGGTTAAGAAAATAAAATATGGGTGTAGGACCCATATTTAGTTGAAACAACCTCGGATGGAAAATCTAATTATGCTTCGAGTTCAAGATATTGAATTTTGTATGGTTACATAATTTTTTTGAATATACGAGATTCCGAACAAATCCCGAGCACCCAATCAAGCCTATATTAGACTTGGAAAGTCTGGTGCATCAGAAAATCTGGTGCCACCATGATCGCGGTATCTATGTCGTGATCAAGATAAGTTTGATCAACTCAACCTATTATGATTGGGAGGCCTTAGTTACGATTATGGTTTGTGTATGCAGGCAGAATATGGTGCAATTGCGATAGCTCAGTCACAATAGTGACCTCCAAATACCTGGACTAGGTATAAAAGGGCCCCTTTTCCATATTTTGTCCATTCCCCATCACTTTCTTGAGAGCTAAAAACCCTAAATAGTGTGAGGGCTTAAAATTGAAGCTTGTTGGTGATTGGGAAGCTAGATTCATATTTATTTTTGCGATAATTTTCATATTTGAGGTAAGAATTCACCCTTTTCTTGGTGAAATTTTTTGATTTATTGCTTAAAACTCCAAAACCTTGAGGGCTTTATTTTTGCCCTAATTTATCATGGTTTTCACCCATTTTTTAGGGTCATGATTCCTTGAGAGTGATAGTATGTTATGTTGGTTTTGGAAATGCAATTTTTGTAGGCTGGACCCACATAGGGGTTTGTGTGATTTTTGAACCTGAAGCACAATGGTGTAATATCAGTATAATTATTTTCGTATTGATGAGTAGAATGTGTTTATTATAGCTTGGCATCTTGAGGAGGCTTCTTCAAAGAAAAAAATGATGCTTTAGTAGTTTGTTTAGCTTTCTTCGGTACCGAGGTAGGCTACGTTTATCCCCTGTTAGATTAAGCCATTTCATAGTATTATTACAATATTGTGTTAGATTTGAGATGGGTTTAGGTGTGGGATTGATGAAATGCAAGACTTGGATTAGTTGACTCATTTAGGTTATTTTGAAATAGTATAGTTAAAATACTTGACTTGTTTTCTTATGCCTTAGGTTAATTAGGCTTCATGTCTCATGTTTAGCATGTGAATGCCTAAGAACACTCAAGTTAGATAAAATGCTCTAGACACCCATGTTTAGGGTTATATTGGATTTAGTTTCTCATATTAAATGAGGTTGCCTAAGTTACTATTTTGTCTTAACTATTGTGATTGGGAAGAACCTTTACCTTAGGGATAATTGTGGCTTGCTATACATCTAAGAGTGGATTTAGATACCTTAGCCTAATACGGGGTAGAATTTAACTTAGAAGGTAATTTGGGGATTTAGAAGTGTGTTCTTTGACCCACCTTAAGTCAAGATTGATAATTAGTTCTCTTGATACCCTTATACATTTGTTGAATACCTAGAGAATGCCCTTTTGAGGCAATATTGAGGAGCCATGGTAATTGATTATAGTGATAATGACATTGGAAGAAATAATCATGGACTAATTGGTTAGATTTTTGGCTATCTTATAATGAGCTATGGATAATGTTATGATAAGTTATTATATGCTACCGATTTCTCTATGAATATGCTATGGATCATACTTTGATAACTATCGATGATTCAAATGATAAACTATCTTTTATGATAAATGATTAGCCATTGAATATACTATTGATAAGTCACTGCTCATGATATTGGTAATGATTATGATCATGCTAAGAAATTATGCTAGAAAACATGATGATATTAGCAATTATGCCATTACTTATGCTAAAAGGTATGCTTATTGATTGTATGGCAAGTTATGGCATTAATTATTCTTGAAATTATGGTGTTTGATTATATAACCACTTATGCTATTGATTTTACCACTGACTATGATGATGTGGCTATCGGTTTGAATCTATATATTATAATTATATTTATATTCATATGCGGCAAGGCCAGATAATGATTATGATGATATATTGATACCCGACAAATCCAGAGGATGATAATGATGATATATTGATACCTGACAAGGATGGAGGATGATTATGATAATATATTAATACTCGATAAGGCGGAGGATGATTATGATGATATATTGATACCTGGAAAGGCCAGATGATGATTATGATGATATGTTGATACCCGACAAGGACGAAAGATGATTATATTGATGTGCCTATGTGTACATTTATTAGTTCAAGTCCGACTATGCCCTATGTATGGCTATTATATATATTTTTATATGTAGTTGGGTATGATGTAGATATTATATATGTCGGTTACAACCCGAAAGTGGTAAAAATGATAATTACTGGACTTGTGAAGTTTAGTGGTAATTGTTGATTAGTGATAAATGATTATAAAATGGTATAGTTGATGATTAGTGATAACTAAGGATTAATGGCGGATATTGTCTAAGTGAATAATCATGACTAGTTGATAATCAAGGATTAGTTGGTAAAGGATGATTAGTTAATAAATGATGTTAGTTGGTAAATGATGACAAGAGGTTAGATAATGAATAGTAATCAAATGATTTAGTTGATAAGAGATGGTTAACTAGTAAATGGTGGCTAGTAAGTATCGATGATAAGGTTATTAAATCATGGAAATACTATGAAATGTGGGTACATTGTGGAATTATGGTAATATTATCGAATATTGGTAAGTTGTAGAATGATGGTTAAAAATGAGTTGGTTATTCGTAAGGGATGAATGATTTGTTTATTCTATCTTTGAGTGTACTCTCTAGGCGTATATGAGTCTGCGATGAGTTATTTGCTTTCTATACCAATTGGTGTATGGGAGCCAATTTTGTCGTTGTGATTGCTTGTGTGATGCCTTGTGATGCATTATAATTCCTATTTATTATCCTATATTTCTTTGATGATGTTTTCATATGTTTACGCCTTATGTTATATTACTATTCTAGTTAAATTACTTATTTTGTATAGTGGTATTAGAGAAGATACAAGTTTGTTTTTGTAGCTTAACATAGTTATGTTATCTAGCATTTTATCATACTTATATTATGATTTAGCTCAGTCAGTTTCTGATGCCAGCTGAGTACTCTTTGTTTTGTTACTGATACTACGCTTTTGTACTTTTTAGTATAGATGTGAGTACTAGCTATTGTTATTGATTATTGATTGTGTTGTGTTGATTATCCAGAGATAGGGTGAGCTTTTGAAGTCGGAGTCGCCAATTTCTTTGTTTCTTTAGATATTTAGTCTTTTGTTATTGAGATAGATATTGTTGACTATTCTATGTCTTTGAGTTGTATTATAATTAGATACTTTTGTACTGGCTCTATCTGGTCGTGGGATGGTATCTTGTATTGACTGTTTTTATCTATTTAGAACTCTTTGCTTATTTATAAGTGTGTTGTTCATTTTCGCCTATGATTTGGCATTTTCCACCAAGCTAACCTATTTCGTTTAGCTCCGGGTTATGGTTTGGCTTACCTACTGGTGGGATAGAGTAGGTGTTATCATGACTCATAAATCGGGCAGTGACAAGAAACTAACACTTTCATCTAATTGATGAACCATGCAATAAAGCCTTTTATAGTAAAATATGTTTTTGTAAACTTTGATGATATGTTGGTTTATAAAAAAACCCTAGAAGAACCTGTTGAGCATTTAAGATGTGGTTTTTATGTTCTTAGAAGAGAACTCAATGCTAATCTAGAAAAATGCTCATTTTATGTGGATAAAGTTGTACTCTTGGGATTTGTTGTATGCTCAATAGGAGTCACCATGGATGAATCCAACAGAGATTCTATTAAGAATTGAATAACTCTAAATTCCATATACTATGTTAGGAGATTTCACGGGTTGGCTAGTTTCAATAGCCAATTTGTCAAAGGATTTATCACCAAAGTTGATACATTGACTGAAGTAATAAAAAATAATAAGCCTTTAAATGGAGTGATGAGAAAGCAAAAGTTTTTGAAGCCTTAAAATCCATGCTTAACACTGCTCCTTTGTTACAATTGCCCAATTCTGAGAAATTTTTTGAAGTTGAATGTGATTCTAGTAAAGTAGGCATTAGAGCATCTTAATTCCAGGCCAAAAACCTATTTCTTATTTTTGTGAAAAGCTTACGGTGAAACTTTGAACTATTCAACTTATGATCTTAAATTATATGCTTTAATTAGATCATTGGGCAATTAGCAACATTACTTATGTCCCAAGGAGTGTATGATCCTAACTGATTATAAGTCATTAAAGTATCTTTGAGTTAAAGATAAGTTGAACAAGAGGCATGCCAAATAGATTAAATTCCTAGAAACTTTTTGCTATACAATTAGTACAAAAATGGTAAAGAAAATGTGGTAGCTGATGCCTTATCAAGGAATTATGATTTGATAAATACTTTGTATTCTAAATCACTTGATTTGAATGTTTGAAGGAATTATACTATTTTTGCTCAAATCTTTTATGATTGTGAGGTATGGCAAAGGGAAAGATGGATTAGGAATATATCTTCTACTCCCTATTTTAAATTTGATGGCTTTTTGTTCGAAGGAAAGAGACTTTGTGTTCCTATGAGCTCCTGGAGAGAATTATTTATGAGGGAGGCGCATTATGAGGGATTTATGGGTCACTTTGGCATTGATAAAACCATGGGAATTCTTGAGGAACAATTCTATTGGCTAAAGATTCATAAGTATGTTGCACAAATTTGTGGCTAATGCATTGAATATAGAAGTACTAAATTGCAACATCTCCCTCATGATTTATATACCTAAATCTCTAATGGACTTGACTTGATATTACCATGGACTTTGTTTGCATTCGCAAAGGACAAAAAGTGGAAGAGAAATAGCTTTATTATTGTTGATAGATGTTCAAAGATGACTCGGTTCATTCCTTGTCATAAATGTGATGATGCTTCAATGTAGAACATTTTTGTATTGAAAATATTGTTAAGTTGCATAGAATTCCTCAAACAAACATAGGTGACAAGGACTCTAAGTTCCTCAGTACCTTTAGGAAAGAGTTAAGGGGAAGGCTTGACACTAACTTGCTATTTTCTACTTCTTGCCACCCACAAACTGATGGTCAAATCAAAATGGTGAATAGAATTTTAGGTTCTATGTTTTGGGTGGTGGTAAGCGATAAAATCACGATATAGAATGAAAATTTTCCACTTTTTGAGTTTGCTTACAATTGATCCATTCAACGAACACTTGGCATGAAATAATTTGAGGGTATATCTAGTTTTAACCCCTAACCTCCTTGGATCTCACCCCTCTTTCTCAAGTTCTTATGCTAAACCTAGATGCGAGAAAATTCATGGAGGTTATGAATAAACCAATGGACAAATGAGGCTTCTTCTTGTAAAAAAGATCCATGAAGTGGACTAAAAAGCCAAGAAAGGGCGCAAAAGGATTATACTTGAATTGGGATATTGGATATGGGTTCACTTTCAGAAAGAACAATTTCCTACTCATAAAAAGACAATGTTGATGTCATAAGGATATGGTCCCTTTTAAGTTATTTAACATGTCAATGGCAATGCTTATATGGTGGGTCTTCTATCGAAGCATAGAGTTCACAATAATTTCAAAATATGTGACCTTTCTCTATTTGATACTCTTGATGAAGATGATTCAAATTTGAGGAAAAACTTCCTTAAAAAGGAGAGGGTAATGTAATCCAAGTTTCCTCAAGGCCTTTCACTAGTATTCAAGCAAAGGAGCTTCAAGCAATATAAGGATTATTCGAGAAGATAGAGATCCTATGTAATACCCTAAAAATCTAAACCATTACTAGTCATGTTTCAAGTACACGCGTAGTACATTATAGTTCCTTGGTAGTTTTATGATTTAGTTTGATGTATATTAAGGTCCCAAATAACTCCTATCTATTTGATAAATCAATATATCCCATACCGATTGAGTTTTCAATAAGAATGTTTCTTTAGTCAACTTTAAATGAGCATAACTTTTTCTCTACTCAGAATTTTCCAGCTCAAGACCCACCAAACTATAGGAAATTACATTATCTTTTCAACGATACCAATTTTTCCCAAATTCTATACTCGAGTGAGAAGTTATGCCACATTTAGTAAAAGAAGTAGCTCAATACGAGCAACACCACGTTGCAGTGACAGGACAAATGGCACTCATCAATTTCTAGTGAATCACCGCAATAGTACCACGTCACGGTGAAGTCCCAGTTTCTAATTGTCATTTTCCAGTGGCACAACGCGATGACATCACGTCGCACCGTTGGAAAAAATAGGGATTGTCAATTCTAGTGGCTCGACGCGATTCCACCGCATTGCGCCAAAGTGCATTTTCGTACTTGTCCATGGTATGCATTCTCAGCCAAAATTCCAGTGGTCCAATGCGATGGCACCGTGTCACGGTGATGGCCAAAATCAGGATTTTCAGTGACACAAGTTTAATTCCTTCCAAGGGCAATTTTGTCCTTTTCAGCGGCCCTAATCAATCTAAAACACGTTAATTAATCCCTAAAAGCTGATTTACTGATTGTTTATTCAAATTTTCCTCAAATCAAGAATATTCTCTCTCAAATAATAAACCCTAGACTTCAAGAATTAAGTTCAATTCTCAAGGAATCCACCAAGAAACTTTAAGAATTCAATTACCCAGGTATGTTAGGTGTTCATCTTTGGGTTCCTTTCACCCTTGGAGTTCAAGAACCTTTTTTTCAAATTAGAAGTTTTCATGTTCGTGATTTACATGCTTGAATTAGTTTGTGTTCATGTATGTGCTGTTGTATGGGTTTCAATTCAGGATTTATCATATGTTTCATGTAAACCAATTAGCATGCATATTGAGTTAAGTGAATTCTCATGTTAAAACCCTTGGAATTTGCAAGTTGAATGTGGTAACCATGATGTTTATATGTGATTATTATTATGTGCAATAGTCATGCTCCAGAAGTGTTTGATAGAATGTCCATATGTATAGAATAGTGAAATCATGACATGTTAGCATGTGTTCCCACCCATGTACAAGTTCATGCCATGCAAATGTTTGATAAAATGACTGAATGAATGAATTGTGACTAAGTGACTAGCTATTACTCTTTCAAGATTTTTCCATGCTTTACTATTTACGCTATCGAGTCCTGGGGGTATGTAATATCTGAAATCAAGCTGTTTACTTAGATCACAGTAGTTACAGAATAGTCTCAGTAAGGTCAAGAAAGTAGTATTCAGTCAGTCTTCACGATCAACGTGAGTTTAGTCCAGCCAGTCCTGTAATGATCAGTTCCAGTGTCATTTCAGTTGAGAGTAGGATTTAACACCGCGCAAACCCAGGGACGGGGGCATTCCAATCAGCCTAGGGTTTGACCCTTAGTACCAATCCCTATGTTATAGAACTACGTAGCAAGTGTAGGGTACGTCATCTTCCTACCAGACTAGGGTTGACACAATCATATATATATATATATAGACACACACACACACAAAACAGCAACAAAAACAACAACAACAACAACAGTCCCAGTGTATTCCCATAAAGTGAGGTCTAGGGAGGGTAAGATATACGCAGTCCATACCGCTACCTCCACAAAAGTAGAGAGGCTATTTCCGATAGACCCCCGACTCAAGATAGAGAATATATATATATATATATTATGAGTCTTCCTTCCTGACTAGGGTTGACACAACCATTGTTAGTATCTCTTGGCAAGGTGCTAACACCCTTCTAACTGGGTTCTCAGGTTGGACCCTAAATTAGTTTACACTGGGGTATGTCAGTTAAACAAAAACTCCCACAGTCTCAGTTTCAGTCTGCAGTCTAGAACTCTGGCCAGTTCTACAGAACCATGGATACTAGTTATCACTTACTCAGATATTAGTTATACAATACATAAAACTCAGTACTCAATTATAATATAACCTCAGATACATGACATGTATATACGTATATGCACAATATTGCATACACAGTGATTATACCAGTTTCAGTTCTCTATGTACTCTCATTCAGTTGCTTCATATCATTCAGTCAGTTATTGTTCATACATATGAACCTATTCATATTAGTCTTACCTCATCTAGCATACCAGTACATTCTACGTTCTGATCACATATTCTCTTTTTGCACTATAATGTCTCATATCATAGGTTCATACGCTTAGGTTCCTGACCACTCATAGATGGATTCAGTTAGTAGCAACAAATTTTGTAGTGAGTCCTCATCTATCGAGGATATTATATATTTCAGTATTTTCAGAAGTTGATTAGTTATTTCAGTCAGAGCTAGTTGGGGGTTTGTCCCATCAACTTCATATTCAGATAGTTAGAGGCTTTCAGACTAGTATAGTCAGTCATTTAGTTTTTTAGATGTTATTGTCAGTACACTCAGCTATTATTTCAGTATTTGGAGAACCTTATGGTAATTTCAGGTATACTCTCTCATATGTTTTCAGTATTATTATTTAGTGCTCATAGCAGGTACCAGTCATGGGTTAGCTTGTGATCCTTTGGTGTCATAAGCACCGTATGAAGTCTATGGTTCAGTCTTAAGCCATTACAAACTATATATTAGAGCCTAAGGTTCTACAGTATCCTAGGGAGTCTTAAATTTTCATCAAGTAGAGTCTTTCTCGTGGTGTGATGCATGCCAAACTAATGAACAAGAGGCTAAGAGGCGTTTAGGAAAAGTTTCCCATCTTTCAGTGTTCATATCGTGCAAATGTGCATGAGCTCAAGTGAAACTCTCTATCTAATCCAACTTTTCCTTTCGTTTATAGAACATGCCTCCCATAAAGACCAACAGAAGAAGAACTGGGAGCCGCCAACACCTCCACCCGTTCAGGAAGATCCCATAAATGAGCATGTTTCTCACGCAGAATTCCGAGCAACCTTCACCACTCTTGTCCATTTTTTGGTAGCTCAAAATGATTAACCAGCTACTTTTCAGGCCAACCCAATGGCTAATACTGTTGCATCTAGAATTCAAGACTTCACCCGGATGAACCCTTCTTCATTTTCAGGGTCTAAGTCTGAGGAGGACCCATAAGAATTCTTAGATATGGTGCAGAAGGTAACATATATCATGGGGGTAACCGCTATTAAGAGTGCTGAGTTAGCTGCCTATAAGTTGTAGGATGTGGCTCATATATGGTTTAAGTACTGGAAGGTAGAGAGAGGCACAGATGCAGGGCCTATAGAATAGGAAGAGTTTGCTACTTGCTTCTTAGATAGGTTCTTCCCATTGGAATTGAGAGAGGCTAAGATGTTAGAATTAATCAACCTGAAGCAGGGAAACTTGAGTGTGAAAGAGTATTCCCTCAAGTTTGCTCAATTGGCCAGATATGCTCCTCATGTAGTAGTTGATAGTAGGTCTAAGATGAGTAAGTTTGGGTCTGGTGTGTCTGACAGTATGGTCAGGGAGTGTAGGACTATAATACTGATTAAGGAGATGGACTTGTCTATATTGATGGTCTATGCTCAACAGATTGAGGAGCAAAAGACTAAAAAGAAAGAGAGGGAGAACAAGAGGGCTAGAATAGTATCTTCAACTTCACTCAACCTAAGTTATACGGTGGTAATCGTCCTTAGTTCCACCCGAAGTCCTCCATCCCAGCTCCGTCCTCAACCAGTGCTTTAGTTCCTATGTTTAGAAATGGTAATAAGGATAGGGTGCCAAACTCTAAATCTCAAGGTAGTATTAACAGTACCCAAACAAATTCTCTTTGTCAGAAGTGTGGCAGAAATCATCAGGGATCTGCAAGGATAGTAGCAATGTATATTTCGGGTGTGGTAAGCCAGGTTATAGAATCAGAGAGTGTCCTCAGGTGGGTTCATAGATTTAGCATAATCGTCCCCCAGTTCAGTTCAACCGTCCATCTCAGCAGGGTGCCGTTTCCAGTGCCACCAATGTGCAACACCCAAATAGACTTTATGAACTTCAGTCCCGACAGGATCAAAAAAGTTCTCCTGATGTGGTTACTAGTATGTTACAAGTTTATCATTTACATGTTTATACTTTGCTAGATCCAAGAGCTTCTTTGTCCTTTGTAACTCCTTATTTTGCTATTGACTTCGAAGTCAATCCTGAAATCCTAGTAGAGCCCTTATCAGTCTCCGACCCAGTGGGTAAGTCTATCATAGACCGGTGGGTATAAAAAAACTGTCCGGTTATGGTGTCTTAGAAAGTTATTTTAATAAACCTCGTAGAGTTAGAGATAACAGATTTTGACATCATTCTCGGCATGGATTGGCCCCATTCATGCTATGCCTCAGTTGAATGTAGGATCAGAGTTGTCTATTTTCAGTTTCCAAATAAACCAGTTCTTGAATAGAGGGTAGTACCACAACGCTTAAGGGTCAACTTATTTCATACCTTAGATCAAGGAATATGATATCTAAAGGTTGTGTCTATCATCCTGTTCGAGTCAAAGATTCTAATTCTAAGACTCTTAGTCTTGATTCAGTTTCAGTAGCGTGCGAATTTCTAGATATGTTTCCCGAAGATCTTTCCAAAATTCCTCTCAAAAGGGAAATTGACTTCAAAATAGATCTTCTTCCGAATACATAGCCTATCTATATTCTGCTATATAGAATGGCTCCAGCCAAATTAAAAAAATTAAAAGAACAGTTGAAAGATACCTAGATAAGGGGCTCATCAGGCCCAGTGTCTCCCCATGGGGCGTACCAGTTTTATTCGTGCATAAGAAATATAGTTCTCTCAGAATATGTATTGACTACCGTCAGTTGAACAAAGTCACAGTCATGAACAAGTATCCACTTCCTAGAATCGATGACTTATTTGACCAACTTCAGGGTGCCAATTACTTTTCTAAGATAGACCTCAATCAAGCTATCATCAGCTCAGAGTCAAAGATTATGACATTTTGAAAACTGCTTTCAGAACTCAGTATGGTCACTTCGAATTCCTAGTCATGTCATTTGGTCTTACCAATGCCCCAACAACTTTCATTTACTTGATGAATTATGCGTTCAAGCAGTACTTGGACATATTCGTCATAGTCTTCATTGATGACATTCTTGTCTACTCCCATAACGAAAGTGATCACATAAACTATCTTCGAATAGTATTACAGAATCTCAGAGCCCATCAGTTGTTCGTAAAATTTAGTAAGTGAAAATTTTTGCTAAGATTAGTAGCTTTTCTTGGCCATATTATTTCTAGTGATGGCATTAGAGTTGATCCTTAAAATACTAAAGCGGTGAGAAACTGGCCTAGACTCATTTCTCCATCAGATATTAGGAGTTTCCTGGGTTTCGCTATCTACTACCGTCGATTTGTTAAAGGATTTTCGTCTATTGCATCCCCATGTCCAGATTGAATCAGAATAAAGTTAAGTTTCTATGGTCAGATTCTTGTGAGAAGGGTTTTCAGGATTTGAAGACTCGACTCACTACAACCTTAGTTTTGACTTTACTAGGTGGTTTAGACAGGTTTGTTGTGTATTGTGATTCTTCCAGGGTTGGTTTAGGGTATGTTTTGATATAGAAGAGTAAGGTTGTGGACTATGCCTTTAGACAACTTAAGCTCCACTAAAAGAATTATCCCACCTATGATCTTGAGTTAGCAGCTGTCATATTTGCCTTACAGATTTGGAGGCATTATTTGTATGGGGTTTATGTTGATGTGTTCACAAATCACAAAAGCTTGCAATATGTGTTTTTGCAAAAGAATTTGAATCTACAGAGGATATGGTTAGAATTACTAAAATATTATGATATGAGTGCTCTGTATCATCCGGGTAAAGCTAATGTAGTGACATATGCTCTCAGTAGATTGTCCATGGGTAGTGTTTCTCATGTTGAAGATGACAAGAAGAAGTTAGTTAGGGAAGTTCATCAGCTTGCCAGATTAGGTGTTCATTTGGTAGATTCAGCTAAGGGTAGCGTTTGGGTGCAGAATAGCTTAGAATTATCTCTGGTTTCTGAAGTAAAAGAAAAGTAGGATAGGGACCTTAGTCTTGTGAAGTTAAAGGAGTCAGTAAGAGATCAAAAAGTAGATGTTTTCTTCTAAAGGACAGATAGTGTGTTGCGTTGCCAGGGTAGGTTGTGTGTGCTGTGTGTTGACGAGTTGAGATAGCAGATTCTTGCGAAAGCGCATGGTGCACATTGCTCAATTTATACAGAGGCCACAAAAATGTACTGTGATTTGCGGGAGATCTATTGGTGGAGTGGGATGAAGAGAGACATTACAGAGTTCGTGTCTAAGTTCTCTACATGCCAACAGGTGAAGATTGAGCATCAAAAGCCCAGTGGTTCCATGCAGGAGTTCAGTATTACCACGTGGAAGTTGGAAGAAATGAACATGGACTTTGTGACAGGTTTGCCTCGTACTCATCTTCAGCATGATTCAATTTGGGTCATTGTAGATAGGATAACCAAATCAACCCATTTATTCCCAGTTCATACGTCCTATTCAGCTGAGGACTATGCCAGACTCTATGTCAGAGAGTTGGTCAGGTTTCACGGTGTCCCATTACCTATCATTTCAGAAAGAGGTACGCAGTTCACCTCTTATTTTTGGAAAGCATTCCAAAAGAGTCTTGGTACCCAAGTCCACCGCAGTACAGCCTTCCACCCTCAGACAGATGGTCAAGCCGAAAGAAATATTCAGACTTTAGAAGATATGTTGAGCGCGTGTGTTGTTGACTTTAAGGGAAGTTTGGATGACCACTTACCTTTGATTGAGTTCGTGTATAATAACAACTATCATTCCAACATTCAGATGGCTCCATTTGAGATGCTTTATGGAAGGAGATGTAGGTATCTCAGTGGTTGGTTTGAGGTAGGTGAGACTGCATTGGTAGGACCTGACCTAGTATTTAATGCCTTAGAGAAGGTTCAGTTGGTCGGAGACAGGATTAAGACAACCCAGAGCCAACAGAAATCGTATACAGATATGAGAAGAAATGATCATGAGTTTGAGATTGGCGACTTTGTGTTTTTGAAAATCTCTCCCATAAAGGGTGTGAAGAGGTTTGGAAAGAATGGGAAGCTCAGTTCCCGATATGTCGGTCCTTACAGAATTCTCAACCATTTCAGAAAGGTAGCTTACGAGCTTAAGTTGCCTTCAGATCTAGGTTTGGTACACCCATTGTTCCACGTCTCCTTGCTAAAGAAATGCATTGGTGACCCAGTAGTTGTAGTCCCCTTAGAGGGTGTAGATATTCAGAATGATCTTTCTTTTGAAGCGGTCCCAATCTAAATCCTCGGTCATCAGATTTGGAGACTAAGGAACAAAGAATTTCCCTTGGTCAGAGCTCTTTGGAAAAATCAGTCTATTGAGGGACCTACTTGGGAAGAAAAAGAAGATATGTGGACCAAGAATCCTCACCTCTTCTCTGCAAACTCAGACTCAGCTTAAGGTAATAGTCTTCTTAGAATTTATCTTTCCCATGCTCAGTTTCAGCTGCATATCATTCTCATGTCAGTTATGCATTCACAGAATCAGTTCAGTCATGTAATCATGCTTCATTTATGTATGTTCAGTGTGTAAACTTAGTTCATCAGTATTTTCAGCTTAATCAAACTCATTCAAAGACGAATGTTCCCAAGGAGGAGATATTGTAATACCCCAAAAATCCAAACCAATACTAGAGTCATGTTTCAAGATCATGCATAGTACATTGTGGTTACTTGGTATTTTTATGATTTAGTTTGATGTATATTAAGGTCCCAAATAAGTCCTATCTATTTGATGAATCAATATATTCCATACCGATTGAGTTTTCGATAAGAATGGTGCTTTAGTCAACTTTAAATAAGCATAACTTTTTCAATACTTAGATTTTTCTAGCTCAAGATCCACCAAACTGTAGGAAATTAAATTAGCTTTCCAACGATACCAATTTCGCCCAAATTCAATACTGGAGTGAGAAGTTATGGCACATTTAGTGAAAGTAGTAGCTCAATATGAGCAACATCGCATCGCGGTGACAGGACAAATGGCTCTCCTCAGTTTCCAATGAATCACCGAGATAGTACCGCATTGTGGTAAAGTATCAGTTCTTAATTGTCATTTTCCAGTGGCGTAATGCTATGGAATCACATCGTAGCTTTGGATAAAATGGGGATTGTCACTTTCCAGTGGCCCGACGCGATTCCACCGCATCAATCCAAAGTGCATTTTCACACTTGTCCGTGGAATGCACTCTAATTCAAAATTCCAATGGCTCACCACGATGGTACCGTGGTGCGGTGATGGCCAAAATCGAGATTTTCAGTGACGAAAATTTAATTTCTTCCAGGGGAAATTTAGTCTTTTTTAGCAGCCCTAATCAGTCTAAAACACGTTAATTAATCCCTAAAAGATTATTTAGTCATTGTTTATTCAAATTTTTGCCAAATCAAGAATATTCTCTCTCAAATAGTAAACCCTAGCCTTCAAGAATCAAGTTTAATTCTCAAGGAATCCACCAAGAAACTTTAAGAATTCAATTACCAAGGTAAGTTAGGTGTTTATCCTTGGGTTCCCTTCACCTTTGGAGTTTAAGAACCTTCTTTCAAAATACAAGTTTTCATATTCATGATTTACATGCTTGAATTAGTTTGTGTTCATGTATGTATTGTTGTATGGGTTTTAATTTAGAATTTATCACATGTTTCATGTAAACAAATTAGCATGCATATTGAGTTAATTGATTTTTTTTTAAAACCCTTGGGATTTGCAAGTTGAATGTGGTAACCATGATGTTTATATGTGATTATTATTATATACAATAGTCATGCTCCCGAAGTGTTTGATAGAATGTCCGTGTGAATAGAATAGTAAAATCATGACATGTTAGCATGTGTTCCCACCCATGTACAAGTTTATGCCATGCAAATGTTTGATGAAATGCCTCAATGAATAAATTGTGACTAAGTGACTAGCTATTATATTTCAAGATTGTGCTATGTTTTCTATTTACGCTATTGATTCCTGGGGGTATTTAATACCCAAAATCTAGTTGTTTACTTAGATCACAGTAGTTACAGAATAGTCTTAGTAAGGTCAAGAAAATAGTATTTAGTTAGTCTTCACGATCAGCTTGAGTTCAGTCAAGCCAGTCCTATAATGATCAGTCCAGTGTCATTTCAGTTGGGTGTAGGATTTAGCACCAAGAGAACCCAGGGAAGGGGGCATTCCTGACAGCCTAGGGTTTGACCCTTAGTAGCAATCCCTGAGTTACAAAACTATATAGCCAGCATAGGGTAAGTCGTCCTCCTGTCAGACTAGGGTTGACGCAATCATGTGTGTGTGTGTGTGTGTATATATATATATATATATATATATATATATATATATATATATATATATATATATATTTCATGAGTCCTCCTTCCAGACTAGGGTTGAGACAACCATTGTTAGTATCCCGTGGCAAGGTGCTAACACCCTTCCAACTGGGGTCACAGGTTAGACCCAAAAATAGTTTATACTGGGGTATGTCGGTTAAATGAACACTCCTACAGTCTCAGTTTTAGCCTTTAGTATAGAACTTATTCTAGTTCTATAGAACCATGGCTGTCAGTTATTAGTTACTCAGATATTAGTTATACAGTCAACAGAACTCAGTTATAGTATAACCTCATATACACGACATGCATATACTTATATGCACAGTATTGCATACTTAGTGATTTCAATAGTTTCAGTTCTCTATGTACTCTCATTCAGTTACTTTATATCATTCAGTCAGTTACTGTTTATTCATATGATCCCATGCATATTAGCCTTACCTCATCTAGCATACCAATATATTTCACGTACTGATTGTATACTCTCTTTTTGCGTTATGATGTCTCATATCATAGGTTAGGACGCTCAGGTTCCTAACTGCGCTTAGCCAGATTCAGTTAGCAGCAACAAATTCTGTAGTGAGTCCTCATCCATCGAGGATATTATTTATTTCCTTATTTTCAGCAGTTCATTAGTTATTTCAGTCGGAGTTAGCTGGGGGTTTGTCCCATCAACTTTATATTCAGACAGTTAGAGGCTTTCATACTAGTATAGTTAGTCATTCAGTATTTCAGATGTTATTGTCAGTACACCCAGTTATTACTTCAGTATTTGGAGAACCTTATAGCAATTTCAGGTATACTTCCGCATATGTTTTCAGTATTATTATTCAATGCTCATAGCAGGTACCAGTCATGGGTTAGCTTATGATCCTTCGGGGTCTTAAGCAGTGTGTAACGTCCAGGGTGCAATCTCGGTGCGTTACATCCTCAACCTTGTGTCAATACCAAAATGAGGGTTTCAAGTGTTGATAGTTGCTTTGAAGAATGAAAAGAGGTTACCTAAGTGTCTAGAGGCGCTCATCCAAGAAGATGATGGATAATCTAAGTGATGGGATAACTCACTAGGGTGGAACCACATTCTATCCACTTTGGCCAGATAATAGCAGTTTGGAGCACAACCAGGAAGTTTGAATCATGAGCTTATAGTTTCACCTAGGAGCTACAACATAGTGATGGTCCTATATTCCCCAACTGGTTAGCCCATTTTTTAAGGTTACTTTTGGGCCCCATGTGTACAAATTGTTGGTTGTATCCTTCTTTGATTAGTTTATGTTGAATTGATGAAAATACTCTTTTTGAGAGTTGAGCTCGGTGAAGCTTGTTTTGTACCTTTGTTTTAAAAAAATGATTGATTGCAGGGTGAATTCAATTCCCTCTAGGTCAATGTAGGTGATATGTGGTTGCAAGTTAATATAAATTGAGTTCATAGCATTTAATTTTGGTTGCTTTTCAATTTTCTATTTGTGTCAATCTTTACCTTTATTTATCGTTTTTTTTAATTTTCGCACTTAGTTTACATTTTTGTACTTCATTTTACATCAAACACCTGAAGAGTCACCCAAGCCCTCCCATAGAGTAATTTTACCAAAATGATTTTCTTGATTTTTTTTAATAGAAAATTAAAAATATCACTAGATTCTCCATATTTTTTCTAATAGTGTACTTTAAAATTTTCCCTTTCTAGGAAAGATCCTTCTAAGATGGCTGCTCCACAAAATCTCAAGGAAAATCAGTCAACTACTAGAAGATTCGAAAAATGATTACACTAAGTAGTGGATCTCTCAGAAAGGGAAATACTAGTAGCTACCAAAGTAGAAATAACAGTTTCCACAAATACAAAAAGCCTTGTCATTGCATCAAGAATTGTCCACTCCATAAGGATGATGACAATGATTATATCAGAAAGAATCCTGAGATGGCACGGAATAAGAACCATGTATCTAAAATGGTCAAAAGAGGACAGTTGTAAAAATGATTGTCAAACAATCCCTATTATTGTGGAAAGACTCCTCAAGTGATTCTAAATGTGAAGGAAGAGGAAAATAGACTTCTATAATAGTGGTTAAGGATGATTCTTCAACTTTCAATTTCTATTTTCTCTCATGGCTTCCTCAGATGATGAAGATGAAAATCAGGTAAATTTTCCTGATATCAACAGAATATAAATTTCTCTCTGAAGAACTGAGAGATCTTGCTAATGTCTTAATTGATGAATAGCATGGCCTAATTAAAGAAATGAATCTCTAGTTGGTTCTACCATATCGAGTCTTATTGCTGCTCAGGAATAAAGAAATATAGAAATAGAGAAGAAGTCAGTTTAAATATCGTAAAAGGATTCTAAAACTACAGTTTTGAAGACAAAATTGGCTCATGTTTTTCAAGAACAAGTATGTGATCAGTGCCTCAGACTCCCTCCTTATGAAACATACTTGTATCAATGCTAAAATTGCTTACCTTAAGAAGAAAGTAGTTAGGACTTTAGGTTGGATAGGTGTTTACCTTAGGTTGGATTTTCAAAACTTGTAGTGGGTCTTATCACCATTTTAAAGAAAGGTTACATTAGAATAGCGCCTATTTTGGCCTAAATAATTATAGCGCCAATTTTGGCCTAAATAATTAGAATTCTTGAGTTTTGATTACTCTATCTTATTATATGTTCGGAATTCATCCACTGTTAGTGTATTGTGTTTTTTTTACTTGGAAAAGGGGGTGGTCTCCGTTCCACGGCGGACTTGCGATACCCATCACGGCTAGGCCCTGGTTCGGAACGTGACAATTTTCGTCCCTTTTTATTCTCTTCCGCCTATTAGCCCATTACCCGTCATTCCACAATATGATTTGTCTTACCTATTAGTGGGTTAATGTAGGTATCATCATGACTCGAAAAATCAGGTCGCGACAGTTAAAATTGTATAAGTTGATACAACTTTATACAATTGTATTTATTGATACTAATCAATTGTATTTGTCATACAACCAAATACAATAAATATAATTTTATTTAATCGCCTCCCGTCTCTCCTCCCTATCTCAATCTTGCTCGTGTCTCTCCTCCTTTAACTTGTAGCTATGAATCATAATTAAGAAAACTATAGCTATATATAAATCTCTAATTAATCTCATGCTATAGTCATTTTATGGAAGTTACTCTTATTTTAATAATAACTTAAATATGAATGCTCAATTATACTATCTTTAGCACCCACTGTGTGCTCTCAATAAATACAGAAGTTTTAAAATTACCTAAATAAGAAGTTTTAAAACTTACAATATTTGATCAGGTTATAAAATTAAAAGGAAAAAATGGAAGTCGAATTCTCATCATGACTGATTCATTTAAAATGTTAGAATGAAACCTAAAATATAGAAGTAGCATACATGTTTGAATTTATGAATTTAGATTGAATTTACTTGACAATAATTAATATTGATTAATTATGAGAAGACCATTTAAAAACAGAGAAGCTTTTAGAAAAATTAAAGAATCTTTAATTAGTAATTATTCAGAATATATAAGTCTAAATAAAACAAAAGAAAACCCACAAAGACTAGCCTACCTAATTACCTTAGTATCTAGTATTGAAGCAAAATTAATAATCCATTTAAAATCTAGAAGAATGAGACACATACCACCTAATTATGATAAAATCAGATTTAGGTATCCGCCAAAATACTATAAATACGGTTTAAATGAATAAATTCAAAAATACAAAGAACTAAAATAAATTATTTCTGAAAAACGTAAAGAATTAAAAATAAGACTAGAAAGATTAAGTTATAATATATTTGCCGGAGTTAGTAAAAACTCAATAAATGCACAAAAAGATGAAATATCAAATTTAGAATCACAAATAGATAGTTTAGAATATATATATATCAACATGAACTATTTACAATAAAATGAACAAAGAAGAATTTATAATAGACGAAAAAATATATGAAAATCACGAAGGATTAAAAATAAGAATAGTATTTCCTAATCTAGGAAGAAGATATAAGAAAATAGGTGAACATTTATATTTAATGTTAGAAAAAGAAGAATTAAAATTAGAAGATAAATTGACAGCTATGGTAAGAATAGAAAGGGAAAACGAAGAAATAGATAGAAAAAAGGAAATAGAAAAAATAAAACAACAAACTACAGAAGAAATACGAAAAATAGAAGAAACTAAAAATAGTAGGATTGCTGAATTAGAAAAAGAACTAAAAATAGTAGGATTGCTGAATTAGAAAAAGAACTACAAATGTTAAAAGATCTGTATGAAAAAAGACAGAAAGAAAAAGAAGAATATTTAAATGACGAAGGAACAGATCAAAAAATAATATTTGATAACAATGTATTTGATGAAATAAAAGGAAAAGAGTTAGACTTAAGTGTAGAAAAAATATTTAAAATACCAACAATAAAAAATATATTTACTAGGAAAAAGGAAGAATATTATGTAGTAAGCCAAAAGGAACATGTAATAGACTGTAGATATGCAAAAGGTAAAGCTAGTATACCACTAGTAACAAAAATAATAATTAATAAAGAGATAAACGATATAAAAAGTAGAGACCCAATAAAATATGTACACCTTGGAGGTACAGAAATATTAATAAAAGCATGTTTTAGAGAAAGAATAGATACACCAATAGAATTATATTTAGCAGATGATAGAATTATAAAACCTATAGAAAAAAGTATAATAACTGCCATAAAAGGAAATTTAATATACCAAAAATTTAAATTTATAATAAGTGCGAATTATTCAGTAGCAGTAACGGATAAAAATATAGACAAATCATTAGAATTATATTGGAAAATATCAGGAATAGAATTAACCCCAGGAAGTAAAATATTTCCAGGAAGTAAAATATTTACGGCAAGATGTAAAAATCTATATGTATTAACAACAAAACATAAAATAACGGGAAAAAATAAAATTAATAAAATACAAATAGAAAGCCCTTTTGAACAATTTGTAAAAACAATTGATAATAATGATTATAGTTACAGAAATATAGACATAGAAGAAGATCTAGAAATAATAAATGATAGAATAAGTACAACAAAAAGAATAGCTTATGATAAACCGGAATCATCAAGATCATAAAAAAGAACAAGTTATGAAACAAGTTCAATGGATAATTCAAACCAATATTACATAACAGGAAAGGTAAATGAAAAAGAATATTTAATACTCTTAAATACAGGACAAGAAGAAAATTATATAGCAAAATATCTAGTAAAAAATGAGGAAATAAAAACTGACAATAATATATGCGCAGATCTACCAAGAAGTTTAATAAATACTAAAAATATAGTAGAAAAAGAAATAATAATAGGAATAAGAAAGATAAAAATAGAATTTGAAGTAAAACAAGAAATGCAAAAAACAGACATAATATTAGGAATAAAATGGTTAGAACAAGTAAAACCATATAATATAGAACATACACAATTAACTATAACATATAACAGAGAGAAATTATTCTTAAGAAGAGCTTTAACATAAAATGAAAATATATGCATTAATGAAGATAGTAGTAGAAGGATATTACAGTAGATATTATACGCCCATGATAGATACAGGAGCAGAAGCTAATTTATGTAGATATAATTGTTTACCAGAAAGTAAATGGGATAAATTAAAAACACCAATAATAGTTAAAGGATTTAATAACGAAGGAAGCTTAATTACTTATAAAGGTAAGAATGTAAAAACACAAGTATGAGATAAAATATTAACAATAGAAGAAATCTATAATTATGAGCTAACATCAAAAGATATACTTTTAGGAATGCCGTTTTTAGATAAATTATACCCACATATAATAACTAGGACAGATTGGTGGTTTACAACACCATGTAAACAGAAAGTAAGAGCAAAAAGAGTTATTAATAAAATAAGAAAGAAAACTGATTGGATCAAAGGAAGTGAAAAAATTACACAAAAATTAGAAAATATAAAAAATACTGAAGATACAATAAAACTGGTCGTATTTTCAATAAATAAAAGGGAGATAACTATATTTTCAATAAATAAGATAGAAATAATTAAGAAAAAATTAGAACAATTATATAGTGAAGATCCATTAAAAGGATGGGAAAAACATAAAACCATTATAAAAATTGAATTAATAGATAAAAATAGCATAATAACCCAGAAACCATTAACATATAATTTTGATGATTTAAAAGAATTTAAAATGCATATAGAAGAATTATTAGAAAAACAATATATGCAAGCCTTCATGTGTTGAAGCAAAAACTCTCTCCTGCCCATTACAAATATTTTGCTTAGTTATTAAAAAACAGATTTATTTCAATGGAAAAATCTATGGAAGAACAAAGCTCAGAAATATCAAACCTACCCGAACAAGTATATTTATTTATGATTATGAATAGCTAAATTCATAATTTTCAACAATCATGGTATGATAAAATAAATTCATGTTAATAATCTAGTATATAGTAATATAAGATGACCATATTTTGTTATGTACATGATTGAAGGGAACATTTTGAAAATAATAATTTTATGAAAATGAATAATTATTTATCTGATACAATGGTAGATAAATTTAAAATACTCATTTTGTTTGTATGCACTTTAGGATATAAAAGTAGTAGATATAAGAAAAATCATATTAGAAAAAACATTTGGTAAATATTATATGACTAGAATAAATTACATACCATATCTACCTAACTACTCTTACAAATACTTACCATGATAAATTACATATATCCAAACGTTAGAATGAAACTGCCTCTTTCCCAATTTATACAACTTACTTTTTTTTAGTCGGTTCAAAAAGGAATAACACATTTTTGTATTTAGTAACAATTTAATTTTAAAATACTCATTATACCCTTAGTGAAATGACAAACATTCTACACTTATTTTAGATAAAAAATCGCAGTGTCAAGTCAAACTAACTCGCATAAATTAAGACGGAAGTAATTTATAAAAAAAAAATCTACACCAAAAATTAAATTTATAAAAAGAATATTACATGATATACTGATAATCATATTACATCTTTGCACCAATAACTCAGTACATCAGTCATCAGAAGCAACAACAAAAAATTTAAAGCGTTTCTATGCACAACTATAACAAAAGATTTATAATACCGGGTTTAAAGTATTTCTATACACAACAAAGATATAACAAAAGATTTATAATGCCAGGCGATATTCTTTATTAAATTCATAATAAAAAAGTTAGATAAGAACAATATTTACAATTATAAGACTAACTAAGAAGTACAAACATGAAATTCTCTTTTTAAGTGTAGTACGTTGCTTAAGCAATACGCTATATATTCTTCTGTACTACGTCTCTACAGGTCCTATCCATTATCCATACAACTTCAAATCTGCACTATCAACTCTATATAAAACTATTTAGGGGTTGTTTGGTGTGAGGTGTAAGGGATAAATAGTCCCAGGAAAAAAATGAACGATTATTTTATCTCATGTTTGATGTGAGGTATTAGATGATATCAAGATTATTTATGCCACCATTTAGACCATGATGATGGGACAAGTTATCCCATTTACTTAGTGGAATAACTAATCCCAGGATAACTCTTTCCAACCAAACGAACCCTTACAGCTTTAGACAAGATTAGCAAAAGGAGAATATTTCTGCAAACAAATGCAAACAAAAACACGATCTGTGTCATTTACCAAGATGTACTAATGCAAGAAAGTGAAGTGCTAATAAACCCAATTTCTTGTCTATCATCCACATGCATTATCTTTTTGAGAGAATCACTTGTTGTGCATCAGAGTCAACAATCGATAAATAGAGATTCTTCATTTTTACTCTCTTACTTTTTGTTTAAAAACATGGGTGTGTAGCAACGACTAGAGAACCACATAGAAGGTTGAAACGACCAGTCACATTAATCCCTAATCTGAGCAATTACACCTTTACAAATGAATTTGGTGTTTTTATAATTTTAGTAAGTAGATATTTTATTAATAAAAAGAATATTTTAGTAATTACATTTTTAGTTTGGCATTCCTGCTTTTTATATGACTAGCTTAGTATATATGATTTGTACATATCTCTTGCGTTAATTAAAAAACTATATACATGAAGGATAAAATTATTTTTTTCAAAAATAGTTTTAACTACTAAATTTATTTAAATAATATAATATGACGCTATGATAAAAAAGAACCTCTATATACGACAATTTATTTTTTGTTTTTTCACCCAAAATTTTAGTTACTGATTGCAATTACAATTATATAAAAAATGGAAGATCCCTAAATATTATGATGATAATTAAATAAATGTTATTTTAAAAAATAGCAAATGAGAATTTTATCAATTACCGAGTTTTTAATGAAGTGTAAAAATATCAATATTTAAGCATTTTAAATATAACTAATATCTATGAACATGCTTTGCATGTTATCTTCTATTAACTTCAATCACTGCAAGAAATATTACATAATTATTAATAACTATAATAATTTATTTTATGAGGTACACAATGTACGCCCAAACCTGACATTAGATCCCTATCTCGAATCGGATCTCGACTCCAATCCCGACTCGATACATGACCTGAGATCTTGATTCTTGACCCAATATAATATCTGAATCGGTAACCCAACTCCTGACTCGACTCTTGATCCAACTCCAACCCTAAAATCCCGACTCCCAACCCTCACTCGATACATGACCTGAGATTGAATTGACATGAGATCCGATTTGTACCCCGACTCGTGAATCAACTCTTGATCTAACTCCAAATCCTAAAACCTGACTCCCGATCCTAGACCGAGTCGTAACATCAACATGAACCCGACTCTTGGGTCAACCTCGATCACCAAAATCGACACCCCACCGAAGATCTCGGCAGATGACCAACATTTGAGCTCGACTCGAGATTCAACTTCCGATTCTGATATCGTCATTCTCCTTAAATTTAAGGAAAATAAAATATTTGAATTTTTTTTTCTAAACACATTTGAGTTTATCAAACATGAAAATCAAAACTATTTTTCAGAATCTTTTGATAAGTTTTAGAAGTTAATTTTGGATGGGGGTGGGGTAGGGGTGGGGAGTCTCCTAACATCTTCTAAAAAACTAGTCTGTAGCTGAAAAATAGATGTTGCATTCTTTAGCCATAATATAGTTAGTTAATCATCCTTAATTAGTCGTTTACATTCAGATCTTTAGTTCGATTTCAACTAGAAAACCAAAAAACAAACTTTAATTTAGTTTGCGTTTAAAAGGGATATTGTAAGGGCTTGATTCTGTGATTTTTTTTAATTTTATTTGCTTTGACTATTTTGCCCCTTTCTGTGGTTTCTACGTGGTGTTTCAGGGGTGTGAGGATGATTAACATGATTTTCAATACATTTCGATGTGATTTTTGTGAGTTTGTAGTTTTTGCAAGTTAAAATGGCCTTATAGTTGACTTCAGTCAATATTTATTTATTTGTGCGTTGGATGACAAAACAAACTATCCCACCAGATTCGCAACATCAATTTTGGGTTGGTACCGTAGTTGGTGTGATTTTGTGGCTTGTATATCTCATTTCAATCCTAAGTTTAGAAGATTATGAAATTGGATCGTGGGGGTCAATTTCTTGAAAATAATATCTTTTTAAAAATATGACATCGTCATTGAGTTTAGAGCATTGAATTTAATAAGGTAGCATAGTTTGTGTGAGTTCTCAAAATTTTGGATGAATTTCAAGGGGTCGAAGGATACTTGGAAATATTTCAAGTTCCAATTGGTGCAACCACTAAAGCGACACTTGGATCGTATTCGGTGGCCGCAAAAGTGGTCAGTCGGGTTGCACCAGTTGGGGGCCACTAAAGAAGACCCTTGTCCTCTGAAGCGACCCCTTGTAGACTAACCAGCTCGCAGGTACTGATAAAGATGCACTTGACCTTTTTAATGGTGACCACTTAAGCGGTCAAGTAGCCGCTTAAACGGTCATGCCTCGATAGAATAAAAAACATATTTTCTCATGTTCTTCTATTTTTGAGGTTTTGAGCTTTGGGTTAAAGGGATTTTAAGTGAGTTCTTTCATTTTCAATCTTGGGTAAGCTCCAAATCACTATTTCAACTATTTTACTTTGATTATGATTATCTAAAACCTATAATTTTTGAATTTTTAAAGTGAAATTTAGGGATTTTGTCCTAGAAGGCCTAAAAATTGTGCTTCTTTAATTTAAACCTATTTTCACTTGGATTTTCTTCTATGACTTTCTTCAATCATTTGTAAAAGTTTTTATAAACAAAAATTTAAGTTTTACCTTTTCTTTTTGAAAACTCATTTTGGGAGTCCGTTTTGACCCCCACTCAAAAATAGAAAATATAGGTATCGTTGGCTTTTTTTTAATGCATAAATTCTATATTTTTTATGTTTTAGTTGCTTTAGAGGTAATTTGAGAGGGGAAGGCTTTGTGATTGAAGGATTGAGATTGAGATTTCATCGTTCGAGGTAGGTTATAGCTTAACTTTTTTCAGACTAGACTAGTTAGTTAATATCTTATATAAAAGCATGCTATGGGTATTGAAATGAATTAGGAAAATAATGTTATTGATGTTGTGTGCTGTGTGGGGGCTTATGTTGTTGTTATTAGTGATTTTAGACAATAACTGCTATATGTGGCCCGTGTGAGGGTCTTATCTGATATTGTTGACTTTGTGTATACATTTGGTTCTTTTCTTCCTAGTAGAAATGCTTAAGTTGGGGTTTATGTGGTATCAATGATATATCTATTGCATATTTCTCCCAAATAGTAGATGGCTTATATTGGATCATAGATGATTGCCCTATTAAGTGGATTTTTAGCTCACAAACATGTATATCAGTTGGATTTGAGATTCTCATTCTGGTTTGGTTGTGAGTATTACATCCTAATATCATACACACATTCAAGTAACATTGGTATCATTGTAGAAATATTAGTTTTTCTGATAGAAATGTGACACCTTCAAAACCCCCCTGCCGCAGCCCACGAGTCGTAGATGAGTTATAGATATTGAGATTAGACTGGTTATTGAGATCTTATATAGGTTGCTAACCCTCCAAGGGTCCTACCTCAGGAGTAGTACTCGGTAGGTGTATACGGAGGTTATGCGATAACCTAAGATATATCACATATTCATCATCATTATCACCTTCATTGTATTTCATACATTATGCATCTTCAGCGTTTTTCTTTCCTATTTGATTTGATGTATACATATTTTGTTTTTCCCTTTTCCTACTTGTATCTGGTTTATGTGATATACCTAGAACCATTAGTGGACATGGTGTGAGCTACTATTTAGGACATTTCTGATTACAGGTGATATACTCGTAGTGTATATTTATATATATTATTTTCTACTTTTCTCAGTTGGTCAATGATACCTATTAAGAACAAGTGGATCGTACTCATCCCTACTATGCCCTCTCAACGCAGATCAGGTATGAGTGCATCGTATGGTAGCTGAGTTCAGGCGGTGATTTGATATATTCGAGGTAGGGACTACTCTATGCTTTCTAGAGTTGACCTCCAACCTCATCCTATCTAGTTTATGTATTATCTTGTATTCAGAGACAAACTTGTAGCTTTTTTTGGATTATCAGATGTATTTTCAGACTTTGAGTTGTATGTAGATTGTTCTTACACTGTGAAACTAGGTTTTGGGATGCTTTATGGTACTGTTTTTGATATTCATACTTCCTTGTGTATGTATGGTTTGACTTTTGTCTAGAAGTCTCACCTTGGGATTTTAGTGTTGTTTCTTACTTCATATCAGTTTTGATGATTGGCTTACCTGTCAAGCCTAATTATGATAAAGTGCCATCATGACCCTTAGTTTTTGGGTCGTGACAAATTGGTATCAAACCAGCCAGGTTTATTGGTTTCATCAGTGTAAGAATAGGGTATCTGGTAGAGTCTTACGGATTGGTACGTGTCTGGTAGTTTTGCGGATCGGTACATAGAACTTTGTATCTATCTTCATAAGGATATAAGATACCTTAGGAAACTTCCTTGTTTTGTTCCTTATTGTCTGTATCTTTCATACCTTATGTTCTAAATCACGTTTCACTCTTTTCTGTACAGATGGTTTGGATTAAATCTTTTGAGGCTAGGGATGTTAAGTCATTATCAGAGGAGAGAGCCCAATCTATGATGTGAGTATGAGTCATGAAAGAGTCCGAGATAGAGTATAGGCATAAGGATCTACCCTTTCCAGAGGTAGAACTAGAGGGATATCCAGGTTAAGTATGCTAGAGATATAAGACAGACTTAGGTTCCACATAGTTCTTGTACCCTAGTCTTGGAGGTGTTATTGATTCGTTTGCTCACTCATTTGGAGGGTGCTCCTTTGAGGGTATCCAGTTTTCATGACCCGAACCAAGGCCTGGCCATGATGGGTATATCAAGTCCTACATGAACCGAAGATCACCCCCTATACCTGACTAAACCAAACACACCCCACCTTAAAGTGGGGCTGAATTTAGAACATATAACAAGATGAGAGAATATTAATTAAAGGACATTAAAATAAGTCTACAACCAAAACCAATTGATACCGGTATAAATGCCAATACCAATACCAATACCAATACCGACACCACCTACACCAACAGTAGTCTGACAAAGCCTCTAATCAAACCAAGGAATACCCAGTCGGGACATACCCCCGACCATAGCCAAAAACTAAATCCAAAGGAATACATGAAATAGGGACTTCTGAAGTATGAAACCTCACTACTTTAATATGACTCGCTAGCTGATATCGAATCCAAGTCATTGAGCAGGAGAAGTAGAAATATGACTAGTTCCTGCATTGCTTGGTGATACAGCCATCCGAAGACGGTTAGCGGGGTGAAGGCTAGCATGAAACTCGGGGATAAGGATAACATAATGATATGATAAACAGTTTAAAAATCATTCAAGACAGTGTACATAACCAATGCATAAACATATATATATATGTATCTATATATATAACATATCGGGATATGAAATAAGGATTAACATGCTTTTCAAAACTTTAGCCTGGATTATGTAGCTTAACCATTATATAATAGTACCCACGGGCTATATGGGCCCCAACTCTCACCCCCTGATCGGACCCCAGTATGTGTAGCCACACGAATCAGAGAAAATCCCATATATATACAAATAAGAGACAAACACTCCAACATATACCAAGGTAACTTAAGAACCCGATCATTTAATGATGTACGGAGGACTCGAACCTCCCTAATCATAAATTAATAATAAGGGGCACTCAAACCTCACTGGTCACTTTGACCCCCACGTCGAAAAATACAGTTTCTAGTTTTGGTTGCTCGAACCTACACTTTCACGACTCAACTACGCAACCCTTATTAAAGCCCAATTAAAATAATTATCACACATTCCCATTCAATGAACCACATTACACTTTTAGGCATATATTATTGGTATCGTCATACCAACTACACTTGAAAGTTAACTCATCATGTCAAAACAAGTTCCATTAACTTGGGTAGAACAACTCCCTTTGTTCATTAATACGCATTGGGGAACACCGACTCCTTTTGTTCATTAAATCATACCATTGTATTTCAAATTCTTCTTTATAACATGCAATAGTTCAAGACTAGCTCAATTTTACAAATTCCCACAGTTCTTATAACTAAAACCAATTTCACATTATAGGGTTAGGGTTATAACCACTTCAATGCCACAAGTTTGGGAAAATACAATTCCCTAGTTCATTAACCATACCCATGCACCCACAAGTTCAAAACCATATTAAAAGCATGATAATTACATATATAAACCATGAGAACATTATTCAATTAACAATATTCAAAACCCCCAACCTTTATTTTTAAAACCAAATAATAATCTTATGAACAATACTTTAAATCATATGCCTTTGCAAAATTAACAATGAGGGAAGAATAACACGTCTGAAATAATAAGATGTACGGAGAGAAACCACCCTTAGGAGCCTGAATTGATCAACCTCTTAAAAACCTAGCCTTAACTTGAATAGAGAGTTTGAGAGAGAATTTGGGAGTGTTTAATCTGTTAAAGTGTTGAATGAATGCCCCAAAAGTGTTTTATGAACATGGAGCCTAAAGGGTTTTAAGTGCAAAATGTCTAAAGTACCCTCAACTTAAAAGATGGAAAAGCATCGTCTTTGGTTACAAGTCAACCCCTTGACTCGTACCCACACCTTATGACTAATGACCATGATACGTAACCATGATAGTTTTTAGGACCCCCGACACTGTTATCCTTATGACTCAACCCACCAACTCATTACATAACTCTACGACTCATAGGGTCCTCCTCGTGAGCAACACAGAACTCAAATAAATTGAACACTGGACATCCTATGATTTAAACCTATGACTCATGACATATACTTATGGCTATTAGTGAGACACTCGTACTTAGAGCAAAACCAAGCCTCAAACTTTCTGCTATGGGTATGACTCAACCCAACAAGTTGTCAAGATACGCTAGACTTTGGGGGTCCAATCGTATCTAGCGTAGTGAGCCCAAGGCTAAAAATTTTTTAAAGGCCAAAATTTGAGGTGTTTCATCGGTTCTCCTCTAGCTCTGAGTATTGCACCTCCATCTGTGGTAGAGTCTGCCTCTGACTCTGAGTGTGGTTACTCTAGTGGTATCGATATCTGCTGATAGCACTCCTCAAACTTTGAGTGTCATTCCTTTTTTTGTGACAGTATTTGAGTATAGTATTTTGAGATCAAGAGTTCAACCTTCATCTATGTTACCCCCTTAGGTAGGGTCTTAGCGAGCAAGATTCACTATGCCTCCAATTATTATAGGTACAGTGATGTATTCTGAGGATCAAAAGAGGTTTGAGAGATTTACTCACTTGGGTCCATCCCAGTTCAGTGATGTTATGGGAGAGGATGCTTATGAGTTCTTGATTGATTACTGGGAGAAATTGCATAACCTTGATCGCTTGAGTCAGATGGGGTTGCTTACTTTACCTACAAGTTAAGAGATACAGTGTAATGACCTTCCATGTTATTTCCTTGATTTGTATATATTTTTAATGTTTAAAGCCTTCCCACTGCATCTATAGGTTGTTTTTGACTTGCTTTAATTGTCAATTTGGTGATCGGACAGTTCTTTTAGATTTTAGACACATTCCCTTTTTTGGAGCTTTTGTTATTCAGGATTTGGTCTCAGACCAAAATCCTAATGGATGACATCACATAAGAATTTTGATAGCTCCATCGTCTTTGAAATGTTGAATTTAGGCTAGTAGACTTTTGGTTTGGGTCCCGAGGCACCCAAGCTCATTTTGAGTTATTGGTTGGAAAGTTAAGAAATTGGAAATTAGGTGTCGGACCCTCATTTCATCAAAACAACATCGGATAGAGATTTTGACTATGCCATTGAGTCCAGAAAATAGAATTTTGTATTATTACATAGTTTGTTTACATATACGGGATTCTTGATAAATTTCGAGGGCTTGGACAAGAGTTGGAAGATTTTCCAAGTTTTAGCTGTCAGCTAGTTCCACTGCTATCACAAGCCAAGGGCTACGAACACAGTACCCTTGGTAGGAAAATTGGTGTGATCACGGTATATGTATTCCATCTCGATAAGCTGACCAATCATGAGATACCACGATCGTGGAGCCTAAGGTCATGATAACGACTCTTAAAGACCTAAGGTGGGAATAAATTAACCCCTTTTACCCGATTTTGCTCATTCTTCACCCATTATTTGAGTGTTAAAATCCTAAATAGTGAGATTAAACGTAATTGAAGCTTGTAGATGACTTGCGGACCTTGGTTATCAATTATTTTGTGATTTCCCTTCAAATTCATGGTAAGATTTCCTTAATTTCTTGATAAATTCCTAGAAATTAGGGCTTTGAATTATTATTCTTTAAGGATCGATTTGAGACCTGGTTTGTGCTCCGTTTGTTCTCAAATTTTAAGCACAACTTTCTTGTCCTTCAAGGAACCTCATGACAGGTTCAATTTTGAATTTTAGTTGCAGGCCCCGCGAGCCTGTTCTTGACCAAAAATTTGACCGGACTCATTATATTTCAATATGGGTCTCATTTAACTCCTAATGATGTGTAGATTATGATTTTGATAGTATGACTGTATTTTAAGATCGTGGAGTAAAGATGGATATTTTATGGATGATTTAGGGATTTGTGATTCGGCTTTGAGGTAGGCGTTTGTCTGCTCTTCTTCACAAGATGATGTAATTTATATGTAGCATGTGAATGTGAATGTTAAGATTGATGATGGGTAGAACACCGTGAATTAGTGTTGATTATTGAAGTTTGGGGATTAGATTAGTGAATCAACCTACAAGGTGAAATACTTAATATACTCCTATCAACCTATTGCATTATTCTTTGTTAGATACGAGATTCGTAGTATGATTTTTTTATTATGCTAGATTTAGGATGTAGCTTAAGTATTGGAAGCATGATTTGTAAGAATATCCTTATGTGGGCTATTTAGCGACCCTGAAATCATAATTTAGGTGGTTTTGACTTAATAGCCCATGTTCTAGGTGGAATTCTTTTCTTAGGGATAACCATGGCCTATGTACCATCTAGAAGTCCATATATACACCTTAGCCTAGTTTGGGGTAGAAATTGGTTAAATATGGAATTCAAGGATTAGAAGTGGGTTCCTCCGGCCCATATTAGGCCAAGATTTGTGTTAGCCCTTATGGACTTATGCCCTTGTGGACTTATGCATGCATGTTAGACATAGTTGAGACTGTTGAGCCATTATTATAAGGTTACTTCACGACTTGATGAATGATGATGATTTTCCTAGATTATGATTAACGAGTTATAGCTATGATATGGATTTCGAATTTGATTTATGATATGGTCTATCAATTTGCCTAATAATATAGGCATAGACCTAGTTATGAAATATTGCCTATAGATATGGGATGCCTTATAGATATAAAGTGTCCTATAGATATGATAATGCTTTATAGGTATGATATAGCTTATCGATATGGTTACGGATATATCTGTGGGCCTAAGGCTGTGATTATGATGTCATAATTATTCTAGAAATATTATTATACCTAAGGCCATGTTATGATATCGATTGGACTTCTGAGAAGTGTTTTATCTTTTTAAAGGATGTGCATGTAGTTTATAGTTATATCGATGCTTAAGGTTCCATTATTTGAATACTGGTGATAGAATGCATAGATTTTGTACATTCATGATGATTAAATTTATAAATGGTATGATTCCAACTAAAATATGATCTTACTACTATTTTTCTTCAAAAGGGATAAAAATCTCACTTTTTACCCTTTCTTAAAATAGATTTATTCATAACTAAAATCGTACCATCATAATAGATGACTTATGTGCATTGAGATTGAAATAATGTTTTAAAAATTTGACTTAACTAGATTCTGGTCTATGTTCTGATACTACTATTAGACCCTTTCTACACTTTTATAAAAATTTAGTCCCAAAGTTTACCCTGGGTAATGGATTTATAGATTTACACTATTTTTTGCCATGATTTAAGTCCATTTACCTATTATATATCAATATAAATATATCTCTAGTATGAGACAAAGAAGGATGATGGTAGTGATGAAATGAATTTTGGGTGAAACCCGATCATAGACTATGGTACTATGTTAAATATATATATGTTGATGGTGTGATTAAATACCCGACAAGGATGAAGGATGATTGTAATGATATGCTTATATACCCGGTAAGACCAGATGATGATTGTAATGTTATGCTTATATATTCGGTAAGGCCGGAGGATGATTATGATGGTATGATTATATATCCGACAAGGTTGGAGTATGATTTATGATGTTGAGGATATTGATTATATTAATCAGTTCATGATCGACTATCGATTATATTTACCGGTTCGAGTCCAACTATTTCTTATGATATTTTTCTTTGTTATGGTATTATGGATTATATTTTGTCATTCATTCTTGCATGTGGCGTATCACAAGTATGCATCTATATCTATCAGCCTTATAGGGGGTTGCATAGGTATGGGTGATGAGTATGGCTTATGGTTTGTTGTATGTTGATTGAACCTTTAAAGCCTAGGATGATGAGGGTTTGTGAAAGTCTCGATTAGGTATTGTTTATCCGGGCTAGCCGGTTACTCACGTTGTTGTTGCTATCGTTATAATTATTATTGTTATGGCTAATTTATGGCGTCTTTGTTATTGATACGATATTGATATTTGAGGTATGATTCTGGTTTTTTTGCCTTATGATTATATTATTATGCATGATTATCTCATGATTAGAAGTATGGACTACAAACTCTGGGTATGCTACTACCAGTTCCTGCTATGATTATGAGGTCTTAAGATACTAGTCTGATGAATTATGTTTTACCTTAAATTGACCTTGTTCATAATATATGCATATATATTTATATGTAGCTATAGTAATACCGTATATTACTTATTTTCTTTATTTAATCAGATTGTATATACATTCTTTGTCATTGTATAGTGTTATACATCCTTCTGTAGCCCTTTAATTGTATATTGGCTGAGGATATATGGTATAGTATTGAGATTTTTGAGTATGACTGGAATAGGTTAATTCATACTTAATACTTCCTTAGCCTTATTATGTTAGTTTCTTGGATATGAGTATAATGGTTTGCCCTTACTATCTCACTAGCTTTCTTATGTGATTGATGGAAATTTGGGATTAGACTATATTTCTTTTTATATGTTGTGTATGTCTGCATTATATGTTTGGTTCTCATACTACACTTCTGTAGCCTTTGATCATAGTACGGGTTATCGCCGGTGTTGTGTGCATCGTGTGGAGCAACCATGGGCTGAATATAGAGAGTGATCTCTTGATGTTTGGATGATTACGTTTCTTTTTTTTATGTACTAGACTAGTCTCTTTGTTTTATTCAAAGATGGTTGTATCTGTATATTCATTTAGTACCTCATTTATATCTTTCTTATGTTAGAATCTCTTATACTAATTCCACCAGATTTTGGGATTATCTTATATATGTTAGTGTTTTATTTCATCTATTTCACATTATTCCTTTCATTCTTTTGAAAGTTCATTACTAGTAGCTACAGACTACAGAACTGGCTTGCCTGCTGGTGGGTTATACTAAGTGCCATCATTACCTAAATAATTGGATCGTGAAAAATGGGTATCAGAGCCTAGTTTTACTAGTGTATTAAAACAAGAGTTAAGTGTTTAGTTAAGCCCCGCGTATCGGTGTAAAGAAGTTCATAACCTATCTTCGGGAGGCTATAGGACATTCCTAGGAAATTTATTTCTTGACTGCTTGTTGTGTGTCTGTGTTGCTATGAGTCTCAAGCACATTCTTTAACTCTATTCTATCCCAAATGGAAAACAAAAGATGGTCAATAGATGCAGATGAGACTTTGACTCATGTCAAAGATAGATATTGATAAACTTTAGCATAAGCCAAAGGATTTAGGGCAACCTCAGGATCCAATTGAGCTTATGACTACTTTAGCCTTTTGAGGTTCAGTACTGGGGATCCCAAGTCTAATTACAGATACCTTATAGTAAGGGATGCCATTCGGTTCATCGAGCAGCTCTTAGATTGGAGTTGGGTATATTTGTGTTTGTTAGGGTTATTTATCACTTTTTGAGTATGAGATTGGGTTCCTTGAGTAGTCCAGGAATATTTTGATTCTATATCCTTCTGAGACAGACATAGTTCTTGGATTTATTAGAGGATTTGCAATGCCACTCCATCTGGTATTGGAGCACTTGATTGAAGCGGGGTCTTCTTTCTCTCATGTTGTTGATCATTCAAGGGCTATAGAGAGAGTATGCATTGAGACTTATGAAGGTGGTGGTAAGAGACCATGCCATCAATATGGTGCTATTAGTATTTCATCTTGGAGTGAGGATCCTTCTAGTGGAGGTCAGCTTCACGTGCAGCCTATCAGTTCTACGCAAGTAGCATTTTGAACTATGGGTAGACCTCAGATTAGTCGTGGTGATGACAATAAGAAAAGTTCCCATTAGACCTTTTGGAGTTTTTTGTATGGTTATTCAGGCCGTGGCAACCATTCTGGATTAGGAGGGGTAATATTTTGGAGTATTCAAGGAGCTCATTGTGGTTATAGAGAGATGGACATTTGTTCTGAGAGTGCCCCAGATGCAAGTTAGTTGATCAGACAAAGTTAGCATATATTCCTCACCAGCCTAGAGTTCTTAAGGTAGGCTATGTGTAAGACCCCGCAGAATCCTAGCTTAACTCAGCCTTTTAGAGAATGAAAAGAGGTTCCAGACTTAGAGATTTCAGCTAAGTGTTTATACTTAGCACTATTTTAGCCTTCTTAAGTTGGCAATCTTATTTCTACAACTCTTATGACCTTATAACGTTAATCTTTGGATTGATTCATTATCAGGGATGTCAGTAGGTGTTCTCGAATGAGTTTCATATTTTTTGAACATTGTTTGAGGCACGTTTCGGAGTCCAATATAGTGGATCGACATGATCTCGATACATTACGTGGACCATCGCGTCGACCAAGATTTTTCACCAGCCTTCAGTGCAAATTCTAGTGAGCTAACGCGATATCGATGCATCGTTTTGGCTATTGCATCGACCATTGATGCCGTGTATCACCTAGCGTATCACTGGGAACGATTTCTGCTCATTTAATAACACGTCCATAGGGGTGATTAAGTTATTTCCCCCACTCCTCATCAACCCCAAAATACAAAATTAATCATCCAAAAGAGCAAAATCATTCACTTTCTCTCAAGAACAAAACTGTAGGGCATCCAATTTCAAGTTCAAGCTTCAAGAACACACCAATGATTTTCACGAATTTGATTACCAAGGTATGTTAGGTCTTCATCTAAGGGTTTCCTTCCACCCTTGGAGTTCAAGAACCTCTTTTAAAACTATAAGTTGATTGCTTTCATGAATTTCATGTTAAACTTAATTGTATTCATGTTCATGATATTATTTGGCTTTTAATCCATGATTTACTACAAGTTTCATTAACTTAAATTAGCATGTGTGGTGAATTAAATGATTTGCATATTAAACCCTTGAAATTATAATTGATTATTATATCCATGATGTTCATGTGTTGACTATCCTCATGTGAAATACCTATTCTCCCCAAGTGTTTGATAGAATGGCTATGTGAATTGAATAGTGGAATCATGATATGTCATCATGTGAACCCATTCGTGTATCTCAAGTGTTTGACAAAATGCCTAGGTCAATGTATTGTTAACAAGTATTTATTGTTATGCTTTCCAAAATCATGCTATGCTTTACTTTCCATGCTTTTGAGTCCTGGGGTTTTTCAATACACAAAAATCTAGATATTTACCTAGAGCTACAGTAGTTATAGAATAATCTCAGTAATGTTATGAACAGTAGTACTCAGTCAGTTACAGAACTCAACAAAACTCAGTATCAGTCCAGTTCAGCTTAGTATCACGAACAGTGTATTCAGTCAGTTAACAAAACTCAGTAAACTCAGTCTAGTTCAGTCAGTTAGCATGGTCAGTAATAGTTCAGTCAATCTTAGTACAGTCTAGAAATTAGTTCAGTGTCTATTTAGTTGGGAGTAGGAATCATCACCGAGAGAACCCAGGGATAGGGGCATTTCTGTCAGTGAAGGGTTTGACCCTTAGTAGCAATCTCTATGTTACATAACTATGTAGCTAACGTAGGTTGATATATATTCCTACCAGATAAAGGTTGATATATTTCGTACGATTTTTCCTACCAGTGAGGGTTGACGAATTATGTTCCTGCCAGATAGGGTTAACTCACATTCATTGTTAGTATCCCTCGTCAAGGTGCTAACACCCTTCTAACTGGGGTCACAGGTTGGACCCTAACTCAGTTTATAATAGGGGTATGTCAGTTAGATGAATACTCCACAGTTACAGTTTCAGTTTCAGACTAAGTATAAAATATCAGATCAGTTTCTAGAATCTGGACTGTCAGACACAATCACCCAGCTTAGCAAAGAACTCAATTTAGTTCTACAGAATCAAGAATATAAGAAACAGTCACCCAGTTATTAGTAACTCAGTTATCAGTTAATCAGTTATCAGCAATCTCAGTTACAGTAAAGTAGATTTGCATGTAATATTGCATAATCAGTATTTACAGTAGTTTCAGATATATATGTACTCTAATTCAGTTATACTCATGTTACTCAGCCAGTTATTGTTCATGCATATGAACCCTTGCATATCAGCCTACCTCACTTAGGATACCAGTGCATTCAAAGTACTGACACATACTTTTTCTTTTGTGCTATGATGTCTTATATCATAGGTCCAGACACACGGGCTCCTGACCGTACTTAGCAGCCCAGCCTATCAGCAACAAATTTAGTAGTGAGTCCTCATAGTTTGAGGATAGAGTTATCATATCAGTATTTCAGTAGTTCCGTATATCCAGTAGTTGGAGTTAGTTGGGGACTTGTCCCATCAACTCTATGTTCTGACAGTAAGAGTCTTTCAGGCTAGAATATTTTAGACAAATGTTCAGTTTTCAGTATTTATTTATCCGTATTTAATATTTGTTCTCAGATTATGAAACTTATAGCATTTTGAACTATTTTCTATATTATTTTAGTATTATTATTCAGTGCTCACAACAGGTGCAAGTCATGGGTTAGCTTGTGGTTCTTAGGGGTCATGATCACCGTGTGGCATCTAGGGTGTAGACCCGGGGGGTTACAAACTTCATATCAGAGCCTAAAGTTCAATAGAGTCCTAGGGAGTCTGAAAGCCGCGTCTAGTAGAGTCTTGTGCATGGGTGTGTAGAGCACCACTCTTATGGACAAGAGGCTATAAGGTGTTATTAGGAAAAGTTTCCTTTCTTTCAGTATTCATGTCGTACGGGTGAGTATGAGCTCAAGTTAAAATCTCAATCTAATCCAGTTTTCCCATTTTGTTTATAGAGTATGCCTCCTAAAAGAACCAACGAAAGAAGAACTGGAAATCAGCCAGCACCTTCGCCCATTCAGGCATATCCCCTGGATGAGCATGTCTTCCATATAGAATTCGGAGCATCTTTCACCACCTTGGATCATTCTGTGTTAGCCCAGAATGAATGCCCATCTCCCGTACAGGCCAACCTAGTGGCCAGTACTACTGTAGCTAGAATTTGGGACTTCACCCGAATGTGTCCTCCATCATTTATATGGACTAAGTCTGAGGAGGACCCTCAGGAATTCCTTGACATGGTGCATAAAGTCACAGATATCATGGGGGTGACTTCCAGTGAGAGAACTGAGTTAGCTGTATATCAATTGCAGGATGTGGATCATAAATGGTTTAAGCATTAGAAGGCAGATAGGGGCACACATGTAGGGCCCATAGAATGAGAAGAGTTTGCTACTGCTTTTCTTGATAGTTTCTTCCCACTGGAGTTAAGGGAAACTAAGGTTTTGGAGTTTATTAATCTAACAGTGAAAGAGTATTCCCTTAAGTTTACTCAGTTAGGTAGATATGCCCCTCATGTGGTAGCAGATAGCAGATCTAAAATGAGTAAGTTTGTGTCAGGTATGTCTAACAGTATAGTCAAAGAGTGTAGGATCGCAATGATGATTAAGAAGATAGACATATCCAGGCTCATGGTCTATGCTCCATAGATAGAGGAGGCTAAAAATAAGGATAAATATAGGGAGAACAAGAGATCTAGAACAACTAGCTTCATCTTCACTCAGCCTAAGTCAAAGAGTGGAAATCATTCTCAATTCTGCCTGAAATCTTTAGTTCCTGCTCCATCCTCAGCCAGTTCCCCAGTGCCAAAATTTAGAGACAGCAATAAAGATAGAAAACCAGTCCCTAAACCCCAGGGTAGTGTTAGCAGTGCCCGAACAAATCCTCTTTGCCAAAAGTATGGAAGGAACCACCAGGGTGTCTACAGAGCTGGCAGTGATGCATGTTTCGAATGTGGCAAGCCAAGCCATAGGGTCAGAGATTATCCTCAGGAAGGTTTGCAGAGTTAGCATAATCGTCCCCTAGTTCAGTCTGATCTCTCGAATCAGTAGGGTGCCGGTTAGAGTGCCACCAGTGGGCAACGCCCAAATAGACTCTATGCACTTCAGTCCTGACAAGATTAGAAAAGTTCTCTTGATGTGGTCACTGGTACATTACAAGATTATCATTTTCATGCTTATGCTTTGCTACACCTAAGAGCTTCTCTGTCCTTTGTAACTCATTATATAGCAGTTGATTTTAGAGTCAGTCCCAAAATCCTAGTAGAGCCCTTCTCAGTCTCTACCCTAGTAGGTAAATCTATCATAGCCCAATGGGTATAGAGGAACTGTCCGATTATGGTATCTCATAAAGTTACATCAGCAGACTTAGTAGAGCTAGAGATGACGAATTTTGATGTAAATCTCATCATGGATTGGCTCCACTTTCGATATGCTTCGATTAATTGTAGAGACAAAATTGTCTATTTTCAGTTTCTGAATGAACCTGTCCTTGAATGGATGGGTAATACTTCATCACTTATGGGTCAACTTGTTTCTTACCTAGGGGCAAAAAAAATGATATCTAAAGGGTATGTGTACCATCTTGTTCAAGTTATTGATTCTAGTTTCGAGACTCCTAGTCTTGAGTCAAGTTCCTGTAGCATGTGAATTTCTAGATGTGTTTCCCAAAGATCTTCTTGGAGTCCCTCCTAAGTAGGAAATTGAATTTGGAATAGACCTTCTTCCCGATACTTATCCTATCTCTATTCTACCATACAGAATGACACTAGTTGAACTCAGAGAGCTAAAAGAATAGTTGAAGGATCTCCTAGATAAGGGATTTATCAGACCCAGCATATCCCCTTGGGGTGCACCCGTTTTATTCATGCATAAGAAAGAAGGTTCTCTTAGAATGTGTATTGACTACTGTCAGTTGAACAAAGTCATGGTAAATAACAAGTATCCACTTCCCAGAATCGATAACTTATTTGACCAACTTCAGGGTGCCAGTTACTTTTCTAAGATAGACCTCAGATCAGTCTATCATTAGCTCAAAGTTAGAGAATGTGAAATTCCAAAAATAGCTTTCAGAACTTGGTATGGTCACTTTGAATTCCTAGTCATGACATTTGGTCTTACCAATGCCCCAGCAGCCTTCATGGACTTGAGAAACAGAGTGTTCAAGCAGTACTTGGACATGTTCGTCGTAGTCTTTATTTATGACATTCATGTCTACTCTCGCAGTGAACATGATCATGCAGACCATCTCATAATAGTATTACAGACCCTCAGAACCCATCAGTTGTTCGCTAAATTCAATAAATGTGAATTTTGGCTAAGGCAGTAGCTTTTCTTAGTCATATCATTTTCGGTGATGGCATTAGAGTTGACCCTTAAAAGACTGAAGTAGTGAGAAAATGGCCCAGACCCATCTCTCCGCCAGATATCAAGAGTTTTTTTGGGTTTGTCTGGCTATTACCGACGGTTTGTTGAGGGATTTTTGTCTATTGCATCCCCCATGTCCAGATTGACTCAGAAGAAAGCCAAGTTACAGTGGTTAGATTCTTTTGAGAAGAGTTTTCAGGAGTTAAAGACTTGACTCACTACAACCCCAGTTTTTACTTTACCAGATGGTTTAGATAGGTTTGTGGTTTATTGTGATGCTTCCAGAGTTGGTTTGGGGTGTATTTTGATGCAGAAAGGTAAGGTCATAACCTATGCCTCTAGAAAACTTAATCCCCATGAGAAGAACTATCCCACTCATGATATTCAGTTAGCAGCGGTAGTGTTTGCCTTAAAGATTTTGAGGCATTACTTGTATGGAGTACATGTTGATGTGTTCACAGATCAAAAAATCCTGTAGTATATGTTTTCTCAGAAAGACCTGAACCTGCATCAGAGAAGGAGGTTAAAGTTGTTGAAAGACTATGACACGAGTGTTCTGTATCATCTTGGCATGGCTAATATAGTGGTTGATGCCCTCAGTAGGATGTCTATAGGTAGTGTTGCTCATGTGGAGGATATAAAGAAGAAGTTATTTCACGAAGTTCATCAGCTTACCCGACTAGGTGTCCGCTTAGTCGATTCAGTAGATGGTAGGGTACTGGTTCAGAATAAGTCAGAATTATCTCTAGTTTCCAAAGTAAAAGAAAATAAAGAAAGGGGATCCCAGTCTAGTTAAGCTAAAAGAGTTAGTCAGAGATAAGAAAGTAGAGGTTTTCTCCCAAGGGGGAGATAGAGTGTTACGCTACCAGGGTCGATTGTGTGTTCCATGTGTAGATGGAGTGAGATAGTAGATTATTGCAGAAGCACATGGTGCATGCTACTCAATTCACCCTGGGTCCACAAAGATGTATCGCGACTTACGGGAAGTCTATTGGTGGAGTGGGATGAAGATAGACATTGTCGAGTTTGTAGATAAGTGCTCGTCATATAAGCAGGTTAAGATAGAACATCAGAAGCCTAGTTGATCTATGTAGGAGTTCAGTATTCCCACTTGGAAGTGGGAGGAGGTCAATATGAATTTTTTGACAGGTTTTCCCCATACTCATCATCATCATGATTTGATTTGGGTCATTGTGGATATGATGACAAAATTATCTTATTTCTTACTAGTTCACACCTCTTATTCAACCGAGGATTATGCCAAGCTCTATATCAGAGAGTTGATCAGATTACATAAAGTTCCATTATCCATTATTTTAGATAGAGGTATACAGTTCACCTCTAATTTCTAGAAAGCCTTCTAGAAGGGTCTTGGTACCCAAGTTTACCTCAGTACAACATTTAATGCTCAGAAAGATGGTCAAGAATAAAGGACCATTCAGACTTTAGAAGATATGTTAAGGGCGTGTGCCATTGACTTTAAGGGTAGTTGGGATGACCACTAGCCTTTGATTGAGTTCGCGAATAACAATAACTATTATTCCAGCATTCAAATGGCTCTATTTGAGGTGATCTAGGGAAGGAGATGTAGATCTCCCATTGGTTGGTTTGAAGTGGGTGAGGCCACAGTGGTAGGGCTTGACTTGGTATTTGATACCTTAGAAAAAGTTTAGTTGATCAGGGAAAGGCTTAAGATAGCTCAGAGCCGACATAAATCATATGCAGATGTACGAAAAAAGGATCTCGAGTTTAAGATTGGTGATTATATGTAGTTGAAAACCTCTCCTATTAAGGGAATAAAGAGGTGTGGAAAAAAGGGAAAGCTCAGTCACCAATATGTTGGTCCTTACCGAATTCTCATCCGTTTTGGAAAGATATCTTACGATCTTGAGTTGCCTTCAAACTTAGCTTCAATGCACCCAGTGTTTCACATCTCCTTGTTTAAGAAATGCATTGGTGACCCAGCAGTTGTAATCCCTATAGAGTGTATAGATGTTCAGAATAGTCTCTCTTATGAAGAAGTTCCAGTTGAAATTCTTGATCATTAGGTTCATATACTGAGGAACAAAGAAGTTCCTCTAGTCAAAGTTCTTTGGCGGAATCAGTCTGTTGAAGGATTTACTTGGGAAGCAGAAGCAGATATGCGTACAACGTATCCTCACCTCTTCTTTGCAAACTCAGACACAACTCAAAGTAACAGTATTCCTTGAAATTACTCAGTTCCATGCTCATATTACCTTTACAAACTCTGTATCGGTTCCAGTTGCATAACATCCTCATATCATGCATTCCATCATGAATCAGCTCAGTCATGTGTCATGCCTTCAGAATTCAGTCACACTTTAGTTATACATGTTCAGTATGAAAACTCAGTATATTAATAGTTTCAGTCATGTAAACGTGCTTCAGTTGTGCATGTTCAGTATATAGACATAGTCTATAAGTATTCTCTTCTTAGTAAGTCTCATTCGAGGATGAATGTTCCCAAAGGGGAGATATTGTAAGACCCCACAGAATCCTAGCTTAACTCAGTCCTTTAGAGCATGAAAAGAGGTTCCAGACTTAGAGATTTCAGCTAAGTATTTATACTTAACACTATTTTTAGCTTTCTTAATTTGGAAATCTTATTTAAACAACCCTTATGACCTTAGAATGTCGATCCTTGGATTGATTCATGATCAGAGATGTCAATGGGTGTTCTAGGATGAGTTTTAATTTTTTGACGTCGTTTGAGGCATGTTTGGGAGTCCAAAATAGTGGATCGACGCGATCTCGATGCGTCGCTTGGCTTATCGCGTTGACCAGGATTTTCACCAGCCTTTAGTGCAAATTCCAATGAGCCAATGCGATATCGATGCATCGCATTAGCTATTGTGTCGACCATCGATGCATTGTGTCGCCCAACACGTCACTGGGCACGGTTTCTACTTATTTAATTCCATGTCCAGGGGAGTAATTAAGTCATTTTGCCCACTTCTAATCAGCCCCCAAACATAAAATTAATCATCTAAAAGAGTAAAATCACTCACTTTCTCTCGAATACTCTCAAGAAAAAAACCCTAGGGCATCTAATTTCAAGTTCAAGTTTCAAGAACACACCAATAATTTTCATGAATTTGATTACCAAGGTATGTTAGGTGTTCATCTGAGGATTTCCTTCCACCCTTGGAGTTCATGAACCTCTTTTAAAACTACAAGTTGATTGCTTTCATGAATTTCGTATTAAACTTGATTGTATTCATGTTCATGATATTATTTGAGTTTTAATCCATGATTTACTACAAGTTTCATGAAATTAAATTAGCATGTGTGGTGAATTATATGATTTGCACCTTAAACCCTTGAAATTATAATTGATTATTGTATCTATGATGTTCATGTGTTGACTATCCTCATATGAAATAACCATGCTCCCAATGTAGTTGATAGAATACCTATGTAAATTCAATAGTAAAATCATGATATGTCATCATGTGGACCCATTCATGTATCTCAAGTGTTTAAAAAAAATGCCTAGGTGAACGTATTGTTAACAAGTATTTATTGTTATGCTTTCCAAGATCATGGCATGCTTTACTTTCTATGCTTTCGAGTCCTGGGGGTATTCAATACCCAAAAATGTAGCTGTTATAATAGTTAGAGAATAATCTCAGTAATATTATGAATAGTAGTACTCAGTCAGTTATAGAACTCAGCAAAACTAAGTATCAGTACAGTTTAGCTTAGTATCATGAATAATGTATTCAGTCAGTTAATAGAACTCAGTGAACTCAGTCCAGTTCAGTCAGTTAGCACGATTAGTAACAGTTTAGTCAAGCCTAGTACAGTCTAGAAATCAATTTATTATCTATTCAGTTGGGAGTAGGAATTATCCTCAAGCGAACCCAGGGATCGGGTCATTCCTGTCAGTGAAACATTTGACCCTTAGTAGCAATCCCTGTGTTATAAAACTACATAGCCAGATTAGGTTGAGATATATTCATGCCAGATAAGGGTTGATACATCTCGTATGAGATTTTTTGCCAGTGAGGTTTAACAAAATGTCTTCCTTCCAGATAGGGTTAACTCACAGCCATTGTTAGTATCCCTTGGCAAGGTGCTAACACCCTTCTAATTGGGGTCACAGGTTGGACCCCAACTTAGTTTATAATCGAAGTATTTCTGTTAGATGAACACTCCCATAGTTACAATTTCATTTCAGACTCAGTATAAAACCCCAAAATAGTTTCCAGAATCAGGACTGTTAAACACAATCACCTAGCTCAGCAAAGAACTCAGTTTAGCTCTACAGAATCAAGACTGATAGAATTAGTCACCCAGTTATTAGTACCTCAGTTATCATTAAATCATTTATCAGTGATCTTAGTTACAAAAAAGTAGATTTCCATGCAACATTGCATAATTAGTATTTACAGTAGTTTCAAATATATATGTTGTAACACCCCGCACTAATGGACTAAAGTTTGAACCATCCTTCTTATGCGTATAGACCCAAACCCAATGATTCTTTGTTAATATATGTATGATGATCAATTTTATAGTGTGTGAATACCTTTTACTATGAAATGAGGTAAAAAAAGTCCACTAACTTAAACTCGAGTTGAAAACTCTTTTATCGATTAAGTTTTGGTGGTTGTCTATACATGGGTCAACTTTCTTTAACTTCTTGTATATAATGAGTTATAGGGACTACTATATATAAAATGAAAGGTATTTGAGTCTTATTTCCAACGTAATTGGTTTCACCTTAATCTGATATCAGAGTAGAAAGTTTTGCTCATTTTACTTCAAAGTGTTTGTCTGCCAAAATGTGAGGATGAGGATGACGACCAATAAACTAGGTGATGGCCTATCATCCCTAGTCGTCAGCCTAGGGAAGAAAATGGTAAAATTTATCCCAAATTGACGACCTAGGTGATGGCCTATCACCTGAGTGATGGCCCATCAACCTTGGTCGTCAACTGATGTAATTCTGTGATTTTTTTTGGTTTTCTTAGGGGTATTTTTATCTTTTCCACACTCACAAACTAAGGTTTCCTTCAAGATCAAGAATCAAAATCTTAAGTCCAAGATTTCCAAGGAACGAATCAGGATTCGAGTTATACTCTTTAAACCTTGTAATCTAAGGTACATGGGGTTTTTCTAAACTACATGGGCTTATTGGAAACACATTGAATAAGGTTTAAAGTTATAAATATCATGAATTTATAAAGGGGTTTTGGAATCTACATTTGTAACTATGCATTATGAACTCTTTAAATGATATTATTATTTTGGTTTTGAGGCCTTTAGCCTAAATTGATCTGTACTCATATATATGTATGTATGAAATTGAGATTTAATTTTTAATTAAGAGCACAAACAATTATATCCCCCCTCTTGTTACTAAACCTTTTGTTTTTGTATGTTATGAGCTATTTAAATTGCATTTAGAGATGTAAGATACAAATGCTTTGATTATTGTTTATGACTTGATAATGGTTTTGAATTGAGAAGAGGGTGATTTTACATGTTGATAAATGTTGAAAATACATAGCGAAAGAGTTGCATATTTTGTCACGAACTTCATGACCACCACATGTTTGTTGAAATATTGAAAAGAGTGATCTTTGCATAATTTGATAAATATTTTGAAGTATGAATTTTCGTAAATTGTTAGAAGTATTGTGTTCCAAACCTTATGCTTGAAAGAATATACTTTACTATGATATTTTATGGCTAAAAAATATGACATTCAAGTCTTGGTGTGACGACACCAACACAGATAATGCCAAAACAAATTCAGAACATAATAGAAGTCAGATTTCACTTATATTTTCAGAATGTGAGTTTTGAATGATGATTGTTCATAAAAGGTTAAAAATGCGCTCAAGAGATGTTAGATGGTTATCCGAAGATGGCACGAGTTCAAAAAACTCATTGCCTAAAACTATGTTTTGGCGATGCGGGTTATTGTATCCCCAAGAGGGATTATACGCTGGCCTAGTGCCCTATGGCATATCAGAATCAGAATTAGAAACTCTAACTCTTGAGGCAAACTTGGGTTGGGGGCTTGGCCGTCGAGTCAAGGGCGGACTCTATATAGCCCGTTGGGTCATAGAATTGTAGGGCATACCATCTAACTCAAAAGTAATACAAAGATTAGAACTGCATTGTCAAAATCATTTTAAGATTATTGAAATTGCCCATGTTTTTTTAACTATTTCATGCATGATATTTCATACTTTCTCCCATATTTGTTATATATATGTAAACACCTTATTTTATATTGCTTTGTGTATCAGTACGTTTGTATTGACCCGATATATTTCAGGGTCTGAGGCTCAGTCCAGAGGTCCCTCTTAGCCATAGATTTATTTGACAGAGTTGTGCAGTCGGTGAGCCTTCTTTATTTTAGAATGCCTATTTTTAGAACATTATTATTTCATTTTGGTTTTGGGTGCTACTGGGGGCCTTTTCCCAATTTTAGACAAGTTATTCTATTCTAATTTATTAAAGATTTCATAAACCGAGATGGATGTTGTCTAGGTACTTATTAATTTCATTTTGTATTGTTAAGTTAAACTCAGTGCATGACTATTATTCTGTTTGTTTATTTTCGCATTTCTCTTGTATTATTGTGAATATTGTGCATGATTACCAGATATAGAAGAGCACCCCTTTATGGTTTGGGATGCTTGTCACAGCCAGGATCCCAGTTTGGGTCATGACAAACTTGGTATCAGAGCTAGGTTCATGGTCTCAGGGTGTCTGTGAAATTGTATCTAGTAGAGTCTTGCTTATGGGTGTGTTGTGCACCACACTTATAATCAGGAGACTACCAGGAATTTAAGAGTTGTTTCTTATTCTTTCACACTCTAGTTCGTGCTATCACATCGTCCATAAGAAAGTTATCTAATATGCTTTCTTATTCTAATTTCATGGGACATGCCCTATTTTTGAGGCGATACACTTCTAAGAGTCTAGATCCGCAGCGATGTAGTTCTCTCTGATTGAGTTATCTATAAAAGTTATAAGATAGCACAAGGATTTGAGAGGATTCCATTAGTTCTTTAAGGTGTATTGATTTGAGTTTATACCTTTATCCTGGAAAAATCGTGCTTTCCAGCCTGAGGTATAAAGTGTATTAAGTCCCCTTTCAAAATTCTTATTACAGATGTCATGCATAAGGGAAATGATATGTAGTAGAATATTGGAACTATATTTCTACCCGATTAGTAGTATATGTTAAAGTATCACGACCCATTGGTAGTGAGATGGTTCAGATGTTGGTGACATAAAGTCACAAGGTTAGAAATCAGAGTGAGGGAGATTTTTGTGTAAATACATAGTTTTAGTTGTATAACCATTGATTGAGGGATGGTTTGCCATTTTATAGTGATAGACTAATGTGGTAGCAATAATTGTAGATTGTATGGTAGGCTATGAAGGAAGTGTCGGGATATGATTATTATTTATTCAGAATAGGGAAAGATCTCAGAATGGATAGTTATGGTGGTGGTAGAAATTATTCATAGGCTGTGAATGGAAAGGGGTAGACTAGTCAATAAGTTATGGGTAGAGACTCATTGGTGTTTATGGAATTTGGTGATAGTGAGAATACATTCATGGGTAAGTTAGTATGATGTAAGAAATTAGAATATGTTGATAAGATTGAAATGGGTTATACTATAAAGTTAAGATCAATTATCCCTATTATTTAACTTTACTCCCTTTGATTGTCTTTTCTTTAGTAGTTGTAAACTAGTACTATGTGAGAATGTAGGTAGTGGAATTTGAGGTGTAATAGTAATGTCATGTAGGGGATGTTATTATAGAAAGTAGCTAGGCGAAATAAAGTATTTTGGGTTGATTTCCCAATTTGATGTATTAGTATAGCATGTGGAATGTTTCATTGGTAGTACATGATTGACGTTAGACTACAGGCTTGAACGTTAGATTTGAAGTGTGGTGGTAAGGGTAGTAGTTTAAGATTAATGATGCATATTTTGTTGGAATTAATTAGCAGTCTTGATGTGTTGTGAGAAATGTCCTAGGTTGATAATTTATGAAAGATTTACATGGTGATCGTGAAATATATGTATACATGAGGACTAGTGTTAAAGCGATGAATTGTGGTTGTATCATTGAGTGGTTAAGAACGTGAGCATAAAGGAATAAATTGAACCCCAGATAGCAGGTCGTTAAATAAAGTTTAATGTTTATAAGTGTTTTGTGTACCTAGATTTGATTCTTGAATCTTGTAGTATGGAGAAGTCTGGGAAGTTATTGTATGGTGTTCTTTAGAATTGAATTGAGGAAATATAGGTAGGCAATATATGCCTTTAGCATAGTTTTACAAATTTTGTTAAGTTGTAAGTTGTGTGATTAGAGCTGTAAAGCTAGCATTCTAAGGAATTAGAGATGGAGTGTTAAGTGTTTAGAAGCGGGGGTGTCTATGCCTATGATGATGGTAGTTGTAAGTTAATGACCTTGGGGTTTGGAGGAAATTATGATTTAGTCTCCCTAGAAGGGGGAGGTTCTAGAAAAAATTTAGTATCTTTATATATTTATTAATGGGAGTTTGTGTTCATGTGTATATTGATATCCCTTTGTGATAAGGAGTGTGGATGAGTACACTTAAAAGAGTGGGAGTTATAGAGTGATGTCTATAGAGGTCAGTGAAAGTTAAGAGTAGCATTTTTCGGAAAGCGAGGCCTTTAAAATATAGTTCATCAGGGAGACTTTAGAGTTTAAGTATACGGTGATATCTCTTTTGCATTGAGAGTTGTGGATATGGATTTTGATATGAGGTTATGTCTGCAAGTTTAGGAGTGTGACATTAATCTAAGGGGGAGATGATAGATTGCAACAGTTCCAGAATTTTCTTGTGGTGTCAAGTTTCAAGTAAGAATCATGAAAAATCAATTTCTATTCAAGCAAGTTCGTTCTACATTGATTTGATTGGACATATACGAATGTCTTATGTATTCAAGTCCTGCCTATGTATAAGGTTTGAGCTCTCTATGTAACTCATGTCATGTCCCGACCTCAAAACTAGAAGCAACAATGTCCCTCCATGATCCAATATTCCAAGTATCCAACATATATGTTATGTTGCTCATGAACCATAAATCTATGCCCCAAATCATGCTTGGTTCTAAGAAACTACGTTTTTGTATGTTACTGATTAATTTTATGTCAGGATTAGCCAAAGTGATAAATTTTATGCTAACTCATGGAAAAATTCCAAATCTTTAAATGAGGAGCAATTAGTTCAAGTGGCAATCTTTGTCTTAGTTGTTAACTACATAAATTCCAGATTTATGCTATATAGTTCAAAATATGGGTACCCTTGTTTCTCATTGTGGTCTATCCAAGAAAATCATGTAGTGCTGTGTTTATGCCAAATGAGTAGTGCAATAAGTATGAGTGATGGTAAGATAATGGCGCACTTCGTGTCTATTCTATCATATCTTTACCTCATGTCCCTCTTTGAGTAGTGCAATAAGTATGAGTGATGGTAAGATAATGTTACTTCTATTTATGATGCTTATACTCGAGTCCCCTAATAACCCTCTGTATATTAGTATGATGGTGGTTGTGGAAGCGTAGTAGTGTGTTAGGTGGTGGAGTAGATGTTTTTGAAGATGAAAATTTTGATGTGACTTCTTGAGCTAAGGCAATAAGAGAAGAGGGAAGAAGTAGATGAACTTTCATTACGTGAGATAGTTAAAAAGGAGTTATGTGGTAAAAATCTTAGTGAGAATAATTGAATTGGATGGTATTAGTGGGGAGATCCATGTAGTGTGTGTAGTAATGATTAGGCTTGAATGTTATGAGTGTTGCAAATACAAACCAATGTGTTGTAGGGATTAGTACTCCTTGATTTAAAACTTGCGTGTGTTTAACAGTAGTGATAAGGTGAAGTAAATCTTCTTAAGTGGATGTAGAATATGGAATCTCATATCTTAAACTAACACCTCTATTCTCTGAGTTAGGCTTTAACATAGAAGTATTATAAAGTGGGACTCAAGCTCTGGTGGTTATATGTGTGATAGAAGAATTGTAAGATGGAAATGATGAGGTGTGTAATTTATTGTTTGGGGCATATATGAGTAGTGGGTCTAAGTGTAAGTCTATTCATGGTATCATGTAAAGTAGAGAATGCTTCTGTTCCTATCTCTCACGAAATCTCATTTCATGATTGTACCGATGTGAATCAGGCTTGTTATCACCAAATAAACTCATACCATATGTTGTGATGATCATGATCCCTAGAATTCATGTGCAAGGTCATCTCTATGTCAGTTCATATCCTCTCACTCTTTGTGCTTACACATTTCCCTAGGGATTATCATGAAGCTTGTTCGCTTCCTTCACATATTTTGTTGAGGAAAAATATTTAATGCAATGTTACGTTCTTTATTCTACACTTTTAGAGCTTCAAAAAATCCCTACCCATCATTCGGGGATGAATGATCCCAAAGGGGAGATAATGTAACACTCCTTACTTTTGGGCTAAAGTTTAAACCGTCCTTCTTATGCGTATAGACCCGAACCCAATGATTCTTTGTTAAAATATGTATGATGATCAATCCTATAGTGTGTGAATACCTTTTACTATGAATTGAGGTAAAAAAATTCCCCTAACTCAAAATCGAGTTGAAAACTCTTCTATCGATTAAGTTTTGGTAAAAGGTCTTTGAGTCTTCTTTCCAACGTAATTGGTTTCACCTTAATCCGATATCAAAGTAGAAAGTTATAAACATTTTACTTAGAAGTGTCTGTTTGCCAAAATATGACGACGAGGCTGATGACCTATCAACTAGGTGATGGCCTATCATCCCTAGTCGTCAGCCTAGGGCAGAAAAAGGTAAAATTCATCCCAAAACTGACGACCCAGTTGACGGCCTATCACCTGAGTGACGGACCATCAACCTTGGTTGTCAACTGATGTAATTATGCGATTTGTTTTTGTTTTCTTAGGGGTATTTTGTCTTTTCCACACTCCAAAAACCTTTCCCATGAATTAAATTACACCTTAAACGTTATTTACTCAACCATTATCTATTTCAAATACATCTCAATCCTGTCAACTCTCAAGAACAAGGTAGAAAATTGGGTTTCCTTCAAGATCAAGAATCAAACTCTTAAGTCCAAGATTTCCAAGGAACGAATCAAGATTCGAGTTCTACTCTTTAAATATTCTAATCTAAGGTACGTGGGGTTTTCATAAACTACATGGTCTTGTTGGAAACACATTGAATAAGGTTTAAAGTTATAAATATCATGAATTGATAAAGGGGTTTTGAAATTTGCATTTGTAATTATGCATTATGAACTCTTTAAATGATATTATTATTTTTTTCTTGAGGCCTTTCCCCTAAATTGATTTGTACTTGTATATACGTATGTATGAAATTGAGATTTAATATTTAATTGAGAGCATGAACAATTATAACCCCTCTCTTGTTACTAACCCTTTTGTTTTCGTACGTTATGAGCTATTTAAATTGCATTTGAAGAAGTAAGATACAAATGTCTTGATTATTGTTTATGACTTGATTATGGTTTTGAATTGACTAGAGGGTTCTTTTACATGTTGTTAAATGTTGAAGATACATAGTGAAAGAGTTGCATATTTTGCGACAAACTTCATGACCACCACATGTTTGTTGAAATGTTGAAAAGAGTGATCTTTGTATAATTTGATAAATGTTTTGAAGTATGAATTTTCGTAAATTGTTAGAAGTATGGTGATCCACAACTTATGCTTGAAAGAAGAGACTTTACTATGATATTTTAGGGCTCAGAAATATGACTTGCATATCTTGGTGTGACGACACCAACACAGATAATGCAATAACAGATTCAGAACATAATAGAAGTTAGATTTCACTTATATTTTTAGAATGTGAGTTTTGAATGATGATTGTTCAGAAAAAGGTTAAAAATACGCTCAAGAGATGTTAGATGGTTATCCGAAGATGGCACGAGTTCAGAAAACTCATTGCCCAAAACCTTGTTTTGGCGATGCGGGTTATTGTATCCCCAAGAGGGATTATACGCTGGCCTAGTGCCCTATGGCATATCAGAATCAGAATTAGAAACTCCAACTCTTGAGGCAAACTTGGGTTGGGGGCTTGGCCGTCGAGTCAAGGGCGGACTCTATATAGCCCGTAGGGTCGTAGAATTGTAGGGCATACCACCTAACGTAAGAGTAATACAAAGATTAGACCTGCATTGTCAAAATCGTTTTAAGATCATTGAAATTGCCCATGTGTTTTTAACTATATATTGCATGATATTTCAGACTTGCTCTCATCTATGTTATACATATGAAAACACATTATTTTAGATTGCTCTACGTACCTGTACATTTGTATTGACCCTCTATATTTTAGGGTATGCCGCTCAGTCCAGAGGTCTCGCTAAGCCGTTAATTTATCAGAAAGAGATATGCAGTCGGTGAGCCTTCTTTATTTTAGAAGGCCTATTTTTATAATATTATTATTTCATTTTGGTTTTGGTTCCTACTGCGGGCCTTGTCCCAGTTTTAGAGAAGTTATTATATTCTGATGTATTAGAGATTTCGCAGACTGAGATGGATTTTGTATAGATAATTATTAATTTCATTCCGTATTGTTAAGTTTAACTCAGTGCATGACCATGATAACGTTTTATTATTTCCATATTTTTCTTGTTTTATTGTGAATATTGTGCATGATTACCAGATATAGAAGAGTGCTTGGGCCTTTATGGTTTGGGATGCTAGTTACGGCCAGGACCCCGGGTCGGGTCGTGACATATGTACTCTAATTCAGTTATACTTATGTTACTTAGCCAGTTATTGTTCATGTATATGAACCCTTGCATATCAGCCTACCTCACTTAGAATATCGGTACATTCAAAGTGATGACACATACTCTTTGTTTTACCCAGCCTATTAGCAGCAGATTTAGTAGTGAGTTCTCATATTTTGAGGACAGAGTTATCATTTCAGTATTTCAACAGTTTCATATATCCAGTAGTTGGAGTTAGTTGGGGACTTGTCCCATCAACTCCATGTTCAGATAGTTAGAGGCTTTCATGCTAGAATAATTCAGACAAATATTTAATTTTCACTATTTATTTATCAGTATTCAGTATTTGTTCTCAGATTATGAACCTTATGGCATTTTAGCATATTTTTTGCATTTTACAGTATTATTATTTCAGTGCTAACAGCAGGTGCCATTCATAGGTTAGCTTGTGGTCCTTTAGGGTCATGAGCACCGTGTGGCGTCCGGGGTACAGACTCGGGGCATTACACTATGACTTTGGGAAGGATGATCATGATAGTAGATAGTGCTCTCAACGTCTGTTGTCCAGCCATTTAGGCTAAATTCTTTTCTCTTGCCAGGTTAGGGCTTTAGGTGTTTTCTATGACTGTAGAGAGACGGTTGCTGGTTTAGAGAGTGTCCCCGGCGTTGGACTGCCAGCCATTCAGCTCATTTAGATCATCCTCGTGATGTTGTGTCACATTAACTCAGAGATAGTCCACTTGGCGCCTCAATTGATGATTCAATCTGTCTGTCCGAGTTTGGACTCGTTTAGAATTATTCTCGCTTAGACTCGCCAGACATAGGATAGCAAATTTCACCATGATGGGTGTGCTTTTATTTCTCGTATTTACCTTTTTCATTTGTGTATATTTGGCTTCTTGTTCCCATTGATGATTATTTACCTTGATATGTTCCTATTGTATGTTGTGTACTTTGTTATTGAATTCATGATTATATGACTACCCCATAGATTATTTCTTTTAGTAGTGGATGGAGTACATCTACATTGATATTTTCCCCTATGGGTGTAGCATTTGGGTTCTAGTCCTATTTGCCTATAAGACCCCGCAAAATTCTTAGCTTAATTTAGTCCTTCAAGCTTGTTAAGGGGTCCTAGACTTAGAAAATTCTAGCTAAGTATTCAGACTTAGTGTTATTTTAGCCTTCAAAAGTTGGCAATCTTATTTCACGACTTTACGTCCATTAAATGTTGATATTTGAGTTAATTTATGATCAAGAATGTCAATAGGTGTTCCCGAATAAGTTTTGGATTTTTTGGACTTTGTTTGAAGCACCTTTGGAATCCTATACCAGTGAATCAACATGATCTTGATGTGTCGCATCGACTATCGCATTGATAAATGTTTTCTCCAGCTCCCAGCATCCAATTCCAGTGAACCGATGCGGACTCGACGCGACACATTGTCTATCTCATCGATGCCAATGACATGGCGCGTCGGCCTACGCGTCGATGGTTTAGTTTATAGTCATTTAAAATGCCGTGTCCTCAGGGTTAATTTAGTCTTTTTCCCACGCCCTTCAGCCCCAATAACACTAAATTTAGCCCCTTTTAGCAAGTTATATTCATTTTTTCACAAATTGCTCAAGAACAAAAACCCGAGGTGAATTAAATTCAAATTTAACGCTCAAGATTCTACCGTTAATTTTCTAGAATTCACCAACTAAGGTATATGAAGTGTTCATCCAAGGGTTTCTTCCACCCTTGGAGTTCAAGAAACTCTTTTAAAGTTCATGTAGAGTTATTTCATGATTTCCATGATTTGAATTAAAGTGTATTCATGATTTATTACAAGATTAATGTAGAGTTCATTGATATGTGTGCTTTATCATATGAATTCATGTTAAAACTCTTGGAATTGTGTAATTGATATTGAATCATGATGCCTACATGTTGTTTTAGTATTATGTACATATATTGTGCCCCACAAGTATTTGATGAATTGTCCATGTGAGTTGAATAGTGTAATTATATCATGTTAGCATGTATGCAAGTGTTTGCTTGAATGTCCAAATGAATGAATGATAACTAAGTAGTTAGTTACCACGTCTCAATATTATGCCATGTCGTTTAAGTTTATGCTATCGAGTCCTCGGGGTATTTAATACCCGATAATTTAGCTGCTTGTCTAGAGCCATGGTCAATCATAGAGTAGAATCAGTCATGTCTCGATCAGTAGAATTCAGTCAGTTACAGAACTTACGAAAACTCAATGAACTTAGAATCAGTCCAGCTCAGTTCAGTAAAATCAGTTCAATTCAGTTCAGTTATACAGTACGATCAGGAATAGTTTAGTCTAACCTAGTACAGTTTAGAATTTAGTCCAGTGTCTGTTCAGTTGGGAGTAGGATTCAGCACCGAGTGAACCCAAGGATGGGGATTCACCTGACATTAGAGGGTGAAATCCTTAGAGGCAGTCCTTGCATTCTAGAACTACATAGCCATCATAGGTTGAGATATCAACCTTCCAGTTGAGGGTTAATGAGGTGATGTACCTGCGAGTTTAGGGTACCATCATTCTCATTCAGAGAACCTGCCAGATGAGGGTGACTCAACACTTTTCCTTACCCATGGCACGGTATTGACACCCTTCCAACTGGGGTTATAGGTTTGAACCTAAATCAATTAAAGAAGGGGTATGTCGGTTAGATGATTACTTCCCACAGTCTCAGTTTCAGATTCAGTCTCAGCATGGAACTCAGTTCAGTTTTACAGATTCTGGATTGTCAGACACAGTCACTCATCTCTGTACGGGATTCAGTATAGTTTCACAAAATTAAGACTATCAAATACAGTCATTCAGTTACCAGTAATTTAGTATCAGTATACTCAGATATCAATTAATCAATATTCAGATTTAGTATCCAGTGCTATTACGATCTCAGTACAGTTTCCATATTCATGCATGTATTCTCATTCGTTCATACTCATGATATTCAGTTAGTATTGTTCATTCATATGAACCCATGCATTTCAGCCTACCTCACTGAGCATACCAGTACATTCAAAGTACTGACACAAACCTTTATTCTGCACTATGATGTATTATATCATAGGTTCAGATGCACAGGCTCCAGAGCACCCTTAGTATATCAGAATATCAGCAGGCAGAGTTAGTGGTGAGTCCTTATAGGTCGAGGGCATGATTATTTATTTTAGCATGTCAGTTCACTTTCAGTAGTCGGAGTTAGTTGGGGACTTGTCCCACATACTCCATAGTTTAGACAGTTTAGAGGCTTTTCAGACTAGAGTATTTTCAAATAATTGTTCAGTTTTTAGTATTGTTTAGTTTTTTTTTTGATATTGTGATACCATATCCAGTATTATTTACAGTATTGAACCTTATGGTAAGTTTTTTGCCTACTTTACGCATATTTACCATATTATTATTCAGTTATTGCCGCAGGTACCAATCATGGGTTAGTTTTTGGTCCTTCAGGATTATGAGCACCGTGTAGCATCCGGGGTATAGACTTGGGGCATTACAAACTTGGTGTTAGAGTCTAAGGTTCAACAGAGTTCTAGGAAGTCTGAAAGCCTCTTCTAGTAGAGTCTTGTGCATGAGTGTGTTGCGCGCCACACTTATGGACAGGAGGCTATGAGATATTTTAGGAAAAGTTTTCTTTCTTTTAGTATTCATGTCATGCGAGTGACCATGAGCTCTAGTTAAACTCTCAGTCTATTCCTTTCTCTTCTGTTTATAGAAATATGCCTCTAAAGAGGACTAAGGGAAGAGGAACAAGAGACCAACCCGAATTGCAGCCCATCCAGCTAGATCCACTGGATGAACACGTATCCCACTTTGAGTTCAGAGAAACATTCATCACCCTAGCTTATTCTTCGGCACCCCATAATAAACGTTCTGCTGCTGTTCCAGCCAACCCAGTGGCCAATACTGCTGTTACCAGGATTTGGGACTTCATCCGAATGAACCCTCCATCATTTACCGTGTCTAAGTCAGATGAGGACCCTCAAGAATTTCTTGATCAGGTGCAAAAGGTTAATAATATTATGGTGGTGATCGCAGTTGGACACAATCAGTTGCAGGATGTGGCACACTCATGGTTTAAACAGTTGATAGCAGAAAGGGCTGCAGATGTAGGGTCTATAGAGTTGGAAGAGTTTTCCACTGCTTTTATGGATAGATTCTTCCCACTGGAGTTGAGTGAAGTGAAGGTTTTGGAATTTATCAATCTGAAGTAGGGAAATATGACAGTGAAAGAGTATTCTCTCAAGTTTACTCAATTAGCTTGATATGCTTCTCATGTAGTGGTAGCCAGTAGATCCCGAATGAGTAAGTTTGTGTCAGGGGTGTCTAGTAACATGATTAAGGAGTGTAGGTCTGCAATGCTTGTTAAGGAGATGGACATATCCAGGCTCATTGTACATGCTTAGTAGATAGAGGCGGACAAGAATAAATAGAAGAAGAGGGAGAGCAAGAGAGTGAGAACAAATAGTTTTAACTTTTCTCAGCCTAAGTCAGAGGGTGGGAATCGTTCTTAGTTCCACCCAAAATCTTCAGTCCCAGCTTCGTCCTCAGCCAATGCTCCTATGCTGAAATTTAGAGACGGCAATAGGGATAGGGCATCAGGCCCTAAACCCTAGGACAGTGTTAGCAGTGCCCGAACCAATCCCCTTTGTTAGAAGTATGGTAGAAACTGCCAGGGTATCTATAGAGCAGGCAGTGATGTGTGTTTTGGGTGTAGACAACTAGGCGACAGATTCAGATATTGTCCCCAGTTAGGTTCTCAGGGTCAGTATAACCGCCCCCCAGCTCAGTCCGATCGCCCGAATCAGTAGTGTGCCTCTTTCAGTTCCACCAGTGGGCAACACCCAAATAGACTTTATGCTCTTTAGTCCCGACAGGATCACGAGAGTTCTCCTTATGTGATCACTGGTATGTTACAAGTTTATCATTTGCATTTTGATGCTTTGCTAGATCCAGGAGCTTCCTTGTCCTTTGTTACTCCTTATATAGCTGTCGATTTTTGAGCCAGTCACAGAATCTTAGCAAAGCCTTTGTCAGTCTCTTCCCCAGTGGGTAAATCTATCATAAAACGACGGGTATACAGGAACTTTCCGGCTATGGTATCTCAGAAAGTCACTTCAGTAGACTTAGTCGAATTAGAGATGACTGATTTTGATATCATTCTCGGCATGGATTGGATTTATTCCTACTTTTCCTTAGTTGACTACAGAAATAGAATTGTCTAATTTTAGTTTCTAAATGAACCCGTCCTAGAGTGGAGGGGAAGTACTTCAGTACTTAGGGGTCAACTTATTTCTTACCTTCGGGTAAGGAAGATAATATCTAAGGGATGTATCTACCATCTTATTTGAGTCTAGGACTCTAGTTCAAAAATACCTACTCTTGAATCAGTGTTAGTAGCATGTAAATTCCCAGAAGTGTTTCCCAAAGATATTCTCGAGATTCAACCCAAAAGGGAAATTGACTTCGGAATAGACCTTCTTCTAGATACGCAACCCATATCTATCCTACCATATAGAATGGAACCTGCAGAACTCAGAGAATTAAAAAAAATTAAAGGATCTTTTAGATAAAGGATTCATCAGACCCAGTATGTCCCCGTGGGGTACTCTAGTTTTATTCGTTCGTAAGAAAGATGGTTCCCTCAGAATGTGTAATGACTACCGTCAGTTAAATAAAGTCACGATCAAGAGTAAATATCCACTTCCCAGAATCAATGACTTATTTGACCAACTTTATGGTGCCAGTTACTTCTCTAAGATAGACCTCAGATCAGGCTATCACCAGCTTAGAGTCAGGGAGTGTGGCATCCCAAAAATAACTTTCAAAACTCAGTATGGTCACTTCAAATTCTTAGTCATGTCCTTTGGTCTTACCAATGCTCCAAAAACTTTCATGGACTTGATGAACCGTGTGTTCAAGCAGTACTTGGACATTTTTGTCATAGTCTTCATAGATGATAATCTTGTCTACTTCTGCAGTGAACACGACCATGTAGACCATCTCAGAATAGTATTACGGACTCTCAGAAATCATTAGTTATTTTCCATATTCTGTAAGTGCGAATTTTAGCTAAGGTCAGTAGCTTTCCTCGGCCATATAGTTTTCAGTAATGGCATTAGGGTTGATCCCCAAAAGACTGAAGCAGTAAAAAACTGGCCTAGACCCATCTCTCCTTCATATATTAGGAGTTTTTTAGGCTTGGCCAACTATTACCGAAGGTTTGTTGAGGGATTTTCATCTATTGCATCCCCTATATCCATACTGACTTAGAAGAAAGTTAAATTCCAGTGGTCAGATTCTTGTGAAAAGATTTTTTAGGAGTTGAAGACTCGACTCATTACAGCTCTAGTTTTGACCCCACCAGATGGATCAGACGTATTTGTTGTGTATTGTGATGCCTCCAGAGTTGGCTTGGGGTATGTTTTGATACATAGAGTTAAGGTTATAACCTATGCCTCTAGACAGATTAAACCCTATGAAAAGAATTACCCTACTCATGATCTTGAGTTAGCAGCAGTAGTGTTTTCCTATAAAGATTTGGAGGCACTTTTTTTATGGTGTGCACGTGGATGTGTTCATTGACCATAAGAGCCTACAGTTTGTATTCTCTAAGAAAGACCTAAACCTCTATCAGATAAGTTGGTTGGAGTTGTTGAAAGACTACGATATGAGTGTTTTGTATCATCCGGGCAAAGCTAATATAGTGGCCGACGCTCTCAGTAGAATGTCTATAGGTAGTATTGTTCATGTCGAGAATAGTAAGAATATGTTAGATTAAGAAGTTTATCAGCAAGCCCGACTAGGTGTCCGCTTAGTCGATTCAGCAGAAGGTAGTGTATGGGTGCAGAGTGGTTCAGCGTCATCCCTAATATTTGAAGTGAAGGAAAAGTAGGTTAGGGTTCCCTGTCTGGTCAAGTTAAAAGAATCAGTCAGAGATCATAAGGTAGAGGTTTTCTTCCATGGAGGAGATGGTGTTTTGCATTTTAAGGGTCGACTATGAGTGCCAAGCGTAAATGACTTGAGGCAATGAATCCTTGCAGAAGTGCATGGTGTGTCCTACTCTATTCATCCAGTGGCTCCTAAGATGTACCGTGATTTATGGGAGATCTATTGGTGGAGTAGGATGAGAGAGATATTTCTGAGTTTGTGGCTAAGTGCTTAACATGTCAGTAGGTTAAGATTGAGCATCAGAAACCTAGTGGGTCCATGTAGGAGTTCAGTATTTTCACCTAGAAGTGGGAAGAAGTGAACATGGACTTTGTAATGGGTTTGCCTCACACTCTTCGTTAGCATGATTCAGTTTGGGTCATTGCAGACAAGATGACCAAATCATCTCATTTCCTACCAGTCCATACCTTTTACTAAGTTAAGGATTATGCCAAACTCTATATCAGAGAGTTAGTCAGATTGCATGGTGTTCTATTTTTTATCATCTCAGATAGAGGTACCCAGTTCACCTCTCATTTCTAGAAAGCATTCTAAAAGGGCCTTGGTACCCAAATTTAACTCAGCACAACCTTTTACCCTCAGACAAATGGCCAAGCAGAAAGAACCATTCACACTTTAGAGGATATGCTGCTTGCATATGCAATAGACTTTAAAGGTAGATGGGATAACCACTTTTCTTTGATTGAGTTTGCATACAACAATACCTATTATTCTAGTATTCAGATGGCTCCATTTGAGGTGCTTTATGGGAGGAGGTGTAGATCTCCCATTGGTTGATTTGAAGTGGGTGAGGCTACAGTGGTAGGGACTGACTTGGTAGTTGATACCTTAGAGAAGTCTAGTTGATCAGGGAAATACTTAAGACACCTCAGAGCTGACAGAAATCATATGCAGATGTGCACAGAAAGGATTTTGATTTTGAGATTGGTGACTATGTGTACTATAAAATCTCTCCTATGAAAGGAGTAAAGCATTTTGACAAGAAGGGGAAACTCAGTCCCCGATACATTGGTCGTTACCAAATTCTCAACCGTTTAAAAAAGGTAGCTTTTGAGCTTGAGTTACCCTCAGATCTATCTTCAGTCCATCTGGTGTTTCATGTCTCCTTGCCAAAGAAATGCATAGGTGATCCATTAGTCGTAGTCCCCATAGAGGGCATAGATGTTCAGAACAACCTCTCTTACGAAGAGATTCTAGTTAAAATCATTGATTATTAGATTCACAGACTGAGGAATAAATAAGTCCCTCTAGTCAAAGTTCTTTGGCGGAATCAGTCTGTTGAGGGAGCTACTTGGGAAGCAGAAGTAGATATCCTGACCAAGTATCCTTACCTCTTCTCCGTAAGTTCAGATTCAGCTCAAGTTAATAGTTTTCCTTAAGCTTATTTAGTTTCATGCTCAAATTTTCCATTACGAACTTGGTATCAGTTAACATTGCATATTTAGTCATATGTTCATGAGTCAGATCAGTCTTGTATTCATGCATCAGACATGCATATTCAGGATGAAATTCATTATGTCAGTAATGTTAGTTAGATAATCATGTTTTAGATGTTCATGTTCAGTAAGTAAATTCAGTTTACCAGTATTCTTAGCTTAGTCAGTCTCATTCGAGGATGAATATTCCCAAAGGGGAGACAGTGTAAGACCCCACAAAATTCTTAGCTTAATTCAGTCCTTTAAGCTTTTTAAGGGGTCCCAGACTTAGAAAATTCTAGCTAAGTATTTAGACTTAGTGTTATTTTAGCCTTGAAAGTTGGCAATTTTATTTTGCGACCTTTACGTCCATTAAATGTTGATATTTATGTTAATTCATGATCAGGAATGTAAATAGGTATTCCCGAACAAGTTTTGGATTTTCGGACTTCGTTTGAAGCACATTTGGAATCCTAAACCAATTAATCAATGTGAGCTTGACGCATCACTCTTACTCTCGCATTGATAAATGTTTTTCCCAGCTCCCAGCGTCCAATTCCAGTGAATCGATGTGAACTCGACACTGTGCATTGGCTATCTCGTCGATGCCAATGACGCGATGCATCGGCCTACGCGTTGATGGTTTAGTTTACAATTATTTAAAAAGCCACATTCTCAGTGTTAATTAATTCTTTTTCCCACTCCCTTCATCCCCCATAGCTCGAAATTTAGTCCTCTTTTAGCAAGTTATATTCATTCTTTCACAAATTGCTCAAGAACAAAAACCCGAGGTGAATTAAATTCAAATTCAAGGCTCAATATTGCACCGTTAATTTTCTAGAATTCACCAAATAAGGTATGTGAAGTGTTCATCCAAGGGTTCTTTCAACCCTTGGAGTCCAAGAAACTCTTTTAAAGTTCATGTAGAGTGATTTTATTATTTCGATTATTTGAATTAAAGTGTATTTATGATTTATTACAAGATTCATGTAGAGTTCATTGATATGTGTTCTTTATTATGTGAATTCATGTTGAAACTCTTGGAATTGTGTAATTAGAATTGAATCATGATGCCTACATGTTGTTTTAGTATTATATGCATATATTGTGCCCCACAAGTGTTTGATGAATTGTCCATGTAAGTTAAATAGTGAAATTATATCTTTTTAGCATGTATACAAGTGTTTGCTTGAATGCCCAAATGAATGAATGACGACTAAGTAGTTAGTTACCATGTCTCAAGCTTATGCCATGTCTTTTAAGTTTATGCTATCGATTCCTTGGGGTATTTAATACCCGACAACTTAGCTTCTTGTCTAGAGCCATGGTCAGTCACAAAGTAGAATCAGTCATGTCTTGATCAGTAGAATTCAGACAGTTATGGAATTTAGGAAAACTCAGTGAACTCAGAATCAATCCATCTCAGTTCAGTAAAATCAATTCAGTTTAGTTATACAATACAATCAGAAACATTTTAGTTTAGCGTAGTATAGTTTAGAATTTAGTCCAGTGTCTATTCAGTTGGGAGTAGGATTCAGCACCGAGTGAACACAAGGATGGGGATTCACCTGCCAGTTGAGGATGATATCCTTAGATGCAGTCCTTGCATTCTAGAACTATGTATCTAGCATAAATTGAGACGTCAACCTGCCAGTTGAGGGTTGATGAGGTGATCTACTTGCCAGTAGAGGGTACCACCATTCTCGTTCAGAGTACCTTCCAGATGAGGGTGTCTCAGCACTTACCCTTACTCGTGGTACAGTATTGACACCCTTCCAAATGTGGTTACAGGTTGGACCCTAAATCAATTAGAGAAGGGGAATGTCAGTTAGATGATTACTTCCCACAGTCTCAGTTTCAGATTCAGTCGCAATATGGAACTTAGTTCAGTTACGTAGATTCAGGACTGTTAGACACAGTCACTCAACTTAGTACGAGATTTAATATAGTTCCAAAAAATTAAGACCGTCAGATACAGTTATTTAGTTACCAGTAATTCAGTATTAGTGTACTTAAATATGAGTTAATCAGTATTCAGATTCAGTATCAAGTGTTATTATGATGTCAGTACAGTTTCCATATTCATGTATGTATTCTCATTCAGTCATACTCATGATATTTAGTTAGTATTGTCCATTCATATGAACCCATTCATTTCAGCCTATCTCACTGAGCATACAAGTACATTCAAAGTAGTGACACATATCTTTATTTTGTGCTATGATGTCTTATATCATAGGTTCAAACGCATGGGCTCCCGAGCACCCTTAGCAGATCAGATTATCAGCAGATAGAGTCATTGGTGAGTCCTCATAGTTTGAGGATATTATTATTTATTTCAGCATTTCAGTTCACTTTTAGTAGTAGGAGTTAGTTGGGGACTTGTCCCACCAACTCCACAGTTCAGACAGTTTAGAGGCTTTTCAGACTAGAGTATTTTCAAACAGTTGTTCAGTTTTCAGTATTGATATTCAGTTTTTTTTGGGTATTGTGATAACATATCTAGTATTATTTATAGTATTGAACCTTATGACCAGTTTTTTGCCTACTTTCCACATATTTACCGTATTATTATTTAGTTATTATAGTAGGTACCAGTCATGGGTTAGCTTGTGGTCCTTTGGGATTATGAGCACCGTGTAGCGTTCGAGGTACAAACTCGGGGCGTTACATTGCCTTGGCATAGTGGCCTTATTATAGCCCTTGAGCGGTACTCTTTATTGATTTTCATTTTTGTACCGCCTACTCATTATATTGATATTTTTATTGATTTTGTTATTAATGTCATTGTTTGATGTTATTAATACTTGTTGGGTAGCTATTTAGACTAATGTTATCTAGTTAGCATTCCATCCCTTATGGGTCTTATTCACTGGCCTAGGCAACTATAACCCGATTGAATGATATCTTTTCCATAGCGAGGTAAGGTTGGTTATTTTCCTCTTTTGTTGGATATGCAAGATTAATTGTGGAGTGGACTATGGTACTTGATGCGTGATGATTTTACCATTCATTCTCACTAAATATTTGTGCACATTACCTTATTTTGAATGAATAAATGAGACATATTGGTGATAAAATGCACTAATATCCACTCTTTACAGGCATAGAGTTGAGGAGATAAAAAAAATGTGGATTGGAGCTGAAAATGATCAAAAGGGAGCATGAAAAGTGTAGCTGAAGACTTGGAGCAGAAAGGCCTCAGGTACCGCGGTCGCGACAGTTAAGAAAAACTCATTCAACCACGATCATGAAAGTTATCTGCAGTCGTGTAACTGCGGTCGCAGCTAGACACACGCAATCACGGCTTTGCGGAAGAAATTATCCCAAGGAAAAAACTAGAAATGCACGTGGATGATCTCAATTTTGAATAAAAGACTCAAACCCTAGCATCATGAATCACATTTCCATCTTTCCTAGTTTTTAAGTTTATCTCTTGAATTCATAGCCTCCATTTTTAGAGAGGAAAATATTGTATAATTTTTGGGAGAAGAATACAAGTGGAAGATTAGCTCATTTCCATTTTTGATTTGTGGGCATGCTAAGTTTGAAGTAGCATTCACTTAAGCTTCAATAAATCACTTCAATGAAGATTATGGGTATATCTATGCTTATTTATTTTATGTGTAGCTAGATCTCCCTCTTGGGGTTATGTTTGAATTTGGATTAAAGTGTGTGTGGGTTATTATTGATTAGCTTCTATTTAGTAGTTCATGTTTATGGGTTTTATCATTGCTGTGCTAACTTGGTTGGGGTTTGATAGGCGAAAGCCCTAAATTCCCACATGGGTATAATGAGTGAAAGCTTCATGCTCTAGAAAATCCAAAGCAATCTTTGAAAGAAGGGTATTTGGGTGAAGTTTAGGAATCCATATCATCCTCGAAAGAGGGATGTGGATACCAACACAATGATAGATAATTGTGTGTGTAGTTTTCTAAATGTTCACTATCTTATACATAAGGGTGAATGTGAGGTTGACTATACCATGGGTATCATCTTAGAAATAGGAATGCCTAGATTGAGGTTGTGGTTACCAAATTTTGAACACACCTATTAGGTATTTGAAAATATCAATGGGTGAAAGTTTGGTGTTTTGTTGAAAGACTAGCATCAAAATCTATAACCAAACCTACCCATATTTGACTTACTAAATTGACGTTGATCGCCAACAACCATATATCACTTCCTTAGTAGTGCATATCCCAAGGTCCATCCATACCTGTTAAAAATCTAATTATTTATAGCCCCAAATTTATACTAGAAAAACCTAAAAAGAAATATTAGTGTAGATACCTATCTCTTCTAGTTTTACCTTATTGAAACATTGGTTTGGATTTAACTTGTATATATTATTTTGAAGTAACTTTATTGCCACTAACATTATTCGTCGTTGATTTGACCCCGACTCCAAAGTTGGGTAAATATATTGACGATGACCGACTTGCACTTAAATTGACATGTAAGTTGAGCGTTATCAAAAATGGCATCGTTGCTAGGGAATAATTTGGCGTATTAAGTTAGTTGTGAATTTTAGTTACTTGCTTGAATTCAATCTTGTACATATTTGTTTGTGATATTTCTTTGTAGGTAGATTTTATTTTATTTTTATTTTTCTCTATGGCATCTCCTTACAAATATGATATTGGTTGTTGGGAATCCTATCATGACAACCCATGTCCAAATTATGATATACCATACTTTATGGAAGATTGTGACTATGCTCTCTGGAGAGAGATGGATTCACCATCTAGATCCTACAGGGAGTATAGGTGTTCTTTATGTAGTGGTCGAAATAGACATTGGAGTAATTGTCCAAATGCCCCCTCCCCCTATTATACTAACCTAATTGCTAGTTATTCTTATAAGATTGATAGGTCTTATGATGAGAAGAAGTAGGAGAAACAAAACGGACCCATTGGTCTTGGAGAAATACTTCAAACCATTTTGGATTGGGTAACTATGACCAAGGAGAATGGGCACGAGTTGCATCAATCCTATGGGGTGTTTGAATGGGAAAATGTCAAGGCAAAGGAATTAGGTAAAAACATTATTCTTGCAAACATTACTACCTTTCCCATTTCCCAAGAGGAGGTCCATCAAGAAGAGAAACCAAGCTATAATGATGAGCTTGGTAGTAAAGATTCCTTGGTAACTTACCAATCCTCCGAGTCATATAATAAAGAAGAAGCCACAATAAAAGAAATAGTACTAGAGTCAAACAAAGAATCGAGGCAAATCGTGTATGATGACTCTAGTTCATTTCGGGGTGGAGATGCTTTGGAGGAGGCTAACCTAGAATTTAGGGTTGACCTAGGTCAAACCACTTTTCGACATTATGCTTAGAGGATGTGATGAGGATCCATGCCTCCAAACAAATGGTGGATTGTGGGGATAAGGAGTCCGACTCTAATATTTTGTAATTTGACATTCCAAATAAGCATAGAGAACCCCACCCATCAATAGCCAAGGAACTCAATTTCCAATGTACAAGGAATGGCATATTGATGTGCTCACTTTTATCCAAGGAGACAAATAGAAAGTTTGACTTAAAGTTGGGTAAAAGGTTCAAATCTTTAAAATGGCGAGATCAAAGCTTTCTTGCCATTTTATCACCTCTTGCAAGCCTCATATTGGTAGATCTAAATCTTTTGTCCCTCTGCCGCTAATTTTATATTGAATGAAAGCTGGGACAGAGATTCAAATCTTCTAAGTGAAACAAAAATAAGTGATGAGGGCGTCGTGCTACGATGTTAAACTAAGAACTCAATGGGAGCCCTATCATGCCATAAAAAAGTGGCACATATCCATTTTTAATTCATGCATAGTAGAGTAGATTTTATTTTTGTTGTTTTGCATACAAAATCCATGAAATATTGGCTCCAAGAGAAATTTTGATTGAATTTGAAAAATAATGTGTTAAATTGGAAAGTTTGGACTGAACAAGAAGTGCAGGAAACCCGGTTTTTGGTCTCAGTTATTGCGATTGCGGAGGTCGTGTGACCTCGATCGTTGAACTAAGACCACTATCGCGGTCAAATCAGTTTAAAGTGACCATTCAGATGCTACTTCCCTCGACACTTCTCTTTCAAGTTCTCTCAAAATTATCTCTAATTTTTGGCATTACATTGCATATCCAAGTGTCAATTCATCCCATGCATCATCTAATTTGGTAATTTGTCTCAATTTCCGTGGTTTTGATATAATTGTCTGCTTACAACTCGTAGTATAAGAGAAAGGCCTGAAATAGTATTTTCATTACTAAATGCATTCTTAGTTGTTATTGTGCTATGGTTAGCTGTTGTAGTTAGTGTACACTCTATTGGGAAAGTCTTGAGTACCCAAAATTAAGCCTTAAATCGCATAAATTGAAGTGTATGCCATGTGTGCGATTAAATGCCCCTACGAATTCAATGTCCAATTTCTTTAAGTTTAGGGCTGTGATCACACACTCTAGGCTTGAAATTCTCTTTTTATAATCTTGTCGTTCCTAGTTGAAATGAGGGTTTGGGGTTAAAATTGCATTTTAAACACCAAGCAAAAACTGTCCAACCTGGTCTTAGGTACCAAGATCGTAGTCCTGATGATCGCAATCGCGACAATAAGATTGCGATCAACACTCCATGATCACCATACCTGAGGGTAGATTTTGGTAGACTTCAAAACTTTTGCACATCATCTGCAACCCTCAAAACCTTACATAATAGTACCTCAAGAGTTTACCTATTTGATCTAGCATTTTTCTAGTACGATAATACTAGTGTTGGTGTGAGTTGCATTGCGTTCAAGTTCTAAACCTCAAAAATGAGAGATTTTGATGACACAAAGTTCATGGCCGCACAATGCCAACACCACTACTATGAAGATTTTCATAGGACTAAGTTACTCTCTGAAAGGGGTATCTGCCTTGACAAAGTGGAGGAGAAATTCCCAATATTCCATGCCCTACTAAATGCTACCGGGTGGATGTGCTTTGCCATGGAACCCTGATATGCAAATGAGCAGTGGGTACGTGATTTCTATAAGAACCTTAGCATAGTTTTTCTCATAAACCCAGTGATGACAATTTTGGGAAAACAAGTGAACTTTGGAGAAGAGCGAATTAATGAGGTATATGGGCTAGAGAATGCAGACATGGGGCAATTCCAAGCAAAAGGATGTGAGCCAAGAACATGGATGGCCAACATACTATGTCCAGGAAAAGAATTACGCTGGGCTATCACCAAGAGAGATATTTTGATGAATGACTTCACAGCTGAAACTAGGCTATAACTACATATCATCTGCAGTATAGTCTGGCCATGCACTCACATAACCATTGTTACAGATATGCGAGCTTGGATGGTGGATTGTATCCTTTCTGGCATTTCTCTGAATGTAGGTGGGATTGTGATCTCAGAGTGGTGGTATGTCAAGAACCAGGAAGGTACGCATCTTCTATTCCTATCCTTTATTACTGAGCTATGTAGGAGAGCACAGGTAGATGAGTATGCTGTAAACACATGGGTGCTCCCATCCACCCGCATTTTCCTACTTAAATTTAGGGGTGAGGGTGCCCCGGTCAGAGTAATAAAAAAAGATGGACTCCGGCAAATCAGTACAGCAGGACACGGATTCCTGTAGACCTTCGTCAGCCAACCCCCTCGATGACATCTCAGGTTAAATGAGGGAGGTTAGAGAGCTAGTGTCTAGATTTTCTCAGGGACCAGGAGATCCATCCATCACTCGCCATTCATATGTAACTTGCTCATATTATGACATATACCGTGAGGAGAAGAAGAAGCAGGGAGCCACTGTTACCAGTTTGTAGAGAGCCTACTTAGCCCTAGCGGGATCACATAGAGGCCTTAAGGAGTCACATGAGAAGATAGTGAAGGGAGATAAGAAAAGCAATAAATTCTTTAAAAATCTATGGAAGGGGGTAAAAGGCATATTTAAGTTCCTCAAAACCAATGAGTGACTACCTTCATCGAGTTTGGACAGTGATGACGAGGCCCTTACTGATTGGTCGGCTGATGATGCTAGTGTTAATGGTGCAGACTCAGCATGTGAGAGAAGCTCTTGATGCAGATTCAGGGAGACCACTCTTACTCTTATTTTATTGCACATGCAATGAGGACATTACATTCCTTTATGTTGGGGGTGTCGCCCCCGAATTTGTAGTGTTTTGATGTTGTGATGCTGGACATTTCTTTTTTATGTTGTTGTTTTGGGATGACATTCTACATATTACTTTGTGCTTGTTGTGGAATGCTACATCTTTGGGCACTGTGATGGTGCCCACATTTTATGAATTATCATGATATTTTTAGTATTAGTTTTTCTTTTACTTTTATTTTAATTTTGATGATGCATGACAAGCTTTTCCCTATGATGGATTGAGTGACGACATTCTTAAGGATAAAGCATTGTGTTTGAGTTTTGAGGCATAGATGCTGGGTAATTCTTAGTACCCATAGGATAAATGTCATGAATGCAAGGGAAGTCTGAGTACCTGTAGCAATGTAAGGTGCAAATTTGGGATAACATTCTATGACATTAGTGAAGTCTGAGTAACCATATGGTTAGTGTGCCCATTTTGAACCTAAATATGAGGATAAGGCTTTGGTTGTTTCCATAATTTAGCAAATTGTGTGGTGCTAATGTTAAATGAACAACTCCCTCTATCCAAAATTTTTCAAAACAAAATCAAGGCCATAGACGTGAGAAATTTTGTAACAAAACTTTTTCTCTTTTTGTGGCTTCATAAATTTTGACTTATGAATAGAAATAGATACCTCCATTTTGTCTCTCTTAGGAGGGACATTTGATCCCTCTTGGAGATTTTTGCATGCCATGCGTGGTGAGATTTTGGTATTCATCTCTTGTACACTTGTGTTAACTAGAACTTGCCCAGTTAGTCTTTCAAACCTAATTTTGATTGTATGTGGTTGGAGAAATGATTTTAGACCACCCTTGTGATTTTGGAACCCACTCTAGTCTAACAAACCTACCCATGCATAATTATAATCCCTAGTACCCACTTTGAGCCTTTGGACATTTCTTTGGCAAATTCATTACAACTCGTGATCCATTCTTTTTATCCCTCTTCTGAACTAAACCCTCCTTGAACTTGAAAATGTAACTTGAGTCTAAAAACTAAAGTTAGGGGTGGTAAAACTTGATGAAAGAAAGTGTGAGGCCATAAATTTTTTAGTGAAATGCCGAATTTGCCTAAGTGTTGAAAATAAAGGAATAGAAAAACAAAGGATCCAACAAAAGAAATGAATTGCATGAAAGTTGCAAGAAAAAGAGATGAAAGAAATGGATAAACAAAGGAAGCAAAAAGTAGGCATGATAAAAGAGAGAAAACAAAGAAGAGTGGCCCATAGTAAAAAAGGAGGATTAAAAAGTGTGATGTAGATGTTCAAGGAAGGGTGTAGCCATATTTCCCTAAATGATATCCTACCCTATTCCGAACCTATGGTGCAAGCTTAAAAAGTTCTTTGAGATCTCTGACCATTTACTCTCTTTGTAGTGGCGATTGAAAACAGGGGAAATCCTATGGTATGACACTTGTTGCATTGATATTTCTTTTGTGAGAGAGAGAGTTTTTTCACTTAAAATTTCTTGTTGTAAATTTGGTATCTTGGTATGTGAATTTCTTTTTCTTGTGAGGTTGGCATGTGAAACAAGTTGAGGTGGGTGATTTTGTCACCTTTCGAGAAATGAGGTAAAAGGAGTATAGCTTAGTTGTGGTCAAGAGGAAGCCACCTCTAGAGTATAGGTTATTGCTGCTTGGTTGCTCTTTAAATTCATATGTATCCTTGAATGTTGCATCTTATGATGAGGGGTGTAGTGGAAATTAGCTTAGCCCATTTGTAATGAGTTGCTTGTGGTTGCAACTTAAGTCGAGGTCATTGTGAGCTTTAAGATATAGAGTTGGGCATAGAAAATTGTTGTCTCATGGTAAGAGCTAGTGTTGCTTGAGGGAAAGCAAATTCTTTAAATTGGGGATGATGACGAGTGATGATTTTACCATTCATTCTCACTAAACATTAATGCACATTACCCTGGTTTGCACGAATAAATGAGACATATTGGCGATAAAAAGCATTACTATCCACTTTTTGCAGGCATAGAGTTGAGGAGATCAAAAGATGTGGATTGGAGCTGAAAATTATCTCATGTAATTTCATTCAAAATAATATAAATTCGAAATAAAAACTTGGTTTTGGGCACAAGTATGAAAGAGGATCCTTGTTCATAAACCCCACATACCTTAATTGATGATTAGATGAAGAAACTTGAATTTTCGATTCCTATTTGAGTTCTTGAAGATGGATTCTTGATTATCTTGATTTGGGAATCCTCAATTTTGAGCTTTCTTGGAGAAACAATGGAAGAATTTGATTTCATGGAGAAGAAGCTTTGGAGCTCTAGGGTTTTATTTTGAGAGAGAATGGATGAAAATAAGCATAAAGTTCTTAGAATTGGCTTAATCTTATGTTTTGGACGGATTGGGGGCTGGGGAATTGACCAAAGAGCCCTTTTTATTTTTTGATCGAAACTGGAAAAGGCAATATTTTCCCAACTTAACATGCCACCGTGACGAGCCACTATCGTGGTGGATCATTGATTTTTGACAATTGGGAACTGGAAGTTCTCTGCGACACAGAGCTATCGTGATGCTCTACTGATTTGTCATTTGGGCCATCACCGCGACGCGCCACCATCGCGGTGAGCCACTGGAAATGGAAAAATGGGAAATAAGGCTGCTCCATGCGAGGCTATCTTGGAGGTCCACTGGAATTTGAAGATAGCCATTTTTACCTTCACCGCGAAGCAGTGCTCGCCCAGCTGACATACTGCCTTACTGAAAATGCTCTAACTTGTTAACCGAGTATCGGATTTGGACGAAATTGGTATTGATGGAAAGATTATTCAATTATCTAAACAATAGAGGGTCCTAATCTAGAAAATTATACATGTAACAAAAGTCATTTATTTTTTAAGTGAACCCTTGACATTCTAGGAGCGTAATTAAGCTAGGAAAAGTATGGGGTATTACACCTTGAATCATCCATAAATTGCCCGCCTTTCCTCTATGATTCAAAAATGTTGCCACACTATCAAAATAGTAATCTACACATTATTAGGAGTAAAATAAGACCCATATTTCTATATAAAGGGCCAAGTTGGAATTCATGTCAAGAAAGGGCCCACAAGACCCACAAATAGAATCTAAAATTGAATCTATCACGAGGTCCCTCGATGGACAAGAAATATCTACTCAAAAGTTGGGCATAAATGATGCATAGATCGGGGCTCAAATAAGCCCCTAAGGTCCAATGATTTAAGGACCTAATTTCTAAGAATTTACTATGAAAAGGGATAGAAATTGATGGGGAAATAATGGGAAATGACCAAGGAGTGTTAGGCCAACTTACCTTAACTTCTATGGATGATTCTCCACTCTTTCCCTCTCTTCAAGCTCCCAAAATGGTGGAGAAAATAAGGTGAAATCGGATGAATAAAGGGGATTTAATAATCCACAGGTGATGCTAAGGAAACCATTTGTCTGCTTAAGCGGCTACCGATTAAGTTGCTCAAGTCCACTAAAGCGGTAAGGCGCCAGCGACGCGGGCATTGCTAAAGCGTTCTCCTGGCAACTAAGCTATGTCCACTTATGTGGTCCGTGAACGCTAAAGTGGACCTCAACCAAAGGGCCAAGGCTGCTAAAATGGCTAAGTGTCTCTACAATGACTACCACTTAAGCGACCAAAGGTCTGCTTAAGCTGTTGCACTAGATGGTGCCATGAACCAGATTTTGCTAAGTCCAAATAAACTCTGACTGAACACTCGAGATTTATTTGGGACCTTATGTCCACAAGAAAACTATGCTACCATACCAAATTTGACATTTTAAACTCAATGGAACCATTAAAACTTTCATCCGAGATTGTTTCGGCTAAATATGGGGCCTACACCTATAGTTCTATTTTTTAATAAAATCCACCTACTAGCTTAAAAAGAGTCTAGAAGCCTTAGGACCTGAACCAAGGGCCCCCCTATCCTAAAATAAATGTTTCATAGCTGATGGTGCTATTAGAATTCTCATCCAAGTCCGTTTACTCAGAGTTTTGGTCTGAGACAAATTCCTTAAAAGCGAAAGCTCCAAAATAGGAAAATGAGCCTAAAATCCAAATGAACTATCCAATAATCAAATCGATAGTTTTGATAAGTAATAAATGACCTATATCTATTATGAGAAAACTAAAAATACCTTAAATGCACTTAAATCGAGAAAATAACCTAGAGGGTCATTACAATATCCACTAAAAAGACTTTCATTTGAAAAATTCAATGGATAGGAAAAGCACAATAGTTTGAAGGGATAAGGTACTAGGCCCAAATTCTCAAACCATGAATTCTCAAATAACATCTACGGAGAGACAATGCTTCCAAGAGATCTTGCCATAGGTATCCCTTTTTCAACTAATATACTTACTTCTCTTTCCAAATAACCAAAACTCAACCTCCATAACCAACTGGTCTCCAACTGGACCGATAATGGATGATGCCCACAAATCCAAATCGTAACAAATTGTTACCACAACAATGATAGTAGCACAACCAAGCAAAAACTCATCAAAGAAAAAGGTAATGGAAGGCGTGAATCTTGCCACCAACTCCATTATCAAAATATAACCTTCTTTAGCCTTTCCAAACCTGCTATCTACTCCAAACCAAGTAGAAGGTCATTTGAGTCCTGTCTGTGCAACATTATCACCCTAAACTTGAAGAACTGAAGTTGATCAACCAAAATTCATAATGGATAGCAGAAGGATAAGTCCATAAGGTGCAACTTGGGCAGACAAATAGTAATGAAAAATGTCTATAATCTATTCCAAAGCCGCTAACTGATATAGATGACTCTTAAAATGGTTGGTTAGGTGTCCAAAGCACTAACACTTAAAACTGAACGATCTTCTCTAGGGTGTCACAGCTATTGATGATCAACCCATGCTAAGTCTAACTTGAGTACACTTCTTCTGCTAAGAAGGACCCATCATCAAGTACCAACGGGATATCACCTGAGTATCTACCAACCATAATCCATCTGAATAGAGTAAAATCAAATAGGTAGCTAAGGAGTAGGTCTAGCCAACCTACAGACAAATGCTCAACCGATGTAAATTTGAAAATAGAGGCTCCATCCAAGCTTTACACTCACATCTAAAATATCAACACCAAGGCTACTCTGCTTGATATCAACCATTCAAACTAATTTTGTAGATGGGTATGCATTCATACTCTATATCTAGCATAACTTCCAAGTAGCCCATCACCAGAGTTAAAGTTCAAGACTTGAGCCAATAAGTCTAAACACCTAACTTACCATCACTATCTAAAATCAAACATATCCTCAATTGTTTTCACCAGAGCTAAAATTGAACTCTAGGTGAAGAACAAAATCACAATAGAAGATAAAACACAGGCTGACAACACAAACAATTACTTCATAACTACTGGAGTGCATGAATAATCAAAGCACAGCTAAGAACTCACCAAGGTTGCACCCATATAAGCGATAACCAAAAATCTAGCAACTCAGAGAAATACAAGTCAATCCAATACTCCATCTCAGAAATGAATGCCCATAGGCATATATCACCAAGGAAAACAATCCACCAGTCTTATTAGGTTGAACAAATACTGAAATTAGATTTCCTGAATCCACCCATGCAAAACAACCTCAACCAAATTAAAACCACGAATCACATTGTAGAAGACTATAGTACCAATCTCAACATCAATGCCAACGTCAAGACCAGTTATTGGGAAATGAACTAAGAAACTCAAGATAATAAATTTTCAAAGTTTCCACTTAAGAAATGGTCACATGAAAAGATCACATATCTCGACCTCTCTTTGATCCACTAGAACAAGAACAACATCATGGCAAAAACAAAGTATCCAACTCTACACCTATACCCAGATCAAAGTAATAATAGGAAACAAACCTAACAAACCTGGAAGGCAAGCCACAGACCTTTCGACATCAATATCAAGATCACTACCGGGTGACGAACTAGCTGAATTCGTAGAATGGATCCTAGCTTAGTCAACCTTAAAAATAGGATGTATAAATAAGGAGAGTCAATAGAAAAGTATCAACAAACACAATGGTATGTCCTAGAATCTCAAACTCAGAAGTGGACCAAATAACCAAATTGCCAATTCTAGAACCATAAAAGATCAACCTACTTCACTTTCATAGCCTACTCAACAACCAATCCAGCATCCCTAGTAAAAAATGAAAATGACCATCTAAAAGAGAGAAACTATATAATTGTTCTAGCCACATAGGCCAACAAGCTAGAATTACGATGAAGGAAATTCTAGCTAGATAATGCTAGTCTAACCGCTAATCCAACAAAAATTATTCCGTGTCAAAAAATGGCAACAATAACAGTAGAAATATAAGCATCAGTATAAAGAGAAGGTGATACCAAAATCAAAATCAATAGAAAGTAGTACTCTAGGGCTATAAGAAGGCCAATATGCTAAGGTAAATGGGAGTTGGACCCAAGTGCTATACCCTAGGGGTATATCAATATTGATCCACTCTATTTACTACTATAAAAACATCCACAATGGTAGTTACAAAATAATGGATACTACAAAAAGTGATATAATAAATAGTATAAACCTAACCTAACAGATTACATAATCATTAATGTGTATGAAAATCCTAATTCAAATCCAATAAAAGGTAAAGACAGGGAAGTAAAGGCAAACCTAGCAAGATAGAAGTCCAAATTAATGAGCCTAATTGATCAAAGTAGTATTAATTTGAGCGGGTCCAAAATCAAACTAAGCGTTTGAATCATTAACTTTGGCACTAAACACGACACCTTTAATTGAAAGCACCATATCTCTGTGAGGATGATCTGAATGAGTTGAGTGACTAATTATCATGCGTTGGGGACACTCTCTTAATTATTGATCAATCTCTCTTCCATTATGATAAACTCCTAAAATAGTAACCCAGTAAAAAATATAGGCTGGAAACAACTGGCTAAACAAATAATGCTAGGGTCACTCCTTGCTGAAATGATAATCCACCCCACAATCATAAACTACCTTAAGAGACTTAGGATGGTGAGGACTGCATGCTCTGAGTCTGAACATCCAAATCATATCTGGGGAACTCTATTAATCAATGACCAATCTCACCACAACCAAAGCAAGTTCTTAGAACACTATGAGGTATAACACCCACTGATCCAGAATGCCTGCCATGGAATAAATATCTATGTCGAATACTCTATAAGGTTTGAAAAGAACTCTCTCACTGTGGCCACCATGACTAATCTAAGAGCCACCTATAGCCTGATACGTTGCCTGTATAGAATTGACAGGATATAAGTAAAGTTGTTCCCTACCAGGAGGATCCCTACTCCCAGATGGAATACCAATAGCACTGTAATAATTTCATGTCATCTTTATCCCAACCGCATAAGTCCTAATACATTTTGTATTTATATCCCTCACTTGATCAGCAACCAAGGGGAAAGAAGACACAGTTTTTATCAAATTCTTTGATGTAAAATAAAGTGGCAAAGCTAATCCTCCAATAAATACATAAACCATCTCATGCTCTAAAGGATATAACATAGGAGTAAGTCCTTCCTACTTAAGAAACCTAGTCTCATACTTTGAAATTAATAAGAAACCCTACTGAACACCAACACACCTAACTCTAGCTTGAAAGCTACTTGATGAATCAAATATCATATTTGGCTATGAGGTATCTGTAAAGAAGCTCGAAATTTCTAATGTTGAATCTTGAAAGGCGAAAGTTATCACAAACTCTATTGGAGCATAGGATGCCCCTAAATTCTCTAGCTGACGGTGATGATCTTTGATGTTAATTTGAGACTCCCTAGTCTAGTGCTGCATTGATGTTCTGGAAACACGTGTTGAAGTATCATATGCATCTATTGATAACTTCATATTATCTATCTAGAATAGAATAGATTCAAAGAAGGTAATAGAGATTCATAGAAATAAGGACACACGACAAAGAGTCAAGAATATAATTTCCTAAAGATTCCCTATAGCCTTTCAAAGATAGATACAGACATCTTAGTACTGATATGAAGGATTCTACTAGAAACTTAACTCACATACCAATACACCAGTAAAACTAAGCTATCATACTAATTTTTAATGACCCAATTTATCAGGTCATAATAGCACCTACTATAAACCACTAATAGGTAAGCTAATTCATAGTCGAGGACTGCTAGTAATAAACTATCAAGGGAAACTGATGAAAGTATAAAAATATATATAATAAAAAGAAGAATAAGAATATAGCAATTCCAAAACCTGGTGAAGTTAGTATAAGAGCTTATAATACGATAAAAGTACATGGACAAATACTGAATAAATATGCATGCAGAACCCACCTTTTGATGAAACATAAAGATAAGTCTAATCAATAGGAGGGAGAGAAGTAGTGTTACAAATATCAGGATCTTACCTCAAAAATCTAATCCATAGCTACTTCGCACAATACACACACCAACAGTGAGAACTCGTACTATAATTTGCAGGCTACAAAAGTGTAGTACGAGTATTAAACACGTGATGCTCAGTAGGAAATTATCGATCGAGCTCTAAAGATAATGCAAATATAAATAACATGCAAGTAGGAATATAAACTATAATCAACTATCTAAGAAACTAACAAAGTAAAGCTAGAGAGGCAATAATAATAAACTATCATAATCTAGTGATATTTGGGAACTAAAGCATTATATTGTATATCACTGGCTAATATAAAAGTAAAGAGTAGAAAAAATATATATAGTAGTATTCAAGGCCAATAAATACATATACAATGTGTATAACAATGGATGAGAGGGATATACGGTAGTAACATATATATATAAATATATATATGTGAGGCTAACTAAAAGGTAACAACCTAAGGTAGTCAACCTAACCTCTCTAGGAAATCCTAACTAAGGAATTCTAGCATGTTCTGGGTCTAAAGTCTACGTGTCTAACCACTGAGTACAATGTACATAATGTAGTTTACAGTAAAAAAAAAAGAGTGAGAATCATGCCTCCAACCTCAGTATTAGTGTATAATCAGCCTGCCACAAATTAATAAATATAATAATAATAATAAAATTACTAGCAAGTCATAAAAAACAATACCTAATATGGTCTCATAAACCCAAAAGGTTTAATTAACACTCAACAAACAACAATCATAGTCTATACCTATACAACACTCCATAAGGCTGATAGACATCACCCCATAAGTTATTATGAATGCACATCACCAATATCCAAATAATACAATCATAATGGTCTATACATCTAGACCAAAGACACTTCCTTTAAAAGGATAAATTACTCATTTGGATTCCAATTGGTATCATAACTACTGCCTCAGGCCCAACAGTAGATAAAACCATAATGGTAATACCATAATCAGGGAAATATGATTCAATCCATAAAGTTAAATAATAAACCTTATACTAAAGGATACTTTTCATCAATTATGGTCAACATGCTTATAATCAAGGGTGATATAAACCTATATCCATAACAAGTATTTTATCTTAAGGGTTGATTCACCCTCCTAACTCCAAATTTCTAAACTAGTCTAAGTCATAATATTTTACCCATAATCATATAATATCATGTTTAACTAGCATGCAATATATACCATTTACTATCTCATGAAGAAGAGTATATTGAATCCTACCTCGATGCCGAATCATAGTCCTTAAATTGTCCAAAAATTTCCCATCTTTACTCCTTGATCCTAAAATGACATCACGCCATAAAAATAGTATCTAAAAATTATTAGGAGTAAAACAATTTCCATATTTCTATATAAAGGATTTAGGTCGGAATTAGGGTCAAGAACAGGCCTGTGGGGTGTGTAAATGAAATCCACAATTTAATTTGTCACAAGGTCCCTCAAAGGACAAGCAATGTACATTCAAAAGTTGAGCACAAATACTGCATAAATTGGGGACTAAATCAACCTCGAAGTTCAAAGGATTTAAAGACTTAATTTCTAAGAATTTACAATGAAATGTGATGGAAATTGGAAAATAATGAGAAATGGCCAAGGAATGTTAAGATAACTTACCTTAGCTTCAATGGATGATTCCCCACTCTTTTTCTCTCTTTAATCTCCGATAAATGATGGTGAAAATAAGGGGAAATAAAATAAAGAAAGGAGATTTTATAAATCCTCAGTTACCGCTAAAGCGACCACTTTTTTACTTAAGAGAGACAAGTCTGCTAAAGAGGCCAGACAATCAGGACGTGGGCATTGCTAGGTGGTGTCCTAGCCGCTAAACTGATGACTTCTTATGCGGTCCTTGACCACTAAAGATTCTGTCAGCCAAATGACCAAGGTTGCTAAAACGGTTAAGGTTTCTAAAGTAGCTAAGGGTTGCTAAAGTGACTACTATTTAAGTGACCAAATTTCCGCTTAAGTGGTTGCATCAGATAGTGCTATGCACCAGATATTACTAAGTCTAAATGGACACCGACCTGATGCTCAAGATGCATCTGGAACTCTGTGCATACAAATAAACTATGCTACCATACCAAATTCAACATTCCAAACTCAATAGAATCATTGAAACTTTCATCCAAGTTTATTTTGACTAAATGTGGGGCCTACACCTATTGTTCCATTTTCATAAAATCTACCAAATAACCAAAAATGAGTATGGGGGCCTTGAGACTTGAACCAAGAAGCCCCCTTTCCTAGAATCAGTATTTCAAAGTTGATGGAGCTGTTAGAATTATCATTTGAGGTTGTTTACTAGGAGTTTGGTCCAAGACCAATTCCTTAATAAGAAAAGCTCCAAAATAGAGAAATTATCCCAAAACTCAAACAAACTATCTGATAATCAAACCGTCAGTTTTGATAAGTCGCAAATGACCTATAACTTCTATGGGAAGTCTCAAAATTCTAGAAGAATATTTAAATCGAGGAAATATCCTAGAGGTTCATTACATTAGTTGAGTTTTTCAAGCGACGTTTCAGCTATGATTCCATTCTAGGAGATTGTTATAATTGAAAAAAATCAATTAAGGTCTATCTCTCATCTCATCCATGACTAATTTTGAGTTTTTAATATTTTGTGTAGTGAATTTATGATACGTGAAATTCACTTTCTCTGATTTTTTATGAATGGATCATTGTGAATATTTGTTGATATGGATTGATTGGTCCACTTGAATTTGGCAAATGAATGATGTGAGCTAATTTTGAGGTAGACCTTAATTCGTGAAGGAATTGGAAGTTTATTAATAATAATAATAATTTGTCTTGTTTAATTCATTCATTATAAATATCTGGATTTGTTCAACACGGTAGTAACATGTTCTGGTCGAGGTTGGGGTAGACAAACTCTAGGTTTCAATAATTATTTGCATTTGAGTAGCTTGCTTGCATTCTATTTATTTCATTTCTTTTAAATTAAATGTATAAATTTGCCAGGGAGTTCCCCGTGGTACCTCGTATTTGGTGGACTTTCAAGGACAAGACCCAAAAAATAGGGTGAAGCGTAGTTTAGGCTGGTCAGGATAGCATAGGTTTACTTTTGTACTTTATTTTTATTTTGGACTATATAATCAAATAGGACATTATTCTTTATTTCTGTGCATTGCTTATTCGTTTATTTGTTTGTTAGTGTGTTTGATCTAATCATTTGTAGTGTCTATTTAGTCGATACAAATCAACAAAATAATCATGCTTAAACCACTGGATCAAGGGGTGCCTCACACATTCCCCTTTTTCAATGGAATTCCTTCACCAAAATATCTGTTAATGGATTAGTTTTTAGAGTGAAATATTTTTAAAAGGATTCTCTAGGTGACTTGGCACACGAAAACTCAATCTCAACTGGCGAGATTTAATTAAATACAAATTCATTTTGAACCACCTTTTTAGTCACATTCATATTTGAATACCCTTTTTAACTTTAATAAAATCTTTTGGTAAAAAGGGGATGAAAGCTCTAGTGACTCAGCTGGGGAATTCAAAATACAAACTTCGTATGTTAATTTGTATCGACTTAGTTGGCACTATAGTTGAATAATACCTTGATTGTTTTATTGCTTTTTCTGGTAATTAGATTCCTATGTGCTATTTTCTTATAGTTTTTCTCCAATTTGTTACCATTTTATACCTATCATCACGTGTATTACTCAAAGTCATTTCTTTCGAAACAATTCTCAAACTATATTGTAAGCATACACAAATATTTTTCTTACTCTTTTAAATTATTTAGGAGGGGTGGCATTAGAGCGTGAAGTGGGCGGACAACTAAACTAGCCACTAAGGACCACGTTCTAGCCCAAATGGCCTTACCTTGTTAGTGGACCTAGCTAAGGTCAGCCTTTAGGAAACGAACATATGCATCATGTTGAGACCTTGTAGGACTCGATTGGTCCATTGTAGAAGACTCATCCAAAGCATCCATATGTGCTACTTGTTGAATTTTTTAGGGAATAAAGGTCATTTGATGGACTAATTTTTGAGGGTTTCAAGAATAGGTTGAAAAAGAAGAAACAAACATCAAAAAAGTAAAAAAAATCAAAAATAAATTTTTAAATTTGTCGAAGTTCTAATGGTTTTTATTTTCACAAATCAAAAAATTCAATAAATAAATCCCTTTTCCACATTCATTTCTTAAAAGCAAAAATCAAAAAGAGTTTCCTTTATTATCATCAGCATGCATTTAACTAAACAATTCAAAAGGATACTTTTAGAATCTTTCGACATTTTATGTTGAGAAAAAATTCAAAATTCTTTTCTTGTCTTTTAGTGTCTTTAGGATTTTCAAAATAAAATATAACAAAAAAATATGTCAGTATTTTTTCCTCTTTTTGTGGTTTCTGGGTCTTTAATTTTTAGAAAATTTCAAGGTAAAAAATTAAATAAGATTTCATTTTCATTTGTGCTTAAGAGTCATATTTTTTGAGTCATAGTCTAGACTTTATAGATTTCTTAATAGTCTAATCTGAATGAATTACGCACACCTGAGTCACCTCTTTCAGAGTGGATACATTGGCAACCCTTCTTGTGTTTGGTGATCTTTATTCAAACAATCAAAAAAATAATTCTTTTACCTTTATTCAAATTTTTTTCCCTTATTTCTTTTAGTGTAGTTTGTTTAACACTCTTCTTTAATCAAAAAATGCAAAAAGATTTTCATTTGATAATTTTAGATTTTATTTTTGTTTGAAATTCAAAATCAAAAATTCAAAGAGATTTCCTTATTGTTAAATCCTAACACATTTGTCATCTTTTCTATTCAGTTAGTTTAAGTTGGTTGGTTTGTGGTGTCCTAGAAACTCATCTCTACTTTACCAGATCAAAAGAAAAGTACCAATGTTCGAAGAAAGAACCACTTTAGTTAGTGATGATCTCTAAAACCAATTGATTGAACAAGAATCAAGATTGCATGAGGAAGTAAGAAGGTTGAAAAAATTATTAACCCATGTGTATCAGGATTGGATGACTGGCCAACCTCCACCTTCACCACCCCAGGGTCTTTCCAAGGGTATTCACACTATAACAATCTCTAGTTAAGCTTCATTTTCTAGGAAAATAGATCCCCTTTACTCTCTGGGTTTTAGCCTAGCATATAACCTTCCTACTATTTCAGGTACTTCCACTGTACAATCTTCAATCACACCTCTTAGAAGTACTCATCTTATTATGTATGCCGCCCCACTTTTATAATTCAACAACCACTTCCTATACCTAAGCCTATTAATGAAACTTAACCTATTGCTTTTGATAATCACTATTACTCCTCATAAATAACCTTTAGAGCTACTGGTCCATATAAATATCACCCTCAATATGATCTACCTATGGAGAATGAGAAGCTTAATATGATCGAGGATAAGGATGAGATATCTAGAAAGGTTAAGAGTCTGAAACAAGCCCTACTAAATATACAAAGCATATGTGGAATAACGAATGTGTCTTATAAGGACTTGTATCTTTTTTCAGATATTCAATTACCAATAAGCTGCAAAGCACCAAAGTTTGAGTTGTAAAATGGACATGGGAACCCTGTTTACCATTTAATGAATTATTGCACCAAGATATGAGGGTCCTGTGGAAAGAATGAATTGTTGATTGCATATTTTAATCAAAGTTTTCGTGGGTCAGTTTTTGAATGGTACACTTTCTTGGATAATAGTAGGTGGTACAAATGGGATGACATGGCTCAAGATTTTATTCATTATATTTAATAAAACATACATATTATTCTAGATCGGGTCTCATTCATCAAGATAACAAAGAAGTCTGATAAAAGTTTTCATGAGTATAGGATAAGGTTGAGAGTAAAATGCTCGAGTCTGTCCACCTATGAAGAAATGTGAGATGGTTAATATTTTTTTCAAGCTCAAGACTCTATTTACTTCAGCAACTTAATCTTTCCTCTGGGTAGATCTTTCAATGATGTCATGAATATAGAAGAAATAGTAGAAGAAGGAATGATGTCATGAAAATAGGAGAAATAGTAGAAAAAGGAATTAAGTCAGGGAAAGTCATAAGTTTTTCTGGTTTAAAGGAACCTACATAAAAAATTAAGAATAGTGCAGGAGATCTTGGGATCCCAAAGAAAAATAATGATGTAACAATGATCATGCAGGACTCTCAATACTTGTTATCTCACCTCAATATGGGGTCTATTGTGCACAATCATATGTCCGACCACAAAGCTATCCTCATTGGTGAGAACCAATACATCATAATCCTCATCATTATTCTCACAATATTCGAGAACCTTATAACCCTCATCCAAAAAAAGAATATGGTTAGAAACTGAGGCATAAGAAAAATTTCACTCCAATTGGAGAGTCATATGCAAGCTTGTTTGAGAAACTGAAAAGTCTGAATGTGATAGAAATTGTTCCTCCATATCATGACCCATGTTCAAGGAGTTTCAATACTACTACTTATTGTGCATATCATTCTGATGCTCCAGGGTATAGTACTAAAGATTGTCGATCCTTGAAATGGGAAATGGAAAAGATGATCCGGAAAAAGACGATGGTGGTCCAAAATAGTGGTTCCCAAAATATTAATGAGAATTCTCTGCCAGCAAATAATGATGTGGAAACTAGTGGCTAATATGCGAAGCTTGGTGATTGGAAAGTCACTCTTTTCTTCTCTAGGAAGGAGTATATGGGTAGTTTATTATATCGTCATTTTTATTATGCAATTCAGGTCTTTGTTTGTCGAGCCAAATACTTCTATCCTTTTATTTTGATTTTTATCATAATTTGGTCATTTGGGTTATTTAAGGGTTGTAACTAGAGTCTAGTTTATTTGTCGTGTTGTCAAACACTTCTATCTTTATTTAGTGAAATGCAACTTTCTATTTTGAGTTATTTTGGTTCATTCTACTTAACTCCGTTGGTAATTATTTCTTTTTATTTTAGTATTAATGACAAGTTATGCATGCAAAATTTTTTATCAGATATTAAAATCCTTTCCAATCATGGAGTGAGTACGTCAACGAAATTGAAAGAGATAAAAACATTTGAAAAGAATGAAGGACTAAAAAGTATTGAACAATAGCAGTTTTAAGTGGTTCAAGAAAAATAAAAGTGACATACTTATTCATCAATAATGGATATTGCAATTTTCATTTCTGATTCATAAAATACACCATTTGCATTTGACATTTTAAGGAATTGATAGGAGGAAGACATTTTATTCTGCTATTCAAACACTGTGTCAGCCTATGTCATGCCTTTTAAGAATTATTGTTGTTTACTTTCATATCCCTCTTTTGGAATCCCAATAATCACAAAAAAAGAACAAAGAGAAAAAAAGAAACAAATAAAGTTTGAAAATATTCAAAAAAGTGTCAAGAAATGGAAATAGAGTAAAAAAATGTTCAAAAAATGAGATAAAAAGGAAATCAATGTTCGAGTCAAAAACCAAAAAAAAAGAAAACAAAAGAAGCTTCCTAAACTACCTTTGACCTTATTCTTGCTTTGGCAAGGTACGTAGGTTGTAACAACCTGAAAATTCGAGATAAGATGAGAACTTTACTTCAAGTAAATGTAGAATAAAACATTATTTTTTCGTGGTATGAGAAGTGATTTAGACATGTATTTGGACCACAAGTAACTCCTAGTGCATGACCAAGTCAAAACTTCTCTTACCGATTGATTTCTTGAGAAGAATCTTGCTATAGTAAACATCAAATGATCATAACTCCTCAATTTTGAAGTATTTTTTTGAGCTTATGACTCTCCAAATGATATAATATTTGAATTATTTTCCAACACATCTAATTTCTCTTTAATCCAATATCAGAATAAAACGTTATGGCCATTTTACTAAAGCACTATCAAGATATCAGATTTGATGACCCAAACCACTACCAGGAACCCAGGTTTATATTCCATAATCATGGAATATGCTTGTCTAATAAACTTTAAACACCTGAAAAAGGCAATTAGAACCCACGATTCAGTACCACGATCGTGGGAGGATCTAATTGGTGTCTGATATTCCAACCTTTTAACCTTCTAAACTACATTATTTAGGCTATTTTAATGTTGAATGTAAATCATAAACTACTCGTAGTCCCACATTCACTTCAAATACATGATTACTCATAGAAACATGAGAAAATGCGACATTTCTTTATCAAACAAGAAATTTGGGTTCTTAATCTCCAAGTTTATATCCTCCAAAGTTTAGTTAAAGAAGCAAAAGTAATCAGGTATGTAGGATTTCATTAATGGGACACCTTTCACCCATTGAGTCCTAAAGTTAACCCAATTGTTCAGTTCAATTCCTTCTTCGCAATTTAAGGTTTATGGATGTTGTCTAATTTCTTGACATCTCAGTCTCTTTGATGTTATTGAGTTGTGGTTCATGCTTTATCATAACTTTCAGTGTTATTATATGTCCATGATCATAAACCCTAATTACATTGAGAAATTCATAAGTTTGGACTTGAGTTATTAAATTCCTTATAGTCACTCAGATTATAAAATTCACATAATAGTTTCATTCTTATGAGATGGTGGACATGAATACCCTATGACCTAGAATTTATTTCATACATTTATAAGTATTATATCCTCTAGCTTACATGTTCTTACATGCTTTCAGACAAATGTATTTATTTTCAATCTTTAAATTATTATTATCACTAAGCATTGCAATTGTTAGTGTCATTTTGTTGGGAGCAGTACTTAGCACTGAGTGAATGCAGGGATGAAGGCTTACCTATCAGTTTGATAGAGACCTTTTGGAAAAGTTCCTAAGTCCTAGAACTATGGTACCACCATAGGTTCTAAAGGGTGACCCGTCAGACAAAGCTTGATACCTTAGTATTTTTAGACATCAGTTTAGTAGTACCATATCACATCAACTTTTATATCCTGGCAAGGTATTTTGATCCCTTTTCAGTAAGTATTATACATCACACTTCATGTTTATCTGACATACTTATATTTAAGTTAATTGTAACTCTTACAATTCAAACTCAGTTATTGCATGAACTTGTAAACAATTTATTTAGTATAACATTGATCAGTTACATGTTTGTTAACTATGTCAATGAATCAATTCACATACGACAATTTTAGACCCAGTATTTATACATGATCCTCAATTTAGTTTTACTCATTTTTATAATATAAAATTTCAGATTATCACTGTATTGTATATGTATTTTATATAAGGTCATTGTTACAATTCATCTCCATGCATTTAGTTTGCACTCAAGTTTATCTCCGTATTTCAGGTAGCATTCAGTATAGTTTAACATCATATTTAATATTAACTTTAGATTAAATATAATAGTTATGCTTCTACTACTTCTGTTAAGCCCTATAAGTTTGATGATTTTATTTTGATAGATCCCATGGGTTTTAATGTGATTTTAGGATTGATTGATGGTTAGAAAAGTTAGCAGGACTATTGGAATGTGTTAGAAAATTTTTGGAATGAGTTTGAAGGCCTAACAGAACTCTAAAACATTAAGGGTCCATGTTTAGGCCATGCCAGAGAGGCAAGGTACACCCTGATGGAAAAACCAGTGGCCTGGCATAGTACGAGTGTGCCACACCTAATGGTTTCCATAATAAGGGCGTGCCACACCACTAGCTTGGTGCTATAAGGATGTGCCATGCCAGTAGTCGCGACAATGCCAAAGTCCTATTGTTTGCTTTAGTTTTTTGAGGATAATTTAGTCAATTACATCCAAAATACTCCTACAACTAATACTTAAGCATTTTCACTCACTCCATATGTAAATTCACTATTTCCTCTCCTCTAAAAATCAAAATATCAAAAGAAGGGTTGCCTTTTCGATAATTCATACTTTCAATGCTCCAATTGAAGCTCTTCTTCAATAAATCAATAAAACCAGGCATGTGGGGTTTGAACAAGGATTACCATTCATCTTTGTGGATGGGCATAAATACCAAAAAATATAAATACCAAATTTAACCAAATTAATTTGGTTTTTTGATTTCGATTTTTGCGGTATTTCGATTGGGTTTTTGGTTCATTTTTTTTTATAATTTTGGTATTTTGCTTCATTTTTTGGTTATTGAGTTTACATAATTTGTTTTTGGTTTAAATCAAAATTTAATATATACTTCTAGTTTCTTAATTATTATAATATTATATATATATATATATATAGAAGTGAAAAAACTACTTAATATAATCCCTGTAACCCAAATACAACACATTAAAAGTAACAAATTTTTTTTTATAACTTTAAAAATAGTCCAATTTACAAATAGAATTTATCCCATTACACAATCCCTTAACCGAAAAACCAAAATTGTTAAACTAAAACCAAACAGAACCAAATTTACATAAAATGAAAAAAAATGAACTAATTCAGTTTGACTTTCGGTACACATAATTCCATAACCAGAAATTGAAATAAAAAAATCAAAACCAAACTGAATTACTGAATGCCCACCCCTACTTGTGCCCAAAAAGCTCAGTTTTTACATGAATTTATAGATTTGATGATTGGGCTTCATACCCACTTTCCATGCTTTTAAAATTATGATATTTTTTATGACTTAGAACCTCATTTAGTACAAAAATTAAAAGTTACTTATGTTTTACTCACATGATTGGAAATATGCATTGAGTTTTAGCATTTTGATATGAAATTCCTTGAATTGCTAAATATACATGATTCATTTAATTTACAATCATTTAAGACCAACTATTTCAAAATATAGTCTATCACAATATGATTACGATCTCAATTTTGATATCATAATCTCAGACGTGATATGAAATTTATATATTTACTCAAAAACATGATTTATCAATAGAAACATGATTGGTTTTAAGACTTATAAACCTATATGCTTACTTTATAGTGAATTTCATATATTATGAGCTCTAGTATGTTTTGAGAGTAGTATTTAGAATCGAGGGGGTGTGGGTTAAGCACACCTAAATTCTCGTAAACTACATGCCACCATAGGTAAAGCGGTCCTCACCAAAGAGTGTCTTCCTCACCAAATGGACTCAATTTAGTGATCACTCTAATTAATGATCTATATCAAAGGTAAGGTATGGAGCAGTCCTTCTCAATGTGGGTAATAAGTTGGACTCCATATTTCTCACATGGTTTTTATCGGTTGTAAGAAATTTCTATAGAAAGAATGATTTCAAAAATTGAGCGTAACGACTCACTGGATTTACTAAATTTTTCTTTATTGCTTATGCTTTATGATATTTTATCTCCCAGTCTTATTCATAAATATGGTGATTTAGTTTACACTCTACATGCATGTTTTAATATTATGATTTATATTAGTTTTTCTAGTCGCATTCCCCCTTATATACTCAGTATATTCCTAAAGTACTGACCACATATATGTTTGAATGGTTATATTGTTTCATAATGTAGGTTTTGGTATTTGTCCTCAATAGCACGATTAGCCACAATCCCCTCTTTCTATATTTTGTCATTTGGTGAATCCTCATGTTATGAGTATATAGATTAACTTTTCTTCTAAAAGTTCAGTTAAGTTTATGGTCAAACTTTATATTTTTATTTCGAGTCAGCTGGGCCTGTCCTAGTGGCTCTTCAGTATGTTAAGCGGCTTGTCATGATTTGTCAGCTATTTTTATAAATTCAAGTGTTTCAGTTGATGTATAGTTCACATTGTGTTGTTGATACTTTATACCCTCATTAATTTAGATTTTTAAATGAAGTTCCTATTTATATTTCCAGTATATTTATCATGATTTAATGCTAAGCAGATATCATGGGATAGCTATGGGGATACTTGTAGTTTGAAGCACTGTGTGAGGTCCATGAGGTAGTCTCGAGGAGTTACGAACTTGGTATCAGAGCCTAAGGCTTACAAGATCTTAGGGAGTTTGACAAGATGCATTACATAGAGTCTTGATCATGGGTGTGAAGCACGCCACACTAATGAGCAAGAGGCTACGAGACGTGTTTGGAACTATCCTTTATTTCATGATCTCTATTGTGCTCTAAAGTTATCCCTATCTGTTCTAACTCATGCTTTCATGTGACAGAGAATTCCTCCCCGCAGATCTTTCACCCATAGAAATAGGGACCAACCAGACCCATCACTACCTACAGATCCTCAGAATGATAATGTCTTCCATGATGAGTTCTGAGTTGCCTTTTAGGTGTTAGCTCAGACTGTGAATGCTCAGTGTAATCAACTAACAACATTCCTAATTCATCCAAATAGAAACTTAGTTGCAGTCAAAGTTTAAGACTTTATGAGAATGAACCTACCAAAGTTCTTTGCTTTAAAGGTGAATGAACACCCATAATTTTTCATTGATGAAATAAAGAAAATCACTCAAATTATGCATGTCATAGAAGTGAAGAGTGTGTAATTGGAATTCTATCAACTGAAAGATGTTTTTTATGAATGGGTTACCGTGTGGAAGGAAGGCAAGGGTGAAAATGCACCTTTAATGAGTTGGAATGTTTTTAGAAAGCTTTTCTGGACAAGTTCTTTCCTCGTGGGATAAGGGAGGCTAAGGTGGAGGTATTCATGAAACTCATGTAGGTTTATATGACATTAAAAGAATACTCTATCAAGTTCACACAACTTTCTAGGGCTTGCATGTGTAAGTTTATAACTGGGGTGTCCTTCCTTATTAGGGTCATTTCTGTGTCCCCAATGTCAATGGGTTGGAATAAAGGATATTAGTGAAGGATCATAGTTCCAAGTATTAGATTCACCCTAGTTCCACGAGGATGTACCACTATCTGTAGGAGGTTTTTTGGTAAAATGGTATAAAAAGAGACATAGAAGAGTTATGGCTAAATTTCCCAATTGTTAGAAAATAAAAGTTGAGCATCAAAGACCAGGAGTTATGCTTCAGGATATAAGAATACCTACTTGGAAGTAGGAGGTTATCAATATGGATTTTATTACAGGACTTCCTTGCACTACATGTTAACATGATTTGATTTGGGTCATTATTGATCCAGTGACCAAGTCGGCCTATTTTTTGCCAGTTAAGACCTCAGACACAAATAAAGTTTATGCTAAGTTATATGTTCGTGAGTTAGTAAGACTCCACATGATTCCTTTTACTATCATCTCATACTGAGGCTCTCATTTTACTTATCAATTGCAGCAATCATTTTTTAAGGGACTTAGAACAAAAGTGAAGCTTAGTATCGGTTACCAGCCTCAGAAGGATGGTAAGGTTGAGAGACTATACAAACTCTAGAAGATATGTTGAAAGATTGTGCAATTGACTTTAAAGGTAATTGGGATGATCATCTACCTCTAGTTGAGTTTGCTTATAATAATAGTTACAATGATAGTATTCAGATGACTCCATTCAAGACGTTACATGAGTGTAGGCGTAGAATCCCTAAATGTTGGTTCGAAGTTGGTGAGGATTTTTTAATTAGGAAAAATCTATACTTGTAGCTAAGGAGAAGGTTTAGTGGATTCGTGAAAGGTTGAAAACCGCCCAATGTCCTTAAAAACATATGTAAATGTTAGGTAGAGAGAACTAAAATTTTTTATTTGTGATTGGGTGCTCCTAAAAGTGTCACCCATGAAGAAAGTGATGAGGTTTGGAAAGAAAGAGAAACTCAGTCCCTGGTACATTAGTCTATATGAAATTTTAAGGCATGTTTGAGATATCTTTTATGAGCTAGATCTTTCATCAGAGTTAGCCATTGTTAACCTAGTTTTCCATGTGTCTATGTTGAAGAAATATCTTAGAGACCCATCCTTAGTAGTGACCATAGAGAGTATTGGAGTGAGAGATAGTTCGTCCTATGAGGAGATCCCAGTTGAAATTATTGATTGTTAGGTTCGAAGATTAAGGAACAAGGAAGTGGATTTAGTGAAATTTTTATGGAGGAATCATCCAGTTGAGAGAGAAACATGGGAAGTATAGGTAGACATAATGAACTAATATCCTGTTTTATTTTTTCCTAGCACTAGGTCAGCTTGAGGTAAGAATTTTCTCTAAATCTATTCTCCTCACCGACATTCTTATTTATATCAGTCTAGCCTATGAAGTTCTTGTGTAGTTAGTAATTTGAATTGTACACATGCTCTTAGGGTAGGTACTTTTATCTATATGGCATGATAATCTTTAGATCGTAACCTAACACACTATGAGATAGACCTTTTCCCATTCCAACCTTTATTAAGGAATGAATGGTCCTAAAGAGAAGATAATGTTAAGCTCCATTTGTTTGATGATTTTATTTTGATATATACCATGGTTTTAATGCAATATTAAGGTTTATTGATGGTTATAAATATTAGCAGAACTATTTGGAAGTGTTTCAAAAATTTTGGAATGAATTTTGGGGCCAAACAAAACTTTAAAATAGTAAGGGTCCGTATTTAGGCCATGCCACAAAGGAAAGTCACACCCTGATATGAAAACTAATAGTCTGGCATAATAAGGGCATTCCACACCTGATGATTATCTCAATAAGGGCGTGCCACACTACTAGCTTTGCATTATAAGGGCATGCCAAGCCAGTGGTTGCGGTGATGCCAAAATCCTATTTTTTCTGTAAATTTCTTGGATAATTTAGTAAATTACGTCCAAAATATTCCTACAACTAATACTTAAGAATTTTACCTCACCCCATAACACAAATTTACCATTTTCTCTTCTCCTAAACTTTCAAAAACATTAAAAGAAGGGTTTCCTATCCAAAAATTTATAATTTTAAGGCTCCAATTCAAGCTTTCCTTCAAGAAATCAACAATATCAGGTATGTGGGTTTGCATAATGATTACTATCATCCTTGTATCCTAAAAGCTTAGTTTTTACATGAATTTATGAAATTGATGCTTAGGGTTCATACCATTTTTTCATGCATTTGAAATTATAATGCTTCCTTATGACTTAAACTTTATTTAGTACAAGAATTCATATTATTTATGTTTTTCTCACATGATTGATATTATGAATTAAGTTTTAGCATTTTAACATAAAATCCCATGAGTTAGTAAATTTACATGATTTTAGCATGATTCATTTAGTTTACAAGCAATCCAGACTTACTATTTAAGAATACAATCCATTACAACGTGCTTACAATCTCAGTTTTTATATTATGATCTCAGACATCATATGAAATTCATATTTTTACTCATGAGCATGATTTAGCAACAGAAACATAATTGTTTTTTATACTTATAAGCTTATATGCTTACTTTATGGTGAATTTTATTTATTATGAGTGTTAGTATGTTTTTGGGATTAGTATTTAGCATCAAAGGGATGCGGGTTTAGTGCACCCAAATTTGCATAAACTACGTGCCACCGTAGGTAAAGGGGTCCTCACCAGAGAGTTTCACCCTTGCCCAAATGGTCCTAGTTTAGTGACCACTCTAGTTCAGATTCTATAATAGTGGAAAGGTATGGAGTAACACTCCTCAATATGGGTCAGATGCTGGACTCCATATTGCTCGCACGGTGTATGTCGGTTGTCATAATCTCTCACAGAAAAAATGATTTCAGAAATTGAGTGTATACATTTAGCATGCATGTTTTAAGATTCTAATTTATATCAAATTTTACTTATTACATTCACCACCACATACTAAGTACATTCTAAAAGTACTGACTACATATATGTCTATGTGGCTATATTATTTCATAATATAGGTTCTAGTGTTCGTCCTCAGCAACACAATTAACAAAAATCATCACTTCATATCTCCTTTCAGTTGTGAATCCTTATATTCCGAGGACCTATATTATTTTTTCTTCCAGTAGTTTAGTTATTTTTATGATCAAACTCTATATTTTCCTTTTAGGTTTGTTAAGGTTTGTCTTAGTGGATCTTCAGTATGTTTAGAGGCTTGTCAAGACTTGTCAGTTATTTTCAGACATTCATATGTTGTAGTTGATGTTTAGTTCACATTATGTTGTTAATACTATTTACCCTCTTGAATTTAGATTATTAAATCAAGTTCTAGCTCATTTTTTTATGTATATTTACCACGATTTAGTGCTAAGTGGATATCAGGGTTTAGCTTTGGGTCTACTTGTAGTCCAAAATATCGTGTGACATTTAGAGGTAGTCTCGGAGCATTATATATTCCCATTTTATATAATGTTTTAGTCCACAATTTAAACATCTCACTCTGCCTCACAACTTTTACATACAAATTTATTTTGAATGAATATTTCAGAAAATGGCTTATGTTCGCAGTTTCAAAACATGTTTTAATTGTTTTCATGGCTAGTGCACATCTCACAAACTTAATAAATTCCAAGTACCGATCGCATATTTGTTCTACCAATACTTTTCATGTGATTTAGATTCAGGTGGTTACTATCATGTTCATATCCAGACAAATCACAACATTCATCTTGGAGTTAATGAGTTCTCTTACTTCGAGGACTCAAGTAAGTGGTAGATCAAGTATTTTATTTTTTTATTCATATGTATTTATTAAGGATAGCTCAGGACCATGTCTCAGCTACCTATACTCAATATTAGTAGAGGATTCACAGATACTCAGTTAGAGTTGTCATAATCAGTTTCTTTTTTTTTCTTCATATTATTGATGTTTTAAATAAACTTTGTAATAGTAAAGGTATTGAATAAGTTTGTTCCATGATTATGATTCTTCTTAGTCAGTTTAGCTCTTGTATATGTTTTAGTCAGTTTCTCATGTATTATGCCAGTACCAGGGGTTAGCTTGGGACCACTTATAGTTTTAAACACCATTTTATGACTATGGGTAGTCTCAAGTCATGAAAAACTTTGCATCAGAGCACAGAGTTCAACTTTCCTAGGAAGTCATAAAAGTGGTGTATATTAGAGTATTGTAGAATGGTATAGAGACGTATGTACTTTTCTTTGAGAGGCTAAAGGGCATTTAGGAAATGTTTCCCTTATTTCATATCTCAGACCGTGTCATAGAGATGTTCTCTACTAAATTTAAATCGAGGTATTTTACCTTTTTCACTAACTATACCTCATCTTCACATAATGGAAATAGTCAAGCTCAAATTCTTACCAATAAAGATTTCTCAAATAGTCCCTATAAATAGTTATTATATTCTACATAGGCAGGAGAAGATCCCACATCAGTGCTTTTTAAGTTCAAAATTAATGACTTCAAGCCAGTGTATGAAAATCATGTGGTAAGACAAAGAAATATATCCTCTCAGATCCATTCTCAAAATCGTATGGCAGAATGACCCAGAGTTAGGACCATGAGCTTTTAAGTGTAGAAGAATGTAATACCCCATATTTCCCTAGCATAAACTAAGTCCAAATACATGAGTATTCATATATAAAATTTTTGAAATACTTATTAATTTTCAGTTTAAAGCCTGCCATTGTGTAGGAAATTCAATTAGCTTTCCAACGATATAAAATTCGCCCAAATTCGATAATTGGGTAAGAAGTTATGGCAATTTTAAGTTTCAGTCATTAAACACCATTATTTTGACCCTTAGCGCATCGTGGAGCCAGTCTAAATAACAGTTTTCAATTTTTAGTGTGGTACCATGATGTTGGCGCGTCGTGCCAAGGATCACGTTTGGCAATTTCCAGTGAGCCTTCGCGATTATGGTGCGTCGTGGAGATGGTCAAATTGGCATTCTAGTGAAGGGCCGCGATCTTACCGCATTGAACCATCATCCAGTTTCACAATTGTCCCTTTTCTAGTAGCTTGGTACAATAGTGGCATGTCGTGCCAAGGCCAAAAATCGGGATCTTCAGTTTCCAGCTTTCGTTTTAAAATTCATTTAGGAGTATTTGGGTCTTTTTTCTAAGCCCTAAACTATTCCTAAACACAAAATTTAAGCCCCAATTGACCTAATTACCAATCATTATTCAATTCCTCTCAAATTGACAATCCTCTTTTCAAGAACAAGAAACCCTAGTTCTCAAATTCAAGGCCAAATCTCAAGAACTCACCATCAATCCTTCCAAATTCATTAACTCAGGTATGTTAGATGTTCATACATGGGTTACTTTCACCCATGGAGTCCAAGTATCCTATTTAAATTACAAAATTGTGATCTTTTTAAGTTATTCAATTTTAAATTGTGATTTCACCAATAAATCTCCATGAACTATGCTTTTATACTATGTTTCAATGAAATTATTGTTGTTATTCAATTCTGCATGTTTTAATGTTATCATTCCTTGAATTAAATCTTGATTCTGTATTATTCATGTTGAATTCATGATTTTACTATAAGTTCCATGACAATCCTATGGTTTGATTAAACCATGAACTTCAAGTGTTTTATAAAATGTATTCAAGAGTGATAGATTTAATAAAAGCTTTCATGCTTTGTCCTCCAAGCTTTAGTGTCATTTTACTTTTATTGTTTTCGAGTCCTGGGGGTATTAAATACCCAAAAACCATAGTTGTTTAATTAGTATAGTCTCATTACATTACAGAATAGTCTTCAGAACATACTATGAGCATTATCAAAATAGTCAGATATCAGTCAGTTAAACTCAGAATAGTCTAGTATTTCAGTGTCTTTCAGGTGGGAGTAGAATTTACAACCTAGTGAGTATAGGGATGGAGGCTTCCCCGTTAGATAGGCAGAGTTGTTAGCAGTAGTCCCTATACTCCAGAACTACGTATCCAGCGTAGGATATGATGAGTCACCCGTCAGATTAGGTTTGACTATCTCCCAGGGGTTGACCATCAGTTCAGGCTTGATACTCTTAGTCCTTTAGATAATATATCAGTATAGTGGATCCATGAAGCCAGTGTTAGTACTCGTGGTGCGGTATTAACAACCTTCCAACTGGGGTTACAAGTTGAACCCTGATTAGCTTAGATTGGGGCATGTCGGTTAGATGATAGCTCCTAAGTCTCAATCCAATAATTAGACCAGTAATTCAGTCTCAGTGTTGTTTGACAAAAGCATATAGATATTAGTATTTCAGTTTACAGGCTTTTATTCAGTTTGTGTTAATGCTTGGTCATGCATCCCCAGTATTTATAGATTTTATGTACCTTTAGTATTTACAAGCTTCTATTCACACACAGTATTTACAGATGTTATATATTTCCAGTATCTACAGATTTCATGCTCTCTTTTTAGTACTGCATGCTTTACATGTATATTCAGATAATTTATAATTCCTATTCATGAAACCATGTATATTAGCCTACCTCATTTAGCATACCAGTTCATTCAAAGTACTGATTGCATACCTTTTCTTGTACTATGATGTATTATATCATAGGTTATGATGCCCAGTTCCCAGACCGTGCTTAGACATTTCAGACATCTCAGTAGTAGCAGTTAGGAGTCATCATATTTCAAGGACAGAGTATTTTTATTTCATATTTTTAGCCTAGTAGTTAGGCTAAGTTAGTTGGGGCCTATCCCATAACTCCCAGTCATCCAGTTTAGAGGCTTTCAGACATTAGAGTCAGTTATTCAGTATTCAGACTTCAGTTGACACTACAGTTAGTTATTCATTTTATTAAGATTCTAGTGTTTTTTAGACTTAGATAACTGGCCATGAATTCTTTTACGGGATCCAAGTCTAAAGAGGATCCACATGAATTCTTAGATATGGTTCAAAAGGTAACGGATACCATAGGGGTAACATCTAGTGAGAGTGCTGAGTTGGTTGCATATCAGTTACAGGATGTATCCCATACATGGTTTAAGAAGTGGAAGGTAGATAGGGGTATTGATGCAGGGCTTGTAGAGTGGGAAGAGTTTTCCATAGCTTTCTTAGACAGATTCTTCCCATGAGAGTTAAGAAAGGCCAAGGTGTTAGAATTTATTAACTTGAGAAAGGGAAACATGAGCGTGAAGGAGTATTCCCGCATGTTTACTCAGTTATATAGATATGCTCCTTATGTAGTAGCTAACAACAGGTCCAAGATACGTAAGTTTGTGTCTAGTGTATCTGACAGCATGGTCAAGGGGTGTAGGACCGCAATGTTGATTAGGGTGATGGACTTGTCTAGGCTGATAGTCTATGCTTAATAGATAGAGGAGTAGAATATCAAGGAAAGAGAGAGAGAAAATAAGAGATCTAGGATAGGTAGTTTTAATTTCATCCAACCAAGATCAAAAGGTGGTAACCATCCTTAATTTTATCAAAGGTCTTCAGCCCCAGCACCCTCGTCAGCCAGCGCCCCTATACCTAAATTCAAAAATGATAATAGGGATAGAGCACCAGGATCTAATTCCCAAGGTAGTATTAGCAGTGCCCATACGGACCCTCTATGTAAGAATTTTGTAGGAACCATTAAAGGGAGTGTAGAACAGGTAGTGATGTGTGCTTTGGGGGTGGAAAGCCAGGCCATCAGATTTGGGAGTGTCGGGTAGTTGCTAAAAAAGGTAGGGATTTACACTAACAGAGCTAGTCCTATTATTCGTTAGTTCCATCCGGTTGCCCAACTCATCAGGGTACCACTCCCATTGCTACCAGTGGTCAGCGTCCAAATAGAATATATTGCTCTTTAGTCCCACCAAGATTAGAAAAATTCTCCTAACGTAGTTTCTGGTATGTTGCAGGCCTTTTACTTATATGTTTATTCTTTACTAGACCCCAGAGCTTCTCTTTTTTTTATAACTCCATATATAGTTGTCAATTTTGGAGTCAGTCCCAAAACTCTAGCAAAGCCCTTTCTAGTGTCTACCCCAGTAGGTGTTTCCATTGTATCCAGACAGGTATACAGGAACTGTCCGGTCATAATATCTCAAAAAGTTACCTCAGTTGATCTCGTGGAGTTAGAGATGACAAATTTTGATGTCATTCTTGGCATGGATTAGTTTCACTCATTCTATGCCTCACTTGATTGTAGAAATAGAATAGTTAATTTTCAGTTCCCAAATGAACCATTCCTTGAATGGAGGGGTAGTACCATAACTCTTAGAGGTTAGTTGATTTCATACCTTAGAGAGAGAAAGATAATGTTGAATGGGTGTATTTACCATCTTGTTTGAGTCAAAGACTCAAATTCTAAAACTCAAACTCTTAAGTCAATTTTAGTAGTGAGGGAATTTCTAGATGTGTTCCCTAAAGATCTTCCCAGAGTTTCTGCCAAAAGGGAAATCAACTTCGGAATATACCTTCTCCCAGACACTCAACCATATCTATTCCTCCATATAGATTGGCTCCAGCAGAACTCAAGGAGTTAAAAGAATAGTTAAAGGATCTCCTAGATAAGGTATTCATTAGACCCAGCGTCTCCCCATGGGGCGTACCTATTCTATTTGTGCATAAGAGAGATGGTTCTCTCAGAATGTGCATAGACTACCGTCAGTTGAACAAATTCACAGTCAAGAATAGATATCCACTTCCTAGAATCAATGATTTGTTTGATCAACTTCAGGATGCTAACTACTTTTCAAAGATAGACCTCAGTTCAGGCTATCATCAACTTAGAGTCAGGGAATGTGACATTTCAAAAACAACTTTTTAAACTTGGTATGGTTACTTCAAATTTCTAGTCATGTCCTTTAGTATCATGAATGCCCCAGTAGCCTTTATGGAATTTATGAACCGAGTGTTCAAGCGGTACTTGGACATGTTAATCATAGTCTTTATTGATGACATTCTTGTTTACTCCTGTAGTGAAAATGATCATGCAGACCACCTCATAATTGTACTTCAGACTCTTAGAACTCATAAGTTGTTTTCCAAATTTAGTAAGATTGAATTTTGGCTAAGATCAGTAGCTTTTCTTAGCCATACTATTTTTGGCGATGTCATTAGAGTTGAGCCTCAAAAGACCGAAGTGGTGAAAAACTAGCCCAGACCCATTTCTTCGTCAGAGATCAGGAGTTTCTTGGGTTTGGCTGTCTATTACCATTGGTTTGTTGAAGGATTTTCTTCTATTTCATCCCCCATGTCCATATTGACACAAAAGAAAGTTAAGTTTCTGTGGTTAGATTCCTGCGAGAAGAGTTTTTAGGAGTTCAAGACCGACTCACCTCAGCCCCAGTTTTGACTCTACTAAATGGTTTAGATGGGTTTTTTTGTACTGTGATGCATCCATAGTAGGTTTGGGTTGTGTTCTCATGTAGAGAGGTAAGGTCATAGCCTATGCCTCCAGAAAATTTAAGCCCCATGAGAAGAATTACCCTACTCATGATCTGGATCTAGCAGTTGTGGTGTTTTCCTTAACGATTTAGAGGCATTACTTGTATGGGGTGCACGTAGATGTGTTCACTGACCATAAGATCCTGCAGAATGTGTTCTCTTAGAAAGATTTGAATCTATGTCAGAAAAGGTGGTTGGAGTTGTTAAAAGATTATGACATGAGTGTTCTATATCATCCGGGCAAGGCCAATGTAGTGGATGATGCTTTTAGTAGAGGTTTATGGGTAGTGTTTCTCATGTTGAGGATGGTAAGAGGAAGTTAGCTCAGGAAGTCCATCAGCTTGCCCGACTAGGTGTCTGCTTAGTCAATTTAGCAAAAGGTTGTGTTTGGGTGCAGAATAGTTCAGAATCCTCTCTAGTTTCTGAAGTGAAAGAAAAGTAAGATAGAGATCCCAGTCTAGTTAAGTTAAAAGAATCAGTCAGATATCATAAAGTGGAGGTTTTCTCCCAAGGGGGAGATGGTGTTTTGCATTGTCAAGGTAGATTGTGTGTGCCTGATGTAAAAGATTTGAGGTAATGAGTTCTTGTAAAAGCACATGGTGCACGTTACTCTATTTATCCAGGGGCCACTAAGATTTATCATGATTTGTGGGAGATATATTGGTGGAGTGGAATATAGAGGGATATTACAGAGTTTGTAGCTAAGTGCTCTACATACCAGCAAGTTAAGATTGAGAACTAGAAGCCTAGTGGGTCAATCCAGGAGTTTAGTATTCCCATGTGGAAATAGGAAGAAGTGAACATGGACTTTGTGATGGGACTGCCTCGTACTCATCATCAGCATAATTCTATTTGGGTTATCGTAGATAGGATGACCAAATCAGCTCATTTTTTGCCAGTCTATACCTCTTACTCAGCTGAGGACTATGCCATAATCTATCTCAAAGAGTTGGTTAGGTTGCATGGTGTTCCCTTATCAATTATCTCAGATAGAGGTACCTAGTTTACCTCTTACTTCTGGAAGGAATTCCAAAAGGGTCTTGGTACCCAAGTCCACCTCAGTACAACTTTCCACCCTCAGGCAGATGGTCAAGAAGAAAGGACCATTCAGACTCTTAAATATATGTTGAGAGCATCATATTTTATTTTAAAGGTAGTTGGGATGACCACTTGTCTTTGATCAAATTCACATACAATAATAACTATCATTCCAGTATTCAAATGGCTCTATTTAAAGCTCTCTATGGTGGGAGATGTAGTTCTATGATAGGTTAGTTTGAAGTGGGTGAGGCCGCGGTAGTAGGTCCTGACTTGGTGTTTGATGCCTTAGAGAAGGTTCAATTGATCAGGGAAAGACTTAGAGCAGCCCAGAGCCGACATAAATTGTATGTTTATATAAGGAGAAATGATATCGAGTTTGAGGTCGGTGATTTGGTGTACTTGAAAATCTCTCCCATAAAGGGAGTGAAAGGATGTGTCAAGAAAGGGAAACTCATTCCCCGATATATAGGTCCCTTCAAAATTCTTAGTCATTTCAAAATGGTAGCTTACGAGCTTGAGTTTCCTTCGGATCTAGCTTCAGTACACCCAGTGTTCCATATCTTATTGTTGAAGAAGTGTATTGGTGATCCATCTGTAGTTGTTCCCTTAGAAAGTGTAGATGTTCAGAACAGTCTTTCCTATGAGGAAGTTATAGTCGAAATTCTTCATCATCAAGTTTATAGACTAAGGAACAAGAGGTTCCACTAGTCAAAGTTCTTTGGCGAAATCAGTCCATTGAGGGAGCCACCTGGGAAGCAGAAACAGATATACAAATCAAGTATCCTCATCTTTTCTCCGTGAATTAAGATTCGGTTTAAGGTACTAATCTTCTTAAGATTTCTCTCTATCATGCTCAGTTTCAGTTGCACCTCATGTTCATATTAGTAGTGCATTTACAAATTAGTTCAGTCATGCATTCCATGCATTAGATATGTATATTCAGTGTGTAAGCTCAGTCCATCAGTTTTCCTCAACTTAACCAATCTCATTCGAGGACGAATGATCCCAAGGGGGAGATATTATAATACCCGGTATTTCCCTAGCATAAACTAAGTCCCAATACATGAGTATTCATATATAAAATTTTAAAAATACTCATTAATTTTCATTTTAGAGCCGACCATTGTGTAGGAAATTCAATTAGCTTTCCAACGATATACAATTTTCCCAAATTCGATAACCAGGTAAGAAGTTATGGAGATTTTAAGTTTCAATCGTTAAATACCATCATTTTGACCCTTAACGCGTTGCGGAGCCAGTCTAAATAACAATTGTCAGTTCCAGTGTGGTACCACAATGTTGGCGTATCGCGCCAAGGACCCAGTTCAAATTTGGCAATTTCCAGTGAGCCTCCACGATTATGGGTCATCGTGGAGGTAGCCAAAATGGGATTCCAGTGAAGGATCGATTTTACCGTGTTGCACCAACATCCAGTTTCCCAATTTCCCCTTTTCTAGTTGCTTAGCGCGATAGTGGCGCATCGTGCCAAGGCCAAAAATCCGGATATTCAGTTTCTAGCTTGCATTTTTAAATTCATTTAGGGGTATTTGGGTCTTTTTCCTAAGCCCTAAACTCGTCCTAAACACAAAATTTCACCCCTAATTGACTTAAATACTCATCATTATTCAATTCCTCTCAAATTAAAGATCCTCTTTTCAAGAACAAGAAACCCTAACTCTCAAATTCACGGCCAAATCTCAAGAACTCACCATCAATCCTTCCAGTTTCATTTATGCAGGTATGTTAGATATTCATCCGTGGGTTTCATTCACCCATGGTGTCCAAGTATACTATTTAAATTACAAAATTGTGATCTTTTCAAGTTATTCAATTTTAAATTATGGTTTAACCCATGATTCTCCATGAACTATGATTTTATACCATGTTTCAATGAAATTATTGTTGTTATTCAATTCTCCATGAACTCCAAGTGTTAACAATACCATTTTATCAAACCATGAACTCCAAGTGTTTGATAAAATGCCTACAAGAGTGATTGATTTAATAAAAACCTTCATGCTTCGTCTTCCAAGCTTTAGTGTCATTTTACTATTATTTTTTTTGAGTCCTGGGGTTATTGAATACCCAAAAACCATAGATGTTTACTTATTCTAGTCTCTGTACATTATAGAATAGTATTCAAAACATACTATGACCATTATCAGAATAGTAAGATATCAGCCAGTTAAATTTAGAACATTCTAGAATTTTAGTGTCTTTAAGTTGGGAGTACGATTTAACACCGAACGAGTGTAGGGATAGAGGCTTACCCGTCATATTAGTAGAGTCATTAGTAGAAATCCCTATACTCCAAAACTACATAGCCAGCATAGGATATGAGGAGTCACCCGTCAGATAAGGCTTAACTATCTCGCAGGGGACACCATCAGTTCGGGCTTGATACCCTTAGTCCTTTGGATAGTATATCAGTCTAGTGGATCCACGCAGCCAGTATTAGTACCCATGGTACGGTATTAATACCAGGTTAGACCTCGATTAGCTCAGATTGGGGCATGTCGATTAGATGATAGCTCCCACAGTCTTAGATCAATAATCAGACCAGTAATTAAATCTCAGTATTGTTTGACCAAAGAATACAGATATCAGTATTTATGTATTTAAGTTTATAGACTTTTATTCAGTTCATGTTATATGCCTGGTCATGCATCCTCAGTATTTACAGATTTTATGTACCTTCAATATTTACAGGCTTCCATGGATACACAGTATTTACACGATGTCACATATTTCCAGTACTCCATACTTTATATGTATATTCAGATAATTTATTATTCCTTTTCATGAAACCATGCATATCATCCTACCTCATAGGTTCTGAAGTTCAGTTCTCAGACCGCACTTAGACATTTCAGACATCTCAGCAGTAGCAGTGGTAAGTCCTTATATTTCGAAGATGGAGTATTTCTATTTCACGTTTTTAATCTAGTAGTAAGTTGGAGTTAGTTGGGGCCTATCCCATAAACTTCCAGCCATTTAGTTTAGAGTCTTTCAGACATTAGAGTTAGTTATTCAGTATTCAGACTTCAGTTGACACTACAATTAGTTATTCAGTTTATTTAGATTTTAGTGTTTTTATCAGACTCAGATAACTATGTTCTTCAGATTCATAATTTAGTTTTTAAAACCTTATGGAATATCAGTTATTCTTCCGTATTTATAATTATATTATTTAGTTCTCACAGCAGGTACTGGCTTATGGGTTAACATGTGGTCCCTCAGGACTGTAAGCATCGTGTGATGCCTAGGGTGTACTCTCGAGGCATTACACAGAAGTAGAGTAGGATAGTGTTTATCTGGATTTAGTAAATAGAGTTATGTATCTATTGAGATAGAAGGGTATTTTTATACTTTATGATAGCATGATTTACCAATTAAAATGTCTTTGAGTATGTCCAAGCTTTGGTAAGGATCAAGCCTAGGTAGTGACAAGAAAGATAGTAAAGCTTGTTAATGTTGAGTATGTCAGTAAAATTTTGAGTGGACTTGTGTTTCATGATTCCTATCATGTAGTTGTAAGTTAGTATAGTGCATGAAAAGTCATGGGTATATATATGTTAATAGTTAGAATCTAGGTTGGATTGTGGAAGATCAATCCAATAAATAGGAGAGTTTTGAATTCTAAAAGAAATAAAGGTGTGCCAAGGGTTTTGTGACACTCCTAAAGATTCTAAGTTAGTAAGTGTTTAAGTTATAGTATGATAACTATTAGGGCTAGAGAAAGTTAAGAATTGTATCTCAAAAGGAAGTACACGTATTGGGTTTTACACTTTCAAATTGTCTTCCGCGAGAGTTTAGTACTTATAAGTATATTTATACCTCAACCACTTTATTAAAGTGGTCCACATACTTAGAATAATGGCATAAATCTAAGAGGGAGATGATAGAACAAAAAATCAAGTCAAGTTTTGCGATTCTAGTAGTGATACTAATGAGTTCTAAAATAAGAAAGATACTTGACCCATTCTTATCTCAGCATATTTCGTATACTTTAGTCATTACAACACTCTATTGATGCCATTCATGTCAATACCACAAAAATAACTCATATTCATACAACTTATACAGAAGCATATTTGTTCTCAATTCTTAGTATAAGAAGTAATAGTTCACACAGTAGTACGAATCATACTCTATGATTCTATGAATACCAGTCTTATGTCATATAACTCATGACTTATGCACTCATGTTTTACAGTATGCTCAGTTCTAGGTGTTCGTGATACATCCTTAATGACTAGTGAGATAACATTACATTATTTATGATCTCAAAGATGATCTCTTTAATGTGTTTGTTCCTATTTCTTTACCCTTTAATCCCTAGTTGAGTGTCAAAGTTATGAAAATCCTTGAGTCAAGATTTCTTAGTATTCTTTTTATTGTAGACACTCATATTCTAGTTATTCAGTGACCCTTCTCATATTTTGATGGTGATGGTGATGACAGTTAAGTAATAGGCTTGAATGACTTGTTGATACACATGTGGATAATGACTTATGGTGTCTAGTAACTCTATGATCAAAACTTAAGGTTAATAGTTTATGGCAGCAAAAAGAAGTGTACCTTTGAGGGTGATAGCTCCAAGTGGATTAAGAATATAAATTTCAAATTTAAGACTTATGTATTCCTTTAGTCCTAGAGATTTGTATCGCCTAGTTAAGATGAAATAGAGTAAGATCATTTAGATAGACTATACTTCGACATAGTAGCCTTGAATAATGTACTTTGAAGAAAATTTAAAGTGAAACAATATAGAGCAGCGCAGCGAGATACTACAAACTGAGGTACGAATGTGGTTAAATAATATAATAGTACTATGTTTTCATGTACATTAAATATCCCCCAACACTTGAATGTTGAAAAATTCTACCTCTTAGCCATGAAAGAAACACACAATTATGGGAAGAAACCATGATAGTAAAAAGGGTCGTGGTTCAAAATTTTGTCTTGACTTGGACTGTAAGACTATAAACCAAGGTATGATCGTGGGAGAATTGCACTGAGTCATACCATTGTTTGTCTGATGAAGTCCAAAGAAGCCTCAGTTCCAGCATCTAACTTATGAGACTCACCCACGATCATAGATAGATCCCACAATCATGGGATGGTTTTTCTATTGCATTTAACATAATTTAAGAGTAAGAGTGTCTCATGGTCAAATCCATACCATTTACTTATTTATGAACTTAGATCAGCGAGAAATTCTTAGACCATGTTGAAATCTTAATTCATATATCTCACTTAAATCATGCCTAAAATTCTTTCCCCCTTAATACTATTGGAACCTCTGACAAGGTGTGTTGAAGGTAACATATATTTCTTTCTCAGTATAGTTCTACATATATGTTCATTCTAGGGATTCTTCACTATGAGTTATAAACTCTCATTATTAATGATTCCTCATAGCCATCAATTTAATTCAAAGATCAAATAGATAATTTTCTATAGTTTCCCATCCTTCCTTATAATACTCTCTCGGGTCCTTATTTTTGCCTATTCCTGTGTGATCTCTTATGAGCATTTTTACTACGTGTAAATACAATCAAGTCTTATTGTATGAGCTCATATGTGTTAGTATGCATTCATAAATTCATTTGATCTGAGGTGGATTTATGTACCTTAGTGTTGTTATCCAGGATTATTTAGCATTGTTTTGAGGTCTTATTGGGCGCTTAATGTGTTAAAAATGATATAATTGAGAATATAAGTGTTTAATTATGTGATTAAAATGTTTAAGGTGCCTTTCAAATAAGTTTGTACTTAATTTGGTCACTTAGAGTTTAAACGAGAAAACTAGTATTAGCAGCTTGAGCTATGTGTTGTTCTAGTTGATCACGATGGATTCTAATGTGCATAATGAGTTCCTAATGATATTATTGTGTATTTATGTTTTTAGAACTTGTTTATAGTGTTCAAAGTTCAATTTAATTAAGCCTAGAGTCAAAACACTAAGCTAAATATTAAGGGGACGACACTAGATCTTAGCTTGTGTTGATAGTTCATCGTTCTTGATATTGTGTTTTTTGAGCTCTAATCCTTACTGTTTGATGCAATAGGATACTTGGTGATTTTATTTTTATGATATATGTAAGATATACAATCTGTAAATCAAGTGAAAACAACACCACAAGGCATGGGATGGAAGACAAATGCACAAGGCAAAATGTAGACGTCAAATGAAATTTCGAGTGAGCCCTTGCAATGGAGGGGCGGCACGACCCCTAGTATATTGGAGTAACCACTATGTCTCGGACCATATTCCAGTGAAATAGATGATGCGTCATGACCCATACTCCCATGGAGTGAGTGGCGCATTGCGAACCTTATCCTACACACCACCAATACTTGAATCCTATAAGTAGGACACTTATACATATTATTAAACACTTCTGGACGTCTTTGGAGTTTTAAGAGGGGATTGAAAACACTCCAATTAGGGTTTTTCTCTATTTACTTTTGTTTGTTTAAGTATCATTTATCTTGATTATAGTTATGTCCGTTAGCGACTAAACACCCCTTTTTGAGATTAAGGCAAAGAACATGATTACTATTGTTTGAATTGATTTGGTTTTGATTTCATATAATATTTTGTTGTTTATTTATCCTTTTTATAACAATTTTAAGGATTTGTGACCCTTAGAATACACCTATTATCATGTTGTGAGCCCGAGAGGAGGAATAAGAGGATAGACCATAGGGGTAAATAGAGTAATTTTCTTATTATTTTATAAATAAGGGATTTGAATTAGCATCTAGGATACAAACATACCTATATGCCTTATTTGGTTCCCTACGTGATGAAATATAAGTGCGTTTAGCTTAGTTCTCATATCCTCTCTCAATGATGTAGTTGTGGGGCTAGGTTAGATGGTGATTAGAGGCTTGAGAGACCATGATCATAATATCATGCCCATAAATCAACAACTAAGATAAGTAGTCTAATCAATGTGGTTCAATAGCTTAGTATAATTATTCGTAGTGCTTTAAACTTGGGTTTTCATCCATTGATTGTCCAAAGTCTTTACCTTTCCACATTATTTTAGTATACTTTTAAATATAAACTCTCAAACTCTTTCGATTATGATTTCCCTAATTTAATCTCAATAGTTAAACTAGAATTGGATAGTTGTTTAACACATGTCTCTGAGGGGTGGATATTCGACTTTATTTAAGGCCGTTGCATGTGTGCTTGGGCGCAAAAATTTTTTGGCGTTGTTGCTGGAGACTTAGAAGTTGGAAACTATTTTTTCTTAGTTTTACTTTATAGATTTCTTTTGTGCTTTACACTTGGTGTTGATATTGAATTTGTAGGAAATAGGTTTATAGACTAATAAGCTGACAAGGTATTGGGCATTAGTTGAACCAAGCCCCGAACCTGAGAAATGCTTTCACCAATTGAGGAAAGAAGTAGTCCTTCTCTCCTATATCCCACAAATTTAAGAGGAACAAGACAATCCTACTCTCATGGCTGAAGATCAACCAACCCGCAGGATAATTCGTGAAATGGCAATCCCATTTCCAACGAAGTTGACCTCCCCTTTTAAAAAAAAGGCTGCTGGAGGTAACTTTGAGTTTAAATAGAACATGGTGCAGCTTTTGATTAGCAGTGGACAGTTTATAGGGCTTACACATAAATATCCACAAGTCCACCTTTGGAACTTCCTTGAGATGAGTGACACATTGATCCCACGGGTGTGTCAACTTACTATTTTAGGCTGACACTTTTCCTCTTTTCACTTTGGAGGTAGAAAAAAAGTGGTTGAACGCTGAGCTGGCAAGTTTAATGACAACCTGGGAGGACTTGGCCTGGAAATTCGTTATCCAATTCTTTCCATCTGGCAAGACTGCCAGACTGCATAGTGAGATTGTGATCTTTAAACAGAAGCCAGACGAGAACTTATATCATGCATGAGAGAGGTTAAAATCTTTTCTTTATGATTGTCCACATCATCAGCATTCCAATGATGTACTAGCTCACACTTTTGTTGAGGCACTTGATCTCAACACAAAAAAATTTCTAGATTCAGCTGTAAGTGGTCAAGCATTAGAATTGACGTATGATGAGCTATATACCTTATTGAATTGGATTGCACAAGTGAATCCTGAGTGGTATTCTGACTCAAAAAGTTATACAAAGAAGGTTATAGGTGTGTTGGAGATGGACCAATTTACCGCTATATCCTCTGAGAATGCTGCACTAGAAAATTAGTTTACTACTCAGCTCAGCAATATGAAATTGGGCATTACATCGCCTTCAAGAATAGTTAATGCAATTCAGCAGATAAATACTTGGTGCGAGGTATATGGGAACAGTGGTCATTCTGTGGGTATGTGTGCTACAAATCCTGAGTCAGTGATGTTTGTGGGTAATTCTCAAAGGCTGAATTATGGAAACACCTACAATCAGAAGTGGCAGACTCAACCACTAATTCTATCGTGGAACAACCAGCAGCAAAAAAATCAAACCACAATTTAAACTAGCAATATGGAAGAGATGTTGAAATAACTTTTACTGTCTCATGCATAGTTGGCGGTAGATATAAAGCGTCAGCAGGTTGCTACAAACATATTAGAGATGCAGGTTGGGCAAATATAGTAAGCACAAAATGCCAGGACACAAGGTTGTTTTCCAAGTAATACTGAACCTCCTAATCAAGTAATGGCCATTACTTTGAGGAGTGGCTCAATGAATAACCTCCAAAGAAAACTAAGGAGGTAGATATGGAGATAACTCCTACGCAGGTAGAAGACCAAGTTGCTGAAAATTCAAGAAAGTTTGAGTTCTCAAAAACAAAAGTTATTGAACAGGTAAAAGAGAGATCACCACCACTTTTCTCACAGAGGCTTAGAAAAGCAAAGGAGGATATGTTCTTTAAGAATTTCAATGTTCAGAGAACTTCACATTAATCTTTCTCTTTTATATGTTTTGTAGGGAATACCCAAGTACGCTAAGTACTTAAAGGATGTGGTCACTAATAAAGTTAAGCTACAGGATGTTGAGACACTAGCACTTACTAAGGAGAGTAGTTCTATGGTAATACAAAAGATTCCCCTCTCCTTGTTCAATACTTTGGGCTTAGGAAAGCCGAGAACGAGCTCTGTGTTACTCCAATTGGCAGACCACCCCATAGCCCGTCATAAGGAATCATAGAGAATGTTCTCATAAAGGTTGGTAAATTTATTATTACTGTTGATTTTATTTTTTTAAATATTCAGGCAAACAAAAGAGTACAAGTCATCTTGGGACGTCCATTCTTGGTGACGGGAGGAGCATTGATAGATGTGAGAGAGGGCATTCTCACAATGAGGTTGGATGATGAAGAGGCAGTTTTCAAAATGTACAAACCACTTAACACGCTATCCCACTATAAATATTTGTGCATGATTACAGTGATTGAAAGAGATAAGTATGAGGCCATGGAGTTTATTCTACCAAAGACCTCTTTACATTTCCTCATTAAGTAGCCCAAGCCATAAATACCCTAACCTAAAATAATGCAGATTGATGATCTTGAAAAGGCTATTATTGAGAGAGTTGTTGACCTTGAGAGTTCACACTCAAGAGGTAAGAAATGAATAAGGAGATGGCCTCCAAGTAGGAGAAATAAGATGAAGGAAAATGGATGAGTCAAAGATTGGGTCATACCTCTACACTAAATCAGGCGCTGCTTGGGAGGCAACCCAAGTTAAGGTATTTTTATTTTGTACTATTTTTAGTTCTTACTTTACTAGTTTTTGTTTTTTGGGTCCTAGGTTGATGGGAAGTCTGAGTAATGGAAAACCTAAGCTAAGGAGCACGATAAAGACTAAGTGTGGGGTCCCTGTACCCCCTTTATGTAGAAAGTTGCCACTATCTAGGCCTATAGGCCCCAGGGAGTATTTCTATCTCTACTTTCAAAGTATACTTTGGAGACAAAGTACATTCTTAAGTGTGGGGTGGGGAAATTCCCATATTTCTAGGAGTAATTTTAAATTTTTTGTGTTAGGAATAAGTGAGATATTCTTATTGGTGCTATTTGTAACTGCATGATACAAATGTGTTGGTTGAAAAAAGCATATTGATTGTGTGAATTGCTACATTTGAGACTCTTAGGTTCATGATTATGACTCATGTACTTGTTGTCTTAATGTTGAATTCTATGATTGTTTGCTTGAAAGTCTATGATGATCCTAGTTGAGTTAAGCATGTTCCATGCATGCGTGAGGGTTTTGTACATTACGTGTTGCACTTGTTGTATAGAACTTTCCTGGTGTGTATGCAAAGCAAAATAAAAAGTATGGGTTTAGGAGATGATATAGGAATTTCTTTGATAGACATAGGTCATACCCTATTTTACTTACCCTTATGCATAATCCTAGTTAACCCCATTGAACCTTTAGTTTATTATTTGTTAGCCTCATATGTAGCCTAATCCCTTTCTCTGATTGACCTTAATTTGATCCAATGCTCCTAATAACTTTAGTGTAAAATTAGTTGAGTTAAGGATTTTGAAAAAGTAGGAGAAAGGTAAAAGTGATGCCCCAAAGTAATAGTTATTGGTGTGTACAATGGATATGTTGTTGTTGGGAGTTAGAGAAATTTGTGCTAAGTAAATTTCCCATTTTTTGCCCAATTATGTTACAATGAACCTACGCTGGACTTGGTCCTCTTCGAACATTGTGCACCTCAATTAAGGAAAATCGCTTAAGTTTAGGGTGGCTATCATAGGGATGCGTAACATGAAACGGGTGTGAAAAAGGTTAAAATTGAATCATGCACAAATAGAAAATACTCCCTCCATAGCATATGTGACTGAGCTTAATGAGATGGAGAAAACAAAAGAAAGAGGTAGACAAATGTGGTGTAAATATGTTGTTAAAGGCGAATTGATGAGAAAGTATGATGTATTAAAGAACTTAGGGAAGATAGTCACTATTACTGGCCAGAATAGGGACTACATGTCCCTTAGCCTACATTACAACCCATAAAGACCTACTTGATCCTAAAATTTAACATTATAATATTAGTTGAGTACTACACTAAGGTAAAGCCTATGGTTCATCATGTGTAACTTGTGAATTCCTTGTGAGAGTGAATGTAATTTAATTCTTGTACCTATTTTGCTATAAATTACATTTATGTGAGTGATTATGAGTAACTCTCTTGTGGTGAGGGCATATGTTTGATGATAGTTAGGTGATTTGTAGGATGTCTATGACTAAGCAATATGTATGAATTTTCCAACTAAGTGAGTCAATTCTTTAGGCTATGATGTTTTGGAGTAGTATTCTTGAACTTTCAATTGTGTACATAACATGCTTAGTGTAGAAACTTGCATTCTGTGTAGTAATTGTAGTTCTATATTGAGTGTATTACTTGTAGTATAAGTTTAGGTTCACCTCAGCTTATGATGCATAGAGTAAAGAGTTGTTCAAGGACGATCAAGGCTTTAAGTGTGGGGTGATGATCTGAGGTGGATTTATGTACCTTAGTTTTGTTATCCGGGATTATTTAGCTTTGTTTTGAGGAATTTTTGTGTTGTTAATGTGTTAACAGTGATATAATTGAGAATATAAATTTTTAAGTATGTGATTACAATGTTTAAGATTCCTTTCAAACAAGTTTGTACTTAATTTGTTCACGTAGAGTTTAAACGAGAAAACTAGTGTTAATAGCTTGAGCTAGGTGTTGTTCTAGCTGATTACGATGGATTCTAATGTGCATAATGAGTTTATAAGGTTATTATTGTGTAATTATGTTTGGAAAAACTGGTTTATAGTATTCAAAGTTCCATTGAATTAACCCTAGAGTCAAAACACTAGGCTAAAAATTAAGGGGACGACACTAGTTCTTAGCTTGTGCTTATAGTTCATCGTTCTTGATATTGTGTTTTTAAAGCTCTAATCCGTGGTATTTGATGCAATAATATTCTTGGTGATTTGATTTTTATGATATATGTAGGATCTACAATCTGGAAATCAAGAGGAAACAACACCATAAGGCTTGGGATGGAAGACAAATGCATAAGGCAAAGTGTAGACGTCAGATGCAATTTAGTAAGCCCTTGCAATGTAGGGGAGGTGAAACCCCTATTATAGTGGAGTAACAACTGCATAGTGACCCATATTCTAGTGAAATAGGTGGCACATCGTGACCCCTACTCCCAAGGAGTGAGTGGCGTGTGGAGACCTTTATCCCACATACAGAAAAAAAACTTGAATCCTATAAATACTACACTTGTACACTTTGTTAAACACTTTTATACGTCTTTGGATCTTGGAGAGGGGCTTGAAAACACTTAACTTGGGGTTTTTGTATCTTTACTTTAGCTTTTTTATGGATTTTATCATTTACTCATTTATCTTGATTACAGTTATGTCTGTTAGCTGCTAAATGCCCCATTTCTGGGTTAAGGCCAAGAACATGAGTTCTATTGTTTGAATTGATTTTTTTTTATTTCTTATCATATTTGGTTATTTATTTATCCTTGTTATAACTATTTTAATGATTTGAGACCCTTAGAATACACCTATTGTTCTGTTGTGACCTGAGAGGAGAAACAAGAGGATAGAATGTGGGGGTAAATAGAGTAAGGTTCTTATTCTTTTATAAAATAAGGGATTTGAATCAGCATCTTGGATAGAGATATACCTAGAAACCTTATTTGGTTTACTACGGGATGAAATATAAGTGCATTTAGCATAGTTTTCACATCTCCGCTCAATGATGTAGTTGTGGGGATAATTTATATAGGTGATTAGAGGCTTGAGAGACCATGATCATAATATCAACCCCGTGAATCAACAACCAAGATAAGTAGTCTAATTAATGAGTTTAAATAGCTTAGTATGATTGTATGATTGTTCGTAGTGCTTTAACCACGGGTTTTCATCCATTGATTATCCAAAGTCTTTACCTTTCTGCATTATTATAGTTTTCTTTTAAATATAAACTCTCAAACTCTTTTGATTACTATTGCACTAATTTAATCTCAATAGTTAAACTAGAATTGGATAGTTGCTTAACATACGTCTATGAGGGATCAATATTCAGTTTTATTTAAGGCCACTGTATTACTTGGATAGACCACGGACACTTTCGTGTGTGCTTGGGCTCAACATCATTCCAATCCATGTTTCAATTGGAGACTCAGTTATCATATCAATATTCATATTTCAAAACTCAGTATTGGGATTGGATCTCTTTCATAAACTTTTTTTCATAGTTGGTCTTCATTTAGGGACGAATGACCCCAAGGGGGAGACATTTTAACACCCCAAATATTTGAGTAAAGATTATAACCCTACATCAAATAAATGTAGAATAAAATATCATGTTTTGATTGTATAATATGTTATTTAGACATGTATTAAGTCCACAAGTAACTCCTAGCATATGACCAAGTCAAAACCTCTCTTACAGATTTATTTCTTGAGAAGAATCTTGCTATAGTCAATGTCAAATGAGAATAACTCCTATATTATGAAGTATTTATGATATAAAGACCCACCTAATTATATTATTTAAATTATCATTCCAAAGAATCCAATTTCACCTTAATTCGATATCAGAGTAAAAAGTTATGGTATTTTACTAAAGAACTTTCAAGCTGTCAAATTTGACGACCCAAACCATGACCAGGAATCCACAATTGTGGTTAGATTCCATGATCATGGAATATGCTCGTATGATCAAACTCAGAGTCTTGAAAAAGTCCCCTAGAACCATGATTCAGTACCACGATCATGGTTGGTTACAAGATTGTAGAAAGGTCCATTTGGCGTCCAAAATTAGATTTTTCTGAAATATTTTTAGAGGTCTATTCCAGTCTTTTATAACCTTTTAACCTCCTAAATATTGTTTAGGTACTTTCTAAATCTCTAAATGAATTGTTTTTAAACAAGGATTTTAAGGGCATTGGGATGCCTAAGTGGAGTCATAGTATCAATCACCAAGCCTATGCGGTGAAACTAACATTTTTGTGCTACTGAGAAAAAGAATTTACAACTTGTGATAAGCACTTCAAGTGATTATGAAAGGCAAACTAGTCAGAAAATTAATAAAGAAAAAAGTTCTTTCTTTGTATTTCACAAAACTACATGAACAATTCTTACAATAGGTTATGACTGAAGAAATTTGCGCACATGTAACTGAAAAGATGAAAATAGTAGAAGCAGCTGGAGAATGGGATAAGGCCTGGTAGACTTTGGCATCTAATGGGAAGTTCTATAGCGAGTGCATGGAACTTAGTGAGGAAGGAAAAGGAAAAACAAGACTTATTTTATAATATTAGGATCAAAAGATTACCATTCAAGATATCCTTTTTTGATGTGGAGAGTGTGCAAGAAAAGATCCCTATTGAGGAGGTGTTAATGAAAATAAAGTTGATGGAAACTGTAACTTGTTGTCGTTGCAGTAATTCAGAAGTTGAAAACTTTGAACATTTATTTTATTGGTGTCAAGATACAAAAGATATTCGGCATAGATTAGCAATGGCAGCTGGAATCAATGGGTTATTTTCATAACTGAAAACACCATATATAAATGGTGGCAACTAGATGGTGCTCAGAAATTGTCATGACCCGAACCCAAGCCTGGCTGTGATGGGTATCTAAAGACCACGGTAGCACAATAATAATAATGAATGTTGGAAGACAACCAAAATACCTATATATATAGTAAGGATAGATAGATAAATGAAATGAAAATAAAGAGTCAAAACGACATCCAACCCATACTTGTCCACAAGAGACTCTAAAATAAAAAATATCAACTAAGTCGGGACATGCCCCCAACTATGACCAAAAAAAATCCAAAATGAAATGCTAACAATACTAAAAACAATAAAGAAACTAGGGAGATGATAGGGAAAAACAATAAAGAAACTAGGGAAATGATAGAGCCTTCTGAAAAATTGAGGCTCACCACTTCACAGCAGATCTACAGGAGTATCAAATCACCTTACATTGTATAAGAGTAACAAAACACCTTTCAATCCCTACACCATGAAATAATATAGCGTCCAGGGACGGTTAGAGGAATAAGCACTGGAATGTAACTCAAGGAAAGTGATTAAATAATGTCAATGCCAAAACTAGTCAAAATCCATATGCACCACATACATATATATATATAGGATGCCAGGATAGGGACAAGGGTCATGACCATGAGAGTTTAAACAATTAACCTGAAATATGTATCTCACTCTGTCCTTAAAGCACATATGGCCTATATAGGTTCAGTTCCCCTACTGAAAGGGACCAATGCCTGTTAACCGCGCAAACTAAGGAATTTTAAGGAAGGGCTAAAGACACCAAGGCTCGATCCATTCCAAAATAAAATGTATGAACCAAGACACGATCATATAGACCCCCACACTAGAAAATATTTTTTCCAGTGTTAGTCCCCACTAGGACTACACCTTCATAGTGAGCTACACAATTCCCTTTAAGCCTAAATTAAAATAGTTTGCACATAATCCAAACCATTAACCTAGGATTATTATATTAGGGCATTTACCACATGGTATCATCATACCATTATGCATGCAAGCTTATATAAGTATGTCATTCCAATCAATGTAACCAGAAGACTCCTAAGTTCCAATTAAAATCAAAAACCATGGCCACTAAGGGCCTTTCAAATCCATTTTAACCAATTTTCAATTAATGCAATATGTTCAAAAATAGATTAAACTATGCAAATTATACATATTCAAAACTAAGTTTACAATGTGGGTTGAGGTTAATGACATAACCAAGCCAATAAGTAATCAATTTAGGGAAACCTTTGTTCCCTATTCCAATTCCCATGACAATGTACCCATTTAGTCCAGAAACCATATATTTAAAGCATAAATCATCAATTTAAAACATGGGAAAAGTAATTCAAGTGATACCAATCAAAACCCCTCAACCCAATTTCAAACCCATCAATTCAAACCTCATGGATAATGAGTAAACAAATGCCACAAAGAAAAATTAAAGTTTGGGAATGAGATACATGCCTGAAATACATAAAGAATTGAAGACAATTTGAAGTTTTGAGCCCGGATGATAATCCACTTTAAGACCCTTGAATGTTCTTGGGTTTTGAGATTCAGAGAAAAAGAGAATGATTTGGTCATTAAAAACTAAATGGAATGGGGTTATTTTATGTTTAAAGGTTGTACAAGGGGTATAAAGAACAAAAGTACCTCACCCAAGTAAATAAAATAAAAGTTAGCAAAATTAAAACAACAACATGGCACACCATTATCACAGAGGGTAGTCTTTGTACCATGCTTATATCACAGAGGATAACCTCCATAGAATGCAAATATCATGGACAATTCTGCCTCAGGGTCCCAAAATGACCCCAAATCACTTCATAAATTCCCAAATTTTCCCAAATTACCCTTTTAGCATCATTAAACATAATTCAAGTAAAAAATTACATTAGGAATGCGAGAGGGTCAAAAATAAAATAGTTAATGTTTTACGGGGTTATACATTATCCCCCTTAGCATAATTCATTCTCGAATGATGAGCTAGGACAATTTTAGCACGAGAATAACAAAAATACACTAGATTAAAATGATACACTCAGAAAAGGAATGGAATTCATACCTCAAGAACTTACATCTATCATGAGGAATAAGAGAGAGTACTTGGACATCATATCTTCCTCATTTTCCCATGTAGCTTCTTCTACCTTTTGATTTCTCCAAAAGAACTTTCACTGAAGCTACATCCTTTGTCCTCAATCTGCAAACTTGCTTATCCAATATTTCAATCAAGACTTTCTCATAAGACAATGAATCTGCGACACCAACATCCTCATTAGGCACTATCAAAGAAGGATCACCCACATACTTTTTCAGCATAGACATATGAAAATAGGATGAATTGAGGCCAAACTAGCAGGTAACTCTAACTCCTAAGCGACATTCCCAACTCTCCTCATAATCTGATACGGAGAAATATAATGCGGACTGATCTTTCTCTTCTTCCTAAGTCTCATGACTCCTTTCATAAAAGATAACTTTAAGAATACCCAATCACTAACTTCAACTCCAACTCCCGTCATCTCACATTCGTATAAGACTTTTGGCCACTCTGAGAAGTCTTAAGTCTTTCTATAATAACTTTTACCTTTTCCATATCTTGCTGAACCAAGTCAGGACCAAACAACCTAGTCTCACCTACCTAAAACCACCAAATTGAAGACCTGTACCTTCTACCATAAAGAGCCTCAAAAGGTGCCATTTGAATACTAGAATGATAATTATTATTATACGCAAACTTAATATGAGAAAAATGGTAAACCCAACTTCCCTTAAAATTAATAACTCAGGCCCTCAGCATATCCCCAAAAGTTTGAATAGTCTATTTTGTTTGTCCATTCGTTTAACGGTGCAAAGCAGTGCTAAGGTTCACCTAAGTACCCAAACCATTCAAAAATAAACACCAGAAGTAAGAAGATAACTGCGTACCTCAGTTTGAAATTATGTACATTGATGCTCCATGAAACTTTACTATTTCTTGAATGAATAACATAAAGTAATCCTCTCGTAAGTAGTTCTCATAGTCAAGAAGTTAGTAGATTTACTTATCCTATCCAGAATGATCCAAATGAAATCATATTGATTATAAGTCCACGGAAAACATGTAACAAAATCCATATTAATCATTTCCCACTTCCATATGGATAACTCTATCTCTTGATACATGTCACCAGGCCTCAAATATTCAACCTTGTATTGTTGACAAGCCATATACTTAGATACAAAGTTTTTCACAACCCTCTTTATATTGTTCCTCTAATAGATTTTTTTCATGTCATGATACATCTTAGTCGAACCAGGATCCATTATATCTCTAGACTCGTAAGCCTCAATCAAAATCCTTTCTCACAGGCCATCAACATCTGGAACACAAAATATCTCTTGGTACCTAAAGATGTCGTCTCCCCTAATGTTGAAAGCCTTAACTTTTTGTTGACCAACATCATCCTTAATATGCATAAGTATGGGATCCAAAGCCTATTTCTCCTTCACCTCAGCTCTAAGAGATGATTTGACCACTTCTTGAACAATCACTACCCCATCCTCAATATCTATGAAATGAATCCCAAGTTATCCAACCTGTGAATATACTCCACCAACCCTCTTTTCTACTCATATACATGAGATAAGCACCCTATAGATAGCTTGCTAAGAGCATCAGCAACCACATTAGCTTTACATGGATGTTAGTGCAAGCTCATGTCATAATCCTTGAGCAATTCAAGCTACCTCATTTGCCTGAGATTCAATTCCTTCTGTGCAAACACATACTACAAGCTCTTATGGTCTAGATAGATGTCTAAATATATCCCATACAAATAATTGATCCAAAACTCTCACTTCAAAAAATTTTCTTACAATTTATGATCCTTAAGATTCTGTAACACAATTTGGAGGTGATTGGCATGATCCTCCCTACTCTTAGAGTGCACCAACTTCCCATTAATGAAAACTATCACAAACAAGTCCAAAAACTATCTGAACACCCGATCCATTAGATCCATAAAAGCAGCTAGAATGTTAGTTTACCCAAATAATATAACCAGGAGCTCATAATGCCCATATCGGGTTCAAAAAAGTCTAGGGAATATCAACCTGCTTAATTTTCAACTGAATATAGCCCAAAAAAGATCAATCTTAGAGAAATATCAACACGTAGAAGCTGGTAAAAAATCATCAATCCTATGAAGAGGATACTTATTCTTCATCATAACCTTATTTAGCTGATGATAATCTATACACATCCAAAGATAACCATCTTTATTCCCCACGAAAGGAATGAGAGCATGCCATAGAGAAACACTAAGGAAAATAAACCCTTTATCAAGAAGATATTTTAATTGTTCCTTTAGCTTCTTTAGCTCAGTCGAAGCCATCCTCTAAGGAGGAATAAAAATAAGATGGGTATTTGGTAGAAGATCAATCCAAAAATTTATTTCTCTATCGGGAGGAATTCTAGGAAGATCATCGGGAAACACTTAAGGAAGTTCATTAACCACAGGGATAGATTTCAAAGAAGAACTTTCAGAATTAAAATCCTTAACCCAATCTAGATTATACAAAGACCCTTTACAAATCAACTTTTGAGCTCTAAGATAGGAAATAAACCTCTTTTTAGGTACTAAGAGACTCCCCTCCAATTTAATTACTGGTTCATTAGGAAAATGAAAACTAACCTTTTGGTTCCTATAATCTAGAGAACCATAACATGAATGTAGCCAATCTATACCCAGGATAACATCAAAATCCACCATATCAAGTTCTACCGAATCCACCAGCATCTCCATATTAAGAATATAGACCATACGACCCCTATAGATTTCTAGCAACTACAAATCACCCACCAGAGTAGACATAGAAAAAGGGTCAAAAATATCTTTAGGACCAAAAACAAAGTGTACAACCATATAAAGAGTCACATAAGATAGGGTAGAACCAAGATCAACTAAATAATAAACATCATGAGAGAAGAGCTGCAATACACTAGTGAAAAGATGAGGGGATGACTCAGATTCCTGACATGTATCTAGTGCATAGAGATGATCTCGGCTACTGGCTATAACACCCTATATTTTTGTGCTAGAATTCTAACTATTATTCCTACATGTATAATATCTAATACAAATGATTCCCATGTGGATATATGTTTAATGATCATTATACTAGTGTGTGAAGTGATGTCTAGGTGAAAAATATTCATAAGAAGCATTTAGAACAAAGTTGAGCTAAGAACCTTTGATTTGTTCAAAGTTTGGTATTTAATTCTACAAGGGTCTAATTTGAACATGCATAACTTTTTATATACCTAGAAATTTTTTTCTCAAAACCCACCAAATTGAATAAAATTGAGTTATCTTTCCAACGATATAAATTTTGCCTTAATCTGATACCCGAGTAAAAAGTTATGGCATATTTTGTGTAAAATAGTAAGTCGACGCAATAGAGATGCGACACGTTGATGTCCCCAATGTGATACAGAGCTATTTCACATGTTGTTTCAGTTCCTAAAGGGTCTAGGGTAACTTTGGTCCCATCAGGATGAGACCTAGATGTTTACCACCAAAAATCATTACGTACTCCCTTACTCCAAGGAAATTAGTTAAAATGGATGAAAGAACTCCATCACCAAGCACTGGAGGTGGATTTAATGTTATCTCAAACAAGAAAGAGAAAGGAGTGAACTTACTCTTGATAGCTGGACAAGGATTTAAGCTATTTCAACCAGGGTATGGTGTTTATCACCCACAGCGGAAGCAACTCAAAGCGCGAATTCACAAAGGTGAACATGGAGGAGGAGATGGAAGTGTACTAAAATTGGAGCTGAAATCAACTTAAATTAGAAACCCTACTCCCCTTTTATTATTTTATTTTTTGGATTAGGTCAACATATTTGGGCTGGTCCAATTGATATGTTGGATACTTTTTTGTATTTACATGGATGGGTTGGTCCATTCTTCGTGGATTGAGTTAAAGTAACAATAAAATTTTAAATTAAACCAAAAAAAATCAATTCCCCTTACCCAAAACTATTCATAACACATAATTTCAGCCTCCAAAAGTATTAGATACATTATTATTCATCCTTTCTCTCCAAGAAAACCCTAGCCCCCTTAAGAACACCAAGAAATTCATCAAATTTTCTTCAAGAAAAGCAAGAACCCAAGCTTCCTAACTCAAGAACTTCAAGAAGAAGCTTCAAGAACACCATTAGATATTCAAAGTTCAAGCATTTACATTCAATTAATCAAATAAGGTATGTGGGTTATGAACAAGGATACTCCTTTAATCCTTGTGCCCAAAACTAGTTTTTAAAGACGAATTTACATGAATTGAAATTAGGGTTCATACCCAAAGTATCTTGTTTTGAGTTTTGAATTTATAAAGTGATTGTAGTACGAAAGTCCATATTTGTTTTGATTTAAAGAATTCTCTTTTATGATTTGAACACCATGAGTATGATTTGAGACATTGATTACAGATTTCCAACTGAGTTTGAGAATGATATTGTGATTTCATTATCTTGATATTGTAGAAGTATTTCAAAAAGTATATTGAGCATTATGTTTTTCTATGAATTTGCATGAGTTTAAAGCTATAAAACCCCTTAAAATTCTAGTCATTTCAGTCCTATATAGCATGCCAAAAGAGGTCCTAGACTTAGAAAATTTTAGTCTAGTGTCAAGACTTAGAAGCATTTTTAGCCTTCAAAATTGGAGGATCTTATTTTCGATCTTTTCGACCTTAGTATATTGATGTTCAAGTTAATTCATGTTAGGGTCACATGTAGGTCATCTCAGGTGAGTTTTAGATTTTTTGGGCTAGCGTAAGTGAGAGTTTAGATGTCCAAAATAGAAAGGGGTCATGATAGGGACGCGCCGCAAGGGCCAGCTAACCCAGGCTCAGGGTTGTGCCGGAGGGATGCTTGACCCGACCAGGGGTCACTTCGCAAGGGTTGCTTGACTTAATCAGGGGTCACAACGCGATGAGGATCCCATCTAGCATTCTTTTATCTGTGTTTGTGGGGGCAAATGGGTTATTTTCCCCTTACATTATTCAGTATTTAAATGAAATTTGATATCCTAAATGGAAAAATTCATTCTTTATTCACAAAACCCTCTCAAGAAAGAAACCCTAGTTCATCAAGCTCAAGATAAAGTTCTAAGAAATCCCTAAAAATTTTCAAAAATTTCATCATTCAGGTATGTTAGGTGTTCTTCCTCGGGTTTTGTTCCACCCTTGGAGTTCAAGAACCCTTTTTAAAACTACAAGTTTAATGGTTCATGATTTACATGTGCAATTTGGGTTGTATTCATGTTTGTGTTATTTTATCGGTTTCAATTCAAAATTTAATTATATGTTTCATGATCATAATATAGCATGTATGTTGATTGATATAATTTCCATATCAAAACCCTTGAATTTGCAAGATTACATGTTGAAGTTTTGATGCCCTATTTGTTATTCTTCATATATCACAATCATGTTTTCCAAGTGTTTGATAGAATGTCCATGTGCATTGAATAGTATAATCATGACATATTAGCAAGTGTTCTCATTTATGTTCAAGTTATAACTTCAAAGTGTGTGACTAAATGGCTCAATGAATGAATTGTGAACAATTGACTATTGCTACGCTTTCAAGATTTGTCATGCTTTGTTATTGATGCTATTGAGTCCTGGGGGTATTTATTACCCAAAGTCTAGCTGATTACTTAGTTGCAGTAGAATTAGAATAGACCCAGTAAAGGTCAAGAACAAGTAGTTCTCATTCAGTAACAAAACTCAGTGAACTCATTCTAGTTCAGTCAGTTAACGCGATCTATGTCAGTTAAGTAAAACTTAGTACAATCTATTAATCAGTGTCTATTTAGTTGGGAGTAGGATTTAGCACCAAGCTAACCCAGGGATGAGGGCATTCCTGCCAGCAAAGGGTTTGACCCTTAGTAGCAGTCCCTACATTAAAGAACTATGTTGTTAGCATAGGGTAAGATGTTCTCCTAATAGACTAGGGTTGGCACAACTATATATACAATTCATGAGTCTTCCTGCCATATTACGGTTGACACAACATTGTTTTTATCCCTTGGAAAGGTGCTAACACCCTTCCAACTGGGGTCACAGGTTGGACCCCAACTCAGTTTATAATCGGGATATGTTGGTTAAATGAACGCTCCCACAGGTACAGTTTTAGTCGTAGTATTTAGTAAAGAACTCAGATAGTTATACAAAACCATGGCTATCAGTTATTTAGCCATTAGAATTGAGTACTTCAGTATCAGTCAAATCTATAAGTTATCAGAATTCAGTTATTGATGTTACGGCTTTTAACGTAATATTTTAGGCCTTTTTGTTAGGATAATTGTGAGTTTTCAAGCAACGATTATCGTATTTAACATGGTGTTTTAGTATTTTCAGGATAAGAACTGAGTATAAAGAATAACATAAATAAACTGGACAAAACAAAGAAAAAATAATCAACGACGGCTCAGGCGATGACCCGTCGACCTTGCGACAAACTGTTAGCCTAAACTATCGCTAGGAAATAGAATGTAGGACCAGTGAAAGTCATTTGATGTTCAAGGAGATAGACCATCAGTATTGCAATGAATTGTAGGCCTAAACCATCGCCAGTAAATAGAATGCAGGACCACTGGGAGTCATGCAACGGACCAGGCGATATACCGCTGGTATTACAATGAACTGTCACCTTACCCATCGCCCAGAAGAAGAACATAGACTCACTGGATCTCCAAAAATGGTCTAGGCAATGGACCATCACCTCAGCGCTGAACTATCCCTTGACCCGTCGAGCATGAAGCGGCAACTCTGAGTTTGAATTTTAAAATCCCAGTTCTGGAAACATATAAATACCAAGTATTAGCATTTATTCCACATCTTTTTGAAATTAGATTCATACCTTCTCCTCTATTGAGAACTGTGTAACTTTTTTCATTGAGATTTGTAGCTAAAAGTTGAGATTTCATTATTATATTTTCTATTGAAGATTGAAGAACAACAATTGTGACTTTTGTAAGAAAATTTTGAATTAATTTATGAATATTATAAGGGTTGCTTCTCTTTCTATGATGGAAATCTGTGGTTAAGCTTCCATAACAAGGATTATGGGAGCCTTGATGTGAAAAGCTGATTTGGGTTGTGAATCTAGCAGATTCCCATGATTAATAGATATTGTATAAACTCTTCTTCACTTTAATGACTTTTCTTGGTTGCAAACATGAGGAGTTAGACCAAGAACAACACTTGTTCGAATAGAAAAGTGTTTGTTGAGAAAAGCAAGAGTTTACACAAATCTAAATGCTTTAACCTTTGGATATAGGGTAGATGCCTTAACTGGATCAACCCATGTGAGAACATAGTTGAATAAATAGTATGTTCCTTCAGTTTGAAAGAATTAAGGGATAAGTTACTTATTTTAGGTTGAGAAATTAATGGGTAAACCATAGAACTCATCTAATCTTGCAATTAAAATTATTTATTGGGAATCCAAAATAGTTCACAACCCTAGCTTCTTAAGCATCTTGGTAACCATAACTCTAGTTTGATTTCTCTTATTGAATTACTATTTGCAATACAATCGATATTTGGTTTACTCTCTGTGACAATCATTTAAATACAAATTCGCAAATCAAATCCCCCTTTATTCTGGAGCCTTCGATCAACAGTCTAATAATAACCACAATACTTAGTGAACACAGTATTCCCAAGGAGATTTGATAGCCAACCCAGTTGGGTTCTATATTTGATAGAGATCACTTAATCTCTCGTAATATAGGTGTAATTTATGCGTATCAAATTTTTAGCACCGTTTCTGGGGAATACGATTGTCAATTAAGTTTGTGTTTTTTAATTGACCTTTGGTCAAGTTTCCCAAATTTTACTTTTGTTTGTTTTTTTTACTCTGTGTAGGCTATTTATTATGTATTCCAAGTACAAGGAGATTAGGGGCATCATTATTTCCAATACATCCAGAACCACAGTTAATTGGCAGAATAGCAGACCCCTAAGATGCTGAAAAACTAGTCGCTCTGGCTGGAGCTCAACTAAATCAGTAGAATGACGTCCAATAGGCGCGTCATCCTAATACTGATAATCATGATTTGGGGGATGATGATTTTCTAGTTCCTGTTAACCCAAGGCGCATAGAGAATGTGGCTGCACTAATGAAATGGAATGTAAACAAAAATTGCCCCTTTAGGGAACGATAAAAACGTCAACCAGTGTAGTTTAATCTAAATGATGATGAAGATAGAATGGATAGAGTAGGTTTAACTGGACCTATCATTCCTCTACCTCTAGTACCAGGAGCTAAATTTAATATTACCAGTACGATGATTCAACTCCTTCATTTTAAAGGGTTGTTTGGTGGTCTTCCTGGAGATGATCCAAATATGTATTTGGTGAATTTTGTCACCATTTGAAAGTCTTTTTATAATTTGGGAGTGGGTCAGAATGCTATCCGTCTGTGATTGTTTCGATTGTCTCTGTCTGGAGAGGCGACACTAAGGCTAAATGAACTGACTCTCAACTCTATAACCAACTGGAGGAATTTAAAAGAGGCTTTCCTAGAAAGGTTCTTTCAACTCTCCAGAAGGGTACAGTTAAGGGATGAAATAAGTAACTTTTGATAGCTTCCCACTGAAGATCTTCATGAGACCTGGGGGAGGTTAAAAAAGAAGCTAATGCAATGCCCGAACCATAATATAACGAATATTCATTTGATAGAGACTCTTTATTGGGCTTTGAACTCTATCACAAAGCCAGTCATGGATAATGTTGTAGGAGGCTCATTTGTTGAACTTATTATGCCAGAGGCCTCGGAGATTCTTGATCGGATGAGCAAACAGAGAAGAGCTTGGCATACCAGGGATTCTGTGGTAGCAAGCCCTAATGTGTCTAGTAGTATAACTGCAGAGCAATGCAAGAAGAAGGAAGAACGTGACCAAGATGTGGCACATTTAAAGACATAGATGGATTTGCTGACTAAGCATTTATTGTCTGGAAAAATAGAGAAGGTGAAAGCTGTTGGATACCGGGGAAGAGATGATTCTAATTCGGAAGAAGAGGTGAACTATATAAATAATTAGGGGGTTTTCAAGGCAATATCCATGGAAATCAAGGTCAGAACTATTACGACAAAGCTGGTTACAAGGATAGAGATCAAGGGAACTGAAAGAGAAAAAATTATAGGAGTGGACTATATGTACCTCCTGGAAGCAGAGATAATGTTACAACTAGCTCTGGAAAGATGTCCATGGAGGACATGATTGAGGAATTATTAAAGAGAGTTGAGACTACTAACTCTGAGGAGACTACTATGAGGAGTGATTTTTCTTCCATGAGCCAGTTGGTAAACTCACACTCAAGTTCTATCAAATAGTTAGAGAAGAAAATGAGACAACTCTCAGCAGCATTAAATCATAAAAAGAGTGGAACATTGCCAAGTGAAACAATTCAGAATCCTCGAAATGATGGCTTCTGCATGAAAATTACCACACGGAGTGGTAAGGTTTTACCAGGCCCTTCTGTGCGAAAAGCTGTGATTGTAGATGATATTAAGCATAAAGAAACTTATCCAGTGGAGTCTGAGAAACTAGACAAAGTTATTGATAATACACCATCCAACCGTCAGCAGGTTGATGAGTTGGAGAAGAGTAAGGGAAAAGAGACTGAAGTGGTGGTTAATACGCTCCTAAAACCACCTCCTCCACTTACCCATTAGTTGAAAAAGAAGGCCGACAACACAAAGTTTGACAAGTTTATGGCCATCCTTAAGCAGTTGACAATCAACTTGTAATTGGTAGAGGCATTGGAGAAAATTCTTAGGTACGCAAAGTTCACGAAAGACCTTGTTACAAAGAAGCAGAAAATTAGTTATGAGATGGTGGACAATATCCATCATTGTGGTGCTATTTCCACAAGGTCGTTTGTGCAAAAGAAGGTAGACCCGGGATCATTTACTATCCCCTGCACTATTGGGCCTATTGAGTTTGCAAAAGCTCTATGTGATTTGGGAGCTAGTATAAATTTGATGCCACTTGCTGTGTATAAGAAACTGGGTTTGGGGGATCGTACTCCCACGAACATGAGATTAGTTATGGCAAACAGGTCTGTGAAACGGCCTAAGGGGATTTTATATGACGTATTAGTGAAGGTCGCCAGTTTCATATTTCCAACTAATTTTGTCATTATTGATTATGAGATGGACTTTGAGGTGCCCATAATCTTGGGTAGACCTTTTCACGCAACCGAGAGTGTACTTATTGATCTAAAGACAAATGAGCTACTATTCAGGCTGAATAATGAAGTAGTTCAATTCGTTGTATGCCAGTCCATGAAACAACATAAACATATGAGTGTATTTTCTATTGTGGATGTTTATTATGAGGAGGAGCAAGAATTACATATAGAAGAAAAAATTGTTTTGGAGACTTTAGTTGTTGTATTAATGAATTTTGTTCAAGACGGTATTGAAGATTATGAGGAGACTGTGTGTTCCTTGATAGGCATGGGTTCTTATTCTTATGCACCCAAGAAGCTGGATTGGACTTGAAAAATTATCCCAGTCCACCAGTAAAGCCATCTATTGAAGAGCCACCCACTTTGGAGATGAAAGGGTTGCTTGGTCATTTGAGGTATGTGTTCCTGGGCAGCGGGATTACACTACCTATTATTATTGCGGATGACTTAGGTGAACAATAGGTAGAATCCCTTATTTCTGTTCTTAAGAGATATAAGAGGGCTATTGGTTGGACGATTGCAGACATTATCAATATTTCTAATGGTATATGCATATATAAAATCCAACTAGAGGAGGATTATGTCATGACTATTGAGTATCAGTGCTATATTAACCCACCTATGCAAGAGGGGGTGAAGAAAGAAATTATCAAGTGGATAGATGCAGAAGTGGTATACCCCATCTTAGAGAGTAAGTGGGTAAGTCCTGTTCAGTGCATTTCTAAGTAAGGGGGCATGACAGTGGTGGATAATGAGAAGAACGAGTTTATTCCACTCATTCCTATTACTGGAAGAATGGTGTGTATGGATTATAAAAAACTCAACTCGTGGACATTGAAGGACTACTTCCCAATGCCTTTCATGGATTAGATGCTTGATCGGTTGGCCGAAAGAGGTTGGTATTGTTTCTTGGATGGTTATTTTGGTTACAATCAGATTTCTATAGCTCTGGAGGATCAGGAGAAAATGACATTAACCTGTTCATGTGGTACTTTTGTATTTAAGCGGATGCTGTTTGGATTGAGTAATGCACCCGCTACCTTTCAATGGTGCATGATGTCTATTTTCTCAGATATGGTTGAAGACACCTTGGAAGTGTTCATGGATGATTTTTTTGTGGTAGGAGATTCGTTTGAGCTATGTTTGATGAACCTGGGTAGGGCCTTGCAGTGGTGTGAGGAGTTCAATCTTGTGCTTAATTAGGAGAAATTCCACTTCATGGTGAAGGAGGGAATCATTCTCAGACACAAAATTTCAGCAAAGGGGATTGAAGTTGATCGAGCCAAAATTGAGGTTATAGAGAAGCTTCCACCTCCTATTTCAGTGAAGGGGGTGTGTAGTTTCCTTGGTCATGCTAGCTTCTATAGGAGGTTTATAAAGGACTTTTCAAAGATTGCAAACCCCTTTTGCAAACTTTTGGAGAAGGAAGTTAAATTCTTCTTTGATGATGATTTCTTAAAGGCATTTGAATGCCTTAAAGGGAATATGGTTGATGCTCTTATTATTGTTGCACTGGATTGGTCAAAATTGTTTGAGATCATGTGTGATACAAGTGGTGTTGCCCTTGAAACTGTGATGGGACAAAAGAAAGACAAATTGTTTCATCCAATCTATTATGCCAAAAAAGTGCTGAATGGAGCTCAACAGAACTACACAGTCATAGAATAGGAATTTCTTGCTATAGTCTATGGTTTTGAGAAGTTTTGGGTTTATTTTTTAGGAACCAAGGTGGTGGTCCACACTGACCATGCATCCATGAGATATTTGATAGCGAAAAAGGATGCAAAACCAAGATTGATCAGATGGGTGCTACTACTTCAAGAATTTGACTTTGAAGTCAAAGGTAGAAAGGGTTGCGAAAACCAAGTTGCGGATCATCTGTACAGGCTGGAGAGTGAACAAGCAATTAGAGATTAATTTGAGATCAGTGATGCATTTCTAGATGAGGAAATCTTGGATGCTGTTATGGAGAAAATACCTTGGTATGCTGATTTAAAAAATTATGTGGTGAGCGAGGTGATACTAGAGAATCTTTATTTTCATCAAAGGAAAAATTTTATCCATGATGTAACTCATTACTTCTGGGATGAGCTGTGCCTTTTTCAGTGATATGCGGATGGTTTTATTAGACGGTGCATCCCAGAAGTAGATCTGTTGATTATACTGGAAGCGAGTCATGCTTCCCCAGTTGGAGGTCACTATGAGAGTGATCAGACTACAAGGAAAGTGCTTCAGAGTGGCTACTATTGGCTCTCTTTGTTCAAAGATGCCTACGAGTTCGTGAAGAGGTGTGACCAATGTCAAAGGTAAGGGTCCATCTCAAAGAACAATGAGATGCCAATGTCTAAAATACTGGAGGTAGAATTATTTGATGTTTGGGCCATTGATTTCATGGGCCCTTCGTGAGCTCATTTGGGATGAAGTACATATTAGTAGACATTGACTACGTGTCATAATGGGTTGAGGCAGTGGCTCTAGCAGATAATGAAGGGAAGAGAGTTATTTCATTTTTGAGGAAAAACAATTTCTCTCGCTTCGGGGTACCACGTACCATTATCAATGATGGAGGATCACACTTTTGCAACAAAATGTTCAGAGCTACCTTGGTAAAATATGGAGTTAAGCAGCAAAAGGTGGCTACACTATACCACCCACAAATCAGTGGGCAGGCAGAAATCTCTAATCGGGAAATCAAAGCTATCCTTACCAAGACAATAAATGCTAGTAGGAAGGATTGGTCTTGGAAGATGGACGATGCCTTATGGGCATATCAAACGGTTTTCAAGACACCTATTGGCATGTCGCCATACCAATTGGCTTATGGCAAGACGTGCTATTTGCCGATTGAGCTAGAGCATAAAGTGTTGTGGGAACTAAAACGACTTAACTTGAATTGGAATGAGGCAGTGAATATGAGACTGGGGCAGCTAAATAAGATGGACGAGTTCTGTCATGGAGCTTATGATGGGGATGATCTATAAAAGGAAAGAATGAAGAAGTACCACGACTGCAGTATTGAAAAGCGAGATTTCTAAAGAGTCAAGTCTACTCATCTGGAGTAGTGGAACTTGAAACTAAAGATGGAAGTGTCTTCAAAGTCAACAGGCAACGAGTCAAACTATACATCAGTCTAATAGACTCGATAAAAAGTATTAATACTATCCATCTCGATGAAGTATGAGTAATCGAGATAGCTGAGTCATGCCGTGATGATAAACCAGGCGCTAATGGGAGGAAAACTAAGGTGTGTTGTTTTATAGAATGAGCTGAAGTTATTTTGGTGTTTGTTTTGTACAAGCTGAAGGGTTTGTGTAAGAGTGTAAGTCTAACAGTGTAGGAAAAAAGAAGTTGAGAACGTTTGGGGTGACCGATGGGTAACCCGATGGATGATCAGTGACTCGATGGACAATTGGTGACTCGATAGACCATCGTGGTAACTGTCGCAACAAAGTCCAGAAACCAAATTACTAGAAGAGTAGAGACGGGTTTACCGATGGACCATCGCACATGTGATGGACCTTCGCTTCAACCATCGCCAGTATGACTCCAGGTAAGTTCACTGGAAAAGAATGATGGGATTGACCGACAGAATGTCGCACAAGCAACGGACCATCGCTTGAACTGTTGCATGAAACCCTATTTTAGTGGGTCGGGTCAAATTAATTTAAATAGCCAAATTTTTTATACTTATCTGATTCAAACGTGTTTAAATGATAATTTGAAGCGGTTAAGTAACTCCCAAACTATTCAACACACCTGAGCTCTTTGATTCTCTCTTATAACTCCCTATCTCCCCTTTCCCAACTATTTAATGTCCATTTCTCCTTTTTATTTATTCATTACAAGCCAGCTAAGTTCTTTTCACTAAAAGAAATAATCATCTGCTGTTTAGAGTTCATTGTGCAAAGTTAGAGATGTGACCCAGTACTGCAATAACAAGGTATGAATTTCCTTTCACTCCTTATTTTTCTTCAACATGATGAGCAATAACATAGGTGAATACAATCAAGTGAACCAATTCTCTTATACTTTTGGTAATGTGTGGTAATGATTTGAGTTGAAACCTAGCATAGACTGTCCTGGGGAAGTCTGAGTAACCCATTGACCAAAAATGGCAAAATATGGTGATGTATTATCGATAATTATTCCATAAAAATCATCCTTAAATAAAGTGTATGCAAGGTGTTCGACAAAATGACAAAATGAGGCCTGAATTTGAAAAATACAGGCGATGGCTTAAGCGACAGATTGTATGACACCCGACGATCCATCACCTGAAGTCGTCATAACTTTCTCAGAAATGTGATTACTGGAATGACCCCGACGGTTGGGGTCGATAGACAGTCACAGACCCGATGGACAGTCGCCCTATCCGTTGCTGGTTGGAATATTTTTTTCTTCTAATTTGAGTTTCCAAGCTGATAAATACTGCACTTTTAGGTACTATGGACAATAAATTACCACCAACTAGGGGTAGGGGTAGAAGCCAAAGCGCCAGGAAAGGGCCATCCCAAAGTTCGGATGCACCAACACGCAACACCCAGTTTAATTATCAGGTGATTTCTTTATCCTCCCAGTCTGAAGAGGACAGTGAAAGCAGCAACAATAGTAGCTCAAGTTTGATACTATTTAAGGAAGGGGTTGAAGTATCTAACCCTACCCAATGAGAGGCTCCAGAACAGGAGGACCCAAATATGGTTCGCCGTAAGGACACGCAACTAGGGGAGGATATCAGATGGTAGGTCGAGGGGCCTCGGGAGCATTTCTACAAAGGGCTCGCACCAACAGATTGGTTAGAGCAAAGAGACCTATTTTTTAGGAGTATCAATTTGTGACAACAACCTTGCATGAGTACCCAAAACTTGAGTGCCGATTCAATGAATATGAGTTGGAGTGGATGAGCAGGCCACTCGAATTTTATCAACTAAACTTGGTACCTGAGTTTTTTCCCAATTACTTGGTGTTGTTGGAAAAGAACCATCCCACAGGTGCGTCAGCTGCCGAGATGAACAAGCTGGATACAGTTCATGTTCGCGGAATTGATATAGATATCTCAAAGCGCACATTGAACAAATTCTTGTTCGAGCCTTAATACCAGCTACCGGGTGCAATCCCAGAATTTGAACATCAACTGTTCACAGAAAAGATAGAAAGTCCATGGCTGGATAGAGTATTGACAGACGAAGGAGAGCCTACGTGGTTGCACAACCCACGTGAACGGATATCTAAGTCGTCCCTAAGCTTTAGGGACAAGTTCAGGTGGGCAATTGTGAGATTGAGGTTGATACCGACAGAAGGTGACGATCGCTTCAAGCGATCACTAGAGCTATAATCATTGTTGCATTGATCAAGGGATTAATAGTAGATTTTGGCCACCTTATTTCTAATAAGCTGTTTTTCTAAGCTCACAAGACCATGAATGCTCTTCCATTTCCATGTCTTATCATTGAGTTGTATAAGCAAGCAATTGTTTCTTTGATTAGTTGACTTGATAATGAGGTTCAGCAAGTGCATAGGAAGGATATTGAAAAGACAAGGGATCACTTGAAGTTTGATATGAGAGTCAACAGATCTCAGCAAACTTAGTCGGCGCCAATTCCTAAATTATTTGAGGTTCCTTCAGGTATTCCATTGCCTCTTGCTACGTACATGCCTCCTACTACCTCTGGAGGTTTAGATTCGATGCCCATGGGTGGGACTACAGATTCTGCATCAGTTCTGCCCTAATATTCATAATACAGGCTAAACCAGGAGAACTTTACAAAGGTATTCTGGGCACAAAAAAGGATTGAAAAATAGTTATCTATATGGGGGTAGATTTCAAACCCCTTGTTAAAAGAATTGTAGAGAAACTGATACATCCTTTCAGGAATATCAAGCTAAGAATGGACAACATTGAGGAGTAAATCAACAAGATGTTGGATGCTATGTTTATTCTAGATTTTGCAAAATTGATTGAGGAGTTTAGACAAATCCAAGAAGATATAGACAGGATGAATCAGCAGGCAGAGCAGGCCATATTTAATCCAGTCCAGATTGTAAGTGATGAAGATGAAGGTTTTGTTGATTTAATGGGGTGATCGATCAAAGATAAGGTTAAGAAGGTAGTGGAGACCGATGAAAAATCTGCATAAAAAGCTGCTAAAAGAAAGAGACTCAAACCCATGTCACCATAGGATCAAGAAAAATATGAGATGAAGAAAATAGAAAGAAAATCAAGGAAAGATGAGGATAGAAGAAGGAAAAGAGCAGAGGATGAAGTAGCTGGAGTATCTACCAGTTCTGCCCCAGTTAGGAGGCAAGCTGTAGACCCGACCAAAGATGTTGTACCTCTGATTCTGGAGAATGATATTGTGAGAACTCCCACCACCATGGGGGTCAACATTGCACCTAGTGAGGACACTGTAGCCTCACTGCACTTCACAGATGCCTTAGGTGAATAAGAGGCACTACAAGTATTTCCCATCCTTTGTACTAAATTATATGCATTGAGGACAAAACATTATTTTTTGTGGGGGTGGGATGATCTTTTACCATAGAGGGTTGTGCTACCAATATTCTTAACCCTACCATGTGCTATCTAGGAGAATCGGCATGTCTAGGATTTTGTCACAAGTCTAGGTTTAATTTCAGATTTGTATTTTTATTGTTTTTAAATCTTGTTATGTTGCTGATGTTGGTCCATGAAATAAAAGTGTTGTTTATGTTAGTATCTTATTGTAAAAATGGATAATGAATGATATTGGTATCAAGCTATTACTATGTCCATTTGACTGTTTACTTTTGTCTCCTAGGATATGTTATCAACTATTAGTGAATCCGTAGTTGGCATTAATTTGTAAATTCACATGTTTGTAAATTCACATGACATGTGATGCACATCATAAGAATAATATAATGAGTGTGACTCAGTGTGTGTGAGAGTATTTTGTATTAGTTCTTACATAGTATAATGCCTAGAACTTGCCTGGTTCAATTAATGTTGTTCTGTAGTTGATGGGATGTGAAGTGATGGTAGGACACCTTGTGCTTTTAGTCCACTTAGCCAAAAATTAACCCCATAAAAAATAATTTTCCATGTTTGAACCTTTCTTTGATCCTTTGTAAATCTTTTTTCATCACCAAGTATTCTAGTTAACTCTCTTTCATCTGTTGACTCCTAGCTCTGTCCTTGGCCTAGAAATGGGCAATGTATACCTAAACTTAGGTAAAAAACCTAAGTTGAGGGTGGATATTGTGGGGATATTAAATGCTTAATGGACAGTTGGTCTAGACTTTGAATTAGAGCATTTGGCCCTAGTCTACTTAAGATAATGTACACCTTGACTTATGGCATAAAACTAAGTTGAGGGTGGCCGATGTTTGTTTGTATATAAAAAAAAGGGAAAAAGGTGTTTACTGTCGTAAAGCATAAATGAATGAGAAAAAGGTAAGTGATCTAGCAAAGTAATGGCCTTGGTAAGAAAAATTTGAAGGCAAAGAGAGTTAAAGCCTAGTTCTTAGTCACTTTTACCCAAAAATTCTTTCTTGACCTAGCTATTTACCTCATTACTAACTTAGGAAAGACCTTCTTGATCTTGGTACTCAACTATAAGATGGGCGTTGGATGATAAAGGTAAGCCTATGGGTACATGTGCTATGTTAGTAGCTTCTTTGATGAGCGAGAGAGTTTTGATTTGTGTCCAAAAAATATTCTGAGTGGTGGATCTCCTTGACTATGACGGAAACCTGAATTACACTTAATTTGGCTAATTTCTGTAGATTCTTGTATCCATGTTTGTATAGATAAATTGAATTGGAAACAATGCCGGTTATGGACTCTGACATGTTAAACCATATGATTTGGATAACAAGTGAATGGTTGTGTGAAAAGTTGTTCAGTAGCAAATGTTTGTCATTATGTTGTTCATATTTATAATTTGGTGCTGAGTTGCTTGAGGATAAGCAATTGCCTTAAGTTGAGGGTGTTGATGTTACGGCTTTTGACGTAATATTTTTGGCCTTTTTTGTAGGATAATTGTGTGTTTTCAATCAACGGTTGTCGTATTTAACATGGTGTTTTAGTGTTTTCAGGATAAGAACTGAGTATGAAGAATAACTTGGGTAAACTGGACAAAACAAAGAAAAAATAATCAGCGATGGCTCAGGAGATGGCCCGTCGACCTTGCGATGAGCCGTCGGCCTAAACCATTGCCAGGAAACAAAATGCAAGACCACTGGAAGTCATACGATGGTCCACGCGATTGACCGTCGGTATTACAATGAACCGTCAGCCTATACTATTGCCAGGATATAGAATGCAGAACCACTGGAAGTCATACGATGGACCGGGCAATGTACCGTCGGTATTGCGACGAACCATCACCCTACCTATCGCCCAGAAGTATAACATAGACTCATTGGAGCTCCAGAGTCATTCTAGGCGACAGAACATCGCCTCAGCAATGAACCGTCTCTCGACCCGTCGAGCATGAAGTGGCAACTCGGAGTTTGAATTCTAAAATCCCAGTTCTAGAAACATATAAATACCAAGTATTAGGGTTTTTACGTATCATTTTGACATTAGTTTCATACTTTCTCCTCCGTTAAGAACTGTGTAACTCCTTTAGTTGACATCTGTAGCTAGAAGTTGAGATTTTATTATTATATTTTCTATTGAATATTGAAGAACAACAATTGTGACTTTTGTAAGTAAATTCTGAATTAATTTATGAATATTACAAGGGTTGATTCTCTTTCTATGATGGAAATGTGTGGCTAAGCTTCCATAACTAGGGTTATGGGAGCCTTGATGTGAAAAGCTTATTTGGGTTGTGAATCTAGCAGATTCCCATGATTAATTGATATTGCATAAACTCTTCTTCACTTTAATGACTTTTCTTGGTTGCAAACTTGAAGAGTGAGCCCAAGAACAACACTTGTTCGAATAGAAAAGTTTTTGTTGGAAAAAACAAGGGTTTACACAAATCTAAAGGCTTTAACCTTTGGATATAGGGTAGATGCCTTAACCGGGTCAACCCATGTGAGAACATAGTTGAATAATTAGTATGTTCCTTAAGTTTGAAAGAATTAAGGGATAAGTTACTCATTTTAGGTTGAGAAACTAATGGGTAAACCATAAAACTCATCTAATCTTGTAATTAAAATTGTTTATTGGGAATCAAAAATAGTTCACAACCCTAGCTGCTTAAGCATCTTGGTAACCATAACTCTAGTTTGATTTATCTTATTGAATTACTATTTTCAATACAATCGATATTTGGTTTACTCTTTGTGACAAGCATTTAAATACAAATTTAGAAATCAAATCCCCCTTTATTCTGGAGCCTTCGATCAACAGTCTAATAATAACCATAATACTTAGTGAACAAGTGTTCCCTATGGGATTCGACACCCAACCCAGTTGGGTTCTATATTTGACAGCGACCACTTACTCTCTCATAAGAGAGGTCTAATTTGGGCATATTAGTTATATGCACAAGTATTGCATATTCAGTATGTTCAGTAGTTATAGTTTTGCATGTACTCTTATTTAGTTACTTTATGATCATTCAGTCAGTTATCATCTCATACATATGAACCCATGTGTATCAACCTACCTCACTTAGCATACTAGTAAATTTCATGTACTGACGCATACTCTTTCTTTGTGCTATGATGTCTCATATCATTGTTTCAGACGATCAGGGTCCAGACCGTACTTAGCAGCTCTGACTATCAATAGCAGATACAGTGGTGAGTCCTCATATTTTGAGGATAGAGTTAATTTATCTCAGTATTCCACTTAGTTCCGTAGATGGAGTTAGTTAGGGACTTATCCCATCAACTTTATATTCAGACAGTTAGAGGCTTTCAGATTAGCAAAGACAGATATCCAATTTTTTAGATATTATTATTAGTACATTCAGTTATTATTTTATTATTTTAAGAACCTTATGACATTTTTAGTTATACTTTTCAAATGATTTTCAGTATTATTATTCTATGCTCATAGAAGGTACCAGTCATGGGTTAACTTCTAATTCTTCGGGGTCAAAAGCATCGTGTAGTGTCCAGGGTATAGACTCGGGACATTAAAAATGTGGTATTAGAGCCTAACATTCAACAGAGTCCTAGGGAGTTTTAAAGCCATATGAAGTAGAATCTTGTGCATGGCTGTGTAGCGTGCCACACTTATGGATAAGAGGCTATGAGGCATTTTTTGGAAAGGTTCCCTTCTTTGAGTATTCATGTCGTACGAGTGAGCATGATCTCAAGTTAAAATCTCTGTCTAATCCAATTTTCCCTTTTATTTACAGAATATGCCTCCTAAAAAAATTAATAGAAGAAGAATTAGAAACCATCCAGCACCTCCGCCCGTCCAAGCAGATCCTCTAGATGACCATGTCCCTCATACAAAATTTAGAGCAACTTTCACCGCTCTAGTTCATTTTGCAGTAGCCTAGAATGAATGCCCAACTGTTGTTTAGGATAATCCAGTTTTCTATACTGCTGCAGCTAGAATTTGGTACTTAACCCGAATGAATCCTCCTTCATTTTCAGGGTCTAAGTCTAAAGAGGATCCATAGGAATTCCTTGACATAGTGCAAAAGGTAACATATATTATGGAGGTAAAAACTAGTGAGAGTGTTAATTTATCTACATATCTCTTATGGTATCTATATTATACATTGGTTAAGCAGTGAAAGGAAAATAGGGTCGCAGATCCAGGGCCTATAGAATATGACGAGTTTGCTACTACCTTTCTAGATAGATTTTTCCTATCGGAATTAAGAGAGACCAAGGTTTTAGAATTTATTAACCTGAAGTAGGGCAGCATGACAGTGAAGGTGTATTCTCTCAAGTTTACTCAGTTATTCGGATATGCTCCTTATGTGGTAGCAAATAGAAGATCTAAGATAAGTAAGTTTATGTCTGGTGTGTCTGACAGTGTAATCAAGAAGTATAAGACCATAATGTTGATTAAGAAGATGGACTTAGCTAGGTTGATGGTCCATGCTCAACAGATAGAGAAGTAGAAGACTAAAGAGAAAGAGAGGGAGAGCAATAGGGCTAGAACACGTAGCTTCAACTTCATTCAGCCTAAGTCAGAGGGTGTAATCATTCTCAGTTCCGCCCAAAATCTTTAGTTCTGGCTCCTTCCTCAGCCTATACTCTAGTTCCTAAGTTCAAAATTAGTAATAATGATAGGGCGTCAGGCTCTAAATCTCAGGGTAGCGTTACCAGTGCCCGAATAAATGCTCTTTGTCAGAAGTGTGGCAGAAACCATCAGGGTTTCTATAGAGCTAGAAGTGATCTGTGTTTTAAGTATGGCAAGCCAGGCCATAGTATCAGAGAGTGTCCTTAGGTGGGTTCACAGAGTCATCATAATTATCCCCCAGCTCAGTCAAGTCTCCTATCTCAACAGGGTTCCACTTCCAGTGTCACCAGTGGGCAATGCCTAAATAGGCTCTATGCACTTCAGTCCTGATAGGATCAGGAATGTTCTCTTGATGTGGTCACTGGTACATTACAAGTTTACCATTTACATGTTTATGCTTTGTTACATCCAGGAGATTCTTTATCCTTTGCAACTTCTTATATAGCTGTTGACTTTAGAGTCAGTCTCGAAATCCAAGCAAGGCCCTTTTTAGTCTTTACCCTAGTTGGTAAGTCTATCATAGTTCGATAGGTATACAGGAACTGTCCGGTTATGGTATCTCAGAAAGTCACTTCAGCAGACTTAGTAGAGTTAGAGATGACAAATTTTGACATCATTCTCTGCATGGATTGGCTCCATTCATGCTATGCTTTAGTTGACTGCAGAAACAGAGTTATCTATTTTTAGTTCCCAAATGAACCTATCTAAGAATGGAGGGGTAGTACTTTAGCACTAAGAGGTCAGATTATTACAGACCTTAGAGAGAGAAAAATAATATCCAAGGGGTGTGTCTATTATCTCATTTGAGTTTAAGAATTTAGTTTCGAGACTCTTAATCTTGAGTCAGTTCCATTAGAAAGTGTATTTCAAAATATGTTTCCCAAAGATCCTTCCCCCTAAAAAGGCAATTGACTTTAGAATAGACCTTCTTCCTGATACTAAGCCCGTCTCTATTTCTCCATATAGAATGGCTCCAACCGAACTTAAAGAGTTAAAGGAACGGTTGAAAGATCTCTTAGATAAGGGATTCATCAAGCCTAGTGTCTCCTCGTGGGGCACACCAGTTCAATTCATGCAAAAAAAGTTGGTTCTCCCAGAATGTGTATTGACTACCGTAAGTTAAAAAAAGTCACAATCAAGAACAAGTATCATCTTTCCAGAATCAATGACTTTTTTGACCAACTTCAGGGTGCCATTTACTTCTCTAAGATAGACCACAGATTAGGCTATCATCAGCTCAGAGTTAGAGAATGTGACATTCCAAAATTAACTTTTGGAACTCGCTATGGTCACTTTGAATTTCTTGTCATGTCATTTGGTCTTACCAATGCCCCAACAACTTTCATGGACTTGATGAACAGAGTGTTCAAGAAGTACTTAGACATGTTTGTCATAGTTTTCATAGATGACATTCTTGTCTACTCCCACAGAAACATGATCACATGAACCATTTTAGAATAGTATTGCAGACCCTCAGAGCCCATTAATTGTTCGCCAAATTGAGTAAATGTGAATTTTTCCTAAGGTCAGTAGCTTTTCTTGGTCATATAGTATCAGATGATAGCATTAGAGTTGATCCTCTAAAGACTGAAGTAGTGAGAAACTGGCCTAGACCTATCTCTCCATCAGATATTAGGAGTTTATTGGGTTTGGCTGGATATTACGGATATTTTGTTAAAGGATTTTCATCTATTGTATCCCCCATGTCCAGATTGACTCAGAAGAAAGTCAAATTCTAGTGGTTAGATTCTTTTGAGAAGGGTTTTCAAGACTTGAAAACTCAACTTACTACAACCCCGGTTTTGACTTTACTCGACGGTTTAGATGGATTTGTTATGTATTGTGGTTCTTCCAGAGTTGGTTTGGGGTATGTTTTGATAAAGAATGGTAAGGTTGTGGCCTATGCCTCTAGATATCTTAAGACCCATGAAAAGAATTATCCCACCCATGATCTAGAGTTGACAGTTGTTGTATTTTTCCTTAAAGATTTAGAGACACTATTTGTATAGGGTGCATGTTGATGTGTTGACAAACCACAAAACCCTACAGTATGTGTTTTCTTAGAAAAAATTAAACCTGCATCAGAGGAAGTGGTTAGAGTTGTTGAAAGATTATGATATGAGTATTTTGTATCATTCGGGAAAGGACAATGTAGTGGCAGATGCTATCAGTAGATTTTTCAGGGGTAGTGTTTCTCACATTGAGGATGGTAATAAAAAGTTAGTTCAGGAAGTTCATTATCTTTCTAGGCTACGTTGTCGATTGGTTAATTTAGCTAAGGGTAGTGTTTGGATGTAGAATAGTTCAGAATCATCTTTAGTTTTTGATCTAAACTAAAAGTAGGATAGAGATCCCAGTTTAGTTAAACTGAAAAATTCAATCATAGATCAGAAAGTAGAGGTTTTCTCCCAAGCGGAGATGGTGTGTTGCGTTGCTAGGGTAGATTATGTATGCTATAGATAGATGGTGTGAGGCAGCAGATTCTTGCAGAAGCATAGGGTGCACGTTACTCGATTCATCTAGGGGCCACTAAGATGTACCACAACTTGTGGGAAGTCTATTGGTGGTGCGGGATAAAGAGAAACATTGCAGAGTTTGTGGCTAAGTGCTCTATATGTCAGGAGGTGAAGATTGAGCACAAAAAGCCTAGTGGGTCGATGCAGGAATTTAGTATCCCACCTTGGTTGTGGGAGGAAGTGAACATGGACTTTGTGATAGGTTTGCCTCGTACTCATCGTCAGCATGATTCCATTTGATTCATTGTGGATAGGATGACTAAATTAGCCTATTTCTTACCAGTTCATACCTCTTACTCAATCGAGGACTATGCCAAGCTCTATGTTAGAGAGTTGGTTAGAGCTTGGCATAGTCCTCGATTGAGTAAATTCACCTCTCATTTTTGAAAAGCCTTCCAAAAGGGTCTTGGTACCCAAGTCCACCTCAGTACAACCTTTCACCCTCAAATAGATGGTCAAGCAGAAAGGACCATTCCAATTTTAGAAGTTATGTTGAGAGCGTATGTTGTTGACTTTAAGGGAAATTGAGATGACCACTTACCCTTGATTGAGTTCACATATAATAGCAGTTATCATTCCAGTATTCAGATTGCTCTGTTTGAGGAACTTTAAGGAAGGAGAAATATATCTCCCATTGGTTGGTTTGAAGTAGGTGAGGCTATAGTAGTAGGGCCTGACTTGGTGTTTGATGCCATAGAGATGGTGCAGTTGATCAGACAGAGGCTTAAGACACCTAAGAGCCCACAGAAATCTTATGCAGATTTGAGGAGAAAAAATCTTGAGTTTAAGATTAGCGACTTTGTGTATTTAAAGATCTCTCCCATGAAGGGAGTGAAGAGATTTGGAAAGAAGGGAAAGCTTAGTCCCCGATATGTTGTTCCTTATAGGATTCTCAGTCGTTTTAGTAAGGTAGTTTATGATCTTGAGTTGCCTGCAGATTTAGCATTAGTGCACCCAATGTTTCATGTCTCTCTGCTAAAGAAAAGCATTGGTTATCCAACAGTTGTAGTCCCTATAGAAAGTGTAGATATTTAGAGTAGTCTTTTTTATGAGGAAATCCCAGTCGAAATTCTTAATCGTCAGATTCGTAGACTAAGGATCTAATAAGTTTCTTTAATCAAAGTTCTTTGGAGGAATCAGTCAGTTGAGGGAGCTACTTGGGAAGCAAAAATAGATATGCGAACCAAGTATCCTCACCTCTTCTCTGCAAACTCGGATTCAGTCTATGATAATAGACTTCCTTAGATTTACTCTATTCTATGCTCAGTTACAGCTGCATAGCATTCTCATATCATTCATGCATTCATGAAATAGTTCAGTCAAGTGTCATGTCTCCAGAATTCAATCATGCTTCAGTTATGCATGTCAGTGTAAGTAAAGTTCCTCAGTTACTCTCAGTTAAGTCAGTCTCATTCGAGGATGAATGTTCCTAAAGCGGAGATATTGTAAGACCCTACAAAATCTTAGTCATTTCAGTTCTATATAACATGCTAAAAGAGGTCCCAGACATAAAATATTTCAGCTAAGTGTCAAGACATAGAAGCATTTTTAGCCTTCAAAATTAGAGGATCTTATTTTAAACCTTTCCGACCTTAGTATGTCAAATTTCAAGTTGATTCATGATCAGAGTCACATATAGGTCATCTCAGGAGAGTTTCAAATTTTTTATACTAGCGTAAGGATGAGTTTGAATATTCAAAACAACAAGGGGTCGCGATAAGACTGTGCCGTGAGGGCCAGCGGATCCAGGATAAGGGTGGCATTGCGAGGGCTTTTTGAACTGAGAAGGGGTCATATTGTAAAGGTCACTTGACCCAAGCAGGGGTCGCGATGCGATGTTGACCCCATCCAACATTCTTTTATCCGGGTTTTCGGGGGCAAATAGGCCATTCACCCCTTACATTATTCATCCTTAAAACAAAATTTGATATCCAAAAGGGAAAAATTCATTCTTTATTCACAAAACCCTCTCAAGAAAGAAACCCTAGCTCATCAGGCTCAAGATCAAGTTCTAAGAAATTCCAAACAATCTTTATGAATTCCTTCATTCAGGTATGTGAGGTGTTTATCCTCGGGTTTTCTTCCACCTTTGGAGTTCAAGAACCATTGTTAAAACTACAAGTTTAATAATTCATGATTTACATATGTAATTTGGGTTGTATTCATGTTTGTGTTGTTGTATGGATTTCAATTCAAGATTTAATTGTATGTTTCATGAACATTAGATATCATGTGTATGGATTGATGTAATTCCCATGTCAAAACCCTTGAATTTGCAAGATTACATGTTGAAGTTATGATTCCCTATATGTTATTCTTCAGGTATCACAATCATGCTTCCCAAGTGTTTGATAGAATGTCCATGTGAATTGAATAGTGTAATCATGAATGTTAGCATATGTTCTCATTCATGTTCAAGTTACAACCTCCAAGTGTGTGACTAAAAGCCTTAATGAATGAATTGTGAACAATTGACTATTATTATGCTTTCAATATTTGTCATGCTTTGTTATTGATGCTATCGAGTCCTGGGCATATTTATTACCCAAAATCTTGTTGATTACTTAGTTGAAGTAGAAATAGAATAGACCCAGTAAAGGTCAGGACCAAGCAGTTCTTAGTCAGTAATAGAACTCAGTGAACTCAGTCCAGTTCAGTCAGTTAACACGATCAATGTCAGTTCAGTCAAGCTTAGTACAATCTAGTGATCAGTGTCTATTCGGTTGGGAGTAGGATTCAGTACTGCGCAAACCCAAGGATGGGCATTCCTACCAGTAGAGGGTTTGACCCTTAGTAGCAGTCCCTGGATTAATAAACTACGTAGCCAGCGTAGGGTAAGATATCCTCCTGCTAGACTAGAGTTGACGCCACTACATATATAATTCATGAGTCTACCTACCATATTAGGGTTGACACAACATTATTAGTATCCCTTGGAAATTTGCTAACACCCTTCCAACTGAGGTCACAGGTTGGACCCCAACTCAGTTTATAATCGGGGTATGTTGGTTAGATGAACACTCCTACGGGTAAAGTTTTAGTTTTAGTATTTAGTAAAGAACTCAGATAGTTCTACAGAACCATGGCTATCAGTTATCAGTTATTTAGCCATCAGAATTCAGTACTTTAGTATCAATTATCTGAATTTAGTTATCAAAACTCAGAAATTTTAGTTTTAGTCTAATTCAGATAGACGTTATTTGCACAAGTATTACATATCCAGTATGTTTAATAGTTACAGTTTTGCGTGTACTCTCATTTAATCACTTTATGTTGTTCATTCAGTTAGTTATTATCTCATGCATATGAACCCATGTGTAGTCTTTCTTTGTGCTATGATGTCTCATATCATAAGTTCGGACGCTCAGGGTCCTGACCGTACTTAGCAGCTCTGACTATCAACGGTAGATTTAGTGGTGAGTTCTTATATTTTGAGGATAGAGTTTATTTATCTCAATATTCCAATTAGTTCAGTAGTCGGAGTTAGTTGGGGACTTATCCTATCAACTCCATAGTCTGACAGTTAGAGGCTTTCAGACTAGCACAAACATATATCTAGTTTTTAGATATTATTATCATTACATTCAGTTATTATTTCAGTATTTTGAGAACCTTATGGTATTTTTAGTTATACTTCCGCATATGATTTTCAGTATTATTATTAAATACTCACAGCATATACCAGTCATGGGTTAACTTGTGATCCTTTGGGGTCGTAAGCACCGTGTGACGTCCAGGGTATAGACTCGGGGTATTTCAAAAGCATGGATTTTAAGCCCTAAGATTAAGTATTGATATTTCAAGAAGATGATGATTTTAAGCCTATTTGATAATTGTTTAATAAGTTTTAAGAAAGAATTGACCTTTTGACCCTAAGCTAAGATAAGGAATTCACATTATTCATATAGTTTGAGATTTAAAGAAAGAGAAGCATAATTGTTTTTTGTTACAAACCTTTATGTTATTATAAGGTGGATTTCCTAAAGTTCTTACCAAAATAATGGTAGTGGTATTTAGCACCTAGTTGGGTATGTTTCTAAGGTCTCATGCCCCAGAACTACATGCCACCATAAGATTAAGATTAAGTACCCATAGTGGGCTAAGTTAGTGATCACTTAAGAGAAGGTTATACTCCTTCGCTTGAGTATAACACCTCTCCCCATTATGAGGTTTTCTCCTTAGGGGAACAAGACGTTGGACTCCATGATGGGTCACATGGTTTATATCGGTTAGAAGAACCTCCAAAAGTCCCTAAATCCTAAAGCAAAATGTCAGAACAGTTTTGAGAAAACTTCACCCGAATGAACCCTGTATCTTTCCATGGGTCTAAGTCTGATAAAGACGCTCAGGAGTTCATGGACTAAGTTAAGAAGGTCATTGACATCATGGGTGTTACTTCTATTCAGAGTACTGATTTAGTCGCATATCAGTTGCAAGATATGACTTACACTTGGTACAAATAGTGGAAGTCCGAGAGGGTAGATGGTGCAGGTCCCATTGGATGAGAGGAATTTGTCACGGCTTTCTTAGACAGATTCTTTCCCCAAGAGCTGGGGGAAGCCAAAGTTCTTGAGTTTATCAACCTCAGGTAGGGAAATATGACAGTTAGGGAGTATTCTCTCAGATTTACTCAGCTAGCCAGGTATGCCCCTCATGTGGTTGCATATAATAGGGCTAAGATGAGCAAGTTCGTGTCAGGGGTGAATGATAATGTGGTGAATGAGTGTAGATATGCTATGCTGAATAGTGATATGACCTTAGCTAGACTCATGACCCATGCTCAGCAGATAGAAGAGCAGAAGGTTAGGACTAGAGAGAGGCAGAACAAGAGAGCAAAATTAGGCAGTTTCAGTTTTGCTCAGCCCAAATCAAAGGGAGGGAACCGTTCGCAGTTTTGTCCTAAGTCAGCAGCTCCAGCTCTTTTCTCCGCTAGTGCCCCAGTGTCGAAATTTAGAGACGACAGCAGAGACAAAGCGCCAGGCTCTAAATCACAGGATAGTATTAGCAGTGCCCGAACAAATCCCCTTTGTCAGGCTTGTGGTAACAACCACAGGGGTATTTCCAGAGTCGATAGTGATGTCTATTTTGGTTGTGGCAAGCCAGTCCACAGGATTAGAGAGTGTCCACAGTCAGTTCTTCAGGGTCAGCAAATTTGTTCCGCAGCTCAGTCCGGTCGCCCGAACCAGCAGGGTGCCACTTCCAGTGCTACTAGTGGGCAACGCCCAAATAGACTCTATGCTCTTCAGACCCGACAGGATCAGGAAAATTCTCCTGATGTCGTTACTGGTACGTTACAAATTTTCCAAGTTTATGTTTATGCTTTGCTAGACCCAGGTGCATCCTTGTCTTTTGTAACTTCATACATAGAAGGCAATTTCAAAATCAGTCCTGAGATTTTAGCAGAGCCCTTTTTAGTCTCTACCCCAGTGGCCAAAACCATCATAGCCTAGCGGGTATATGATAACGCTCAATCTACAGCTCTCGTTTGAGTGTAAAGCGGTCGTTAGCAAATATAGAACCCAACCTGGGTTAGGTGTCGATCCCACAGGGAATAGCTTGGCCAACAAGTAAGTAAAATTACTAAACTTTTGGTACAAGTCTCGTAAGAAGGGGGGATTCTTGTTTTGCAAGTAATGTAAACAAAAGCTGAAAATAATAAAGTAAAAAGAGAGAGATTGTTATGTTGGTTGTAAACAATGAGAATTGAAGCGTTGGGGTTATGTCCACCTTCTGAGGTATACGTCTCTATTGGCTATGAGTGTGTAGAATTCTGACATGCAATTGCTTATAGAGGATTGTAGTCGATGGTAACTCCAAGCGTCTCTCGACCTAAACAAGGACTATTTCACTTTAACTCTCTCGAGCTTAAAGCGTGTCTAACGGTACGAATTCTCCAAGAGGTTAGTCCAGTTACGACACTAGCTTTTTAATAGGAAAGGGTGTCCTACTACCTTGACATTATCTCTTTTCCAGACAAATAACTTTTCTCTCGAACAAGTTAAATGTTAGACTGGCGTATTCTTGCGTTTGCAACCGCAAAGAATGTAGATTTAAGATGAAGAGAATAATGATATAAGCAATATACGTGCCTCGAACTCACAAACTCACAGCAATAGATAGTAACTCATTCGGCTTCCATAACCCCAACAGAAAAGTTTGGTTACCCATGAATGCGAAGGAAATCACGATTGACATTGTTATTATATCACGATATTGAGTAATGGCGTGTAGATCAAGTGATAGGCGAGAGGCGTGATTCCTTAGCAAGTAACGATTCTCTTGTTGTGGAGTTTAAGAATAGAAGAGTAGATTAGAAGTGTTTGTAGTGGAAGATGAGAGGGATGGAAGAAAATTAATTGTTGAATGATGAATGTCAGATTAATTAAAAATCTCTAGCATGATAGGGTATTTATAATACCCATATCCTACTCCTACTAAGCTAATGAAATAAATAACCAAATCCTACTAGACTAATGAAATCCTTAACCCAAATGTACTAGGTTAAGGTAACATTATCATAATCCACATAAAATAATGAAATACATAACCTAATTGTACTAGGTTAATGTATCATTGTCAAAATCCAGCTTTGTGTCTGTAAGTCCCCAAAGTCTTCAGAATTGTTGTTTTAGCCCGGGACAGTTTCTCCATGCAACAGTTTTGGTCCTTTAGGCGTCCCACTTCCTTCTCCTTCGTTCGTGAGCTTTCTTTTGCGTCAAGTTAGCCATAAAATGCTGTATTTTGCATCATTTATACCTGAAACTTTCCTAGTCATGTTCGTTAGCTCATTTATGGGAAAAAGGACTAAAAGTGCATGAAATATATAATTTGTTCTCAAAACTAGGCTAAAATATGGGCAAAATATATTGATATAGGCGTGTAAATCCGCCTATCATCAACACCCCACACTTAGAGCTTTGTTCGTCCTCGAACAACATATCATGTCCTTCTAAGCATCAACTTAAGGTTTTTACAGTAACAACACAAAACATTTATTAAGACAAGCACAACGATTATCAACCAAGAGTAGCTTTCCGATTATAAGTAGAAACAATTTAACCTCAAGAATAGACTCGTGATGGTGATCAACTCGCATACAAGCGTTAAAGTGCATAGAATTATATACAACTATCCAAAACTCATCAACCATGTGTGTCTCACCATATAGTACCCATAATCACTCACAAATATAGCATATTTTTCAAACATGGGTATCAAAATGTCCTTGCTCTCACTCTCACAAAGAATTCATATGTAGCAACTGATGACCATAGGCTTGCCCTTAATGTAATACTCTACTAAATGTTAGAATGCTAAGCTTAGGATCAAGTAGGTCTTTTGATGGTTGTAATGTAGGCTAAGGGACGGGTAGGACTATTTTGGCCAGGAATAGTGACTAAGTTCCTAAGCGCTCTAATACATCACTTTGTATCATTGACATTTTTTTTTCTTTCAACCTTTCTTTCTTTTATTCTACCACCCTTGTTCTCCTCTTTTGTTTTTCAATTTTAAGCACAACTCGCTTTTCAGCTTTCTTTTCCTTTTTTTTTCACAACATACCTCTTATGATAGCACTTTCTTTTTCATAACACATTCAAGCACCATTACAATTTATAGTATCATACTCACCTAATTTCCTCTTATGTTGTCACATGACTTTTTCACTTTAAAGCACTTAGGAGTTTGGATCAAATTATGGTCTTGAAAGAAATGGATTAGGCTTACATACAAGGTTGTCAAAGAAATAGGCTAAAGGCTCAAAAGGATTTAACTAGGATGATGTCCATGGGTAGGTAAAACTGAAGGTAAGCAAATATGGGTTGCCAAAGAAATGCCTAAATCATATCCTAAACTTACACTCCTTATTTTCGCTTTGCATACATACCAGGCAAGTTCTAGCATCAGCCACACACATAGATTATACGATTATCTCACACACACAAGGCACATGGTCGACTTGATTGGGAGTAGTATAGACTCTCGACCCAACAAGTGAAGGAATTGAATCACAATATGACATAATGAGTCACAACTAGAGCCTAAACGTCTTAATAGTCACAATTGTAGCACATCCTCTTGTTATAATCTCATGCTGCCTATCAAAATAGTTTCATGCGAAGCTAGAAAAAATAACAAAAACAAAAAAACTAAAACACGAAAAAAACAACAAAAAAAACAACAAAATAAACAAACATAGATGCGATAGAGAAGTATAGCATACGATACCGCCACCCCACACTTAAACGGGACACTGCCCTTAATGGAAAATAAATACGAGGAACCTGGTTAGTCGGACTCTTTCTCAATGTCGGGGGTCATACCCCCTTCTTCGAAATCATCATAAGAGTCATCGTCAGAGTTCTCCTCCTCGTCAGAGTCTGGCAAGCGTCGATCGTCATCAGTCGGCACATCATCATCTAGAGGTTCCTCAAAGTATGTACCTACTCCACACATCTCCCGTGCATGAATATTCATTGGATAGTCATGGTCCAGCTGTTGGAGCTCTGTAGCAGTGGGAACATGACCTCCGCTCATCATTGTAAATCTCATCATGCCGTACATATGGCGGTAGAAACTCTCATCCCGAGCATGTCTCTCTGCCGTAGTAAGGTTGATGCCATGTGTTGATTCAGCATCTTTGACCTTTGTGAGGTCAACCTTCTTCAGATTGTGTGGGAGTTTATGATCAGCTGGTTCCTCTTCGATATCCTCCTTCCGCAAGATTGCTGTCAACAAATTGCCAAATGTGAAATGGGACCTTTTGTGGAGTCTGGCCTTCCTCATGGTATATCGAATGATTTCCCCAAAGTTGATAGGGACATTCATCATCAAAGCATATACCAAACACACTCTATCTCTCGATATCTTGGTGTATTGAGTCCCAGGAATAAGACATGAGTTGACAATGCGCATCCAGATTCTTGCTTCCCTATTTAGTGGAGCATAGGGGAAGGTGTTGTGTCGGCCGGTTTCTTTATGTCTGCCCCACCTTGCCATCGATCTGCTTCCACAAAGCGTGTGTCGTATTGCTCTATAAGGAGGCCTGTTGTATAGCTCTTTGAATGGTGCTGTGTCGACTGAAGGTAAGCCAAGAAAAGAGTTGATCCAGTCCGCGGTGAGCTGTAACACTTGGCCCCGAATTTTGACTTCATTGCCTGTTGTGTTCGGCGACCAGTTGGCATAAAACTCTCTTGTTAGATCAAGATTACACTCTCCCATGTCGCGGAAGATGAAATCCAACTTCAAAGCCATTATTTTTGCCAACATACGCGGCTCCTTCTTTGCTAAGGTATCCTTGTTGATCAAGTCGACGTGCACATATTTTCATACTTTGTTGCTGCTATACCATGCTTTGGCTTCTTCCTCAAGAACCCATTTTATTCCGAACATTCTGCGTGGTAGTTGTGCTGATTCTCCTTGGTCTTTTCGACTTCTCTTCTTGCCCTTTTGGGAAGTGGTCGCCTTCTTCTTGCCTTGCCTCGCTTTAGGTGCCATTGTACCTGAGACTAGAAATAGTGTTAGTTGCAGCACAGTCTCACTTGATACAATCTATAAGCAAGCATTAGGGGTACCACCCCACACTTAGTTTTGTTAACACAAATCAGTGAGGTGAAAGTAGTCGATTTACTCAGATTTCATCGAGATACGTTTTAGGATTGTATTCCGACAAGAAAATCAGAAATGCATCACTTACTTGCAGCCATTGGACTACTTTCATGGTAGATATAGCAACACTACTACATAGGGGTTACCACATTGAATCGTTATTCTTACAACAATCACGACCTCCTAAGTCGGTAGGCACTATAAGTCTTATCCCGATGACCGGGATAGTCTAACATGTAAGTATCCAAACAACAATCTTAAGCAATTATCATAGCCATAGCAATTCTTCAAATATCATAACAATGCTATTGAAACCAAATTCAAGTCAGAAACAAGTCAAGATTTTCCTACGTATATGTTCACTCATATGATTTTGCAACAACAATCCAAACACATGAACATCACCAACAATCTTATATAATTTAGCAATTCATAATAGCCATAGCAACGTAGTACTTACAAGAAATAAATGAAGAATAAGAGAGTACTTACTTGCTTGAAACTTGTGGAGATGGTTTTGTGAATTGGAAGAGCAAAAGAAGAAAATTTTGAGAAGATTTGGAAGAGTATGCGACGCCTTTAGGGTATTTTCTATTGTGGATGTGTTATAAAACTATGTCCCCTTTATATAGGAAGAGTATGGGTCGGGTTATGACCCATTTTCACTCAGTTTTGGAGACAAAAATCCTACATATGCGGCGCATAATACTCGGCATATCAATGACATATGCGGCGCATTGTCTATGGCATAATGGGACATATGCGCCGCATAGTCTATGGCATTTGTAGACATATGCGCCGCATAGTCTATGGAATATGAGATACTGAGACCAAATGCCATAGCATAGGCGGCGCATAGTCAAAAGCATACCTAGGAATAGGCGGCGCATAATGTATAGCACACTAGATTCCGAGACCTTAGGCTATAGGATAGGTTGTGCATCGTTCGTGGCCTAGTTTTACCAAGGACTAGCCTTCCTCGAAGCCTATTTTGGCGTGAGAAAGGTTCAATCCATAGCCTTATGCATCACCCTTCCTAACTTACCAACTTTACCATACAATGCGTCCAAATCGTCAATTGAAATCAATCTCCTCGTTGAATACCTCTTGCACCTACATTTGCTTAAAAACACTAAAAATGATTAGAACGATGGGTTGCCTCCCATCAAGCGCCTTAGTTTTGGTCGTGGCACGACTCTTATTTTTGGATTTTTATTTATCAAAAGCAAAACACATACTAGAACGAAATGAAAAATAAAAAACGATAAACGATAAACAATGGGTTGCCTCCCATCTAGCGCTTGATTTATTGTCGCGGCACGACATAGCTACCTCGAGTACTCAGACTTCGTCGAGATAGATGGTGGATTGTTTTCTGAATGGATTCAGACAACAATGAGGCATACTTGTAGGAGGGGTACCAATTATATCATCAATAGTCCAACCCATAGCTCTCATGTATCTCTTCAGAGTAGAGATAAGATCCTCTACGTGCTGTTTACTTAAATCATCCGCACTCACCGGAAGTATCTTTATACTTTCCAAGAACACATACCTTAGATAATCGGGGAGCTCTTTCGATTCTAGAATTGGTGGCTCTTCAAGGGAAGTCTTCGCTGTAGGTGAAGGTTGATTCTTAAGATCACGGTCCAGTTGCTTAGGAGTATGGGAATAGGACTCTATTTCTGTTAGAGCACCCATAAGTTCTTCATAATCTTCATCGTCCTCATGCTCAACATTCAGCAGCGCAGCAGAAAATGGCTCAACAGTAAGCTGTTTCTCTACAGATAATGCTTTCTTATCTTCATAATGAACATCATCTACAGAGAACACATCCATATCTTTTGGCTTCTTCATCGCTTTGCACAAATCAAAATGAATCACTTTGTCATTCATTCGAAATAAAAGCTCATTATCTCTCATGTCAATAAGCACACTTCCTATTGCAAGGAAAGGACGTCCCAAGATTATGGGAACTTCAGAATCCACCTCGCAATCCAAAATCACAAAGTCTGCAGGAAAAATGAAGGTAGACACCTTCACCAACACATCATTCAAGATACCCACAGGTCGTTTTACCGACCTATCAGCCATTACGAGCCTCATATTGGTTGGTGTCGGATCGCCTAACCCCAACTTCTTGTAGATGGATAGTGGCATCAAATTGATGCTAGCACCCAGATCGCACAATGCCTTAGCAAAATTCATAGATCCAACCGTGCAAGGAATAGTGAAAGCACCAGGGTCTGCCTTCTTCTGTACTAAGGACCTTGTGGCAATTGCACTGCAATGATGAATATTATCTGCCGACTCATAGCTTACTGCCCGCTTTTTTGTCAACAGGTCCTTCATGAATTTAGCGTACCCAGGCATCTTTTCTAGCGCCTCTACCAACGGAATATTAATGGTCAGCTGCTTCAACATGGTCATGAATTTGCTGAGCTTTGTATCATCCGCCACCTTCTTCAATCTTTGAGGAAAAGGTGGTGGTGGGTATGGAATTGTTCTCTCCACGGTTTTCTTCTCCTCTTGCTTCCGTTTTTCCATTTTTTCAGGCTGCACGTCACTGGGCGTGACGTCCTTGACGTCAGGACTGGTTGTTGCGGCATCTTCTCCTTTTGTGTTATCATCCATGTCCGCTACTTCGTCAACCACTTGCTTGCCTTTTGCTGAAGGTTCCAGCACCTTACCGCTTCTGGTAGTGATGGCCATGCATGATCCATCATTCTTTGGGTTTTGCACAGTATCACTAGGTAGAGTGCCAGCCTTTCTTTGATTGAGTGCTGCTGACAGTTGGCTCAATTGCTGCTCTATTTGCTTGATTGAAGTGGAATGAGAATCAACTAGTTGTTTCATGGAGGACAAATCATTAATTACCTCAGTAACTCCCACGCTTGTTGCTTCCACTCCTTTCAATAATTTAGCCATCATGTCTTCCATACTTCCAGAATTAGATGTGGTGGTATCACGTCTACCAGGGGGAACGTACAAACCACTCTTTTCATTCTTGTTATTCCAACTACCTTGGTCCATGTTTCCAGATTTACCATAATAGTTCCGACCTTGGTTTCCTTGGGTATTCCCTCGGAAACCCCCCTGATTGTTCAAGTAGTTGGCCTCTTCTTCCGAATCAAATTCGTCTCTTCCTTTTAGCGCCACAACTTTCACTTTTTGGGTCTTCCCTGATAATAAATGCTTTTTAAGAAGATCCATCTGTGTTTTCATGTGCGTCATATCTTGATCACGTTCTTCTTGTCTTCTTCTTTGGTCTGCAGTCTTGCCTATAGATAAAGTGGGGCTTGCTACCTCGGAATCCCTGGTATGCCAAGCTCTACTTTGTTTCGTCATGCGATCTAGCATATTGCTTGCTTGACCAAAGGTGAGGTCCATAAAAGATCCTCCAGATGCGTTATCCACCACTGGCTTAGTTATTGAATTCAAGGCTCTATACAATATCTCCATGAGGTGAACATTAGTCATGTGATGGTTTGGGCATCTCGCTAGCTTTGTCTTGAACCTCTCCCATGTTTCATGAAGAGCTTCAGTGGGAAGCTGACGAAAGTTGCTGATTTTATCTCTCAATTGTGCCTTTTTGGATGGCGGAAAGAATCTTTCTAGGAAAGCGTCTCTCAATTGCCTCCAATTTGTAATTGAATCAGAAGTCAGCCCATTCAACCATAGTGTTGCCTCCCCAGACAGAGACAATGGAAATAGACGTAATCGAATTGCATTCTGACCAACACCAGGATTGTCAAAAGACTTGCATGTGGAAATAAAGTTGATAAGATGCATATTCGGATCATCGCCTGCTAGTCCACCAAACAATCCCTTGAGTTGCAATAACTGAATCATGGTGCTTGTGATGTTGAACTTGGCTCCGGGCGCTAATGGTGGTGGAATTATAGCTTCAGTGGCTCCGGCACCATCAAGATCATCATCATCATCGTCGAAAGCTAGCTGCATAGGTTGGCGATCATGTCTATACCGAGCTTATCGACCTCTTCTGTTGGCAGGTGTTGTGATTTCAGCATCATGCCTTGGGTTTAGTAACTCGTCATCACCTAAATCCTCATCGTCAGGGTTTGTTGCTCGCCCAGGGTTATAAATGTTTTGTTGGTGTACTTGGGCGGCGGCAAGAGCAGCTAATATCGCCTGCTCCTGTTGAGCAGCCATCCTTGCGATTTCATCTTGTGCTTCCATTCTACCAATGCGTTGTGGTTCAGGATTGATTGGTAATAACGGTTGACCAGAACTTCGAGTATGGGGCATGCACTAAAATAAAAACCTGCAGTAGACAAAAACAAAAACTAAAAGTAAAAGTACGAGAATCTTTGACCAAAGGGTCTAGTAATTATTACGAACTTGATTGACACTTGTATTCCCCGGCAACGGCGCCAATTTTTGATAACGCTCAATCTACAGCTCTCGTTTGAGTGTAAAGCGGTCGTTAGCAAATATAGAACCCAACCTGGGTTAGGTGTCGATCCCACAGGGAATAGCTTGGCCAACAAGTAAGTAAAATTACTAAACTTTTGGTGCAAGTCTCGTAAGAAGGGGGGATTCTTGTTTTGCAAGTAATGTAAACAAAAGCTGAAAATAATAAAGTAAAAAGAGAGAGATTGTTACGTTGGTTGTAAACAATGAGAATTGAAGCGTTGGGGTTATGTCCACCTTCTGAGGTATACGTCTCTATTGGCTATGAGTTTGTAGAATTCTGACATGCAATTGCTTATAGAGGATTGTAGTCGATGGTAACTCCAAGCGTCTCTCGACCTAAACAAGGACTATTTCACTTTAACTCTCTCGAGCTTAAAGCGTGTCTAACGGTACGAATTCTCCAAGAGGTTAGTCCAGTTACGGCACTAGCTTTTTAATAGGAAAGGGTGTCCTACTACCTTGACATTATCTCTTTTCCAGACAAATAACTTTTCTCTTGAACAAGTTAAATGTTAGACTGGCGTATTCTTGCATTTGCAACCGCAAAGAATGTAGAGTTAAGATGAAAAGAATAATGATATAAGCAATATACATGCCTCGAACTCACAAACTCACAGCAATAGATAGTAACTCATTCGGCTTCCATAACCCCAACAGAAAAGTTTTGTTACCCATGAATGCGAAGGAAATCACGATTGACATTGTTATTATATCACGATATTGAGTAATGGCGTGTAGATCAAGTGATAGGCGTGAGGCGTGATTCCTTAGCAAGTAACGATTCTCTTGTTGTGGAGTTTAAGAATAGAAGAGTAGATTAGAAGTGTTTGTAGTGGAAGATGAGAGGGATGGAAGAAAATTAATTATTGAATGAAGAATGTCAGATTAATTAAAAATCTCTAGCATGATAGGGTATTTATAATACCCATATCCTACTCCTACTAGACTAATGAAATCCTTAACCCAAATGTACTAGGTTAAGGTAACATTATCATAATCCACATAAAATAATGAAATACATAACCTAATTGTACTAGGTTAATGTATCATTGTCAAAATCCAGCTTTGTGTCTGTAAGTCCCCAAAGTCTTCAGAATTGATGTTTTAGCCCGGGACAGTTTTTCCATGCAGCAGTTTTGGTCCTTTAGGCGTCCCACTTCCTTCTCCTTCATTCATGAGCTTTCTTTTGCGTCAAGTTAGCCATAAAATGCTGTTTTTTGCATCATTTATACCTGAAACTTTCCTAGTCATGTTCGTTAGCTCATTTACGGGAAAAAGGACTAAAAGTGCATGAAATATATAATTTGTTCTCAAAACTAGGCTAAAATATAGGCAAAATATATTGATATAGGCGTGTAAATACACCTATCATCAGTATACAGGAATTGCCTGATTATGATATTTCAGAAATCCACATCAGCAGCTTTAGTTGAGCTAGAGATGATGAACTTTGATGTCATTCTTGGCATGGATTGTCTTCATTCCTTCTATACCACAGTCGACATCAGAATCAGGATAGTTGAGTTTCAGTTCCCGAACGAGCCCGCCTTAGAGTGGAAGGGTAGTGTTTCAGCGTTCAGGGGTCAGCTTGTTTCCTACATCCGGGCAAGGAAAATAATTTCTAAGGGGTGTGTGTATCATCTCGTGCATGTTAAATATTCCAGTTCTGAATCTCCCAGTCTTGAATCAACCCTAGTGGTTAGTGAATATTCAGATGTCTTTCCCGAAGATCTTCCAGTCATTTCTCCCGAAAGGGAAATAGACTTCGGCATAGACCTTCTCCCAAATACTCAGCCTATCTCTATCCCGCCATATCGAATGGCACCAGCAGAACTTAAGGAACTAAAAGATCAATTGAAAGATCTCTTAGATAAGGGATTCATCATGCCTAATGTATCCCCATGGGGTGCGTCAGTCTTATTCTTGTGCAAGAATGATGGTTCTCTCAGGATGTTTATTGATTACCGTCAGCTCAACAAAGTTACGGTCAAGAATAGGTATCCACTTCCCAGAATAGATGATCTGTTCGACCAACTTTAGGGTTCCAGTTATTTCTCCAAGATAGACCTCAGATCAGGCTATCATCAGCTTAGAGTTAGAGCATGTGACATCCCGAAGACAGCTTTCCGTACTCAGTATGGTCACTTCGAATTTCTAGTCATGTCCTTTGGTCTAACCAATGCCCCTGCAACTTTCATGGACTTGATGAACCGTTTGTTCAAGCAGTACTTGGACATGTTCATCATAGTCTTTATAGATGATATTCTGGTCTATTCTCGTACTGAGCGTGATCATTCAGACCATCTCAGAATTGTTCTTCAAACCCTCAGAAATCATCAGTTATTCGCCAAGTTCAGTAAGTGCGAGTTTTTTATAAGATCAGTATCATTCCTTGTCCATATTATTTACGGTGAGGGCATTAGAGTAGATCCTCAGAAAATTGAAGCGGTAAGAAATTGGCCCAGACCCGTATCTCCAACAGATATCAAGAGTTTCTTGGGTTTTGCTGGATATTAGAGATGGTTTGTCAAGGGATTTTCTTCTAGTGCATCTCCTATGTCCAGATTGACTCAGAAAAAGGTCATGTTTCAGTGGTCAGATTCATGCGAGAAGAGTTTTCAGGAATTGAAGACTCGACTCACTATAACTCCAGTTCTAGCTCTTCCAGATGGCTCAGATGGGTTCGTAGTATATTATGATGCATCCAGAGTGGGTTTAGGTTGTGTCCTCATGTAGCATAGTAAGGTCATAGCCTACGCCTCCATAAAATTAAAGCCCCATAAGAAGAATTATCCAACTCAAGATCTTGAGTTAGTAGCCGTATTTTTTGCCTTGAAGATTTGGAGGCATTATATTTACGGAGTTCATGTAGATTTCTTCACAGATCATAAGATTCTCCAGTGTGTCTTTTCTCAAAAAGATCTCAATCTTCGTCAGAGAAGGTGGTTAGAGCTCTTGAAGGACTATGAAATGAGTATCCTTTATCATCCGAGCAAGGACAACATTATGGTTGATGCTCTCAGTAGACTCTCCATGGGCAGTATTTCTCACGTTAAGGATAGTAAGAAAAAGATAGCTCAAGAAATCCATCAGCTTGCCAGACTAGGGGTTCTTTTAGTCGACTCTTCAGAGGGTGGTGTATGTGTTCAGAGTAGTTCAGAGTCATCTCTAGTTTCCGAGGTAAAAGAAAAGCAAGACATGGATCCTAGCCTTGTCAAGATGAAAGAGTTAGTTCAGAATTAGAAAGTTCAGGTTTTCTCCCAAGGGGGAGATGGTGTTCTTCATTGTCAGGGTCGTTTGCGCGTTCCAGGTGTAGATGACTTGAGGAAACAAATTCTTTTAGAAGCGCATGGTGCACGATACTCCATTCATCCAGGGGACACTAAGATGTACCGCAATTTGTGAGAGATCTATTGGTGGAGTAGGATGAAGAGTGATGTTGCAGAGTTTGTGGCTAAGTGCTCTACATGCCAGCAGGTTAAAATAGAGCATAAAAAACCTAGTAGTTCCATGCAGGAGTTCACCATTCCTACTTGGAAGTGGGAAGAAGTGAACATGGACTTCGTGACGGGTTTTCCTAGAACTCGTCATCAGCATGATTCAGTTTGGGTCATTGTAGATAAAATGACCAAGTAGCCCATTTCCTTCCAGTTTGTACCTCCTATTCAGTCGAGGATTACGCCAAACTCTACATTAGGGAGTTGGTCAAATTACATGGTGTTCCCTCATCTATCATCTCAGATAGAGGTATCCAGTTCACCTCTCACTTCTGAAAAGCATTCCAAATGGGTCTCGGTACCCAAGTTCATCTCAGTACAACATTTCATCCTCAGAAAGATGGTCAAGCATAAAGGACCATTCAGACTTTTGAAGATATGCTAAGGGCTTGTGCAATTGATGTCAAGGGAAGTTGGGATGACCACTTGTCCTTGATTGAGTTTGCATACAACAATAGCTATCATTCCAGTATTCAGATGGCTCCATTGGAAGCTCTCTATGGTATGAGATATAGATCTCCAATCGGTTGGTTCAAAGTTAGTGAGGCCTCAGTCATAGGTCCTGACTTAGTATTCGACGCCTTAGAGAAAGTTCAGTTGATTAGAGAGAGACTCCGAGCTGCTCAGAGCCAATCGAAGTCTTATGCAGATGTTCGTAGAAAGGATCTCGAGTTTGAGGTCAACGACTATATCGATCTTAAGATCTCTCCCACGAAGGGAGTGAAGAGGTTCGGCAAGAAAGGGAAACTCAGTCCCAGATATATTAGTCCCTTCAGGATTCTCAATCACTTCAGCAAGGTAGATTATAAGCTAGAATTGTCTTTAGATCTAGCCTCAGTTAATCCAATCTTCCATGTCTCTTTGCTCAAGAAGTGCATAGGTGACCCAGAAGTTGTAGTCCCTGTTAGGAGCATTGACATTCAGAATAGCCTCTCTTATGAAGATATTCCAGTCGAAATCTTAGACTATCAGACTCATTGATTGAGGAACAAATAAGTACCTCTAGTTAAGGTTCTTTGGCAAAATCAGTCTCAGGAGGGAGCTACTTGGGAAATAGAAACAAATATGCGTACCAAGTATCCTCACCTCTTCCCCGCGAATTTAGATCAAGCTCAAGGTAACAACTCTCCTTAAGTTTATTCAGTTTCATGTTCATGTCCCCAGTTTAATCTTGGTATCTATTACCATTGCATACTCAGTCATGCATTCATGTATCAGTTCAATTATAAGGTCATGCATCAGATATTATTCTCATCTTGAGAAGCTCAATTTATCAGATTGCTCAGTTATGCATCCATGTACCAGTTATCCATGCATCAGATATGCATGAGTTCAGTATGTTTATCATGTCAGTCATGAGATCATGTTTCAGTCCTTTATGTTTATTTCATGTTCGTCTTGTCTCATTCTTTTCTCTCAGTTAAGTCTCATTCGAGGACGAATATTCCCAAAGGGGAGATATTCTAATACCCCAAAAAATCCAACTCAATATTAGCTCCATGTTTCAAGCTCATGCATAGTACATTATGGTTCCTTGGTACTTTCATGATCAAGGTTGATGTTAATTAAGGTCTCAAATATGTCCTATCTATTGTGCGAATCAAAACATTCCTTACCGATTGAATTCTTGAGAAGGATATTAGTATCATCAACTTCAAATGATCATATCTCTAATTATACTATAAAATTTTTATACCATGGCCTACCAATGGATATATAATTTAATAATATTTCCATCGATACCAAATTCACCTAAAACGGACACCCGGTGAAGATGTTATGGCTATTTTAAGTTTCTGCTGTAAGACGAATGTCATTTTAGTGCATGGCTTGTCGCACCGGAGGACAAAATGACACTCTTCAATTTCCAGAAAGCCTCTGTGATAGACTTGCTTCGCGACAAGATTCCAAGTCACAATAATTGGCATTTTACCAAGCTCCGTGTCGCGCTGGGGCCCTAAATCGGGATAAATTTTGCGTAGTTTTCAGTTTTCAATTTTAGTTTTAAACTCCTCAAGGGCAATATGGTAACTTCCCAAAACCCTATATATACTCTTTAAACATGGTATTGAAGCCCCAAATCATAACTTTACATTAATTTTATCAAAATTCACTCAAGAACAGTCAAGAACAAGTCTAGGGTTTCCATTGGGGTTTCAAGCTTCAAGCAAATTCGACCGTAGATTCCACGAATTCTTAATCTAAGGTATGTGTAGTGTTCATCTATGGATCCAATCCGTTCATTGAGATCAAGTACCATGTTTTTAAATTTTATTTTGTAAACTTTTTGTGGTGATATAAGCATGTACATGTTATGATTGTTGTTTAAGTTTCAAAATGATATCTAAAGATGTTTTCATGAAATATATGTGGTTGTTACTTGAAAAACATAAACTTTAGGTGGTTAGATGTGATGCAAGTATGAAATCCACCTATGCTTTAAAGAATGCATGCAAGGTGTTTGATAAAATTCCTAGGATGCTAGAAACCCATAATTACATGATTCCATGATATCTAAATGACAAGTCCATATTAGCTATACACTTCCATATAAATTTCCATGTTATTTATGTGTTGTTGTTGTTGTGAGATGAAGCATGTGTGATAATGAAATTATGAATTATATACACGAAATGTATCCATGCTCTCCCTACCATGTTGAGATGTGAATAAATACATGAAGTATACTATCCCCTACTTATAATATTGTGAAATGTGGACTCTAATCTTGTGATCAAGTCATGTCATATGTGCCAGTTTCCTTCTATCGAGTCCTGGGGATATTCGTACCCAAAAAATATAGTTGTGTGCCTAGAGCCATGTCATGTGCCACGATAAATCTTAGTCAAGCTATACTTTATAGAACTCAGTCAGTCATGTGACTCAGGAAACATAAAAATTTCATGATCTCAGTTAACTCTCAGATAATAGTACTACTCCGTCAGTCAACGGATGTCAGTTATTCAGTCCATGTATAGCCAGTTGAATCATGTTCAGTCCCTTCATATGGGAGTAGAATTTAGCACTGAGTGAACCCAAGAATGGGAACTCACCTGCCAGTTCAGGGTGTGAGTCTTAGCAGTCATCCTTGTGTTCCAGAACTACGTAGCCAGGTAGGTTGAGACATATTAACCTATCAGATTAGGGTTGATGAGGTGGCTTAACCTGTTAGTTTAGGGTCCCACCGTTCTTACTTTGAGTACCTGCCAGATAAAGGTCACTCACAATTGTCCTTACTAGTGGTTCGATATTGACACCCCTCCAGTCGGGGCAGAGATTGGACCCCAGCTTAGCCGTAATGGTATACATGGGGCATGTCGGTTAAACAACTACCTTCCACTATTTTAATATCAGTCTCAGTAAAAGAACTCAGATAATTCTTCAGATATCAGTATACCAGGGATGTTAGATATAATCAAATTCAGTTCTTGCACGGGACTCAGAGAGTTCTACCAGATTCAAGACTGTCAGACACAATCGCTCATATATCAGAACTATAGTTCCAGTCATGTAGTAGCGTACATATTTAGATACCACGTACTGACGATCTCAGTTACTACGTATGTATGTTTGTACTCTTACGTTCATATCAATCAGTCAGCTAGCATTATTCATGCATGTAAACCCTTTGCATTAGCCAACCTCACTCGTACACTCAGTACTCCAGTTGTACTGACGCATTTTTGCTATGGTGCTTTCTTTTCATGTTACACCATAGGTCTAGAGCCATGAGTTCCAGACCAGTAGTAACTTTCCAGTCGCAGTGTTGCAGTGAGTCCTCATCCATCCGAGGATAATATGATTTGATTTATTCATTTATTACTTCAGTTCAGTTTTACGGAGTTAGTTGGAGACATGTTCCTTAAACTCCTTATTCAAACAGTACTTAGAGGCTTACAGATTTAGTCATATTTAGCTATCAGATTCAGTATTCAGTTTTATATTCAGTTGTTTTGGGTATTCATTACCCCATGGATGTTACTATATCTCTTCAGTTGAACCTTGTGGCCTACATGTTTAGGTTTTCTTCATATTATATGTATATTATGCAGTGTACAGGTACATATATCAGTCATTGGTTAGCCTGTGGTCCCTTGGGTTCATGAGCACCGTGTAGCATTCTGATTCAGAAAATCGGGCCGTTACATTTCGATCATTGGTTTAGCTTTGGAATACACTACAAATTATTACAGTTACATATTTACTCAGATAAATGCATTACTGGTTTTCATATAAATCTTTATGCTAGTTTTAAAAAGTGAATTTCCAATGGTTTGAGCATACAAATTTAAGAGGGAGTAGTATTTAGCTCCGAGCAAAAAAGTGTGAGATTAGCATGCCCTATCTTCCATAGAACTATAAGCCAACGTAGGTACTGATTGAGATTATTTCTATTTCATCCCCCAAAAACATTAGATGCATTATTATTTATCCTTTGTCTCCAAGCAAACCCTATCCCCCCTCAAGAATACCAAGAACTTCATTAAATTTTCTTTAGGAAAAGCAAGAACCCAAGCTTCCTAATTCAAGATCTTCAAGAAGAAGCTTCAAGAACACCCTTAGATATTCAATGTTCAAGCTTTTACATCCAATTAATCAAATAAGGTATGTGGGGTTATGAATAAGGATACTTCTTTCATCCTTTTGCCTAAAACTAGTTTTTAAAGATGAATTTACATGAATTTCAATTAGGGTTCATACCCAAAGCATCTTATTTTTAGTTTTGGATTTACAAAGTGATTGAAGTATAAAAGTTCATATTTGTCTTAATTTAAAGAATTCTCTTTTATGATTTGAATACCATGAGTATGATTTGAGACATTGATTACAGATTTTCAACAGAGTTTAAGCATGATATTGTGATTTTGATTTCATTATCTTGATATTGTTGAAGTATTTCAAGACGTATATTGAGCATGATGTTTTTCTATGATTTGCATGAGTTTAAAGCATGGGTTTTAAGCCCTAAGATTGAGTATTGATATTTCAAGAAGATCGTGATCTTAAGCCTCTTTGATGATTGTTTACTAAGATTTAAGAATGAATTGATCTTTTGATCCTAAGCTAAGATAAGGAATCCACATTGTTCATATAGTTTGAGATTTAAAGAAAAAGAAGAATAATTAGTTTTCATTACAAACCATTATGCTATTTTAAGGTGGATTTCCTAAAGTTCTGAGAAAAAGAATGGGAATGATATTTAGCACCGAGTTGGGTATGTTTCAAAGGTCTCATGCCCTAGAACTACGTGCCACTGTAGGATTAAGATTAAGTTCCCATAGTGGGATAAGTCAATAATCACTTAAGAGAAGGTTATACTCTTTGGCAAAAGTATAACACCTCTCCCCAACGTGAGGTTTTCCCCTTGGGGGAACAAGACGTTGGACTCCATGACGGCTCACATAGTTTATGTCGGTTAGAATAACCTCCCAATATCCCTAAATCCTAAAACAAAAGTTCAGAATAGTTTTGAGAAAACTAATTTTAAAGGCTCACAAATTTACTCAAATATTGTCTTACCTAAAACTTCTATTATCAGATTTCAGCTTTAAGTTTTAAGATTGATAAAGGTGAGCCCTTTTCACTTAGCTTGCATGATTTATAGAACATAATAAGAGTATAGTTTTATTAGAACTAAGTGCGATGGCTCACAAGAATTTATTTTATGCTTTATCACTCATGATCTATGATCTATCAGTTTTTATTATTCAAGCCAAGGTGAATCACTCACATTTAGCATGCAGTTTTGAAAGTTTATTTGAATTATTGCATTATTGCTTATTTTACTTATGCATTCACCCCCACATGCTCAGTAAATTCCAAAGCACTAATTCACATATATGTCTATATGCTACATTATCTCATAATATAGGACCGAGTTGTAGCGCGCACATCATATTCAGACAGTTTACAGCTTCCAGTAAGTAGGTGATGAGTCCTTTTGATTCAAGGGCTTGAGTTAGTCATAGTTTTGGTAGTTTTTATTTTTTCTTCATTCAGTCGTATTGATTTGGGATAGCTGGGGGTCATATCCCAGTTACCTACAACCAATACTAGTAGAGGCTTCATAGAAAATTTGTAGAGTTAATGTATTTGATTCCAGTTTTATTTCGTATGATTGGGGTTGTAATCATTTTTACATAGTTTTGTATTGATCATAATTAGAAAAGATTTATCTTCCGCTTATTTTGTTAAGATTAATGTATTTTATTCAGTTGCTCATGAGTTATGCCAGTACAAGGGTTAACTTGGGATCACTTATGGTCCTAAGCACCGTGTAATGTCTAAGGGATAGTCTCGTGGTGTTACAGCAGCGGTACCTAAGGTAGCGCTCTTTGGCGTAGGAGCTAAACAAGGGGCGACCAATCCCTTATTAGCACCAGTGGAAACCTAAGCTATAGGATAATTTCTCTCTAGATTACCAGGCTAACGACAATTGAAATATAAGTTCCTTCCCTCCTTACAATAAAAATGATGAATCCACCTACAAAAATGACAAAGAGGATAAGGTGGAGCTGACTGGGCTCCATTAACCTAAGACTGGGAACCTTTTTCCTTAGTACCACTGTTAGTATGAAAACAACTATCACCAAAAGGCATAGTATAAGAATTACTAACCGTCGACTAAGAATTTCCCCAATTCTTCTTCATAATCCAGTACATAAAATCTCTCTCACTATTTTGTTGACCCTTACCATACTCTGAATATCAAAACTTCTTATTCTATCTCTTTTCTAGCTTTACCTATTTCTTCTTCTCATCCCCCGCCTGCTGCAAATAAACCACCAACCTAGAGATGTCTAAATCATTGTTCAACATTGTAGCCTTACACTCTAATACTAAGTCATGGGATAACCCAAAAGCAAACTTCCTCATTTTGGATCTCAGTTAGACACCAACTCTGGAGAATATGGGACAATTGCTGAAATTTTAGAGTATACTCCTTCACACTTATTTTCTCTTGCTTCAAGTTCATAAACTCATCAGCCTTAACTTCCCTCACCTCATGAGGAAAGATGTGATAAAGAAAGGCCCTCGAAAACTCATCCTACAATGCTGATTCAGCATCATCACCCCTCATTACTTCTCATTCCTCATATCACTGATAAGCTACATTTTTTAATTGACAGGAAACAAACTCCATACCCGTAAAATCAATAGCATGCATCACCCTACAAATTTTCTCTATCTTATCAATAAACCCCTGAGGATCCTCTTTAAACTTAGAGCCAGTAAAGATTGAGGTATTCAAACTCATAACTGGCCTACTCGAGTGACCTATTATGAATGAAAAATAGAACCAGCATGATCAGACTGACAAGATTGTGATTCCACATACTAAGTATGAATATGAATAGACTGATAGAACTATGTATTAGAGATATCTCCCTGAGGTGGTTGATCATAAGTATCACCAACCCGAGAAGCCTCAGGAGGACTAGTAGGAATTGATCGGATCCCACATGGAGTGGCATAATGAAACACCTTTGATTTTGGCCCTTGAAAATTTTTTGAGCTTTGGGCTTAATATCTTGGTTACGCTGGATGCCTGGAGTTATAGGGTGTCTTAATAACTCATTGGGATGAGTCGTACCCAAACCAGGAAGTTTGAGGCTTGATTATACTCTGAGTATGAGTGGATCACTAAGAGCCGTAAGGATATGTCATGAGTTGTTAGGTGAAATCATAGGGTGTCTAGTATAAGTCGCAAATTTTGTTTTGTGTTTATGAATGGACCCTATGAGTCGTAGGGTCTCATTATGAATGGGTTAGTTGAGTCCTAAGGTCGATAGTGTATTGGGGTCCTAGTCATAGTCTTAGTTATAACTCGTGGTGATGAGTAATATGGTGTGGTTATGAGTTAAGGGGTCAACTTGAGGTCAAAGCCAATACTTTTTCAGCTTTTAAGTTGAGGGCACTTTATTCATTTCCCACTTTTACCCCTTGGACCTCACGACTTAAGGCCTTTCTTGGGACTTCACTTTTACATAATTCCCAATATAACACACCTAAATTCTCTCTCAAACTCTCTGTTCAAGTTAAGGCTTGGGTTTTCAAGAGATTGATCAATTAGGGATCTTAAAAGAGGTTTCTCTCTATACATCTTACTATTTAAGGCATGTTATTCTTCCCTCATTGTTAATTTTGCAAAAACATGTGATATAAAGTATTATTTCTAAGATTATAATTTTGGTTTTGAAAACAACGGTTGGGGGTTTTGAATGTTATGAATTGAAATTGTTTCTCATGATTTATATATATAATTTTGTTATTTTAATATGGTTTTGAACTTGTGGGCGCATGGGTATGTTGAATAACCTAGGGAATTGTGATTTTTCTAAACTTGTTACTTTTAAAGTTATTATGACCCCGACCCCATAATGCAGAATTAGTTTTGATTATGAGAATTGTGGGAATTTGTAAAATTGAACAAGCCTTTAACTATTGCATTATATAAAGAAGTAGTTGAAATACAATGGTATGATTTAATGAACAAAGTTAGTTGGTATTCCCCAATGTGTATTAATGAACAAAGAGAGTTATTCTTCCCAAGTTAATGGAAATTATTTTTGCATGATGTGTTACCTTAGAAGTGTAGTTAGTATGATGATACCAATAATGTATGCCTAAAAGTATATTGCGGTTCATTAAATGAGAATGTGTAATAATTTCTATAATAGGGCTCTAATTAGGGTTGTGTAGTTGAGTCGTAAAAGTGGAGCTCTAAGTGATCGATATTGGAACCGCATTTGCCGACATAGGGGTCAAAGTGACCATAGAGGTTCAAGTCCCCTTATTATTATTTCATGATTAAGGAGGATCGATTCACTCATAAATCATTATATGATCGGGTGCTTAAGTCACCTTGGTATATGTTGGAGGGATCGATTCCCCCATATGCATCTATGTTAGATTATTCTCCAGTTTGTGTAGCTACATGCACTAAGGCCCATCTAAGAGGAAGAGATAAGGCCCATATAGCTCGTGGGTACTATTATATGACAATTAAGCTACACAATCTGGGATAAAGTTTTAAAAAACATGTTAAGCCTTGTTCCCTATCCTAGTATATAATATATATTTATGTATATGAATTTGATTATGCGTGTTGGCTTTTGAATGATTTTAAATTGTTGATCTTATCATTTTGTTATCCTTATCGCTGAGTTACATGCTAGCGTTTGCCTCACTTACCATTTTCAGATGTCGTATCCTTGTATCATGCAGGAATTGGTCATACTTCCACTCCTCTTACTTAGTGACTAGGTGATTCGGGGATAGTCATTAAGTCAGACTGAAGTGGCGAGCTTCCATACTTCAGAGAATGTCGTTTCATGCTATAGATTTCTTTATGACTTTACTATTCCTTTAGTATTAGTTTTTACTATGGTAGGGGGCATATCCCAATTGAATATTCTTTGTTTTTTAGTAGAGAATTTGTCGGACTACTGTGGGCATGGGCGGTGTCGGCATTGGTATTGGTATTGGCATTGATACTGGTATCGCTTGTTTTTTGTTCTATACTTATTTTAATGTTTTTAAATTGATATTCTCTTATCTTTTTATCTGCTCAGACTTCAGCCAACCTTGGGGAGTGGTGTGTTTGGTTTGGTTAGGCACAAGGGGTAATCTCTGGTCCATGTGGTACTTGAGATACTCGTCACGGCCAGGCATAGACCTAATAGAGTTAGATATGGTTGACTTTGACCTTATTTTTGGTATGGATTGGCTCCATTCTTGTTATGCCTTTATAGATTATCGCACTCGAGTGGTGAAGTTTCAGTTTCCAGATGAGCCAGTCTTTAAGTGGAAAGGTAATCAGTGTCTCCCAAAAGTCATTCCATATCTTATCTTAAAGCCAGAAAGTTGATTTCAAAAGGGTGTTTCTATTATCTAGTTTGAGTCAAATATACTAATTCTGAGACACCAACAGTTCAGTCAGTTAATGTAGTTAATGCATTTTCTAACCTTTTTCCCAAAAATTTGCCAGGGGTACCTCCCAATAGGGAAATAGAATTTGGTATTGACCTTCTTCTAGATACTCAGCCTATTTCTATATCTCTATATCATTTGTCTACCGCTGAGCTTAAGGAGTGAAGGATCAACTCAAAGATCTTTTAGATAAAGGTTTCATAAGGCCTAGTGTTTCTCCATAAGGGACTCCCATCCTATTCATGTGAAAGGACGATGGTTCTTTGCATATGCGCATTGACTATCGTCAGTTGAATAAAGTCACAATAAAAAACAAATATCCTCTTTCTAGAATTGTGGCCTATTTAATCAACTCCAAGGTGTAAGTTATTTCTTAAATATAAACCTTAGATCCGTCTATCATCATCTTAAAGTAAGGGAATGTGATATTCCAAAGACAACTTTTAGAACCCGTTATGGTCATTTTGAGTTTCTAGTCATGTCTTTCGGACTAACAAATGCCCCAGCAACCTTCATGAACTTGATGAACAGAGTGTTCAAATAGTATTTGGACATGTTTATCATAGTCTTTATAGATGATATTCTTGTCTACTCTCTTAGTAAGGATGATCATGCAGACCATCTTAGAATTGTGTTGCAAACTCTTAGAGATCACCAGTTGTTCGCCAAATTCAACAAGTGTAAGTTTTGGCTAAGGTCAGTAGCTTTCCTTGGTCATATTATTTCCAGTGAGGGTATAAGATTTGATCCCTAAAAGACAAAAATCGTAAGAAATTAGCCTAGACCTATCTCTCTATCAGACATTATGAGTTTCTTAGGTTTATCTAGTTATTACAGATGTTTTTCTTAGTGTTTCTCATCTATTGCATCTCCTATGTATAGATTAACTCAAAAGAAAGTTAAGTTTTAGTAGTCATATTCCTACGAGAAGAGTTTTCAAGAGTTGAACACTTGACTCACTTCAGCTTCAGTTTTAGCATTACTCGATGGTACAAATGATTTTATGGTTTATTATGATGCCTTTAGAATTATTTTGGGTTGTGTTTTGATGCATAGAGGTAAGGTCATAGCCTATGCCTCTAGATAGCTTAAGCCTCATAAAAAGAATTACCCAACCCATAATCTTGAGTTAGCTGTTGTTGTGTTTTCTTTGAAAATCTATAGATATTATTTGTATGGGGTGCATGTTGATGTGTTCAAGGATCACAAAAGCTTGCAGTATGTGTTTTCTCATAAGGAGTTGAACCTCCATTAGAGAAGGTGGTTAAAGTTGTTGAAAGATTATGATATGAGTGTGTTGTATTATCTAGGCAAGGCCAATGTAGTGGTAGACACCTTTAGTAGATTGTCTATGGGTAATGGTGCCCATGTAGAGAGGGATAAGAAAAAGTTAATTTGGGAAGTGTATCAATTAGCTAGATTGTGTGTTAGGTTGGTTGATTCAGCTGAAGGGAATGTTTGGGTTTAGAGTAGTTCCAAATCTTCCCTAGTTTTGGAGGTGAAAGAGAAGCAAGATAAGGATTCTAGTTTGGTCAAATTAAAGAAGTCAGTTAAAGACCAAAAGATAGAGGTTTTCTCCCAAGGGGGAGATGGTATGTTGAGATACCAGAGAAGATTGTGTGTGCCTTGTGTTGATGATTTAAGATAGAGGATTATGGTGTGTGTTATTCTATCTATCTTAGAGCCACCAAGATGTACCGCAACTTGCGAGAAATCTATTGGTGGAGTGGCATGAAGAAATATATAGTAGAGTTTATAGAAAAATGTGCAACTTATCAACAGGTTAAGGTAGAGAATCAAAGACCTAGTAGTGCATTGAAAGAGTTTGGCATCCCCACATGGAAGTGAGAAGAGGTGAATATGGATTTTGTGACTGGTTTACCCCATTCGTGTGGTCAACATGATTCAATTTGGGTGATAGTAGACAGACTGACTAAGTCAGTGCATTTTTTGCTAGTTCACACATCCTATACAACTAAATATTATGTTAAGTTATATATTCGAGAGTTAGTAAAATTGAATGGTGTTCCCCTATCGATCATCTCTGATAGGGGTACTCAATTTACCTCTCAGTTTTGGAGAGCCTTTCATAAGGGTCCTGGTACCCAAATTCATCTCAGTTCAGCTTTTCATCCGCAGACAGATGGTCAGGCAGAGAGGACCATTCAGACTCTAGAGGATATGTTAAGGGCATGTGTTCTTGATTTCAAAGGCAGTTGGGATGAGCATTTGCCATTGATTGGGTTCACTTATAACAATAGTTATTATGCTAGTATTCAGATGGCTTCGTTTGAGGCTCTTTATGGGTGTATATGTAGAGCGCCAGTTGTTTAGTTCGAAGTGGGTGAAGCCATTTTGTTTTGGCCAGACATGGTGTTTAAATCCATGGAGAAAGTTTAGTTGATTCGGGAAAGATTGAAAGTAACCCAAAGTCATCAAAAATCTTATACAGATGTAAGAAGAAGAGATCTTAAGTTTGAGGTTGGTGATCTTGTGTATTTAAAAGTTTCACCCATGAAGGGGGTGAAAAGATTTGGCAAAAAGAGGAAACTTAGTCCCCGTTATGTTGGTCCCTTTCGTATTTTGAGTCGTGTTGGGAAGGTAGCATATGAGCTTGAGCTACCCGCAAATTTGTCCTTAGTTCATCCAGTGTTCCATGTGTTCTTGTTGAAGAAATGCATGGATGATTCAACCATTATAGTTCCTTTAGAAAGTACAGATATTCAGAATAGCCTTTCTTACGAAGAAGTCCCAGTAGAGATTCTTGATCATCAGATCCATAGGCTAAGGAACAAAGAAGTTCCCTTGGTCAAAGTTCTGTGGCGAAATCAGTCCATTGAGGGTGCTACTTGGGAAGCAGAAGAAGAAAAGCATACCAAGTATCCTCATCTCTTCTCCACGAACTCAGATTCAGCCGAAGGTAATAGTCTTTCTCCATTCAATTCTTTTCCAGTCTCAAATTCAGCCATATAGCTATTTTTATGTAAATTCATGCACTCACAGATCAGTTCAGTAGCTAAGTATGTTTTAGATTCAGTCATATAGTTTATTTCAGTTGTGCATGATAACTAATAGCCTCAGATTCCTCAGTATTTTCAGCTTAACTAGCCATATTTGAGGACGAATGATCCAAAGATAGAGATATTGTAAGACCCCGCAAATCCTAGTTGTTTCACTCATATATAGTATGCCAAAAAAAAGGTCATAGACTTAGAAAAATTTAGCTAAGTAATGATACTTAGTCTCATTTTAAGACCTTGGTATTTCAATGATTTTATTTATAACCCTTATGACCTTAAAGTGTTAACTTTTAAATTTATTCATGCTCAGGGAGTTCGATGGGTGTTTCAGGGTAAGTTTTGAATTTTTCAGACCACATTAGAAGCTCGTTTGGATGTTCAAAATAGTGAGTCGACGCGATCTCAACGCGTCGCGTCGCCCATCAAATCGACAAATTTTTTTCTAGTATCAGAGTGCAAATTCCAGTAGCCCAATGCGAACTTGACGCAGCGCATCAGCCATCGTCGACGCGGTAAGTCGTCCTGTGCATCGCTGGGCATTTTTCAGTCATTAAAAATCCACGTCCAAAGGGTTAAATGAGTCAATTTCCCTACTCTTATTTCGCCTAAAACACATAATTTTAGCCCAAATAGCAAAGATACCTCATTATTCATCATTCTATTCAAAAGAAAAACCCTAGAGCTCCAAAGCTTCTTCTCCAAGAAATCAAACTTCACCACTGTTTCTCTAAGCAAGCTTTAAATTAAGGATTCCCAAGACAAGATAATCAAGAATCCATTTCCAAGAACTCAATTAGGAATCAATAATTCAAGATTCTTCATCTAATCATCTACCAAGGTATGTGGGGTTTATGAATAAGGATCCTCTTTCATCCTTGTGCCTAAAACTAGTGTTTTACTTTAAATTTATATGATTTTGAATGTATACACATGAATTTTAAATTGGAGCTCATACCCATTATTGCTAATTGAAAGATTATGAGATTTCTAATGTTTTAGAAGTTGAATTGCATGTCTATTTTCATACTTTCATTCCTACTACAGAAATTTATAGAGTTTTAGATGAATTATCATTGTTTTCATGATTAAGCATGGATATTACGATGTTTTGACATGAGTTTGATGTATGATTTACTAAGCCCAAGTTTATAAGTTGATGTTTCGAGAAAGATAAGGCTTTAAGCATCCTATAATCAGTTTATTCACAGATATTTAGTAAAGCTTTGATCTTTTGATCCTATGATAAGATAAGGAATTCACATTGTTCATATAGTTTGAAATTTAGAAAAAGAGAAGCATAATTGATTTTCATTTTAAGTCCTTGTGCTATTTTGAGGTGGATTTTTTAAAAGCTTTGAGTGATAAGTATGGGAGTAGTATTTAGCATCGAGTTGGGTATGAGTCCAAGGTCTCATACCCCAGAACTACGTGCCACCGTAGATTTATGATTTGCCCTTAGTGGGCTAAGATAGTGATCACTTAAGTTAAGGTTCTATTCCGATGGCAAGGGTAGAATAGCTCTCCCCAACATAGGTAATACGTTGGACTCCATGACAGCTCATATGGTTTATGTCGGTTAAAAGTACCTCCCAAAGTTCCTAAATCCTAAGAAAGAATGAGAGAAAAGATTTTAGAAAAATAAGTGTAAAGGCTCACCAGTTTATTCAAATTATGCTTTACAGAAAGATATTTAACTACAGTTTTCAGTTTTTAGATTTAAGGGTGTGTTCTTTCTACACTTAGATAATATGATTTCAAGAGGGAATACATGTACAACTTTTAGAACTAAATGTTATGACTTACTAGATTTATAAAGTTTGATTTGGTATGTATGATTTCAGATATTTTAGCTTATGTGAGTCATTTTTATTTAGCACGCATTGTTTTACAAATTAAGATGATGAGATAATGTTTTACTTATGCACATCACCAACATATACTCAGTACATCCTCAAAGTACTGATCCATATATACGTCTATGTGCTACATTGTCTCATAATGTAGGTTCAGGTGCTCTGTATCAGCAGTGTGAGTAGTTCGGGCATCTCCAACTACATCCGACAGTTGGTGAGTCCTCATAGTTCGGGGATTTATTCATTCAGACCTTGCAGCTTATTAGTTATATGATTTAGCATTCTTTTCAGACAGTTTGAGTGAGTTGGGGGGTTTGTCCCAGTGACTCTCTTGATATTAGTAGTAGAGAATTGTTAGACTACTAGTTTACAGTTAGGTTATTCAGTATTGATTTTCAGACATTAAATTCAGATTATTCTCAAATATTTCATTAAGTTTTCCTCGTTTAGTATGTCTATTATGTCTATTTTTCCTTTATTATGAGATTCAGACTTAGTAACAGGCAGACAGGGTTAGATTAAGGCTACTCATAGTCTTGAGTACCGTGTGACGTCTCGGGACCAAGTTTTGGGTTGTTACATTAACAGTTGACGACATTGAGGATTTTGATGATGACGATGATCTAGATAAAGTTGACAGTCGAAGGTATCAAGAAGAGTTCTCAATGATGCTATTGATCTTGTGCTTGGATTATCGTCATTTACTACTGGTAAGCGTGCTTATTATATGTGTATATGCATGTTGTGGTCCTGTAACTTTCACTATCATAGTTATGTGGCCATTTTTTTGATTGTATTAGGTTGTACTCTGTTTGCTCTTTAGCTCTAAGGTACTATATTTATGGTACCTGTTATAACGGAAAAATAAAAGACCCAGAGAGTAAGAGTACTTCAAGATCTTTCTTCTGTGCTATATGTGTACTACTGGTTAATTTTTACTCTTGATGGTGACACATGACTAGGGAACTGTTAACAGCACTGATGTAGATGTATCCCATAACTGCTCTAGGTTAGTGTGCGATTTCACCCACTAATGATAACAGATTTTTTTTAATAAATGCATTTAACCACTGTACTAGTAAGCATTGTAGACTAATGATGAATAGATTTCAATTCTCATCCATGATAATTGCAGTTCGAACAATGTTCCAAGGCATGTAGAAGCTTGATATTGGTACAATAGCTTAGCTTAAAGTTAGGATGCTTATGTTATCAGTTAAAGGAGTAGCAGAAAGGTAGAGAACAAATCTTTGGGTTAGCTATGGATCATATACAGTCAACGGAAAATGATTTCGCATAGATTTGAAAAGTGGGGGAACAACTACTGATGAAGATTATGGCAGTAGTAATAATGATCTGACTGGTGAAACATCTACTAAAGATTTGTATAAAGCGTGGAATGGGTTTTGTGGAGTTCAATCATACAATGGACCTATAAGGAACCTAGATGGTTCAAATATATGTAACAAGATGTTAAGTGCTGATGAGCTTTCTCTTAGGTGTTCAGAAATTTGGTCAAACAAAGTTAGGAAAGAGATGGAAAATTTGGGGGACAACAAAATGGATACCGAGAAGGCAAGGAAATCAAAACCTCCTAAACCACCTAGACCCCCAAAGGGTCCATTACTGGATGCCTCTGACGTTAAGTTCATCAAACTATATGAGCTTGCTATATGGAAGTGAAGAAGGACCGAAAGAATTAAGGCTAAAAATTAAAAAGGAGAGTGGATCATCTTTGAAGATGAGTATATTAGCAACGGATTCTGTTCTTCTTGATTATTTTATTTCAAGGTAAGCTTTATATCCTAGGACATCTGAGCTTTTAATTCTCAGTAGTATTGAGAGTATGAACTTCTTCATAAAATTTGATATCTAGGAGATCTTTTGAATATTCTTATTTTTGGCTTCTAAACCAAATATGTTGTTTTATTGTTGACAAAATGTTAATCTGTGAGCAGTATAAGTTCATTTCTTTTGTTTTTGCTTCCATTTATTTGCACATATATCTTAGTTCTGTTGTAACTATTAAAATGGCCAACGAATATGAAGATCACATCTCTTTGCTCCATTACTTCAGTTTTCAGTTCTTACAGCAATATTGAAGTTAAACATAATACATGATTCATGGCACAGTCCATCTAATTTGGAATAACTCAATTAAGTTGTGATGATTAAACTGTTGCAAAAGGATTGGGAAAAGACAAAGGATTTGTTAGTATTTTAGGATTTTCGGTTTACTTGGAGAAATTATCGAGAAATTTGTTGTGTGGAAGCTAATATATTTTAGTGTTGATGTTATTGCTCTATTTGTTTACTGGTTATCATTCTTATTAATCCTTCTGATTTTCACCTTCTTGGTCAATGTTCCTTATGAGAAGAAAAGCATTATGAATTGCTAAAGAAATTTACTGATAAATAAGGAAGAAAGGGAGAGATCAAATTTCTAGCTTGCAGCAAGTTGTCTTTATACAAAACTATATCTCATTGCTTATTCAAAATGCTCTGAAGATTTCATTAACTAAATGCATGAAGTCAGCTTAAGTCTGTCATTATTAAGAGCCAAAACCTCTTGATTTGCAAGTTTCAGATTTCCTCTTCCTCTGGTTGAATGAATAAGCTTACTGGAGCTTGTTTTGTTAATTTCTTCATTTTCCTTGATAGTTTTTGCATGAAAATTTTAAGCTGATTGAAATCGGCACACTTCTAGTGTTTTAATTATAGTTGCATGTAAAGTTTAAAATATGCACAGAAATAAGTTAGAAAGTTTTTTGAAAAAAATTGCATGATTTGGAGCTAGACTTTCCTGAGAATGTTCACTATCTGTTAAAAGCTTGTTAAACTTCATCTGCTTTAGAAAAATAATATTCAATCTTTGGTGGAAATACATGTCTATTTGTATAACAAACAAGGGAATGAAGATAAAATTCTAAGCACATTTGCCATCAATATGCAGAAAAATCATAGTGCGTTGGAGGAGTTACACCCATTTGACATGGGTAAACGGTATATATGTAATATAGATTGGGACAACAATAATTTCGAAGACTAATAATTCGGTTATATAAGACAAATCCCTCCCTTTTTTTCTCAATTGTCCCTGCCACTTATGTCACTGGTAATTAATTATCATAATGAACATTAACAATCTTCTCCCTAATTTTCATTTTGCCTTCATTCTTTTCTTGTTAGATATTCTTCTACATTGGTTGAGACTTTACATATTGAATTGTTTGTGTCGTTATATCATCTAGCTTATGTGGTTTAGTTAGGTTCAACGTTCATTTTCATAATCTGTTATCAAAGACAAACTCGTATAATCCTACTTATATTGATGATGAATTTATGTGTTTTCTTCTCTAACTTTGCAGGTGTAGGAATTCAAAGAAATTAAACCTCTAATTTGTCACAAAATATCATCAATATAGAGCTAACAGATAATTCAATCATGAGTGACTACAAGTCAGGACCTCTTGAAAGACCTGCCAGGCCTAGTAAGTTTTTCTAACCTTTGCTGCATTTAATTTCTGCCCTGGATCTTAACGTAGAATTGGTGTTTTAGCGTAGATGACTATCTGGTTTTAGAATGTTCCAACCATCTTGTGCACTTCGAGTGTTTAACATATACCTATTACCTCCGACCAACATAAATAATGGTGGAATCATAAACTCTTATCAAGGTGATTAAAAAATGCAAAAAATGTCACACCTGAAATTTGAAGCCTATGATCTAAGCAATTCTTGAACGTCGCTATACCATAATCTTCCATTTTGTAAAGGACATTCAAGAATATATATTTGTTTTGGCCATATTTTCACAATGCAAATTTCCATGAAAAAAGAGGTTTAACCCTTTGCGCACATCTAGCTACGCCCTTGAGCACGTGTACTGAGTAACTCTAGCGTTATTTTCAAAATATGCAAGCGTTTCTCTATTTTGAACCCCATTTTGTTTTCTTATTAGTCTATGTCTAACATGTTATTGTCCTCTTTGGATGTTTAAGGCTAATAAAAGCTCTGTCAACTTGATTCTTAGCTATCATATGCCATTTGCTTATGTTTCTTATTTCACACAGGCCTAGAAAAGTTTGACACTGATGCAGAAGATGAGAGCAAGACAAGGCTTGGGTCTATCAAGAAAGTAGCAATTAATGCCTCCACCAAGTTTAGAAAGTCTCTTACAATTGATTCTGGCATTTACTACTCACTTTCTTCTAGTAGTTATTGAGCATGTTGGTGGTATTAGGGTACAAAAAGAGGTCGTGCTTGATCCTCCTTCCACTAATGATGATGATGTTGATTCAAAGCTTAATAGTATTTTTATCCCTTCATCGTTGCATTAATTTTTGATAGACTATTTTGTGTGGAAGTACAAAACAGTAATGTGGTAACAAATACTAATTTTGATGGATGTGGGTTTGACATTAGTTTATTTTTGACAAAATACTTGAACTTGTGGATGTTTGGACACAATTATGTGATGCATTTTTCTATCTATATATTTTGAACATTCTAATATAAGTAATTATTTATATGAATGTTGACTATTTTAATCATTCAATAATTTACGCATTTTAATAATTTTCTTATGAAATTATTAGCGACAAAAAATTAGTGACTAAATTTTGTTGTTGCTATTGAAAAACTTTAGCGATGGATTGTGAAATATAAATTTGGGTTCTAAAGACGACTGCTCAGTCAACCAAACTATGTTGCAATGGATCAGCGACAAAATGTTCTGTTGTAAATTTAGCCATGAAGAAAATAAATTTTTAAAATAGCAACGGTATAGCAACAGAATATTCCGTCGGTAACATCAACAACCGATAAAGTTCATCACTAAGAGGTCACAAATTTTGCGACGAAATTTATTTTTCGTTGCTAAGAGACTAGCAACAAGAAAAATAGCAATAGACACAAATCCGTCGCTATTTCTGTTTAGCAACGGATTTACATAGCATAGAGACAAAATTTGACTGTCGCTAAATGCTGCTTTTTTTGTAGTGAACATGTTGCATGTACATAACCAATCTGGAGATGTCTATATCCTCGTTCAATAAGGCATCCTTCCTCTCTAGTATCAAATCACGGGACAATCCAGAGGTGAATTTTCTCATTCTAGCCCTCATGCTAGACACTAGCTCGGGAGCATAACAGGAAAAATGATGGAATTTCAAGGCATGCTCCTTGACCATTATCCTACCTTGATTTAGATTACCAAAATCTTTTGCATTTGCCTCTCTTAACTCTTGAGGAAAGAAGTGGTCTAGAAAAGAACTAGAGAAATCATCCCATAGTGTGGATTTGGCATCATTCCTCCTAGACTGTTCCTATTCCTCGTACCATTGGTATGCTAAATCCTTTAGTTTATAGTCAGTAAATTCTACACCCTTCACATTAGTAGCGTGCATACCTTAAGCCTTCTTGACTAGTTTTGAGTATCGATTTTCAGTCCTTACTTCTTATCACAATGGATTTCATAGGTTTTTCCTGGCTCTTCTGACAAAAGCATCTGGAAATGACTTGTCATGGGCTTATGCAATGAAGAATTATTTGCTTGGGGAAAAAATTCTTGTTCTTATGCAGATGGATCGCTCAATTTCCTAAGACTAGAGAAGGGGATTTTCCTATAAAAGATGAAAATTGTTTAGATTTAAAAGATTACTTATTTACTTTCTTTGAGCCCCATCAGCTCTTTTGCGACTGCTAAAGATTGCAAAAGATCTTCTCTATCTCATCAATGAAAATTGAGGATCCTTTTCAATCATAACAACAGTGAACACAGGAGGGCTTAACCTTATAAATTTGCCAACCCCTAGGCCTAAGAAAATAGAGTAATAGAAGCTTTACGCTTAGACTGAGAAGCTATCAAATGAGCCAATATATGAATGGACTAACAAAATTTTGCATTCGATGCATCAACCTAAGTGAGCTCGAAGAAGACTAGAGGGGGCCAGTAGAACTCCAGGAGGGCAATCAGGAACTGGGCCACTAGACCGGGTCTTTACCCCATAAACAGGTTGTGTCCCATCAGCATTGTCCTCAAGTGGGACAGAGGAGTCTTGATAAGCTTCAGACCATCTGGGAGGTCTGATATGAAAAGCGAACAACTGCGAATTAGATACACTAAAGACCTTAGATTCTATGGCTTGAAACAGAACAACAAGAAAGGGAAATATTCTTAAATATCTCGTAGCCTCTCCCTTATAAGTGTGGTGTGCTATATACCCATAAAAGAGACTCTACTCGACATGACATTATTGAAAACCCAATGACACCAAACCTAGGCTCTGATGCCACCTTTATCATAATCCAACATGACTTTATGAAGGACAGTGATATGACACTTTCTATAGATCTGTTTAACAATGATTGACTCACCTACTAGGGTAGAAACCAGAAGGGTTCAGGGATATTTTTAGAACTTATCTCAAAATTTACTGCAACTAATAGGGTCTAACAACAAATAAACATCAAGATAAAAGACATGAAGCATACCAGTAACAACATCTGGTGAATCCTCCTGCTCCTGATGGGATGGTAAAACATAAAACTTATTCTGGCACTGACTGCCACTGGTAATAGATGATGCACCCTGAGAAGGAACTGGGCGACCTAAAGGAGCTGGTGCACTAGTATCCTGATTCTGGGGATGAACATCTCTGTTTCCCTACTTAGCATATGGACACTCTTTGATTTCTTGACCCACCGTACCACAATCGTAGAAACCCTTTGTTTTCTTCAAAAAATCTCCAGGGTGAGCTTTACCACACTTAGAATAGGTCGCATAATTAGGCCTCCCACTCATACTATTCTGAGATGAATGATTCTAAAACTGCAAAAGGTTTTCCCCTTGAGACCTAGCCTGGTCATACTCAAACTGCCCTATTCTAGCCTTCTTATTTCCTCTCTCTCTCCCCTTCAATTTCTCTACCTCAATCTATTAAGTATGCATCATCAATATCTCAAGATCCATGTCTCCAACGAGCATGGAAGTCCTACACTTCTTGACTACCAAGCTAGATATTCAAGTAACAAACTTACTCATCCTAGACCTAGGATTAGCCATCGTATTAGGGGCATACTTAGACAACTGATTGAACTTAAGGCGGTACTCCTTTACTGTCATTGAGCCCTGCCTTAAATTCACAAAATCCTCTATCTTAGCTTCCCTCATCTCACGTGGGAAGAACATGTCTAGAAAAGTATCTTGAAATACATGCTAACTCATAGAAGCTGCATTCTAACCTCTACTATTCCTGCACATAACTACCCAATCATATTCTACATTCTTCAATCTATAGGATTCTAACTCTACACTCTCCTCTTCAGAAATATGCATAATCTGGGTGATTTTATTCACCTTATCTAAATAAATTTGTGGGTCCTCAACTTCTTTTGACCCAAAAAACTCTGGCGGATTTATTCTTATGAAGTCTTTAATTCTAGCTGTTGTTAAATCACCATTCTGCTGAAGTGGGACTGCATCCTGATTCTGATGATTTCCCTGAACATTGGTAGTCACAGGCTAGGACAATCCCTAAAAGGCATCCCTAAACATAGAATGGGATACATTCTCATTCAAAGGATCGACAGGTTGGGTGGTTAGATATTATTTCTGCGGGCTTTAGCTCGATGAAGGGGCATATTGAACTGTCACGTAAGAGCATAAGTTAAAAGCAGATAGAGATACTGTAATCATGATATATCATGAAAGAAAGATATGATTTCCTAAAAATATCCCATAGCCTCTTGCTCATAAATGTGGTACGCTTTGCACCCATGAACAAGACTCAACATAACACGGCTTGTCTGACTACCTAGGACTCTTTAAAAAACACTTGGCTCTGATACCAAGTTTGTAACACCCCAAAACTTGGTCCCGAAACATCACACGGTACATAAGACTATGAGTAGCCTTAATCTAACCCTGTCTTCTTGTTACTAAGTCGGAATCTCATAATAAAGGAAACATAGACATAAGACTAAATACAGAAAACTTAATGAAATATCTGAGAATAATCTGAATGTAATGTCTAAAAATTAATACTGAATAACCTGACTATAAACTAGTAGTCTGAAAAGCCTCTACTACTAATATTAAGAGAGTCACTGGGACAAACCCCAGCGAACTCAAACTTTCTGAAAAGAATGTTAAATCATATAACTAATAAGATGCAAGGTATGAATGAATAAGTCCCTGAACTATGAGCACTCACCAACTGTCAAATGTAGATGGAGATGCCTAAACTACTCACGCTAGTGATACTGAGCACCTGAACCTACATTATGAGACAATATAGCACATAGACGTATATGTGGATCAGTACTTTGAGGATGTACTTAGTATATAGGGTGATGTGCATAAGTAAAACATTATCTCATCATCATAATTTGTAAAACAATGCATTCTAAATGAAAATGAATCACATAAGCTGGAATAACTGAAATCATACATAGAAAATCAAACTTTATAAATGTAGTGAGTCATAATATTTAGTTTTAAAAGTTGTACTTAAATTCCCTCTTTAAATCATATTATCTAAGTGTAGAAAGAACTCACCCTTAAATCTAAAAACTAAAACTTGTAGATAAATATCTTTCCGTAAAGCATAGTCTGAATAAACTAGTGAGCCTTTACACTAATTTTTCTAAAATCTTTTCTGTCATTCTGTCTTAGGATTTAGGAACTTTAGGAGGTACTTCTAACCGATATAAACCATGTAAGCTATCATGAAGTCCAACGTCTTACGCACGTAGGGGAGAGTTGTTTACCCTTGCCATGGGAATATAACCTTAACTTAAGTGATCACTATCTTAACTCACTATGGGCAAATCATAAACCTACGGTGATATGTAGTTTTAGGGCATGAGTCCTTGGAATCATACCCAACTCAGTGCTAAATACTACTCCCATACTTATCGCTCAGAACTTTTAAGAAATCTACCTTAAAATAGCACAAGGGTTTATAATGAAAACCAATTATGCTTATCTTTCTTTAAATTTTAAACTATATGAACAATTTGGATTACTTATCTTAGCTTAGGATCAAAAGATCAGAGCTTTACTAAAAATATGTGAATAAACTGATCATAGGATGTTTAAAGCATCATCTTTCTTGAAACATCAACATATAAACTTGGTATTAGTAACCCATACATCAAATGTATGTCCAAACATCGTAATATTCATGTTTAATCATGAAAACAATGATAATTCATCTCAAAATCTATAAATTTCTGTAGTAGGCATGAAAGTATGAAAATAGACATCCAATTCAACTTCTAAAACATTGGAAATCTCATAATCTTTCAATTAGCAATAATGGGTATGAACCCTAATTTGAAATTCATGTATAGACATTCAAAATCATATAAATTTATAGTAAAAAGCTAGTTTTGGGCACAAGGAGGAAAGAGGATCCTTGTTCATAAATCCCACATACCTTGGTAGATGATTAAATAAAGAATCTTGAATTATTGATTCCTCATTGATTTCTTGGAGATGGATTCTTAATTATATTATCTTGGGAATCCTTAATTTAAAGCTTGCTTGGAGAAACAATGGTGGATTTTGATTTCTTGGAGAAGAAGATTTGGAGCTCTAGGGTTTTGCTTTTGAAGAGAATGATGAATAATGAGGTATCTATGATATTTGGGGCTAAAATCATGTATTTTGGGTGGAATAAGAGTGGGTAAACTGAATTAATTACCCCTATATATTTGGGTTTTTAATGATTGAAAAAGTTCCCAGTGACGCAAAGAACGCCGCGTCGTGTCGATAGTATCGATGAGATGGCCGACGCACCTCATTGAGTTTGCGTTGGGCTACTGGAATTAACACTTTGATACTGGGAAAAATATTTGTCAACGCGATGGGCAATGTGATGCATCGAGATCGCGCTGACTCACTATTTTCAACATCCAAACAAACTTTTAACATGGTCTGAAATATCGAAAACTCACTTGGTAACACCCATCGACCTCCCTGATCATGAATCGACTTAAAAGTTTACACTTTAAAGTCATAAGGGTCATAAATCAATTCTTTGAAATACCGAGGTCCTAAAATGAGACTAAGTGTCTTTACTTAGCTAAAGTTTTCTATGTCTGGGACCTTTTTTTTGGCATACTATATATGACTGAAATGACTAGGATTTTGTGGGGTCTTATAGTTAATTTTTGTTGTTATGTGGAACTGAGAGATGGAGATTTGGATAAATTAGAAATCTCTTTAAATGGTTCAGTATCAACTGATTCGGAAGTTGAGAATCTTACCAAAATTGGTGACGGTGCAGAAATAGGTACAGGCGGGGGTAATCTTCTTGGAGGTGAACTCGATAGTTCAGGATTTATAGCTAGAAAGATTTCATCAGTTTAACCTGTATTACTCTTAGACCAAAATGAAACCAATGAAGAAAGAAAATAAACATTGATATGCATAGAACACACAAAATAGTATTTTGAAATAGGTAAAAAGTTCTGCACAACAACCCCTATATAAATAATTCTAAGCTACAATAGATAACCCTTGGGAACTAGAACATTCACAAATAGTAACTATTGAACAAAAATTAGTGTACATGCAACCTTAAACTATAATATTCATAAGTAATGACCATTGAACAGAAATTAATGTATGTGGAGAGTGATGTCATGATAATCATTAATAGCTTAGGACAGTTCAAGGAGTCCACCTACCAAAAAAAAGAAAATAAACAACAAAATATGGAAGCTAATCTAGTTGAATGTTAATTGTGATAATTCCAATCCAATATCACTTTGATCCCATGCCTTTTCTTGCAAAATTGAGGACAAAATTAACACTGACCTGATCAAGATCCACATCTTCCAATGAAATAGCTCTGGGGTCATTACCACCTTCTTGATTAAGTTTCCTAAAAGTATGAAATTTAATAGTATCTGTCTATCTCACTGAAATCTTTGTAGAAGCTCTGTAGAATTCTCCCTGCAAAGCATAAAAACTCAAAATTGCAGCCACCCACATTATTCCAGTAAATTATCTACTACCAAATCTCTTTCACATACCAATCACTTTAACTACTTAGGAACTTTAGATTCACTTCAAATCAACTACAAGATCTATTAACCCATGAGATTTTAAAAGTTACTTACTCTTCTATTGCAAATTCAACGTAAACCCACATGCTTAGCAGCTTACACTTTCATTCATTCACCAACTGGAAAAATAAAATCCAAGTTTAGTGTTACTAATACAATAAAATTGAGTGCAATTTAAAGGAGTCAAAAAGAAATTATTCTTTTAAAGTAAATACCAAATAATGCAGCGGGATTGAAATAGGTTCAAAACTGAAAATATCTTTTGGTATTCAACACTTTTTAAGGAGTTAAATAGAATCCTTCAAGTGTGAACGCATACTGTCTGTCTGAAGAAGGAAAAATAGCTGAAAATATTATTGGTGATGCTGATGAGGGTGAATGTTTAATGAGAATTACTAATACCACAAGGCTTGAAAGGGAAAGCTCGGTAGAATTTCAAATTTGTATGTCCATAGGAGGCTTTTTTTTTATTCATAAATAAGGAACAATTACAAAGTTACTAAAAAGCTAATCCATTGTACGACAAACTTATTTTGTTTTGTCACATTATAAAACTAGCAGCCATCCACCAAATAAAGACAAGGAAAAGCTAATCTGGGGTTTACAACGAGGCAAGCATCCTAACTTTAAGCTTTTCATGAACCTTGGCCCCAAATGCTTCCATGACTCCTAGACTCAGTCCACAAAGCCAATTAAATTAAAAAAAAACACAGATTTATAATGGGGTAAAGTAGAATAAGGGCAAGACATAAAAAAACTCAATTTTCAAAAGAAAAATTGAGTAATGAAAACAAAAATACCATATGAAATTTTGAGATTTCTTCAAATAGTCCAAATTTGAGACATTTTAGAGAGATAGAATATTTTTGTTACCTGATTCAATGTCCAAAATATAGTTGTAGTTGTAATTTTGTAGAGAGAAATGAGAGCTAGCCACCTTAGAAAGAGAAAGGGCAAGCAAAAATAATGAGAAATTGTCCATCCCTAGATATTTTAGATTATCAAAATATAACTTATTAAAAATTATAAATTACTGTGAAGGATTTTCCATTGCTAATAATAAATAAAAATTTATATAAATATTCTAATGCTTAGTGATGAAATATTATGTTTCTAAATCTATTGCTACTAATTAATTAAAATGTTTAAAATATTTGTTGCTAAATCCGTCATGAAATTAAAGCACAAATTTTTTGCACCAATATTTGGCGATGAAAAGTTAAATCCGTCGTTGATCTATTGCTACATTATAATTTAAAAGGGTCTTGCTATGCTCGCATCAAAAATGACATTTTCATTGTTGATTCATCGTTATTCAGTGACGAAATATGATCGGTCGGTAAAGTACGTTGCTAAATATTATTTTTTTGTAGTGGTTGGGGAAGGGAAGAATACCCAGGCAGAGATAGAGAAAAGACAGAATAAGAAGTCTAGATTTTCTGATCAGGGTGGAGGTCAATAATAAAGTGGTAGAGATGGTGGAAAGTATTCAAAAAGTAGTGGGGTAGTTCTGGTTCCTACTCTATGGATAGGTCTCCTTATCTAAATTTATTGGATGATCATTGTTCTTCGCATGATAGTGGATTTAGGTCATAGGCGCCCAATCTTAGGTTGGTGGGGCTATGTCTGCTCCATCATATCCTCCTTGTAGATTCTACGGGTAGGTGCATCATTGGTTTTGTGAATAAGTGAGGAATAAGTGTTTTAAATGTGGTCAGATTGGTAACATGCAGGGGGATTGTCCTTCTAAGTCTGCTTTGGGGAAAATAATATTCTTGTTGCCAATTCAACAACTCCTTCACCAAAGGGTGCTGCTTCTGCTTCTAGTACTGTCATAGGCCTAAATTGTTTGTATGCTCTTACTACATCCAAGACTCTAAGGTATCTCCTGATGTCATTGCTGGTATGTTATGACTCTTTTCTCATATTGTATACTTCTTGCTTAATCTAAGGTCTAATCTTTCTTATGTGACTTTATTTATGGTTGTGCATTTTGGTTTTGGTCCCGAGTGTATCCCTGATCCTATTTTTATTTCTACCCCAATAGGTGACTCAGTAGTTTCTAGAAAAGTCTATAGAGGTTATGTGGTATCTGTTGGTAGTAGAGAAACTCTCGTAGATCTGATGACATTAGATATAGTTGATTTTGACATCATATTGGGGATGATTGGTTGCATTCATGATATGCCTTATTATACTATTGAACCTGTAAGATTATGTTTAAATTCCCTAATGAGTTATTCATTGAGTGGGAAGGGGGCTCTCTAGTGCCTAAGAAAAGGTTCATATCATATCTTAGAGCCCGGAAGTTGATTTCCAAGGGATGTGTTTATCATTTGGTACGGGTTAAAGATTTAAACTCGGAGGGTCCTTTATTGACATCCATTCTTGTGGTTAATGAATTTAGTGATATTTTTGTTGATGATCTTCCTGGATCCCTCTCGATAGAGATATTAATTTTGGGATTAACCTTATTTCGACCACTTGTCCTATCTTTATGCCTTTTTATAGAATGGTTTTGTCTATGTTGAAGGAGCCTAAGGAGCAGTTGAAAGACCTCATTGACAAGGGTTTTATCCATTCTAGTATTTCTTTGTGGGGTGCTCCTTCTTTATTCATGCATAAGAAGGATGGTTCCCTTCGAATGTGCATCTATTACCATTAGTTGAATAAGGGTACGGTGAGGAATTGGTATCCTCTTCCTTGAACTAGTCAAACAATCCTCTTCCTCAAATTGATGATTTGTTTGAATAAGATTACGACGAGGAATAGCTATCCCTAAGACTTCCTTTTGAACATGGTATGATAATTTTGTGTTCATAGGCATTTATTTTGGTTTGACTAATGCCCAGATGACAGTCATGTACTTGATAAATAGGGTCTTCCGTTAGTTTCTAGATTGGTTCATTATTGTGTTTATAGATGATATTCCGGTATATTCCAAGTGCGAGGAAGATCATGCCGATCACCTACGTATCGTGTTTCAAACCTTGAAAGACCAATATTTGTATGTTAAGTTTTTGAAGTAAGAGTTTTGGTTAAAAGCTGTTACTTTTCTGGTCATTATATTTCTAGTGAAGGTGTCATGGTGGATCCACAGAAAGTTGAAGTGGTTAAGAAGTGGCCTAGGCCCACGACTCTAATCAATATTTAGAGGTTCTTGGTTTTAGCCAGTCACTATAGGAGATTTGTGGTAAGTTTCTCAACTATAGCCGCCTCGCTTACTAAGTTGACCTACAAAAAGGTGAAGTTTTTATTGTCTGATGCTTGTAAGGGTAGTTTTGAGAAGCTGAAAGATAAGTAGACTTCTACTCTAATTTTGACTATGCCTAAAGGCACTAATAGTTTTTTTGTCTATTGTAATGCATCCCATATGGGACTTGGTTGTGTGTTAATGCAACATAGTAGGGTAGTCGCCGATGCTTGTAGACAGTTTAAAGTTCATGAGAAGAATTACCTGACTCATGACTTAAAGTTGTTGGCTGTGGTGTTTGCATTGAATATTTGGCTTCACTATTTGTATAAAGTCCATGTAGATATATTTTCTAGTCACAAGAGCCTACAATATGTGTTCACCTAGAAGGAGTTGAATCTCAGGAAGAGGAGGTAGCTGGAGTTACTGAAAGATTACAACATGAGTCTTTACTATCACCTAAGTAAAGCTAATATAATTCTAATGCTCTTAGCAGGTTATCCATGGGGAGTTAGCTCATGTGGATGAAGATAAGACAGAGTTGGTGAAAGATATTCACTATTTGGCTAACCTTGGAGTTCGTCTCTTAGACTTTGAGGATGTTGGTGTATTTTTGCGAGAGGTGCCGAAGTCATCCCTTGTTGCTGAGATAAAGGAGAAGTAGGTACTGGATCCTGCCTTAATAAAAATTAAGGAGGGGTGTCACTGCAAAAGATTGTAGTATTTGAGATTGGTGGTGATGGTATCTTGAGGTACCAAAGTAGGTTATATGTTCCCAATGTAGATAAGTTGAGAAAGAGGATCTTGGATGAGGCTCATTAGTTGCATTATGCCATATACCTCAGTTCGATGAAAATGTATCATGATCTTAAGGATATTTACTGGTGGAACAATATAAAGCGAGATATGGCTAGTTTTGTGGTAGAATGCATGGTGTGTCAACAAGTGAAGATTGAGAACTTGAGGCCCAGTGGGTTGAATCAAGAGATTGAACTTTCTGTGTGGAAATTGGAGATAATTAATATGGATTTCATTACCAGTTTTCCTCAGTATCAAAATTAGTTTGATTTGATTTAGGTCATGATGGATAGAAAGACTAAGTCTGCTCACTTCTTGATAGTGATGACTAATTGTTCGGCAGAGGCTTATGCGATGTTATTCCTCCAAGAGATTGTAAAATTCCATGGGGAGCCTATTTCTATCATGTTAGATTGCGGTACTCAGTTCTCATTGTATTTTTGGCAATTTTTTCAGAGAGGTATAGAACTAAAATGTGACTTAGTACTGCTTTCCACCATCAGTCAGATAGACAAGCGGAAATTATTATTCAGATATTGGAAGTTATGCTTTTGGATTATGTGATTGACTATGGTGGTAGTTGGGTTGATCATTTGTTTCTTAATAGAGTTTGCGTATAATAAAATCCACCACTCTATTATTGGGATGGATCTATTTGAAGCGTTGTATAGTAGGAGGTGTAGGTCTTCTATTGGGTGGTTTGAGGTAGTTGAGGCAGAGATGTTTGGACCGGATGCCATTCACCAAGTGATGGAGAAGGAGAAGGTGATTCGGGATAGACTTAAAGCTTCCAAAAGTCGCCAAAAGTCCTATGAGGATGTGAGGCATAGGGAGTTAGAGTTTGAGGTTGGAGATTGAGTGTTCTTGAAGGTATCTCCCATGAAGGAAGCAATGTGATTTGGGAAGAAGGGAAAGCTCAGTCCCTGGTAAGTTGGCCTGTACTTAGTTTTAAAGAGGGTATGTAAGTTTGCATATCAGTTGGAGTTGCCTCCTAGTTTGAGATCTATTCATCCGGTGTTTCATGTTTCAATATTAAGAAAGTGTGTGCATGATCCTTCGACCATTATTCCTTTAGAAGAGGTAGGTATTTTGGATTCCTTATCGTATGAGAAAGTCCCTATTGAGACCTTAGATCAGCAAGTTCATTGGTTGTGGAGGAAGGACGTAGCTTCGATAAAGGTTCTATGGAGGAACCACAATGTTGAAGAGGCTACTTGGGAAGTCGAAGAGGATATGTAGTCCAAGTATCCATTCTTTTTTTCTGCTTTGGATCATCGTGTGTAAGGTACATATTTTTCTTAACATATTTTTTTCTTACTTTTTTAAAGAAAAGGGTGATTTCCTTGGCATCTTTATTTTCTGAGTTTGTTAAAGGTAAGAGTAGAGTAATATAGAGTCAAATTGTCCTAGCAATTTCCTTGTACCATCATTCGAGGATGAATCATCCAAGTGGGGGAGAATTGAAACACCTCGAATTTCGGACCTTGAAATTTTCTTGAGCTTTGGGCTCATTGTTACGAATGGACTCCAGAGACATAGGGTTTCTTGAAGACTCATTGAGATGAGTTGTACCCAAACCAATAAGTATGAGGATTGATTCTGCTCTGAGTACAGGTAGCTCACTATGACCCATTAGTATATGTCATGAGTTGTTTGGTGAAATCATAGGGTGTCTAGTGTTTGTCCCAAATTTTGTTTTGTGTTTACTACAATTGGACCCTATGAGTCGTAGGGTCTCATTATGAATGGGTTGGTCGAGTCATAAGGTCTACAGTGTATTGGGGTCCTAGTCTTTGTCTTAGTTACGACTCGTGGTGACGAGTTATCTAGTATGGTTATGAGTCAAGGGGTCGACTCGTGATCAAAGGAGACACTTTTCAGCTTTTAAGTTAAGGGCACTCTGGACATTTCCCACTTGGACCCCATGACATAAAGCCTTTCTTGCGATTTTATTATCTGATCATTCCCAATAAAATACTCCTAAATTCTCTCTCAAACTTTCTATTCAAGTAAAGGCTAAGGTTTTTAAGATGTTGATCAATTAGGGCTCTCAACGGTGGTTTCTTTCCATAGATCTTACTATTTAAGGCATGTTACTCTTCCCTCATTGTTAATTTTGTAAAAGCATGTGATTTAAAGTATTGTTCATAATGTTATTGTTTTGGTTTTGAAAACAAATTTTGGGGTTTTGAATGTTATGAATTGAACAATGTTTCTCATGGTTTATATATATGATTTTCATTCTTTTTATATGGTTTTGAACTTGTGGGCGCATGGGTATGGTGAATGAACTAGGGAATTGTGATTTTTTCAAACTTGTGACTTTTGATGTGGTTATGACCCCAACCCCATAATATGAAATTGTTTTGATTATGAGAACTGTAGGAATTAGTAAAATTGAACTAGTCTTGAACTATTGCTTGATAAAAAGAAGTAGTTGTAATACAATGGTATGGTTTAATGAAAAAGCTAGGCCGTATTCCCCAATGTGTATTAATGAACAAAGGAAGTTGTTCTTCCTAAGTTAATGGAAATTATTTTGGCATGATGTGTTACCTTGCAAGTGTAGTTGGTATGAGGATACCAACAATGTATACCTAAAAGTGTATTGTCGTTCATTGAATGGGAATTTGTGACAATTGTTTTAATAGGCTCTAATAAGGGTTGTGTATCATAGTTGTGAAAGTGGAGGTCCGAGTGACCGATACTAAAAATCATGTGTTTGTCGACGCTGGGGTCAAAGTGACTAGGGAGGTTCGAGTCCCCCGTAAATCATTATATGATCGGGTGCTTAAGTCACCTTGGTATATAATAGAGGGTTCTAGTCCCCCATGTGCATATATATGAGATTATTCTCTGGTTTGTGTGGCTACATGTACTGGGGCCCGACCAAGAGAATAGATAGGGCCTATATAGCTCATGGGTACTATTATAGGATGGTTGAGTTACACAATCAAGGTTAAATTTTTTAAAAGCAAGTTACTCCTTGTTCCCTATCATGGCATGTGATATATATATGTATATATATGCATATGCATTTTATTATGTGGTTGGACATTGAATGATTTTAAATTGTTGATCATATCATTATGTTATCCCTCTCCCCCAGTTGCATAATAGTGTTCATCCCGCTAATCATCCTCGAAAAATGTATCCCCACACGATGCAGGAATTAGTCATACTTCCACTCCTCCTGCTCAGTGACTAGGTGATTTCGGGACAACTGTTGAGTCAGACTTAAGTGGTGAGCTTCCATACTTCAGATGACTCTATTTTATTCTATGGATTTCTTTATGACTTTACTATTACTTTGGTCTTTGTTTTGGCTATGGTCGGGGGCATGTCCCAACTGGATATATTTGGTTTTGATAAGAAGCTTTGTCAGACTACTATGGGCATGGGCATGAGCATGGTCGGGGGGCATGTCCCCACTGGATATATTTCGTTTTTGATAAGAGGCTTTGTCCCTACCAATACTGACATCAGATCTTTTATGAGGGATGATCTAAAATGCGAGTAATCCAAGAATTAGGGAATTTTCAAGACAAGTAGACTCTATATCCCGAATATACAACACAAGAAAGGAAAACATTCCTAATTTCATTATGGCCTCTCCCTTATAAGTGTGGTACACTACATACCAATAAAAAGACTATACTCGACTTGGCTTTGTTGACTCCCAAGGATCCTAAACCATGCTCTGATACCAAGATTGTCATGATCCGAACCCAGGCCAGGTTATGATGGGTATCTCAAGCCCACCATGACTCAGAGACCATCCCCTTAGCCTTACCTTAAGAGCATAATAATAATATTGAACAATGAAAGACAACCAAAATACATATATGTAATAAGGATAGATGTATAGAAAAAATGAAAACAAAAATTCAAAATAACATCCAACACACATTTTTCCACAAGAGCCTCTAAAACCGGAAATATCAACTAAGTCGGATCATTCCCCCGACTATGACCAAAAAGAATCCAAAATGGAATTCTAAATAATACTGAAAACAATAAAAAACTAGTGAAATGACAAGGCCTTCCAAACGATGGAGGCTCACCACTTCACAATAGATCCACATGAGTAATCAATCACCTAACACCACACAGGAGCAACAGAACACCCTTTCAACCCTACATAATAAAACAATGTAGCATCCAGGGACAGTCAGTAGGATAAGCACTGACATGTAACTCAGGGAAAGTGAAAAAATAATGCCAATGTCAAAACCAGTCAAAATCTATATGTACCACATTCATATACATAGATATAGGATGTCGAGATAGGGACAAGGGTCATTGAACATGAGATTTTAAACTATTAGCCTTAAGTATGTATCTCACTCTGTACTAAAGGCACCCACAGGCTATATGGTTGCGACTCCCCTTGCTGAAAGGGCCCAGTGCGTGTTTGCCACACAAACCAAGGAATGGCTAAAGACACCAAGGTTCTTACAATTTGAAAATAAAATATCTGAACCAAGCACACGGTCATATAGACCCCCACATCGACAAATATGGTTTTTAGTGCTAGTCACTATCGTACTATGCCGTCACGGTGAGCTACACAATTTCCTTTAAGCCCAAATTAAAATAGTTTGAACTTAATCCCAACAATTAACGCAGAAGTATTATATTAAGGCATTTACCACTCTGTATCTCCATACCATTATGCTTACAAGCTTATATAAGTATTCCATTCCAATCCATGTAACTAGTAGACTCCCAAGTTCAACTTTAAATCCAAAACCATAGCCACCAAGGGCCTTTTAAATCAATTTGAATCAATTTTCCATTAATGCAATGGAATGAGTTCAAAAACAGGTTAAATCATGCAATTGTACATATTCAAAACCAAGTTTACAATGTGGGTTGAGGTTAATGCCTTTACCAAGCCAAAAAGTAACCAATTTGGGGAAACATACGTTCCCCATTCCAATTCCCATGACAATGCACCCATTTAGTCCCTAAAACATAAATTTGAAACATAAATTATCAATTCAAAACACAAAAAAAGTAATTCAAGTGATACCAATCAAAACCCCTCAACCTAATTTCAAACCCATGAATTTTAAACCACATGGATAATGAGTAAATAAATTTCACAATGAAAAAATAAATTTTAGGAATGATATGCATGCCTGAAATACACAAGGAATTGAAGACAATTTGAAATTTGGAGCCCAGATGCTGAATCCACTATAAAGTCCTTGAATTTTCTTAGGTTTTGTGTTTGAGAGAGAAAGAGAATGATTTGATCTTTGAAAACTGAAGGGAGTGGGATTATTTTATGTTTAAAGGTTGTACAAGGGGTAAAAACATGAAAAGCCCCTCACCCTAAGTGAATAAAATAAAAACTGGGTGAAATTAAAATATCAATATGACACGCCGTTATCACGGAGGGTAGCGTACGTGCCAGGATAATATCGTGGAGGCTATTCTCTTTGGCATGCCAACATCGCGGACCTTCACTGCTTTGAGGTCCCTAACTGACCCCAAAATAACCTTAATAATTACAATAAAGTAACAAAAATAATAATAATAAAGTAACCAGCTAGTTCTGAACAACAACACCTATGGGCCTCATAAACCCAGAAGGTTCAATCAACACACAACACATAACAATCATAGCCTATACCTGTGTAACCCCCTAAAAGGTTGATAGATATAAGCACCAAACAACATACTGGTGATAGGAAAGTCATATGGGTGAATAAATGCAAGGCAAAACCATAGTACCATATCTGATCCAAGTTCCCTAATATACCTAGTGTATACACCCCCTCCAGCTCAACAACTCATAAACGAAGGACCTATGGTAACCTCATAATGGCTCATGGATGAAAGGGTCACTAAGGTATTTGAGAATATCCATATACACTTATTGGGTACTGATCTAGGATTTCAAATCATCATCAATATACTCTATCTAGAATTGGAGATATATATATAATAAATGCATGGACTGGAACCATGGCTAAAGGAGTATAGGTCTGTAAATCCATTGCCTGACATAAATGCCTGTACTAAATCAGTATCCCAGGATAGAAAGGGTCAAAATCTCTCTTAAATAACTTAAATAGTAGTGGTAAAAGAGTGGATAAACCATCAATCAGAATCAATCTTGAACTAATTTTTTAAATATCATCTTTAGTTTCAAAGACTCATAAATCATCAATTAAAGTGGTATGATTTCCATTTTAAAAGTGGAATATGGGAATAAACCCTTTTTTAGAAAATAATAGTAAAATCATGGTTTTGATTGGAATCATACCACTAAGTGAGCATGAATGTACCATAATCTAAGAATGCCATCACCAGTATCCAATACAATCATAATTGTCTAGGCATCTATAGACTAAATCCACATACCTTATAAGGATAGAATACTCACTTGGAGTCTAGATGATATCATAATAACGGCCTCGAGGCCAATAGTATAAAACTAGTACACTAATAATACTATAATCCAGGAACTACAATCCAATCCACTAAGTCAAGTAATAAACCTCATACTAAAGGGTACTTAGCATCAACTATAATTAACATGCTTATAACCTAGGGTGTTCGGATTCTATAAATATAACTAGTATTTTTTCTTAAGGGTCAGTTCACCCTTCTATCCCAAAACTCCTAAATTAGACTAAAACATGATACCTTAGTCATAAACAGGTCCTATCATACCCACCTAGCATGCAACCTACACTATTATCATCTCATGAAGAAAAGTAGACTGAAGCTTATATCGATGCCAAACTGCAAGTCTCAAAATATCACAAAGTATTCACCTTTGCTCCAAGATCCCAAAGCATGGCCACTCTATCAAATTAATAACCTACACACCAATGGGCGTAAAATGAGATCGTTATTTCTATATAAGGAGTCGAGTCAGAATTTAGATCAAGAATGGGCCCGTGGGGCATGCAAACTGAATCCAAAATTGCATCCATCACTAGTCCCTTGAAGGACAAGAAATGTGTGATAAAATGTTGAGCACAAATGATGCATAAATTGGGGCCCAATCAGACCCTAAAGTCTAAGGATTTAATGATCTAATTTCTATGAATTTACTATAAAATAAGATTGAATTTAATGGTGAAAATAATGGATATGACCAAGGAGTGTTGGGTTACCATACCTTAGCTTCAATTGATGATTCCCTACTCTTCCCATACTATAATCACTCAAAAATTGTGGAAAATAAATGAGAAAATGATGGGAAAATTAGGTGAAGAAGGGAGATTTAACAATCTCTAGGTGCCGCTAAAATGATCACCTAACCTCTTAAGAGACTGCCACTAAAATGTCTCTTTGACTACTACAGTGGTTGGGCATGGGTTGGCAGGCTACAGTAAAATGGTACCTTGGATTCTAAACCGATGTCTTCTAAAGTAGACATTAATTGCTTAGATGGTCCTTGACCACTAGCCAAGGCTGTTAAAGCGGCCCAATTTTGATAAAAAGACTATCGCTAATAGACCAAAGTTTCACTAAAGAGGTTGCACCAGATAGTGCCTGGTACTAGATTTCTCTAAGTCTAAATAAACTCCGACCTGGCGATCGAGATTCATTTGAAACCCTATACGCGCTGTCATAACCTAAACCAGGGCCTGGCCATGACAGGTATCTCTAGCCTACCATAGACCAAAGACCACCCTTAGCCTATCCTTAAGAGCATTATAATCATAAAATAAAGTAAAAGCCAATCAAAAGGTAATATGAAGATGAATAGATAACTCAAATAAAAACTAAGAGTCAATCAATAATCAACCTACACTTTTCAATAATATCCTCTAAAACCAGAATAGCAAATAAGTCAGGACATGACCCCGACTATGACCAAAGAGAATCCAAAAGTACTGAGTCAATAAGGATAGAATAATGAAAAGATAAGGCCTTCTGAATGATGGAGGCTCACCACTTCACATCAACTCAATAGACGTGCTCAACCACCTAATGTTGTACAAGAGAAACAAAAAAGTCTTCAGACCCTACGTCATGAAACAATGTAGCATCCTAGGACAGGTAGTGGCATATAACTCATGGAAAGTGATAACATAATGCCATGTAAAAAATCAGTCAAAACCACATGAACATATTTGTTTATATGTAGGATGCCGTGATAGGGTACAAGGGTCATGAAAATGAGATTTTAAGATATTAACCTAGATTGTGTAGCTCTATCCAACCTAAATACACCCATGGGCTATATGGGTTCAGCTTTCCCAGCTAAAAAGGCACCGATGTGTGTTAGCCGCACAAACTGAGAAAACACCAAGGGAAAACTAAAGCCACCATGGGCAATAACCATCCCAAAAATATATATATCAGGTGTGTGTTAAGAACACAATCATATAAACCACCAACACCGACAAATGTTATTTCCAGTGTTCGTTCCCCCGGGACTTACACCTTTATGGTGAGCTACACAATCCCCTTTAAACCCAAATTAAAATCACTTTGCACATAATTCCAACAATTAACCCCTGGAGTCATTCATTAACTCATTTACCACTTGGTATCATCATACCAATATCCTTGTAAGCTAAATTAAACATGTCAACCCAATTCACATAATCACATTGACTCATAAGTTCCATTTAAAATCCAAACCATAGCCACCATGCCCATCTAAATCCATTTTTATATTTATTTATCCATTAATGCAATACGTTAGTTTCAAAAGCAAGTTAAAAATGCAATTTGCCCATATTCAAAACAAAATTATAAAGTGGGTTGAGTTAAATGCCAATTCCAAGTAAAAATCATCCAATTTGGGGAAACCCTTGTTCCCATTCCAATCATTTAAATAAGACACCAATTCAGTCCCCAAAAAATCAATCTAAAGAATGAATTATCAATTTAAAAAATGGGACAAGTAATTCAATCAGTAACAACAAAAACACCTCAACCCAGTGTCAATATTCATAATTTAAATATCATGAAAATCCATACAATTAATGCCACAATGTAAAATTCAAGTTTAGGAAAGAGAAACATGCCTAAAACATATAATAAATTGAAGACAATTTGGCGTTTGAAGCTCGGAGTAGTGATTTCCTAAAAATCCCATGAGCTTTCTTGGGTGGAGAGATAAAGATGAATAAAGTATAGTTTAATCTTTGAAAACTGAAGAAAAAGGGTCACTTATTTGTTCATAAGTTGTGGAAAGGGTAAAAAGAACAAAAGCCCCTCACCCCAAGTAAAAAAAGGCAACACTGGACGAAATTAACCCTTTAGCATGGCACGGTAATATAGTGGAGGGTAGCCTCCGTTCCACACCAGTAGCATGGAAGCTAACCTTCGTGACACATAAATATTATGGACCCTCACTGCCTCAGGGTCTCAAAATGACTATACACCCCTTTCAAAAATTATGAAACTTTCCCAAATTACCCTTTTAACATATCTAAACATATTTCAAGTCAAAAATCGACATTATGCATGCAAGAGGGTCAAAATTAAATGATCAAAATTTTAAGGGGTCTTACATTATCCCCCCTTATGATCATTCTTCCCCAAATAATGAATTGGGATATTTTTAGCATGAGAATAGCAATAATATACCAGAATCAAATGATAAACTAAAAAAGTGACATGGAGAAAATGAAACTCATACCTTAAGCATTTTTATCGAATACAGGGGAACAAGAATGGATATTTGGCCTTCATATCTTCCTCAGCTTCCCATGTAGCCTTTTCTACCTTTTGGTTTCTCAAAAGAACATTCACTGAAGCTACATCCTTGGTCCTCAATATATGAAATTGCCTATCTAACATCTCAATTGGGACTTCCTTATATGACAAGTAATCAACAAAACCAACATCCTCAATAGGTACTATCAATGAAGGATTACTCACACACTTCTTCAGCATGGACACATGAAAAATAGGATGAAACAAAGCTAAACTTGAGGTAAAATCTAACTCATAAGCAATATTCTCAATTCTACTCAAAATGTAATACGAAAAAACATAACGAGGACTGAGCTTCCCTTTCTTCCTAAACCTCATGACTCCTTTCATAGGAGGTACCTTCAAGAATACCCAATCATTTACTTCTAACTCCAACTCTCTTTAACTCTCATCTACATAAAAAAAATTGTGACTCTAAGCAGTCTTAAGTATTTCTCTAATAAATTTTATCTTCTCTATAGCTTGGTGAACCAAGTCAGGACCAAACAACCTAGTATCACCAACCTCAAACCATCTAATAGGATACCTATACCTCCGACCATAAAGAGCCTCAAAAGAAGCTATCTGAATGCTATAATGATAACCATTGTTAAATGTAAACTCAATGACATCAGGAAAACAATCAATCCAACTCTCTTTAAGATCAATTACACATTCCCTTAGACTTATTGTAACTCTCAAAGTCTGTACCCTAGACTCTACATGGTGCTCATAATTTCGAAGGACCATAAGCTAACCCATGACTGATACCTACTATAATAATTGCATAATAGATACTAAAATGATTGCAGAAATAGATAGAAACATATGTCATAAGGTTTAAATCTATAAGTAAATATGAATGCGGTATCACAATATCAAAACTGAATAAAAGTACTGAAAAACTGAACAACAAACTAAAATTACTCTAGTCTGAAAAAGCCTCTAATTGTCTAAACTATGGAGTTGATGGGACAAGCCCCCAACTAACTCCATCTACTAAAACAAACTAAAGTACTATAAATAATAAGTATGTCCTTGATCTATGAGGAATTACCACTACTCTGAAAGCTGAGAATCTAAACTGCAAAGGTTGCTCTGGAGCTTGAGCATCTTAACCTATGATATAAGATATCATAGCATAAAAAAAAGCATGTCTCAGTACTTTGAATGTACTGGTATGCTCAGTGAGGTAGGCTAATATGCATGGGTTCATATGCATGCATAGTAATAACTGAATAACATTAGTATAACTTAGTAAGAGTACATGCATAAATACATAGACTGTAATTGAGATCATCCAAATATTGAGTATTGAATCAAAATACAGATAACCGATATCTGAGTTTACAAATAATGTATTACTAATTATCTGAATGACTGTATCAAATAGTTTTGAATACTATGGAACTATACTATGTTCTGTACTAAGATAAATGATAATGTCTGATAGTCCTGAATCTGTAGAACTGAACTGAGTTCTATTCTGAGATTGTGACTAGAACTAAGACTGTGGGAGGTAATTATCTAACTGACATACCCCTTCTCTAACTGATTTAGGGTTCAACCGATAACCCCAGTTGGAAGGGTATCAATACCTTGTCATAGGTAAGGACAAGCTGTGAGTTAGTTCTCTCTGATAGGAAGCTCTTTCGTCAACCCTCGTTGGTAGAAAAACTTAAATAAGATATATCAACCCTAGTCTCGTAGGGAGATATCTTAACCTACACTAGCAACGTAGTTCTAAAATGCAAGGATTGCTTCTAAGAATTTCACCCTCTACTGGTAGGTGAGCCCCCATCCTTGGGTTCTCCTGGTGCTGAACCCTACTCCCAACTGAATAAATACTAGACTGAATTCTAGACTGTAATAGGATGGACTGAATCATTACTGAGATTTCTATTTAGCTGAATTGAACTGAGTTCACTGAGTTCCATTGACTATTGGAATACTACTGAATTCTGTTAGATAACTGAGTTTACCAAGGTCTGAACTGGATACTAAATTAGACTGGAGTAATATGGATTCTACTGAGTTTTCCTGAGTTTTGTAATTGACTAAGAGTACCACTGATCGTGTCATGATTGATACTGTTCTATGACTGACCATGGATCTAGGTAATCAACTAAATTGTCGGGTATAAGTATCCCAAGGACTTGATAGCATAAATTAAGAGACATGGCATAACATGAAGCATGTAAACTATGAACTTGATCATCATTCATCCATTCGGGCATTTTGACAAACACTTGCATGATATAACTTGCACATAAACTAACTTGACATGATTTCATTCTCTTAATAGTTCATATGGATAATTTATCAAGAACTTGGTAAGCATAGTATATGCACATAGTATTGAACAACAAGTGAGTATCATAATTTATCTCTAATTTCACAAGTAAAGGGTTTATCATGGATTCACATGAATCTACACATATAATGATAAATTTCACATAATATATATATATATATATATATATATATAATCATGAATTAGGAACCTAATCCAAATCGCAATCATGGATACACTTTAATTCCAACCTGGTAAATTATAACATCAATTACTTGAAGTTCAAAAGAGATTCTTGGACTCCAAGGATGGAAGGAACACTTGGATGAACTCTTCACATACCTTAGTGCCTAAATTCTGAGAAATTAATAGTAGAATTCTTAAGATTTGAATCTTGAATTGAAAATCCTAAGCCTTGTTCTTGAGAGATTTTGAGAGAAAGTGAGCATTCTTTGGTGAATTAGGGATGACTTTCATATTTTTAGGGGCTGAAGGTTGGGGTAAAAAGACCCAAATACCCCCAAGGATGCAGATTTTTAATGATTGAAAATTGTACCATCGATGAGCAGTCCGATGCAACGCGTCAATGGCATCAACGCGATAGCCAACGCGTCATGTCATGTTCGCATCGATTCACTGGAAATTAATGTTGGGAGCTGGAGAAAACATTTATCAACATGATAGTCAATGTGGCGCACCAAGATCGTATTGATCCACTATTTTAGGATTTCAAAAGAGCTTCAAACGAAGTCTAAAAAATATAAAACTTGTCCAGAAACACCTGCGGGCATTCCTGATCATGAATCAACCTAGATATCAACATTTAAGGGATGTAAAGGTCGCAAAATAATATTTCCAACTTTCGAAGGCTAAAATTACACTAAGTCTGAATACTTACCGAGAATTTTTTAAGTCTGGGACCCTAGACAAGCTTAAAGGACTAAATTAAGCTAAGGATTATGTGAGGTCCTACATTATCTCCCCTTGGGAACATTCATCCTTGAATGAGATAGTTGAGACTAAGAATACTAAGAGACTAAACTTAGACACTAGGCATGCATAATTGAAACATGGTTTCATGACTAAGATCACTGATACACTGAATTATCATGCTAAACATGCATATCTGATGCATGAGTACATAGCTGAACATATGACTGATTGTGCAATAGTAACTGATACCAAGTTTGTAATTGAAATCTGAACATGAAACAGAATGAGTTCAAGGAAAACTATTACTTAAACTAAAAAATACTGATGAACTCAAGATCATTTTTAGAGTATGCATGAATGGGAACGTGAGAACATGAATGAGACTGGAACGTGATATATGAACTGAATATCGTGAACTGGACTGATCCTCTTGAATACGTGGCTTATGGTTGAGATTGGAAATTTAGGGTCAACTTATGAGTACCCACTACTCCAAACTAGATTCGTTACATGAAGAGAACCGGGAGGTTTAGGACATGAAAGCTTGGGGTTATATTCCATCTCTCCCTTGGGATATTATGTCCCTCGAAGAAGGCTGACTTGGCTGAGATACTGAGGAAAATTGGGGTGATGCACAAGGCACCTACGAACTAAATTATGAATGAATATCTGGGATATGAAACTGAGACATGATACATGAACTGAGATGAACACGCAACTACCTGGTTGGTCTATCTTAGAATAGTTACATTCATGAGACATTCAGACAGGGCGACTAGATGGAAAGGTGGAAACCACACCACATAAACTTGTCTGTCTGAATGCTAATACTGAATTACTGGCTTAACGGACTAACTCATACTAAAAAGTTATTCTCAACTATACTCTCCACCTTAGTACGACACTTCACCTAGTATTACTGAAAAATATTCTCATGGGCATTGCACACAAATGTATAAGCACACTAACTTATTTGATTAACTGGATAACTGATAGCTGAATACTGGGAATGTAAGACTGAATAGTACTTAGTCTAAATAATGTGATTAAAACTGTAGAGTATTATGCATATGAGGTAAGGACTGACTGAGTAACATGAGATAACTGAGCATAAATCCATGAAAAAGAAAATCTATATTATTTGAGAATGCAAAACCAATTGTATAACATAATTTTGAATTAGTTTTTAAACTAAGGTACTGAAATATTGATAATTGAATAACTGATAATTGTACACTATGGTCAAGTAAACCTGAAACTGAACTGAGTTACTGATCTGATTACTGGACTGAGACTGACACAATAAGCTACACTATAACTGAGACTACGATTGATATGGTAACTTGGACTAAACATACAATAAGGAATGAATGAAGAAGTCATGAGCTGCATGACCTGGGTTTGGAGTTCATGATTTTAAGAAATATAACTCGTACAGTTGAGTGAACTGAAGCTCCTCATACTAGGAACTAGAAACGCACATAACTCTGTAGAGATTATGTGAATATAAGATGTGTTCATGGACCTGAGATGCAAAGCATGTATAGGTATCATAATGACTGAAGTACAAGATTTGAACTGAGGCAAAGATGGTTTGGACATCATTACCACCCATTACCTTTCTACACATACTAATATTACTACTGAAATTTGAAACCCTGACTTCTTGAGATGTTATAACCAGACAGTTCCTGTATACCCGCCAGGCTATGATAAACTGACTCACTGGGATGGAGGCTAAGAAAGGATTTGTTAATATCTGGTCCGACATTAAAGTTAACTATTATACAAGGAGTTACAAAAGATAGAGAAACTCCTAGATCTGATAAGACATAAACATGTAAATGGGAGGTCTATAACGTACTAGTTACCGCATCAGGAGAACTTTCCCGATCTTTCCTGGACTAAAGTGCATAAAGCCTATTTGGGTACTTCCCACTGGCGGTACTGGGAGTGGCACCCTGCTAATTCAGGCGACTAGAATGAGCTAACAGATGATTATGCTGACTTCGTGGACCAGCCTTAGGACAGTCTCGGACTCTGTGACCTGACTCACCATATCCAAAACACACATCATTGTCGGCTCTACACATACCCTTATGATTCTTACTATATTTTTTGCAAAGCGGATTAGTACAAACACCCCTATCATTGATAACGCTCAATCTACAGCTCTCGTTTGAGTGTAAAGCGGTCGTTAGCAAATATAGAACCCAACCTGGGTTGGGTGTCGATCCCACAGGGAATAGCTTGGCCAACAAGTAAGTAAAATTACTAAACTTTTGGTGCAAGTCTCATAAGAAGGGGGGATTCTTGTTTTGCAAGTAATGTAAACAAAAGCTGAAAATAATAAAGTAAAAAAAGAGAGATTGTTACGTTGGTTGTAAACAATGAGAATTGAAGTGTTGGGGTTATGTCCACCTTCTGAGGTATACGTCTCTATTGGCTATGAGTGTGTAGAATTCTGACATGCAATTGATTATAGAGAATTGTAGTCGATGGTAAATCCAAGCGTCTCTCGACCTAAACAAGGACTATTTCACTTTAACTCTCTCAAGCTTAAAGCATGTCTAACGGTACGAATTCTCCAAGAGGTTAGTCCAGTTACGGCACTAGCTTTTTAATAGGAAAGGGTGTCCTACTACCTTGACATTATCTCTTTTCCAGACAAATGACTTTTCTCTCGAACAAGTTAAATGTTAGACTGGCGTATTCTTGCGTTTTCAACCGCAAAGAATGTAGATTAAGATGAAGAGAATAATGATATAAGAAATATACGTGCCTCGAACTCACAAACTCACAGCAATAGATAGTAACTCATTCGGCTTCCATAACCCCAATAGAGAAGTTTAGTTACCCATGAATGCGAAGGAGATCACGATTGACATTGTTGTTATACCACAAGATTGAGTAATTTCGTGTAGCTTAGGTGGTAGGCATGAGGCGTGAATTCCTAGGCAAAGTAACGATTCTCTTGTTGTGGAATTTAAGAATGGAAGAGTAGAAGAAGAAAAATAGAATTAATGGAAAGATTAGAAGAGTTGTAGAGTAATAGAATTGAATTGTAAGATGAGAAGTTATAAAATCTCTAGCATGATAGGGTATTTATAATACCCATATCCTACTCCTACTAAGCTAATGAAATAAATAACCAAATCCTACTAGACTAATGAAATCCTTAACCCAAATGTACTAGGTTAAGGTAACATTATCATAATCCACATAAAATAATGAAATACATAACCTAATTGTACTAGGTTAATGTATCATTGTCAAAATCCAGCTTTGTGTCTGTAAGTCCCCAAAGTCTTCAGAATTGCTGTTTTAGCCCGGGACAGATTTTCCATGCAGCAGTTTTGGTCCTTAGGCGTGTAAACTCCCTTCCCTTCCTTCGTGAGCTTTCTTTAGCGTCAAGTAAGCCATAGAATGCTGAATTATGCATCATTTATACCTGAAACTTTGCTAATCATGTTCGTTAGCTCATTTACAGGAAAAAGGACTAAAAGTGCATGAAATATATAATTTGTTCTCAAAACTAGGCTAAAATATGGGCAAAATATATTGATATAGGAGCATAAATTCGCCTATCATCAACACACCACACTTAGAGCTTTGTTCGTCCTTGAACAAACTATCATGTCCTTCTAAACATCAACTTAGGGTTTTACAGCAACAACACAAAATATTCGTCAAGACAAGCACAACAATTATCAACAAAGAGTATCTTTTCGATTATAAGTAGAAACAGTTTAACCTCTAGCATAGTCTCGTGATGGTGATCAACTCGCATGCAAACGTTAAGGTACAAGGAATCATATATGACTACCCAAAACTCATCAACCATGTGTGTCTCACACTATAGTACCCATAATCACTCACAAATATAGCATATTTTTCAAACATGGGTATCAAAATGTCCTTGCTCTCTCTCTCACAAAGAATTCATATGTAGCAACTGATGACCATAGGCTTGCCCTTAATGTAATACTCTACTAAATGTCAGAATGCTAATCTTAGAATCAAATAGGTCTTTTGATGGTTGTAATGTAGGCTAAGGGACGGGTAGGACTATTTTGGCCAGGAATAGTGACTAAGTTCCTAAGCGCTTTAATACATCACTTTGTATCATTGACACTTTTTTTTCTTTCAACCTTTCTTTCTTTTATTCTACCACCCTTGTTCTCCTCGTTTGTTTTTCAATTTTAAGCACAACTCGCTTTTCAGCTTTCTTTTCCTTTTTCTTTTCACAACATACCTCTTATGATAGCACTTTCTTTTTCATAACACATTCAAGCACCATTACAATTTATAGCATCATACTCACCCAATTTCCTCTTATGTGGTCACATGACTTTTTCACTTTAAAGAACTTAGGAGTTTGGATCAAATTACGGTCTTGAAAAAAATGGATTAGGCTTACATACAAGGTTGTCAAAGAAAATAGGCTAAAGGCTAATGAGGGTTTAACTAGGATGATGTCCATGGGTAGGTAAAACTGAAGGTAAACAAATATAGGTTGTCAAAGAAATGCCTAAATCATATCCTAAACTTACACTCCTTATTTTCGCTTTGCATACATACCAGGCAAGTTCTAGCATCAGCCACACACATAGAATATACGATTATCTCACACACACAAGGCACATGGTCGACTTGCTTGGAAGTAATATAGACTCTCGACCCAACAAGTGAAGGAATTTAACCACACAATATCACATAATGAGTCATAACTGGAGCCTAAACGTCTCAATGGTCACAATTGTAGCACATACTCTTGTTATAATCTCATGCTGCCTATTAGAATAATCTCATGCGAAGCTAAGTTAAAAAAAAATATTAACTACTAAAAAAATCTTAACTAAAAAATGAAACAAAAATAAAACAAAAGCAAACAAATATAGATGCGAGTAGAGAAGTATAACATGCAATACCACCACCCCACACTTAGTCGGTACACTGTCCTCAGTGGAAAATAAATAAGAAGAACCTGGTTAGTCGGACTCATCCTCTATGTCTGGGGTCATACCCCTTGCATTGGAATCATCATCAGAGTCGTCATCCTTAGAAGTTCCTCATAAGTATCCAACTTAATTCCAAGCGTGAGTCGAGGTATTTGCAGCGAGGAGGGTTCTCCTTGCTCCTTGTGGCCTCTTTTCTTGCTCTTTTGGGAAGTGGTAGCCTTTTCTTTGCCTTGTCTTGCTTTGGGTGCCATTGTACCTGAGACTTGAAATAGTTTTAATGGTAGAACAATCCCAATGGATACAATCTATACACAAGCAGTAGGGGTACCACCCCACACTTAGTTTGTTGCTACAAATTAGTGAAGTGAAAGTGGTCGATTACTTAGACTTCATCGACATGCATTTTAGGAGATATATTCCAACGAGAAAATCAAAGATATATCACTTCTTGCAACCTTTGCAATACGTTCATGTTAGGTATAACAAGACTACTACATAGGGATTACATCATGGTATCGTTTCTATCAATAAACTCAACCTCCTATGTCGGTAGGCAGTTATAAGTCTTATTCCGATGAACGGGATATTCTAACATGTAAGTATTCAAGTGACAAAATTATGCAATGTTCATTACTATAGCAATTCTACAAGTAGTATAACAATGCATTAAAATCAAATTCAAGTCGGACATAAGTTAAGAGCATCCTAACGTACATGTTCACTCACTTGGTTTTGTATCAACAATTCAAACACGTTCACATCACCAATACTTTTTCAAGATTTAGAAATTCATAATAGGTGTAATAAAGTAGTAATTACAAAATATAGATGAAGAACAAAGTAGTACTTACTTGGTTGAAGCCTTTGGATGATGTTCTTGTGACGAAAAAGAGCAAAAGGAAACTTTTTGATAGGTTTGGGAGACTATAGGTGGTGCATAAGCTTGGTTTCCAATGTGTTTTTGGTTCAAGACTAAGTCTCATATTTATAAGAAAATAATGGGTCAGGTTTTGACCCATTTACAATCGGTTTTGGAGACAAAAATGCTACATATGCGGCGCATTGTCTATGGCATAATGGGACATATGTGCCGCATAGTCTATGGCATTTGTAGACATATGTGGCGCATTGTCTATGGCATAATGGGACATATGCGCCGCAATGTCTATGTCATATGAGATACTGAGACCAAATGCCATAGAACTTTACCATACAATGCGTCCAAATCGTCAATTGAAATCAATCTCCTCGTTGACTACTTCTTGCACCTATATTCACTCAAAACAATAAAAACGATTAGTACGATGGGTTTCCTCCCACCAAGCGCCTTATTTTTGTTCGTGGTACGACTCTTATTTTTGGATTTTCATTAATTAAAAACAAATCAAGTACTAGAATGAAAGAAAACGATAAACGATAAATAAAAAATGATAAACGATGGGTTGCCTCCCATCTAGCGCCTTATTTATTGTCGTGGCACAACATGGTTACCTCGAGTACTTAGACTTCGTCGAGGTAAATGGTGGATCATTTTCTAAAAGGATTTAGACGATAATGAGGCTTACCTGTGGGCATGCGATCTTCTTCGAGATGGCTCATACATTTCCCCGGAGAGTCACCAATTATATCATCTATAGTCCAACCCATAGCTCTCTTGTATCTCTTCAGAGCAGAGATGAGAGCTTCTACATGATGTTCACTTAAATCATCTGCACTCTCCGGAAGTATATTTCTACTTTCCAAGAACACATACCTTAGATAATCGGGGAGCTCTTATGATTCTAGTGTTGGTGTCTCGTCAATGGGAGTCTTCGCTGTTGGTTGCTTCTTGAGATCACAATCTGGTTGCTTAGAAGTATAAGACTCTATTTCTGTTAGAGCACCCATAAGTTCTTCATAATCTTCATTATCCTCATGATCAACTTTCAGTGGCGCAGCAGACAATGGCTCAACAGTAGGCTGTTTCTCTATAGATAATGATTTCATATCCTCAAGATGAACATCAGCTACAGATAACTCATTCATATCGCTGGGCTGCTTCATGGCTTTGCATATATCAAAGCGGACCACTTTGTCATTAATTCGAAACAAATGCTCATTATCTTTCATGTCAATAAGCACACTTCCAGTTGCGAGAAAGGGACGTCCCAAGATTATGGGAACTTCAGAATCCACCTCGCAATCCAAAATTACAAAGTCTGCAGGAAAAATGAAGGTAGACACCTTCACCAACACATCATTCAAGATACCCACAGGTCATTTTACCGACCTATCAGCCATCACGAGCCTCATATTGGTTGGTGTCGGATCGCCTAACCCCAACTTCTTGTAGACGGATAGTGACATCAAATTTATGCTAGCACCCAGATCGCACAATGCCTTAGCAAAATTCATAGATCCAACCGTTCAAGGAATAGTGAAAGCACCAGGGTCTGCCTTCTTCTGTACTAAGGACCTTGTGGCAATTGCACTACAATGATGAATATTATCTGCCGGCTCATAGCTTACTGCCCATTTTTTTTTCAACAGGTCCTTCATGAATTTAGCGTACCCAGGCATCTTTTCTAGCGCCTCTACCAACGGAACATTAATGGTCAGCTGCTTCAACATGGTCATGAATTTGCTGAACTTTGTATCATCCGCCACCTTCTTCAATCTTTGAGGAAAAGGTGGTGGTGGGTATGGAATTGTTCTCTCCATGGCTTTCTTCTCCTCTTGCTTCCGTTTTTCAGCTTTTCCAGGCTGCATGTTGTGAGGAGTGATGTTAAGGACGTTAGGATCGGCTGCTGTGGCATCTTCCCCTTTCGTCTTATCATCAATTTCCGCTTCTTCGTCAACCACTTGCTTGTCTTTTTCTGAAGTTTCCAGCACCTTACCACTTCGAGTAGTGATGGCCATGCATGACCCATCATTCCTTGGGTTTTGCACAGTATCGCTAGGTAAAGTGCCAGCCTTCCTTTGATTGAGTGCTGCTGAAAGTTGGCTCAATTGTTGCTCTATTTGCTTGATTGAAGTGGAATGAGAATCAACTAATTGTTTCATGGAGGACAAATCATTAATTACCTCAGTAACTCCCGCGCTCGTTGCTTCCACTCCTTTCAATAATTTAGCTATCATGTTTTCCATACTTCCAGAATTAGATGTGGTGGTATCACATCTACCAGGGGGAACGTACAATCCACTCTTTTCATTCTTGTTCTTCCAACTACCTTGGTCCATGTTTCCAGATTTACCATAATAGTTCCGACCTTGGTTTCCTTGGGTATTCCCTCGGAAACCCCCCTGATTGTTCAAGTAGTTGGCCTCTTCTTCCGAATCAGATTCGTCTCTTCCTTTTAGCGCCACAGCTTTCACTTTTTTGGTCTTCCCTGATAATAAATGCTTTGTAAGAAGATCCATCTGTGTTTTCATGTGCGCCATATCTTGATCACGTTCTTCTTGTCTTCTTCTTTGGTCTATAGTCATGCCTATAGATAAAGTGGGGCTTGCTACCTCGGAATCCCTGGTATGCCAAGATCTACTTTGTTTCGTCATGCGATCTAGCATATTGCTTGCTTGACCAAAGGTGAGGTCCATAAATGATCCTCCATCCGCATTATCCACCACTGGTTTAGTTATTGAATTCAATGCTCTGTATAGTATCTACATTAGGTGAACATTAGTCATATGATGGTTTGGACACCTCGCTAGCTTTGTCTTGAACCTCTCCCATGTTTCATGAAGAGCTTCAGTAGGAAGCTGACGAAAGTTGCTGATTTCATCTCTCAATTGTGCTCTTTTGGATGGCGGAAAGAATCTTTCTAGGAAAGCGTCTCTCAATTGCCTCCAATTTGTAATAGAATCTGGAGTCAGCCCATTCAACCATAGTGTTTCCTCCCCAGACAGAGACAATGGAAATAGACGTAATCGAATTGCATTCTGACCAACACCAAGATTGTCAAAAGACTTGCATGTAGAAATAAAGTTGATGAGATGCATATTCGGATCATCGCCTGCTAGTCCACCAAACAATCCCTTGAGTTGCAATAACTGAATCATGGTGCTTGTGATGTTGAACTTGGCTCCGGGCGCTAATGGTGGTGGAATTATAGCTCCAGTGGCTCCGGCACCATCAAGATCATCATCATCATCGTCGAATGGCATTTCACGTTGTGCATCCATTGATGTACTAAACAAAAAACTGCAGTAAACAAAAACAAAAACTAAAAGTAAAAGTACGAGAATCTTTGACCAAAGGGTCTAGTAATTTTCACGAACTTAATTGACACTTGTATTCCCCGGCAATGGCGTCAATTTTTGATAACGCTCAATCTACAGCTCTCGTTTGAGTGTAAAGCGGTCGTTAGCAAATATAGAACCCAACCTGGGTTGGGTGTCGATCCCACAGGGAATAGCTTGGCCAACAAGTAAGTAAAATTACTAAACTTTTGGTGCAAGTCTCGTAAGAAGGGGGGATTCTTGTTTTGCAAGTAATGTAAACAAAAGCTGAAAATAATAAAGTAAAAAGAGAGAGATTGTTACGTTGGTTGTAAACAATGAGAATTGAAGCGTTGGGGTTATGTCCACCTTCTGAGGTATACGTCTCTATTGGCTATGAGTGTGTAGAATTCTGACATGCAATTGATTATAGAGGATTGTAGTCGATGGTAAATCCAAGCGTCTCTCGACCTAAACAAGGACTATTTCACTTTAACTCTCTCGAGCTTAAAGCATATCTAACGGTACGAATTCTCCAAGAGGTTAGTCCAGTTACGGCACTAGCTTTTTAATAGGAAAGGGTGTCCTACTACCTTGACATTATCTCTTTTCCAGACAAATAACTTTTCTCTCGAACAAGTTAAATGTTAGACTGGCGTATTCTTGCGTTTGAAACCGCAAAGAATGTAGATTAAGATGAAGATAATAATGATATAAGCAATATACGTGCCTCGAACTCACAAACTCACAGCAATAGATAGTAACTCATTCGGCTTCCATAACCCCAACAGAGAAGTTTAGTTACCCATGAATGCGAAGGAGATCACGATTGACATTGTTTTTATACCACAAGATTGAGTAATTTCGTGTAGCTTAGGTGGTAGGCGTGAGGCGTGAATTCCTAGGCAAAGTAACGATTCTCTTGTTGTGGAATTTAAGAATGGAAGAGTAGAAGAAGAAAAATAGAATTAATGGAAAGATTAGAAGAGTTGTAGAGTAATAGAATTGAATTGTAAGATGAGAAGTTATAAAATCTCTAGCATGATAGGGTATTTATAATACCCATATCCTACTCCTACTAAGCTAATGAAATAAATAACCAAATCCTACTAGACTAATGAAATCCTTAACCCAAATGTACTAGGTTAAGGTAACATTATCATAATCCACATAAAATAATGAAATACATAACCTAATTGTACTAGGTTAATGTATCATTGTCAAAATCCAGGTTTGTGTCTGTAAGTCCCCAAAGTCTTCAGAATTGTTGTTTTAGCCCGGGACAGATTTTCCATGCAGCAGTTTTGGTCCTTAGGCGTGTAAACTCCCTTCCCTTCCTTCGTGAGCTTTCTTTAGCGTCAAGTAAGCCATAGAATGCTGAATTATGCATCATTTATACCTGAAACTTTGCTAATCATGTTCGTTAGCTCATTTACAGGAAAAAGGACTAAAAGTGCATGAAATATATAATTTGTTCTCAAAACTAGGCTAAAATATGGGCAAAATATATTGATATAGGCGCGTAAATTCGCCTATCATCAATCATGACTGTCATTCCTGAACCTTTGTACTGTTGTACTAGATGAAGATGGAACTGCGGCTGAAGACTTCTGACTAAATCAAGAACGTTTATCACCTTCTGACCTTGGCTGGGCAAAACTAAAGCTACCCATTCTGGATCTCTTATTTTCTTTCTCCTTCTTCATAAGTTTCTATTCCTCAATCTATTGAGCATGGAAAATAAGCCTAAATATTTCTATATCCTTAATCAACATCATAGTCCTACACTCCTTAACTACTCTACCCGATACCCTAGACACAAACTTGCTCAATCTGGATTTATTGTCTACTACTCATTGGGAGTATACCTGGCTAACTGAGTAAACTGAATGGAATACTTTTTCACACTTATATTGCTTTTCCTGAGATTGATGAACTCTAACACCTCTGATTCTTTCAGTTCTAAGGGAAAGAATCTATCTAAGAAGGTCGTAGCAAACTCTTCCTATTTTATGGGCTTTGTATTTGCTCCCCTGTCTACCTTCTACTTCTTAAACCATATATGGGCTACATCTTGTATCTGATAGGTGGATAACTCACCGCTTTCAACAGATGTTATCCCCATGATATCCGTAACCTTCTGCACCTGATCAAGAAATTCCTAAGGGTCCTCATCTGACTTACACCCTGTAAATAATTGAGGTTTCATTCGAGTAAAGTCCCAAATCCTGGCAGCAGTAGTATTGGCTACTAGGTTAGATGAAACCACAGTTGGACGTTTATTCTGTGCTTCCACAAAATGAGCTAGGGTGGTGAAGGCTGTTGTGAACTCCGCATGAGAGACATGTTCGCCCAAAGGATCTAGATGGACGAGCTGAGGAGCTGACTGATCTTCCATTCCACTTCCTTGAGTCCTCTTCGGAAGCACATTCTATAAACAAAAGATAAACTAGGATTATAAAAAGAGTGTAACTGGAGCTCATGCTCACTCGCATGACATGAATACTGAAAGAAGGGAAACATTTCCTAAAACATCTCATAGCCTCTTGTCCATAAGTATGATGCGCAACACACCCATGCACAATACAATACTAGATACGACTTTTAGAATTCCTAGGACACTATTGAACCTTAGGCTTTAAAAGCAAGTTTACAATTCTCCGAGTCAGTACCCTGGATGCTACACGGTGCTCATAATCCCAAAGGACCACAAGCTAACCCATAAGTGGTTCCTTCTGCAATAACTATGTAATATATACTGTAATGATTACAAAAATAGGTGGAAATATATGCCATAAGGTTCAAATCTATAAATAAATCTAAATTCGGTATCACAATACCAAACCTAAATATAAGTACTGAAAAACTAAACAACTGACTGAAAATACTCTAGTATGAAAAAGCCTCTAACTGTCTGAACTATAGAGTTGATGGGATAAGCCCCCAACTAATTCCATCTACTGACATAAAACTGAAGTTTTGTAAATAATAAGCATTTCCTCAATCAATAAGAACTCACCACTACTCTGAAAGCTAAGAATCTGAACTGCTAAGGGTGCTCTGGAGCCCGTGCTTCTGAACCTATGATATAAGACATTATACCATAAATAAAAGCATGCGTAAGTACTTTGAATATAATGGTATTCTCAGTGAGGTGGGGTGATATACATGGATTCATATGCATGCACAATAATAACTAAATAACATGAATATGACTTAGTAAGAGTACATGTATGAATATATAAACTGTAACTGATATCATGCTAATATTGAGTACTGAATCATAATACTGATAACCGATATCTGAGTTTACGAATACTGTATTAGTGATTATCTGAATGGTTATATCTGATAGTTCTGAATACTGTGGAACCATACTGTGTTTCGTACTGAGCTGAGTGACTTTATATGATAGTCCTAATCTATAGAACTAAACTGAGTTCTATTTTGAGACTAAGACTAGAATTGAGACTGTGGAAGGTAATCATCAAACTGATATGCCCCTTCTCTAACTGATTTGGGGTCCAATATGTAACCCTAATTAGAAGGGTGACAATACCATGCCACGGGTAAGGACAAGTTGTGCGTTATCCCTCTCTAATAAAAAGCTCTTCCATTAACCCTCACTGGTAGGAAAACTCAAATGAGATATATCAACCCTAGTCTCGTAGGGAGATATCTCAACCTATACTAGCTACGTAGTTCTGGAACGCAAGGATTGATCCTAAGGATTTAAAACTCTACTGGCAGATGAGTCATCATCCTTGGTTTCTCTCGGTTTTAAATCCTACTCCCAACTGAATAGACACTGGACTGAATTCTAGACTATACTAGGTTGGACTGAATGGTTACTGAGATTACTATTTAGCTGCACTGAACTAAGTTCACTGAGTTATGTTGACTGATGGAATACTACAAAATTCTATTAGTTGACTAAGTTTACCGAGGTCTAAACTGGATACTGAATTAGACAGGACAAATATGGATTCTAGTGAGTTTTCCTGAATTCTGTAACTGACTGAGAGTACCACTGATCTTGTCGTGACTGATATTGTTCTATGACTAACCATGGGTCTAGGTAATCAGCTAAATTGTTAGGTACAAGTACCCCCAGGACTCGATAACATAAATTAAGAAACATGGAATAACATGAAGCATGTAAAGTATGAACTTGATCATCATTCATCCACTGGGGCATTTTGACAAACACTTGCATGATATAACCTGCACATAAGCTAACTTGACATGATTTCATTCTCTTAATAGTTCACATGGAAAATTTATCAAGCACTTGGTGAGCATATTATATGCACATAGTATTGAACAACAAGTGAGCATCATAATTAATATCTAATTTCACAAGTCAAGGGTTTATCACGGATTAACATGAATCTACACACATAATGATCAATTTTATATGAGATATGTATATATATAATCATGAATTAGGAACTTAATCCAAATAACAATCATTGATACACTTTAATTCCAACCATAGAAATCATAAAATCAATTACTTGAAGTTCAAGAGAGATTATTGGACTCCAAGGGTGGAAAGAATCTTTGGATGAATACTTCACATACCTTAGTGCTTGAATTCTGAGCGATTGATGGTAGAATTCTTAAGATTTGAATCTTGAATTGATAACCCTAAGGCTTGTTCTTGAGAGATTTTGAGAGAAAGTGAGTATTCTTTGGTGAATTAGGGCTGAATTTTGCGTTTTTGGGTGCTGAAGGAAAAATACCCAAATACCCCGAAGGACGCGTTCTTTTAATGAATAAAAACTGTACCATCAACGCGCAGGCTGACATGGCGTATTAATGGCATCATACATTTGACTACAAAGTTTTCTACATCCCTTTTTATATTGTTCCACCAGTAGATTTCTTTCAAGTCATGATACATCTTAGTAAAATATGTATTAAGTGTAATCGAGACTGATGAGCCTCAGTTAAAATCCTTTCCCAAAGCCCATCGACATCAGGAACGCACAATCTACCTTGATATCGCAAGATGCCATCTCTCTTAATATCGAAAGCCATAACTTTTTATTGACCCATATCATCCTTAATCAGCATAAGTATGGGATCCAAAGCTTTCTTCTTCTTGACCTCAACCCAAGAGATAAATTAACTACTTCCTAAACAATCACTCATTCATACTTGGAGTCCAAAACATGAACTCCCAAGTTAGATAACTTGTGAATTTCCTTCACCAATCCTTTTTTCTCTTTATCAACATAGGATAACCACTCGATAGACAACCTGCTAAGAGCATCAATAATAATATTAGCTTTGCCTAGATGGTAGTGAAGGCTCATATTATAATTCTTAAGTAATTCAAGCCATATCATTTCCCTGAGGTTTAATTCCTTCTGTGTAAACACATACTGTAAGCTTTTATGATCAAAATAGATGCCCACATGCACCCCATACAAATAATAGAGCCAAATCTACAAGGTAAAGACCACAACCGCCAACTCTAAACCATTCGTTAGGTAATTTCTTTCATGATAGGCTATGACCTTACCATGCTGCATCCAAACACAACCCAATACCATACGAGATACATCTCAAAACACAACAAAACCATCAATACCCTCGAGCAGTGTCAAATATAGCATAGAAGTCAACTTATCCTTCAACTTCTCAAAACTACCCTCACAAGCATCATACAATAAATATTTAACCTTCTTCTAAGTTAAATTCATTAACGGAGCAACAATAGATGAAAAACTCTCCATAAATCTCCTATAATACCCAACCAAGACTAAGAAACTCCTAATACTGATTGGAGTCGTGGGTTTAGGTCATTTCTTAACTACCTCAACATTCTGTGGATACACCTTTATCCCCTTACTAGAAACAAGATTCCCAAGAAAATTCACAACATTAATCCAAAATTCGCACGTAGAAAATTTGGTATACAACTTTTGGTCCTTAAGAGCCAACAACACAATTCAGAGGTAATTGGCATAATCCCCTTCACTCTTAGAGTACACAAAGATGTCATCAATGAAGACTATAAAAATAAAGTCAAAAAACTACATCAAAAACCAATTCATAGATCTATAAAATGGTTGGGGCATTAGTCAACCCAAATGACATAACTAAAAACTCATTATGTGCAATGACTCTTTAGGACATTTTCTGTATTTTGACTTATTTTCATTGTTAGATCTTTTACATAGCTGGCCCAAGTTATTTATGACTTTTTGGGACTGACGGTGTGATTATCGGGTATTTTTTTTGGTTTTTAGAGTCAATTCCTTATTTAAAGTCATCATTGGTTCCAAATGGCCACCGGACAAAAACTTCAGTAAACTGGTCTCGAATGTAAATTCTAACTGAGCCAATGACTTTAAAATATTGTTTTAGGCTATGTATACCTTTATTTTGAGTCTCGAAGCACTCGATCTCATTTTGACCTATTAGTCAAAAAGTTGGAAAAATAAAAATATCGGTGTGGGACTTACATTTGGATGAATGACCTCGGATAGAAAATTTTACTTTGCCATTGTGTCTGAAACATTAAATTTAGGGTGATTACATAGTATATTTTTATTTATCAAATTTCAAATGTATCCTAAGGCACAGGCAGAAACTTGGAAAATTTTCCAGCTTCAGCTGTCAACCGTGGTGACAATAAGTAGTGCGATTGCACCAAGAGGTATGGGGATCTCCATTTATACTCCTACAGATATGTAGTGTTATACACACCTATTTGTGTGATTTCAGCATCTGAATACCTGGAATGGGTATAAATTGACCCTTTAGACCATAATTTTGGCCATTTCTCACTCATTCCAGAGAGTCAAAAACTTTAAAATAGTGTGAAAACTTTAAATTGAGTCTTGGGGTTGACTTGGGATCTTGATTAACATATATTTATTTAATATCTTTAGATTTAAGGTAAGAATCCTTTAAATTCATGCTTGAATTTCTTGATTATTTGACCAAAGCTCCAAATCCTTTAGGGCTTGATTTAGACCCAAACTTAGCTTAGTTCTTACCTATTTTTGATAATTTTCATTTATGAGCTTAATATCATGTTAGGTTGGTCTTGAAAATATGATTTCCCATATGGGACCCACATGGGGTTTTTGGCATAATTTTTGAAACCGAAGAATAATGGTGTAATATGGGTATCAATATTCTCATATAGATAAGTAAAATATGTTTATGATAGCATGGGATCTCGAGGAGGCTTCTCAAATGGGAAAAGCAAAGGTTTAGCAGTTTATGATCTTTCTTCGGCATCAAGGTAGTCTAGGTTTATCCTTTGTTAGATTAAGTTATATCATAATACAATTGTGATATCTTGTTAGATTGAGATGGGTTTTACGTATTGGATTGAGGAGGTACAAGACTTGGGATTAATTGAATTTTTAGTTCATTTAGATGTATAGAATAAAATTCTTAGTTTATTTCCTTGAACCTTAATAAGTTAGACTGTCTCATGTTTAGTATAGGGATGCTTAGAATTACTCTAGTTAGATAGGGTTAACCTTGTCGCTTATGCTTAGGGAAAAATTGGCCTTAGTTGTTTACTCTAAGGAAGTTGATTTATTTCGATTGGACTTAGTTGGAGTACTTGAGTACAATCTCTACTTTAGGGATAGTTGTGTCTTATTTAAGAACGTATTCAGATACCTTAGCCCAATTTGGGGTAAAGTCGAACATAGAATGTATTTCAGGGATCTAGAAGTGGGTTCTTGACTCACTGTAAGCCAAGATTGATATAGTTCTCTTGAAACCCTTATACTCTTGCTACATACTTAGAGAATTACCTTTTGGGGAAATTCTAAGGAACCTTGGTATTTGTTGATGATGTGTGGCATTACAAGGAATGCCAAAATGATTATGCCATGTGTATGATTTATTGGTTGATTTATGATGAGCTATTGACTATTCTATTGTTTGGATATTGACTGGGTTTTCGAATGTGCTAATGAATGAGCCCTTGGGTAGGATATTTTCTAAGCCTTAAATTATGTTATTGACTATGCTATGAGTAAGCTATGGATTATACCATGTATTAGCTATTGCTTAAGTTATTTATAAACTATCTTTTGCTAATGATAGGTCATTTAGTAAACTACTAATGGGTCATTGCTCGTGATATTGCTTAGGATATTGATTATGCTAAGAAAGTATGCTAGAAATCATTCTTGAGAACATTCCTAATGATGATGTTAGAAATTGTGTGAGGAATCATGTTTGTTGACTATTTTTTGAATTCATGCCATTGATTATGTGTAAAATCATGATACTTCATTATATGATTATTTATACTATTAATTTTACCAGCAATTATGATTATGATGATATGATGATACTCGTCAGGGTCAGAGGATATTATGATGATATGATGATGCTCATCAAGGTCGGAGGATATTAGGATAATATGATGATGTCCGATAAGGTTGGAGTATATTATGATTATGCCCGATAAGGTCAGAGGATATTATGATGATATGATCATGCTCGTCAAGATTGAAGGACATTATGATGATAATAATACCCAATAAGGCCAGAGGATAACTATATCGATGTGCCTATGTGTACATCGACTAGTTTGAGTCTATCTAGACCTATGTATGAAAATTACATATTTATCTATATTTATATGTAATTTGGGCATGCTGTTGATATTAGAAATATCGGTTGTAGGCCACGAGTGTTAAATGACTGTAAATTGGTATAGTTGATGACTAGTGGTAGATATTGTTGAGTAATGATGTTACTTGATAAATGAGACTAGTTAATGAATGATAGCTTTAACTAATACTATGATGCCTAGTGATAAAGGATGGCTAGTTGATAGAATGGGAGATAGTGGATTCACATAGATTTTCCATGGTTTAAATTGATATGAAATATGGTGGATAGTCGCCTTAGTAATGACTAGTAACTTTGCAATCTAGTTAATGAGAAATGTTAGCTAATGAATACTGGATAATAAAGTAGTGATGATTAAGTTGTTAATGATGACAATAGTATGGAATATGGGTACATGATCAATGTTGGTAACTAATGAAACTTTAATAAAATGATCGATTGATGATAATTGTGGGAAGGCAATTGAAAATTAATGAGGTTTGGCTATGTTGTTAGTTAAATTCCTTTATGATTCTCTTAGGTGTACTCTATAGTAGTATGGGATGTTATGATGAGTTCTTTAGTTTATGCACCATTTGGCCTATGGGTGTCAACTTTGTACTTGTGCTTTCTAGTGTTGATGCTTTATGATGTGTTATGATTCCAAATTGTCTATTTCTTATGTACAATGATATTGTCATGTGTTGATGCCTTATGTTATACTGTTATTTTAGTTTATTTTCTTATTTTATATAGTGATGATGGACATGATTCAGGTTCGATTATGTACCTTGACTTAGTTACAATTCTCCTGCATTATATCATATTTATATCATGATTTACCTCAGGCATCCGATGATGCCTACTACCCATGGTTTTGTTTCTCATACTAAACTTATGTACCTTTTTGGTGCAGATCCGAGTACTAGTTGTCATCGTTGATAATTGTTCGTGCAGAGTTGATCTTTTAGAGAAGGGGTAAGCTCTTGGAGTTTTAAGTCACCCATTTCCTTCTATCTTATTGTTATTCAGTCTTTTGTATTGAGACAGATGTATTGACTATACTCTAAGTCTTTTGGTTTGTATTATTGACATTAGATGCTCCTATACTTTCTCTATAGGGCGTAGAATTGGTATCGCGTATTGTCTATGTTATCTATTTAGAACACTTGTCTATTTTGCATGTTGTGTTCTTTAAATTTGTCCTATGTTTTGCATTTCCTACCAAATTAACCCGTTGCATTAGCTCAGGGTTATGGTTTGTCATACTTACTGGAGAGATTTAGTAGGTGAATTCATGACTCGTAGATTGGGTCGTGACATAGTGACCATACTGGGTTCGAAAAGCAGTCTTGGGAATATTTGCTTCCCTAATTTTCAACCAATCATAGCCTAAATGAAGATCAATCTTATAGAAACATCTAGCACCCTAAAGTTGGTCGAAAAGATCATTAATCTTTTGAAGAGGGTACTTATTCTTCACTATCACCTTCAGTCGATGATAGTCTATACACATCTGAAGGGACCCATCTTTCTTTCACACGAAAAGTATAGGACCTCTCCACGGAGAGCACTAGGATTAATGAACCTTTTATCAAGAAGATCTTTTAACTGCTCCTTTAATTCAGACAGAGCCATTCTATAAGGATGAATGGAAATAGGATGAGCATCTGGTAGAATATTAATCCTAAAAACTATTTCCCTATTGGGTGGAATTCCAAAAAGATCATCGGGAAACACTTCAGGAAATTCACTAACCACAGGGACAAATTACAAAAGAGGACTTTTAGAGTTAGAATCCTTAACCCAAACTAGATGATATAGACACCTTTTTTAAATTAATTTCTGAGATCTAAGATAAGAGATAAACCTCCCTTTGGGCACTAAGGAACTACCCGCCCAGTTGATTACCAGTTCAATAGAAAAATGAAAATTGACCCTTCGGGTCCAACAATCCAGAGAAGCATAGCATGAATGAAGATAATCCATCCCTAAGATAACATTCAAATCCACCATACAAAGTTTTATCAAATCCCCCAATGTCTTTCTATGAAATACAAACACCACACAAACCCTATATATTTTTCTAGATACTATAAAATCACCCACCGGAGTATAAAAAAGAAAAATAGTTGCAAATACTTTCAGGACAAAACCAAAATGCACAGCAACATAAGGGGTCACATAAGAAAGGGTAAAACCTAGATCAAGCAAACAATAAACTTCACGGGAAAAAATTTGTAACAAAAAAGTAACAATATTTGGGGATACCTCAGATTCCTAGGGAGTAGCAACTGCATAGAGATGATTTTGGCCAGTGCTGGTACAAAAAGTAGTGCCCTTTGGCGCATGAACTGAAGATGTGGTGACCGAAACCTTATTAGCCCTAGTGGCAACCTTGGCTGAAGGAAAATCTCACTGCATGTGACCTAGCTGACAAAAATTATAACACTAATTCCTCCCCTACTCACAGTAACCACAATAAAGCTTCCCACAAAAATCATAAGGAGGAGAAGGTTGGTCTGAGTGAGCTCTATTATCCTAAGACTGGGCACCCTGTGCCTTAGGACCACTACTATCCTGAAAACAGCGATCACCTGATGCATTAAGTTAGGGAGAACCAGATATCGAATACAAATTTCCCCAATTCTTAATCTTATTCCACTGTCTACCATTACTTCCACCTTTCTGCTGACCCCCACACTACTCTGAATATCTAAACTTCTTATTTTGCCTCTCTCCCATTTTGCCTGCATCTTCTTTTCATCCTATACCTGGTGCATATAAACCATAAGTCTAGATATATCCATATCATTGTTCAACATCGCAGCCTTACACTCCAACACCAAATAAATGGACAAACTAGAAGCAAGCTTTCTTATTCGGGACCTCATATTGGATACTTACTTTGGAGCATAAAGAGCCAGCTGCTGAAATTTTAGATCATACTCCTTCATACTCATCTTACCTTGCTTCAGATTAACAAACTCCTAAACCTTAGCTTCCCTCATCTTCTAAGGAAAGAAGTGATTAATAAAGGCCTCTAAAAATTAATTCCACATGGCCTACTCAACATCATAACCCCTCATATATTCCAACTCCTTATACCACTGATAAGCTACATCTTTCAACTGATACGCAAAAAACTCCACACCCTCTACATCGGTAGCATGCATCACCCTAAATATTTTCTCCATCTCATCAAAGAACTCTTTTTGTGGATCCTCCTCAACCTTAGAGCCTGTAAAGGTTAGGGGATTCAACCTCATTAATTGACAAACCCGAGTGACCTCATATTAATGAGCAACAGAACAAAGATAATCAGACTGATAAGAATGCAATGCCACCAACTGAGTAAGCATATAAATAGATTGATGAAACTCTGCATTAGTGAAATCTCCCTAAGGAGACTAAGAATAAGTGTTACCAGCATGGGAAGCTAAGGGAGAACTAGTATGGATAGGTGGAACTCCACGAAGAGAAACATAATCAGGTGAAGGGACCCTAGACCAGGTCTATATTCTATAAGTAGGTCGAGTCCCCTCCGCATTTTCCTCGGGTGGAACATAGTTCCCAGTAGATTTCCTACGAACATTAGATCTTCGGGGAGGCATGATCTAAAACAAGAGAAATCCATGAGTTAGAGAAGTTTCATAACACTAGACTCTATAGCCCAAAATAGAACACAAAAAAGGAAAACATTCATAAATACTTTGTACCCTCCTCCTTATAATTGTGGCGCACAACACACCCATAAAAAGGACTCTACTTGACCGGTTTTTTGGACACCCAACGACCCCATACCATGCTCTGATACTAAGATTGTTATGACTCAAACTAGGGCATGGCCGTGATGGGTATCTCGAGCCCAGCATGGACCAGAGATCACCCCCATAGCCTAACCTCAAGAACACAATAATCATAAAATAAAGATGAAGCCAATCAAATGGTAATAAGAAGATGAAAGATAACTCAAATAACAACCCACTCTTGTCCATAATAGCTTTTAAAACCAGAATAGCAACTAAGTCAGGACATGCCACGGACTATGACCTAAAAAGAATCCAAAAGTTTTGAGTCAATAAGGATAGAATAATGAAATGATAAGGCCTTCTAAAGGATGGAGGCTCAACGCGTCACAACAACTCAACAAACCTGCTCAATCACCTATTGCTCTATAGGAGTAATAGTAAAGTTTTTGAAACCTACACCATAAAACCATGTAGCATCCTAGGAAGGTCACTGGAATAAGCACTAACATGTAACTCAGGGAAAGTGAGAAAATAATGCCAAGTACAAAATTAGTCAAAATCACATGCACGTATTTGTGTATATATATAGGATGGCGGGAAAGGTTACAAGGGTCATAAATATAAGATTTTAAAACCATTAACCTAGACTGTGTGGCTCGATCCATCCTAAAGGCACCCATGGGGTATATAGGTTCAAATCTCCTACTGAAAGGGCCCTAGTGCATGTTAGATGCCCGAACAGAGATAAACTCAAGGGAAAACTAAAGCCACCATGGTAAATAGTCATCCCAAATATATATATATATATATCAGGTATTTCCAAGCACACAATCATATAAACCCCCAACACCGACAGACGTGGTTTCTAGTGTTCGTTCCCCTGGGACATATACCTTCACAGTAAGCTCCAAAACCCTCTTTAAGCACAAATTAAAATCATTTTGCACATAATACCAACTATTAACCCAGGAGTCATTCATTAAGGCATTTACCACTTGGTATTGTCAAACCAATATGCTTGCAAGCTAAATTAAACATGCCAAACCAATTAATTTTTATATCCACTATGGCCAAGTTCCATTTAAAATAAAAACCATAGCCACCATGGCCATCCAAATCCATTTTTATATCCATTTTATCTATTAATAAAATACGTTGGATTTAAAACCAAGTTAAACCATGCAATTTTGGTCATATTCAAAAAAAAATTACAAAGTGGGTTGAGGTTAGTGAAAATTCCAAGTCAAAATTCATTTTATCTGGGGAAACCCATGTCCCCCATTCGAATCACTTAAATAAAACACCAATTCAGTCCCAAAAACATCAATGTAAAGCATGAATAATCAATTTAAAACATAGGGCAAGTAATTCAATCAGTAAAAACCAAATTCTCTTGACCCAATTTCAAAACTTATAATTTAAATCACATGAAAATCTATCCAATTAATGCCACAATGTAAAATTCAAGTTTAGGGAAGAGAAACATACCTGAAACACACAATAAATTAAAGTAAATTTGAAGTTTGGAGCCCGGAGTAGTGATTTCTTGAAAAACTCTTGAGCTTTCTTGGGTGGAGAGTTAAAGATGAATAAAGTAGAGTTTGATATTTGAAAACTAAAGAAAAAGGGTCACTTCTAGGTTTATAAGTTGTGAAAAGGGTGAAAAGACCAAAAACCCCTCACCCTAAGTAAAAAAACAAAACTAGCTAAAATTAATCGTTCAGCGTGGCATGACGTTATTACATAAGGTAGTCTCTATGCCATGTCAATATCGTGGAAGCTAACCAGCGTGGTACACCAATATTGCGGACCCTCACTGCCTCAAGGTCCTAAGATGACCCTGAACCCCATTCAAAAAATTCAAAACTTTCCCAAATTACCCTTTTAACATCCCAAAATATATTTCAAGTCAAAAATCAACATTACGCACGTGAGAGAGTCAAAAATAAATTGATCAAAATTTTAAGGGGTATTACATGTACAAACGAGATACTCTATCATACCAAATTTTATATTCAAGACTCAATGTAACCATAAGAACTTTTATCTGAGATCGTTTTGACTAAAGGTAAGGCCCACACCAATAATTCTATTTTTCATAAAATTTGCCCAATAGCCCAACACACGATCCTATTGACACAACTCGAACCAGGGACTAGTCATGTCGGGTATCTCAAGTCCCATGTAGACCGGAGATCTCCCCTTGTACCTAACCAATCCAGAAATAACACACCCCAAAGTGGATGAATTCTAAACATATAACAAGATAGCATACAATAGCTTAAGGAAAGTTTAATGCATATCTATCACTGACAACCGATGACCGACCAAATAACTGATTGATACTTCCCAATAACCACAGTAACAAAGCCTTCTAAATAATGTTCCAAAATAAAATATCAATAAAGTGTCGAGACATGCCCTCGATGGTAGCCAAAAGTAAGTCTAAAACATTAAAGGAACAAAATATAAAATAAAGACTTACGATGTATAGAAGCTAACCACTTCATGTCAACTCACGAGTAGATCCTGAATACTAATCCCGGAGAAGGAGGAGTAAAAGTGTGATCAATCCCCACATCTCATGGGGATACAGTGTCTGAAGATGGTTAGCAGGGTAAACGCTAGCATGTAACTCAGGTATTAGGATAACATAATGAAATGGTCAATAGTTTCACATTATTAAAAATAATGCACATAATCAGATGCATATACATACGTATATATATATATATATCACGTATTAGGATAGGGAGCAAGGCTTAACATGCATTTTTAAAACTTTAGCCTGAATTGTATAGATCAACTGTCATATAATAGTACCCACGGGCTATATGTTCCCCATATCTCACCCCCTGGTCGGGACCTAGTATGTGTAGCCACATGAATAGAAGAATAATCTCATATATATGCACACAGAGGACTCAAAACTCCCAACATATACTAAAGTGACTTAAGAACCCGATCATGTAATGATTTATGGGGGACTGAAACCTCCCTAATCATGAAATAATAATGAGGACTCAAACCTTTCTAGTCACTTTGACCTCCACGTTGGCAAATGTGGTTTCCAGTATCGGTCACCCGGACCTCCACTTTCACGACTCAACTACACAACCTTATTTATAGCCTAGTTAAAACATTTATCACACAATAATCCTATTAATGAACCACATTTCACATTAAGGCATACATTGTTGGTATACTCATACGAACTACACTTGTAAGGTAACAACAATATACAATGATAGTTTTTCTATTGACTTAAGGAAAACAACTCCCTTTGTTCTTTAATACACGGTGGGGGAATCGCCAACTCCCTTTATTCAATAAATCATACCACTATATTTCAAATACCTCTTTATATTATGCAATGGTTCAAGGCTAGTTCAATTTAACAAATTACCTCACTTCTCATAATTAAAACCACTTTCACATTATGGGATTGGGGTCATATCCACTTCAAAAGTCACAAGTTTGGGAAAATCACAATTCCCTAGTTCATTTATCGTACCCATGAACCCACACGTTTAAAACCATAATTAAAGCATAAGAATTATGTAAAAACCATGAGGAACATTGTTCAATTCATAAGCATTCAAAAAAAACCCAACCCTTGTTTCAAACCAATATAAATATCTTATGAACAATACTTTAAAACACTTGCTTTTAAAAAATTAACAATGAAGGAAGAGTCACTTGCTAGACATTGTAAGATGTACAGAGAGAAATCACCTTTGAAAGCCCTAATTGATCAACCTCTTGAAAACTGAAGTGTTCTTAACCTTGAGGAATTTGAGAGTGTTGAGAAGTTGATGTGTTTTTTAGTGCTAAGGATACCCTAAAAGGGTTATAAGACGTAGGTTTTAAATTGGGTAAGAGGGGAAATATCTAGAATACCCTTAACTTAAAAATTGAAAAAGGGTCGCCTTTGACTATGAGTCAACCCTAGACTCATAGCCATTCCTTACGACACGTCACCACGAGTCGTAACCAAGGCAATGCCACTAATACACCCTACACTATTATCCTTACGAATCAATGGCACCACTCATAATGGGACCCTACGACTCATAGGGTCCACTTATAGTCAACACAGGACTTAATTTAGAGCTTACACTGGACACCCTACAGTTACACCTAACGGCTCACAAGATATCCTTATGTCTCTTAGTGAGCCACTCATACTCAGAGTAGAATATAGATAAAAAATTACAAGTTTGGTTATGACTCATCCCAAAAACTCATCAAGACACCCTACGACTTATAGGGCGAGTCGTCACCAAGGCAGTGAGCTCAAATCTTAAGAAATTTTAAAGGGCCAAAAATCTGTGGTGTTTCAATTCTTCCCCACATGGATCATTCATCCCTAAATGATGGGACAAGGCATTTATTAGCACAAATTGACTCCGTATACCTCTACTCTTACCTTTAACAATGGAAGAAAACAAAGATGCTAAGGGAAAATCACTTTTTTCTTTAACAAATTCAGAAAACAAGGATGTTAAGGAATACACACACCTTAAGCATGATTATCCATAGCGGAAAACAAGAAAAAATATTTGGACTTTATGTCCTCTTTGGCTTCCCAAGTAGCCTCTTCAAGGATGTGGTTCCTCCATAGAACCTTTATAGAATCTATGTCCTTCATCCGCAATCGATGAACTTGCCTATCAAAAATTTTAATTGGGACTTCCTCATAAAATAAGGAATCTGAAATACCTACCTCTTCCAAAGAAACAACCGCTGAAAGATCACCCATGCACTTTCTCAACGTCAAAATTTGAAACACCAAATAAATGGAGCTCAAACTAGTGGGCAACTCCAATTCATACGAAACATTACAAACCCTCTTCAACACCAAGTACGGACCAATGGACCTTAAACTAGAGAGTAACTCCAATTCGTACGCAACATTACAAACCCTCTTCAACACCAAATACGGACCAACATATCGGGGGATGAGCTTTCCCTTCTTACAAAACTGCATCACTCCCGTCATAGGGGATTCCTCTAAGAAACCACAATCACCAACACTATACTCCAACTCCCTTCCCCTAACATCCAAATAGGACTTTTGGCGACTTTGGACAGCTTTAAGTCTATCCCGAATCACTTTCACCTTCTTCATGGCTTGGTGAACAAAATCTAATCCAAACATCTCAGCCTCACCAACTTCAAACCACCTAATAGGAGATCTACACCCTTTACCATACAACACCACAAATAGAGCCATCCCAATACTTGAGTGGTAGCTATTATTATATGTAAACTCTATAAGAGGCAAATAATCAACCCAACTATCACCATAGTTAATTACACAAGCTCTAAGCATGCCTTTCTGTGTTGAATAGTCCTTTCCACTTACCCATCTGACTACAAGTGGAAAGCTAGGCTCACCTTAGTCCCTAAACCTCTCTAAAACAAATGCCAAATCTATGAAAAAATAATGAAACACCCAATTTATGAGATTCATAAATATCATCGAGGCATTTGTTAGACCAAAAGACATGACTAGGAAATTATAGTGACCATACCAGGTTCAGAAAGCAGTCTTAGGGATATCCACCTCCCTAATATTTAGTGATGATAACCCGATTGAAGATCAAATTTAGAGAAATATCTAGCACCCTAAAGCTGGTAAAAACAATCATTAATCAGAGGAAGATAATACTTATTCTTTACCATAACCTTATTCAACTGACGGTAATTAATGCATATCAGAAGGGAACCATCCTTCTTATACACAAGCAAGACAGCAAAACCCTATGGAGACACACTAGGACAAATAAAACCCTTGTCAAAAAGGTCCTCCAACTGCTGCTTAAGATACTTCAAGTCAGCTAGAGCCATTCTGTAAGAAGGGATGGAGATAGAATGAGTGTCTAGAACAAGGTCAATCCCAAAATCAATCTCTTTTTTGGGAGTACCAGGAAGATCATCAGGAAAACCCTTAGGGAATAGATTGTAATGAAGGACCCTCTAAGTTAGAATCTTTAACATGGACAAAATGATAAAGACACCCCTTAGAAATCAACTGTCGGGCTCTAAGATACGATATGAATCTTCTCTTAGGAACTAGAGAACTCCCTTCCCACTCAATGATCAGCTCATTAGGAAATTTAAACATGATCTTATGAGTTCGACAATATAAGGAGGCATAGCACGAGTGCAACCAGTACTTCCCAGTATGACATCAAAATCAACCATGTCTAATTCTATCAGATCTACCAGAGTTTCTTTGCCACCAACAGAGACCACACAACCCCTATAGACTATTCTAGCAACCACAGAGTCACCCATCAAGGTAGAAATCAAAAGAGGATCAGGGATACACTTGGGAACTAAATAAAAATGTACAACCACAAATGAGGTCACATATGATAAAGTAGATCTCTGATCAAGAAAGAAGTACACATCAAGAGAAAAGAGTTATAACATAACAGTGAAAACATTGGGAGATGCCTCAGAGTCCTAGAGGATAGAAAGAGAACACAAGCAATTTTGGCCAGCGCCGGTACTAGAAGCAGAAGCAGCACCCTTTTGTGCATGAGCTGATGAAGTGGCAATAGAAATCTTATTTTTCCCTAAAGTAACCTTAGAAGGAAAATCCCTTTGCAAATGACCAATCTAACTATATTTAAAACTCTTGGTCCTCCCTTCTTCAAAAAATCTATGGTGCACCTACCCGTAAAATCTACAAGAAGGATGGAGATGACTGAGCCCTATTAGCCTAAGATTGGGCATCCTATGCCCTAAACCCACCATTATGCTGAGAACAAAGATTACCCAATTGAATTAGACAAGGAGAACTAGCCATAGAGTAGTAACCAGAACTCCTCACTTCTTCTTATACCACTCTCCACCACCACTCTGATGCTGACTTAAACCCTGATTAAAAAATCTTAACTTCTTATTCTATCTTTTCCCTATCTCCACCTACCTCTTATTCTCTTCCTCAACTTAGTACATATACACAACTAATTTAGGCATATCTATATCCTTGTACAATAAGGCACCCTTACAACCTAGAATCAAATCATGGGACAACCCATAAGAAAATTTCCTCAATCTATCTCTCTTGCTAGATACTAACTCGGAGCATATTGGGGCAACTGATGGAATTTCAAGGCATACTCCTTGGATATCATCCTACCGTACTTTAGATTAACAAAATCTTTCTCTTTCACCTCTCTCAACTCTTGAGGAAAGAAGTGCTCCAGAAAAGTACTAGAGTAATTATCCCATAGGAAAAATTTGACATCATCTCCCCTAGACTGTTCCCATTTCTCATACCATTGGTATGTTATATCTTTCAGTTGATAGGTAAAAAATTCTACACCCACTACATTAGAAGCATGCAACAAATGGAAGATCTTTTCTATCTAATCAATAAGGTTTTGAGGATCTTCCTCAACTTTAGAACCAGTGAACACTGGAGGACTCAATCTCACAAACTAGCCAACACTTATGGCCATAAGAAATAGAGTAACAAAAACAACATTCTCAGATTGAGAAGCTACCAACTAAGACAACATATCAATAGAATAATGAAATTTTACATTCAAAACATTAGCCTGAGGAGCTCGAGGAGGACTAGAGGGGACCAGTGGAACTCCAGAAGAGCAGTCAAGAACTGGACCCCTAGATCGGGTCTGTACCCCATAAGTAGGGTATTTTCTATAAGCATTGTCTTAGAGTGGGACAGAGGAGTTTCCATGAGCTTCATATTATCTAGAAGGCATGATCTGAAAATCAAACACATGGAAATTAGAGATACTCAAGACCTCAAACTCTATAGCTTGAAATAAAATAGTAAGAAAAGGAAATATTTCAAAATTCCTCCTAGCCTATCCCTTATACGTGTGGCATGCTACACATCCATAAATGAGACTCTACTTCACACAGCTTTATTGGAAGCCTAATGACACTAAACCTAGGCTCTGATACCAATCTGACATGACCCAAACTAGGGCCTGGTCGTGTTAGGTATCTAAAGTCCTACGTGGACCATAGATCACCCCCTGCACCTAACCAATGCAGACACAACATAGCCTAAAGTTGGATAAATTCCATACATACAACAATATAGTATGCAATAGCTAAAATAAAGTTTAATACATATATATAACCGACAACCAATGATTGTCCAAACAACCTACCAATACCGCCTAATAACTACAGTAGTCCAAAAAAATCATTCTAAATAATGATCTGAACTAAATATCAATAATGTATCGGAACATGCCTCGCCGATAGTTAAAAATAAGTCTAAGACATAAGAGGAACAAAATATGAAATGTAGACTTCTGATGTATAGATGTGTTGGACCCTTGGAGTTTGCACCACATAGTGAGAGACCAGGTCCCTCAAAATCAATCATAGACAATGAATTAGTAAAGCACTAGGGAAGGCAAAACTTTGATGAAAATAAAATAACATATTGATTTAACGTGAAAAACCCTTTACTCCAGGAGGAAAAACTCTGGCTTGCCCTCACAAGCTCTCCAAAATCCACAATAATCAACCTCTTGATTATAGACTCCAATAAACCTAGCTCTAGGTTTCTCCCATTAGTAATAACTCTACTATAAGATAAACTTGACAACTCTACCAAGACTCCCAACACGGATTAACTCTAATTAGTATCAAGATTAGGCAACTTTACCTAACCACTCTCAAAACACAATTAAAGCATCACTCTTATTGTATGAGCAATTCAATTACAAACCAATATATAACTCAAGAATTTTTAAACCATTAATATATAAAGACTAAGAACTTGAGCTAAAATTATATTTTTTCCTTTAAGTCATCAACAGTATGTTTGAACAAAAGTATCTCCAAATATTATATTATCAACAAGAACAAAAGTATATCCAAAGATTATGTCATCAAAATATATTTGAAAAATCAATAGGTTCCTCCCTCTGGTCTTTAAGAATCAAGTATTATCTATTTTCCATCTTTTGAAGCCATTCTCCAGGAGAAACTTTAAGAGTCTCTCATACCAGGCCCTTGGTACTTGCTTCAAACCATAAAGAGCTTTATCCAATTTAAGTACATGATGAGGAAAGTCTATATCGTCAAAACTTGGAGGTTGTTTGACATAGACTTTTTCCTTCAGGTTTCCATTCAGGAAGGCACTTTTGACATCCATTTGAAACAATTTGAATCCCATATATGCAACAAATGTAAAAAGAATCTAGATTGCACCTATTCTTGCTACAGGGGCAAAAGTCTCATTATATTCAATCCTTTCTTCCTAGATATAACCTTGAACAACTAGACTTTCTTATTTTTGTTAAAAGTTTTATTTTTATCTTGCCTATATTTGTATACCTATTTGGCTTCAATAATTATTCTATCAACAGGACTGGGAACCAGATGCCAGACTTTGTTTCTTTCAAATTGCTAAAGTTCTTCTTGCTTTGCATTAATCCAATCAACATCTTTTTGGGCTTCTTTCACATTTTTAGGCTCAATTTTGGATAAAAAGGATGAAAATGCCATAGCATTTCTTCCTTGATCTCTTGTTTAGACTTTTATTTCCAAGGGTATAAATAGATTTTCAAGAGTATGAGAGGATTTATGCCTCAAGCTTTGCATTCTAAGATTGATTCCACTGGGACTAGGTCCATGTGAATTCTAACTAGATTCTTTTGGTTGTTCTTCTACTGGATCTGGGATCTATGGCAGAGATCCTAGATCACCATCCCTTTCATCATTCTTGTCTGCATCATTTACTCCTTGATCATCATCTTCAGGGATATCATCCTTTTGAACAGGAATGAGTTCTTCAACTTTTGAATGTTCACCATCTCTTGAGTTTATTTGATTTCCTAACTCATCAAAGATCACATAAATAGTTTCTTCAACACACGAAGTTCTTTTGTTGAAAAATCTATAAGCCTTGCTGGTTGCGGAATAGCGTACAAACACTGCTTCATCACTTTTAGAGTAAACTTTTCCAAATTCTTTCTAGCCATTGTTTAGCTCAAAGCACTTGCACCCAAATGGTCTGAAGTAGTCTAGCTTAAGCTTTCTTTTGAATATCAGCTCATATGGAGTCCTATTCAGAAGTGATCTAATCAATCACCTATTAGTCATATAACAAGTCGTGTTTATTGCTTCAGCCCAAAACTCTTTGGAAGATCACTATCAATCAGCATAGTCCTAGAAATCTCTATGAGTGTTTTATTCTTTCTTTCACCAACTCCATTTTTCTATGAAGTCTAGGAGTAGAAAAGTTGTGACTTATTCCATGATCAATACAAAATTTAGAAACTTGAGAATTCTCAAATTCAGTTCCATGATTAGATCTGAATTCAGTAATTTTGCAATTTAGCTTCATTTGAATTTGTTTGGAAAAATACATAAGAACCTAATCTATTTCATCCTTGGTTCTTATAAACATTGTCTAGGTGAACCTGGAGTAGTCATCTACAATAACAAACATATATTTATTCCTTCATTTACTTTTGACTTTAATAGGTCCACATAAATCCATGTGCGGCATTTCTAAGGGTCTAGAAGTACTCACATGCTTCTTCAATTTTAAGGAGGATCTAGTCTGTTTACCTTTAACACAAGCATCACAAACTTTATTGTCTGGAAATTTTAGGTTTGGAAAGCCACAGACCAGGTCCCTTGAAATCAACTTGTTTAATAAGGAGGAACTCACGTGTCTTAGTTTTTTGTTCCATACATTAGCCTCTTCACTTTGAGCACTTAAAAAAGTTAATTCCCCATCAGCTACGAACTCCATATCAGCTACATACATGTTTTTGATCCTTTTGGCTTTGAGATACACTTAGAAGACTGTACTTAAGGCCATTTACATAATACACATCTTAGTTCCATGATGAGGTGATTTTCCAATTCTTCCAACACCTTAAATATACCCCTTTTTACTTTTTATAAAAGACACACTCCTCCTTGAAGTCATGTGTCTTTCAAGTCATGTGTCTTGAAAAAACACTGTCTATAAATGAGTTTTGGCTGGAATCCCTCTTTTCTATCTTATTTTTTTTTTACTTTTAGCAGTAGCCATAAGGGAAAACAAGGAACCAAAAGTTATTTTCTTATCATCCTTTTTCAGTATGAAACCATCTCCATACTCTTTATCTTTCTTAGATTTACTGAAGGAGTCTTCCCATGCAGCCAATACCTTCTTCCCTATATAGCTAGATGCATCCTTCTTTTTATTTTTTTATTTTCCAGTTTTAAGCAATTTTTGATGATCTTCCTTTTGCTTTTATCAGTCCCTAACGAGATCCACCAATGATGGCATTTTATTTACTTTCCCAAAATTTTGGAATAGATCCACCAATTGTTGTAACTTTCTTGTGTAAGAAAACCTTTTCACTTTTTTCCAGATTAAGTGAAACTGACATAATGACCAAAACACTCTAGGTGTGAAACTTTTATAGTGAACCCGCTCTGATACCAATTATTAGAACCTTGGAGGTTGCACCATATGGTGAGGGACCATCTCCCTCAAAATCAGTCACAAGCAATTAATTATAAGGCACTGGGGAAGGCAAAGCTTTTCTGAAAATAAAGGAACACACTTATTTAATATGGAAACCCCCTTACTCTAGGAGGAAAACCATGGCTTGCCCTCACAAGCTCTCAAAAATCTATTATAATCAACCTTTTGATCACAGAATCCAATGAGCCTAAATCTATGTTCCTCCTACTTGTAGTAACACTACTACAAGATGAACTTGACAACTCTACTAAGACTCATTAACAATGATTAACTCTAATCAGTATCAAGATTAGGCAACTCTACCTAAGCACTCTCAAAATAAAATTAAAGCATTACTCTTATAGTATGAGTAATTAAATTACAAATCAATATCTAAATCAAGAACGTTTACACCATCAACATACAAAGACTAAGAACTTGAGCTAAAATTGAGTGTTTGCCTTTTTCTTTCTTCAACACTCTTTTTTAGTATTGCAAAAACCACTTGATAAAGAAGAATCATTTTCATTTTATTAAAGAATGATGATTAGGGTTGTAATTAGACCAGATGTCCTCAATCGTAGGAACAACACCTGCATAATTTGTTACATAAGAAAAAAAATTGTGCAGGCATATGCCAGTTGTACTATACCCTTGGACATCCAGGGTCCTGATCCCTTGTAGTCATCTGCTCATCATCAAAACTAGATATAGCAGGAATCTCACTACCTAAATGTCAACTCACAAGCTAATCTCGAATCATAATCACTGAGCAGGAGGAGTAGAAGTGTGACCAATTCCTACATTACGTGGGGATACAACGTTCGAATACGTTAGTGGGGTAAACGATAACATCTAACTCAGGGATAAGGATAACATAATGACATGGTCAATAGATTAACATCATTCGAATCACTGGACATAATCAGATCCATATACATATATATGTGTGTGTGTATATATATATATATGTGTGTATATATATATACCACGTGCCAGAATAGGGAACAAGGCTTGACATTTATTTTCAAAACTTTAGTATGGTTTGTGTAGCTCAACTATTATAACATAGCACCCACGAGCTATATGGGCCCTAAATCTCACTCCCTAGTTGAGCCCTAGTGCACATAGCCGCACGAACTGGAGAATAATCTCATATATATGCACACATGGGACTCGAACCTCCCGACATATACTAAGGTGACTTAAGCACCCGATCATGCAATGATTTATGAGGGACTCGAACCTCCCTAATCATGAAATAATAATAAGGGGGACTCGAACTTCCATGGTCACTTTGACCCCCACATTGACAAATGTGGTTTCCAGTGCCGATCACCCGAACCTCCACATTCACGACATAGATACACAACATTATTTATAGCATAGTTAAAAAATTTATTACACAATCCCATTTATGAACCATATTTCACATTAAGGAAAACATTGTTTGTATCATCATACCAACTACACATGTAAGGAAACAATAAAATGCCATGACAGTTTATCCATTAACTTGGGGAAAACAACTCCCTTTGTTCATTAATACTAGGTGGGGGAATCACGGACTCCCTTTGTTCATTAAATCATATAATTGTATTTCAAATATCTTTTTATATCATGCAATGGTTCAAGGCTAGTTCAATTTTACAAATTTCCACACTTCTCATAACTAAAACCAATTTCATAGTATGGAATTAGGGTCATAACTATTTCAAAATTCACAAGTTTGGGAAAATCACAATTTCCTAGTTCATTCACCGTACCCATGCACCCACATGTTCAAAACCATAATTAAAGCATGAAAATCATATAGAAACCATGAGGAACATCATTAAATTCATAAATATTCAAAAGAAACCCAACCCTTGTTCCAAATCAATATAAACATCTCATGAACAACACATTAAAACACATGATTTTACAAAATTAACAATGAGGGAAGACTCACATGCCTGAAATAGTAAGACGTACAGAAAGAAATCACCCATTTAAAAACCCTAAGTATTCTTGACCTTATGGAATTCGATAGTGTTGAGAAGTTACTTGATGTGTTTCTGAGTGCTAAGGCTACCCTAATGGGGTTATAAGACATGGGTTTTAAGATGGATAAAAGGAGAAATGTCTAAAATGTCTTTAACTTAAAAACTGAAAGAGGGTCACTATTGACTACAAGTCAACCCTTGACTCGTAGCCACTCCTTACGACTCGTCACCACGATTCGTAAACAAGGCAGTGCCACTAAGGCACCTACACTATTATCCTTATGACTCAATGGAACCACTCGTAATGGGACTCTGTGACTCATAGGGTCGAGTTATAGTCAACACAGAACACAATTTGGGGCTTTCACTGGACACCTTATGATTACACCTAACGACTCATAATAAATCCTTACAGATCTTAGTGAGACACTCGTACTCAAAGTAGAATCTATCCACAAACTGACTGGTTTAGTTATGACTCGTACTAACGACTCATCACCAAGACAGTAAGCTCAACGCTCAAGAAATTTTCAAAGGCCAAAAATTTGGGGTGTTTCACATAGAGTCTCCCAGCGCCCACAAACGTGGTTTCCAGTGTTCGTCCCCTAGGGACATATACCTTCATAGTGAACTAGACAACCCTCTTTAAGCCTAGATTAAAATCACTTTGCACATAATTCCAACTATTAACCTAGAAGTCATTCACTAAGGCATTTGCCACTTGGTATTGTCATACCAATATACGTACAAGCTAAATTAAACATGCCAAACAAATCCACATTGACTCCTAAGTTACATTTAAAATCCAAAACATGGCCACCATGGTCATCCTAATACATTTTTATATCCATTTATACATTAATGCAATGTGTTGGGTTCAAAAACAAGTTAAACCATGCAATTTATCCATATTCGAAACAAAATTATAAAGTGGGTTGAGCTTAATGCCAATTCAAATTCAAAATTCATCCAATTTAGGAAAAGCCAAGTCCCACACTCCAATCATTTAAATAACACACCAATTCAGTCCCAAAAACACCAATTTAAAGCATGAATAATCAATTTAAAACATGGGACAAGTAATTCAATCAGTAGCAACCAAAACCCCTCAAGCCAATTTCAAAACCCAAAATTTAAATCACGTGCAAATCCATCCAATTAATGCCACAATGTAAAATTCCAGTTTAGGGAAGAGAAACACGCCTGAAATACAAAAGTAATTGATATCAATTGAAGTTTGGATCCCAGAGTAGTGATTTCTTGAAAAAACCTTGAGCTTTCTTGGGTGGGGAGTTAAAGAGGAATAAAGTAGAGTTTGATCTCTGAAATCAGAAGAAAAAGGGTCACTTTTATGTTTATAAGTCATAGAATTGGTGCAAAGACCAAAAGCCCCTCACCCCTAGTGAAAAAATTAAACTAGATGAAATCAACCCATCAACGTGGCACGATGTTATCACGGAGGGTAGCCTCCATACCGCACCAATATCACAGAGGCTAACCTTTGTGGTATGCCAATACAATGGACTTTCCCTGCCTCGGGCTCCAAAAATAACCTCGAACCCCTTCCAAAAATTCTAAAAGTTTCTTAAAATATCTTTTTAACATCCCTAAACATATTTAAAGTCAAAAATTGACATTACACACGCAGGAGGGTCAAAAATAAAGTGATTGGAATTATAAGAGGTCTTACACACACAAAAAAACTATGCTATCATACAAAATTCAATATTCCAAACTCAATGGAAAGATCAAAACTATTATCTGAGATCATTTTGACTAGTTGTAAGGCCCATAACTATTGTTCAATTTTTTATAGAATCCACCCAATAGCCCAAAATAAATTCAAAAGCCTTGGGACCAAAACCAAGGGTGCCCCTAGCGTAAAATCAACATTCTAGAGTTAATGGAACTATTTAAATTCTCATCTAAGATATTTTATTACGATTTTTGGTCTGAGACCAATTCCTTAACAAAAAAAGCTCAAAAATAAGGAAATTAGCCTAAACTTGAACGAACTGCACAATAACTGACAGATAGTTTTGAAAAGTCATAAATGACATGTAGCTGTTACAGAAGGCTCAAAACACTATAAATGTGCATAAATAGAGAAAATGACCTGGAGGGTTATTACACTCAAGATGGTGGGAGGATCTTTTTGGCATCAAAAATTAGATTTTTTTGCAACATTTTTAGAGGGATATTATGGTCTTTTACCATATTTTAACCTCCTAAACTATGTTGTTTAAGCTATCCTAAGACTGATTACAATGCCTAAACTATTTTGAATCGCTCATTCACTTCACAACACACAAAATTACTTAGAGAAATATGTGACTTTTCTTCATCAAACAAGAATGTAGGGTTTATCATCTCTAAGTTCAAATCCTCTCGACTTTAGTTTAAGAATCAAAATTAATCAGGTATAAAGGATTTCATAAATGGTTATCATTTCAACCATTAAGTCCCAAAGTTAACCCAATTATTCAGTTTAGTTCTTTCTTCTCTATTTAGGGTTTATAGATGTTGTCATATTCCTTGATATCTCATTCCCTTTTTGTTATTGAGTTGTAATCCATAATTTATCATGAATTTCGATATTATTATATGTCCATGATCAAAAACACTAATTACATTGTGAAATCTATAAGTTTGGACTTGAGTTATTAAATTCCTTAAAATCACCCAGATTATAAAATTGGCATAATAGTTGCATTCTTTAAAGATGGTAGGTTATGACACCCTAGGACCTAAGATTTCATATATATATTTATGAGTATAAGATCCTCTAGCTTACATAATTCGCATGCTTTCATACAATGCATTGATTTTTAGTTCTCATTTTATTATTATCAGTGAGCATTGTTGTTGTCATTGTCATTCAGTTGGGTGTAGTACTTAGCACTGGAGACGCAAGGATGAAGGTGCACCCATCACTTAGGCTAAGAACTTTAGTTGAAGTCACTAAATCCAAAAACTATAGCAGCACCATAGGTTCTAAAGGGTCACCCATCAGACCAGGCTTGATACATTAGTCCTTTTGGACATCATATTAGTGGAACCACATCAGATCAATATTTATACCCTGGCAAGGTATTTTGGCCCATTTTAGATGGGATTATACATTAAACTCAATTTTTAGATCACATGGTTTTATGTCAATTAATAGTATCTCCCACAGTTCAAATTCAGTTATTGCATGACCTTGTAATTAGTTTATTGAGTATGGTATTGATCAGTTATATATTTATTTATTTGGTCATTGTAGAGTTTACATCCCACAGTTTTAGACCCAGTATTTGTACATGACCCTCAGTTTAATTTTAATCACTTTTACACTATGAGTTTTCAGACTATCATTGTATATCAATATATTTTTATTTTATGTAGAGTCATTGTACGATAATTCCGCTCCATGCATTCAGTTTGCGCTCAAGTTCATCTCTTTATTTTCAAATAGCATTCAGTACAGTTTTAAAACATATTCAATATTAATTTTAGATTAAATATAATAGGTATGCTTCTACCACTTCCCAATGTACCGAATGTTTTAGCTCATGATTTAGAGATTTCACTATGCCTCATAGTTTTTAAGTATAAAGATATTTTAAATGCATATTTTAGAAAAGGGTTTATGTCCTCAGTTTCAAAGCATGCTTTAAGGGTTTTCATGACTAGTGTATATTTCATATACTCAGTACATTCCAAAGTACTAATCGGATACCTCTTCTGTCTATATTTTCATGTGATATGGATTCATGTGGTTACTATTAGGATCATATTAAGGTAGATCATAACATATAACTATGAGGTGATGAGTTCTCTTATTTCAAAAACTCAAGTCAGTTGTAGATACTGTATTTCATTTTTTTATTTGTATGTATTGATTTGGGATAGTTGGGGGTCATGTCCTAGATACCTATAGTTAGTATTAGTAGAGTCTTCATAAATAGTCAATTAGAGCCAATACCATGCTTTCAGTTTTGATTATCATCTAAGAGCCAATACCATGCCATTAGAGATTCTTATTAGAGAAAATCCTCGTGAACATTGTATGGCATCTTTGAGTTATAAAAATTAAAAAATAAGAGAGTCTTATAAATGAAAACCCTTATAGACCCCATAAGGAGATTGTGAGCAAGATATAAAAAATGCATGATAAAGACTTGATATTGAAAAATCTTCGAAGCTCCACAAGTAGAATAAGGTTCCCCAGTCTAGTACAAAAGTCACAATTACAATGCAGGCTTCAAAGTCTGATGTTTGATAAGAATAAAATTTAAATTTATTTGAAAGATCAGGTCATTTGATCCAAAATGCATGTCATGATCATTAAAGTTTACTACAATATTGAAAGGAGTCATTTGTTTCTTCCTTTTCCTAAAAGGGACATCTTTTATAAAAAAGTATTTCTTTTAATCTATTTAGTATTTTTCATTTTCTTTGAGTCATTTTTGTTAAAAAAAAAAAGTATAAAGTAATTTCAAAATTTATTACTAGATTTTCAATTGCACAAATCAAAGTCTAGCCCGCACATCAAATAGTACATGATTCAAGAAGAAAGGATACAAATTATAATATTTTGTGGTTGAAAAGTTTGAGAATGAATAAATTATTAAATATATCATAGAATGAGGCAACACGATAGATATTGGCATTGGAAACTTTCAATTAGAGGCTATTTAATGAGGTTGTCTACTCAACCAGCACAATCAATAATAGTTGAAATTAAGGTCGAACATGGCAACAAAAAAAGTTGTTGTGCTTAGAGCCAAGGCCACAAACCGACCACCATTTTGAAACTCACAATCTTTCTTTCTTTTTCTAAAACAAAGGCATTTTTGTTGATATAAAGGCAATTTCAGAGGTTAGATCTCAAAACTTGTCGTTGTCTACTTCTTTATCTGAAAATTCTTTATGTACATAAAAAAGAGGCAACTGTAGACACGTAACTTTTGACCCTCTCTAAACTTTTCACAAAATCATAACCTTAAGTATTTTTTTGTTTCAACATATTCTTGTCATTTTGAGTTTTATTTTGTTTTTAATAGGTTTTTACTTGAAAATTGAAAATTATAAAAAAAGAATCATAATGTTGGAAAATATAACATTTATGTATAATAGAATAGAAATATCAAAAAATATATTATTTAAGTCTTTTCCTTGCAGGAAAAATACAAAAATGATAACTAACTAGATAGTGTCACTTAGAAAATTTTCATTCATCCAAATGATACTTTAATATGTTATTAATTTTATTTTTATATTGTCGCATCCCATTTTTCACTTGAAAAGAGGGATTCAACTTGACTGATATTTTAGGATGATTACAAGAGAAGAGTTGCCACCCAATGAATTGATGTGCGTTAGGGAACCATTCCAAATATGAACTTATTTTATTAATTGGTCTACATCACAAGAAATCGGATATGGACTCAAGTTATCTTGAAAAGAAAGTGTTAAGCACCTTTCGAAGTCTACAAATATGGGTCCATGCCGAATTCATATGTTACAGGAGAATTCTATGTAATAAGAAAAAGTCAATTAATTTTATTAACTTAATATCATATAAGTATTTGAACGTGAAAATAATCAACCAAACATAAAAATAGAAGTAATAAGATGTATAAAAATGTGAATCAGATAAGTAAGAAGATGGAAGGGACAATTTATATCAAAAAAAATAATTAAATGATAAACCTAAACTACGCCAAATAGTTAAAATATTCAAAGTAAATCAAGAGAAAAATGATTTGAAAGATTTGGACAAGAGGTTAATTTATCCTATTCAGATTGACGCCTAACTTATTAACGGGCGAAAATGTCAGCGCATTGCTAATTCTGCTTGGGTCAACTTTCATCATTTTCAACTATCTTTCCACCTAGTTTGGTTATTAAGTTGTTAAGCCTTGAAGCAAACTAAAGAAAATGATAAAATAATGTTTCCTAAAATGCTGACCCATCCTAGCTTAATATCCAAGAGGCATTGGACGATCAATTTGGGATAAGGGTCTATACAAAAACAAAACTTAATTAAGACTCGGGATTTCGTATCAAATAAAATAAAAAGGACATTTACAGGTAGCACTTAATAGTTTCATGAAAGCCTCTTGATTAATTAAGAGTTGATTAAGATAATTGAAATACAAAAGATTCAGTTATTCATTTTTATCATTGAAACGTATAATCATAATATCTAAATGACAACATAATTGATTGATACGCTTAAAATTGATTAAATAAGTCCTACAAATAGGATATCAAGGAGAAGAATAATAAGTAACGCTAGAAATTAGAATTAAGTGCAAGAAATTAAATATACTAAAAACTAATTTAACGTGTGCAGAAAATTATTCAAAATGTGAAGAAATTTAGTGAAATGTGTGTAGAAAATTCATTGAAATAAGCAGAAAATTAATGAAAATGTGTAGGAAAGCTAATAGAGATGTGCAACATATTAGAATTTTAGTTAATAATCCTAGAAGTTTGTTTCCTAGCTGATAAAGTAATTGTTATCAAACACTCAAGTCACATAATTCCCACCCCCCATAAGCATTCCTAGTAATCTTTATTATTTAGCCATAGAGTTTGTACAATAAATTACTACAAACAAATAAATAATGAGAAAAAAAAAACAAATAGGTCTAAGACCTTTGATAAATTCCCAAATCCTAGCAATTCTTCATCTAACATCTCTCTTTCAACCTGTGGATATAAAAAAAGATACTAAAATACTCATTGAATTCAAAACATACCTTTGGCAATCCATAACCAACCCTTGACGTTGTCGAGATACTATGGATCTCAATGATCCCAAGTAAGCTCATCCCAAAAGAGATTATGAGATACCTGAAGTTTGTTTTGGACTCATATATAGAAACATTAGGAAACACTTGATTGCAATTAAAGGAGGAAAAATTCTCATCTTATGTCAAACCAACAAAAGCAGATAACATAAACACCCCCAATAGGTTATGGACGTACACAAAGAAGCAGGAGGCTATGGCATCAAACATTTAAAGTATGGAAATAAAAAACAAAATCATAATCACATAGGATTAATATAAATGAAACAAATGCATCATTAGAGAAAACTAACTGATCAGCAGTGAGGACAATAAAATACGAATAAGAAAATCGTGCTTCCAAAGTAAGAACCGGTGGTAATAGTTAGTATCTAAAGAAGTCTCTAAACCAAAAGAAAAGAAATATATTAAAGGAGATGAGAGCAATGTTGTTTGGTGTAAATGTAATAGTGAAATAATAAAGTCTGTAATAGTAGGAGTTAAATTATCTAAATAATAAGTATCGTTCTGTTTATATATTGAATAGAAGACCGTTAGTAAAGAGAAGAGAATAATTAAGAGATGCCAATCATGAAATTATTTTCGTTAATAAGCCTCCCAAACTCAATTAAATGAAGAAAAAAATATTTCATAGTTACTACAAATAAACAACTAAAATCTATCCCAACTAAAAAAGGGTAGAATAGAAAAAACACAAATCATGGAAAATTTACCTTACATAGTTGACTCTAAAGTTGTCATAATAATAATTTAAGAGACAAATAAGATAGTAGGAACCTAAAGTGATTTCCATAATCAATTTCACACAAAATCACTTGTCATAACCAATTTTCTCATATCATAACGGCACCTATTGTGACCCACTAGTAGGTAAGACAACCCATAATCAAGAATAGCTAGTAAAAGACTATTAATAATGATTAAATAAAACAACAACAGTGAAGCCAAATAAAGGGTTAACAACGAATACAACCCAAGACCTGGTGAAGTGAGTACAAGAGCTTCTATTACAATAGGTGTATAAAGTGAGATACTTAATAAATATACATATACAACCATCTCCAAAATACAAAATAGAGATAAGTATAATCAGTATAAAGGAGATCAGGAATACTCCAAGATTTAGGAGCTCACTCCAAATCTCTGACCTAAAGTTGCTCCAAACGATGCACACATCAATAATGAAAACTCATACTATGATTTACAAGTTGTAGAAGTATAGTATAAGTACCAAACACGTGGTACATAATAGGCATTGATATCTCCCTAAGATACATCTCCAATTGAAGATAAATCAATCTATGCAAACTATAAAAAATCAACTAGGCTGGGGTCGAACGAGAATACATCATCCATTTTAAGGTATGTGGGGCTTTGAACAAGATTATCCTTTCGATCTTGTGCCCGATATTTTTGTTGAATTACATTGACATGAGATTTTACATCTTTTACCATGAATTGGAAATATTATTTTATATCTTATATTATTGTCCATGAGCTATGGGATTATGTCATCCGATATGTGTATGATGTTGAGATGGAATTATGTCCAAAAGTTATTTGATTATGAGAGTATGATGATTTAATTTGTTGAGCCTTGATTTATACTATCATTCCACTATTTCCTTATAATGAATTTATAATTGATATTGGAAATTCTATATCCCTACTATGGGTTGATGTCTCAAGTACCTTTAAATGAGAGTTGGATGGTAAATTGAGAAATGTTGATATTAAAGTTGCAATGAGTCTTGGTATTTTCCGGATGGTTTTGATGAGTTAAATTGTTGAAAATATTATGTATTGAGTCTTCATATCCCTGTCCAAATGTTCAGTCAGTTATGATTCAATGCATTTATACCTTGTTGATATTGAGGAAGATTAAAATATTTTGAGCTAAAATGTGTTGAGTTAGGAATCCACAAATTGATATGATTTGATAAATGAGAAAGAGATTTGATTTGGTCTTTATGATAGACCCTTGTGATGTTGTGGTGGATTTCCTAATGCGTTCTGAGCTTGTTGGGGAGTAGTACTTAGCACCGAGAGAGAAATTTGTCATTTCCCTAAACCTATGTGCCACCATAGGGTTGTTTGATGATATGATATTATTGGCCAGAGAGCCCAATTGTGATTATTGCAGTTTTAAGGTCGTACTCCCTGGCAAAGAGTATGACGCTCCCACCACCGGGGATTTCAAACGTTGGTATTCCACGTAGCTCATGTGGGGTTAGCGGTTATAGAAAACTCCCTTGTCCATAAGAGTCATGTTTATTGAAATATGGAGCCACTCCGAGTTTTGATGTGGTAAGTCAAGTTACCTATGATGATCTATAATGATTTATGAGGTTTTTCTCCTACATTTCCTATTTAAGATGTTATGAGTTGCATGATTCAATGTCACTCAAGCCAGGTGTGTCATTATGGTCCGTATGTACGGTTTTACGAAATTTATGATATTATTTATATTTTGCATGTGCCCCCACATACTCAGTACGTATCTTGTGTTGACCCATATATTTCTTTATGGGCTACATTCTTACTATGATGTATATTCAGGTACTCAGCCGCAGCCACGACAGTGATATCTGAGTGTCGTATCTACGTTCCTTCAGTGGTGAGTCCTCATGGTTCGAGGACCAAGTTGCTAGTTTTGGTGTTGTTGTTTGGTGATCCCTTTGGTCTGTTGAGTTAGTTGGGGGTTTGTCCCAATGGCTCATTGATTTTTTTGTATAGAGACTATATCAAACTAGTGTGTTGTTGGGTTGGTTTGGGTATAGGCATTCCATATATGTACAGTCTAATGATATTCTGTGCCATGTGAGGTGTGATATGATATGTACTTACATATATATATCCTTAGCATAGTGTGTATGTTGTTATGTTGGAACCCAAGGGTAGTTCTTTGGCTTAAAGGGTTAGCTTGAGGTTAAGTGTAGCCTTGGGCCCCGTGTGGCATCTCGTGATGATATTTCAGGGCGTTACAAACTTGGTATCAGAGCCTAAGGTTATGAAGAGTCCTAGGGAGTCTGACAAGCTGTGTTACATAAATTCTTGAGCATCGGTGTGTAGCGTGCCACACCTATGATCAAGAGGCTGCGGGGCGTTCTAGGAAAAGTCATTTCTTTTTTTCTACAAGAGTCTATCATGCTTACAACTGTTTCCTTCTGTTGTTAATTCGTGCATTCTTATGATAGAAAATGCCTCCACATCGAGCTCGCGGAAACAACAACCAACCTCAACCCGTTGATCCATTACATGAGACGGTATCCCATGCCGAATTTTAGGCAGCTTTTCAGAAGCTAGCCCAGGCAGTTACCGCTAATACTCAGGCCAACATTCTACCTCCGCAGGAAAATAATTTGGCAGCAGCACAAATTTGTGATTTTATGCGGATGAATCCTCCAGAGTTTCATAGGTCGAGAGCAGGTGAGGACCCGCAGATGTATGTTGATGAAATAAAGAAAATTACACAGATTATGCATGTTACCGAGGAAGAAAGTGTGGAGCTGGATTCTTATCAGTTGAAAGATGTTGCCTATGACTGGGTACAGATGTGGAATAAGGGTAGAGAGGAAGATACCGCTCTGGTGACTTGGCAATTGTTCTAAGATTCTTTCTTGGATAGATTCTTTCGTCTTGAGTTACGAGAAACTAAGATAGAGGAGTTTATGAATTTGAGACAAGGCTCCATGTCGGTTAAGAAGTATTGTCTTAAGTTTAATCAGCTATCAAAGTACGCTCCCAATATGATGGCTGACTCGAGGAATAGTATGATCATGTTTCTAACTGGGGTGTCTAGTTATGTGGTGAAAGAATGTAGATCTGCTATGATCAACAGGGAGATTTATCTTCCTAGGTTAATGATTCACGCCCAAAAAATTGAGTCAGACAAGATAAAGGAAAAAGAGTAAGAGGGATTAAGAGAGTCAGATCGGAGCAACAGGGGTCTGGTCAGACTAGATTCTCTGGAGAGAGTCGCCTTCAGTTTTAAAGACGCCCATTTATACCTGCGCCTTCCTAAGCTAGTGCTTCCATATATCAGGGCAGGCAGGAGCTCGAGAATAGGTCGGTACCTTCCAGGTCTCAGGACAGTGTAAGCAACCGGCCTCATCCTCCTTCGTGTGCTACGTATGGTAAAGACCATTTTGGGGAGTGTTATATGGGGAAGCGGGGTTGTTTTGGTTGTGGAAAGTTGGGCCACATACTTAAAGACTGCCCGTATACCAGACAGTAGAGTCGTGATGCCCGTCCCCAGAGTCAGGCTACCAGTTCCCTGCCTCCCGTAGCCCGTCCAGTTCCTCTTCAGGGTGCTTCATCTAGTACTGCTGGCGGTCAACGCCAGAATCGTTTCTATGCTATACCACCTCGTCAGGAGTAGGAAGACTCTCTCGATGTTGTTACTGGTATGATCCGTGTTTTCTATTTTGATGTTTATATGTTGATGGACCCCGGTTTGAGTTTTTCTTATGTGACACCTCTGGTTGCTGTAAATTTTGAAACGGATCCTGAACTAATTTCTGAGCCTATTTTGGTTTCTACTCCAGTAGGAGAGTCTATCATTTCTAAGCGGGTGTATAAGAAATGTCTCATTACTGTCTTTCATCAGGTTATGTATGCTGATTTGATTAAGATAGATATGGTTGACTTTGATATCATTCTGGTATGGATTAGCTTCACTCATGCTATGCATCTATTGATTGTCGTGCTCGTGTGGTCAAGTTTCAGTTTCCTGATGAACCTATCCTTGAATGGTCCTGGAGTTCTATGATTCCTAAGGGTCATTTCATATGCTATCACAAAGCTAGGAAGTTGATTTCCAAGGGTTGCATCCACCATTTGGTTCGGGTTAAAGACACTAAGTCTGAAACCTCGACCATTTATTCAATTAATGTTGTTAATGAGTTTCTTGATATCTTTCCGGAAGATCTCCCTGGAATACCTCTTGATAGAGAGATAGAATTTGGGATTGACCTTCTTCCCGATACTCAGCCTATTTTCATTTCTTCGTATCGCATGGCTACCGCGAAACTTAAAGAGTTGAAGGAGAAATTGAAAGATATTTTAGACAAAAGCTTTATCTGACCTAGTGTGTCCCCGTAGGGTGCACCTGTCCTATTTGTGCGTAAGAAAGATGGTTCTTTTTGGATGTGTATTGATTACTGGTAGCTTAATAGGGTTACAATCAGGAATAAATATCCGCTTCCTCGAATTAATGATTTATTTGATCAATTGCAAGGTGCGAGCTACTTTTCGAAAATAGACCTCAGATTCGATTATCACAAACTTAAGGTTAGGGAATGTGATATCCCCAAGACAGCCTTCGGAACCCGTTACGGTCATTTTGAATTTCTAGTGATGTCTTTTGGGTTAACTAATGCTCCAGCGGCTTTCATGGATCTTATGAACCGTGTATTCCGGCCATATCTGTATTTATTTCTAATAGTGTTCCTTGATGATATTCTTATTTACTCCCGAAGTGAGGGTGATCATGCGGATCATCTCCGAATCGTCATTGGAAACTCTTCGAACTCATCGGTTGTATGCTAAGTTCAGTAAGTATGAGTTCTAGATGAACTCTGCTGCCTTCTTGGGTCATGTTGTTTCTTCCAAAGGTATTAGAGTTGATCCTCAAAAGATAGAGGCTATAAAGAGTTGGCCTAGACCAATTTCTCCTTCTGATATCCGAAGTTTCTTGGGTCTAGCTGGTTATTATCGTCGTTTTGTTGAAAGGTTTTCATCTATTGTGTCTCCTATGACCCGTTTGACCCAAAACACAGTGAAGTTATTGTGGTATGAATGTTGCGAGAAGAGTTTTCAGGAGTTGAAGACTCGACTAACTTCAGCCCCTTTGTTGACTTTTCCTGACGGTGTTGATGGCTTTGTGGTGTATTGCGATGCTTCCAGAGTCGGTTTGGGTTGTGTATTGATGCAATAGGGCAAGGTTATAGCTTATTCTTCCAGGCAGCTAAAGCCTCACGAGAAGAATTATCCTACCCATGACCTTGAATTAGTTGTCGTGGTTTTTGCTTTGAAAATTTGGAGACATTATTTGTATGGTGTCCATGTCGACTTCTTCACGGACCATAAGAGCTTGCAGTATGTATTCACCCAAAAGGAGTTGAATCTTAGGCAGAGACGATGGTTAGAACTGTTGAAAGATTATGATATGAGCGTGTTATATCATCCGGGCAAGGCCAGACGTATCTAGGAGGAATATTATCTCTAAATGCCCAATATCACTTCCACAAGAAGTGTCATAACCATAACACAAAATCCACAATTTAGGAACATCAATACAAGTTACCAAGTTATGAAGTAACCTTATTCTCAGGTTTACTAGCCTCATTTATGTCTAACATCTGTACTAAGTCCACAAGCTTAGGCATAAAGAGGCTGAATAATCCCAATTCTAATCCATGATTTCCATAATTAGGCATACTATGTCCCAAACTAGGCTAAGGTATCCAGTTCATCCTATAGATGTCAAGTAATCCATATTCAAGCCTAAGATAGCAACTTCGACTAGAAACAAGGGTACTCAAGTCAACTTTATCCAACTTATGACTTCACGACTACCACACTAGCCCAATAAGGCTAAATAGACAAATCATACCTAAAAATCTAAAACCATATTCCAAACATAGTATTATATCATATCTATTTAATAACTAATCTAAACTAAAGAGGGAAGGCAATAGGATACAAAAGGGTTACAAACATGACATCTTATGGGTCCAAAACCCTTATCTAATCCCCAAATATCAATATATCAAGGCCAAGTTATCCTACTCATAATCAATCCTAACATCTATATTTACATGCAACATGTATCACACATCATCTATGAAAAAAACTAAGTAGAAGCCTACCTCAAGGACAAACCAAAAAACCTCACTTCATGCACCACATGCTCATCTTCAATTGACAATCCTTAAAATGCCATCACACTATCAAAACCATAATCTACTCATCAATACAAGTCTAATGATACCCATATTGCACTATTGTGCTTCAGGTCCAAAAATGACACCAAAACCCCAAGTGGGTCCCACATATGGAAAATGAGTTTCTGAGACCAACCCAATGTTCACACGTGAATAAGGAATCATAACTCTCAAAGAATGGGTAAAAATTAAGCATACTTTGGGCTAAAATAAGCCCTAAGCTAAATTCAGGTTTTGGGTACAAACTGAAATTCAAGCATGAATTTAAGGAATTTTTGCCTTAATCTAGAAGATAATCGTGATACAAGATGATAATTAAGCTCCCACGTCACCCCCTCTCTCCATGACCAATTTTGAGTTATTACACTCATTTTGGAATTTCTAAGTCTCAATGGTGAAGGGGAAATGCCCCAAACACATCTTGGGACCTTTATATAGACACTAAGGGTAATGCGATGCCGTTATCCTGATTATACAGGCCGTGATCGTGCTCCCGTGATCGCACACTCTTGGCCACGATCGTGGTTTCTCCAGATGACAACAAACTCAAAAATAAGTTTTTGACCCTCGAAACTCATCCGAAATCCAAATAACATGATCCAATAGTGAATTTTGAGTGTAAACAACATTTCAAATCTATTGGAATCATCAAAACTTTCATCGGAGATCGTTTAGGGAAAAATTATGGCCCACGCTTATAGTTTCATCACTTTTCATAAAATTTGCTCAACAAACCAAAATAAGTTTGGGAGCCATGGGATCTAAATCAAGGGTCTCCTTAGCCTAAAATATATGTTCCGGACTTAATGGCAGAGTTGAATTTTCCAACCGAGGTCATTTTAACCAAATGAGGGTCCAACACCTATTTTTTCCAATTTTTATCTTTTTGACTAATAGGTCGAAATGAGCTCGGGTTCATTGGGACCTAAATAAAATATCTACCTAGACTAAAATTGATATTCTGGATCTTTTGGCATGGTTGAAATTTGCATCCGAGATCATTTCACTGAAGTTTTTGTCCGATGGCCATTTGGAACCAGAGAAGACTTCAAAATAGGAAATTGACTCTAAAAAACAAATGGACTGGCCAGTAACCAAAACGTTAGTCCCAATAAGTCATAAATGACTTCAGTCAGCTATGGAGAAGCTCAAATGGTGAACATAAGTATAAATATAGAAAATAACCTGACGGGTCGTTACATGACTCATGTTGAACATTAGGGACTTTGACCACATTGTCAATCCACCTAATTCTATATAGAGTTCTGAAGAGGTAAAATATAGGGAAATGGAAATTTTCATTATGGTGATACCGAACTCATTAAATGAGTGCCTACATATCCCTCTTATAGGAGAAGTAGGTCGAACGTAGTTCCAATTACATAAAAAGGGAAAGCATAATAGAAACTCCATATTGTTCCAAGTACATGTAAGGCTTAAAGTAATTTCAAATTCTTGGGATCCTGGAGCAAAGAGTCAATATTATATCCTCTTCACCAATGTTGAAAAAGTGTAAGTCATGCTTATGAAATCAATCAGCATCAAGATTTGATCCTGTCACATTTTTTATCTTGGTATCAATCATCATTTGACTTCTGTCATTTAAAGTTTGACATTTTTCAATGGTGTGTCCGTTTATCCCTGAATGATAAGCACATGTATTAGAGTGATCAAGCCAATTTACATATGTATACTTTTCAATAGAAAGAATTAGAGTGATATAGACAGCAACCCTTAATCTCTCATGAAGTTGGGATATGGGCTTAGCCAAAGGAGTGTACTGTCTTGGTGGGTTTTTCTGAAAGTTTGCTAACGGTCTGGCAGATTGATTGGATTGTTAATTTGTTGGTTAATTTGGATAAGACACTAGAATATATTTTAATATTGGATAAATGGATTAAGGTAGGTACGAAATAGTTTGAGGTTGAGGTTTTATCGAGAATTAGGGATAATAGGCTTGGGCATAATTTGGTGTTGTAATAATTTCTGGAGATGGATACCATACCAATTGAGGGAAACTTTTCTTTACTGTCCTCTCATTGCTTATTAAATATTATAGCTCTCGCACATTCATCTGTATCATAATGGGGCATGCCAAAATAGAAAGCACGATGCTTTTTGGGATCAAAGTAAGGACTTGAATAATAATAGAAACTAATAATCTTAGTATAACAATAGAATCTAATAATCTTAGGCTGCAAGATACCATGTGACCTCAACATTTCAAAAGTGATTGAAGGTGGTTCATCTAAGAGAGTCATATCTTGGAGTTTGCTTACTTTGAGCTTTGGAAACTTTGATGCCTCATTGATAATTGTCTTTCCCTTATCCCTGTATTGTGGCTCGACCAAACCAACCTTGTCATTTCTTAGATTTTTAACTATGAACCTACTCTTCAGCCTATTGTCAAACCTCCTAATAAATTCACTTGCCAAATTATCCCAAGAAACCCATTTACTTGTATCCTTCTCCGCGTACCACATCAATGTTAAACTTGTAAGTGAACTATCAAAAATCTTTATCTTAAGACCATTACTTTTCCGTATAACTACTATCTTATTGAGGTATGCTTTCAAATGAAAGAGAGAATTCCCAGACCCACCGTATAATAGAAAGTTCAAGTCCCTAATTCTATTCTTAATTTTTTCCCTTGACTTAGATAACTTATCCACATAGAATTGTTGCTTATGGATATAAACCCTTTCTTCTATTTCTTTTTCCTTGTGTATCTTCGTCAACCCATTGAGTGTTTTTTGCAGTGTCATTGAATACAAACTTGAAGATACTTGTGCATTAGGTATAGGTGAGGTCTTCAATAATGGAGACTCTATATTGTAGGGAGAAATAAAGTTAGTTTCAAATAATGGCTCTGGGAATCTTGATGGCATATCATATGAACCTCAGAGATAAATCATTGTTCTTTTGATTCTTTTAATCTTCCTTTCCATACTCATGATACTTGAATCAAATGGATTGGCTTTGTCTTGGTGCAACCACAAACTCCTACTCAGCTTTACCGTTGACAAGGTTGATAAACATTGCTTGACTGACCATTCTTGATATTCAACTTTAGTCAACCTTAGACAAAACATAATCACAATTAGAGAAAAGGTACGCACAAAAAAATCGAGAATTAATATTTTACTTATTTGAATATAATGATTTATTCTCATTCAAAGGGAATCAAAGTTACGAGAGCTCTATATGACTTAGAGGTCATGAAAGTAAGAGTATAATATAAATATGATAACATTAACAACCAAGGGTCATGGTAGGGACGAGAGTATGTACACGCTGAGAGCGTTGAGATGGGGATATCCTAAAATGATAGTTACCCAATAAGATTATAAATAGGACTAGAACCTCATATCAAATAAAGAGTCAGACCAAGAGATGATTAGTATGCTAACGGATATTTTAGAAGACAAAGTTGAGTCAGGAGAATAACTTGGAGGGAAGTTTTGAATAGGTCCTAAGAGTGTATTATCGATCCCTAACATGACAATAATTTTAAGAGTAAGGACCCTAAAAGTGAGGAACGGTAAGAGTAAGGAATAAGTAAGATAGGAATAACGATAACAAGGTAGGTAAAATATTAACTGATATATAAAAATTCAACACATAGGTAATAAGATTATGCATCCTTTTAGGGTCATGAACCCTTTTGGACTTTGACAAAGATTAACATTCAACGCATCAAGGGTGACAAAACATTCTATGCTGAATGAGACAAATATTTCTTAGTAAGGAACACGCAACCACGATCTGAAGGATAAGAATAGTTTCATGACATAGTTTTCTCAAGTGGACAACTTGAGAATGGAAAGCTCATGATTGTTGATGCACCGCTGATCAATCAATTCACGAGACATTTCCCACAATGGTGTTTTAGGAATGAATGTGCGTACAACCACGCAATCATTCTTAAAAAAAAAAGAAAAAAGATTTCAAGTGGAGAAAGATATGAATGGAATGCCAATTATACAAAGCAGTAACACATAGCACATAAGGGAAATTAGTAATATATATAATAATGTAAAGAAAAATTAAAAAAAAGGTCCAATTAAAGAGATATCGAGAAACAAGAAATAATAAACAAGAAAAGGGAAAAGGAAAAACGGATGAACATAAAATGTAGATGTTGTTTAGGAAAACAAATAAAAAATAGGAAAAAAGTTAACATGTAATAAAGACAGATCAAAATGCCAGACCATTATTTAAAGGAGATAATAAAGGAAAAAGAAAGGGGATTAACAATGCATTACAACAATAAATCAATAAAAAATATCAAACTATTATTTTAAAAGATAATAAAGAAAAAGGAAAGGGAATGGCATGCATAATAAACCAAAAGAGGTCAAAACTCTATTTAAGGAAACCAAATAGATGGAAAAAGAAAAAGGATTAACATGTTTGATCAAAATATATCAAAAACAACTATTTAAGGAAATCAAATAAAGGGAACAGGAATAAACACCAAAATAAAGTGGATACAAATAGAAAGGAAGAAAATCCCACATAATACATGAATTTATAATGGTTAGCACCTGAGTATATCCAGCAGAATCATCATGCTGTCACGCCCTATTTTTCTCAAAAAAAGTGAGATTCAATGTGACAACTTTTTAGGATGATTAAAAGAGAAGAATTGCAACCTAAAGAATTGAGGTGTGTTAGGGCACCATTCTAAACTAATGTACGAACTTATTTTATTAGTTATTTTACGTCACCAAAAATCATATAAGGATTCAAGTTACCTCGAAAGGAAGGTGTTAGGCACCTTTAGAGGTCCATAAATATGGGTCCCGATCGAATTAATATGTTACATGGGAGATTCTATGTGATAAGCAAAAGTCAATTATTTTTATTAACTTAATACAATCTAATTGTTTATACATGAAAATTATAAACAAACATAAATATAGAACAAACAAGATGCATAAAATGTGAATCAGATAAGCAAGAAAACAGAAGGGACACAATTTATATAACAAAAGACTAAATAATAAACCTATACTATCCCAAATAGTTAAAACATTCAAAGTTAAGAGAAAGAAAATTGATTTGAAAGATTTGGACAAGGGATTAATTTATCCAATTCGATTAGTGCGCAGCTTATTAATAGGTGACAATGTCGTATGTCGCATTGTCAGATTCTGCTCGAGTCAACTTTCATCATTCTGACTATCTACCCACCTAGTTTGGTTATTAAGTTATTAAGCCTAGAAGCATACTAAAGAAAATGATAAAACTAATGTTTCCTACAATGTCGACCCATCCTAGCTTAATGTCCAAGAGACCTTGGACGATCTATTTTGCATAAGGATCTAATCATAAAGAAAACTTAGGCTGCCTAATTAGACTCAGAAATTAGCGTCAACCAAAAGAAAAAGGACATTGACATGTAGCACATAACGGTTTGATGAAAGTCTCTTGATTAATTAAGAGTTTATTAAGGTGATTGACATGCTAAAAAAATAGTTATTAATTTTTATAATTGAAACCTATGGGCAAGATATCTAAACTTAACATAATATGTTGAAAATTGATTAGCCAAGTCCTACAAATAGGATATCTAAGCAAAGAATATTAATCAATGTCGGAAATTAGACTAAAGTGCTAGAAAATAAATATACTGAAATTAATTTAAATTGTGCAAAAATTAATTCAAATTGTGCAGAAAATAAATGAAAAGTGTGCAGAAAATTTACTAAATATGCATAAAAGTAATGAAAAGTGTGCAAAAAATTAATGGCGAGTCTGCAAAAAATTATTTTGAATTTGTAGAAAACTATTTGAGAAGTGCAAAAAAATATTTTTAAAATGTCAAAAAAGTATTTTGAAAATGCAAAAAATTGTTCTAAAAGAGCAAAACAAAAATATTTTGAAAGTGCAGAATACTTTATTTAAAAATGGAGAAATTTATTTTAAAAACGCAAAAAGTTATAGAAACTAATTTTAATTGGTTGAAAGTTAAATAATACTCCTAAACATGATTCCCATGTGATAAATAATCAATATGTTGGAATTTTAGTTAACAATCCTAGAAGCATGTTGTCTAGGTGATAAAGTAATTGTTAACAAATATTCAAGTCACATATTCCCCCCCCCCCATAATCTTTTATTAGTTAGCCATAGAGTTTTTATAATAAATTACTACAAATCAATAAATAATGAGGAAAGGAGAAAACAAATAGGGTCAAGCCCTTTGATAAATTCCTGAATCCCGACAACTCTTCGTTTAACTTCTCTCCTTTAACCTATCGGCATAAACAAAGACACCAAAATACACCCCAAATCCAAAACATACCTTTGTCAATCTATAGCCAACTCTTGGCGTTGTCGATATCCTAAGGATCTCTATGATATCAGGCAGGCTCACGCCAAAAGGGGTTATGAGAAGCGCGAAAGTTGATTTAAATTCACATACAACAAAACTGGAAAATACTTAATTGCAAATAGAGGATGGAAATATCCCATTCTATGTAAAACTAACAAAAGCAAATAGAATAAACACTCCAATAGGTCATGGAAGTATACAAAAGAGTAGTAGGCTATGGCATGCGCATTTAAAGTACGCAAATCAAAAACAAGATCATAATCACATAGGATTAATTCGAAAGAAAAAAGTCATTAGAGAAAACTAATTGGTTAGCAGTGAGAATAATGAAATATGAACACGAAAACCGTGCTATTAAAGTAGAAATTGGTGGTAATAGTTAGTAGCTGAAGCAGACTCAAGATCAAAAGCAAAGAAATATTTTTAACAATAGAGGAGAGTAATGTTGTTCAATGTAATAGTGAAAGAATAGAAGTCTGTAATAGTAGGAGTCAAACTCTTTCTAAATAATGAAAAAGGGCGTTGTTTATATATTGAAAAGAAGACAATCACTAAAGAGAAACAAAATAATGAAGACATGTCAATCATGAAATTCATTTCCTTAAAGAGCCTCCCGAAATCAATTAAGTGAGAAAAACAGATATATCATAGTTACCAAAAATAAACATACTAAAATTTATTCAAACTAAATAAAAGGGTAGATAAATAGATAGAACACAAATAATGGAAAAATTTCCTTACATAGTTGACTCTAAAGATGTCACAATAATAAGTTAGAAAACAAATGAGAGAGTAGGAATCCAAAGAGATTTCCATAATTAACTTAACACGAAATCAATCCAAATTATCAAAACCAAATGTTGTCACATACCATAATTAACACAGAGTAAAGATTATGGGATTTGCATGAAGTGAAGATCTCGAGTTACCATAATAAATCATACAATAAGGCTCTCCTTAGCCATTTAAGGAAGTAAAATCAACGTCAAAGCACGCTAAAATTTCCATAATTACGCAAGTACTAAAGTTGCCCAGACGATTAAGGAAGAAAATTATTATTTAGGACTTGATTCTAACCAAGAGTATTGTCAAACAAGGTAATAATATCAATCAAGTAAGAAATTAAAAAAATTCAAAAGCTAACACATGGGGCAAGGAGGAAATCAATTGTAAGCATGATAAAATCTTCCCTAATCAAGTGGTACAAAGGTTGTTCTAATTTGAATTCAAGAAAGAGAATCATGGTTACCACACATAAGCAAATAGTAAGGAAGATATACCAAGAATTTCATTAAGTAATTACAAGTCAAAATTACCGAAAGGAAGTAAGTGTCAGCGGTTACCGTAGGAGTTACTATAATCAAGTCGTATAAATCTAGAAAATGAGATAAGGTGGACCATCATAGTGTACAAAGTAGATATTGTAACATTGATCATGAGTATAGAATTAAAAGCAGTCAAAACCAGAAATTGCGACCCACAAAATTAGGGACCTTTCACAAAAAATCTAAAGAGATTAAACAACAACGGTCACAAAGTATTGACCCAAAATCCTTTGCCATGATGTACTAATTTCATATCACAGAATCAATTTAAGAAGGAAATCATACAATCGAACATTAAAAGATAAACTCAAGATATAGTTGTAACAAAAATTTTGCCGTAGAGATTCAACAAGTCTCAAAATTGACCGAATTATTAAGTCATGCAATAGTATCTTTGCTGATGAAGATAACAATTTTGAGCGATGGACTATCGAGTTGTATATGGTGTTTTTTATAATGAGGTTCACCGCCCGAAGCTGGTGGCGCGGCAGTGACCCTGAAAAAAGAAAAGATGAAAAAAGATAAGGGATGAAGGCAGGTGATTGTTAGTGGTTATTGGGTTTTATCAATAGGAAATCGATGGTTGTTTGGTGGAAGAAAGAAGAGAGAGCATATAGAAGAGGTAGTACAGGTGGATCTCATTCACCGAAGCAGTGTGTTGGCAGCTTCGATATAGTGGAAAGAGTGAGAGGTAAGTTAGCAGTGGTGCAATTGAGTGCACCAGTGTTGTGGTGGAGCTTGTTCGTTGGAGCAGTGAGACTCATTCGCCGGAGCAGCCATCGTGATGGAATTTGATGAAGGGGTTGAGAGGGTGGCAACTAGCTATTGGTTATGGTGGAAAAGATTTTGATAGGAGGGAGGTTCTATCAGAGAGAAGCGGCTAATTTTTTAGGTAATGACAGAGATCAGGGATTTTTCATTAAATTGGAAAAATTAGAAGATCCAATTAGAGACGCTAGATCAAGTTTGATGGCTGGATGAGATTAAGAATTAAGAAATGGGGTTAGATATGGGTTAAAATAGGTCAATTGGGTAGAGTTTAAATGAGATTGAGATTAATTTAGGCTAAAATTGACTTCAATTGTATACAAAAATGACAAAATTTTGATTGAATTAGGAGAAAATGAATTGAATGTCGCTATTTAATAAACATATATAATAACAAGATTAATCAACTTATAAAAATCATTATGAATAGATTATCTAAATAAAATTAATGACACATGATATAATATTTAAAGTCAACGACAATAGTAATTTGAAATAAATTAGGCACCTACAAATTATGAATACAAAATTTAAAAATACTATGATAACGATGATGATGGTGATGGTAATAGTGGTTGTGGTGATGATGATGATGATAATAAGCAATGGACTATGTGTTTGTGTATTTTAAATGTGCATAGTTACTGAAATAACGTAATAAATATTAACAAAATTATGTGTCAAATTATCACGACCCAATTTTTCAGGTCTTGATAGAACCTACTATAACCCACAAGTAGGTACGCCAACCCGTAGTCCAAAAATACTAGTAACGGACTACTAAGAGAAGTTAAGGAAGACTGCGGAATAAATATAGTAAAAGGCCAAAATACACAAGATAGTCCCAAAACCTGGTGGAATCAGTACAAGAGCTTCTAAAGTAATAAGGCTACAAAATAAAGTACTAAATGAATATTTTGATACAACTAATTTCTAAATACAACATAGAGACTAGTCTGGTACATAAGAGGGAGAATAGAAACACTTCGAACCCAGGAGTTCACCCTATGTCTCTGAACTATAGCTGGTCAGCACAATGCACACAATAACTGTGAGAACCATACTATGATCTGCAGGCTGCAGAAGTGTAGTATGAGTACCAAACATGTGATACTCAATAGGCAACTGGAGAGTAAGCTCCAAAGATAATTCAAATAAATAACATGCAAACAAGAATGTAAACGACTCTCAAATATCTAGGAAACTAACATGGTAAGGCTAACTAGATAATAAGGATTAACTATCTTATTCCAGTCATACTCTGGGACCTAAGCACTATATTGTATATCTCTGGACAATATACGAATAAATAATAGAAAAGGATATATATATATATAAGTATACAAGGCTTAGAATTGATATAAAACATAAATAAATGAAAGAAGAGAGGGATATAAGTAATATCATAACTACATATAGATAGATACATATACATAAACAAGGCTAACGTCAAGGTACAACCTATGTAGTCACACTAGCATCTCAAGCCATCCTAATCATAGTAGGAACTAGTGCTAACATAATCTAGGTCTAAAACTATAATGCCTAACCATGGGATAATCATGCGTAATAAAATAACTAAGATAAATAAATAAGAATTATACCTCAAACATCAATAACAGCCCAATAATTGACCTGACATGAGCTAATCATAATAACAATAAAAATATAAAGTAACCAGCTAGCCCAGACAAATAATACCTAAACTGGGCGGCCACATAACACAGAAGGTCCAATTAGCACACAATGCATCGCAAGCAATATTCATTACCTATACCTATGTAACCCCCCTATAAGGCTGATAGATAGGCGTATACTGGTGATAGAAATGCACATATAAGGATGAATGCAAAGTGAAACCATAATGCCATAACTAATCCAAGTACCATAAAGTAACCCAGTGTATTCACCTCCTCCAACTCAACGGCTCACAAAGGCAGGACCTACAATGACCTATATTCTCTAACACGACTACTCACGGATGAAAGGGCCCCTGAGGGGTTCAGGAGTACCAGTATACATCGACTTAGTCATGATCCAGGATTTCCAATAACCACCATCATCATCAATATACCCCATCTAGTACCAGTGATATATATACATATATATATATATCTACATATATGCATATATATATATATATGCATTCATGGGCTAGAACCTGGCTAAAAGAGTGTGAGTTCATAAATTCATTGTTCAGGATAAACTCTGGGACTAAATCATCATAAAAGTGTGTAAAAGGTTAGAATCTCTCACGACCAAGGTAATAGTAGTAGGAAAATCGTGGGCCAGAATATATCTTAGTCAAATCTGTAAAACATCATTTTCAGTCTCAAAGGCTCATAAGTTATTCATTAAGATGGTACGATTCTCGTTATAAAGAAATTTATTTTTAAAGTGAAAAGTGAGAATAAATTCCTTTTTAGAAAAAAACAATAGTAAAACCATACTTTTAGTTGGAATTGTACCATTTACCATTTTAATGTACATGAATATACTGAACCTATGCATGTCATCACCAGTATCAAAGCAATACGATTATAAGCATCTAAATATTTATAAACTACGGCCACATCCTTTACAAGGATAAAACACTTCCCAACTCTAGAACCATAACAGAACCTTGGAAGGTCAACTTACCTTCACTGCCATAATCCACTCCACAATGGTATACCCTTGCCAACAGAAAAAAAGAACGACCAGTCTTACCTTGCTAAAAGAGATAAATCATCCAATTAAGCTAGTTACCCAAGCTAATGAATAAAAACCACGAGAAAGGAAAATTCTAACTAGCTACCACTAGCCTAGCCATCTACAAAGTGAGGATAAACATCAAAAATGACAATAATAACAATAGTAATATAAATAGTAAAAAAGCTAGGTGGTACCCAAAAATGAAAATCAATAAGTAACAGTCCAAGCCCATAAAAAGGCCAATATACTAAGGTAAATAAGACTCGAACCTAAATGCTACTCCCATAGGGAAAACATCAACATTGATCCACTCCATCCACAACTAAAAGAAATAATCTATAGGGGTAGTCAGACAATCATGAACTCTATAACAAGGCACACAAAAATCGATATAAACCTACCAAGGCATACAATCATTGATGGGTAGAAGAAACCCTAATATACACAAATGAAAAGGGTAAAGGCAGTAAATAAAAGTGCATCTACCATAGTGGAATCCAAAGTCACATGCCTAACGGGTCTGAGGGAAATGAATCTGAATGGGTCCAAAATTAGACTGATCATCTGAATCACCAACTGTGGCACTAAGCGCACTGCCTCTCACTAAAGGTGCCACCATACTACGAGACTGATCTAAATGAGTTGAATGACTAATAATGCCATATTGGGGATACTCTCTTGACCAATGATCGATCTCTCTGCAGTTGTAGCAAACCCCTAAAGCACTAACCTAGTGAGAAACATGAGTGAACCCCAACTGGCTGACCAACTAACACCAAGGTCACTCCCTACTAAACTGGCCAACCTCCTCACAATCATAACATATCTCAGGAACTCTAGGATGGCAAGGAACATATGATAACTCTGTCTAAACAACCAAATCATGTTTAGGGCACTTTCTAGACCAATGTCCCATCTCACCTTAACTAAAACAAGCTCCTGGAATACTCTGAGATATTGACTCTATTGATCTAGGATGGCCACCATGTCCTAAAAACCCATACCAAAAACTATATAAGGTCCGATCAGAACTCTGCCCGTTATGTCCACCATGACTAATCTAAGAGCAACCCATAGTATGAAATGCTACATGCATAGAATGGATAGCTACAAGTGAAGTTGACCTCTGCCGTGAAAATCCTTACTCTCGGATAGAATACCAATAGCACCGTACTGATGGTATATCTCTTACCACCCCCTTCATAAGTCTCTATATATTCTCTCTCTATTAAGTGCTAAAAAGCCCCAGTTACTATTAAGTGCTTTGCCTAATAGTGCTGCAATGCTAATCCTTTAATAAATCCATGCACCATATAATGCTCTAAAGGATACAGCATAGGAATGTGCTTGGCCTACTCAAGAAAACCTATCTCGTACTCTAATACTGACAAGGAACCCTGATGAACACCAACAAACCCAACTCTGGCTTAATAAGTACTCAAAGAATCAAATATCATCCCTTTCTGTAAGGTATCCACAAAGAGACTTGGAGTCCCCAATTTTAAATCTCAAAAAGATGAATCAATTGTAAACTCCATCGCAGCCAAGGTTAGCACCAAATCATCTAGATGATGTGGAATATCATCACCATCTATCCCTAAATCCCCGGTCCAACACTGTATTAAAACTCTAGAAACGCATGTCAAAGTCTCATCTATCGACAACCTCGCTTCATCCATCTACGATAACGTACTTGAAGCTTATAAAAGTAAAGACACACGATAAGGAGTCAAGATCAAAATTTCTTAAGAATACCCATAGCCTCTCGAAGATAGGTTACGAACATCTCCACATCAATCCGCAGAACTCTACTAAACATTTAGCTCTTTTACCAACAAATTTGGTAAACCTAGGCTTTGATACTAATTTCTCACAGCCCGAGTTCTTAGATCATGATGGACCTACTATAAGCTACCGGTAGGAAAGACAACCCATAGTCTGGAGCTACTAGTAACAGATTACCAAGAAAAGAAGAGAAAGAATGTAGAATAAATAAAGTAAAAGGCTAAAATACACAAGATAGTCCCAAAACCTAGTGGATTCTATACAAGAGCTTATAATGTAATAAGACTACAAAATAAAGAACTAAATGAATATTCTGATACAACCCATCTCTGAATACAACATAGAGACTACTCTAGTACATAAGAGGCAGAATAGAAATACTTTGAATACTAGGAGCTCACCCTATGTCTCCAAACCATAGCTTTTTTGTGTGACGCACACAAAATAACTAGAACCAGTACAATGATTTACAGGCTGCAGAAATGTAGTATGAGTACCAAACATGCGGTACTCAGTAGGCAACTAGCGAGTAAGCTCTAAAGATAATGTAAATATAAATAACATGTAAGGAAAATGTAAATATGTTCAAATATCTAGGAAACTAATATAGTAAGGATAAGTAGACAATAAGGATTAACTATCCTATTCTAGTTATACTTCGGGGCCTAAGCACTATACTGTATATCATAAGCTAATATATGAATAAAGAACAAAATAATGATATATATAAGTATACATGGTCAAGAATAGATATATAATATGAATAAAGGAAAGAAGAGAGGGATATATACTAATACCATAATTACATATAGATAGATACATATACATAAACAAAGCTAACTCAAAGGTACAACCTAAGTAGTCACACTAGCATCTCAAGGCCTCTTAATTATAGTAGGAACTGGTGCTAAAATAACCAGGGTCTAAAACCATAATGCCTAACCATAGCATAATCATGCGTAATAAGATAATCATAAGATAAAGAAATCAAAATAACACCTTGAATATCAATATTCGTCCAATAATCAACCTGTGAAGAGCTAATCATAATAATCATAACAATATAAAGTAACCAAATTGCTCAGACAAACAATACCTAAATCGAGCCCCATAACCCAGAAGGTCTAATCAGCACACAACACATCAAAAGTAATACTCATCACCTATACTTATGCAACCCCCCCATGAAGCTAATAAATATAGGCACATACTGGTGATAGGTAATGTGCATGCATGGATGAATGCAAAGTGAATTCATAATCCCATAACCAATCTAGGTACCATAAATTAACCCAGTGTAAACACCTCCTCTAGCTCGACAGTTTGCTAAGAAAGTACCTACGATGACCTATCTTCTTTAGCATAACGGCTTACGGACAAAGTGGCCCCTAGGGGGTTTGAGAGTACCTATATACACCGACTTATTTTTGATCCAGTATTTTAAATAACCATCATCATCAACTTACTCCATCTAGTACCAGTGATATATATATATATGAACGGGATAGAACTATGGCTAAAAGAGTGTGAGTCTGTAAATCGATTGTTAGGGATAAACTCTGGGACTAAGTCATCATAAAAGTGTAGAAAGGCTCAGAATATCTCACGACTGAGGTTTATTATAGTAGTTAAACTGTGGATCGGAATCTATCTCGGTCAAATCTCTAAAATGTCATTTTCATTCTCAAAGGCTCATAAGTTATTCATTAATATAGTACGACTATTGTTATAAAGAAATCCATTTTAAAAGTGACAAGTGGGAATAAATCCCTTTTTGGAAGAAACAGTAGTAAGACCATATTTTAAGTTAGAATTGTACGATTTACCATTTTAGTGACTATGAATGTATTGAATCAATGCATGGCATCACCGGTATCTAAGAAATGTGATTTTAAGCAACTAAATACCTATAAACTATCACCACGTCCTTTAGAAGGATAAAATGCTTTTTAAAATCCAAACAATACCATAATTATGGCCTTGAGCCCAATAATATATGTATTCGACTTAACCATAACATCATAAACTGAGAAAATCATCACAACCCACCGAGTATCATAGTAAACATTATACTCAAGGTTTATTAGTCTCAACCATGCCTAACATGTTAGCAACCTAAGGTTATAGGATCCTAGAAGCACAATAAGTATTTCACCTTATGGATCAATTGCCCTTCTAGACTCCAAACTCATAAATTAGGCTAAGTCACGATGTTCTACCCAATATAACACACTAACATCCCTATTTAACATACAACATATAAAATAAACTATCTCGCGAAGAAGAGTAGACAGAAGCCTACCTCGATGCAAACTGTTATCCTTAAATCATCCACATATCGTTCACTTTCATTCCATGATTCCAAAATGTCTTCATACTATAAAAAAGAGTAATCTACATGTCATTAGGATTAAAAAATCATATTGCTATATTAAGGATCGGGTCAAAATTCGAGTCAATAATGAGCCTGCGGGTCCCACAAATGTAATCCAAAATTGAATCTGTCATGAGGCCCCACAAAGGACAAAGAATGTGAGCTCAAAAGTTGAGCACAAATGGAGCATAAATCGGGTATCAAATAAATCCTTACAATTTAGGAATTTAAGACCTAATTTCTAATAATTCACCATGAATTACAATGGAAATTGAAGAAAAATTAATGGGAAATGACCAAGGAGAGTTAGGTTAGCTTACCTTAGCTTCTACGGATAATTTCCCACTTTTTCCTTTTTTTGAGCTATCAATTTGGTGTGAAAATGGTGGATTTTTGGGTGGAGAAAAATGGGATAAATAGCCACCAGGTTCCATTTAAGAGGTCATCCTATCTCTTAAGAGGCTCTACTATCACATAAGCAATCTCGCATTTGGGGTCGGGTATAGCTTAAGTGACTCCCAGGCCGCTTAAGCGGACATAGTCATCTCTTAAGCAAACTTTTACCAAATGGTCATAGTCTCTTAAGCGACCCTATGTTGCATACACGGTGACCACTTAAGAGGTCATATGATCGCTTATGCGGTCGCATAAGCAATCTAATGTATCAGATTTTTCTAAGTCCAAAATGGACTCCAATCGGGTGCTTGGTATTTGTTCAGAACCTTGTGCGCGCAAATGAAATATGCTACCAAAGAAAATTTAACATTCCATACTCAACGGAAACATCAAAACTTTCATCTGAGATCATTTTGACTAAGTGTGGGGTCCACACCTATAGTTCTATTTTTCACATAATTCGTCCAATAGCCCAAAAAGAAGTTGAAAGCCTTGGTACCAAAACCAAGTGTCCCCTAGCCTAAAATAAACATTCCAAATATGATAGTGCTGTCAAAATTCTCATCCGAGGTTGTTTTCTAGGAGTTCTGGCCCAAGACGAAATCCTAAATAGAAAAAGCTCCAAAATAGATAAATGAGCCTAAAATCCAAATAAACTATCTGATAATCGAACCACCAGATATGGCAAGTCATAAATAACCTGTAGCTACTTTGGGAAAGCTTGAAATGTTGAAAATGCAAACAAAACAAGGAAATGACCTGGAGGGTCATTGTAGTATCCACTACTAAAAAGACTTTCATCCATCAAAGTCAATGGATAGAAGAGCATGAAAACTCAAAGGGATGAGGTTTGGGGACCACATGCTTCGAGAATGACTCCCCAGATAACCTCTAAGAAGTGACAACACTTCCAAGGGATTTTCCCAAGGGTATCCCTTTATTAACCAACTTTTACACTTCACTTTCAATAGCCAAAAGACGACCTCAACCAGCAACAGGCCTCCAACTAAACTGAGGAAGGTTGATGCATGCAAATTCAAACTATGATACATTGATAGTACATCGACACCAGCATAATCAAATAAAAACTCATCCAAGCCAAAGGCAAACCAAGGCATGAGTCATGCAACCAACTCCAAAATCCAAACATTAGTTGCTTTTGCCTTTCCACACCTACTACCCACTCTAAACCAAGAAGGAAGTCACCCGAGTTCTATTCACACATCTCCACCATACTAACCTCAAAGAACTGAAGTTGATCTATCGAGAATCCATACTGGTAAGTATGATAATAAGCTTGTAAGGTGACCTGGGCACACAAATAGAGATAACCAATGTCTACAATCTATGTTAATACTACAACTGGTCCATATGAACATCAAAATAGAAAGCCAGGATTCTGAAATGCACACACTCACCATATAATAATCCACTCTAAGGTATTCCACCAGCTGAGGAATAATTTATGATGAATCTAACTCAAGCATACTATTCCTTCTAAGTAGATCATCCAAAAAAATTTATAAAAACTGTAAACTGAGATCGAAGCTAAAAGAACCAATATCGTGTCCATGGACTATCATATAAACACATGTAACCACAATCCATCAGAAATGAAGAATATCGAGTAGATAGGCAAGGAGTAGGATTAGCCAGCCTAAAGATGAAGCCCTAACTTAGATGACTTTAAAAATGAAGGTTGTACCCAAGATCTATAACTTTCCTCAAAAAATCTCAACACTAAGTCTGAATGACTCGATCTCCACTACCCAATCCAAACCTGAAGATGGGTAAGTATCCACACTCTAAATCTACCATAACCTCAAAATTGCCATTCCAAGGATTTAAATTTGAAATAGAGATAATGAGTCTGGTCTAAGTCCAAATACCTAATCGACCTTAGTATCCAAATCTAACATATCCTTACTGAATCATGTCGAAACCAAAACCAAAATATAACAGAAAAACAAAACCATAACGAAGGAAAATTTTGAAAACACAAGAAATCAAATCCATATTTATTGGAGGGAATGAACCACCAAAACATACCCAACAACGCACTAAGTCTACAAACCACACTAGCAATAGCCAAAACTCCAGCGACATGGAGAAATACAACCCTAGGCGAAAACTGATCAATCCAATACTTTATCTCAACAGTGAATACTCAATTTATCCAAATAGGAAATAATCACAATTTATCCAAATAGGAAATAATCACAGGAAAGATTACCTATCTCCATCTCTCTTACTTCCCTTAGAACAACAACTACATAACGGCAAGAATGGAGTGTCGAACTCTACACTAATACATAGAATAAACCATCACTAGGAGTCAAACCAAACAAGCTTGAAAGACGAACCCAATACCTATAAATATCAATATCTAAACCACTATCAGGAAATAAACTAATAAAATTAAAAGAACGGACCCCAAACTAGTTAACCTTATAAATAGGCTACATAACCCAATTACCAACTCTAGAACCATGCAAGGTCAACTTACCTTCACTGCCATAATCTACTCCATAAATGGTCTAGCCTCGCTAACGGGAGAAGAAAATAACCAATCTCACCTTATTACAAGGGAGAAATCATCAAACCAAGCTAGCCACCCAAGCCAACAAATAAGAACTACGAGAAAGAGAAATTCTAACAAGATACCGCTAGCCTAACAATCTACCAAGAAAGGATCGATAAACATTAAATAATAAAAATAATAGCAATAGTAATATAAGCATCATTGTAAAAGATAGGTGGTAATCAAAGATGAAAATCAACTAGTACCACCCCACATCTATAAGAAGGCCAATATGCTAAGGTAAATGGGACTCGAACCCAAATGCTACGCCCATAGGGAAAATATCAACACCGATACACTCCATCCACTAATAAAAGGAATAATGTAAGAGGGTAGCCATATAATCATGAACTCTATATCAAGGAACACAATAATCGATATAAATATACCAAGGCATAAAATTATCAATGGGTACGGGGACCCCTAATACACATAATAAAAAGGGAAAAGGAAGCAAATAAAAACACACCTACTATGAAGGAATCCAAATTCACATGTCTGATAGGTCCAAATGAGAATGAATTTGAATGAGTCCAAACTCAAACTAGCCGTCTGAATCACCAACTTTGGCACTAAGTGCACTGCCTCTAACTAAAAGTGTTACTACACTATGAGACTAATTTGAACAAGTTAAACAACTAATAATATCACTTTGGGGACACTCTCTAGACCAATGACCTATATCTTTATTGTTGTAGAAAACCCCTGAAGCCCTAACATGGCCAAAAACATGAGCTGACCCCAACTAACTAACCAACTGGCGCTACGGGCACTGCCTACTAAAATGGCCATCCTCCCTACAATCATAACACATCTCTGGAACACTATCTAGTAAGGAACATATGTTAACTTTGTCTGAACAACCAACTCATATCTGGGACACTCTCGCTAAAACCAAAATAAGCTCCTATAATACTCTGAGATACTATCCCTACTGATCAAATATGGACACCATGGTCAATAAACCCATACCAAAAACTCCATAAGGTCCAACGAGAACTTTTCCCTTTGTGACTACTACGACAAATTTAAGAGCCACCTATAGTCGAAAACACTACCTGCATAAAGCCAATAGGTTGCAAGTAAAGCTAACCTTTATTGGGAGGATCCTTACTCCTAGATGGAACACCAATAGCACTATGTTGATGGCATGGCCTCTTAACACCACCTCTATAAGTCTAAATACATGCTCTCTCTGTGGTCCATGCATGATCAATAACTTGAGAGCAAGAAGACCCAGCTGCTATCAAGTGGTCTGACGCTAAATAATGTAGCAATGTAAATCCTCTAATAAATCCATACACCATATCATGCTATGAAGGATATATAATAGGAATGTGGATGGCCCACTCAAAAAAACCCAATCTCGTACTCTAAAATTAACAAGAAACCCTAGTGAACACCAATAAACTGTAATGACCCTTCAGGTCATTGTCCGAATTCTTGCTTATTTTTACCGATAGAGATTCTCCATAGCTTCCCCAAGCCAATAGTGATATGCTGGAACTGATAGTTTAGTTACTTGGTGGTTCGTTTGATTTTTAGAACCACTTTCCCAATTTGAAGTCTTTATTAGTTTTAAGTGACCACCAAGTGAAAACTTCAGTAAAATGACCTTTAATGAAAGATCCAAATTTTCCAAAGCATCTAAAATATCAAAATCTATATGATTACATATCTCATTTGCTCAAAACAAACTTTGGATGCATCTCTAGGCATTGGTTGAATCCCGGAACCAAGTTCCAAGCTTCAGCCATTGCCTGGCTTAGAGAGAGATACTCCGATTGTGGTGAGTGAGGTACAAATGCATGATCCATGACCTAGGACAAGTGGGATGCGAGATAGCTCTACTTAAGGCCTGGGAAAAACCTATTTAAAGGCTTTCTTCCTAAAATTTTAGCCATTTACTCCTCTCTCTTGAGATCTAAAACCCTAATAGAGTAAAAAATCTTCAAAGTAAGTCTTTTGGGTTGATTAGGATCTTGAATAACTTGTATAATCCATTTTTTCTACAAATCTAAGGTAAGATTCCTTCTAGTTTGGTGTTAATTTCTTGATTTCTAAACCAAAACTCCCTAAGTCTTTGAGACTCAATTGTAGCCACAAATGTGATTGATTTACTCAAATTTCTTGAGGGTTATAACTCCATACTGATAGGTGAGAAATGGGTTGGTCTCAGAAACTCATTTTTCGAAGGTTGAACCCACTTGGGGGTTTGGTGTCATTTTGTACCCATGGCATAATAGTGCCATAATGGGTGTTATTGACCTTGTAATGATGCTTAGACTATGTTGTTGATAGCTTGGCGCATGGAAGAAGCTTCAGGAAAAGGAAAGGCAAAGCTCGTAGGTTTATGACCAATTTGGACTCAAGGTAGGTTAGGCTTACTTGTAGTTACATTGAGATAAATGGTAGTATAAATGGGTGAATGATGATACTTAGGATTAATTGATATTTTTAAATTAATTCATTATCTGAGAAAGAACATGCAAATCTGAGGTCTACCTTAGTACTTCTTTTATTTCGTAGACGCTTGAGGGAAACAAGCCAGGGAGAGCCTCTGTAAGATCCATCTATGTCATATATAGAATAGTATTGTACTAAGGAGACAAATAATTCATGTGTTCTAAGACTGGAAAAGTCATACCGACCCTCTGAGGGTTGCTAAGTCTTTGTTACAAAGGCAAACCGTCCTTATGGATGAGTAGCTCAGTCGTAGGAAAGTTGTTATATGTATATTAAAAGCTTTGATTTCGTATGGTATGCCGCCTATATAGACGTTAATAACCTTTCATGTTGGAAAGGTTAGACTCTGTGTCTGTGGTGTCAACGGAAGCTTTGATTTTGTATGGCATGCTGCCTACATGGTCATGAAACTGCCTATCATGTTGAAAAGTTTGGAGTATGTTGCCAGCTGCCTGGCTACTCTCGTTGTCGGTCCTCTGTGCCTCACTACCTCCCCATCTATTTGAATTCATCTAGAATAATCCAGCAGCTGAAACAAAGTGACTTTCAATCCCAAAGAACCCATAGCTCACTACCAAAGCCAACCTTATTCCCCATGTTGCCACATATATACTCTCTACCAAAGATGAGCCATATCTTTCCCACTCCTCCTTCAAGCACCCATATTCCTATATCACCAGGATCTCAAGATAAAAAGGAGTTTTACATTATTTAACATGCATGGGAAGGAAAAGATGCCATATCTGCCAAAATAAAAGTTGATAAAACTCATAAGCAGTCAAAGAGAACAATGGAATCTAACACAGATAGAGGGACCATGATGATCTCGGACCACGACATCACCTTTCAAGATGACAATCTAATAATCCACATTCCAAAAGTGCCATACGAATATAAAGAATGGAAAACCTTGTTGAATAATGGATTTCTCAATCACAAGTGGTTGCCATCTCATCGTGATCCAGACACTGATTAAGACCAGCTTGTCCCAAATCTGTATGGCTTGAATATCAATGACTATGCCATTCCAAATCCACAAGCCATAGCATTCCTTGATCCAGTTGAAGAATTTTTGAAGTGTAATGAACAGATCTAGGATGTTGATCCCATTCGTACTGCTTCAAGTAAAGAAGATCCTTATGATACAGAGGCATACTCTGATGACACCGGTGATAACTTCCCAGCTGATGGATATGTGGAAAATAATGAGGAGTCTGTCAATTCATGAGAATATGTTGAGTACACTCTTGAAACCTTAATTAAATCTCCAGAAGAAGACTATCCACCAATATACATGAACCACTCCAAGGAACCAGAGGTCTCCAAAATTGTCGACGACCAAGATGGGATGACGGATAATCCAATCCTAGAAAGAAGGCCAGATCCAGGAACACCGGTAAAAAAAACCATGGGAACCAAATTTCACACCTTCACTCTCGATGACATCAAGATTTCAGCCTGACCCCAGAGAACCTAGGACTTCTACACTTGGATAGCATCTAAGAATCTGGATAAATGAGAGATATACATAATACTCTCAAAGTTCACATCCAGATTCTCTGAAATACTCAGAAACTGGTGGAACGCTATTTGGATTTCCAGTAAGAATACTTATCTGACATTCCACGACTTTGCCTTCAATATCAGGATCCTACATGAGGTATTTTATGGAGATGCAGGCCAGAGACAGGAGAAAGGACATTTGTGCCACACGATATATCGACCGTCATGATTGAAGTATTGTATCTAATTATGCTCTTCCATATAGATACCTAGGAACTAGTGCATGAATTTTGTGCTTCCCTCTTCACCTTTCTAGACTTGGGACATTCTTTTGCAAAGTGTCCTTCGTCATGGAAGATGAAGCACTTGTGCTTTCCTGGATCTATTTTCCTGAAGGATTTGGCATCTTTGACGATCAATAGTTCTTTGTCCAATAATTTCTTCTTTATGTCCCTTCTAAACTGCGTGCATCTCTTGTGCCTTATCTGACGTCTCGAGAGTTGGGTAGACCCTTTTAGCTTGAGAATCAAATCCCCATCAAAGTGGACAGATTGTGAACATTTATCCGACATGATGTTATCGAAAAAAGTTTACTTATGCTTCTTGTAAGGATGGGAGTCCTTATAAAGATTTGAATATTTTGGCATGATCTCATTATCCTTTGGAACAAAAAGACTTGGGCCAACTCAATTAAGGTAGATCAAGTCAACATCCTTGTCATTGTTCTTGAGAAGACATTATTTCAGAGAGACCTGCTCGCCGTTGTGGGATTCCTCACCAGGGATCTGCAAGAGATCATCTGAAGTGGTGGAATCTAGTTCACAGCTTGTGATCATCATATATGTTGGATTAACTAATAGGTCTTTGTTGTCCAGTAGTTATTCTTCTGGATCATAATTTTGAGATACTATCTAAATAAAAGGAATTTTTGGTGACTCATCATATTTTTTTCTATTCTTTGGATCTTAAGATCATCAGCTGAGACTACAGGAGCTGGATCATGGATAACGGGAGTATGTGTCGAGACCATTTTATCAACATTATAGGGAACCTATCTAGAACACCTTATCAAGTCCTGGAATGTGAGATAATTGGTTTTATCGACAATCCCAAGTGCATTCCACCAGTCTATGAGGATGTTGTAGAATCTAGATGTGCAGTCTGGCAGTATCATGTATTGCCCTGTTTTAGACAGATTCTTCATCTTCAGGAGAGTGTAGAAGTCCTAAGGCAAAGGTAGAGTCAAAGCAATGGTTTCCTCTACCTCTGTTGTTCGTTCTTGCCTTCTTTTTGGGACTAGATCACTAGTTAGATCAGCTAGATTGAAGACTGATTTAGAGACCACTGGTTTGCTGGAGTGTTTCTCTAACATAGATGGACATTCATCTTTAGGCAATTAGATTGATGGCTGCAAAGCATCTTCATTACCTTTGACACATTCACTAGCATAGAGGTCATTGTTATCATTAGATTACTTTCTACAAATTGAAGCTTGTGGTTGGTCATTAATGAAGATGTCCTCGTATGTTCCTTTCTCTGCACTGAAAGCAAATCTAGAAATGTCTTCTACAGCTGGATGAGGATCATCAAGATCTTCAGGACAAGCCATGGTTTTATCCTAGGCTTGTGTTTCCTAAATGGTGAAGATGATGGATACTGGGATTTAAGTCATGCCAAACTTATAGAGCTACTAGAAGAAAGGAGGTAGATTGTTCATTCTATGACCTATCCACTAGACATCTCAGTACTATCCTTCATTGACCCGTAAAGAAGAGAAATAGCATTACTCAAAGTACAGATTACCCTATTGAGATACGACACCATAAATCCACTAAGTATCCCAACATATATCGTACTTCACACATCATCGCCGAGGCTACACCAGTCTTTTTCCATGTCTCCATCAAGCCCATCCACCTTCGAGCTCCTCAGTTTGACTCAAGAAGATGAGCAAATATCTTACCTGCCCAGATGTATATGGAAAAGAAAAAAAGGCATGAAAAACTACCAGTAAGCCAAAAGAACACAAGGATAGTTCAAAAGGATGAAGGCCTTGCATGATGTTGATATGATGAACTCAGGCTATCGCTCCACCACAAAATAATATTTTTGTGGAACTGGATGCTATAGTCCAGACGGTGACCTACAGATTCCACATGAAGTGACACATAATGAGGATTGGGACTCCATCGAGCACAGTCTCCTTAATAGTGACCACATATGTTTAGAATTCTTCTAGGCTGATAATCCTCTTAGAATCGGACTGGGCGAGGCGTTGTGGGAAAATTGCCCCGAGGTGCTATTATTGTGTACCAAACATGCCCTTACGCTTGTCCAAAAATTCTGAAACTCACCCGAGATGTACTATTGATTTCCCCGATCATGAATCAACTTAAAAAATAACTTTCAGAGATCGAGAAGGTCATAAATAAATTCCTCAATATTTGAGGGCTTTAGAAAAGACTAAGTCCTAACACTTAGCTGAAAATTTTCTAAGCCTAAGACCTCTTTTGGCATGCTTTAAAGGACTTAGACGATGAGGATTTTGCGGGGTCTTACACATACTTAGCTAAAATATAGAAACTAGTCCTTAAGGTTGTGACATACTCAATGATAATAGACCTAGTATAGAATAATGAGTGGTTAAGTTGACATCTAGTATGTGATGTCATAGTGGCTTAATCGATGGCGTATATAATTAGGAGGTTAACTAGAAGATGGGTGAATAAATAATAGAGTTGGTAACTTGTAGCTTTTCATTATTTGATGACTAGTAAACTATTAGTCTTGCAAACTAGTGGCTCATAGCAATGGAGGATAGATGGATTAGGCTAGACATAAAGTTTATTAATGAGTTAGAGATTAAATAACTATATAACTATGTTATGGTGATATCGGTTTCATTGTGTCAAATTACAGTATTAATGATAACTATAGACCTCGATAAGAGTCCACGGTGGGAATGGACAACCCACGGAGTTTCTTGTGTAGTTGTGCCTTGATATATTGTTGAAATGATCTTTTGGTGTACATTAAGGTGGTATGGGATGCTGTGACGAGTTCTTTTTTTGTTTTCCTTGAGTGTACTTCCCGGCGGTATGGGACATCGTGGTAAGTTCTTTTGCTTTATACTCTAATGATGGCAGTTGTGTTTATTATGGTAATTGCATGATTATTATTGTATATATATGGATTTATGCTTCTAGAATGATTACTCATGTTGTATGAAACTTATGGTATATGTGGATATGGAATGTTGTACTATTGTTTTAGTGGATTAGTTATCTTATACAGTGATACCAGAGAAGATTCAGGTTCGATTTTGTACCTTGACTTTATGTTATTGTCTTATTTTATATCATCCTTATATTATAATTTAGCTCAGCCAGCCGATGATGCCTACTGAGTACCTATGTTTTGGTACTCATACTATACTTTTGTACCTTTTTGGTGCAGACCCAAGTTGTAGTTGCCACCGTTGAGTCGAGATCGTTCAGTGTTGATAACCAGGAGACAGGGTGAGATCTTGGAGTTCGAGTTTCCCGTTTTCCCTTCTATCCTTATTCTGTCTTTCATATTAGAGACGAATGTATAAGACTATTTAAGACTATTAGATGTTGATTTGTAATTTTTATTGTCAAATTTAGAGATGCTCTTGTACTAGTACTATCAGGTCATGGGATTGGTATCCGAATATTAGTTGTTTCTTTATGGAATGTATTTGTTATATTTGTTCCCATATAGGGTCCATGTTGGACGTTCCTACAAAGGTAACTTATTGCATTATCTCTGTATTACGGTGTTTGCTTACCTATTGGTGGGTTATGGTAGGTGCCATCATGACTCAAAAAAAAATCTCAAAATTCCATATAGCCTCTCGGGGATAGGTTATGGATGTCTCGGTACCATTTCGCAGGATTCTACTAGAACTTATCTCTTGTACCAATACACTGGTAAACCTAGGCTCTAACACTAATTTGTCACGACCCAATTTCTCAGGTCATGATAGCACCTACTATAACCCACAAGTAAGTAAGCCAACCTATAGTTTGGAACTACTAGTAACAAACTACCAAAAGAAGTGAAGGAAGAATGCAGAATAAATGTAGTAAAAGGATAAAATACACAAGATAGTCCTGAAACCTAATGTAATCAGTACAAGAGCTTCTAATGGAATATGACAACAAAATAAAGCAGTAAATAAATATTCTAATACAGCTCATCTCTGAATACAACATAGAGACTAGTCTAGTACATAAGAGGGATAATAAAAATACTCTAATCACCAGGAGCTCACCCTATGTCTCCAAACCATAGATACTCCGACGTACAAAATAATGGCAAGACATATACTATGATCTGTAGGTACAAGAATGAAGTATGAGTACCAAGCACATGGTACTCAGTAGAAAACTGTTGACTGAGCACTAAAGATAATGTAAATATAAATAACATGAAAACAAAAATGTAAACTAGTTAAAATATCTAGGGAATTAACATAGTAAGGCTAAGTAGACAATAAGGATTAACTATCCTAGTCTAGTCATAGTCTAGGACCTAAGCACTATACATTATATCATTGGCCAATATATGAATATAGAACAGAAAAAGGATATATATATATAGAGAGAGAGAGAGAGATAAGTCCAAGAATGGATAAACAACATGAATAATGAAAGAAGGTAGGATATATGGTAATACCATAATTATATATAGATTGATATATACACATAAACAAGGCTAACTCAAAGGTACAACATAAGTAGTCACACTAGCATCTCAAGGCCTTCTAATCATAATAGAAACCAGTGCTGACATAATCAGAGTCTAAAACCATAATGCCTAACCTCGGGATAATTATGCGTAGTAAAATAATCATGAGATAAAGGAATCAGAATCATACCTCGAATATCAATAACATTCTAATAATCAACTTGTCACGAGCTAATCATGTTAACAATAAAAATATAAGGTAATCATCTAGCCAAGACAAAAAATACCTAAATTGGGCCCCATGACACAAAAGGTCCAATCAACACACAACACACCACTAGCAATATTCACCCCTCATCACTTATACCAATGCAACCTCTCATAAGGTTGATAGATATAGATTCATATTGGTGATAGCCAATGCGCATGCAAGGATGAATGCCAAGTGAATCCATAATACCATAACCGATCCAGGTACTATAAAATAACCCAGTGTACACACTTTGTCTAGCTTGATGGCCCCCAAAGGCATGACCTACAGTGACCTTTCTTCTCCTACACGATGACTCACGGACGAAGGGACCCCAAGAGGGTTTGGGAGTACCCGTATACACTGACCTGATACTGATCCAAGATTTCCAATAACCATTATCATCATAAATCTACTTCTTCTGGTGCAGGTGATATATATATATATATAAATGCACGAGCTAGAACCGTGGTTAAAAAAGTTTGAGCTCGTAAATTCGTTGCTCCGGGTAAACTCCGGGACTAAATCATCATAAGAGTGTAGAAAGAGTTGGAATATCTCATAACTAAGGTAAATAATAGTAGCAAGACTGTGGATCAAAATCTATCTAGATTAAATCTCTAAAACATCATTTTTAGTCTCAATGGCTCATAAGTTATTCCTTAATATGGTACAATTCCTGTTATGAAGAAATTCGATTTAAAAGTAAAAAGTGGGAATAAATCCCATTTTAGGAAAAAGTAGTAGTAAAATCATATTTTTAGTTAGAATCATACCATTTATTATTTTAGTGAACATGAATGTATTCAATTTATGCTTGCCATCACCAGTATTCGTGCAATGGGATTATAAGCATCTAAATATCTATAAACTATGTCCATGTCCTTTACAAAGATAAAACACTTCGTAGAATCCAACCAATATCATAATCACGACCTTAGGCCAATAGTAGATGTATTCGACAGAACCATAATATCATAATCAGGGAAATCCATCACAATCCACCGAGTATCATAGAAATATTATACTCAAGGTTCATTAGTCTCAACCATGCCTAACATACTAGAAAAAAAAGTTTTATAAGATCCTAGAAGCATAGTAAGTATTTCACCTTATAGGTCAATTACCTTTTTACACCCTAAATTCATAAATAAGACTATGTCACGGTAAACTGCCTGATATCACACCATAGCATATTTATCTAACATGTAACATATAAAATACACCATCTCATGAAGAAGAGTAGATAGAATCTTACCTCGATGCTGAACCGCAATCCTTGAATCATATATAAATCATATATCTTAGATCCACGATCCCAAAATTTTATCTCGCTATCAAAATATTAATCTACACATCATTAAGAGTAAACTAGACCTATATTGCAATATTAAGGGTTGGGTACAAATTCAAATCTAGAATGGGTTTGCGACACCCACAAATGGAATTCAAAATTGAATCCATCACGAGGTCCTTCGAAGGATAAGGAATATGTGCTCAGAAGTTAAGCACAAACAATGCACAAATCAGGTCTCAAATCAGCCCTTAAAGTTTAGAAATTTAAGACCTAATTTCTATGAATTTAGCATGAATTAAGATGGAAATTAATGATAAAATTAATAGGAAATGACAAAGGAGAGTTAGGCTAGCTTTCCTTAGTTTTCTTTCCTCTCTTTGAGCTCTCATTTTAATATTAAAATAGTGGAAATTCAGGTGGGGAAAGGGAGGGATAAATAGCCACTAGGTGCTGCTTAAGCCGTCATGCTGTCGCTTAAGCGACAATTGCTTTAAAGGCTCCACTATCACTTAAGCGATCTGGTATTTGGGGTCAGGTTTCACTTAAGTGACTCCCTGGCTGCTTAAGTGATTCCCACTTAAGCGGACACAGTCATTACTTAAACGGACTTTGACAAAAGGTCATAGTATCTTAAGCGATCCTATGTCGTATATGCAAAGACCGCTTAAGAGGTCATGTGATTGCTTAATCGATCGCATCAGAAACTTGATGCATTAGATTTTTTCTAAGACCAAAATGGACGTCGATCGGGTGCTCGATATTTGTTTGAACCCTGTACATACAAACAAAATATGATAGCATAAGAAAATTGACATTTTAGGCTCAATAGAACTATTAAAACTTTCAGTCAAGATTGTTTTTGCTAAGTGTGGGGCCACACCTATAGTTTTATTTTTTACTTAATCTGCCTAATAGCCCAAAATGAGTTTGAAACATCGGACCTGAATCAAGGATCCCTCTAGCCTAAAATCAATGTTCCAGAGCTGATGAAGTTGTCAGAATTCTCATTTGAGGTCATCTACTAGGAGTTTTGGCCCAAAATCAAATCCTAAACAGCGAAAGCTCTAAAATAGAAAAATGAGCCTAAAATCTAAATGAACATTCTGATAATCAAACTGATAGTTTTTGAAGACATAAATGACCTGTAGCCATTTTGGGAAGGTTCAAAATACCAAAAATGCACATAAATTAAGGAAATGATTTAGAGAGTTATTACAAAAATATTATATTTAAATTAATAATTTATATATAGTATGTAAAAATATGAAATCAAATTATAAAATAAATTAAATACTTCAAATTCATGAATGCAAAATGTCAGTATTTATTTAATAAAAAAATATGTACAAAAATATTAATATTCAAAATTAGAAATTTTGGTGAAATAACAGCCTAGGAGGAGCATCGGGAGCTCGAAATTGGGTGTCAACATATCTTGTCCATCAAGTTTTGATATATTACTATACACACACACACATCATAACTAACCTATACCATTAAATCATTCTATTCATCACACTCTTACCATGTATCCTCATCTAGCTAATAATTTCTCTCACAAAAAGATAAGAAAAAAATGACAAACTAAAGGTCTATTTCTCATTTTTTGGGGGGAGCATATTACCTCACCCATTATGTATTTCATGTCACTTTAGATTCTCAAAAAATGAAAATATGTAAGTTACTTCGGTGTTTTTGTTAAATGTGATGTCTTTTGTGTTATGTTTTGCATAAAATCAGGTTTTCAAACTATTCTGAAGAAAACGAGTGACGATTGAAAGTTTTCGACCACTGAAGTGGGAACTACAACCCGTATGTACTACCTACAGGGTGTAGGTTCTAGAGTATATGTCAAAAAATCTGAGAGACAGAGAATTGAAAGCAGAAAAAGTTGACCCTGCCACCTATGGAGGGCACCTACGGTGTGTAAGTGGTAGAATATATTGCATAAGTGCCAAGTATAGAGAGTATTCAGAATATTTTGAGGCCCTGGTACCTACGTGGGACCACCTATGGTTGTAGGTTCCACCTAAGACCCGTAGGTGGCCTAGAAAGTGGCCACCGACCTCGGTTTTCCTTCTTTGTTAAGGAGTTATTTGCTAGGGTTTTTTCCTAGGTTCCACCGACCTAGTAGGAAAGTGTTCAATAATTCAACATTGTTGTTGTTGCATGAATTGTGGTTTTCTTTGAGTTAATTACTTTGTCAATGGTTGATAACATTAGGATCTTAACTGTATTCGCTACGAACCCCAAAGGGAGTTATAGATTAGGAAAAGGAGATCACAACAGTGATTTGGAGTTAATTACTAAACCCCCTATTTACTTTTCAGTATTGCCTGTTGACTTCAGCAAATTAGAGAGATATAATCCATGTACTCTCTTGGGATTTGACCCCAACCTAAGTTGGGTTACTATATTTTGCATCGACCGCTTTAGCCTTATTTGGAGGTGTAGCTTTGGGAGACATCACTCCTCTCTTTCCACTCTTACAAAATGACATAAGAGTACATACATACACTCATGACCCACTAGTGAAATTGAATCATCTCCTCCATTCTCACACTACCAGACACCACCCTTCAATATACTCAGCTTCTCCTTTTTTACATTAGGAATCCCTCCATAAACAAAGTGAAGTAACAACACTCCATCAACATACATATATGCATAAAAAAGAATACACGCAACCTGCTAACACAAATTTGACTCCACCATCACCTTACACCTCGACACCACCTCATGACAGCACTCATTCCACCATGAATACCCACTGCCAATAACATAATACACACACACCTCACTTTCTATTTTCTACACACTAGAAAATATACAAACAACAACTTACAGCATCAATAATCAACATACCTTCATTTTATTTTCTGATAAAACTTACGCCTCTGATCGCTACTATTTTTTCATTTGACACCATTAAATTGATTTGTAAATTGTGATTCCTCTAAAATCCCATCGGTTTAAGGTTGGTTTTTGGGTTTCTTAATTGAGGTTGTTTAAATTCTCTTTTGGGTCATTAATCGACATTCAAATTTCAGGTGTAGTTGATTTTGACTTTTGGGTTTGCTTGTGTTTGGGTTTAGTCGAGTTTCCAAATAAATTTTTGACTACGATTCCATTTTAGGAGATTGTTATAATTGAAAAGTGTCCATTAAGGTCTATTTCTTATCTCATTCTCGACTAATTTTGGGGTTTTGATATTTTGTGTAGTGAATTCATAATATTTGGAATTTGTTTTGTCTAATTTTGTTATGGCTGGATCATTGTAAATAATTTTTATATGGATTGATTGGTCCAATTGCATTTGGCAAATGAAAGATATGAACTAATTTTGGGGTAGATCTTAATTTGTAAAGGGATTAGAAACTGATTAATCATAATAATTTATCTTGTTTAATTCATTTGTTATAACTATTTGGATTTGTTCAATTTGGTAGTAACACGTTTAGGCCAAGGTTGGGGTAGGCAAACTATAAGTTGTAATGATTATTTGTATTTTTAGTAGCTTGCTTGCATGCTCTTTATTTCATTGCTTTTGAATCGAAAGTATGCATTTGTCGGGGAATGCCCCATGGTATCTTGTATTTGGCGGTCGTTCAAGGACAAAACTCAGGATGTCGGTTGAAGTATAGTTTAGGCTAGTTAGGATAGAATATGTTAATTTTCATACTTTATTTCTATTTTCAATTGTATAATCAGACTAGACATTATTCTTTATTTTTATGTGTGTCTTATATGCTTGTTTGTTTGCTTTTGTGTGTGATCTATTCATTTGTATTGTCTATTTAGCCAATACGAATCAGCGAAGCTACTGTGCTAAAACCAATGGATCAAAGGGTGCCTCACACCTTCATCTCGGTTAACAGAATTCCTTCACCGAAATCTCTGTTTATGAATCAATTTTCAGAGTCAAATATTTTTTAAAAAAAAATTGAGGTGACTTGGCACATGGAAACTCAATGTCAAGTTGTGGCTCTAATTTTAAAATCTAAATTCCTTTTTGAAACACTTTTTTATTCACATTTGGATTTGAAAACCCTTTTGAACTTAAATAAAATCTTTTGGAAACCTTTTTTCATGCTAACTCTACCAATTCTTTTGTTTGTTTCTTTTATTTGTGATGTATTACAGGTTTCACCCACCAAAAATAGTTTGATTCTCATATTTTCTAGAACATTCAATCGCAATGACTCAGAGTTACCATATAGCAGCATAGAACTCGAACTTCTGTTTTTATTAGTTGTTGATTAAAAGAACAGACATTCAAGAATATCCTCAAAGGATCATTTGAAAAGTATCACCCAAGTCAAAGTATCAAATCTTAACTTCAAGATCAATGCACTTACCGAAACAAAAGAAAATATCTGAAACTCAAGACTCAAGTAAAGATTCAAGTCAAGATTCAAGAGAAACTATATAGATAGGATCTTGTACTTGTATTTTCCTCTAAACTTTTAGTTTTTACTTTGATTTAATAATATTAATCGTGGATAGGAACCTCGATAGAACCTTGCTCAACTCTCCATCTCGATATATTCCATACCTTTTACTCTCTTGAACTACACATGACCTGATTTCCTTATAACCCAAGATATGTAGGCTATCCAAAATCAGGATTCGATTGCACCTCTTTCCTCTTTCAGTTTTTTTTCAAATAACGATTGAATCAAAACTTGCCTCATTATCTAGTTCTTTGTCTGAAAACACTTCATGTTCCCAAACAAAGAAGGGCAACTCTAGACCCGTGATTTTTTACCCTCCCTAAATCTTTTACAAAATCACAACTTTAAGTATTTTCTTATTTCGACATAATCTTGTCATTTTGAGTTTTATTATTTTAATACATTTTTACTTGAAAATTAAAAAACATCAAAAGAATTATACCAGAGAAAAATATAATATTTTTGTTTAAAAAATTAAAAAATATATTTCATTTTATTTAAGTCTTTTCTTCATAAGAAATCGACAAAAATGATAACTAATTGGATAGTGTCACTTGGCAAATTTTCATTCGTCCAAATGATATTTTTAATTTTTTATTTAATTTTATTTTTATCTTGTCCATCAAGTTTTGGTATATTACTCTACATGCACACACATCATAACTATATTACACCATCAACTCATTACATTCATCACACTCTTACATGTATTCACATCATATCCTCTCTCAAAAATACAAGAAAAAGAATAATAAACTAACGGTCCATTTACCTTTTGGGGGAAGGAGGATATTCCCTCACCCCCCACGTTTTTCTCCTCGCTTTTCAGTCCTACACATAATGACACAAAAATATATACACACACTCATGACCCATCACTGTATTTGAATCTTCTCCTCCATTAACACACTACCAGCCACCACTCTTCATTATACTCATCTCCTCCATTTTTACATCAAGACTCCCTCCATTAAAAAACAACAGTGCAGCAACAAGACTCCATCAACACAAATATCTGCACAAATACAATACACACAACCTGCCAATATCAATTCGACTCCACCATCACCTCACGCCTCGACACCACCTCACGACACCACTCCTTCCTCCATGAATATGCACAGCCAGTAACACAGTACACACGCAACCCTCACTTCTTTTATTTTCTACACACTAAAATAAATACAAACAATTTACAGCAACAACAATAAACACACCTTCGTCCCTATTATTCGATGAAATAAATGGTTTCGCTTACCACTATTTTTTTATTATACACGACTAAATCGACCCGTCTATTTCGATTCTGGTGAAATGGCGTTTCTTCATTGAGGTTGTTCAAATTTTTTGTTGGGTCATCAATCGAGATTCGAATTTCGAGTGTAGTTGATTTTGATTTTTGAATTTGTTCGAGTTTTGAATAAGGTTTTGGCTGTGATTCCATTCTAGGAGATTATTGTAATCGAAAAGCGTCGATTAATGTCTATCCCTCATCTCATCCTCGACTAATTTTGAGTTTTTGATATTTTGTATAGCAAATTCATGATGTGTGGAATTTGATTTTTAAAATTTTATTATGATCAGATCACTGAGAATGTTTGTTGAAATGGATTGATTGGTCCACATGAATTTGAAAAATAAATGATGGATGTAGACACGTGATGTTTCACTCACCCCAAACTCTAACCTATTTTCTTGGCATTAAATATTTATTAACATCAAAATATTATTTTAGCTTTTACTTTATTTTTAGTAGGTTTCATTTAAAAAACGTGAAAAGATTCAAAAATTATGTTATATTTAGGATATGTTTTATTTTTATTTTTCAAATAATAAGAAAAATTTTAAAAATATGTTTATCTTTTAACTCAGATTTTAACAAATAAGCTAGTAATTTTAATTTTTCTTAATTATATTTTTCTACTATTTAACACTTCTTATATCTATGTTAGTTTAGGCTGCACACTCCCATTTCCCCCTCAACCTCTCTGTCACGTCCCCCACTTCTGCACACATACACTAATCTATTATATAGCAATCTGCACAAACAAGAGAGAAGTGGAACAAAAAAAAAATACATGCACATGCACAAACAGATGAAAAGATTAGGAAAAAGGGAAAAGAAAGATTAGAAAACAGAGCAAGGATCTTAAACAAGATTGGAGAAACAAACAAAAAACGAGGAAAAAATCATATAAAGATAAAAAAAAAAGCGTGGGGGGGGGGGGGGGAGGGCAACCACCATTTTAGAGAATAAAAAGATAGAGAAACACTTAAGAGAAAGATAGTTCTTTAGGTTTAGAATTTGAGTTTACGTCCTCGTTTTGAGTTTATGATGGTGATGTTTTGGCTTCTATACTCCGTTTTATTTGTCACACAGGTTTTCCTTCAATCTTTCCATATTTATTTTATAAATTTTGTTGTGAACCAAAGCACAAATAAAATGGTTTAAATGACTTAATGTATTATTTAGTATATACAAATGATCGCTCATTTAGAGTTAGTTTTCTTTATGAGTGGCATGTTTACATTTTTGTTGATCCTTTGGTGTTTGAGAGTCTCCAATTGAGATCCTCGTTTAAGCCTATTCTCTGTTTTACAACGACGTAACCATAAAAAGGATGAAATTTTCCCCTAACTAAAATTTCTATGTTAGAATTTTTGAATCCTTGTTCAGACATCATTGAAATTTCCCTATGCACAAATAAACTGTAAACATATTGTTGGGTTCAAAGTGTGAAGAAAGTGTGAATGGAAAATGGAGAGAAAAATGGTGGAGGGAAGGAAACCGATTTGGAAAGTGTACTCCCAAGATTGGAAAGTTCACTAAGTCTCCCACATTGGTGGGAGAAGGGAACTTTGTAGTGTTTATAATAATGAACACTTACTCCACATGATAAGTGAGGCAAGAAAATAGAGATGCCTCGCGCCGCCGTCGCCGCCGTCGCTCGGCTCAAATTTGGATTTGGATTTGAAAAATGATCGATGAGATCTATCTTTTTGGACAAACTTTATTTGAATTCCTGCAGTGTTTTGAACTGATGCAATAATTCATCGAACTGGTGTCACTGTTTCGTGAACTGGTACACTATTTCGTGAACTGGTATGCCTGTTCGGGAAAAGACATGTTCTTTGGATGAACGGACATGAATTTCCAGAAAAGACACACCATTTAATTGAACCAATTCCGCCTTTTCAAAGAGGCATGTTATGGCTATAAAAACCTGCTTTCTTCCACAGGTTTTGATACAAAAAAATTCAGAATAAAAAAAATACTCTTCTTCTCTTCAAAAATTTTGTGTGATCATTCAAACTGTTGAGTGCGTTTGACGAGTCCAAATATTTGAGGTACTGCTATATTTTGATTGAAGGTCATTTTATCCTGGGAGGAAAAATTTCATAACCTCGGGTACAGTGAGGGGAATTGTTTCCTTAAGGAAACTCCGTGAATTCGGACAACTTGGCCTTATTCATTTCTGTTTCATCTATTTTCTGAAAAAATAAAATACACCTCTTGGAAAGGTCATTTTGATCTTGTGTTGAGGATATTTGATATACTTCATTGTGTTCTTGTTTATACTTGAACTCTAGTTAAAGTTGTTGTTTTGCATATACAGATTTTGCGTACCCGTAGAAGAAAATAACATATATCAGTAGATAGTGTATACTATAATGGGTCATTTCAAGGATGAATTAATTGATTTTTCTTCATATTCGTATGCTGGGAATGGATAAGAAATTTTATTAGTATGGCCATCTAGTTTTCTCTATTTGTCTTATATTGAGTTCTTGTCGTCATTTGTTGTTGATCAATAAGAATGTAAAGATTCGTTCCTATTTATTACTTCAATATTAATGTGAATCAAAGTTTTTGTTAAAAAGAATTATTCATAAAGAATACTTCATAGTTACAACGTTAATAGCCTTTGAAAATTGTATAACTCTTCAATGTCTAGTTTCAACTATTTAGTTATTGTGGTTATCTGTCTTTTTAAGCAAATATTCATGTGTACTTTGTAAATATATTAACGGAGTGAATTAACATCATGTGTATTTAGTATTAGTTATTGCTAATATTTTCTCTAATCAGATCAACATTAGTTACAACTAATTCTAGTGGAGAAATCTTGTCAAATGCTAAGAAAAGTATTTTTGGATAATACAAAATTTTCAGCATCATTAGCACTTTAAAAAGAAAGCAAGCTAGTTAATTACTATTTAATTTGATTAATTATTTTATTGTGAGTTCGCAAATCAAAATGCATTTGCAGCATTTGTCATTTTGGTGTGAAGGATATGCTATGTTACCATTATAAAGACTTGCTATGATATGTGATAAGGCATCCACCAAAATAGAATGAATCTTAGGAGATGAGTCTTTATTGGTAATATTTCTCAAGTTTAAATTCGTGTCTAATTGTTACATAAAAGTATTGATATTCGCTTAAGATATAATCGGTTATATTCCCCAATCAAATATGATGTAGTTAGGTACGAATGAATAATTCTGGAAGAGTTTCTCGTGAGGTAGAATAAGATGGGTTACAAATTTATTCAAGATTCATTATAACTAGTAAAAAGAAAAAAAGAGGAAAAATCAATTGTAAGGGAGCGAGGCGAGTTGCAAATTAATTCAAGACTCGTTGCAAAAAATGAACGAGTAAAGAGAATAAAAATGGATAAGACAAAATTGTCTCAATTTTCAAGAGATGAATAAATATCTTTAATGCTAGATAACATTTAGGCATGTTTAATATAATTATCTCAATTAAGAATACGGAGTATGCATCTTTCCGAGACATTTAAAAATAATTTGAGGATGCAATTATGCGCCTTGGTAAAAATTATCTTAAAATTAACTTTCAATAGCCTAACTCAAGAAGTATAGACAAATATTATTAATATTATAAAATGAGAGACTCAAGGTCTATTGATCTGAGGTGATTTTATACACTTTGGTATCATTATTCTAGCTTATTTCGCCTTGTTTTGAGAGCAGTTTGAGTGCTTAACGTGTTCATATTGATATAAATAAGCTTAAGTGTCCAAGTGCATGATTACAATATCCAAAGTATTTTTCAAACAAGTTTATAGTTAATTGAGTAATTTAGAGTTCAACCCGAAAAACTAGTTTTACTAGCTTGAACTAGGTGTGTGTCTAGTTGATCTCGGTGGATTCTAATGTGTTTAATTTGTTCCAAATATTTTAATGGTGTAATTATGAGTGGAATAACTTGTTTGTAATGTACAAAGCTTAATTTGATTAAGTCAAGAGTCGAAATAATAAGTGGAAGATCATTGCGAATTTCCCTTATCATAGCTCTTGTTTTGATTTGTTGTTAAGAATATTGTGTTGTTTTAATCTTGAATATGTGGTGTATGATATTGTAGGAAATTCGGTGAACTAAATACAGTGATATATTTATGATAAAAAGGCTCAAAATTTATTAGAAATACAATACAAAAGACATGGATAAAGAATAAGACATTCCACACTTAACCAAATTTTTGAATGCAAATTCCAGTAAGACATGCGAAGACGACGCATCGCGTCGATATTTCAGATCTAACCAGTCCAGCGACGCGTTAACCAACGCGTCACGTCGCAAAATTAAAAGCTGCCGACAACTTGTCCAATCACAATTCAAATGGCACGAGAATTAAGGAGTGCTTTTCAATTCATTTCCTTTTAGGATTAGGAGCAATATTATAACTATTATTTTATAATATATATTTGGCAATTGGATACAGCTGGACATCATTATAAAAACTTGGACACAATATTGATTAAACCACTGGACACGTACGGAAATTCTTGGACAAGACGGACACAGTTTTGAGTTTTTTTTTAAGGAGGCAGTTTATTAGGTTTTAATTTTATTTTTAGTCTTTAATTTTTTATATCATGTATTCAAATATTTGAATCGTGATTATGAATATTAGTGGCTAAAAATTCTTTTTTTGGGATTAAAGTCAAGAACATGATTACTATTATTTTGGATTAATTTTGTTAATTTTCCTTATCATCTTTGGTTGTTTGTTTATTCTTATTTTAATTATTTTATGAATTGATCACCCATAAAATACATATATTGTCGACCTTTTGATCTCGAAAGAGAGAATAGGGAGATAGAACATGGGAATAAACAAAGTTTGGGTTTTTATTCTTTTATAAAATAAAGAATTAAACTTAGCGTCTAGGACAGGTATGTACTTAGATGTCTTACTTGATTCATATGTAGGATGATAGCTTTAATTAACTAACTTGGATTATTACATCCCCGCTCAATGATGTAGTTGTAATATCCATATTAGGTAAAAGATTATAGGTTGGGAAACCATGATCATGCAATTAATTCTACGAATCTACACCCAAAATAAAAAAATTAACGGATTAATTTCAATAACATAGTATGATTGTTCATAGTGTTTTAACCCTGGCTTTACTCCATTGCTTGTTCCAAGAATTTATTTTTCCGCATTATTTACTTTATTTTTAATTTACAAAATAATTCAAAATTCTCTTTTTGGTTACTTTTTGCACTAATTAATCTAGACGGTGAACTAAAATTAAATCGCTGCCAAATCAAGTCTCTGTAAGATCGATATTCGGCTTTCTTGAAGGCCACTATATTACTTGGTACACCACGTACACTTGCGTGTGCGCTTGGGCGTTGTCATCTATAAGCATAATTTATTCAAAATAGTTTGAGCTAAGTATAAGTTGATAAAAGCGATCATGCTAGAACCACGGGACTCGAGGGGTGCTTCACACCTTCTCTCGGTCAACAAAATTCCTTATCTAGTCTTCTATTTTTGCATACCAATAAAGAGTTATTTTCTTTTGATTAAGGATTCAAAAAAGTGACTTGGAACATCATAACTCAATTTCAAGTGGAGATTCTGTAAATAAAAATAATTCTTATTCAATATCATCGCTTCAATTGAAAAAATTCTTCAACATAAAAAAAGAGGTGTGACATCTCTGGCGACTCCGTTCGGGAGTAACAAAAATTCAAGCTTTTGATATTGACTTTTACTTGCTTTAATTATTTAGATATTGTGTTTGTTGGTCTAATGTGCTACTGCCCGCTCATTTATCGCTTTGATGTTGTTGAATTGTATTATAAATTATTTTCTCTCACGCACCCCCTCTGAGCCTCTGAAACATAGGATAGAAGAAATGCAAAAGATGCATCCTAGTTTCTTTTTTAGATAAATCCATAGTGTCAAAGCACCTGGTGAAGGATTTTTAGTCACACATGTTAGGCGGGGTTTGGACCAGCAATGAAGGCGGAGTAGCACTACTATCAAACGAGTTGTCCTTTCTTAACTCAAGTATCCGTTCAGATAAGCCAGTCTGGACATCTATATCCATCAGATTAAACCTAATAAACTAAAACTCAGACATGGCTATCTCTATTAGGCTTCGCTTAACCTGCATTATGTGTATTTAACTTAGCGGGACCTAGCACAATGGTCGAGTCCGTCTAGGATAGTTGTCCCTCTTTATATGGCCCATATGTGCATCCTATGTGCTCTTTAATATTTATTTGAAAGGCCCATTTAATTGTTGATTGACTTTAAGCAACTTAATGAATAGAAGAGAGAAACTTTTCCTCCAACTTTTATGATAGTTACCTTAAAAAATTAAAAAAAAGCTTTTTATATAGTCTGTATGAACTATGAATATCTAAATCTCACCTTGATGAGATACGTAGGCAACCCTTATATGATATTCTTAAGAAAAAGTTTTGAAAATATTGAATTATGACACATTCATTATCTCTAAAGTCAAAATAGTTTAAGGTGGTTGATTTTGATTAAGTTGGCATCTCATCCATACAATACCAGGTCCAAAAAAAAAGGTAAGATGACCCACAAAAATAATATAGAGTCTGATAATGAAGAACTACAAAATCAGTTGATTCCACGGGAATACACATCAATAGAAGAGATATATTATTAAGAGAACAAATTGGCTACAGGGTACCATGCCTGGATAAATGGATAAGTGCCATCCTTCTCCATCCTAGGACTTTCGAACATGACTGTTTTAATTTCTACTTGGCCCGAACAAGTGATCCACTTTATCGATTTTGGTTCGCACCACATGCTAATGTGTCTATCATGGTAGGGACCACTTGATAATGCTCAACTTACACGTCAATTTAGTGCAAGACGGTCGTCGTCAATATATTTACCCAACTTTGGAGTCGGGGTCGAATCCACGAGGAATAATGTGAGTAGCGATTAAACTAATTTAAAACTATAGCTACAAGTTATATTCAAACAAATGATATGAAAAGATAAAATGGGGGGTTTTTAATTTGTGAATTATGTTCTAACTAATTGTAACAGAGTTATTCCATCTAATGATTCTTTTTGTATGTAGTAATTCAATGATATTAAACAAACCAGAGTTATGGTTACCAAGATGCTTGAACATCTAGGGTTGTAAATCACTTTAGAGTTCCAATTGACAACTTCAAATTGCAAGAGTAGTTAGATCCTATTATTTACCCATTCATTTCTCAACCTCAGTGGGTAACTTATCCTTTAATTCTATCGAACTTAAAGAACGCATTGGTTATTCAACTATTTTCTCACGTAGTCCAATCCGGTTAAGGTATTTGCCATTAATTTAAAGATTAAAGTCTTTAGAATCTATGTAAACCCTTTCTTTTCCCCACAAGCACTTTTCCCCACAAGCACTTTTCCCTCAACAAGTGATGTTCTTGGGCTCACTTTTCAAGTTTGCAACCAAGAAAAGTCATTAAAGTGAAGAAAGGTTTATACAACATCAATTACTCATGGAACTCAATTAGATTCACAACCCAATTCAGTTTTCACATCAAGGCTCCCATAACCCTAGTTATGAGAGCTTAGCCACACATTTCCATAGAAGAAATAAAAAGCATCTTTGTATTATTCATAAATAAATTCAAGATTTACTTACAAAGGTTACAAGAATTCGTTCTTGAATCTTCAATAGGGATGGAATGATTAGATCCACAGGATTTGCTTAATTCCCAAAATACTAGGTTACAAATAGTTTTTAGAGATGGAAAAATTGATAAAGGATAAAAAAAAATTAAAAAAAAATAGATTTAAAGATATGGGATCTGGATATCTACTCCCAGATGATGCTTAGTAAAACCTAAAAATGGTATTTATAAGTTCCCAGGTAAAAAGATTTAAAATTAGAATTCAAAAACAAACGTGTCCAACTTGGTGGTCAAATTGATGGTCCACCGCAAAACTGGTGGTCCACCATTTTGACCTTCCCTGGGTATTCTACAATCCTGGATTCAGTTTGGGTCTGGTGGCCAGTTTGGTGGTCCACCACAAAACTAGTGGTTCATCATTTTGACCACCAGTGGGTCTTCTGAAATCCTGAATTTGGTGGTCAAATTGGTGGTCCACCGCAAAACTGGTGGTCCACCACTTTGACCTTTGCTAAGTGTTCTAAAGTTCTGGATTCTATTTGGATTTGTTGGTTAAAATGGTGGTCAGTCACAAAACTGGTGGTCCACCATTTTGACTACCATCGAGTCTTCTAAAACTGGTGGTCGAACTGGTGGTCAGTCACAAAACTGGTGGTCCACCAAATGTTACACGCGCCTATGGGTCTCAAATTTTCCCTCTTCTGAATTCAATGATGTTTTTCAAAAGTCCATTGGACTTTTCTACATCCCACACGCGCCCTGTACATTTTGGGACTCCAAATTGAGTCAATTTTTGCATTGTACTTTCGTTGATCCATTCCGAGTCTTTGTAAGTTGTTTACACTTGATTTGAAGCTTGTATATCCTTCATATATCATTATTATCCATTCAAAAAGCATCCTAAAGCATTAAACACCACAAATTAGAGCTCAAAACAACACAACATCCAAGACGGTAAACTCAAAACACGAGCTAAACATAGGCTAAATGCACTATGAGCTTAGGTTCATTGTTTTGACTCTTGTTTTGATCCAATTGACCTTTGAAGATTATAACTAAGTTGTTTCATATATAAATAGATAATAACAACCTTAGTAACTCATTAATACACATTAGAACCTAATACAATAGACTTGACAAACATCTAGCTCAAGCTAGTCACACTAGTTTTCTCGGTTGAACTCTAAATGCTCAAATTCAAAACTCATGTGAAAACACCATTAAACATTGTAAACAGATATTTGGACACATTAATGCTTATTTATGTCATTATAAACACATATAGCTTAAGAATCATCCTCAAAATAAGGCTAAAAAGGGCTAGAATAGTAATGCTAGAATGCATAAATACACCCAACATCACCACTACCATAAGCTCTCTAAATGTGTACCTTACAAATAATCTATTTTTATTACCACAGTATCAGTTACTGCAGCCCCTCAACCGACGATATAGAATCCATTACTAAACCACATCATGGTCAATTATATCTCTCAGGGTTAACTTCAAACCCCCAAACTCATGTTATTATGCTCAACAACATAGTTTCCCTCTTGTGATTAAGAAAGACAGCTAAGAATGAAGAATATGAAGAGATGGCTAAGAAAGTGAGAAGTTTGTAGCAAAATATGAGAAACATGCAAGGACTCTGAGGGAAAAGAGTTTTTTATAAGGATTTGTTCATGTTCCCCAATGTTCACTTGCCTCTAAGGTTCAAAGGACAAGTACGAGGGTCATGGTGATCCTTTAGGTCATTTGAAAAGATTTTGTAATCAACCAAGAGGAACATGGGGGGAAAAACTACTTATGGCTTACTTAGGAGAGAGTTTGATGGGGATAGCTTCAGGATTATTTATCGATCAAAATATCTCTCATTGGCATATTTGGGATGACTTGGCTCGAGATTTTATTTATAAATTTCAATATAATATTGACATAGTTCCAGATAGTATCACACTTGCCAACATGAGAAAAAATGCCATTGAAAATTTTCATAAACATGTTATTAGATGGAGGGAGCAAACTGCTATGGTCAATCCATCAATGAAAAAGATGGAGATGATTGAAGTATTTTCCCAAGCACAAGAGCCTGAGTACTTTAACCACCTTTTACTGTAGTAGGTATAACATTTGCTGAGATAATTAAAACAGAAGAATAGTCGAAAATAAAATCAAGTATAAAAAATTTGTAAGTCAAGTAGCCCTTAAGACTACAACTCAGTCAATTCAGAATGGTTCAGGATACTTTGAATTCAAGAAGAAAAATTGATGATGTAGCAACGATTGTGGAGACTTCATTAATGCTGACGTAAAAATCAATGGCTAAGATGTCAAGCTCGGCAATTTAGGAGTCACTCTGATCCCCACGAGGAGAGAGTTTAGGTAGTCTATTTTGTTTTTCTTCCTATTATCCAATTATTATAGGGTTGTAGCTTGAGATCTATCTTGTCTTATTTTCTTATCATTTCTGTTCAAATCCTTCTATCTTTTTTGTCAATAAAATATTGTGTCCATTTTGTTTTTTTAATTCTAATATATATTCTTTGTTTGTCTTTATTTTTTTACATAGTTCATTCTATGGTGATTCTAGTGATATGATATGTATGCTGAATTTTCAGTCAGATCTTAAAATTCAATCTAGTCTTGAAACATTGAACCAAGAAGTTAAAATTGAAAAAAGGAAATAAGTATAAGTGTGGAGATATTTGATGACCGAGTTACAACCTCACTTTAATAAATTGAGGCAATCACTTTGCGAATCAAAAATGACTTGGTCTTCAATGAGAAGGTTCATCTCAAGTATTTTCAATGAGATCAATCAGAGGATATATAGTCTCTACTGTCAGGAAGTAAAAAAAAGTTAGATCCAACAAGGAATTAGTCATCCATTGTGAGAAAAATACAACACAAGTGGACATGTATGTTTCACAAGCATATTATTAAGGACTGATATGATGAAGAAACTTATTATACAATCCAAATGTTGTATCATCTGATGTTACCCTTTTTAAGCTTTAGTTTTTTTTCTTCTTTGCCCATCTTTTAAAATCAAAATAGAGTCTGAATAAATCAAAAAAGGAAAGAAAAATGTCAAGAAATAGAAATAAAGTCAGAAAAATATCTCAAAAAGAGAAAAGTCAAAGAAAAATAAAGAAAAAAAGGATTCAAAGTTGCAGCTAAAAAAAGAAAAAGAAAAAAATCAAGAAAAAGAACAAGATGCCTGAACTACGTTAAACCTGATTCTTGCTACAACAAGATACGTAGGCAGCCCTACTCTGGATTTTGGTCCAATAAAATATAAAATTCAAGTTACCCAGTTTAAAAAAAAACATTGGGGCAAAAGCTATTTCTTTATGAGTCAATTTCAAAGGTTGTAAGTCTCACCCTATGTTATGTATATTTTCAGTCTAGTACCTCCCCTTCTTTCTGACCCTATTCAAAAGCTAAGTTACAACCAAAGAAAGACCTTTAGATCAATTTTTGAGAATGTCAAGGATAAGAATGTTATGGGTATATGATGTTTCTTATTTTGGGCACCATTTTTCTTTATTAGCATAAAAAATGTGAGAGAAATAAAAAGAAGTGAGTCTTATTGGTTAAAACCTCACGGGCACCATAAGGTGATAGTGATCTAAGAGAAATAAAAATGAGAGTCTTATTGGTGAAAACCCTTATGGGCACCATAAGGTGACAGTGAGTAGAGAAACAATATGAAATGAGAGAGGATCGCTAGCAAAAATCCTTTGGGGCACCACAAGTCAAATGAAGTTTGTGTTCTAAAGGCAGTAAATTCAAAAGCAGCTTGGATTAAAGTTCAATAAGTTGGCAAAGTCGACAAATGGTTAGGATGGGAAGATTAGGTTGTTTAATGCAATATGAATGTCACAATCACTGGAATCGGCTACCACACCCATATAAGTTTTTCTTTCCATCATTTTAAAAAAAAATGTCTATTGTCTTTTATTTGCTTTCTATAATTTTATTTTTGTTTTCATGTCTTTATTGTCAAATGGAAAAATTAGTATCATCATTTTTTGTATTTTTGAGTTAAAATTCATGTCAAGAAAAGTAAGAAAGGACTTCAAAATTTGCTACCAACTCCTTCAACTGCACAAAGCAAGACAAAGGGCCGACACATAATGGTAACATGATTCAAAAGAAAGCAACGTATCCAAGAATAATCATCATCTGATAGTTTTGGGACTCATAAAAATTAAAGGTGTATTAGAAGTTAAATTCAGAAGCGTCATACAATGGAAATACAATTTGAGTCAAAGCCTTTTGGTAGCCAGAGTTTAGGCTCAATAGTATAATAAGTCAACAATACATATCAATGGTTTGAAAATGAGTTGAACATGATAAGTGAAAGAGCAGTCACCTCAAAATCCAAATGCCACAAACTATCCTCCACTTTTTTTTAAACTCAAATTTTTTCTTTATTGAAATAGAGGTAAAATGTTGTCTTCAAATCAAAGACTTCAAAAATTGGATATCATAAAGATGTAATTACTTACTTTTGCAAAAACAAGGAGCAATGTTGCAATACAAGATTCTAGATTATAGTCATAGTAAATTTTTACCTTTGCAAGATGCACTTTCTAAAACTATTCAAGGCCTTGACTCACCCTCTTTATTATACATTCTTCAAATAGTTATGATTTGGATAACACTGATGAAATTTTTGTAGTACAAACAGGGGCAAAAATTCAATGGGACTTTACTTTCAACTCAGGACCCTCCTAGTTAATGAGACTTTACTTTTTAACTCAGGACCTTCTTAGAAAATGGGACTTTACTTTTCAACTCAGGGCCTTTCTGGAAAATGGGATTTTACTTTTTAACTCAGAAACTTCCTGAATATTGGGACTTTACTTTTCAAATCCGACCCTCCTGGAAAATGGTACTTTATTTTCACCTCAGGACCCTCTAGGATAACATGACTTTAATTTTCAACTCAGTACCCTCATGGAAGATGAGACTTTAATTTCAACTTAAGACCCTCCTGGAAATTGGAACTTTACTTTCAACTCAGAATACTCCTCAATAATGAAATTTTACTTTCAACTCAGGACCTTTCTGGATAATGAGATTCTACTTTCAACTCAAGACCCTTCTGGAAAATGAGATTTTACTTTCAAATTCAGGACCCTCCTAGATAATAAGATTTTAATGTTCAAACTCGAGGCCCTCATAGATAATGGGATTTTACTTTCAAACTCAGGACCCTCCTGGATAATGGAATTTTAATTTTCAAACTTAGGACCCTCTTGAATAATGGGATTTAATTTTCAAACTCAGGACACTCCTGGATAATGGAATCTTAATTTCAACTCAGGACTCTCCTAAAAAATGAGATTTTAATTTTCAAACTCAGGACCCTACAGGATAACGAGATTTTACTTTCAAACTAAGGACCCTTCTAGATAATGGATTTTAATTTTCAAAATTAGGACCCTCCTGGATAATGGGATTTTACTTTCAACCTAAGGACCCTCTTGGATAATGGGATTTTAATTTTCAAACTCAAGACCCTCTTGGATAATGAGAATTTACTTTCAGCTCATGACCATCCTGAAAAATGAGATTTTAATTTCAAAACTCAAGACCCTCCTTGATAACGGAATTTTACTTTCAAACGTAGGACCCTCCTGGATAATGGGATTTTAATTCTCAAATCGAGTCCCTCCTATATAATGGGATTTTACATTCAACTCAGGACCCTCCTAGAAAATGAGATTTTAATTTTCAAACTCAAGACCCTTCTGAAAAATGGGATTTTACTTTTAACTCAAGACCCTCCTGAATAGTGGGATTTTACTTTCAACTCAGGACCCTCCTGAAAATGAGATTCTAATTTTCAAACTCAGGACCCTCTTGTAAAATGGGATTTTACTTTCAAGTCAGGACACTCAAGGATAATGGGATTTTACTTTCAACTCAGGACCCTCCTAGATAACAGGATTTTACTTTCAACCCAGGATGATCCTGGAAAATGGGATTTTACTTTCAAACTCATAACCTTCCTAGATAATGAAATTTTACTCAAGACCTTCCTGGATAATAAGATTTTACTTTCAAACTCAAGACCCTCCTGGATAATGAAATTTTACTCAGAATTCTTCTGAAAAATGGGACATTGCTTTCAACTCAGGATCTTCCTGAAAAATAAGACTTTAATTTTTTTTCATAGGTCCCTAAAAAATGAGATTTATTTTTCTAGTTCGGTGTTTATTTTGAGGTCAAAAACACATTTGGAGAACAGGTATTACTTTTAGTTTTGAAGCTCAAGAAGCCCTCCTAGAGAATAGAGTTAATTTTTATCTCAAGTTCAGGAGACCCGTCTGGAGAATAAGGTCAATTTTTATTTCAAGCTTAGGAGTTCGCCTGGAGAACAGGGCAATTTTTCATTTACAAAGTCAGAAGTGTCCACCTGAAGATAGGGTGATCTTCATGTTTCCCACCACTACCAAGAATCGACATGGAGGAACTTTTCAAATTTCCAAGTTCAAATCAAGAAGAAAGTGAATATCTTGTCCTTTGATAAAATGTGAAGATTCAATTCAAGGTTCAAGAGAAGCAAAATAGATAGGATCTTGTACTTGAATTATCATTTTTTATTTTCTTCTTTCATTTGGATTTAAAAACGAAAGCCGCAAACTGGAGACGCAACCGCTAACTAATCGTCTCACCATTTCACCTCATTGAACAATACGTGACTTAATTCTCTTATAACCAGGGATATTTAGGCAATTCAAAGCAGGACTCGATCATATCTCCTTTTTTAATTCTACCCTTGCAAATAACAGGAGAGTCAAAACTTATCTTATTGTCTACTTCTTTGTAAGAAAACTCTGTGTTTTCAAACAAAGAGGGGCAAATATAGACATGTAATTTTTCACCTTCCTCAAATTTTAACCTATTTTTTTGGAATTAAATATTTATTTACGTCAAAATATTATTTAGTTTTTACTTCAATTTTAGTAGGTTTCATTTAAAATTTATGAAAAAGGATTCAAAAAATAAAGTTGTATTTTAGGATATGTTTTACTTTTATTTTTCAAATAATAAGAAAATTTTCAAAAATATGTTTATCTTTTAACTTAGATTTTAATAAATAAGATAATTGTTTAATTTTTCTTAGTTATATTTTTGCCTAGATATTTAACATTTCTTATATCTATGTTAATTTAAATAATTAGCTATATATATATATATATAAATATATTTATATATATATACATATACATATATTAATATAAATATCGATAAAAACTCTCTATATATAAATATACATATACTGATATACTCAAACAATAAATATGTCACCCACAATGTCAAAGTATTATTTAGTGCAAGTGGTAAAGTACCACTTTTGTGGCCCAAGGGTTGTGGGTTCAACTTTAGTTGGGGCAGCATATTTAAAAAAAAAAATTAATCTAGAATCAATTGTTGATTAAAGGAACATAAATTTCAGTTATATTTTATATATGTTGAAAGTTGATTTAATATGTATAATTAATTATTATTATTATTGACTTTCTTTTATTTCTCAATTTATTAAGAAATATATATTTTTATTCTCACTCATCAAATTTTAAAAAAATTCTATCCCTCCCAATTTTCGAAGCGATCGACCTCTGCTTTCTGGTTCTTTGTCGCTGTTGTCGTCGCCCACCGAATTCTTTGTCGTTGTCGGCAAAGGATCACAGCCTGAGTCTCACTACACTCCGCATCCTTTGTTAAAATAAATAACCTGGTTGATTTAATCAATAAGTTTGTGTGGTGCTCGGGAAGTCCAGATTCTGAATCTGTCTCTTTTTCTCTCTCTCTCTCTCTCTCTCTATATATATATATATATACCCCACCTGCACACTCTCATTTCCCTCAACCTCCCTATGCCCTCCACTTATGCACACACACACTAACCTATTATATAACAATATGCACACACAAGAGAGGAAAAATCATACAAAGAGGAAAGAAAAGAGACAACCATCTGTGAGTATTGAAATTTTATTAAATTTAAATTCATATATTTATTTTGATTATATTAAATTCAAGAAAATAGTTCAAATAATGTGACTAATATAATTGGGTTAATCGTTTAATAGCAAATTCATTAGGCTAATTCAATTGAAATGATAAGCCCATTTTTATTAACTCAAAGCCCAAATGGGTGCTAGCCCAGCTTAAAAGTCCAAACCCATGTCTCTTGTCACATGTGGTAGCAATCCATGTTAAATGAAACAAGTCACTAAAAGCATGTCATGTGTTAATATTATGTGGTAATCCATGATAAATAAAGAGAAAATACATCAAATCACTCTCAACTTGTCTCAAAAACTTACTTTAGACCCTAAACTAATTGGACAATTATATACCCCCCCTAATAACTTTCAAGTGAATTAAATTCAACCCATATGGCTGACATACCCCCCCTTTTATTATTATTATTATTATTATTATTATTATATATATATATATATATATATATATAAAATTAAAAAATAAAACCCAACTTTCATCTTCTTTGTAACACCCCCTTCCCCCACCCCTACTCCCTACTCCCAACAGCATGTTTCTTCATCTTCTTTGTACCCCAACCCCATTTCTTCGTAACCCCCTTCCTAGCGAGTCTCAATTGATCCAAAATTTCATCTTTCGACAACCAAAAAGAATTCAAAATTGATGAATAAGTTTGGTTCTTGAACAAGAATTCCATGTCATGCGAATACCATCAATAACTTATGGCTCTGTTTGTGTCATTTCTGTTGACATTTTTTAGTAAAAGATTGAGAATTTTGGATTTTTAGGATTTGGGGTTTTGGTTAATGTGAAGGAATTTAGATTAAGAATTTTGTGTATTGGTGTATTTTTATGATGATGTACTTGTATTTGTAAAAATGCAGTTGGTGGTGTAGTAATTTGTGAAATAAAAAATAGACCATCCTCATCTGCGGCAACAATGGCGGTGGTAGAAGAAAGTGTTTTGGTAATAAAATTTCTTCTTGATCTTTTGCATCTATTGCTGCTGCTGGTAAATTGAGATGTTTTAAGACATGAAAGAAACACTAGTAGCTTCTTCAGAAAAGATAACAGGTTGGTGAGAAGAAAAGCAACTGCTGCTAGTAATAATATTGCTCTGGTGATATATTTATTTTGAAAAAGATAATTTTTCAGACACCCTTTTGGGGATGGTGAAGTATTTGGTAAAATGGAAACTGAACCACCCACCTCAGTGGAGGCAATGGTGTTGGTGGTAGTGATGATCGGAGAAGATAAAGAAGATGGGCTATGGATTGGGAGGGATCGAACTGCATGGGGATGGGGGTTATTTTCTTTTTTTTTACTAAATTATTAAATAATATACTTATAGTTGGGTTACATTTTTTAAAAAAACTTACGATGTGGTGATGACATGACATTGATGTGGGCGCAAGTGCAACGTACTCTCCCTTGTGAGATTGGTATATAATTATAGGGTAATATTTAATACACTTTAAAGATGTTAAGGGGGGTATATAATTGCCCGATTAGTTTAGGGTCTAAAGTAAATTTTGGTGACAGATTGGGGGGGGATTTGATGTATTTTCTCTTAAATAAAATGAGCCACTAAAGGCATGCCATGTGGCAATCCAAGTTAAATGAAATGAGCCACTAAAATCATGTCATGTGTACAGATGACATGTTTTAGCCAATCATATTAGAGCTTTTCATCAAAAAAATATGATTGGTCAATTTCAAATCGACCAATCAAATTACACTATTGCCTTACCCCCCCCCCCCCCCTCAACTATAAATAGGGGTCCTCATAATTCACACAAAGAGGGATTTTGAGAAACAAAAAGCAATCGGAGAGCTCGTGGATCAAAAATCATAATTTCTCTGCAAGTTATAAATTTCAAGCAATCAAGTTCAAGATCAAGAACGAAGGAGATTTTGTTCAAAAATTAAGTTACGTGTTCACATTCATCATTCGGGGCAATCATCCAAGTGTTTGTGACGAATTAATATCCAAATTCAAGTTTGAAGATGAAGATTCAAGATCAAGATACTCAAGCCCTTGAATAAAAATCAAGTTCAAGTCCAAGTTCATATTACTTTGAAGAATCAGAGGATTATCATAGAGATTGTAACACTTACTACATTCGAAATCAAATATAATATTTTGCCACTTCAATTTTCGTGTCTCAATTATTATTTTCTTAACTCAGAGAATTTTTCTTCTACAATTCTTACACACCTTGTGGGACACTCTCTACCTCTCATCTCTTCGCATTAATTATCCTATTTAAGAATACTAAAATGGCATCCAAGAAGTTTTACTCCAAATCTGTTGTTGCTAAGGCTACTAACTCTAAGTTTTTCTATGAGGTGGATAACATACTTAATGCTACCATGTAAAGTGTGGGGCCTATTACTAGGAACAACGAATACTTACTAGGACAACAAACACTTAAACTATCGTCTGTATCAGCTCCTGTATTTGATGTTCAATCTTCAAAGGGGACAAGATTCTTTCCCAATGAGTTGGAAGAATGGGAGAATATCACTGATATCATTGAGAATAATTTAGCTCAACTTAGACCATTTAAGATTAGGTACCACATTACATATGAAGATGATTATGCCTTGATCACTAAGTCTGCTCCAATCACTCCACGTGTACTGTTTTACTCAGATTTCAGTTTGAAGGAAAACGCATGCTTTAATCATTTATCTTCAGTGGCTATCCAAGAAATGGTGACTAACACATCAATTGTTGAAGAACAACTTGCAAGTTTGACAAAGGTGCTTAAAGGACTAACAAAATATATGCAAGATCAGGATAATCAGATAGTCAAGTTGACAAACAGAGTTGAAAGTGTTATGGAGGAAGGATCAAGTCATACATCTAGGAAGCATCTGATGGAACAAGATAAATGAGACCCATCTACGGAGTAAAGGCATATTGCTGATGAACTGCAAGTATCTGCTGATGGGTTAATCCCAATTCGCCAACTGAAGAACTTTATTATAGTAACCATTAAGGACAAGTATGATATTGCTTCCAAACCATCTCTCACATATGCTAAGCCATATACTTCAAGAATTTATGGTTTGAAAATGCATGCAGGTTATCAACCTATGCAATTTCAATAGTTTGATGGTAAAGAAAACCCAAAGTAACATGTTGCACACTTTGTTGAAACATGCAACAAAGCTGGAACTTATGGAGAACATTTTGTTAAACAGTTCATGCACTCTTTAGAAGGAAATACATTTGATTGGTATACTGACCTCGAGTCTAACTCCATTGATAGTTAAAAACAACTCGAACATGAATTTCTCAATCATTTCTATAGCATGAGACATATTGTAAGTATAGTTTAACTTACAAATATATTCCAACGAGAAGATAAATGTGTCATTGAGTTTATCAATCAATGGATAAATACGAGTCTTAACTGTAAAAATAAACTTAGTGAGGCTTCTGGGATAGAAATGTGTATTCAAGGAATGCATTGGGGACTTTGTTATATCCTACAAGGAATTAAAACCAAGTCATTTGAAGAAATTGCTACACGCGTTCATGATATGGAGTTGAGCATGTCCTCAAATGGAAATTAAGGACCACTTATTAATAAAACCCAAAAAGGAAAGGATAAACTACAAGTAAAGAAAGGGGAAAGTTCATGCCAAAGTCTGAGAGTAAAGAGCCGATAAATGTTAATGTTGCACCATTGAGGGTCAACACAAAGCTAAGTAAAAATCAAAGTGTGAAAACCATATCTATCCAGAATAATGCCAGCGAAAATTTGACTTTGAAGGACATGCAAGCAAAAGAGTATCCATTTATGGACTCAGATGTCCCAGTAATTTTTAAGGAACTCCTGTTGTTGAAAATTTTTGAGTTAACTGAAATAAAGTGCCCAGATGAAGCTTGAAAGACTAATGATTGGAACTACTGCAAATATCATCAGCTACTGGGTTATCCCATAGAAAAGTGTTTTATCTTCAAGTAAAAGGTCATGGACTTAGCCCGTGAAGGAAAAATACTACTCGAAGATGAGAAAGAAAGTTCAAATCAAGTCTCTGTCACTTTAGGGTCACTTGATCCCATATTTTTTTGCGTCTTTGTTAAAGTACGTGAATGTGATGATGTCCTAGTCGCAGCCCCACAAAATTTAATTAAATTAGACGACTTTGAACCCATCGATGTTAGCAGGACATTTCTCCTTCCGATGGTGAATGAAATAATAATGAAAGGGGAACCATTAGAAGAAACACAATCCCTTATTGAAAACACTAATGATGAAGGATGGATCCTGGTGACTCAATGGAGAAGTCGTAAAGTGAGCTTAAGAAAGAAGCCAAGCAAGTAAGCAACAAGAGGAAAGATGATCAAAAGACCCCAAATAAAAATGGTGGAGAAGAATGTAAAAAATCTGAAAATTGAGAAGAATTATTGTACAAAGCCCCTTTATCCAGTTACATTGGAGGAATTCTTGCCAAGTTGGTTTCGTAAGGAAATATCTTATATTGGCATCAAGGCCCCATGTTGTTATATCAATAAAAAAGAGACAACAATGGGAGATTCATCATTGTCGTTAATCTTATCACATCAAGAACTCGTTAAGTCCCTTCTGAAGAAGTGAACATTTTTTATGCAAAGATTGCATTTACTTATGATGACCTCTTATTGGGTGATACATCACACAATCATACCTTATATATGGTTAGCTATGTGCACGAGAACAAAGTGAAAAGAATTATGATTGATGATGCTCTAGAGTTAATATTCTCCCAATTCACACTGTGAAGAATCTTAGAATATTGATGGATGAATTTTTTAATGTCGTCTTATGATTCATGGATTCAATCAAGGTGGGCAAAGAGCCATAGGTTCTATCAAGCTAGAAATCAACATGGGAGATATGAGTACAAACATATTAATGTATGTGATTGCTGCAAAGACCTCACATAAGGCCATGGATACATGATAACAAACTGATCACGTCCACATACCATCAATGTTTCAAATACTTTAAAAATTGAGTCCAAAAGAAGGTAGTTGTTGATGATGAGCCTTTTACTGATGTAGAAGCCTATTTGATAAATGCAAAATTTTACTTGAAGAAATATATGCGAAAGGAGGTAAATGTTGGTGAGGTGTGTCTTATAAAGGAGGTTGATGCTACAAAAAAGAATGATGAAGCAGCTGGAAAGAAAAAGGTGGTGCTTTTTTTACTGTTAGAGATTTTCCAAAGCTTCCCCAAGTCAATTATGAATTGTTGGAACTGATAGTTCAGTTACCGGACAGTCCGTTTGGTTTTTAGAACCATTTCTCTATTTAGAAGTCTTCGCTGGTTCCAAATGGCCACCGAGCGAAAACCTTAGTAAAACAATATTGAATATGAATTCTAACTATGCCAGCAACTCAAAAATATTAATTTTAGGTTGGGTAGACCTTTGGTTCATATCCTTCTGCACCCGAACTTATTTCAACCTATTGGTCAAAATGTTAATAAATTAAAAATTCAAGTGTAGGGCCCATATTTGGTCGAAACAACCTCGGATGGAAAATCTTACTTTACCAACACATCCAAAATGTCGAAATCAGTGTGGTTGCATATTTTGTTTGCTCATATTAGATTGTAGATGCATCCTGAGGCATTAGCTGATACTTGGAAAATATTCCAAGTTTTAGCTGTCATCAAGTGCGGTAAAAGTATCGTGAACGCAGAAGCAGTATCGTGATACCGCGATTGTGGGTAATGTAATACCCTAGGTTTTGGCCTCTAAAATTTATTAACTTTGCCATCACTGCTCAAGAAATGTCTCACGTGACGAGCCGTTATCACTCATCATGAGTCGTATTATGGCAATCATAGCTTAACTAGTGAGGATTGCTCTGATTTCTATTTGGATCATGACTACGACCATATAAATCATAAGGTGAGGTCACGATTTGTAGGGTGTGTCTCATGACCAAACCAATGAAGGTGGTCCTGATTTACTACACAGGCTACGAGTCATGGCGACGACTCATGACCAGTCATCATGAGTCATTACCTAACCCGTAACGGCTGGGAGCTATACTTTCTGCTTGTTTTTATAAAGGACATTATGGTATTTTCCCCTTATTCCACTATTCCCATGACATAAAACCCTTCCGTTGTCCTTATTTTCACTTCTTAACAAAATAAATACACTATTCTTTCTCTCAAATTCCCCAATCAAGATCAGTGCTAGGGTTTCTAAGGATTAAGCACCTAGGGTCCAAATTGTGTTTTTTTCTCAAAATTCTTGGTATTATTAGTCATGTACCTCTTTGCTAACTTGATTTTTCATAGAGGGATGTATTTAATCACTATTTATGTGATTTTAATTATGGGTTCTGAATGACGGGTTGAGGGTTTTGAATGATTGTTACTCGGTTGGTTTTCCCATGGATTGAAACTTAGCATTCATGATTTATTTTATGATTTTTGATCTGAGTACGTTCATGAGCATGGTGGATGGTATAGGGGTTGTGGATTCCCCCAGAATTATGGTTTTGATTTAGAATTGATATTAACCTCAATCCACTTGCAAAATTGGTTTAGAAATATGGCCAATTACATGGTTTTGCTTACTTTTCTAAACTATTGTATTGCATTAATGGCCAAACGGATAAAAATAGTTTTGGAAGGCCTTGGTGGCCATGGTTTGATTTTGAATGGTTTTGAAAGGCCTTGGTGGCCATGGATTGGTTTCTAAATTGTAACTTTGGAGTCTGTTTGGCTAATTAGTTTGGAATGGCATAATAGAATTGACTAGCAAGTTCAATTGGTATGACGAAACCATTCGGTAAATGCTTTAATGGATGACTCCTTGGTGTAATGGATGGGTTATGTGCAAATATTTTAATTTGGGCTTAAAAGGGGTAGTGTAGCTAGTCGTGGAAGGTGGAGGTCCCGGAGGGACCAATACTGGAAACCACATTTGCCGGCATGGGGGTGTTTATGACCGTGTGCATAGTTCACACTTTATATATAGTTTGGAATGGTTGGGGTCGTAGATTCTCTAGCCCTTTCTTGAATTTTTCTAATTTGTGCGGCTAACACGCACTGGAACCCTTTTAGTACGAGGATTTGAACCCGTATAGCCCGTGGGTGCCCTTAGGATGGTTAGAGCTACACAGTCCAGGTTAATGGTTTTAAAATCACATGTTAAACCCTGTTCCCTATACCGGGCATCTTATATACATGTATATTAATATGTGCATATGGTTTTTGGACTAATTTTTACTTGGAAGTATTTTATCCCTTCCCTGAGTTACATGCTAGTGCTCATCCCACTAACCATACCCGAACACTGCATCATTTCATGATATAGGGTCCTAGGGGTTCTTCGGTTACCTTGTGCAGAGTTAGGTTATTCTAGTTCGTCGGTTAGCCTACTTTGAAATGGTGAGCCTCAATCTTTCGTAAGGCCAAAAATTTCACTGCTTTCATTTTGAGTACCGAAATCCCATCGGGTTTTTTTAATATTTTGGATTCCCTTTTTGGCCATGGTCGGGGGCATGTCCCGACCTAGTATGACATTTGTTCTTTTGTTAGAGGCTTTGTGGACAGATTCTGGGTTGGTCGTTGTTTTTAACTCTTAGTTTCATTGAGTTACATTAACTACTTTATGTTTATATTCTGGATGTCTTCGCTGTTTATTTAGATTTTTCTTGGTTAGACCGGCTATGGGGGTGGTCACCGGTCCTCGGTGGGCTTAATATACTCATCGGCCTTGGTTCATGTCATGAAGTAGGATACTAGTTCTTCACCATCACCTTGTTAAGATTCCTATAATCAATACATATATGCATGTAACTATCTTTCTTCATCACAAATAACACAGGATCTCCCCAAGAAAACAAACTTAGTATAATAAAACCCTTACAAAGAAGATCTTGAAGCTGAGAATTTAGCTCCTCAAGTTCGGTAGGAGACATACGATAAGGAGCCATTGAAATAAGTCGGGTGCCCAGCTTAAGAACAATAACAAACTCAAATCATGCTCAGGAGAAAGACTAGGTAGATTGGTAGGGAAAACATCAGGAAACTCACGAACTACGGCGACAGATTCAAGCGACGAGCTCTCGAAACTAACATCATGAATACAAGCGAGATAAGACTCTCAATCCCTCGAAATAAGACTCCTAGAACAAATATAAGAAATAATCTATGTCGGCTCACGGCTAACCGCTCTCTACAACACAACTGGAGGTATACTAGGCATAGCGAAGGTAATGATCTTGGCAAAGAAATCCATGACCGCATGATAGTGGGATAACCAGTCCATTCCCGGAATTACATTAAAATCCACCATATCTAATACAATAAGATCAGCCTGAGTATCAAACGTTCAAACATGCACCACACATGATCTAAAATCTCGATCCACTACTAAAGAGTCACCCAGGTAGTAGATACACATAATTACAAAGAAATAAATCCCAAGATAATTCTAACTGTGGATCATAATAAGAAGACACATATGAATAAGTGGATCCCAGATCAAATAAAGCAAAAGCCAACTGACAGCACACCAAAATTATACCAATGATAACAGCATTAGAAGACTTAGCCTCGAGTCTAGTAGGTACTGCATAAAATTAACCACGCCCACCACCTAGTTGGACTCCTAATCGATCTTTTATCCTACCTGCCTAAGAATCTATATGAGCACTCTAGGGACCACCCCTAAGACCATGCATACCACTTCTAATTGAGAGCGGAATTGCCCGAATTAGTGGAACACTCTGAACTGAAGGAACTATTTCTCCACGGCTGGGGCACTCTCTCGATAAATGACTAAAATCTCTACAACCATAACATTCCCCGGATGTTGTACTAAAACTAAAAGATCTGGCTAACCCAGAATAACAACCATGACTAGAATGACCAGAAAACAAACCTCACAAAAACCAACCACTATCATGGCCAGGACGATCACTAAAATGAGACTGGCCTCCATCATTAATCTAAAGAGAATCTTGAACGGTCCTACTAGACTAACCCGGATGCTAATACAGCTGACCCGGAGGGTACCAACCGTGAGAACCACTACCTATGAATCGTGATTTAATACGACTTCCACTGAAACCACCCTGATATCATGGCCCCTTATCATTTCCACCTTGGGCCTCAGGACGTATCTCTTCCATAACTTGAGAATGATCAGAAACATCAGCAAAAGATCCATCGATAGCAACTAAACTCTGCGTAGACATGATAAGAGAAAGTCTCAATCCTCGAATAAAGCAACAAACTCTTTTATACGCAGTAGTCAGAATAAAAGTAGCATGCCTAGCCAACTCATAGAATTGAGCCTCATACTCAACTACAGTCATGGAGTCCAACCTCGAGAAATGATCTATCAAATAATTCCTAAGACTGCGAGGCATATACTTATCCAAGATGATCTCGAAGAACTGAGTCCATGTCAAAGGGAGAGATCCAGCTTTCCTAGAATAAAGATGACCTCTCTACTAAGGTCGAGCTGCCAAGTCTGACTGAAAAGTAGTAAATCCACACCATGAGTCTCAACTAGACCTAAATTACAGAGCCTATCCCCACAACCAATCAAGAACTCATACGCATCTTCGTTCGATACACCAGAACCTAGGCGAAGCCAATCTCAAGAACCTACCCAACATCTTATGCTCCTCAACAGAAATTGCAGGCTAGGCAACCATCAGTTGAGCAACTACCGGCTAGCCACCCACTAATGTAGGAGGGACCTCAACTCTGAGAACCATAGCTATCGGTTGTTTCTCTGCCTCAGCACCACTCTGATTTGCAGACTGTGAACCATCAGCCGGTGCACCACAAACCAATCCCAAAATCTGAACCAAAGCATCCATGACCACTGAAGAAATAAACCCCGGTGGAGCCTGGGCTGCTTCCTAGCCCACCGCTGGCTGGGGTAGAAGAATATCTAGCTCGGGAGCAGGAATAGGGTTTGGTGAAGGCCCTAGTTGGGGATATATCCCTAGGCTATCCACGACTATCAGTCGCCCACAAAGTGACAGGATCCTTAGGCTCGATCTCGAGACCTTCGTCTCGTGTAGTGGTAGCATATGTCCTAGCCAACTGCAAAAGAGTGAAATCAAAGGAATACTTTAGAAACCAACTCAGACTTTTAGCACAAAATGAGTAAAAGAAGTAAAGAAGTCCTAAGAATGTCCTATAGCCTCCCGAAGATAAGAAACGAACATCATTGTTTTGATCTGCAAGACTCTACTGAAAAATTGCTCTTGTACCAATAATACCGATGAACCTAGGCTTTGATACTAATTTATCATGACCTAATTTACAAGTCATGATGGCACCTACTGTATCCTGTCAGTAGGTAAGCAAATCATAGCTCGAAGCTATGAACAATGGGCTAACTTGGTGAAAAATGGCCTAAAAGCTAGAAATCAACATTTAAAGAGTTAAAACAACAATAAAGTAGTCATAACAATCTAATAGATAGATAAAAGGACAACAACCATCCCAAGACTCAGTAATGTCAGTACCAAAGCTACTGCAAATGAACTATAAGTACTGAATAGCCCAATACAATTTGTCTTAAAAATGAAAGATTAGACATATATAAAAAGAAGAAAAAGGGTAACTCAGACTCCAAGAGCTCACCCATTCTCCAAAATCAACCTTGCACGAGAGTCATGTCAACAGCGGTAACTAGTACTTGGATCTGCACCATAAAGGTACAAAAGTATAGTATGAGTACCAAAATCAGGGGTACTCAGTAGGCATCATCGTCCAACCGAGCTAAATCATGATATAAATACGATAAGATACAAGATAAAATAACAAGGGTAAAAGGGCAAACCTAGAAATAAGCTCCAACATCACTATGCATAAGTAAATAACTAAATACAGAAAAGTAACATAACGATCACACAGTTATAACTACTAAACTGGCCCCCATAAGCCAATAATTGCAGAAAATTAAATACCCAACCCAAGCCCCCATAATCCTAGAGGGTACAATCAAATAGGAATAAACAACCAAAGATCCACAACCTTATCGAAATATCAGCTACAACCATCAAACTATCCATATCGAACCGTATCACTACCAACTTTCAATTCCAGACTTGAACCGGAACTCATTTCATCATCATCATAACATACTCAACAGTATCAATATCATAACATCATTGTCGGGCCTGAACCAAATTCAATATATTAATATCATCATCAATTGTCGGACTTGAACTGAAATTCATATATCAATATCATTATCAATTACCAAACTTGAATCAAAACTCATATAAATATACCATATCAATAATCCATACAACTAAACCATAATAATAAACAATATAAGTAAACTATACCAATAAACCATCGGTTTAACCCAAAATTAGCATCAACTCCCAATACCAGACTAGCATACTCTTTAAGTATTCAATTTTCTCAAAGTTCCAAAATAATCACTAATTAGGGTACAAAATGCATAAATAAGTCTACAAAAGCTAACACGTCTTGGCCTAACGTAGCTAGAGGGGCCCACTTTTAATTCCTGAAATCCATTTTTAAGGTAAATTCTATCCTGGACTAGGTTAAGATATATAAATTCATTTCTAGATGTTAAATAAGCCCTAATTAGCCCTAAGATAGCAATTTATCCTAAAACATAAACAACTAAGTTCATTACGCCTAAATTGCGATTTTAAAATAGCCTAAACAGTCCAACTAACTCAAATATTTTCAATCATACCTTCAACACCTAAATCTCATCGCATATCTAGCATAATATCATACTCATACTATAAAATAGCTCAATATATAAAGAGGGTAAACCTAGCCTACATGGACACCGAAGAATTTGCTAAACCATTAATTTCTCATTCCCAAAAGCTTCTTCAAGGTGCCAAGCTATTAAAATCACAATCTACTCATCAAAATGAGAACAATCATACCCATATTTAAATATTGTGCTTTGCATCCAAAATTATGTAAATATCCCAGTGGGCCCATCTACGAAATTGTACTTTCGAAACCAACAGAATGTCCCTCTATACTTAAGCAATATTTATCCTCAAAATGAGTGAATTTAGAGCTATAATGGTGCTACAATCAAGCCACAAAGATTCTAGGGATTATAGAAAAAAATGAAGGATTCTATCAAGAAATTAATGAAAGTTTACCCACAAATTCAAACAACAAATGCGTAACTTCACCCAAGATCCAAAATCACCAGAAAATAATTCTCCCAAATTCACCCACATTTTAGGATTCAATATTCTATAGAATGTATGAAAATGGGAAAAATCGGGCTAAGTGAGGTATTTATACCCTTCTCAGGTCCAATGGTATCGCTTAAGCAAATAGTGAGTCGCTTAAGTGATACTTGTTGCCTCAGCATATGTCGTGTAAGAGACCCTGGTATTGCTTAAGTAGCATTCGCTTACACAACACGCACCTCGTTTTTGCGATACCAGTGGGCTAAGTCAGGTCGCTTAAGCGACTGGCTAGTCACGTACGCAATGCACCAGCACCAGCTGAGACTTGGAATTTTTCCAAGTCTCTGCCAAGCCCTCAAGATTCATCCAAAATAGAACTATGCTACCCTATAAAATTTGATGTTTTGGACTCAATGGGGCAGTCAAAATTTCCATCCTAAGTCATTTTGATGAAAAATGGGGCCCACACCCACTTATCATTTTTCTTAACTTCTGGTCAATAGCCCAAAATGAGTCTGAAAGCCTTGGGACACAAATCAAGGGTCCACCAAAACTAAAATTAATGTTTTGGAACTGTCAAAATTGACTTACAAGGTTGTTTGACTAATTTTTTTTACAGGTAGCCAATTTAAACCAACAAAGACTTCAGAACAGGGAATTGACTCTAAAAATAAAATGAACTACTCGGTAACTGAATTGTCGGTTACAGCAAGTCATAAATTACTTGAGGAATCCATGGGAAAGATCTAATTGGCAAAAATAATCAGAAATACAGAAAATAACTTGGAGGGTCATTACAACTTGATATTTAGTTACTCTAGGTTAGGGTTGTAATTGGATTCAATTCCAATTGTTATGTTAGATCGAGTGATTAGGGTGGATTACTGAATTGCTTGTGTTATCTTCTTTGCTTGATTGATCATCAAGTTATCATATTATGGATTTAATTTAGTTTTTTCTGCATTTAATTGAGTTCTCTTTCTTCCTTGGTTTAGTTGTTGTTCAATTAAGCCTTTCTTTCTTCACTTTTTATCTCTTATTTCTTAACTATAATTTAATTTTATTGTTTAATTCTACATTTTTTATATCATTATAGTTGTCTGATTAGAATTATTATCATGGTATCTAGACCTTAAATCAATCTTAGAATAGATTAGTGACCCGTGTAACTCATCCATTAGATCATCAACCAAAGGAATCAAAAATATATCTTTAATTGTCATCTTATTTAACTCTCTATAGTCATTACAATACCTCCAACTCCCATCTTTTTTCTTGACCAAAAAAACAAGGGAAGACAATGGGGAATGACTTGGTGAATAATAACATTTTTCAACATTTCACTGACTTATTTTTCTATTTTATTATTTTTTGAAATAGTTGTACTTGTAATGCCTGATACTAACTGGTGTTGCTTCAAGTTTCAATGAAATGGAATGGTCATGAGATCTCTTGGGAGGCAAGGATTTGGACTCTGCAAACACCCCTAGAAATTTCCTGAATACTGATTTGATCTCACCAAGTATTGCTTCTACTGACTCTACTGATATGGCTGACATAGTAAGATGGTATACCTAAAGCACCTCTCTTTTGTTCAACAATTGTTTAACACAGTAGTTCATAAGTTGTGTATGACCTTGCCTCAGGTATCCCCTTAAGTTCAACCCTTCTTCTTTTCAAACTCACTTGAACTTTATTCTCCACTAAATCAAATAGTACTGGATTATGCTTCCTCGTTTAGTCCACTTCCAAAACTAAATCACACCTTCTTCAATATCCAATAGCCTAAGATTATTATACCAGTCTAATACTTGTATATTTCATTTAAATTTTGGCAAGAGTGGTAACTCATCACATGCCTACCATCAGCAGTTGTTACCCTCATAAGTACATCAACTTGAATTATACAGCCCACTTAGTTTGCAGTTTCACTAGCTACAAAACTATGGGTGCTGCCATTTTCTACCAGTATGATAAGTTTTTTTTTGCCATAAAATCCCATGATTCTGATAGTTTTGGTATTTGTAGTACTTGACAAGTCATTGAGGTTAGTTGCTTCTACCATTTCTTATTGTAAGTCCTGTTGCAGTTGTTCAATTTCATTAAAATCCCCTTCTTGTATGTTTCTTCACGCTATAAAGTCTCAGTACATACAATCAGTGCATTCAATTATTTGGGCTTGCACTGGTGTCCTGAGAAATACTTATCACCATATTCGTAGCACTCCCCTCTAGACCTCCTAGTTTCAAATAATTTGTTACCAGTTTCAAAATTTTTGTCACATGAAAAATTAAATTGTGAAGTTCATTTAACTGCATTCATTTTACTCTTCATGTTAATGGTGTTTATTAACTTCTATAGATGTTTTGTCTTTTCCATAGCTTGGCTAAGGTCGAATGGATCATGCATCTTAACTGTATGTGTAATATCATCCTTAATCCCTTCAATGAAGAACCCTAGAAAAAATTATTCAGAAATAGTGGGGTGCTTAATCAACACACATGCCTTCAAGTCTTCAAACTTCTCCAGATATTCATTAACTGACTCTTTTTGCTCAATTTTCTTGAATTCTCCAAGTAAATTGAGATTGCTATTGTCTGATTCTCTGAACCTTTTGCAGATTTTCTCTACAAAGTCAAGCCACCTCATTGATCCCAACTCACATGATATGAGAAGTACCAAGATTCAGCTCATCCATTGAGGTAAAGAACCACCATCTCTAATTTCTGCTACTGATCAAACACCAGATTATAGTGAAAATATATTTCACACTTCCACAATCAAGATCAAAGGTCTCCTTCATCAAAATAAGGTAAATCCACCCTGGAAGCAAAGTGGTTCGTCTGATTCCTTCCTGTAGAGTTGTCCTGGAAATCTATCACTTGTGCTCTTTCATTCGAAGTTTCTCCATGTGGACCACCATCCATGGGAGTACTCCCAAGAATTCCATGATATCTAGATAATTCCTTATCCATGACAACATCCAATTTTCTACCTAGATCATCCATTTTCACATAATTAGACTCAAATTTTGTGTTCGTTTCTGCCATGTAACTTTGTAACTGACCCTCTATTTTTTTGATATTATCCTTTGTAGCCTTATCCTTAGCTTCTGTACTCCTCATTTTGTTGTCAGTCTCGAGCTCTCATACCAAGTTATAATGTACTAGTAAGGACTATATAGAAATGAAAGAATTTGTGAAATACATAAATTTTATTAATCAATAACTATGAACTGAATTACAATATTGACTACCTACTAAGCTCCTGAATTCACCTGTAATGGAGGAGAAGAGAAGTGTTAGGGAGAGAGAGAGAAGAGAGAGAATAAAGAGAAAGGGAGGTTGTAATAGAATTACCGAATTTTGTATACTTCTCGAATTGCTTTTCTGTGTATTTATTATTTTGGGCATTATTTGTAATTGGGCTTGCTCTCGTGATTGGGTTGGAAGACTTAGGTAATTTCGTGACTAATTCTGTTGTAATCCGATTACTAATCTCCACAATTATTTTCCAATGCTATTACACATGCCCTCGTCTACACCTCATGTTAACTGAACACGTGGCCCTCCAATATTAACCCTAGTCTCTAACATTCTTTATTTCACTTTCCTAATTCATAACACACATCTATTATATTTTACTCCCTCCGTTTCATTTTAGTTGATCCTCTTTTTAAAAATATTTATTTTAATTTAATTATCCCTTTGATAAAATCAAGAGAATTTTTAATATGTTCTTCCTATAATACCCTTAGCATTAAATGACTAAACAAGTTGTATATATTCAAATTTATATTTTCAAAGCATAATTAATAAGGCTAATTTAATAAAATAAATTTCTAATAAATATTTTTCTTAATGGATGTGTCAAGTCTATAGGACCAACTAAAATAAAACGGAGGAAGTACAACAATATATCTGTACAAAAAACTTACCTCCAACTACTATTAATAAGAGGCTGTGAAATAAAAAATAAAAAATCAAAAACAAAGAATAACCAAATAAAAATTTACCGAGAAGTCATATATGTCTAAGATGGTCAGATGCTGCAAAAAATAAAATAAAATAAAATAAAATTCAATTAGATTTAACTAGGGATGGCAATGGTACGGTGTGGTATGGGTGCGGTGCGGATTTTTATTAAACCCGCAAGTTTTAAAACCGCACCGCACCGCATCATATTTAAACCCGCATAAACTCGCCTCACATTCATATCCGCGGATAACTGCACCGCACCGCCCCATATTTTTATTTTTTCCCTTTTTTTTTGAAAAATTTATAACTCCATTGAAAATCATAATATTTTTAAATCTACAACTAGAAAATAATAATTAATTTCTATTATATCACTTTGCACTAAAAAATTGTCAAAAAGTATAACGTGTACAAGTAATGATCAAATATCATATTTTTATTCAAATGAATAGAGATGTTAAAAAAACTACTATAAAATTATTTATTTGTAGTGTTATGCATGTAGTTTTAAGTATCATAAAATTTAAGTAAAGAACACATATAATTTTCGGTATATTCACGAGAACAATACTAATTTTTAGTTTTTTTGTTAATTCAAACCCGCATATACCCGCAATCCACACCGCACCACACCATTTAAAAAAAAATTACTTTAACCCGCACCACACCCGCACCGCATAACTTAAAACCCACACCGCATCGCATAGCTTAAAACCCGCACCACCACCGCCCCATTACCATCCCTAAATTTAACCGACGCAAATATTGAAAAGCGTAAGTATTCCACCATGCATAAAGAGAGAATTTTACAATTCCATCGCAAAAGATATTCGTTGTTGAAGAGGTGGTCGCGGAAGAGATTCGTTGCTGAAGAGGTTGGCATTTTATAATTTAGGTCTTCCTATAATTTAGGCTATTTACCATATACAAATTCTACAAATTAGACTACTACTCATATATTAACTAATAATAATAATAATTTCCACTATATTAGGACACCCTAGTCCCTACATAATAAATATGAAAATCAATGTAAAAGCAAACTCGTACTACTATTTTTACCTCAGAACCAATATCAAATATGGATTGTTTTAATAAATAAAGTTTGTCTAATTAAATAAGAAGAGAATTTATATGAAGTAAATTTTTTAATTCTATTTATTTTAAATAAGAAGAATTTAATACATAAAATTTAGTCGATTTTGCAAAATTTTAATCGATTTTAAAACAAATATTAAAAATCCTTACATTTTATAATTAAATAAAATTTAATATTTATATTTTTTACCAAATTCAATAAGCTAAAGTGACAATTCAAAGTTGAGAAAGTCGAAAATTTTACCTCAAGATATTTATTAACTGTTAATTGGTTAAAACTCAAAAATATAAAAAGGACTCCTAAATCTAAAGTACCTCAAAGTGCTACAAAGTTAAACTGGATAAATTTCACGCAAATTTTACGCCCAAGGAATTCTAAATTTAAAAGATTTTGCACCTAAAATATTTAAGGAAAATTGAATTTTATCACCTTAAAAATTTAATAATAATTTAAGTAAAAAAGTGAAAAAACAATTTTATCTATTATACAGTGTTTTAATAAAGGATAAAAATTTTGAATCAATTTTCTAAGGTTTTCACACTTTTTATATAACTAGTTTAGGGCACTGCATTTCACGTGTATCAAGCGTAAATTAAGAATAAAAATGTATATAAAAAATAAATTATTATATGTAAAAATTAATGTAAAATTTTGAAGATAAAAAAAATGTGGTTAATTGAAGGAGAGTCTTAGAGTAACTGGTAAAGTTGTTGTCATGTGACTAGGAAGTCACAGGTTCAACCCTTGAAAATAACTTGCAGAAATGTAAGGTGAAACTGCGTAAAATAGATCCTTGTGATCGGACAGGTGAAACTGCGTACAATAGATCCTTGTGATCGGACCCTCCCCCGGACCTTACGCATAACGGAAGCTTAGTATACTGGGTTGTCCTTTTTAGAAAAAAAAAATATAGTTAATTAAAGATGAACATGATAGATCACCATCACACAAATAATTAAGGAGCAAAATATATTCTCTTACTATATATTTTAGGATTCTTAATTATTAATTCTTCTAATATCTCTTACCATATTCTTTTTTCATATGTTTTAGGCCCCTTGATTTTAAATATTTTGAAGGTAGTTAAATAATAATTTGAGAAATACATAGTAATTGACGATTTATTTATGGGGAAAGGACAGAAGTGACACTTCAAATTAAACTATTTCCTTGAAAATAGTCATGGAATTTAAATTCCACTTTCTAGCCATTTTAATTTACTGACTGGTTTTATACCTTTTTACACAACTTTTATACTGGTTTTATACAAATCTTATACATAAATATTTTATACGAAAATTATACAGTTTTGATACATAATTTATATAATAACTATACATTTGCACTTCATATTAAACTATTTCCTTGAAAATGGCCATGGAATTTAAATTTCACTTTCTAGCCATTTTAATTTACTGACTGATTTTATACCGTTTTTACACAACTTTTATACAGGTTTTATACAAATCTTATACATAAATATTCTATACAGAAATTATACATTTTTGATACATAATTTATATAATAACTGTACTTTTGTTTACACGTTTTATACAATAATTATATAATTTGTATACACTTTCTATATATTGTACATATACACATTTGATAGAACTATACAATTTCTATACATATATCTTATATAGATTCATATTCTATTTAATAATTATATCGTTTTTATATAATTTAATTATTATTTCTAAAGAATAAAAAAAAAGCAGAATATTTGATCAATTTAAAAATTTATAGTAAAAAAAGATTGAAATATTTTTAAAAGGGTCGAATTGCCCAAGTTGAATATTGTATCAGTATTGTATATAGACTGTATCAGCATCGTATATGAACTGTATATGAACTACGTGGATCAAAATGACCCAAATTGAGAAAGATTAGGAAATGGCCATAAAATGGCATTTATTTAGCCGACTGAACATTATTTGTTCAAATACCAAACTTGAGCTATAATTAAGCTATTATTTTTTAAAAAGATCATAGAGTGTCATTTTCCCTTTATTTATTCCAAAGTCTTTTAGAGAATGGCAAAGGTTAAAATCACATTCTAAAGGCCTTAGTCTTGGTAGTAAGGCCCTATACAAGCCCGACTTAGAATATTAGGACAACAACGACAAAAAAGAAATGGAATAACTATCAATCAATAGGTTCCTACCAACATTCAAAAATAGGAACTAGGAATCAAAATATGTCCTACAATTAAAAAAAAAATCAAAGTATGTCATATAAAAAAAAAATACTAAAATAGACTTTGTGCACTTAATAAGTGCACAATATCTTTAAATTTGTAACGGCAATCGTCTGACGGCGTCAAAAAAGTGAGAATTCACATTGTGCACTTAATAAGCGCACAATCTATTTTTTTATGGATTGTGCACTTAATAAGCGCACAATCCATTTTTTTGTGGATTGTGCACTTAATAAGTGCACAATCCATTTTTAATAAATTGTGCACTTATTAAGTGCACAATCCATTTTTTAATGAATTGTGCACTTAATAAGTGCACAATTCAAAAAAAAAATGGATTGTGCTTCATTACCCCTATTAAGATATAAATGTTATTTTTGGAAGATATAAGCTTAGGAAATTTATTAGAATTTCGAGAAGAAAAAAGAAAGATTATAAGGATAACTAATTTTATCTTTAAAAAAAAATACTTTTTGGATCTACTCTAATCTATTCACAATAGGTTAGTCCTTGAATTTTCGCCACTTACATTATTGTTACGTTGTTTTATTACGAAAAAATAGGTTTGACTTGTCTATACTTTATCTAAGATGACCAGAGTTTGTTTTAATGATAATGATAATGACTTTTTGGTGAACTCAGAGTGTGTTTAGAAAAATATTTTTCAGAATAATATGTAAGTTTTTTATTAAAAGAAAAAAATGAATTTGATCTCCTAATGTTTGTTGTGATTCTTTAATTAATCCAAACTGGACGTTAAGTGCAATTTCATTATAAAACTTGAACCAAAAAATTAAACCAGATAAAACAAAATAGAATAAAATAAGTGCACAATGTGAATTAATAAGTGCACTTATTAAGTGCACAATCCATTTTTAATGAACTATGCACTTAATAAGTGCACAATTTAAAAAAAAATAGATTGTGCACTTAATAAGTGCACAATGTTAATTAATAAGTGCACTTATTCCACAAAAAAATGGATCATAAAAAAATGGATTGTGCACTTATTAAGTGCACAATGTGAATTCTCACTTTTTTTACGCCGTCAAACGGCTGCCGTTACAAATTTAAAGGCATTGTGCACTTATTAAGTGCACAAAACCTATTTTGGTGTTTTTTTTTTTATATGGCATACTTTGATTTTTTTTTTAGTTGTAGGGTATATTTTGATTCCGGGTTCCAAAAATAGACATCTAATTATTTTCATTTATTTATTTCATTAAGATTCTTTTCATATATTTTGAAGTCATTTCTCCTAATATAAGTGAAACTCTCAATATTTTACGTACACCACTTATCATATATTTCTTCTATATTTTAGGAACCCTTAATTTTTAATTAATAATTTTAAAATAATAATAAATGATGATTTGATCTATTATTTATTATCTTGATTTTCTCAAAAAATAATAATTTAAAAATCTATTACTCTTTGTAGCTTATACGTGGATCAATAATGCATGATTTATTATAGCACTTGATTAAAAAGTTAAAAGATCGTTCAATTTTACTTGAGTATACTTGAATAAGTACGCCGGACATACTTCATGCTAGTTATTATAAAATTTATCAATAACTAAACTTCTTTACCCACATTACTCATTTATAAAAAAAAGTTAAAAATTATTTGAAACTTTCACATTTTATTAACAAAAAACTAAACTCTTAAATCTAAAAGTATGAATTACATTATATCTCTCCTCAATCCTCATGCATGCATTTTATACACTTGAACTTATCTCGTAAAAATTTCAAAGAAATCACTGAAAGAAAAAGAAAATCTAATAGTAAGTAAATTTTAGTTATCTTTTAAATTTTAAATAAAAAAAATAATACAATCAAACGCATACTATTGTATTATTGAAAAATTTACATTTTTTAAATAAGAAAAAAAATTAGTTATAACTTTAATTAATTTAAAAATACCACGTAAAAGATTCAAAATGATAAATTGATGATATTTACCATACATGAACAAATAAAAATCATTAGTCATTGTCAGGGGCGGACTCACATGTATCGATTGGGGTGCACATGCACCCATTAATGTCGAAAAAAATTGTGTATATATATGTGTATATACCTTGAGAAATTGGGATATAGTTATTTATACAACACCTTATTTTTTATTTTCAATACTTCAAATTTAAAGGCTTATTACTAAATTGTTGGAATGGGGATTTGAACTCGCGACCAGTCCATAAGGGGAACCCTCCTTAACCATTGAGTTATCACAACTAATTGTTTATAAATGTTAAAAGTATACTTCATATTATATGAAAGTAAAGTTATTAGCTTAAAATTCTTATTTATTCTATATATTTATTTTTTCAGTATTGTTCATGTCTTAAGCGACCAATTGAATATGATAATATTCCTCAATCGACACCGAAATTGTTTTTAATGTCTTAAGTTTATATTGGTGCTCCACAATATTATCAAAAGCAATACACGTAAAAAAGTTTCAAGGTTTATTGTGTTTAAGCACAAAGTACAAATAAAGCGTGAGATTTAACGAAAAAAGGCATAAAGGTAGAAAAGATATAACTATATGTCTAGTCTAAGATTAATAATATAAGCATGAATGACAAATATATGAACAAAAAAATTATTATTTTTTTATAAAGTGAAATATCAATTGTTTAGTGTCCATCTCCTCAGAAAGCCTCATTGACAAGGAAAAGTATGTATCAGAAATTAGAACCTAAGCTGCACATTAAGCGAGGCGAGCGCTCAACACATTTTGAGTCTTACTTCGAGATTTATGCGCATCTTTGACAACACTAATATATTCACAGATTTTAAATCCTGGGTTCGCATCTGGTCATTGCCATTGATGCAAAAGCTGGCAAACTATTATCATATACATGTAAAGAATGGATGCAACTCACCTCCAGTGTCTCATCTATCCAATGAGTTCAGTGCACCTTTAATTTGTGACATGTGTTCAATTTAAAATCTAATGGTTAATATTTAGTTAACTAAAATAACCCTCAAACCATGATTAAGTCCCCCTACTTAACTATCCGCTTCATCATTTTCATTTTGATTGCATCAAGTTAGGGTTTAATATTATTGCTTCTTCTGAAGACTTGTAGCCTCTTTTGTCAAGTTCTTGGGAGCCCAAAATATTATTTTTTTCTTTCGAAATGTGCTTATTTTATACATACAAAAAAAGAAGTGAGATTTGTTGATAAATATTTTGGAAAAAATAAGTATTTTTTGGGAGTAGAAGAAGTTGTTCTTCGTAAGTTTTAAAAAAATTATCATCCCCCAAATATTTTAAAAAAAAATACACTTAGAAGCACTTTTAAAAAGATTTATCAAACACTAATTATCACTCAAAAAAACTTTTAAGAAAATACTTTTTAAAATAAGTTAATTATAAAATTAATTTGACCAAACAAGCTATTACTAAACTTAAAATCATGCTAATTACCAATAGTTTAATTACTATTTCTTAGGCTTTGTTGCTTCAATTTATAGGTCTTGTTATAGTCTCTTTCCAAAAAGAAAAGACAGATCGAAATGGTGCTCAAACACTGCACAAAAAATCATTTTTAATTTTTTAAAGGCAATTTTTAGTGGCAGATACATTTTAACACTCATTGTAAAATTTGAGCTTAGGGGGGCTTAATCATAGTTTGAAATTCTAGTAACAATTACATTTTAATATTCGTTATAAAATTTTATCTTTATTCAAAGCTCAAATTCAAAATCACCTCAAATTTCTCCAAAATTTTATGGTCTAATATGCTTTTCAAAATTCAATTCCAAAAAAGGCAGAAAGAGAAGATATAAAGTAACCATTAAAGTTCCCTTGAATTTTCAAAAAGATAATTATTGTGAATGTCTGTGACCCCTTTTTACTTATTTACAATAGTATAAATATCACCTTTTGTAGCCACCACCACTTTTAAGAAATTTAGTGCATTTTTATTTTTATCTTCTTGACTTAAGATGTTTTATTAATTTATATTCTAGATTAGATATTATCGTAATTAAATTATCTAGTGTTTTAGGATCCTCGTTAGTAATATGTAACCTTTTGTATTCTAGGTATAAATTATATAGTTGAGTTTCTATTTCTTTTAATGATTTATTCTTTTCGTAAGATGTATTCATTAATTTGTTTAGTTTATTATTTTATCCTATTGAAATTTTAGCAATTTATGTGTAGTATTTTATTCTAACTTTGTTATATTCAATGCGTAGATTTATATTTTTTATTTGACTAATTAGTATTTGTTGTTCATGTATAACTAATTTTCCATCTGCATTAAATAATTTTTCGTACGTATTAAATAAATTATTACTTGTATCTTCCTTTTCTAAGGTTAATTTTATTTTAAGTAATTTTTCTTCTAGTTGTCTTTTCTCTATTTCAAGTTGATTTCTGTAATTAACTTCTTCATATATCCAATTTTGTCTTTCTCTAATTTTCTTTATATATTCTAACATCTTTTAATCTGAATAATATCCATCTGGATAATTATCTAGGTATAACTGTGTTATCCAATTCATAATTTCAATTTCATAGTCTAATACTTTTTCTAATATTATTCTCTTAATATCTATAATTTCTATATCTCTAAGTATATATCAGATTAAGACTTTAAGATTATCTATCATTTAAAATTGACTAAATATTTTATTATAATATTTTGTAGTTGTTTGTTTTAGGCTTAGTAGTTCTTGTATATTTTTATTAAGAAATTCTATGTAATTTAGCATGGTAAGTATTTATAAGAGTAGTTAGGTAGGTATGGTATATAATTTACTCTAGTCATGTAATATTTACCAAATGCTTTTTCTAATATGATTTTTCTTATATCTACTACTTTTATATCTTTAAGTGCATACAAAATAAGTATTTTAAATTTATCTACCATCACATCAGATAAATAATTATTCATTTTCATAAAATTGCTTTTTTCAAAATATTCCCTTCAACCACGTACATAACAAAATATAGTCATCTTAGATTACTATATACTAGATTATTCTTAAATAACATGTTCTTCGGTCACTATTAGCATGGTAATCTGGATATTTTCCCTTAAACAGCGTCTCTACTCTGGTTACTCCCCACCACGGCTTTTTGCCTTATTGTATTTGGAATAAATGGTTTATCAAATAGTTTGTTTAGGTTCATATTTGTATTTCTCCTAACTCCTTTGCTTGTACCTGCAGAAGTAGATTGATAAATGTTATGGGTTTTATGGAGTATCCCAACGTCTCCTTCTAGCTCTGGAATTTTAATGTCTTCCGATCGACATAGCTCTGCACACTGCTGAGTTAGCTGATTTGTAGCTATAGACTTCAGTTTATCTTCATTAGTCCTTAGCTTTTCTATCTCATTACCCATACTGTCCACTTTAATTGAAAGCGTAGTTAGGGTGTTGAGTATTTTTTCTAGAGTATCTTCTTCTATTATATCAGTCTGTGTAGCTTTGTCTTGATATGTAATCTGCAATAACATTTTTGTTAGTACTGATCACTTCTATTATAAATGTGAAATTTAATATATTTAAAACTAGTCTCCGAATCTCTTTCGTTGTAACTGAATTACGTATTTATTATCTAGTTAAATTATCGTACCTAATCCGCACCCCCCTACAAATGGTATTAGAGCCCAGTAATTTAAAAAGTACAGAAGTGAGATACAAGTTAGTTAGAGTTATTAGCATACATGTTTAAATTTATGAATTTAGATTGGATTTACTTGACAGTAATTAATATTGATTAATTATGAGAAGACCATTTAAAAACAGAGAAGCTTTTAGAAAAATTAAAGAATCTTTAATTAGTAATTATTCAGAATATATAAGTCTAAATAAAACAAAAGAAAACCCACAAAGACTAGCCTATCTAATTACCTTAGTATCTAGTATTGAAGCAAAATTAATAATCCATTTAAAATCTAGGAGAATGAGACACATACCACCTAATTATGATAAAATCAGATTTAGGTATCCGCCAAAATACTATAAATACGATTTAAATGAATAAAATACAAAAATACAAAGAACTAAGACAAACTATTTTTGAAAAACGTAAAGAATTAAAAATAAGAATAGAAAGATTAAGTTATAATATATTTGCCGGAGTTAGTAAAAACTCAATAAATGCACAAAAAGATGAAATATCAAATTTAGAATCACAAATAGATAGTTTAGAATATATATATCAACACGAACTATTTACAATTAAATGAACAAAGAAGAATTTATAATAGACGAAAATATATATGAAAATCACGAAGGACTAAAAATAAGAATAATATTTTCTAATCTAGGAAGAAGATATAAGAAAATAGGTGAACATTTATATTTAATGTTAGAAAAAGAAGAATTAAAATTAGAAGATAAATTGACAGCTATGGTAAGAATAGAAAGGGAAAACGAAGAAATAGATAGAAAAAAGGAAATAGAAAAAATAAAACAACAAACTACAGAAGAAATACGAAAAATAGAATAAACTAAAAATAGTAGGATTGCTGAATTAGAAAAAGAATTGCAAATGTTAAAAGATCTGTATGAAAAAAGACAGAAAGAAAAAGAAGAAAAAGATAAAGAACAAAAATTATTAAACGAGATAAATCAATTTAAAGAAAAATTAGAAATAGACAATAAAGAAATAAAAGACAAGGAATTGGAAATAAATAATATAGATGTTGAAGAAATAGATAATTATGATTCAGAAGATGGTGAAACATATACAGAAATATTAACAAATACAAAAAATTTAGAAATCAATGAAAAACAAGAAGTAATTAATGAAGAAAATTTAGAAAACATCAACACAGAAATAAATACTCTTGATAAAAAAAAGATCAAAATATAATACCTAGTACATCAGAAATAAGAAAACCTACATATTATAAGAATAAGTTTAAAAGATATAATTTAAAGAATGAATATGACAAATGGACACCCAAACAAATAGTTAATAAAAATTACAACTTTTTAGACTTAGATTATGTAATAGATACAGAAAAAACAATACAATTATGGATAGGATATATGACAAAATAATTATTAGATAATAATATAAGTGTAATAGATGCACCAGAATATATAGAAAGAACACTAATAGGAACAGTGAAACTATGGTTTTTAAATCTAACTGAAAATAGTAAAAGAATATTAAGAACCGACAAACCCACAGAAGGAACATCGTCAACAAAATTAACACCTATAGAATTATTAAAAAAATATGAAAAAGCTATAAAAGACGAATTTAGTAGCATGACAACAAAAGAAGAAGAACAAAATGAAGAGAAAGATATAAATAGGAATTTAATGTTAAAATTAGCAATATGTAATATGTGTTATATAGATGAATATACTTGCGCATTTAAAGAATATTATTATAAAGGAGCATATAATATAGAAGAAAGTAAAGAAATAAGAAAATTATATTTTAATAAATTACCTGAACCATTTAGTTCAAAAATAATAAAAAGTTGGGATGAAACAAAAACAGTAGATACTCTAGGAGCAAGAATAAATTTTTTACAACAATGGTATAGAAACCTATGTGACAAATACAGAGAAGAAATAAAAATGGAAAAAACATTAATAAGAAATTTAGCATGTTGCAAAGATAAAATAACACCTCAATTTGGATGCGAAGATAGATATTATAAAAAAAGAAAAAGACATAAGAAATATAAGAAATACAAAAAATCAAAATATAAGTATAAGAAACCAAGAAAAAGATATTATGTAAAAAATTATAAACATAAAAGACCATATAGGAAAAAGAAATCTATAAAGGAATGTACCTGTTATAATTGCGGAAAAATAGGACATTTAGCTAGAGATTGTAAATTACCTAAAAACCCCAAAAAATAAACAAATATCAGAAATAAAAATAAAAAATATAGAATATATGCAGATAGATTACATAGATTACGAATTAGAAAGTGAAGACAATATATATAAAATTTCAGAGAATGAAACAGATAACGAAATAGATAGTGAATTAGACGAATTAAATGAATGAAGAAGATATAAAAATATTAACAAAAGAAGAATATTTAAATGACGAAGGAACAAATCAAAAAATAATATTTGATGAAATAAAAGGAAAAGAGTTAGACTTAAGTGTAGAAAAAATATTTAAAATACCAACAATAAAAAATATATTTACTAGAAAAAAGGAAGAATATTATGTAGTAAGTCAAAAAGAGCATGTAATAGACTGTAGATATGCAAAAGGTAAAGCTAGTATACCACTAGTAACAAAAAGAATAATTAATAAAGAGATAAACGATATAAAAAGTAGAGACCCAATAAAATATGTACACCTTGGAGGTACAGAAATATTAATAAAAGCATGTTTTAGAGAAGGAATAGATACACCAATAGAATTATATTTAGCAGATGATAGAATTATAAAACCTATAAAAAAAGTATAATAACTGCCATAAAAGGAAATTTAATATACCAAAAATTTAAATTTATAATAAGTGCGAATTATTCAGTAGCAGTAACGGATAAAAATATAGACAAATCATTAGTATTATATTGAAAAATATCAGGAATAGAATTAACACCAGGAAGTAAAATATTTACAGCAAGATGCAAAAATTTATATGTATTAACAACAAAACAAAAAATAACAGGAAAAAATAAAATTAATAAAATACAAATAGAAAGCCCTTTTGAACAATTCGTAAAAACAATTGATAATAATGATTATAGTTACAGAAATATAGACATAGAAGAAGATCTAGAAATAATAAATGATAGAATAAGTACAACAAAAAGAACAGCTTATGATAAACCGGAATCATCAAGCTCATCAAAAAGAACAAGTTATGAAACAAGTTCAATGGATAATTCAAACCAATATTACATAACAGGAAAGGTAAATGAAAAAGAATATTTAATACTCTTAAATACAGGACAAGAAGAAAATTATATAGCAAAATATCTAGTAAAAAATGAGAAAATAAAAACTGACAATAATATATGCCTAGATCTACCAAGAAGTTTAATAAATACTAAAAATATAGCAGAAAAAATAATAATAATAGGAATAAGAAAAATAAAAATAGAATTTGAAGTAAAAGAAGAAATGCAAAAAACAGACATAATATTAGGAATAAAATGGTTAGAACAAGTAAAACCATATAATATAGAACATACACAATTAACTATAACATATAACAGAGAAAAATTATTCTTAAGAAGAGCTTTAACATAAAATGAAAATATATGTATTAATGAAGATAGTAGTAGAAGGATATTACAGTAGATATTATATGCCTATGATAGACACAGGAGCAGAAGCTAATTTATGTAGATATAATTGTTTACCAGAAAGTAAATGAGATAAATTTAAAACGCCAATAATAGTTAAAGGATTTAATAACGAAGGAAGCTTAATTACTTACAAAGCTAAGAATGTAAAAACACAAGTATGGGATAAAATATTAACAATAGAAGAAATTTATAATTATGAACTAACATCAAAAGATATACTTTTAGGAATGCCGTTTCTAGATAAATTATACCCACATACAATAACTAGAACAGATTGGTGGTTTACAACACCATGTAAACAGAAAGTAAGAGCAAAAAGAGTTAATAATAAAATAAGAAAGAAAACTGATTGGATAAAAGGAAGTGAAAAAATTACACAAACGTTAGAAAATATAAAAAATACTGAAGATACAATAGAACTAGTCGTATTTTCGATAAATAAAACAGAAATAACTATATTTTCAATAAATAAGATAGAAATAATTAAAAGAAAATTAGAACAATTATATAGTGAAGATCCATTAAAAGGATGAGAAAAAACATAAAACCATTATAAAAATTGAATTAATAGACAAAAATAGCATAATAACCCAGAAACCATTAACATATAATTTTGATGATTTAAAAGAATTTAAAATGCATATAGAAGAATTATTAGAAAAACAATATATACAAAAAAGTAATTGTAAACATAATAGCCCAGCATTTATAGTAAATAAACATAGTGAACAAAAAAGAGGAAAAAGTAGAATGGTTATTGATTATAGAAATTTAAATGCAAAAACAATGACTTATAATTACCCAATACCAAATAAAATATTAAAAATAAGACAAATACAAGGATATAATTATTTTAGTAAATTTGATTGCAGATCTGGATTTTACCATCTAAAGTTAGAAGAAGAATCTAAGGAATTAACCGCATTTACGGTACCACAAGGATTTTATGAATGAAATGTAGTACCATTTGGATATAAAAATGCACCAGGTAGATATCAACATTTTATGGATAGTTATTTTAAACAACTACCTAATTGTATAGTATATATAGACGATATACTATTATATACAAAGACCAAAGAAGAACATTTAAAATTAATGGAATAATTTACGGATATAATAGAAAAATCGGAAATAAGTTTAAGTAAAAAGAAAACTGAAATTATGAAAAATCAGATAGAATTTTTAGGAATACAAATAGATAAAAGTGGAGTAAAAATGCAACAACATATAGTACAAGAAATAATAAATTCGAAAGAAGAATTAGATACGAAAAAGAAATTACAATCATTTTTAGGATTAGTAAACCAAGTAAGAGAATATATTCCAAAATTAGCAGAAAACTTAAAACCAATACAGAAAAAATTAAAAAAGGATGTAGAATATAATTATAACGAAGAAGATAAAAAACAAGTTCAAAAAATAAAATTACTTTGTAAAGAATTACCAAAATTATAATTTCCAGATGAAAATAGAAAATTCATATATATAGTAGAAGCAGATGCTAGTGAATATAGTTACGGAGGAGTACTTAAATATAGATATGAAACAGAAAAAATAGAACACCATTGTAGATACTACTCAGGTATGTTCAACGAGACAGAAATAAAATGGGAAATAAATAGGAAAGAATTATGTTCATTATATAAATGTTTGTTAGCGTTTGAGCCATATATTGTATATAACAAATTTATTGTGCGAACAGATAATACACAAGTACGCTGGTGGCTAACAAAGAAAATACAAAATTCAGTTACAACGAAAGAGATTCGGAGACTAGTTTTAAATATATTAAATTTCACATTTATAATAGAAGTGATCAGTACTAACAAAAATGTTATTGTAGATTACATATCAAGACAAAGCTACACAAACTGATATAATAGAAGAAGATACTCTAGAAAAAATACTCAACACCCTAACTACGCTTTCAATGAAAGTGGACAGTATGGGTAATGAGATAGAAAAGCTAAAGACTAATGAAGATAAACTGAAGTCTATAGCTACAAATCAGCTAACTCAGCAGTGTGCAGAGCTATGTCGATCGGAAGACATTAAAATTCCAGAGTTAGAAGGAGACGTTGGGATACTCCATAAAACCCATAACATTTATCAATCTACTTCTGCAGGTACAAACAAAGGAGTTAGGAGAAATACAAATATGAACCTAAACAAACTATTTGATAAACCATTTATTCCTAATACACCAAAAGATCCTATGTTTATACCCCCACAAATTACCACATACCGAGAAAGTCTAAACTAAGACAAAAAGACCTACAACTATACAACCCGAACATACATAGAAAATATTTACAAAATATAAACTTCCTTAAATACCAACCCCAGAGCTATAAACATCCAAGAACCACATACAAATTACATAACCCAGAAGCTAACCGGATACAATAAGCTAATTGCTTTGCCCAAGACCAAACCAGGTCTAGTTAAAACATGTTACGAATATGGACTACTTAGCACCATATATACCCAAGACGGAAATGAAATATCCACTATACCAGAAATATATGATTCATTTAACATTTTTAAAAGAATAACCAAAGGTAACCTATTTTTTATAAATTTTTATACGGCACCAGCAGAGATATTGTATGATGAAGTTAAATCACCTATACAAGTTGTAAAAATAGGAATGACCCGAGATATGATTATACCAGAAGATATTACTCAACAACCAGAAATACCTAGAATTGAGATACCAATTTTTTATGCAAATAAGAGAATTATTGGACTATCTACGATTCTTCAAGAATTAGCAAATAATTATCGCAACAGAAATCCTATATGGAGTTATTATTCAAGAGGTAATGTAATAATATACTCGAATTCAAAGGAGCTACGAGAAGCAGATATGGAAGACGTAAGGCAATGGATCTTGACCTTACTCAATCCAGAGAAAAAACTTATCGCTAGAGTCATTAAAGAAAAATTTATTTCGGAAGAACTATTAACCAGATATTGCAAGTTAATTGGACATAAATATCCAGACCATCAATGTTCAAAATGTAATGGAGAAGATAATATTGTACCAGAAGTTCAACTTGAATAAGAAGGACATAAAAGCGACAGTTGGAAGATGAGATAAAGAGCAATAATGGAGATATAGCAGATACGACAAAATCAACGGAGACAAGATATTTATTGTACAGATTTTCTTTACGTAAAAGTCTTTAAATTATTGTAAGTTACTATTTTTACACAAACTTTTTTAGATTCTTATGTAGACTTTTTAGGATCATTTAAGGCTACATAGACTTTTTAGGTAGCCTAGGTGATAGCCTTTAGGACTTTTAAGCTTTTTTGTTTTTTAGCTTTTGTAAAACGTGTAGGATTGTAAAATTTGTAAAGTTCTTTCTTTCATTCTATAAATAAAGAGAACTGAAGGCATTGCAAGGCAAGCCTTCATGCGTTGAAGCAAATACTCTCTCAAGTCCACAACAAATATTTTGTTTAGTTAATTAAAAAACAGATTTATTTTAATGGAAAAATCTATGGAGGAACAAAGCTCAGAAATATCAAACCTACCCGAACAGGTATATTTATTTATGATTATGAATAGCTAAATTCATAATTCCCAACAATCATGGTATGATAAAATAGATTCATGTTAGTTATTTTATAGTAGAATTATTCGAAGAATAATATGTTAAGAAGTTTATTAGCAAAGTGGAAAAGGAGAAAAATCTCTAAGAACTATGCCATCCTAAAGGTGAAACCAATAAGGCAAGAAGCCGTGGTGGGGAGTAACCAGAGTAGAGGCGCTGTTTAAGGGAAAATATCCAGATTACCATGCTAATAGTGACCGAAGAACATGTTATTTAAGAATAATCTAGTATATAGTAATCTAAGATGACTATATTTTATTATGTACGTGGTTGAAGGGAATATTTTGAAAAAAAACAATTTTATGAAAATGAATAATTATTTATCTGATGTGATGGTAGATAAATTTAAAATACTTATTTTGTATGCACTTAAAGATATAAAAGTAGTAGATATAAGAAAAATCATATTAGAAAAAGCATTTGGTAAATATTACATGACTAGAGTAAATTATATACCATACCTACCTAACTACTCTTATAAATACTTACCATGCTAAATTACATAGAATTTCTTAATAAAAATATACAAGAACTACTAAGCCTAAAACAAACAACTACAAAATATTATAATAAAATATTTAGTCAATTTTAAATGATAGATAATCTTAAAGTCTTAATCTTATATATACTTAGAGATATTAAGAGAATAATATTAGAAAAAGTATTAGACTATGAAATTGAAATTATGAATTGGATAACACAGTTATACCTAGATAATTATCCAGATGGATATTATTCAGATTAAAAGATGTTAGAATATATAAAGAAAATTAGAGAAAGGCAAAATTGGATATATGAAGAAGTTAATTACAGAAATCAACTTGAAATAGAGAAAAGACAACTAGAAGAAAAATTACTTAAAATAAAATTAACCTTAGAAAAAGAAGATACAAGTAATAATTTATTTAATACGTACGAAAAATTATTTAATGCAGATGGAAAATTAGTTATACATGAACAACAAATACTAATTAGTCAAATAAAAAATATAAATCTACGCATTGAATATAACAAAGTTAGAATAAAATACTACACATAAATTGCTAAAATTTCAATAGGATAAAATAATAAACTAAACAAATTAATGAATACATCTTACGAAAAGAATAAATCATTAAAAAAAATAGAAACCCAACTATATAATTTATACCTAGAATACAAAAGGTTACATATTACTAACGAGGATCCTAAAACACTAGATAATTTAATTACGATAATATCTAATCTAGAATATGAATTAATAAAACATCTTAAGTCAAGAAGATAAAAATGAAAATTATTCCAATCAATAAAAATAAATACCTACGTATTTATTATCTAGTTAAATTATCGTACCTAATCCGCACCCCCCTACAAATGGTCCTTTTATGTGTTTATTCAATATTTTCGTTTATCTCTTTTATTTTTCTTTGCTTTCTTTTTCCTTTTTTATATACTGTTTTCATTTTATATTTTTGATTTTCTTACTACTTTTTTTTATTCTTTTTTCCTTCTTCTCCAACAATAAACCTTGTAAACACAATCTTCATAAAAAATAAGATCAAGCTATCATTAAATTAAAATCATTTGAAACCATCATCAAATCCATTGAAAATCAAATTAAAATATGAAAATTTAGCTCGCCACCAATTAAAAATCAAGAATTTATAATAATTCACACTAAATCCACAAAATGTGAAAATTGAAGAACAGAAACAGAACAAGAAAGTAAATATCACCATTGATCAAGCTACTAAATTCGAATATTAATATATTTTTACTATTTCAACTTTTCTTTTGAAAAAAATAAAGAGGAGTTATGGTGAAAAGCCACAAACTCATTTCATATATGAACAACGATTTGTGGAAATGGTTGTGTCCGTGAATACGAAAAGAAAGAAAGAAAGTAAAGAGAGTAAAAAGGAAAAAAGGTGAAGGTGGTTGAAGAAGAAACAAGAAAGAGAAATAAAAAATAAACACACACACAAAAAAAAGAAATGGAGAAAGAGAAAAAGAAAAATGAAGGAAAAGATTTAATAAAATAAAAAGGTACTCCGTTCATCCCAAATTATGTGTCGTCATTTGACCGAATACGATATTTAAAAAATAAGTATTGACTTTGTTAAAGTTACAAAATTACTCTTCTTAAAGAAAGGAGTAATAATATTTAAAATCAAGTGAGATCACTTTTAATTGAAAAACAAATAAAAAAAGAGTAATGGTATTTAAAATCAAGTGGGACCACTAAGGGTAAAATTGTAATTGTGTCTTTAAAAACTTACCAAATAAGAAAAAACAATATTTTTTTTGGAACGGACCAAAAAGAAAATGACAACACATAATTTGTGGCAGAGGGAGTCGTATTTTGGGCTCTTCACGCGCTTCAAACAAGTATAAAACACACAAGGTCTATGTAAGCTCAAAATGTGGTATTTATACTTTTTAAAATAAGTAAAATGAGATTATTGAATACCCGCAAATTTTAAGTGTCTTTTTATAAATTCGGGACAATTCTAATAATTATTTTATGTCTTTTCTCATAAACAGATAATATTCATGGCCAAATCAAAGAACTTTATGTTCAACTTTAAATCGAAATCAATATCTTTGCACGTTTTTTCTATTGGCTGGCCGATATCTACGCTAATTAACTTTGGAATCGTGATGGAGAATTTCATATTGAGAATAAAATGATCCCTAATAAACGTAATGCTATATCTAGGACCCTATCTTAAATCTCAGATTAAAAATTAAAAAAATATTTACCACATTATTATCGTTCTTTTGGTTCTCTTTGCTCTTCAATTTCAATCTTTTGTCTCATATCACTTCTTTTGGTTCTTTTGTCTCTTCAATTTTAATCCCTGTGGTGTTCATATTTTACCTTATAATTGGCAATAAGCAGTTCTGCTTGGATTTTTCTAGTTTAATGTATGTGTTTTGCACGTGTTTTACGTCAATATAAAAAATTATATTAAAAAAATAAAATATATAATATTGCAATTAAAATTACGATATATGCAACATTATATCCATTTAAGTGGCAGAAATATGTGTTCATCAAATCGTAGTATATATGACTAAAGAGGAATGAAAATTTCTTTCCGTGCGTAAACATGGAATCTAATTAAAGGCTATTCGAGAGGCGAATGTACATTGTAAATAGTTTAACTATATATGCTCTTTGTATATATAATAACTAGTCTAGGGCACGTGCGTTGCACGTGTACCAAGCATTTTCGATTAGAATTTGAATAAATTTAAATTGACGCAAATCCTAATATTTTTGCTATTTTATAGATTTCGTTTTATTGTTTCTTATTAATTGTTAGGTCAAAGCAATCCGAAAATACGTTTAAGAAAAATTTAGTGTTTTGAACAAATCATAATGCATTTTGAATTGGAACAAACCTAAATTGATCGAATCCTACTTTTCGTTTAATGTTTTATTTTTCTTTGAGAAATTGTTATCTAAATTCAACTCTAAAACACGTTTAAGATAAAAATAGTGTTTTGAATGGATCAAGTCGTCTATACATCGATCTAACAACACAATAGGCTTAACAATATTCACATGAATTGTGCTAATTCAATGAGTCCAAGGTATTGACGTACTCATAATGTACGACTGAACTAAAATTATGAGCACGATGTTGGGTTGAAACAACACGACAAATAAAGTAACATTGAATGATGATGACAAATAGAAGTTATAAAAAAAATAGTGATCCCTCCGTCCGATAATTAGTTGTTCATTTTACTATAAATAATTGTCCCACATTACTTATACACTTACCGATTAAGAAAGAATTAATTTATTTTTTATTTACTTTCAGTTTCTTTCTTTACGGTGTAAATAAGTTTGTAAAGTTCAAATAAAAATTTATTAACAACAAAATTAGTAAAAATACCCTTAATTAAAGTTATTTGGATTTTGTGACTAATTTCAGTGAGAACAATTTTTTTAGTGCTTTTTAAATTTCTAAATATTTCAAAAGAAATTTAGGCAAAACGTGGTTTTCAAATTTAAACTTGACAGAAAATATTAAAAAATTTCATGGCGAAATACTCTGTTATTATTTCATTTCATGATATATTTTTTTTTAAAAAATTAATAAACAATTAAGGTACGTTCGATGCACGTGAATAATGCGTTTATTGATAAAATTGTATAAGAAAACAGGAACATTTGACGTTGCATTAAATGGAATGTTCATTAAAACATATATCTATATTTGTTAATGTATAATGGGGAAGGGACAAATATACCTTTGTACTATCAAAAATAAGTCAAAGATACCCTTGTTTATTTAGACCCTCTCATAACCTAATACATGGTAGGCAAAACAATACAGGGCACGCCTCAAAAGTTTAGAAAATTTATGAGGCCTTGTAATGCTTAAATTTAAGGGTATTTGATCATTAAATTATGCGTATTTGAAAAAAATAAATTATTAACAAAGCAAAAAATAATATTTAAAAGTTAAATTATATTTCAAAAAAATAAAAAATTATGGACAAATACTTTCTTATTACTCCATTTCAAATAAGTGGTACTAAGAGTTATATATATAAAATAAAAGTTGTTTTGGCAAATTAAAATTGTATATACAAATATAAATTTACTTTAGAGCTTTATATATGACCTTCAAAATTTGTTTTGTATATAAATATAAATGTATATTTATATATCCATTCTGAAATATATAAATATGTGAATATAACAATAAATATATTTAACTATTTAATTTAAATCTAACTGTAAATAATAATTATTTTAACATTAGTCACACCTAATATAGTAATTATGAATTTATGTTTTCTACTCCAAGTAATTTTTTCTTTTAGTAATAATCAAATAGGAAAAAAATCATCACAGGTGTGATCGACAAAAACAAAGAACAGAAGGAAAAAGCAAAGACAAAAAAACATAAAATTGGTAAAGTAGAAAAGTTGGAAAGTTGCATCATCTTCCTCTCCGTGTCTCTTCTAATTCTTTTGATGGGATAGCTACTGTCCTTGTTCAATCTAGCAACTTTCTTATTCATTATTTTGATTTTATCCTTAATCATCGTGTTTCTCTTTTGCTTCAAGACTTGAGATGTTCAATTTCGTCTTCATCACTGAGCTTCATCAAAGATGATCTTCTGTGGAGTTCAAGAACTGATTTCTCCGCTATGTAACCAACGTCTTAACAATATCAGAAAACTTATGCCAACAGAGGTGGAGGATTTCAATTAAGGGGTTCAATATTCAAAGAAAACTTAATCGAAGGGAACACTTACTGTAACCACATAAAAAATATTTTTAATTATGTATAAATAGTATATTTTTCCATCGAAAGGTTCGTCCGAACCCCTAAAGAAGGTTGGCTCCGCCCCTGCATGCCAGATGTTGTTTGTCCAAAGCTATGGAGTTGAAATTCAAATAGACGAGCTCCTCAGCTACCAAAATCTCCTAATTTTGATTTGATGTTGAGTGAGTAAGATGTATTAAGCTGGTATTACCATTATTTTGATCAATTTGTGATTGATTATTGTATGCACCTTTAGAATTTTGATTTTGCTAAAATTTCTAATTGGGACATTTCATTTGTTTTTTTAAAAGTTGGTTAAGACAGAAGTGACAAGCACTACTATAAACCAAGATTAAGGACCTTTTATGAATGATGGTAATAGTTTATTAATCACAATAAATAAAAGATTGAGTTTGAAAAGCTTGAAATAAATAATTAAGATTATACTTTTAGGAATTGTAATAATATTTAGATTTGTGCTTCTATTCAATTTTATTTCTCTCTAGCCCTTGTATAAATACAATGAGAGTTTTATTGTATAATCTGTAGTGTGTGGTGATTGTCTCATTAATGTTGTTATATCGTGAAAGTGTATTAGATAGTAAGACCTAATTATTCATCTATCTGTAGTATATATATTTCAAGTGATTCACTTTGTGGGATTCTATTTGAACATTTAGCTTGAAATTTAGTTGAACAACACAGATATTTGAAGCCTTAATAATTTGTAGTTTCAAAATACTTATTGAGGTAGAAAATTAATAGCAGTTTTTCCTTCAATGTTATTTAGAAGTGTAAGTCTTCCTTTCAAAAATTATAGCCCACCCATGAAATTAAATTGCCTCAAGCACAATCTAAATAAAAAGTGTTTTTTTATAAATCAGATTTTTCTTTCGTAGTGAACTAAATGTTGTCAGTCCTATTAAACTACCAATTTTTTTTTAAATGTTGCCAGCCCTGTTTTTATGTCAGCGGTTCATTTAGCTTCATATTTATGAATTTGGAATTTGAACATAGACATGTAATTGAGGTACATGGTGACATACCATCGCAAGAGAAGACGATTAAAATCTGTGGTTCAGCACCGTATGAATTCTCAGATGTTAAAACCATGTCTAAGGATGCACAGGAGAGATCAGCATCCATGAGGAAACTTTGCATTGTTGTTGTCCTCTGCATCATTTTTATGGTTATCACGATTCTTAGAGGTATTAAAGCCAACAGTCTTGCAATTTTAACCGAAACTGCTCATCTACTATAAGATGCTGCATTGCATCATTTTTATGGCTGTCAAGGTTGTTGGAGGTATTAAAGCCAACAGTTTTGCAATTTTAACGGATGTCGCTCATCCAAAAGTCAGATGTTGCAGCTTTTGCAATATCTTGTTTTCACTCTAGGCATCACTGGGTTTTTCAGAATTGAGATACTCGAGGCGTTAGTTTTTATTAGGTCCTCATACTATCATCTCAAACAATATGATGATCGTCTTGTGTGAGACAGATTGCCAGTAGGTTTTCTAAGTACTAAACGTTAGATGCAAGTTGTTCCTTATTAATTCTTTTCTGTGTGCTTGTTTTTGACACTTCATCTCTTACTGTTGCAGATGACTTGCATTTACGTCTATTATTGGTACTTTTATTATTATAAGAATAAATGAGAAAGAGAACCGTGTCTCTCATTCCATTGTTTCTTGCGGTGTAATTAATATCATGTATTAGAGGTAATCTTCTTATTTCTACAATGGCCAATAAACTTCTCCTTCCCCTACCAATCACTTTCCACACCAAAAGAGTCACTTTATAAACAAACAAAAAAAAGAAATAGTTGAAGAATTGCGAAGTGTATCCTTAGATATATAATGTGCTTTTAGGGTCCTCTCCTTCTGCTTTCCTACCTTTAACTATTTCTTTAGAGACAATTACATTACTAAAAAAAAATTAACATCAATAGGTGTATCAGAAAATTACATAATAGTACACTATCGGATATACTTTGCACTTAAATCAAATATCAAAATTTGTAAGCCTCTATATATTTTATACTTTCTTTAAGTTCAGATCTTCCTTCAACACACCTGTTTTTCTTTTCAGATTATACATAGAGTGCATGAGGCTCCCGTCATCCATGTTGATTCCAATGATTTCTTTATATTCTGTCCGTGCCAACTTACTGAAATGGAATCATCTTAATCAGTAAACTGCCAATTATTGTCTGCTATTTAGTTCCTTAAGTGTTTCCTTTGTGCTTCTTCAATTGTAAGATTCATTTAGTTTGTGACAAAATATTTGATAAGATGCCTCACTCGAAAAAAGAATTCTTAGCTAACCATCAAGATGCAATAGCTCAGAAAGCTATTATGTCCTGCATGATGAGCTTGACCTATATTAAAAGGTTGTGATAAGAACTTCTGCGTGATAAGCTTGACCTATAATATGCTACAACTCTTAACTATCACATATCACCGGATGTTGATCTTTACATTTCAGTAATTTAGTGAATTAAATCAATTTTTAGTTTGATATAGACAACTATAGAAGCAACTTTTATCCCACAATGACTACTTGGTGTCCTTATGGTTGGATCATCCTTCAAAACTTATAAAACTTATAGAGTAGAAAAAAAATCTAGGAACATGGACTGAAATTTGAGAAAAGCATATATCTGATTAAGTCTAGCAATTCTATTGCAATTTAGTAAATGTCTCCTCTTCGATTTTTATATATGCAAGTAGCTCGGGCAATTTGACTGCTGAAATTTGAAAAAAAACATATACCTGAGTAAGTCTAGCAATTTCTGATTGAGTCAATGTCTCCTCTTCGATTCTTACATATGCAATTAAGGCGAGCAATTTTACTGCAACTTCAACAAACAAATTAAGGTAAGACTTCATAAATTTTAATGAGTATAGATTTTGTAGGATCATCATACCAAATGCATGTACCTGTTAATATAAATTTTAATGAGCATAAATTTTGTAGGATCATCATATCAAATGCATGTACCTGTTAATATACTTGTCTATTAACTATCTGATTGATGCAGTTAAAGGAAACTTTTGCCTTGGTGTGCCTGAAATATTCTGCGGTCACTACAAAACCATGGAAACTGAGAGAATTGAAACTATGGCAACTTGAAGATGGACAATCCAGTAGGTTAATCGAACATTCCATCACGTAACCTGAAGAACCTGGTTAGATGTAATAAAGAGCTGGTGCAGTTATGGCAACCTTCCAACAGGTGAGATGCTACTGGCTAATCCAAAAGCTAATGATGACACTTGACTGTTTTATCCCTTTCGGGTTTTATTTTAAAAGAGAAAATGATTTTGACTACTTTAAAACTATTTCGAAAGATTCGAGAAAATTTCAAAATAATTTAAAGAAAATTCACAGAATCGCCACTTGATTTTTATAGAAAATATCAAGAAAACTTAAAAGAGTTTCAAAGGCTCAAAAACAGAAATAAATCTTTAAAACTAGAGATAATGGATATGGGTTCAATTAACGCCCTAAGAAGATTTTTAAGGCACTTAGGAGCGTTCGTTTAAAACGGTTCACCAAAAGATTATTTTTTAGACTAACTAAAATGAGGGTGGCTAACTTTATGAAAAGGTTGATTTTTAAAATTAAAATTATTTATTTACACGTGTAAAAATTGGCATTTGTTTATTCAAACGAGAAATAATCTACTTGAATTAGGAAAAGAAAAGGCTACAATATATCCTACTTAATAAATTTTTTGAGAGAAAAAAAATAAAAAAAATCAAGGAACACGGTAATTGGGAAATTTCTACTTTATTCGTAATCTATTTTTTTAGAGGAATTATGAAGTATTTATTTGGATTAAAAAGAAACTTATCTAAACTAGGTTGCATATTTGGATTTAAAGAGGAAATAAGTTTGATTTTTGTGGAAAAGAAAAAAAAAATTTCAAGAAAAACAATTTTATTTTTATTTTACTTTATTTATATATTTTTTTTATTAATTTATTTTTGAAGAAAAATCGCTATCCAAGTAGACTATTAATTACGTGGATAAAACAAATGTCATTTCGTAAACGAAGTGTTTAATTTTAAAAGACTTGATTTTAAGAAGAAAGAATCTAAAGACCCTCTTTAATCTATTTAGGCGTGATAAATCAAGTGTGAAAAATAGCAACAACGTGGGGAAACACTAGGTTAATTAATTAAAGTTAGTACAAATAAATCAAGTATAAATAAGAGAATAATAGTTTAAGAGTTAGAATTAGGCCTTTTGGGCCCATCAGTGGGCTGCCCAGCTTTGGGCTTCCCATTTTATGGACTTTAAGTCCATTTTCCTGCAATGTATATCAGTTGTATACTGACTGTATATCAGTTTCACTGATGCTGCGTTTTTGTATATCTGGTGTATACATGACCGTATTTCAGCCACATATCCATACATTTTGGTCTTCCACCTGTATTAATTTATAACTTTGGCTTCGAGGCCCCAATGAATAATTAAATAAATCGATAAATAAATAAATAAGTGATTACGATAAGTAAGGTAAAAATTTAAAACTTTTAAATTTTTTGACATCTTCGTAAATGAATTTTGACCCCCCTTTTCTTCTCCTCACAGTGACTTTCTTTTTCCAAAGACAGTTGACTCAAAAGGATAGGCCGCATTGGCACATCATGGAATGCGTAGGGGAAAAGAGTCCATGTAGGACTCGAAAGTATCCACATGCGAAAGAAAAGAAACAAAGCAATTAATATATGTAAAATATTGAAACCTAACATATAAATAATAACATAAGGTACTGACATAAAAAAAAAAATAGATAATATTAAAAGAAAAAAAAATTATTTCATCTTTACAAGAAATATTTCAAAACTTTAAAACAAACAACTCAAAATTTTATATTAATAAATAAAATTTTAACAACACATCCAAGTTAATCCATTGCTAACAAGTGACTAACATATTATTAGATAAAATTAATCCTTACTTTTTATTAATAATAAATATATAAAGATAAAAGGTTACGTTAATTCAAACACACTACTTTGAAAATAGTTACCAAACCGAAACAAACAAACAGGCCTAAATTATAAGAGCAGTATTTCTATATGTATGTTTATATATACATGTATATATATACATATATATATATACATATATATATATATACATATATATATATACATATATATATATATATACATATATATATTGGCTTTAGGCCACCACTTTGAAAAAACAACCAACAAACTGAGATGTTAATATACATTCAAATAGAAGGGCGACAAATTTCATATATTATATCATCAATTAAAGATTAAATGCATGATTTTAAGAAAAACTACTAGGAATAACGTTTAACTGTTAAACAAAACAAGGAGCTAAATTATCGACGGAGCATCAAAACAGTAAAAGAAAATGCCATAACTAACGCTTCAGATCCATCAATTCTTTGAGAAAACAGACACTTTTAGCAAATGGGCCTAGGACCTTCTAGGCCGTATACAGCTACGGCCAGCAAACAATGTCATCGAAACATAACTACAGAATATCAAAATGAAGTAAGACAATCAACACTAAATGGAATGAAATATTACCCGTTTTGGAGCAGCAAAACGGAACCACAAGCCTACCGTTGGAATCAATCACCAATCACCACGTGACTCAGAAACTTCAAGTAGACAACAAAAAAGAAAAATAAATATTTTTACTAAAGCTTGTACTCACGTACTCTCCTTCTTCCTCTTTTTTTTTTCAATGATAGCCTCAGTTCTTCCAAAACCTCCTATTTGCAATTCAAAAGAAAGTATGTTTTTGTTGCAGAGAGTGGGTGAAGATTTGACAAAAAGTTGAGAAAAAAAGAAGTGAAAATACATCCCGTAAATTCAGATACTTCTGATCTTGAATGGATTTTGGATTTGAAAAACACTCAATCTCAAACAAAAGTCAACAAAGATGGCTCCTAGGCCTGCAAAATTCAGAGATAAAGATGTAAAGATAGAATTTTCCGTGATTCAAGAATTTTTTTTGTTGTATTTTGTGTTGAAATTGTTGGTATTATGCGTGCTTTTTGCTATTGAATTTTGTTGTTTTGCAGTTGTTGCTGGCTTTTTTGTTGTTGTTGTAGCTGGTTTTGTGTGTATGTTGAAGCTGAAAAGGGAAAATATAGTGGGCTGGATCAGGCTAAGAGAAGTTGTTGGGCTGTTTTGGGTTGGACCGATGGAATTTTTTAAGGAAAAGTTTCAGAAATAGCAACTTTGTAGCCTTAATTATAACTTTTATAGCAACAGTTTCATAATTACGAAAAATAGCAAATTGTATTTTGTATTTAAGTAAAATGTTGCTATATAAATACATATACAAATATACATGTATCACTGATAAATACATATGCACAACTGAAAAATACATATTCTTCTATTACTATGAAGTGGGTAAAATATTGCTACTTTTGCTATAAGTTGCAATTTTGAAGAAGTGTTGCTATTTATTATAATTATAGTCTTAAGGATGCTAGTTTCTGTAATTTTTCTATTTTTTAATTGGTGAAAGGAATGGGCTAGTTAGGGGTGTTTTTGGAGAGTGGGCTAAAAAAGTTTTTGGGCTGCTTTGGGTCAATGTTGGGTTAATTGGGTAGATGAGGAATTTAGGGATCTAGGCAATAGGTACTTTTTAATTTAGTCAATTTAATTTGAAACCTAGCCAAATTAAAAATTAATTTGTCAATTGTATTATAATTGTAATCTAATTAATTTCAATTATGGCCAAATTTAATTAATTGACTAAATTAAATCAAAATTCAAAGCAAAGTAACAATTAGTTTAATCCTGAGCTTCTTGATTTAATAAAATCAAATAAATATTTTTCAAAATAAATTATTTTGAAAAGTAAATTACATTTAAATCAAGATTTTAATCATTTTAAATTACTTAAAGATAAGCCTTGATTAAAATTTATTTTTTTAATTAAAATAAATATTAAGTAACAAAATCATAAAATTTTGTATAATTGAATGCTTTAATTTATAATCGCTGCTAAAAATGAAAAATTTGCCCAAATAAATACTTTTGATAATAAATTATATTAAAATCAAGATTTTAATCATTTGAATTTATTATTTATTTATTTTATCTTTTTATTAAAACAAGTTTTGCTTAGAATCTGATATTTTGTAAAATAATTATTTACATAACAAAATTATATAATCTCGTACAATGGAATACGGTAATATATAATCTTTGCTAAAAATGACAAAAATTTCCAAGATAAACACTTTGAAAAGCCTTTTTCAATTCGGATAAAATAAATGTTACAATTTATTTAAAATCGAAGAAATTCAGGGCTAAATTTAATCGTGGAGGGCAAAAATTAGGTGTCAACAACTGCCCCCTCCCTTTGGGTAGGGTGGATGCAAGTAACCCTGGGCAAAGGGAGGTTGACGTTCTTAATTTTTTGTCCGACCACAAATCTGAATCTGAAAGAGGTTGGCTTTTGCACGAGTTTCATGGAGTTATGGCCAAACCTTGGTATGAGGTTTCTTACATATCTCAGGTTACATGAGAATTCATGCCACTTTGTAGTTCATAAATCTTGATTGTAAGCACAATTTTCAGGAAAATCCACAAGCTATCTCGATTTTGGAGTTTTTGATGAAACCAAAAAGCTAGGGAATAGAGGGATTTGGGGGGAGGTTGGAATGAAGTCGAGTTTTCTACATAGATCCCAGCCTACATATCCCCGAGACTCAAAGAATCAGACTGCCTGTAGTTCGACTCAATCGGTAGAAAAGATAGTCTTTTATTTTTGACGATCTTTGGCTCGGGATAAGTGACAATTTGTTCGAGTTTTTGAAAAAGAGGCTTGTAACCTCTTAACCATGAATGTGGAGCTCTTCACATCCACAGGTAAGAATTTACCTGGATATAATTTCCAAAACTCTAGGTGTCTTATCACTCAATTTTTTTTTAAAAAAAAGAAGTTTACCCTCGACATGAGTTTAGGAATATCTCGAAGGTGAAGTTGAAACCAAAATATTTTGAAGTATCCACATGTCTTCTAACAGGGGTGTGGTTGGATGGTGGTGACAATCATTCTTTAGCTCGCGTCTAAAGAGTTTGACGTCCCTCTCTAGACTATGTCCCGTTTTGCTGCTAAGAAAGAGTTCCACGTTGTGCTGCATCCCATTTGGGGTCATCCGCACTTGTGATTTTGATTTGAGATTTTCATCCTCTCGGATGCTCTCGGCAATATCTAAAATAAAATCGTTAGTAATAAGCATAATTCACGAAAGGGGTATGTAGTCTTTTACCAAATCTCCACGTGAGTTACCGCTTAAAAGTGAAGTCATCCTCTCATGTTCCTGTTGGAGGAAAATAACTTGCAATAACAGACATAACAACCCTCTTAGTTGTTGCATAATCATTTGTCAGTTGACGGTCTTCAAATTAGGGTGCCCCTTTGGACACTGATGACACTTCATGCAGAACGGTCCCTACAACTGCTTAATCTTGCATTGATGAGGCAACCTTTTTGATTCACCTATAGTGCTTGTGGAATGATAACCTCTCTGGCTGTTTCCAATAATTCTTTATATATAATATCGTGTAGGTCTTGCGCATCTTTTGTATTGATACGACTTATATATTTCTTTTTGAATTGTCAACCTTTGGATAATCTTGTATATTATTTGATGTTGGATACGAGGCGACTTATATATATCCTCTGAATTGCTAGCTTTTAGGTAATACTGCACATTATCCGACCTTGGATAAAAGATGGCTTACAAATATCCCTCTAACTGGTTGCTCTCAGGTATTCCTGCACATCTTCCGACCTTGGATATAATATGACTTATAGATATCTCTCAAATTGCTAGTCTTTGGGTAATTCTGCACATAATCGATCTATGGATATGACGCGTCTTATAGAGAACCCTTGGACTTATCAATTTGATGATATCTCATATTCTCCGGTAAGGATTTAGTTATGACTTATGGATAACCTTAGGACTATCGATTTTGGGGTAACCTTGCACACTATACGGTTAGGATGTTGTTGCGTCTTATGGATGACCCATGGGCTATTAACTAAAAGGTGATCTTGCACACGATCTTATTTCAAATTATGACTTATAGATGATCCTCAAATTGTCAATTTCTAGAAAACCTCATATATCATCCATCTTCAGATAGTGACTTGAAGGCGTCCCTTCAAATTGCGTGCTTTTGATACATTCATATGTTGATTCACAAAATAATGAGATATCATCGACGCCAGCGTATGCTATCTCGCATATCAACAGATATTAAATGTTGATGATATCCTCGACGCCAGTATTTGTGTCTCGCGTGTCAACAAATATTAAATGGCCCCCTTGGCAATGACATGAAATAACCCTATTGGCAATGGCATAAAATGTCCCTTTCGGCAATGATATGAAATGACCCTCTCGAAAATGATATAAAATGGCCCTCCAGCAAGGATATCGAATGACCCTCTCGACAAAGATATCAAATGGCCCTCTCGGTAATTATATAAAATGAAATGGCCTTCTCAGTAATGATATGAAATGAAATGGCCCTCTCGACAATGATATGAAATAAAATGGCCCTCTCGGCAATGATATGAAATGGCCCTCTCGACAATGATATGAAATGGCCCTCTCGGCAAGGATATCAAATAGCTATCTCGACAATGATATCAAATGAAATGGTCCTCTCGGCAATGATATGAAATAAAATGGCCCTCTCGGTAATGATATGAAATAAAATGGTCCTCTCGACAATGATATGAAATGTCCCTCTCGGCAATGATATGAAATGACCCTCTCGGCAAGGATATCAAATAGCCCTCTCGGCAATGATATGAAATGGCCCTCTCGGCAATGATATGAAATGTCCCTCTCAGTAATGCAATGCAATGATATGGTATGGCGATGCAGATAAATGTAAGTAACCGTACAATGATTGTAGAAAACATCACCTTGAATATCCATTAGTATGCTGGATCTTCTGCATATACCATTCTCGAACGTTGTAAGTTCTTTATGATCCCTAATTTGCTGGGGATTTGAGTCAGTCATCATTTTGCTTTCCACGTTTGATGATACCTTGAATATCCATTAGTATGCTGGATCTTCTGCATATACCATTCTCGAACGTTGCAAGTTCTTTATGATCCCTAATTTGTTAGGGATTTGAGCCAGTCATCATTTTGCTTTCCACGTTTGATGATACCTGTATCCATAGAAAATTGTTAGTTTTTTGGCAAAACTCAGTTGTCTTCAACTCCTGACCATTCTGGCTCTTTCTTTATCGGCCTTGGGATGCTTGGCTTTCTTGTATTTTTGTTGGCTTTTGGATAACCTGCACCCACAGAAAAGTTATTAGTTTTTAGCGAAACTTAGTTGTCTATAGTCCCTGACCATCCTGGCTCTTTCTCATCGGCCTTGGGATGTGTGGGCTTTCTTGTATTCCTCGTTGTCTTTAGGATAACCTACATCCACAGAAAATTATTAGTTTTTGGTAAAATTGATCTGTGTTGACTTCTTCGGTGTTCAACTCCTGTCATCGCCATCATTGAGTTCTTATCTTCTTTATGTATTTGTTATCTTTTGACTCCTGCTTCGACTCCCCGAGTTAGTGGGTGTAAGGAAAAATCATAGCATAAACTAATTTAAAATAAGTATTTTTTTTACATAGTTGAATTTTTAAAATCTTTTATAAGATTGGAAGGGTTCTCCACTAATTAAGTCATGTCACATACGAGCTTTAATGAACATTTTTGGATCAAGGCATTGAACCTTTGTAGCCAAAGGCTATGGAGTCGACTCTATTTTTCGGCATCGAAATCTCTGTTGTCATCTTTGAACTCTTTTTTATAGTATGGTGGAAATTTTGAGGTCTGCCTCAAAATTTCTGCCCCAGTTACTGGTACCTTTCTCGAAGTTCAATTAGGCTTGCGAGTGGATGATTTTCTTTTGTTGAATTTTTTGAGATTCCTTCTCAAAAATTTTGCCCCAGTTTCCATTTCCTGGGGAGATATGACCAAGCTGTTGTGGCGCCTACGTATCCCGTTGAACAAGAATTAGGTCAAACGTAGTTTCCCTAGCGTAAAAGAGTAAAATATGGCAAAAAAGGTGATCGAAGCCGACATAGGCCGCCTACGTATCTCATTCTTGAGAATTCAGGTCAAACGTAGTTTAGAGAAATTTAAGGTAAAGTTTTCTAAGGGGTTGACCGAAGCCAACAGAGGCCGCCTACGTATCTCATTTTGAGAATTCAGGTCAAACGTAGTTCGTACGTAAAAGGTGGGGAATTTTAAAGCTACTTCAAAGCATAAAAATGATTACAAATAAAAAAGCAATTACAAGGAAATAAGCACAAAGAAACCCCACATCAAACATAATATCTCTTTACTGCATCAAAATGAATTGGCTTGGTCCACCTTCGGCCATTTATTTCAGACAAAATCAAGGCTCCTCCTGATAACACTTTGCAGACTACATACGACCCTTGCCAATTTGGAACGAACTTTACTTTATACTCATCTTGGTGAGGGAATATGCATTTGAGCACCAATTTTCCAACTTTAAATGTGCGAGCTCTTACTCGTTTATTGAAAGCACGGATCATTCATTGTTGATATAGTTGGCCATGACATACAGCGCTCAGCCTCTTTTTATCAATCGTCACAAGTTGTTCATGACGTGTGCGGACCCATTCTTCATTACTCAATCTTGCCTCCTGGATGATTCTTAAAGATGGAATTTCAACTTCAGCGGGTATCACTGCTTCTGTCTCATAGACTAGAGCATAAGGAGTTGCCCCAGTCGAAGTTCTGACTGTCGTGCCATATCCTAGTAAGGCATAAGGCAGCATGTCATGCCATTATTGATGACTGTCAACCATCTTTCTTAAAATCTTCTTGATGTTCTTGTTGGCAACTTCTACCTCTCCATTCATTTGAGGGCGATATGCAGTTGAATTTTGATGAGTGATCTTGAATTATTCACATATCTCCTTCATCAAATGACTATTTAAATTTGCTCCATTGTCTATGATGATTGATTCGAGTATCCCAAATCGGCAAATCAAGTTATTCTTTACAAAATCCGCTACTACCTTCTTAGTTACTGCCTTGTATGATGAAGCTTCTACCCACTTAGTAAAGTAATCAATAGCAACTAAAATGAATCTGTGTCCATTAGAAGCTGACGGCTCAATCGGACCGATGACATCCATGCCCCAAGCTATAAACGGCCAGGGCGAGCTCATAACGTTAAGTTCGTGTGGAGGTACTCGGATAAGTTCCCCATGTATCTGGCACTTATGACATTTTCTTACAAACTTGCTACAGTCGTTTTCCATAGTCATCCAAAAATAGCCAGCTCTCAGGATCTTCTTGGCTAGAGTAAATTCATTCATATGAGGTCCACATGTTCCAGCATGAATTTCTTTAAGTAATTTTGTAGCTTCAACGGAATCTACACACTGCAGAAATCCCAAATCTGCGGTTCTCTTGTAAAGGACTTCCCCATTCAAAAAGAAATTATTGGCCATTCTACGAACCATTTTCTTCTGATTGACGGTTGAATCTTCGGGGTATACCCTGGTTTCCAAATACCTCTTGATATCGAAGTACCATGACTTTTCGTCTGGTTCTGCCTCAACTTGTGCGCAATGTACAGGTTGCTCCTTCAAACTTATTTCTAATGGGTCAATGTAACTTCGATTCAAATACTGGATCATGGAGGATATAGTAGCCAATGCATCGGCGAACTCATTTTAGATCCTCGGGACATGCTTGAATTCCACTTTCTTGAATCTTTTACATAACTCTTGTACCAATTCCATGAACGGTGTTATCGTAGGGTTCTTTACAGCCCATTCACCACGAACCTGGTGAATTAATAGATCAAAATCTCCAATGACTAACAACTCCCAAATATTCATATCAATAGCCAGTCTGAGACCGAGAATACAAGCCTCATATTCCTCCATATTATTGGTGCAAGGAAAACACAGCTTAGCTGTAATCGGATAATGTTGACCAGTTTCTGATATTAAGACTGCCCCAATTCCCGAACCTTTAAAGTTAACCGCCCCATCGAAGAATAATCTTCAGCCCGAGTACATTTTGGCAATGTCTTCCCCTACGAATAGTACTTCTTCATCTGGGAAATAAGTTTGGAGTGGCTCATACTGTTCATTGACTGGATTCTCTGCTGGATGATCTGTGAGGGCTTGCCATTTGATCGCCTTTTGAGTCACGTATACAATGTCGAACTCACTCAATTGCATTTTCCATTTGGCCAATTTCCCCGTAGGCATAACCTTTTAGAATATGTACTTCAGAGGATCCATTCTGGAGATGAAATATGTTGTATAGGATGTCAGGTAATGTCTCAGCTTTTGGGCCACCCAGGTCAATGCACAACACGTTCTTTCCAGTAACGTGTAACGAGCCTCATATGGAGTGAACTTCTTACTCAGGTAATAAATCGCTCTTTCCTTCTTTCCAGTTTTGTCATGTTTCCCTAAAACTCATCCAAATGCATTGTCAGAGACTGATAGGTATAATAATAGAGGTCTTCCTTCTCTTGGAGAAACTAGTACTGGTGGACTAGACAAATAATCCTTGATCTTGTCAAAAGTTCGCTGGCATTCATTAGTCCATTTGCTTGCTGCATCTTTCTTTAACATCTTGAGGATTGGCTCACAAATAACCGATGACTGGGCTATGAACCTTCTAATGTAGTTTAATCTTCCCAAGAAACTCATGACTTCCTTCTTTGTTCTTAGGGGAGGCAATTCTTGGATCGCCTTAATTTTTTAGGGATCGAGCTCAATGCCTCTTCTACTAATGATGAAACCCAACAACTTTTCGACCGGTACCCCAAAAGCACACTTGGTCCGCAACCGATCAAAGAATTTTCCCAAATGAGACAAGTGGTCCGAACTCTTGCGCGATTTGATGATCACATCATCCACATAAACTTCAATCTCTTTATGGATCATGTCATGAAGTATGGTTGTTATAGCTCTCATATATGTAGCACCAGCGTTCTTGAGACCAAAAGGCATCACCCTATAGTGATAAATACCCCAGGGTGTGATGAAGGTTGTTTTCTCTGCATCTTCTTTATCCATCAGTATTTGATGATACCCGGCAAAGCAATCCACAAATGATTGTGTTTCATGCCTCGCACAGTTGTCAATAAGAATATGGATATTGGTAATGGAAAGTTATCTTTAGGACTGGCTTTGTTCAAGTCCCTATAATCGACACAAATCCTGGTCTTTTCATTCTTTTTTGGTACTAGAACAATATTGGCTAGCCATGTTGGGTACTTCGTGACATTAACCATGTTGACTTGGATCTGCTTAATGACTTCTTCCTTGATTTTCAGACTCTGATCTGACTTAAATTTTTACAACTTTTGCTTCACAGGATTGAACCCCGGATCAATTGGCAACTTGTGCGATACAATATCCGTACTCAATCCCGGCATATCATCATAGGACCAAGCAAATATATCAATGTAGTCTTTAAGAAATCTGACAAGTTCTTCTTTCTGTGCTTCTGCAAGGTGAACACTGATTCTAGTTTCTTTAACCTCTCCATCATCACCAAGATTAAATATCTCGGTTTTCTTTAGGTTGGGCTTTTCTTGATCCTCAAAATCTTTCTGTTCCTCCATTAATTGTTCTGGGGCCATTATTTCTTCATCAAAGTTCTTCCATTCATCATTATCTACTTCAGTTTGTTCATTTTGCTCTTGACATGACATGATATTGGCGGTTTTAAATTATTATTACTGAAATTACAAACAACATAAGTTAGATTGTAGTGAACGAACAATGTAATGAAATTAGTAGACATATTTTTGAAATAAGAGAGGCTTTCTTTAAAATTTAAAACACTACAGACACTGGCCATGATCTGCACTAGTACGGACCTAAGCTTTTTGGAAAACACAAAAAGCAAAAATGAGGTAAATAAAACATAAAAGGTGGGTCTCGAGCCTCATTTGGACTACCACCAATTTTGTAAAAGTTAAATTATATCCTTTCATCTACCACATCAGTCGGGGAGTCATAATTGGAGTGGAAGTCCAGCTAAACAGCTCTTTCCTTGGCTCATCTTCCTTGACCTCGGCCTTCTAAGGGAAATCCTCCATGATGGTATCACACTCTTTGAACAATTTCCCTATTCCATCCTCAAGACCATCACTAGTAGGTTTCATTGATACAGGAAATGACTGGTAGAGCGGAGGTAACCTCTTTGCCGATTTTGGGCCTACTCTCTTCAGTTCTTTCTCACCTTATTTGCTTGGCACATAGCCTATCCCGTATTTGAACAACTTCTCTAGTATTGCTACAAGCTCGATGATTCTGTCCAAATTATTTCCTAATCCACACCCAGGTTCAAAACCACTTCTCAGCATAACAGTGGCCAACATCTTATAAATCGAAGGCATTGGCTTGTAAGGGGTTGGGTCTTCTTCAGCTGCATGCACGATCTCTGCTGTATAAAAGTCACTTCCCTGCGGGACTTCTTCAATCATGGGAACACAACTATTAGGGTGACTCAGATGGCTTCCTTCACCACGAATGACTACTTTATTATCTTTCCATACAAATTTCATCAATTGGTGTACCGTTGAAGAAATGGCCCTTGCTGCATGAATCCAAGGCCTTCCTAAGAGCAAATTATAACTTGTGGAAATGTCCATCACCTGAAACTCAAGTACGAATTCTGCAGGCCCTATTTGAAGGTGCAATTGACTTCCCCAATGGTGCCTCTCTGACCTCCATCGAAACCTCTTACATTTACCGAGTTTTGACGTATTTTCCCTATATCATAGTTCAACTGAGTCAGAACAGACAAGGGACAAATATTCAGGCCTGATCCATCATTAATTAAGACCTTGTTAACGATCTTATCTTGATATTTAATAGTGATATGCATTGCCTTGTTATGCATCACTCCTTCGAAGGGTAATTCATCTTCACCAAAGCTAATGCGATGGGTTCCAACCACTCTACTGATCATGGCTACCAAATTTTCAGTACTGGTACCCATGGTAACATAGGATTCTTCAAGAACTTTCAACAAAGCTTGTCTATGATATTGAGAACTCATAAGCAATGCCCAAATAGAAATCTGTGCAAGAGTTTTCTCTAAATATTTTACAATAGAGTACTCTTTCGACTGCATTCTCCTCCAAAACTCTTCAGCCTCCCCTTCAGTGATTGGACTTTTTTAAGCACTCTTCTTGTATGCATAATTGGCAAGCTCTTCTGGAGTGTAGCATCTTCCTGATCTAGTCATTCCTTGTGCAGTGACAGTTTTCACCACAAATTCTTCCCTTGCAGGCATCAAGGCAAAGGCTTGATGAGGTGTGGTGAATGCAACAAACTTTGGTTTCTCAGCAATACTTGAGGCGTATGCAACAAACTTTGGCTTCTCAGCAACACTTAAGGCGGCCACTGCCTTTTCTATGTCTCTCACCTTATCCATTTTCTGGTCTAGCCTGCGTTATAGACTTACTTACCATCAACTCGTCATCTATTTCTATTGTACCGATGGTTGCACCTTCATGGTTTGGGAGTGAGTTGGTGGTAACATTCGGTGGTGCTGCTTGAAGCGAGATTACCTTTTGGTCAATCAGATCTTGAATCTTATGCTTCAAATTAATACAGTCCTCAGTTGCGTGTCCAACACCTCCTGAATGATAAGCATAATGTTTGTCAGCATAGAAGAAATGAGAATTGGTGTTGTTGGGTTTTGGTGGGATAGGTTGGATGAGATTCGCTTTCTTTAGCCTTTTAAATAGCTGAATTCTAGTTTCAGCTAAAGCAGTGAAATTTCTAGTGACTTTCTTCTCGTTATTTGGACGAGAAAGATTTTGGTAGGTAGGGGGAGGGACTTGATGGTAATTTTGGTTCATTAGAGCTTTTTGGTAGTATTGGAAATTTTAGGGTGGAGCTTGGTAAATAGGGTGATAATTTGGCAATAGAGCTGGGTGATTTGGCTGATTGGTAGAGATACTTGCCTGTAGAATTTGGGGGCTAGGTTGGGTATAGAACATGGGTTGGGGAGTTTGGAGAGCTGAGGGGTACATAGAAGGTGATGGCCTTTGTCTAGAATTGGGACTGAAAGAGTTCTTCGACTTCAGGTTTGGGTTAAAGGATACGAAAGACACATCTTCTCTTTTCTTCTTTGGGAATCCTGAAGATCGTTGTGCAGTGGTCTTGTTGATCTTTCCCGTCCTAAGTCCTTCTTCAACTGTTTCACCAATTTTAACCAAATCAGCAAAAGTAACGTGAACTGCTAATATCATTTTGTCATAAAACTCTCCTTCATAAGCTCGGATAAATATGGCAACTATCTCATCTTCTGTCATGAGAGGTCGTACTTTTGTTGCCTCCTTTCGCCAACGATAGGCATATTCACGAAAGAATTTATTGGACTTTTGCTTGATGCGATTCAAAGAATATCGATCAGGAACTATCTCCACATTGTAGGCAAATCTATCAACAAAATCCCTGGCTAAAGCACTCCATTCAAGCCACTTCTTCAGTTCCTGTGAGGTAAACCATTCTAATGCCTCTCCACTTAGGCTCCGACTGAAGAGTCTCATCAATAATGCTTCATTTCTACCGGCGCCTATCATTTGGTCACAATATCCTCTCAAGTGGGCCGTAGGGTTTCCAGTAGCATCGAATGTCTCAAACTTAGGGACTTTAAACCCTTCAGGCAGATTCAAGTCAGGGTGAATGCAAAGGTCGTCGTAACTGAAACCTGTTGTATTGGGTGAACCATGTATTTTATTTATTATGGCAATCTCTTCCTTTATTAACAGTATCTCCCTAGCATATTTTTCCTCAGACACCTTACGCTCCTTTTCCATTTCCTCATAGTGGTCTATTTCGGGGTTTTGAGAGAGAGTAAGGTAAGAGGTAGGTATTACAGCAGCATGGATAGTGGTGGAGGACATATTTTGTGTCATTGAAGGATTTTGAGAGGTGTGAGTAAAGTTTTAGTATGTGGGTACTAGGTTCTGGGGAACGTTGACATTGGGACTGAAAGTGGGATGGGTATTTTGGGAAGTAAAGGCATTTGTGAAGGTATTTTGGTAGTTTGGAGTGAAACTTTGAGGGTGGTAAGCATTCAAATTATTTTCTCGAATGGTATTATAAGTAGGAGGATATGGGTTTGACATGATAGATTTATGGGATTAGTGAGTGGTGTAGGTATAGAAGTGGATGGTATGTCATTTGCTTGGTTTCCATGGTTGGGAGAGATAAAATGAGGAAATCAGAGTGGAAGTGCATGGGTGTCCAAGGCTGGCGTATCAGCAGCGACGGCCAGATTAGCCATATCCTTCGCTCGCTGTACTTCTTCTTGAAGCTCCTCCATTCTCCTAGTTAATTCAGTAATCATCTCACCTTGTGTCGTTATCAGACCGTCCCTGACAGTAATTTCGGTGAGAGCATTATCTTCACTACCACCAGTCATTCTTTCCTCTCCAGCTAAGTGATGGTTGACGGTGGAATTCTTATTTGCCTTAGATCTAGTGAAGTATTGATGTTCAACCAATTTTATCAACACATATCAATTTTCTACTTACTTGATTACCTGGTAAAACAACTCCAAAGGTAAATATGTTAGATTTGGTTAGTGATAAATAATGCAAGATATCTGACATGAACCACACACATAAAGTTATTTGCGTCATAGCCAAACTGATCCACGAACATAGAGGATAAATTTGTCTTTGATTCAAACAAACAAAAACAAACACATAAGGTAGTTATATCGCATAAACATTACAATAGTGCGTATCCTAACTGGAGTGACCCTTTTTGAGCCAAGGGTTTAGGCCTAGCGTCAAGTAATTGAGATTATGATAAATTGATCCAAGCCATTAATTTGAAACGAACTTCGAATTTGGAAATGAAAGTCCCAGGTTTCATTGGAATATTAATTAAGTACAATAATAAGAAGTAGGATCATAATACATGAAAAAAGGACAATCCTAAAACTTTAACTAGACCCTATTTCTGATCAAGCTGGTGGAGGACGTGAAGATGATGCCCCAGTATTGATAGGCGTCGCTCCCTCATTTTCCAAATACTGTTTATGTTGGAAATTTAAGTCCACATTTCACAACTCTCTGACCACATGCTTGTCTGGGGAGATCTCGAAGAGTGTAGGGAGGAACCCCAATTTTTGCTGATCGCTCTCCTTCTTTCGAGTTGAAATTTTTCCACCATATCCTCAATTTGTTTGAAGCACCTTCGACCATTCTAATCTTAGAAACTTGGGGAACTAAATCCATCCTACAATGTAAACACAATAACATAAGTACATATCTTCCAAACTCGCAGTGTCACAATTAGACTTGGATCCGTTTATCATTATCACATGCACATAATATGATCGGTCGTCGTCGGGTCGTAAACCCATTTGACATAAGGACATTTCTGAAATTTGTGGAATGACACCTTGGGTCAAAACCACCTAAGGCTTATGCATGCATGACCTATATTAAGGGGAGCTCTATCTTAAGTTCTTCTAAGATTTGGCTTACTAGACACAAGGTTCCCGAGTGGACAACTCGAGTGAAAAGGCTACACGATCACACGGAAAAAAAATCGGACACACTACGCATATGCCAACTCTCCTAGGATTTGGATTTTGAAAGAAGTTTGGGGGTACGCAAAACACACCTCACGTGTACGTGTGACTGTGTCAATTTTCCCGAATGAAAGAAATATGAACTGAATGACAGTTTATATAAAGCAATAACAAATAATTCATACAAAACAATAGTACATAAGCAGTTTATATCAAATAAACATGATAAACATATAAAGCATATAAGATAAATATAAGTTTCTTTTGGTTAGAACCTAGATAATTCCCCAGCAGAGTCACCATTTCTGTTTTATCCCTTTCGGGTTTTATTTTAAAAGAGAAAATGGTTTTGACTACTTTAAAACTATTTCGAAAGATTCGAGAAAGTTTCAAAATAATTTAAAGAAAATTCACAGAGTCGCCACTTGATTTTTATAGAAAATATCAAGAAAACTTAAAAGAGTTTCAAATGTTCAAAAATAGAAATAAACCTTTAAAATTAGAGAAAATGGGTAAGGGTTCAAATAACGCCCTAAGAAGATTTTTAAGGCACTTAGAAGTGCCCGTTTAAAACGGTTCACCAAAAGATTATTTTTTAGACTAACTAAAATGAGGGTGGCTAACTTTATGAAAAGGTTGATTTTTAAAATTAAAATTATTTATTTACATGTTTAAAAATTGACATTTGTTTATTCAAACGAGAAATAATCTACTTGAATTAGGAAAAGAAAAGGCTACAATATATCCTACTTAATAAATTTTTTGAGAGAAAAAAAAATTCAAGGAACATGGTAATTGAAAAATTTCTACTTTATTCGTAATCTATTTTTTTTTTAGAGGAATTATGAAGTATTTATTTGGATTAAAAAGAAACTTATCTAAACTAGGTTGCATATTTGGATTTAAAGAGGAAATAAGCTTGATTTTTGTGGAAAAGAAAAAAAAAATTACAAGAAAAATAATTTTATTTTTATTTTACTTTATTTATCTATTTTTTTTATTAATTTATTTTTGAAGAAAAATCGCTATCCAAGTAGATTATTTATTACGTGGATAAAACAAATGTCATTTCGTAAACGAAGTGTTTAATTTTAAAAGACTTGATTTTAAGAAGAAAGAATCGAAAGACCCTCTTTAATCTATTTAGGCGTGATAAATCAAGTGTGAAAAATAGAAACAACGTGGGGAAATACTAGGTTAATTAATTAAAGTTAGTACCAATAAATCAAGTATAAATAAGAGAATAATAGTTTAAGAGTTAGAATTAGGCCTTTTTTGGGCCCATCAGTGGGCTGCCCAGCTTTGGGCTTCCCATTTTATGGACTTCAAGTCCATTTTCCTGCAATGTATATCAGTTGTATAGTGACTGTATATCAGTTCACTGATGCTGCGTTTTTGTATATCTGTTGTATACATGACTGTATTTCAGCCACATATCCATATACTTTGGTCTTCCACCTGTATTAATTTACAACTTTGGCTTCGAGACCTCAATAAATAATTAAATAAATCGATAAATAAATAAGTGATTACGATAAGTTAAGTAAAAAATTAAAACTTTTAAAATTTTTGACATCTTCGTAAATGAGTTTTGAACCCCCTTTTTTTATCCTCACGGTGACTTTCTTTCTTAGAATTTGATATTTTGTAAAATAATTATTTACATAACAAAATTATATAGTCTTATACAATGGAATACGGTAATATATAATCTTTGCTAAAAATGACAAAAATTATCAAGATAAACACTTTGAAAAGCCTTTTCAATTCGGATAAAATAAATGTTACAATTTATTTAAAATCGAAGAAATTCAGGAATAAATTTAGTCGTGGAGGGCAAAGATTGGTGTCAACATTGACAATGATTATTTAGGTATCCTTATGAATGATATTAATACAATATAATTTACTCTTATATGAGTTTTACTCAACTGAAAAGTTTGAAAGGTTTTATCGGCTACACGATTCAATAATAATTTAAAATAATACCTTTCATATTCTCTTGGGTTAGTTGTGACATTAAAGAAAAGAGAATAAATAAATTAAATTTTAAGCACATACAAATATTAAGAGTAATTGTGTTGGATGCCTTACCGAAAGTAATTCGACTAATTATTGATCTTGGCCAGTGCGACTCCAGTGAATTCTTTCAGGTATGTTTTTCTTCTTCCTCATCCTCATCCTCTTCTTCTTCTTGGCAATTTGTTTTCAGTTATTGGTCTTAACTATTTTAGTACTTAGTTTAATATGATTAGCCTATATGTTTAAATTCACCAGGTACAGAATTAGAGTTCAAGGAAATTAAATTTGCAAGAATCTAAAAAGTAGAAAATTAGATGTTGTTACAGAAGACCCGAAAACAAAACAGAAGCGAACAAAGCTGGAGATCGAGATTCGAGACAAAGCAACGACAAAGTTGATGAAAAAAATCTTGAAATTTTAAAAGCAGGATTCATAAGAATTTCACTATGATTTATATTAGAGTTATTGCTTACTTTGCCAAAAATAACACTAAGTTCTAACCATAAGAGGACTCCTATCAGGATGATGATTTTTTTACTTTGCCAAAAATAACAAAAAATGTAGGAAAAAGTTATATAATTTTTTAATATATTTATATTTATTAAAGTCATAATAATTGATGGAAAGAGTGAAAAGACAATTTTATCTAAAACAGAGACTTTTAATGAAGGACAAAAGTTTAAATCACTTTTATAAGGACTATCACACTTTTAATATATTATAGATATAGATATATTCCTCACCTTACTAAAGTGAGGTCTTTAAGCAGAATATATATGTTTACCATAAGTCTATACCAAAGTTATTTGGTTTAGAAGATCTTTTTGGGTTTATAAATGAAATTTCTCAAGTATGAAAAAATTCAAGTCATTATTCAATATGAAATATATTTTTAAAGGAAGTTTAGAAGAGCTTCCTTCGTATTCTTTCCGTAAGATAGAAAAATATTGCTTTTAGTAGGATTGTTCTTCAATAATTTCATCTTATAAAGAACAGGAAAGAAGACAAAAGGTATCGATAAAATATTAGTTGAGCCCATTATCATTTTTTTAAACTAATCCAACACTAATACAAATATGTAAAACTTAATCATAAGAAACTAAATAAAATTGATAACTTACCTTGACATCATGATAGATTTAATTTCTTGACATGATGGATTTGAAGAGGAGCTTGGAGTAACTGGCAAAGTTGTTGTCGTGTGATCGAAAAGTCATGAGTTCAAGCGTTGGAGATGTCACACCCTTTTTTGCTCGAAGGGCGGAAGGATTTTTCCAATTAAAGTGGCGATTTTGAATAGTGATTAATTTATTTATAGAGTTGTCACTTGAAATTGAGTTATGGTGTTCCAAGTCACCTTTTTGAATCCCTAATCAGAAGAAAATGACTCTTTATTAGTCTGTGAAAACAGAAGACCGGGTAAGGAATTCTGTTGATCAAGAAAAAGGTGTGAGGCACCCCTCCAGGCCAGTGGTTCTAACACCGTCACTTTTATTGACTTAAACTATTTTTGATAAATTTTGTTAAGGCCTAAATTCACTCATTTTTTATTATACTAAAACTTGTCTATTATCTTATATTAAATCGGTGAAAAATTAATTTTAGAAAAATATTTGTCAAGGTGCATTATTGCATCCTTGAATTTTAAACGTCTTAAAAAAATGCGTATGCCGCATTCTTAATCGAGACAAAAAATTTAAACGTGCCGAAAACTTGCCTAGCGTGTAAAAATATTGATTTGTCTATTCGAAGTGTTATTCAACCTTAATAATATCCTTGAACAATATTTAATTAAGACAGTTAATTAATTTAACAATCAATTATTAAACCTTATAAATAATAATGAGTAAAAACAAAAATAAAATAAGATAAAATAAAATAGAAAATAAAATTATAATATAATACAAATATACAAAATTAATCATATTATACTAATTTTTATATGATTTCCCAAATCTATATACTTTTTAATTTTTAAAAAATATATTACAAACTCAAATCATAAATTGAGATAACTCAAATTTAAAATCCCAAAAATTTGATTTTAATACAACGTTACTTAAGAAAACAAATAATCCAAAATGGAAAATTGATAAACCAAAGAATCCGTACGCGATCTTCGGCGAAACTTCGCCGGAGTCAACTCTGACTGCCGATTTTGGATAGCTTGATGGCTAATTTAGATTTTTCCAGTGGCTTTTTCGATAGTGGGGAATAGATTTCGGGTTTGTGGGGGTGGAATCCGGTGATGTGGGGTTCTCCGGTGAGGGGGGAGAAGGGATGTCGGCTGGTTGTTGGTTGATGCCAACGGTATTCGTAAAATCACTGGTCGGTGGGGAGGAGGTTTCCGGCAGCAGGAACAATGGTGTTGGTCGACCGGATTTGGCCAGTTTTTGGCGGTTCTGGACGGGAAAGGAGGAAAAAAGGGCGGTGACATGGCTGTGGGTGTTGGTCGGAGGGTTTATGGGGTTTTCTGGCCGAATTTGGAGAAGATTCGTAGGATCTGGTTTAGGGTGACGATTCTTACGTGATTCCGGTGAGATTTCGTCGGAACCAACTCAAAAAGGGTCGATTTTGATTGGGTTTTATTTTTCAGTGATGGGGAGTGGCCGATTCCGGTGAAGAATGGCTGATTCCAACAAAAAATTATCGAAAAAACATAAAACTCGTCCGGTTTGATTTCACCATTCACTGATTTTTTTTTTTTTTTCGATCTTTCCTTTCCCCCTTTTTCATTGTTTTACTCACTGTGTTCTCTCCCCGTTCTTTTCTGTGTGTGGTGAGTAAAAAAATGATTTCTATGTGATTGCGAGTGTAGAGTGAGTGTATGAAATTGTGTTTTTTTTTGAATCTCTATTTTTATTTTCTGTTTCAATTTTTAAACTAGACAATATTAACACACAAAATTCAAATTCCAAACACATCTACTAAACGAATATATAAACATCCAATAAATTAATAATATAACATGTAATAACAAAAAGTTCACATAATCAAACATATATACTAAATAGTGCATTGAGACCATTCAAACATTTTTTTTTTTCATGCTTTTTCATAATAAAATTCATAACCTTAGTAATATAGAATTGAATAAGAACCTGAATGAGTTAGACTGGATAATGAACAATGGAATTCGTCATCGAAAACTTCAAACGGGGACCAAACTTGACTTCCTTCTTCTATTCCTTTTTTTTTTCTTATCTTTTTTAATGTTCTTCTCTGCCTGTTTTCTTTTTCTTCATCTGATTTTTTTTCTAGTGTCTGATGATACGTATGTTCTGGAGAGGTTGGGGAAGTTTTCTTAAATAAAGGGATATTGGGGGAGATAGTTAAGGGATTATTAGATAATAGGGAGAGGTTGGGTAGTTTTAGAATTTGAATTTTGAATTTTGATTTTTTTAATTAAAATATATAAAATAGAAAATAATAATAATAATAATAATAATAATAACAAAATAATATTGACTAATTAATTTTTATATTTAAGAAAATACAATAGAAGTTCATAAATAGCCAAAAATAAATATAATTAATATAATACTAAAATAAGTATCTTATTTATTAAAATTTTAAAGGAAAATATATATATATATATATTTTTAACTTTCGTATTATTTTAAAAATAAAAATAAAAATGCAAATAAAGATAAAAATACCCCAAAAATGTAACTTTATTTATTATTTGTATTTATTTTCAACCAAAACTTATAAAAATGAAATAAGAACTAAAGTGAATATCAGACAAAAATATAAATATCTAATACCGAAAAATAGGTTAAAACTCGGGGAGGATAAAAAATCACATATTTACTTTTGCCCCCCTTTGTGTGAAATCTCAATGAGTTTTCATACAAAGAAGTTAGACAAAGAGATGATTTTTTATCCTCCGATTATTCGAAAAGGTAGATAAAGAAAATGCGACCAGTCCTGGTTTTGGATAGCCTACATATCCCAGGTTATAAAGGAACCAGGTCACGTGTAGTTCACAAAGGTAAAATGGTGAGTCAATGAGTTAGAGGTCGAGTCAGGTTCCGTCAAGTCTCTGGTTAGCGACTTCTGTTTTTTACATCCAAATAAATAACAGAATAAAAAATAAAGATACTAGTAAAAGATCCTATCTTGTGTAGCTTTTCTAGAATCTTGATTTGAATCTTATGATGCCTCAAATGGTGAGATAGTCGTTATTTTGAATTGGATTTGAAACATGAAATGTTCCTCCATGTTGATTCTTGGAATTGGAGAGGAACTTGACAATTGAGTTATTCATCAGACTTTCTTCTGACTTTGACTTGAAACTTTCACCCTATTCTTCAAGTAGTTTTCTGACTTGCTATTTTTGATGTTCCTAACATGTTTCTGAACTCAAAATAAAAGGTGAAGTAGAAAAGAAAAGTCTAATTATTCAGGAGGGTCGTGAGCAGAAAATAAATTCTCATTATTCAGAAGGGTCCTAAGCAGAAAGTAAAGTCCCATTATTTAGGAGGGTCCTGAGCAGAAAATAAAGTCCCATTATTCAGGAGGGTCCTGAATAGAAAATAAATTTCCATTATTCAGGAGGGTCCTGAGAAGAAAGTAAAGTCACATTATTCAGGAGGGTTCTGAGCAGAAAATAAATTCTCATTATTCAGAAGGGTCCTGAGCGGAAAGTAAAGTCTCATTATTCAGGAGGGTCCTGACCATAAAGTAAAGTCCCATTATTCAGGAGGGTCCTGAGCAGAAAATAAATTCCCATTATTCAGGAGGGTCTTGAGCAGAAAGTAAAGTCCCATTATTCAGGAGGGTCTTGAGCAGAAAATAAAGTCCCATTATTCACAAGGGCCCTGAGTATAAAGAAAATTTCACATTACTCAGGAGGGTCCTGAGCAGAAAATTAAGTACCATTATCCGGGAGGGTCCTGAATAAAAAATAAATTCTCCATATAACACATAAAATTTTTTCCCCAGTTTGTACATGAAATAGATCCATCATCGTATGTTGTAACCTTGCTTCTTGCATTTGATAGAAGTGTGGAATTACATCCTTTATTTGAAAACTTTAATGCGAAGACAATACTCCATCTCTGTCCCAAACGAAGAAAAATTGTGAGTTTTAAAAACAAATGTGGTGATTAGTTTATGGCATTTGGGTTTTAAGGTGACCACTCTTGCACTCGTCATACTCAACTCTTTTTTAAATCATTGATAAGTATTTGTTGACTTGTTGTACTTCTGACCCTAAGTTTTGACTATTGAAACTCTTGACTCAAATTATATTTTTCTTACATGATGCCTCTAGGTTTAACTGCAAATACATCTTTTATGTTCCCATGAACCCAACCACTGTCAGATAACAACGTTCTTGAGTACCTTACTTTATTTTGTAACATGTTATCTTGTTCATCGGCTCTTTGTCTTCCTTTTTACAATTGAAAGAGTTGATAGCAAGTTTTGAAGTCCTTCCTCACTTATCTCGATATGAATTTGACTCAAAAATACGTGAAAGATAATAATGATTTTTTATTTGACGACAAAGAATCAAAGATCAAAATAAAAATAAAAATAAAAGAAAAAGACAATAGGCATCTCTTTCTCAAAAGAAAAACTTATCTTGATGTGGAAGCTGATTCCGGTGATTATGACATGTATTTTGAATTACACAACCAGATCTACCCATACTAATCATAATCAACTTTTGCCCTTTTATTGAATATAAAACTGAGCCACTGTTGAATTTATTCACTCTAAATTACAATCATCCTTCAGCTTGTGGCACCTCAATGGGTTTTTGCCAATGAGCCTATCTCATTTTTATTTCTTTCTCAGCTAACCGTTGCCTTATGGTGCCCAAAAGGATTTTCACCAATAAGACTCTCATTTTTATTTTTGTAAGAAAAATAATGCCCAAAATATGAAACATCATGCACCTATAACATTTTTAGCCTTGACATTCTCAAAAATCGATCTGAAGATCTTTCTTTGGTTATATCTTGGATTTTGGAAAGAGTTAGAAAGAAAAGACGACATGAGGCTAAAAAATATACATGACATTGGGTGAAACATACAATTTTTGGAATTGACTCTTAAGGAAATAAATTTTTTCCCCAGTTTAATTTCATACTGGGTAAATTAAATTTTTTACTTGGTTGGACCGAACCCCAGAGTAGGGCTGCCTACGTATCTTGTCATAGCAAGAATCAGGTCAGACGTAGTTCAGAAATTTATTCTTTTGCTTGATTTTGATTTTTGATTTTTTTTACTTTGAACTATTGACTTTAATTGATTTCAAAAGAGGGTTATGAAAGAAAAATCAAATCAAGGTTCAAAAAGGGTAAGCAAGGGTTGATATAATATTTGGATAGCAGAACAAAATGTCTTCATCATTTCAATCTTTTAAAAGACAAGTACAAAACATACATAACATAATTGTACATGAATATCATACATAATATCTCTTGACTGCATTAGCGTTGACCGACATTTCTTCCGCCTTCTACATCAGTCAGATATAATGCACCATTAGGTAACACCTTCTTCACCATGAACGGTCCTTGCAGATTAGGAAAAAACTTGCCTTTGGCTTCAATCTGATGGGGAAGGATGCATCTTAGTACTAATTGACCAGTTTTAAAATATTTGGGACGTACCTTTCTGTTATATGCCTGTGCCATTCTCTTATGGTATATTTGGCCATGACATACTGACGTCAGTATTTTTCATCAATCAGGCTTAATTGATCCAATCGAGTTTTGACCCACTGATCATCATCGATTTTGGCCTCCACAACTATCAAAGAAATTAAATCTCAATTTCTGTAGGTATAACCGCTTCGGTTCCATACACCAGCGAGTAAAGAGTTGTACCTATTAAAGTCCAAACTATAGTATGATAACCCAACAAAGCAAAAGCTAACTTTTTATGCCATTATCGGGAACCTTGCACCATCTTGCGGAGTATTTTATTTAGGTTCTTGTTGGTAGCTTTCACAGCCCCATTCGCCTTTGGGTGATAAGGAGTTGAATTCCGATGTAGAATCTTAAATTGCCGACATACTTCTTGCATCAAGTGGCTATTGAGATTCGTAACATTATCAGTGACAATTATCATTGGAATGCCGAACCGACAAATGATGTTAGAATGAACAAAATTAACCATTGTGTTCTTAGTCACTGACTTAAAAATTGTTACTTCCACCTACTTTGTGAAATAAGCAATGGCTACCAAGATTAACCTATGTCCATTCGACATTTTTGATTCAATTGGTCCAATTATGTCCATTCCTCAGGCCACGAAAGACCATAGAGCAGTCATTGTATGCAACTCAAATGTAGGATAATGTATCAAATCCCCATGTACCTAGAATTCATGACACTTACGAACGAAACAAATGAAATCTCGCTCCATGGTGAGCCAATAGTAGCCAGATCAAAGTATTTTCTTTGCCAAAACATACCCGTTCATATTCGGTCCACAAATCCCAAAATGTATTTCAACCATGATTTTTGAAGCTTCTTTAGCATCTATACACCTTAAAAGTCTCAAATTTATAGTCCTCTTATACAAGATTCCCCCACTCAAGAAAAATCTACTAGCCAGTCATCGAATGGTTCTCTTTTGGTTACCATCGGCATGTATTGGGTATTTTACAGCTTGAATATATTCTTTGATATCATGGAACCAAGGCTCCCCATCAATCTCCTCCTCAACTATATTGTAATATGCATGTTTATTACAGATATATATATGCAAAGGATCGATATGAGTCTTGTCGGGATGTTGGAGCATCAAAGATAAAGTCGCTAAAGCATAACAATCTCATTATGAACTCTGGGAATATGCTTGAATTGTTATGATACAAATTGTTGAGAAAGATCTTATAAACAACCTAGATACGGTATAAGATTTGAGTCATGAGTTTCTCAATCTCCTTGGATCTGGTAGACTAGTAAGTCTGAGTCTCCTAACACCAATAATTCTTGGATCCCCATGTCAACAGCTAGTCTCAAACCTAGAATACAAGCTTTATATTCTGCTATATTATTGGTAGAGTAGTATCAAAGTTGGGCTATTACAGGATAATATTATCCCAATTCAGAAATAAGAACTGCTCCTATCCCTACTCATTTAGCAGCTCCATCAAAGAATAACTTCCAACCTGAATGACAATCATCAGAAATAACCTCATCAACACACAATACCTCTTTATCCGAAAAATAATTCTTCAATGGCTTATATCCCTCATCAATAGGATTTTCAGCCAAATAATTTGCTAAAGCTTGAGCTTTCATTGTAGTTCGCATCTCATAGACAATATCAAACTCTGTGAGCAGCATCTGCCATTTCACGAGTTTGCCTATGGGCATAGGCTGCTGAAAAACATACTTTAAGGGATCTATATAGGAAATGAGGTAAGTAGTATAAGATGAAAGGTAATGCTTCAGGTTTTGTTCCACCCAAGTCAAGATGCAACATGTCTTTTCAAGAAGAGTGTACTTAACCTCGTAAGTGGTAAGATTTTTGCTAAGGTAGTAGATAGCTTGTTATTTTATGGATGTGACATCATGTTGACCTAATACACACCTAAAAGAGTTGTCTAAAATAGACGTGTACAATATCAAAGGTCTACCTGGCTCTGGTGGAACCAAAACAGGTGGATTCGACAAGTATCTCTTGACTTTATAAAATGCCCCTTGACATTCTTTAGTCTATTTAACTTTAGCATTCTTCTTCAACAACTTGAAGATTGGATCGCAGGTTGTAGTGAGTTAGGCAATGAATCTACTGATGTAATTCAACCTTCCAAGTAAGATCATAACCACTGTTTTGTTCTTTGGTGGAGGTAGTTCTTGAATAGCTTTTATCTTCAAAGGATCTAACTCAATACGACATCTAATGACTATAAACCCCAAGAGCTTTCCAGACGGGACTCCAAATACACATCTTGCTGGATTAAGTTTGAGATTATACCTGCAAAGCTTTTCGAAGAATTTCCTCAGATCCTTGACATGGTTAGACTGCTCTTTTGACTTAATAATCATATCATCCACATAAACTTCAATCTATTTATGCATCATGTCATGAAACATTGTGGTCATCGCCCTCATGTAAGTTTCCCTAGCATTCTTTAGTCCAAATGGCATGACTCCATAATAATATGTCCCCCATGATGTGATAAATAATGTCTTTTATGCATCTTCTTGATCCATAATTATCTGGTGATATTTTCCAACAAAATATGGATATTGGAAAGTGAAAAATCATCTTTCAGACTTTATTTATTTAGATCACGATAATCAACACACATCCAAACTTTTTTATCTTTCTTAGGAACACGAACAATATTTACCAACCAAGTAGGATATTGTGCTACTCAAATGACCTTATCCTCAAGTTACTTTATGATTTCCTCTTTGATTTTTACATTCATGTCAGTTTTAATCTTCCTCAACTTTTGTTTCATCGAAGAAAAAGAAGGATCAGTTGGCAACTTATGAACTACCAAATCAGTGCTCAAACCAGGCATATCATCATAAGATCATGCAAAGGTATCCTTGTAATCATATAAGGCTTCAATTATATCTTTCTTGTTGTGGTCGAGCATGTACACTTATCTTATTCTCCTTAATATTTTCATGATACCTTAGATTGATTACCTCAATTTCATCCATTGATTGCCTCAATTTCATCCATATTGCGGTTTGACTTATTCTCAAACTGTTTGTAATCTTTGCTTATTTCCTTGAATGCTTCCTCTTCATCGTATTCAACTTCTTTATTCATTATTTCATAATTTGATTGAGTTTTAAAATCTGGTTGACAATTCTTCATGTATGTTATATCACTAGAATCGGCATAGAAAGAACTGTATAATAGAAAATAAATATTATACTCAAAATAAAACAAAGTGAAACTACATTTCATTAAAACAAAGATAGAAGAGTTTTAACCTAAAAACAACAAGATAAAGATCTGAATTACAACCCTAGAGTGATTCAAATTGCATAAATAAAACAAACAAACTACCAAGAATCCTTCTTAGTAGGGGGAGGAGTGGCCTCCCAATTGTTAAGCTATACATCAGGACCGATAAATTGCAGATCTATATTGCTGGTACCTTCCTAAATTTCAACCATATCAGATTCGATAAACATATTCTGGAAAAAGCTGATCAATTCTGTATCATCACCATTCTTTGATTCTGTAGCAGGTAACATGGAGGACCCAGTAGCACTGACTTTGATGAAAGACTCGTTGAGTAGCGGTATTGGATTGGCAAGTGAGCATGAATCTTTTTGACCCTTTTAGCCTTCTTTCTATCCTCAAAAGTGGGCTCATACCCTAAACCAAGGGTACCGAAGCTCTTGCGGAGGTATACTGGATGAGCCCTTCCTTGTAAATACATCCCTAGACCCGTTCCTCATTCAAAACCATGCCTTAACATTTCATTCACTACCATAACAGATGAATAAGACAATTGTGGTCTTGCGATCAGATTCCCCTCAAGGATATGCTCAACAACCATTGCCTCAAAAGTTTGATAAATTATGTACATTGTCAGCCTCAATGGATGAAACAGAATAATCTATATACATAGACAAATCCCCCTCACCATGAACAACTATTTCTTGTCTATCATTTTCAAACTTGACCATTTGATGTAACGTAGATGTAACTACCCCAACCCTATGGACCCATGGCCTTCCCAATAACATATTATATGAAGCATCGATGTTCAACACTTGGAAATCCATGGCAAAATCCACGGGCCCTATTGTCAGTATAAACTCTATCTCACCAATGGCATTCATTTTTGCTCTTTCAAATCCTCTAATGCATAAATTATTAGGTCGGATCTTTTCCTCGTTAACATTTAAATTTTGCAAAGTTGACATAGGAAAACTATTAGCACCATATCCTGCATCAATTAACACTTGAGTGACATAGAAATGCTTAATACTCGAGTGACATAGGAATGCTCACACTTTACAGTGATATAGAGACCTTGATTATGTCCAGTACCTTCTGCGGGTAATTCATCATCTGAGAAAGTGATCCTATTTACCTCGAAGATTCTACCAATAATTTTCTCCTGCTAGTTCACATTAATCTCACTGGGCACGTGTGCCTAATTTAAAATCTTTACTACAACTTTGCGATGATCCTTTGAGTGTATCAATAAAGATAATAAAGAAATTTGGGCTAGCATCTTTCTCAACTGTTCCCCAATAGAATATTCTGGGAACTTCATCTTCTTTAGAAATTCTTTAGTCTCTTTTTTGGTAACTGGCTTCTTGACTGGAATTCGGTCTTCATTGCCTTATTTAGCTTATCTTAACTCTTTTGGAGCATAACTCCTTCCCGGGGTTAATCCTCCTATTTCATCTATTTTTTTGAATAACTTCCTTCCCTTTATATGTCACTATAATGGGATTGTAGTTCCAAGAGACTGTATTGGCATTAACCATAGGAAGTTGTGACACCAGTTTAATAATAACTGGAGTTATGAGAGCTCCTTTTACAACTAAGAGAGGCTTGGTGGGACTTTCGGGAACAACAAGTTTTGGTTTTATCTAACCTGACCCAACATTTTCTAAAGTTTCTTTCCCTGCGACCAGGGAAACATTTGATGATTCGATTTTTGTTACCACACCCTTTACTTCTGCAAGTTTCACCTTTGTTAAATCCACAATATTTTCTAACTTTTCCATATCAGTTTTGATCTTAATGATAGACTTTAAAGAAACTAAAGCCTCTTCGCCACTAAGTATCAACTCGAGCATATTCGTTTCAGTATGAGTTGGCAGTGGATTCTGATTAATATTTGGAGCATCTGGACTTTGCACCATAATTTTTTCTATGTCGATCAACTCCTGAATTTCTCTTTTTAAGTACCAGCATTTCCCTAAGGCATCAAAACAGTATGCACATCTTCTAGAATAATCCAAGTTTTTCGAAGGAGGATTTGGGATTTTTCTCGTAATTGCGCTTAGAACATTCAAATCCCTCAGTCTCTAAAACAAGTTGGTATAAGATATTCCAATAGAAATGAAATTATCTTTGCGCATGTTAGCCATCTTGAAGTTTGTTTTAGGTCAAAAATTAGATTTAGGGAGGCCTTGTTGAACTTGCAGGAATGGAGGATGATTCTGAATGGCTGGTGCACATCATTACGGGTAAAGAGAAGTTCGAGCATATGGCTGTGCATTATAGATAGGATACTGAGAAGATGGATTGGAATATAATAGATTTTGGGGAGGAACATAGTATTGTGGATAATTATATGGGTCTTGGACATAAATTTGGGATTGAGATTGTGCGTATGGGTGACGTGCACCTCTCAAATTTTATTGTGGATCCGGTATAATAGTAGTTACATCCTCCTTTCTTTTCTTCCCACCAAAACTTCCCAAACTATTTTGAATTGCTTGTGTTATTTCTTGCAAAGCATCTTGGCTTATAATTTTTCCAGACTTAATTCCATTTTCTACCATCTCTCTGACCTTAATTACCTCAGCAAACGTACTTCCAATGCTAGAAAGTAAATAATGGTAATAGTCAGGTTCCTGTGCCTGTAGGAAAATTTCAATCATCTCAGACTCCTTTATTGATGACCTGACTCTTGCAGCTTGCTCCCTCTATCTAACAACATATTCTCAGAAACTTTCAGTTGTCTTTTTTCTCATGTTGGTAAGCGTGGTGCGATCTGGCACTATATCAATATTATATTGAAATTACTGGAAAAAATCTCAAGCCATGTCATCCCAGACATGCCAACGAGAAATATCTTGGTCAATGAACCATTCTAAAGCTATTCCTGTCATACTTTCTCTGAAGTAATCCATCAATAGTTCTTCTTTTCCCCCTGCTCCTCTTAATTAATTATAGAATCTTTTCAAATGGGCCATGGGATCGCCATGTCCTTCGTACTTGTTAAAGTTTGGCATTTTGAACCCTAGAGGAAAATGGACATTGGGAAACATACATAAATCTTTACCTGAAACATCTTTTGCCCTCCTAATCTTTCCATTTTCCTCATATTCTGCTCCAAACTCCTCACCTTCCTCGCCATTTCTTCTTGCTCCTCATTTTTAACAGACTTTTTAATCACAATAGAAGGACCATGTTAATGAGCAGGAAAATATGAATTTGGGGGTTTGAAATTCACTTCAAGAGGATACAATTGATCATAACTTGGTTCACCCATAGTATTCTGTACTGTCGATTGAGGACCCATAGTACCTAGTGCTATAAGAGAAAAAAAAAGGTTATTTGTGATAGATGGATTTCATGGGCGCATGGTAGAAGTACCATCAACGCCAGCCACATTAGCATATGGGCCAAATCCAAGTGGGTAAAATGAATTGCCAGTTTGGGCTTGAGTGGGTTTTGGATTATTCTCATTCGAAAGTCCAGAATTGAGGAAGTCGGGGATTGTCCATTCAACCAAGCTTGATACATCTCCTCTATATGTTGTTTCAATAACTTATTCTCTTCTATAGATGCAAACTCCTGTGAAATCAACTGATTTTGATCTTCCTCACTGTCAGACTCTACACCCTCTTTGTGAGTCATCTTTCTCCTTTTTTTATATCTTGTGTTGTACGGATGAGATGCCAGTTTAAACCACAAACCAACCACCGACTACTTTATCTTTTCTCTGAATTAAGTAGCAAACAGGTGAGTATTACATATCTAACACATTATAATGATATGTTGTATGTTATGCCTCTATATGCATTTCCCAACTTATCATTGAAGGCCTTGTGTTTCATCCTGGCTCTTTTAGGGGCAATTTTTCAAAAAGTTTTGATCGAACCCTTTGGAGGGTTGCCTACGTATCATGATAGTACATCAATCAGATCTTGAGTAGTTTAGAAAAAATTTAACAAAATGATTGATATTTTTTAAGTAAATAAATAAAGTAAGTGAAGTAAAATATATGTAATATATATAGAAATAAACGGCCAATTTCATTATATTTCATAATTTTTTAATACCGTACCCAGGGAGCTTACATCAGGAAACTCCCAAGCTTTCCGAGGAAGGAAAAAAATAGAGAAAGACACCGTCCAACTGGTTTTATGTGCGCATACCACTTTTGAGTATCTTTGCACTACTAGCTCCCTTAGATCATTGGCTACCAGAAATACTAGAACTCAGGAACATCAATATGTTTAGGGATTATTAAGGTACGACCCTTAGCCTATTCCTTTATGCAAACTCACATCATCCATATCAAATAGGATTTGTCCCCTAGACACACGAGCAAGGGCCTGACGTCAATTCCAAGCTGTTGTAGCGCCTCGACCATGTAATTTTTTTTCAGATCCGATGGTTCTTGGTTGAAGAAGGGATGAAACCCTATATTCTCTATCCAGTGCTCTTCCAGCTCGATATTAGTATAAGTATAAATCTCTTTACTTACCTGTGCATGAGTTGAATTTTGAGTAATCAAGCTGTCACGATCATTCACATAAATTTCAGTAAACTATTGAAGCTGTCAGTGTGATTGATCATACAAGTACCAAGGGCTTTCGATAGACTTCTTTTATTTCTGAAGTTGACATCTCGAACATAATCCTAAGGCGCCTAGTCACATTCTGAAGCATTACCTCTTCTAAGAAAGTCAAAAGGGAGTGATGTGATTCCCAGGACAATATCTCTATATCTGTTAGAAAATGAGTTTGATAAAGACTTCACTTGTCGCAGAACCATAACCCATCACTTGTCTTCTCCATGAATATGCATGCTTGACTTTATGAGGTCTAACCTTCGCCACGACATTAGTGGCTTAGCTCTTCGCGCTTCCTGCAGGTTTTAATTGATAGAGAGAGAAGAAGCACCGTAAAGATCAATTAGCGAGGTTTTGCTTAGTATCAACCCATGCGCCATGTTTATTATATACTAAGGCTCTCCTGGTCTCAGGTTTCAGCCCCATCTTATATGTTATCCATTCCACGCGGACTTCTGTTTTAGGCCAAATCACCCAAAATAAGTTCTCCACCTCTACCTCTTATATACAAATTGGGTCGGCGTACTGGGACTCAAACCATTCTGAAGTGGCATATCTTTTAGCAGGCCCCTTGAACTTGATTATGGAATTGGTACCCCCTTTTGGTATGTACCAATAGACTTTGGCCGATAAAAAGAACACCCTCACCATCAGATAGATGCCTGAATCGGACATATGAGATGATCCCGTCGCTCTGAAATTCCAACTATATTCAACTACATGTGCGAGTGTGAAAGAATTTTAGGTCTCGATCATTCTTCAGCGGTGGCCCCGATCCTAAAAGGGCTTCGCCATAAAGGGAAGGGAGTTCACGGCTATAGTGAGGTATAGTTAGAAAGTTGTCGTGTACTGTATATATTGGTCCTTCCTCTCGCAATATTTTCTCTAATCCAAGCATCGCAATATAGACATTCTTCTGATGGATAAAGTTGATGAAGGCTGAGACCTCTTTCTTCCTGCGATCACTATTATCGGTAGGAACTCTGAGACTATAAGAGAAGATCATATGAAAAACGTAACCGATTGTTTCATTTCTTTAGGCCACTGGCCATCTACCGGGAGTTTCGGGTTTAATATCGATATTTTAGGAACAAATCCAACAAATACGATAGAACAAGTGACACAACTCCTAAAGGACCTACTAACTGACATCTGACAAACAAAACTAAACTCAAACAAATAGGATTAAATAAAAGACATAAAATCTAAACAAAAAGTTCTAAAATTAAAACTAAAAGACTGTGACAAAAGAAAATACTATCTATCTATAAAACTAAACTCCAATGTCTCAAGGTCTTCAATTGATTTTCATAACTTCAACATGATCAATCAAGGAGATTTCGGCTTTATATGACCTCCCAAACCCAAGTATATATCTTCCAACGAAATGATGAGACGCTGGGTGAAACCTTGTTCTTGTGCCAGAAATTGTTCTCGATTCAACTGTTGTTAGTCCAAACCTATTATGGCGGTATCCTGTGCTACAGATGGACCTTCCCTCGAAGTGAACTGGAGGCTTGATCCCATCCTTAGGCCTGCCGATCATGAGAATTAATAATCTCTCTTATTCGTTGTTCACAAGCGAAACAACCTCCATCTATTCTCGTAGTATCCTTCTTTCGCGTATCCACTGAGATCTGTCTCGATAAAATTCTTCTTGCATGTTCTTTTCCAATTCTTGCAACTGCTGGCGGCGAGATGTGGCAAGTTCTGCAATATTTGACCCCCTAGTTGTAGCCAACTTGATTTTCCCTCGAAGTGCGACCTCAATATCTGCTGACTTAGCTTTCTCTTCAGCAAATTCTCTCTGTTATTCTTCTATTCTTTCCCTTGCTCATTCTCGATCAGCATTTAGCACCCGAATAGTAGACTGATAATCTCTCTTTATCTTCAATCGTTCTTTCTTAACTCTTGCCTCATTCTCTGTATCCTTAGTCAAGGATGCTTTATAACACTCTAATTCTGCTCTCAAAGCTTAGTTGACATCATGATGTTCTCGTATGGACATCTCATTCCCTATCTTTATTGCAGCTTCTTGATCTACGGGTCCCTTAACCGATCTTTCTGGTCTAATTGGTGGATGTGGCTATTTTTCATACCATTCACGGTAGCCCGGGTGTACTTCTCCTTTCTTACGCTCTATGACCAGTGTTTCAATCCCTATGAGACGATAACCATCCCAAATCTTTTGTGCCAACCCCTCTGGAAGGGAAATCTTTGGTCTAACCTCAAACACAAACTTGTTCATATTTTCTGTTATGGGAATTATTTGACATCTGCCTAGATGACGTAGAACCCTCAATGGAACATACGGTTGAACACCCCTAATACCCATCAATAACAAGAACGGTCGAATAACGGAATTATGTATGACTTGCCTCCAAGGTTACCAAGGGAGATTCCAAGTGATCTTATCTACCGTCAGTGAACGAAAAAGCTTATCCCAATCCCTAACACCTGTTGGACACTTATATTTCTCCATCATTTCCTCATAATCCTTGATGTGATTGACTAATTCAGGAATAAATCTTGCCACCGTAGGACGTTGATAAAGATGCTCTATAATCCACATCTGTAGCAAGATATTACATCCCTCGAAAAAAACCTTTTCCTTTCTGACAAACAGTTAGAGCACAGTAAATATCAGCCAAAATCATTGGTACCATAGTGTAATCCTCTTTTTTAATCAATATATGTACCACTCCAGCAAAACGAATATTAATTTTTCTCTCTCTCCTAGGGAAGATCATAGTTCCTAAAAAGGCTACCATGAATGCAAATCATCTATGAACTTTTCAAGCCTCAAAACTTCCCTTGTTACGGAGTTGTTTACCGAACTCCTCAAACCTCTCTTGTCTTTTGTATTTTTCATACAAAAACTGTAAGGAGTCCCAACCTTTTTTCATTGATTCTTCTTTTGTGTTATGTATGTTCAGGAGCTTACGAAATCTGTTTATCAAGATGAGTCTTGGAGCTATAAGTTTTTCCCAATACATATACCCATATCCAATATAAGTCGTTATCTCCTCTAAAGTCGGAGTCAACTCAAAATCTAAGATGCAAAATACATTATTCATCGGATCCCAGAAATTCATCAATGCATCAACCACCTCCCTGCTAGGGTTGATTGTCATGATGCTTGTCAAAAAACTCAAATACTTATGTATCTTAGCATAATCAAATGAATCCATTTCGTTTCACTATATCCAAAGCTGCAAAAGGGTACAGTCCATTATCTGTAGTGGTATATTTCTTTTTTTTTTTTTTCTCTTTTGACACTTTCTATGAACTAGAGGAGACATGTTATACCTATGGATAGGGACACAAGATTAGAAAATGTCTAGACTTAGGCAGCACTTAATTCACTAATATTTGAATTTTTTAACTTAAATCGTGAGAGATAATGCATTATTAAACTTGACTCAAATGAAAAAATTATTTTATTCAAAATAAGAAGTGAGAGAAACATGAACGCCAACATTTCTTTTAAGGGGTGACACTTGTTTAGACCAACTCTACCAGAAATTTTGCAACGACAGACCCCTATACAATTTCAACTATGAGTTTGAGAGAAAATGTAACTAAGTACACTAGTAAAATAAATAAAAATAATTTAAAAAGAAGGAAAGAAAGGAAAAGAAAAATGATTATTTTGTATACGATGTTGTGCAAAACTCAGCTTCACGACCCCTAAAGGTTCAGGACTGTTAAGTTATGTATTTACATGTTGTATTAATTTATTATAACTTAGCTCACGACCCCTAAAGGTTCAGGGCTTTTAACATATGTATTAAAATTAATTTTGAGGAAAAAAAGGGAAAAATAAGATAAAACAATAATACTCATGAAAATAGTCATTTGTTTTAATTTTATTTTATTTTTTTCAAAAATATCCTTCAATAAACTTTTGAATAATAATTTTTAAAAGACAGAGTCGTATCCCAGGAAGGATTTCCTACGTATCTCACTAAGGAGTGAGAATCAGACCCTCGTAATTCATGAAGACCTTAAAAAAACTATATATATTTTTTGATTTCTTTGAAAAATAATTTGCTAAATTTGAGGAAAAAATATTCTCTTATATTTCGCCAAGTTGCCTAAAAGTCGGTTAACAATCAAATGGCCTTTTAAATAAATGTCAAAGACACATGAGGCAAATAAAGTGGAACCTAATAGAGATAACCAGATTCTGAGTTTCAGTTCTATTAAGTTTAGCCTAATAGGGATAGGTGTCTAGACTGGCTTACCCGAACGGATACTCGAGTCGGGAAGGGACAACTTGTTCGGTAGCAGTGCTACTCCACCTTCGTTGTGGATCCGAACTCCGCCTAACATGTATGACTAATAATCCTTCACCAGGTGTCTTGACACTCCGGCTATCTCAAAAAGAAGGTAGGATGTAAGCGCTGCATTTTTTCTATCCTATTTCAGAGACTCGGAGGGGGTGCGCGAGAGAAGACAATTTATAATACAGTTCAACAATATCAAAGCAATAAATGAGCAACAAGTAGCACATTAGGCCAATAAACACAATATAAAAATAACTAAAGCAAGTAATAGTCAATATCAAAGCTCGAATTCTAGTTAGTTCTCCCCAGCGAAGTCGCCAGAGATGTCACACCTTTTTTTTCTCGAAGGACGGAAGGGTTTTTCCAGTTAAAGCGACGATTTTGAATAGGAATTAATTTATTTACAGAGTCAGCACTTGGAATTGAGTTATGGTGTTCCAAGTCACCTTTTTGAATTTCTAATAAAAAAATGACTCTTTATTGGTCTGCAAAAATAAAAGACCGGGTAAGGAAATCTGTTGACCATATGAAAGGTGTGAGGCACCCCTCGAGTCCCGTGATTCTAACACGGTCACTTTTATTAACTTATCTTGACTTAAACGATTTTTGATAAATTTTCTTACGGCCTAAATTCACTCATTTTTATTATACTAAAACTTGTCTATTATCTTTATTAAATCGGTGAAAAATTAATTTTAGAAAAATATTTGTCATAGTGCATTATTGCATCCTTGAATTTTAAACGTCTCAAAAAGATGCATACGTTGCATTCTTAATTGAGACAAAAAAATTTAAACGTGCCTAAAAAACTTGTCTAGCGTGTAAAAACATTGATTTGTCTATTCGAAGTGTTATTCAACCTTAATAATATCCTTGAACAATATTTAATTAAGGCGGTTAATTAATTTAACAATTAATTATTAAACCTTATTAATAATAATGAGCAAAATAAAAATAAAATAAGATAAAATAAAATAGAAAATAAAATAATAATATAATACAAATATACAAAACTAATCATATTATACTAATTTTTATATGATTTTCCAAATCTATTTTTTTTTTAAATTATTACAAACCCAAATTATAAATTGAGATAACTCAAATTCAAACCCCCCAAAATTTGATTCTAATACAAAGTTACTTAAGAAAATAAATAATTCAAAATGAAAAATTGATAAGCCAAAGAACCCGAACGCGATCTCCGGTGAAACTTCGCCGGAGTCAACTCTGACTATCGATTTTGGATGGTTTGATGGCTAATTTAGGTTTTTCCAGTGGCTTTTTCGATGGTGGGGAGTAGATTTCGAGTTTGTAGAGGTGAAAACCGGCGATGTGAGGTTCGCCGGTAAGGGGGAAGAAGGGATGTCGGCTGGTTGTTAGTTGATGCCAGCGATTTTTGTAAAAGCAATAGCCAGCGGGGGGAGGTTTCGGTGTCAGAAATAGTGGTATTGGCCGGCCGGATTTGGCCAATTTTCTGGCGGTTCTGGACAGGAAAGAGGAAAAAATAGTAGTGACGTGGCTGTGGGTGTTGGCCGTAGGGTTTTTGGTGTCTTCCGACGAAATTTGGCCGAATTTGGAGAAGATCCGTCGGATATGGTTCAAGTTGACGATTCCGACGTGATTTCGGTGCGATTTCTCCAGAACCAACTCAAAAGGGGTCAATTTTAGTCGGGTTTTGGTTTTTCGGTGACAGGGAGTGGCCGATTCTGGTGTAGGATGGCCGATTCTGGCAAGAAATTATCGAAAAAAAAAACTTAAAACCCGTCTGGGCTGGGTTTTCCGTTCACTGATTTTTTTTATCTTTTCTTTCCCTTTTTTAAATTATTTTACTCATTGTGTTCTCTTCCCGTTCCTCTCTTGCAGTTTCTGTGTGTGGTGAGTAAAAAAAATGATGTTTGTGTGATTGCGAGTGTACAGTGAGAGTGTGTGTATGAAATCGTGTGTCTATTTTTTTAATCTCTATTTTTCTTTTCTGTTTCAATTTTTAAACTAGACAATATTAACACACAAAATTCAAATTTCAAAGACATCTACTGAACGAATATATAAACATTCAATAAATTAATAATATAAAATGTAATAACAAAAAGTTCACATAATCAAACCTATATACTAAATAGTGCATTGAAACCATTCAAACGTTTTTTCATAATAAAACTCATAACATTAGTAATACAGAATTGAATAAGAACCTGAATGATTTAGACTGGGTAATGAACAATGGAATTCGTCATCGAAAACTTCAAAAGGGGACCGAACTTGACTTCCTTCTTCTATTTCTTTTTTTTGTCTGATATTTTTGAATGTTCTTCTCTGCCTATTTTCTTTTTCTTTCTCTGATTTTGTTTCAGTGTTTGATGATACGTATGTTCTAGGGAGGTTGGAGAAGTTTCCTTAAATAAAGAGATATTGGGGGAATAGTTAAGGGATTGTCAGATAGTGGAGAGGTTGGGTAGTTTTAGGATTTGAATTTTGATTTTTTTTAATTAAAATATATAAAATATAAAATAATAATAATAATAATAATAATAAAATAATACTAATGTAATTTTTATATTTAAAAAAATACAATAAAAGTTCATAAATAGACCAAAATAAATATATTTAATATAATAGTAAAATTAGTATCTTATTTATTAAAATTTAAAAGGAAAATATATATATTTTTTAATTTTTATATTATTTTAAAAATAAAAATAAAAATGCAAATAAAGATAAAAATACCCAAAAAAATGTAACTTTTTTTTTATTTTTTTTTTCAACCAAATCTTATAAAAAATGAAATAAGAACTAATGTGAATATCGGACAAAAATATAAATATTTAATAGCGAAAAATAGGTTAAAACTCGGGGAGGGTCAAAAATCACGTGTCTACTGGAAACAGCCCCTGACAATAATGCAAGGTAAGGTTACGTACAATAGATTCTTGTGGTCGGTCCTTTCCCAAAATCGTGTACATAGAGTTTTAATACTCCGAATTGTCATATTTTTTAAACATCATGATAAATTTAATTTGTTGATCTATTGTATAACATGTGCATTTACTATTCTCATTATCGTATTTAGCTGTCGTCTTTATCAAGCTGAATTATCCTTCCAGATGGCATATTCATAAGTTCAAAAGTAAACTCTCACTGTATTATCAAATCATGACCTCCTTCTCATCATCCTCAACATCATGTAGTACAGAAGTTGTATTTGGTAAATTGAAAGACAGAAATATTATCACTCCTGAAAATAATATTGTGATGTATGGGTGGTTGTGAAAATTCATACTTCCGTCTAGTTGCTTCTTGTTTGTAAAATAAGTCCCATTGTCTTTGGTGTCTCTAACTGATTTTACTTAAAGCATCACACAGCTCACCAAAACTCGAACAACACACAACGTCGAATCTCTCTCTCTCGCACAGATAGGTGGCTTGTTGTAAATCTCTTCCTTTCATACGAACTTTAAAATTAATAACAACAACGATAACATATTTAGTGTAATTCTAGAAGTGGAGTATGAAAAGGATTTTTACCCTTAGCTTTGGAGGATAAATAAATTATTTTTAATAACCCTCGACTCGACAAAACCTGATATAAAGCAAAGAGGTCAATAATATACCGAATCAATTTAAAGTTTCTTCTCTTCCTCTTGGATTTGAGTTGCATCCAGAGGAAAGAAATCAAGTGTCTTGATAACTTACACGCTTACATAATTAAAAGGGAAAAGGACAGAAACGTCACTTCAAATTAAATTATTTCCATGAAAATGACCATGAAATTTAAATTTCACTTTCTAGCCATTTCAATTAACTGGCTTGTTCTATACCGTTTCTACACACCTTCTATACAGTTTCTATACAAATCTTATACATATAAATATCCTATACGAAAATTATATAGTTTTGATACACAATTTATACAATAACTGTATATTTTTTTTTACATGTTTTATACAACAATTATATAATTTTCGTACACTTTCTACATATACTTTTTATATATTTTATACATACACATATTTGATAAAACTATATAATTTCTACATATATCTTATATAGATACATAGTCTATTTAACAATTATATCATTTTTATATAATTTAATTATTATTTTTAAATAATATAAAAAATAGAATATTTGATCAGTTAAAAAATTTATAGTAAAAAAAATGGATAACTTACATAAATCTCTGAATCTTTAAGTGATATTACACAAAATTCCAACTATTTTATTAATTATATTTTATCCCAATTTTTTTAAAATGATGCTACATATGTTATATGGTTATACATATAAAAAAGTGATACATTTGAAACTAACAAGATATTTATTTAAGAAAATAATAAATTCTCTTTTATTCATTGTATTCTTTTATTTAAGGAAAGATATCTAATTTTTCTCCTTTTATAGATTTAATTTAGGTGTTTTAATTATGTTTCTCTTTTTTCGTCTTTAATTATGAAAGATATGTTTTTTTGGTCTTTTTTCGTCTTTAATTTCGTCTTTAATTTTAGTCTACTTTTTTAGATTTAATTTTAATTATGTTTCAATTCTGCTTTTAATATTTTTTAAAAAATATTATTACTTTTGTTTCCTAGACTGACTACACCATTACCTTTCATTAATAACATATGAATCACCCAATAATTGAAATAAATAATTGTATCTACCATATGAATCACCATAATACCATATATATGAATCACCGAATAATAGAAATAAATAATTGTATCTACCATATGAATCACCATAATACCATATATATGAATCACCCAATAATAGAAATAAATAATTGTATCTACCATATTGTAATACCCCAAATTTTCCCTAAGCTTAATTTCTCCTTAAGAAGGTTAAGGAGTGACTTCCTAAGTGAGTATCATTTTAACCATATAGAATTTCCCTAATTTCGAATTTTTATCACATAAAAATTTTCATAAGCTTTTCGTCGATATAAGATTCGTCCAAATCCGATGCCCGGGAAAGAAGTTATGGCTAATTTAAGTCCTAGTCGTAAAACAACGTCATTTTAGTGCTTGGCGCATTGCGGAGAGGGTCTATTTGATAATTGTCAAATTCCAGTGGAACTCCACGATAGTGGCGCGTTGCGGAGGACCCCAATTTCTCAATAGTCAATTTTTAGTGGCCTAGCGTAATTGTGGCGCGTTGTGCTGAAGTTCGAGGTCCCAACCAGTGGGACAACGCAATGGCTCCGCATTGCGGTGACTCCCAAATTCCAATTTGTCAATTTTCAGTGAGCCACCGCGATAGTGGCACGTTGCGGTGCTCCATAAAATCGGGTTCCCAGTTCAATTTTTCCAGCTTCGTACAAAAGATAAAAATGACACTTTGGACTTTTCCCAAGCCTCTTATACCGTACAAACACCGAATTAAAGTCATTTACAAGCATTCTATGAAGTTCTTCTCAAGTTTTCTCTTAATAAAAACCCTAAGTATCCAAAACCTCTTCCAAGAATCTCAAGAATCAACCATAGATTTTCTAAATTGAGTCAAGATTCAAGGTTCCCAAGTCAAGGGCTTCAAGAGTACGAATAGAGTCCCAAAAGCGAGAGTTCATCCAACGCTTCTAATTAAAGGTATGTGCGGTTTGAACAAGGACACTCTTTTCATCCTTGTGCCCAAAAGTTATTTTAAATTACAAGAATATATGGTTTCACATATTTTCTTATGAAAATTGAAGTATGGGTTTGTACCCTTTGTCGTTGTTCTTGAGATTATGATAATTTTCATGTTTTAGAAATTGAGATACATGAGTATGTTGAGATTTTAATGCAAAATGCTGAAATTCCAGATTTCTATATGATTTATGAATCCTTATGATCTCTAGTATGCATTTTGATGAGTCTTAACGTGAGATTGAACTATTGGCCACTAAGACCTACTTGAGAATTGTAATTTTATGAACTCCTGTGCTATAAGCACCTATGATTTGAGTACTTTGAGATTATTGAGAAATATTTGACCTTTTTGGTCCTAATAGAGTTGGAATCCACAATGATGTTCTACTAAAACAAATAGTAATACATTTTGGTCTTTAGTATAGACCCTTGAGTTATTTGAGGTAGATTTCCTAAGAGTTCTAAGCTAAGTATGGGAGTAGTATTTAGCATCGAGTTGGGTATGATTCCGAGGTCTCATACCCCATAACTACGTGCCATCGTAGGACTGAGATTTATGGGTCCGAGGCTGAGATAGTGATCACTAAGTTGAGGTTATACTCCCTGGCAAGAGTATGATGCCTCTCCCAAACGTGAGGTTTCTTCCTTAGGAGGACAAGACGTTGGACTCCATGTATCTCACATGGTTTATGTCGGTTAGAAGAAACTCCCGAGTGTCCAAAGTTATATAATCCTGAGTTCTAAGTGTCCCAAGTCTAAAAGAGTTCTAGAGTTCCCAAGTTTTGAAAGTTCCTAAAAGTTCTGAGTACTTTAATATTAAAGAAGCTTTACCCTCCATAAGATAAAAGTAGGAGTTTGAAAGTATTGTTTAAAGTTCCTTTAGCTCTCAAGTATTGAGAATAAGAGGAGAGAAGAGATTTTAAAGTTAAGTATAATGACTCGTGAGATTTGTATTTCATGTTTCACTATTCATGATTCATGAGAATTGTATTTCAGATTTGTTCAAGCTATGTGAGTCATTCATATAAGCATGTATGATTTTTATAAAGAGTAATGATAATGTTTATTTAAATGCATACACCTCCCATATACTCAGTACATTCCCAAGTGTTGATCCACATATACGTCTATGTGCTACATTATCTTATAATGTAGGTTCAGGTCCTCACTCCCAGCCTCGTCAGTGATTTTTGAGTACCTTTGTCTACATCTCCACAAGGGTGAGTTCTTATGGTTAGAGGACCTATCTTTAGACATTTCAGTATCTTAGTAGATATATTATTGCTTTCAGTTCATTTTGAATCAGTTGGGGGCCTGTCCCAATGGCTCTCTAGTCATGGAGTAGTATAGGTTTTGTCAGACTAGTTATCAGATTGTTAGTATGTTGAGATTTCCAGTATTGTGGTCATTTAGACTAAGTATGTTCTTCGTATTTCCTATCATTTGATATGACAGTACAAGTGTTTTGTTTATTTTATCTCAAAATAAGTTATTATATGTAGTAATAGGCTCAAATGGTTAGCTTGGGGCTACTTGTAGACTTCAGCATAGTGTGACACTTCGAGATGAGATTTCATGGCGTTACAAACTTGGTATCAGAGCCTATGGTTTAAGTATTCCTAGGGAGTCTGACAAGCCGCGTTAAGTAGAGTTTTGATCATCGGTGTGTAGCGCGCCACATCTATGAGTAAAAGGCTACAAGACATTTTAGAAAAAAGTTGTTTCTTTTTCTCAAATTCTATCCTGCCTACGGTTGTCCTTCTCATCTAATAATTAGTGCTCTCTTATTTCAGAAAATACCTCCTCGAAGAGCGAACGCCCGCAGAAATGATAATGAGGAACCCCATCCTGTTGATCCCTTGAATGAGACTGTGTCTCATGCTAAGTTGTGGGCGTTCTTTCAACCGTTATCCCAAGCATTCACCGCTAATGTTCAGGCCAATAACCAGGCCGCAATTCTAAATCAGCAAGGAGGTGATTTAGCTGCTGCTACGATTCATGATTTTATGCGGATGAATTCTCTAGAGTTTTATGGGTCTAAGGCAGGTGAATACCCACAGTTTTACCTTGGGGAGGTTAGAAATATCACACAAGTGATGCATGTTTCTGAGGAAAAAAGTGTTGAGCTGGCGTCTTACAGGTTGAAAGACATTGCTTATGACTGGGTTGTATCATGGAGGAATGGTAGAGGTGAGGATGCTGCTCCTCTGACTTGGCAGGTGTTCCAAGATGCATTCTTGGACAAGTTCTTCCCGCTTGAGATGAGAGAAGTGAAGATTAAGGAGTTTATAAACTTAAGGCAGGGCTCCATGACTGTTAAGGAGTACTGCTTGAAGTTCAACCAGTTAGCCAAGTATGCTCCTGATTTGATTTCTGACACCCGAGCTAGTATGAGCAAGTTCGTGATAGGTGTTTTTGGTTTAGTACTGAAAGAGTGTAGGACTGCGATGCTGAATAAAGATATAGATCTGTCTAGGTTGATGATACATGCACAGTAGATAGAGGCAGACAATATAAGAGAGAGAGATAGAGTGAGGGGTAACAAGAGGGCTAGATCTGATAGAGTGAGGGGTAACAAGAGGGCTAGATCTGAGCAGCATGAGTATAGTCAGGCTAGGTCCCATGGAGGGAACCGCCCATAGTTCTAGGGTCGTTCGTCTATGCCAGTGCCTTTATCATTTAGTGCTCCCACTCCTAGAGGCAGGCAGGAGCCAGGGAACAGGTCTTGTATGTCCCAATTTTAGAACAGTGTAAGTAACAGACCCCGCTATCCTCAATATACTAAGTGTTGTAGGGATTATCCCGGTGAGTGTTTAGCAGACCAGAAGGGTTGTTTCGGTTGTGGAAAGTTGGTACACAGACTTAGAGATTGTCCATATGCTAGGCAGGGGAACAGAGATGCCCGACCCCAAACACAGACTACTAGTGCACCAGCTTCTGTAGCTCATTCCGCCCCTGCTCAAGGAACTTCATCTAACACTGCTGGCGGTCAGCGCCAGAACAGATTCTATGCCTTGCCATCCCGTCAGGAGCAGGAGGATTCTCCCGACGTTGTTACTAGTATGCTCCATGTGTTTTTCTTTGATGTTTTTCTGTTGTTGGATCCCGGGTCAAGTTTCTCTTATGTGACCCATTAGTAGTTGTGAATTTCAAAATGAGTTCCGAGAAGATTTATGAGACTTTCCTAGTTTCCATACCAGTAGGGGAGTTAGTTGTTGCTAAACAAGCGTATAAAGATTGTACTATTACTGTTCTTCATAGAGTCATATTTGCTGATTTAATAGAGTTGGACATGGTGGATTTTGACCTTATTTTGGGTATGGATTGGCTTTATTCTTGTTATGCATCTATAGACTATCGTACCCACGTGGTCAAGTTTCAGTTCCCAGATGAACCAGTTTTTGAGTGGTACGGGAGTTCGATATCTTCCAAGAGTCATTTTATCTCTTATCTCAAAGCTAGACAGATAATACGCAAAGGTTGCCTCTATCACCTAGTTAGAGTCAAAGACACTAAGTCCGAGGCTCCAACTATTCAGTCAGTCAACATTGTTAATGAGTTTCCTGATGTTTTTTTGGAAGATCTCCCAGGGGTACCTCCTGATAGAGAGATAGAATTTGGGATTGAACTTATTCCCGACACTTAACCTATTTCTATTCCGCCATACCGTATGGAACCTGCAGAGCTTAAAGAGTTGAAAGAGCAGCTCAAAGATCTTTTAGATAAAGGTTTCATAAGGCCCAGTGTCTCTCCTTGGGGCACACCTATTCTTTTCATGTGAAAGAAAGATGGTTCTTTGCATATGTGTATTGACTATCGTCAGCTTAACAAGGTCACAGTTAAGAATAAATACCCTCTTCCGAGAATTGATGACCTGATTGATCAGTTGCAAGGTGAAAGTTGTTTCTCCAAGATAGACCTTAGATCCGGCTATCATCAACTTAAAGTGAGGGAATGTGATATTCCAAAGACAACCTTTCAAACCCGTTATGGTTACTTTGAGTTTCTAGTCATGTCTTTCGGGCTAACCAATGCCCCAGCAGCCTTTATGGACCTCATGAATTGAGTGTTCAAGCAATATCTTGATATATTTGTCATTATTTTCATAGATGATATCCTTGTGTACTCCCGTACTGAGAACGGCCATGCAGATCATCTTAGAATTGTCTTGCAAACTCTTAGAGATCACCAGTTGTTCGCCAAATTCAACAAGTGTGAATTTTGGCTAAGATCAGTAGCCTTTCTGGGTCATATTATTTCAGCTGAAGGCATTAGAGTTGATCCCCAAAAGACAGAAGCTGTAAGAACTTGGCCTAGAGCAATCTCTCTATCTAACATTAGAGGTTTCTTAGGTCTAGCTGGCTACTACCACCATTTTGTTGAAGGTTTCTCTTCTATTGCATCTCCCATGATCCGGTTGACCCAAAAGAAAGTTAAGTTCCAGTGGTCAGATTCCTGTGAGAAGAGTTTTCAAGAGTTGAAGACTTGACTTACTTCAGCCCCTGTATTGACTTTGCCTGATGGTACATATAATTTTATGGTATATTATGATGCCTCTAGAGTTGGTTTGGGTTGTGTGTTGATGCAAAGAGGTAAGGTTATAGCCTATGCCTCTAGACAGCTGAAGCCATATAAAAAGAACTACCCAACTCATGATCTTGAGTTAGCTGCTGTGGTCTTTGCTTTGAAAATATGGAGATACTATCTTTATGGTGTTCATGTTGACGTGTTTACTGATCAAAAAAGCCTGCAGTACGTGTTTACGCAGAAAGAGTTGAACCATAGGCAGAGGAGGTGGTTAGAGTTGTTAAAGGACTATGATATGAGTGTGTTGTATCACACGGGCAAGGCCAATGTAGTGAAAGATGCCCTTGCAGGTTGTCTATGGGTAGTGTTACTCATATAGAGGAAGGTAAGAAAGAATTAGCTCGTGATGTGCATCATTTGTCTAGACTGGGTGTTAGGTTGCTTGATTCCACTAAGGGAAGTACTTTGGTGCAAAGTAGTTTCGAATCCTCTTTAGTTTTGGAAGCGAAAGAGAAGTAAGACTTAGATGATAGTTTGGTCAGACTGAAGGGGTCAGTTAAGGAACAAAAGGTAGAGGTTTTCTCCTAAGGGGGAGATGGTGTGCTCAGATTATAGGGTAGATTATGAGTTCCTTGTGTTGATGATCTAAGGCAGAGAATTATGGCTGAAGTTCATGGCGCATGATATTCTATTCATCCTGGTGCTACCAAGATATACCTCGACTTGTGGGAAATATATTGGTGGAGTGGAATGAAAAATGATATAACTGGGTTTGTAGAAAAGTGTGCAATATGACAACAGGTTAAGATAGAGCACCAAAGACCTAGTGGTGTGATGCAAGAGTTTGGTATTCCCACTTGGAAGTGGCAAGAAGTGAATATGGATTTTATGATTGATTTACCTCTTTCGCGATGTCATCATGATTCTATTTGGGTTGTTGTAGACAGATTAACTAATTGAGCACATTTCCTACCTATAAATACATCTTATACAACAAAGGATTATGCTAGATTGTATATTCGGGAGTTGGTCAGGTTGCATGGAGTCCTTTTGTCTATCATTTCGGATAGGGGTACTCAGTTTACTTCTCAATTTTGGAGAGCTTTCCAGAGGGGTCTTGGTACCCAAGTTCATTTGAGTTCCGCATTTCATCCACAGACTGATGGTCAGGCTGAGAGGTCCATCCAAACTTTGGAGGATATATTGAGGGCATGTAATCTAGATTTCAAAAGTAGTTGGATGATGTGTGAGCAGATGGTAATATATTTAAGGCTTTTAACTGAGAATAATTGCAAGGTCTTAAGCAACTTTTGTCATTTTTGATTGTTTTATCTTTGATTTTGCAGTAGAAGCCAAGATGCAAGAGAACCAACAAGGATGGAAATAAAAGAGTTGAAATCTGAAGCAAATAAAAGAGAAGTGTGTCTGACGACATTCCTGATAAGTCATCAGCCATGTGATAAGTTATCAGAGATATCGTCATCCTTAGACAAAGAATGGACCTCAGCTGAAAGTTGTGACGACATTCCCTGATAAGCTATCAAAGAGTTGATAAGTCGTCAGGTTTCAGCGTCAACCTTAAGCAGAAAGTGCTAAAACTGAAGAAGAAGCTGACAACATTTGTGATAAGCCGCCAGACTCCTGATAAGGTATCACGAATGTCATCATCTAATCCAAGAAATTGCTGAACTCTGTGATTTTGTTTCCATAATTAGGGTGAACTATTTAAAGCATCGTTTAGGGTTTTCTAAAGGGGGAACCTGTTTTGGGACACACGTATATTGTTACTTTTCTCTCTAGTTTCTTGGCTTGAAAAACAATTAACTTTGAAGAGATTTTCATCAATATTTTGGGATTTCTATTGTTATCTAATTGAGAAACACTAGTTACTATTCATCTTGTGGTAAGGTCATCTTTCAAATTATGAATACATCTAGTTGTTTCTCTTATTACATTGTGAGTGGCTAAATCTCTTTAACCCGAATTATGGGATCTATGGGTTAAGTCTTGGTAAGATGCTAAGTGTTTAAGATTCTAAAGGTAATAGGACTCCTTGATAATTCTGAGATTTTAATTATCGTCTATTGGTTGCAAACGATAGATAGCACCTGCTTTGATTTGCTTGAGATAAGAAATCAAATATAGTAGAAAGTGAATTATTGACAGGGATTTGGAAGCGCTAAAGTTCCATTTAATAATTGACGCTGTAACAAGGTTGATAACCTGAGGTGAAGACTGGTTAGTAAATATAAATTCCCTAAGTCCAAGAGGATTAGGTAATTAAATGCTTAAGTAGGTTGAGAGACATTTAGGCATAACTTCGATAAAGATAATCTGTTGTCCTACCTACTGTGAGAATCTTGAATCACTATTAACATCTGTCAAGTATTAAAACCCATAATGAACATAATTCTTGTTTTTCATAAACTCTTGATTACAAACACTGAAACTAAAGTGACCAACAATTATTTGCTAATCTCCAAAACCCCCCATTTTATCTTTTCGTATCATCTTTTTGAATTCAACTTGTAGCTATAGTTACAAATTAGTTTAATCGCCACTCACATTGTTCCCTGTGGATTCGACCCCGACTCCAAAAGTTGGGTAAATATATTGACGACGACCGCCTTACACTAGATTGACGTGTAAGCTGAGCGTTATCAAAAATGGCGTCGTTGCCGGGGAACAATTTAACATATTGAGTTGGTTTGGAATTTTAGTTTACTTGCTTGAATTCAAACTTGTAAGTATTTGTTTAGTTTATTTTTTTTATTTTCTTTTATTCTTTTTTTTTCTCACATCTTTCTTGAGATGTAAGCCTGGATAGATGGTTTTTCGAGTGATGACGATTCTTGTTATTATTGTGGAGAACCTTCACAATATGATGCGGACACTGTTCTAATTGGGGAATAGACTATAACTTGGTGTTTGGCTTATGGTCAAAGTGATCATTCTGAAGATATGTGTGTTATCACGATTAAAACGGATAAATTGATAAAATAAAATTAGAGAATCAAGCACAGTTGTGGGAAGAGCTGAAAGAGTTACCACTGTCACCATGTCTACAATGGCTAAACAAATAAGAATATGAGGAGGACATTAGCCAATTTGTGGAGAAAACACAAGAATCGCAGCCACTCGATTGCCATTTCGATCTTGAGACTGACATTGAGAAAGTGAATAAAAGTGAGTATGTAGTAGATAGTGTAAATTTTGAAGTAGAATTAGTTGGGCCACACTCGAAGCATTTTTCACATTATGTTTAGATGATATCTTGTCTGTGGAATCATCTAAAATAGTGGAAGAGTGTGAAGATGAGGAACAAAAATCCTATATTCTTTATTTTACACTTGATAAGCAACATAAAAACACACCTCACTTTAAGGCCGAGTGGTTTACCACGCTCAATCCATTACTCGACTTCTTAATTTTTGTACCACCCCCTATGATCGAGACAAGAAGATGGACTCTAATTTGGGGGTGAAATTTATATCCTCAAGGTGGAGGGAAAAACTGAGTTGGGTCGTGCCGTGACATTAAATCAGGCGCTGCTTGGGAGGCAACCCAAGGTATTTTGTTGTTTTTATTCGTATTATGTTATTGACATCAGATCTTCGTACCCATGGTGCCACATGTATGTTTATAACTCTCTTGTTTTGGTTTGACACATTGGGGACATTGCATGATTTTAAGTTGAGGGTGGGGCTACTTGTGGGTGTTGATGTCCTCTTAGGGTTTTCATTTTCGTGCCTCTTTTCCCCGGAGTCTTGTTCCTAGTAGAGCCGGCATGTTTAGGCATATTGTGATTTGTTGTAAAATATTGTAGTTGACTAGGAGAAATACAAGTACCTTAGGCAGTTAACATGTTTTTGTTGATTTTTGAACACCTCTCTAAAGGTCTATATATAACTGTGTGATATGCATTTATGTGTGACCACTGTGCATCTTGTTATGACATTAGTACTAGTGACATGATAACCATTTCTAAACAATTGCATGAACCAAAAGGGTAGTAGATTGTGATGTACCTTTGTGCCATGTGTGTGAGAGATACTATATAGTTCCTATTGTGTATTAAATCCAGAACTTGCCCAGTTGGTCTTGCCTTGGTTGTAGGATGGAGGTTAGGAAAGGATCATAGGTCGTTGTTGATATTAGTCCACTTTAGCCTAAATGACCTTCCATGTGTGACTAATATCCCTTGATCCTGATTTTGAGCCTGAATGCCTATTCTTTTTATTATACCTATCACCTTCCCATTTATATCATAATGAACCTGTTTTGGCCCTGGTCCTCCTTGGACACTGTGCACCTTGACTTAGGCAAATGGCCTAAGTTGAGGGTGGCTATCATAGGAGTGCATGATGTAAAATGAGTATGAAGAAAGGTAGAATAAGAGAAAAGAATAATAAACTGGGTGCGGTGGAAGAGAACAAAAAAAGAAAAGTTGTGAAAAAAAGTGATTGTAGAAAAGACCGCACCCATCCTAAATATGTGTGATCAAGAAAAGAGAAGAATAGAAAAAGGTTAATAAGTGATACCCAGAAGCTAGTGTAGTGTCAAGAAGGCTTATTCACTTTAAATATCATCAAGTATCATACCAGCCCCTAGCCTACATTACAAGCCAAAGAGAAGACCTATAGTGATCCTAACTTAACTGTCTGAAAGCTTCGATAATAAAAATAAGGGTAAGCTTATGGTATTTGGCATACATTGACTGGAACTTCTTTTTGAGATTGAGTGTCTCTTGATCGTCCCCATATTGACATGCTTGAGTTCACATATGAGTGAGGAGGGACTTTTTTGTAGTAAGGGCACACTGGTTACGTTGCGAGTTTCTAACATATTTTGATAGTGTAATCTTAGTACATGCATGGTTGTTGTTGCTGAATTGATGCTATATCTTGATTCCTGTGTGTTGCATTGTTGTTCTTAAAAAATATGCACAGTTGTTGTTTTTAAATTAATTGACCTTGGAGATGGTGAAGATGTTTTGACATAATGTCGATGATTGATTGCCGAATGTACTTTGTATCCTCTTGTTTGAGTTGCTTGAGGACAAACAATTATTTTAAGTTGAGGGTGTTGATGTGTGAGCAGATGCTAACACATTTGAGGCTTTTAACTGAGAATAATTGCAAGGTCTTAAGCAACTTTTATCGCTTTTGATTGCTTTATCTTTAATTTTGCAGTAGAAGCCAAGATGCAAGAGAACCAACAAGGATGGAAACAAAAGAGTTGAAATCTGAAGCAAATAAAAGAGAAGTGTGTCTGATGACATTCCTGATAAGTCATCAGCCATGTGATAAGCTATCAGAGATATCGTCATCCTTAGACAAAGAATGAACCTCATTTGAAAGTTGTGACGACATTCCCTGATAAGTCATCAAAGAGTTGATAAGTCATCAGGTTTCATCGTCAACCTTAAGCAGAAAGTGCTAAAACTGACGAAGGAGCTGACGACATTTGTGATAAGTCATCAAACTCCTGATAAGGTGTCACGAATGTCGTCATCTAATCCGAGAAATTGTTGAACTCTGTGATTTTGTTTCCATAATTAGGGTAAACTATTTAAAGCATAGTTTAGGGTTTTCTAAAGGGGGAACCTATTTTGGGACACACGTATATTGTTACTTTTCTCTTTAGTTTCTTGGCTTGAAAAACAATTAACTCTGAAGAGATTTTCATCAATATTTTGGGATTTCTATTGTGATCTAATCTGAGAGTCACTAATTACTATTCATCTTGTGGTAAGTTCATCTTTTAAATTATGAATACATCTAGTTGTTTCGTTTATTACATTGTGAGTGGCTAAATCTCTTTAACCCGAATTATGGGATATATGGGTTAAGTCTTGGTAAGATGCTAAGCGTTTAAGATTCTAAAGGTAATAGGACTCCTTGATGATTCTGAGATTTTAATTATTGTCTATTGGTTGCAAACGATAGATAGCACCTGCTGTGATTTGCTTGAGATAAGAAATCAAATATAGTAAGAAGTGAATTATTGACAGGGACTTGGAAGAACTAAACTTCTATTTAATAATTGACGCTGTAACAAGGTTGATAACCTGAGGTGAAGGCTGGTTAGTAAATATAAATTCCCTAAGTTCGAGAGGATTAGGTAATTAAATGCTTAAGTAGGTTGAGAGACATTTAGGCATAACTTCGATAAAGATAATCTGTTGTCCTACCTACTGTGAGAATCTTGAATCACTATTAGCATCTGTCAAGTACTAAAACCCATAATGAACATAATTCTGGTTTTCCATAAGCTCTTGATTACAAACACTGAAACTAAAGTGACCAACAATTATTTGCTAATCTCCAAAACCCGCATTTTATCTTTTCGTATCATCTTTTTGAATTCAACTTGTAGTTATAGTTACAAATTAGTTTAATCACCACTCACATTGTTCCCTGTGGATTTGACCCCGACTCCAAAAGTTGGGTAAATATATTGACGACGACTGCCTTACACTAGATTGACGTGTAAGCTGAGCGTTCTCATTGGGATGAGCATTTTCCACTGATCGGGTTTGCATATAACAATAGTTACCATGCTAGTATCGAGAGGGCACCATTTGAAGCTTTGTATGGTAGGAGATGTATATCACCCATTGGTTGGTTTGAAGTGGGTGAAGCTGTTTTGGTTGGACCTGATGCAGTATTTGAGGCTATGGAGAAGGTGAAGTTGATTAGATAAAGGTTGAAGACATCTCAGAGTCATCAAAAGTCGTACGCCGATGTAAAGAGAAAGGATCTTGAGTTTGAGGTGGGTGATTTGGTGTACTTGAAGATTTCACCCATAAAAGGGATGGAGAGGTTTGGTAGAAAGGGGAAGCTTAGCCCCCGTTATGTTGGCCCCTATAGAGTCTTGAGTCATGTTGGTAAAGTAGCCTATGAAGTTGAGTTTCCCATAGAGTTGTCAGTCGTTCATCCTATTTTTCATGTCTCCATCCTTAAAAAGTATATCGGTGATTCCGTTGTAGTAGATCCTTCAGAGAGTGCTGATATTCATAACAGTCTTTCATTTGATGAGATTCCTGTTGAGCTTCTAGATTTTTAGATCCGTAGATTGAGGAACAAAGAAGTTTCCTTGGTCAAAGTTTTGTGGCGGAACCAGTCAGTTGAGGGCACTACTTGGGAGGCAGAAGCAGACATGCGAGCCAAGTACCCGCAGCTCTTTTCCGCTAGTTCAGATCAAGCCGAAGGTATTATTCTTCCTTAATTCAGCTCTTCTAATCTAAAGTTTCAGATATGCATCTACCCTTATTAAGTTCATGCAGTCTCTAAAGTATTCAAGAGTTTAAAAATACATAGAGTCAGTTTAGCGAGTTCTTCCAGCTTTACCTACTCAATTTCCTCCATTCTCTTAGCTTAACTAGCGACATTCGTGGATGAATGTTTCCAAGGGGGAGATATTGTAATACTCTGAATTTTTCCTAAGCTTAATTTCTCCTCAAGAAGGTTATGGAGTGACTTCCTAAGTGAGTATCTTTTTAACCATATAGAATTTCCCTAATTTCGACTTTTTATCACATGAAAAATTTGATAAGCTTTCTGTCGATATAAGATTCGCCCAAATTTGATGCCCGGGCAAGAAGCTATGGCTAATTTAAGTCCTAGTCGTAAAACAACGTCATTTTAATGCTTGGCGCATCGCGAAGAGGGTCTATTTGACAATTGACAAATTCCAGTGGAACTCTGTGATTGTGGCGCGTCGTGGAGGACCCCAATTTCCCAATAGTTAATTTCCAGTGGCCTAGCATGATTGTGACGCGTCGCACTGAAGTTCCAGGTCCCAACCAGTGGGACAACGCGATGGCTTCGCATCACGGTGACTCCCAGATTCCCATTTGTCAATTTCCAGTGAGCACCGCGATAGTGGCACGTCGCGGTGGCCCATAAAATTGGGTTCCCAGTTCAATTTTTCCATCTTCGTACATAAGTTAAATATGGCACTTTAAACTTTTTCCAAGCCTCTTAAACCGTACAAACACCAAATTAAAGTCATTTACAAGCATTCTATGAAGTTTTTCTCAAGTTTTCTTTCAATAAAAACCCTAAGTATTCAAACCTCTTCCAAGAATCTCAAGAATCCACCATAGATTTTCTAAATTGAGTCAAGATTCAAGGTTCCCAAGTCAAGGGCTTCAAGAACCCTCATTCAAGAGTACGAATAGAGTCCCAAAAGCTAGAGTTCATCCAAAGCTTTTAATTCAAGGTATGTGGGGTTCGAACAAGGACACTCCTTTCGTCCTTGTGCCCAAAAGTTGTTTTAAATTACAAGAATATATGGTTTCACATGTTTTCTTATGAAAATTAAAGTATGGATTTGTACCCATTGTTGTTGTGCTTGAGATTATGATAATTTCTATGTTTTAGAAATTGAGATACATGAGTATGTTGAGATTTTAATGCAAAATGCTGAAATTCTAGATTTCTATATGATTTATGAATCCTTATGATCTCTAGTATGCATTTTGATGAGTCTTAACTTGAGATTGAACTAAGGGCCACTAAGCCCTACTTGAGAATTGCAATTTTATGAACTCCTGTGCTATAAGCACCTATGATTTGAGTACTTTGAGATTATTGAGAAATATTTGACCTTTTTGGTCCTAATAGAGTTGGAATCCACAATGATGTTCTATTAAAATAAACAGTAATACATTTTGGTCTTTAGTATAGACCCTTGAGTTATTTGAGGTAGAAGAGTTATGAGCTGAGTATGGGAGTAGTATTTAGCATTGAGTTGGGTATGATTCCGAGGTCTCATACCCCAGAACTACGTGCCACCGTAGGACTGAGATTTATGGGTCCGAGGCCGAGATAGTGATCACTGAGTTGAGGTTATACTCCCTGGCAAGAGTATGATGTCTCTCCCCAATGTGAGGTTTCTTCCTTAGGAGGACAAGACGTTGAACTCCATGTATCTCACATGGTTTATATCGGTTAGAAGAAACTCTCGAGTGTCCAAAGTTATATAATCTCGAGTTCTAAGTGTCCCAAGTCTAAAAGAGTTCTAGAGTTCCCAAGTGTTGAAAGTTCCTAAAAGTACTGAGTCCTTTAATATTAAAGAAGTTTTACCCTCCATAAGATAAAAGTAGGAGTTTGAAAGTATTGTTTAAAGTTCCTTTAGCGCTCAAGTTTTGAGAATAAGAGAAGAGAAGAGATTTTAAAGTTAAGTATAATGACTCATGAGATTTGTATTTTATGTTTCACTATTCATGATTCATGAGAATTGTATTTCAGATTTGTTTAAGCTATGTGAGTCATTCATATAAGCATGCATGATTTTTATAAAGAGTAATGATAATGTTTATTTAAATGCATACACCTCCCATATACTCAGTACATTCCCAAGTGTTGATCCACATATACGTCTATGTGCTACATTATCTTATAATGTAGGTTCAGGTGCACAGTCCTAGCCTCGCCAGTGATTTTCGAGTACCTTTGTCTACATCTCCACAGGGGTGAGTTCTCATGGTTCGAGGACCTATCTTCAGACATTTCAGTATCTTAGTAGATATTTTATTGCTTTCAGTTCAGTTTGAGTCAGTTGGGGGCCTGTCTCAATGGCTCTCTAGTCATGAAGTAGTAGAGGCTTTGTCTGACTAGTTATCAGATTGTTAGTATGTTGAGATTTTCAGTATTGTGGTCGTTTGGACCGAGTATGTTCTTTGTATTTCCTATCATTTGATATGACAGTACCAGTGTTTTTTTTATTTCATCTCGAAATAAGTTATTATATGTAGTAATAGGCTCAAAGGGTTAGCTTGGGGCTACTTGTAGCCTTAAGCACTGTGTGACGCTTCGAGATGAGACTTCGGGGCGTTACACATATGAATCACCATAATACAATATGTATCACCCATTAATATCATATGTATCACCCGTTAAAATCATACAAAATGTATCTACCATATGAATCACCATAACACCCATATAATGATATCATATTTATCATTCATATGAATCACCAATAATAAAATAAGCATGTATGAATAACTACATAAATTTATATATGTATCAATAGATTTAAAAAAAAAAAAGAGAGAGATTTTAGGATAGGAAAAAAAAAGTTGCATTCATTAATAGAGGAGAAAAAATCAGGAAGGAAGATGATTTAACCATTAATGGAAGAGAAAAAATCAGGAAGGAAGATGATTTAACTATTGTTAATTAGGGAGATATTTTAGGGAATGAAATCCTGAATGAGTTAATGGTGGAGTAGAAATAGGATGCGAAGTTTTCTTGATATGTATCAAGAGTAAAGTTGGAAAATGGAATTTTATGTAAATTTTTAAAAAATAAGAGATATTAGGTAATATAGTCTCTTAAGTATGAAATTTGTGTAATTTATCCAAAAAAAATTAAAATATTTTTAAAAGGGCTGAGTTGCCCAAGTTGAATATACTGTATCAGTATTGTATATGGACTGTATATGGACGTGTGTCAAAATAATCCAAATTGAGAAAGAATAGAAAATGGTCATAAAGTGACATTTTTTTACCCGATTAGTCATTATATGTCCATATGCCCAAACTTGGGCTATTCTTTTTTAAAAAGGCTACACAATGTCTTTTTTCCTAATTAAAATTCTACTCAATCTCAAATTTTTAAATATCAAAAGTTTTTACATTGTTCAATAAATAAAGATGTATAATAAGAAAATACACCAAAACACACTCAAAACAGTAAAAGAAAGAATTATGGTAAAGGAAAAGATGACACGCGAAAGTTGTCATGGGAGAAAACTGAAAGTTATCTACCAAGAAGCTAATAACATCATAATTATATATAGTTTTAGCACAACGCCTATCACAAAAACACAAAATAAATAGTAAAATATATAAAATCAAATTTTTCAAAAATGACCGAAACAAAAAACTATACATAAAACATCATAAGAGGATATCAAAAAAATAAAAACAAACCAAAATATGACACGAAGCACAAAACTAATTAAATAAAGCTTCAAATCTAATTATATGAAGCTAAATAAACTACCAATAGAGGATCAATTAATTTGAATAAGCATTATCAAGGAACATTATTGTTGATTATGATTCTGAATCTTATCCAGACATCGATACTATAGTGTTGTGCATCGTGATGTTATTTGCAAGTGGATGCTAATCCGGGATACTATTTTTTTTTTACTTGTGTCATATTTTTTAGTACTCCTTTTTAATATATACAAGGAAAACTAAAATCTACTTGCAATAATTTTTCATATATTTTTCTCTCACAAACCAAACAGGAGAACAAGTTGAAAATAAGGTACGTAGGAAAATTTCATCTGAAATAATTTATTTTTGAGATGTTTAATCTATATCTATATCTATAATGTATAATCTATATCTATAATCTATAATCTATAATCTATAATCTATATCTATAATATATTAAAAGTGTGAAGACTCTTAGAAAAATGATTTGAACTTTTTGCCCTTCATTAAAAGACTTCACAGTAGACAAAATCGTCTTTTACCTCTTTCCTACAATTATTAGTTGAAATATTTAAAGAGTTTTAAATTGATTAAAACTTCTATATAAATTCTTTACTTATTCAAATTATACACTATAATTAGAATACCTTTCAGTTTTTAAATTTCTTTTCTAAAAAACACTTACTATAATTAAGTGCCGAGAATGTTTTTAGGACAAACTTTAGTACTATTTTTACTATTCCTATTAAAGAGGAAGTCTAATTAGCTTAGGTTTAAAAGGAAAGAATATACAATAGAATAACCAGGAAATTATTATATATTATTTGGTATTTTATTGTTGATTTTTTTCCTCAAATAGGTTTTATGTGAGTTTCTAAGTTTATGGAAAGTTTTTTGTTACATGATTCCTACTCTATAGGACTCCTAAATATATTGTATAAAACTAAAGTTATAAACATGTAACCCACGTTAGTTTGAATAGTTCTTTGTTATTTTGTATCAAATTTGTATTGACTATTTTCTCTTTCTTTTTCCTTTTTTTTTTGGTTAAACGATGCTTTCAAGGTAATTGTTTGAGGTTAGCTTTCAACTTTTCACTTAGTTTAATTGTTTTTGCAGAATACTTAACGACGTGTTTGTTTTATATATCCACATCCTTTATCTTCAATATTACTATTAAAATTTGTGTTATGTCTTGCAGTCTGATTTTCTTGATTCTCTGAAGGTGGATTAACAAGATGCTAAATTTAAAGTTTCAGAAATTTCATTGTAGCACAAGTGTGTTAGAAAGACAAGTTACCGATGTACTAATCAAGAAGTGAGGTATAAAAATCGCGAACTTAAGTCTTGAGTTCTTTTTTGCCACAAAAAAGTAGAGTCAAAGAGTCTTTTAGTCATGTGAATTTATATTCAAAATTGATCCTAAAATATTAGGAACTCACAAGTTGCTTCATCACAAGATCGTAAAACAGTTTGTCATGATCAGTGATTTAGCTTGATGTGAGTTTGACGCATCAGAGATAAGGAGTAACAACAACTCTTATTTGACTTTTATTTAATTAAAATTTTATGTCTGAAGATCACTTTTGTTGATAATAATAAATCAAGAAATCATCCTATTTGAGATTATGTTTTATTTTTTAATTATTGTTATTTTTGAATTGTGAAAGTGCTTCTATTCTATTCTCTTGAACAACATATTGTCTTTGAAGGAAAAATGGATGGGCAAGAGAATCCGAAGTGGCTTATTACAATTATATTTTTTGTTTCTTATTTTTTATTTAATAAAGGAAGTGATAGTAACTTTGTTGTCCATCTTCCTAATGAGTTGCTTGCTTTCTTTTGTTCAACTATCAATCAACATTGAAACTTTGATTTTAATAAAATACTTGTAGAATTAAATAAATATATTATATTTTAATAATTTAGAAACTTTAAAATATATGGTAAGAAGTATAAGAAGAATTAATAATTAAGAAATCTTAAAATATATGCTACAAGAAAATATATGATAATAGGTATTATGAGAATTAATAATTTAGGATCTTAAAATATATGGTGGGAGAAAGATATATTTTAAAAATTAAGAAGCTCCAGATCCCCATCTTCCTCATATCTATAATCTATATCTATATCTATAATCAATAATCTATATCTATCTATAATCTATAATATATTAAAAGTGTGAAGGGTCTTAAAAATATCGTTTGAACTTTTTGTCCTTCATTAAAAGTCTTTGCTTTAGACAAAATCGTCTTTATACTATTTTTTTTCTAATATTTAATAGTTGAAAATTAATTAAGTATATTTATGGTAAACTTTTCTTTATTAGAAGTCATCAGAATTAATGACAACTAATATTTTTTCATTAGTTTAAGAATTTTAAATCAACTAAATTTGATTTTAAAAAGATTTAAAAAGTCTATAAATCGACATCTACATCTACATCTACAATATATTAAATCCATTAACTACTTGAAACTTTTGATTGTAAAATATATATGTACTTACAATAAAATATACGTTTTGAACTTTTTGCACTTCATTAAAAACCTTCGTAATAGATAGAACCGTCTAATTTAAATAATCAAAAATTACACGTGCGAGGCACATGCAACTAAACTAGTTGAAAGAAAAAGGTGAAAAGTTGATTTTGTCTAAAGAGGAGACTTTTAATTAATGCCAAAAAAATTTGAATAACTTTTCTAAGGATTTTCACACTTTCAATATAGTATAATATATGTATGTATGTATGTATGTATGTGTGTGTGTGTATGCGCGCGTGTGTGATATAGATTAATATAGCTAGAGAGATCGATATAGATTGATATAGAAGATGCGAGAAATACTTGACAAATTGAGAAGTTCAAAAGATCTACTTCAGCAGTGATTAGAATACGATAGTTTAAGGAAATAACATAAACATACACCTTAACTTAATATATTTACACAAATTTTCGCCCTTACAAAGTAATTATAAATATCTCAAGTAATTATATATCTTTGTTAGATGTACTAGTGTAACGAACCCGAATTCTCGACTCAACAATCAATACACGGAGTGAACGAAACTAATAAACTTTGATTAATAGACAAGGAAGAAATTACAATATGAAAGAGCATGAATAGTAGTAGAAGGGGATGAGAGGATTAGAGAGAATTGGGATGATAAATATAGACTTTGCCTAAGCAATTATCACAATTTGCATAACCTATTTTTCTCCCACGAGTTCTATTTATCAACCCGGATTCCACACATTGCCACTTAATATGGTCTTGGGCTGTTTTGCCAATACGGGTCTAGGCCCATTCATAACAATACCTCCGGCCCCAATAAGAACCTTGTCCTCAAGGTTCGAGTTGTAAAGCCTTGCACCAACAACAACATCATCAAACACCATGGCTGAACATAAACAAAGAACTTCCTTATATGTCTGGAATTCTTGACAGACCTTGCAGCACTACTTTGGTGTCCAAAAATTCTCCTTAGCAATGTCCTACAAAATAATTCCATCAAAAGAGTCTTATAGCCTGCTACAACTACAATATTGGCTCTAATAGTCTAATAAAGAGTTGAAGCTATTTGCATAATCTTGTTACTCTCTGGATAGACACATTGTAATATTCCCACATGAGAAGGTAAAACATTTGACGTTATATGGTTGTGTTCCCATACTGCCCGGTCATATACACCATCACGAATGTGCTCATGGATACTACTAGGGACGTGACTTAATATTGATAAATTGAGAAACATTTTACGCACCAAACTTGTGCATACCAACCCAAAGGCACAACGGAAAAGTAAGTCGAACCCTTGCATACAACTAATCAATATTTTGCAAGGTACAACCTAATCAAAATGTTTATCGGCTAACTGATTTATTTGTTTATTACGTCTTTCAAGATCAGTTTTGTGGGCACCAGAAGAACTTTTGATGTATCTCCTTACAGCAACCAAACCAAGTAACTGAAACCAAGTGCCATAGAATAAGAAAATTTCCCACACGTTATACGAGGAACCAACTAGCACGTGCTCACTGAAGGCGACATCTTGAGCACGATTGCATTCCAGTAATGGTAGTGGCTTCGTGTTCACTGTATAACCTATGGGAGCCTTGGACATAGAACTTATACCTGGATCTCATACACAAAGGTTCGTTGCAGTCTTATGAACAACGACAATAAAGGAATTCACTCCAGGATTAAATGGAAACTGATACAAAATATTTTGATCACTGAATTCCTCAATAGATTTTCCGCGCTCCACATCAGATATTACTTTATCCACAGGAATTTTACTTGTTGGAATGCCATCTCCATTTCTCATAAGAACTTTATCAAGAGATAGATACTCAGTACCTTTCAAGGTCTCAATTTCAATTTGTCGTACATTATAGCCACGGTTTAGAGAAATTGCGTTAATGTACCTCTCTGGTAGTTCTCTTTGGGGACATTCATCAAATAATTGAACTGCAAGATTATCCGTACTTGTAGCTACTTCTCGAGGCATTTCAACTGAGGTTTGTGATCGCGTTTCAGCAAATACTATGGGGCAGCCATTGGTGAAACTTTCGTCAAACACCTTGTGCATATTAATTTTGCTTTGAGGTTCAGATTTCTCATCATAGCATTGTTGCAAAGGTGCCGTGGTTGTATTACTTTTATATGGATGAACATATTGAGGGTAAGGCGAAAGTACCCCTGACTTACCGAAGCCCGATGAGATAGCCTCAAAACAACTTTGGTTCTCAGTCACGGAAGCTACATGCTTGAGATTTACGAATCTCCCTCCCGCAAACTCCGATCCTTTCTGTTTAAATCAAATTCTCACCTTATCGGCGAAATGCGGCATATCAATTAATTAATTATTCCTTAATAACCACTGGTACCACTCCAATGCTTCACTATCGAGATAAAACAAAGCCACAGTGAGCTTTTGATCTTCCTTAATTTTATAGAAATTGAAATAGTGCTCTGCTTGGACTATCCAGGCCTCCGAATTCTCGCCACGAAACTTTCCTAATTTGGCTTCCATAACTTTTTTGGGGGGTTCAAAAGAGGTCGTGGCATTTTTACCCAAAACGTCCAGTAAAATCAACCTAAATTCAATGAGATCTTTAGAGATATAATCCTTCATTTGTTTGATTGAATCACGAACTGAATCGTCAACAAAAGCCTTGAGTACTTTTTGATCCTCCATTTAAGAGACCTCTGGATGAAAGCACTAATGTCACGAACCCGAATTTTCAACTCAACAATCAATACACGGAGTGAATGAAACTAATAAACTTTGATTAATAGACAAGGGAGAATTTAGAATATGAAAGAGCATGAATAGTAGTAGAAGGGGATGAGAGGATTAGAGAGAATTAGGATGAGAAACATAGACTTTGCCTAAGAAATTATCACAATTTGCATAACCTATTTTGCTCCCACAAGTGGTATTTATCAACCCGGATCCAGACATTGTCACTTAATATGGTCTTGGGCTGTTTTGCCAATACGGGTCTAGGCCCATTCATAACAACTAGGGATTAATTGTGTATCTCAGCAAATCCAAAATCGAAAAAAATATACCGAAAGCTAATTATGTATCTTTACAAAGAAAAAATGCATCTTTGTTAGATGTATCGAGATATAATATGTATCTTGACAGACCCAAAATAAAATTTTCGATAATTATACAAAATATCAAAATTTTCTGTAATCAAACTCCAAACTATCAGGATTTATGTTGTTTATGTTTAAACTAGAGGGAAATGGCCCGTGTTAGCATGAGTACAATATTATGAAAAGTAAAAATGTTAATATACTTTTTATCAAAATAACAAATATTATGATAAAAATATTCAGTCTAATTTTGGTTCAAACAAATACATAATCTATTAATTTTTTTAGTTAAATTCTTAACTTACAATTATCAAAAGAGTACAGTAAGGAGAAAATGTTACTAAAAAGTTTAATTTTTTATTTTTTGTTTAATTTTATAGGAGATTATTCTTTCAATTTTTAAAAATGTATTTAATTATATTTAAAAAAAAAACTAAATTTTAAAGATTTTGTTTGATCTAAGATCTTGTATATTGAAACCTATATTTATGAACACAAATATGTTAATATATAAAACTTTTCTTTTCAAGTAAAATTCCCTAGTATTTAAAAAAGTGGAAAAAGAAAATGTATGTCAATATTTAATCAAAGTGCTTCATATAAATTTAAATGGAAGAAATATATTTTTCTTCAAAGTACATCCCATCTATATCTATATCTATATCTATATCTATATCTATATCTATATCTATATCTATATCTATATCTATATCTATATCTATATCTATATCTATATCTATATCTATATCTATAATATATTAAAAGTGTGAAGACCCTTAGAAAAGTGAATCGAACTTTTTGTCCATCATTAAAAGATTCCGCAATAGACAAAATCGTCTTTTCACCTTTTTTATTCTAATTATTATTTTATTAAATTAAGGACTCCTAAAATATATAGGAAGAACCCTGATTAAATAAATATATGAAAACAATTAAAAATCCTAAAACACCTAAAATATATGAATTTAAGCACTCCTAAAATATATGGAATAGAAATTAAGGACTTTTGATATATATGGAAAAAATAATCGATATATATATATATATATATATATATATATATGAAACCCTAATTAAATAAATATACTAAATTTTCATATTTTTTCTTTAAGTAGGAGTCAATTTTTCTTTTTCTATCAATTTTTTTCGTTTTTGGCTTTGTTTAGGTGTAGAAAATCTTTAATATTGACTTTTCTATTTCCTTTTTTGGTTTAGAGTCTTCTATATATATAAAAAAATAATTATTATTCCATAAGAATTTTCTATATCTGTAATCTATAATCTATATCTATAATCTATATCTATATCTATAATCTATAATTTATAATCTATAATATATTAAAAGTGTGAAGGCCTTATATATGTTATTTGAATTTTTTGTCTTTCATTAAAAGTTTTCCCAATAAACAAAATTATCTTTTCACTATTTTCCTCAAATTATAATCATTTAATTATTTTCCTAAAATTTAAGATATTAAAACCAACTAGAATTTGGTTATCAAATGTTCCTTTTTTGGTAAATTTAATAAAAATTTGTTAGTACGTATTTACGTATAAGTTTTTGGTCTTTTCTTATTGAAACAAAACTGATTTTTAGGACATTTTTTGGGCCAAAGTTGGTTTAGAAATAATATTTTTTAAAAAGAACTCAATTTATTCATTATTTACTTTTTTGAAATTAATTAAAGTCCGTATTTAATTTGAGAAATTATAATATTTAACACTTCTATATCAAAATTTACCTTATATAAACAAATATTACTACAATTCTAGTTAAGTAATATTTCAATCAAACTATACAAGAATTTCATTCTTTTTCTTTTATTCTTTAATTTCTTTTTGTTTTGATTCATGTCATCTTCTTACATTCATTATCATCATCTTTATATCTTTTATATTTTTTAGTTAACAGTTTTAATATACATATATATATACATATACATATATATGTATATGTATACATATATGTATACATATACATATATATACATATATATATATATATATATATATATATATATATATATATATCAACAATGACAATGAATTCTCCTTTTTTTTATATCTTTTTTGTGTTTTCTCTTTTAGTTGAAAATTTCTGATAAAAAATTGGCCGAAACAAGCATGTTGCGACCGAATGAAAGTAAGTTCTACAAAAATGATATTTTTAATGTGAATCATATTACTTTAAACATTCTGTTTTATATTTTTGAGTTGGTGCATGTTAAAAGATTAAAAGAATGATATTGTAAAGGCACCGACAATAGAAAGAAAAATGAAACAAACAAGAGATAATAATATGAAATTATAGAGGTTGTAAACCACAGGCAATTAGGCATTTAGAGTGTATATTCTTACTGCAATTATAGAAATGCGCTTAGTGGAGTTCATCACTTCTCTATGAGAAATTTGAAAGAATTAAAATTGTCTAATTCTTATATAAAAGAAGTCATTATTCTCTTTATATTTTTTTTGAGCTTGTGCTATGCAATCTTCTCAAAGGTGCTACTTGACAGTTATAATTGGTTATAATCAAGAAATTCACCACCTGAGGAAGTTTAGAAAAATTGATTCTATTTAGTGTTTGCATACAATGAAAAAGAATTATATAAATTACTGAGCACTTTCTAGCTGAAAGTTTCAAGATTAATCTACTCAACAAAATGTTTTTGAAAAAAGACCATGAACCACATAATTGTAAGCCAATAATCATTTACTCGAAAAATTAACACCTATATAAAGAGACATAGTCGCACTACATACAAACTGCTAAAATACATCAAAACTTTCAAGAGAATATGGGAACATGTAAAAGTATATTGAAGTATTTTATAATTGTAGGTCGTAAAAGAATCATCGTATATCCCGTAAAATAGATTATTACGAGCTATATTTGTATTCGGTATCTACTTCAAAAGAAACTTGTCTAAAATTAAGCTATTGTTATATAGCATGTGATAATCTTTTCTTTAACTTAAGAACTTAATAGCATATCTGAAAGATAGTTATTTCGTTAGAAACCAAAGTTTAAGTACATGTCATACTACCAATCAACTTAACTTATGTTATAATTTTATTCAATATCAAATAAACTTTGATTAATAAACAATATAATTTTGTAAGATAAATTTTTCTTAATCGATTATTTCCTTAATACTTAAATTTTGAAATTAACTATAATAAATAGTTATTAAAGTTTAATTATAAATAATCAAAGGCTCACGTGCGAGATACATGCGTTTAAACTAGTAAATCTAAAAAATAAAGAAGTTATGTTTTTATGTTCCTGCTCTTTTTTTTTTCTTTTTGGTAAAGTAATCTTAATTATTATAAAAAGGAATTGAACATGTCATAAGTTTGTATTCTTTTAATGTTAATCAATTTTATTAACATGTAATTGATTAAGCCATATAATTGATTAAGCGAAGGTAAAATTTTATTAGCAATTTATGCTGACTTATTAAATATATCTCCAGTTCTTTTTTACTTGGTTTGTATTGACTTGACACACATCCTTAAAATTATTTATTAGAAATTTATTTTACTAAATTAATTTCACTAATGTGTTTGAAAACTTAAATTGGACATTTAGTATTTGATGTAGTTACTAAATAATTGCAAGGTTATTGGAAGAAAATAATAAGTATTTTTTTAAATTTCTAAAATAAATAAGTTAAAAAAATATTTTCTACATATAATTTTAGTACAAGAATAAAAAGAAATATATAACATTTATTTAAATTTTAAAACTTTAATTATAATTAACTATAAATTATGATTTTTTAAAATTAGTTAACTTATGTTAGGTTAGAAAAGTTTCAACGGGTTCGACTATATTCAATGGTATTTCTTCATGATTTGTAATTTAGATAAGAAAGGATGGACATTTTTGAAGGGCATGATTTGTAATTTAAATGGAAAAGGGTGGGCATTTATTTTCTTGAAATTTATTTTTCCAACTTCTTAAGACTCAAAGTTATGAATAATTATTTTATAATCGATTTTATTTAGTAATTTTTTTTCAATTGATAATATAATTAATGCACTTAGTCTTTCTTGAAACATTATTGATCTTAAACATGATTTTCTAGTTAACATAATCAAATTGATTAATTGAATAGATGGATTCATATTAAAAATAGTGCTTACTATGTCACATCTCTTCACAAATTTTCAACATGTTTTTTGGTCAAATCAAAATTTAAAAATTATTTTTACTTTCATAGTATTATTTTTTATTTTTTACAAAAGCTGCCTAACAATATTTTTACAAAATGAGGCCCCAAAAAATTGAAGGCCTAAAACCTAGGCTTTAGAGGCTTTAGCCCAAAGTCGACTCTGAATCCAAATTTAGAAAATAGAAAAGATAATCCTATATCAACAACTTGATCTTGCAAATTATTTATATGACTATAATATCCTCAACCTTCTGTGTCAATGGCTTTAAGCAGCCACGTTAAAGGCATCCTTTCTAATATTCTCTTATTTATAAGAGGAAGTTGAGCAGCTGAAGCAGGCAAGAGGTCGACATGCTTGTTTCAGCTGCTTCAACTGTAATTTTATTATATCACCCCTGATTAATTATTATAAGTCATTTATATATTAGAAAATTAATAATATTTAATAAAAAAATAAAATAGACATTTATGACATGTCTGCTTCAGCTGCTTCAATCGCAATTTTACTATAGTATCCCTAATTTATTATTGTATCCCTAATTAAATATTGTAAGTCATTTACGTATTACAAAATTAATAATATTTAATTAGAAAAAAGGTAAAATAGATATTTATGATTGTTCAGCTACTTCAACCGTAATTTTACCGTATAAGCAAAGCAAGCACTCCGTAATTTTACCGTATAAGCAAAGCAAGCACGAGGTCGATATGCTTGCTTCAGCTGCTTCAACTGTAATTTTACTATATCAACCCCAATTAATTATTATAAGTCATTTATGTATTAGAAAATTAATAATATTTAATAAAAAATTAAAATAGATATTTATTACATGTTTGCTTCAGCTACTTAAATCATAATTTTACTATATCATCCTTAATTAATTATTATATTCCTAATTAAATATTATAAGTCATTTACGTATTAAAAAATTAATAATATTTAATTAGAAAAAAGTAAAAGAGACATTTATGATTGTTTTAATCATAATTTTACTATGCCATCGATAATTAATTATTATAAAAGTATTTTTTATAGTAATTTTGCTATGTTGCTTCTAATTAGTTATTACAAGTCACTTAAGACGTGTGCTTCAGTGCTTTCATCGTGATTTTACTATATCACTCCTAATTAATTATTATGAGCGTCTAAGTATTGAAAAATTAATAATATTTCATAAAAAAGGTAGAAGAGACATAAAATGATATGTCAACATAGAAAATTTGATTGATTATCAAAATTATATTAGCAGACATAAATTGAGATGAGACAGAGAAAAACATAAAATAACGTATATTATTTGAAAATAAAATAAAAAGTATTATAAATCACAATAATTAAGAACTTAATATAAAAGCATACATGTAAAAAAAAAATTTGATTGATTGTTGAAATTTTATCCGTGCCACATAAATTGAGACAGAGAATATTTATATATATTGGGGGTGGGGGTGGGGGTAAGGTATTGCTTTCAATTTGAGACGCGGAGGGCGTAGTAATAGGAGAGGGGACTTGAGAGGTGATACGTTGAGGGTAGGGTCGTGGAACATAGGGTCCCTTCAGGATAAGTTGATAGAACTAGTTAAGATTCTCAAGAAGAGGAGGATTAATATAGCGTATGTCCAGGAGACTAAATGGGTAGGTTCTAAGGCTAGGGATGTGGATGGGTATAAGTTGTGGTACTCGGGTAGTGATAGGCTCAGGAATGAAGTAGGTATATTAGTGGACGAAGAGCTTAGGGGGCAGGTAGTGGAAGTTAACAGGGTTAGTGATAGGGTGATGACTATTAAGTTGGTCATTTGGGGGTTTTCATGGTGCATCTGTAGTGCTTACGCGACATAGGTGGGCCTAGACGAGGAGGAGAAGAGGAGATTTTGGGAGGTTTTGGACGAGGTGGTTCGAGGCATGCCTAGCTCGAAGAAGATTTTTGTAGGAGGGGACTTTAATGGGCACATCGGGTCAGTGCCGTTAGGGTATGAGGATGTGCATGGAGGCTTTGGTTTTGGGGTTAGAAATGATGAGGGATCTGCTCTTTTGGATTTTCCAAGGGCCTTTGGGTTGGTGGTGGAGAATTCCAGCTTTTCGAAGAAGGAGAATCACCTGGTTACTTTTCGCAGTAGGCTAGCTAAGACCCAAATTGACTTTTTGCTGCTTAGGAAGGAGGACAGAGTTTTGTGTAAGGATTGTAAGGTCTTCCCGAATGAGAATCTTGTGACATAACATAGACTTCTGGTGATGGATTTGGTTTTTAAGAGGGGCAAGAAGAGGAGGGGTGGGGAGGGTCGGCATAGAGTTAGGTGGGGTAGCCTGACTCTGGCCAGTGCTTTGGAGATAGGGGTGAAGTTGGAAGGGATAGGGGTGTGGGAGTGTAGGGAGGACGTGGATAGTATGTGGTATAGGGCCGCGGGTTGTATCAAGGATACTGCTAGAGAGGTTTTGGGTGTTTCGAAGGGATGGTTTGGCCGGCATCGGGGGGACTGGTGGTGGAATGAAGAAGTTAAGAAAAGATGGAGACGAAGAAGACGACGTATGTTAAGTTGGTTGAGAGTAAGGATGAAGAGGAGAGCGGGTTAGCAGGGAGGAGTACGAGTTAGCTAAGAAGGAAGCTAAGTTATCTATTACGACTACTAAGACAACAGCTTTTGTGAGTTTGTATAAGGGGTTAGAGGAGAAAGACGGGGAAAAGTGGTTGTTTAGGCTTGCCAAGGTTAGGGAGCGTAAGGGTCAGGATCTGGATCAAGTGAAATGCATTAAGGGAGAGGATGGCAGACTTTTGGTGGAAGACGCCCTCATTAAGAAAAGATGGCAGTTGTATTTTCATAGGCTCCTGAATGATGAGAGGGACAAAGGTGTTGTGTTGGGGGAGTTGGAGCACTTCGGGGAGTGTCGCAATTTCGTCTTTTGTCGGCATTTTAAAGTAAAAGAGGTTAGCGAGGCTATTCGCAAGATGCAAAGGGGCAGGGCGATGGGGCCCAACGATATTCCGGTAGATTTTTGGAAGTTTTCTTGCGGGGCAGGGTTGAGGTAGCTGACTAACTTATTTAACATCATTTTCAAGTCCGCTAAGATGCCTGAGGCGTGGAGATGGAGCACGATGATCACCTTATATAAGAACAAGGGTGACATCCAGAGTTGCAACAATTATCGAGGTATTAAGTTGTTGAGTCACACCATGAAAATTTAGGAGAGGGTAGTGGAACGGAGGTTAAGAAAAATTATGTCTATTTCGAAGAATTAATTTGGTTTTATGCCTAGTCACTCCACGACTGAGGCAATTCACCTAGTGCGAAAACTGATAAAGCAGTATAGAGAGAGGAAACGAGATCTTCACTTGGTGTTTATTGACTTGAAAAAGACGTATGACAAGGTTCCTAAGGAGGTTCTGTGGAGATGCTTGGAGGCAAGAGGGGTCCCTGTGGCATACATCAAAGCGATTAGGGACATGTATGAGGGGGCGAAGACTCGGGTAAGGACAGTAAGAGGAGATTCCGAGCATTTCCCGATCTTGACTGGGTTGCACCAGGGATCGACTATTAGTCCGTTTCTTTTTGTCGTGGTGATGGATGTGTTGACGAGGAGCATACAATGAGAGGTGCCTTGGTGTATGATTTTTGCGAATGATGTAGTTTTGATTGATGAGTTGCGACAAGGTGTTAATGATAAGCTAGAGGTTTGGCGACAAACCCTGGAGTCTAAAGGTTTTCGATTGAGTAGGACTAAGACGGACTACTTGGAGTGCAAGTTTAGTGACTCGAGGCAAGAGGAGGAGGTTGTAGTGAAGTTGGATTCCCAGGCGGTTTGTAAGAGGGATAATTTTAAGTATCTTGAGTCTACGATTCAGGGGAATGGAGAGATAGATGAGGATGTCTCTCACCGTATTGGGGCAGATTGGATGAAATGGAGGCTCGCTTCGGGAATTTTGGTCGGTTAAGAATTCTCATATACAAAAGTTGAAGGTGACGGAAATGAGGATGTTGCGTTGGATGTATGGTTTTACAAGGACTAACAGGGTTAGGAATGAGAGTATTCGGGAGAAGGTGGGAGTTGTAGAGGATAAATTGCAGGAATTTAGGTTGAGATGATTTGACCATGTGATGAGGAGAGACACGGATGCCCCGGTTCGTAGGTATGAGAGGTTGGCCTTGGAAGATTTCAAGCGGGGTGGGGGTAGACCGGAGAAATACTGGAGGAAAGTAATTAAATATGACATGAAGCAGTTACAGCTGACTGAGGATATGACCCAGGATAGGAAGGTATGGAGGAAAAACATTAGGATAGAGGGCTAAGGTGTGTGGTTGAGTCGTAGGCAGTAGGTAGGAGGGCTTTGGTGTCCTTATTTGACAGTGTTCAATTTTTTTGTGGATGTCATACCTATGTTATTTTATCATGTTCCATGCATTTTTTTTCTATGTATACTGTCCTTTGTCTTGAGCTGGGGCTCTATCGAAAACGGTCTCTCTACTTCTTTAGAGGTAGTGATATGGACTGCGTACATTCTATCCTCCCCAGACCCCACGATGTGGGAATATACTGGGTTTGTTGTTGTTGTATTGAAAAATAATGTAAAAGACATTATAAATCGCATAATTAACAACTTAAGAAATTAAAAAAATATAAAATATTTGTCTAACTCTAGAAATTATACCAACATCATTTAAATTGAAACACAAGGAAAAAATATTATGAATCACAATAATTTAAAACATAAATTATTTTAATAATTTAAATTGAGATAAAAAAATAACATACAACACGGACCATCGATATCTAGTAATATATAGAAAAGTAAGTAGTCAGAATGTCACCACCACAAACTGAAGCGTACAGAATTTTTACAAACTGAAGCGTACAGAATTTTAATCTCTTACGTTAAACATAAATACTATCGTCGTCTGTAACATGTTAGATACAAATATTACAGTCAGCAGACTGCTTTTTCTCCACCCTTTAGGTATATCCAACAAATATGGGGCCAAGTTTCAATTAATATATCTTTACTCAAGTTTTGAAATATGCCATCTCCCTTGGCTGCTCCTATATGTCCTAGGCAGGAGAAATATGGTGGGTGGGGGGGAGGAAATACAAGTCATTCACAGAGAGAAAAAGGGTAGCGCCGCCACCCTCACTGAGATGGTTGAAAATTTGGGACTTCCAATTTATACAGCCATTTAAGTAGGAACTGATATCACGGCTTCTTTAAGTAACCAAACAATCCCAGCAGGGATTCCAAAAGGAAATGGAGCGCAACTATCCATTAGTGTCATCGAAACTGCCTTGACCATTTTGTCTTCTCTTTACTCTCCAATTTTCACCCCACATTTTAGCCTCAGCAACTGGTCTCTCTCTCCATATCCCTGTTCAAAATCCTTGTTGTTTCCCTCGGAGAGTCATCCCTCTCGAATCCTCCTTCCGAGTCCCATTTCCATCCAGAACTTCGCCCAGCTTCATCTTCATTCCTAGATATCCTTCCATCTCTCTCATTTTTATTTTTTGTATCATCATTATCCGCCCCGTGTCCAGGAACGGCACAAGGATCATATGCCTGATAGGGATGACAATGGTGCGGTGCGGGTTTTTTATTAACCCGCAAGTTTTAAAATTGCACCGCACCGCATCACCTTTAAACCCGCATAAACCCGCCCCACATTCATACCCGCTCATAACCGCACCGCCCCATGTTTTTATTTTTTCCTTTTTTTTGAAAAATTCGTAACTCATTGAAAATCATAATATTTTCAAACTAGGAAATAATAACTAATTTCTATTGTATCACTTTTCACTAAAAAATTATCAAAAGTATAATGTGTACAAGTAATGATCAACTATCATATTTTTATTAAAATGATTAGAGATGTTAAAAAATCTACTATAAAATTATTTATTTGTAGTGTTATATATGTCGTTTTAAGTATCATAAATTTTTAAGTAAAGAATACATATAATTTTAGGTATATTCGCGAGAACGATACTAATTTTTAGCCTTTTTTAATTTAAACCCGCATATACCCGCAACTCACACCGCACCATTTAGAAAAAAACTCACTTTAACCCGCCCCTCATCCGTACCGCACTACATAATTTAAAACCCGCACCGCCTCGCGTAGTTTAAAACCCGCACCACACCATACCCGCACCGCCCCATTGCCATCCCTAATGCCTGATTTACTAGATACGAAATGGCGTTTACCACATCCCATATAGGAGGACGACCAACAACCTGTTCTTGGATACACATGGATGCCACAGCTAGTGCCTGGTAGAGACCTCTCATTGAGAATTGTCCTTGCAGCCGTGGATCTGCCAACTTCATATACTTGCGACGGTCATTAAATAGTGGTCTAGCCTACACAACTCAAAGAACACATCAGCTGTGCAAGTTCACAACTATCCGTGCTTTTTTGACACAATGTCATCATCAGGCATAACAAAATTCAAAGCATTACTAAACTAAAGAAAGACATTAATAAAGTTACCTAAGCAACAAGATTTTGCTGTCCCTGAGGTTGGCTGTTGTCAATAGCCTTGCGTGCAGTGATAAGTTCCTAGAACAAACACCAAAACTATAAACATCAGATTTGACTGTCAATTGACCGGTCATAGCATACTCGGGAGCACAATAACCATAAGTTTCCATGACTCGTGTGGAAACATGTGACTTGTCTCCAGTTGGACCAAGCTTTGCTAGCCCAAAATCAGAAAGCTTTGGGAAATAACTCAAGTCTAACAAAATGTTGGATGACTTGAAGTCCCTATAAATAACAGGAGGGTTTGTCTTATCGCGAAGGTACTCCAAACCTTTTGCTGCACCAGCTGCTATCTTCATTCTTGTGTTCCAATCTAATGATTCTTTATCAGGAGGGATATCTGCACAATAATTATTCACATATCCATAAGTATGCCGTAAGCCACAAAAATTTCTAGAATATATAACTCTCGCGAGATACACGACACGTGGCATATTAAGATAAGAAAAGTCGAGTTCTAGATCAGAGAACTCTTTGAGAGATAAGAAATGACATAGGCAGCAAACTCATAAAAATCAAGTTGACCATTTGCAATTGAGATATACAATTTTAAAAATGTGTATTTGTCCGATTGAATTTGAATGGTGCAATATTTGCAATAGACTTCAGGGGCGGACCCATAGGTAAAAAAGGGGTGCTCGAGCACTCATTGACCTTGACTCGAAATAGGTATAATTATATAAGAAGTTGAAGAAAAAGAATATAATAAATCAAAAAGCATCTACAAACATTAAATCTAGTTTGGATGTTTTGGTTTAAGAGTGGTGCTGAAAACTTTCAAGTGAGAGCGTGTGTGAGTTCAAACCCCCCTGGATTCCTTTTTAGGCATCTAAATGGTGCTTTTGTTTTACCTTCTTTTATTTTTTACTTATACACAATTCACTGTAGCATAAAAAAAAGCAATTCGACTTCATAAATAAAGACTCCAAAGTTTGACCCTTCAACAATTTTTATTTTATTGTATTTAATATTTTTTTTTACCCTTGAACAGGAACTTAACCATCCAATTTTTTTTCATCGTCAGTTGCGTTTTTCATCAAAGATTCACGATGTTCATAATACAAATATGAATAGTTTTAATCAAATTTTTCATTGTCATCATCAAATAATTGTGCACTTATACTATATAATTAATAATTACTATACGTTTAAAAAGATTGAGCACCCACAAATCCAAAATATTGGGTCCGCCGCTAATAGACTTTACAGCAGTATCCATCAAAAATTGCAAAATATGTATTAAATTTAATTTGGCTATATTTTGTTGTTTACATATGCAGCAAAATCCAGAATCCGGAACCATTCTATGCCATCAAACTAAAAAAGCCACCAAACTACGCCATATATTTAAATGAGTACCAAACTATGCTTAACTCACAAAAATTGCGAGTTATGCACAAATATTTTTAACGGAAGGCAGCTGACGATGTTAAATTTTTTTAAAAGTGCATAACTCACAATTTTTGTGAGTTATTCATTCTTATTTTAACATAACTCACAAAAATTGTGAGTTATGCATTTTATTTTAACATAACTCACAAAAATTGTGAGTTATGCATTCTTATTTTAACATAACTCACAATTTTTGTGAGTTATGCATTTTATTATAATTTTTGTGAGTTGTGCATTTTATTATAACATAACTCACAATTTTTGTGAGTTATGCCTTTTATTTTAACATAACTCAGATAAATTGTGAGTTATCCATTCTTTTGTGAGTTAATATGTTCAGTGGCTGAATCATAGTTAATACGTTCATTGTGATTCTCAATTATCTACTCCAAAATTGCTAAGAGAGCATTACTGGCTTAGAAAGAACTTCAAGACAGTTTATCTAGCAGGTGAAAAGTAAACAAATCGTATAAAGAAGTGCAACCGAAATTTCCATTAACAGATCATTTAGGCATACCATCCAAACCGTAGAATAATAATTTGTTCCCGAACTACATATTTCCTTGAAACAACCAGGAAATAAGTTAAAATTTGTGAGATAATTACGTCGTGTGACAACTCCTCCCTAAATGCTAAAGTTTAAGTAAAACCACATAACTGTATAACATTATGACAAAAAAAATGGTTAAAGTCATCTCCAAGAAAACAAGCACATGAAGTGTGAAAACACATATAATTAGCAGTGGCCGGATCTTTTTTTTTTTTCGACCATTAAATACACAAGAGGACAGTCCAAAAAGCAATCTCATTACAAGAAATATTTTTGATCAAGTTTATTACAAAAAATATGTCTCTGACTTTCTTTTTGAAGCTGCAAGGTTAAGTTGAACTGTAAAAGATTCTAAAGTAGGGGTGTGCGAAAACCGAACCGACCGATAAACTGAACCGATAAAAATGTTATTGGGTTATTGGTATTGGGTTAACAGTTTCTTATTGGTTTTATAAAAAAAATTATTGGGTAAATGGTTCGGTTTCGGTTTTAGCTTACTGGGTTATCGGTTAAACCAATAACCCAATAAGGATACACTAAAGTATTGTTTTATATCCTATTTATATTATATATATAATTCAGTTCAGTGATTCAATTTTTTTTTGAACTAACATTCAGTTCAAGTTTGAAGATTCTTGTAAACTATTGCGTAGGATTTTGGCGGTAACTAAGATTTTATTTTTTCATGTTAGTTGTTACTATTTCTATTCTATAAGTATTTTCTTATTGGTTAAACCGAACCGTTAAAGATCAAAACCTGATAAATCAAAATCGATAAGAAAATATTTTATTGATTTTACATATTTAAAAATCGAAAACCAACAAATCGAATTAATAACACATAAAACCGAATCGAACCGAACCGACCAATGCACACGCCTATTCTAAAGTACGTTACTGGCCTGAGGAAGACCAAAAGATTGTTTCTTTGTACTCAATATGACATAAACATATACTTCAATTAACAAGAACGTGCAATATTAATATAAATAAGTGCGCTCATTTATGGTTATTGATTACTTCTTTATACTCCATAAAACACAAAGATATACTTTAAACATGCAAAGGTTATTGATTTTGTTCATAAATACATCAAACATCGCCTAAGTTGAGGGCAATGAGGATGTAGAGTTATGGATAACTCACAATTTATCTGAGTTATGTTAAAATAAAAGGCATAACTCACAAAAATAGAGTTATGGATAACTTACAATTTATCTGAGTTATGTTAAAATAAAAGGCATAACTCACAAAAATCGTGATTTATGCATAACTCACAAAAATCGTGATTTATGCATAACTCACAATTTTTGTGAGTTATGTTATAATAAAATGCATAACTCACAAAAATTGTGAGTTATATTAAAATAAGAATGCATAACTCACAATTTTTGTGAGTTATGTTAAAATAAAATGCATAACTCACAATTTTTATGAGTTATGTTAAAATAAAAATGAATAACTCACAAAAATTGTGAGTTATGCACTTTTCAAAAAATTTAACGTCGTCAGCTGCCTTCCGTTAAAAATATTTGTGCATAACTCATAATTTTTGTGAGTTAAGCATAGTTTGACACTTTTTAAAATATATGACATAGTTTGGTATTTTTTTTTTTGATGGCATAGAATGGTTCCGGATTGCAAATTCCATGCAAATAGATTTCCAATAATCTGTGTCACAAAAAGGTGCCAAACATCTTTTGACAAAACCAACAGACGATCGATATATTTTAAATAATAAATGAAAATGTTATTTCTATTTCGGTTAAGTCCATTGTATGGGGAGAAAACGGTCTTTAGTAGGTGGACAAATGGTGCGGTGACACATGATGATAAGCGATAAGGATGGCCTTTTCGGCCCACATGATGAAGGCTGAGGAAAACACACAGATTGTGGGGATGTGAGTTTGAAGGAAATGGTAAGGATGTTGGGCCAATAGGTGAACTTTCTATTGTGTTATGTGATGATAAGCGATAATTGGTGGTGTACTTGTCGAGCTTGACTTTCATGATATGTTTGGAATCATCCTGTGAGTCATATTGGTTGGGTTTTAGCGGAGTTTTAGGTTTCAGATAGTCCTATTTTCAAAGGAACTACCAAAATTCGGGAAATTCCTAGACTTGGCTTCTATTGTGCCATTTTCATTCGAGGATGAATATTGCTAGGGGGTAGGACGTAACACCCCATGCGATCGGGGTGATCAACTTCGCGAATCGAAGTTCTACGAGCTTAATTCTAATGTTTATGTTATCCGTAAATGCGGTGTTGGAATTTTTTTTTGTGTGCGCAACATCGGCTAAATGCCAATTCCCAACCAGCAGAGCCAAGGGCTCGAGAATCAAGGCCAATCTCGCCTAACGAGGCCTGGGGCAAGATAAGGTCTCGCTCCAAGGCTCACCCTACAAGGATGGTGGTGTCGATTTCGAGTTTTGATATATATGCAAGGCTTAGTATTTTAATTTATTTTATTTCGCGCCAAAGAGTTGTACACCCTCTATCACTAGGATTGTCTTCTCCCATATCAATAAGCTAAGGTAAGTCCAATCCAACATTAATTTCGTCAATTGCCTGATAGAATTGCAATCTTCTCATCATCTAGGATCCAAAATTATTGCAAATTACAGGAATTTAGCCAAGATAAGTGGCGGAGTGGTGATGTGAACTTTTATACCTCGAGTAAGGCTTTCTATCTTTGAATCCTTCGAATTCATAAGAGTATCCAAGGTAATGCCTCAATTTTGACTCACAGAACGGTGTACCGACGTTGTGATTTTGACAGTGTGATTGTATAGCTTATTGATGTGGGTTTTTTGATAATTGGGAACAGGAAGGGATTGCATTACTCGTGAGTAGGGTTGGTAACGAACCAAAAGCGGCACCGTCGGAATGATTTTACTGGCACCAAAATCAATAATGGGTCCACTCTACCGATGTTTTGTACCGAAACCGATACTACCAGAATTTCTCAGTGTTTCGACCCGGTCCGTTGGTTACCGTTTAGGATCCGAGTTGGACTGGATTGTTTACCGGACTTAATATTTTTTATTTAAATTTAAATTATAAAATTATAACAATCAGTGGTAGTGGTTGGCTGCTATCCTTGAAACCCAATCCAGAAATGAGCAGAAAGAATCCTCAGAGTTGTCGGAGAAGGGGTACTTAGTTAGAACAGTGTTTTGCGGTGGTGTTGAGAACCTAGAGTATTCATTTCAAAACTTATAAAAATTTATTAGTTTTTGACTTATAATATATATTTTTTTCAAAATCTTGTGTAAAAGTATCAAATTCGACTTGTAGAAATTTTATAACATTTAATCTATAAGAATTTATAATACTTTTCCTAACTTATAAAAATTTAGAAGTTTTTGACTTATAATTTTTTATTTTCATAACCTCGTTAAAAAAATATTGAACTTGACTTATGGAATTTTTATAACATTAACTTATAAGAATTTATAAAACTTTTCCTAACTTTATAAAGTTAAACTATTAAAGTTTATTTTTTTCATAACTTTAAAGTTACAAATATAAACTTTATAATTTTAGCTAAGTTATTTATAACTTAATTGCATCAAATAAAAGATAAATTTTAAAATAAAATTAAGGCGAATAGCCTATACATTTATTCAAATTTCGTACGTAGTACATTTATCACAAATATTTGTTGACACGCAATTTTTGTTTTCCTTACTTAAAATTAGCACTTTTAGGCTTTATGGTTGTTAAAGTACGTAAAATATAATTTTTCACATATTTTTTGCGATTATTAATAAATTATTGATAATCATCATTATTTTAGGATTTTTACTCATTTATTGTCATATTTTAATTTTATATAATTTATTGATAATTATCTTTAATTTCGTAAATTTTAGAATTTTTATCAATTTATTATTATTTTAATATTTTTGCACAGTCATTTACATACGTACACAGCACAACACTGTAATTTTTTACTGCGCAGTATAATTTTAATTGTTTATAGCATAATACATTTTTTTAAGATAATTATATTTTTATTTGTTTCTGTAATTATACATCGTCATTAATATTTTTGTACATTATTTAATACAACCTGCAAGCGTGAGTCGATTTAATTATTTTAATACACAAAGTAATAAATTAGTCAAGTCAAAATTATGTCAACTTTTTACTTAAAGATGACAATTGATATGGCTGACTAGATCTTTTATCCTTTAATTAAAATATTATTATTTAATAGTTAAAAGGGATATATTTTATTTTTTTGGTTAACAATGGACATTTTTTTTATTATAAATAAAATGAAAGGGACAATTATTTAATACACACCTACGCACAAACACACAAACACAAGCTTAAAATTTTATTTTTCTCTCTTCTCTCCTCTCACGCCATTCTCTTCTTTTTTAACCGCCGATCTACTGCTGCCGGAACTCCAGTGGACTTCTCCTCCCCTCTCCCTTCTCATTTCTCCAACAGCAGCCAAAGCCGCCGTCGCCTCACCAAGATATAACCAAACCAACCCCCCTTCTTCACCTCTATGCCGCCGTCGGAGCCGACTGCCGGACGACTGGCGTTTCCAAAGCTGTCCAGCGTCGCCTCCCTTTTCCCTTTCCCCATCACCAAACAGCTCCGATGATTCACGAACGTCGGTGTATCCTCACTTTTGTGGCGTGAAAATGATCCAGATCCGACTGAATCCATGTTTTCTGACGTTGCTCCAGTGAAAAATTCGTTGAAGCAACGTCGTTGCCAGTATTATTTTGGTTTTTATCTTTGCTTTCAATTAGTGTAATTATTATTATTTTTCTTTTATGATTGATCTGTTATCTAAGCAGATTTGATCGAAATTGGTCGTATTCCGGTGAAGCTCCATTAACGTCGATACGATTTTCACTGTTCTTTATTTTCATGATTTTGGTAGGTTGCATCTATTTACTTCACTGTTCTTTTCTATTTGATGATTTTGATTGATTGCATTTATTTATTTTTCTTTGCGAAGCTTGCTTACTGTTAATGTTCAATTGTTGCTACAGTTTATCCCAAAATTTACTTTGAAATTACTAGTGCTTTGCTACTGTTTAGTTTATTTTGGATTGTTTTGAATATTTTTTTTACTTTTGTTGTTTTGTCATTTATTACAATGATAACAAACAAATCCTACGCTTGACCAATGACAACGTCGTTACAAATGACGAATATTATTTTATTAAAATTATTAGTTTATTTCAAATGCCAACACATGGTCAATAAAATTATCTCTCTATCTGAATATTTGAGGCTACCCCATTATAAAAGACGGATTTTATTTGATAAAAATTATTATTTTATATTAAAGGCCGACACTCGACTAATGAATAAATTCTTCATCGATTTTCGAGGCCTGCACAAATAAAAGACAGATATTATGTATATAAATACGTAATAAAATAAATAAATTTGGGCGATGAAGAAGTTTTTATGACATCACAAAAGTTCTATGATCCGTATCTTGGCAAAATGATTTAGGACGGTCAATAAATTGAGCAACCATTTCGTAGCTATGGCATAACTGAAATTTAATTCGAGTCCGCCTTATAATAAAAATTATATTTTTAATATATATATATATATATATATATATATATATATATATATGCACCCATATCTTTTAATTTATTTTGATAATTATTTATTCGTTACTAACATTTTTATTATAAGTGTTTGTACAGATTCTTGGGAATACTCGTCGGAAATGATATTTAAAGAAGAGCTTAAATTTTTTGTATTTGTATTTATTTTTTTTCTTATACTTGTACAAATATTAATTATAGTGAAATCTTTATTTTCGCGGCGTTGGGCGGGAATGCTTTAACTTATACAATCTTTACCGCGCATTTAGGAAAATTTAGGTCGTTACTATTTACTTAAAAGAATTAAATTAATTTAGATATTTAATCAATTAATTCATACTTATACATTAAAAGATATTGCGTAATATTTTCTTTTCCTCTTTTAATAAACCTAAGTCTGGCCGGGAACCACATTTATGGATTCTGTAGGGTGCCTAATCCCTTCCCTTCGAAATAATTTGAACCATTACCTAGAATCTAGTTTGGTTTCGTAGATTAGATAAAGTCATACTTGTCAATAAATAAAAAGGTTTTCTCATTTTCCTTAAAAATTAGGTGGCGACTCTGTACAAAAATTAATTCTTTTGAGTTCATAATGTCGTGCTCGTTTTGACCTTAGGTAAAAATAGGGCATGGCAGTTTGGCGACTCTGCCGAAAAATTTCAAGGTTCTAACCATTATAAATTTAGGTAAATATTTACGTTTTTATACATTGCTATTTGTTTTTATACTAGTTGTCTTGATTTATCTTGTTTATGTGGCATAAATTATTTATTTGTTATTATTTTGTATAAATTATTTATTTATTTATCGCTTTATATAAATTGACATTCCGTTCATATTTCCTCCATTTCGAAAAATTGACACTCACACATATTGTACACACGAATTGTACATTGTACTTTTCCAAAATTCTTTCATATTACCTTACTTTAGAGAGTTGGCGCATGCGTGAGGTGAGCGGGAGTTTTACTATCGCGGGACTACGTGCCTTCATGTATAGAAATTCAAGTCCGTGTCTACTCACTCTTAGTCAATATAGGTTATAGCTAAAATAACACATTTTTAGATGCATGCATCATTAGTCTACTTTATGTCCGAAGGATTCACGACCCAAGTGACACATTATTATAGTCTTTGTACATATTTGAAGGATTATTGTGTCTGTGTACATATTTATTTGCTCTAAATTTGTTATACTTTAATGGAAGGTGTAATTTAACCTTTGTTTTGCATGCCAGATCAGTTAAAAGATGCATCTTAGAAACATCGCCACTAGATGCATATAGGTTTGAACTACGTTTTGACCTGATTCTTGTCCTAACAAGATACGTGGGCAACCTTACATTAGGATTCGGTCTCTTCACTATTTCAGGATAATTTCTTCGGTATTCAAACTGAGGTAATTTTATGAAATAGTTCAAAGATGCTCTCCAAAAGCCTTCAAGAGCGTAATTTAATAGCTCCTCAAATCCGAATCTCATTGACATTAGAGCCTAGCAGTCCTACCTGCAGATCTTCACTCAATTTTGGTGCCAAAATCTATAGCTTTTTTTTTCGAACGTCGTAAATCATTAAATTTATGACGTATCGATTCCCACTTTCAAAAGCAAGATTCAACATTCTTTCAATCTTGCCAACTGCAGCTAAATAATGTCATAATTTCTTCAATGTCTGACTTTTTCGATTTCAACAACATACTGAAGTTGTGTCAAAGCTCTCTTAATACTTGACATCCATCCTCTCGATTGTCTCATTGAAATAATTTTGATGCTAAAAGCAATTCTTTCCTGATCATCTTTCACATTATTTTTAAGGACGGATAATATTTTTTTTATCATACATTGCACATACGAATTTATAAATTTGCCTAAACTATGCAGACCTGATTCTTGTATTCACAAGATACGTAGGCAACCCTCATTTGAGTTCAGTTTCATTCCTTTTTTATAACAAAATAAAACTGACTTGGTTGATGCCAATACAGTTAGGAGTGTACATGAGAAAGAGCAAATTGGTATGATGAAAAGGACCTATTTCATGATAAATCATAGATTGTTTTGGTACCTTTTATCACACTTAAGTAACATTTGAAAATTCTCTTGCATACATTTAAGACAAAAATGAAGCCAACCTTATAGTTTCATGTGCATATATGGTAAGCTTTAGTTTAATTCATTGCATTGTATTTTTGATCTAGAACTTGACCTTAATATCTGTTGAGGCAAAATTCTGAGTTGCACTTGGTTTAGGAAAAGACCGTAGGCCTTCTTTGACCCGATTGTGCCTTTCACAGCCCACCAAATGACATTAATCCCTAGCATTTCCTCTTTTGAGCCTAAAAACTTTTCTTTGGACAACCGCATCTGATCTTATACCTTTTTGAGTGCTTAAGTACACTATCTCTCTGTTGGCCCTACCTCGTTGAGCGCACTAAATGCGTGCAAATTGCGAACGAAGATTCCAGATCAAAAATGCAAAATACAAAGGATATATTGTCTCAGATGAGAAAAAAATTAAAAGACGACTTCAAAAGAAGCAAAACCTCCATAAAAAAGAATAAAAAAAGAAACTAAAAATATATAGTGTCTTGAAAAAAAGGGAAAACTCCAACGCAAGATTCAAAAGAAGTCGAAGCAAGTAATGATACAAGTGAAATGACCGCCTTAGCTTTCGATGTCATCATTCAATGTCACTACGTAAAGAATCAAGCTTTGGTCCCATGGAGGGCACGGGATCATACTTGTAAGGGTTATTTTGAGCATGCCATCAAATAAATCCGCGTGTGGAAGATTGCTTGGAGCCTTGAAGATTAGAGGACTCACGGGTTTGGACCACATTTGATGGTTCACGGTTTTGTCCCCTTTTATTAAGGTCATTTTGGTCACTTAGACTCAAGGTCATTTTGGTCTTTTAGCCTTGTCTAAATGACACTCCATTGCCACCCACCTTATTAAGGGTATTGGAGTCATTTTATCTTTCTTTTGTAATATACTATGTATAGTCTATTTTAGGTCATTTCTCTTTAGTTAATGAATGATGAACATTTGAAAGACTTATTCTCTTTTTGGAGAGTGCAACACCTTAGTATAGTTCTTAGTTAGGGCTTGGAAAAGTCATCCTTAGTATAGGGCTTGGAAAAGTCAATATTGTTCTTTTCTTGGAAACGGTGGATCTTGAGGTGAGTGATTTCCTTGGCGGTCACCGTAAGAGTGTGGTGTTGTTGTTACATTAATTAGGGGTTTAGTGTTTGAATCACACTTTATTCCTAAGTCTTGTAACAAATTAATATCTCACTATCTATCCTTTTATTCTTGTAATCTTGTTATTGTTTGTAGTGGACTATTTTTGTGTCTTGTTGAATCCAAAAATTTGTGTTCTTGTTGTCATCTTGTTCTTCATGATTTGTGGCTGTTTTGGGTGTTAAATACACCTTTGTTTCTTGTATTCTTGTTGTATTTGTTGTATCTGAGTGAGGTCTCCATTTGGTCCACGATTTATTGTGATTTGTGGACTGTTTTGGAGGGTGTATTAGACTATTTTGTGGCAGTTTCGTGTTCCTCTTGTTTGTCTCGTATCATTTGGTATCAAAGCATGGCTTGATTTTGTTCCCACAAGATCAATCTTGAGCTTGCTTGTTTGAAAATTAAAAAAAAAAATTAAATTTGAAAATTTCAGAAAAGGAACAATCTGTCCATTTTGTGTTCTTGGCCGAAAATTATATTTTTTGTTGTGTCTTGACCGAGATTTTTACTTGTCTTTGTTGTCTCTAAGTGTTAGTTTTGTTCCTCTCTAACACATTGAGTCTACATCTTGATTTGAGCTTGTATTTTGATGTTGTTGTTGTGAACATAAGCTTGGCCCATTGTTGTTGAACATTATTGTGGTAGACATTGTTGTTGAGAAACTTTATTGGCCGTGTGTTTGGTGTTGTCATTGTTCTTGAAAATTTGTTGTGTTCTTGTTGTTCATCCCAATCTTCACCCCTTGTTAAGACCAAAACACCACACTAAAAGACTTGGCTGTTTGTTGGAAGTTTATAGTTGACCTTTTTGTTGCGGAATTATTGTTGTTCTTGGGAGATTGTTGTTGATTTTCTTGGTGATTGTTGAAGTGTTCTTGATGTTCTTCTAAACCTTCATACCTTGTTAAAATAAAGTGAAAGTTAGATCCAAAAAGGTGAAGGGAAAAGTGTGAGAACTTTGTTAGTCTTGAAAGACTTACTATCACTCACCAACAAGTCAATCACATCTCAATCACTTTTCCAAAAAAATAAGGGTCCATGTTTTAAGGAAAAGTACTACAAAAGTCAAGTCTTGAAATTTGAAACTCGAAAAAAAAAGGCGCAAGACTTATTCTTCCCTCCTTAAAACAAATTCCACCCATCCAAATTAAAATTGGTCAAGACTTGGGCTTTGGAAAATAAAAATTATAGAAACCGCAACCAATACGTGGCTGCCACATCATCAAGTTACTGTTCACACATCTAATTTTGGCTCAAATTTTACATTATTAATTTCACTTTATTGTTTCCTTAGTTTTCTGTCTTGATTCTAGAATTAATTAACAACTAGTAATCACCTACTTAGTTGTAGATTAATTGTTGAATCCGTTCCTTTCGTGTCTTCGTTATTTGTGTACTTTTTCTCATTTTTAACTCGTAGTAACTTCTTTGTTTCAAGTTCGTATGTAAATTTTATTTTTGTGTCTTGAGTCGATCAAACAAGAATCTATTCCGACCGCCAAGTAAAATTGGCATCCTATTGACTATCGGAGTATAAGCAACTTTCAATATTCGCCATTCCAATTGTGAGAATCACAAAGATGAGTGTATACGAGTGTTAGTGAGAAGCTTTACTACTAATCTTGTTTGTTCATTCTGTAGGTACAAAAGTGATATAAGGGGAACATGTCTTTGATAGTCGGGGATTATTGTGACTACAACATGGGAGACTATGATTTAAAGAGGGGTTTTATGGCTACGAAGTAGAGAGAGATTGTGGGGGCTATGGAAATAGCCATGATAAAAACTTGGGCAGATTTGAGGGTCTCGGGTTTAGGGGAGAAAATGAGGGGAATGATGTGCCTAGTGCTTATGGTGAATTTGGAGATGATGTAGGACCTCGTGATGGTTCTTATGATAAAGTTGGGGCATGTGACGAGTCTTATACTTCCCACTCTGAACCTATATTTGGTGTTAGGTATAACCCTTTCATTCGCAAAGCTTATGAGAGCTATGATGAGAGTACGCGTGTGGAGTGTGAAAGATCATATTCTTCACCTTGTAGTACTTCTTATCAAGGTCGACATGGTGTAATTGGTTATACTAGCTATAGTGGAAGTTGTCCCATGAGAAGAAGAGGGCAAACATCTCCAAAACCGACGGGTACTCATGTGCCTTACAATGTTGATCCAAGGAGGAGTGTACACTTCGAAAAGGTGACTATTTGTGGGATACCAGGATGCCTTATGGTGTTGAATGATAGGTACTATGGAAACTACATTTTTCTATCCATGGTTGACTACTTGAGGTTATTTCGATAGCTTTTACTTGTTCCATACTACTTGGGCGAGTTCAAGGTTACCGAGAGGGTAAAAATTGTCTTCTCCCAATTTGATTATCATGAGGAGGTGTGGTGCGATATTATTTCCTTAACCTACGGTCATATGAGCTTGGGTGCCGATTGGTTTGCACGATATCAAGTTCCTAACGTGCAAAATTGGCCTAATATTGTAAGAGACCAATGGGGAAATCACCTCATAATGTACTTGCTACCCAAACCGCAAAAAGAAATGCTTACCTAATCCAATCTGATTTATGATGAGAGATAAAAAATTGAGAGGAGTAAGGAAGTGCAAGGTGGTAATCCAAGAGTGGAAAAAGGAAAGGATATATGGAGCGAAGTGAGGGGATTGCCACCAAACCGTGCTAACATTAGTTGTCCTTCCATTTCTAAGGACATTTGTGTAGGTACCAACATGGCAAATGAAGGCGAACAATGCCAAAAGAAAGTTGCTGCCCAAGCTTGTGGAGGACCTTCACCTCACGGCAAGGAAGAGTCTACTCAAGATCTTAAAGGTAAAATAGCTAACTCTTACACTTTAGTGCATGTGAATAACAATTGTGTGGCTAGTAAGCCATTGAGTGTGAGTAGTAGCTTACTTATTTATGAGTCTAATGATTCCTTGCCTCTTGTTGATGATGTACATATTGTGAGTTTGGATACACTAGTTGATCCTATTGATGACGAAATTGACTCTTCTTGTAAGATCAATTTATGTCCACCTAGTGTTGAAGACTATATGTTGAACAAAAGTACATCGTCTTGTGTAATTGGTGTTGATCAACTTGTTTGTGAAAATTGTCCCCCACTTGAGTATGTGTGTGATGTTCTTAATAGAACTCAAGTGAGTGAAATGTTTGAAAATGTTGGTCAACAAAGTGGGAGTGAACCCGAGATCTCTTCTTGGGGTAATCTTGTGTTTGGAACATCCTTAAAACTTGATATTAATCATTTAGAGTGTGTGGAACTTTCTTATTCCAAATCTGTCTGTGAGGTAGATCACACTCTCTTTAGGTGTAATGTCTTGTTTGAAGATGATTTAAACACTTCTAATAAAGCTAGTGGTGAAAATGATGGTATAGCTTGCCTTGGAAGCTATAGCCTATATGCTAACCCACTTTGGTGTGACAACATTCCTCCTAAAGATGGAAATCTCTTCTTGGAAGATGAGAGTACTCTTAGGGGTAAGGAATGTGTAGTTACGGAAGCTACTTCTTTTTTTACTTTGTGTGACTTTATTGTTGAGAGTACTCATGGTTATTATTGGGAAACTAGTAGGGAGTACACACATGAGGGCACCTTGATAGAAGTCGATTTGAGTGATACCTTTCTCTACTCTCTATTTGCTTTGGATGATATGTATGCTATTATAGAGAGTATGTCGTTTAGTTTGGGAGTAGACGACGGGAAATGGGAGTGTTGTCTAGACCCATTTCTATGGGCACTTTTCCCATTTGACCCCGGTGCCAAATGTAGAAATGGTGATGTTGGTGCACCCAACTTGTTGCTTGGTCTACATGACAAGCATAGTATCACTCTTGGTGTATCCCATAACCAAATCCTTTGTACATCTTTCATTGAGTTTTTAATACTCACTTCAAAGGATTCTTGGTTATACTTCAAGTATGTACCCCCTTGGCGTGATGCTGTTTATTATTGTGATAACCCTAACCCTCATGCCATGAGGATATTGTTCTTGTTTGTCCTTTCTCTTGTTTTGCAAGGTACGGATTCGAGGTCGAATCCTTTTCAAGAAGGGGAGAATGATACAAGTGAAATGGCCACCTTAGCTTTCGATGGCATCATTCAAAGTCACTACTTGAAGAATCAAGATTTGGTCCCATAGAGGGCATGAGATCATACTTGTAAGGGTTATTTTGAGCATGCCATCAAACAAATCCGTATGTGGAAGATTGGTTGGAGTCTTGAAGACTAGAGGACTCACGGGTTTGGACCACATTTGATGGTTCACGGTTTTGTCCCCTTTTATTAAGGTCATTTTGGTAACTTAGCCTCAAGGTCATTTTGGTCTTTTAGCCTTGTCTAAATGACACTCCATTGCCACCCACCTCATTAAGGACATTGGAGTCATTTTATCTTTCTTTTGTAATATACTATATATAGTCTATTTTAGGTCATTTCTCTTTAGTTAATGAATGATGAACATTTGAAAGACTTATTCTCTCTTTGGAGAGTGCGACACCTTAGTATAGTTCTTAGTTAGGGCTTGGAAAACTCATCCTTAGTATAGGGCTTGGAAAAGTCTATATTATTCTTTGCTTGGAAACGGTGGATCTTGAGGTGAGTGATTTCCTTGGCGGTCACCGTAAGAGTGTGGTGTTGTTGTTACATTAATTAGGGGTTTAGTGTTTGAATCACACTTTGTTCCTAAGTCTTGTAACAAATCTATATCTCACTATCTATCCTTTTATTCTTGTAATCTTGTTATTGTTTGTAGTGGACTATTTTTGTGTCTTGTTGAATCCGAAAATTTGTGTTCTTGTTGTCATCTTGTTCTTCACGATTTGTGGCTGTTTTGGGTGTCAAATACACCTTTGTTTCTTGTATTCTTGTTGTATTTGTCGAATCCGAGTGAGGTCTCCATTTGGTCTATAATTTATTGTGATTTGTGGACTGTTTTGGAAGGTGTATTGGACTATTTTGTGGATGTTTCGTGTTCCTCTTGTTTGTGTTGTATCAAAGTACAAAACAAAGGACAACGCAACACAACTAAGAAGATCATGTGTCAAAGCGCAACAAACATCGAAACCACAAATGCAGTGCAATGCTCATTGAGGGATTAAGTCACTTTCATCCTAAATATCATCCTACCCGTCCCCAAGCCTACATTACAAGACAATAACAAGTCCTACAAGTTCTATTTCAAGTGTTCTCACATTAGTGAATACTTACATGAAGGTCAAGCCTATGGTATCACAATTGCATGCATTGAATTTCTTTCTAAGTGTGAGTGTATTTCTCTATTTGTCTCAAAATTCAAAAAGAAAAATTACTCAAATATGTGTGAAATAAGATATTTTTTTACTCAAATTTGTGCAAAATGGGACTTTCTTTCTGGAGAGGGCACTTGAAACATGAGAATAAACATAGCTCAAATCTTTGTTTGAATTAAGACAGACAAATTTTATCGATACTTAGGTATGTCTGAGGTACCACCCGAAACTATAAGAGTTACCCTGAAGTCGATCTCGGTTAGCTGGGAAAGAGATGAAGGAATTCTTATGCACACTACTAATTATTGGTACCAACTGAAGTCAAGATGCGATTATGTCTTCTTCATCTTTCAGCACTTATTATCAAGAAAATGCAAAATTCTTTTTTTAAGATGCCCACTTTCAATTATGGGCATTTTTTTTTCATTTCAGTCAAGGTGCCCACTTTCACATACATGCATTTTTACGTTTTATTAAAGGCGCCCAGTTTTGAAATACGGGCATTTGATTCTTTTTTTCAAGCACATACCTTTAAATACCAACATTTTATTTTTCAGTTAAGCGCTAATTTTTAGTATCTCTACATTTCAAAAGGCTATTAGATTTCAATCACCTCACTAATCTAAGGCCTCAGTCTTCGTAAGCAGTTGAAGACACCAATAAACATCAATCTCCATAAATAATTGGAGATGTCATGCATCAGTCTTCGCAGACAATCGAAGATGTCATTAATTTTCAAGTCCCTATAAATAATCGAAGACGTCATGCATTTTTTTTAATAACAAGATATTTTTTTTAAAAAAAGCTCCTTTCAAAGGAGACGATGCCAGCATAAATCATACACTGGGAAAATTTTGAGAGCCGCCTCAAAATTTACTCTATTTTTCTTATTTTGAACTACAATGACCTGATTCTCGAGACACTAGAGATATGTAGGAAGCTCTATGCAGAGTTTGGTTGTCACAATCCCACAATCATTCTTTCTCCCCAGCAAGTACACAATCTTGCATTATCAAGCATCTCCCAGCTCGATACTGGGCGATTTTGAAAGCTGCATCAGAAATATATGAACACTTTCATTCACAAATAATTCTTTGCTCAATAATCATTCTTTACAGGGGTTTGTCCACCCTAAAATAGGATAATTGAGTTAGTTTATCCTCCAATAAGAAAGTTATACATGTTTTTCTTTAGTTAAATACTTATGTTTGTTTGCCTTTACTTGCATATATCGCACTACACTTATTTTTTTACACTATATTTTATCTTTATATTTATTTGCACGCATCACAATGCATTTATTTTATCGATCGCATTTTATCTTTGCCTTTATTTGCACGTATCACAATGTATTTATTTTATCGTTTAAGCACCACATTTTATTTTTGCCTTTACTTGAACGCATTGCAATGCATTTATTTTATCATTTAAGCACTGCATTTTATTATTTTCTTTACTTGCACGCACCACAATGCATTTATTTATTTTATCATTTAAGCACCGCACGCTATCTTTATCTTTATCTGCACGCATCACAATGCATTTAAGCACCGCATGTTATCTTTGCCTTTATCTGTACGCATCACAATGCATTTATTTTATTATTTAAACACTGCATGCCATCTTTGCCTTTACTGGCTCATATCGCAATGTATTTTTGTTATTTAAGCACTACATGTCTCGCACATATCGCAACACATTTATTTTATGCACTGCATGTCATCTTTGCCTTTACTGGCTCATATCACAATGCATTTTGTTATTTAAGCACTGCATGTCTCGCAAATATCGCAATGCATTTATTTTTTTATTTAAGCATCGTATGTCATTCTTGTCCATACTTATCGCAATGCATTTATTTTATCATTTCAGCATCGCATGCCACTCTTGACTTTATCGGAGCATATTGCTATGCATTTAAGCACTGCACGCACATAACGCAATGTATTTATTTTATCATTTAGGTATTGCTGCCTCGCAAATATCACAATACATTTATTTCATCATTTAAGCATTGCATGTCATTTTGTCTTTGCAGGAACATATCGCAATACATTTTAAATTATTTAAGCACTGTAGGCATATATCGTAATGCATTTATTTTAGCATTTAGGCACTGCATGCCTCGCAAATATCACAAATGTTTTTATTTTATCATTTAAGCACTGCATGTCATCTTGACCTTTACCAGCATATATTGTAATGCATTTGTTTTATCATTTAAGAACTGCATTTCATTTTTGCCTTTACTTGCACATTGCAATGCATTTACTTTGTTATTTAAGCACTGTATGCTTTGTCTTTACTTGCATATCACAATGCACTTATTTTACCATTTAAGTACTAGATTCTATCTTTGCGAGTGCTTTTTTTTTCTTATTTAGCTAAGCACTTCATACTATCTTAATTTCTCAAAAATAAAAAAAAAAGAAAATAAAAAAATAAAAAATTAAGTTTAGTTTTTTGTTCGTGTTTTATTGAACAATACTTCTTAGTTTGATGCATTTGCAAGCATATAATTTGTGGATAAATTGGGTACGTCCGATCTAAAATAGGATATTTTGGGTTAATCTGCCCTTTAATAAGACCTTTTATGCTTGACTGTCTTCAATTGAATATTTTTGTTTCTCTTTAGTTAAATCTTGCAATGCCTTTATTAATTTATCTTTAATTTATTTAAGAATTACATATCATTTTTCTAAATTTCTTGAAAAAAAGAAAAATAAAATTAAGCTTTGTTACACGTTTGTCTACTGTTTTTTAGTTTTATAAATTTTACAAGCATAGATTTCGAAGACGCATTGAATTTATCCAACCCAAAATAGGACATGTTGGGATAGTTTTTAAACTATACCCTACCTGATCCTCATGTAACTTACCCTACCTGATCCTCATGAAACTTGAAACATGTAGACGACTCTAAATTGGAGTTCGCTCGATTTTTCTTTAATCAAAATATTTTTTTTTGTGGAGCAAAATTGGCTACACGTCAACATTTTTGTTTGAAGATTTATACATTATCTTCAAATGAAAAGGGGCAAACTGTTGACACCCAATTTTGGCTCTCCATACTTAAAATTAGCACTTTTAGGCTTTATGATCGTTAAAGTACATAAAATGCGATTTTTCACATAGTTTTTGCAATTGTTAATAAATTATTGATAATCATCATTATTTTAGAATTTTTACTCATTTATTGTCATATTTTAATTTTATATAATTTATTGGTAATCATCTTTAATTTCGTAAATTTTAAAAATTTTATCAGTTTATTATTATTTTAAGATTTTTGCACAGTCATTTGTATATGTACACAACACTGTAATTTTTTACTGCGCAGTATAATTTTAATTGTTTATAGCATAATACATTTTTTCAAGATAATTATATTTTATTTGTTTCTGTAATTATACATCGTCATTAATATTTTTGTATATTATTTAATACAACTTGTAAGCGTGAGTCGATTTAATTATTTTAATACACCGAACAATAAATTAATCAAGTCAAAATCATGTCAATTTTTTTTTAAAGATGACAATTGATATGACTTATTAAATATTTTACCCTTTAGTCAAAATACTATTATTTAATAGTTAAAAGGGATCTATTTATTTTTTGGTTAATAATGAACACTATTTTTTATTATAAATAAAATGGAAGGGCCAATTATTTAAGGGAAAAGGACAAAAATAATATCTAAAATTAAAATAATTTCACAAAACTAGCACCTAAATTCTAAATCCCTATAAATAGCCACTCGGGAAACTAATTCCAATCGAATGGTCATTGTTTTGATACTTCATAATATATGCTATACATTTATTTTTTAAGAATTCCATGTTGAATTTTGTTTTCTTTTATTTTTTTTATCAAGGGAAAATTTCACTTTTCTTTTGTTTTTATGTGAGCACTTGTATTAATGTTTTATTTTTGCTCCTTTTTTTTTTTTTAAAGATTCTACTCATTTTTATTCTTTAAACAATTGGGTAATTATTTTTTTAAAAAAATTATTTTGCATTCACCAATATTATTAAAATAATATACTTTTTGTTTTGCTTAGTTTTAATTATTTATACAATAAAATACAATACCATATACTTTTAATATAATACAATTGTTAAAGATATATATATTTATAATAATGATACAATTTCTAATATATATATATTCTATAAATAATTATAGCATTTTTATACACATTTTATATAATTTTTAACTATAATTATTATTTAGATGCATATTTTATACGATTATATATAGTTTTATATGCATTCTAAAAATGTATCAATCTAATATAAGAGAGTATTAATTGAGTATATGAACACTGCAAGTGTATCAATGTAGTATAAAAGAATATCAATTGAGTATAGGGACTGCATGTGCTTGCATAAAATTTCCTTTCTCTTTTTTAAAAAGTGTATCAATATAGTATAAAAGTGTATCAATTTGATATAAAAGTGTATCAATTGAGTATAGAGTCTGCATATGCCCAATTAGGCCAAATGACAATTTTTTTTTTTTAAAAATAACCAACTGATTACAATTATCCACCTTTTCAAATTGTGAACATTTTTTTAAAAAATGGCCAGCCATGACCTTTTCCTATTATTTAATACACACCTACTCACAAACCCACAAACACAGGCTTAAAAATTTGATTTTCTCTCTCCTCTCCTCTCACGCCATTCTCTCCCTTTTTGACCGCCGATCTACTACTGTCGAAACTCCGGCGGGCTTCTCCTCCCCTCTCCCTTCTCGTTTCTCCAACAACAGCCAAATCCGCCGCCGCCTCACCAAGATACAACCAAACCAATCCCCCTCCTTCACTTCTTGCCGCCGCCGCCAGAGCTGACTACCAGACGACTGGCGTTTCCAAAGTCGTCCAGCGCCGCCTCCCTTTTCCCCTTTCCCCGTCAAAAAATAGCTCCGACGAGTAACAAACATCGCTGTCCTCTCACTGTTGTGGCGTGAAAATGATCCAGATCCGATCGAATCCATGTTTTCTGACGTTGCTCCGGTGAAAAATTCGTTGAAGCAACGTCGTTGCCACTATTATTTTGGTTTTTGTGTCTGTTTTGGATTAGTGTGATTGTAATTGTTTTTCTTTTATGATTGTTCTGTTATCTAAACAGATTTGGTCGAAATTGATCATATTTCGGTGAAGCTCTATTAAAGTCGATATAGTGAAATGGTCGAAATTGGTCGTATTCCGATGAAGCTCTATTAAAGTCGATATTGTTTTCACTGTTCTTTCTTTTCATGATTTTGGTTGGTTGCATCAATTTACTTCACTGTTCTTTTCTTTTTGATGATTTTGATTGATTGCATTTATTTATTTTCTTTTGTGAAGTTTGCTTATTGTTAATGTTAAATTGTTGCTACAGTTTATCCCAAAATTTACTTTGAAATTACTAGTGCTTAGTTTATTTTGGATTGATTTGGATATTTTTTTACTTTTGTTGTTTTGTCATTTATTACACTGATAACAAATAAATTCTACGCTTGGCCAATGACATTATCTATCTGTCAGATATTTGAGGCCATCCCATTACAAAAGTCGGACTTTATTTTGTCAAAATTACTAGTTTATATCAATTGCCAACACATGGCTAATGAAATTATCTCTCCGTTTGGATATTTGAGGTCATCCCATTATAAAAGACGGACTTTATTTTATTAAAGTTATTATTTTATATTAAGGGCCGACACTCAGCCAATGAAGAAATTCTTCGTCGATTTTTGAGGCCTGCACACATAAAAGACGGTATTACGTATATAAGTACGTAGTAAAATAAATAAATTTGGCCGATGATGAAATTTTTATGACATCGCAAAAGTTCTATGATCCGTATCTTGGCAAAACGATTTAGGACGATCAATAAATTGAGCAACCATTTCGTAGCTATGGCGTATCAAAAATTTAATCCGAGCCCGTCTTATAATAAAAATTATATTTTTAATATATATATATATATATATATATATATATATATATATATATATATATATATATTTGCACCCATATCTTTTAATTTATTTTGATAATTATTTATTCATTATTAACATTTTTATTACAAGTGTTTGTACAAGCTCTCGGGAATACTCGTAGGGAATGATATTCAAAGAAGATTTTGAATTTTTTGTATTTGTATTTGTTTTTTATTCTTACACTTGTACAATATTAATTATAGTGAAATCTTTATTTTTGAGGCGTTGGGCGGGAATACTTTAACTTATACAATCTTTACCGCGCATTTAGGCAAATTTAGGTCGTTACTATTTACTTAAAAGAATTAAAGTAATTTAGATATTTAATAAATTAATTCATATTTATACATTAAAAGATATTGTGTAATCTATTCTTTAAAATAAACTTTTCTTTTCTTTTCTTTTCTTTTCATACACATTCTTATATACTTTTGATCATCTTCACACATTTTTTATATACAATAATTTATGTAAATTATACATTCTTTATATGTAAATTGTTTATATTATTTTAATGCATATTTTAGATTTGTATTTATAAACATTGATTTTTCTTTTCCTCTTTTAGTAAACCTAAGTCTGGTCGGAATTCACATTTGTGGATTCTGAAGGATGCGTCATCCCTTTCATTCAAAATAATTTGAACCCTTATCTAGAATCTAGTTTGGTTTCGTAGATCAGATAAAATCATACTTGTTAATAAATAAAAATGTTTCCTCATTTTTCTTAAAAATTAGGTGGTGACTCTGTACAAAATTAATTCTTTTGAGTCCATAATGTCGTGCTCGTTTTGACCTTAGGTAAAAATAGGTTATGACAATATTAAAAGAGAATCTAATCTACGCAGTCACCTTCTAGGAAGAGTTCTGTTTGAATTAGATCTCTACTCTAGAATCTTATTAATATCTATATCTTCCAAAATATTCGAGTTGTAACTTAGCTATTTCTTCGGTGGACATATTTTTTGAAATTGGTCTTTTTCCTTGTTCCTCAATTGCTTCCATACCATCATCATTGTTTTCTTCAAATATTTCATCTTCAATTTGGAGAGGTAATTTTGGGAGCCCAAAATTTCTTTGTTCGACATTGATCCAATCTCTAAATAATATCAAAATATCCAATCTATCATTTGCTAATGAATATCGATGATCTCCAATGATAAATCTTCCCGTGCTAAAAGTTTGCTCCGAAGCAACTGAAGACGCTTGACTTGCTAGCATATCTTGAACCACTCTTAAAGCTTTGAAATTGTTTGACACGGATATTCCACCATGCTAAAAGTTGAAGTTGTCCATTTGCATCTTTAATACTTTCCTGATTCTAAGAAAAATACAAATCAAAATCATTACTGCTAGAACATTGAAGTTCAAGTTCTTCACCCATCTCATCATCTAAAGAGTCATATCTACGCCTAGAAGTAGGAGGTTCGGTTGGCAGAATATTTTGTTCCATAACTTGATACAAGTTATATAAACTCCTAGCTTTAGGTACTATGTTAGCACCACAAGTTTCAGCTGATGACTTTTCATAAGGTTCAATTTCTATATTTTTATAAATTTTTTGAACGATCATCATTACATCAATTTATTTGAAAAATGGGTTGAATAAAGTAGCTGTCAAATAAATTTGAGGAATAGGAAAAAAATATTTTAAAAATTTATCAATCATAGCTTCAATTGACTCTTTGAAAGGGAAAATCTTTTTATATTCAGCAAGTACTTTAGAAACAAGTATAATATTTACTAAAAAAATAAGAATAAGAAATAACTAGAGTATATTGAGCACAAACTGTGTTTGTAGCTTGATAAAAAGTTTTTAAAAATTTACAAGTTCTTCTATTTCAGTCCAATCATCATCACCTAGTCTAAAATCAGAATGCGAAGTATGAGCATTATAATCTAATTGTATACTACTTCAGAGGTAGTGGTATGGACTGCATACATTTTACTCTCCCCATATCTCAATTGGTAGGAATTCACTGGGTATGTTGTTGTATAAACTAATTTTATAGATTCACGATATACATAAACAACTTCAAGCATTTGATATAAAGAATTCCATCTAGTTGGAATTTCTCTTGAAACTTTTCTATATGGAATTTCACATACTCGACAACGTCTAAAATCATCCATTATAGCCTTTTTTTTATTTTTAAAAAATTAAACTATAAGCAACTTGAACTTTAAAACAACCATTTCCAAACAACTCAACACCATCTTTTACTATCAAGTTTAAACTATATGCAGTGCATTTAACATGAAAAAATCATCGTCTATAGGACATAATCTAACTTGTAAAAAATCAATAACTTTCAAATTATTAGAAGCATTATCTAATGTGCATGCCATAATTTTATTAATAAGTTTAAAATATTTCAAGTTTTCTCCTATTGTACCAGCTATATAGCAACCAATTTTAGTCTCGTCAACATATTTATAAGCAATAATTCATTTTTACATGTTCCAATGGTGACCAATCCAATGAGCCTTGAGAGAAAAATAATCATTACCATGAACATTACGATCCATATCAGAAGTATAGATAATTTACCATCAAATTTACTAAATAAGCAACAAAGAAAATAACAATGTTCCGCTTGAAATTTAAAAATATCATTTTTTATTTCGTGAAAAACCTTTAAAATAGGGATTAGATACTCGTTGAATATAATCAATAAAATCGGAATGCGAAAGAAAACTAAAAGACAAACCCATAACAACCACTATTTTCGCTAATTCTTCTATATCTACATCTTTCACTATATATCGATGATGAGCTTGGGCCAACCGAGTTATACATGCCTAAACGAGTTTGAACCATATTATCTCCTACAGATTCTTTCGGCAATGGTGTACCATTTTTTTTTACCGTAGTCTTATTTTCTAGACAAATAAATTCTTTATTACATTTTCTTAAATGCTTACTTAACAAACCTGTCCCACCATTGTTTCCCCCGGTCAAATGTTTCATAACTCTCTTGCATTTATTGCATGTAGCAGTATTTTTTGCCCTATCATGCTCCATAAATTTTCAAACTAAAGACCTTTAAGAACGTTCGGTACCTTTGGCCCTAGTTAATTTTGGTAAAGGAGGGAACTTCATCGTCTTCCGATAATTCTGTAACCAAACTAGTAGAGGTAGGGGTTTCACCTAGCTCTTGTTCTTCTATATCATCTTCTTCCGGTAAGTCTTCCTCAAAATTATCATAACCTCTACTTAGGATCCAATGGTCTAATTCCATACTAGCACCAACATCTAAACTCTTAGGCTGTGATAAAAAAATTTCATTAACATTACTAAATCTAGGCGGTAATGAACTAGTAGCAGCACTATTTTTTTATTTCTACGAAAAAACTTACCAAAGATTTTATTTTTACCACTACTATTTTTATTGACACCCATATTTAAATTTAAATATAGCTAAAATATTAAAACAAGCAATATAAATATTATAAACCAAAAATTAATGAAAGTAAACAAATATAGATACTAAAAACAAAAATATAGAGACTAACGTAAACAAAAAGAGAGATTAAAGTTGGAACAAATATACCGAATGTCTGCGTAAGAGCAGACGTATACCAAATGTCGAAATTAAAAGATGATAATTGAAGCTTGTAATATCTTCATAAAATCTCCAATTACAATTAGCTAATACAATAATTATAAATATTAAGAGAACACTAAGAGAGTATGAGATTATTTGTGAGAAAAAGATAGATATAAAGGGGTATTTATAGTGAAAATTTGTTAATGGGGTAGTGGGGTAATTTGGAAGGGGGGCTCAAAATAGCCATTGGTTGGCCCCCCCAACGGCTAAATTGCCAATGGCTAATTATTTAATGAAAAAAAATCACCCATTTTCCCGGGACGGCACCGGACTGGAACTAGAACTACCGCAAAAAAATTCATGGTCTGCACCGGTATCGTATTTTAGACCATTGGGTACCGGGGTTACCCGTTCTAACCGGTACCGTAGCGTTACCGATACCATAGTGTAACCGGAACCGGACCATTCCGGTGAAGCTCCGGTCCGCTTCCACCCTTACTCGTATGGTGTGAAATACACCATTGTATTCTAGCCTCGGGAGGTTGTCGCTCCTTTAGAGCTCATTGTTATCGTTGAATTGGTTGTGGTTGTGTATTCATATCTTGGTTGTGGAATTCGAAGGGTCAGTTGGAGGGAATAGAAACCGAATAGTTGGCTAGATAGCAAGTTTGTAGATAATCGAGTAACCATAGTACTTTTCCTTAGATTAATGCTAGCATTGATATTCCTTTTTCTTGTAATTCCCTCGGGAAGCTAAAGGTACGTAATAGCTAACTTTTCTTCCTTTATCAGCATGAATCAAATTCTGTTGTTGCTGTCTTAAAAAAATGAGCTTAAAAGAAGTAATCCTAGTATGAAAACTCTGTTGGGTTCAATATGTATGAAAAAGGTGTGAATGAAAAATAGAGAGAAAAATGGTGGAAGAAAGGAGACACCAATTTAGAAGGTGTACTCCCAAAATTAGAAAGTTCACTAATTCTCCCACATTGGTGGGAGAAGGGAACTATGGAGTGTTTTTAATAGAAAACACTTACTCCACATGCTAAGTGAGCCAAGAAATAAGAAATGCCTCGCGCCGTCGTCGCTCGCTCGCTCGGTTCGGCTTCGGCTTTAGCTTCGGATTTGGATTTGTCAAATGATCGATCGATGAGATCTATCTTTTTGGACAAAGTTTATTTCACGTAAATTTAATCCGAATGCCAAAAGTAAAATGCACCAGTAATCCTCCATTTATACATTCATATAGATTTTGAAACAATATTTTTTGAAATGATACACTGCTTAGAACTGATGCAATTGTTCAATGAAATGATATGTCTATTCAACGAACTGATGTACCATTTCGTGAACTGGTATGTCTGTTTGGAAAAGGAAACGTTCTTTGGGTAAACAGACATGAATTTCCAGAAACATCATACCATTTAAGTGAACCAATGCCACCTTTTCGAAGAGGCATCTCACAGGCTATATATAAACCTGCTTTCATTCACAGGTTTTGATATGAATTTTTTCTACAATAAACTCTCTTCTTGTCTTTACAAATACTCTATGTGATCAGTCAGTCCGTTAAGTGAGTTCGACAATATTCCAATTATTTGAGGTACCGCTACAGTTGTTCTGTTTGGCCATTTTATCCTGGGAGAAAAATTCCACAACCTCGGGTACAGTGAGGGGAATTATTTCCTTAAAGAAAGTCCATGAATTCGGACGACTTGGTCATTTCTATTTCATTTTGATTTCTGAAAATAAAATACACTTCTAAGAAAGATCACTTTGATCTGGTGTTGAGGGTATTTTTTGTACTTCATTGAGTTCTTGTTTTAAACTTGAACTAGTTGAAGTTATTGTTCTGCATATACAGATTCTACGTACCCGTATAAGGAATTAACAATCTTAAGAAAATAACTTTCAGAATCTGTATAGCTTGTTTTTGGAGATTAAAGTTTTAACTTTCTACTCCGCCTGAACTTAACTAGTGATTTGAAGTCATAAAAACTTCATCACAAGTTAAAGATCATTCGGTTGACAATTGAAAGTCATAAAAACTTCATTGTCAGCAAGAAACAAGAAGAAAAGTTTAAAGTTGCTTAACTTTATAAGTAGTATTCTGAAAATTCTAAGTTTTTTTTGTCTTGTGGTGACAGGAAAAATGACAAGTGATAGTCAAATGCAAGATGTGTCAACGTCTGTAGGGGCAACTAATATTGCCACATCAAGTCGCACAAATGCTCTTCCTACAATGGTACCGGCGGAGAAACCCAAAAAATTTGCGGGCATTGACTTTAAACGATGGTAGCAAAAGATGTTCTTTTACCTCACCACTTTGTGTCTGCAACGGTTTACTGACGAAGACGCTCCTGAGGTGCCCGAGGTAACCTCAGACAAAGAGCGTTTCATAATTGTAGAAGCTTGGAAACATTCAGACTTCCTTTGCAGGAATTATATTCTGAGTGGTCTCCAAGACGACCTTTACAATGTTTACAGTGGAACTAAGACATCGAAGAAATTGTGGGGGGAACTTGAACGAAAATATAAAACAGAGGATGCGGGAATTAAGAAATTCCTTGTTGCAAGATTCCTAGATTTTAAAATGATAGATAGAAAGTCGGTTGATGATCAAGGGCAGGAGTTGTAAGTCATCATACATGATCTCCTAGCGGAAGGTATATCTTTGAAAAATACCTTAGTTGAACAAATTTAAAAAGTTCTTAATACTCACATAAAATATTTTTTAGGTTTGATTGTGAATGATGCATTTCAAGTAGCAACGATAGTTGAGAAGCTACCACCTTTGTGGAAAGACTTCAAAAACTACTTGAAGCATAAACACAAGGAGATGACTGTCGAAGATCTTATTGTCCGACTGCATATTAAATAGGAAAAAAAGTTGCTGAGAGAAGGTCAAAAGGGATTTCTACAATTAATGGAGCACATATTGTAGAAGATGACCAAAATAATTCTAAGAAAAAAAATAAAGCTGAACAAGGAAGCCATCAACCCAAAAAGAAATTCAAGGGAAAATGCTTCAATTGTGGCAAGATTGGCCACAAGTCCACAGATTGACAAACCCCGAAGAAAGGCAAGAAGAAGGTTCAAGCAAATATGATTAAATCCAACAAAGAATCGATGATCTGTGTGCTATGTTCTCAGAATGCAACTTGGCGAGGAATCCTCACGAATGGTGGATGGATTCTGGTGCCACCCGCCATGTATGTTCCAACAAAGAGTTGTTTTCGTTATTTGCTCCGGCTCAAGTAGAAGAAATGATCTATATGGCTAACTTCGCTACTGCTATGGTAGAAGGAACAGGAAAAATATGCTTAAAAATGACTTCAGGAAAAGTCTTGACACTTAACAATGTCTTGTATGTTCCAGAATTACGTAGGAACTTAATTTCTATTTCATTTCTAGATAAGAACGGATTCAAATGTGTAACCGTTTCTGGAAAAATTATAATTAGCAAAGGAGAAATATATGTAGGAAAAGACTATCTCACCAAGGGCCTTTATAAGATGAATGTAATGACTGTTGAAATAAATAAAAGTTCAAATTCTTCTTATTTGCTTGAGTCTTATGATTTATGGCATGAACGTTTAGGCCATGTTAATTACAAAACGTTATGAAAACTGATTAACTTAGATTTTTTTCCAAACTTTGAGTGCAATAAATCAAAGTGTCAAACATGTGTGGAATTGAAGTATGCAAAGCATCCTTATAAGTCCGTTGAAGGGAATTCCAATCCCTTAGACTTAATACACACTGACATTTGTGATATGAAGTTAACACCATCACGTGGTGGGAAAAAGTATTTCATAACTTTTATTGATGATTGCACTAGATAGTATTATGTCTACTTGCTAAATAGTAATGATAAAATAAGAGATGCGTTTAGGCAATATAAAACTGAAGTTGAAAATCAGTTAGACAAAAAAAATCAAAATGATAAGAAGTGATAGGGGCGGAGAATATGAATCTCCCTTTGCGCAAATATGTGTAGAGAATGAAATTATCCATCAAAATATGGACCCATATCCACCTCAATCTAATAGAATTGCGTAAAGGAAAAACCAAACTTTGAAGAAAATGATGAATGCCTTGCTTATAAGTTTTGGTTTACCGCAAAACTTATGGGGGGAGGCTATCCTTACAGCCAATCGTATACTCAATAGAGTTACCCATAGTAAGATACAATCAATTCCTTATGAAAAGTGGAAAGAAAGGAAACCCAACTTGAAATATTTCAAAGTGTGGGGGTGTGTCTAACAAAGGTCCAAATTCCTATGCCTAAAAGGGTTAAGATAGGACCTAAGATGGTAGACTGCGTGTTCATAGGATATGCTAAAAGTAGTAAAACATGTCGATTTTTGGTTCATAAATCCGAACATCCGGATATTAATGAAAATACGGTAATTGAATCAAACAATGCTGAATTCTTTGAAAACATTTACCCGTATAAAATTAGACATGAACAGTCTAGTGGAGGATCTAAATGAACTCAAGATAAACCAAGTAAGAATGTACATAATGAAGAAAATCCAAGGCATAGTATACGTCAAAGAACATCTACTTCATTTGGATCGGATTTTGTAACATTTCTCTTAGAAAATGAGCCTCAAATATTTAGGAAAGTGATGGCATCTTCATACTCATCCTTTTAGAAAGAGGAAATCAATAGTGAGATTGATTCAATATTAAGCAACCACACATGGGAATTGGTTGATCTTCCTCCCGAAAATAAACCTTTAGGTTCTAAATAAATCTTCAAACGGAAGATGAAAGCAGATGGTACTATTGACAAATATAAGGCAAGACTTGTAGTAAAAAACTTCAAACAAAAAAAAGTCCTTGATTACTTTGATACATACTCACCAGTAATAAGGATAACATTGATTCGAATGTTAATTGCCTTGGCTACGGTATATGGTCTTGAAATCCATCAAATGGATGTGAAAACCTCTATCCTAAATAGAGAATTGGAGGAAGAAATTTACATGGAACAACCTGAGGGTTTTATGGTTCCAGGGAAGGAGAATAAGGTGTGTAGACTTATTAAGTCATTGTATGGACTAAATCAAACACCTAAACAATGGCATGCCAAGTTTGACCAAACTATGTTGGCAAACGGGTTTAAGATAAATGAATGTGATAAATGTGTTTACATTAAAGACACTCCGAATCACCAAGTCATTGTTTGTTTATATGTGGATGATATGTTGATCATCAACAGAGATATTTCGGACATAAATGCAACCAAATGAATGCTCGAGAGCAAGTTTGATATGAAAGACCTTGGAATTGCAGATGTGATCTTAGGTATAAGAATCCATCGAGCTCCATAAGGGTTGGCATTGTCATAGTCTCATTATATCAAAAAAATACTAGACAAGTTCAAGTATATGGAATTCGATATTGCCAAGACTCCATTGGATGTGAACTTTGCACTTTGAAAGAATGAAGGTGAAAGTGACTCGCAATTGGAGTACACAAAAGTATTGTGATGTTTAATGTATATAATGAACTATACACGACCAGAAATAGCATGCGCTATCAGTAAATTGAGTTGGTACACGAGCAATCCCAACAAAACTCACTGGATGGCAATGAAAAGAGTTTTGGGGTATCTTAAATACACTCAAAATTATGCCTTGCATTATAATAAATATCCTATGGTACTTGAAGGATATAGTGATGCAAATTGGATCACTGGATCGAACGAAGTAAAATCCATAAATGGATATGTATTTACTGTCGGTGGAGGAGCAAACTCTTGGAAATCATCCAAACAGACTTGTATTGCTCGCTCTACAATGGAATCTGAATTTATCATATTGGATAAAGCTGGCGAAGAAGCATAATAGCTCCGGAATTTCTTTGAAGATATTCTATATTTGCCCAAGCCAGTGGCACTAGTATGTATACACTATGATAGCCAAGCGGCAATAGGTAGCGCAGGGAGCATGATGTACAACGATAAATCTCGTCACATACGATGAAGACACAATACTGTTAGGGAAATTCTCTCTAGTGGAATTATCACTGTAGACTATGTAAAGTCAAAGGATAATGTGTCGGATCTACTTACAAAAGGCCAATCTAGAGAAGGAGTTGAAAGGACATCCAAGGGAATAGGTTTAAGGCCTAGGACAAGTCAACACGACGGTAACTCTAACTAGCCGACTGGAGATCCCAAGAGCTTGGTTCAAGGAGATCAAACAAACTTGTGTCTGGCAGGTTAAACATTGTCAATTACCCAACCCATTCTCATGATGTAGACAGTGTATAGTAATCAAGGATAAGACTTAAAGTGAAAAGTCTTTTAATGATTATCTAAATTTTGCAGATTTGAACAAATAGTTTAATCTATAGGATTGAACATTTAGAAATCACCTATGTGAGGGTGAAGTGGAAGACGCTTCAAGGAGAATATTAGTAAAGGCCTATTCTCTAAGCTCTCATGAAATCGGCACGTGTTCATGGCTGAAAAGAACAAAACTGTGAGAACTATAAAACGGTAAAAGGTTGGTTGTGTGACATGTGTTGTCTAGGTGTACATTAAAGCTCGACGGTTCAAAGATATCAAATCTTCTGATTGACCGAGTGCATCCGATGTATGTTCACTACAAAAAGTTAAAAGGGAAACCCACTTATCCAGATGCAATCAGTCTTTGCTTGATGATCACATACTTGTCCGTAAAACTTTTACAAAAAATAGCCATTCCTAATTCATGTGGGGGATTGTTGGGTTCAATATGTATGAAAAAGGTGTGAATGGAAAATGGAGAGAAAAATGGTGGAAGAAAGGAGACACCAATTTAGAAGGTGTACTCCCAAAATTAGAAAGTTCACTAATTCTCCCACATTAGTGGGAGAAGGGAACTATGGAGTGTTTCTAATAGAAAGAACTTACTCCACATGCTAAGCGAGGCAAGAAATAAGAAATGCCTCGCGCCGTCGTCGCTCGCTTGGCTCGGCTTCGGCTTCGGATTTGGATTTGGATTTGGATTTGTCAAATGATCGATCGATGAGATCTATCTTTTTGGACAAAGTTTATTTCACGCAAATTTAATCTGAATGCCAAAAGTAAAATGCAACAGTAATCCTCCATTTATACATTCATACAGATTTTGAAATAGTATTTTTTGAAATGCTACACTGCTTTGAACTGATGCAATTGTTCAATGAAATGATATGTCTGTTCAATGAACTGATGTACTATTTCGTGAACTGGTATGTCTGTTTGGAGAAGGACATGTTTTTTGGGTAAACAGACATGAATTTCCAGAAACATCATACCATTAAAGTGAACCAATGCCACCTTTTCGAAGAGGCATCTCACAGGCTATATATAAACCTGCTTTCATTCACAGGTTTTGATATGAATTTTTTCTGCAATAAACTCTCTTCTTGTCATTACAAATACTCTGTGTGATCAGTCAGTCTGTTAAGTGAGTTCGACGATATTCCAATTGTTTGAGGTACCACTACAATTGGTCTATTTGGCCATTTATCTTGGGGGAAAAATTCTGCAACCTCGGGTACAGTGAAGAGAATTATTTTCTTAAGGAAAGTCCACAAATTTGAGTGACTTGGCCATTTCTGTTTCATCTTGATTTCTGCAAATAAAATACACTTCTAAGAAAGATCACTTTGATCTTGTGTTGAGGGTATTTTTTGTACTTCATTAAGTTCTTGTTTTAAACTTGAACTAGTTGAAGTTGTTGTTCTGCATATATAGATTCTGCGTACTCGTATAAGGAATTAACAAACTTTACTCATGGTCCTTAGTAAAAGTTAACACTTTAAATGATCTTAATTTGTCTATTATGGTATCTATTAGGTTTCTCTTTGGTACCTTCTTGCTCAAGATGAATTCCTTGTCATGTATAATCCTTGATTCAAGCTATGGAAGTAAGTCTCGTCAATAGTATCCATAATATAAAGGGACGATATAAATACACACACACAAAAGATATACTTACCACCTAAGTTGTAATCGCTTGGGCAGGCCCTTATGTGGCATATATATGATCGGATTAGATAGATATCCCTTCAACATAGGTAATCGAAAGGATCTCGGAGACCCACCAAAGTACAAAAGCCAGTATCTTTTAGAAAATGGATTCTTATTCAAAGAGTGCATAACCGCATGGATAAGCTCACCTTAACCCGTCAATTTGGGATCCAAATTTATGATTTTCCTTGGGAGGTATCAGGAAGGATTTAGAATGGAATAATATTAATTCATATAGATGAAAGGGTTCAAGGTATACTTACCACCGACCTATAATCGATTGGGAAGACCCCTATATGGCAAATATATGAGATACACTTACCACCAAGCTATAATCGGTTGGACATGCCCCTGTGTGGAAAATATATGAGATACACTTACAACCAAGCTATAATCGATTGGGCAGACCCCTATGTGGCATATATATATGAGATGTACTTACCAATGGGATATAATCGGTTGAGCAGACACCTATGAGGCATATATATAATGTATATACGTTACATGAGTATACATGACTTAACATGGTTCTTCAGTTTCTATGTGTCTGCTCGACATGCCATTTAGGTTTCAGGTAGATTCTAGTACTTATCTATTACTGTTGTCTTTCAAATATTATTCATGCCTTACATATCAACACAATTCTTTGTACTGATGTCCCTATTGACAAGGATGCTGCATTCATTATGCAGATCCAGGTAGAGTCCCAGACAAGCCATTCCAATAGATGAGTGCAGAGTTCAACAATTTTTTGTTAAGCTTCTTTTTTTCCGAAGCTATCGAGTCAGGTGTTTACTATGCTCAATATATATATGTATGCAGCTGATGGGTAGGTCGGGCCCTATCCCGGCCATACCTTAGGAGACTTGTACACTTGGCTCGTACTTCTAGTATATCATGTATGGCCACCCTAGAGTTGTTGTTGGTTGATATTTTAAATAGTAGCCTTCTCGGCCCATATGTTTCAGCAGGTTTGGGATTGAATAGTTTACGTTTGGTTCACTTGGTCAGGTACGACACAGGGTGTGACCATGCCTCGCAAAGTTGGGGTGTGACACTCACACAGTCACAAAAAATTGAACTTTATATCAGGGGTCTTGTTGATTATTTAGCAATTGAGGTTGAGTTGTATAATCCTCCAGATGTGGCTACGATGATGGAGTTTATCCTGGCTTTATGAACGCAAGGGACAACCCTTTTGTTCGCAACTATTAGATGCTCATAAATCAAAAACAACATATTTATCATATCCACAATGCACCAGATAAGTGAGAAAATTGACTAGATCTGAGATGGATGAAAGACTGCTTAAGGGATTCTGTTTCAATTATGATGAGCTATTCACTCTCCATTTCACATTTATTTATTGTTGTTATTTCTCCTATTTTTGTATCACTTTCTCAAACTATTTGGCATGCTTTACTTAAGCTGAGGGGTCTATCAGAAATAACCTCTCTATCTCTACAAGGTAGAGAATAGGTTTACATATGCTCCACCCTCCCCTGACCTCACTTGTGGGATTACAGTATTATACGAAGTTGTTGTATTCTATACGACTTTCGAACTTTCAAGAGTAAAGTAATTATACTAAATTTTATCTGTGATATTTTCACCATCAGACAAACTTGTTCAACTATTATCATGACATCTTCTTCCACTGCAAGTCTACACTAATATGAAAACATATGCCAAATTATTTTCTTAAACTGTGTTTCTGGTCAAATACCGTCATATATATGAGATAAAAATAATATGACCAATTTTTCATCATAAAAGAGATGCCCAATGCAAACGGAAGACAAAAATCAGGATGTGTGGTTAATGCATTATTCAAAGACTAAGACCCTTTGATTCGAACAATAAATTCTTAGTTGGATCCTTGACACTGGGATTCAATCATTTGAGATGAACATAAATAATTACCAAAGTAATAACCATCTCAATACATATACGACATCTTTCTTCAGTTTATGAGGAAAGAAACCACTTGCAGAATAAAAGTAGATCAGGATATCACAAATAAATAGAGGGGAAAGTAATGTAAGGTACCATGAAGGTGATCCTCCAATGATCCCAAAGACATGAACTCATAGACAAGAAGTCTCTGGTCTCCATCAGCACAATGACCAACTAGTTTCACCAAGTTCGATTGATTAAGAAGGCTAAGCATAAGAACCTTCACTAAAAATTATCTGTTACCCTGAAGCCCATTCCTATCCAATTGCTTAACAGCAATGGCCTGAGACAATGAAACATACATTTATCAGAACGTGTAAGCTTAATGATGAAATCACAAATTTATACATTAATGGCAATAGAACATAATGTGAAGCCAAACTCCTGTTTAACACAATCTAGCTGAAGAGGCTATGAAATTTAAGTTTGGCCCTCTAGGCACAGAGATAACAGCTCTCACATTTTTGCTCCATAGAGTCAAAATAAAATTATACATCTTTTAACTTTGCGATGCCCTCGTAAGGTTAAAAGTGAAATAACATGTATTTTACAAGAAATTATGCTTAGTACACATTTAACTACAATTATTCTGTAATGTAGAATTGCTTTGTCGAGTTTCTACAAAGAATTGATTTAATGAACTCGATAGGATATGCAAGTTTTATCATAACGCTTTGCCTACCGAAAGGGATGCAATATCAGAAAGGAAAACTTCTGGCGTAGCATTATTATAACTCAGCTTTCTTAATTCAAACTCATTGAACCCTTCTACAACCACAATAGAAGCCAAAAGTTTTTTTGAGATAAAGGTAACTTTGTATTTCATATGGAAAACATCATCCCAGAATGATAACTTGGTTAGTTACAACCACCAGGACATTGGAAAAAAAACCCAGTCTAGTCTAAGGCATTACAGTTTTCCTATGAAATCAACTAACAAGTTTATATCCACCACAATATCTTATTTACACCAAAAATAAAGAAGGCTGATGCAGTTCATTTTGATCTTCTGGGTGTTGTTGCTTTTGTCTTCAACACACCTTGCATTTCTTTCTTTCCATAAGATCCACCACCAAATACAGGCTGGGATTAGCTTCCACCGGTCTTTCTCAAAGTTTCTTCTATCGACTCCCAGTTACTCAGCAGATCAATAGTGTCCTTAGGCATTGTCCAGCTTACTCCAATCATACATAAGAACATGTTCCACAGATTTACAGCTGTTTTGCGAAGTTGATGAACTTTGATTTTGGATTTTAGTTCTATATACTACTCAAAACTGAAGAGTATATTCCAACTAATTATTTTATCATGCTTGTCTGTGACCCTTTTTGTTTTGGTTGTGGGGAAAGGGGGAGTTCCTTTTGTTTTTAGTCGTTCCTCCCTTCTCTACATATCAATTTAACTACAAAACTGCAAAGTAATATGTCAAAATTTCATAACATGAGAACACACCTGAAAAGATTACCAAACAAGGGACAAGAACAAGTTTGGACAAAAAAAGAAAACAAAACAAATTTCACTTGCTGTATAATCTTTAAAAATGAATTAGAACTCTACTATGACTAAGTAAACAACCTTATTTCTCTTCCTTCTTTATAAAACTTCTCTTCTTGTTAATTCCTTCCTATAGGTCTTAGTTTATGCTATTTATGATTCTTGATTTCAAAAAATTTTGAAGGTAAATGTGATCAATGCAATTATGAGAAATAATGGAGAAAAATATTATTGAATTGTTGTAACTACATTATTACATTGAGGCCCTATTTATAGATACAACATTTTAATTCTTTTCCTAATAGAACACTACATTACAATCTCTTTCCAAGTAGGATTCTATATGTTATTCCTATTCCTGCTCATATTCTAACACTCCCCTCAAGCAGGTGCATAGAAGACATATGTACCAAATTTGTTATGGGTGTAATTAATACGAGGATCAGTGAAGGAATTGGTGAAGATATCTGCAAGAAAAATGATAAAAACTGCTTTGGACGTCTGGGAGACCTCAACTGAAATGAAACAAACTAAAAAAGTGATTTGAAAAGTAGTAAAAATCACCGAAAAGTCTTTGTGTCGCTGGAAAATTACCGAAAACTGGTACAAAATATGTGGGTCATCTCAAAATGAAGAGATGAGTAGATCTTGAACAAGATAGTCACTGAAGAACTGACTGAAACATACTTACACGTTGGATTATTAGATTTGATCGATGAAAAGTGGTCACCATTTAAGCAAAAATTATATGGATAGGGTAGGAATGATGACACGACCCTACTAAGAAAGATAATTATATAGGTAGGTCGGAATGATAGCACGATCGTACTGAGAAATAGAAATTATATGGGTAGAGTCGGAATGGTGATACAACCCTATTAAAAAATAAAAATTATATCGGTAGGGTAGGAATGACGGCACGACCCTACTAAAAATGAGAAATTATATGGATAAGGTCGGAATAATAGCATGACCCTATGCAAATCAGATATGAGGAGACACCGTAAAGACGCGTGGAACAACACAAATCAGATCAAAGGTGTAACACCCTGTATTTTCGAGCTAGAAATCGGACTCGTCGTTCCTACGCGTGTAAACTCTAATACCATGATTCATATTTAAATTAATATGTCATGATATTTATCCTTGTGTGTTAAGTGATTATGAGGTGAAAAATGTTCATAGAAATCACTTAGAGCAAAGTTGAGCTAAGAGCCTTTGAATCGTCCAAAGTTTGGTATTCGATTCTACAAGGTTCAACTTTGAACGTGTATAACCTTTGATAAATGTGGAATTTTTCAGCTCAAGACCCACCAAATTGTACATAATTGAGTCAGCTTTCCAACGTTACCAATTTTTCCTTAATTCGATACTCGAGCGAAAAGTTATGATCATTTTCGTCAGAACCAGTAAACCACCGCGATAGTGGCGCATCGCGGTGAGCTCCAAAAACGGGATTCTGCTGAAAAATTTAATTCCGAAGGGCAGTTTAGACTTTTTTCCATAACCCCAAGTCGTGTTAATAGCTGATTAAAATGTTATTAGGGAATTATACACCCAAAATTGCTCAAATCCATCAAGGACAAAACCCTAACTCCTCCCCAAAGATCAAGAATCAAGCTCTTACGTTAAGGTTTGCCAGAAAAAAAATCAAGATCCAGGTTCTATCTATTGAATTTAGTCATCTAAGGTACGTGGAGTTTTTCTAAACTACATGGTCATATTGAAAATGTTTAGAGAAAGGTTTAAAGTTATGGAATCATTTAATTACGAAGGGTTTTGAATTTACAAGAACAAATATGCATTGTGAACCCTTTTGATGATAATGTTTTGGTCTTGAGGACTTTTCCTAAATTTGATTTTTATTCAGATATATGTATGTATGCGTTTGGGGTTTGAAAGTTGAATTGAGAGCATGAATATTTGTACTCCCTCTCTAGTTATGACCCCTTTTCATTTTCGCATGTTACGAATTGATAAATTTCACCTTTTGAAGCAAGGTATAAATGTTTCTTGGCTATGGTTAAATGATTTGAGATTGATTGTGAAGTGAAGAGAGGGTGTTTTACTTGTTGGTTAATGTTAAAGATGTTTATTGAAAAAATTGCATGGTTTACTACAAAGTAAGTGACCACCACATTTTTAAGAATTGAAAGAGAGAATTCTTGCATAAGTTTTCATGTATTTTGAAATACTAATTCTCTTGAACTGTTTGAATGATTTGGTGGTCCAAACATTATGTTTTGAATGAAAAGACTGTGCTATGATATTGTATGGCTTATATGACTTGCAAGTCTTAGTATGATGATACCAAATCAGACAAATGTCATAATAAGACTCAGACTAGACTTTACTACAGAAATTTTTCAGCTATTAGACCATTTTTTAGAAAGATGCATGATTTAAAATGTTAAAAATGGGCTTAAAGAGAGTTAGATGGTTACCCGAAGAAGGCGTTTGAGTGTAAGGGCTCATCGCTGGGAATCGAGTTTTTTCGATTTGGGTGATATGATTGGCTAAGGCCAATGTATACTTTTCCTTGAGACACTAGTATAATAGACTAGTATGTAGGACCTCTATCCTTGCGGCAAACTTGGATGTGGGGGCTTGGCCGGCGATTTAATGGAGGACTCATATAGCCCATGGGTACTAGACTTGTAGGGTGTACCATCTAGCTCAGAAGTAAGATAAAGAGTGAATTATGATTTCAAAGAATTGTTTCAAAGTCTTTAAAGTATGCCCATATGTTTTCCTATATTATATGTATTATGTTTTTACTAATTGCTCTCATTTATGTTGTATAAAACTATATCATTTTAGATTATTCTGCGTACCAGTACATTTGTATTGACCCCCTATACTTCAGGATCTGAGGCTTAGTTCGGGCGTCCCGCTAAGCAGTAGATTGGTGTGACTGAGATTTACAGTTGGTGAGCTTCCTCTATTCCGAAAGGTCGGGTTTATAGAACATTGTTATTTATTTGATTCATGGTCCGACTGGGGGCCTTGTCCTAGTTTGCTTTTAGACATATGTTGAATCTTGTAATATTAGAGATTTTGCAGACGGGTGTCATGTGTTTTGAACATTAAGGATTTCTTTTCGAATTTTCTAGTTGAATTATGACATTGACCATGTTTTCGTATATAATTTTCTGTATTTCTTTATATTGTATGAACATTGTACAAAATTGCCAGATAGAAAGGGGATCCCCGACCTCCATGGTTCGGGATGCCCATCGCGGCCAGGGTCTCGGGTTGGGTCGTGACATAAGGAGTCACTGGAAAGACGCACGGTGCTATGCAACTCAGATATGAGAAAGTAGTACGAAAAGATGCACGGTACTACGCAAATTAAATATGAGTAGTCCGAAGAGATGCACGACGCTACGCAAATATGATTTGAGAAAGTAGTCACCAAAAAGATGCATGGTGATACACAAATTAGATATGAGAAAGTAAGGGAAAGAAGTGCAGTGGCCTAACTTTTGCTAACATGATCATTGGTCGGACGGGCGGCATATATGGGTTATAGTCGCCCGCCGGCAGCGGAAGCTATTTGATTCTCTACCGGGTCGTAGAGGCTCTGATACCATGTGAAAAATAATGGAGAAAAATATTATTGAATTGTTGTAACTACATTATTACATTGAGGACCTATTTATAGACACTACATTTCAATCCTTTTTCTAATAGGACACTGCATTACAATCTCTTTCCAAGTAGGATTTTATATGTTATTCCTATTCCTACTCATATTCTAACAGCAATATAATTGACTATTTTATGACATTTTCCACTGTAGTTCTATGGGAAAAGATCCATTTAGATATATAATAAATCATTTCAGCACAAAACCAACCAAATTAAACCTAATTTTCACCCCCCACTGTGAGAAAATGTGGCTCAGCCCAGTCCCTTTTTACTATGACAAGCATGGAAAATAGTTTGCTCAATAATGTGCTTGAGCATTTAAAATCTCTCTCTTTGTTTCAAAATTATTTTAACTCTTTGTGTATCGCCTATCACAAGAACTGGTATACATGGTGTGACACGAAAGAGAAAATAAGAGAGAACCCAACTTGATTATTCCCTCAAGCTATTGGTGTTTAAATGACTCTATTTACATGTTCTAAAAAGAAAAGGAAATCAATATCTAATTACAATAGGTAAATTAAGCTACCTACTATTCACAAATATTCTAGATTATTCACAAGGATTCTAACACTCCGCCCCAAGCTGGTGAAACAAATTATATATACCAAGTTTGCTACATAAATAACTTGTTTTGGGATCGGCAAGAGATCGCATAAAATGATCATTTGACCACACGAACCCTACCAATTTCTCCTGAGAGAGCCTTCTCTCTGACAAAATGACAATCATTCTCTATGTGTTTTGTCCTTTCATGAAAAACAGGATTTGATACAATGTGAAATGCAGTCTTATTATTGTACATAACTTCTTATTTCTTTAGTTTCTCCAAATTTCAACTCTTTTAGTAGTTGCTTGATCTAAATGAGTTCACATGTCATCACTGCCATAGCCCGATATTCTACATGCCCCAGATCTAGCAACCATATTTTAGTTATTACTTTTCCAAGATACAAATTTTCCCACAACTAGAACACAATATCCAGAAGTGGATCGTTAGTCAGAGGGTGACTTTGCCCAGTTTACATCTGTATATCTGACAATTTTCTCATGTCCTCCTCGGTCTTTGTCAAGTAATGTTTTTCTCTATTGCAGATTTTATGTATCGAAGAATGCAAATTACTGCATTCCACCATCACAAGGAGGATCCTAGAGTTGACTTACAATAATAACCGGTAAATCAATATCAAGTCGAGTCATAGTGAGATAATTTAATTTTTCCTAGCAGCCTCCTATACCTTTCAGGATACCTAAGAGGCTCCCTCTGACCTGGTAGAAGACTAACATTAGGATCCCTGGGGTATCAATAAGCCCACTGTGAAAAATATGAGAGAAAATATTATTGAATTGTTGTATCTAAATTATTACATTGAGACCCTATTTATAGACACTACATTCCAATCCTATTACTAATAGGATACTACATTACAATCATTTTCTAAGTAGAATTCAATATGCTATTCCTATTCATATTCTAACACTCCCTCTCAAGCTGGTGCATACAAGTTATATGTACTAATCTTGTTACAAATGTAATTAATACGAGGACTGGTGAGGGACACGGTGAAGATATCTGCAAGTTGATAACTCGACTTCACAAATTTTGTAACAATATATCCCGAGAGTATCTTTTCTCTGACAAAGTGACAATCAATCTCTATGTGCTTGGTCTTCTCATGGAACACTGGATTAGATGCAATATGAAGGGCTGCCTGATTATGACATACAAGTTCCATCTTATCTGTTTATCCAAATTTTAATTCTCTCAGCAATTGCTTGATCCAAACCAGCTCGCAAGTTGCCGTAGTCATTGCTCGATATTCTGCTTCGACACTAGATCGAGCAAGCACACTCTGTTTCTTACTCTTCTAAGAAACCAAATTACCTCCTACTAAAACACAATATCCAGATGTAGAACGTCTATCAGAGGGTGATCCTGTCCAATCAACATCTATATATCCAATGTTATGCTCATGGCCTCGATCCTCAAAGAGTAGTCCTTTACATGGAGATGACTTTATATATCGCAAAATACGAACAACTGCATCCCAATAACTATCACAGGGGGAAGTCATAAACTGACTTACAACACTCACAAAAAAAGAGATGTTAGGTCTAGTCACTGTAAGATAATTCAACTTTCCAACCAACCGCCTATACCTTTCAGAATCACTGAGTGGCTCCCCCTGTCCTGGCAGAAGTTTAGCATTTGAATCCATAGGAGTGTTAATAGGTCGACATCCTATCATTCCTGTTTCCTCAAGAATGTCTAAAGCCTACTTGCATTGAGAAATAACAATACCTGAGCTGGACTAAGCAACCTCAGTACCTAAAAGTATTTCAATCTGCCAAGGTCTTTAGTCTGGAAATGTTGAAAGAGATGTCACTTCAAGTTAGTGATAACATCTTGATCATTATCGGTGATAACAATATCGTCAACATAAACCACCAAATAAATACACAGATTTGGTTCAAAATGGCGATAAAATATTGAATGATCAGCTTCACTATGAATCATGCCAAACTTCTGAATAACTGTGCTAAACTTTCCGAACCAGGCTCGAGGAGATTGTTTCAAACCATAGAGTGACTTGCGCAATCGACATACAAGGCTACTAGACTCCCCCTGAGCAACAAAACCAGGTGGTTTCTCCATATAAACTTCTTCCTCAAGATCACCATGCAGAAAAGCATTCTTAATGTCCAACTGATAAAAAGGTCAATGACGAACGGCAGCCACAGAGAAAAAAAGACGGACAAATGCTATTTTAGCCACGGCAGAGAAAGTGTCATTATAATCAAGCCCAAATATCTGTGTATATCCTTAGGCAACAAGACGAGCCTTCAGCCAATCAACCTGACTATCTGGACCAACTTTGACTATATAAACCCAACGACAACTAACAGTAGATTTACCTGCAGGAAGGGAAACAAGCTCCCAAGTACCACTCGTATGTAAAGCAGACATCTCATCAATCTAGCCTGTTTCCATCCTGAATGGGAAAGTGCTTCACCTGTAGCCTTAGGAATGGAAATAGAGGACAAAGATGATACAAAAGCATAATGGGGTGATGAAAAATGATGATAACTCAAGAAAGTATAATATGGGTTAGCATTATGAGTAGATCTCATACCTTTTTTAAGTGCAACTGATTGACTAGGAAGAGGCAGGTCCGCAGTAGGGGAAGCATCAGGCACAGGACATGAATCATCTGGGACTGATACTGGACGTGGGCGGCGGTGATAAGTCAAAAATGGTGGCACTGTAGACGGAGATGGAGAAGTAATAGTAGATTCCTCAAAGATTGGTGTGGATAAGACTGGAGGTATGGGTAAAACCTCAGAGATATTAAGATTATCAGAACATATATAGAAAGATTGAGATTAAAATAATGTGACATCAGCGGACATAAAGTAGTGACCCAGATCAAGTGAATAACATCGATACCCTTTTTGAACTCAAGAGTAACCAAGGAAGACATATTTGAGAGCACTAGTGGCTAATTTATCTTTTCCTGGAGCTAAGTTATAAACAAAACATGTGCTCTCAAGAACACGGGTGGGGGGGAAAGGGGGGGGGATAAAGTAGAGATGTGACTGAGGAAATAGTATGGAATGAGAAACCTTATTCTGGATCAAAGATGATGGCATTATGTTAATGAGATAGCAAGATGCGAGGATCACATCGCCCCAAAAATGTAGTGGAACATGGGATTCAATGAGAAGAGTGCAAGCAGTCTCAATGACATGCCTATTTTTCCTTTCTTCTATATCGTTCTGTTGAGGGGTGTATGGACATGATGTTTGGTGAATAATTCCTTGATGAGTCATGAACTCCTGAAACTGGGAGGATAAGTATTCTAAGGCATTATCACTATAAAAAGTACGAATAGAAACACCAAATTGATTTTGTATTTCAGCACAAAAACTTTTGAATATAGAGAATAACTCAGATCGATCTTTCATAAAGTAAACCCAAGCACATCTTGAAAAATCATTAATGAAAGTAACAAAGTAACAAAATCCTAAGGGTGAACTAACTCTACTAAGACCCCAAATATCGAAATGAACTAATAAGAAAATAGACTCTGAGCGACTCTCAATACTACGTGAAAAAGTAGCACGGGTGTGTTTCCCAAGTTGACACGACTCACAATCTAATGTGGATAGACTAGACAAACTAGGCACTATCTTTTATAGCTTGGATAGACTAGGATATCCCAAAAATTTATGAATAAGGTCGGGAGGATCTATAGCGGAGCATGCTGTGAAGGAATTTGAAGAGGTAAAATGGTAAAAGCCCTGTGATTCATGTCCTACGCCAATTGTCTATCCCGTTTTGCGGTCCTGCATTAGAAAAGAATCATAAAAAATGTTATACTCCAACAAGGGCACATGTCAAATAAGTAACAGATGCAAGATTAAAAGGACAACCAGGAGCATAAAGAACAGAGTCTAGAGTGACAGAAGATAAGGGTTTGGCTTGTCCAACTCCTTTTGGACCTGTTCGAATTTAATTAGCTAAAGTAATAGCAGAAAGAGATTGTGAATAAACAATATCAGACAGAAGTGATTTGTCGCCAGAAATATGGTCAGAAGCACCTGAGTCCACAACCCATGATCCAAAGGTAGAATATTTTGCAGTTGAGGCTATTGGTAGAAATATATGCTTACTTGCTTGATACTGAAGATACTTATTATATTCCTTGTCAGATAAATATACACGTTGATCACCTATGGTGTTAGACTAAGCAATATGAGCATTTTTGGATGGTCGACCATGCAAAGAATAGCATATTCCACGCGTATGTCCAAGAGTTTTACAATAACTACACTTAGGTTGAGAATAGCATACGCCACGAGTATGTCCAAACCTTTTACAATAACTACACCTAGGTTGAGATCTTCCAAATCAACCTTCCCTTCGTTGATTCTTCATAATCTCTGACATCTGAGTTTCTGATCTCCTCTTTAAGATTCAGATTTAATCATGAAAAAGAAATACTATTGGAATTTGGCCCCAAAAAAAGGAAAGTCCCCGGATATAAGATCTAATGCTCAAAAGTTGCTCGAAATCAGAAAATAATCATATGACCAGCCTCAGAGTGAATAAGTGAGGCTACTAAAAAAATAAACTGCCAGAAAAATCGTCAGAATTTAGGTTCCGGTGATCGAAATCTTAAAAGACTTGTCGGAATCAAGAAAAAACTATTGGTACAACCTTGTAATGAAGTGGTGACCTACCTAAAAAAAATTGCCTGGAATAAACCACATGCACCGGCGCGTGAAGCGCGTGAGGCACAAATTTGAAAGTTACGACGGCGTGTGGCGGCGCGTGGATTGCTGGAGATAAGATTCGAGCACTGTGGTTTTCTCGCCTGGGTGTTTATTACCTCGTTTGGTGTTGGTTTTCGTACACAATGCTTAAAAAATAGACGAGGGCTCAAATTGGACTTAACAATCACCAGAAATTGAAGTACCGGGCTGTCTTATTGAGTTTTCTTCCCAAAAATTTTCTGACAAAACCTATTTTGATACCATGTGAAAATTATGAGAGAAAATAATATTGAATTGTTGTATCTAAATTATTACATTGAGACCCTATTTATAGACACTACATTCCAATCCTATTCCTAATAGGACACTACATTACAATCCCTTTCTAAGTAGAATTCAATATATTATTCCTATTCATATTCTAACACCCACAATTTTTCATCCAATCTCCTCAAAAATATTAAAACGAATACTTTCCTTCGAAATCGCACTTCTTGATTTGGATTGAGCAATCTCAATGCCCAAGAAGTACCTTAAACGACCAAGATCCTCAGTCTGAAAGTGTTGAAAAAGGTGATGTTTCAACTTGGTAATTCCCTCATAATCATAATCATTAATTGTAATGACTATGTCATCAATGTAAGCCACTAAGTACAAGCACAAACTTGGAGCAAAGTGACAATAAAACCATAAAGATCAACTTCACTTCAAGCCATTACAAATTCCTAAATAATCATGTTAAATTTCCTAAACCATGCTTGAGGACTACTTTAGGCCATATAGTGTTTGTCATAGATTGTACACCATGTTACTATACTCTCACTAAGCAGTAAAATCTCGTGGTTACTCCATATATACCTCCTCTTTGAGATCCCATGAAGCAAAGCATTTTTTATATCCAACTAGTGGAGGAATCAATGGAGAACAACAACCATAAATAAAAAGAGATGGACTGAAAGAATCTTAGACACAGGAGACAAGGTATCACTATAGTCAAGACCAAAATTTAGTGTACAACCCTTGGAGACTAGTCGTGCCTTTAGACGAATAATCTGTCCAACGTGGACAACCTTCACCGTACCCAATGAAAACCAACTATAAGCTTATCTGGGGTTAGAGTAATAAGGTTATAATTATCCCTAGAGTATAAGAAGAACATCTCCTTAATCATATCTTGTCTCTAACCTAGATGAGAAAGAGTTTCACCTGTTATCTTAGGAATAGAAACAAAAGATGGAAATGATAAGGCAAAAAAGGTTAGTGACAAATGATGATAGATCAAACAATATAAATAGGATGAGGGTTACGAGTAGAACGAATACCTTTCAAGCAAGGATTCATTCATAATCTTGGGGTAAGTGATTCTAACCCAATTTTAGCTTATATCATAAAATTGGAGATTTTTGGACTTTGACCTAGAATAGCCAAAATCTAGATTTGAACACCCAAATGGACTTGAAATAGAAGTCTAAGTATAGATTTGGACTCGTGAGATTATGGGTCATCCGATTTTGACTTTTGTTTTGGGGTTTAACTTTGACTTGGACCTAACCTTTAATTTTAGGGAATGGTTCTGTTAGACTAATTTAAGACTATTATTCATGATTTTTAATAGATTGAGGTCGTTGGAGCTTGTTCGAGAAGTTGAGCAGTCCAAGAGATTTATCACTTCGTTAGCATCACCCATACGCCATGAGCACAATGTGACCCTTGGCAACCTGGTAGCTTTTCATTATTGAGTTAGTACCACAAAAGATGTGTAGTCCAGGACTACGATAAGTGGGTAGACATATGACTAATGCTTCGGGGATGAGGCCAGTACTGGGTAAGACAAGTAGCCCATTGATTACAACATGTGGGGAGTTATGCAACCAACGCTCTGGAAGACGGAGTAAGATATGTAGATCAATTATCCATGTCCCTATAGCAAATTATATTTGGCAGTAACAGCATATCTTCGGTTTTATTATTACATGTATTTGATTTGATACGTTGATTGGTATTTAACAATATTTGATTCTATATTGTTTAAGTAGGGTTGGACATATTTTGATTCAAACAGAAAAACCAAACCGAAATTTAATTTTGGTTTTGGCATTTTGTTTTTCGGATCGGTTTCGATTTCAAATTTTAGAAATTTAGTTAAATGGTTTGGTTTTTATTTTTTTTAAAAAAATTGGTTAAACCAAAAAACCAAAAAACCAAAAAACCAAAATTATATATATAATTATTATATATATTCAGTATAAATAAAATATGTAATAAGTAACCCAAACCGCCAGATGTCTTATGTGTTACGAGTTATGTCCCATTATCCCTAACCCTAAGTGTTCATTTAAATACTGGTTGTTGACTTGTTTCAGGCTTTCATCAGCGCTTCGAGGAGCCGAGACAATGAGTTTCGAGTTTCCAGCTGCAATTATATATTATGTTAAACTTATGGTTCTTTTATTTCATTTCATGCATGTTGAGTTATTTATATCTGGGAATGAAAAATAGATTTGAAAAAAATTATTTTTCTAGAAAAATCACCAATTTTAAATGCCCAGTCATGACAAACAAAGGCTCACTACTTTAATCTTCAAAACAAAATAAAAAATTCAATATAACATAATCGAATTTGTAGAAATCGAACCAAATTCGAAAACCAAAAAAACGAATCGATATTAAACAATCAAATCGAACAAACCAAATGCCCAACCCTATGTTTAAGTTGCTCTTGTTCAGTATGCAATATAATTTCTTTAAAGACTTTTCAGAGGGGTAAACTGAGAGAGCGAGTACATGAACTCATTGGGTCTTTCAACTCACACTAGACATTTTGGTTCAGGACCTATGAGGGTGGTCTAAAAGTTAAATCTATGATTTCTAGATCATTCCAGTCTTGTCCAGCTGAGGTGAGCCACCACCCTGGAGGCAATTCCAGTTCTATTGTTACCTTAATGATTTCTATGTATTCGAGCTATACCCAGACAGTTGTATCAGTTTTCTAGAGTCTCTCCATGACTTGTATTATATTCACATATTATGGTCTTGATGTTTGTACTTATGTCCCTGTTCTATCTCTGCATCTATATTATGTTTACCGTTTCTGTATCAGTTAGAGTTAGTTGATATTGTAGGCTACAATAGAGTTATTGTAGCAAGTCTTGTAATATAGCTATTACAATGGGAAGGGGATTGAGTTTAATCCTAGGATAATAAGAGATTGTAATCAAAAGTTGCTCTTGTTTTAGTGAAGTTGTTGGTGAAATACTATGAGTCATGCCGTGGTTTTACTTCCTTGAGCAAGGAGGTTTCCATGTAAATATTGTGTGTACTCTACTATTTGTTGTTCTTGTTTTATACATTTTACTGTTAGTAGTCATTCTTAGTCAAAGGGACTGCTCCCAAGACTGGTGGTGGATTAATACAAGTCATGATAGATGGAAGAACTAGAGGTTTTTTTTTAATGCTAGAGGGGCCTGAAACATGCTGATCCTATGTCACCATTTCTGTTTATATTACCTATGGAATACCTAAATCACATGATCATAAAAGTAAATGGGTGGATGAAGGGCTTTAGTGCCCAGACAATCAGGGGTAATGCAATGGATGTCATACACGTCTTCTATACAGATGACTCACTAGTCTTTTGTGAAGATGAAGTGGTACAGATCAGACACTTAAGGTAAATTTTAACCATATTTGAAGGCACTTTTGGGTTACATGTTAGCTGGCATAAGACTTTCCTTTATCCAGTCAACCAATTTGATGATATGCAGCTCTTAGCAGAGAACCTAGGTCGTAAAGTAGCATCCTTACCTACAAAATTCCTTGGAATACCACTGGGAACAAGAAACAAGGAATTGGAATGAAGTTCTTGAAAGATATGATAAGAAGCTGGAAAGATGGAAGAGTAAGTCCTTATCTAGTACTCTAGGAAGTAGATTGACACTTGTAAAATCTGTGATGGATGTCCTACATTCACCCCCATATAATATGATGAGTTTTTTCCTGTTCCCAAAAGCATCACAAAGAAAATCAACCAACTGAGAAAGACCTTATCTGGCAACAAAACAAGGAGAAGAGAGGCTACACCTTGGTGAAGTGGGGGTTTGGCCATAAAAAATCTCAGCACAAAAAATACTTGTTTATTACAAAAGTGGTTGTGGATATTTTGTACAGAAGATGTGCCTCTTTGGATGAAGGTTCATCATAGAGAAGTATGCACTACTAAGTCACTGGACAAATAAAAAAGTTTTGGGTTCTTTTGGTGGTAGTGTGTGGCAAACCATTAGAAGATGTAAGACCTCATAAAATTTTAATCATATCATTTGGTACCAGAGCATGGCTTGATTTTGTTCCCACAAGATCAATTTTGGGCTAGCATGCTTGAAAAATAAAAAAAAATGTTCTTGAGTTTGTGTTCTTGGTCGAAAGTTTAGTTAAGTTCTAGGTGTTCATTTGTTTGTTTGGTTGTTTCTAGTGTTAGTTTTCTTCTTCACTAACACACTTGAGTCTAGATCTAAGTTTGGGCTTATGTTGGTTAAGTTGTTGTTGTAGATCTAAGCCTTGGCCAGTTGTGTTGTTATTGTTGTGGTTTTGGCCGTTTGTTGGTGGTTTTGTTGTTGGCTTTGTGTTGTGCAGTTGGCTTGGCCGTGTGGTTTTTGTGAGAAAAATATAAGATAAGAATATTATTGAATTGTTGTAACTACATTATTACATTGAGGCCTTATTTATAGACAATACATTCCAATCCTTTTCCTAATAGGACACTACATTACAATCATTTTCCAAGTAGGATTTTATATGTTATTCCTATTCCTACTAATATTCTAACAATCCCCCTCAAGCTAGTGCATAGAAGACATATGTACCAAGCTTGCTATGGATTTAACTAATATGAGAATCGGTGAGGGACTTGGTGAAGATATCTGTAAGAAAACTGATAAGGACTGCTTTGGACGTCTGGGAGACCTCAATTGAAACGGAACAAACTAAAAAAATTATCCAAAAAGTAGTAAATGTTGTCATAAAGTCGATGTGTCTCTGGAAAAATGTCAAAAACTGGTATAAAATATACGAGTCATCTCGAAATCAAGAGACGAGTAGATCTTGAACATGAAAGTCACCGAAAACTTAGCCGAAACATGCTCACACGCCTGATTATTAGATTTAATAGCTGAAAAGTGACTACAATCTGAGGAAAAGAAAGTATATGGGTAAGGTCGGAATGATGACACGACCCTACTAAAAAAGATAAATATGTGTAGGGTCGAAATGATAGCACGACCCTATTGAGAAATAAAAATTATTTGAGTAGGGTCGGAATGATGGCACGACCCTACTGAAAAAGATCTGAGGAGTCATCGGAAAGACTACGGAACTATGTAAATTAAATCTGAGGAGTCACCAGAAAGATGCATGGTGCTATGCAACTCAGATATGCGACAGTAGTCTGGAAAGATGCACGGTGTTATGCAAATCAAATATGAGAAAATAGTCACCGAAAAGAAGTACGGTGCTAAGAAAAATAGATATGAAAAAGTAGTCACCGGACAGATGCATGGTGCTACGCAAAGATATGAGAAAATAGTCACTAGAAAGATACACAGTGAGTCAGTGACCCAACTTTTGCTAACATAATCATTGGCCAGACGGGCGACATATATGGATTATAGCCGCTCGCCGGCAGCGGAAACTCTTTGATTCTTTACCAAGATCGTAGAAGATCTGATACCATGTGAGAAAAATATAAGAGAAGAATATTATTGAATTATTGTAACTACATTATTACATTGAGGCCCTATTTATAGACAATACATTCCAATCCTTTTCCTAATAGGACACTACATTACAATCCTTTTCCAAGTAGGATTTTATATGCTATTCCTATTCCTACTCATATTCTAACAGTTTTTATTGTTGTTCGTTAAGGAAAAAAAGGCAGCCCGGTGCACTAAAGCTACCTCTATGTGTGGTGTCTGGGGAAGGGCCCCACCACAAAGGTGTATCGTAGGCAGCCTTACCTTGCATTTCTGTCAGAGGTTGTTTCCAAGGCTTGAACCCGTGACCTCCTGGTCACATAGAGGCAACTTTACCAGTTACTCTAAGGTTCCCTGTAACGCCCCAAAATATCATCCCGAGATGTCACACAGAGCCCAAGGCTACACGTAGCCTCAAGCTAACCCTTTAAACCAAAACACTACCCTTGGGTTCCAACACAACAACATACATGCTACACTAAGGATATATATATAAGTACATATATGGAATTTCTATACACAAACCAACCCAACAATACACTAGTCTGACCTAGCCTCTATACAACAAAATCAACAAGCCATTGGGATAAACCCCCAATTGACTCAACAGACCAAAGGGATCACAAAACAACAACACCAAAACTAGCAACTTGGTCCTCGAACTATGAGGACTCACCACTGAAGAAACATAGATGCGACACTCGAATATCACTGTCGCGGCTGCGGCTGAGTACCTGAACCTACATCATGGTAAGAATGTAGCCCATAGAGAAATATATGGGTCAACACAAGATACTCACTGAGTATGTGGGGGGACATGCAAAATATAAATAATATCATAAATTTTGTAAAAACGTACATACAGACCATAATGACACACCTGGCCTGAGTGACATTGAATCATGCAACTCATAACATCTTAGATAGGAAATATTGGAGAAAAACCTCATAAATCATTACAGATCATCATAGGCAACTTGACTTACCACATCAAAACTCAAAGTGACTCGGTATTTCAATAAACATGATTCTTATGGACAGGGGAGTTTTCTATAACCAACAACCCCACGTGAGCTACGTGGAATACCAACGTTTGAAACCCCCGTTGGTGGGAGCGTCATACTCTTTGCCAGGGAGTACTACCTTAAAACTGCAATAATCACAATTGGGCTCTTTGGCCAATAATATCATCATCAAACAACCCTACGGTGGCAAATAGGTTTGGGGAAATACCAAATTTCCCTCTCGGTACTAAGTACTACTCCCCGACAAGATCAGAACGCATTAGGAAATCCACCACAACATCACAAGGGTCTATCATAAAGACCAAATCAAATCTCTTTCTCATTTATCAAATCATATCAATTTGTGGATTCCTAACTCAACACATTTTAGCTCAAAACATTTTAATCTTCCTCAACATCCACAAGGTATCAATGCATTGAACCATAACCGACTCGACATTTGGAAAAGAATATCAAGACTCAATACATAATATTTTCAACAATTTAACTCATTAAAACCTTCCGGAAAATACCAAGACTCATTGCAACTTCAATATCAACATTTCTCAATTTGCCATCCAACTCTCATTTAAAGGTACTTGAGACATCAACCCATAGTAGGGATATAGAATTTCCAATATCAATTATAAATTCATAATAAGGAAATAGTGGAATGATAGTAAAAATCAAGGCTTAACAAATTAAATCACCATACTCTCATAATCAAATACTTTTTGGACATAATTCCATATCAACATCATACACATATCGGATGACATAATCCCATAGCTCATGGACAATAATATAAGATATTAAACCATATTTCCAATTCATGGTAAAACATGTAAAATCTCATGTCAATGAAATTCAACAAAATACCGGGCACAAGATTGAAATGATAATCTTGTTCAAAGCCCCACATACCTAAAAATGAAAGATGAATATGAACTTCCAACTCCGGAACTTTATTCACGAAAATAAAGGGTGCTTCTCGAAACCCTTAACATGATCAACTCGAATCCCAAATCAATTTAAAATTTCTACGGTTCAATCATGAGACATAGAAGGATGAAATTTGGAGTAGTAGGGTTGGGGTTTGAGCCTTGGGAAATTTTTGAGAAAAATGATCTATTGAATGCTCTTAATGGACTTAAATCCATGGTTTACCCGGATGGATTGGAGTGGGAATGACCAAAATACCCTTAAAAATTAAATAATGTCAAATCTGTCCTTTGATGGACTGTTTTGATAGGCTGAAGTAGATCAACCATAACATTTTGCTTCGATGGCCAAATTGGATGAAACCAATTTCATTGGAAATAGGACTTTCAGAGCTTTCTGTTGATATATAGTATCTCACCTAGATCATTATGTACAATGAGTTATGATTGTTTGAAGTTGACCTTAAAATTCGCCTGGCCTCAGTATTTTTTTCCTGCACATTTACTGTTCACCACTATTCACGGTTAGATCGGAATAATCATAACTCATTGCTCGAGTGTCCGTTTTGGATGATCCACATATCGTTGGAAAGATTATTCGATGCTATACGCGATGACGGGTCTCATATCAAGAAATTCCACATAGAAAAATTATTAATCACGATAAAGAACAGAATTCAACACATTTTCTTTCGAGATCTTAACGAATTTTTTTTCCGGGGCATCACATCATCTCCCCCTTGGAAATATTCATCCTCGAATGTTGATAGGTAGGTCAAGAATACTATGAAAATGAGTATATAGAGAAAAATCACCTTGCCAAAGAATATACTCCATTCTAGATTTTTTTTGAATATCGTAGAAAACACACAAGCCAAGATAAACATAACAATAAGGATTAAATCAAAAGAGAACGATACCTTTGACATGCTCAGGATTCGAAGGAAAGAGGTAGGTATATTTGGCGCGCATATCCGCTTCGGCTTCCCAAGTAGCACTCTCCACGGATTGATTTCACCAAAGCACTTTAATCAAAGGAACTTCCTTGTTTCTTAGCCTACGAACTTGAAAGTCAAAAACCTCAACCGGAATCTCTTCATATGAAAGACTATCTTGAATACCCTAACTTTCGGAAGGATCAATCACAACAGAATCACCAATAGACTTCTTAAGCATAGAAATATGAAAAACCGGATTGACGTTAGATAACTCCGCGGGCAATTCAACCTTATACGCTACCATCCCAATGCGATCCACAATCTTATAGGGACCAATGTAACGAGGACTTAGTTTCCCTTTCTTCCCAAATCTCTTCACCTCTTTCATGGGTGAAACTTTCAAGTACACTAAATCACCAACATCAAATTCAAGGTCTTTCCTCCTTACATCTGTGTATGATTTTTGACGACTTTGGGCAGTTTTCAACCTTTTCCGAATTAACTCAACCTTTTCCATGGCCTCGAACACCGCATCCAGTACAGTCGCGGCAACCTCACCAACTTCAAACCAACCAATGGGTGATCTACACCTTCTACCATACAAAGCTTCAAACAGGGCTATTCCAATAGTAGCATGAAAACTGTTATTGTAAGCAAACTCGATTAATGCTAAGTGCTCATCCCAACTACCTTTAAAATCAAGCACACAAGCCCTCAACATATCTTCTAAAGTCTGAATAGTCCGCTCAGCCTGACCATCTGTTTGTGGATGGAAAGAAAAACTTAAACGAATTTGGGTACCGAGACCCTTTTGGAAAAATTTCCAAAACTGAGAGGTAAACTGAGTACCTCTGTCAGAAATAATAGCCAAAGGGATTCCATGAAGTCTGACGAGTTCCCAAATATATATTCTAGCATAATCTTCAGCTGTATACGATGAATGCACAAGCAAGAAATGAGCTGATTTCGTCAGCCGATCTACGACAACCCAAATCGAATCATGATGGCGACGAGAAGGAGAGAAACCAACTATGAAGTCCATATTCACTTCTTCCCACTTCCAAGTAGAAATGCTAAACTCTTGCATCACACCACTGGGATTTTGATGCTCTATTTTAACCTGTTGATATGTGGAAAACTTCGCCACAAATTCTGCTATGTTCCTCTTCATACCGTTCCACCAATAGATTTCCCGCAAATCATGGTATATCTTGGTAGCACCAGGATGGATGGAGTATCGCGTACCATGCGCTTCCGCCATAATCCTCTACTTCAAGTTATCAACACCAGGAACACATAATCTTTCTCGGAGTCTCAAAACGCCATCTCCCCCTTGGGAGAAAACCTCCACCTTTTGGTCTTTAAATGACTCATTTAACCTGACCAAGGTAGGATCCCTGTCTTGCTTCTCCTTCACTTCCGAAACTAATGAGGATTCGGAACCGCTTTGCACTCCTATACTACCCTCATCATCACCAAACAACCTAACCCCCAATCTATCCAAACGATGTACCTCATGGGCCAACTCCTTCTTACATGTGCTACGCTACCCATGGACTTCCAACTAAGGGCATCTGCTACTACATTGGCCTTGCCCGAATGATATAGCACGCTCATATCATAATCTTTCAATAGTTCTAACCATCATCTCTGCCTAAGATTCAACTCTTTTTAGGTGAATACATACTGCAAGCTCTTATGGTCTGTGAAGACGTCGACATGGACACCATACAAATAATGTCTCCAGATTTTCAAAGCAAAAAACATGAAAGCTAATTCAAGGTCATAGGTAGGATAATTCTTCTCGTGAGGCTTTAGCTGCCTGGAAGCATAAGCTATAACCTTGCCCTTTTGCATCAATACACAACCCAAACTGACTCTGGAAGCATCGCAATACACCACAAAACCATCAACACGTGAGTCGATTCTTCAACTCCTGAAAACTCTTCTCACAAGATTCGGACCACAGGAACTTCACTTTCTTTTGGGTCAAACGGGTCATAGGAGACGCAATAGATGAAAACCCTTCAACAAAACGACAATAATAACCAGCTAGACCCAAGAAACTTTAGATATCAGAAGGAGAAATAGGTCTAGGCCAACTCTTTATAGCCTCTATCTTTTGAGGATCAACTCTAATACCTTCGGAAGAAACAACATGACCCAAGAAGGCTACAGAGTTCAGCCAGAACTCACACTTACTAAACTTAGCATACAATCGATGAGTTCGAAGAGTTTCCAACACGATTCGGAGATGATCCGCATGATCACCCTCACTTTGGGAGTAAATAAGAATATCATCAAGGAACACTATTATAAATAAATCCGTATATGGCCGGAATACATGGTTCATAAGATCCATGAAAGCTGTTGGAGCATTAGTTAACCCGAAAGACATCACTAGAAATTCAAAATGGCCGTAATGGGTTCGGAAGGATGTCTTGGGATATCACATTCCCTAACCTTAAGTGGGTGATAACCGGATCTGAGGTCTATCTTCAAAAAGTAGCTCGCACCTTGCAATTGATCAAATAAATCATCAATTCGAGGAAGCGGATATTTATTCATGATAGTAACCCTATTAAGCTGCCCGTAATCAATACACATCCGCAAAGAACCATTTTTCTTACGCACAAACAGGACAGGTGCACCGCACGGGGACACACTAGGTCTGATAAAACTTTTGTATAAAAGATATTTCAATTGCTCCTTCAACTCTTTAAGTTCTGCGGGAGCCATGCAATACGAAGGAATGGAAATAGGCTGAGTATCGGGAAGAAGGTCAATCCCGAACTCTATCTCTTTATCAAGAGGTACTCCAATGAGATCTTTCGGAAAGATATCAGGAAACCCATTAGCAACATTAATTGACTGGATGGTCGGGGTTTCAGACTTAGTGTCTTTAACCCGAACCAAATGGTGGATGAAATCCTTGGAAATCAACTTCCTAGCTTTGAGATAGGATATGAAACAACCCTTAGGAATCACAGAACTCCCGGACCATTCGTGGATAGGTTCATCAGGAAACTGAAACTTGACCACATGGGCACGACAATCAATAGATGCATAACATGAGTGAAGCCAATCCATACCCAAAATGATATCAAAGTCAACCATATCTAGCTCAATCCAATCAGCATACATAACCCGATGAAAGACAGTAATGGGATATTTCTTAAACACCCACTTAGCAATGACAGACTCTGCTACTGGAGTAGAAACCAAAATAGGCTCAGAAATTAGTTCAGGATCTGTTTCAAAATTTACATCAACCAGAGGTGTCACATAAGAAAAACTCAAACTGGGGTCCATCAACATATAAACATCAAAATAGAAAACACGGAGCATACCAGTGACAACATCGGGAGAGTTCTCCTGCTCCTGATGAGGTGGTATAGCATAGAAACGATTTTGGCGTTGACTGCCAGCAGTACTAGATGAAGCACCCTGAGGAGGAACTGGACGAGCTGCGGGAGGCGGGGCACTGGTAGCCTGACTCTGGGGACGGGCACCACGACTCCGCTGTCTAGCATACGGGCAGTCTCTAAGTATGTGACCCAACTTTCCACAACTAAAACAGCCCCGCTGCCCCATATAACACTCCCCAAAATGTTCTTTACCACACTTAGCACACGAAGGAGGATGAGGCCAGTTGCTTACACTGTCCTGAGACCTGGAAGGTACCAACCTATTCTCGAGCTCCTGCCTGCCCCGATATACGGGAGCACTAGATGAGGAAGGCACAGGTATAAATGGACATCTCTGAAACTGAGGGTGACTCCCTCTAGAGAATCTAGTCTGACCAGACCCCTATTGCTCTGATCTGACTCTCTTAATCCCTCTTTCTCTTTCTCTTTCCTTTATCTTGTCTGACTCAATCTGTTGGGCGTGAATCATTAACCTAGGAAGATCAATCTCCCTATTGATCATAGAAGATCTACATTCTTTCACCACATAACTCGACACCCCAGTTAGAAACTTGCTCATACTAGTCCTTGAGTCAGCCATAAAATTAGGAGCGTACTTCGATAGCTGATTAAACTTAAGACAATACTCCTTAACCGATATGGAGCCTTGTCTCAAATTCATAAAATCCTCTATCTTAGTTTCCCGTAACACAAGAGGAAAGAATCTATCCAAGAAAGCATATTAGAACAATTGCCAAGTCACCGAGGCAGTATCTTTCTCTCTACCCTTATTCCACATCTGCACCCAATCATAGGCAACATTCTTCAATCGATGAGAAGCCAGCTCCATACCTGCTCTCGACCCATAAAACTCTGGCGGATTCATCCGCATAAAATCACGAATTCATGCTGCTTCCGAATTATTTTCCTGTAGAAGTGGAGCGTTGGCTTGAGTATTGGCGGTAACTGCCTGGGCTAGCATCTGAAAAGCTGTCCAAAATTCAGCATGGGATACCGTCTCATATAACGGATCAACGGGTTGAGGTTGGTTGTTATTTTCGTGAGCTCGACGTGGAGGCATTTTCTGTCGTAAGAACGCACGAATTAACAGCAGAAGAAAATAGTTATAAGTATGATAGACTCTTGTAGAAAGAAAGAAACAACTTTTTCTAGAACTCCCCGCAGCCTCTTGATCATAGGTGTAGCGCGCTATACACCGATGCTGAAGACTCTACGTAACGTGGCTTGTCAGACTCCCTAGGACTCTTCACAACCTTAGGCTATGATACAAGGTTTGTAATGCCCTGAAATATCATCCCGAGACACCAAACGGTGCCCAAGGCTACACGTTGCCTCAAGCTAACTCTTTAAGCCAAAACACTACCCTTGGGTTCCAACACAACAACATACACGCTAAGCTAGGGATATATATATAAGTACATATATGGAATGTCTATACACAAACTAAACCAACAATACACTAGTCTGACATAGCCTCTATACAGCAAAATCAACGAGCCATTATGACAAACCCCCAACTGACTCAACAGACCAAAGGGATCACAAAACAACAACACCAAAACTAGAAACTTGGTCCTCGAACCATGAGGACTCACCACTAAAGAAACGTAGAAGCGGCACTCAGATATCACTGTCGCGGCTGCGGCTGAGTACCTGAACCTACATCATGGTAAGAATGTAGCTCATAGAGAAATATATGGGTCAACACAAGATATGTATTGAGTATGTGGGGGTATATGCAAAATATAAATAATATCATAAATTTCATAAAAACGTACATACGGACCATAATGACACACCTGGATTGAGTGACATTGAATCATGCAACTCATAACATCTTAGATAGGAAATGTAGGAGAAAAACCTCATAAATCATTACAGATCATCATAGGCAACTTGACTTACCACATCAAAACTCGGAGTGACTCGGTATTTCTATAAACATGACTCTTATGGACAGGCGAGTTTCCTATAACCGACAACCCCACGTGAGCTACGTGAAATACCAACGTTTGTGTAACACCCCATACTTAATTACGTGCATTAGCCATGGTTATATGTGTTGGAGTATATGTATTGATCATAAGTTAGGTATATATGAGTTTAAGTATGAGTATTGATTATTTTGAGATGGTTTCAAGTGTATAGTTTGATTATATGTGTATGGGAATCGACTTTATTTATACCAGAATTTGCTCGTCGAAGTTTCTATGCGAAGTTTATCGAGTTAGATTTCCAACGATATAAAGATTTATGAAAACAGATGAGTATCGGTTATAAGCGAGCATGTTCGAAACTTGAAAACGGTGGACGCAATGAACAGTAAATGTGCAGAAATTTTCTGCACACAAAAGTACTGCAGCCAAACAGATTTTTGGGTCGACTTTAAAAGATCATAACTCATTTTACAAAATGAACTGTGTGAGATGCTATATATAGATGAGAATCCCCGAGAGTCTTATTTCTAATGCAATTGGTTTCATCCAAATCCAACGTCTGAGTAAGGAGTTATACTCGTTTTACTTCAGCCTCTCAAAACAGATTTTTAGGGTCAACTTCAAACAATCATAATTCCTTGTACAGAACGAACTGGGTGGCCTACTTTATATGAAATGAAATACCATTGAATTATCTATCCAACTATATCAATTTCACCCATATCCGATATCGGAGCAAAGATTTATGGTCGATTTACTTTAGCTTATCAAAACAGTCCACCATAGACAGATTCAGATTTACTTAAATTTTTAAGGGCAATATGGTCATTTTCCATTATCTCATGGACGAAAATTGGTCATTATATACATATACTTAGCCTCATATCCATCATGTTATCATACAAATTATTGAAGAATAAGAAACCCTAGTCTAAGTTCAACTCCAATTATCTTGTGATTCAACCGTAGAAAGTCCAAATTGATTCCGTAGTTGTGTTCACCGTCTCGAGGACTTCGAGAAGCACCCCTTATTTGTGCCAACAGGACTTATAAATCAAAAGGTCCATTTTATGGTAAGGATGTAAATTATGTTGGTGTTATTTATATGGATATGTATATATATATACATGTGAGCATAAGAAGTATGTTATTTGATTGTTGTTGAAAGATGATTGGGAAATGATGTTGGATTGTATTGAATTGTGAAGGGATTTGGTGTGATGATGTAGTATTGATGATTATATATATATATACACATAAACTATTGTTCAAGTTGGTTTTTGGAATGTTTTGCAAATATTGGTTGTACGGAATTATGGAAGAGAATTGTGTTGTTGGGTTGCTAATACTAGATGCCAAACATTTCATTGTAGATAAGTGATTTGTAAAGGCGGGAAGTTGTGTTGAATTAGTATCCGAATCTACAACGAGGTATGTAAAGCATACTCTAACTATGTTCTTTGGCATGAAAATACCAATGTTCCATCAAGTAAGATTCCGAGGTTGTCCAAAAACATGTATTGTTCTACATTACCAACGAAGTTGTTTCCATTCTATAAAGTGTCAAAATGTTTCATTGATATACCAAAAGGCTCCTATTTCATTATTGTGATATTGATGATTCTGAAACACATTGTTGATGTACCAATGAGTCTTTATTACGTCGTTATTGTATAGAAGGTCTATTACTTGGTTCTTATTGATGTATCATTGTTTCAAAGTATCAAAAATGTGGTGGCGACCGAAATAACAATCTCAAAGATTAATTGAACTAAGTGATGGAAGTTCTCTCTTATCGGGTGGTATCCCAGGGGCATAAGCCTAGCATGGGTCGATCCCTATTTATGTGTTTATGGGTGGTATCCCAGGGGCATAAGCCTAGCATGGGTCGATCCCAGTTGATATGTACTGGAGGCAGCCTAATGGTCACAGTACAGTATAGTAATGATTACAAAGATTTTAAGAACTAAGGTTAAGTTATTGAATAAATTCAATGTACAGGTTGTCACAAGTTCTAGTAAGTGTGGTCCACTCCTATTACGATTTATTCACTTGTTTCGGATTTCTATTGAGCTCCTATATCATATGTGATTATCTACAGCTTTACATACTCAGTACATATTTCGTACTGACGTCCCCCACGGGGACCTGCATTTCATGCTACAGGCACAGGTACCTCAGCTCATTCACAGCATAGATAGGAGCCAGGTCATACAACTATTATTGGTGAGCTCCAGTTTGCTTCGGAGTTTTTCGAGTCGGTTCCTTATGTTTTGTTATTGTACAGGAGTCATGTGTGGGCGGGGGTTTGTCCCGACCCTAGTTATGTCATGTATATCCTTGAGGCTTTGTAGACATAAGGAAGGGTAAAGTCATGGAAGTTTATATAGTGATGTTATATCTGTATATGTGGTGTCCCCGATGGCCAAGTTTATATATATATATATTTGTGCGTGTTGTGCTGATACAGGTAATTAGATCCTTCTATATGCAACGAAGTGCTGTCCAAATTTTTGGTGACATGTAAGGAAAAGTACAGGTATTTGAACGGGTTCTCCCGGGCCTTCTCGGCTTCGGGTGCCAGTCCGGCCCGATGGGATTTTGGGGCGTGACAAAAGTGGTATCAGAGAGGTTCGTCCTAGTGAGTCTACAAAGCCGTGTCTACGTAGAGTCTTGTTTATCGGTGTGTTGTGCACCACATCTATAAACAGGAGGCTATGGACATTTAGGAATTGTTTCTTTTCTTCGTGTCTTATATCGTGCGATAGAGCTTATATTGTATATGAAGTCATAGTTGACCACTGAATCAGTTTGTTTCTCTTATTATAGTAATGATGTCGGTTACCAAAAGCAAGAATACCGGTAAGCAAGTAGATGTGGCTGCCGGAGGGGGGACTAGTAAGTCACCCACTATACCAACTAATCAAAGTCAGGCTCCAGCTGAGCATGCATCAGAAACTTCCCCCAGTCCGAAAGAAATAAGGGGGAGGAGAACTATATCCCCAGAGCCACCTATTAATGCTGTTGATCAAGATCTTAGAAATGCAGTGCAACTTTTGACTCGTATAGTTGCTGGGCAAGCTCAAGGGCAAGCCATTCCTACTGCAGGTCCTAGTGGTATAGATAGGGCGGCTAGTCTTCGAACACAGGATTTTCTTAAGATGGATCCGCCTACTTTTATCGGATCCGATCTTAACGAAGATCCGCAGGACTTTATTGATCAGATCCAAAGGGCCCTAGAGGTGATGCATGTATTGGGCAGAGAGACAGTGGAGTTATCCGCATATAGATTCAAAGGTGAGGCTATATATTGGTATGAAGACTGGAAACGGTCAAGGGGCATTGATGCACCCCCAGCTACTTGGAAAGAGTTCAAAGAGGCATTTATTGATCATTATCTTCCATATGAGACTCGTCAGGCCTGTGCGGATTAGTTCTTAAATCTTCGACAGGGTAATACAAGTGTGAGGGAGTATAGTCTTCGATTTAATTCTTTGTCCAGATATGCTCCTAATGTTATAGCTACTATAGATGACAGAGTTCATCGGTATGTGGATGGATTGGATCCGTATTTGGTTAGGGATTGTACTATTGCCGCTTTGAACAAAGATATGGACATAGCGAGGATCCAAGCTTTTGCACAAAAAATGGAAGATCAGAGGCAGAGGAGAAAAACACAGGAATCAGAAAGAGGATATTCCAAGAGGGACAGATCTACAGGGAAGTTCATGGCATCTCAAGGAGGGTTCAGACCACAGTTTTCTGCTAGACCACCTAGGCCATTATCTTCTTATTCTGCAGCTAGTGCCCCACCACAGTTCCAAGGGTCCAGAGGAAATCAATTTGGGCATAGAAGTGAGAGTCAGAGTTTGCGGATAGTGGGGTACCAAGGGCAAGGGAATGTGAGACAATCGAAACCTCCTCGAGAGCCATGCAATAAATATGGAAGGTATCATTTGGGCGCATGTCGGCTGGGGACCAATGTTTGCTTTTGGTGCGGTATGTCGGGGCATATGATGAGGGAATGCCTACGAAGGGACATAGGGGGTATGGCACGACCTATGGGGTCATTTGTTGCATCATCATCATCGATGCCTTATTCAGGAAGGGGTGCACAACCAATGGGCTGTGTTAGAGGTGATAGAGGAGCCACGGGTTCTAGCGGGGCTCAAAATCGTACGTATGCTCTAGCGGATCGACAGAATTTAGAGGCTTCCCCAGATGTGGTTACGGGTACGTTGTTTATCTTTTCATTCGATTTATATGCCTTAATTGATCCCGGTTCCACATTATCTTATGTTAATCCATTGGTTGCTGGAAAGTTTGAAAGAATACCCGAACTATTAGTTAAGCCATTTGAAGTATCCACACTGGTTGGGGAATCTATTATAGCTAGAAGGGTTTATCGAAACTGCATAGTAAATGTTTGTGGTCGTGATACGATGGCTGATCTTGTAGAGTTAGAAATGGTAGATTTTGATGTTATAATAGGTATGGACTGGTTGGCGTCTTGTTATGCCACAATTGATTGCTGCACAAAAAAGGTATATTTCCATTTTCTAAATGAATCAGTCCTTGAATGGAAAGGTGAAATTAGCACGCCAAGAGGTAGATTTATTTCTTATATTAAGGCAAGAAGAATGATTTCCAAGGGATACATATATCATTTAGTTAGAGTAAGGGATACAGAAGCAGAGCCACCAACTCTTCATGTTGTTCTGGTGGTAAATGAATTTCCTGATGTATTTCCTGAAGATCTTCCAGGTTTGCCTCCTGAACGAGAAGTAGAGTTTGGTATTGATATAATACCAGGCACCCAACCAATCTCCATTACGCCGTATAGAATGGCCCCAACAGAATTACGAGAATTGAAAGATTTTCTAGAGAAGGGATTCATAAGGCCTAGTATGTCCCCCTGGGGAGCACCAGTGTTATTTGTGCGCAAAAAGAATGACTCGCTGAGGATGTGTATTGATTATCAGCAATTGAATAAGGTGACTATTAAGAATAAATATCCTCTCCCAAGAATTGATGATTTATTTGATCATTTACAGGGCGCCAAGTGTTTTTCTAAGATTGATTTGAGGTCAGGTTACCACCAAGTGAGGGTCAAAGAGAAGGATATACCCAAGATAGCTTTCCGAACACGGTATAGTCATTATGAGTTTCTAGTTATGTCATTTGGTCTAACAAATGCACCTGCAGCTTTTATGGATTTGATGAATAGGGTGTTTAAGACATTCCTGGATGTATTTGTGATAGTTTTTATAGATGATATTCTAGTTTATTCTAGATCAGAAGAGGACCATGCCAATCACTTACGACAGGCATTGCAGACTCTTCGTGATTGTAAGCCTTATGCAAAGTTCTCTAAATGTGAGTTTAGGTTAAAGTCGGTGGTATTTTTGGGTCATATTGTATCTAGTGAAGGGATAAAGGTTGATGCTCAAAAGATAGAAGCTGTGAAGAACTGGCCAAGGCCCACAACGCCTATGGAGATTCGTAGTTTTCTCGGGTTGGCCGGTTATTATAGAAGGTTTGTTAAATACTTTTCATCCATTTCAGCACCCTTAACCAAGCTAACTCATAAAGCATCCAAGTTCCAATGGAATGATGCGTGTGAGGAGAGTTTCCAAGAATTGAAGAATAAGTTGACTTCTACACCTGTGTTGGTACTTCCTGAAGGTACAGAAGGGTATACAGTGTATTGTGATGCTTCGAGAATTGGTTTAGGATGTGTATTAATGCAGCATGGTAAGGTGATAGCATATGCCTCAAGGCAATTAAGGCCACATGAGAAAAATTACCCCACACATGATCTTGAGCTGGCACCGATTATCTTTGCTTTAAAAATATGGCACCACTATTTATATGGGGTTCATGTTGATATATATACTGATCACAAGAGCTTATAATATATTTTCAGTCAGAAGGATCTAAATCTGAGGCAACGAAGGTGGATGGAACTATTAAAAGATTATGATGTTGATATTTTGTATCACCCAGGGAAAGCGAATATAGTAGCTGATATGTTGAGTCGTAAGGATATGATGGAACCTATAGAAAGGCAAGGGATGATTAAAGATCTTCATCAATTAGCTAGTCTAGGAGTTCGTCTTCTCGAAACTCCGGACGAGGAGCTTATTGTGCATAATGCCGCGGAATCCTCATTAGTAGCTGAGGTGAAAGAGAAGCAAGATGCAGATCCTATTTTATTACAGCTTAAGGAGAATGTTCAGAGTGGTGCGACCAAGGCATTTGAGCTTACGCGAGAAGGAGTACTTCAGTGCCAGAACCGATTGTGTGTGCCGGATGTAGACGGGCTAAGAAAGAAGATTATGACAGAGGCACATTTTTCAAGGTATTCCATTCATCCAGGATCAACCAAAATGTATCAAGATTTGAAAGATATGTATTGGTGGAATGACATAAAAAGAAACATCGCAGAATTTGTAGCTGAATGTCCAAATTGCCAACGAGTTAAAGTGGAACATCAAAAGCCCGGAGGCTATATGCAATTCATAGATCTTCCAATTTGGAAGTGGGACATGATCAACATGGATTTTGTTACAGGTTTGCCTCGTACAGCTCAAAAATTTGATTCTATATGGGTGATTGTGGATAGGCTTACTAAATCCGCACATTTCTTACCCGTTAAGACCACTTACACAGTTGAAGAATATTCGAAGCTGTATGTTAAAGAAATAGTCCGATTACATGGGGTGCCAACTTCTATTATATCGGATCGGGGAACTCAATTTACCGCAAACTTTTGGAAGTCTTTCCAACGGAGTTTGGGAACACAAGTGAATCTGAGTACAACTTTTCACCCTCAGACGGATGGACAAGCAGAGCGCACCATTCAAACACTTGAAGATATGCCACGAGCATGTGTTATAGATTTAAAGGCAGCTGGGATGATCATTTACCTCTTATTGAGTTTGCCTACAATAATAGCTATCATTCAAGTATCAAAATGGCAGCATATGAAGCTTTATATGGGAGGAAGTGTAGATCACCAATAGGATGGTTCGAAGCGGGTGAAACTCTTATGTTCGGACCAGATCTTATGTATCAAGCCATAGAAAAAGTCAAGGTGATTCAGCAACGGTTGAAAATAGCCCAAAGTCGATACAAGTCATATGCGGATAGTAGAAGAAGAGGGCTAGATTTTTCATTAGGCGATTGGGTATTTTTGAAGGTATCGCCAATGAAAAGGGTGATGAGATTTGGCAAGAAAGGAAAGTTGAGTCCACGATATATAGGCCCGTATAAGATTATTCGAAGATGTGGGCAAGTTGCTTATGAATTAAAGCTACCCCAGGAACTCTCATCAGTGCATCCAGTATTTCATGTATCGATGCTTCAAAAGTGCATCGGAGATCCGCCCCTTATTACTTCTACTGAAGATGTGCAAGTAACAGAAGATCTTACCTATGAGGAGATGCCTATTGCTATATTAGATAGTCAAGTTAAGAAGATGAGAAACAAAGAAGTAGCATCGGTGAAAGTACTTTGGAGAAATCAACAAAGAGAAGAGATTACATGGGAAGCGGAGGAAGCAATGAAATCGAAATACCCTTATTTGTTCAAAGGTGAAAAAGAAGTGCAAGGAGTGGAACTGATACGCTAACAAGTTTTAACATATGCATAATATCTATATGATGACGTGAATATCAATTATGAATTCGAACTTGTTTCGGCTAAATAACTACATTCACATTCGAGGACGAATGTCCTTAAGGGGGGAAGGATGTAGCACCCCGTACTTAATTACGTGCATTAGCCATGGTTATATGTGTTGGAGTATATGTATTGATCATAAGTTAGGTATATATGAGTTTAGGTATGAGTATTGATTATTTTGAGATGGTTTCAAATGTATAGTTTGATTATATGTGTATGGGAATCGACTTTATTAAACAGGAATTTGCTCGTTGAAGTTTCTATGCGAAGTTTATCGAGTTAGATTTCCAACGATATAAAGATTTATGAAAAAAGATGAGTATCAGATATAAGCGAGCATGTTCGAAACTTGAAAACGGTGGACGCAATGAACAGTAAATGTGCAGAAATTTTCTGCACACAAAAGTACTGCAGCCAAACAGATTTTTGGCTCGACTTTAAACGATCATAAATCCTTGTACAAAATGAACTGTGTGATCTTCTATATATAGATGAGAATCCCCGAGAGTCTTCTTTCTAATGAAATTGGTTTCATCCAAATCCAACGTCTGAGTAAGGAGTTATACTCGTTTTACTTCAGCCTCTCAAAACAGATTTTTAGGGTCAACTTCAAACGATCATAATTCCTTGTACAGGACGAACTGGGTGTCCTAATTTATATGAAATGAAGGAACTTTGAATTATATATCCAACGATACCAATTTCACCCAAATCCAATATCGAAGAAAAGAGTTATGGTCGATTTACTTTAGCCTATCAAAAAAGTCCACCATGGATAGATTCGGATTTACTTAAAATTTTAAGGGCAATATGGTCATTTTCCATCACCTCATGGACGAAAATTGGTCATTATATACATATACTTAGCCTCATATCCATCATGTTATCATCCAAATTATTGAAGAATAAGAAACCCTAGTCTAAGTTCAACTCCAATTATCTTGTGATTCAACCGTAGAAAGTCCAAATTGATTCCGTAGTTGTGTTCACCGTCTCGAGGGCTTCGAGAAGTACCCCTTATTTGTGCCAACAGGACTTCGAAATTAAAAGGGCCATTTTATGGTAAGGATGTAAATTATTTTGGTGTTATTTATATGGATATGTATATATATATATATATATGCATGTGAGCATAAGAAGTATTTTATTTGATTGTTGTTGAAAGATGATTGGGAAATGATGTTGGATTATGTTGAATTGTGAAGGTATTTGGTGTGATGATGTGGTATTGATGATTATATATATATATACACATAAACCTATTGTTCAAGTTGGTTTTTGGAATGTTTTGCAAATATTGGTTGTATGGAATTATGGAAGAGAATTGTGGTGTTGGGTCGCTAATACTAGATGCAAAACATTTCATTGTAGATAAGTGATTTGTAAAGGCGGGAAGTTGTGTTGAATTGGTATCCGAATCTACAACGAGGTATGTAAAGCATACTCTAACGATGTTCTTTGGCATGAAAACACCAATGTTCCATCAAGTAAGATTCCGAGGTTGTCCAAAAACATGTATTGTTCTACATTACCAACGAAGTTGTTTCCATTCTATAAAGTGTCAAAATGTTTTATTGATATACCAAAAGGCTCCTATTTCATTGTTGTGATATTGATGATTCTGAAACACATTGTTGATGTACCAATGAGTCTTTATTACGTCGTTATTGTATAGAAGGTCTATTACTTGGTTCTTATTGATGTATCGTTGTTTCAAAGCATCAAAAATGTGGTGGCGACCGAAATAACAATCTCAAAGATTAATTAAACTAAGTGATGGAAGTTCTCTCTTATCGGGTGGTATCCCAGGGGCATAATCCTAGCATGGGTCGATCCCTATTTACGTGTTTATGGGTGGTATCCCAGGGGCATAAGCCTAGCATTGGTCGATCCCAGTTGATATGTACTGGAGGTAGCCTAATGGTCACAGTACAGCACAGTAATGATTACAAAGATGTTAAGAACGAAGGTTAAGTGATTGAATAAATTCAATGTACAGGTTGTCACAAGTTCTAGTAAGTGTGGTCCACTCCTATTACGATTTATTCACTTGTTTTGGATTTCTATTGAGCTCCTATATCATATGTGATTATCTACAGCTTTACATACTCAGTACATATTTTGTACTGACATCCCCCACGGGGACCTGCATTTCATGCTACAGGCACAGGTACCTCAGCTCATTCGCAACATAGATAGGAGCCAGGTCATAAGACTATTGTTGGTGAGCTCCAGTTTGCTTCGGAGTTTTTTGAGTCGGTTCCTTATGTTTTGTTATTGTACAGGAGTCATGTGTGGGCGGGGGTTTGTCCCGACCCTAGTTATGTCATGTATATCCTAGAGGCTTTGTATACATAAGGAAGGGTAAAGTCATGGAAGTTTATATAGTGATGTTATATTTGTATATGTGGTGGCCCCGACGGCCAAGTATTATATATATATATTTGTGCGTGTTGTGCTGATACAGGTAATTAGATCCTTCTATATGCAACGAAGTGTTGTCCAAATTTTTGGTGACATGTAAGGGAAAGTACAGGTATTTGAACGGGTTCTCCCGGGCCTTCTCGGCTTCGGGTGTCAGTCCGTCCCGATGGGATTTTGGGGCGTCACAGTTTGAAACCCCCGTTGGCGGGAGCGTCATACTCTTTACTAGAGAGTACTACCTTAAAACTGTAATAATCACAATCGAGCTCTCTGGCCAATAATATCATCATCAAACAACCCTACAGTGGCACATAGGTTTGGGGAAATACCAAATTTCCCTCTCGGTGCTAAGTACTAATCCCCGACAAGCTTAGAACGCGTTAGGAAAACCACCACAACATCATAAGGGTCTATCATAAAGAACAAATCAAATCTCTTTCTCATTTATCAAATCATATCAATTTGTGGATTCCTAACTCAACACATTTTAGCTCAAAACATTTTAATCTTCCTCAACATCAACAAGGTATCAATGCATTGAACCATAATCGACTCTACATTAGGACAAGGATATGAAGACTGAATACATAATATTTTCAACAATTTAACTCATCAAAACCATTCGGAAAATACCAAGACTCATTGCAACTTCAATATCAACATTTCTCAATTTGTCATCCAACTCTCATTTAAAGGTACTTGAGACATCAACCCATAGTAGGGATATAGAATTTCCAATATCAATTATAAATTTATAATAAGGAAATAGTGGAATGATAGTATAAATCAAGGCTTAACAAATTAAATCATCATACTCTCATAATCAAATACTTTTTGGACATAATTTCATCTCAACATCATACACATATCGGATGACATAATCCCATAGCTCATGGACAATAATATAATATATAAAACCATATTTCCAACTCATGTCAATGTAATTCAACAAAATACCGGGCGCAAGATCGAAAGGATAATCTTGTTCAAAGCCCCACATACCTAAAAATAGAAGATGAATATGAACTTTCGACTCCAAAACTTTATTCATGAAAATAAAGGGTGCTTCTCGAATCCCTTAACATGATCAACTCGAATCCCAATTCAATTTGAAATTTCTACGGTTCAATCAAGAGACATAGAAGGATGAAATTTGGAGTAGTAGGGTTGGGGTTTGAGCCTTAGGAAATTTTAAAGAAAAATGAGCTATTGAATGCTCTTAATGGACTTAAATCCATGGTTTACCCAGATGGATTGGAGTGGGAATGACCAAAATACCCTTAAAAATCAAATAATGTCAAATCTGTCCTTTGGTGGACTATTTTGATAGGCTGAAGTAGATCGACCATAAATTTTTGCTAAGATGGACAAATTGGATGAAACCAATTTCATTGGAAAGAGGACTTTCAGAGCTTTTTGTTGATATATAGTAGTTCACCCAGATCATTATGTACAATGAGTTATGATCATTTGAAGTTGACAGTAAAATTCGCCTGGCCTCAGTATTTTTTTCCTGCACATTTACTGTTCACCACTATTCACAATTAGATCGGAATGATCATAACCCATCGCTCGAGTGTCTGTTTTGGATGATCCACATATCGTTGGAAATATTATTCGATGCTCTACGCGATGAAGGGTTGGATATCCAGAAATTCCACACAGAAAAATTATTAATCACGATAAAGAACAGAATTCAACACATTTTTCTTCGAGATCTTAACGGAAGATTTTTCCGGGGCATCACACTCCCCTTCGACCTTCATACCTTGTTAAAAAAAAGTGAATGGTAGATCTCAAAAGATGAAAGGACAAGAGTGAAGTTTTTGTTAGTCTTGAAAGACTTACAATCACTCAAGGCTTGTTAATCACTTCCAACCACTTTCCATGTTTTAGGTAAATAGTACAAGAAAGTCAAGTCTTCAATTTTTGAATTTGAAAGAGGATTTCAAGACTTGTTTCCCTCCTAAACCAATTCCCACCAATTCCAAATCACAAATTGATCAGGACTTCCAAATTTGTTAAAGACCGAAACCAATACGTGGCTGCCACATCAGCAAATGAAAGACTTACAATCACTCAAGGCTTGTCAATCATTTTCAACCACTTTCCATGTTTTGGGGACCATATTTTAGGGAAATAGTACAAGAAAGTCAAGTCTTCAAAGTCTTCAATTTTTAAATTTGAAAGAGAATTTCAAGACTTGTTTCCCTTCTAAACCAATTCCCACCAATTTCAAATCATAAATTGATCAAGAAGACTTCCAAATTTGGAAAATAAAATTTGTTAAAGACCGCAACCAATATATGGCTTCCACGTCACCAATTACTATTCACACGACAATTTTAGGCTCAAATTTTGATTTCTTAGTTTCTAATCTTTGTTTCTTAGTTGCATTTTGTTGATTCTATTGCTAATTAACAAACTAATAATTGTCTACTAGGTTGTAAGTTAGTTTTGGATCCGTTTAATTCGTGTCTACGTTTCTTTGAGTGTTTTTATCTTTTTGAAATTCGTTGTAGCTTCTTGATTCAAGTACGTACAAAATTGTTTTGAGTCGTTGCCAACAAAAATCTATTTCGACCTTAAGCTGCAATTGGGACCAAGTAACCTCATTGGAGTAAAAATGGTGTACCAACACTTGTGAGACCATTTGAGTGATACTTGGAAAAGTGCGAGATTGAGGGTTTGTGAGGTTGATTTTTGCTAACCTTAACTTATTGTTTTTGTTTTGTTTAGCATTTCTTTTTGTTAGGTACCATGGCTTTGGGTGAAGGTAGCCCAAGAGCTTCGGGAAAGATAACTATGAAGAATTTGATGGAAGCCATAATGAGTGTGAAACACGATGTTATTAGTCGATGTGAATCTATTGAAAGAAGAATGGAAGGAATAATGAAAAGAATGGAATCCAAGATTGGGGAGAAGAACTTGGCTCAAGTAGGAGAATTGTGTGCGGTTGTTGAGCCAAGGGTTGAACCAAATGAGGGTGACAAGGACCACCTAGTTGTGGAACTTGTCAAACCTAAACCATTGTTACATACTAACCATGGAACTAGTATTTTACCTAGTACCAATACTTTTCTTTTGTAGATTCATAAGATTATGCTTCCAATGGAGGACTTAAAGAAGACCTCTCATGAGCATAAGTTTGAAGGCCTAGATGAGTTGTTATTCAAAGACTCCAAGGTTGATGAAGACTTGACTCAAACGAGGAACCTAACCAAACTCCTATGGGCCAATGGATACTTTGTGCCAAAGAGTGAAACATATCACCCCATGAATTGAAGGAAGGAGTTCCCCACCAAAGAAAATCCTACAAAGAGGCAAAAAGATCAAACCTATTGCTTCCAAGGTATGTACCTATACCCTCCTATTCCTAGTGATCCTTGGAGACATGATGATATTTTCCTAATATTGAATAGACCCTTGAAGGTGATTGAAAACATGCCACACCATAGTAGTATTAGTGTCTTCATGAATCCTCTATGGTGTTTTCCTTTGGTGCTTTAATTGTGTGGGCCTTATAATCTTAATGCCCAATCTATTTGTTGCTTAGGGAAGAGTCCTTGGTGTGTGCTTGATATACAACTTTGGTTTCCTAGTCCTTGTCATACTTGTGTGGTTGGACAAGTTGAACTAATAGGAAGGACTCTTAGGACCATGCTAAGTTCCACGAAAAGAAGTTACCCAACTTCTTGGGTATATACTTTGCCTTGGAGTGATTAGGTTTCTCATAGATTATCTAATTCCTCTAATAGCATGATTCCTTTGGTGAATTCACTTCTTGAGGGAAGTTTCTTGAAGAGAAAAGATGTAATGTGCTACAAATATTTTTTCTCGTCCTATGGTTCACTTAGCTATTTTCTTTTCTATATTTTTGCTTATGATGATGACCATGTTTGTATTAAAAATGCATTTTGTGTAAGCATGGTTTCTTGTGGTTAGAAGGGTATTCTACTTCCTTGGACCCCTCGGCATATGATGTGTGTGCCACCTTGGTTTAATGCCTTGGTTGATTGTGCTAACATTAACCCTCATGTCATAAGGAAATATGTGTTTTCTTGTATCCCCTACTGTTTTGCAAGGTTTGAATTCAAGGTCGAATCTTTTTCAAGAAGGGGAGGATGATACGAGTCAAAGGGGCATCATAGCTTTCCAGGACATGATTGGAAGCCGATACGTAAAGACTCGATCTTAGGAGGGGCTTCCCAACCAAGAGACAAGCTTTGAAGTGTGAAGAAGGCCTTCAAACACTCCAAAGCCATCCCAAGGCTACACTTCAAGGCCGCCTCTTGGATTGGTCTCATTAAGGGCCTTTTGCTTATTTTGTGTAATAAGTAGTCAAGACTATAAATAGAACCTTTTAGGTCATTTCTCATAACTTTGATGAATATTGTGAGAATACTCTTTGAGTTTTTATGCAAGTGTGGATATCACTTGTGTTGGTACTAGTTTAGAAACGGTGGTTGCTTGGGGATTCCGGTTCCCTTAAGGTCTCCGTAAGAGCTTGGTGTTATTTGTATGAATCTTTAGGTCTTTTTGTTTGATACACACTTAGGTTCATAGTGTTTATATATTTGTATGTTAAGTTATCTATCTATATATCCATTTTATTGTTGTTAGTGCTCACTCTCGGCTTTGTGTGTGTGAACCCGAGAGCTTGTTGTATTATTGTAATCTATTTTTTAGTTTGTTGGTTGTCTGAAATAGGTGTTGAAAACCTTGATATCTTGTTGTTCTTGTTCTTGTAGTATTGTTGTTGAAGCTGAGACAAGGTCTCACTTGGTCCTCGGGTTCAGCTTGTTGTTTGTGGATTATTTTTGTACCACTTTTGTGTGTTCCGTAGATCATTTTGTATCACTCTTCCCATGTTTTAAATGGATTATTCATGCTTTAACTTATGGTTTTGGGACTGAATTGGTGCATTATGATTATGGTTGAAATGGGTGACATGGGTTTCGCCAAAATTGATGAATTTTTGGCTTGGTAATGGCATTAACCTCAACCCACATGGTAAACTTGGTTTGAATATGGATTTTTACATAATTTAATTATATTTTGAAAGTATTACATTGCATTAATGGATAAATAGATTTGAAATGCCCTTGGTAGCCATGGTTATGGATTTTAGCGAAACTTGGGAGTCAAATGGTTAAATGAAATGGTTTGGTATAATTGAATTAGTTTGGAAGCATGTTGGTAAGACGATACCATGTTGGAAAATGCCTTAATAAAGACTGTTGGGTTAATGATTGGGTTTATGTGCAAACTGTTTTAATTTAGGCTTAAAGGGAATTGTGTAGCTCACCGTGAAGGTGTAGTCCCAGGGACTGGAAACAACGTTTGCCGACGTTGGGGGTCTATATGAACCTATGTATGGATACACATTATATTTTGGATGGTTATCATCTTGGTATCTTTAGCCTTTCATCGGTACATGCGGCTAACATAGACTGGGGCCCTTCCGGCAGGGAAAGTCAGACCCATATAGCCCGTGGGTGCCTTAGGACGGAGCGAGCTACACAGTTCAGGACTAAATCTTTAAAAAATCATGTTTCATGACCCTTGTCCCTATCCCGACATCCTATATATATGTATAAATGTTGTGCATGTGGTTTATGACTGGATTTTGGTAAATGTATTATTTTATCCCTATCCCTTGAGTTACATGTCAGTGCTCTCCCAATTGACTGTCCCCAAATAATGCATCATTTCATGATGTAGGTTGGGAGAACTTTTTTGTTACTGCTGTGCAACGTTAGGTGGTTGGGTACCTTTATTGATTGGTTGTGAAGTGGTGAGCCTCCATCCTTCGAAAGGCCCTGTCATTTCATTGTTCTTTCTTTATTGTCTTAGTACTTTTGGATTCTTTTTGTTATAGTCCGGGGAATGTCCTGACTTAGTTGGTATTTCTGGTTTAGAGGATTTTGTGGACAGTGTTGGGACAAGAAATTGCATGCCATAGACCTAAATATGGGTGGCTTGAGATATTTGACCCCAATAAGAAATGTCTTTAAAAAATAACCTTCTTTACTTTTTAAGAATAGTACAAGTATCATTTTGCCCCTCTAACTTTAAATATATTTTTTAAACTTTCCATACTTATTTGTCTCTCAGGGATCGACTCTTAGCCCGTTCCTTTTTTGCATTAGTGATGGACATGTTAACGCGGAGTATTCAAGGCGAGGTGGCATGGTACATGTTATTTGCGTATGATGTAGTGCTGATTGATGAGACGCGGGGGAGGGGGGTGAATGAGAAACTGGAGGTTTGGAGGAAGACCCTTGAATCTAAGGGGTTCAAGTTGAGTAGGTCCAAGACGGAGTATTTGGAATACAAGTTTAGTGACTCGAATCAGGAGGACGGTGTGGTGGTGAGGTTGGACTCTCAGGATGTTTGTAAGAAGGATAGTTTTAAGTATCATGGGTCTATGATTCAGGGAAATGGCGAGATTGATGAGGATGTCTCTAAACGTATTGGAGCAGGTTGGATGAAGTGGAGGCTCGCCTCAGGAGTGTTATGCGATAAGAAGGTGCCCCTTAAGCTTAAAGGCAATTTCTACAGAGTGGCAGTCCGTCCGGTCATGCTGTATGGAGCGGAGTGTTGGCCAGTCAAGAACTCTCATATTCAAAGACTGAAGGTGGCAGAAATGAGAATATTGCGTTGGATGTGTGGCCTTTATAGAGGGTATAAAGTTAGGAATGAGATTATCCGGGACAAGGTGGGAGTGACTTTGGTGTAAGACAAGATGCGAGAAGGAAGGTTGACATAGTTTAGGCATATGATGAAGAGGGGCACGGATTCCCCAGTTCGGAAGTGTGAGAGGCTATCTCTGGATGGCTTCAGGAAGAGTAGAGGTAGGCCAAAGAAATACTGGAGGGAGGTGATTAGGCATGACATGGAGTTTCTTCAGCTTACTATGGACATGACTCTAGACAAGAAGGTGTGGAGGTCGCGGATTAGGGTAGAAGGCTAGTATGGGTATATGTGTTGTGGCTAGGTGTTAGGAGAGTTTGGGTGTGGTGGGTGTCTTAGGTCTGTGAGTGTATGTTACTACTACAGGGGTATCCGATTTTCTTTTCAGATTTCGTATTGTTCGTATTTCTCTTATTTCCTATTTCTCTGATATAAATTGTTATTGTTTCTTATCTCCTATTTTAGTTATGCTAGCCATCCTGTTTCATGTTTCATTACAACCATGGTATACTATTCTCTATCTTGAGCCGAGGGACTATCGGCAACAACCTCTTACTTCCTCTGAGGTAGCGGTATGGACTGCGTACATTTTACCCACCCCAGACCCCACTTTGTGGGAATACACTGGGTCTGTTGTTGTTGTTGTTGTTTTATTTTATTATTATATTTTTTATTATTTTCACTTTTTTATTTTTTCCTTTAATTTTATTATTCTATTTTTTATTATTTTGACTTTCTATTTTTTTCTTTAATTTTATTTTCATGTTTTAATTCATTTATCTCAACCTTTATTTTTTTCTCTTTTTTCTTTTTTTCTCAAGCATTATCTATTTCTTTTTGTTTTCCTCTTTTTAATTAATTTGTCTTTGTCCTTTATTTTTCTTTTATTTTTTATTTTTATCAATTCTTTTTTTTTCCTTATTTTTCTCAAACTTTATTTTTATTTTTTTCCTCTCATATTTTATTTTCTCAATTTTTTAAATTCTTCGCTTTTTTCTTAATCTTTATTTTTTCTTACCTTTTTTTCTCACTCTTTTTTTTATTTCTCTATTTTTTTATCATTTTTTTCTTTTTCCAGTTTTCGTTTTTCCCCTTATTTTTCTCAAACTTTATTTTTATTTTTCCTCTCATTTTTATTTTTCTCAATTTTTTTAATTCTTCTTTTTTTCCTTTCCTTTTTTTCTCAATCTTTTTTTTATTTCTCTATTTTGTTTGATCATTTTTTTTTCTCAACTTCTATTATATTTTGCTAATAAATAAAAAATTGGATAATCTGCAAAGGTATCTTTTTTTTTTGACATCAAAGCAAATTTAAGGGCATAAATTGTTGTTACGATGTTCTTTGAAAATTCTTGAGATAAGTCGTGTCTCTAAGGCGAGAGTTGTAGAATATCTCATAAATAAAGGCATAATGTGGTAGTGTCAACTCTTGTGCGTGGGGCATAATTTATTATTTGAAAGTTCTTGAGCTAAGTTTTGCCTCTAAGGCAAGAGTTGTAGAACATCTCATAAATGAAGACATAACGTGGTAGAGTCAAATCTTGCCCGTGGGGCATAATTTGTAGTTTGAAAGTCCTTGAGATAAGTCTTGCCTCTAAGGCAAGAGTTGTAGAACATATCATAAATAAAGATATAACGTGATAGAGTCAACTCTAGTTTGAAAGTCCTTGAGCTAATTAAGTCTTGCCTCTAAGGCAAGAGTTGTAGAACATCTTATAAATGCAAACATAACGTCGTCGTGCCAACTCTTTTCCGTGGGGCATAATTTATAGTTTGAAAGTCCTTGAGCTAAGTCTTGCCTCTAAGACAATAGTTGTAGAACATCTCATAAATGAAAACATAACCTGGTAGAGTCAACTCTTGTCCGTAGGGCATAATTTATAGTTTGAAAGTCCTTGAGCTAATTAAGTCTTGCCTCTAAGGCAATAGTTGTAGAACATATCATAAATGAAAACATAACGTGGTAAAGTCAACTTTTGCCCGTAGGGCATAATTTGTAGTTTGAAAGTCCTTGAGCCAAGTCTTGCCTCTAAGGCAATAGTTGTAGAACATCTCATAAATGAAACCATAACGTGGTAGAGTCAACTCTTGCCCGTGGGGCATAATTTGTAGTTTGAAAGTCCTTGAGTCAAGTTTTGCCTCTAAGGCAAGAGTTGTAGAACATCTCATAAATGAAAACATAATGTGGTAGAGTCAACTCTTGCCCATGGGGCATAATTTGTTGTTTGAAAGTCTTTGAGTCAAGTTTTGTCTCTAAGGCAATAGTTGTAGAACATCTCATAAATGAAAATATAACGTGGTAGAGTCAACTCTTGCCCGTTGGGCATAATTTGTTGTTTGAAAGTCCTTGAGCTAAGTCTTGCCTCTAAGACAATAGTTGTAGAACATCTCATAAATGAAAACATAACGTGGTAGAGTTAACTCTTTCCCGTAGGGCATAATTTGTTGTTTGAAAGTCCTTGAGCTAAGTCTTAACTATAAGACAATAGTTGTAGAACATCTCATAAATCAAATACAATGTGGTAGTGTCGACTTTTGCCCATAAAACATAACTTGTTGTTTAAAAGTCCTTGAGTTAAGTCTTGCCTCTAAGGCAATAGTCGTAGAACATCTCATAAATAAAAACTTAACGTGGTAGAGTCAACCCTTGCCCGTGGGATATAATTTGTTGTTTGAAAGTCCTTGAGCTAATTCTTTCCTCTAAGGTAAGATTTATAAAACATCTCATAAATCAAAATACAATGTGGTAGTGTCGACTCTTGCCCATGAAACATAACTTGTTGTTTGAAAGTCATAAGTTTTGCCCATACAATGTAGTAGTGGCAACTCTTGCCCATGAAACGTAGCTTATTGTTCGAAAGTCATAAGTCTTGCCTTTATAATGTGATAGTGTCGACTCTTGCTTATGAGATGTAACTTGAATAGAAGGAATCGAAGAAAAGAACAAAAATAATAAAATTGCGGAAAAAGAAGAAAATGAAGAAAAATATTAAAAAAATAAAAATCAAAGAAAATGTAGAAGTTGAAAGAGAATAGGAAAAAAATACAGGTTGATAAAAAAGAAAGATTAATTAAAAATAAAGGTCGAGGAAAATTTTAAAAGAAAAAAATCAAAGAAAAATAAAAAAAAGTTTTTTCTTTTATAAAAGTAGACGTTGAAAGGTGTAAAGAAAAAAAAAGTAAGGGTTAAGAAAAACTAAAAAGAACAAAAAAAAATGAAAAGAAAAAAGAAAAATAATATAAAAGAAAAAAGAAAAAAAAAAGAAGTTGAGAGGAAAAAAAAAGTAAGGGTTGAGAAAATTAAAAATAAAAAGGGAAAAATAAAAATAAAAAGAGAAAATAAAAAATAAAAATCAAAGTAAATTAAAAAGAGAAAAAAATAAAAGTTGAAAGATATAAATATGGAGTTGTTGTGCATTATGAGGATCATTTATGTAATTTACTCCATTGATCAGGGGCAATTTTGTCCAAAAAATATTAGTTAATAGGTAAAGGCTATTTTAAGGAAACTTTTTTATTTGGGGCTAAAATTTGAAAGTCACCCCAAATTAGGTCTATTTTTGGAATTCACCAGTGTTGGGATGTTCTGGATGTCTTGTTTTGACGCCGATATTTCTTTGGTCTATATATTTGTCATAGACTTGTTTGGTTTCCGCTGCTTGCATTTATGTGCTCTTGGGGTAAGGCTAAGGGAGTTATTTTCGGCCCATGGTGGGCTTGAGATTGCCTGCCACGGCCAAGCCCGGGTTCGGATTGTGACAGAAGGTTGGGGCCACATTTCAATACCAACATTTCCATCAAAGTGGGAGATGGAATGAAAACCGAATTCTTGAATGAACACTGGATAGGAGAGGATAGTTAAAAATCCTTCTCCCAGAACTGTACATCTTAAGTTTACAAAGAAATGTCATGGTTTCTCAGGCGTGGAGCCCTCAAGGATGGGACCTGATCTGCAGAAGAGCTTTAAATGATCAGGAAGTTAATAAAGTAACAAGTTTGCTTCAGGTGTTGAGCACATCCATAGGTATTTCCATAGGTCCAGATAAACCAGTTTGGAAGATACATAGCAAGGGAGTTTTCACAGTTACATCTTGCCTTAAAGTCATTGACAGTGATTTGGCATTGGAAGATAATTTAGAAGGTCAAAATTCCTTTAAACGTCTCTTGTTTTGCATGGCTGGTGATCAGAAGAGACTATCTAACTCATCAAGTGCTACAAAGAAGAGGTTTATAGTTTTGCTCGAGGTGTTCTCTGTGTGGTTAAGAAGCATAGATCAATGGCACATGAGGGACCCTACTGCAGCGGAATATCTTGGATAGCGTCACGTGAGGGTTTCGATCCTATTGGTGGTCCTAGAATATGTGCAATACCCCTGGGGAGGTGAAAAAACCTCGGAACGGTGGTGGTAGTTACTGGAGAAGAGCTCGGTAATTAGTTCTCTTTTAGATAATTATTTTCACAATAAATGCTTTGATATCATGTGAGAAAGAAAAGAGTTTGAGAAAAAACTTTGCTTTATTATTCTTTTAAGCCACTGGGGTTTAAATAGTTAAGTGTACATATTCTAAAAGAGGAAATTATAACAGTAAATCAATTTATACTATATTTACAAGATCCTAGAACATTTACGATATTCTAATGGAATTGCATATCCCACACTATATACCTTCCCTACTCTCAATCCTCCAATACAAGCACCAGAAGAAGGAAAGAAAAAAGATTGAACTTGGGGCAATTATGAGACAATGGGGAGTGACCTGGATTTATAAACATCTCGAAGAACTTAGAAAATCTCTAGAACTATTCTGTTAGGATCGAGAACTCGGTTATTGTGGAATTTAGCCAAATAATGTTATAATGACAATAACGAAGACAATAACAAATTGATAGTAATGGTACTTAAAGAAAAATAAAGGAGGCATAAATTTAATGTGGTTCGGTCAGTGTGACCTACATCCATGAGCAGAGAGGAACAACTTCACTATATCAACAAGAGTACAATAGAGAGATTACAAAATTAGAGTAGTCACTCTAATTAATCCAAATATCCCAAGATAAAACCTCACAAGATCACTCCAAAAGAAAGGGCTCACACAACTTATTTTCCAACACCAACTCTCTTAACTTAATACTCTAATAGGAAGGAAGAATAAATACAAGATAATGAAAGAGAACTCTTGTAATTTGATGTGTATTACAATTGAGAAAGAAGGCCTCTATTTATAGAGATAAAAATGGAGACAAGTAGAAACTTTGTTTGAACAAGAAACAACTTGTTTGAACAAGTAGCAATCTTGTCTTAAAAGTCCAAAAAATAATCTTCCACAAGTATTTGGTAGAAACTTCCTTTGACAAAGCAAGAGTGAATCAAACAAAGGCCATATTAAAAATCTCCACCTTGGCCTGAGTTTGGTTAACATAGTAAATTTGCTTCCTCTTACCACACCATCATGCATTCTAATTCGGACTGTACCTTTACCAAAAACCTTGCAGGGAGTATTGTTTCCTATCAAGAGAACTCCACCTCCAACAGATTCGAATATGTTAAACAAATCCCTATTGGGACACATATGATAAGAACAACCCGAATCCAAAATCCACTCATCGTTAGATTTAAAACTATTATTAGTTTCTAAGAATATTGTTCCTTCAGACTCATCAGCAGCTACACTTGTTTCGGAGGAGTCAGCATTTTGGTGCTCATTTTTGTTTTCCTTACGCTTTTCTTTGTTTTTCAACTTATAGCATTCAGAAATGAGATGACCATTTTTATGACAGTATTTGCACACAACATTTCTAGGTTTAGACTTTGACCTTGATTGAGACCTCTCACTATTTGATTCTTTCTTATTAGATCTACCGCTTACAAATAATCCTTCCCCATAGGCTGCGCTTCTTTCCCCAGTAATATCTCTATCTATCTGTTCCTTTGTTCTTAAGATAGATTTGATTTCTTTGTAAGAGATATTATCCTTTCCATAATGCATAGTATCTCTAATATGCTTAAATGATTGGGGTAAGGAAGTAAGTAATAAGACGGCTTGGTCTTCATCATTTAACTTCAGCGTCTATATTACTCAAATCCATAAGAATAGAATCAAAATCATGAAGATGTGAGAGTATAGAGGTACCTTCTACCATACGAAATGTGTAAAGCTTTTGGTTCAGGTAAAGTTGATTTTCCACTGTCCTCTTCATATACAAGGCTTTTAGTTTTTCCCACATGCCTTTCGCTATGATTTCTGCAGATACTTCACGTAAAACCTCATTTGAGAGATTTAGAATAATACCTAATTTTTCCTTTTTGTCTATGACGGCAAATTCTTCGTCCGTCATTTTTTCCGGCTTCTTCTCTTTTCCTTCTAGTGCCATATCTAAGCCATCCTGAATTAAGATAGCTTCCATCTTTAATTGCCACATCCCGAAGTTTGTACTTCGATCAAATTTCTTAACGTAAGTCTTTGTTATAGTTATTTTGGCTACTGAAAAATAACCTAGTTAGATCCGGCTCTAATACCAATTTGTTAGGATCGAGAACCCGGTTATTGTGGAATTTAGCCAAATAATGTTATAATGACAATAACGAAGACAATAACAAGTTGATAGTAACAGAACTTAAAGAAAAATAAAGGAGGCACAAATTTAACGTGGTTCGATCAGTGTGACCTACGTCCACGAGCGGAGAAGAACAACTTCACTATATCAACAAGAGCACAATAGAGAGATTACAAAATTACAATATTCACTCTAATTAACCCAAATATCCCAAGAGAAAACCTCACAAGATCACTCCAAAAGAAAGGGCTCACACAAATTATTTCCCAACACCAACTCTCTTAACTTAATACTCTAATAGGAAGGAAGAATAAATACAAGAGAATGAAAGAGAATTCTTGTAATTTGATGTGTATTACAATTGAGAAAGAAGGCCTCTATTTATAGAGATAAAAATGGAGACAAGTAGCAACTTTGTTTGAATAAGAAGCAACTTGTTTGAACAAGTAGCAACCTTGTTTGAACAAGTAGCAATCTTGTTTGACAAGTCCAAAAAATAATCTTCCACAAGTATTTGGTAGAAACTTCCTTTGACAAAGCAAGAGTGAATCGAACAAAGGCCACATTATATATTCGAACATATCTTCTAGCTATATTTGGAAGAAGACACTAAAAAAAATTACCTGACCACTAGGAAATCTCCCTTTATATACACAACCAAACCCTCCTTCCCCTAAGAAAGATTCTGGCCTGAAGTTATTTGTAGCAGCTGCAAGCTCACGAAAAGTGAATGTTTGGGCTGCAATGTTAACAACCTGTGTGTCCTTTATCCCCAAAGACTCTCTTTGAACCAGTGACACTTCTTGTTTTGAGTCTGTCTGCTCCTACTTAATACATGTCATCACAAAATAGTGGAGCATAAACACCGGCAAAAACTAAGTTCTTGTAGTTAAAGATAAATAGAAATAATATGACAAGATATTTGGCTGAAGGGGATAAATACACCTTTTGTGCAATATTTACCAAGCAATCAACTCGGAAAACGTTGCATACCCAAACAAATAAATAAAGTTGTTTACTCTATAACAGACTAAACTTACGGATAAAGGGGTCACCCAATTCAACATTATAACAGATTATTGATTCCCGTGTTCGAGTCTCACCAGAAACAAACATAGTTCCTTAAGCTTGACCAGGCTAAAAAAATATGTATTATGTCCATTATCCAAAAGTTTAAACTTTACAATCCAAACATATACATTACCAAATGATTTTCTTAACATAGCATAAAGAAATGAGCTTATTCCCAGATTCAAACTAACCAATTCAGCTATCAACAATAGAGTGTGTCTCGATAATCAACTAGATCAACTTAGTGATCATAATCCGCTTTATTCCACTGTCTAAATGGTAAATTAAGGAAGGCTTTTTGTTACCAAATCATAATAAATTGAGCCTTGGTAAATTGAATCCTAAAGACAAATTTCCAAGTCCCAACGAAAAAACTAAATATACAAAATCAATTATGGATGAAACAAAAATGTGCTAAATTAAGCGAAATCCAAAGCAGATCAATCCACAGTTATAATGTCAATCTATAAGATGATATAGATACCTTACAGATATAAGAGACTAACCTGAAGATTGACAGAGAAACAAGAGAAACCAAGATTTTATGAATAGTAACTTGTCTTATTCCATAATACATAATGAAATACTTATATCTATACAACTGTAGGTTATAGTTCTATTCTAGGAAAGAATATATATTGTTATAACTATACAATCAGTAATAAAATCCTATTCTAGGAAAAAGAATATTCTGTCTATACAATTATACTATTGCCTAACATCCCCCTCAAATTGATACCGGTGATCACACAGTAGCAATTTGGAGCTAATATAGCTATGCGTGCGCATGCCATAGCCTTTGTAAACAAATCGGCAAGTTGATCATAAATAGAAATGTGTTGTAGAGTGATAAGACGGTCAACAACTAGTTCCCGAATGTAATGACAGTCCACCTCTATATGCTTTGTGTTTTCATGTTGCATCCAAATAGCAACGCCAAGCTCAGATAATAAACATCGTATCCAAATAATTTTCGAACTTGCTGCCAACATAGCCCAATACTCGACCTCCATAGATGATTTTGACGTACGAGATTGTTTCTTACATTTCCAAGATATCAAGGATGTGTCTAGAAACATGCACCAACCAGTAACGGAACGGCGAGAATCGGGACAACCAGCCCAGTCTGTATCAGTATATCCCTTAAGATTTATAGGAGAATCTGAACGAAAAAGAACATCTTGATTCATAGAACCACGGACATACCAAATGACACGAAGTAATGCAGTGTGATGTATACGGTAAGGATTAGCTACAAACTGACTTAGAACTTGTACCGTATATGAGATATCCGTCCTTGTCATAGTGAGATAAACTAATGATCCCACCAACTGCCGATACAATGTGGGATCACTGAATGGTTCGCCATCAACCTCCTTTATTTCATATTAATTTCATTGGGGTGTATACAACCTTGTCATCAGTAAGACCATTCGTAGCAACAAGATTACTAGCATACTTTTATTATGTAAGCATTATCCCAGTAGGAAAGTATTGAACCTCAAGCCCAAGAAAATATGTCAATCGTCCCAAGTCCTTCATCTTAAATGAGGTATGCAAGAATTCTTTTAACTTAGTAATATTCTCTTGATCATTTCTGGTAATAATGATATCATCAACATAGATAAGAAGTACTGTGATACCTACCGGAGAAGTATGAAGAAATAAGGAATAATCTGAAAAACTTTGAGAGAAGTCTGCAATTTGAATCGTGGATCGAAATTTGTCAAACCAAGCTCTGGGAGCCTATTTTAAGCCATAAAGAGATTTTTGAAGACGACAAACTACATTTGGTCTTGGTAGAACACACCCAGGTGGTGGTTTCATAAACACAACTTTTTCCAGGTCACCGTGAAAAAACATATTTTTCACATCCAACTGATGTAAAGTCCAGCCTTTAATTGAAGCCAAGGCCAATAATGTCCGTACCGTTGTCATCTTAGTAACAAGTGCAAAAGTCTCCTCATAATCCACTCCATACTCCTGTTTGTACCCTTGAGCAACCAATCAATCTTTATAGCGATCAATTATACCATCTTCCTTCATTTTAATGGAATACACCCACTTACTTCCAATAATAACTCCATTCGTTGGTTTATCAACAAAGTCCCAAGTTGAATTTTCATTCAGTGCACAAAGCTCGTCCGATATTGACTTTTTTTAGTAGGTTTGTGTAGAAGCCTAGGAGTAAGATGTAGGAACCTCAACAGAATGTAGTGTGGTATACAAGGCATATGACTTACCAAATTTCCCTGGAGAGTATCCAAGTCATTCGGGAGCATGGCGATTTGTTCTACTAGACCGAAGTGGAGGAGTAACTGGATGAGAGGATCCCTCTTTCGAAGATGAGAATGATGATGTAGAGCTAATATCAGAAAGAGGTGAAGGTTGGAGAGCTTTATTACCATTGTTCATGGGTTGTTCTAGAGATTCAAGCGGAGGATCAGTACTTGAATGAGATGAAGGATGGAGATCACCATTATCATAGTCCACTGGTTGTTTTGAAGACTCAAGATAAAGGTCAGTAGCTACCACATCATCATCAAACTTGTACAGAAAAGAGAGTTTTTGAAGCATGTTTAGCATTGTGTTTGCAAGAAAACTGATCCTCAAAGAAAATAACATGTCTAGATATTCGAAGCGGCCGACGAGATGCATCATAACAGAGATACCCCTTTTGTGTGTCACTGTATCCCATAAAAATACATTATGCTGCCTTTGCCGAAAGCTTATGTCGTTCATGTGGCTGAAGATGTACAAAGCAAACACAACCAAAAACCCGCAAGTGAGAATAATCAGGCTTACTATGAAATAATTTGAAATACGGTGTCTCATTTCCAATGACTGGGGAAGTTTTTCTATTGATGAAATATACAGAAGTATGTACTGTTTCGGGCCAAATTTTTTTTAGCATATTTGACGTACTCAACAAAGCCAATGTAGTTTCTAAAACATGTCGATTCTTCCTTTCTATGACCCCATTTTGTTCCAGAGTACGCGGACAAGTGCGTTGGGCAATAATTCCTTTGTTTTTTAAAATATCAACAAGATTAGTCTTAATGTACTCTCCTCCTGAATCAGAACAAAATACTTTTATAGTTTTATGAAATTGTGCATGAACATACTCAACAAAATTCATAATAACATTCGAAACCTCAGATTTATTTCTAATAAAAAAACACCTAGGTGTATCTGGATATATGATCAATAAATAACACAGAGTACTTATATCCCATCCTTGACAAAATAGGAGAAGGACCCCAAACATTACTATGCACTAAATCAAATGGATCTTCATAAGTAGATGAACTGGATGGAAAAGGGAGCTTATGAATTTTTGAATCGGCATAATTTATACATGCCAAAAGGAGACTGGAATGGATGTGATGTGATGCAGGAAGACATGATTTAAGCATGTGATGAAGCCGAGAAGAATGAGGATGACCCATTCTATTATGCCAAAGAGTGAGAAATTTATTCAAACGAGTAACATCCGCTGCAGAAACTGAAAGAAAACAATGGTGCAAGTGACGGTGAACCGACTCTAGTAGGAATATTTTGCCAAATCTATGCCCCGTGGCCATGGTCATCCCTGCTTTCAAATTCTAAACAACAAAACCATTGAGTGAGAATTTTACAACACAATTTTGATCAACGAGTTGACTAACTAAAACCAAATTAGCCTTCAAATTTGGAACATAAAGAACATTAGAAAGATTTCCAAGTGAACTAATACCCGACGCAGGTAATGTGTGCCCATTTGCTGTATGAATAATATGTTTAGAAACACTACTAGACAATGATGAGAATTGGGACAAATCACTTGTCATATGATTAGAAGCCCCTGAATCTAGATGCCAAGTACAATTAATTGAATTACTTGTACCTGAAGAGGATGCCGAGAGTGCACTTGAGATGGCTTCGGAAAGAGCAGCTACAATAGAATCTCAAATTAGTTTTCCAAGATCATGAGCAGTAGGGAAGGAACCAGAAATATGATGGCCAATAATTTTGCAATAAGCACAAATGTTTTTCTTCTTAGGACAATTGGTTGCAATATGACCAAAGTCTTGACATTCATAGCATTGGACACTTCTCTTAGTATTTCCTGTTGAAACAACGATTGTTAATTTTCCTGCAAGTAATGCAACAGAAGGTAATGGTGTAGACTCCATAGCATCCTGAGTTCCAAGTCTTGTCTCTTCATGCAAGACGGCTACCAACACAACGTCAAGAGCAGGTGTGACTTCCCTGTTCAACAATCTGCCACGAATCGGCTTGAATTCAGGACGGAGTTTCATTAAGAATTATACCAACCTTGTCTTCTTTCGTTCTTCCAACACCTTCTTGAGCCCTGTCTTAGAAATATTTTACCTAAGAATTTGATCTTGTTCCGACCAAAGCAACTGCAAGCCAGTATAAAAGTAGCGAACATTCTTGTCCCCCTATGTGTATTCTACAATATTGCGTTCCAATTTAAACTCTCGTGCAAGGTTGCTTTTTTGGTAGATTGTATGGAGGTGGGTCCACATCTCAGAAGCCAAACTGAAAGGTCTAAGCCCCATAGCAATATCAGTATGTACCGAATTCAACATCCAAGCGATTACCTTCGCATTATTCAATTTTCAAAGATCCAACTCTTTTGCATTTTTTGGTGGACGAGCAGATCCATCTAACAACCCAAAAAGGCCCTTGACTTGGACAAAGATTCCAAAGTGGAATTCCCAAAGACAAAAATTGGAACCATCTAATTTTGTGGAGAGCAAATCGTACGAAGAGGATTGTGAATCCATTGATCGATTGATTACAAAAGAGGGGGAAAAACAGAGAGAACAAAAGGAACTTAAGAAGGTAGCAAAGTACCTGTGCAAAGAATATAGAAAGCACGAAAAAAGAAAAAAAAATTTAGATTATGCCTCTTGATACCATTACAGAGAAACAAGAGAAACCAAGATTTTCTGAATAACAACTTGTCTTATTCCATGATACATAATGAAATACTTACAGCTATACAACTGTAGGTTAGAGTTCTATTCGAGGAAATAATATATATTGTTATAACTACACAATCAGTAATAAAATCTTATTCTAGGAAAGAGAATATTCTGTCTATATAATTATACTATTGCCTAACAAAGATAACCTGGATATAATTAAAGGCGCCGCTTGGTGGACTTTCTTGCGTTCATCTCTATCTTTTGGGGTATTAAGGATTTCTTCTTCTCTTGAATCAAAACAATAGAAACAACCCATTTATCAGCCTTCACAATAGTAAATAATAAAAACTTTTCCAAATCCTCCTTGAATTTTAGTAAATTAGCTCTAAATATCAATCAATTTCTTGAATCCCATGTAAAAGGTACAAGTGAAGAAATCTAGGGGAGTGTTTGCTTCAATAAAGGTTATATGTATGTGATAAGCTACAACGAGAAAAATAAGTCAATAGACCCTCCAGAGTTTCCAATTAAGAAAAGGGGACAAGTGGGTCCCGCAAGTTTATTAAGTTAAAAAAACTAAGTCCTTTGAACAACTGAGATAGTTGTTGGACAACTACATTAATTGTATGAACAACTTCGCGCAGTTGTTGTTGTTGAACAATTTCTCTCGGTTGTCGAACAACTACGCGTAGTTGTCGAACAACTGCACCTAGTTGTTGAACAACTTGCACAGTTATTGAACATCTTTGGTAGTTGTTGACCAACTTCGCAAAGTTCTCGAACAACTACCAAAGTTGTTCTACAACTGGGACAAGTTGTTGGAACGAAAAAACTTTTAAAAAAAAACTCAAAAAAATTTGTCCCTCCCACCTAATTTAAAAAACTTGTAGGACTCTCACTTAATTGGATAACTTGTTTGTCCTTTTTAATCCAAAGTCCCAGCTACGACTGAGAAGAAGCGGAGATTGGGTTAAATTAGATGAGAGAAGTAAAAACGCCAAGAAATGTTGGAACAATAACAAAGATAGGTAAATGAAACTCCAATAGCTAGTGTAAGTTGTGACACGGCTTTTGTGTTCGGCTATTTGCTTTGCTTACTTTTGCGTTATGTCTCTCCCAAGTCCCATCATGTTTGTACATGACGGACTTCTATGCGCTAAATTCTCCCAACCGCCGAAATCGTAATCTCTCTCATATTTATGACTCGGAATTTCCTTTGCTAAGGTCATTTCTAATTTGGTCTTTCAGTTATTTCCTCTCTTCATTTTTACTGCTCCCTTCGTTTCTACTTTATAATACTTTGTCATTTTAGAAATCAAATTATAATTAATTATTTATTTTTATTTCTATATTACTCATAATAATTATTTATTTTTATCTTTACATTAATCATAAATATATTAATATAGTATAAAAGACATATTAAATAAAAATAAATATTAAATAAAAATAGTTTAGTCAAATTAACTTCTAATTAAGAATTTTGTTAAGGGGTGTGTAACTTAATAAGATGATTAATAAATAGAAGGAAAAATTTCACAAAATCATAACTTAAGATATTTAAATTACTAATAATTCCTTCACTTCGTAAAATTATAAATATCCCTAATTTACATTCTCTCTCATTAAATTTTCAGATACATAACTTCTAACCTAACAATTACTCCCTCCGTCCCATTTTATCCGTTTCAAATTTTCTAATTTGATGTCTCATTTTACTTGTTCTTTTTTACTTATCAAGACAAGACAATTGTTTTTCCCATCATACCCTTAGTGTAATTGATTACTCCTTGTTATTAGTCATCCATCAAAATTGAAACTAATAACAAGACACAATTAAGAGAGGCAAAATGATAAAGTTACATGATCAATCATTATTTTCTTAATAGTTGTGTCATCCCAATTTGGGACGAGTAAAATGGGACGAAGGAAATAGGATATATTAATTGTCCCTCTAAAAAATTATCTTAATATCTTCTCTTCGTCATCACCAATTTAATATCATTAATGTCTAGTCTCCTCTTCCTTCAAATGTCTCACCCACTTTGTCTTGTCTAACGCCATCTAGATTCATATCAAAATTTAATCGCCTTTCTTTAGTATCAGAACTCAAGATATTCCCTTGCTTATAGATATTCATTTTTGTGTCCATTATCTCTTAACTTATGTTTGTTATAGAAAAAAATATAATATAACGTATTTACATTGAGATACATAATTATGTATCTCTAATATAATATGCACTGAAAATATACAATATATCTTAGTTCTGTGTCGTATAAATACATATGTTGTATCTCTTATATTTATGTTTTTTCTTAAAAAAAGCACAATGTAATGTATTTACATTGAGATACATAATTATGTACAGCAGATACATTATATATCTTAGTTCTTTATGTCTGATATAAATGCATATTTTGAATCTCTTATATTTATGTTTTTTATTGAGAAAAGTATAATATAATGTATTTACATTAATATACATAAATAACAAATATAACAAATGGAATTAAACATTAGTAATGTATCTTAGATATTAATGGGGTTATGTATCTCTACATTTACATACAAAATAGTGTTTAACAAATATTTTTATCCTAAATGCATATGTTAGATGAGTATTATACCACCAATTCTAATTATGTGTCAAAAGTGTCTCATCATTTTTAATAAGTATATCTAATATAACATGTATTTGTTGTTATTAGTATAGAGCAAGTCTGTTGGTGCACATTTAATTGTTAGATTGATGTCTTTCTTTACAAGTGATATATTCAATCAAATTCTAATTTCCATTTGATATGTACCAGTAACGTAACAAAGTTCTTCAGCAATATATTTAGGGAAAAAATATACACATAATAACTAATTATGATTTTTTGACTTTTAATAAAAAGAGATGAAAAGTGATTTACTCATTAATTAAGTTAATTTTCGTAATTTTTCTTAATTAGCGCATATTAATTATTTCATTAGATGTATCGCCGGTGATGTATCTCTTGTAATTGAATGTATCTCTTGTAATTGAATGTATCAGAAAAACAAAAAAAAAAGGAGATTTTATGAAATTTTGATAAAAAATGAAACATGATGTAATTAAGGGTAAATTAGTAGGAATTTATGTTAGTTTTACAAATGGAGGGAGCATGTGTTAAAAATAATTGTCTAATTTTATTTGTTCAGTTTGAAAAACTATGAGATAATTTATCATTTATATCTATTTTATCCTTATTAGTAAATACTATTTATTTCTCAATATTTAAATGGCAACTAACATGGATGATATAATAAAATTAGACTTTTATTTATTGTTTCTCAAGGAGTGTGTCAAGTCAAATATGGACATATAAAGATGGACAAAAATAGTAAATTTGTTTCTATTTATATCATAGAGTCAAATATACCTCTGTTGTTACTAAAATTTTCAAAAATATCTATCACTAAATGAAATCCCCAAATCAACTAAAACAACCTCATTTCAGTTGAAATTACTCGTGCCCTATTTAAACCCAACCCAGGCCGACCTAAATTAATTTAATGCATACTAATTAAACCCCAAATCCAACTTTACAAGCGAAAGCGTTGCGTCAGGAAAATGTCCTAATTTCATATCTATTTTTTGAATTTGTTAAACCTAATTGTCTTTATCTATTGAATTTTTGGCAACTTTCGTAAATTTCAATTGTTTAGTATCTGATTATACCCTACTCCCACTCTTTGAATAATTACATAAAACTCATATTTTAATTTTCGTGCTTCATTACTGAGGCTTGAATAGATAAGTTTTCCGATACATAAGTCTTATTTATCAATAACAGAAAAAGTATGACGATACATGATTTTTGTCAAATTTTCAAGCAAAGACATCTTTGTTATGTATCTGTAATTTAATATTCAGTAAGATACATAACTTTTGTACATTTGGTGGAGAGTCACATGAGGTATCTTTTTGTCTTTTTCAAGCGGATACATCATTCTTATGTATCTCCAAACTCCCTTAACATATACATCTTTCTCATATATCTCCACGAACATAATTATCTCCAACCTCCATTAACGAATCTTCGAACCCCCTCCGCACTTCACCCCCAACTTCCTTTGTCTCTGTCTCAGACCACCGTCACTAGTAAATCTTGACCGACGAGCCACCAATAGACCCTGACTCAGTCTCTTACACCACTACGCATCGATAACCTCACGCCGCTCCGAAAAACATCATATCACCAATGAAATTTTGTCGGAAAACACTATCTTCGACCAGAAAATTATGATAATTCAAACAGCCACCTATGGTAAACCCACTCGCAACTGCCACTAAAACATAATTTTGAGTCTGAGGTTATGGAGAGAACTCTGAAACTCAGATTTGTTTTTATAATTCGAGAACTGGCAGAATGGAATGGGTATGTTGATGGATTTGATATAAAAATTGTTGAATGGAAATGAATTGAATTTACAATTTGGTCGAGATATGCGGTTTATTAGGCGAGAAAGGGGGAGACTGTGGTGTATCCAAAGTTTTGGAGAGAGAAAGTGTAAGAAGTGATTTGTAATTATTTTAAGGGAATGAAACTTTAGATAATAATGGTAATTTAAGGTGTATATTATGTAATTTTTCCTTGAATTTTATGGTAAATATGTTCTAGGTAAATTTTCGATAATTTGTTGCAATTCATTCACATGAATTACTTTTCATTATTTATTTTTTCAGTTGTGTACATATATTTCTGAGTAGTGTCTACTCTAGTTTGTTCTTTTTTAAAAAAAAAAAAAATCTTCATTTAAAAATTTGATCAATGTAATTTCTTCTAGTATTGTGAAATTTATAGCCCTCTTTGGTTTATATACTTTTAATTTTTATTTTTTACTTTGAATATTTTTTGTTTTTTTCTTTTTTATGGTGTATCTGCTCAGATCTTGTTAATTTTTGACAATATTTTTTTCTTTTTTCTTTTTGTGGTGTGTCTGCTCAGATCTTGTTAATTTTGAGGGCTTTGAATAGAAATTTTGTTTTAGTATACTGTATATTTGTGTGAATCATCTAATTGTAAAATAAATTCTTTATATTTTTTTTCTTATGCATCACTTTGAGGTTTAACAAGTGTGGATTTTGATTAATTTAGGTGGATTTGGATTGGGTTTAAAAAGAATACCAGGTTCTTTCAATTGAAATCAGGTTACATTAATTGATTTGGTGGATTTCATCTAAATGAGGAGTATTTTTGAATATTTTTGTAATGATAAAAGGTATGGGCCGCGTACACTCTGCCTTCCTCAAATCTCACTTTGTGGGAATATACTGGTGTGTTGTTGTTGTTGTTGTCGTAATGATAGGGATATATTTAAGGAATAGCTTCAAATACGTACGATAAAGTAATTAGTTTGCAAAAATATAGCCATATTTAAAAAAAAAATTGCCAGATGAACTAGCCATAAAAAAAAATGGTTGGATGTATAGTGTATATGTAATGTATCGATATTGTATAAAAGCTGTAATGTATCTTTATTGTATAAATAGTGTATAAACGTATACAGATGTTGTATAAAAGGTGTATAAATATGTATAGATATTGTATAAGTAGTGAATAAACGTGAATCGATATTGTATAGATAGTTATATGATGTATGAATATTGTACAATTGGTGTATAAACATGTACCGATATTGTATAAAAGCAAAGTAAAAAAGACAAGAAATGAAAGTAATTTTTCGACGAGCTCCTCCCGCCACCACAACAATTCTAACTAACAATCATCCTCCACCATACATGTTTCCTATTGCGGTGGGTTCCAAAACAACAAAAAAGATAGCAAATGAGACATCAAAGTCAGACATTTTTCGATCAAGTTCTAGTATCAAACAGTTACATTGCAAGAGAAATAGCACGGACAACAGTCATCGGCCAGGCAGATTTCCAAAAAATATAAGTTATTATAGGAAAAAAGATAGTAAACAAAGATAGTGTTGAGCTCCGATGATTTTGTTGATGACTTGTTATATTTGTGGTGGGTTCATCGGTGTTGTGGTGGTGGAGCTTCATTAGAGCATTGGCCTTCTGAGATTGGTCCTTTGTTATGGTTTCATCGGAGATGAAATTAAGCTCATGAATTTCTGGTTAATGGGATCTACTGGAGTGGAGATTTTCCGCTTGCTGAGTGAGTTGGGAGAAAAAAAAGAAGGTTGTTAAGTCTCACCAAAATGACGAACAGAAGAAGATGGTTTGAAGAAGAGAAATGACTATTTTTTTGATAAAACAAATGAACACTTGGTCATTTGGTGTTATTATCCCATTATTTAACCCCATAGCATAACAAGGAACAAACTTAACTAATAGATGAAAGCAGGGGAATATTTTTTACCCTCTTCACTTAGAAAATGTTAGATATTTTTCCTTTTATATTACAATATTATGTCAGGAAAATATAACTAACTTTATTGCTTCTTTCTCTCATTATGATAGAAAGTGCTTCTGTATTATATATACTACTTTACGATATGTGTGTTGTACGTGTGTTTTCCTTTAGTATAAAAGATTGCTCACCAGTAGAATAAAGTATATTACTATACTATATACTTCCGATCTGATACCCGACCCCAACCTCTTCGACTTTAATTTTTGACCCGTGACCCGAACTCGACTACTGACTCCAACACCCAGCCCAGAATCTAACCCCGACTCCCAATCGAAGACTCTATCCCAACACCTATATTGAGACCCAACCCCAATAATCGATCCAGGATCGGACATCAACTCTTGACCCGAGACCCAACTCCTGACCCCGACACCTGATACCCAACTAGGGATCCGACCCCAACACTTGATCTAGGACCTGATCTTAACTTTCGACCCCGATGCCCAATTCGGGACCCAAGCTTGACTCTCAATTTGAGATCCGACCCAACTCTTGATCCGAGCCTCTAGACTCAACCCGACTCCCAATTTGAAATCCAACCCGACTCCTAACCTGGGCCTGACTCTGACTCTCAATTCGGAACTTGACCCCAATAGTCGATTCGAGATTCGATCCCGACTTTTCAAAAATAGTGGCATTAAACTCCAAACCTTAAACCATACAACTAATATATCTGCTTTCTATTTTTTTCTTTTCCCCAATTTTTCTCTCTTAATTATTTTTAATTTTTGTTGCTCGTACCTCTAGTTCTCTAATATGTCCTTATCCTTAAATTAAGCTTTGATTAGTGCGAAGATGATATCAATAATAGCAATATGCTACTAAAGTGAACTAAGGCCAAAAAAAAAGATTTATCTTTTTGCACATAAAAGAATAGATAAAAAAAATACAAAGAATCAGAATGTGAATATTTACCCTATGAACCTTGAGCAGTTCAAGAATTTCAAGAACAATATTATTAACATAGCACAATTCAGAAGCAATACTTTTCTTCGTATGGTGAAACCCAACAACTCAATTTATAGTTATACCAACATTTTAACAATTAAGTTTAGAGGCGTTATAGTGTTAATAATTTAAATTGAAGATCTTTGAGATCAATTCCTATGCAAGAAGGTTATTAAGTTACTAACTTACAAAAATAGAGAATAGAAGAGGCTACTCACCACGAAGATCCGTTGATTATTCTAGCTACTTCATGTGATAGTAACATGGGGCTTTGGGCTATAGGTGACAAAAGAGTTTTAAAATGAGGTGTAGGTGACACAAGTCTTAATTATTGAGTGAAGGTGACAATTACTTTATTATGGATTAAGAAAGTTGGGGACATTTGAAAATAGCCCGCAAGTTTTTTAATTTATACTTTAATCCAAATGTTTACCTATATAACAGAAAATGGAGGAAAAAAAGGCGTCTTTCTTTCTCTTCTTACCCATTGTTTATTCCTCTCTCTTAGCGATTTTTGTTGTTCATTGTTGCTGCTTCTTTATTCATCATATTCTGCTTCATTATCATCATCTTCTACTTCATAATCATCTTCATCTTCTTCTTGTTGACCATTCGTTGTTGTTGTTATTACCGCTACTATTGTTATTTGACCAATTACTTAGATCAAATTTTATTTCGAACATCACTTTCCACTTTGGCATTACTTCATAGGAGACCTTGGTAAGTCAAATTATGATTTTTAGTTGAATTTGTCATCTGGGTAACTGCTATTGTGTTGTTATTTTTCCAACAATGGATAGAATCCAATCCTGAATCCAACATAAGATCCATTTGTTTAAACAGATAAATCATCTGTTGCGATAGATGAGACATCTGTTTCAACGAAAGACTGATATGTTGGATTCATGTTTAAACAGATGGGTCATCTGTTGCAACATTTTACACATCTGTTGCAATATATTAATTATCTAGTGCGACATGATAAATATATGTTTCAACAGATTAGTAACCTGCTGCAATAGAACCTGAACACGATTTCAACAGAAGTGATATCTGTTGCAATAGGGTAAATATCTGTTACAACAAATTACTAACCTGTTGCAATAGGTAAGTCATCTGTCGTAACAGGTTAATTATATGTTTCAACATGTCACTTATCTGTTGGAATCAGCTTCAAAGGTGATTTAGTACCGTAACATCAATCCCAACAGGCGTTTCATCTGTTGCGACAGATATTCAGGAGCGTAACATGAATCCCAACAGGTAAGTAATCTATTACAACTAATTACTTACCTTTTGCAACAGATTATACATTTGTTAGGATTCATTCATGGCACTATGAAATCACTATAAACTTTTTTTAACAAATGACTTTATTTAGGTACCACTAATGGAGGGATCAATAGCAACAGGGGTGGATTGTCATGTTCAATGGATCGATAAGAGCAATCGATATGTATGGTGTTGGAAGGAGGGTGAAATGCTAGAGACGATAGCTATGACATTCCAAGGTGATGTTTCGTATGATGATTTTGTGAACTTAATCATCAGCTTTTGTGAACTGAATTATCAACCGGAAGAACTCTCCATCATCTATATGCACAAATCCTTTGAAAATCAGAGGGTACTGCCTTTCAAGATAACCGATCAGGTTCGATCGTGTGCTTAACTAAGTAATTCAACCAGGCCGGTGTTAAGGGTGTACATGGTTAAAAAGACGAGAGACAATGAGAATCAGAACGTATAAGTAGAAGAACAACAAGACTTCTTTGATGATAGGTTGGATGATCTAGATATGAATATTCTAGATGATAATCAAACACCTATGCCCGTTGATACGACCAATACGATATGCAGTTCTTCTCAATTGACACATTCTGGAAATCTTCAAAACGACGGGACCAACTTTTTTTATTGAAATGTCATTCAAGTACAAGAATGAACTATCTAACACTTTGTTTATTTCTTGCTTGAAAAAAGATTTCAGAATAAAGAAGGTGATTAATTCGAGCAGTGTCTTTTGCTTCAAATATGCTAATTCGAACTGCAAGTGGTGGTTGAGAGCGGTGAAGTACACAAGTTCTGACAGATTCGTCATTTATAAACATGAAAAGCATCACACATGTGGTTCGGAGAACATCTCGGGCCAAAATCCTCACACCACAGCAAAGGTCCTCGGTGAATACTTCAGGAGTAGTTTCCCCGATGGCAAAGGCCCTTTAACAAGGGTTATGGCCAATCAACTCATGGATTTGGGTGTCCTGGTCAGTTATTGAAAGATATATACGGCCATGGGTATTGCCAAGGACCTGGTTTGGGGGACACTCGAGCATGGGTATGCATTCCTGGATGCTTACCGTTACATGATTGAGTCCATAAATCCCGGAAGTAAGACGACATTGCATCTGGATAAAAACAGAAGGTTCAAGTACTTTTTTGTATCCTATGGTGCTTGGATTCAAGGTTTTTGACATTTGAGAAAAGGCATAGCCGTCGATGATACCTCCTTGAGGAGAAGGTATAATGGAGTTTTGCTAGCGGCGGTGGCATAGGATGTGGAGAATCACATATTTCCTGTCGTTTTTTGTGTAGCGGACAAGGAATGCGATGCCTCTTAAGGATTTTTTTTGAATAACTGTGAAGCTGCGTCGAAGATACCAAAGAGTTGTGTTTTGTATCAGATAGGCATCCAAGTATTCCAAAGATGGGTTCACTTTTCTTCACTTCAGCTTACTTTGGTTGTTGCATCAGGCATCTTGGAGAGAACATTTGAAACAACTATCACAATGAAAGGGTCGTCACCCTTTTTATAGAGCAGCTAAAGCATATAACAGAGAGGAGTTTTTAGACCATTTCAATCAAATAGCGGATGTGAATCCCAAGGTAACATAATTTTTTGCACGTGTCAATTTCGAGAGATGGAGCCGGGCATTCTGTCCAGTAGATAGGTATATTCTTATGAATTTAATGTCTTGTTTGATTTACAAGTTTAGTATGATGTCGTACTAAGTGATTGTTTTCTATAGGTACAATATTATGACATCAAACATAGCTGAATCGGTGAATTCATTATTTGGCGATGAAAGAGAATTTCCCATCAAGGCTATGTTTGAAAAAATAATCAAGAAGTATAGCAAATTTTTTAACGAAACGCGTGTGCAGTTCAAGTGCCTAGAAAAAAACCCGATTTGTTCTCAAAATTGAAAAAAAATATCAACAAACGTCAGTTTGGGGAATAGTTATTCTCTCATAAAATAGCAGATTATAAATTCAGTATCACCGATCATGGTGATGCTTCTACGGCCGATCTTCAAATAAGATCTTGTACGTGTAGAGTTTTTGACTAGGACAAAATACCTTATCCACATGCTATGACAGCGCTTCAAGCTCAATAAAGTCATAAATATGGACCTGAAGTTTACGAGTACTCATCTCAATATTATTTGGTGGAAAAATATGAAATGACATATAGTGGGCATATTACTCCGGTGCCTCCCGAAAAATCTTAGGTTGTTCCTACAGAGCTTATGAGGAGATTAATACCTCCTCCATATACTGACCCAAGCACTATCAAACTAGGAAGAAAGACATATAAGAGGAGGCGTAGAGTTGGAGAATCATTTTCATCAAGAAGAAACAAGTGCTCTATATGTAAGTGCGCTGGCCACAAAAGAACTATATGCCCGAATCATAATCCACCATGATCGTTGTAATTGCAGAAACTTGTGTTATTATTTGTTTGTTGTGGACTTTTATATATTTAACTCATTATTGTGAACCTAATGTTATCATTTATTATATATAAAATATATTTTTAATAACTTGTGCATCAATAAAAAAAGGCAAAACATGAACTAAATAATACAACAGACCACAATTATTCTCAACAGTTCCACAAACTGGAATTTTTCTCCAACAGATGATAAATCTGTCAAAACAGATGGATAATCTGTTGACAGAAACCCAACAGATGACCAATCTGTTCCAACACACTGTCCATCGGTTGAAAGAACTCAAAAGCCAAAATTTCTAGTGCTACTGGATTCAACATTGCTCCTTGCCTCCAACCATCAACATGTTAACATGTATGTATGTTTAGATTAGAAGAAATAGACAGAATAAAAATTGAATAAGAATTAAAATGCCAAAGTCGACTAAAAGTAATTTTTTTATTAAACAAAAAATAAAATACTTTAGGTATAGATCCGATATAAAAAAATTAAAATACATACGCTAAAAGAAAAAATACATTCTAATTATTATTATTATTATCACCATCATCATTAATGACAGCCGTCCAATCAACTCACAGTAGCAGGGCCCTCATCAGCCTCTACATCTCTCTGAACATCATCGTTCTCATAGCGACCAACTCCTTCTGCAGGTCATTAACCTATCTACGAAGTTCTCGCACTGTATCGCATAGAATATCAATGTCCAAAATAGGATCACCCATATCTAGAACACACATGAATTAACAAATGTAAATAAAAAAGTCCAAAATATAATACAATGTATACGATCAACTAGTAAATTTATACCTGAAAGAAACTTACCTCAATGAGAAAGGAATATGCTCTTTGAAGAGAAGTGGTTGAAGATGTCACACAAAAAGAAAAAATGCAAGAAATAAATAAAGTTGAGTCGAATGAAGATTAAGGAGGGACCTATTTATAGAGGATTGAATCTGAACGGAACGACTGTTCAGCTCCATTGTATTAATTACATTCAAACTTGACGGAATTTTATTTTCTGTGAAAAGTCGCAACTTTTTCTTTTACATTAATACTTCTCACCTTTTCAAAATGGTTTGAGACTCGATAACAACCGTTATTATTGAGATGTTATAATAGATCGTCCATCTATCGCAACAGATTTAGTATCTGGTGCGACAAATAGATTTAATATGCAATAGATGGTCTGTCAAAACAGATTTACCATCTGTTGCAATAGATGGTTTGTATGTGCTACAGATGAGACATCTGATGCAACATATGTATTATCTATTGCGACAGATGGACCATATGTTGGAGGAGATATTTCGATTTCTTCTAACAGCTGATTCATTAGTTTCAACAAATGAAGTATTTGGTTCATTAGATGTTTTGAATGTGTTAGATAAAAAGTCATGACTCTTCACCTCTTTTTAATAGTCCCTCCGTTTCGTATTAGTTGGGCCCTATGGGCTTGGCACACCAATTAAGAAAAATATAAATTAGGTGATTATTTTACCAAATTGGCCTTATTAATTATACTTTGAAAGTATAAATGTGAATTATATACTTCATGTAATCATTTAATAATAGGGGTAATCTTGGAAGAATATAATAAAATTCTCTTGATTTTATAAATAGGACAACTAAATTGAAACAAACATTTTTAGCAAGAAGTAATCATATGCGTGCAGATGAATAAACACACAATCTGGTCTGTCGTAACAGATTTACTATCTGTTGCAACATATGGATTATCTGTTGCGACAGATGGACCATATATTGGAGGAGATGTTTTGATTTCTTCCAACATCTGATTCGTCAGTTGAAATAGATGGAGATTTTGATTCATCAGCTATTTTGAATGTGTTAAGATAAAAAGTCACGACTCTTCACACCTCTGTTTTAATAGTCATCACATGCATGCAGATGAATAAACAATACTGTCTGACATATCCTGATGAGGTAGGAAGAATAAGGTGCGTGCAATGGATCCCATTTTCATGCGTGCGAGTTATGTATATTATTGATCAGGCTCCCGTGACAGACACATATAAAGTGCAATGATTTTGTGAATGTAGTTTCTTACCGATTAGACACTGATCCTTCAAACTAAATCCTGCATTGTATAGTTTAGTTTGATAGGTGCAAACTGATAAGGTCGAAGGGTTCCAAGATGGTGGTGTCGATACCCCGTTACAATTTAATGATGGTTTATGCTCATGTTTTTGTGTCAAGTTTAGGGAAGGTTTCAAGTTTTTGGCGGCAGTGTAAATATCCAATAGTGATTGGACCGGTTTTAATAGCGCAATGGACTTCTTGAAAGTCCTCCGAAGCCTCGCAATGCAGCAAACAATGATGGAACCAATAGAAATTCTCCTAGTCCAAATTTATTTGGATGGATTGCTGGAGGAGACTTTTATACAACAGAAGGTGCTTGGGAGAATACCTGTGCGCGAAGAGGGAGGTGGAGAAGGCCATATATCATATTAGACCTTGTTTAAGAGAAAACACAAGGTAAAAAGAAAAGTGTAGTGAAATTGACATGAGAAATGAAAAAATTGGATGAGTTTCAAATGCAAAAGTGTATCCAAATATAAAAATCCGTCAGTCGATGAAAAAAAAGAATGGTCAACAGGACTGGAGCTGGACACGTTGCTCGAGAATGCAACTAGCGAGCGTGGCCTCAATGAAGACTCTCACAAAGTGAAGGACCAGAACTCTAAGAAAGAAGCTTCACGAGCATGGAAGGTGGTAAGATTGTCGGTCTGAATTGAAACCTGAACCAACAACTCTTGAATTAAAAATACGGGAAGCTAAGGCGTCAATTTCTAAAGTCTAACTTGCATGCCATGCCTTCTGTTTGTGGCTATGATCAGGTCAATGGCAGTAGAAATAAAAAGGCCCAAAGTTGGGCCGAAATCCCATGCCTTGCTGTTTCCACTGCCTTTGACCTGACCAGAGCCATAAAAAGGAGGCATGGGATGCAAGTTTAACTTGAGAAATTGCCACCTTGACTTGATCCCGTATTTTAATGCAGGAGTAGTTGGTTCAGGTTTCAATTCAAACCGACAATCTTACCACCTTCCGTACTTGTGAAACTTCTTCCTTAGAGTTCTGGTCATGTACTTTGTGAGAGTCTTTATTGAGGCCACGTTCACTAGTTGCATTCTCGAGCAAAGTGTCCAGCTCCAGTTCTGTTGACCATTTTTTTTTTCATCGATTGATAAATTTTTATATTTGGATACACTTACATATTTGAAGCTCATCTAGTTTTTTGGTTTCTCATGTAAATTTCATTGGCCAATTTCGATACACTTTCCTTCCTACCCTGTGTTTTCTCTTAAACAAGGACTGAGATGATATATGGCCTTTTCAACCTCTCTCTTCCCACACAGATTTTCTCCCAAATACCTTCTGCTGTATAATAGTCTCCTCCAACAACCCATCCATATAAATTTGGATCAGGGGAATTTCTATTAGTTCCATCATTGTTTGTTGCAGCGTGAGGCTTTGGAGGCCTTTCAACAAGTCCATTAAGCCATTAAAATTGGTCCAATCATTATTGGATATTTACACTGCTGCCAAAAACTTGAACCCTTCCCTAAACTTGACACAAAAATATGAGCATAAACCTTCATTAAATTGTAACGGGGTATCGACACCACCGTCTTGGTCCCTCAGACTTACCAGTTCGAACATAACAATCTTAACTGTAAAATGCCATATCTTGTTTGAAGGATTAACGCCTAATAGGTAAAGAACAAACATTCACAAAATTATTGTACTGGATGTATATTTTCATGATAGGTTGATCAGTAATACATACCTTCCACATATGAAGTGGTTCCATCTGCAAGAAACTTATTCCTTCATACCCATCTTTACTCTAGCCTTTAATGTTGGCCGGGCAAAAGTGGATCCAGTTTCACTTCCTTTTATCTGCAAACAAGAGAAATATATTTGATGTCAGACAAGAGAAGAACAAAAAGAATATTACAAAAGGATAACACAAAATTAAGTGAATCAACAGATGACCAATTTAATGCAATAGATTACCAATCTGTTCAACTGATAAGGCATCTGTTGCAACAGATGGATGGCATATTAGAATAGATGGTTCATCTATTGGAATAAATCAAACCGGCCTTGCTACCAATTTGATTTCTTCAAACAATTGCTCCGTCTGTACAAAAGGGTAGCACAAAATTGAGTGAATAGATAAATGACCAATATGATGCAATAGATTACCCATCTGTTCAACTAATGAGGCATCGTTGCAACAGATGGGTCATCTGTTGCAATAGTTGAGGAAACTGTTGCAACACCACCACCACCAGCATCAACAATAAAGAAACAACACTATATGTCCCAACACTATCCACAACACAAACATTACATGTTCCAACACGACCACCACCCCCAACAACAGTACCACCAGATTACCAAACAAAAGACATAAAAAAAACTATACTGACAACAAGGCTTTTTAAGTTCTCCCAATAAATGACTTTTTTCACATATTTTAATAAAAACAACGGTTCATTCATTCAAGACTTAAAATTCACATTTCCTTCATTTTTCTCAATAAATAGGAAACTAGTAATGGGTAAATCATTAATAGCAATAGATGTAAATATCTAATTTAAATGACATACAAAGAAGAAGACGAGATGAAAAGAGCAATAGTGAACCGTACCTGAACTATCGAAAAAGACAAAGGATCAGAACATCTAGTTCAGTCGAGAAAAGATATTGATTGATTAAGATCCGAAAGGATCCTCATCCGAAAAAAGAGAGAAAAGAGAGGAAAAAAGGAAACAAAAAGAATTGAGAATAAAGAAGAGTGATAGATGAGTTGAGTCTTATCTTACTTTATGGATGAAGGAGAGAGTATCTAGCTATGGGTTTTAAATATTCATTAATAACTTTTGAGGGGTACGAGGAGACGGTGGCATTGAAAAGACCAGATAAGACTACTCACTCAGGTGATTTTTGAGTTATCCAAGTAGTACCGAGTAATATTTTTTACCGCCTTAGTATTTTAATTTTTTTTATCTCGGACAGAAAATACCTAAATTTCTTTAAAAAAGGATCTTAAAATATTTAAGTGCAACAGATGACAATTTCTATTTGGAAATTTCCAATACTCGGTCATCTATCACAATAAATAACGTAATTTTTTTGATAGTTTATAGCAGATACGTAATATGTTGCAACAGATTACCTAATCTATTTTATTTAATCCAACAGAAAAGGCGTCTGTTACAACAGGTTGAACATTTATTTATATTTTATTTCAATTGAGTTCATATGTTAGACTATACCTTAATTGAATGTGAGTTCTCATAGGGTCAACTACAACTTCAATTTAGTCTTTTGGCAATTGTATGATGAGATGATATTGTGTTCCTCCCGACCAGAGTCGTCGATCGATCACTCTGAGTCGAACCAATTCTTACTACATTATATGTTCAACTAATACCTTAATTGATTAATCTAGGACTAGGGGTGAGTTATCATAATGTCAACTATAATAGATAATAGTGCATATTTGATAACTTTCAATAGATGGGTAATCTGTTGCGACATATGACTTAATCCATTTGATAATTTATAACAAATGAGTAATCTGTCACAACAGATGACTTAATCTGTTTGATAGTTTACAAAAGATTCATGATATGTTACAACAAATGACGTAATCTATTTGATAGTTTATAATAGATGCGTAATATATTGCAACAGATTACCAAATATGTTTCGTTTAATCAAATAAAAAAGACATCTGTTGCAACAGGTTGAATATTTATTTATATATAATTTTAATTGATTTCATATGTTAGACTAATACCTTAATTGAATGTGAATTCTCATAGGGTCAACTACAACTTCAATTTAGTCTTTTAGCAATTGCATTATGAGACGGTATTGCGTTCCTCCCGACCAGAGTCGTTGATCGATCACTCTGAGTCGAACCGATTCTTTCTACCTCATATGTTCAACTAATACCTTAATTGATTAATCTAGGACAGGGTACTAATACCTTAATTGAATAATCTAGGACTAGGAGTGAGTTCTCATATGGTCACTACAACTTCAATTGAGTCTTTTGGCAATTGCATGATAAGACGGTATTGCGTTTCTCCCGACCAGAGTCATTGATCGATCACTCTGAGCCAAACCGATTCTTACTACCTCATATGTTCAGCTAATACCTTAATTGATTAATTTAGGACTAGGGGTGAGTTCTCATAATGTCAACTACATTAGATGATAACGCCTATTTGATAATTTACAATAGATGGGTAATCTATTGCGATATCTGTCTTAATCTATTTGATAATTTACAACAGATGGGTAATTTGTCGCAATAGATGACTTAATCTGCTTGATAGTGTACAATAGATTCGTGATATATTACAACAAATGACATAATCTGTTTGATAGTTTACAATAAATGTGTAATATATTGCAACAGATTACCTAATCTGTTTGATCTAATCCAACAGAAAAGACATCTGTTGCGACATATGATAATCCATTTGATAATTTATAACAGATGGGTAATCTATCACAACAGATGACTTAATCTGTTTGATAATTTACAATAGATTCGTAATCTGTTGTTAGCTAATCTAATTAATAATTTACAACAGATGCAAAATCTAATGCAACATGTTGAACATTTGTTTTTATATAATTTCAATTGAGTTCATATGTTAGACTAATAGTACCCAAATTGATTAATCTAGGACCAGGGGTGAGTTTATAGGGTCAACTAGAGTACTCGGTCAACTACAACTTCAATTGTTTTTATACAATTTCAATTGAATTCATATGTTAGACTAATAGTACCCTTTTGGCAATTTCATGATGAGAAGGTTAAAAATTACACATATCTTTTATAATATGAAAAATAATTAAAGTCAATTCGGACCAAATTAGCATTTTCAAAATTTGTCATTCTTTTCCAAAATACAAATCAACCCATACAAAATGTTTCATCATTTCAAATCTCAAGTTCTCTCTCTTGCTCTCTCATTCCCACTCAAAAATACAGTACATACAATAACTACTCAATAAATTTGCTCAACCCTTCACGACAGATCACTTTTCTTCTCATTTTCGACCACATAGATGTTATGTTCGACTTTATTCTTGCTTGTATCAGTCATTTTTGATGTCTTCATAGGCAACAGAGTTCAAGAAGAGTTCTATATTTGTTATTTTTTTTAAAATAAGGGCTTTTAAGTTAATGATGAAAAATAAAACTTTTTGTTGTATTATCTTTGAGAATGGATTTACAATTTTGAGTTTTGATGGTAAAATCATAGAGAAAACCCTAGTTTCTATCTCAATGTTTCATTGACTGTCGTGGTATTGTTGAATGGTGTTTGTGATGTTGATGGTAGTGTTGTTGTTTGTGGTCGTCGTGGTGGCACTGGTGGCGGCATTCGTTGGTGGTGTTTGTTGTGGCTTTGTTGTGGCTGTCGGTGGTGTCAATATTCATGGTGTTTGTGGCATTGGTTGGTGATGTTTGTGGCGGTGTCTGTTGGTGTGTCGGTATTCATTGTGTTTGTAATGTATTTTTAAAAATTTATGTATAAATCAATTGTAATATAATTTTTGTTTTTCTGTTGTTTGTAGGTAAAACATGTCTCCCAAAAGAAAAGAAAGTGAAAGTGGATCAATGTTTGACAAAAAAAAGGCTACAGTACAGAGGGATTCGGAGAAGCTTCTTGAACAATCTCAGTCGGGGAAAAGTGAAGCTAATGAGAGATATGAAAACAACATTGAGGGAGACGGACAAGGGTCTGTAGATGGTGATGAAGAAAATATAAATGAGAAAGAGCAGGAATTAGAGAGTGAGAAAGAGAAAGAGGATGATTATCAACATGATGATAATGGATCACCAATGGGGAGTGAATTAATATCGACATCCCAGCATGATACTGTCAAAACTTTTAGTATTGACAGGTTTCAAGTTGTGATGCCGATAAATGACCCAAAAGCAGAACTAACTGGTCAAATTGTAATTAAATATCAGATAGGGAAAATTTTTAAACATTTAAGGAAAATTATGAAGAACGAAAACATAGATGGAATTTTTAAAAAGAGCTGCTTTGGATGCTTTCTTGAGCTGCCTGAGGCCCCCCTACTCATTTCTGTTTCCCTATGACGATGGTATATGGTCTTTTCGAGCGTAGGATCAAGTATGTGGGGGATGATAAATATCCGGAGGGGGGGAAAGAAGATGGATGAAATCTGGATCAACTACTGTGGCATGATTGTTTGTTTTGTCTTGCAAGAGTTTTCCATAGTAACGGGCTTGAGATGCCATTGTCCAGAAGAACCACCACCCCGCAAAAGATCCAAGGCAAGAAAATGCAAGGAAAAAATAGATGGGTTTTTTGACATTGCTCGACGTGGCTACAAAGCATCAGATTTGTTGATAGATCTCGAGGATAAAACCATGCCAGAGCAGTACAAGGAGCAATTGTGCTTAGTTTGGTTTACCCATTTGGTTATATTGGCAAGAGATGTCAACAAGGTCATAGAAGATGATTTATTGTAGCGTGCTGAGGATTTTGATAAATTCAACAATTATCCCAAGGGATACGACAACTTCTACTTGACTGTCCAATATTTACTGACAAAGCTATCCTCAGGGACGACCACATTATTCGACTTTCCTTGGGCTTTAATGGTAAAATTATTCACTAATTTTACTCATCCATTAATTTATATTGAATATAGTTATTATGATTTTTTTTTGCTTGCTTCCTGTTTACATTTTTTAGGCTTGGGCATTTGAAGTCATTCCTCCCCTCCGAAAGCAGGTAATGGATTACCCGGATGAGGTTTCTCATCCAAGGATGTTTAGGTGGTTGGATGCAAATAGCAACACAAATATTAAGGAGGCTAATCTCTTTAACCCTCCGGATGATGCAATACGTCTTCTTCAAGTAAAATAATTTTACTTAATGAAAGATATTGAACAGATGTTATATCTGGTGCAACATATGTTATATCTGATGCACCAGATGGGATATTTGTTGCGACAGGTTACCCATCCTGTTCCAATCGATGCAACAGATGGATTATCTGTTGCGACAGATGATTGATATCTTACATCAGATTAACCATCTGTTGCTTTGGTTCTCTGAACTCGACTCTTAACAGATTAACCATTTACTGCAAATTATGCAACAGATGTGTAATTTGATGTAACATATTATTAATCTATTGCAATATACAGATCATCTATTGCATAACAGATTTCCCATCTTGTACAATTGTTCCAATAGATTGGTAATCTGTTGCGACAGATGATTGATATTTTACATCAGATTATCCATGTGTTGCTCTATTTCTCTGAACCCGACTCAAATGGATTTTAACCATATACTGCAAACTATGTAACAAATGGGTCTTTTTTTTAAATATAACCCAACTGTGAAAATTATTATATTATATGATTTAAATGTATCTGTCCTTTTTTCTTTTATATAGATTGTGCATCCATGGATCGTGCCTACTGAGGAGGAGTCGGTAATGACTTTTTATATTACTCTAGGTTATGTTGATACTATAGCAGACCCAATGGTGGAGTTAATAAAGAAGGTATTGGCTAGAGCAACAACCATAAGAAGAGCAGTTAGACAAGGTCAGCCTAATGTTGAGGCTCTTCATGAACAACCTACTAAGGCAAATCCGGGTGCTTCTTCTAGTAGAGTTGTTGGTGTCGGTGGAAAGCATGCTGATGCTGATACCACTCGTGATGATGAGCATGTTGAAAATATGTTGGAAAACACCCATGTCACCCTTACATAGGTCCCTCTCACCTCTCTTTACCCTCGTATTCTCCTTGCAAATGCGAAGAGTGCAAGGACAACCAGGATAAACTCGTTGAAAAAATAGAGGCTATATCTAAAGCTATCGATGAATTCAAATCTAAGAGGTGTTTCATACCATCCAAGAAGGTGAGGGAGCCACACAATCCTACAGTATTAGTTAGGAGAAAGAAAAGAACAATTAGAGATGTACTCTTCGGTCGGAAATAAGAAAAAATTGCAATTCCTCCCTTTCCAAAAACTGTTGAAGTTCAGGGGCCAGTCAATAAGGTGGACATATACGCAAAACTTGGCACCGAAGAGAATAAGGATCTGCGACAAGCCAAGAATGCCAAGCCAGGAACACCAGATTACCCCAGGCCTCTCTTTTCCTCCCAAGACTTCCAGACTATGACTAATATGCGTATGCCATACGAGGACAAAGTAAGTTTAATTTTCCTAACCTAGCCTTCTAATCTACCCTATGAAAGATAAGCTATGGAACAGATGTGAAATTTATTGCAACAGCTGGGTATACTAGTGCAATTGGTAGTGGTTCTGTTGTAACTTATTATACATTTATTGCATAAGTTGTGTTGGATTATTGATTCAAAGAACCCTATACAACAGATGGACCATCTTTACAATTACAAACCTATTTTAAAATTGTCTTCTTATATCACATGTTGACAAAATTCTCTGCCTCATGAGGGAAAGGCAATTAACGTACCCGAAAGCTTATGACACTTCTGATAGGATAATGGACCTCGACTTCAGCAAGAACCTCAAGGATAAGTACGATCAACTCAATGGGGAGGCGTCATCCCTTGGCGTAGTACTTGATTTTGTAGTTTCTACGTTGGACATGGATGAATAAGAAATGACAAAATATGTTACAGGGGAGAGGCCAAATTCACATGGAAAGAGCTAGATCGAGGCAAAGAGGATTCTTGCAGTCATTAGCGTGAACGACCATTATTGGGTTGTTGAGATACTACTCGAGAAAGGTAAGATCAATGTTTATAACTGCAACGAACCTCTCGTCGACGATCTTAATCTTTTTCTCCTCGTAGAGCCACTAATAGAGTTGTTGCCCATCTTGTTGAGGGAGAGTAAACTGATGAATCATTTTCCAAAGGTAGTTTTGATGAAGAAATAATGGGATTTTGAAGGTCGAAACAACGACATGAGCCTTCTAAAAAATGAGATCGGTAACGCGTGCGACTCGCACGCTCTTGGACACATTGAATGTTTGTTGACCGGCACAGAAATGACCGAGCCAACGACCTTTCTATGCAACAATATTGTGGCAAACCTGCAAGAGGTCTGGGCTTATGGGGTACTAACTGGACGCTTGGAGCCTGTGTATATTGAAGAGCCTGTGAAATGGCAATTTTTAGTTTCAAGTCACTCTTCATTTTATTATAGGTACATGTAGTGGCAATAATTTTTTTCTAATGAAAGTTTAGTTTTTTATAATGTAATAGATTTTCAATCTGTTGTAAAATATATTGAATCTGTTCTGGTAGATAGTTAATAGTTTATCTATTGCAATAGGTTGGCCATCTGTTGCATTATACCGATGTTATTTCTATGTAATGTAAGTCTAATCTGTTGCAACAGTGGGAAGACCTGTTTGATAATTTCCAACAGATGACCTAAATTTTACAACATATGCCTAAATCTTTTTGATATTTTCCAATAGTTACGCTTGAATATCCATGTGTTCGACAACACCAAACCAGCATCAAATACATACACCACCATAAAAATTTTAGCAATTAAGCTTGAATATCCATGTGCCCAACAACACCAAACCAGTAGCAATAACGGCAACAATGTAGTATCTTCTTGCTTGATTTTATTTCTCTTCAGAAGCCTTGACTTTGTTCAACAAACCCTAGATTACACGATTTTCTTGTGAAGGGTGTCATTCTTCATACCAATCAAAGTAATAACATCCACCCAATTTCTATAAAAACAAGAACATAATTATAAAATAATTACAAGTCAATAATTAATCAACTAATTAAATAAAAAGAATATTACCTTTGAAATCTTACAAGTAAAAAACCTATGACTTGGATTTTGGTTGAGTCCAAAAAGTCTTTAATAGAGCTTCATGACCGCACTTACAATATCAAAAATCTTTATCACAAAAAACAGTGGAAGATGAGCTCGACATTGTCAAACTCAGTTGGAAAAAATGAAAAAGAGATGAAGAAAAAAAAGGCCAAATGCAAATAATTTGAATAATTTGGATAGATAAAAGAAGATGATGATGAAGAAGAAGATTTGGGAATTTAGGGTTAAATTTTAGGAGGAAGATGAATATATAATACAATGAGGGGGGGGGGGGAGACCGTTGGGGGCCAAATGATGGCAAGTCAGCAAAAAATGTCAAACTAACACATTTGATGCCTATTTTATTTTACATGTTTAAAATGAACATGTCTACTTGATGCCTATTTTATTTTAGCTGTTTGAACTGAACACCGTCGATGAGTTTGCCTTTTTTATTTCAATTCACTTTAACTTTTTCACACGTAGTGGTAGTTTTTTATGTCCAACAAAAGTTGAATATTTATAATCCAACAGATTCTCCATCCTTTGTAAAAGTTATTCTATCTATTCTGACATATAGTTTATCTGTTGCAATAGGTTGGTCATCTGTTGCATTATCTCGATGTTTCTATCTAAGTCCATCTGTTACAACAGTGGGAAGACCTGTTTGATAAATTCCAACAAATTACCTACCTGTTGCAATATATGTCTAAATCTGTTCAATTTTTCTCAATAGATGTGTCATCTGTTGCAACAAATATATTATTTGTTGCAATATTTGAATCTGGTATTTCTTGTCAATTAATAAGTTCAAATCTAAGGAAAAAATAAAACTCATAGACAAAATAAAATAAATCGAAGCCATCAGAAATTAGCTGAAATAAGTCAATGAATAAATAAAATATAAAAAAATTATTATGGGTACAGATATCAACAAATACATCAACAACAATTTAAGTATGATGCCAAGAATTACTTTGACAGGCTCAATATATAAAGATCTACTCAATATGGACAAGTTGTTCTTCATCAGGTGCTATGGAATTTGACTTTGCTCATCGTGGATCTTTATTGTCGCTTACGTATGATTTTTGCACTTTCTGTTCTCCGTATTTCCATAAAAAGAGTAGCATATTATCAATGTTGTTCAGCAGTAGCTTCTACATCCACCTGGAAAGCCAGAATTGATCAATGCCAATCATGGAGATACAACAAAATGGAAAAAGATAACTCATATGTTCTAGCAAATCAAACAGGTCTTCAACCTGTTTTAAATTGTCCCAAATAATTACATTTTTATTGCAATAATGAATCAACTATTGGGACAAATTTCTACATGAGAAAGACTTGTATGATAATTTCCAACAGATGAACCATCCGTTACAACATATGAATCACCTGTTACAGCAGATAGGTCGTTTGTTAGTACAAATAAAAGTGGTATGAAGATTTGTTTGATTTGCTAAAATAGACGAGACATATGTCGCAACAGATACTTTATCTGGTGCAATAAGTTAGTCAACTGTTGTAACAGATGTATATATCTATTTGATAATTTTCAGCAGATGTGTCATTTGTTGAAACAGATATGTGTCTGTTTGTTTTGTTAGTTGGAAGACATATATATTCACCTTCTTCAGCTCGTGTTTCTCTTCTTTGGACATTGTACATTTCTCAGTGCAACACACAGATAGAGGAGTTACAATTTCACTTTTTTAGATGCTTGATAATGCCTTGTAAATCACTTTCCTTCTCCTCTTAGCCCTAATCTCTAATGGAGCAGATGAAAATAAAATCCACTTTGATAGAATGAGACCTCTCTTAGATGTCAATTTCTTTACAGAAGCAGTTAATGCCTTAATAACATTAATCACTACAGCATGTTTCGCCTTGCAGTCTTGACATTTGCATGAAGAACATTCGCTGGGAGAGGCAAAATCTATATAACCAGTATGATCATACTCATAATGGTTTACTTTAAATACTGTAAGAGGAGCATCATGAGCACCAACAGCAGCACCACTACAACTACCAACAGCTCCATCACCATTAAGACCATCAACAACAACAAGCCCACCCTCCAAAATTATTTTTCTTGTAATAGTTGTTGCTTCAAACAATTCCATTTTTATTCTTTCGATGACCTTAGGGTTCGATAAAGTTTGCACAGACCGTAAAGTAAGAAAAAATAGTATCTTCAACTCTCGATTGGTCGAAAGTAGCGACAGATGCACAATCTAACATAAATCATTACATATATTAGAATGATGATTAAATTATTCAAAAAAATCATTAATTAAAAGAAAAAATTAATTATAATTATACTTATTGCATCCTTCGGGGGGTGAATAGATTAAGAAATTTTGCATTTTTATCAGTTTTGGTCGACAACCATCTCAAGATTCTTGGACAGGAAACTCCTTCCTAGTAGTTCACTTGTTTTCTCAAATAAGGAATGACTTCAAAGGCCCAAGCCTATAAAATAACGCCAATAAATCAAAACTATTATTGAGTAAAAAAAATGAATGATATCATAATAAAAGAAAGAAACATTTACCATGAAAGCCCACGGGAAGCCATATAAGTTGACTGTCTTTGGCACTAACGGAGTCAACAACTATTTGAAAGTCATTTTGAAGCTTTCATAACCCGAAGGATAGCTGCTAAACACCTCAAGATCCTCGAAGAGGTTTATTAAATTGAGGATTATGTTGTTGTTAACGTCTCTTGCCCAAAGATATTATGTACAAACCAAACCAAGCACAATGACTGCTTGTGCTTCTTTGAAAGTTCTTTACCTTTCAACGCTTCTATTAAATTTTTATTTTTGAAGCTTGGACCAACAATGGACATCAGGTCATCAGGATCACACGACTTGCCTTTGCCTTTTTTGGGTGTGCAGGGTGCTTTTTTTGGGGTTAGAATAGGTATAACTTGAGAAGGAGGATAACATTTTAATCCAGTAACTATGGCAAACTCCTTCCAACCAAAACAAACAGGCATGCCACAGTAATTTATCTACACCTCATCCATCTTATCTTTATTTTCATACATAAACCTACGCTTGAGAAGTTCATATACCATTTTCATTTGAAAACGAGCATTATTGTCCTCCGACAAATCAAGATATTTCCCAAAGCAATTGTCCCTAAAATAAGCATCCAATTTGTATTCTCGAAGTATTTTTCTGAAGGCGTCGATAGATTTTTCCATGGCTGACTTAACCACGAAATCACCCGTTAAATCTGTAGCACCATCACACTACATTCTCACAGGATAACAATCAATACTGAAGGCTTTGACCAACTCTTCGGTGGAAGGGCTATTAGCATTTGCATCATCTTTTTTAAAATATTTCTCCTCCCCATTTTCATCATATTTTGCTCCCGATTGAGATAACGTTTGTAAAGCAATCTCATAGAGTGGTGGATGTAGCCTAGCTGCTTCACTTGTTCCTTTACTTGGACTTGATTCGATTTTTGTTCTTTTGGGAACCATATTATCTAAAACTAACAGGAACATAAAAAAATATATTATAGTTGATTAATTCATAGTTAAAAAAGATAACAGTAAATCAAATAAGCAAAACAGTAAAATAACAGTTGCAACAGATCACCGATATGTTGCACTAGGTAGTATATTTGTTACAGTATATAACCAACCTGTTGCAGTGGATGAGTAATCTTTTGTAATAATACAAAATATATCACTCATCTTTTAAGACAGATAAATGGTCTGTGCAACAGATCACACGTTGTTGTGATATATGAGTGATCCGTTGGAACAGTTAAATAACCTATTGCAATGAATGAGTAATCTATTGTGACAATACAAAAAAAATTACTCATCTATTGAGAAAAATGAATGGTCTATGCAGCAGATCACACATCTGTTGCAACATCATCTATTGCACATATGAGTGATCTGTTGGAATAGTTAAATAACCTGTAGCAATGACTGAGTAATTTGTTGTGATAATATAAAATATATCACTCATTTATTGAGAAAGATGAATGGTCTGTGCAATAGATCACACATCTATTGTGAACTCATCTGTTGCAACATATGAGTGATCTATTGGAATAGTTAAATAACCCGTAGCAACGGCTGAGTAATCTGTTGTGATAATACAAAATATATCATTCATCTATTGAGAAAGATGAATGGTTTGTGCAACAGATCACACATCTGTTGTAACATATGAATGATCTGTCATAACAGTTAACTAACCTGCAACAACGACTGAGTAATCTATTTTGATAATACAAAATATATAACTCATCTATTGAGAAAGATAAATGGTCTATGCAACAGGTCGCAAATCTGTTGCAACACATGAGTGATCTGTTAGAACAATTATCAACGGTCAATATTATTTAGATTTCTTCCAACATAGGGTCTTCTATCACAGCAGATGAATGATCAGTTGAAAAAATCAAGTCTTGGACATTTTCTGTTGGAAGAGTTGATAGGATTTTTTATCCAAAAGGAGGTTCATCTGTTGCATCAAATCATTAATTTGATGGTTCTTTCGTTGCATCAGATAGTTAATTAGTTGCATCAGATTTTTTATTCAATGCTTAATCTGTTGTAACATATGGTTAATCTGTTGCATCAGATGATTAATCTATTGCATCAGAATTATAATCTGATGGTTCCTCTGGTGCATCAGATGGTTTATCTGTTGCATCATATGACAAATCTGTTACATCAGATGGTTAATATATTGCACCAGATGGATAATCTGTTGGAGAAAATAAAAAATAGTAGCACAATTTTGTTCAACAAAAAAACAGCAATATCACCATTTTTACCAAGAACAAGAACGAAACAAATTTACCCAAATTGTTGTTTTATTTTTATAAACACAAAATAAAAATCACACTTCAAAAAAATGTAACAAACAACAAAAAAACATAATTCACTTCGAAAATAGAAGAGAAGATATATTAGAAATTAGGGTTTTATTCAGACCGCATTTCAAATTAATGCAACAAATATTAAAATTATTAGCCAATACTATAAGAGAAGTTGGCTCAAGTTTCTCGTTTTCTTCAAAACTAAAAAGACCATAAATTTTTACCTGTGAAAGAAGAAAAGAAACGATGAAGAATTCGAAGCTGTTGTGGTCGGAGAGTAAGGCTGTCAGTCGTTTGAAGGTTGAAGTCGAAAAAGAACTCGAAGTCCAACTATTTGTAGTCAGATGTTGAAGTCACCGAGGATTGAAATGAGAAATTTATAGAATAGTTAGTGGGGAGAGAGCTGAGAGAAGCTGTCGAGAGAGGGATGAGAGACAGGTTGATTTGAATTGAAGAGGGAGACTCGAAGCCCAACTATGAAGTCACCGAGGGTTGAAGGGAGAAATTTTACAGAACTGTCGGTTGGAAGAGAGTTGAGAGAAGCTGTCGAGAGAGAGCAGAGATTGGTTGATTTGGATTGAAGAGGGGTGTGGGTTGGGTTGATTTATATTTTTTAAAAGATTAAAAAAAAATTGAAAATATTAATCAAGTCCACAATTAACTTAATCAAGTTTACTAATGATGTTTGACCCTTTAAGTTGGTCAATGCCATCAATCCTTCATTCAAGACTTAAAAGACACCTTTCCTTCAATTTTCTCTAGTAACATGCTTGTTTTGACTAGTATTTTAAAAGATGGTTTTGAGGCTCACCTAACAGATCTTAGAAAAATTATGGATCGAATTCCTTAATTAACATTGTTGACCCTTATAATTTTATAATAAATAAATAATGCTTCATGATTTTTTGCATTTATATGAATAAGAAGATTGAGAACAACTCAAATAGCAAGTCATTGCATTGCATATTTATTACTTAAAAGCATTGTGAGGGTGAATATCATTTAATATTTTTTAAATAGATAATTAGCCAAATTTTACATCTTCACTTATCATTGGTCTTCATATTATTGTCATACGCCTCAATATTATCATAATTTATCATTTGTCATACGCCTCAATATTATCATAATTTATCATTTGTCATACGTCTCAAAATAATCGTTATTTAAAATGATAACTATCACAAAATATTAAACCTCGTTATAATCTAGGTAGTCATCCACTTCAAATCGAATATTAAGTAAATTGTTGTGTTTTATTATCTCAAAATTACCATAAGGTTACTATAAAGTTTGTTGTTTATTTTCTTTTAGGGATGTAAATAGCATAGTATGATGGTAATATATTTTACAAAAATGTCATTCTTTTATTATATGAAAATACAAATGTTAGAGTTGAATTACATATCATAGTAGTTATTATAGCATTTCTTTATTTATATTTGTAAAATTATATTAGAAGTTTTATTTTTATGAATTTGTTTAATCATGTTTTTAATTGTTTACAATTTTTGTTTTATAACACCATTTTACTATATTATAAATTAGACATTGAAAGATCCACGGGGATTTCGCCTCATCGCCTCGAGGCTTACGCCTCTCCTGATATTAACTAAAACGCCTTGCCTCACACCTCTGACTTTTAAAATACTGATTTTGTTAACTTTTTCAATCATAAGTTTTAATGAGAATCCATTTCCAATTGTTGATTATGCATAATTCATATATAAGTTTCAAAGATATCAGGAAAAACAAGACTCAAATCAAAATCAAAATTAAGAAAAATCATGACAAACTAAACTAAGAAAAAAAATTACAACACATAAGTATAGCTTAAAAAATTCTCCTGTTGCGGAGCAATTGGTACGTTTTAAGCCAATTTGACTTCTTCAAAATAGGGATATTCTAATAAGTTTGTTATTTGTAATACATGATTATAATTATTATAAACATCAAGAATATACTAAACTTTTAGAATAATTATCTCAAATCACAATAAATTGTGTCTCCTCAATCATAGATACTATCAAGGTTTCAAAATAAACAAAATTCTCAATTAGCAATTGTCTATCAAGAATATATATTTTAAAAATTCTAGAAATGTAAACTGAATAAAACAAACAAAAAGACATAAAATAGAAAAATATTGTTATAAAGCAAGAAAGAATAAAGAAGAAGAGTAGAGAGAATAGAGAAAGTGATTCTTATTTCTTCTCTTGAAGATTGTGAATACAATGAACAAAACCCCTCTATTTATAGAGGAAATTTACTCCTAGTCTGAGTAAAAGACAGATGCTTCAAATCCTAATAGATATCAAAGTAGATCTTGATAGATCTTGATAGACATTCACTATAATGTAAATACATTTATAGCACTCCCCCTTGAATGTCTAATTGGTAGATAATGTGCCTCGTTAAAACCTTACTAGAAAAAATCCAATAGTAAAAAAATCTAGTGAAGGAAAAAGAGTACACGTCTCTAATAATACGCATTTTGGATGCCTCGTTAAAAACCTTACAAGGAAAACCCAGTGGGACAAAACCTCGTAAGGGAAAAAGAGTACAGCGCGTATTAACTCCCCCTAATGAGAACATCCTTGACCTTTGCATCTCGATCTTGTGCAGCATCTTCTTGAAAGTTGCAATTGGAGAATATTTAGTGAATAAATCAGTCACATTGTCAGTTGAATGAATCTGTTGCACGTTAATATCATCATTCTTTTGTAGCTCATGTATGTAGAAAAGCTTTGGCAAAATTTTCTTCGTTCTATCTCCATTTATGAATCTTTCCTTAAGATGTGCTATGTATACTGAATTATCTCTGTATAAAATTATGGGTAGATTATCATATTTCACACCATATTTTTCTCGAATGAGATGTATCATGGACCTCAACCATACATATTCTCTGTTTGCTTCATGAATACTATTATCTCAGCATGATTCGATGAAGTGGCTACGATAGACTGCTTTGTATATCTCCAAGATATGGCAGTACCACCACATATGAACACATAGACGATTTGAGACCGTGCTTTATGCGGGTCAGATAAGTACCCAACATCAGTATGACCAATAAGATCGGGACTGCAATTTTTAGAATAAAACAAGCTCATGTGTTTTATCCCATTTTGATGTCTCATAGTAGGAGCAGAAATATACCTTGCTAACAAATTGACTGAAAATGCTATAGGCCTTGTAGTATTTGCAAGGTACATGAGTGTATCAATTGCACTAAGACATGGTACTTCATAACCAATCCAATTCGATATATTTTGAATTTCAGCAAATAATCTATTGCTTTGAAAACTCTCCAAGAGTTCCAATGATGTTCAAGCAATAAGCTTATAAAATATAAGGATTATAAATAAGTTTCCCAGAAACTTTTATATGCTTCAAGCAGTTTGAATCCTTAAAAGTTTTCACATAAGTTATATTCAACATTTCATGAGTGACATCTTCAAGTGTCTGGACTGCAAATCAAATAAGTTTTACACTTACCAAGATGCATCCTTTCATGTCACTTGATAAATGTTTCTACGTCAGCATGCTTAAATAAACGTAGAATTCAGATCCTCGTAATATTTTACAATATTGAGCCAATATCATATCAAAGATATCGTTAATGATATATCATTTTGTATCGGTTCATAATGCGATATAACATTTTGAGATCTTATCACTTCATTATTTTTAGGTACCTGAACCTTTTATAAGGTTTCATGAAGTGTTATGTCGTAGGCTCTTCAAGAGAACATTGCCTTCTTATTATGATTATTTGCCCCTTGTTTCATTTGAAACCAATTAGTCTACCGTGCTTCATGCATGCATAGACTTTGTCCTTCAAGGATACAAAATAGGAGCACTTGTAGCTTAAATATGAGATGCTTTCAGTATTTGACTTGAATTATCTTATGAATGAAGATCTTATGATAATTCCTAACATATTTCATAGATTCTTATAATCTCCCCCTTATGTTAGAAAAACTAACGTTCATCCTCATCTTCTTTGAAGAATCCATCTTTGTGCATCATGGTATATTTATTAATCGTATACCGCACATCAAAACTATTAGATGGAATAGTTGGTTCACAACCTTGAACCAATTGAGGGGGAAGAAATAATCATAATTTATTGGTCTAATGCATACAAGTGTTACTGTATGCAACATATCATATTTCAGATTAACACATGAAGCTTTGTTCTCATTAGCGATGGTTTAGCTATTTATGAAAGGTATTCAATGCTAAACCATCATCATCAAGATGAATTATCTTGATTACACAATCTGAAAGTTATGCTTTTAACTCAAATTTATTGAGCAAGCAACTTTATGAATGTCAAACGTAGGTTGACAATAAATATACATGTGATCATCTTATTGATGCATCTTTTCAACATATCACATGATAGGTGAACGGTCCTATATTCACCTTTTATACTTTTCAGATTTTAAGGGATCCAATCCCAAAATTAGTTTGTCCAACTAACGTATCATGAGAACAAACAACATTGAAGTTCATGAAGAATTTTCGAATTCTTCTATATATGTTTAATACTTAATATACACATCTTTAAGATGTCGCAATCGTTCATATCAATTTATGAACTTTTATTCTAGTAAACTCCAAGTTTACCATGACATGTACTTTTTCTTTAGTAAATTTCAGATTTACTACTTCAGAAGTAGATTTCAAAATTATTCAACCTCTTTCGGAAGCGAGTTGTGATACAATCACAATCAAGTGCCCGTTTGCATTAATAAGTTTCTCATTCCCCAGGAATGGAATATAGAAAATCGAGACATACATCTGATGTAGAGAATTTTTTTTCTCTAGCATATCTTATAATCATATAAGCGTGTGAAAATATCATCACTTTTGATGATCATTATCATATTATCCCTCCACGCATATATTCGTGCGTTCAATCACTTGTCTTCTTTCAGACATATTATGCACTACTACCACATACACCTCAAGAATGAAGTAAGTTGTCATATTTCAGACTTATCATATATTGCTATCACATTCACTTCATGGAATGGAGCATATTCAATGGGTCAAATTTCATGACTTTTCATCAAACACCCATTATTTTGCCTTATCCATCACAATATCATCAATATGGTGTATTGAGATTCAAAATCAATATTTGATCCATATAAAGGCGTCTTAGGTATGAATCGATGGGACTTGAACCCAACATATTATCATCCTTTTTGATAATATTGTTCTTGAGGAATAAATTTAAAATAAAATGGTTCCAAACCAATTATGTTTTACCAAATCCAATAATAATTATATTAGTAGTAGCAAAAGAAAGATAACATAAAGAATTACTAACCTTGAAATTCTTCAGATTTATAATCTCACCTTGTTTGGTAGAGTCTCGTGTTGATAATGTGTTATAAAGCAAGAAAGAATAAAGAAGAAGAGTAGAGAGAATAGAGAGAGTGATTCTTATTTCTTCTCTTGAGAGATGAGAGATCATAAGATTGTGAATACAATGAACAAAACCCCTCTATTTATAGGGAAAATTTACTCCTAGTCTGAGTTAAAGACAGATGCTTCAAATCCTAATAGATATCAAAGTAGATCTTGATAGATTTTGATAGACATTCACTATAATGTAAATACATTTATAACAAATATTAATTAGTTGGTACTTGATAATATAAAAGAATCTAAACGTATAATAGTTATTAACAACCTACAGAGTAATAAAATCCTAAACCTACACCAAGAACAAATCTAATACACGAAAACACTAAAAAGGTCTAAACCTAAACGAAAGTATATTATTAGGTAAAATAATACCGTGTGTAGTGTTTAGTAATTTAAGTAGCCGTTTGGCCATGAAAACTAAAAATTTTCGCAGTTGGAGTTGAAATTGGAGTTGGAGTTGTGTTTGGCCATGTCTTTTTTGAAAAAAAAAATTGACTTTTGAAAAAACTTTTTTAAATATGTTTTTATGTCCTAACTTTTACAAACTATCAAAATCACCCAACTAAAATTTACCTACTAATGGAAAAAAAACACAATTAGCCACTATTATAAAAATAATTACATATACATGGTCATATTTAATGAATTTCAATTATGACATATATAATATTTACATTAATAGCCGTTTTCTCATATTTAAATTTTTTAAATATGGATGTTATATTAACAGATCATTGCTTTCTGTTTTTTAGGTAACAAATATTATCTTTCAAACAAATTTATTTTTTTAGGAATTTATTTAATTTATTTCCTTCATTTTTCGTTCCTAAAAAATAGGAAATGATGAGTTATTATTAAATTTCAGGGTGCCGCTAATTTATTTCTTTAATTTTCTTATACATGAAAGATTTTACTGTGTGTGAATAAATTATTTCTATGTAAAACATGCTTTGCATATTTATGGTATATTATATCATATACCATAAATATATAAATATGCTTAGTATGTTTCTTTATACTTTGTATTTTATATATGTGTGTATATGGTATATACATGGTATAAACTTCATATATAACATACTTTGTATATTTATATTATAAATATGCTTAGTATGTTTCTTAATATTTTGTATATTTATATATGTGTATATATGGTATATACATGGTATAAACTTTATATATAACATACTTTGTATATTTCTATTATAAATATAATACTTTATATATTTATGGGTATAAATATAATACTTTATATATTTATGAGTATAAATATAAATTAGCAGTAAAATAATGTCTTAAATAAGGGATAAAAATAATGATGAGAGAGAAAAAGAGATATATATTAATTAGGATAGCATTAAGTTTGAAATTATAATTATCTTATCCTTTAAAATTTTTATATACGTAATATTGAAAAAGTAATGTTATAAGGAGAGTTTTATGTAAAAATTTAAAAGATTGGAGTTATATGTAGTAATAATAAAAGTTGAAAAATTGTGAAAACAACAAAAACCTATTTTCCCTTTTCAGAAAAAAAATTCGAAATTATTTTTCGAATTTTCATGACCAAACACCACAATTTCCAACTCCGGAAAAAAATTCCGGAAAAAAGAGAAAAATTTCCATGGCCAAACGGGCCCTAAGTATGAAAATATTTGACACAAGGTAGAATATTTTTGGTTTTGATTACAATATTATTTTTATCAAAAATAATTAAATAATAATTTTAGAAAAAAAGGTAAAAAGATGATTTTATTTATTGCAGAGACTTTTATTGAAGGAAAAAAAGTTCAAACATTTCTTAGGTCATTCACGCTTTTAATATACTACTAGTTTATGATTCGTGCTTTGCACGTGTGTATAACATCAAAAAGAATAAATTATTGTGTATTATATGATTAAGTATGAAATTTAAAAAATTTCAATCTCGAAGATATAAAATAAATGAAGAGAAACTCATAGATGAACCCCTATTACAAATATGAGTTTATTACATGGATAATTGTAAGTAACTTGTCAATGTTTTCAATTTTTATAAATTAATAAAAATAAAATCTACAATTATCTTCAAGTCACATATCATTTCATGAAAGGAAACTTACCAGTCATATAACGCATCCATATAGGAATGACATCCTACCCATCATCATCGGTCAATAAAGCGGAAAAAGGCATCGTTTCCACCCCAAACTATAGTCGAAAAGTTGAATCCACACCTAAACTATATAAGTGACCTATTACACACCTTAACTATAAAAAGTGATACTTTTTACACCCTATCAGACATTACACCACTTGCATGTGGTGTGGTATTTTACACGCGCTGCCATGTCAGCACCACATCAGCATAATCTGAAAAAATAAGGAAAAAGGTATCGTTTCCACCCCAAACTATAGTTGAAAAGTCAAATCCACACCTAAACTATATAAGTGACCTATTACACACCTTAACTATAAAAAAGTGATACTTTTTACACCCTGTCAGGCATTACACCACTTGTGTAGTGTTTTACACGCGCTGCCACATCAGCATAATCCAAAAAAATAATAAATTTATTATTTTCATAATTTTTTCTTTTTTCTTTTTAATTTAATTTTTTTCCTTCTTCTTCAATGTCTAAAACCTCCATTGTTGTCAATGTCCAAAGCCTCCATTACCTCCATTAAACCATATTCACCACCATAAACTTTATCCCACCAACAAAATTACCATAACAATTAATTTCTTCTAACATTGTTCTTCATCCGTAACCCATCATCTTTTCTTAAAAAAAAATAAAAAATTCTCAGCTATAATGGCCATTATTGTTTCAAAAAATGGTCACTCTACTGTTGGCCTCTGTATTTTAAATGGTAATGACCAACACATTTCCGTACTTTTTCTATTTGTTTTTTAGCTATAATTTTTTTTAAAAAAAAACTAATATGGTAGCAAGCTACATTTTTGGATGGATTAATAATTAACAGACAAAGAGGAGAAAGTTGACGATGAATCCTACTTTTTCGATGAGAATTCACCGAAAAACATCCTTGCTACAACATTTTATATTTTTTTTTATAAAATTTGGTTTTTCCCATTTAAACATCAAATATAATTTTATTTTGTTCATTGTAAAATTGACATTGATTCGACGAAGATGGAGGATGAATTGTGTTATTTGGGGATGGGGTTGGAATTTGGAGGTGGGGTGATGAAGAAACTGTGTAGGTTGGGGTGGGGGTGATGAAGAAGAAGATGGTTTGGGGTTGGGGTCGGAGTTTTGGGGTGGGGGTGATGAAGAAGATGATGGTTTGGGGGTGGGGGGTGATGAAGAAGATGATTGTTTGGGGGTGGGGGTGGGGAGATGGATGCTGGGGGTTGGGGAAGGAGTATTTTTATTTTTTTATTTTTTGCATTAATTTTTAATTTAAATGCGTCAATTTTTATTTAAATAATTATGTATTTTTCGCATCAGATCTAGGGAGTAAAAAATATCACTTTTTTATAGTTAAGATGTGTAATAGGTCACTTATATAGTTTAGGTGTGAATTCGACTTTTTCACTATTTTTGGGGTGGAAACGATGTCTTTTCCCTTGATGTTTTTAGCCGTTTACTTTTGTTATTTAATTGGCTGGACGCGCCTAAAATAAGTGTAACATACGCGCCTTAGAATGAGGGTCGTGGGGAGGTAATAATATCACTTTTATATAGTTAAGGTGTGTAATAGGTCACTTATATAGTTTAGGTGTGGCTTCGACTTTTCTTGTATTATATGGGGTGGAAATGATGTCTTTTCCCTCAATAAAGCTGATCTTCAGTCCAGTAAAAATACTCAACTCCATATTTTTTAAAAAGTAAGATAACAAAGGGTTTGAAAAATCATACGATGTCTTTAAAACAGTAGCCAATATCTAAGAACTACAATAGCAAAATAGAGAGCACAAAAGCAAAGTTGGCGATAAAGCCGTGTTTGAGAAAGCATGTTAATATGTAGGCATTTGGCCATGGAATTTTTTTCATTTTTTCTAGGAAAATTATTTCATTTTAGTGAAAAATTGAAGATAGTAGTGTTTGGCCATAAGAATTATTTCACATTAGTGAAAATTACTTGTGGAATATTTTCACTCTTTTTTTCTCACAAAATTTTAAAAATAACTCCAATTTGTATTCATACCCAAACATAATACCAACTCCAACTTCAATTCCAACTCCAACTCCAATGCTGGAAAATTATTATTTTCATGGACAAACGGGAACTACATATTCAAATATTAAAATGGAGCTATGATAATATAATTTGAATCGATCGATGTGCATTCGTAACTTTTATTATACATATAATTCACAATATGGAAAAAATTCAAGAAAAAATTGTGACTAATTCAAATAGAAAAATAAATAAAAAAGTTTAAAAATTGAATGGAGCTCAAAGTGCTCTTTTCTTTATAACCAATATATATATATCCTATAATCTTAAAAATTGAATATCTCTGAAAGGAGGAAAACACGTGACAAACTGACATAAAAAATTACTATAGAAATACCCGTGAATTTTTTTAAGTGGATCTCATATAAGACGTCAAGTTAATTTTAAACATCAAGAGTTAATTTGTCATTTTTATATATATTTTACCTTTTTATTAAATATTAATAATTTTTTAATACTTAAATGACTTATAATAATTAATTAGGGGCTGATATTTAGTAAAACTATGGTTGAAGCAGCTGAAGTAGACATGTCATAAATGTCTATTTTACTTTTTTAATTAAATATTATTAATTTTTCAATACATAAATGACTTATAAAAATTACTTAGGGGTGATATAGTAAAATCATGATTGAAGCAGCTGAAACAGACATGTCATAAATGTTTTTTTACATTCTTAATTAAATATTACTAATTTTTTAATACATAAATGACTTATAATAATAAATTAGGGGTAATATACCAAAATCACATATTGAATATTATTAAATTTTTAATATATAAATGATTTATAATAATTAATTAGAGGTGATATAGTAAAATTATGATTGAAACAAACATGTCATAAATGTTTATTTTATTTTTTAATTAAATATTATTAATTTTTTTAATATATAAATAATTTATAATAATAATTAATCAAGGGTGATATAGGAATTTTGGTGAATTCTTAAAAATAAAAGAAACACTAATTATTAGTTTTATTTAATTAAAATCATAATTCAGTAGGTTTTAGATAGATCGAGAAAATATTGAATTAATCAGATAAGTTATATGAGTAAAATACATTTTATATATTAATTTTTTTAAATATAAAATATTAAAACTTTTGATTTGAGTTTGAGGTGCTTAAACTAACTACAATCCAATAAGTAATTAATGCTCAAAGTTTTAATTAAAAAAAAATTCATCAACTCGTAGGAATAGTATGCTGAATCCAATACGGATAATATGATTTGCATATATAAAAAAACACTAATTATTAGGTTTATTTAGTTAAAATCATAACGCGGAAGGTTTTAGACAAATCGAGAAATATCGAATTAATCAAATAAGTTATATGAGTAAAATACATTTTATATATTAAGTTTTTTAAAAATAAATTATTAAAACTTTTTCTTTGAGTTTGAGGTGATTAAAATAACTACAATCCGACAAGTAGTTAATGCTCAAAGTCTTAATTAAAAAACCCATTAACTCGTAGGAATTGTATGCTTAATCCAATACGGATAAAATGAGTGCATATATAAAAATAACTAATTATTACTATTATTTAGTAATGAATTATGTTTAACCTTGTATAAGTAAAATCTTGTTAGGTATTTTTCTTTAGTTTCTTTTTGTTGGTATATATTGACTTGGCACAAATCTTAAAAAAATATTTATTAAAAATTTACTTTACTAAATTCTCTTTATTAATTATACATTAAAAATTTAAATTAGGCAAACTTGTATTTCATGTAGCAAATAAGGAAGAAAGCAAATTATATGTTTGATATGAAATGTAAACAAAGAATAAAATGTATTTTATATTATATAACCTAAATAAAAGTAGCATGTAGGTACTCAATCCTAAATACAATGAGAAATATAGAATAATTATATATTTTCAAGAAAAAAATAAACAAAATGAAAAATAGATGACAGATAGAGGGCCCACATGTGGAAATGAATGCAAGGCTAAAGAGCCACATATGATGGCATTTATGGTAAATTTCTTACATGACATTGTCTGTAATTAATAAGAAAAAGTGGACTTTGTTTTAGAACTTTTGATAGGTCCACAAAAAGAAGCACAAAAGATTTTCAAACCGAGCTTATAATTTTCTTTAAAGGCCTTAATACTCTTACTTTTGAATTTAATGTCAAATAACTGACAAGTTGAAACCACTCTTTCTATATATAGACTAGACGTCGCACGAGCCCAATATATATTATTTTTTAATCTCAATTTATGTGACACAAATGTAATTTTAATAATTATTGTGATTTACATGAATTTTTTCGTATTTTTTTTGAAATATATAATAAATTCTAAAAATATAAGACAAATAAATTAAAGTGGATGAAAAAAATGAAGGCGAGGGAAATGATCAATGAAATTGTTCCAAAGTAGACAAATTGACCTTCAAATTTTTTAAGTTATTAATTATTGTAATGTATAGTATTTTTTATGTATTTTTTGGAAATATATAACATATTAATTTATTTTTTTTAGATATTTTTAGTTTTTAACTTTTGTAATTTATAATACTTTTTACGTAATTTTCAAATAATATGTATTACTCTCCTTGTCCAAAATTTCTTGGCATTAATAGTCAATTATACTTTTTAAATAATTTAATTTTTTAATTATTATGATTTATAATATTTTTTCTTCTATTCCAATTTAAGTGGCACAGTGCTTAGATGACCATAATAATTAATTAAGGTGATATAGTAAAATCACGATTGAAGCAACAAAGCAGAGATGCTTTAAATGACTTATAATAACTAATTAGAAGTGATATAGCAAAATTACTATTAAAAAATACTTGCGGGAAAAATTAGGTGGACCTCATACAAGACGTCAAGTTAATTTAGCATTAAATATTATTAATTTTTTAATACTTAGATAATTTTATAATAATTTTTTAATATTAGTTTTTTAATACTTAGATGACTTATAGTAAAATTACGGTTGAAGCAGCTGGAGTAGACATGTTATAAATGTCTATTTTACTTTTCTTGTTAAATATTATTAACTTTTAATACATAAATGACATATACTAATTAATTAGGGGTGATATAGTAAAATTACGGAGCAAGCAGCTGAATGGTCCGCAAGTTTATAATACTTTTTCTTATATTCCAATTTAAGTGACACAATGCTTAGATGGTCATAATAATTAATTAGGGCTATATAATAAAATCACAATTGAAACAACAAAGCAGGGATGTTTTAAATGACTTATAATAACTAATTAGAAGTGATATAACAAAATTACTACAAAAATACGTGCGGAAGAAAATTAAGTGGACCTCATATAAGACGTCAAGTTAATTTAGCATTAAATATTATTAATTTTTTAATGCTTAAATGATTTTATAAATTTTTTTAATATTAACTCTTTAATACTTAGATAACTTATAATAATTAATTATGAGCGATACAATAAAATTACGATTGAAGCAGTTGAAGCAGACATGCCATAAATGACTATTTTAATTTTTTTATTAAATATTATTAATTTTTTAATACGTAAATGACATATAATAATTATTTAGGAATGATATAATAAAATCACGGAGAAAGCAGCTTCCGGTCGGCAAGCAGGACGACGGGAAGCTGCTGGCAACTGCTTCAACCGTCTCTTATTATACTAGATATCGAAGGGCCGTGCCAGCACGGACCCAATGTATGTTATTTTTTAGTCTCAATCTATATGATACAAATAAAATTATTGTAATTTATAATAGTTTTTTGACATTGTAATTTACTATTTTAAGTTGTTAGCCATTATAATTTATTATACTCTCCTTGTCCAAAGTTTTGTAGCATTGATAGTCTATTATATTTTTAGAATAATTTAAGCTTTTAATTACTGAAATTTATAATACTTTTTCTTGTATTTCAATTTAAGTGACACTGATATAATTTCGAGAGTCAATCAAATATCACGATTGAAGTCCCGAAGTAGACATGTCTTAAATGACTCATAATAACTTGTTAGAAGTGATACAATAAAATTACTATAAAAAATAGTTGTGAAAAAAATTTAAGCGGGCCTCATATATGATGTCAAGTTAATTTAAAACATCAATAACTAATTTATCTTCTTTTTGTTTATTTTATTTTTTTATTAAATATTTTTTGAATATTTAGATGACTCGTAATAATTAATTAGGGATAAAATAGTAAAATTACGGTTGAAACAACTGAAGCAAACATGTCATAAATGTCTATTTTACTTTTTTTTAATCAAATATTATTAATTTTTTAATACGTAAATGACATATAATAATCAATTAGGAAATAACTTATTAGAAGTGGTATAACAAAATTAATATAAAAATTAGTTGTGAAAAAAATTTAAACAGACCTTATATAAGATGTCAAATTAATTTAAAACTTCAATAGTTTGTTTATCATTTTTTTCTGTTTATTTTATCTTTTTTAATAAATGCTATTTTAATCTATTCATTAAATCAAATTTAGTTTATTAGTATTAGTACATCATTGAATATACAATTCAAAAAATTATTTCACATCAGATTCTTTCTGTTTTTTTTTTCAAACAAAAAGTTAAAATACGAAAAAAAATCAGAATGAAAAGTGTCCATTGTCTAATGGATAGGATAGAGGTATTCTAAACCTTTGGTATAGGTTCAAATACTATTAGACACAATTTATTTCCATATATATATATTTTTTAGATTTCGATAGCAAGAAAGACTGTTTCAATTAAGAAGAAAGTGGAGACTAAGAAGGAGGTGTATGCTAAGTTGGGTAAGAGTAAGGATGAAGATGAGAAGTGGGCTAATAGGGAGGAATACAAGATAGCTAGGAAAGAGGCTAAGTTGGCAGTTACGGCGGCTAAGACGGCAGCGTTCGAGAGATTGTATGCGGGGTTAGAAGAGAAAGAAGAGGAAAAGAGGTTGTTTAGGCTTGCAAAGGCTAGGGAGAGGAAGGGTCATGACCTTGACCAGGTGAAGTGTATTAAGGGGGAGGATGGTAGAGTGTTGGTGGAGGATGATCACATTAAGAAGAGATGACAGTCGTACTTTGATAGGTTATTGAATGACGAAGGGGATAAATATATTGTGTTAGGGGAGCTGGAGCACTCAGAGGAATGTCGTGATTTCAGTTATTGTAGACGTTTTAAAGTAGAAGAAGTTAAAGAAGTTGTTCGTAGGATGCGTAGGGATAGGGCGACGGGGCCTGATGAGATTCCTGTGAACTTTTGGAAGTTTTCTGACGAAGCGGGCTTAAGGTGGTTAACTGAATTGTTTAACGACATTTTCACGTCGGCAAAAATGCTTGAGGCTTGGAGATGGATTACAATGATCCCTAATTATAAGAACAAGGGTGACATTCATAGTTGCAATAACTATAGGGGTATTAAGTTATTGAGCCATACTATGAAGATTTGGGAGAGAGTGGTCGAGTTGAGATTGAGAAGGATAATATCTATCTCGGAGAACCAGTTTGGATTTATGCCCGGGTGATCGACGATGGAAGCAATTCACCTGGTGCGGAGACTGGTGGAGCAGTATAGGGAAAGGAAGAAGGATCTGCACATGGTGTTTATCGACTTAGAGAAGGCGTACGACAAAGTCCCTAGAGAGGTTCTTTGGAGATGCATGGAGGTGAGCAAGGTCCCCATGGCGTATATCAGAGTAATCAAAGACATGTATGATGGAGCCAAGACTCAGGTGAGGACGGCGGGAGGAGACTCAGAGCATTCCCTATCGAGATAGGGTTGCACCAGGGATCTATTTTTAGCCCGTTCTTGTTTGTTTTGGTGATGGATGTGTTTACGCGGCGTATTCAAGGAGAGGTGCCTTGGTGTATGCATTTTTAAGATGATGTAGTTTTGATTGACGAGACGCGGGGGGTGTGAATGATAAATTAGAGGTGTGGAGATAGACCCTTGAGTCTAAAGGGTTCAGGTTGAGCAGGAGCAAGACAGAATATTTGGAATGCGAGTTTAATGACTTAAGGCAGGAAGACGAAGTGGTAGTAAAGTTGGATTCCCAGGCGGTGTGTAAGAGGGATAGTTTCAAGTATCTTGGGTCCATGATTTAGGGAAATGGTAAGATTAACGAGGATGTCTCCCACCGGATTGGGGCGGGATGGATGAAGCGGAAGATCACCTCGGGGGTGTTGTGTGATAGGAAGGTACCGCCTAAGCTTAAAGAAAAATTCTACAGGGTGGCAGTCCGTCCGGCCATGTTGTATGGAGCGGAATGTTAGCCAGTCAAGAACTCTCACATTCAAAAATTGAAGGTGGCGGAAATGCGGATGTTGCGTTGGATGTGTGGGCTTACTAGGGCCCTTGGTTACGTCTCCCATTTGATCCCGATAACTTCTTAGGGTGTGAAGGATGGATAGTTGTTGGTCAGTCCACTTGTTTGAGTGATATTGATATATGTGTTAGGTGGACTTTACTTTCAATTAGGACACCCCCCCCTTGATGGTGATTTTTTTCGCCAACTCCTTTGTAATTTTTTTCTAAGTCCCTCGTGATTATAACAAAGGACGTGTGGTTATATATCAAGTGTGTACCTCCTTGTCATGTTGATGTTGTTTATTGTACTAACTCTAACCCTTATGTCATGAGGATGTGGTGCTTGTTTGTCTTCTCTTTGTTCTTGCAAGGCTTGGATTCGAGGTCGAATCCTTTTCAAGAAGGGAAGGATGATACAAGTCAAATGGCTACCTTAATTTTTGAAGACATGATTGGAGGTCATCATTTAAAGGATCAAGACTTGGTCACCCCGAGGGCACAAGAATATGCAAGGAAGACCCGTTTTGAGCACAAGCAAGGCCGTGTATGGAAGATTTCTTGGAGCATTGAAGACTTGAGGACTCACAGTTTTGGACAACACTTAATGGGTCATGATTTCGTCATCTTTATTAAGGGTATTTTGGTTACTTCATTGGGTCCAAATGCACTCCATGGCCACCCCACCCTTTAAGGGCATTATTATAAGTTTGCCTTATCTTGTAATAGAATATAAATAGAACATTTTAGGTTTTTTTCTCATTAGTGGCTCATTGATGTAAGACTTGAAACATGAAACACCTTTAGTTGTAGGTCTTGGAATAGCCACCACACCGAAATAAGGGCAACAAGTGTGGATATCACTTGTGTTGCAATGTTGGCTTAAGACGTTGGTGTTTAGAGGAGGTAAAGTTCCTCTTGTGTCAACGTAGGAGTTAGGTTAACCGTTGTGTGTAGTTTTAAGGATCCAAGATTACCACATTCTTAGATTCTTAAGATTATACCAACTAAGGTCTAACTATCTATCTATTTTGTTTATGTTGTAATCGTTTGTTTGTGTTCTTGTAATTCAAATCCATGACTAGTTGTTCTTGTTCCATTGTTGTTGTTCTTCATCTTGTTGTTGTTAACATAGTTTGTTGTTAGCTGTTTTTAGGTGATAAACACATCAATACATTATGTTCTTGTTGTTGTTTGTTGAATCCGAGCGTGGTCTTCAAAAGGGTCCTCGGATCTTTGATCTTGTGGATTGAGTTTGAAGTGTGTTTCGTGTTGTCCTTGTAATTCTTGTATCAATTACTCAAATTACCCCGCGTCTGCAATGTTAGGATTTGTTCTGAAATTCTTACTTAGCTTGGATTTTATCATAATCGTGTTTCACTTCAAAAAGATTTTTTAGTGGAAAAGGTTTTTATACAGAAAAAAACTCTTCTTCCATGACCCAAAAACCAAGGTCATGATGACACCTATCTCGACCCAATGTTGGTAGGTAAGTTGAGAATACACAATAAATATGAAATAGAAAATAAAAAAGAAATAAAGAAAATATGAGACTTCTAGAATAAAGCCAGGCATAATATTCATAAATCTGAAGTATTTGAATGAAATATAACAAATTCCCAAAATCAGGTGTCATAAGTATAAAGAGAATCAAAGACAGTACTGAAATTTGATAATATATCTTTGTCTCCGAATATAAATAAAGGAATAAAAGATAGATGGAGGTTGGAACAAGGCTCCAAATGGGGAGCTCATCATTACTCCAAATCAGCTTTCAACAATACAAATTAGCTACCACGGATGACACACATATTGGGTTCTATACCTAAAGGGAACGAAAGTAGAAGTGAGTATTAAAACACCCCAAACTTGGACCGTTAAGAAAATTTCCTAAGTTGAGTACTCTGAACAAGGTACGACTTGAAGGTACAAATCGTATGCTAGGGTACGACTATGACCCTCTCTCTCGTATGTTAGGTAGTGTGTTTGGGGTTGGTTTCTGTCTAAGATACGACTAAGCATCATACTAGTCGTATGGTAGGATACGAGGTGTATGATTCCAAATTATATATACTTCTTGATTAGCCTAGTTGAATTTGTCCAAGGTACAGGTTAGGGGTACTTCTCATACCTTAGGGTGCGAGTTTGCATGTGTTATCGTATGATGATCAGTTTTCAGGTCCATGGTGAGGTCTAGGGTACGAGTTAGGGTACCACTTGCACCCTAGGATATGACTAAGGGAGGTAGTCGTACCCTCCTGTGTGCATACGACTTAAAGGTTTTGGCGTGCATTTTTCACCCTAAAACCCGTAAGTCCCCACGTTATATAACATGTCGTGTCCTCTCATAACACTGATTAAAAGATTAAAACACTCCAAATACTCTCTCTAAACACTCTCTTGAAGATTGAGACCAGGGTTTCTACAAGTGTTCTTCAAAGGGCTCCAGAGTCAAGTTTCCTTCCATTAATCTTCCTGTATAAGGTATGTACTCCTCTCTCATTGTTAGTTCCAACTAAAGACATTTTTTAATCTGTTTTAAATATTAATTATGAGTCATAAATGGTGGTTTTGAAACCAATGTTGAGGGTTTTAGATGAATATTGTTGAGCATTGTTTACTCTTGGTTTAAATTATGTTTTCACATGTTTTTGGTTGTGGTTTGTATATTTGGGTACTTGTTGATTGTGGTTTAATAAATAGGTCATGGGTAACCCTAAAATTGATGGTTTATGCTTTGATTTTGTTCTTGGTAAAGGTATACCCTCAACATGTTTGATAAAATGCCTATGAGAATATTTTACTCCATTGTTGAACTTTCATTGAAGCTATTGCATGGTATGGTTTGGTAATGGAACCCTAAATTGGTAATGGTTTGGTTGGTTTGGAATGGTTAAATGGTAAGACCTTGGTGGCTATGAAATTGGTTTGAATAATGAAATGATTGTGGGGTACACAGGAATCCCCCAAGTAAGCCTAATAATGATGTACTTGCTGGGTACATGGGAATCCCCCAAATAAACTTAATAATGTAACCTATGGGGTACATGGGAATCCCCTAAGGTTGGCTAAGAACATTGCTTGCAAGCTATAGTCGGTATGACGATACCACTAATGATAGCCTTGGTTAATAATAAATAGAATTGGTGGTTTGGTTGTGTGGTAATGGTTTTAATTGGGCAATAATAGCGGGGTGTGATCGCTAACCGTAAAGGTGTGAGTCTAAATGACGGACACTGGAACTCATGTTTACCGACATGAGGATTAGTTATGGCGACCATATACTTGAGGGGTATACAGGAATCCCCTAACACTTGTATATATGTATCATGGAGAGCGAAGGGTACACGAGAATTCCCTACTCCTGTGGTATCTTCGGTTCATGAGGCTACACACATTGGGGCCCATCCAAGGGGTAACGCTGGACCTATATAGGCTGTGGGTGGATTATGATGGTTAAGATACACATACTCAGGTTAACGATTTTAACGGCATGCTAAACCCGATTCTCTTTCCCAACATAGATTATATCTCTATATATATGTATGGTAGTAAATGCATGTGGTGGTTTACTTGGTTTTTAAGATTGACATTATTTTATCATTATCTTGTGTACTTGCTAGCGTTCACGCGCTAACCCGTCTTTGGGTGATTGTATCCCCATGTAATGTAGGAACCAACCATACTAGTCCTCCTGTTTATTGATCAAATTCGGGGAAGTCGGTGTTGGATTGAAGTGGTGAACTTTCATAGTTCAGAAGGCATCATTTCATGTGATGGTTTACTGCACAAACTCTTTGTCTTTTCATAGAATTTGATTTTTAGCTATGTTCGGGGGTATGTCCCGACTAAATACTCTTTGGTTTGGTTTAGAGGCTTTGTATGGACAACTGCGGACTTGGGTATGGAATGATTGTGATATATTTATATATATACATTGGATTATCATTTTTGGTTTGGTTGGTTTGATTAGGTATCCGGGGTGGTCTCCGATCCCGATTGGACTTGAGATACCCATTACGATAAGGCCTTGGTTCGGTTCGTGTCAAGTATGATCCACTTATACTCGGTAGCTATCATAGGCCGACTGAGCAATGTAGACTTCCACCTGCATACAAAAAAATTTCAACTGTGGATCAAACCGTATCTCTCAACAGGCTACAAGTATAATATCAGTATAAGGCTACACACGAGTATATATGATAAAGAAGGACAAATTCACGATAACAAACACATTAAAAGAAATGCAAGTGAGGCAATGCAATTTAATAACCATGATGTAATGTCTTAATATCTCATCATATACACCTTCTGAGCGAAAGCTTCTAGGATAGAATACCATGGGGGTTCTCAACCCTTATACATTCACAATCTCATATCTTAATCAACCTTGTTGGTATATTCTTCAAACAAGCGTTTCATAAAGTGTCTCATTCTTTTTTCAAATCAATATCTCTCAGTGGTTATAATTTCATGTATATAGATAATTGAAATAAGGATGCATTCTCATTACAGAAATAATGTTATATTATGAATCTATTCAATGATGGTCTTAAATGAGCTTAAAGCTCTTCAATACTTCAGTAAATCACGATAAAAATTGTCTTATGACACCATAGTAATGAATAATCATGTAAGACACCAAATATACATTCTCAAGTCCCCAATCGGGCATCATACTAATAAATAAAGCCAAATAATGCTCAAATAAAACCGATACCATAATCACATAAGCCCTCACACAGGCATAACAAAAATAATAAACTATCATGTCAACAATAATACTTATAGCCCTCCCACAGAGGTAACACGATAAAATAGCTAACTAAAAATATAAACCTCACATCGAAATCCCAACCCATAGTATACTTTACATGAATGGTTAACTACCTAGTCCAGTCTAAAAAAAGTTAAGCCATAATCTATCTCAAAAAGCTGAAACACGAGCCTGGATCCGTTAACACAGAGTCTTTTCTCTACGAGTGGCTTCGAAATGTACCAAATATATCAGAATATAATCTACACATCTAAAAGAGTCTAATGATACCCATATTAGCTACTTTCATTTCGGATCCAAAGATAGTTTGAAAATCAACCTTGAAGGAAAATGAAAAAACTGAAATTTTATTTAAAGATCATGTTTTCCACACTCTAAGTATTTTAAATATGAAAATCCATTGAAAAATATAATGAAATTGGACTTGAAATCAAAGAAAAAATAATTTTATACTCTACGCAGTAAAACCTCCAAATTCTAAGTTTGAAATCATAGTTTTAAAGTTGTTATGAAGATACAACCAATGAAAAATGATGAAAATATGATTTCAGAGTTTACCCATGCTAGATTGATGAAATTTCTCTTGAAGTCTCCAAGTATAGAGCTCTCAAAATTCGAAAATGAAAGAATGAGATAAAAGAGAAGAAAAATATATTTCAATCTAGTAACTTCACCTAGGCATTAAAATGGTCTCCTAAGCGATTTCTCCTGAACGACCAAACTTTCGCTAAGGGGGTAGTCACTTTCCACAGATGATCGCTGAGGTGGCTCATTAATCATCAATGAGGGCTCGCTAAAGTGACGAACTCATCGCTTAGGCAATGGTGCCTAGACTAGATCAATTGTCATTAATGTGGTCTAAGGTCCGCCTAGGTGCTATCGCTAAGGCGAACAAAAGGTAGCTTAGGCGGTTGCACCAAAAACTAGATAAAACTAAAAGTTAAGGGACTAAAATGACTCTGAATAGATCCTCAAAATTTGATATAGAGCCTGTAAAAATAATCCAGTAATGCTGACACGACCCGAACCATGGTCTGGCCGTATCGGGTATCTTAAGTCCACGTGAATCGGAGATAACACTCTGCACCTAACCAACACAAACAAAACACACCCCAAATTCGAATGAATTCCGAACATACAACAAGATAGCGTGAAATAGCTTAAGAAAAGTTTAATGCATAACTATAACCGAGAATCGACGACCGGCCAAACGACAGACTGATGCCGCTCAATAACCATAATAGTCCAAACAAAGCCTTCTAAATAGTGAACTAAAACTGAATATCAATAAAGTATGGGACATGCCCCCGACTATAGCCAAAAATGGTATCCAATAGTTTTCGCGCCTTATTTTTCTCGTAGAAGGTGGGATTCGACTTGACAAACTCTTGGGATGCGTTTAAAAGGGTGTGAGAGTCGCCACCTAACATATTAAGGTGCGTTAGGGCACCGGTCTAGGATACTACGAACCTATTTTTTGTTATTTAGTCTTAGTTCACCAGAGTTCGGGTAAGGGTTCAAATTATCTCGAAAGGAAGGTGTTAGTCACCTTTCGAGGTCCACAAAGGTGGTTCCTGGATGAATTCATACTTTACGTGGGGATTCTATGTGATCAAATAAAAGTTTTTTATTTTATTATTAATTTAATATTTGTTAAGTGAGAGAGTAGTATAAACAAGCACATATTATTTTATCGTTCCTAATTATTTATTGTCTAAGTGATAAAAATCAATAAAACATGTAAATAAGACAAGCTAGGAGAAAGAAGGCAAGACAATTCATGATAAAGGGGACTGCTCATGTAATAAACTACCTACCCTAAATAAATATGTAAAGTGAATAAAAAGACTAAAAAGAAATCGTCCAAGTCAAACAAAGAGATATTTTAGTTTTGTTCAGATCAGAAACCCAACTTGTTAATCATCATTCGACCCAAGGGCTGAACTCTTAGAGAAGTAATAATGTCATTAACCTCACCGTTAATATCTGTTGGGATCATCATTTTCGAATGACTACCCGTCCCACCCCACCTAGGATGGATGTCAAGTCTAAGGGCGTTCTATGATAAAGATAAAACTAACGTTATTTAGTAGTACTTAACGTCCTATCTATCGTCCAAGAGGTATTGGACTTTGCTATTTCGGATTTGTTTTATAGACTAAAAGAAAGCTATGCTGCCTAGGAATCAAAGCGCGAACATATTGAACAACAAGTAGCACGTAATAATCCCAAGTTAGCCTCTTGATTCATTAACGTTTATTAATGTGATAGCATGCGAAGATAAGTAATTATATATTATGTCATTAACCTATAGGCATATCAAGTGGTGATAAAGGACAACTGTGATTCGTGTATGCAACAATGTAATGTGCGTTCATGAGGGATGTCAAAAGTGTGGTAAATGTGTCAAGAAATGTGCTTGTGAATTAAGTGTTATAAACTATAATGAGAATACAAAAAACTAGTAAAATATTAAAGGATGTGTTAACATGTTAGAAATGCACTTAAATGCGAAGAATAAATTAACATGTAGAAAATAGTAGAGAATTACAAGTATTTTAGCATGCTGGAAATCAACATACTGAAAAAATTAATTAATCATGCTGAAAAAATAATTAAACATGCTAAAAATAACGTTAAGGCACAGTATTTCATGTTGATATGCTGAAAACATGCCACGAATGCCTAAAATCTAATATTTTAACATTCTATAAATGTAGGAAACTAGAATTTTAAACATGCTGGCATTCAGTCTAAGTGCTAAAATTTATTTAGATGCGCAAAAAAATCATTTAATCTTGCTAGAAATTAATCTAAAATAGCTAAAATTGATTTAGACATGCGTAAACTTGATTTAAGCCATGCTGAAAACTAATTTAAGTTACTAAACTAGATGTTGGACATGCTGAAACTTTAATGTTAACATGCTCAAATTTGTTTTGATAAGCCTAAAACTGTGTCGACATGCCTAAAAATTGTAAAGACATACTAAATAAATTGTGCTTAACATACGAAAATTAATGTAATAAGCTAACGTATCGAAAATATTATCATGTCTTAATTCAATGGATATGTTAAAAGGTATTAGCATGCTTAGGTTCAAATCAATATGCTTAACATGTAGAAATACGTCAACATGCCTAATGTCAAATTAATATGCTCGATGTCGATTAATATGGTATGTCAATGTTAATTAGATCAAGAGTAATTAACAAACCGTTGATTAAGTGTCTAAACAATTCATACATTTATAAATCCTAAGTTGTGTGCCTAAGTGATTCACATAGCATGTAACAAATATAAGTCTAAGTTGTGCCTATCTATACCGTTCATATAGCACGTATGTCCCTGCATCCAAAGCAATCCCCAAAAATTATTATTACATCAATAACAATAGTATCTTTACAATAATATTACAAACCAATTTAGTAAAGAATAAAATAAAACTAGAATTGAGAGTGCACAACCCCCTCCCCACTTTCTTCAAATATCATGACACCTGTTAGATACAAACAAAGCACCCATACATGCACAGAATGGAGAACATGGATAACAACATATGATTTCAGTCAAGAAACAAGCGAGACATAGACAAGAAGGCATGCGAGGGCTAACTAACTCAACTCCTAGGGGTTATATTTGCCACTGACTTTCACAACAATACTACAATTATCACACAGAGAATGAAATTACTTTGATAGGGCCTTACCGATTGATGATGACAAAATACAGTAATAAGAAAAATCAAGCAATAAGGAATTCAAGTGCAAATTGCCGCAGAGAAATCAATAATAATGATCTAATAGTAAGCACGAAAGTAATAATGAAAATTATTTCTTTTTGCTTGAGGCTTTTCAGTAGGAGTCTTAGTGGAAAATTTTATGTCCAAAATAAGAGGAAGAAGGTCCTTTATATAGTGGGAGGGAAATACTTGTTAAAAGGAACAAAATAATTAAAGATCAATTAACGAAATATCAATTCCTTAATTACCTTAGTCAAATTAATTAGGAGGAGAAAATCTAGCTAATAGGACTATTAAAAGAAAACAAAAAAATCAGTCACCCCCTCAATCAATTGAGATCAATCCGGAGTAATTAAATAGGTAAATATTGTCATAAATGGAAGAGTAAAATCTGTCCAAATTAAGTAGATAGAAAACTCTAAAAATAGAATATAAATGGGATTTTCCATATGTAATAGAGCAAAATCAGTGAGAGGAGAGAATCACAAGGATTCAAGCAGCTCAAGTTGGCATATTTAAAACATGTAATGTTTGTCATTTCGAACTTAAAAGGGATGAGAGGAATAGGGGACTCAAATTCATCTTAGAGAACCAAATTCATTGACAATTGTAATTTAGCATAAACTTCAAAATTGTACAAAATTCACAACTCAAGTCATGAAATTAGGGCTTTTTCATGTATACCAGCCTAGGGACGGGCACAAACACATAAGTAAATGAATTGAATCAAAACTCATAAAATGATTTAGGCAATTCGCACTAAAATAAACAAACATGTAAATTAAGGTTTAATAGATCAAACCAGTTAACAATCGCAGGGAGCTTGAATAACACTCATGAAATCAAACAATAGAACACAAGAAAAGAAAACAGGATGAAGAAGATTGAGAACTCGAAAACGCAAAATCAAACCTTTGTCATAAAAAAATATGTTATTACCTGTGGATTTTAATTGGAATAGCGGTGATGGTGGAGGGATTTTACCGACTAATTTCACTGGTTCCATGGCTGGTTGGAGTTGGAGAGGGACGAAGGTGGTCTTCGACGGGTGTTCGCGAAGTGGAGAAGAGGAGAGGGCTTGGAGGCGGTGAAGTCGCGGTGACAGGGTTGGAGCGGCGTTGGCATACTGGCTGGATTCTCACCGGTGATGATGGGAAGCGGCGGGAGAGGGTTGTTGATGGCGTTGTCTGGTCGGAGAACGGGCTGGAGGGGTCTGTCGTTGCTGTTTTTGTCGTTGGTGGCGCTGGATAAGAAGGGGGAGGGTGGTGGCGCACCTGTTTTTTGTAGAGGATGATATGACAATGACGGCGATGAGGAAGAGGCCGTTCTCCAGTGAGGTGGTGATTGTGGCTCACGGTGGCTGTCATGGCTGCCTTTTTTTTAGCGAGAGAGAGATATCTAGAGGGAGACGAATGAGAGATGAAGGGATTAGGGTTAGGGTTTCCCATTTGAGTGTATAAAAGGAAAGGAAAGAAAGTTTTGATCTCAGCCGTCGGATTCGTTTTGAATTGGCGGATGAGATTTAAACATGGAAGATATTAAATTGGACCTCATATTGGCTATGATGGTAATAAAATGGGCTACAATTATAGTGGTTTGAATAAGAATTAGGCTAAAAGGTAAATAAATTAGGCATAGTGACTTTGATTAGGCTGTTATTTAAATTGTAGTAGTAGATAATAATAATAATAATAATAATAATAATCATAAATAATAATAATAAATAATAATAAGAAATAATAATAAATAATAACAATGTTAAATAATGGAAAACTAGACGATGTATTTGCAAAAAATATGGATGTGCATAATTACGTGAAAAAATAATTTAATAAGTATATAAAAATGTCGTATTTGAGTCTTAAAAATTATAAAAAATGATACTAAAAGCTAAAAAATAATTTATGTATTTTTCTAAATTATGAATGTGACACGTTAGTATGTATTTAATATAAGATAATATGTAAAAGTATTGATAATTAATTAAAATTAAATAGTTTTGATAAAAATAGTAGCCTAAAAGTGATATCAGGAGGTCAAAATTGGGTGTCAACAGCTGCCCCTTCGTTGTTTGAGAATGATAAAAGAATTTTCAAGCAATGAAAGTTGACGTAGTAGCCAATTTTGTCCGATCGAGATGACTGTTTGTTAGGAAGAAAGCAACGGGAGGTGTTTAAAAGTAGTGTGGCCGAGACTTTGGCTTTAAGTCACCTACATATCTCTGTTTTTATGATAATCAGGCCGCGTGTAGTTCTAGATTTAGGAATGAGCAATATTCCTAAAGAATGTTAATGACAAAGGTTGGGGCGTCAAAAATGGTATCGTGTATTGGATAGGATTTGGGATAGAATGAAACAATGACTTATGGAGAATTTTGAAGATGTTGAGGTCGGTGAGTTACAGGATGAGTTCATGTGGTGGATGAATAGATGGAGTGATACTCCTGAAAACAAAAATGAAAATTGCCTCTGTTTATTGTTCCTTCTCTGTTACCTGCGTCTTTACATCACTCAATAACAAAGGTTAGGCATGTAAGAAATAAACAATTGATAAACGTAATGTAAATGTGGAAATAAATAAAGTGTATCTATTGTATTGTGGAATCGTGTGATCGGATGATTGGCTTCTCACTGTCGAATTGTGTGATCAGCTTTTGGGGCTTCTCATTGTGGAATCGTGTGATCATCTACTTGTTATTCCTGCCATTTTAGCTCAACTGGATAAAATGGTTAGCACGAATATACATTTATGTATAGAAGATTAAACAATGTAGTGAAAATAACCATAACAAGAGGAAATAAGAAATCGTATCTTGTCATGAGAGGGCAATGCTTTGTTCATATAGATTTGTAGAGGTTATGCTCAGGCATTTTCTTGATGGAGTCGTGCTTAACTCTATTGAATTTCTAAAATAATGCTTAGTTTGGACGATTTCTCGAAAGGGTAGTGCTTAACCCAACTAACTTTCAAGGGCAATGCTTAGCCTTAGTCAGATTCTCGAAAGAGGGTAGTGCTTAACCCACTTGACTTTTTAAGGACAGTGCTTAGCCTTAGAGAGTTTTAGATAGAGTAGTGCTTAACTCCATCAAGTTTCCAAAACAATGCTTAGTTCGGATGATTTCTCAAGAGCGGGTAGTGCTTAACCCAACTAACTTTCAAGGACAATGCTTAGACTTAGTCAGTTTTCTCGAAAGAGGGTAGTACTTAACCCACTTCACTTTCCAAAGATAGTGCTTAGCCTTAGAGAGTTTTCGATAGAGTAGTGCTTAACTCCATCAAGTTTCCAAAACAATGCTTAGTTCGGATGATTTCTCGAGAGCGGGTAGTGCTTAACCCAACTAACTTTCAAGGACAATGCTTAACCTTAGTCAGTTTTCTCGAAAGAGGGTAGTGCTTAACCCACTTGACTTTTCAAGGACAATGCTTAGACTTAGAGAGTTTTAGATAGAGTAGTGCTTAACATCATCGAGTTTCCGTAACAATGCTTAGTTCGGATGATTTCTCGAGAGCGGGTAGTGCTTAACCCAACTAACTTGTAAGGAAAATGCTTAGCCTTAGTCAGTTTTCTTAAAAAAGGGTAGTGCTTAACCCACTTGACTTTCCAAGGACAGTGCTTAGCCTTAGAGAGTTTTAGATAGAGTAGTGCTTAACTACATCGAGTTTCCAAAATAATGCTTAGTTCAGATGATTTCTTGAGAGAGGGTACTGCTTAACCCAACTAACTTTCAAGGAAAATGCTTAGCCTTAGTTAGTTTCTTGAAAGAAGGTAGTGCTTAACCCACTTGACTTTCCAAGGACAGTGCTTAGCCTTAGAGAGTTTTAGATAGAGTAGTGCTTAACTCCATCGAGTTTTTGAAACAATGCTTAGTTCGGATGATTTCTCGAGAGAGGGTAGTGCTTAACCCAACTGACTTTCAAGGACAATGCTTAGCCTTAGTCAGTTTTCTCGAAAGAGGGTAGTGCTTAACCCACTTGACTTTCCAAGGACAGTACTTAGCCTTAGAGAGTTTTAGATAGAGTAGTTCTTAACTCCATTGAGTTTCCATAACACTGCTTAGTTCGGATGTTTTCTTGAGAGCGGGTAGTGCTTAACCCAACTAACTTTCAAGGACAATGCTTAGCCTTAGTCAGTTTTCATGAAAGAGGGTAGTGCTTAACCCACTTGACTTTCCAAGGACAGTTCTTAGCCTTAGAGATTTTTAGATAGAGTAGTGCTTAACTCCATCGAATTTCTGAAATAATGCTTAGTTCAGATGATTTCTCGAGAGAGGGTAGTGCTTAATCCAACTAACTTTCAAGGACAATGCTTAGCTTAGTTAGTTTCTTGAAAGAGGGCAGTGCTTAACCCGCTCAGAATGCAGAACGATAATACTTAACCTTATGTCTTTTGATGGTGTATAGCATACTCAAGAGTTGTACTCGTCACTTTATTCCTGCACTCAAAGAAAAATTATTAGTTTTTAAGAAGGGGGGAAAATTAATTCGTGTCTCTGCCGGCTTCTTTGTTCAGGTCCCCAATTCATTGTATTTATATCGCTTTCTTGAGATGTCATCCTTGATGAGATTTTTCAGGATTCCTCAAAAATTTCTGCCCCAGTTCATGGTCTCAATCTTTCTAGCCTTGAATTTGTTGAAATGCTTCTTGATAGAATTTTTGAGACCCTCTTAAAAATTCTGCCCCAGTTACATGTCCCATTCGTCTTGAACTTGTAGAATCATAGAATTTTTGAATTCCTTTCAAAAAAAATTCTCCAGTTACATGCTTAAGGAGAATATGAAAATTTCATTATGATAAGACCGAACTCCACAGGAGCGCCTACGTATCCCTCTTAAACGGGAATCAGGTCGAACGTAGTTCAAATTACATTAGAAAGAATCATATCATTTCAAGTGCATGTAATGACTAAAGTAATTTCAAGTGTTTCAAATCCCGAAATAAAGAAACAACATGACACTCCTTCATCAACGTTAGATAGATGCCAACCATGTTTAGACATTAAGCAACATCAAGATTTGGCTTTATCACATTTATCACTTTTGTATCAATCAGTTCTTGAATTTTGTTTTTTAAAGCATGACATTCCTCTTTGGTGTGGCCTATCATCTCTGAATGATAAGCACAAACTTTGGAATGATCAATCTATTTCGCACATGTATTCATTACAATTGCAGAAATTGGAGTAATGTAGCCATCAACCCTTAATCTCCCGTAAAAATGGTCTAGAGGCTCAACCAAAGGAGTGTACTGCCTTGACTGATTTTTTGGATGCTTGGCTCGAGGTTCGATGAATTGATTGCAACGTAGAGTCGTTGGTAGTTTTTGATAAGCTAATGGTTATTGGAAGGTAGCTGGAGGTATTTGGGAGTAAGGAGGTTGTTGAAATGGATATGATGGTGCTTGATATATGGGTTTTTGGTATTGAAGTGGAGGAGGTGGTGTTTGGTTTTAGGATTTTTCATAGTCATGACAATATTTACTTCCTTTATGTCATTGTTCTCATCGGCCTTTGGAGTATTAATCGCTTGCAGTGCTTCCAGATTTATTATCATGCCATTTTTAATGCTTTCTTCAATTCTCTCACCCAATTTGATGATGTCAATAAGCTTTTGATCCTTTACAAGAATCATTCTTTCATAATATTGTGGCTCTTGGGCACGTATGAAAAATTCTTTCATTTGACCTTCCGCTAAAGGGGGACGCACCTTAAAAGCTTCACATATCCATCTCATTCCGTATTCTCAAAATGATTCGGTAGGTTTCCTCCTTAACTTCTGAATATAGAACCAATCAGGCACATTTTCGACATTAAACTCAAATTTTTCTATAAAAGCAGAGGCCATGTCGGTCCATTTTGACCATTTTGTTGCATCTTGTGTGACATACCATGATAAGGCATCTCCAGTGAGGCTCCTCATGAATAACTTCATAAGAATTTTTTTGTTTTTACCGACTCATGCCAACTTGTCACAGTATAATTTCAAGTGGAATTTCGGATCTCCAGTCCCATTGTACAATTCAAATCTAGGAGGTTTGTACCCCTCCGGCAGTTCAACACCATGGTATATGCACAAATCCTCATAACTTAGACCGTTCAACCCCTTATTGCCTTCAAGTTGTTCCAATCTTTCAACCATGGATTGCATAAGGGCGGCGTTTGCTGGAGGTTTGGATTTGTATTGATGGTGGGTAAATGGGGTCATTTTGACATAACTTGGATCTAAAGTATGGATGTTTGGATGAGAAATATTTGTAGTAAACGTTGGCGGTGTATTATGGGCATATGATGTTGTTTGATAATTTAGTGGAGCTGGATATGTGTGACATTGTGGTGAACAAGAATGTGGATGTGAGTTATATTTAGGTAGCGTGAATATGGGGCTTGAATTGTTTGGGGGTTGTGAAATAAGAAGTGGCGGTAAGGGATGGCTTGTGAATGTGGCATTAGATTTGACAACAGTGTTACCCTCAACTTGTGGTTCGAAAGGAGCATTCAAAGCAAGGGGTAAATTAGACAAGTTACGGGCTTGTGACAATTCCCCTTGTAGTTGAAGAATTCTTTGTTCCATTTGTACGATCATCTCACCATGCTCATTTCTAGTTTCATTGTTATCACCCATTTCTTTGTCTTGATGACTGAGACTTAAGAGAAGGAGACCGAGGTTTTTTCAGTTGGTGTAATGGGAAAGAGAATGCACGAATCAATCCTTGGGGTGTGGGAGAAAAGATCAATAATGAAAAATAAAATAAAAAAAAGAATCAAGTTAGTAAGGTAAAAAGAACATATAGGGAAAGAATAAACATGTTAATAAAACTTTCTATAATGGGTGGAACCTTATGTTCCTGTACCACTCAAAGAAAATATTAGTTCAAGAGAAATGGTTGTCCTACATTTAAATATCGTAGCCGTAATCTTCCCTTAATATGCTCAGGAATTGGGCTTATTAGCCCGACATTTGGAGGTGTAACTGAAAGAGAGGAAAGACACTATTTTATTAGATTAAGACTAGACCCAAAGTGGGATGCCTACGTATCTAAATAGAAGTCAGGTCGAACATAGTTCATAAGGGTAAGGCAAGGATAATGAGGCACAGTGTTTTATCTCGGGCGATGAGAAGGAGGACTAAAACCTTTTTGGATGTTGAGATTATTTGTCATATTGCAGATTTTAATTTGAGTTCGATGTTCAAATGCTAGACAACCTTTAAATGAAATAAACAAGCCCAAATGAAAGTTATCACATAGCACATATAAGTTTAAAACATAATAAACGTAGAACAAAGGCATCCTAGGATGAAGACTAGGCTTAATAATTAGCCTAGGCGTAAAGATTTGAGGTCCTGATGCATGAAACAAGATAGTGATGTAACGTGATGTCGCATTTGCAATTGCAAATATAAATAAGATGAAAACATAGGGAAGGAACAAGGTTGATTTTTGTTGAACATCAGATTCGTTGATTCACATCATATTGTCTATTCATCCAACTCCGTGTAGGAAAATAATAAAGCAGGGGTAAAGAAAGTTTTATTATGGTGAGACCGAACTCATTAAATGAGCGCCTACGTATCCACAAGGTAATCAGGTCGATCGTAGTTTAAATTACATAAGGAGAAAACATAAAAGAAACATCAAATTGTGAAACTTAAAGGAATTTTAAATGTTTGGAAGTCTGGAGCGGAGAATCAATATGATTTTCTTCACCAATGTCAACAAGTGCCAGTCAATCTTGAGAAATCAATCAGCTTCAGAAGTTGTCCCCATCACGTTTATCATTTTGGTGTCGATCAACTTTTGGATCATGTTCTTCAAAGCAAAACACGCCTTAGTAGGATGTCCTCTCATCCCAGAGTGATAGGTGAAAATTGGTCAGGACAATAGCATCGAGAATTAGGATCACAAGGTACAATAGCAATGGGCGTAATGTAGCCTGCCTCCTTGAGTCGTTCATACAACTGTTCTATGGATTCGCCCAAAGGAGTGTATTATTTTGGTGGATTTTTCTGGAGCTCATGTTGATGTTTGGTGGATTCTTAATTTGTTGGTGGTTTTTGGTAAGACATTGGAAGGTAGTTTGATGTTGGAGCAATAAATGGAGGTGGGTACCAAATAGTTTGTGGAGGAGGTTTTGTGAAAGATTGAGGATAATAGGCTTGGACGTAATTGGATGATGGCACAATTTCTGGAGCTTGGTACCATATTAGTTGAGGTTGAGGTATGATTACTTCAAACTTTGTAGGTTTTGATATCCCATTGATGATCGTCTTTCTTTGTCTCTGAACTGTTACTCAACCAAATCAGTCTCGGCTATGGGCTTTCTCTTAAGCTTGTTGTCGAATTGCCTAATAAAGTCAATTGCCAAATCTTCCCAAGACATCCACTTGCTAGAATCTTTTTCGACGTACCACATCAATGCAGGACCAGTAAGTGAGCTGACGAAGATCTTCTTCTTGAGACCATCGCTCTGTCCTATAACTGTTAGTTCGTCAAGGTATGCCTCCAAATGGGAATGAGGGTTTCCTGACCCATCATATAATAGAAAGTTCAAGTACTCAATTCTATCATTGTCTTCTTCTTTAGCTTTGAATGACTTATTATCTCAGGTTGTTGAGATGACCCTGCCTTATGCTTAGAAATTCGTCCCTTCATTTCCTGCTCTTTTCCCATGGTTGTCAACCCATTAAGTTCTTTCAGAAGTGCAACTAAATACCGACTTGAAGACACTTGTGCCCCACAATCAGGCGTGGGTGAGGTCGTTGATATAGGAGATAACATAGTGTAGGTAGGAGCAATGAAGTCATCTTTAGATAGTGTCTTTGGAAAATCTGGTGGCATTTCAATTGAACCTAAGAGATTAGTCATTATCCCCCTAATTTGCTCTATTTTCCCTTTTATCCTTCTGATGTTTGAAATAACTTTGTTTTGATGCAATCCCAAATGCTCATGCTCATGCTCATCGTCGCTATTGACAAGGTCGATAAACATTACTTTAATGGCCATTTCTGATGTTCAACTTTAGTCAACCTTAGAAGAAAGGACTTATAATTAGAAACAAAGAGTATACAAGGGAGTCTAGAATGAATATTCTACTTATTTGAAAATAATGAGTTATGCTCATTCAGAGCTCTATGTAACTTAGAGGTTGTGAAAGCTAAAGTACGACATGAATATAATGATATTAATGTCCGAGAATCGTGGTAGGGCAATAGTATGTAAAGTTAGAAGCATTAGGAAGAAGATATCCTAAAATGATAAGTTACACTAAGAGATTGTGAATGAGACTGAAGTTCTTTATCAAAGCGAGAGTTGGACCTAGGGGGAATTAACGTACTAATGAATAAGTCAGGAGGGTAATTGAAGGTAAGTTTTGTATAGACCCTAAGAGTGTATCGTAAGGTCCTAACATGACAAGAGTTTTAAGAGTAATGAGCTCTAAAGTAAGGAACACTAAATGTAAGAAGTGACTAAGGCAAGAACGAAAACAACAAGATAGATGAGATGTCAATACATACATAGAAATGCAACACATAACAAATAATTGTGAGTCCTTTTGAGGTCGTGAACCTTTTTGGACTTTGAATGAGACTAACATTCAACACTCCAAGAATGCCAAGGCATCCTACGTTGAATGGGACGCATATTCCTCAGCGAAATAAATATGTAGCCATGACCTAAAGGATAAGAGTGGGTTTATGACATGGTTCCCCAAGTGGATAAATCGAGAGTGGGAAAGCTTGTGGCTGTCAACGCATCGCTGATCGACCGATCCACAAGGCATTTCTCGAAGGATGTTTTAGGAAAGAACGTCCGTGTATTCACACAACCATTCGTAAAAGAAAATAAAAGAAGTTTCCAAGTGGAGAAAGGTATGAGCGGAATGCTAGTTATAAAAGGCAGTAACACGTAGAACATAGCAAAAATATAATAACATGCTTAGAAACATAAAAACAAATAAATATCAAAACATATAGCCAATAAAAGGGAGAAGAGGGGAAATGATAGGCATGAACAAATATGAAAACACATAAAAGGAGAAGGAGAAGGGTTAACAAGTGAAAAAATAAATCAAGGTGTCAAAACAAACGATAATCATGAAAAGTCACAATTAAAAATAAAATTCAGACACATAATAAAATCCCACATAAAACACAAACTCGTAATGGTTAGAACCTAAGATCCCCACCAGAGTCGTCATTCTGTCATGCCCCGTTTTCCTCGCAGAAGGTGGAATTCGACTTGACAAATTCTTGGAATGCATTTAAATAGGTGTGAGAGTCGCCACCTAACGTATTAAGTTGCGTTAGGGCACCGATCTAGGATACTACGAACTTATTTTTTGTTATTTAGTTTTAGTTCACCAGAGTTCGGAGTAAGGGTTCAAATTACCTTGAAAGGAAGGTGTTACGCACCTTTCGAGGTCCACAAAGGTGGTTCCCGACCGAATTCATACTTTACGTGGGGATTCTATGTGATCAAATAAAAGTTTCTTATTTTATTATTAATTTAATATTTGCTAAGTGAGAGAGTAGTATAAACAAGCACATATTATTTTATCGTTCCTAATTATTTATTTTCTAAGTGATAAAAATTAATAAAACATGTAAATAAGATAAGCGAGAAGAAAGAAGGCAAGACAATTCATGATAAAGGGGACTGCTCATGTAATAAACTACCTACCCCAAATAAACATGTAAAGTGAATAAAAAGACTAAAAAGAAATCGTCCAAGTCAAACAAAGAGATGTTTTAGTTTTGTTCGGACAGAAACCCAACTTGTTAATCATCATCTGACCCAAGGGCCGAACTCTTAGACAAGTAATAATGTCATTAATCTCGTCGTTAATATCTGTTGGGATCATCATTTTTGAATGACTACCCGTCCCACCTCACCTAGGATGGATGTCAAGCCTAAGGGTATTCTATGATAAGGATAACACTAACGTTATTTAGTAGTACTTAACGTCCCACTTATCGTCCAAGAGGCATTGGACTTTGCTATTTCGAATTTTTTTTCTAGACCAAAATAAAGCTATGTTGCCTAGGACTCGAAGCGCGAATATTTCGAACAAAAAGTAGCACGTAATAATCCCAAGTTAGCCTCTGATTAATTAACGTTTATTAATGTGATAGCATGCAAAGACAAGTAATTATATATTATGTCATTAACCTATAGGCATGATGTGTAAATGTTCAATCAAGTGGTGATAAAGGACAACTGTCATTCGTGTATGCAACAATGTAATGTGTGTTCATGAGGGGTGTCAAAAGTGTGGTAAATGTGTCAAGAAATGTGCTTGTGAATTAAATGTTATAAACTATAATGAGAATACAAGAAACTAGTAAAATATTAAAGGATGTGTTAACATGTTAGAAATGCACTTAAATGCGGAGAACAACTTAACATGTAGAGAATTACTAGTATTTTAACATGCTGGAAGTCAACATGCTGAAAAAATTAATCAATCTTGCTGAAAAATTAATTAAACATGCAAAAAATAACGTTAAGGCGCAATATTTCATGTTGATATGCTGAAAACATGCCACGAATGCCTAAAATCTAATATTTTAACATGCTATAAATGTAAGAAACTAGCATTTTAAACATGCTGGAATTCAGTCTAAGTGCTAAAATTTATTTAGATGCGAAAAAAAAATCATTTAATCATGCTAGAAATTAATCTAAAATTGATTTAGACATGCGTAAACTTGATTTAAGTCATGCTGGAAACTAATTTAAGTTGCTAAACTAGATGTTGGACATGCTGAAACTTTAATGTTAACATGCTCAAATTTATTTTAATATGCCTAAAACTATGTCGACACGCCTAAACATGTAAAAACATACTAAATAAGTTGTGCTTAACATGTGAAAATTAATGTAATAAGCTAACGTATCGAAAATATTATCATGTCTTAATTCAATGGATATTTTAAAAGGTATTAGCATGCTTAGGTTCAAATCAATATGCTTAACATGCAGAAATACGTCAACATGCCTAATGTCAAATTAATATGCTCGATGTCAATTAATATGGTATGTCAATTTTAATTAGATCAAGAGTAATTAACAAACCGTAGATTTAGTGTCTAAACAATTCATACATTTATAAATCCTAATTTGTGTGCCTAAGTGATTCACGTAGCATGTAACAAATATAAGCATAAGTTGTGCCTATCTATACCGTTCATATAGCACGTATGTCCCTGCCCCTGAAGCAATCCTTGATAATTATTATTACATCAATAACAATAGTATCTTTACAATAACATTACAAACCAATTTAGTAAAGAATAAAAATAAAACTAGAATTGAGAGTGCGCAGCTCCCTCCCCACTTTCTTCAAATATCATGACACCTGTTAGATACAAACAAAGCACCCATACATGCACAGAATGGAGAACATGGATAACATCACATGATTTCAGTCAAGAAACAAGCGAGACATATACAAGAAGGCATGTGAAGGCTAACTAACTCAACTCCTAGGGGTCATGTTTGCTACTGACTTTCACAGCAATACCACAATTATCATACAGAGAATGAAATTACGTCGATAGGGCCTTACCGATTGATGATGAGAAAATACAGTAATAAGAAAAAACAAGCAATAAAGAATCCAAGTGCAAATTTCCGCAGAGAAATCAATATTAATGATCTAATAGTAAGCACGAAAGTAACAATGAAAATTATTTCTTTTTGCTTGAGGCTTTTCTGTAAGAGTCTTAGAGGAAAATTTCGTGTCCAAAATAAGAGAAAGAAGGTCCTTTATATAGTGGGAGGGAGATACTTGTTAAAAGGAACAAAATAATTAAAGATCAATTAATGAAATATCAATTCCTTAATTACCTTGGTCAAATTAATTAGGAGGAGAAAATCTCTCTAATAGGACTATTAAAAGAAAATAAAAAAAACAGTCACCCCCTCAATCAATTGAGATCAATACGGAGTAATTAAATAGGTAAATATTGTCATAAATAGAAGAGTAAAATTTGTCCAAATTAAGTAGAAAGAAAACTCTAAAAATAGGATATAAATGGGATTTGTCATATGTAATAGAGCAAAATCTATGAGAGGAGAGAATCACAAGGATTCGAGCAGCTCAAGTTGACATATTTAAAATATGTAATATTTTTCATTCTGAATTTAAAAGGGACGGGAGGAATAGGGGACTCAAATTCATCTTAGAGAACCAAATTCATTGACAATTGCAATTTAGCACAAACTTCGAAACTGTACAAAATTCACAACTCAAGTCATGAAATTAGGGCTTTTTCATGTATACCAGTCTAGGGACGGGCACAAACACATAAGTAAACGAATTGAATCAAAACTCATAAAATAATTTAGGCAATTCGCACCAAAACAAACAAGCATGTAAATTAAGGTTTAATAGATCAAACCAATCAACAATCGCAGGGAGCTTGAATAACACTCATGAAATCAAACAATAGAACACAAGAAAAGAAAATAGGATGAAGAAGATTGAGAACTCGAAAACGCGAAATCAAACCTTTGTCATGAAAAAATATGTTATTTCCTGTGGATTTTATCTGGAATAGCGGTGATGGTGGAGGGATTTCATCGGTTGATTGTGCTGGTTGCATGGCTGGTTGGCGGTGGAGAGGGCCGGAGGTGGCCTTCGATGGGTGTTCGCGAAGCAGAGAAGAGGAGAGGGCTCGAAGACTGCGAAGTCACGGTGGCGGGGTTGGAGCGGCACTGGCATGCTGCTGAATTCTTGCCGGCGGCATCGGGACGTGGTGAGAGAGGGCTGTTGACGGCGTTGTCTGGTTGGAGAATGGGCTGGAGGGGGCTGTCATCGCTACTTTTGTCGTTGGTAGTGTCGGAGACGAAGGGGGAGGGCGGTGGCGCATCTGTTTTCTCCGGAGGATGTTATGGTGATGACGGCGATAAAGAGGAGGTCGTTCTCCGGTGGGGCGACGTCTGTGGCTCGCGATGGCAGTCATAGCTGCCTTCCTTTTTAGTGAGAGAGAGAGATCTAGAGGGAGATGGATGAGAGATGAGGAGATTAGGGTCAAGGTTTCCAATTTGAGTGTATAAAAGAAAAAAAAAGAAAGTTTTGATCTTAGCTGTTGGATTCGTTCGGATTGACGACTGAGATTTAAACATGAAAGATATTAAATTGGACCTCATATTGGCTATGATGGTAATAAAATGGGCTACAATTATAGTGGTTTGAATAAGAATTAGGCTAAAAGGTAAATAAATTAGGCAAAGTGACTTTGATTAGGCTGTTATTTAAATTATAGTAGTAGATAATAATAATAATAATAATAATAATAATAATAATAAATAATAATAATAATAATAATAATAATAATAAAAATAAATAATAATAATAATAATAAATAAGAAATAATAACAATGTTAAATAATGAAAAACTAGACGATGTATTTGTAAAAAATGTGGATGTGCATAATTACGTGAAAAAATAAATTAATAATTATATAAAAATGTCGTATTTGAGTCTTAAAAATTATAAAAAATGATACTAAAAGCTAAAAAATAATTTATGCATTTTTCTAAATTATGAATGTGATGCGTTAGTATGTATTTAATATAAGATAATATGTAAAAGTATTGATAATTAAAATTAAATAGTTTTGATAAAAATAGTAGCGTAAAAGTGATATCGGGAGGTCAAAATTGGTTGTCAACAATAGTCTATAACAAGAAAGGAGAAACAAAATCCTGAAATGGAGCCTTCCCAAGCATGAAACTCACTACTTTAAGTCGACTCTTGATCATTCCACTATCACTGAGCAGGAGAAGTAGAAATATAGTCAATTCCTACATCGCGTGGGAATACAACGTCCGAAGACGGTTAGCGGGGTGAACACTAGCATGTAACTCATGGATAAAGATAAAATAATACTGTCAATTCAAATCAAGTCAACCAATGTACAATAACCATATGAAAATACATATATACATATCAGGCCGGGATAAGGAATAAGGTTTAGCATGTATTTTAAAACCTTAACCTGAAATATGTAGTTCAACCGTCATATAATAGTACCCACGGGCTATATAGGCTCCAGCTCTCACCCTCTGGTCGGGCCCCAGTGTGTGTAGCCGTACGAACCAGAGAATAATCTCATATATATGCACACAGGGGACTCGAACCTCCCAAAATGTACTAAGGTGACTTAAGCACCCGATCATATAATAATTTACGGGGGATTCGAACCTCCCTAATCATGAAAAAATAATAATAAGGGGGACTCGAACCTCCCTGATCACTTTGACTCCCGCGTCGATAAAAAGCAGTTTTCAGTGTCGGTCACCCGGACCTCTACTTTCACGACTAAGCTACATAACCCTATTTATGGATCAGTTAAAACATTTATCACACAATCCCATTTATGAACCACATTCCACATTAAGACATACATTATTGGTATCGTTATACCTACTACACTTGCAAGGTATTAGCATCATGCCAAAACAATTTTCACTAACTTGAGGAGAACAACTCCCTCATTAATACAAGGTGGGGGACACCGACTCTCTTTGTTTATTAAATCAGATTATTTTATTTCAAATACCTCTTTATATCATGCAATAATTCAAGACTAGTTCAATTTTATAAATTCCCACCTTTCTCATAACTCAAAATCAATTTCACACTGTGGATTGGGGTCATAACCATTTCAAAAGTCACGAGTTTAGGAAAATCACAATTCCCTAATTCATTCACCATACTGATGCACCCATAAGTTCAAAACCATATTTAAAGCATGAATAATCATAATTAAATCATGGGAAAATATTGTTCAACAACAAGCATTCAAAACCCACAATCCTTATTTTCAAGACCAAAATAATTCCACGTGAATAACACTTTAATACATATGCTTTTTAACAAATTAACAACGAGAGAAGAGTCACATGCCTGAAATAATAAGATGTACGGAGAGAAATCACTCTTGAAAGTCTTAATTGATCAACCTCTTAAAAACCCTAAGTGTTCTTGACCTTGAGGAATTTAAGAGTGATAAGAAGTTACTTTGATGTGTTTATGAGGGCTAATGATACCTTAAAGGGATTATAAGATGCGGGTTTCAAGTTGGGTAAGGGGAAAAATGTCTAGAATGCCCTTAACTTAAAAGCTAAAAAAAAATTGTCTTCGACTACGAGTCAACCATCGACTCGTAACCACTCCTTACGACTCGTCACCACAAGTCATAACCAATGCAGTACCACCAAGGAACCCTACACTATTATCTTTATGACTCAATGGCACTACTCTTAATGAGATCCTATGACTCGTAGGTCCTAGTCATAATCAACACAGAACCTATATGGGGTATACACTGAAAACCCTACGATTTACACCCCATGACTCATAAAAAATCCCTAAGGCTTATAGTGATCCACTTGTACTTAGAGCAGAATCATGCCATAAACTTACTGGTTTGGTTACGAATCGTCCCAGCGAGTCTTCAAGACACCCTACGACTCTTGGAGTCCAGTCGTAATCAAGACAGTGAACTCAAGGCTCAAGCAATTTCCAAGGGTAAAAAATTTGGGGTATTTCAAATGTTACTAGGATATTTCAATGTTCAAACTCAATGGAACCATCAAATTTATCAAAAGAGGTCGTTATCAATGAGTTAACCCCCGGAAACTCCTTTAGGCTATTATAACTAGATTATTATCTGAGAGGTCAAAACTCTAAATAAAGGCTTATTATCTGAACCAACCATACCACCAACTCATAATTGACATCCCGAATCTAATGAAATAGATAAATCACTATCCGACGCTTGAGTCAAAAATAATGAGCAAAGTCAAACTATCTCTTTTAAGACTACTTAAAATCCCACCTCACTCAATCAATCTCGAACGTTTCAAGAATCGTGTCTACCCACCCTATAACTCATATAAGATATATAGTAACTATGAAGAAGAAAAAACAAACAAAATATACAAAAATTAAAATACACAACGAGGATTGTTACATCTTCTATTTTATATATTCTTATTTGGAGGAAAATTTTTATTCTTCTATAAATTAAAGAGCCGTTCTTTTCAATCAAAATACAAATCATCCATAATATAGTTGTTTAAGAGTCTTATTTAGGGAAAAATTTTCTCTCAAATAGTTTTTATGCCTTTTGATGTTAGTTTTCATAATATTTAGGTCACTTGACCAAACTTATCAATAATATATCTTTTTAGTATAGTTTGATGTGTTGTCTAATTTATTACCGTGATGATTTGTAAATATTAGTTTTCGCATGACACACTGATGATTTTGTTCCTAGCAAGTTGTTTCAAAGCCAATGATTTAATGATTAAACGAGGTTGAAGACAGGTTCAAGGCGGTTCAAATGAATTTGCAACCAATTTGATGATAATGAAGATTTTTGTCTTGCTACATGTGGAGAAGAAATTTCATATTTTCAACATTCATGTTATTGTATCTTTAAAAATAAAATAAGATATTTTTTATACTATTTATAATCCATAATGTTTTAAACCTTATTTTTAACCATGACAAGCAACAATGATTAAGATTATGTGAATAAGAAGATAATGATCAATTTTGTCAGAAAATTTAGGCCAAAGAAAGTTTTGTTAGGATTTATCCTGAATTTTCTACTTTACTTAAATTCTATTCGTTGACACCCAACTTTGATCCTCCTTTTATCATTTTTATTCATTCAAGCATCTATTTTGTTCACGAGGCCAAAACACTACTTTTACTTAGTTTGTTAATCAAATTTTGTGATAACAAATATTATTTGCATTATTTTATTATCATTACCATTTATTATTATTATTATTATTATTATTATTATTATTATTATTATTATTATTATTATTATTATTATTTACATGCATCCACATTCTAAATGTGAGTATTTTCGTTTCAAGTATTTTTAATTTTATTCTAAATTAATTGCATATTTGTTAATATTTTTTAATATTATTTAATTAAATAGCAATTCATTTTTGTCCTTGATTTTACATTGTATGTATATTTAACTAAGTTAAAATAGTATCTCTATGTGACGTTGTTGTTATTATTATTAATGTACAATTTGTGTTATTATTATTTATATCACTATATTATATTCTAATATTATTTATTTTGTGGAAAAATGGAAATTCATTCTTTCAGGATTATCTACATGCATAGCAATACCATCCATTTTTAAATTTGAATTATTTTACCATGTTTCATATTCCATAAAACCTTCCTACAAAACTTAGAAAAAAATTCTTTCCCTTTGAAAAGAATATTGCTCTCCTCTTGCTTAATTTTTTTCCATCAGGGGCGGATTTAACATTGGTGGAGAGGGTTCAGGGAAACCCAAGAATTTTCGTATACCTTGTAATTATATTAAAAATCTATTAAATATATAAAAATTATAAGTGAGGAACCATCAACAAAGTTGTTAGTTGGCTCAGGGATTCAAAAGGGACTTGAAGAAGTGTCTCATATGCTATACCCGAGTTTGAATCCCTTTGAAACGACCATTTTTAACTTCTTTTGGTACATTATTTATTTTATTGTGGGAACCACAAGCTTAAAATCTTGGTCTGCCTCTGTTTTCCATCTTTAACTTTCTCTCCTCGGTGTCTCTTTTTTTTTTCTTTATATACATGGACCTAACACACAAAAGGGAGAGACCACCATGGATATTAATCACTTCTCCTTTCTCTTCTCTTTTCACCCTAAGTCATCTTCTCAACCAAGACAAAAGGAGTCTCCTAGTTAAGCTTCCGTGATTATCATTTAGTCACTTTACAAAGTAATGTTATTATCGGAGTTTGAGAGGAAAGGGTGACCAAAAATCTCACTGGAAAATTCTCTTGTGAACCAATCATCTACATATGAACCAAGATCCACTTCCAAGGTTCACTCTTTCCTTTTGTTAGTTTTTGATGTTTAACTTCATATTTTATGTTACATTCGAAAGCTTGTTACAATTGGTTTGCCCCTCCATGATTTTTCATCTCTAATATCATGTCTTGCTTAAACATGTTTGTATGTGTTAAATACGGATTCCAGCTTCTTAAAATTGTTTTTGTGTTCCTACAAATGGAGAGTCCTTAATTCTCGAGCCATGATCTATTTTTATGTTTAATATCACTATATTGTAACTAGTCTATGCCCCGTAATGCGAACATTTGCTACTTGAAATTTTGTTTCTTCTATTAGCAATCGATACCGTGTCGTATTTTGTTGAAAGAATTAACGTGCTCTAGGGTGTAACTTGTATTTTTATTTTTAAAATGAAAAGGCTAGGGTATTTTTATATTTTATAATATAATCAATCAATGTGGTTTCAGTAGTCCAAGTTAAAAGAAATGTTTGGTTTGGATCTAATGAAGTCAAAAGGATTTTAAGCTTAGTAATATATATTTTACTTTCCTAAGGTCCATTGTTTTGGTTTTTATTTTACTCTATGAGTGTGTTTGGTACGAAGGAAAACATTTTCTGCAATTTTTTTTTTAATTTTCTCATGTTTGGTTGGCTTAAATGTTTTGAAAATGTGTTTCAAATCAATTTATTTTCCTCAAATCTAAGAAAATTGACTTCTCTTAAAAAAATAGGAAAAATATTTTTCAAAACTCTCTTTCAACTTTACTCTTAAGTTGAAATGTTCATACAACTCTCAAAATCACCAACCCTACTCCAACCCCTAATCCCCTACCCCCAACCCACCCCCTATCACCCCATCCAGAAAAAAATATTTCAAATTTTTTTCTTGCCTCATCGCCGATTCAAAACCCAAACCCCTACCTCTCCCCTCCCCCACTCCAAAGAAAATATTTATTTATTTTTAAAAAAATTCAAATTTTTTTCTTACTCCCTCCCCCTAATCTGACCCCCACCCCTTCCCCTCTCTCCCCCAAATTAAATTAATTTTTTTAAATTTATTTTTTAAAAAAATTTCATTTTTTTTCTTACCTCACCCTCACTCCCCTACCCCTTACCACCCCTATCTAAAAAAAATATATTTCAATTTTTTTCTTACCACAACCCCTAACCCAAAACTCAAACCTCTACTCCCTAAAAAAAAAAAAAAAATTTAAAAAAAAAAATTCAAACTTTTTAAAACCCCTCTGTCCTACCCCCCCCCCCCCCCCCCCAAATAATTTTTTACTATTTTTTAATTTTTCTTACCTCACCTTCACTCCCCTACCCTGACCCCCACCCCTACTAGCTACCCCCTCCCCCCCCCCCCAATTTTTAGAAAAGAATTAAGAAAAAATTCTTACCCCACTCCTACCACCTATTTTGACAACCCCAATCCTCACCTACCAGCCCCCTCCACTCTAAAAAAATAATTTTTTAAATTTATTTTTTAAAAAAATATTCAAAACCTTTTTTTATTCCACCCTTCTTATCCTATTCGTTCTCATTGTTTTTGTTAAATATATACAAATACTTTTAGAAAATATCTACTTACCCAATTTGCATAATGAACACAAGAATATAAGTAAGAAGCAACTTATATTCCTAGTAAAAGTTTTTCCTCCTCCATATCGAACACATCCTAAAAAAAATATTTTTTGGGGTCAAAATTTATTTTTCTAAAGTGTATTTTCACTCTTTAGCTAAACTCAAAAACATATTTTTTGAATTTTTTTTTTCATTCACCAACCAAACACTAGAAAATATTTTCTAAAAAATATTTTTCACTCACAAACCAAACATAAGAAAAAAAGTAAAAAAACCAACTTATTTTCCAGAAAAACATTTTCTAGAAAATTATTTTCCATGAAAAACATTGTTGTATTTTTTGTTTTGAATTTATTTGCATAAATTTTATTTAAAATTTGATAAGCTTGACATGTCTTTTAATTTAGTATTTCTATAGGACAATGTAAATTTTGATATAGCCATCATTGTCATATTGATTCATGTGCTTCTTTTAAAGTCTCGTTTTATCAATTCATGATTCAATATTAGTTTCGAGAGGGTAAATGTGAACACTTTTTTAACTTATATGTTGTTTTAATTAAGAATCTTTATTACTCCAGTATTTTTAATTTATTTTTTTCCCTGATTAATTAAACGTTAAGAATAGATATACTCTCACCCCATTTGAATATTTTCACATATATACTATCACTGAATGACGTCACTTGGAGTTTAACTATGGAAGAGGAGGATCCAATGCATGAATCGAGTTCAAACGAAGGATCGCTCCTAAGCGGGGATCAGTTACGTTTGAGAAATAATGACAAAACATACATGTAATAGCTGACTTCTCATATGAAAGAATTTCTTTCATCTTGTCTAAAGGCGTTTAAGAGAGTCTATTATAAAATTTAGAATAGAGGGAGTAGCATCGATATCGTATTGGGACCGTTTCAGTCTTGTCATACCCTAATCCCACTCTCATTCTCTTTCTGCCTCATTCTCCCCCCCCCCCCCCCCTCACTTTCTTAACCTTAACTTTATGTGTTAAATTATTATTTTACTTCTTACAATATATTTGTCACCAAAATAAGGTGGCATATATTTTACTAACGATTTCTTTTCTTTTTATCAAATTTTACAACTCATAGGGACTAGAATGTGATCCTAATAGGAGAATAATCAAAGGTATCTTTTACAACCAAAGGATGTGATTCAGTAGATGGGGTTGTTCCTTCCTTAACCAGAGATCTCGAGTTCAATTCATGGGTATGGAAAAATCCTTGCTAGGGAGCGCTATCCCCCGAATGAGGCACTATCCGATGCGAATTCGGATTAGTCGGGCTCCAATGCGGGTACCGGACGCCAGATGGGAAACCAAAAAAAATCAATGGTATCTCTTATAAATTCACTTCTTCACCAACAAGTTGAGTGCTTTGATTATTTGCTTGTAAGCAATCAAGTTAGTTCATCTATCTTTTACTCTTTTAATATTTCTATCATAGGTTTTTTAGTGTACATTATTTGAATATTTTAAATATTATATTGGAAGCACCATGCCAGTCTCTCCTATTTGTTACGATTCATTTTCAAAAAATAAAAAGCATTCCATAACTTCGTGGCAAAAAAAAGAAGTCTGTTTGATTTGAAAAAGAATAATTTAGAGTTGTCACTTAATTTAGAAAAATTAAGAAACCATTTTAAAAAAAAAAAATTTAAAAAATATTTTATTAAAAGTAGCCATAGTCTAGGTAAGGGTTCAAGTAAATTCGAAAGAGGGTATTAGGCACTTTCGAAAATTCACAAAGTGTAATTCCCGACAGATTAAACTTGTTTGGCTAAGCTTGAAAAAGTTTTTAACTTATAAAAATCTTGAAATTATTTTAGAAAAATCTTGAATTTATTTGAAAATCTTATTTTCAATAAATATAATTTATTTGATACTAATTCATTTAATTTATTCTAAGTGATAAAATAAACTAAACATCAAAGTTTTAAGATAATTTTAACTATAAAAATTTTATCCGGATTAAAACTTTAGTCTAAATAGTTAACCCAATTTCTTAAACTTGAATTTTGAGCCATTAATAACTATGAAATAATATAAATAAATTCTCAAGTTGTTTTATAAGCTTAAGTTTGCCTAAACTGAGAAATTAATATTAAATACTACATAAAATAAATAATTTTAACATAAACTTGCTCCCCGAGAATTCATCTAGATTAAATTAAATTACAAACAAATAATCAAGTCAATATAAGAAAATAAAGGAATAAAAATTGAGATTTGGACCCCTTTCTAGCCCATTTCAAATCTAGCCAGCCCTTTAGGCCTATTTTAATAGGTATTCACTAACCATGTGAGGACTTTTTAAAAGATGTTCGGCCTACAAAAAGAACTAAAGACCATCAGATGAAAAGCTTTCTCATAGTCAAAATAGTTGATGAAAAAAAAAGAGAAGAAGTATGATCTTTTCAGGAAAAATATAAATAAAGCAAGATTTCGACTAGACACGTATCGAAGGATCAAAGGAGGAGGTAGCATTTGCATTAGCAGGAGCAACATGAAGCGAATGAAAGTCTTTTTAGCCTTTTTTTTCAGTTGTATACCAGTTGTACATCAACTTATTCTCTTCACATTTTTTGTATAGTTGGAGTATATATGACTGAAAACCAATCATATATACACATCCTTTGACCCTCCAGCTACATATTAGCATTCTTTTCCTCCTTCTTTCCTCGTATACCACCTATATGTTATGTATATTTGTTGTATATCTTTGTATACAACCTTGTTTCTTCATGAGTTTAGTCTATTTCGGACTAGTAGAAGGCTTGGACTCGATAATGCTCGAATGCAAAGGTAATGGAAGTTCAAGTGGAGTCATTCAAAATGATTTCATGCAAAATAAAGAAAAGATAAGGATTAACAAGTGTCCACTAATAGTACAACAGGCAAAATAGTATACCAAATGTTTACTTAAACAAACTATAATAATCACACACTTAAGGTATAGATCATACTTTTTAAAAAGTAAATTTGAAATGGCATGAAACAATCCAACATGGAGAAAGGAGTAAGCCTTCGTATTCTACACTCAACTACCGAATACTTCATCACTTAGCCTTTTTTAACAAGATAGGAGCCTTAGTATTGAAATGACAAGGTACATCCTTTTTTAGTATCTAACATGGACATTATATTACTACTATATATAAGGGAGGATCTCCAATTTTGATAGTCCTCACATGATTTTTTTGTCCATTTTATCCTTCAATGAAGGTTTAATGACTTTGCAAATTCTCAACTATTTTGATAAATCTAATTAATTATATGGACTTTTTAAATGTTATACAAGTGATGAGTCACAAGAAAAAGTGATAGTGACACCACAAAAGATCTATTTATCCAATCAAATTAAAAATTAAATTAAAATTTTTGTAGTGTTCTTTATGTGAGAATAATAATAATAAGAGAGCATACCTAATTTTTAATCCTCACAATGAACTCTATTTTGTCTTCTTACTTCTAATTGAAGCTTTAATAACCTCATAAGCTTCCAACAATTGAAGGAGGATCTCCAATTTTGATAGTCCTCACATGATTTTTTTGTCCATTTTATCCTTCAATGAAGGTTTAATGACTTTGCAAATTCTCAACTATTTTAATAAATCTAATTAATTATATGAACTTTTTAAATGTTATACAAGTGACGAGTCACAAGAAAAAGTGATAGTGACACCAAAAAAGATCTATTTATCCAATCAAATTAAAAATTTTGTAGTGTTCTTTATGTGAAAATAATAATAATAAGAGAGCATACCTAATTTTTAATCCTCACAATGAACTCTATTTTGTCTTCTTACTTCTAATTGAAGCTTTAATAACCTCATAAGCATCCAACAATTGAAGGAACATCTACAAAAGTATTTTGTTGAATTAAATTTATAAATAATTTAATTTAAATACTATATTTATTTATAATTAACTTTACTGACGTGATCATACAATAATTTAAAACATCAAGTATTTTTAATATTATTTAAATATAATACTTTTTTTATTAAAAAGATGTGCTCGCCAATATAAATTTAATTGAGCAAAAATGATGAAGTTAATTCAACATAAGACAAAACTCAATTTAGATCGTTAAAGACTTTCATTCAAAAAATTTCAGTAAAATAAATTGGAGAAGAGTTTTAATGCATGCATTTGTTTGAAAAAGTTTTTCTTTAACTTACAAAATCTTTTACTCCCTCCATTTCAATTTATTTGTTTGATTTTGACTTAGCACAAAATTTTAAAAAGAAATAAATATTTTTGAATTTTGTGATTTTTAAACTAAAGATATGTAGAAAAAAATAAAAATATCTTTTAATCTTGTGGTTTTAAACAGTTCCCAAGAAAGAAAAAAGACATTCTTTCTGAAACGAAATGAACTAAAGGAAATAGGACAAAAAATTAAAATGAATATGTAATTTAATATTTTAAAAATATTGAGAAATTATTGAACTATTTTTAACTAATATAATATTATATAAAAATAAAAAAAATTGGAGTAATATAAAAAATAGAAAAATCTTTATAAATATAAATGTCAATGTAGTTTGGGACCGGGCTCAATACGAGCCAAATGAGACTAGTTATACTTAAATATAATGGAGGATACCCAAATTTGGTAGTCCTTACAATGACATTATGATAGTTTTAGTTTTCTTAAAATCCTCTAAAATTAAGACATACGTTGGTAAATTATTTTTTTCCTCTAAAATTATCTCATGTAGTTGATAAGATTATAGTAATTTTAATTTTTAAAAATCCTCTAAAGTTGTGACATGTGGTTGGTAAATTACTTTTTCCCTTTAAAATTGTGACATGTTGATTATATTATTTTTTTTCTCCTCTAAAATTGTGACATATAGTTGATACAATTATTTTTTTCACACATTTCATTTCATGTCACTTGGGCGTTTGCATGATAATATGATGAACTACTTTATTTATTGAGGTTGTCTTTGTGTTTTTTATTATTTAACTAATCAATAATTCTCCCAGAAGATCTCATTATACATGTATTTCTATTTTACGTGTTTTCAAGAATTTATCTTATTTATTACTATTTTCGATGCATTTTACTTTATGTTTTTTTTTATATATTATTAACACCTACTCTTTTACGAGTTTCGTAAAAAATGTATTAATAAAGTATTTAAAAAGACAAGATTTTTAATATCTAATCGGTCTTTAAAAAAAACATACTATGATTGTGAAAAACATTCTTCCGTTGCATGAACATTTCATAATTTTTTTTCTTTTTTCTTACTATTTTTACAAAATATGGTAGTCCTTACAATGACATTATGATAGTTTGAATTTTCTTAAATTACATTGAAATCGAGACGTGGATAGTAAAGTAAGTTTTTTCCTCTAAAATATTGATATGTAATTGATAAAATCATGGTAATTTTTTTTTTCTTTTAAAACCTCTAAATTGTGACATTTGGTTGGTAACTTACTTTTTCCCTCTAAATTGTGACATATAATTGCTAAGATTACTTTTTCCCTATCTAAAATTATGACATGTTGATAAAATTATTTTATTTCCTCTAAAATTGTGACATGTAGTTGGTAAAACTATTTTTTCCCACACATTTTATTTCTTATTACTTGGGTGTTTGCACCTGGTATATCATAATATGAGAAACTACTCTATTTATTGAGTTTGTCTTTGTATTTTTAATTGTTTAACTAATCGGTAAACTCTCTTAGAAGTTCTCATTATAATATTCTATTTTAGATAAATTACATGTTGTTTAATTAAGTCAACTGAGAAGTATAAATATTTAATATCAAATAATTCATTTTATCTATTAAATTACTCGTATTTCATGACTTTAGTAATGCATCTTTCAATAACATTATTTATACAAAATTTTGACTATACTTATTCGACGACAAAATTAAAAAGGTTTTTTTAGAAAAAATATCTCTAGCATCTTGATTTATCGTCAAATAATTAAAATAAACTTTTCTAAATTAATATTATACACACATTTCTATTTTACATGTTTTCAAGAATTTATCTTATTTATTACTACTTTTTGTTGCACTTTACTGAATATTCTTTTTATTTATTATTGAAACCTACTCTTATGTGTTTAGTAAAAAATATATTAATAATATATTTAAAAATATAAGATTTTTTATATAATAATCGATCTTTAAAAAATATATTATGATTGTGGAGAACTTTCTTCCGTGAATGAACATTTTATAACTCTTTTTATTCTTACTATTTATATCAAATAATATGCTATGAAAGAAGTTTGTACAAGTACTTTGGGGATGAAAAAGAGGAAAAAAAAGAATGGTTAAAATTGTTTTTAACTTTTGTGATTATACAAGTTCATATCTTTATAATGAGTGTTGGAGAGCTCAGGTCCGAGAAATTCAAAATTGGAGATAACCTTATTGTTTGTGGCTTAATAGATAACCTTTCTCCTTCTTGGAAAGAATTTCAAAAAAACTATATGCCACAAACAAAAAAAAAACTTCTCTTGAGACTTTGATAATGCGAATTTATTTTCAATGAACCAATTATGATTTTTATGTAATTTGTTTTTTCTAATTGCCTTTTATGAATTGCATATAACTTTTTATGGACAATTTTATTCACTGTTTATGAAATATTAATGACATATTTCAAATAGTGAAATTTAAATTTTTTGATAATGTTGAAAATGAAGATAGTGGTATCAGTTAGTATAAAATTATTTTAAAAATATCTTTTTAATTAATTGAAAATTAATTTTCTTAAGCATAATTTTTGTAAGAGGAACTGATTGATTCTTGAGGTTCATATGAACAATTTTTTTTTCTTAATTTTGTATAAAACTAAATTTAAATCATCACATTTATTTAGCATAAATTTATGCATTTTTATCAAAATGTAATTATTATACATATTTTAAATCATGTTATTATAAAATAACAAATTTCTTGATTTGGCCCGGGCCTTAAAAAACTATTTATCCAATATACTTGAACACCAAGAAGATAACAAAGGATGAATTACGAAATAATATTCAAACAAGGACCAGAGTGTGAGATGAAATTATGAAAATAAAGTACGAGCGAAATAACAATTATATCAAGACAAACCTAATGTAATGAGAGAATATTTATTCTTTTGATAAATATTAAACTCAAGCTATGATGGATCACACAACATCTATGACACCAAGCAAATGGTTTAGCAACAAAGTCGCAATCTAAAATCGTGAAGGCTCTAATTTTATCATCTCACATAATGTGCCATATCAAGAAATGTACCACTACAAGAAAAACCATAGAAGTACTTTTATTGAATTTTCCCGTGGTTAAAGAAATAGGGGAGTTTAAACATGCGTACAGAGGAAAAAAAAAGTAGAACAGTAAAAGAGATACTTTTCCTTTTTCCTTCAATTTAATTTGGCAAAGATAAACAAATTAAATCATAGAAAGGTTTGGTCATTATTTAAGAAATCCTTTACAAGAGATTTGGCCATATAATTCATTTCCAGATTAAAGATTTTTTTTAACAATGTCTTATTCTTATAAAAATCGAATTGACCATGAACTAATATTTGGGCAAAAGCCCTCATCTTTAACACATATCATTAGATGACATTAAGGAAGAAGAAAACCGCATATTATTCAAAGAAATTTCAAGTCGAAAACATTAAAGGTAAAACAAACAGAATTAATTTTTCACAGTACTAAGACAAGAATTTCGCAATCAAACATAATAAGAACATCAACTAAAAAATCTAGCTAGGTCTCTCGAGAGCTTTCTATAACAAATAATCCCACCAACAGAAAAAAAAACTACTACGATTATGAGAGGAATAAAAGCTACTATACGAAGAAAAAGATGAGGAAAATAATTAGCTAAAATATTTAAAGAGAAGGGTGCGGTTACCTTTTCTCGAGAAATAAAATCACGACTACGAGCTTCGTCAGATCTTCCTCGCACCATTAAAACTTAAAATTAAATTCTCTAGCCAGAATCCTAAGCCCAACGGTCTTACAAGGATTTAACACTAGAATTTTTAATCCTAGTGAAATCCCTTTCAATTGGGATTCTTAGCTAATTCCTCCTCCTTTTCCCACCCCAAAATAGTGAGGTATTTATAGGATCAAAATCAGATGGAATTTGGGCATTTCATCGATGTGGAATAGAAATTCAAGGGCATTTTTGAAAATTCTTTGGAGAAATTCAAATTCAAGAATGGGATAAGATTTGTTGAGTGAGATGGAATCGTACTATGTCGTGCAATTTTTCTTGAATTGCGCAACTCAAGTATTGGCTGTTGAGGTATCTTTTTGACAGTTGGGTTCGTAGGTACGTGGCTGGTTGAAGCTGTTATTCGTTGGGTTAATTGCCATGGAACGGGTTTCGCTGTTTGTTATTATTAATTGTTGTCGTCGCTGTTGTGTTGTTCAGTGGGTTGGTTGTTGTACATTGTTATTGATGTTGCTGGTGTTTTTAATGTTATATGGTTTTGCCGTTGTTATTTTTGTTGTTGGATCGGGTAAGGCTGAAGAGTAAAGGAGATAAAAAGGTCAGGCCAGGTCAGGTCTTGAAGTTGGGGCTAGTGGGTATTATTGGGCCTGAAAGGCAATGGGCCGATGCTGGTAAAGGGGTGTTTTGGGGTTATTTAAAAATAATTCAAATTAGACTAGGATTTAGCCATCTCATTTAATTTTTGGCCAAATTGAAAATCAATTGGCCAATTGCATTGCAATTATGGCCAATTTGATCTCAATCATGGTCAAATTTAATAAGTTGGATAAATTAAATTATAATTCGACATGAATTAATCTGCAATTTAATTTTGAGTTTCTTGATTTGATAAAATCAAACACATATTTTTTCAAATGAATTATTTTTTAGAACAAATTATATTTAAATCAAGACTTTGCCCATTTGAATTAATTTTCAAGATAACCATTGGTTAAAATCTATTTTTTCATAAAATATTTATTTAAGTAACAAAAATATACGACTTTATATGTACAAATATGAAAATATATAGTTTCTACTTGAAATGAGAAAATTACCTAGATAAGTATTTTGAAAAGTTTTTATTTGAATAAAATAAATAATGTAATTTTATTTAAAATCAAAGAAACTCAAAATTAAACTTAGCCGTGGAGGAAAAAAATTAAGTGTCAACAATTGTCCCCCTTTTGGGTAGGGTGCATGCAAGTAACCCTGGATAAAGGGAATTTGACGTTCCTAATCTTTGTCCGACCATAAATTTATTTCTCGAAAGGGTTAGTTTTCACATGAGTTTCTAGGAGTTATGGTCGGACCTCGGTATCGGGTTGCCTACATATCTTAAGTTGTATGAGATTTCAGGGTACTTATAGTTCATAAAGCTTGATTTTAAGCACGATTTTTAAAGAATTCATAAGCTATCCCGATTTTTGAATTTTGGTGAAATTAAAAAATTAGGGAATAAGTGGATTGGGGGGAGGTTGGAATGTAGTCAAATTTTCAACAAAGAGCTCAACCTACATATTCATGACATTCAAGGAATCAGACTGCTTGTAGTTTGACTCAATCAGTAGAAAAAATAGTCTTTTTATCACGACCCGAACCAGGGCCTAGTTGTGACGGGTATCTCAAGCCCACCATGAGCTGGAGACTACCCCCTTAGCCTAACATCTAGAACACAATAAAAGAATAGAGCAGAAGCCAAGCAATCACAATGATAAGATGAATAGATAACTCAAATGAAAACTAAGAGTCAAAACAACAACCAACCCACACTTGTACACAATAACCTCTAAAACCAGAATAGCAACTAAGTAGGGACATGTCCCCGACTATGACCAAAAAATCTAAAAGTACTGAGTCAATAAAGAAAGAATAATGAAATGATAGGGCCTTCCAAAGGATTGAGGCTCACCACTTCATAGCAACCCAACAGACGTGCTCAACCACCTAATGCTTTATAGGAGCAACATAAAAGCCTTTGGATCCTACATCATAAAAGGATGTAGCGTCCTAGGATGGTCAGTAGGATAAGCATTGACATGTAACTCAGAAAAAGTGATAAAATAATGCATATTCAAAATCAGCCAAAACCGTATGCACATATTCATATATACATATATAAGATGTCGGTATAGGGTAAGGGTTATGAACATGATAGTTTAAAACCATTAACCTGGATTGTGTAGCTCAATTCGTCCTAAAGACACCCATGGGGCTATATGGGTTCAGCTCCCCCTGCTGAAAGGGCCCAGTGCATATTAGTCGCATGAACCAAGGAAAAATCAACGGAAAACTAAAGCCACCATGGGTAATAGCTGTCTTAAATATATATATCAAATGTGTATCAAGCACACGGTCATATAGACCCCCAATGCCGACAAACGTGGTTTCCAGTGTTTGTCTCCCAGGGACTTACCACCTTCACGATGAGCTAAACAACCCCCTTTAAGACCAAATTGAAATCACTTTGCACATAATTTTAACCATTAACCCAGGAGTCATTTATTAAGGCATTTACCACTTGGTATCATCATACCAATATGCTTGTAAGCTAAATTAATTATGCCAAACCAATCCACATAAACATATTGACTCCCAAGTTCCATTTAAAATTCCAAACCATGGCCAACAAGGCCATCTAAGTCTATTTTTTATATCCATTTATCCATTAATGCAATGCATTGGGTTTAAAACAAGTTAAATCATACAATTTTTCCATATTTACTACCAATATTGTAGAGTGGGTTGAAGTTAATGCCAATTTCAAGTAAAAATTCATCTTATTTGGGGAAACCCATGTCCCCATTCCAACCATTTAACTAATGTACCAATTCAGTCCCAAAAATATCAATTAAAAGCATGAATAATCAATTTAAAATACGGGACAAGTAATTCAATCAGTAACAACCAAAACCCCTCAACCCAATTTCAAAACCCACAATATACATCACATGAAAATCCATTCAATTGATTCCACAATGTAAAATTAAAGTTTAGGAAAGAGAAACATGCCTAAAACACACAGGAAATTGAAGTCAATTTGAAATTTAGAGTCCGGATGATAAATTCACTGTGAAACCTGATAACACTCAATCTACAACTCTCGTAGGAGTGTAAAGCGGTCGTTAGCAAATATAGAACCCAAACTGGGTTGGGTGTCGATCCCACAGGGAATAGCTTGGCCAACAAGTAAGCAAGATTACTAAACTTTTGGTGCAAGTCTCGTAAAAAGGGGGGATTGTAATGTGTCACCAAAACAATTAAATAAAAGCTGAAAATAGCAAAGTAAAAGAGAAAGATTGTTACGTAAGTTGTAAACAATGAGAATTGAGGCGTTGGGGTTATGTCCACCTTCTGAGGTATACGTCTCTATTGGCTATGAGTGTGTAGAATTCTGACATGCAACTGCTTATAGAGAATTGTATTCGATGGTAAATCCAGGCGTCTTTCGACCTATTCGAGGATTATTTCACTTTAACTCTTTCGAGCTTAAAGCGTGTCTAACGGTACGAATTCTCCAAGAGGTTAGTCCAGTTACGACACTAGCTTTTTAGTAGGGAATTTTAGGGGGTGACCCTACTACCTTGACATTATCTCTTTTCCAGACAAATAACCTTTCTTTCGAACAAGTTAAATGTTATACTGGCGTATTCTTGCGTTTGCAACCACAAAGAATGTAGACTAAGATGAAGAGAATAATGATATAAGCAGTATACGTGTCGTGAACTCACAAACTCACAGCAATAGATAGTATCTCATACGACTTCCATAACCTCAACAGAGAAGTTTAGTTACCCATGAATGCGAAGGAGATCACGATTGACATTGTTGTTATACCACAAGATTGAGTAATTTCGTGTAGCTTAGGTGGTAGGCGTGAGGCGTGAATTCCTAGGCAAAGTAACGATTCTCTTGTTGTGGAATTTAAGAATAGAAGAGTAGAAGAAGAAAAATAGAATTAATGGAAGAATTAGAAGATGTAAGAAGATGATGTTAAAAGTAGAATGAGAGTTGTAATTCGAAGTTGTAAAATCTCTAGCAAAATAGGGTATTTATAATACCCATATCCTAATCCTATTAGATAAATAAAATATCTAACCAAATCCTACTAGGCTAATGTAATACTTAACCCAATTGTACTAGGTTAATGTAACATTATCATAATCCAAATAAACTAATGAAATACATAACCCAATTGTACTAGGTTAATGTATCATTGTCCAAATCCAACTAAGTTACTGCAAATCCCCAAAGTCTTCAGAAATGCTGTTTTAGCCCGGGACAGATTTTCCATGCAGCAGTTTTGGTCCTTAGGCGTGTAAACTCCCTTCCCTTCCTTTGTGAGCTTTCTTTTGCGTCAAGTAAGCCATAAAATGCTGAATTCTGCATTATTTATACCTGAAACTTTACTAATCATGTTCGTTAGCTCATTTACAGGAAAAAGGACTAAAAGTGCATGAAATATATACTTTGTTCTCAAAACTAGGCTAAAATATGGGCAAACTATATTGATATAGGCGTGTAAATTCGCCTATCATCAAAACCTTTGAATGTTCTTGGGTTTTGAGTTTGAGAGAGAAAGAGGATGATTTGATCTTTGAAAACTGAAGAAAATAGGATTATTTTATGTTATAAGGCCGTACAAGGGGTTAAAAGACCAAAAGCCCCTCCCCCTAGTGAAGAAAACAGAAATTAGATCAAATTAAAACACTGGCGTGGTACGCTAATATCGTGGAGGTTAGCCTCCGTTCCACGCCAATATAGTGGGGGTTAACCTCCGTGAACTGCCTTATTGCGAACTCTCACTGCCTCGGGATCCCAAAATGACCCCGAACCCTTTTCAAAAAATCCAAAACTTTTCCAAAAAACCCTTTTAACATCCCTAAATATAATTCAAGTCAAAAATTGACATTACACATGTGGGAGGGTTAAAAATAAAATAATTTAAGTATTACGGAGTCTCATATTATCCCCCCTTAGGATCATTCATCCCAGAATGATAAGTTAGGACACTTTTAGCACGAGAATAGTAAGAATACACCAGAATCAAATGACAAACTCAAAAAGTGACATGAGGAAAATGGAACTCATACCTTAAGCATTTTCATCCAACTCAGGGAACACGAATGGGTATTTGGCCTTTATACCTTCTTCAGATTCCCATGTATCTTCTTCTACCTTTTGATTTCTCCAAAAAACCTTCACCAAGGCTACATTATTGGTCCTCAATCTACAAACTTGCCTATCAAATATTTCAATTGATACTTTCTCATAAGACAAGGAATCCATAACACCAAAAACCTCAATAGGCACCATCAAGAAAGGATCAGTTATACACTTATTCAACATAGACACATGAAAAACAGGATGAATAGAGCCCAAAATTACAAGTAAATCCAACTCATAAGCAACTTTCCCAATTCTCTTCACAATCTGATACGGACCAACGTAACGAGGACTAAGCTTTACCTTCTTCTTAAATCTCATGATTTCTTTCATAGAAAAACCTATAAGAATACCCAATCACTTACTTCAAACTCCAACTCTCTTTGCCTCATATCTGCATAAGACTTTGGGCGACTATGAGTAGTCTTAAGTCTTTATCTAATAACTTTCACCTTCTCTATGGCTTGGTGAACCAAGTCAGGACCAAACAACGTAGACTCACCAACCTCAAACTATCCAATAGGAGACTTATACCTCCTACTATAAAGAGCCTTAAAAGAAGCCATCAGAATGCTTGGATGATAACTATTGTTGTACGCAAACTCAATAAGAGGCAAATGGACAACCCAAATACCCTTAAAATCAATCACACAGGTCCTCAGCATATCCTGCAAAGTCTGAATAGTATGCATGCTTGTCCATCCATTTGAGGGTGGAAAGCAGTGCTAAGGTTCACCTGAGTACCCAAACCTTTCTGAAATGAATGCCATAAATTAGAAGAAAACTACATACTTTGCTTTAAAATAATGGACACTGGTGCACCATGCAACTTCACAATCTCCTGAATGAACAACTTAGCATAATTCTCTCCTGAGTAGTTAATGACCCAAATAGAATCATACTGATTGCGAGCCCAAAAAAGACCCATCATAAAATTTATATTAATCATCTCCCACTTCCACATAGGGAACTCTATGTCTTGAGATATACCACCAGGCCTCAAGTGTTCAACCTTGAGTTACTGACAAACCATACATTTGACAACAAAATTTGCCATATCCCTCTTCATATAGTTTCACCAATAGTTTTCCTTCAAGTCATGACACATCTTAGTTGAACCCGGATGAACTGTATATCGAGACTCATGAGCCTAAGTCAAAATTATTTACCACAGCCCATCAACATCGGGAACACACAACCTACCTTGATACCTCAAGGTGCCATTTCCTCTAATCTCGAAAGCCATCACCTTTTGATGACCCATATTATCCTTAATCCGCATGAGTATGGGATCCAAAACCTACTTCTCCTTTACCTCAACACCAAAAAATGATTTAACCACTTCCTAAACAAACACTCCCCCATCCTCAGAGTCCATAAGATGAACTCCCAAGTTAGCCAATCTGTGAATGTCCTTCACCAATACTTTCTTCTTATTAACATAAGATAAGACCCCTAAAGATAACCAGCTAAGAGCATCAACAATAACATTAGCTTTACCTAGATGGTAGTGAAGGCTCATGTCATAATCCTTAAGCAATTTGAGCCACCGTCTCTTCCTGAGATTCAACTCTTTTTATATAAACACATATTGCATGCTCTTATGATCTGAATAGATATCCACATGCACTGCATACAGATAATAGTGCTAAATCTTTAAAGTAAAAACCACAACTGCCAACTGTAAGTTGTAAGTTGGATAATTTCTCTCATGAACCTTAAACTGCCTGGAAGCATCATCCATAACCTTACTATGCTGTATTAAAATAAAACCTAGTCCCAGATGGGATGCATCACAAACATAACAAAATCATCAGTACCCTCGGGCAGGGTCAAAACTGGTACAAAAATCAACTTATCCTTTAACATCTCAAAACTACCCTTACAATTATCGAACCACAAGAACTTAACCTTCTTTTGAGTTAACTTTCTCAACGGACCAACAATAGAAGAGAAACTCTCCACAAATCTCCTATAATACCTAGCCAAGCCCAAGAAACTTCTACCATCGGATGGAGTCGTGGTTCTAGGCCATTTCTTAACTGCCTTAACTTTTTGTGGATCCACCTTGATCTCCTCACTAAAAATAATATGCCCAAGAAAAGTCACAACACTTAGAAAATTTTGCAAACAACCTCTGATCCTTAAAAATCTGCAACATAATTCAAAGGTGATTGGCATGTGATCCTCCTCACTCTTCGAGTACACCAAGATGTCATCAATGAAAACTATCATAAATAAGTCCAAAAACTGTTTAAACACCCGATTCATAAGATCCATGAAAGCATCCAAAATATTAGTCAACCCAAATGACATAACCAAAAACTCATAGTGACCATATCGGGTTCGAAATATCAACCTCCCTAATTTTTAACTAATGATAGCCAGAACGAAGATCAATATTAGAGAAACACCTAGCACCCTAAAGCTGGTAAAAAAAGTCATCAATTCTAGTAAAAAGGATACCTATTCTCACTGTCACCTTTGTAATCTGACGATAATGTATACACATCCGAAGGGACCCATTTTTCTTTTGCATAAAAAACATAGGAGAATCCTACAGAGAAATGCTAAAATAAATGAATCCTTTATCAAGAAGATCTTTTAACTATTCCTTTAGCAACTTTAATTCTACTGGAGCCATTCTATAAGGAGAAATAAAAATAGGATGAGTATCCGGTAGAAGATTAATCCCAAAGTCTATTTCCCTATAGGGAGGAATTACAGAAAGACCATCAGGATACTATTGAAACCCTTGGGAGTAGCACCAGACCGTAAGGGATTGGGTCCTTCAAAAATCAATCACAGGCAAAATACACAAAAATAACTAGGAAGTAGGAAACAGTACAAGAAGAGTAAAGACACAAGAATTTTTACGTGGAAACCCAAGAAGGGAAAAATCACAGCTTTCTCTCACAAGCACTCCAAATATACAATAATCAAACTCTTGATTACAACCTTAACAGAACCTAACTCGAGGTTCCCTAGTAATAAATCTACTACAAACTCATCTTGGTAACTCTACCAAGGACCCTCTCTACTGATTAGCTCTAATCATTGTCATACTTAGGTAACTCTACCTAAGAAATTCTCTTAACAAGAAGACACTACTCTTATAGAATGAGTAGTTTAGTTACAACTCAGCACTCAAGAACACCCACTCACTCTTTAAGTATACAAAAAAGATAAGAACATGAGCAATGCTTGAGCAACCTTGAAATGGATATTTTGCTTCTTTTTTTTTCTCTCAAAATTTTGCAAAAATTGTTTGATGAAGAGATGTCTTTTCCCTTTTATAGTTGAGTGATGATTAAGGATGAAAGACCATTAGACCAACTATCCAAGTCAGTACAAAATAACACCTGCAAGTTTGTTACACAAGAGGATAAACCTGTGCAATTGATGCGTTCTAGCTATACTGTACCTTGCACGTCAAGGGACCTGGTCCCTTTCAGTTTAGCTACTCATTATCAAAACTATATATAACAATTTCCCCCTTTTGATGATGACAAACCAAACCATATAATTTGAGCATCAGTGCACATTTATCACTTTTTATCAGTGTGATTACCACCTTAAGATTAATGTTCCCTCTATCATCATGCTTCCTCCTTCACCATGCAACACATGTATCAGGTCCCTTATTGCCATTTGCAGTAAAAACTGTTTTCCCCCTTGTCCCTATGCTTTATTATTCTCTTAGCATATTACTTACTTTCTCCTATCAATATGCACCTTCATTTTGTACATTTGCGCACTTCCCCCTATCAATATAAATACCTTAATTCATCTATTCAACACTCGACAATATGTCATTTAGATCTATAATGCAATACCTGGTCATCTATATCAGTTGCACCTAGTACCTACTACATGAACTCAGTATTTCCCCTTTTGGCATCATTGAAAAGGATTAACAGTAAATCAAGAGTAAAATAAGTACAAATTAGTTAACTCATGGCCACTGGGGCAACACTTATATAAAGAATAGCTTTGCAGCATAAAGAGGACAACTGTAACACACAAAGCAAAGATTCATTCATTCATAATAGTTAGTACCAGTATAGTAAGCTAAAATAATCACCATAAAAATGACTTTCTTTAAAAGCCATTATGAGAACCAAGATATGAAACTGACACAAGGTTGATGAAGAAATGAGGATAACAGGGTTCAAGTAGAGCGAGTCTTAGGGCAAAAGACTTAAGCAGTATCTCTATTCTTGAATTTTCAGCAATGTGAGCATCCAAAAGTTGTTTGGTAAGGTCCTTCAATTCAACATTTAGTTCAACCACTATTTCCTAAATTTTTTCATTTCCAGTTGCAAGTTCATCAATGGCGCACCTGGCCCCTCAGAGGACAACTTTTGATTCTGTAATTTTAAGTGCACTAATTCAATATCTTTGTCAGTTCAACTTTGATCTTTAATTCCTTTATTTTCATTCCCAACGTCTCTTGATCATCTAGAAACTCAGATGCTTGAGACACTCATTCAGCCTTGCCTTTTATGTATTCATTCTCCAGATTAATAAGTTTTATTTGTATTTGGGCATTCAAACTTACCCTATATTCTGAGAATTCTATAGTGCAATAGAATTCCCTTACCTCCTTTTCATAGAGCATAGGTGTTGTTCCTTCGAATAAATGTACCCATCCTTGATTCCTGGTATATTCTACCCACATCTTTCATCTTTTCCTTTGATCTAATTTCTTGCCTCTTTCCCCTATTTTTTTACAACTTTTCTCTTTTTGGGACCATATCCCTCAGAGGCTTTCTTTTCTTTTCACAGTTATAAGTTTTTGCCTCATTCCAGCAAGATTATCGGACTTTGACTTAGAAAACCTAAGGTGATTTTTTATGGCTTTGGCTGCTGAAGGATCAAGGTATTTGATGAGGGCATATTCAATTTGGTTTTGTGAGTGAAAGAGATTAAGAAAGACCAGTTTGGTTTAGAGGAGGAAAAAAGTGTTGAGTTAAGGCTAAGAATAGGAAATAGCCTGATTTAGAAATTTAAAGAGGTGACCGTTGTTATCAAAGGATATTTGTTTTGAAATGACTTGTCTTATCCTAATAAAAGCAACTCTTTATTTTTCAAAGGAATTAAAAGCCTCTGTTTAGAGAAGGAAAAATATGACTTTCTAGATAAATTTTTTTGATTATTAAAGCATACTATAGTGATACTAACCTGAGACATGAGGCAGGTCCCTCTCTCCTTTGAGTGAATCTTCAAATTTATGCAAGTCATATTTTTTCACTTTCAAAGCAGTTTCTATGGGTGTATACATGTAAGGGTATGGTACTAAGTTGGAATAATATGAACTTACATTATCAAGGATACCTGTCTTCTTATCATATCCAATTTTGTGGAGAGACATTGATTCACGTATTAGGTTAAGTTAGTATCATGCTTTAGTTTATGCACACTCCTTTTATCTCAAAACTTATTCCAAAGCAGATCTGGGGATCAGGTCCCAGACTTGACTTTATTCAAGCTTCTAAAGCTTCTCCTTTTGAGATAAATTTTCTAGGGACCAGGTCCTTGAGTATCAAGACTTATCTGCATCGTTCATCCTTTTGCTCATTATTTTCATAACTACCAAGGCTCAATGATTTCCCTGAATAATCAGGAACAACATGCATCTCTTATATCAAACCATAGAATTCCTTTTCAGTTTATTCTCCAAAGTATTTTCATTTATCAAATTTTAAAGGTCATTCTAGGGCTTTCTTTTGAACACAAGCTTCATATACCCCTTTTTTTTAAACACCAACTTTCATAAGCTAAGGACTAGGTACTTGAGATCAACTTTTCATAATAATACACCTTCACCTGAAGTGTTTTGAGAGAGAGAACACAGTCAGACCTTCCATAATTAAGATTTTAACCTTTTTAATCAATATGCTATTTGATGATGTCCAAACAACACCTCTTATCAGATGATAATATGGTCACTGTTAAAACATAGTAACCTAACTAAGTTAGGGTCAAATCCCAAGGGAGTACATGGACTCATGGATTTTAGATGCTGTAATCGACGGGCATGAACAGAAAAGTAAACGGGGGGGAGGTTGAATGAAAATATCAAACAAAGAGAAATTATCGACTTCAGTTATGATCAGTATTGGTGGGTACTAGGATTGTGTTCCCCTTGTTTTTTAACTCTGTAGGCTTATTGTTTTATGTTGAACCAAATCGATACCTTGCATACAAATTCGATAAGTTGTGTACCTTCTACAAAGATTTCAACCTTTACCTTTTGAATTTCAGGATGTTTTCTTACTAACCCTTATCTTGATACCAGTTAACTATTACCTTTTGATTCTCTAGTTATTATATTATAGTTAACACTCTTACTTAGATAATACCTAGTAGCTTGAATCGACTGTTAAACTCTAAATTAATGTTGTCATTATTTTTTTCTAGTCACTACTTCTTTTTTGGAGTAAGTAGAAATAATATTAGTGGGATATTAACGTTGGTCACTGCTAAGAAATCTATTATAGTGAAGATAATACAATACCGTAGGTATCAATTCAATTCAACAACCATACTTCCCCTACTTCGTTAATCCGTCAGGGTTTCCACAACCCTAGCTATGGGTTTTAGCCACTCATACTTGTGAGAAATTCAATATCATTATAGAAGAAATCACAATGATTAAAAAGTATGAAAACCCATAATAACTAATCAACAGAAGTCAATACAAGATAACCCCACGATTAAAGATGGATCTTGGAATCTTTTTTTTAAGTGTCAAAAGTGTGTAACTCCTACTAAAAAATACATAAAGGGTATTTATAATACAATAGGAAATCCTAAAACCAAGCCCAAACAAATACGAGAAAACCAGGTCGGTGGCCACATGTGGTCCGTACCTGAGTTCAGGCACTGGGTGTAGGTAGTACCTACGGTCCTGACCCTGGGTGCAATTACAAATAGTAGGTATCGGGAGAAAAAATTCCTGCAAGTTCAGCTCTAGAGATTTTGGACTTATGGTACTTGCTACACCTACATTTGGTCCGTAGGTACTACATGAGGCCACATGTTGACTTAGTAGGTGCCGGGAGTAATATTTTTAGTTCTTCTTCAATTCCCGAACATACTTTGATCACGAACAAGCTGGAAAACATCTTGAATATCCATAATTACTCTAGGAATAGCCAAAAACACTCCTTTTCACCTTTCTCACAAACTTATCATCCAAAACATGATTTTCTACAAAACATACCCCAAAAGTATCATATCTAACAGTATAGCCTAAAAAACTTGCAGCTTTTACTCATTTTAAGTATCGAAAGTGCTATATTTCTATAACACATCACTATTCCTAACTGTAATTCCCTTCTCATGCCTAGAGTCATGATCACAATTTAGATTTGGGAACCCACTTAAGTTTGAGTTCCCAGTAAGAAGATAATAGTGTGATCAAATTCTTCTTAGCCTATCTAGGTTATGATAGTTCCTCTTCACCTTTTTTAGAGACTCAAAGACTTTACGATGTACAATCTCCTGCTGAATGTATTTAGTATTCTTTAATTTAAATTTTAGCTAGGACTGACATTTTTTTTTTCAAATGTCCATCTCTTCCACAGTGAGTGCACAGGGGCTCGTGCCGTTTGCTTCCAACATAATGAGCAGCCTTTCTTTTAGACTCAACAGGTTGGAGTTCTACTTGGTAGACCAAACCTCTACCATCATGACATTTTGACTAGTTAGATTAGAGAGGATCTATGAAGAGACAATCCATTTAAGAAATTTGTTCAACTCTTCTCTTAGGCGGACCAGGTCCCTCTCTAACTCTTCATTCTTGCGTAGTACTTCCATAAGATTTTCTTGAGAATCATTCAACCTTTCTTCAAGATTAATTTGAAACCAAGAAGCTTCTCTCTTTCCTTTTTCATCTACCCCACTTACCTTTTTTAGATTACTCATTAAACTCAGATTTTTAGATTTTATTTTTACGAACAACTCTTTAATTTTAGAATTTTGTAAAGCTGAAGCAGTTAGCTCATGCTCTAGATTCTGTAATTTTTCTTCCAAGTCATTCTTTTCAGCAGTTAGTTCACACAGAGTCAATTAAGACACTAGCAAGACTTTTTTTTTTATCTTTCTAGCAGTATAATTATCTAGATTTTCCTTAATATTAGAAAGAGTTACCTCATTTTCTTTTTCATCCTCTGCGTTTGCCATGGATGCAAATAGGGAATCATAGATAACTGGACTGTCTTTTACTACTAGTATAGAAATATCTCCAGTCTTTTCATCTTCACCTGATTCACTGGAAAAGTCTACTATGATGCTAGAGTTTTCTTTACAGCATATTCAGCTACTGCCTTCCTTCTTGAATTATCAGGTACCTAGTCCTTATTCTTTCCATTATCACCAGCAGTATTGAGGGAATCCCGATATTCCACTTTGTGCATAGGATAGTCCTTAATAAAATATTCAGGACTTCTACATTTATGAAAAAATTCAATATTGCCTTCTCTTTTGATACTGCTTCCTCTCCTTTGGAATTGAGCACTTTTCTTCATGGCACTAGCAATTCTTTTTTACAAATAGGCAACCTCAGTGTCATCTTCATCTGGATAATGTTTGGAATCTTTTAATACTAGGGATTTTCCCTTTTTGCATCTTTCTTCCCCATTCCTTTCTGCTTCTTGAGCTCATGGGTTTTTAAGTTTCCTATCAGTTCATCTATGGTGAGGGTTTTCACATTTCTGGCTTTAGTTATGGCATACATTTTGCTTTCCCATGACTTGGAAAGAATACCAAGAATTTTTCTCACTTGCTTGTACAAGGGAATCACTTCACCTAAGTAGTGAAGCTCATTTATGATAGAAGTGAACCTTGTATGCATTTCTTGGATTGTTTCTCCTTCCTTTATGGTAAAGGTTTCATATTGAGTAGTTAGCATGTCTACTTTTGAATTCTTCATATCTGTGGTGCCTTCATGAGAAGTCCTCAAGAAATCCTAAATCTCTTTAGCATTTTCACAAGCTGAGATCCTATTGTATTCATCAGGACCTATGCCACATACAAATAATTTCTTGGCCTTGTAATTCTTTTTGATCTTTTTCCTGTCTTTATCATTATACTCCCTCCTATTTTTGATAACCATTTTTGTAACATCTTCTTCTTTGACTTCTTTTATAGGTACATGTGTACCATCAAGAATAATGTCCAACTACCCTCATCCATAATGAAGTCAAACATCCTAGTTTTCCACCACCTATAATACTGTCCATTGAATTTTGGTGGTTTAGATATAGATTTATCTTCTTCTAGATTTGGTAGAGCAACCATCCTAACCAATACACTCTAGGAGTGAACCTTTTAGAGTGAACAGGCTCTGATACCAATCATTAAAAACCTTGGTGGTTGCATGAAACACCCTGGTTTTGGGACCTTAGAAAATTTCCTGGAATTCTGGTCTCTAGAACCAATACGACTCATGGGTACAAGCTATATATTGGGGTACGAATGGTATGGTCTAGTCGTATGCTACTAGTGTTGGTTGGTGGGATAGATTTTTGTCACTAGAATGGGTACGACTTGGTGGTAAGAGTCGTATGGTTGGATATAAATCATTTGGTTCCTTTTCTTAACCTTAGACACAATAACTTAAGTTGTATCTAAGTATGAGTGGCTCATCATGAGCCATAAGTCAGGGTAGGAGTCGTACCCAAGACTCGTATGGTGGACAATGTTCAATCCTCTTAGGATTTAATTCTGCCAGGAGTATGGTTGATGGGTAGCCGTCGTATACTTGAATTTGACTTAGATTTAGGTGTGTTGTAACTTGGAAAGTGTTGGGTCCAAGAGGGCCAAGGGTACGAGTGGTGGGTACCACTCGTACTGGGAGAATACGACTCATTAAGGTCAATCGTATCCTAGTGTTGGGACTTTTTTGCAACTTAAGTGGGGGCAAACTGGATATTTACCCACTAATAAGGTTCCATGACTTATATTGCACTTGAGAGGTTATTTCCCCTATTATTATATTCTTAAACACTTGGAAAACACTCTTAAATCCTCTCTAGAGTTGTTGGGCAAAGAAAGATAGGGTTTCATCTTAAGGAGTAAATTAGGGATTGTCTTGGTGATTTCTCTTCATCATCATCTTAGTTTAAGGCATGTTCTCTTCCCTCATTGTTATTTCCAACTAAAGGTATGTTTTTTTACAATGTTTTCATGATTTGAATGTTGTATGCTTTTGGGTTTTCAAATATGATTTGGGAGTTTTTTGTTATAAATGCTTGGTTATGGTTTCCCATGTTTTTAATTATGCTTTTATATGCATTAATATTGTTTTGGGATAATTGGTTGTATGGGAATGGTTATTTGCTAATGGACTTGCGTTTTGGAAATACTATGCCTTCAATGTGTTTGATAAAATGCCTTTAACAATATTTTCACTATAATATTGGTTTTTCAGTGGAACTTATGCATGGTTTAAACTTGGTAATGGAACCCTAAATGATATGAATGGTTTAAATGGTTTTAAATGGATTGGAAAGTCCTTGGTGTCTATGGTTTTGGTTAATTGGAAATTATGGGGGATACATGGAAATCCCCCAAGGATTGGCTAAGGATAATACTTGCATGTTATTGTTGGTATGACGATACCACTACTAGTAGTTTTGATTAATAAAAATGGAATAATGGTTTTGTTGGAAAATAGTTTTAATTGGGTTAAAAGAGGGTTGTGTAGCAAAGCCGTGGAAAGTGGAGGTCCCGGGGGGATCTAAACTATAAACTCATATTTGTCGATGTGAGGTTTGGTATTAAAGACCGTGTGCATGATGTCACACTATATATTTTGAGGGATGTTCTAGTCATCCATATTTTCTTCCCTGGTCGTGTATCTTCACGTACTGGGGCCCTTTCAGCAGGGAGAGCTGAACCTATATAACCTGTGGGTTGTTTAGGACGGCAAAGCTACACAACCCAAGTAAAGTTTTTGATGACATGATAAACCCGGTTCCTTTTCCCGGAATGGTTATATATATATGTATGGTTGTATACTTATGGATGGTTTTTACTTGGTTTTATAAATGACATTATTTTATCCTTATCTCGAGTTCATGCTAGCGTTCACCCGCTAACCTATCTTTGGGTGTTGCATCCCCACACAATGCAGAAACCGACCGTTCAACTCTTCCTACTTAGTGATTTGGACTTTGGGGTCAACATTTGGATTGAAGTGATGAGATTCCATCTATTTAGAAGGCTCCATTTCATGGATGTTATTTCATACTTTGACTTATTTATGGATATTGGTTTTGGCTATGGTTGGGGGCACATCTCAACCAAATTTTGGTATTCTTATGGTTGAGGCTTTGTGGTACTATGATGGATTGGAATGGGCAGGGTCGATATTGGTGTTAGCCTTAACATTGGTATTGGTATGGAGGCTGATACCGGTTGACGATATTGTTGGTTGTTCCATCTTATTTTATTTTGGAATTAATCATATTATGTTTTGGATCTCATTTGGTTATGGCCTAGTTTATGGCCCTTGGTCAGGTATTGGTTTGACCTAGTGGTTTGGTTGGTATGGTTTGGTTTGATGGTATGACTTGGTAGGGCTGTCTAGGAATAGACCTATCCCAAAGTCAGTCCTTCTCCAGTTACGCTATCTTGTTATTATTCGAAATTCAGTCAACTCAGGGTAGATGACTGGAGGCTGGGTTAGGTAATGGGGGTGGTCTCTGGTCCAGGTTGGACTTGAGATGCCCATCACAAAAAGTCCCCCCATCGGGTCGGGTCATTGCACAACATAGTAAGGGACTGGGTCCTTCAAAAATGAATCATAGGAAAAATACATGAAAATAACCAGGAAGTAGGAAACAGTGCAGGAAGAGAAAAGACACAAGAATTTTTACGTGGAAACCCAGGAAGGGAAAAATCACGGCTTTCCCTCATAAGCACCTCCAAATCCACTATAATCAAACTCTTGATTACAACCTTCACCGAACCTAACTTGAGATTCCTTTCACTTGTAGTAAGTCTACTACAAAATCATCTTGGTAACTCTACCAAGGACCCTCTCTACTGATTAGCTCTAATCAGTGCCATACTTAGATAACTCTACCTAAGCAACTCTCTCAACAAGAAGACATTACTCTTATAGCATAAGTAGTTTAGTTACAAATAAGCATTCAAGAACACTCACTCACTCTTTAAGCATACTACAAAGATAAGAACATGAGCAATGCTTGAGCAATCTTGAAATAGAGTTTTTGCTGCCTCTCTTTTCTCTCTGATTTTTGCGAACACTATTTGATGAAGAGGAATCTCTTCCCTTTTATAACTGAGTGATGATAAGGGTTGAAAGTTCATTGGACCAGCTGTCCAAGTTAGTACAAAATAACACCTGCAAGTTTGTTACACAAGAGGATAAACCATTGCAGTTGACGCGTGCCAGCTGTATAGACACTCTTTTAAAATAAATTTCTGAGCTCTAAAATAAGAGATAAACCTCCCTTTGGACACTAAGGAACTCCCCTCCCATTCTAATACCAGATTATTAGAAAAGTGGAAACTTAAATTTCGAGTTCTACAATCCAGAGTAGCATAGCATGAATGAAGCCAATCATCCCTAAGATAACATCAAAATCTACTATATCCAACTCGATCAAATCCACCAATGTCTCTTTATAAAAGATGGACACCACACAACCCCTATAGATTTTTCTAGAAACTATAGAATTACCCACCGATGTAGACCCAGAAAAGGGGTCAAAAGTATTTTTGGGACCAAAATCAAAACGCAGAGCCATATTAGGGGTCACATATGAAAGGGTAGAACCCGGATGAAGCAAACAATAAGCATCATGATAAAAGAGCTGTAACATACCAATAACAACATCTGGAGATGCCTAAGATTCCTGGCGAGTAGCAAGTTCATAGAGGTGATTCCGGCCAGTGTCTGTAAAAAAAGTAGTGCCTTTATGTGCATGAGTTGAAGAAGTGGCAACCGAAACATTGTTAGATCCTGTGGCAACTTTGGCTGAGGGATAATCTCGCTACATATGATCAAGCTGACTATGATTATAGCACCAATTTCTCCCCCTCACAATATCCATAGTGAACCTACCCATAAAAATTACAAGGAGGGTAAGTTGGGGCTGACTGAGCTCCACTAGCCTGAGACTGGGACCCTCCACTTTAAGACCACTGCTATCCTAAAAATGACGATTACCTATAGGCTTAGGATAAGGAGATCTAGTAGATGATTACAAATTTCCCAATTCTTTTTCTCAGTCCATTATCTACTATCTCTCCCACTATTTTGCTGACCTGCACCCTACTCTGAGTATATAAACTTTTTATTTTGCCTCTCTACCATCTCTACCCGCCTCTTATTTTCATCCTCAACCTGCTGCATATAAACCACAAGTCTGGATATATCCATATCATTGTTCAACATTGCAGCCTTACACTCTAATAGCAAGTCGTGGGACAAACCAGAAGCAAACTTTCTCATCTTGGATCTCATAATAGACACCAACTCTAGAGTATAACGAGATAACTGTTGAAACTTCAGAGCATACTCCTTCACACTTATCTTTCCTTACTTCAAGTTCATAAACTCTTTAACCTTAGATTCCCTCAAATATTAAGGAAAGAAGTGATCAATTAAGGCCCCTAAAAAGTCATTCAACATAGGTTGTTTAACATCATCACCCCTCATAGATTTCCACTCCTCATAATACTGATAAGCTATATCCTTTAATTGATATGCAACAAAATTCCACACCCTCTATATCAGAAACATATATCATCCTGAAAATCTTCTCCATCTCATCAATAAACTCTTGAAGATCCCCCTCAACCTAAGAGCTAGTAAAGGTTGGGGGATTAAACCTTATGATCTAGATAACTTGAGTGACCTCAGATGAATGAGCAATAGAACCAACACAATCAGACTAATGAGACTTCGATGCCACCAACTGAGTAAGCATATGAATATATCGATGAAACTCTACATTAGAGATATCTTCCTGAGGCGACTGAGTATAAGTGTCACCAACATGGAATACTGAATAGGACTAGTACGAATAGGTGGAACTCTACGTGGAGCTGTACAATCAGGAGAAGGGACCTTCGACCCAGTCTGCACTACATAAATAGAGCAAGTCCCCTCCATGTTCTCCTTAGGTAGAACAGAGTTCCCAACAATGTTTTTACAAACATTAAATCTTTGTGGATGCATGATCTAATATATGAGAAATCCAGGAGTTAGAGAAGTTTTATAACACTAGACTCTATAGCTCGAAAAAGAACACAAGAAAGGAAAATATTCCTAAATTCCTTGTAGCCTCTTCATTATAAGTGTGGCGTGCTACACATCCATAAAAAAGACTCTACTCAACACAACTTTGTGGACACCCAATAATCCTAAACCATGCTTTAATACCAAACTTGTCATGACCCAAACCAAGGACTAGTCATGATGGGTATCTCAAGCCTACCATAAGCCGAATACCTTCCCCTTAGACTTACATCCAGAACACAATAAAAGAATACAAAGGAAGAAACCAATCATAATGAGATAAATAGAAAACTCAAATGGAAACTAAGAGTCAAAACAACAACCAACCCATACTTGTTCACAATAGCCTCTAAAACCAAAATAGCAACTAAGTCGAGACGTGCCCCCAACTATGACCTAAAATAATACAAAAGTATTGAGTCAGTAAAGAAAGAATAATGAAATAATAAGGCCTTCAGAAGGATAGAGGCTCACCACTTCACAACAACTCAACATATGTGCTCAACCACCTAATGTTGCACAGGAGAAACAAAAATATCTTCAGACCCTATATTATGAAATAATGTAGCATCCTAGGATAGTCAGTAGGATAAGAACTGGCATATAACTCAGAAAAAATGATAAAGTAATACCATGTCCAAAATTAGCCAAAACCACATGCACGCATTCATATATATATATATATATTTATGTAAGATGCCGAGATAGGGTAAGGGTCATGAGCATGAGATTTTAAAACCATTACCTTGGATGGTGTATCTTGATCCAACCTAAAGGCACCCATGGGCTATATAGGTTTAGCTCTCCCTGCTGAAAGGGCCCCTGTGGGTGTTAGCCACATGAATTGAGGAAAAACCAAGGGGAAACTAAAGCCACCATAGGTAATAGCCATCCCAAATATATATATATATATATATTGTTTGGCATAATTAATTTAACTTGGAAGTATATTGGCATGACGATACCAAGTGGTAAATGCTTTAATAAATGACTCTTGGGTTAATGGTTAAAATTACGTGCAAAGTGATTTTAATTTGGTCTTAAAGGGAGCTGTATAACTCACCATAAAGGTGTAGTCCCGGTGGGACATACACTGGAAACTCCATTTACTGGTATTGGGGGTCTATATGACCATGTGCTTGATGCACACTTGATATATCAAGCATATGGTCATATAGACCCCCAACACCGGTAAATGGGGTTTCCAGTGTATGTCCCACCGGGACTTACATCTTCACGATAAGTTATACAGCTCCCTTTATGACAAAATTAAAATCACTTTGCACGTAATTTTAACCATTAACCCAAGATTCATTTATTAAGGCATTTACCACTTGGTATAGTCATGCCAATATACTTCCAAGCTAAATTAATTATTCCAAACTAATCCATATAACCATATTGACTCCTAAGTTCCATTTAAAATACCAAACCAGGGCCATTCAAAGCCATTTATTATATTCATTTATAAATTAATGTAATGCATTGGGTTCAAAACAAGTTAAACTATGCATTTTTCCATATTTACAACCAAGATTATAAAGTGGGTCAAGGTTAATGCCAATTCAAGGTCAAAATTCATCCAATTTGGGGAAACCCATGTCCCCCATTTAAACTATTTAAATAATGTATCAATTTAGTCCTCAAAACATCAATTTAAAGCATGAATAATTAATTTAAAACATAAGACAAGTAATTCATTCAGTTACAACCAAAATCCCTCAATCCAATTTCAAATTCCACAATTTAAATCACATGAAATTTCTATTTAATTGATTCCACATATAGAATTAAATTTTAGGAAAGAGAAATATGCCTGAAACACACAAGAAATTGAAGTCAATTTGATGTTTGGAGCCCGGATGATGAATTCACCATGAAGCCCTTGAATGTTCTTGAGTTTTGAGTTTAAGAGAGAAAGAGAATGATTTGATCTTCAAAAATTGAAGGGATTGGGATTATTTTATGTCATAAGGTCGTACAAGGGGTAAAAAGATCAAAAGCCCCTCACCCCAAGTGAAAAAATAAAAATTGAATGAAACTAAAATACTAGCGTGACATGCCAATATCGCGGAGGTTGGCCTCCGTGCCATACCAATTTAGCAGAGATTAACCTCCCTGAATCTCGGACCCTCAGTGCCTCGGGGTCCCAAAATACCTCGAACCCCTTTCAAAAAATTCAAAACTTTCCAAAAATACTCTTTTAACATCCCTAAATATAATCAAGTCAAAATTTACATTACACACATGAGAGGGACAAAAATAAAATGATCAAATTTTATGGGGTCTCACACTTTTATTTTTAGATGATCTCTAGCTCAGAATGAGTGATAAGTTATTTGAGCTTATGAAAAAGAGGTTTGTAACCTCTTAACCATGAATGTAGGATCCTTCACATCTATAGGTAAGTATTTACCTGGACATAATTTCCATAACTCTGAGTGAGCTATCACTCGAATTTGAAGGAAAAAAAAGTCATTTTTATTATTAGTTTAGAAATATGTTAAAAGTGGGGGTACTTATCGATCGAGTGGATAACTATGCTTAACGACTTGGATTATTGGTAATCGGGTTTTATATATACTAATCCACTAGCCATTCGATAAGATAACAGTTGGTTGAATATCGAATTAGCAATTAACTGGTGGTTATTGGGCGGTGTATCAGATAAATCTAAGTGAATGAAATATGAAGTGATTACTTGTATTTCCTCCATTTTTCACTGTCTAAGTTGTTTGTATATTAATTTTTTATTTATCAATTTGTTATCAATTTTTTAGGTTTGTTGAGTTTTGTTCATATAACCTTTTTAACAGGTTATAGCATAAAATCAAATGAGACTTTCTTTTAGCCTAAAACATATGTATAAATAATTTTTAATTACTGGGGTGATAGAAAAATGAACAATTTGATATGATTTGATACTTTTTAGTTTTATATCAAACTTTTTGAAGGACAAATTGAAATTGTTTCATTTTTATTGTGTTCTTCATGTTATCAAGAATAATTTCTCTTTTGATTTAATAATGAATTTTATATTTCTTTATGTTATACGGAGGCCGACTGCGCTTTATGATTAGAAGTCCCAAGAAGTAGCTTACTATTTCCTATGCTAAAAAGTGAATAAAATAATGAATGAGGTCTAATTTTTTAGGTTAACAAGAGATACTTTATATATCTAAGGATAAAAATATAAGTATGATAATTCTTAATGGGTTAATAGTTTATCCAATAAGAAAATTGAGTAATCCATCCTCAAACAATAAACCATTAACTATAAGCTATTAATCCATTCACCAATCGTTAATGTGATAACCCATTACCAATAAGCTAATAATATAATTTATTGGTTGGGTTATTGGTTACGGTTCGATTTTGAATATCCCTACCTGAAAGTAAAACTGAAACCAGAATATCCCGAAACACTCTGCATGCCTTCTAATAGGGATATGGTTTAATGATGGTGGAAGTCGTCCTTCAAATCCCGTCCAAAGAGTTTGATATTCCTCTTTAGACTATGTCCTAGTTTGCTTCTAAGAAAATATTCCATGCTGTGTTGTATCCTTTTTGGAGTCATCCACGACTGTGATTTTGATTTGAGATTTTCATCCTTTCGGATGATCTTAACAAATCTCAAGAAAAATGGTAAGTTGTAAATGTATCATACCAAAAGCATAATTTGGTACAAACTTGTTTGAACATGTCATGATGAGATAGTTGATGAACCAATTTGCACAACCTATTTTTAAAATATCATACCACTTTGAACGGGGTGGAAACCCAATATGTACCAGTAATAAGCTAACAACCTATCTTGAATATTTTGTGCCACTTTGAATGGAATGACGACCCAACGTGTCTCATTGAAAGACGGATAACCTATCTTAAATATTTTTATGCCATATTGAACGGTATGACCACCTAAATTAAATGTAATGTGTCACTTTGAACGGAGTGATGGCCCAATGTGTCTAGTTCAAAGACGGCCAGCCTATATTGAATGTAACATGTTACTTTGAATGAGTAACGAACTAATATGTCTCCTTAAAAGGTGGACAACCTATCTTGAATGTAATGTGTTACTTTAAATGGGGTGACTGCCCAATGTGTCTCCTTAAATGGAAGATAACCTATCTTAAATGTAACGTGTCACTTCGAATGGGGTGACGACCCACTGTGTCTCCTTGAGAGGTGGACATCCAATCTAGAATATAAATTCACTTTGAAGGGGTGATGGTCTAATGTGTCTACTTGAAAGGTGGACAACTTATCTTTAATGTAAAGTGTCACTTTGAATGGGGTAACGACCCAATGTGTCTATTAATCACCTGCACTAAACTTATTAGTAGTAAATGCAGTGTAAGGGAAATTGTGCAAAATTTATTTTTGTATGCTACACTGAAATAGGTGATAGTCCCAATATATTATGTTGAAGGAAGTGATGATCCATATAATAACATATCACTTAAAAGAAGGTGTTAGTCTATAACATAATAACATGCCACTATGAAAGAGGTGATGATCCATAATATAGTAATGTCACTCTGAAGGAGGTGATGATCCATATAATAACGTGTCACTTTGGAGAAGACGATAATCTATAACATAATAACGTGTCACTCTAAAGAAGGTGACAATATATAACATTATAACATGTCACTCTGAAGGAGGTGATGATCCATAACATAATAACATGTCACTTTGAAGAAGGTGATGATTCATATAATAACGTATCAGTCTAAAGGAGGTGACAATCCATAACATAATAACATGTCACTCTAAAGGAGGTGAAAATCCATAACATAATAATGTGTCACTCTAAAAGAGGTGATGGTCCATGACATAATAACGTACCGCTTTAAAGAAGGTGACGGGCCATAACATAATAATATTTTACTCTGAAGGAGTTCATGGTCCGACATAATAATATGTCACTTTTAAGTAGGTAAAGGTCCATAATATAATAATATATCACTATGAAAAAGGTGATGGTCCATAACATAATAATATGTCACTCTAAAAGAGGTGACGATCCGTAAACATAATGATATATCACTCTAAAAGAGGTGACGGTCCATAACATAATAACATGTCACTCTAAAGGAGGTGACAGTCTATAACATAGTAATATAACATCTCAAATAAAGTGATGGTCTAATGCATCCTCATAATGGGTGGAAAACCCAAATACAATATGATGCATTCTTTTAAAATAGGGATGACCCAAATACAATAAGATGTGTAACCTCGAATGAAGTGATGATTTGTTATGTCCTCTTGAAAAGGTGGATGACCAAAATATAATAAAATGTGTCACCTCAAATGGGGTGACAATTCGGTAGGTTTTATTAGAGGATAGAAAAACCTTATATATAAGAAAAGTTAGAAGTTGATTTGTTGCACTTCATTCTTTGAATTAGAAATTCTTAAAAGGACTTATGCATATCCTAATCTTCTGGATTGAATCCTTAAACTTTGAGAAGATTCACTTACATTATTTCTTAGAGGTGATCTTACATAATGTTACCTGCATAGCTCAAACGATAGCCATTAATAATATAATAATTTGTTATGACTAAGTCAAGAGTGTAATAGAAGATAGAGTTTAAAGATAAAAACGTTTGACTTTTGATGATTTATAGATAGTGGTTTGGTTAATAACTCAGTATCTTATTCTTTTATGCTCGATAATTTTTCTACAAAATCAGAAGAAGTGTTATAGATCATAATAATGTGATAAAAATATAAATTAAGAGGAAAAAGGATAAAGATGAGTTGTCTAAATTATTATGGCAAGGCCTCGGTGAGTCTGATAATGCCTTTTTTCATACTTAACATTGTCAACTTTATGATTTCATTATTTCTGTGCTCAAAGAAAAAATCTTAATTTTGAGAGACTGACTATGTTGGTATTGCCTTACTCTCTCGATGCTCCTCGTTGATCATTGAATTGTAAACTTTTCTAATCTCCCAATGCTGAATTTATGGAACTTTTGAGGATCATTTCAAAAATTTTGCTCCAGTCTAAAGTGCAAAATTCTTGAATTCTTTTTGATGTAGAGTAGCTTGAAATTTAAGAACTTTTCAAAAATTATGCCCCAGTTTTAGCTTCAGCAACATTTAGTGTTCAGATTTGTAGAAAATATCAAGTTTTTGTGAAATTCTTGTGACCTCAAATTTTTTCTTCCTCGATAACATGATTCAAAAAAGATCCTCTTAATGAATTTTTGAGATCCCATAAAAATTTTTGCTCCATTTTCTATTGAAATATTACAGGAAATTTGACCAAGCCAGTGTAAAGCCTATGTATCCCTTTGAGATAGGAATCTAGTAAATGTCATTCCAAGATAACATGAAAAGATAAATTTCCTAAGGGGTTGACCAAAGCCAACATAGGCCGTCTACTTATCCCATTCTTAGAAATTCAGGTCAAACATAGTTTGTACATAAAATAAAAAGATAAATTCCCTAAGGGGTTGACCGAAGCCCATATAGGCTGCCTACGTATTCCATTCTTAAAAATTCAGGTCAAACATAGTTCATACAAAATAAAAAAGGATATTTAATTTTTGATAATGTGACCGAAGCCAATACAGGACACCTATATATTCCACTAGGAAAATCAGATCAAACATAGTTTATTATAATTAAAAAGTGTAATTATAAGGAAATCAAACCATAAAGTGTGATTATAAGAAAATAAAGTGACAAAATGTGACTACAAATAAAAATAAATAAAAATAAGAAAGTATGATTACAAGAAAAGAAAATAATAACTTCAAAATATAATATTGAACGACGCCAAAAGTATACCTTTGAGGAAACTTTATTATTCTTTGCAACTGATAATGCCAACGACTACTTCTTGTGATTTTGCAATGGATAATTGATAACATTAGTTGGAGCTTCTGCTAGTGTTATCTCTTTGTTGTCAATCAGATCCTGAATTTTATGCTTGAGATTGATACATTTCTCGGTATCATGTCCAACAACTCCAGAGTGGTAATCACATTACTTATTTGAATCATACCAATTAGCGAAAGTGTTCACAGGCTTTGTTTTTACCGAATGCAGTAGCCTTGCTTCTTTCAACCTTTCATAAAGATGAGAATGTGATTTTCCTAATGGCGTGAAGATTTTGGGAGGCTTCCTTTCATAGTTGGCATGAGTAGCATTGCTTGTGCATTGAAGACCGAATATTGAGCCTAACGAGCATTGGGTCGGTATTGTGGAGATCGCTTGTAGCTATATGAACTATTTTGAGTCATCATTCCCATCACGTCTTTCTTTCTTTTCTTTCTATTTCTGAAAAAGCCAGTTTGACAGCCCTTATGAGTGGATTGCAATTCTGTCAAATTTATTATCTTTCCTGTATTGATGCCATCGTCAATTATTTATCCAGTCTTGACAGTTTCAATAAATATTTTTGTAGCTATTATTACCATGCAATCAAAATATTCTATATTTAATGCATGGATAAAGTAACCAATTATTTCAATTTCCTTTATAGGAGGATGTACCCTGGTTGCTTCTTCTCTCTACTGTATTATAGTTTCACAAAAAATCTTATTTTATTTCTTCCTTATCTTTGTGATAGAGATTTTGTCAGGAATAATATCGACATAAAACTTGTAATGATCCATAAAAGCATTACCAAGTCATCCAAAGTGCGCCATTTAGGCATATCTTGCTTAACGTACCATTTTAGAGCCTTTTTATTAAAACTTTGACTCAATAGCTTGACCGGTATTCCTTTATTTTACCCACAATAATCAACTTTTCCAATAATTAATGATCTCTTTAATCATATTTAGGGAGCTAAGTTCTTCTCTAAGATTGATCTTCGGTCTGGGTATCATTAGTTAACGATTAGGGAGGTAGATATCCCTAAGACAACTGTTTGTACCTGATATTAGTATTTTGAGTTCTTAGTGATGTCGTTTGGCTTGACCAATGCCCCTGTGGCTTTCATAAACTTAATGAATAGGGTCTTTCATCAGTTTCTAGATTAGTTTGTGATTATCTTCATTGATGATATTTTGGCATACTCTAAGAGTGAGGAGGATCATGCTGATTACCTCCACATTGTGTTGTAGACCTTGAAAGACCAAAGTTTTTTGATAAGTTCTCTAAATGTAAATTCTAGTTGAACGCTGTTACATTTCTAGGTCATGTTGTGTCTAGTTAAGGGATCATAGTGGATCCACACAAAGTTGCTGTGATTAAGAAGTGACCTAGACCCACGACTCTAACCGATATTCAAAGCTTCTTGGGTTTAGTCATTTATTATAGGAGGTTTGTAGAAAGTTTTTCTTCTATTGCTGCTCTATTGACCAAGTAGACTCAGAAGAAGGTAAAGTTCTTATAGTCAGATGCTTACGCGAGTAGCTTTAAGATACTGAAAGCTAAGTTGACTTTAGCTTTGGTCTTAACTCTTCCTAAAGGTACTGAGGGTTTTGTCGTCTATTGTGATGTAACTCAGGTTGGTTTAGGTTGTTTATTGATCCAACATAGCAAGGTTGTTGATTATACCTCTAGATAGTTGAATGTGCATGAGAAGAATTATTCGACTCATAACTTGGAATTGTTGGGTGTGGTGTTTGCATTGAAAATTTGGTATCACTATTTATATGGGGGTGTATGTGGATATATGTTGTGATCATAAGAGTTCATGGTATGTGTTCACCTAAAAAGAGCTTAATCTCATGTAAAAGATGTGGCTTGAGTTGCTGAAGGACTATGATATGAGTCTTCACTGCCATCCAAGTAAATCTAATATAGTTGTTGATGCTCTTAGCAGGTTATCCATGGGGAGTATAGCTCATGTGTATAAGGATAAGCGATATTTGGTGAAGGATATTCACCATTTATCTAACCTTAAAGTTATTCTCTTGGGCTCCGGAGATGGTGGTATATTTGTACAATAGGTGGCATAATTATCTTTTGGTTCAGAAATAAAGGAGAAACAGGTATTAGACCCTCTCCTGATGAAAATCAAGGATGATATGGGTAAGCAGAAGGTGATGGCTTTTGAGATCGGCAACTATAGTATCTTGAGGTACCAAGAGAGGCTATGTGTTCCCGATAATAATGCATTGCGAGGTAGGATTTTGGCCAAGGCCGATGAGTCATTGGTATACGGTTCATCCCAGTTTGACAAAGATATATCATGATCTAAGAGATATATATTGGTTGAATATTATGAAACGAGATATGGGCGACTTGGTGGCTAAGTGTATCGTGTGTCAGCAAGTAAAGGTGGAGCACATGAGGCCCGATGGGAATCTTTAAGATATTGAATATCAGTGTGGATGTGGGAGATAATTAATATGGATTTCGTTACCGACCTTCCGTGTTCGTGGAATCAGTGTGTCCATTTGGGTCATCGTGGCTAGGATGTCTAAGTCCGCTCACTTCTTGTTAGTGAGGACTACTTATCTGTTGAGGATTATGCGAAGTTGTTCCTTGAGGAAGTTGTAAAGTTGTATGGTGAGCCTGTCTCAATTATTTCAAATTTTGGCACTCAATTTTCATCGCATTTCCGGTGCTTTTTTAGCGTTGTTTGGGGATTAAAGAGAGTCTTAGTATGAATTTTCATGCATAGTTGGATAGGCAGGCTGAAATGACTATTCAAACTTTGGAGGATATGCTTCGAGCTTGTATGATTGACTATGGTGGCAGTTGGTTCGACCATTTGCCTTTGATTGAATTTTCTTATAACAATAGTTACCATTCTAGCATTAGTATGGCCCCGTTTGAAGCATTGTATGGTATGAGGTGTAGATCTCCTATTGGGTGGTTCAAGATTGGCGAAGCACAAATGTTTGGCCCGAATTTGGTTCACCAAGCACTGAAAAAGGAAAAGGTAATTCGAGATAGTCTTAAGAACGCCTAAAGTTGCTAAAAGTTCTATGCAGACATGAGGCAAAGGGATTTGGAGTTTGAAGTGGGAGATTAGGTATTCTTCAAGGTGTCTCTCATGAAGGGAGTAATACGATTTAGAAAGAAGGAAAAGTTCAGTACCCGGTATGTTAGCCCGTCTATGGTTTTGAGAAGGGTTGGAAAAGTTGCGTATGAGTTAGATTTGACCTCTAGCATGAGTTACATTCATCCGGTATTCCATGTTTCTATGTTGCAGAAATGCGTGGGTGATCCTTCGTTGGTTGTTCCCTTGGAAAATATTGGTATTTTCGATACTTTGTCCTATGATGAGGTCCTAGTGAAGATCTTGGATTGACAAGTTCGTCGGTTGTGAACAGAAGTCGTGGCTTTGGGGAAGGTTCTATGGTGGAACCAAAAGTTTGAGGAAGCTACTTGGGAAGCCGAGGAGGACATGAAGTCCAAGTATCCATTCCTATTTCTGATTTCAAAAAGTTATGCATTAGGTATTGTTGGGTCTTGATATCTTTGTTAATGGTGGATCGTGAATTCCTTGGAATGTTGTTTTCTATCTTAAAGGTAAGAGAAGACATTTAAGGGTTTAATCATGTTAATATTGCCTTGTCCCATCATTTGAGGACGAATGAACCTAAGTGGGGGAGACTAAAACACCTCAAACTTTGGCCCTTGCAAATTCCATGAGTCTTGAACCTTCTGATCATCATACCACTCACAACATACTAGTCGTATGATATGTTTGTGGTTTCAGGACCCTAGTCATATATTGTTCAGTGTGATATTGGCCAAGTTCTAACCTAGATACGAGAAGGCTCTATTTTATTCATATGTTCAAGTGACGAGATGTAGGGTCAAAAGCATATATTTTCCAGTGTCTATCCTTTGATGTTCTGCCTAGGGTATGACTCACACTAAACTATTCGTATGGTGATGATACAAGTTGGGCAAAGAAGTCGTATGTTGAACAAAATGTGGTGTCCAACTTTCTAATCAAGTGACGATTTATGAGTACCACTCGTATGATGTGGTTACAAGTTAAAGGGTCCAATTGTACCCACCTGCGTTCTTTTTATAGCTTTTAAGCTAAGGGTATTTTGGACAATTCCCACCCCAAATCCCTTAAGACCCCACATCTTATAGCACTTATCTGGCTATTATTCTATACTTTAGAAGATTGAAACACTCTCTAAATACCTCTTAAGAAGATTGGGCTTGGGTTTTTTCAAGGTGGTCATCTAGAGGCTTAAGGATCGAAACCTCTCTGAGAATCTTCGTAACTCAGGCATGTAACTCTTCCTTCATTGTTAGTTCATAAAAAATCATGTGTTTTAAACATTGTTCATGAATGACTAATGGTGATTTTGAAAACCATGGTTGAGGGTTTGAATGCATAATGTTGAGTATTATTTTCTCATGGTTTAAATTATTATTATACATGTTTTGATAATCGTTTCGCACATGTGGGCGCTTCAGAATTGTGATTTAAACTAAGGGGTCATGGTTAACCCTAACTTGATGGTTTTAATCTTAAATAATGGTTTGACGATGGTGTGCCCTCAACCTATTTGTGAAAATGTCAATGAGAAAAATCTTATCACATATAAATTGTGTTTTGAACCAAGGCATTGGCCTATGAATGTTGATGATTGGTAAATGGTTTCATGAAGGCCTTGTTGGCCATAAATTGACTTGAATTATAACCTTGGTGGTCTAGTTAGCTAAATAGGTTCGAGACCCTCAATGTTGAATTTAATTGATGTATTTATCTAGACAATGGGTTCAAGTCCTAAGTTGATTAATAATGGTTTTGACATATTGTATGCTTGCATATGTGGTTGGTATGCCGATACCAATAAGATGCCTTTGCTAAGTTATTAGATTAATGGTTCTGTATGTGGAATGAAAGTTTTAATTGGGATTTAAAGCGAGATGTGTAGCCAAACCATGAAAGTGGAGTTTGAAGGACCAACACTAGAAAACGCACTAGCCGGTGCGGGTGTTGATATGATCGGGAGGTTTGAGTCCCCTGAATGAATATATAAACGGGAGGTTTGAGTCCTCCATATTGTATACATTGGTGCTTAAGTCACCTTGATTATGCTGGGAGGTTTGAGTCCCCCATAAAGGCATATATGGATATTGATATTCTCTAGTTTGTATGGCTACACGTACTGGGGACCTTCCAGCTAAGTGAGAGCTGGGCCCATATAGCCCGTGGGTGCCTTATTTTATGACGGTTATGCTACACATCTCAAGTTAAGGTATTCAAAGTTCATGTTAATCCTTGTTCCCTATCCCGGCATGATATATATATATATATGTATATATGTGATTGCATATAGTTATTTGAAATGGTTTGGAATGATGGCATTATTTTATTCCTCTATCCCTGAGTTATATGCTAGCGCTTCAATCGCTAACCATCTCTGAATGCTATATCCCTACACGACGAAGGTACCAAAACTTCTTTTACTTTACCTGCACAGTGATCAGGTGTTTGAGTGGTTCATGAGTTGACATTGAAGTGGTGAGCTTCCATACTTCAGAAGGCCGCATTTCATAGTCTTTATATTCTACGTCTTAGACTTGTTTAGTCTTTGGTTTTGGCTATTATTAGGGGCATGTCCCGATATTTTATTAACTTTGGATTTGTAGAGGCTTTATTGGATTACTGTGGACTTGGGTGTGTGATTTTGGTGGATAGTCTCTGTGATGGACGATTGTTTAGCTACCGGTGATTAGTTTAAACATTTCATGAATAAAAAAATTTCTTAGCTTACACTCTCTTATTATATGTTTGAAATTTATCCAACACTTGAGGTTATTGAGCTAACTAAGTTAGATGAAAGGGGTGATCTTCGGTCCACGTGGGACTTGAGATACCCATCACGGCCAGACGCTAGTTTGGGTCGTGATAAGTTGGTATCAAATCCTAGGTTCATGCTCAGTAGGGTGTGTGAGAGAGAGTCTATGAGACATTTGAGAATGTTTCCCTTTTTTATTTTCTTACTTCGAGCTATAAAACCTAAGGTCTCAGGTTCTCTAATTCCCATTTGCTCATTTTTTCATATCATGCCTCCTAGATAATCTGAAACTCATGGGAATTCCTCTGTTCTACTTGGGGACACTATTGATGGGACACACCCTACTTATGTGGTGCAGACCTGATCTAGGGGTCCAGTTCCTGATTGCCCTCCAAAGTTCCACCGGTTCCCTCTAGCCCTCCAGAGTTCCGCCGGTTCCCTCTAGCCCTCATTTATCTCCTCAGGAAGATATGATGAATGCTGAGTTTCATCAGTCTATTCATATGTTGGCTCAGTTGGTAACCTCAAAGTCATAGCGTGGTTCTTCTGTCACTCCATATTCTAAGGCCACAAGGGTGGACCAATTCATGAGGTTGAGTCCTCCAACTTTTACTAGTGTTGAGCTTGAGGAGGATCCTCAAGCTTTTATTGATAAGATGGAGAAAATCTTATAGATTATGCATACATCTGATGTTGAAGGTATGGATTTTGCTGCCTATTAATTGAAGGATATGGCATACCAGTGGTACCAATAGTGGGAAAGTCTTGGAGAGGTGATACTGATTCTGTATTGTGGAATGACTTTTCTAGTGCCTTTTTGGATCTCTTCTTTCCTTAGGAGTTGAGGGAGGCAAAATAGAGGAATTTGTGAATCTGAGACAAGGTAGAATATTGGTCAAGGAGTATACTTTGAAATTCCATCTATTGTCCAGGTATTCTCCTGAGTTGGTATCTAGCATGAGAGCTATAATGTGTAAGTTTGCTTCTGGGTTGTCCCGTGAGTTGATTCTGGAGAGTAAGACTGCCTTGTTGAACAAGGATATGGATATTTCTCGACTTATGGTGTATATGCGGTAGGTTGAGGAGGAAAAAAAAAGTAGGCTGAGAATGGTGAGAGACAGAGTAAGAAATTTAAATTCTCTGATCAGGGAGGAGGCCAGCAGTAAAGTGGTAGAGATAATGGAAAGTGGCTTAAAAAGAAGTGAGGGAGTTCTAGTTCTTTCTCTACGGCTAGTACTCCTAACCCAACCGTCGGGTGATCATTTCTCTCAGCATGGTGGAGGGTACAGGGGACAAGGTGCCCAATCTCAGACTGGTGGGCCTTAGTTCGCTCCATCATACCCTCATTGCAGATTCTATGGTCTGCCACACCATGGTCAATGTGAGAAGGGAAGAAACTAATGTTTTAGTTGTGGTCAGGTTGGCCATATACAACGTGATTGTCCTTCTAGGGTTGCTTCTAGGGATGATAAAGTTCTTATTTCCTCTTTATCAGCTCATGCACTAAAGAGTATTGCTTCTGCTTCTGGTATCGTTACTGGCTGGAATTGCTTATTTTTTCTTGCTTCTCGTCAGGACTTTGAGGCATATCTCTATGTCATTACTGGTATGTTGAAACTCTTTTCCCATGATATATACTATTTTCTAGATTTGAATTTTACTCTTTCTTATGTGACCCCATTTGCGGTTGTGCATTTTGGTTTTGGTCTCGAGTGTATTTCAGACTCTTTTTCTATGTCTACCCTGGTGGGTGACTCTGTGGTTGCTAGAAAAGTCTATAAGGGTTGTGTTGTACCTGTTGGTGGTCGGGAGACCTTGGTGGATTTGTTTGAATAAGACTTGGTTTACTTTGGCGTTATTTTGGGAATGAACTAGTTGCACTCATGCTATGCTTATTTAGACTGTTGGACCCGTAAGGTCATCATTATATTCCTCAATGACCCAGTTATTGAGTGGAAGGGTGGTTCCCTAGCTCCTAAGGGGAGGTTCATATCATACCTTAGAGCTCAGAGATTAATCTCCAAGGGGTGTCTCTATCACCGGGTTAAAGATTCTAACTTGGAGGGTCCTTTATTGACATCCATAACTGTGGTTAGTGAATTCCCGGAGGTATTCTTGATGATCTTTCTAGTGTCTCTCCCAATAAGTAGATTCATTTTGGTATTTACCTCATTTTGGACACTCATACTATCTCTATTCCCCTATATAGAATGGCTCCAGCTGAGTTCAAGGAACTCAAGGAGCAATTGAAAGATCATTTAGACAAGGGTTTTTTCCATCCTAATGTGTCCCCATGGGGTGTTCTTATCTTTTTCATGCATTAGAAGGATTGTTCCCATCGAATGTGTATTGATTACCGGCAGTTTAATAAGGTGATAGTAAAGAACAAGTATCCACTTCCTAGAATTAATGATCTCTTTGATCAACTTTAGGGTGCTAAGTTCTTCTCTAAGATTGATCTTCGGTTCGGGTATCATTAGTTAAAGATTAGGGAGGTAGATATCCTTAAGATAGCTTTTCGTAGTCGGTATGGGCATTTTGAGTTCTTGGTGATGTCATTTAGCTTGACCAATGGCCCTACAACTTTTGTGGACTTGATAAATAGGGTATTTCATCAGTTTCTAGATTTGCTTGTGATTGTCTTCATTGATGATATTTTGGTGTAGTCTAAGAGCGAAGAGGATCATGCCGATCACCTTCGTATTGTTTTGCAGACTTTGAAAGACCAACAGTTGTATGATAAGTTCTCTAAATGTAAATTCTGGTTGAACGCTATTACATTTTTAGGCCATGTTGTGAAACACTTTGGGTTTGGACCCTTAGAAAATTTCCTAGATTTTTGGTTTCTGGTCAAGATATGACTAGGGGGTATAGGTCGTATGCTGGGGTACGGTTGGTAAAGGTTGTTCATATATTAACCGCTGTTGGTTGATGGGTTGGATTGGGTTCTGGAATAGGTATGACTTGGAGTATACAGGTCGTATGGTTGGATACGGGTCGTATGGTTTGGTTTTTTCTTTCACTTAATCTGAGACTTAGTAAAGTAACTTGGATCTGAGTATGAGTGTCTCACTATGGGTTGTGAGATAGGGTACGAGTTATATTGTCCCACTAGTGTGTTGGACAGTGTCAACTCCTCTTGGTTTTGTTATAGGTATGGGTTAAAGGTACTAGTTGTATCCTTAGATACAGTTTCTCTTTCATGGTTGTATGTTAACCAGTGTGGGGAGTCTAAGAAAGGCCTAGGGTATGAGTGACGGGTACCACTCGTATTGGAGGGTACCACTCGTATGGTGAAGTCATACCCTACCTGCGGGGATTTTATGTAGTTAAGTTGGGGGTAATTTGGATATTTCCCCTCTTAACCTATCATGACCCCATGACTTATATCACACTTGGGAGGTTATTTACCCTATTATTCTAATCTTAAACACTTAAAAACTCTGTCTAATTCTCTCTAAGGATCTTGGGTGAAGAAAGGCTAAGGTTTCATTCGGAGGATCAATTTGGGGCTTGTATGAGTAATTTCTCTCCATTATCTTCATAATTTAAGTCAAGATACTCCCCCCTCATTGTTAGTTCCAACTAAAGGCATGATTTATACAATGTTTTCATGGCATAATTATTGTATAGATTTGGGGTTTTCAAATATATGTTGGGGTTTTGGTATTACATGCTTGGTTATGGTTTTCACTTGTTTTAGTAATTGTTTTACATACTTTAATGGTGGTTTGGACAATTGGTTACATGGAGATGGTTACTTGGTAATTGAAATTGGTTTTGGAAATGTCATGCCCCTGACATGTTTGATAAAATATCTATGATAATGATTTTACTATATTAATGGATTTTTAACGGAACTATTGCATGGTATGGTTTGGTAATGGAACCCTAATTGGTAAAATTGGTTTAAATGGTTTGGAATGGCTAAACGGTAAGGCTTGGTGGTCATGGTTATGATTAATGAATCTTTCTTGTGAGGTACAAGGAAATCCTCCAAGTTAACATGCTAACGAACAATTGGTGCGGTATATGGAATTCCCCCAAGTTAACTTAATAACGTACTCTATGGGTACATGGGAATCCCTTCAACTAAAAAAGTTGTCTAAGGACATTTCTTGCAAGCTATAGTCGGTATGTCGATACCACTACACATAGCCTCGGTTAATAATAATGGTATAAGTAATTAGTTGATGGAAATGGTTTTAATTAGGCAATAATGGTGGGGTGTGAGAGCTAACCATGAAGGTGCGAGTCCAATGGACAAATACTAGAAACTCATATTTTCCAACATGAGGGGTTGGTCATAGAGACCATATATGATACTATGAGGTACACGAGAATCCTCTAAGTACACTGTAAATATATATCATGGAGAGCGACGGGTACTCAGGAATCCCCTACTCTTATGGTATTTTTGATTCGTGTGGCTATATGCATTGGGGACCATTTAGGGGGTTACACTGGACCCATATAGCCCATGGGTGGTTCTAGTACGATTAAGCTACATATACCCAGGTTAATGATTTTAAATGCATGCTAAGCCCGATTCTCTTTTCCCGATATGGTTGCATATATATATGTATGGTTGTATGCATATGGTTGGTTTACTTGGTTTTACTGGATGGCATTATTTTATCCTTATCCTGAGTACTTGCTAGCGTTCATCCACTAACCCTTCTTCGGTCGGCTGTATCCCCATATAATGCAGGAATCAACCATTCTACTCCTTCTGCATAGTGATCGGATCTTGTAATCAGCTCGGTTGGATTGAAGTAGTGATCTTCCATATTTTGGAAGGCTTTATTTCATATCATAGATGTCTTTACTTACTTTAGATATTTTATAGATATTGGTTTTGGATATGGTTGGGGGCATTTCCCAACCGAATATTTTTTTTCTTTTAGTTAGAGGCTTGTGTGACTACTATAGGTTGGAATGGGTGGGATCGATATTGGTATCAGCCTTAGTATTAGCATTGGTATTGGGGATGATACTATTGAACTGAATTTATGATTGTTCCATCCTTTTTTATTTTGGATTATATATTTATATTGGAATTCATTTGATTCACTATTTGGTTCGGTAATAGTTACTGGCAGGATAATGGATGTTTGGACTTGTTTGGGTTGGTCACTATTATAGACCTATCCTACAGTCTTAGGTTATGCTTACACACTATCTTGTTATATGTTTGGAATTCATCTGAATAGGATATGTGTAGGTTGGTTGGGTTTCGTATTGGGGGGATCTTCGGTCCTGGTTGGACCTGGGATGCCTATTACAACATGGCCCTGGGTCGGTTTGTGTCATGTTGTGTCTAGTGAAGGGATCATGGAGGATCCTCAAAAAGTTATTATGGTTAAGAAGTGGCCTAGACCCATGACTCCAATCGATATTTGGAGCTTCTTGGGTTTATCCTGTTATTATAGGATATTCGTAGAAAGTTTTCTTCTATTGCTGGTCCATTGACCAAGTTGTCTCAGAAGCAAGTAAAGTTCTTGTGATTAGATGCTTGCGAGGGTAGCCATGAAAATCTTAAAGCTAAGTTGACTTCAGCTCCGATCCTGACTCTGCCTGAAGGCACTGAGGGTTTTATCATCTATTGTGATGCATCTTGGGTTGGTTTAGGTTGTGTATTGATGTAGCATGGCAATGTGGTTGCTTATGGCTATAGACAGTTGAAGGTACATGAGAAGAATTATCCGACTAATGACTTAGAATTATTTACTGTGGTGTTTGTATTGAAAATTTGGCGTCACTATCTGTATGGGGGTGCATGTGGATATATTTTCTGATCATAAAAGCCTGCAATATGTGTTCACCCAGAAAGATCTTAATCTCAGGTAAAAGTGGTGGCTTGAGTTGCTGAAAGACTATGATATGAGTCTTCACTACCATCCAAGTAAAGCTAATGTAGTTGTTAATGATCTTAGTAGGTTATCCATGGGGAGTCTAGCTCATGTGGATAAGTATAAGCGGGAATTGGTAAAGGATATTCACTATTTGGCTCACCTTGGACTTCGTTTCTTAGACTCTGAGGATGGTGGCATAATCATTTCATGGTTCAGAAATAAAGGAGAAACATGTATTAGACCCTTTCTTAATAAAAATCAAGGATGATGTGGGTAAGTAGAAGATGGTGGCTTTCAAGATCGGAGGTGACAGTATCTTGAGGTACCAAGAGAGGTTGTATGTTCCCGACGTTGATGGATTGCGAGGCAGAATTTTGGCCTAGGCCCATAAGTCGCGGTATACAGTTCATCTCAGTCTGACAAAGATGTATCATGATCTCAAGGATATGTATTGGTGGAATAATATGAAGTGAGATATAGCCGACTTTGTGGCTAAGTGTATGGTGTGTCAGCAAGTGAAGGCGGAGCACACGAGGCCCGGTGGGCTACTTCAAGAGATTAAATTGCTGGTGTGGAAGTGGGAGAATATTAATAAAAATTTTGTTACCGAACTTCCGCAGTCGTGGAAATAGCGTGACTCTATTTGGTTCATCATGGATAGGATGACTAAGTCTACTCACTTCTTTCCAGTGAGGACTACTTATTCTGTCGAGGATTATGTAGAGTTGTTTCTTTAGGAAATTGTAAAGTTGCATGGTGCACTCATTTTAATTATTTTGGATCATGGTACTCCATTTTTATTGCATTTCTGGCACTTATTTTAGGGTGGTTTAGGGACTAAAGGGAGTCTTAGTACGACTTTTCACCCACAATCAGATGGGCAGGTTGAAAAGACTATTCAAACTTCGAAGGATATGCTGCGAGCCTGTGTGATTGACTATGGTTGTAGTTGGTTTGACCATTTTCCTTTGATTGAATTTTCTTATAACAATAGTTAACATTCTAGCATTGGTATGACCCCATTTGATGCATTACATGGTAGGAGGGGTAAATCTTCTATTGGGTGGTTTGAGGTTGGTGAAGCAGAAATATTTGTCCAGGATTTGGTTCACCAAGCTATTAATTTGAAATAGGCTTAAGACCACCCAAAGTCGCCAAAAGTCCCATGCAAACGTGAGGTGAAGGAATTTGGAGTTTGAGGTTGGAGATTGGGTGTTCTTGAAGTTGTCTCCTATGAAGAGCGTAATGCCGTTTGGAAAGAAGAGAAAGCTCAGTCCCCGGTATGTTAGCCCATATGTGGTTTTGAGAAGGGTTGGAAATATTGCGTATGAGTTAGATTTTCCCTATAGCATGAGTTTCATTCATCCGATATTCTATGTGTCTATGTTTTGAAAATGCGTGGATGATCCTTCATTGGTTGTTCCCTTGGAGAACATTGGTATTTCAAACTCTTTATCCTATGAGGAGGTCCCAGTGAGGATCTTGGATCTGTAAGTTCATCGGTTGCAAACAAAAGACGTGGCTTCGGTGAAGGTTCTATGGAGGAACCAAAACATTGAGGAAGCTACTTGGGAAGCCGAAAAGGACATGAAGTCTATTTCTGATTTTGAAAAATCATGCTTGAGGTATATGTTGGGTCTTGACATCTTCGTTAATGGTGGATTGTTAATTCCTTCGCATGTTGTTTTCTGTCTAAAAGGTAGGAGTAGAGACATTTGAGGGTTGAATTGTGTTTATATTGCTTTGTCCCATCATTCGAGGATGAATGATCCTAAGTGGGGGAGACTGAAACAACCCAAACTTTGGCCCTTGCAAATTCCACGAGTTTTGAAACTTCTTATCATCATACGACTCACACCATGCTAGTCGTATGATGTGGTTACGATTTTAGGACCCTAGTCGTATGTTGGTCAGTGTGATATTTGATAAGTTTTAACCTAGATACGAGAAGACTCTATTCGAGTCATATGTTCAAGTGATGAGATGTAGGGTCCAAATCGTATGTTGTCCAGTGTCTAGCCTTTGATGTTCTGCCTAGGGTATGACTTACACCATACTAGTCATATGGTGATGATACGAGTTGGGCAAGGAAGTCGTATATTGGACAAAATGTGGTGTCCAACTTTCTGATCAAGTAACGATTTGAGGGTACCATTCGTATGATGTGTTTACGTGTTCAAGGGTCCAATCATACCCACCTGTGTTCTTCTTACAACTTTTAATCTGAGGATATTTGGACAACTCCCACCCCAAGCCCTTAAGACCCCACATCTTATAACACTTATTTGTCTTTCATTATACACTTTAGAAGATTGAAACACGCTCTAAAAAACTCTCAAGAAGATTGGGCTAGGGTTTCTTCAAGGTGGTCATCTAGAGGTTTAAGGATTGAAACCTCTCCATGAATCTTCGTAACTCAGGCATGTGACTCTTCCTTCGTTGTAGTTCATAAAAAATATGTGTTTTAAAAATTGTTCATGAATCATTAGAGGTGGTTTTGAAAACCATGGTTAAGGGTTTGAATGCATAATGTTGAGTGTTGTTTCTCATGGTTTAAATTATAATTATACATGTTTTGATTATGGTTTTGCACATGTGGGTGCTTGGGAATTGTGATTTGAACTAAATGGTCATGATTATCCCTAACTTGATTATTTTTGGCTTGAATAATGGTTTGACAATGGTATGCCTTTAACCTGTTTGTGAAAATATTAATGTGAAGAATCTTGTCACATATGAATTGTGTTTTGAACTAAGGCATTGGCCTATGAATGTTGATGATTGGTAAATGGTTTCATAAAGGCCTTGTTGGCCATAAATTTATTTGAATTACAAACCTTGGTGGTTTGGTTGGTTAAATGGGTTCGAGTCCCAAGTTGATTAATAATGGTTATGGCATGTTGTATGCTTGCAAGTGGAACTAGTATGACGATACCAACATGATGGCTTTGGTAAATAATTGGATTAATTGTTATGTATGTGAAATGAATGTTTTAATTGGTCTTTAAAGTGGGATGTGCAGCCGATCCATGAAAGTAGAGTCCAAAGAAAAAACACTGGAAACTACGGTAGCCGATGCCAGTGTCGATATGACCGGGAGGTTTGAGTCCCCCTAATGAATTAGACTTATTTAGATTTTGTTTTCGTTATTGTCGGGAGAATGTCCCAACATTTTATTGACTTCGAATTGGTAGAGGTTTTATTAGATTACTGTGGACTTGGGTGTGTGGTTTTAGTGGATTGGTTTGGTGATAGACGGTTGTCCGATTATCGGTGATTGGTTTAGATATTTCATAAATATATATTTTTTTTATTTTACACTATTTTGTTATATGTTCGGAATTCATCCGACGCTTAAGGTTGTTGAGTTTACTAGGTTAGGTGAAGGGGGTGATCTCCGATCCACGTGGGACTTGAGATACCCATTACGGCCAGGCCCTGCTTCAGGTCGTGACACCTTAAGATTTCTATTCACTATCTGATCAATGTACATTCCTGAATCATTCTTAATTTTAACATAATGATCAACATTTAGGCGGTATAGCCTTTGAGTTTGTGTCACCAGTGGCGCGGTAGCATAGGTATACATTGGTGGAGAATAATGTGACAATGATATCTTTTGAACCTTTGGAGGAGAAAATATGTGCGCAAAAGGAGCATTCTGATAAGCATTAGCATTTTGAGAAGTGGTAAAATAACCTGTCTGATCAACTCCTTCTAATGTAGGAAATATAGGCTCTTTTCGTAGAGCATCAGAAGACAGAGTCATGTTTGGTAGAGTCTGAGAAGGTGTTCTGCTCTACATCAGCATGAATCTTAGTTCAATAATTTTTTGTTCCAAACCAGCAACGACCTCTGGGGTTATTTCTCTTACTATCGAGGGACCAGGGTCCATTGCCATAGACAAGGTGGGGACTGACTCAGATGAAGTGTTTGTGCTGATCAAACTAGGATCCATAGTTGAACGAGTCTTTCTGTTAGCCCAAGTAAGAACTAATGAGTCTGTAGTTGCTTTCTTGACCTTAGACCATGTGAAATACTGGAGTTTTGCCAGCGATTACTTTGCTTTTAGTCTTTGTGAGTAAGTTTCATGACTAACACAAATCAACTTCTCTAAAAGGAAAAACACTCAAAAGGTAAAATATTAGTTCATATATCATAATAATTGACAAAAGTAACATATGAAACTAATGACATATATTTGTTTCAAAATAGACTAGTCTAGAATTTAAATAATAGAACACTTTGACAAAGTGACTGAATGATCAGAACTTTGATCATTTGACAGATTTTGAATTTTGATAGGGGAAAACAAAATTTTGAATCGAATGAACTTAGTGATTTGAAGAGATTGGGTGTTCATAAATAAAAATACTAACAAAACTTATTTGTAAAGTTCTTTTGAAGACAACATAGTCTTTCCATTAATAGAATAGCTGGATAGCTCTAACTATAATTAAGCACGAAAACAAATATTTTGTAAGAGCAATGTGGTCAATGTGAATTGGACAATGACCTAATGAATTCTTGAATAAAACTAGGGTGAATTGAAAGGAATTTATCGATGAACTTTTAAGGGTGTTTTAGGAGGATTCTAATTTTGAGTCTTATATGCATATCAACGCTCTATGACTTCGAGATAGAACAATGAACTAGCCTTATTTAAAGACAAACATATATTATTTAAAAGAACAAATCAAGCAAATATAAACAAAGCAAAATAATGAAACACTTTAACATATAAATAATTTTTAACACGTCCTAGCATGGATGGAGCCTTCAAAGACAAAGGTAAGCCTAGTGTTTGAAGGATATACATGCCATTCGTAAGACTTTCCATTTTCCTAAAAAATATATTATACAAATTTCATAGATAAAATAAATGGAGATACAAATGAGGGAAGGGGAAATAAATAATATTAGTCCTATGCAGGGGAACAAACTTAATCTAAATCTCTCTAGGGGTCCTTCGATCTTGAGCTTCTTGAAATTCCTGAGTACTTTGCGGATGCAGATCTCCTCTTGATTGCAGTAAAAAATCCATAAAGCCTTTAAACCCAAGAGACAATAATTCATACAATCCGACATTATATCCTTCAATTTAACACATAAGTAATGATCGTCTATTATGACTCTTGGTTAATAGACTCAAGGTAGGTTTCTAAAGGGCTCAATACCCCCTCACATATTGGGTCGTCCTAGGCTCATGCCTAAAAAAGAATTTTGGTTTCGCTCTATCCTAGGTATCTAGAGTGAGCTTTGACTAGGTTCACAAGCGAACAACTTGGATTTGAAAATGCAAACAACCATTAGATGCCTAATGTACCAATAAACTATTGTATTTTCAACACTTTCATTTAAAATTGACCAATAGGGACCGTGACAACTGTAAAACCCCAAATAGTTTAATAATCAGAATGTGGAAGCATGACATGAATGCAACAATTAATAATTACGAAAATTTAAACACATAATTGCAAAAAGTAACAATTAATACAAACATTAGCCAAACAAATAAAAATTCTTATGGTTAGACCTCGATAAATCCGTAGCAGAGTCGTCATTTTGTTACGATCTATTTTTGAAAAGTCAAAAATATTTCATATCTTCGTGGAGAAAAAAAGAAGTATGTTTGATATGAAAAAATTTTTTAGAGTTGCCAGTTAATTTAGAAAAATTAAGAAAATATTTAAAAAGATAATTTTAAAAGAAAACCTTTTATTAAAAATAACCAGAGTCTAGGTAAGGGTTCAAGTAAATTCGAAAGAAAGTTTTGGACATTTTCGAAAATCCACAAAGTGTGATTCTGGCGGATTAAACTTGTTTGGCTAAACTTGAAAAAATTGTTACGTTATAAAATCTTGAAATTATTTTAGGAAAATCTTGAATTTATTTAAAAATCTTATTTTAAATAAATATAATTTATTTGATACTAATCCATCTAATTTATTCTAAGTAATAAAATAAACTAAACATCAAAGTTTCAAAATACTTTTAACTTTAACAATTTTATCCAGATTAATACTTTAGGCTAAAAAGTTAACTCAATTTGTTAAACTTAAATTTTGAGCCATTAATAACTATGAAAGAATATAAATAAAATCTCAAGTTGTTTTATAAGCTTAAGTTTTCCTAAATAGAAGAATTAATGTTAAATAACTAAATAAAATGAATAATTTTGACATAAACTTGCTTCCCAAGAATTCACCTAGATTAAATTAAATTACAAGAAAATTATCAAGTCAATATAAGGAAATAAAGGAATAAAGATAGAGATATGGGCCCATTCTGGCCCATTTCAAATATAGCCAGCCCTTTGGGCCTATCTTAATGGACCTTTTTCAACCTTTTTTTCAGATGTGTAACATCTGTATATCAACTTTGTCTCTCCACGTCTGCTGTATACTTGGTGTATATAACTGAAAATCAATCATATATACACATCCTTTGGCCCTTCAGCTATATATTAGCATCCTTTTCCTCATTCTTTCCTCGTATACCACTTGAATATCATGTATATTCTCTGTATATCTTTGTATACAACCTTGTTTGTTCATGAGTTTAGTCCATTTCAAACTTGTAGGAGGCTTGGACTCGATAATGCTCGAATACAAAGGCAATGGGAGTCTAAGTGGACTCATTCAAAATGAGTTCATGAAAAAGACAAAAAAAATAAGCATTAACAAGTGTTCACTAATTGTACAACAACTAAATATTATACCAAATGTCAACTAAAACAAACTATAATAATCACACACTTAAGATATAGATCATACGTTTTAAAAAAAAAATTAAAATGGTACAAAATAACCCAACATGAAGAAAGGACTAAGCCTTCTTATTCTACATTCAACTATTGAATACTTCATCACTTAGCCAATTCTAACGAGATAGGAGCCTTAGTATTGACATGGAAAGGTACATCTTTTTTTAGTATCTAACATGTATCCAGTATACTTGAACACCAAGAAGATAACAAAAGATGAATTATGAAATAACATTCAAACAAGGACCAAGGAGTGAGATGAAATTATGAAAATAAATTAGGAGCAAAATAATAATTATATCAAGACAAACCTAATGTAATAAGGGAATATTTAGTCTTTTGATAGATATTAACTCAAGCTATGCTGAATCACACAACATCTATGCCACTCAGCAAACGTTTTAGCAATAAGGTTGCAATCTAAAATCATGAAGGCTATAATTTTATCATTTCACATAATGTCCTATATCAAGAAATGTACCACTACAAGAAAAACCATAGAGGTGATTTTATTTGAATTTTCTAGTGGTTAAATAATAGGGGAGTTTAAACATGCGTACAGAGAAAAAAAAATTAGAACAGTAAGATAGATACTTTTCCTTTTCCCTTCAATTTAATTTAGCAAAGATAAACAAATTAAATCATAAAAAGTCTTGGTCATTATTAAGAATTCCTTTACAGGATTTGGCCATATAATTCATTTCCAGATTGAAGATTTTTTTAACAATGCCTTATTCTTATAACAATCAAATTATATTGATCATGAAATAATATTTGTGCAAAACCCCCTGTCTTTAACACATACCATTAGATGACATTAAGGGAGAAGAAAGTCGCGTATCATTCAAAGAAATACAAGTTGGACAAATATTAAAGGCAAAACAAATAGAATTAATTTTTCACCGCACTAAGACAAGAATTTCTCTATCAAACATAACAAGAACATCAACTGAAAGATTAGGGCTCTCGAGAGCTTTTGTAACACCCCCCATTTTCGAATTAGAATTCAAACCGTTGTTATCAAGTGTACAGATCGAAACCCAATGATTATATGTCTATATATAGGTAATGATCAATTATATAGTATGAAAATATCCTTTGATATCAATCAAGGTCATAAAAATCTCCTAACTCAAAGACGAGTTGAGGACACTTCTATTGATTAAGTTTTAGCGAATATTTCAGCTTAGGTCAAATTTAAATGACCACTACTCCTTGTACATAATGAGTTACGTGTCCTACCTTATATAAAATGAAAGATCTTTGAATATTCTTTCCAACGCATTTGGTTTCACCTTAATTCGATATCGGATCAAAAAGTAATATTCTTTTTACTTCAGCATTTCCGTCTGTCAACTAAGTGACTTATGTGCGACTTATCATCCAAGTCGTCAGCCCAAACCAGAAACCCATAATATTAAGCTCCTAAATGACGACCTGAGCGGATAAGCTGTCAATTATGTTATGACTTATCAGACCAAGTCGTCACCCATGATCAGACTTGATCAACCTCACCCTTAAACGGTTTTGGAGGGGTATTTTGGTCTTTACTCTCACCCCCCACAACATAAATCACCAAAAACACGTATTTAGCCATCATAAACATGTTTTTTTTAAAACCCGTAGTCTTCCTTATCCTCAAGAACAAGATTAGGGTTTCTCCTTGAGATCATCACCCAAGAGCTTCAATATCCCATTACGTTCTCTTCAAGATAATCAATAACTTAAGGTTCCTAAGCCAAGAACTTTAAGAAAAGCCTCCAAGAACATAAAATTCAATTCATACTTTTCAAGAAAGAAACCAAGAATTAAGTTTCCTAATCCAATAATCTCAAGAAAACTTTCAAGGTCATCTCTTAGGGTTTGAAAGTCAAGTTCTCTATATCAAATCAAGTCTATTAAGGTATCTGGGGTATGAACAAGGGTTTTCTTCCACCCTTGTGCCCAAATCTTGATTTTAAGTTAAATTTTCCATAAATTGAAGATAGGGTTGATACCCAATTTTTATTATTTTTAGTTTACAAAATTATCATGTTAATTAAGTCTTCAATTGCAAAAGATTTACATATATCCATGTTTGAAATCAGGAGATCCATATTATGAATTATATTCCACTATCTTGATTGAGATTGTTGAAAGATTTTAAGATGATTGTTGAACATGAAGTTTAAATATGATTATTTATGCATTAAATCTTTATATTTTGAGTCTCAATTGCAAAAGATGAGTTTATACGGAGATTATGATCTCAAGTCTATTGACAAGTTTTGAAAAGTCCTTTAAAATCAAAAATGGATCTTTTGATCCCAAGCTAACATTATGAAATCCACATTAATCAGACTGATTATGATTTAAAGTAAAGAGAAGTATATTTGGTTTTTATTACAAACACTTATGCTTTTTTAATGTGGATTTCCTAAGGTTCTGATCGATAAGTATGGGAGTAGTCTTTAGCACCGAGTTGGGAATGATTTCAAAGTTCTCATTCCCTAGAACTACGTGCCACCATAGATTTATAATTCGCCCATAGTGGGATAAGATAGTGATCACTTAAGATAAGGTTCTATTCCGATAGCAAAGGCAGAACATCTCTCCCCAACGTGGGTAAGATGTCAGACTCCATGACAGCTCACATGGTTTATGTCGGTTAGAAGAACCTCCCAAAGTCCCTAAGTCTCAAAACAAAATAATAGAACAGTTTTAGAAACTAAGTGTAAATGCTCATAAGAATTTACTCAGATATTGTATTACCTAAAACTTCAGTTATCAGATTTTTAGCTTTATGTTTTAAGATTGATAAAGGTGGTCCCTTTTCACTTAGCTTGCATGATTTGAAGAACAGAACAAGAGTACAGATTATTAGAACTAAGTGTGGTGGCTCACAAGAATTTCTTTACGCCTTATTGCTCATGACTTATAATTTCTCAATTTTTATTATTCCAGCCAAGGTGAGTCACTCATATTTAGCATTTTTTTTGAAGTCTATATGAATTATTACATTATTGTTTTACTTATGCATTCACTTCCATATACTCGGTACATTTCAAAAGTACTGATCCATACATACGTCTATGTGCTACATTATTTAATAATGTAGGTACAAGTTGTAGTGTGCATATCAGAATCAAACAGTTGTAGCTTCCAGTCAGCAGGTGATGAATCCTTTTGATTCAGGGGTTCGAGTCAATCAGAGTTTGTGTAGTATTTTATTTTCCTTATTCTTTCAGTTGTATTTATTCAGGATAGTTGGAGGTCATGTCCCGACTACCTATAGTCAATACTAGTAGAGGATTCATAGACAATTTGTAGAGCTGTGTCTTTTATTTCAGTCTTGTTTTATATAATCAGAGTTGTAATTATTTAATCTAGTTTGTTTTGATCATACTCAGAAAAGATGTATCTTTCACTTATTTCTTCCAGACTTATGTATTTTATTCAGTTGCTTATGAGTTATGCCAGTATAAGGGTTAGCTTGGGATCACTTGTAGTCCTAAGCACCGTGTGACAACTAGGAGGTAGTCTCGGATCGTTACAACTATCTACAACAAATAATTCCACTAGCAGAAGAAAAACTACTACGATTATGAGAGGAACAAAAGCTACTATATGAAGAAAAATACGAGGAAGAATAATTAACTAAAATATTTAAAGAGAAGGATGTGTTTACCTTTTTTGGAGTAGCAAAACCGAGACTACGAGCTTCGTCGAATTTTTCTCACACCACCAAAACTCAAAACTAAATTCTCTCGCTAGAATTCTACGCCCAACAGTCTTACAAGAACTCAACTCTAGAATTTTTAATCCTAGAAAAATTTCTTTCAATTGGAGTTCTCAGCTAATTCCTTCTCATTTTCCCACCCAGAACAATGAGGTATTTATAGGAGCAAAATTGTATGAAATTTGGGCATTCCATCGATATGAATTAGGAATTCAAGGGCATTTTCAAAAATTCATTGGAGAAATTCAAATTTAAGAATGGGATAAGGTTTATTTAGTGAGATGGAATCGTACTATTTCATACAATTTTTTTTTGAATTACGCAACTCGAACGTTGACTGTTGAGGTATCTTTTTGACAGTTGGGCTCATGGGTACGTGGCCGGTTAAAGCTGTTGTACATCTGGTTAATTATCGTGGAATGAGTTACGTTGTTTGTTACTGTTGATCGTTGTTGTCTTTGTCATTTTGTTTGATAGGTTGGCTATTGTATGTTGTTGTCATCGATATTGCTGGTGTTGTCTTTGTTATATGGTTTTGCCGTTGTTATTTTTGTTGTTGGATCGGGTAAGGCTGAAGAGTAAGGGGTTAAAGAAGTTGAACCGGGTTGGGTGTTGAAGTTGGGCTTGTTGAAGTTGGGGCTGGTGGGTATTATTGGGCCTGGAAGGGAATGAGCTGATGACTAATATTTAGCCATCTCATTTAATTTTTAGTCAATTTAAAAATAAATTGGTCAATTGCATTGCAATTGTGGCCAATTTGATCTCAATCATGGTCAAATTTAATAAGTTGGCTAATTTAAATTATAATTTGATATGAATTAATATCCAATTTAGTTTCTATTTTTTTGATTTGATAAAATCAAACACATATTCTTTTAAATAAATTATTTTTGAGAACAAATTATATTTAAATCAAGACTTTGCCCATTTGAATTAATTTTCAAGATAACCCTTGGTTAAAATCTATTTTTTTTTGTAAAATATTTATTGAAGTAACAAAATTATACGATTTTGTATGTAAAAATACAGAAATATATAGTCTCTACTTAAAATGACAAAATTACCTAGATAAGTATTTTGAAAAATTTATTTAAATAAAATAAATTTTGTAATTTTATTTAAAATCAAAGAAACTCAAAATTAAACTTAGTCGTAAAGGGCAAAAATTAGGTGTCAACACTTCTTTTAATTGTTAATATTTGCACATCTTTTTTTAATTTGTTAGATATTTATATTTTTTTTTTTGTAAATCTGTATTTTAATAGTAAAATAAGTTATATTCAAGTTGTACAATTATTTATCTTATCTTATTTTTTGTTCACACCTTTTGTTTCTTGTCAAATTTATTTTTTTTTCTCTTTTTTTCTATCTTAAATGTTTGTATTCTTAATTGTCCTTAAAATAGTACTTAAATTTTTTTTTGCTACCTTTCTTCACTTATCTATTTTTATTCATCCAGAATAATTAAAATAAATTATGCATGCTTAATCATTTAGGTATTTTAAAAAATAATTGACCTTTACTTATCACGTAAGATCCCCACATAATATATTAGTTCGATTGGAACCTACATTTGTGGACCTCGAAAGGTGCTTAACATCTTCCTTTCGAGTTAACCTGAACCCTTACCCAATTGACATAGACTAAATAATAATAAAATAAGTTTGCAATTGATTGTATAACAGTGCCCTAACCCACCTTAACTCGTTAGGTGGTGAGAGTGCCAACTTCAACGTGAAGCCATCAAAGCTAAGGCTTTAGGCCTCCAATTTTTGGGAGCCCCATTTAAGCAATTATAGGTTTATATAATTTTGTAGATTTTTTTAAATATTGGGTACTTTTTAATATTTTTATTTTATTTTAATATCATTTTAGCTCAAAACAATTATCACTTTAAGCATTCAAGACTAAAATTGATTATTATTTTCAACCTTACCTTTACCACCACCACCACCAACAACAACAACAAAAAACAGTATATTCCCACCTAATGGGGTCTGGGGAGGGTAGAATGTACGCAGTCCATACCACTACCTCTAAAGAAGTAGAGAAGCTATTTTCGATAGACCCCCGGCTCAAGACAAAGGACAATATACAAAAACATCAAAAGCATGAAACATGATAAAACTAACATAGGTACGACATCCACAAAAATATTGTACATTATCAAACAAGGGACACCAAAGCCCTCCTAACTATTGACTACGATTCATCAACCCACCTTTCCCATCTATCCTAGTGTTTTTCCTCCAAACCTTCCTATCCAGGGTCATGTCCTCAGTGAGCTGTAACTGCTCTATGTCATGTTTAATCACTTCTCTCTAGTATTTCTTCGATCTACCCCTACTTAGTTGAAACCATCCAAGGCCAACCTCTCACACCTACAAACTGGGGCATCCATTTATTATTTTGCCTAATGAACATGAAAAGAATTAACATAACAGTAAAAGTGGGAGGGAGGGAGTAGAAAAGTAAGCGATATTTCAAGAAGATACAAAGATTTCAGTATTATCCTTTAAATATGTATAATGCTTATAAAGTTCCCATAAAAAATGTCTCAGCCAAAACTTTCTAAAACTAAAAATTGATAAAATCCTACAATCAACAAAATCAGGAGAAATTCAATGAACTAGGTATAATTATCAATTGAAAAGAAATTATTGGGAGAAGTCCATTATAAAACAATCATATTTATATTTTTGTATCTCAAATAGCTATAGAAATAGATTTCAAATAAAAAAAATTAAGGCCTCATTTTGAAGTTTCGCTTTAGGCCACCGGATATATTGAGCCGCCCCTGAGTGACAACTCTTCTCTTTTAAACCATCTAAAAAAAGTTGTCACGTTGATATGTTCTTACTTGGAGGAAAGTTTTGGACTTCTATAAATTGAAAATCCATTCTTTCCAATCAAAACACAAAATCATCCACAATGTAGGGAGTTTTGTTTAGGGGAGATTTTCTCTCAAATACTCCTTAAGCTTTCTGATATTACTTTTCATAATATGTAGGTCACTTGACCAAACTTATCAATAATATTCTTTTTTAGTATAATTTTATGTGTTGTCTAATTTATCACCGTAATGGTTTGCAAATATTAGCTTTCGCATTATGCCCTCGTGATTTTAATCACAACATGTAAAACCCATCAGTTTCCAATTAAACTTCACACTTTGTATCATTTTCAAATTTCAAGTACCACCTGTTGCAAAATTTTTCTCTTACGATAGTAAAAAAATTCTAAGATCCAAAGGAACTTGTTACCGCAATAGATCAACATTTTTACTTTAGTTATTTTTTTGATTATTTCATAAAATAATAAAGACCGTGATTTAATATCTCCTACCCCAACAAGACCGATCTATGCAAACAGTGAGGATTCACCCGTATAATTGTCATATATCCTAGGGTTTGTAAGCCTGTCAGTTTTCATCCTTTCTAATGATGTCGATGGCAGCACATCACCATTATCGTGGTGTTTCTTCATGTTTTAGAGTTTATCAGGTAGAAAACAGATGATCTTACCATAATCTTTTAGAGAGAGAGAGGGGATTCAGATATGGATTTGAGATCGTGTGGCAGTTAAGAGAGAAACGAAGCGACGATCATTCTATTCTTCTTTGGAATTTTAGAGTGAATGAGAGATAGAGTAGGAGTTTTGTGTGCATGTGTTCATAGACATATCGGAGGGAAATTAGAGTCCTTTTTTTGTTTATGAAGATAACAAGGTAAGAATGTTATAAAGTGGGGTCAAAGTTTTCAAATGCTTTTCTCCTTTTATTATTACCAATCTATGTTCACAAAAAAGGAACAAAATTTTCAAAGAACGAATCATGGAGATTCCCGTGTATTAGCTAGGTTTAATTTAGGTTCACAATCCTCAAATGGTGTGTAAGTCTTGTTGGTTTTCTTGTCTAGTAAAATCTTTATTTTTCAACAATAACTTTAAACACATATTTAAATTAACATATGAACAATCAAAATGAAGTTTAAACTCTGTATTTACAACTTTGAACTTTTAACAATAAGTTCAACCGAACTAATAAACAACCAAAAATGAAGTTTAAACTATTTTCTTGAAAATAAACAAAAATTAAATGTTAAGAACTTCAACACAAGTTCAACTAACTTATGAACTATCAAAATGAAGTTTCAAGAACTTCAAACAAAAGTTCAAACAGTTGAAGAACTCTCATGTTGGAACCCTGAGGGTTGCACCACACAGTGAGGGACTAGGTCCCTCAAAATCAGTCACAGGCAAAAACACAGTAAATGAACCAGGAACTCAACACAGTGCAGGAAACTTAAAGAACATAAGATTTAACGTGGAAACCTCTTTTCTCAAGGGAGAAAAAACCATGGCTTGCCCTTACAAGTACCCACAACTCCACTATAATCAAACTCTTGACTACAGACTCCACTGAACCTAACTCTAGGTACCTCCTGCTTGTAATAACTCAACCACAAGCCTATCTTGACAACTCTACCAAGAACACACCTTGATATTGATTAACTCTAACTAATATCCACCTTAGGTAACTCTACCTAAGCTCTCTCAAAGCAAGAAGAAAAGAACATTACTCTTATAACATGAGTAATTCAATTACAATTCAGGACTCAACTCAAGAACACTCACTCTTTTTATGCATAAGAAACAAGAACTTGAGCTATACTTGAGCAATGAAGCTAGATTGAGTTTTTACCTCTCTCAATTTCTTTAAATTTGAATTTTCCAAAAACTGTTTGATAGAAAAACAATCTTTTCATTTTATAGTTGAGTAATGATTGGGGTTGAAATGCAACTGGACCAGGTGTCCTAAATTGTACAAGCAGCACCTGCGCAGTTTGTTACACGAGAGGACAAAATTATGCAGATGCATGTAGTTGTATGATTGCCTTGAACATCCCAGGACCTGTCCCTTATAGTCAACTTCTTATCATCAAAATAAGATACAACAATTGTTTCCCTTTTGGATGATGACAAACCAACCACAGAGTTTTGAGCATCAATGCACATTCATCACATTTAATTAGTGTGATTACCACTACTGAAGATGAATGTTCATCCTATCATGCAACACTATGCTTCCATTATCAAGCAACTTAGGGACCTGGTCCCTTGTTGTCATTTGTTATAAAAAAACTCAACTCTTTGCTATAATTTCAACGTTTCTTCCTGTCAATTTACACCATCATTTATTCCCCCTATCAACATGCTATTTCTTCTCCCTATCAATATGCTATACACACATTTTCAATTCAATATTTATACACACGGTACCTGGTTATTTGGTCCATACCTTATGAAGTCAATTTGCCCCCTTTGGCATTATTTAAAAGTAAAAACAGTAAATCAAGAGTAAAATAAACACAAGTTAGTTAACTCATTGCCACTGGGGCAATACTAACATGAAGAACATCTTTAATAGAAAGAGGAAATACGTGCAACACAAAAAAAGATTAATTCATATGTAGAGAACAAGTATCATCGCAGTGCATAATTTAAATATTCCAGAGAAAAATCCATAGAAATCAAGAAAGGTTAAACATAGGAGGGACTTGGAAGGATGGTTTGAAAGAGTAGAGCCATGTTATTGTTTTCTATAGCATGACATTGCAACAATTCCTTGGTTAAATGCCTTATCTCTGCATTCAAGATGAGAACCTCATCTCTTAAAATGGAGACCTTTTTCTTTAGGCCAACATTCTTAAACTTAAGCTCACCAGTAATACTTAGACCCTTAACAGTCAGATGCTGAATTGTCTATTCACTTTGCTGATCTCTACATCCTTAGCAGTTATATTGAGCTGTAACTCCTCTATCTCTTTGCTGAATTCCCTTTAGCAGTTGATGCTTGATTTCTTCTTCAGACACTTAGTTTTGATCAGTATCTTTATGCCAAGCATTTTCTATACAGTTCCAGGATTTCCATTATCACACAAAATTCCAATGTGATCAAATACTTTATTTAACTAGTAACCGTAAGGAATGTCATGTTTGCCATTTTTCCTAAGAACCACTTTGTGTATGTGTTCCATCATTAATATAGGTAAGAAAATAAACTCAAAACTTCTAAGACTTTTCATGACATACAAGTCAGCAGCTGAAGCAATGTGCCTTTTTTGTGATCTGGGCAAAACTACTTTGTTTACATAATCAAAAAACACTTGCAACTCACTCTTGAGTGATTTTCTATTCACTACAGCCGCTGATTTTCCTTTAACCTTTGATGCAGATGCCAAAAATTCTATTTATAGATGCTGCCTTAAGATAATCCTTATACGACAGATAGGAACATCCAGAATTCTCCCAAGTAAAGCAACATTAATATTCAGCTTCTTCCCTTGAACTACTGCTGTCATCTTCAATTTATCTTTAGAAAACTCTAATATGGAATAGAATTTCCTGACCACCTCATTAAAAATTATAGGAATAGGTCCTTCCATGAGATGCATCCAACCTTGATGCTCTACAAGCTCAACTAACTCCAACATTCCAGGTTCTGTTAATACTTGTGTCAAAAGTTCTTCTAGTTAGCACCTTTTGATTTATCAAAACCCTTTTTCTCACTTCTTTAGACACAACCTTACTTCTTTTCCAATTTTTCATTCTAGTATAAGTGATCACAGATTCTCTGACAGCCACTTTCCTTTTTTTGGGATGAGGTCCCTCACGAGTCCCATTCTTTTTAGTAAAACTTTCAAACTTTACCCAGAATATCTTAATGTTTCACTAATTTTTTGTTTTTGAGACCAATAATATCCTTTCCTAGGCTATTTGACAGCAAAATGAGATTTTTAGCAACCTAGGCATGATCCATCAATGTATTATCAGAAAAATTAGGTTTAGGGATGATTCTTCTTTAATAATTTAAGTAAAAAAGGGGTTTGTATTTGGAAGAATAGGATATGAAGAGTATTTTTCAAGGGGTTTTGAGAAAGAACTTCTATTAATGCCAGGCTCAGTTTCTTTTAAAAGACATAAAAATAAGGAATTTATAGCCATTTGTAGATCCTTTCCACTGGAAAACTATTTGTGACTAGAATTTTTCTTCTTGATAAGAGAAGGAATAAGTATGACTAGATATAAAGGAAAAATTAAGCGTCGGAAGGGGTTTTGAAAGAATTGGATGTGATTAAATTCAATTCAAGGGTAACTCATCATTTCTTTTAGAATAAGACAATTTTCTAACAAAAGAAGAGAGGGGACGTGGCTTTATCTGTTAGAACAAACAAAAATGCACATTTATGATACTAACCAGAGAGATGGGACTAGGTTCCTCTCTTTCTTTAAGTGAATCCTCAACTTGTGGATGCCATATTTTCCTATTCCAAAGTTATTCCCATGGATGTATACCTTCAAAGAAATGACACTGAGTTAGATTAACATGTACCTATTTTACTAAGGGTACTTATCTCCTTATCATAGCCAATTTTGAGGAGAGAAACTAATCCATCTAGTAGGTCAAGTTAATTTGATCAATCCCAACCTTAGCTTGTTAGTTTCAATACACCACTTTATACTAAAATTTGTTCTATAAAAGGTATGAGGACTAGGTCCCAGAATTAGCATCCTTCAAATATCCGAGGTTCCTTCTGCATTACCTTGAACCTGCTAGCATCTTTCAGAATCTTTTTCTACTTTTTAGCCCATTTTTGCGATGGGAATGCTTAGAAATCCAAGAAATTTCTAACTTAGCCTCTTATTTACACTTCTGTATTCTAATAAGAAGTTGGAATATCCAGGGAGATGAGAAGAAATATGCTTTCAGTTGATCTTATAAGATAAATTCCACTGGGACTAAGTCCCTGTGAAATCTTGACTAGACATTTCTGGAGGTTCTTCTACTTGAGCTGGAGTTTGTGACTAGCATTCTGAATTTACATCACTCTCTTCTGCACCCTTTAGCCTTTCATCCATCATATTCAACATTATCAATCCCTTGAGTAGAGATTCTTCAATTTTTGAGACTTCGCTATCACCAAGGACAAATAGCTTTCCTAATTAATCAGGAGCATCATGCACTTCTTAACTTGAAAATTTTAGTTCAGTTTGCTAGGGCCAGGTTCTTTAAAATTAACTATTTCACAATGAGAAACTTCCACCTTAAAGTGTTTTGAGAGAGAGAACAAAGTCAAGCCTTGCAGTATTAAGCTTTGAACACACCCTATTAATGAACTATTTCTAACTACAATTCCCTTTCTCATACCTGGTACCATGATCACTTGTTGGATTTAGGAACCCACTTGAACTTGAGTTCCCAATAGGAGGACAATGGTATGATCAAATCCCTTTTGGCCCATCTAGGTAGATAATTCTTTTTCACAATTTCCAGAGGATTGAAACCCTTAAAATATGAATTCCCTTACTGAACAAATTTGGGACCATTCATTTTAGCTCTAATCCAACTCTGACAATTTTCTTTTATGTGCCCATCTATTCCACAGTGAGTTTATAAAGGTTTGTGGGCCTTGTTCTTAGTATCATGAGCAACCTTCCCTTGAGACCTAAGAATTTAGGCTTTTCCTTGATAACCAAGACTCTTTCAATTATTAACACCTTGACTAGTTAAGTTAGAAAGAATTTGTAAAGAAGTAGTCCATTGTAGGGATTTTTTAAGTTCTTCCCACAAATAGACCAGGTCCCTTTCTAACTTCTCATTCTTCTAGGGTGCAGTCATGAGATGTTTCTGGGAATCCTTCAATTTTCTTCTAGCTCAATCTGAAACTTTGAGGCTTCTTTCTTCCCTTTATTATTTTAATCATCTACTTTCTCAAGTTGACTCACCAAGCTCAGATTTCTAGATTTCAACTTAGCAACTTGTTCCTCAGTTTTAGATATCCGAAGAGTCAAAGCTATCAACTCAGCTTCTGATTTTCTATTTCTCTTCTAGAGCATTATTATTCTCTTTATCACAAACACCATCTCTTTTCTTCAGTTGACTTTCTAGATTCAGATTTTTAGATTTTAACTTAGTAACTTGCTCCTCAGTTTCAGATATTTGGAGAGTTAAAGCAATTAACTCAGGCTCTTGACTTTTCACTTTTTTCTTCTAGAATAATATTTTCTCAGCCATTTCACACATAGAATCAATAAGCACATTTGCAAGCTTTTTCTTATCTTTCTAGAAGAATGGTTTTACAAGTTTTCTTTAAGGTCAGAAAGTGTTACCTCATTTTTTTCTTCATATCTAGTGTTTGCCATAAAAAGAAACAAGGAATCAAAGGTTGCTTTATCATCCTCCATTGTCATCATAGAGACATCTTCGTGCTTCCCATCTTTCTCAGATTCACTGGAGGAATCTTCCCCAGACAACTAAGGCCTGCTTAACTGCAAAATCAGCTGTAACTCTTCTACTTAATTTTACAGGGACCCAGTCCTTGTTCCTTCCTTTGTCATCTTCAGTCTTGAAATATTCATGATAGTCTATTTTGTGCATGGGAAAATCCCAAATGAAATGCTCAGGACTTTTATATTTGTGACAAACATCCATAGTTCCTCCTTTTTTGCTGCTTCTTCCACTTCTTTTAAATTGTCCATTTTTCTTCATAGCTCTAACAATTCTTTTTGCCAAATAGGCAACATCAATGTCTTGTTCATTAGAGTCTGACTTTAATTCCCTTGGTTCCAGATATTTTTCCTTTTTTTCTTCTTTCTTCTTTTGTTCTTACTGCTTCTTGAGTTCATGTGTCTTTAAATTTTCAATCAGCTCATCCATAGTGAGAGTTTTTTGGTTCCTTTCCTCGATAATAACATCTACTTCTCTTTCCCAAGATTTTGGTAGAACCCCAAGAATCTTCCTGACTTGCTTATACAACGAAATCACTTCTCCTAGGTAGTGTAGCTTATTTGTGATGGAAATGAATCTTGTATGCATTTTATGTATTATCTCTCCTTCTTTCATGGTGAAGGTTTCATGCTGGGTAGTCAACATGTCAACTTTGGAATCCTTCACATCTGTAGTTCCCTTATGAGTTATTTTCAAGCAGTCCTAAATTTCTTTAGCATTTTCACATGCAAAAATCCTGTTGTATTCATCAGGCCCTATACCACAAACTACCAATTTCTTAGCCTTGTAATTTTTCTTAATTTTCTTTTTGTCTTTATCATCATACTCTCTCTTGCTTTTTACTACCATTCTTGTCATTTCTCCTTCTTTTACCTATTTAACTAGAACATGCAGACCATCAAGAATTATGTCTATAATAAGTTCACTATCATCAGCCATAATAAAATCAAACATCTTGGTTTTTCACCACCCATAATACTGCCCATTAAATCTAGATGGCCTAATGATATATTTCCCTTCTTCTAGATTAGGTGGAGTAGCCAAGCAAATCAAATCACTTTAGGTGTGAAGCTTTTAGAGTATTCCTTCTCTAATACCAATTGTTGGAACCCTGAGGGTTACACCACACAGTGACGGACTAGGTACCTCAAAATCAGTCTCAGGCAATAACACACTAAATGAACCAGGAACTCAACATAGTGCATGAAACTTAAATAACATAAGATTTAACGTGGAAACTCCCTTGCTCAAGGGAGAAAAAACCATGACTTTCCCTTATAAGCACCGAAACTCTACTATAATTAAACTCTTGATTGTAGACTTTACTGAACCTAACTCTAGGTTTCTCCTACTTATAATAACTCAACTACAAGCCTATCTTGAGAACTCGTCCAAGAACACACCTTGATATTGATTAACTCCAACCCATATTCACCTTAGGAAACTCTACCTAAGTTCTCTCAAAGCAAGAAGAAAAGTACATTACTCTTATAACATGCGTAAGTCAATTACAATTCAGGACTCAACCCAAGAACACTCACTTTTTTATGCATAAAAAACAAGAACTTGAGCTATGAAGCTAGATTAAGTTTTTTCCTCTCTCAATTTCATTAATTCTGAATTTTGCAAAATAGCTTGATAGAAAAGCATCCCTTTCCTTTTATAGTTAAGTGTCGATTAGTGTTGAAATGCAATTAAACTAGGTGTCCAAAATAGTACAAGCATCACTTGCGCAGTTTGTTACACAAGAGGACAAAACTAAGTAGACGTGCACCAACTGTACTATTGCCTTGAACATCCATAGACTTTGTCCCTTGTAGTCAGCTTCTTATCATTAAAAAAAGATACAACATATCAATATGAAGTTCCAATAATTTTCTGGGAAAACAGTAAAACCAATTTTAAGAAAAAGAGATAAAACAGAAAAATTCAAGTCCACCGAATTCACGGTATGTCCTTAAGGAAATTATTCCCCTCAAGTACCCGAGGTTTTGGAATACATCCTCCCAGAGTAAAATGAATCAATTTGACTGAATAGCAATACCTTACATTCTTTCAAACTATGAATGCACTCAACGATAGCAAATCACACTAGCATTTTTCAAGAAAGAGAAATATTTTTCATCAAATTTTCATGTCTATACCTGAGAAAACTTTAGGTATTTATTGACATCAAGGTGTTGCTTTATGAAGAGAAGTAATAGTTCGGAAAGGTGAATCCCTTCATAAAGGTGCAACTCTTCTGAAAAGGTGTAACTCTTCGGGAAAGTCACAACCCATTGGAAAGGCCACAACCATCTAAATCGAAAGGTGCCTATTCAAACACATGTATCCTTTCTCTTGGTGTCTTTTGAAAAAAAACTATTCATTTTTCTTTTACACTTCTTAAAATCTCAACAATCCCTTACATGAATGGGTAATGACTATTTTATAAAATATTTATAGACAAATATGTGATTTATATACAAAGACTAATTGCATCTGGATAAGTGGTTTCCCTTTAAACTTTTCATAGTGAACTTTTATTGGATGCACTCAGTCAATCAGTAGAAGTGATAACTTTAAACCATCAAGTTTTAATGTATACCTAGACAACACAAGTCACATAATCAATCTTTTACCATTTATGGTTCTTACAATTTTGTTCGTTTCATCCATGAGCACATCTTAGTTTCATGAGAGCTTAAAGAATAGGCCTTTACTAACGTTCTCCTTGAAGCGGCTTCCACTTCACTCTGACATAGGTGATTCCTAAATGTTTAATCCTACAGATCAAACTATTTGGTCAAACCTGCCAAACTTAAAAACCATTAAAAAACATCAAACCATAAGCCTTATCCTTGATTCCTGAACACTATCTTCATCATAAGAGTGGGTTGAGTATATTGACAATGTTGAACCATCAATCACAACTTTGTTTGCTCTCTTTAAACCCAGCTCTTTCGAGCTACTGTTTTCTATGTAGAGTTACCGCCATGATGACTTGTCCTAGGACATAAACTCATTTCCTTCGATGATCTCTGAACTCTCTCTCTAGATAGACCTTTTATACGTGGAGCTGAAACATTTTCCTTTGACTTCATATAGTCAACAGTGATAATTTCAGTAGAGAGTATTTCTCTAATGGTATTATGTATCCATCTTATATGATGAGATTTATCATTATATATCATGCTTCCTTCCCTACCTATCACTGCTTAACTATCATAATGTATACATACCGATGCCAAAGGTTTGGGCCAATATAAAATATCTTTAAAGAAATTCCAAAGCCATTCAGCTTCTTCACTGGTTTTATCTGACGTTATAAATTTAGATTCCACTGTAGAGAGAGCAATACATATCTATTTGGATGGTTTTCAAAAGACTGCTACTCCACATAAAGTTAATACATCCACTTATGGATTTTACTTTATTCGATCCGGTGATCCAATTTTCATTAATATATCCTTCAATTACCAATGGATATTTGTTATAATGCAAAGAATAGTCTTAAGTATATTTTAAATATCCCAAAACTCTTTTCATTTCCATTCAATAAGTTTACATGTAGCAAATCAATTTACTAATGGCACATGCTATGTCTGGTCGCGTATAATTCATGATATACTATAAACTTCCCAATGCTCTCACATAGTCCAACTGTGAGTCTCTTTCACCTTCATTCTTTTGATGTGCAAAGCTCACGTCTAATGGAGTCTTGGCATTACTGAAATCTAAATACTTGAACTTGTCAAGTATATTTTTCAATATAATGAGATTGTGACTTTGCCAATCCTTGTGGAGTTTTATGAATTATTATCCCTAATATCACATCCGCAACTTCAAGGTCTTTCATTTAAACTTTCTCTCAAGATTTATTTTTGTAGCATTTATGTTAAAAATATCTCTAATGATGATCAACATATCATCCACATACAAACAAATAATGACTTTGTGATTTGGAGTGTCTCTAATGTACACATTTATCATATTCATTTATCTTGAAGTCTTTTGCCAACATGATTTTGTCAAACTTTGCATGCCACTATTTGAGTACATGTTTTCGTCCATAAAGTGACTTAACAACTTTGCACACTCTCTTTTCCTTACCTGAAACCACAAAACGCTCAAGTTGTTCTATGTAAATTTCTTTCTCCAATTATCCATTTAAGAATGCTATTTTCACATTTATTTGATCGATTTTAAGACCATATACCTCCACTAAGGCAACCAATATCTGAATAGACGTTGTCTCTATTACAGGAGAGTATGACTTCAAATAATCAAGACCTTCTTTTTGTATAAAGCCTTTCACAATAAGTCTTGTGTTATATTTGTCAATAGTACCATCAACTTTTATTTTCCTTTTGAATATCTATATGGAACCTAAAGGTTTATTTCCCGAAGTAAGATCAACCAATTTGCACGTATGGTTGCTCAAGATTGAATCAATATCACTATTGGCTATATCTTTCCAAAAGGATGAGTTCGAAGATGACATTGCTTCTTTAAATGCTTGAGGCTCATTTTCAAGAAGAAATGTTATAAAATCTAATTGAAAGAAAGTTGTCGTTCTTTGACGTGTACTACACCTTGGATTCTTATCATTAAGTACATTCCCATTTGGTTATCTCGAGGTCATTTAAACCCTCCACTAGACAGCTAATGTTCAATTTAAAATGGATAAATGTGTTCAAATAACTCAACACTATTTGATTCAATTACAGTATTTTATTGATATCCAGATGTTCGAATTTACGAACCAAAAATATATATGCTTTACTACTTTTAACATATCTAATAAACACACAGTCCACAATCTTATATTTTATTTTTACCCTTTTAGGTATATAAACTAGGAATTAGCTAGACAACCCCACACTTTGAAATATTTCAAGTTGGGTTTTCTTTCTTTTCATTTTTTGTATGGAATAGAATGTCTCTCTCTATGGTGCACTCTATTGAGTATTCGGTTTGCTATAAGGATAGTTTTTCCCCATAAGTTCTATGGTAAACTTGAACTTATGATTAATGCATTCATTATTTCCTTTGAATTTTGTTTTTGCAATCCATTTGATTGAGGTGAATACATGCAGTAGTTTGATGGACAATTCCATTTTATAAGCATATCTCTGCAAAAGGAGATTCATACTCTCCATCTCTATCACTTCTTATCATTTTAATCACTTTAGCCAATTAATTTTCAACTTCAGTTTTATATTGCCTAAACGTGTCTATTGCTTCATCCTTACCATTTGAAAAATAAACATAACAATATATAGTGCAATCATTAAAAAAGTTATGAAATACTTTTTTTTTACCATGAGATAGTGTTGACTTCATATTACAAATGTCAGTATGAATTACATCTATGGGATTGAAATTCCTTTCAACAAGCTTATATGAATGCTTAGCATACTTCGATTCCACACATGTTTGACACTTTGATTTATTGCACTCAAAATTAAGCAAAACTTCTAAGTTAATCAGTTTTTGCATAATTGACATGTACTAAACTTTCATGCCACAATTCATTTAACTCAAGAAATTAAGAAGAACTAGAACTTTTCTTGATCTCAATAGTCATTACATTGATCTTAAAAAGTCCCTCTGTGAGGTAATATTTTCCTACGTACACTTCTTCTTTGCTAATTACAACCTTATCAGAAACAAATATATATTTGAATCTATTTTTGGTTAGAAGTGATACAGACACCAAGTTCTTTTTCAACTTCGGTATAAAAGATGTTGTTGAGTGTCAACACCTTGACTAATGCCATCTGCAAGAAAAATTTTCCCATTCTTTCAACCTTTGCTGATGAGGAGTGATGTGCTATAGAAATATAACACTTTCGACGCTTAAAATAAGGAAAATATGTAAGTTTTCGAGGTTATTTTGTTATATATGATGCTTTTTTAGGTATGTTCTGCAGGAAATCATGTTTTGGATGCTAAGTTTGTGAAAAAGGTGAAAAAGGTATTTTTGGATACTTTTCGGAGAAATTATGGAGGTTCGGGACACTTTTCGATTTGATTGTGATCAAAGCATGTTCGAGAATTAAAGAAGAGCTAAAAAAATGACTCCCGCACTTACTAAGTCAACCTATGGACCGCATGTAGGACCTACGAACTGTAAGTAGGCCAAGAAAGTGCCAGAAGTCCAAAATCCTGAGAGCTGAACTTGCAGGATTTTTCATCAGTTACCTGCACCCTGTACCTGTGCCCAGGGTCAGGACCGTAGTTATTACCTACGCCCAGGGTCAGAGCACAGGTATAGACCACATGTATCCACCGACCCTGTTTTCTCCTATTTTGTTTGGGATTTTGTTTTAGGGTTTCCTCATGTACTATAAATATCCTTTATGTGTTTTTAGTAGGAGTTACACACTTTTGATACTTACAAATATATTTTGATTCAAAGATTCAATTTTGATCTTAGGTTTCTTTTGTATTGACTTTATTTGATTAATTCAGTTTTGGTTGTGGGTTTTTACACTTGTTATAATTGTGATTTCATCTATGCCTTTTATTAGTAATGTTATTGATTTCTTCACAAGCATGAGCAACTAAAACCCATAGGTAGGGTTGTGCAAACCCTGGCAGATTGGCGAAGTAGAGAAAGTGTTGTTGTTATTCTGAACCGATACCCATGCATGTATTGCTTTATCTTTATTATAATAGTTTTCTTAATGGGTGAACACGTTAGGATCCCACCTAGATATTGATACTTACTCTAAAAGAGGAGTAGTGAATAGGAAAAAATAAAGACAACAGTAATTTGAAGTTTGACTGTCGATCCATGCTTTTAGGTTCTATCTTAGTAAGATGGTTAGGTTTCAACTATTAACTAGAGACTCAAAAGGTAATAGTTTACTAGGATTAAGATAAGGGTTAGTAAAGAGACATCCTGAGACTCAAAAGGTAAAAGGTGAAATCCTTCTACTTATCCAAAAGACTGTAGAAAGTACATAACTTATCAATTCTTCATGCGAAGTATCAGGTTGGTTCAACAAAGCACGATAAGCCTACGGAGTTGAGAATCCAAGGGGACACAATCCTAGTGTTCACTTATGCTGATTAAAACCAATGTTAATATAGTTTCTTACTCAAGATTACTACACAAAACCCCTCATTTACTTTTCTTGTTTTGCCCATCGACTACAGCTGTTGAGATCCATGATTCCACATGTTCCCTTAGGATTCAAACTCAACCTTATTGGGTTACTATATTTTGACAGTGATTGTATCATCATTTAAGAGGTATTGTTTGGACGTCATCTAAATTTTGGCGCTGTTGCCAAGGAACACAGTGTTGATTTATGATTAGAAGTTGCAGTTTTTGGGTTTTTCTTTTTATTTTTGTTTGTAGTTGGGTACACACTGGTGTATGCCTAGAACATGAAATAGAGGCAATTCTTTACTCCCCATGAATCTAAATCCAGAGATGATCCTACAAATACATAGTAGGATGTCTGAGCAAAAGAGATGAACTTCCTGAAGGGGTTCGTGATGTTATACCTCCCCCTCTTCTTGAAGGAGTACATGATATTATTGATCATCATACTAATGAGCTGTTAGCTCAAGATGAAGCCGAAATGAGGGCAACGAAAGAAGCTCAGCGGGTAGATAGAGAGGTAGAGCTATCTGAATAGAGATAAGTAGCAGACTGCAAAGTAGTACTCAATGGGAATCAAAATAGACCTAGAGGTGCCCGTGTTCAAGTAATCATAGTATATCAGTATGTGCAACCATATATATGTTGAGCTGGCAGAGACTAGAGCCATAGTTCCTTATGTTTTACCCCCAGCCATCAAGTTTAACATCATTAGCGCAGTAATCCAGCTTTTAAATCTAAAGTGTGTTTTTGTAGGCTTGCCTACAGATGATGCAAACCTTCACCTTGCCAATTTCATTGGGATATGTAGTTCATAGAAAAATCTAGGGGTAAATCATAAAGTACTCAAACTAAGGCTATTCCACTTCTTACTTAGAGGATAAATATCTTTATAATTAGGGGAACTACCAAGAGGCTCTATCACTACATGAAATCAGTTGCATATGCAATTTTTGAATAGGTTCTTTCCTCCATCTAGGATATTACAGCTTAAGGATGAGATTTATAATTTTAGGCACCTGCAGTTAGAATCTATGTACGAGGCATGGTTCAAGTTTAATAAGAAGCTAAGTATGGTGCCCAATCATCGGTTTTTAGGGATGAGCTTACTGGATATATTCTAAACAGCCCTAACCATAAGCTCTAGAGACATGCCAGATACCATATTTGGAGGAGATTTTGTTAGAATACACTGGGAGGACACTTCAAAGATATTAGATTTGATTTTACTCTCTAATTGAGGATGGAAAACTTGAGTGGTAGATAAAGGATCTGGCAATTATGTTATTGGTGCCATCTACAACTAAAAAGTAGCTGATGACATAGTAGCGTAAGAGATTACATTTCTAAGAACTGATCTTGGGGTACTAGCAAAGCATATTGCAGTAATGACTCCTAAGAAAATGAATGCATTAGCAAAATAGAGGTCATCTTGCAAAGCTTATGAGTAAGAAATGGAAGAGGAAACAATTTATCTGGATCATTAGTTGACGAGTTTCTGAGCCCAAGAGTAAGGGAATCAAGGTTGGAAATACTATGACAGATACAAAGACTATAGTAGAGAGACATGGTTATTAGAGATACAAGGATAACTACAGAGAGAAGGGAGATACGTAAAATAGTTATTAGAGATAGAAAGATGACTACAGAGAGAAGGGAGATACATACATTTCTCCTAAAAGACGAGATGCAAAATCTAGAATAGAGATATATCGGCTAAGCTCATGAAGGGTCAAGAAAATAAAGAGATCAACCTTAAGGAGATTAAGGATGACATTTAAGGATTGACAAAGAAGGTCGAGTCACATGCTAATACTATTAAGTGGTTGGAGCACCAGTTTGGGTAGATGTCAACAATACTGAACCAGAGACAGCCAGGTACCCTTTTGAGAAATATGGTGCAAAATTTGAAAAAGAATGGTCATGTACTTGCTATTACCACGAGGAATAGTATCACTAATTTGGATCCCCCATGACCCGCTGCAGAAGATGCTGATGATGAGACACCTACTATTGAGTCTAACAAGGTAACATGTGATAAAGGTAAAGCTGTTGAAGACAAGGTAAGGGTCCGGTCATTGAGCCAGAAATTAGACAAATTCTGAGACCACCCCCACCTTTTCCTTAGAGATTGAGGCAAAAAAATATGGAAGGTAAGTTCAAGAAGTTCATTGAGATGCTAAAAAAATTGAGCTTGAACATACCTCTTATTGAGGCATTAGGACAGATGCCTGGATACGTCAGGTTTATGAAAAAATTTCTCACAAGAAAGAAAGGAGTAACAATTGAGGATGTTTATGGACTGCACCACTGTAGTGCAGTCACGACTAGGTCTTTGGCACAGAAAAAAGTGATACCAAAGCATTTACTATACTATGCACTATTGGGTCAACCCAATTTTCTAGAGCCTTGTGTGACTTAGGAGTTAGAATTAATTTGATTTCGCTGGCCGTATTTAAGCAATTGGGCTTGAACCCTTCGAAACCGAATTTGATGAAGCTGTTGATAACTGATTGCACATTAAAGAAGCTTGTGGGAATCTCTTTTGATATGATCCTAAGGGTGGATAACTTCATCTTTCCGAATGACTTTATCATCCTGGACTGTGAGGTTGACACCAAGATGCCCATTCTATTAGGGATACTGTTTATGTACACAAGTAGAGTTATGGTTGATATGGATAAAGGTGATCTGAAATTCAGAGTCAATGGTGAGGAGACTACATTCAACATCCAAAATTAAATGAAGCACCCAACCAATATGAGTGTAGTATCTATGATTGATTATATTGATGACCCTAGAGGATACTCCTATGGGTATCTTGATGAATTCTGAGTAGTTAAGATACCCGCATCGTGCCGCGACGCTAAATCAAGTGCTACACGGGAGGCAACCATGGTATTGTTGGTGAATTCTGAGTACCCAACAAAGCCACATCATGCTGCAATATTAAATCAAGCTCTAAGTGGGAGGCAACCAACTATTGTTAGTGTTCACGTTTTTGTTGTTTTTCCTTTTTGTAGGTGTTTAGATCTTGGACTTACCCGACATATGGTAAAAATTGCTACATTCATCGAGTTTCAGGTAAGGGTACTGTGTGATCAACCCATTATGGTCACAAGTACCATATGGCAAGTTGAGTAATAAGTTGAAAAGTTAAAATTTTGAGGATGAAAAATGGAAAGTTATGGACTTTGGCATCTAATTGTACTTTTGGGACTTAAAACTTAGGTTGGGGGACCATAAGTAGCTGTAAAAAAATTAAAATACCAAGTATAGATTGCAGGAAAGCGGGCCATAAATTTTTGCTCGGCACCTGCGCCCTGCACCTGCGCCCAAAGCTTGGCCGCAAGTGGAAGCCGCGGGTTGGTCTTTTGTTGGCCCAATATTTAATTCAAATTTTAGCCCCACCAGCACTTATATATGATGTAAAATAGCCCCACTGATATTTAAATAACCTTAACCTCATTTAACTCATTCTAATCCTCAAAACTTCACTTTTCTCTTTGAATTCAAACTTTCCTCTTAAAACACAAACTAACCCCACACTTAAGTAAAGGCTAAATTGACACTTCTTGGAGATACCAACTTATCTCAACATGCTAAAAATAGTTGCAATGTTGTTTTTGCTTAACTTCTTCATTATTCACTTTTGGTTCTTCATAAAAAAAGGTAACTTTCTCGGCTCCTAATAGTTATGTATTGATTTATTTATTGTTTAAACAAGTTGATATGTGTAGTCCACTGCAAAATATATAGGATCTATCATTCTTTTATGTAGGATCCTTGAAGTAGCCTAAAATCATAATGTAGGTCCTTATTTGGAAGAAAAAAATCTTAAGTTAGGCCCAGCCGAAAGTTGAATTTGAATGGATAAAAGTAATACCATTAGTTGTGCATGTTTGTTTGCTTTGAAAATTGTGATTTATGATAGGTGTATGCACATTGGACTTGTTAGGATTTTAAATAGGTTATAGGGGTGTGAAATTGAGGAAAAATTCAAACATTTTCAATTTTGAGTTTTTCTTGAACTGTTGCTATCCCTTACTTTTGTTAGAAACTAACAACTGGTTTTCAGGTATATATGACACCTAAAGATATGAAGAAGAAGAAGGTTGGTACTTAAAGGACATGAGCAGAGTCTCTCGAGCCTAGTGATCCAGTAGAGGAGTACCTGAGGCAGCGATGTAGAGACACTGCAGTAGGGGTGACACACAGAGTCATACAAGGACAGTCACGCCAATCTGCTCAGACAGTTGTATCCTGGCTGCAGATGAAGTCAGCAAGGATGTCATCCCCACATAATCCTCCACCTGATGATGATGAGGAGACAAATTCTGAGTCTACTCTATATGTTGCTGCTCAAGACTCCAAATCTATGGAGGGGTCTAAGGATTCATCTGACGAGGTAGAGTAGGAGAAGCCATCAGTAGTTCCCTAATCTGAGGAGGGTACAACTACTCGTAGAAAAAAGATAGAGGTACCTCAATCTGAGTAGGGTATAGAGAAGATATCCCATGATTCATCAGTACAACAGAGTCTCGCACTCGTACATGCCTTAGACGCACCTCTCGAGAAGGGACATCTAAGGTGGTGTGTGGAAGGGATGCAAGAGATATTTACTATTGACAGTCATGTTTGGAAGGCATGCCTATAATATGCATTTATGTGGAGCTCCAGATTGACCTATTGGTGCTAGATCGAGTACCACAGTTACAGGCAATATTTGATAGATATCAGCTAGAGTGGTTGACTAAGACACTTGGTTTCTATAGCCCAGCTATGATACAGAAATTTTATGCATCCTACAGAGCTACAGTAGTTATTTCTATGTGTAGACATCCAGGCTTGCTGACATTTGCAAGGAAACCACAGCTTAATCATATACTGTTAGAGGGGTCAGAGTTGATATTTTGGCAGAGACTATTTGTAGAATTATCTTTAACCCAGATTATATTCCTCATACATCTAAAATAGAGTGTTATTAAAAACTAAGGGTTGTACGTGATCGACATATCATATAGGAGGCTGAGCACCAATAAGAGAGGGTTGAGATGACTAGATGTATAACCAGTTATATTTCACCTTTGGGTGATGCAACCCCATGGATTGAGGGGCATGCTGTGATCAAGAAGGGACTATTGACATTTCAGGCTAAGTTTTGGTTGTTGTTGATTAGATACTGACTGATGCCCTCTTCTTCAAATAATACATTAACATGAGAGGGAGCTGCACTAGTTCGTTATATGATGGTTAGATATGCTGTTGATTTTACCGCCATCCTTTGGTATGAGTTACATGACAGAGAATTTAGGGATTTGACTAATCTTCCATCCCATTACATGATTCATAGGTTATGTGATAAGGACGGTATGCCTAAGATGTCAGGTATAGACAAGAGGGTACTTGCAACGGCGACTGCATAGAGAAAGACTATGAAGGATCTGGCATATCTAGGACCTTCTAGAAGATCAAGACAACAGACAGTAGTACCAGGGGCCAGACTGAGGTCCCAGCAATTTCCACAGAGCATGATGAGGCATATCGAGGTGATGTGGATGTTAGTATTGATATGGATATAAGGGAAAAAAGAGAGGCCCTAGACTCTAGTATGCAGGGAAAGAGAACACTAGCTACTTCTTCTTTTTCCCTGACTTTGACCTCAGAGACGGTGGGTGTACCTTTAGAGCCTACTCACTATGAATACTATATCTAGCGAGTTTTTGTAGAGCTTAGTGGATAACCAGAGGGCCACTGATGATAGGGTGAGGGTTGTTGAGACTGAGATGACTACCCTCTACGATTAGATGAAATCATGGGTTAGGACTAGATTTGAGTAGGTAGAGGCCCGATGGGAGGCCACACTGAGTTTTGTTCTATTCAAGCTATGTTTCTACTTCCATACACAATTGTATGAGTTTGAGCGAAGGGTTTTAGCTTGATTCACAAAGTCAGATATACCGGATCTAGCCCAGATAAGGGAGGAGTTTGATATATTACGAGCAGAGGTACACTCTCTCACAGAGAGCCATGTTACAACCACTCCCTCAGTCATACCCTAAGTGGTCCAGATATCACATTTACACGTACTGAGACAGTTTGATTTCTTCACGGAGGGCGATGAAAAAGTCCCATTAGTTGGGGAAAAGATAGGTCACATAGACGACTTGCAGGACCCTGATTTGCTATATGACCAGGCTAATAAAAAGGCCTGACATGATTTGATAGAGTCTGCATTCATCAATAGGAAGAAAAATGTATATATAGCAGTGGGTGCTTTATCTAGTAGTGCACCACCATCACCACCGCCTCTGTCAACTGATATGCCTTTATCTGGGGATGCTCATAATTCGGGCGCCTAGTGAATCCTAAGTATGTTCTTATTTCCCTTAGTTTTACTTCATTTTAGTACATTGAGGACATTGCACAGTTTTTAGTTGGTGGTGCGTATACCATGCCGCCGTGGATTTTTATTATTGTGCTTCTTTTTCTATCGGTCACAGTATGATTGTATAACAAACATATCTAGGATAATTTTGTGTCGTATTATGTTTTATTTCATATTGTGTTTTGTTTTTTTGTAATTAGGAAATTTTTAAGTATTTAGGAAAGTAGTCATGTTTTGATTGATTTTTGATACCCCTCCAAAATTTTGTATTTTAGAATTGTGTGAATGTATAGATGTGTGAACATTCTGGATCTTGTTATGGAATTACAATTAGGGACATGATAATCACTTGCTAACAATTACATAAACTGGATAGGTAGTAGTTGGTAATATTGACTCTGTGCCATGTCCGTGTGCGATACTCCTAGTTCCCTTTGTGTGTCAAATTCAAAACTTGCCTAGTTAGTCTTGCCTAAGTTGAAGGATAGTCGGTTAGGAAAGGATCATAGGCCGTTTTTTATTCTAGTCCACTTTTAGCCTAAATAACCTTCCCCATGTACATTATATCCCGTGATCCCTGATTTTGAGCCTTATAACCTATTTTTCTTATTTCACCTATTCACCTTCCTATTTATATTATAATAAACCTGTTTTGGACCTAGTCCTCCTTGGACATTCTACACCTCAACTCAGGAAAAATGCCTAAGTTGAGGGTGGCTATCATAGGGGTGCATAGTGTCAGTGGGTATGTAGAAGGGTAAAATAAGAAAAAGAGATAGTAGGGTTGGGGGTGGTAGAAAAAAAAGAAAAAAGAAAGAAAAAAAGAAAAAAATTTATGAAAATGAGAAAAAGAAAGAATAAAAGACTGCACCCAACTTGAATGTGCAATAAAGAATAAAAAGGGAGAAATAAGGGTGGAATAAAAAGAAAATTAGCTAGTAAGTGAGACCCTAAGGTTTGTGTAGTGCCAGAGGGGTTTAGTTACTTGATATATCCATATGTACCATACCAGCTCCCAAGCCTACATTCCAAGCTGAGAAAAGTCCTATAGTGATCCTAACTTGACTATCTGAATGCTAAGGTAAAGAAAATAAGGGCAAGCCTACGGTATTTGACATTCATTTATTGGAACTTCTCTTTTCAGCGTGAGTGTCTCTTGACCATCCCTACATTGACTTGCATTATTTCATTTGAGTGAGTGGGACATCCTGGTTGTTAGGGCACTTGAGTCATATTGCTAGCTATTTGCTTGTTTCGGGTAGTGTAACTTGTAAATATGAGTAGTTGCCTGTTGCTAATGTAATTTCCATACCTTGATCCCATTGTGTCACATTATTGTGCTTCATATTCTTACACAGTTGGTTTTGAAAAATAAGATTGGAGGGTATGTGTTTTGAGCTTTAAGTGTTGACTGACTGCCTTAAATAACATATATTCTCCTAGTTAAGTGTTATTTTTTTGTTGTGTTTTGTTTCCTGAGGACATGCAAACATTCTAAATTGAGGGCGTTGATGTGATATAAAATATATCCCTTTCAACACTTAAAAAAGGAAAATATTCATGTCTCTGAGGTTATTTACTTAGATGTGATGCTTTTTGGGTACGTTTTGCAGGAAATCATGTTTTGGATGCTAAGTTCGTGAAAAAGGTATTTTGGCTACTTTTTAGAGTAATAATGGATGTTTGGGACACTTTTTGGCTTGATCGTGATCAAAGCATGTTCAAGAATTGAAGAAGAGCTTAGAAAATGACTATTGGCACTTACTAAGTCAACCTATGGACCGCATGTAGGACCTACAGACCGTAAGTAGGAAAAACAAGTGCCAGAAATCCAAAATCTCGAGAGCTGAACTTGCAAGATTTTTTCATTCGCTACCTGCATCTAGGGTCAGGACCGCAGGTACTACCTGCGCCTAGGGTCATAGCGCAGGTATATACCACATATGGCCATCGATCCTATTTTCTCCTATTTTGTTTGGGCTTTGGTTTTAGGGTTTCTTCATGTACTATAAATACCTTTTATGTGTTTTTTAGTAGGAGTTACAAACTTTTGATACTTACAAACATATTTTGATTCTATGATTTGATTTTGATCTTGGGATTCTTTTGTATTGACTTTATTTGATTAATTCAGTTTTGGTTGTCGGATTTTACACATCTTATAATTGTGATTTCAACTATGCCTTCGATTATTAATGTTATTGAATTCTTCATAAGCATGAGTGGATAAAATCATAGCTAGAGTTGTGCAAATCTTGGTGGATTGATGAAGTAGAGGAAGTTCTATTGTTATTCATAATCGATAACCATGCATGTATTGCTTTATCTTCATTATAATAGTTTTCTTAAGGGTGCACATGTTAGATCCCACCTGGATATTTCTACTTACTCCAAAAGAGGAGTATTGACTAGGAAAAGATAAAGACAGCAGTAATTTGAAGTTTAACTATCGATCCCCGCTTCTAGATTCTATCTAAGTAAGGTGGTTAGGTTTCATCTAATAACTAGAGACTCATAAGTTAATAGTTAACTGAGATCAAGATAAGGGTTAGTAAGGCGACATCCCGAGACTCAAAAGGTAAAGGGTAAAATCCTTTTGCTCATCCAAAAAACTCTAGAAGGTATATAGCTTATTGATTCTGCATGCAAAGTATTGGGTTGGTTCAACAAAGCACGATAAACCTACGGCGTTGAGAATCCAGGGGGGCACAATCCTAGTGTTTACCTACAATGATTACAATCGAAGTTAATATAGTTACTTGCTCGAGATTACTACACAAAAAACTCCCATTTACTTTTCTTATTCTGCCCATCGACTACAATTGCTAAGATCCACGATTACACGTGTTTCCTTGGGATTCGACCCCAACCTTGTTGGGTTACTATATTTTGACAGCGACCGTCTCATTATTTGAGAGGAGGTGTTGTTTGTATGTTATTATGGAGTTAGCCTTATAAAGTTTCTTGTCATCTTGAGCTAGAGCATACGAAACGAATAACTCCTTATTGGCACATACATGGTGGGTGGCTCCAAAATCTATCCACCACTCTTTATGATTACCCACCAAATTGTATTCTGAAGCATGGCGCATAGATCATCCACTTTATTTTTGGATTCAACCATGTTGGATTGATCCTTCTTCTTGCCTTTCTTTGGGGCCCAACAATCTATGGACTTATGGCCAGCCTTGCCACAATTAAAGCAATTTCCTTTGAACTTTTTCTTTGAAGGATTGCTTTATTATTAAGATGCTTTCTTTTGTTTCTTTGAGTTGTTAGGGTCATTCTCCATAATATTTTCTCCAATAATTACAGAATTACCTTTTGACCTCTTCTCGGCTTCTTTGTTATCTTCTTTTATACGTAACTTCACAATGAGGTCTTCAATTGACATTTTTTTTTTATTCTTCAAGTAGTTTTTGAGGCCCTTCCACAAAGGTGGCAACTTCTCTATTATAGCCACTACTTGGAAAGCCTCATTTATAATCAAAACTACAACAAACGTTATGTGGTTATTAAGAACAACTTTAATATGTTCAAGTAAGGTATTCATTATGTTCATACCTTTTGCCAGGAGATCATGGATGATTACTTGTAGTTTCTACACTTGAGAGACGACTATCTTACTGTAAGTCATCTTAAATTCAAGAAATTTTGCAACCAAGAATTTTTTTCGTTCCTGCATCCTTAGTTTTATATTTTCATTCCAAAGCATCCCATAATTCTCTCTTTTACCAAAAAAGTATAGAAAATAAATATTTTATAATTTCTTAATATTGTTGATTTTCTTATGTAGTAAAATCTGTATTTTTTCAACAATAACTTCAAATACATGTTCAAATTAACATATGAACAATCAAATTGAAGTTTAAACTCTGTATTTACAACTTTTAACTTTTAACAATAAGTTCAATCCAACTAATGAACAACCAAAAATGAAGTTCAAACTATTTTCTTGAAAATAGAAAAATGATCAAATGTTAAGAACTTCAACACAAGTTCAACCAACATATGAACTATCAAAATGAAGTTTCAAGAACTTCAAACACAAGTTTAAATAGTTGAAGATCTATCAATATGAAGTTTAAACTATTTTTTTAGAAAAATAGTAAAACCAATTTTAAGAAAAAGAGATGAAATAGAAAGATTCAAGTCCACCGAATTCACAGTGTGTCCTTAAGAAAATTATTCTCCTTAAGTACCCGATGTTATGGAATACATCTGACAGCGTACAAGCGCACACACATGTGTACATGGTCTTATCAAGTAGTAAAGTGACCTAATTAAAGTCAAGTATCGATCCCACAGAGACTTGATTTAACAACGATTTAATTCTAGTTCACAGTTTAGATTAATTTAGTGCAAGAGTAACCAAAAAGAAAGTTTGAAAATTAAAATTAAAGTAAAAATGGGTAAATAAAAGTACTTGGAACAATCAATGAAGAAAACCCAGGGTTAAAGAACTCCGAACAATCATACTATGTTGTTGAATTTCATTCGTTAATTTGCTTATGTTGGTTGTTGATTCGTAGGGTTGATTGCATGATCATGGTTTCCCAACCTCTAATCTTTTACCTAATATGGACATTATAACTACATCGTTGAGAGGAGATGTAATAATCCAACTAAGTTAATTAAAGCTATCGTCCTACGTATGAATCAAGTAAGACATCTAAGTACATTCCTGTCCTAGATGCTAAGTTTAATTCTTTATTTTATAAAAGAATAAAAACCTAAACTTTATTTATTCTCATGTTCTATCACCCTATTCCCTATCTCGAAATCAAAAGGTTGACAATATATGTATTTTACGGGTGATCAATCCATAAAATAATTAAATTAAGAATAAACAAACAACCAAGTATGATAAGCAAATTCAACGAAATTAATCCAAAATAATAGTACTAGTATTCTTGGCTTTAACTTTGAAAAGAGGAATTTTAGCCGATAATATTCATAATCACGATCTAAATAATTGAATACATGATATGATAATTAAAAGCTAATTAAAAAATATTAAACCTAAAAATGGCGTGTAGCAGCCCCCAAATATTCTCCACCGTTTGAAACCGTGCCAAATTGTCCAAGTATTTTTATCAACCGAATTAATTCTCTCAATGTTCATCTGTAGTGTTTATATATATTATATTTACTCCTAATATTAATATGATTAGGCAGAATCACGTGGCTCAAGAAATATTTCCCACTAGTTGCCCTTAGTTTGCGTGCCACTTTATTCAATTAAAAATGGGAAAATGCCTAAATGTGTTGGAAAAATTAACTGTGCATTGTTCTGTCATCGTGATGCGAGGATGGCTTGAATCAAATGGGGGTCGCGACGCGATTCTATCGCAACACTTCTCTGGAATTTGCTTCTCAAAATTTGGTTAAGTGTTGGATGTTCCTCCATTCATGCTTAGCTTTGTGGTGTATTTTTAATGAATTTTTGATCTTTAAATCATCAATATATCACCATATTTAGCTCACAAAGCCTCCTACATAATCACACACCATAAATTATAGATCAAAACAACACACTATTCTCAATAATGAATCAAAATAAAAGATAAGATAAGATAAATTCCCAATGATCTTCCACTTATTATTCCGACTCTTGACTTAATCAAATTAAAATTTGCACATTATAAACAAGTTATTCCACATATAATTACACATTTAAACTATTTGGAACAAATTAAACACATTAGAATCCAACGAGACTAACTAGACACACAACTAGCTCAAGCTAGTAAAACTAGTTTTCCGGGTTGAATTCTAAATGATCAATTAAGTACAAATTTGTTTGAAAAACATGTTGAATATTATAATCACACACTTGGATACTTAAATGCTTATTTATATCAATATGAACACGTTAAGCACACGAATTGCTCTCAAAACAAGGCGAAATAAACAAGAATAATGATACCGAAGTGTATAAAACCGCCTAAAAACAATATCCTATCAAGATAAAATGAATCATTTTGATAGATATCGATACATCAAATTTTGTTGAGATATGAAACAATCAACGACAACAAATCACACTAGAGTTTTTCAAGAAAGTGGAGTATTTTTCATTAATTTTTCATGTCTATACCTAAGGAAAAATTCAGGTATTTATAGCCATCAAGGTGTGCTTCATGAAGAGACGCAATGGTTCAAAAAGGTGCATTCCTTCATAAAGGTGCAACTCTTCAAAAAAAGGCACAACTCTTCAAAACAATCATAACCCATTAGAAAGATCATAACCATTCAAACCAAAAAGTGCCTATTCAAACACATGCATCCTTTCTCTTGATGTCTTTTCGAAAAACACCTATTCGTTTTCCATTCACTCTTCTTAAAAACTCAACAAGTCTTTCATAGTTCTTAACATTCTTACTTTGATCATGAACTATTTTTACCCAATTGTGATCGTGAACTGGTTCATGGAGTAACTTGCGAACCATACTATTACTCATAAAAATATTTAGAGAGATGTTTTATGAATTTTGTAGGTCTACTTTTAACATGTCTTCATGTGATATTCTTATATTATGATACGTACACCACAATACACATTAAAATTATCTCTGTCTAAAAAATTTTGAAAAGAAAAATAAAGTAATAAAACAAAGATAAAAAAAATCTAAGATTACCTTTCAAGAAGCACTTGATTTAACATCATGACTTTCTCAAGGCAGACTATTAATTGAGTCATTCCCATTTCTTTTTGCATGTTGATCATACCCATTTTTCCAGTAGTTTCATTAGTTTTTTTCATTTGGAATTTCTTAGAGATTTTCAAAGCCCATCCTTATCCATTTTGACTTCTTCCCAAAATCCCAATCCATAATTTTCCTATATATACCCCTCACGCACTGTTTGGAAGGTCAAACTTTGAAGCATTTTAGTGAAATTTTGAAGTGTCAAGTAGAAACTTTGAAAATTTCAAACAATCTTGGTCATTACTCTCTAATTCTCATGATATTTTAAATGGTATTTTCTTTTACCATCGATTAAACAAAAAATTCTTACATTGTTGGAAAGTGAAAGGTCTATCAAACTCGTTTGTTCTAATAAAGTTGCTCCAAAGAATGTAATACTCTCTCCATTCTGTTATAATCCCTCATTATGTGTTTAGTTGTTGTTTGGATTTGGTCTTCCTAATTTGAGTAGAATTTTGTGTGTCAATTATCTTTTACAGCATTTTGTAAGATAGTTGGATTGATGTAGTTAAAGTCTAGATGTGAAATCTTAGTCGTCTTAATATGAAGATTGAGGATGTTATATTTAGAAATAAGTGTAGACCTAAATGCATATTTGAAAATAATAGACTTTCTCTTGAGTATTTTTTATTTTTTGTAAAGGTCTAGTAGTGATGATGGGTTAGATTTTTCCTTGTTCATCAAACCTTGATTTATTAGAAGTGCAAATAGTGTAATGAGATATAGTTTTTACTTAGGGATATTATTTTTTTACATGCTTAAATACATAAATCTAGAATGCGTAGCTTGCTCTCACTATTTTGAAATAACTAATGATGTTTTAACTTCAACCCACACTTTACTACACGTGTTCATTTTTTGATTAAATTTTTGTGTGTTATGATCCTTATTTAAAGCTGAAACCTTTTTATACCATTTATAAATTTCTTACACGATGAAAATAGGATCTAGGATTTTTCTTTTGATTAACCCCGTGTTTGCTTGAAATCTGGCAACTTTTTTCTTGTGGTTATGTCGTCTTTCATGGACTAGAAAGTTAGGAGTGGACTATTCTCTCTATAATATTTTTTTCACCCTTGTAAAGCGTGGCTTAAATTAGTAAAAGATGTGGTCTTTTATTAGAGGCTACATTTTTGGCCTTTAGGCCATACTTTTCAAAAGGTGGACCCACTAAAAGGGCATAACCATTGACCTAAAGCCACACTTTTCAAGTGTTGCTTTAGAAATAATTCTTCAAAAACATGACCTATAAGGTACAATAGATACACTTGTAACACCTCGTATAGCAACACTTTTTTATGACTTTCAACTACACTTTTCAAGTGTGGCTTTTGTTACTTTTGACCACACTTGCAAAGTGTGGTAGTTGGTACATCTCTAAACCAACACTATGAAGTATTGCCTTTAATAGTGTACAACCACACATTGACAACCTTGTGGCCATATTTTTAAAGCATGGCAATGTTGTGGAGTCTATAAGATATTGTTTATATGCAATAATTTTATTTGCAATATCTACCGAACACTATTATACATTGTTATGATATTTAAATAATCTCAAAAACTAAATTATTTAATAAATAACTCAAATGTACAGATTTTCATTTAACCTTAAAAAGTTGTCTTATAATACATACTAATAAAGAAATATTTCAAGATGTGCAGTTGCAGTGATTTCAAATAAATGAAATGTAAAAACATGACAATTGTTAAAAATTGAAATGTTACATCCTCATTGAATTTGATATTATTTTTCAAGCTACTAGAGTTGTCTTTGACATGTGTTTAATATAAAGGTTCAGTGTCACGATTCGAACCGGAGCCCTGGTCGTGACAAGTATTCTGAACCACAAAGGCCCGAAACACCCCTATCTGTCTGGTAATCATGCACATAATTCATATGATAAAAGAAATGCAGAAGATACACAATATAACGGAAACATGGTCCAGAATCATACGAAAACAATAATGGGGAATAATGTCCCACAATCTCAATCAACATCTCAAAAATCATCTGTGAAATCTCTACTACATGACTGAAACAAGTAACTATCTGAAAACTGGGACAAGGCCCCCAGTAGACCCAAAACTAATAAATGATCAATGAAACTATCAAATATTAGGCCTTCCGAAATATAGAAGGCTCACCAAGGGACTCTACAAATCTGTCCGAGGAATCTACTGATTTTCTGGACCCCTAGACTGTGCCTCCGAACCTGGGAGGGAAGGAGGTCAATACAAAAGTACTGGTACGCAGAGAAATCAAAACAAAAACATAATATTTTTACAAAATATAGGTGAGAGCCATTATAAAGCAGTTTCATATCAAATCACTTGAAAACGCATGAGCAAAATGTAATAGTTTTCAACAACAATGTAATGCAGCTGAGCTAGGTGGAATACCCTACATATAACATCTACACCAACTGTCAAACCTTGGTTGCCGCCGAGATTAGAGTATAAGTGAGGGAAAGACACACAAGATCACACAGCAGGGTGTCCCGATCCAATAAAGTATAGTAGTGCCCAAGATCACTTAGCCTGGGCTCCTAACCATAGTCCCGATTTGGGAATGACATAAAGTCAAGTACACAAGATCACTTAGCCTGGTACCAAATTCTCATGTCAGCAAACACGGTTTTCAGCGATGAGCCCTTACACTCAAACGCCTTCTTCGGGCATCCACCTATCTCATGAAAAATCAATGCATTCAACTTCATTTAATTCCATCACATATCATATTCTGTAGAGTATCGTCATACCCGACTTGCAAGCCATCAATAGCACATCATTCTTTCATGCAACCATTATATTCATCATATTTCAACAAAACAACCCTCTCCTTGCAAGTCAAAAGTCATAACCATTTTCGAAATATCTCATGTCATACTTGTCAAGATAATTTCAAACATTTCATATCATATGAGAATTCAAAATAAAATCATATCAAGAGAGGGATTTCATATAATTCATGCTCTCAAGTTGACATCTTTTTGGAATACATGCATATACGTATATTTATATCATATCACTTCGGGAATAGGCCTAAAGACCAAATCAATATCATAAAACGTTTAAAACATAATCATATTCGTAATTTCAAAATCCTCATTTTGAAAACATGAATTTTAAAGCCCATGAGATTTTTGAGATAACCCCACATACCTATATATGTGGAAATAATAGGTGCTTCTTGAAGCCTACGTTGCGGGAATTCCAAATCTTCAATTTGTTTTGAAAACCCACAGTTGAATCTTGAGTTGCTTGGGTTTTTATTTTGAAACCCTAAGGAGAGTTCTTGAGAGAAAATTTGAGAAAAGGATTATAATTTGATGAATTGGGGGCTAAATGTGGTGTTATAGATGAAATTTGGGTGAGGTAAAATGACTAAAATGCCCCTAAGAAAATAAACAAAGTCGAAACTGTCCCTCAGTTGACAAGCTGACAGGCTGAAGTAAAATGGGTATAACTTCTTACTCAGATGTTTGATTTGTATGAAACTAGTTGCATTGGAAATAAGACTCAAAGAGCTTTCATTTTATAGGTAGAATCTCTCCCAGTTCATTATATTCAGGGAGTTATGAGCATTTTAAGTTGACCCTGAAATGCTGAAAACTGGGCAATAGGCTATGCGTTTTACTACTGTTTTGAAATCTAAACGCAGCCTTATGCATTCCAAAAAATTCCAAAACTTATCTGAGATGTACTATGATATTTCCCGATCGTAACACAACTTGAAAAGCTAAAAACGAATGTTGGGAAGGTTGAAAAGTTGTATCCCAAAGATTGCCAGCTAAAATGACTCTAAGTCCTTATTACCCTTAGAAAATTTTTCAAGTTTTTAAGTCTAAGAGTACTCTATTAAAGGCTAATCCATGCACGACTTTTACGGGGTGTTACATTATCTCTCCCTTGGAATCATTCGTCCTCGAATGATGGGTAGGAACTTGTTGAAGCCTTAAAGGTATGGAATAACGCGGACACAACATGTCCTCTAATAAAGAATACACTGATCTGAAACATGACCATATGACTGGAACTACTGATATTCTGAATTCTTATATCGGACATGCATATCTAATGCATGGAATACACGACTGAAGCTACTCATAAGCTGAGTTCTCATAATGAACATGCATATCTGATGCATGGATTTGTTATTGAGTTGTTCTCATGAACGCAGAACAGAATACACTGATAAGCTAAACTTTTTCTATTGGATATGCATTTCTAATGCATGTATATCTGACTGAACTGACGTATGAACGTATGACTGAATACGCAATGATAACTGGTGTGAAACTCGTAATAAGAATCTATGCATGCAACTGAATGGGGTATCTCTCCATTGGGACCCTATGTCCCTCTATGAATGCTCAATTCACTAAGATGCTCAGAAAACTGAGGCGATGCACAGGGCACGAACGAATTGAATCATAACTGAACCTCTGGAATCTGAATGTAATGCATGATGCATGGACTGGGCTATACTCGCAACTAATGGTATACTCTATCTTGGAATAGTAGCATGTCTGAGATTTCGAGTAGCATGAACAAATGAAAAGACGAGAAAACAAGTCATGTAAATCTGACTGTTAAACTGACTTACTGACTATACAGACTGAATTATACAAGACCTTCATACTTAACTGGAGTATCTCTTCAATACTCTCTCTAAAGAAGTTTTGGCAGTAATAGGGAGCCACGAATCTTGGGTATGGATTACACAAGACATCCAACTGAGGAAATCACAACATTGACACTACTCTGCAGTCTGGAATATAGACATATAACTCATAAATTAGGATAGAATTACCAGACCTTTGGCAATACAACTTCTTACTTTCAAGCTTAGCACACTTCTCGAATATACCTTAACTATACTATTCCCTATAAATATCATATTAATTCAATTCGGTTTAAAATTCTCATATGAGCATTGAAATTTTTTTCTACTAATGTCTAAAATAGCTTAATACTTACACCGTGATCAAGCCTAACTCGAAGTCACAAAAATACAACATGCTACACCACACTATTATTCTAAACCATATGATGCCACCTTCTATACCTCTTTTAAAGATCACATCCTAAGCATAACATGCCTTACCACTTCAATGACTACTCTGAACTCGTAATATGAAGTTGCTAATGCATATTGCGACCTTCCACTACAATCCCAAAACGTCATTCAAGCCTATTTTATAACCGCATGTTAACTTCATGGCAACCACCCATAAATACATACTTCACATAGTTTCTAAACTATTGTCAATATAACTCCCACACGCTACCCTAAAAACATACACACGCAAACTTTTACACTAACCATCACATGTATCAAAGACTTACCCCCAACCTTACTTCACACTTAAGGCCTTATCTAAAAAAAGCATACTAGGATCTTCTATCAGCAAGAAACACTTACTCATCACCACTATCATCACATAAAGAGGACTCACTAAAGATTAGAACATAAGATCTTGAAGCATGGAAGGATATTATATGAAACTTGACACTTAACTGAGGCCTGAGGAATGGAAAAGCAACATTCAGGATTTATCAAAGAAAGATCTGAATTGGGACATACATGGCTATGAACTATATTTTTCCCATCATAAAAAATATAGCATGGATTTATGGGAACTGAGCACACTATAAAGCGTGAATACATGAGTCATGAGCTGCATGACCTCAATTTAGAGTTCATAACATATGGAATGTGATCCTGACTGCTGAATGAACTGAAGTTCCTCATTTAGGAATCTGGAGGAGCACGCGATTCTCTATCATATACATGAACATGAACTATGATTATCGAACTGACATGTAAGGCATGAGCATGTATTGGGATCACTGAAAAATACTGAGATAGGAATGGGTTGAGTCTCACCCTCCCTTTCTGACGTTCTATACCATCATGACATCACTACTAGAATTTGAGAGCCTGACTTGGTTACTTGTTCTATCATCTTTCCCTTGGCTTTAAGACATCGTCTTAAGCTTGGGAGATCCCTTACTAGACTTTAAGCTTAACTGCACTCACTGTACTCAGGGGTCTGAAATATGACAATATGCAAAATTAATAGAACTTAACCCGAAAGACCACATATGAAAGTGGAAAGCCCACTGCTAATACTACCTTTTGAGATACACTCTATATTTTGATAGCCCCAATAGTCATAGTATAAGGCTTGCAAACTTATTTCTATCGGTTCAACTTTCAAAACTCAAACTTAGATTCTAACACTTAACATAGATATCACCAAGCCTTTGATGAACCAAACCACTTTCGACATAGCATACCAATATCGCGACTCCAAACTTATGTCTTATCACTATGAGAATCAAGATCATAATAAAGGACTAATACTACCAATCAAAACTCTTTAACTTGGCTATCTAGAACACCATATACCATCTAACTAGTCTTTTTCCACCTAGCAACTCAACGGTACCACTAGCCACACAAATCAACCATAAGTATAAAAAGAACTACACCATGTAGAAACAGGTTAGCTTTAGATCTAACACAACTTGTTGATCACCTACAATAGCAAGAAGCAAAATAGGAATCAAAGTTGTTGCTCAGAGGATATGATCTTTCTAGAAAATACATAAATAAAATAATACACATTTGAATTTAGTTATGCAGTTAATGTTGGTAAACTAATATAGAAGTGCTGATAGGTCATATAGAGTAGAAAGTAACTTTGCAAGAGATAAGAAGTTGTCATACGTTTCGGGTGCATCTCACTAATAGACCACTAAGCATATATTTACCAACATCATGAAAACTACCATTACTTAGAGAAAAAATCACACATTACATGAGTAGATGAACAATATTTTGTCTTTTTATCATAGTTATCTATTGATTTGGTTTATGAATAAATAAAACTCCTAACACCTGCTTCAAAATACAATTATACCAATTCACTTAGGCAACTGACACTTTAATAATAAGGCAACTATGGAACTTAGTTAGCGATGTTAATCTACAAAGGCACAATTGAAAGTTTCCACGCAGTTAATACTATTTTTGGAACAAAAGTAGCAAATTTATCAATCAGACACTTCTAACTCAGTGTAAGTTCTTAAAATGAATGCTCCATTCATTTATCAGATGAATTTAAGAACATATGAAAAACAACAACAAAAGCACATTGAACTTCCATACTGGGGAAGCTCTTACTTGCACCAAATAACCATTGGAATGGATTTTAGAGGCTTTGGCCCATTCCTTATACCTCTTTTGTGCGGGTAACCATATGGATGTGATTTTAATTTTTTATTTATATTAATTGGATCAAGGGGAAATACTCTTAACATAAGACTCGCCAAAAGTGTGAGAGTGTATCACTCTAAATACTATTCGTCAGTCCGGCACCTAAAGTTGATGAATATGTTCACACTGATCCTAAGAGGCAGCTAACTTTAGAATATTCCTTGAGACATTTAACTTGTGTTGTCTCTAATTGCTATAAAGAGAAAAATATGTAATAATTCCTATAATTTAAGTGTTATGTGTCTATCATATTAAAGGATATATTAAGATAGTAGTTTTAAATATTAAGTGTACCTTAAAGGTTATGAACTATAAATAGTAGCATTTAACTGTGTAGCTATGATATAGGAGGTTTCTCTATGATTGGCTAAGATTAAAATTGTAATGCCCCGAGTTTGGTACCCGAAACGCCACACAGTGGTCATGACCCCGAAAGACCATAAGCTAACCCATGACTGATATCTGTACTTGTACACTGCATAATATACAGTATAAATACAGAAATAAAGGCTGAAAGACCATAAGGTTCAAAACTGTAATATAACTAATAAAACATAACATCTGGAGGGGGGTATGAAATACCCCAAATAACTGAAATAACTGACTGAACATGCTAGTCCGAAAGCCTCTAAACTGTCTAAATAAGGAGTTGATGGGACATGTCCCCAACTAACTCTAGCAACTAAAATATATTAATTAATGAGATAATAAAGTAATGGTCATGTCCTCGAAGGATGAGGACTCACTGCTAACTCTGATTGCTGAGACTGAAATGCTACTGATGCTCTAAAGCTCATTCTTCTGAACCTATGGTATAAAACACCATGGCGTAAATGCGTCAGTACGTTTGAATGTACTGGTATGCATGTGAGGTAGCCTGAATGCAAAAGGTTCACATGCATGAACAATACTAACTGACTGGATAACACGAACGCGAGAATGCATGCATGAATACATAATAACTATAACTGAGTATGATGATAACATGATTACTGAGCCTGAGTACTGATAACATGACATGCTAATAACTGTTTAACTAAAATAACTAATATGGAGAGACTTTATCTAATAGCCTAGGATCTGATGGAATGAGCTGAGTTCCGTGCTATTCTGAGTTGACTGAATTTGACAATCCTAAATTCTGTAGAACTATCTGAGTTCTATTACTAAGAATGAATGACTGTATCTGATAGTCCTGATTTGATAACTGAAACTGTGGGAAGTAGTCATCTAACCTACATGCCCCAAATAATAAAATATAGCTGAGTTGGGGTCCAATCTGTAACCCCAATTGGAAGGGTGTCAATACCGTGCTACTGGTAAGGACAATCTGTGAGTAACCCTCATATAACAGGCGAATCTAGTGAGAACAATAGGAACCCTCATATAACAGGTTAAACCACCTCATCTACACTCATATAACAGGATATGATGTCTCAACCTACGCTGACTACGTAGTTCTGGAACGCAAGGATTGCTTCTAAGAATCACAACCTCATATAACAGGTAGGTTCCCATCCTTGGGTCCGCTCGGTGCTAATTTCTAATCCCATCAGGATAGACACTGAACACGATTAACTAACTGACTGGAATGAGTTAACTGAGTTCCACTAACTGACGAAATACTACTGAGATTACTGAGTTTTCCTGAGTCATGAGACTGACTGAATTCTATGTATCATGGATTGACTGAGAGTATCTTGAAAACATGACACTGATTCTAGGCATACAGCTAAATTTTTGGGTACAAGTACCCCCTGGTCTCGGTGGGAAGAAACTGACAAAGCATGATTTTCTTGAATACATGACCACATCAACAATCCATAATATAATAAGTTGGAGAATTCATGAAGTTCAAGTTCTAAAGCACCACAATGGCCACACATATATCCGTAACTCATTGACTAAGACATTTCATCAAACACTTGGCATGCATGAACTTGTACATGAATGGGGATTTCATATTATTATACTAGTATGTCACTTTTCCTTCACATAGGAATTTAATCAAACACATGGGGAACATGCTTTGGTTATACAATCATCAACATATCTAATAATCATGGATACATCAATCAACTTGTAAATTGAAGGGGTTTATCATGGTTATTATGCAAATCTTCATATACTAGGGTCAATCTTTGGAAGAATGTAATTTAAAACATGAATCAAAACCCCCCAACATCATGAACATGAGATTTTAATTCTATTTAAATCATAAACATTCATAAATACACAAATCTTGTAATTTGAAAAGAGATTTTTGAGCTTCATGGGTGAAAGGGACCCCTGAATCAACACATGACCTACCTGGGTTGTGAGTTTCTTGAAGTTCTTGGACTTGAAGAACTTGAATTTCTTAGTTTCTTGAAGAAGGATTTGGATCTTGTTCTTGGGGATTATCTTTGAGATAAAACCCTAATTTGATGTTGTAGATGGATAATGAACTTATGAGCCTTGATCTGATATAATTAGAGGTGAAAATAGGTGAAAAAGACCCAAATACCCTTTTAAAAATGAATTTAAAAGTAACTGAATGAACTATGCGATGGTGGGTGCGATGGTCCATCGCTGGGTCGACGGTCGGTCGGTCTTGACCGTCACACCTGGGCAGAATAGGGCTTCACTGCCTCTACTGCGATGGCTTGGGCGGTGGTCCGTCTCTAGCTCGACGGTCCGTCGGCCTGAGCCATCGCCCTTAGGCATAAGGTAGTCTCAATGCCTCCGCTGTAACAGCTTGGGCGACTGTCCGTCGCTAGCTCGATGGTTCATCGACCCTCACCGTCGCACCTAGGCGGTTTTAATTACTTTTTGTAATACAGCCATAACTTTCTACCCCGATATCGGATTTGAACTAAATTGGTATCGTTTGAATGCTAATTCAATTTCCCACATGCCAAAAATGAAAATCTTAAAAAAATTTCACGTATATAAAAGTGGATTCATATTTCAAAGTTAGTTTCTAACATACTTGGGATGATTTTAAGATAGGTAGAAGTACGGGGTTTTACAATATCTTTTCCTTGATAACATTCGTCCTCGAATAAGACTGAGTAAGAGGGGAGAAAATAAACTGGCGTACATACTGAACATGAATAACTGGAACATGATATCATGACTGACATGACTGATAACTAAATATATCTTACCGAACATGCATATCTGATGCATGTGTAACTAATTTATGAATACATCACTGAGTGTTCTGATGAACTAAGGTTCTCACAACGAGAATGCATGTCTGATGCATGATAAAATAACTGAACTGATACATGAATGCATGAATGACTATGCGATGGTACTTAATACCAAGTTTATAATGAAATTCTGAACATGAAATGGATACTAAGCTTGTCACTAAAATCTGAACTTGAAACTGAAAAGCTTAAGGAGAACTGTTACCTTGAGCTAGATCTGAGTTTGTAGAGAAGAGGTGAGGATACTTGGTACACATGTCTGCTTTTGCTTCCCAAGTATCTCCCTCAACAGGATGATTCCATCAAAGAACTTTGACTAGAGAGACTTCTTTGTTCCTCAGTCTACAAGTCTGATAGTCTAGGATTTCGACTGGAATCTCTTCATAAGAGAGGCTGTTTTAAAAATCTATGCTCTGAATAGGGACTACGACTGTTGGGTCACCTATGCACTTTTTGAGCAATGAGACATGGAAGACTTGATGAACTGAGGCTCTATCTGAAGGCAATTCGAGCTCATTGGCTAACTTGCCAATACAACTAAGAATTTTGAAGGGACCAACATATCGGAGACTGATCTTTCCCATCTTGCCGAATCTCTTCACTCCCTTCATGGGAGAGATATTTAGATAGACATAATCACCAATCTCGAACTCAAGATCTTTTATGCGCATATCTACATAAGACTTTTGTCTTCTCTGAGCAGCCCAGAGTCTTTCTCTGATCAATTGTACTTTCTCTATGGCATCGAATACTATGTCGACCCTATGACTGAGGCCTCACTAACTTCAAACCAACCGATTGGAGATCTGCACCTCCTACCATAGAGAGCTTCGAATGGAGCCATCCGAATACTGGAATGATAGTTGTTGTTGTATGAAAACTCAATCAAAGGCAAGTGGTCATCCCAACTACCCTTGAAATCGATTGCATACGATTGCATATGCCCTTAGCATATCTTTTAAAGTCTGAATTGTCCTTTCTGCTTGACCATCTGTCTAAGGATGAAAGGTTGTACTGAGATAAACTTTGGTACCACGACCCATTTGGAATGTTTTTCAGAAATAAGAGGTGAACTGAGTATATCTGTCTGAGATAATAGATAACGGAACACCGTGCAATCTGACCAACACTCTGAGGTAGAGTTTGGCATAATCCTCGGGTGAATAAGAGGTATGGACTGGAAGAAAATGAGCTGATTTGATCATCCTATCTATAATGTCCCAAACTGAATTATGCTGGCGGCGAGTACGAGGCAAACCCATCACAAATTCCATGTTCACTTCTTATCACTTCCAAGTAGGACTACTGAACTCCTGCATGGACCCTCTAGGCTTCTGATACTCTACCTTAACCTGCTGATATGCAGATTATTTAGCCATAAACTCTGTAATATCTCTCTTTATCCCACTTCACAATAAGATTTCCCACAAGTTATGGTACATCTTAGTGACCCCTAGATAAATAGAGTAGCGCACACCATGCGCTTCTGTAAGAATTCGCTGTCTCAAGTCATCTACACCTGGAACACACATACGACCCTGACAACGCAAAAAATCATCTCTTTCTTGGGAGAAAACCTCTACTTTCTGATCCTTGACTGACTCTTTCAACTTGACTAGATTGGGATCTCTATCTTGCTTTTCTTTTACCTCGGAAACTAGATATGATTCTGAACTACTCTGAACCCATATGTCAGCCTCTTTTGTATCAACTAAGCGAATGCCTAGTCTGGAAATCTGATGGATTTCCTGAGCTAACTTCTTCTTATTGTCCCCAACATGAGCAAAGCTACCCATAGACAGTCTACTGAGAGCGTCGGCCACAACGTTGGCCTTGCTCGGATGATAAAGGATACTCATGTAATAATCTTTTAAGATCTCTAACCACCTTATCTGATGAAGATTGTGATCTTTTCGACAAAAGACATAATGAAGGCTCTTATGATCTGTGAACACATCTATATGAACCCCGTATAGAAAATTCCTCCAATTCTTTAAGGCAAAAACTATGGCTGCTAACTCAAGGTCATGAGTAGGATAATTCTTCTCATACGGTTTAAGTTTCCTGGATGCGTAGGCTATAACCTTACCATGCTGCATGAGGACATAACCCAAACCTAATCTGGATGCATCACAATACACTACGAACCCATCTGGACCATCTAGAAGAGCTATGACTGGAGCTGAGGTGAGTCGAGTCTTCAACTCCTAAAAACTCTTCTCACAAGGATCTGACCACTAAAACTTGACTTTCTTCTGAGTCAATCTGGACATAGGGGATGCAATAGAAGAAAATCCCTCAACAAACCATCTCTAATAGCCAGCCAAACCCAATAAACTCTGATATCTAATGGAGATACTTGCGATGCTAGTTTCTTACTGCTTTGGTCTTTTAATGATCAACTATAATGCCATCACCGGAAATGATATGACCAAGGAATGCTATAGACCTTATCCAAAATTCACACTTACTAAATTTGGCGAATAGCTGATGATCTCTGAGGGTCTAAAGTACAATTTTGAGGTGGTTTGCATGATCACACTCATTGTGGGAATAGACCAGAATATAATCTATGAAGACTACGATGAACATATCCAAGTAATACTTGAACACGCAGTTCATCAAGTCCATGAAAGCGGATGGGGCATTGGTAAGACCAAAGGACATAACTAAGAATTCAAAGTGACCATACCGAGTACGAAAGGCTATTTTCAGAATATCACATTCTCTAAATCTGAGCTGATGATAGCCTGATCTGAGGTCTATCTTAGAGAAATAACTGGCACCCTAAAGTTGATCAAACAAGTCATCGATTCTGGGAAGTAGATTCTTTTTTTTAACCTGACTTTGTTGAGCTGAAGGTAGTCTATACACATTCAGAGAGAATTGTCTTTCTTACGCACGAATAAGACTGGTGCGCCCCACGGGTACACACTAGGCCTGATGAATCCCTTATCTAAGAGATCTTTCAACTGCTCTTTCAATTCTCTGAGTTTTGCTGGTGCCATTCTGTATAGAAGAATAGATATAGGCTGAGTATCTGGAAGAAGATCAATGCCGAAGTCTATTTCCCTTTCGGGAGTAATTCCTGGAAGATCTTCGGGAAAGACATCTAAATATTCATTCATGACTAGGACTGATTCAAGACTGGGAGTTTCAGAACTAGTGTCCTTAACTTGAACAAGATAATAGACACATCCTTTAGATATTATTTTCCCTTCCTGAAGGTAGGAAATAAGCTGACCTCTGAAAGTCGAAGTGCTACCCCTCCACTCTAGGATAGGTTCATTTGGAAACTAAAATTAGACTATTCTATTTCTTCAGTCGACTGTGGCATAGTAGGAATGAAGTCAATCCATGCCGAGAATAACATTAAAATCAATCATCTCTAATTCAACTAAATTTGCTGAGGTGACTTTCTGAAATATCATAACTGGACAAATCCTGTATACCCGTCGGGCTATGATAGTTTTACCCACTGGGTTAGATACTGAAAAGAGCTCAGCTAGAATTTCAGGACTGACTCTGAAATCAACTGCTATATAGGGAGTAAGAAAAGATAAAGAAGCTCCTGGATCTAGCAAATCATAAACATGCATATGAAAGATCTGTATCATACCAGTAACCACATCAGGAGAATTTTACTAATCTTGTTAGGACTGAAGAACATTAAATCTATTTGGGTGTTTCCCACTAGTAGCACTGGAGGTGGCACCCTGGTGGTTTGGGCGACCGAACTGAGCTGAGAAACGGTTCTGTTGACCCTGAGGACCTGGCTGAGGACAGTCTTTAACTTTGTGGCCTGTCTTGCCACATCCAAAACAAATACTATTGACACCTTTACAAATACCCTGATGGTGCTTTCCATAAGTCTGGAAAAGTGTATAGGTGCGGGCACTACTAACACTGCCTTGAGACTTAGAGCTTGGCTATCTATCTCTATTACCGTCTATGAATCTAGGAGCTGGAGCACTAGATGAAGAAAGAGCTAGAACTGGTGACTTAGGATGAAACTCAAAATGGTTTCCTCCTTTTGATTTGGGCTGATCAAAGTTGAAACTACCCGTCTTTTCTCTCTTATTCTGTTTCTCCCTCATCTTATTCTTTTGCTCTTCTATCTGTTGAGCATGGGTCATAATCTTGGCTATGTTCATGTCACTATTCAACATCGCGGACCTATAGTCATTGACCACACTATCATTCACCCCAGAAACAAACTTACTTATCTTAACCTTGCTATCTGCAACCACATGAGAGGCATATCTGGATAATTGAGTAAACTTAAGAGAATACTCTTTCACCGTCATGTTTCCTTTCCTGAGGTTGATAAATTCTAAAACCTTAACTTCTCTTATCTCAAGGGGAAAGAATCTATCTAAGAATGCAGTATCAAACTCCTCCCACTCTATAGGCTCTGCATCTACAGCCCTCTCTGACTTTCACTGTTTGTACCAAGTGTGAGCAACATCCTATAACTTATATTTAGCTAGAACTGAAAAAGGATGAAGGATTTATTTGGGTGAAGTGCCGAATTCTGGCTGCAGCTGAATTGGCCACAGGGTTGATCGGAACGATAGTTGGTCATTCATTCTGAGCAGCAACCAACTGAGAAAGAGTAGTGAATGCAACTCTGAACTCTGCATGAGAAATATGTTTGCCCAAAGAATCTTCGGGCTGAGGGGATGACTGATTCCTGCTTCTTCTTTTAGGAGGCATGTTCTGTAGAAAAAAGGGAAAAACAAATTAGACTGAGAGATTAACTTGAGATTATATTCACCGGCACGATATGAATACTGAAAGAAGGGAAACTATTTCTAAAACATCTTATAGCCTCCTGTACATAAATGTGACGTGCAACACATCCATGTACAAGACTCTACTAGATGCGGCTTAAACAATTCCTAGAACTCTATTGAACCTTAGGCTCTGATACCAAGTTTATAATGCCCCGAGTCTGGTACCAGAAATTCTATACGATGTTCATGATCCCGAAGGACCATAAGCTAACCCATGAATAACTGTAACATAACTGATAAAATATAACATCTGGAGGGGGATATGAAATACCCAAAATAACTAAAATAATTGTCTGAACATGCTAGTCTGAAAGCCTCTAAACTGTCTGAATAAGGAGTTGATGGGATGTGTCCCCAACTAACTCCAACTACTGAAATAAATTAATTAATGAGATAATAAAGTAATAGTCATGTTCTCAAAGGATGAGGACTCACTACTAACTCTGACTGCTGAGACTGGAATACTACTAATACTCTGGAGCTTGTGATTCTGAACCTATGGTATAAAACACCATAACGCAAATGCGTCAGTATGTTTGAACGTACTGGTATACATGTGAGGTAGGATGAATGCAAAAGGTTCACATGCATGAACTATACTAACTGATTGGATGACATAAACTTGAGAATGCATGTATGAATACATAATAACTGTAACTGAGTTAGATGATAACATGATTACTGAGCTTGAGTACTGATAACATGACATACTAATAACTGTATAACTGAAATAACTAATATGGAGCGACTGTATCTGACAATCTAGGTTCTAATAGAACTAGTTGAGTTTCGTGCTATTTTGAGTTGACTGTATCTGACAGTCCTAAATTTTGTAGAACTATCTGAGTTCTATTGCTGAGATTAAATGACTGTATCTGACTGTCCTGATTCTGTAACTGAAACTGGGGAAAGTAGTCATCTAACTGACTTGCACCAAATAATGTAATATAGTTGAGTTGGGGTCCAATCTGTAACCCCAATTGGAAGGGTGTCAATACCGCACCACTGGTAAGGACAATCTGTGAGTAACCCTCATATAACAGGTGAATCTAGTGAGAATGGTGGGAACCCTTATATAACAGGTTAAGCCACCTCATCTACCCTCATATAACAGGCTATGATGTCTCAACCTACGCTGGCTACGTAGTTCTGGAATACAAGGATTGCTTCTAAGAATCACACCTTCATATAATAGGTGGGTTCCCATCCTTGGGTTTGCCCAGTGCTAATTTCTACTCCCATTTGGATAGAAACTGAACATGATTAACTGAACTGACTGGTCTAAGTTAACTGAGTTTTGTTGACTGACGGAATACTACTGAGATTACTGAGTTTTCTTGAGTTATGAGACTGACTGAATTCTATGGATCATGGCTTGACTGAGAGTATCTTGAAAACATGACACTGATTCTAGACACAACTAAATCTTCAGGTACAAGTACCCCTAGGACTCGATGGGAAGAAACTGACAAAGCATGAATTTCTTGAATACATGACTACATTAACAATCCATAATATAGTAAGTTGGAGAATTCATGAAGTACAAGTTCTAAAGCACCACAATATCCTTAACTCATTGACTAAAACATTTCATCAAACCTTGACATGCATGAACTTGTACATGAATGGAGATTTCATATTATTATACTAGTATGACACTTTTACTTCACATAGGCATTTAATCAAACACATGGGGAACATACTTTGGTTATACAATCATCAACACATCTAATAATCATGGATAGATCAATCAACTTGTAAATTGAAGGGGTTGATCATGGTTATTATGCAAATCTTCATATACTAGGATCAATCATTGGAAGAATGTAATTTAAAACATGAACCAAAACCCCACAACATCATGAACATGAAATTTTAATTCTATTTAAATCATGAACATTCATAAATACACAAATCTTGTATTTTGAAAAGAGATTCTTGAGCTTCATGGGTGTAAGGGACTCATGAATCAACACATGACATACCTGGGTTGTGAGTTTCTTGAAGTTCTTGGACTTGAAGAACTTGAATTTCTTAGTTTCTTGAAGAAGGATTTGGATCTTGTTCTTGGGGATTATCTTTGATAGAAAACCCTAATTTGATGTTGTCGATGTATAATGAACTTATGAGCCTTGATATGATATAATTAGAGGTTAAAACGAGTGGAAAATACCCATATACCCTTTTAAAAATGAGTTTAAAAATAAATAAACGAATTATGTGATGGTGGGTGTGATGGTCCGTCGCTGGGTCGACGGTACGTCGGTCCTAACCTTCGCACCTGGGCAGAATAGAGGTTTACTGACTCTACTGCGACGTCTTGGGTGACGGTCTGTCGCTAGCTCAATGGTCCGTCGGCCTAAGCCGTCTCCCTTAGGCAGGAGGTGGTCTTACTGCCTCCGCTGCGACAGTTCGTCGTTAGCTCGATGGTCCGTGGACCCTCACTGTCGCACCTGGGGGGTTTCGACTGCTTTCTGTAAAACGACCATAACTTTCTACCCCGATGCCGGATTTGGACAAAATTGATATCGTTGGAAAGCTAATTCAATTTCCTGCATTACATAAAGTGAAAATCTTAAAAAAAAATTACGTATATAAAAGTGGATTCATCTTTCAAAGTAAGTTTCTAACTTACTTGGGACTATTTCAAGCTAGGTAGAAGTACGGGGTATTACAAAAACATATGCTTCTATTTTTATTTTTAGCATAAATATGAGGATAAAACATATGATAATTGAGTAATAATTTTCTCACTTTCATCCCAATGTGTATCATTAGGGCTGGCAGTTCAAATAAAAAGAAACAAGAAATAGAAATGCACAAGTAAAACTACAACAACAATAATCAACAGAAAGTAAAAATAATACATAGTTAGACATATTAAACTAAATTCAGAGCCATACTCGAATATAATAGCATTCCAAAGTATTATATTATTGTCATAAGGAGAACCATGATACTGGAAGTAGAATCCTCATCGGCATCGACATCTTCACTGACTAATCCACAAATTACTATTTAACAAGTTACTAAAATAGATACAAAATTAGAAGTTTCTATAAAATTAAATAGAGTCAAAATCAGTAAATCAATAAATCCCTACATCCACATAAAATTCAAAATTAAAATATCTCATTTTCTTGTTCTTCCATAGAGGTGTTATTATAAATCTACTTTATGTTAAAACCCAACAGAACATTAACTCCATTATCAAATTCTCCAGTGACATATACACAAAGAACAATTACCTCTTTATACCCTTTTACTTCCCCTATATTTTTCACCTTATATTACACCAACTAAAAATATAAACTAATCATTTACCATATGCAAGGAGTCAAACAAAACCAAAAAATAAAAAGACATGTACCTCAGGAACTCAAAAAGAATAGCTGCATAAGTAATACTTACAACTTTGAGATTTATTTTCGAGAGCTGGCTAAGGTATTTGAGAGACTAATTTAGGACATTCTAAACTTTATATAGTATTCTAAAAATCTGTAGAACTCCATCCTTCAAGCAGATGCCAAACGAGAATTAAGAATTTCAATCACTATCACTATTCCAAGACCATACAATCAATACTCATCGTTATCTTCTTTGATGAAATAGCCATCTTCGGTGAGGAGCTCCTACTATGATGAACCGGAGCTAACAACAATGAACCCAGCTTGTCCTTTTCATCTCTTAATCTTAGATCTGGATGGAAATGACTATTAATGAACCTCCGACATACTAGCTCATCCTTGATCAAAACAGCCAACTCCGCCCCCTCCGTCTAGCGAGCTGTAAGATTTGGAGATAAAGAACTCTACCCATACACCCACATCCTTCACTGACCATAAAAAATCCAACTTCACCTCCCCTCTGTCCAATAATTTCTATGCTTCAGTGATGATGAACTCCACCACCTCTCGCCTCTATTTTTCTATCTCACTACAACCCCCTCCCTCCCCCTCCTCCCCTAAAGCTTTGAACAACGAGTCTACAGAAAAAGCCAAATCTGGCTATTATACTTTGAAAGTGAAGGTAAACCCTAATTTGCTGATTCTTAGGCAAAAAATTTTGCACTTTGAAAGTGAAGGAGAAATATCGGTAATGGCGCGTGCACAATGGAGTAATATTTGTACAAAAATTTTATTAAAAATTCTTTGGGCACACTTTATAAGTGTTGACTTTCGAATTATAAAACGAACATGCTTATAAGTGTAACCATACACATAAATAAGTTTAGTTATTTGTTTCATGATTTAGCTATGCTTATATAGTGTAGTTTATGTTATCAATGGCTATGTTTTGCAAGCATGTCCTAATATTTCATAGCTAAAAGATTTTATTAAAGACAACACTTTAAAAGCATTGTCCTAGAATATTTGACAATATTTTTAGTGTGGCCTTAGGAAAAATTTGTTGTAGTGTATATTTTGACATGTATTTTCTTCCTCTGTCTTTGTTTTTTCTGTTGATTCCAGTCTTAAAGATCCACCTCAAATAAGTTGTTCTGTCAAGGGTGTTTTCCAAGTCTGATTATAACATTTATTTGTTTCATGAACATTGGTTTAGATTTAAATCTAATAATTTTCTTCTATGTTAATCTTTGGCAACTTATTTTATAGCTTATACACTGTCATTTATGCAATTTCTGAGATATCATAGGTCTCTAGTTATGTTTAATTATCGAAGTCTTTTTTCTATGACATGTCTTGAACTTCAGATGTGAGGTTCTTTTAATTTGAAGATATGGATCCTTTCAATTTCAAAATGTATAAATAGCAGTAATATTTTGCATTTATATGCTAATTTAGTCTTCTCTGCTATGTATGAACTTTGCTCATGAGCCCACGATGGACTCCGTCCCTCTTTGCATTACTTATTGGGCTAGTGAAGCCCAATAATATCTCGAGTCCAGGGCCCATGCCTAGTCCAAAATGGACTAATATACAAGATACAAATTGGTAGCAGCAAATACCAACATATACAACAACAACAACAACAAACCCAGTATATTCCTACATAGTGGGGTCTGAGGAGGGTAGAGTGTATGAAGTCCATACCACTACCTTTAACGAGGTAGAGAAGAGATACCAATATATATGTGTACAAAAAATAAAAGCAAGTAAACAAGTTTGAGATGATATACAAGAACAAAGAAAAGAAGGGAAGCTAATATGTGGTATACCAGTTGGTATGCAAGATCAAAATAGATCAAAGTCCATGAAAATGCAAGTCCAGGGCCGTCTTTGGTATGAAGGAAAATGTTTTCATGGAAAACAAGTTTGTTTCTTACTTATTTTCTCATGCTTGGTTGGTGAGTGAAAAATATTTTTCATAAAATATTTTCTATTGTTTGGTTGGTGAATGAAAAATATTTTCTAGAAAATATATTTTAGTATTTGGCTAGAGAATAAAAAAATACTTTTTAAAAAAATAGTTTCTGACTCGAGAATCAACCTCGACGATCGATCCAAGACTCTACTCTGACATCCAAATCGGGACTCATGACCCAACCCAAACTCCAAACTCGATAATCAAACCCCCATGTCGAATAGGAAATCAACCCTGACACCTCATAACTGACCACGCGGCTCAACACTGACACCCAACCTGGAACCCAACCCCGACACCTAACATTAGACCCAACCCCTAACATAGGACTGGAGACCTGACCCCGACTCTTAACTTGAGACGCAGCCCCTGGCATATGACTGGAGACCTGACCCCGACTCTTGACTTGAGACGCAGCCCCTGGCATATGACTGGAGACCTGACCCTGACTCTTGACTCGAGACCCAACCCTAACTCCTGACCTTAGCATCTGACCCTGAATCTCGACCCAACACTCGACCTCGACTCCTGACTCCAATATTTGACCTTGTTTTTTAACTTGAGACCAAACCTCGACTCTCGACCATAGACCTGATCCCTACTCTTGATTCTCGATCGACCCTAACCCACAACTCAAGACCCAACCTCGACCCATGACCTCAACTCTCGACCCTAGATCAAACCCCGACTCTGACCTAGGACCCGACCTTGACTCTTGACCCGAGACTTGACCTAGACTATTGACTCGAGACCCGACCTCAACACCTGACTAGAGACCCAACCTCGACTCCCGACCCTAACTCTCAACCCTAAATCTTGACTCGAGAGCCGACCTTGACTCCTAACTCTAGACCCAACCTTGACTCTCAAGACTCAACCTCAACTCTTGACCCGAGGTTGTACCCAGACTCTCGACCTAGGGCTCAATCCTATCTCCTGACTTGTGACCTAACCCAAAATCCCGAATCGATTCTCGACCTCGACTCCTAACTCAAGATCCAACCCCAAAACTCAACCCGAGACCCGACCTCGACTCCAAACTTGAGATCTAACCTAACTCTCGACTCAGGACTCGATCCCAGCAGCTGACTCGATACTTGATCCTGACTCTCGACTCAAGGTCTAACCCTAGGATCCATCTTCGATACCCAATAGAAGAGCCTAACCCCAATACTCGATCGAGACCCGAACCCAACTTGAGACCTAACCATGATACTTGGGCTGAGACTCGAGACCTAATCTCGACACTAGATCTAAGATACAACCCTGATTTTTGATTTTGACTTTCGACCCGAGATACGACCCCGAGATACGACCCTAACATCCGACCTAAGACTTGACCTTGACTCCCGAATCGAGACCTGAACCCGACTCTCAACTCGATACCTAACCCTAGCTCCCAACTCCGACACTCGACCCAACTCCGACACTCGACCTTGACTCCCAAAATCTAAACCCAACCTCGACATCTGACCCACGACCCGATTGCAGCTCTCGTTCCAATTCTCAACCCTAATTCCTGACCTCGACTTTCGAGTCAAGAATCGAGAATCAAGGTCATGGTTAGATCCATGTTAGTTTCGGAAGTTGGTATCCGAGACTTGGGTTAGGGTGCAAAGTTGAAAGAGAGTTTTGGAAAATGATTTTCTTACTTTTTGAAGGTAAGTCATTTTTCTTAAATTTGAAAAAAACCAAGTTAATTTGAAAAATATTTTTTAAAATATTTAAGCCAACCAAACATGAGAAAATTGAAAAATATTTTCCTTCATACCAAGCACAATCCAGATCTTGACAATTTAAATGAGCCAAATCAGGGGCCTAATCTTAACTTTGATCTATTTTGATAATTTAGGCATGTTATTTGTTTGTACTAATCAACATTAAATTAACTAATCTAAATTAATTCCCTTTGAATTGTTACTTTGTTTTACACTTGTATTTTCCTAAGTTACTAGATTGTTTATTAAGTATTTAACTCATTGCTAAAACTAATAAAAATGGATAGTTTTGAATTAGTTCTCTTAAAATTGAATCTTTTTGTACGAAAAATGGTTTCTTTTTCATTCATGGCTAATTAGTCCACTTCAGGTTAAAAAAGAATTTCTTCGAAGTGAAAAAATATTTCCTTAAACTTGTTCTTTTCCAAAACTTCAAAAATTGGTTCAAATATTAATTATTTGTTCTAATTTGGGGTTATCCCCAAAAAGTTTTGTAAAAGATTGAGATTTTTATAAAAGTTTTATTTTCCTCAAATAACAAATGTTTTCCTTATAACGTGGTTTATTGGGGATCTTTCAAAAATAGCTACATTTTACTGGAAAACTCACATTTCATAACCATATTTTACATAATTACCATTTATAGCCGCTGTATTCAATTTACGCCCGCTGTATTTGATTTTATCAATAGTCTGTATTCATATAAAATATAAATACAGTACCATTTAGCTGCTGTATTCGATTCACAGTCGCTATATTCACTTTTACTTAGTGGCCTGCATTCATAAAAACATAAATACACTACATATTTAGTCTTGCCAAAAACACTACCATTTTTTTTCTTTTTATTTTTCTTTTGTGTTTTCCTCGTTTTTTCTTCTTCTTTTTTTCTACTTTTTTCTATTTTTATTTTTTTTCATTTTTTTATATATTTTTTTCTCTCTTCTATCTCTTTTTTTTTGTTTTTTCTTTTGTACTTATTTTCTTTATTATTTTTTGTTCTATTTTATATTTTTTTGTATTTTTAAAAAATATAACTACTCGAGCACAAGTCATTGATGATAACATAAATACCATAATTTTTTATCTATTTGTAGTCACATCGTCATTTATATTTTTGTATTCATTGATACAACTATATTTGTATTTATATTTTAAAGTTCGCGCTTGTATTTGTATTTTGTAGTTCGCATTTATATTTGTATTTTATAGTTCGCACTTGTATTTGTATTTGTTGGTTCGCGCCATCATTTTTATTTTACATAATTCGCACTTGTAATTTAAAGAACTGTTTTGTATTTGTATTTTATAATTGACTGCATATTATATTGGATTATATTGTATTATGATTTTATTGCGTTTGTATATTTAGATTATATTTGTATTTGTATTCTATTTTTGTCGTTGTCTTTTTATTTTTAAAGAATTATTTTATATTTGTAATTGTAAGTTGGTTGCATATTGTATTTAATCGTGATTATGTACAATTTATCATTTATATTTTTATACAAACAAGTAAATGCATTAATTGTATTTTCTTGATTCTAAAATATATAAATATGCAATGTATCATTTGATACAAATGTATCGTTTTGTATTTGTATGTCAAAATTATTATTCGTATTAGTAAATAAATAAATATCATTTGATAGAAATACAATTACAAAAAAATAAAATCAATGATTTTAAAAATATAAATACATATTGTATTTTTATAAAAATTTGAATTGTATTTATTTGTATCAATAAATACAAATCGTATAAATAAATACAAAAAAATATTCGTAAAAAGAAAATCAATCATTCCTTTTCAATAATTAAAAAATATAAATGATAGTTCACACTTTTATCTATATTTTATATTTCACATTTGTATTTGTATTTTATAATTTTCCCTTGTATTTGTATGTTATAATTTGCCTTTGTATTTATATTTTATAGTTCGCACTTGTATTCATGTTTGCTAGTTCGCACAAATGAATAAGGAAAAAAATAAAAAGAAAAAAAGGAGAAAAAATATAAAAAAGAAAGAGAGTAATAGAAAATAGAGAAAAAATTAGAAGGAGAAAAAATAAAAAGGAAAAGAAGAAAAAAAAGACAAAATGAAAAAAAGACAACGAAAAAGAAAAAATTGAAAAAAGAAAGAAGAAAGAGAAAACAAAAAAGGAAAATAAAAAATGAAGAAGAAAACTGAAAAAAGAAAACAAAAAGAGTAATAGAAAATAGAGAAAAAAACAAAAAAAAGGAGAAAAAATAAAAAGAAAAAAATACAAAAGAAAAAAAAGAAAACGAAAAAATTGAAAAAAGAAAAGAAAGTGAAAACGAAAAAAAAAAAAGAAAAAAAGAAGGAAAAAACTGAAAAAAGAAAAAAAAAGGAAAGTAATAGAAAATAGAGAAAAGGAAAAAATACGAGATAGGCTATGAATTGTAATTAATTGGAATTAGGCTAAATAAGGTAATTAGGAGTCAATATTGACTAAGTTATGTAATTATCCCTTTATTTTATAAAGAGAGTTTATTCAAGTTATTTTTCCATAAAGTTATTTTTCCCTTTAGCAAAAATGACTATTTTTGCCATGGATGAAATACATGAAATAAGTTCATTTTCTAAATCTTTAATATTCTTGATATTTTTACAAGTTCATTTCTTTGCAAAGGTAGTCACTTTTTTTACAAGTTAATCAAATTACTTTTGGTCAATTATTTTTAAAAGGACGTTCCTGAGTGTCTTAAAACCCTTCTTAGGACGTTATCTGAATCCTTACCCGTTTTTTTTTTATTTTAAAAATTTATTTTTTGGTTTCAAGTTTTTACATTTTTTAAAAGTTCTTCTTGAATTTTCTATAAAAATTAAGTGATGAATCTGTAATTTCTTAAATTATGTTGGAACTTTTTACAGTTGTGAAATGATTTAAAAGGTCAAAACTATTTTAAAATTTATTTTTCTTTAATTCCAAAAAGGGACAAAGAACCTTTTTTCATACAAGACTCCGGAGGCTAGCCTTCACTTCATCCACGTTACACCAATACATTGTACGATATCCTCATTGTTATCCCTACTTTTCTGAATTATAGATCCAAGATACTTAAACCTGTCTCTCTTTGGGATATTCATTGCACCATGTCTCATTTTCACGCCTACCTCATGCATCACATCACTGAATTTGCACTCCAAATATTTTGTCTTGGTCATGCTCAACCCGAATCCATTAAACTCTAGAATTCATCTCGACGTTCAACTTAGCATTAACTCCATTGCACGTCTCATTAATCAATATTATGTCATCCGCAACATAACACCTCATCTTGAATATATATTTTATTAATGATTAAAGTATACTTTTAGCTATGCATGAAGGTACAAGTAAAATTCCTTATAGATTATATTCTTGCTACATGTTTCTTTTATCTATTTTGATTGCTCTGTAAAGATTTGGACAATTCATGTTAAGTTACAGTCGATATTAACATTCCTCTTGAATGTGCAACATAAAATTGGGTTCATTTAATAATAATTTGTATTTTAATAGATGTAATCTAACATTGGAGATTGTTTGACCCAATGCTTTAAGTTATTTATCACTGTTGCCAAACATAAATATAAAAGATATTTTTTTCTGAAAATTTTGAAAGCATATCCTTTATTTTAAGCAAGAGAAAATTGAATTTTTGAGATAAAAACATGATATATTTGACCCATTATAATTTATATATATGATCTTTATGGTTGTCAAATCCTCTGTAGATCATATCTTGAGCTGAAAAGAATATATTGTAATAATCCTCCAAGTCATTTTTCTGCTTCTTCATACCTTTTCAGCATTTAGAGATTTTCTATAGTTTTTCCAATTTATTTATGACTTGTTAGGATTGACAGTCGGTTGCCACACAGTTCATTTGATTTTGATAACCATTTCCCTATTTTTGAGCTTTTGGAGTTTAGAAAATAGTCTCGGTCCAAAAATTCAGATAAATGGCCCCAAATAATAATTTTGACAGTTTCATTAGCTCCAAAATATTGATTTTAGGTTAGGAGGACCCTTGGTTCGAGTCTCGAGGCTTTCGATCTTGTTTTAGGCTATTGGGTGGATTTTGATAAAAATAAAACCTTGAGTGTGAGACTCACCTTTTGTCGAAACGACCTATATTTGGAATTTCGATGGTTACATTAAGCTTGAAATATCAAATTTTATGGGATTGAATAGTTCATTTGCATGCACGAAGTTCTATATGAATCCCAAACATATGATTAAAATATTTGGGGTGACTGAAAATTTCTGGTGTAAAATTATCTGGTGCAACCGCTTAAACGACCCTTTTATCACCTTAGCAAAGCCAATAAAGGGGGAAGGTCTAAAATGCTATAGAGACTCATTGAAAGAGCTAAACAAAAATGAGAAAAACGAAGCAAGGGCATAACTGCTTTCACCAGGGAAACTTTCTCTTAGGAATGACTTCCTTTCAAGTTGTTCTTTCAATTCTGTAGAGCGAGAATTCCCTTTTTAGGAGAATACCGAAAAGCCTCTTTAGCAGTTAGATTTCCGCTTAAGTGGTGCTTGATGGCATCAACACCAGCCGTCTAATCATCTCTTTTTCTGCTTTAGCGTCTAAGGGTCCACTTTTATAGAGCAAGATGACATCACCAGTTGCCATTTAAGAGGTCACCCTTCCACCTTAGCGGTACTACTTTAGTGGTAAAAGTGCTTTTTTAATGATAATTTCTTGTGTTATATATATATGAGTCCCTTTCTTGATTTTTAGCCCATTTCTAAGTGTTAAATACTCCACTATTGATTGTGGGCGTGTGAAAACAATGGGATAACTCATGAATTGGAGGTGGGCTAGCTTGGCAATATTAAAGTGCTCATCTTTTCCGTTATTTTCCCGTAAGTTATCTTCCAAATTCTCCATTTAATTCTCTATTTTGTCCTTAATTCTTTGACTATCGTTAGGGATATTTTGGATCCGATAAGGAGCTGGTGGTGCTCAAATTTTAAGCACAATCTTATTTTTCCTTAAGGGATTTTGTTGTGGTTTCTATTTTTTGGATTTCATAAGTGAGGCTATCACGATCGAACCAGGGACTGGCCATGAGGGGCATCTCAATTCCCACATGGACCGGAGACCATCCCTGCACCTAACCAAGTGAACACAACATCCCCAACATCGGATGGATTCTGAACATATAATAAGATAACATAAGAAAAAACCCAATTAATTCAATAGTAAGTCAATGGCCGATGACCAACCTAAACCAACCAACCAATATCAGTAAAGTCCATAGTAATCCGACAAAGCCTCAATGCAAAAAGAACCAAAACCTATCTTTGTCGGGACATGTTCCTGACTCTGACAATGATAATGATAATGAAAACTGTCAATTCTAAGCTATGATAAGAATTGATGAAATGTCTAAATAGTTTGGAGAATGGAATCTTACCACTTCACCACAACTAACCGACAAACTGCCAACCCGTCTAACTCTACAAAAGGAAAGTAAAAGTATCTCCGGTGCCTGCATCACGTGGGAATATAATGTATGGAGATGGTTAGTGGGGTGAGTACTAGCATGTAACTCAGGGATAGGGGATAAAATAATGTCAAGTCCAGTCATTTCAATACCATATAAGTCACATCATAATACATATAGAAGTAATATGCCGGGATGGGGAACAAGGCTTAGAATGCACTTTAAAACTTAGCCTGGATTGTATAGCTTAGCCATCATAACTGTAAAACCCCGGGAAATTTCTAGCTTAATTCACTCCTTTAAGCTTGTTAAGGGGTCCCAGACTTAGAAAATTCTAGCTAAGTATTCAGACTTAGTTTATTTTTAGCCTTCGAAAGTTGGCAATCTCATTTTGCAACCTTAATGTCCTTTAAATGTCTATGTTTTAGTTAATTCATGATCAGGAAGGTCAATAGGTGTTCTCGGACAAGTTTTGGATTTTTTGAACTTCGTCTGAAGCTCCTTTGGAATCCCAAAACAGTGAACCAACGCGATCTTGGCATGCCACATCGCCTATCGTGCTGGTTAATATTTTCCCCAGCTACCAACATTAAATTCTAGTGAGTCGGCGCGATCTTGGCGCGACGCATCGACTATATCGTTGATGCCATCAACGCACCGCATCGACCAGTGCGTCGGTAATCAAGTTTTAGTCACTAAAAGACCACGTTCTTGGAGGTATTTGGGTCTTTTTCCCCCAACCCTCATCCACCAAAACACAAAATTTAATACCCTAGAAAGCAATTAAACTTATTCTTTCTCAATTTCTCTCAAGAACAAGCCTTAGGGGTTTTAAATTTCAAATCAAGAACTCAAGATTTCCACCATTAATTTCCATAAATTCTTCAACAAGGTATGTAAAGTGTTAATCCAAGGGTCCCTTCCACCCTTGGAGTTCAAGGAACTTCTTTTAAAAACATGAATTATGATTTCCATGTTGTGGGTTTGAATTTAATCATTTTCTTGTTGTGGCATGTGTTCCAAGTTGAAATCTTCATGTATTTCTTGATATTATGATAACATGTAAATTGAATTTTGATTCTCTTATATTGAAACCCTTGAATTATGAAGTCTTGATGTACTAGCATTGTTGTTCATGCCTAAGTATAAAGATACACCTATCATGTGATTGATAAAATACTAAATTGAGATTATGGTGCTTTGGGGATCTAAATGATGAACTTATGCTATACCCACATGTTCGCAATGTCTTCCATGCTAAAGCTATACCTTGTATGTGTTTGATGGAATTCTCATGAAATTGGTTTAATAAAATTATGATGTGTTAGCATGCATTCCTATTCATGTGCAAGTTCATGACTTTCAAGTGATTGATGAAATGCCTCATAGATTGTATTGTGAGTTGTTGATTATTGTCAAGTATTCAAGAATTTTCATGTTTGATTATTTTTATGCTATCGAGTCCTGGAGGTATTTAATACCTGACAATTTAGCTGTGTGCCTAGAGCCAATGTCAGTTACAGAACAGTCTCAATCATGCCACGATCAGTAGTACTCTAGTTCAGTTATAAAACTCAGGAAAACTCAGTAAACTTAGTATCAATCCAGTCCCATTCAGTATTCAATTCAGTCCTCAGTAATCTCAGTCAGCTAACAAAACACAGTAGTATTCCGTTAGTCAACAGAACTCACTAAACTTAGTTCAGTTTAGTTAATCAGTACAATCAGTAATAGATCATTCCAGCCTAGTATAAACTAAGAAATTAGTCCAGTGTCTATTCAGTTGGGAGTAGGATTTAGCACTGAGTAAACCCAGGGATGGGGGTTCACCCGCCAGCAGAGGGTGTGATCCTTAGAAATAATCCTTCAGTTCTAGAACTACATAGCCAGTGTAGGTAGAGATATAACCCTACGAGTCTAGGATTAATACATCTCATTTGAGTTCTCCTACCAGCAAGGGGTTAATAGAAGAGCTCTCTATCAGAGAGGGTTAACTCATAACTTGTCGTTACCCGTGGTATGGTACTGATACCCTTCCAACCGGGGTTACAAGTTGGACCCCAAATAGTTCAGAAAGGGGTATGTCGGTTAGATGATTACCTACCATAGTCTCAGTCTCAGTCTTCAATAAAGAACTTAGATAGTTCTGCAGATTTTAGGACTGTCAGATACAGTTACTCAGCTCAGTACGGAACTCAGATAGTTCCATCTGAAATAGGCCTGTCAGACACAGTTACTTAGCTAACAGTATATCATTTATCAGTAGTCCATGTTATCAGTAAACTCAATATTTAGAATCCTTATGACTTTAGTTACAGTTATGTATTCATGCATGTATTCTCACGCTGTCATGTTCATATTATTTAGTAAGTTATAGTTCATGTATATAACCCTTGCATTCAACCTTACCTCACTTTTCGTACCAGTACATTCACATATACTGGCACATACTTTTCTTTTGCATTATGGTGTTTTATACCATAGGTTCAGACGTACGGGCTTCAGAGCACCCTTAGCAGATCAGACTTTCAGCAGACAAAGTAGTGGTGAGTCCTCATAATTCGAGGACATGTTTATTCATTCAGTATCTCAGTTTATTTTTAGTAGTTGGAGTTAGTTGGGAGCTTGTCCCATCAACTCCACAGTTTAGACAGTTTTAGAGGCTTTTTAGACTAGATGTATAGACAGTATTCAGTATTTTAGATTCTGATGTTTTATCAGACTTTATCATTTTCTTTTCATCAGTATTACAGTTTTGAACCTTATGGCATTTCAACCCATTATTCTGCATTATACAGTGTTATTACTTAATTATTGCAGCAGGTACCAGTCATGCGTTATCTTGTGGTCTTCGAGATTATGAGTACCGTGTAGAGTCTGGGGTTTTAGACTCGGGGTGTCACAACAACATAAGAAGGCACCTACGGGCTATATGGGCCTAGATCTCCCCCAGTTAGTAGGGACCTAGTGCATGTGGCTGCATTACCAGAGGGTATACGTATGAACTATGGGGGACTCAAACCTCCCGATATATCAAGGTAACACAAACACCCAATCATGTAATATAATGTGAGGGACTCTAACCTCCCAATCATGTGATAATAATAAGAGGGACTAGAACCACCTACTCATTTAGACCCACGTGTCATCAACTGAGGTTTCCAATGTTGGTCCCTCGGGACCTCCACTTTCACGACTTAGCTACACAACCCTCATTAATGCCCAATTAAATTTTTTATCACACATTCCCAATAATTGAACCATGATACACATTTTGGCATACATTATTGGTATCGTCATTCCAGCTATACTTGCAAGGTAACATCAACATGCCGAAATAATTTCATTATTTGGGGAAATTCATAGCCCCCTTGGTTCAATTATACATTAGCTTGGGGAATTATACAACCCATAAGGTTCAATTCTAAATCATTATGCTTCATTAACCTTTCGCATCATGCAATAGTTCAAGAGTAGTTCAATATGCCTACTTTTCATATTCAAAACCAATTTCACAATATAGGGTTGAGGTTATTACCACTTCAAAAGTCACAAGTTGGGGGAAATCACCATTCCCTCATTTATTCACCATACCCATGCATCCCACCAGTTCAAAACCATAATCAATGCATGAATAGTCATAGGTAAACCACGGGAAACATTGTTCAACAACAAACATTCAAAACCCTCAACCCATATTTTAGAACCAATACCAAAACCATATGAATAATACTTTAAAACATATGCATTTAAAAAATTAGCAATTAGGGAAGAGTAACATGCCTGAAATACCAAGTTTCATGGAAAGAATCCAACCCTTGAGCCCTTAGATGACCTACTTTGTGAGAACCCTAAGTATCTTGCTTGAAAGAATTTGAGAGAGGTATAAGAGTATTTAATTACATTATAAAAGAGAAATAATCCCCTCAAGTGCTTTATGATCGTGGGTTTTTGGTTGGGTAAGAAAGGAATAGTCCAAAGTGCCCTCAAATAAAAGGCATAAATTTAGTCGTCAGTGTCTACAGGTCACTATATGACTCATAGAGTTTTGTTATGACTCATCACCATGAGTCGTAGCCAAGATAGTTTCAAGGGAACACACATACCGTTGACCCTACGATTGCAATAATATGACTCATAATGAGACTATACGACTCATAGGGTCCAGTCGTAGTCAACATATAAACTATTTGGGGGTAAACACTGGACATCCTACGATTAGTACAAAATGACTCGTAATGAATCCTTACTACTCATAGTGATCCACTCGTACTCAGAATAGAACTTATCCATACACACACATTTTAGGCTATTATTTGAGTCCAATGACTCGTCAAGACTCACTACAACTCTTAGGGTAAGTCGTAGTCAGGACAGTGAGGATAAAATTTTAGAAATTCTTAGAGATCAATACCTAGGGTATTTCATTCTCCCCTTAGGATCATTCATCCTCGAACGATGGGTCAAGGCATCCCTTAACACGATTTAATATAAAAGCACATCCACACTTAACTTTAACAAAGACAAAAACCAAAGATGTTAAGATCATACATGCCTTAAGCATGATTTTTCGGAATAGGGAATAGGAACAGATACTTGGACTTCATGTCCTCCTCGACTTCCAAAGTAGCTTCCTCAAATTTTTGGTTGATCCAAAGAACCTTTACCAAGCCATCCCTTTCTTCCGCAACCGATGGACTTGCCAATCCAAGATCTCAATCGGACTTCTTCATAAGATAAGAAATTCAAAATGCCCACATCTTCCAAAGAAATAATGATAACTCTCAACTCACTCTAATATTTGAGGGGTGAGGTGGTAGTTGTCAATAAACCAACTTGAGTTGGGGTCAAATCCACAAGGAGAGAATTATAAATTTCAAGTCCTATAGGTGATCTAATTACTAAAAGGTTACCCGGAATGCTAACAAACATGACATGTAAAATAAAATAGGGGAATTGAATTGGGATTTATTTGTAATGAGTTTTGGTTAACAATGCTCGACTATGACACTTTTGACTTAAAATCAAGATTTGAAGAGATCTTGGGATTATGTCTACCTAAAAGTAAAAGCATGTGTGTTGATGATGGTTTAACAAGAAACTTAGTTGTTAACTAAAGGATAGGCTAGGTCAAAGATCATTGTGGTTAATCTTTCAATAAAACTACAATGATTTCACTCATTGGCTCTTTCAATTACCTAACAAGTGTGCAATTCATAATCACCCAAAACCTTAATCAAGAATCCCTATTTATAGGATGAATCTCTTGACATGATTTACACTCCTATTACACTTATTTCTAAGACTGCAAAAGATAGTAAACCATAGGCTTAATTGTCCACTATTCCCTTGTCCCCTATAAACCTCTTTCAAGGATGTTATAGGTTACCTTATGTTCATCTTCATCCCTATTTCAAGGATGATGAAGGGTTTCTAGAGTTTGGGGTTTTCACCCATCAAACCTATTTGGAGATTTGGGGTTTTCACCCATAAATTCTAACTCATAAATTCAAGCAATGGTGGAATCCATACTCAACAACTAATAATCATGCAAATATAACAACACCCATACACAATTACACTTTAGTTCAACATAATCCCAAGACTAATTTACTTAGCTACTCATGAAGAAAGTAAAGAAAGATATACCATCCAGATTATCCAAAGCATTTATTCTTTAAAAAACACTAAGAAATCAAACCTCTACAATTAGTTACATACTTGCCCAATTAGGGTTTTTTGATTTTAATTCAAAATTATCTATAAGGTAAGAAATGCCCCAAAAAGAAAAGGGTTTTTCCTATATGAGGTTTTGGATTCATCTATACAACTTTACAAAACTACCCTGGGTTAGATTCCTGCTAAACCGCGATTGCACAGGTTCGACCGCGACCGTAGCTATGCGACCGCAGTTGTTCTCCGTGATCACATTATGCTGATCATCTTGACTGACCGCGACCGAGGTCTGAGGGTGGTCGTGTTAACTAAGGCTGAACTACTCCAGGTCTCCAATTGTACTTTTTTTGCTTCCATTTGATCCCTTTTTAGCTCCAATCCACATCTTTTCACCTTCTCAACTATATACCTGCAAAATATGGCTATTAGTGCATTTAAATCATGATGATGCCTCATTTTATTATACAAAACATGATAGTGTGCACACATGTTTGGTGCAAATAAGTGGTAAAATCACCATTCATCAACACCTCTAATTAAAACCTTGCTTGTCCTCAAGCAACACCACCCTTTTTATGAGACAACTTCACATGTATGCCTTCTCTCTATTACCCAATTATTATGATGACTCCAACTTGATTATTACCACAAAAAGTTCTTCACACATGGGCAAAATGATTTTTAACGACACCCCTCAACATAAAATAAGATAGTAGAGGACGCAATAAACTTTGAGGACCAACCATGTGAAAATTACTAGTCACTATAAAAATGACTCACTCATTAAACTCAATCATAATATTCTTCCTTTTATCTCATTTTACGTAAGATGACAAAATCACCCACCTCTACTTATTCACATGCCTCCTCACAAGAAAGAAAATTTCACACACCTAGTTACCAACACTGCAACAAGGAGTTTAAGTGAAAACACACTCTCTCTCAAGCAATTCTCAATGTTAACAAGTACCATGCCATAGGTTTTCCCCTATTTTCAATCGCTACTACAATGACCATACTTGGTTGGGAATCACAAATGACTTTTTGAGCTTGTAATGTAGGTTTAGGGTAGGGTAGTATATCAACTTAGGATAATGAGGCTAAAACCTCCTTGAAATTCTACATCACACTCTTTTCAGTTTTTGCTATTGGGTCACTTCTTTTCCCTCACTATTTTGCCTACTATGCCTTTTCTTGGTTTTCACACTTTTCTCTTTCCCTTTTTTTTTTGTGCATATATCATGCCTTTCTTTCCTTTGTTGGATATTTTCTTTATTCTAATCATTTTACTTTATTAGCCTAAGCTTGTAGGCACATTTTTATGGTTTCATAGACCAACTATACCCTTTTCAATTTCCAACACCCCTACTTAGGCTTTTAGCCGTAAATTGTATTCTTAAGTTTAAGGAGGGTAGGGTTCAAAAAAGGAAAAATATAAGGGTCAAGGCATGTAATGTGTTTTCCAAAGAAAAATCCAAAGGCTCAAAGAGGGTGACTAGGGGTAACTCCTTTGTATTGGTAGGCTTTTAGGCTAAAGTGGGCTTCCAATGTCACAAGATAGTCACTATTCTTGGCCAAAATAGTTCCTACCTGTGACTTAGCCTAATTACAACCCTTAAAGACCTATTTTATCCTAAGATTCATCATTCTAATATTAGTGGAATACTACACTTAGGGAAAGCCTATCGTTCATCTTGTTTAACTTGTTAATTCTTTGTGAGAGTGAGCATAATTTGATTCCTGTACCCATTCTATTATAAATTGTATCCATGTGAGTGCTTATGGGTAACTCTCTTATTGTGAATTCATATGTTTGATGAATGTTGGGTGATTTATATGATGTCTTTGATTGAGAAATATCATGAGTTTTCCAACTTGGTGAGTCAATTCTTGAGGATAGGATGTTTTGAAGTAGTATTTGTGAACTTTCAATTGTGTATGTGAAAAGGTTAGTGTAGAAACTTACATTCTATGTAGTCATTTTAGTACTAGATTGAGTGTCTTGCTTGTAGTAGAAGTGTGAGTCACCTCAGCTTATAATGCTTAGAGTAAAGAGTTGTTCGAGGACAAACAAGGCTTTAAGTGTGGGGCGATGATCTGAGGTGGATTTATGCACTTCAGTGTTGTTATCCGGGGTTGTTTAGATTTTTCTTGAGGACTTTTTATGTGGTTAATGTGTTAACAATTTTATAATTGAGCATCTAAGTGTTTAAGTACTTAATTATAATGTTTAAGGTGTAGTTCAACAAGTTTGTACTTAATTTGGTTCACTTGCAGGATGAGATCTTAATACATATAAATGAATTATTACATCCCGGCTCAATGATGTAGTTGTAATATCCAGTTAGGTAGAAGATTAGAGGTTGGGAGACCATGATCATACTATAAACCCTAGGAATCAACAACCAAGATAAGTAATATAACCAATGAAGTTCAATAGCGTAGTATGATTATTTGCAGGGCTTTCACCCTGGGTTTCTCCTCATTGATTGTCCAAGACTTTTACTTTTTTGCATTGTTTATTTTACCGTTATCTTACTACTCTAGAAATCTTTTGGTCACTTTTACACCATAGTTAAATTTCAATTGTGAACTAAAATTTGACAGTTGTTAAAAAAAGTCCTTGTGGGATCGATAGTTGGCTTCTAAAGGGCCACTTTACTACTTGGTAAGACCACGTACACTTGCGTGTGCACTTGGGTACAACCATCATTACCACTTCAAAAGTCAAAAGTTGGGGAAAGTCACAATTCCCTCATTTATTCTCCATACCCATGCACCTCACCAGTTCAAAACCCTAATCAAAGCATGAATAGTCATAGGTAAACCATGGGAAACATTGTTCAACAACAAACATTCAAAACCCTCAACCCATGTTTTAAAACCAATACCAAAACCATATGAATAATACTTTAAATTACATGCTTCTAATAAATTAGAAATTAGGGAAGAGTAACATGCCTGAAATACCAAGTTTCATGGAAAGAATCCTACCCGTGAGCTCTTGGATAACCTACTTCTTAGAAACCCTAAGTATATTGCTTGAGAGGATTTGAGAGAGTTCTGAGAGTATTTAATTACGTTATGAATGAGAAATAATCCCCTTAAGTGCTTTATGAAAGAGGAGTTTTAATCGGGTAAGAATGGAATTGTCTAAAGTGTGCTCAAATAAAAGGCTAAAATTTAGTCGTCAGTGTCTACAGGTCACTATACGACTGGAGGGTTTCGTAATGACTCATCACCATGAGTCATAGCCAAGACAATTTCAAGGGAATATTCATACTGTTGACCCTATGACTCTACTAATACAACTTATAATAGGACCATATGACTTTTAGGGTACATTATTAGAATAAAAACCATTTGGGGTAAACACTAGACATCCTATGATTTGCTAAAATCAACTCATAATGAGTCCTTACAATTCGTAGTGAGCCACTCGTACTCAGAATATAACTTACAACAAACACACATTGTTTAGGCTATGATTTGAGTTCAATGACTCATCAATACTCTCTACGACTCATAGGGTAAGTCGTAGTCAAGATAGTGAGGATAAAATTTTAGAGATTCTCAGAGATCAACATCTGGGGTGTTTTAGAGGCCCACATATGATTTTTAGCTTGATTTATGAAATGTAGTGTAAATTTTCACTCTGGGTATCATTATTATTTCCTTGATACATAGATTATTATTTTTATAGAATGGTAACTGTCATAGGCTTATTGAAAGAGGAAAGTTCCAATATAGAGAATTTTGAGTGCTTTCGATAGTGTCCATGTAGGCTAGGCTTTACCTTTTTCTAAACTTTGTTTTTATGGTATTGGTATAGTCTTATGATAATTTTTGGTGGGTTTATATGGTTCAAATAGTTATTTATCCGATCTCTGATTATCTACCTGATAAGGAGGGTTTTATGATAGATTTTGGCCCCGTTTCCCTTAAGCTAATAATTACTTGTACTTCAGGACTTGACTAAGCTTACTTAGGAACTTGGGGAGGGGTTGAGAATCCTTACCCTAGGTTCCGGTAGATTCTTGCCTTATGTTGGTGTTTTTGAGACGTGTAATGGATTTTATCATCCATTATAGGGTAGGTAGCTTTAGGATAACATCATTGTTAGACATAAACAGTTATATGATTACTTCAAGAGGTTAGTTGTTTGGGATTGGGTTGGATTAATTGCTATGTTATGCTTGTTTTCTTTGGTATCCTTGGCATATAGGTATTTAGGGACTTAATTCACGATTAGCCTTAACATATACAAATTTGCACTCCTTTAATATATTTAGCTTTCTAAAATAGGAAAACAAACACGATAGACTTGGAATAAATCAGAACTATTACTTATTATTTATTAGTTTCGTTCAATTCGGACACCTAGTTTACTATTTATTACTTATTATTTTCTACTTGAGTTCGACATCTACCACCCTGTTTATTATCCAATAGTTCTTGTTTGAGTCCGACATTTTTTATTGTTGATCTTTGGTTCTATTGAGACCGATAGGAATTATGGTTATGCTTGAAGGAAATATATAGGGTACACTTATCGTACATCTTGTATTATTTTTACTTTCTTACTTTTATAATTGACTTATTAGTAGGACTACTACTTTCTTGCACCCACCGTGCTTATGGGGGACGATTGAGTTTATTTTTATTTGTGTGTACCTGCTAGTCCTATGGGAGTCTAGTTAGGTTATAACTAAGAATTTACATTTTTTCTGAGTATTTATATTCATCCATCCATAATTGCTTAGCATAACCTATTATTTCCATTTCTGACCCTAATTTACTACCCTTAGTATAGGTTCACACTTTTTTATGCTATTACTTTAATTGATCTTAGTCGGTCTATGATGCCTACTGATTATCCCATGTTTTGGTACTTATACTACACTTCTGCATCTTTTTCCATGATCTATATCCTTGTATGAGTCATCAATATTTGAGCATAGCTACTGACGGGTGTTTTGGGTGTGAGCTTTAAGCATCTGGAGATGATCCATCTCATCCTGTTTTGGTGATAGCTTTATTTTGTATATTCAGAGACTACTGTGTATATTCTAGCATTTTTCTATTACTCTTTAAGTTTAGTGACTCTTGTACTGACCTTACCAGGTCTTGGGAGATTCATTTTGAGTATTTTTTTTTCCTGTACATCTTACCCTCCCCAGACCTTACTATGTGGGAATACAATGGGTTTGTTGTTGTTTTTATTGTTGTTCTTTCCTATCTTTTTGTATGGAATGCGCCTATTATAATTGCTTTATATTATTTTATCTTTATTTCTATCTTTCACCTGTTAGCCCATTACTCACTTTTTTGGACTATGGTTTGGCTTTTCAACTGGTGAGTTAAAGTAGGTGCCATCATGACTTGAGTTTTAGGGTTGTGACAATATATATCTTGATATGTAAATTATCACTTTAAAAAAACTCATTATCAATATTTATTTTTCGTATGATTGTTAAATCAAATCGACACTTAGCATTTTTCTATTACTCTTTAAGTTTAGTGACTCTTGTATTGACCTTACCAAGTCTTGGGAGATTCATTTTGAGTATTTTGTTCTTTCCTATCTTTTTGTATGGAATGTGCCTATTATAATTTCTTTATATAATTTTATGTTTATTTCTATCTTTTACCTGTTAGCCCGTTACTCGCTGTTTCGGACTATGATTTGGCTTTTCAACTGGTGAGTTAAAGTAGGTGCCATCATGACTTAATTTTTAGGGTTGTGACAATATATATCTTGATATGTAAATTATCACTTTAAAAAAACTCATTATCAATATTTATTTTTTGTATGATTGTTAAATCAAATCGACACTTACATTGAATAATGCTCTCTAGAATGGCATACTCCTCACCGACGTTGGCTATAGCTCTGACCAACTCTTCTCAGAGAGAAACCTCTACTAGTACCCATTATACCGTTACGCCTATGCTCATATGTCAACACCATCACCCCAAAAATCCATAAATGCTAAACCTATTTCCATAAAAAAAATATTAACATGTTCACACAAAACCAAGCTTTCTATTGGAGGCAGATGAGGAATGATATTATAGAAAAAAATATAGTTTGTTGTAATAGGCAATTTTTCACATGGATGGTAGGAACTTGATAAGGTCTATAAAATGTGCCATTATAATACAAAATAAAAGCATAGAACTCTTACAGCTAGACATAACTTATTAAGTGACGACTTTGAAGGATTATGTACATGTTACCTCTAAACTTGCATACTTTCTCAAAGCTAAGGATGACTACTTGAATGTGCACCAAAACGGTACAAAAGTGTAGTATGAGTACCAAAACCACGAATACTTAGTAGGAATCATCAACCAACTGAGTTAAATTATGATATAAATATGATAAAATGCATGATAATATAACCAAGTCAAGAAAAGGGGCAAACCTAAGAATAACTTCCATATTACTGTACACGATTAAATAAATAAATCAGAACAATAACATAAACAACAAGCAATTATAACTACAAATTGGCCCTCATAATCCAACAAGGATGGAAAAGTATGTAACCCAACACAGTCCCCCATAAGCTTGGAGGGTACGATCAAGTAAAGTATAACCCACACCACCATCATTTACCAACCTCCATGCTCCAACTAGAACTCGTCCATGTCATGCCACATTATAATAATTTTCCCATTTTCAGACTTGAACCGGTATCCTTATTATCAATATCATACTCCCTTGCAAGACTTGAACTGGTATATGTATCATCATAGACATAATTAATATCCGAAATCAAACTCGTAATTATATAATCAACATCATAATCATTACCCAAACTTGAGCTGGTATATATGTCATCAATGTTGTAACCAATATCCAGACTCAAACCAGTAATCCTATAATAATTATCATGGCCAATATCCAAACTTATAATTATGTATCTATAAAATCAATATCTTAAATAATACCTGGACTTGAACCAGTAAATATATCATTGTATTGTAATCAATAGCCAAACTTGAACCGGTATATATATATATATATCATTATCATAATACCAATAAGCATCAACTCCCAATCCAACCCATCATAACCATCAAATGCCAAATCTTCTCAATATTACCTTAGTAAGAATTTTCAAGTTGTAAAACAAACGTATAAAAGGTAATAAGGGTCAACACGAATCTTGGCCTAAGATGGGTCGAAGAGCCCACTTTTAAATCCCTGAAATCCATTACAAGGAAAATTCTACCCCATACTAGGCTAAGGTATCAAAATCCACTTTTAGATATTAACTAATCTGCAATCAACTCTAAGATAAAGATTTTACCTATAGCACGAGAAACTAAGCCAATTATGCCTAAATTACGGTTTTCGAATAACCTAAATAGTCCAATAAACCAAACATGGCCAATCACATCACCAACACCTAAAAACCATCCCAGATATAAAACAATATCATCAACATACTATTAATTATCTCAATATACGATGAGGGAAAATCTAGCCTACCTGGACGCCAAAGAAAGCTCAAAGAATCTGATAAATCACCAATTTTTATTTTTGATAAGCTTCTGCAAGGTGCCGTGCTATAAAAATCACAATCTAATCATCAAAATGAGAACAACGATACCCATATTTCACTATTTTGATTTGGATCCAAAATCATGCAAAATCCCATGTGGGGTTTGTTTATGAAAATCGCATTTCAAAAATCAACTCAACCTCCCCATATGCTCAAAGAATATTTTTTCTGAAAAATAGATGAATTTTGAGCTATATTGGTGCTAAAATCAAGTCACCAAGGTTTAGGGATTCTAGAGAGAAGAGGGGAAATCAACCATGGAAATGGAGGAATGTTGCCTCAAATTTGAAGGAAAAACACACAATCGATCTTTACCCGAGCTCCCTAAATCACCCACAGTGCTATTTCTAAGCTATTCCACTTTTTAGGGTTTAAGTCTCTTGAGAATGGATGAGGAATGAGAAAATATAGGTTGAAATAGGGTATTTATACCCTTCCTAAGTTCCCGGGATTCACATTCACGATCATTCGATCGCTTATGTGATAACCACATGGGTAGAAGTCACATTTGCGACATGGCCATCATATTCTCGACACTGGCCACACTGGTAATAGTGTCACTTTTAAGAATAAGAATGTCATGTTCACAACACTTGCTGGTGTCTGTTCAATCGCTACCGTGATCAATGGCTCACGATCTCCGATGCACCAGCACTAACTGAGACTTAGAAATTTCTAAGTCTCCGTCAACCCCTTGAGATTAATTCAGAGTCCCGTATATGTAAACGATATTTTCTACCCTATCAAATTCAATGTTCTAGACTAAATGGGGATGTCAAAATTTCCATCCAAGGTTATTTCGATGAAAAGTGGGTCCCACATTCAACTTGTCATTTTCTTAACTTTCAACCAATAGCTCAATGAACCTAGGTTCCTCGGGACTCAAACCAAAGGTCCACCTAGCCTAAAATCATCATTCTAGATCTATTGGAATAGTTAGATTTAGCATACGGGGTTGTTTGATTGATGTTTTTGTCCGGTGACTATTTTGAACCAATGAAGACTTCAAAATAGGGAATTAGCTCTAAAAACCAAAGAATTGCCTAGAAACCAAATTATCAGTCCCAATAAGTAATAAATGACTTGGGGCATCTATAGGAAAGTTTTAACAAAAAAAATAAGTATAAATATAAAAAATAACCTGAGGGATCATTACAATACCACTATTAAAAGGACTTTCATCTGCAAAAGTAAAGGATTAGGTTGTACCTGAAGTCTCAAACGGGTGAGAATACTGGGTCAACATCTCACTCTCGATCTTTGAAATAGCCTCCTCTACTAGAGGTGCCTCCATTGAACCTTAAGTACAGGAATCTCCCTAGTGAATAACTACGTAACATCACTAGCCAAAATGAGTATAGACTCTTCCACAAATGCCCACCGCTCATCCAACTGTATTGAATCCCATCTAAGAATATGAGATGGATTAGGAATGTAAGAATGCAACATAGAACATGAAAAAATAGATAGAGAATAGCAAAATCTGGGAGTAAGGCTAACTCATAAGACACCTCACCAACGGTACGAAGAATCTTGAAAGGTCCAATGTATCGGGGGAAGAGCTTTCCCTTCCTCCTAAACCTCATCAAACCCATCATGGGTAACACAAGGATGAATAATCGATCACCAATTTAAAATATCAAGACATAAATCCTACGGTCTTCATAAGACTTCTCCCTACTCTGAGCTACCCTCAACCTATCCAGAATCACCATGACTCTATCCAATGACTCCTAAAGTAAGTCAGCACCATAAGGTCTATCCTTGAAAGTCTCAAACCATCCAATCAGGGAACAAATCACTTAATATACAAACCCTCAAAAGGTGCCATATCAATACTTGAATGATAACTGTTATTATATACAAACTCTACCATGGCTAAATATTGCTCCCACTAATCTCCAAAATCCATAAAACAGGCTTGGAGCATATCCTAGAGAACTTTGATAGTCCGCTTTGACTGGACATTGGTTTGCAAATGGAAGGTTATACTAAGGTCCACCTGAGTACCTAACTCCTCCTTGAAAGATTACCAAAAGTTAGAAGTGAACATGGAACCTTGATCTGAAATGATGAATATAGGCACACTATGCAAATGGACTATCTCACGTACATAGATACGGGCTAACCTATCAACCCTGTAGGATATCTAAATAGGAATAAAATGTGCTGACTTGGTTAACCAATCCACAATGACCCAAATACAATCGGAACTAAGGGATGTGCGAGGAAACTCACTAAAAAAGTCCATGGTAATCTACTTGCATTTCAACTCAAGAATGGGCAACCTTTGAATCAATCCACTAGATCGCTGATGCTCGGCCTTCACTCGGTGACAACACAAGCAACAAGCTACAAAGTCTACAACATCTCTCTTTATGCCACTCTACTAATAATACTATCTCAAGTTTCTATACATCTTAGCGGTGCTCGGATGAATATAATACCTAGAGTTGTAAGCCTCATGCAAAATCACTTGAATTAAGTCATTACTCTTTGGAACAAAAATGCGACTATCAAATATTAAGACACCTTCAAAATCTATGGTAACCATCTTGGAATCATCACTCAACACCTGATCATGGAGGATGCAAAGTCTATTATCCTCAAACTAATGATATCAAATCTAATCAAATAGTGAGGACCTACCCTCAACACTAACAAGAATCCTCCTAGGGTCTAAAATGTAAATTCACACTATTAAGTTTGCTAATGACTGAACGTCCCATGCAAATGACCTCTGAGAAACTAAAAAATAAGCCAAGCTACCCATATTCGCTACCTTCCGAATCAAGGCATCTGCTACCATATTCACCTTGACTTGATGATATAAGATGGAAATATCATAATCCTTAAGGAAATCCATCCATAAATTCTTTCTAACATCAAGCTCCATTTTGGTAATAAGATACTGAAGATTGTGATGATCTATGAAAATCTCACAGTGCACACCATAGAGATAATGCTTCTAAATCTTAAGTGCGAAAACTACTGTTGCCAACTTCGAATCCTAAGTAGGGTAGTTTCACTCATGCAACTTAAGCTGCCTCAAAGCATAAGTAATCTCAGTCAGTTATCATATCTCAGTAGCATTCCGCCAGTCAACAAAAATTTAGTCAACTCTGTTCAAATCAACTAAATAATACTATCAGTAAAAATTCAGTACAGTTTAAATTAGTTCAGTGTCTCTTCAGTTGGGAGTAGGATTCAACACTGAGTAAACCCAAGGATGGGGACTCACCTGTTAGCTAGTAGAGGGTGTGATCCTTAGAAGAAATCCTTGCATTCCAGAACTACGTAGCCAGCACAGGTTGAGATGTACCCTACGAGTTTAGGGATTTTACACCTCATCTGAGTTTTCCTATTAAGAGAGGTTAACGGAAGCGCTACCTGTCAGAGAGGGTTTACTTACAACTTAGCTTTACCTATGGCATGGTACTGAAACCCTTCTAGCTGGGATTACAGGTTGGACCCCACCAGTTTAGTTTTGGGGCATGTCGATTAGATGATGACCTTCCACAGTCTCAGTTTTGGATCCAGTCTAAGTAATAGAACTTAGTTCAGTTCTTCAGTTTCAGGATTGTTAGATACAGTCGCTCAGCTCAGTACGAAACTCAGCTAGTTCCATCAGAATCAAGACTATCATACACAGGCACCCAGTTAATTGTATATTAATTATAAGAAACTCATGTTATCAGTATTCAGTTTCAGGACTGTCAGATACAGTCAATTAGACCAGTTTTTCATAATCAAAACTATCAGAAACAATTATTCCTTTATTAGTAATATAACATCAGTTCCTCAGTACTCAATAGTCTTAGTCATTCAGTATCCTAGTATTAGTACTAAGATATTAGTAAATCCATGTTATCAGAATTCATAAGTAAGTGTTATCACGATCTCAGTTACAGTTACGTATTCATGCATGTATTCTCACGTTCATGTTATTTAGTCAATTAGTATTGTTCATGCATATGAACCCCATGCATTCATCCTACCTCACATGCATACCAGTATATTCAATTGTACTGACACATTTGCACTATGGTGTTTTATACTATAGGTGCAGAAGCATGTATTCCAGAGCATCAATAGTATTCTAGTCTCAGCAGTCAGAGTAAGCAGTGAGTCCTTATTTTTCGAGGAAATGATCATTTCTTTATTGTTTTATTACTTAGTTTATTTTATTATTTGGAGTTAGTTTGGGACATGTCCCATCAACTCTTTATTCAGATAGTTCAGATAGTTCAGTCAGTTCTAGAGGCTTTCATACTACATCATGTTCAGAAAGTTATTTCAGTTGTTTTGGTATTGTTATACCATATTTTTAGATGTGTATCATTATTGAACTTTATGGCCTTTTAGTTCATGTTTCTGCATTTATGATATTATTATTATTATTATTATTTTAGTGCTCAGTTACAAATATCAGTCATGGGTTAGCTTGTGATCTTTCAGGATTATGAGCACTATGTAGCATTCTAAGTATCAGATTCGGAGCCTTACAAACTTGGTATCAGAGCCTAAGGTTCCACAGTGTCCTAGAAAGTCTTAAAAGCCGCTTTTAGTAGAGTCTTGTACATAGGTATGTTGTGCACCACACTTATGTGCAGGAGGTTATGAGATGTTTTAGGAATAGTTTCCCTTCATTTAGTATTCATGTCATGCGAGTGAGCATGAGCTCCAGTCAAACTCTCATTCCAATCGCCCGAATTAGTAGGGTGCCAGTCCCAGCACTATCAGTGGGCAATTCCCAAATAGAATCTATGCACTTCAGTCCCGGTAGGATCAGGAAAGTCCTCCTGATGCAGCCACTGGTATGTACAGGTCCCTCATTTACATGTTCACATTTCTTCAGATTCAGGAGCTTTCTTGTTCTTTTGTAACTCCTTTCATAGTAGTCAACTTTAAGGTCAAACCAAATGTTAACCGAATCTTTTCCAGTCTCTACCCCAGTGAGTCAGTCTAACACAGCCCGACAGGTATTCAGTAACTGTTCGGTTATGATATCTTAGAAAGTCAGGCCTTATATTCTAGTAGTAATGCCAGTATGTGTAGAAAATCAATAAGGGAAGATGATTCCTGACCCATTCCTACCTAAGTACAATGTTTTGTACTTCAACCCTCCCAATACTTATGCATGCTTTACGTTTTAGTCCCATGAATACAGCTTATATCCATGCGCTTTTCATAGAATAGTGTGTGTTTCAAGTTCCTTGTATGAGGAGTCCAAGTTCATCCAATGTTTCGGATCATGTTCCATAAATTTAAAAATTCCAAACCCAGTTCGTGCAACTCATGACTCATGCACTCATGTAATGCTTTACAGTATGCTTAGCCCACATGATTCATGACTTTACTCCTAGTGTTCAGTCAAACTTAGATTATGCCATGTATACCCTCAGTTTAGATCCCTCGGTGAATCCATAGTGTTAATGTTCCATCCCGCAGGCCTCAGTTACAGTATCAGTTTTGTAATCAATATTCAATAAAGGACTCAGATAGTCCTACAGAACCATGGATTTCAGCTATCAGTTAATTAGCCATCAGAATTCAATACTCCCGTACCAGTCTAACCCTCTATTATAAAAAACCAGCATTCAGTCTCAGTTACAATCTTAGTTAATGTTACTGTCTCAATTACCGTCTTAACTACAATCTCATTCCTAGTCCTAGTCCAGTCAGATCAGAAACTTAGTCCAGTTTCAAGATTACCCGACCATAGCCTATATCCATCAGTTACTTAGTTATTAGTATTTTGGTACCTTAGTTTACAGAATGTTCCCGAATCATGTTAGCCACCTAGTCTTGCTTTCCTAAGGTATTACAATTTTCCCTCACTCATGCTTAGTTACCTTATGTTACCCAGTCATTCATTATCTTCTATGAATAACACTCTATAGTTTAAGTCCAGCTATCCCAAATCAAGTGCAGTTCAGTTTTACATGTTCAGTATTCATCTATCATTCATTTAGTTAATCAAATAAATTAGTATATTTGTGCTCAGCGCCCTTGTGAATCTCTTCAGTAGTCTCAGTTGCAGTGCATAAGGTATAGTCACCTTATCTTAGACGATGTTCATAGGCCTTGCCTCCTAATACAAAAAATAAAATCCCATCCATATAGTGATCTCCTATTCAGATGTCCTGCACAGGCCAGACCAAGATTTGTTTTCTCCCTACCATCACTAGAACTCTATAGAAAGAATGTCATAGAAATGCTTCAGTCGAGTATAAGTTTTTGCATGAGTTAGTCCATAAAGCCGGTAATTCAGTTTAGCAGTCAGACAAATAAGTTTGGATGGTGTGGTTTCCCCATCTTTCCATCTAGTCGCACTATCCAGAGTCTCGTGAATGTGATCATTCTAAGATGGACTAACCAGGTAGTTGCGTGTTCAGCCTAGTTCATATATCATGTCTTAGTTTCAGATCTCAGATATTCAGATAGAAGGTGCCTCGTGCATCGCCATAACTTTCCTCATAGCTCAGCATAGTCAGCCCAATATATTTTTAAGGGAGATAGTGACCCAAGGGAGAGATACACTATAATTCCCCAAACCTTCATGACATAAATGTGCCGCTCTCTCTTTTTGTAATGAATCCAGTTTGGGGTAAGGGGTATGCATATGTTGACCCTCAAACTCTGACCTCAGTTGTAAGCCACGTATTCAAGATTCTTAGTTCTGATCACGATACTCCAACTCATGTATCACGTTCCAAACTCAGTTACGTTCTCATGTTTCTACCCATGCATAATTAGTAATTAATATTAGACTCATCAATATTTTTAGTTTAAGGAAATAGTCTTCCATGAATTCACTCAGTTCTATGTTCAGATTCTATTATAAACTTGGTATCAATTACCATTGCATATTCAGTCATATGTTCATGTGTCAGTTCAATCATTCAATCATGCATCAGATATGCACTCTTATTGTGAGAAACTCAACTTATAAGAAATCTCAGTCATGCATTATTGAACCAGTTAACCATGCATCAGATATGCATGCTCAGTATGATACATTCAACTTATCAGTCATTCTAGTCATGAAGTCATGTCTCAGTTGTTCATGTTTAGTATCTACTTCAGCTTATCATTTCCCCCATCTCAGTTAGTCCCATTCGAGGATGAATGTTCCCAAGGGGGAGATATTGTAAGACCTCGCAAAATTTCTAAGCTTAATTCAGTCCTTTATGCTTATTAAGGGGGTGCCATACTTAGAAAATTTTAGCTAAGTTCCCAAACTTAGTTTATTTTTGGCCTTTGAAAGTTGGAAATATTATTTTTCTACCTTAATGTCCTTTAATGGTCTATTTTTTTATTAATTCATGATCAGGAAGGTTAATAGGTATTCCCGAACAAGTTTTAGATTTTTCGGAACACGTTTAGATCATGTTTGGAGTCCCAAAATAGTGGTCCAACGCGATCATGATGCACCACGTCGCCAATCGCGTTGATCAACATTTGTGTGGGATGTCAGGACAAAACTTTTAAGGCTCGATGCGATCATGGCGCAATGCGTTGAGTATCGCGTCACGGCTATCAATGCGCTGTGTCGCTTGTAGCATCGACACCCAGTTTTTAGTTATTAAATATCCGCGTCTTTAAGGGGAAAATAGGGAAAAATTTCCTTCTTTATATAAACCCTATAACACGTGATTCAACCATATTTCACCCAAAATATAGTGTTTCTCTAAAGTTTCTCTCAAGAACAAGTTAGGGTTTTCAATTGGGGATTCAAATTCAAGACTCAATTTCAAGAATCTCTCCATCAATATTTGTAAAATCAAGAACTAAGGTATGTATAGTGTTCATTCATGAATTCCTTTCATCCATGAAGCCCAAGAATCAATTTTTTAAATCATGTATTGTGAATGTTTTGTTGTGGGTTGTTTATGTTCCTGAGATTATGATTGTATGATTCCCAAGTTGGAATCTTTATTTGTTTTTATGAAACTATGTTATCATGCAAGTTGAAGACTATGAAATTAGTGGTTATGATGTGTTAATTTCATGATTATGCCTATGCTCTAAGAGGTGCATGTAAGGTGTTTGACAAAATGCCTAAGAGAATAGAAATTATGTATTATGGCTCAATTGTGACCCAAGTGATAAATGCATAGATGACTTCCATAATATTGTGTGCATTATGAATGTTTGATGGAATGTTCATGAGATTAGGTTGATGAAAGTATTACATGTTTATATGCATTCCTATCTATGTACAACATTATGATAACCATATACTTCATGAAATCCCTAACTTATTGTATTATGGATTATTGATGTTGGTCATGTATTTAAGAGTGTCATGCCTTGTCAGTTTTATGCTATTGAGTCCTGGGGGTACTTGTACCCGACAATATAGCTGCCTAGAGTCAGTGTCATGTTTTCAAGATAATTTTAGTCAAGCCAAGATCATTAGAATTCAGTCAGTTATATGACTCAAGAAAACTCAGTAATATCAGTACCCTCGGTAATCTCTGTAACCTCAGTAATCTCAGTAATCTCAATCAGTTATCATATCTCAGTAGTATCCATCAGTCAACAGAAATTTAGTCAACTCTGTTCAAATCAACTAAACAATACTATCACTAATAGTTCAATTCAGTTTAAATCAGTTTAGTGTCACTTCAGTTGGGAGTAGGATTCAACATCGAGTGAACCCAAGGATGGGGACTCACCTGTTATCCAATAGAGGGTTTGATCCTTAGAAGCAATTCTTGTGTTCTAGAACTACGTAGCTAGCGTAGGTTGAGATGTACCCTATGAGTTTAGGGATTTTACACCTCATCCGAGTTTTCCTACTAGGAGGGGTTGACGGAAGAGCTCCCTGTCAGAGAAGGTTTACTCATAGCTTGTCTTTACCTGTGGCACGGTAATGACACCCTTCCAGCTAGGGTTACAGGTTGGATCCCACCAGTTCAGTTTTAGGGCATGTTGGTTAGATGATTACCTCCCATAGTCTTAGTTTTAGATCCAGTCTCAGTAATAGAACTCATTTCAGTTCTACAGTTTCAGGACTGTCAGATACAGTTGCTCAGCTCAGTACGGAACTCAGCTAGTTCCATCAAAATTAAAATTGTCAGACACAGTCACCTAGTTAATAGTATATTAATTATAAGAAACTCATGTTATCAGTATTCAGTTTCAAGACTGTCAGATACAGTCAATTAGACCAGTTCTTCATAATTAGAACTGTCAGAAATAATCATTCCTTTATCAGTAATATAACATCAGTTCCTCAGTAGTCAATAGTCTTAGTAATTTAGTATCCCAGTATTAGTACTAAGATATCAGTAAATTCATGTTATCAGAATTCATGAGTCAGTGTTATCATGATCTCAGTTATATTTATGTATTCATGCATGTATTCTCACATTCATGTTATTTAGTCTGTTAGTATTATTCATGCATATGAACCCCATGCATTCAGCCTACCTCACATACATACCAATACATTCAATCGTACTGACGCATTTGCGCTATGGTGTTTTATACCATAGGTTCAGAAGCACGCACTCCAGAGCATCAGTAGCATTCCAGTCTTAGCAGTCAGAGTCAACAATGAGTCCTTATCCTTCGAGGACATGTTCTTTATTTATTATTTCATTACTTAGTTTATTTCAGTAGTTGGAGTTAGTTGTAGACATGTCCCATCAACTCCTTATTCAGACAATTCAGTCAGTTCTAGAGGCTTTCAGACTACAACATGTTCATATAGTTATTTCAGTTGTTTTGGTATTGTTATACCATATTTTTAGTTGTGTATCATTATTGAACCTTAGGGCCTTTCATTTCATGTTTCTGCATTTACGATATTATTATTATTTCAGTGCTTAGTTACAGATATCAGTCATGGACTAGCTTGTGGTCCTTCGGGATTATGAGCACCGTATAACATTTTTTTGTACCAGATTTGGGGTGTTACAATCCCTCACCCTCTATAGGAAGAGAAAAATAGGAGTTGTTATAAATAACTTCTTGATCTTACCAAATCTTAACTCACACTCCTCAGATCATCAGAATTGAACCTCTTTTTGAGTCAACCTGATCATAGGTGCTGAAATAGTAGTAAAACCCTCGATGAATTATCAATAATAACTGGCCAAGATAATCAACCTACGAACCTCAGTGGATATATGGACCTGGTGTAATAACAAATAGCTTCAATCTTCATTGGTTCTACCATAATCCCATCATTTGACACCACATGCCCAAGGAATGTCATCGACTTAAGCCAAAACTAAACACTTAGAGAACTTGTTGAAAAATACATGATCTCTCAAAGTATGGAGCACAATCCTCAAATACTGCATATGCTTCTCTCTACTCCTCAAATACACAAGTATGTTATCGATGAAAACAATCACAAAAGGAATCCAAATAAGGTTTGTACACTTGGTTGCTCAAATCCATGAATGCAGCTGGGGCGTTAGTCAATCCAAACGGCATCACTAAGAACTCATAATGACCATAACGAGTCTTAAATGTTGTCTTTGACATATCCTCAGAACAAATCCTCAACTTATGGTAACCATACCTCAAATTATTTATATAAAACATCGCTGCAATCTGAAGATGATCAAATAAATCATCAATGCGAGGCATAGGATAATGGTTCTTCACTGTCGCCTTATTAAGCTACAAATAATCAATACACATATGCATGAAGCCATCTTTATTCTTCACAAACAATACAGGAACTCCCCTAGAGACACAATTAGTCTAATGAAACCCTTACCAAGAAGATTGTGAAGTTGAGAATTCAACTCCTTTAGCTTGATAGGATCCATATGGTAAGGTGCCATAGAAATAGGTTGGTTTTCAGGTTCAAGTTCAATAACAAATTCAATCTCATAGGGAGGAGGTATACCAGGTATATTGATACGAAAAACATCAGGAATCTTATGGACTACAGGAGCAGAGTCAAGTAACAGACTCTCTATACTAATATAATAATCATAAGTGAGATAAGACTCACATCCTCTTGAAATATGTCTCCTAGAACACATATAAAAAATAATCCCTATTGGCTTATGGCTATTAGCTCTTTGCCACACAATCGGGGATATACCAGGCATGGCTAAGGTAACGGTCTTGGTAAAAAAATCCATGACTGCATGATAGTGGGATAACTTGTCCATGCACAAAATCATATCAAAATCTAACATTTCCAATATATGAGATCAGCATGAGTATTAACTTCTCTAACAACCATAACACATTATCTGAACACTCGATCCACTACTAAAGAATCTCCTACAAGAGTAGATACGTGTAATGGCATAGATAACAAATCCTGATATACCTCTAACCATGGTTAATAATAAGTAGACATATAAAAGTAAGTGGATCCCAGATCAAATATTAAAAAGGCCGACATACAACATACCAAAATCATACCTGTGATAACAACATCTAAAGACTTAGCCTACGGTCTATCAAGTACTGCATACAATTGACCACGCCTACCACCTGGCTAGGCTCCTGATCGATCTCTTGTATTACCCACCTCAGAGCCTTCTCAAGTACCTTGATAGACACTCCTATGACCATGTGAACCACCTTTAGTTGAGGGATGGACTTCTCTAACAATGGGAACACTTTGATCTGCAACAATAATTTCCCCATGACTAGGGCACTGACATGAGTAATGACTTAAAGCTCCACAACCATAGCATGTCAATGAGCTAAGCCATAACTATAATATCCAATAGACTTGAAATAACCACCCCAAATAGAATAACCAAAACACGATCCCCTAGACAAATGACCACCACCCTGACTGGGGAAATCACTAACATAAGACTGACCTCCATTAATAATCTAGAGAGCTACTTGAATGGGTCTACTAGGATGGCTCAGAGGTTGATACGACTAATACAGAGGGTATTTACCTTGAGAATTACCACCTCTAAATTGAGAGATACTATATCTCCCACTAAAAAAGACCTAATACTGAGCTCTCTTATCACTTCCCCTTGGGCATCACAATATGTAATACCCCGCAAAATCCTTTTCCAGTCTGAGCCTTAGAGCGTATTTGGTAAAGCTAAAATCCAAGTTAAAATGTTTCAAAAATATCCTCCCAAGTGTGAAATACTTTTAATCATGTGGGAATCTATTTGAGCATGAATTGAGATCATAGAGGTCCCATAACTTATGGACGAGTTGAAAGCTTTCCTATCGTTTAAGTTTAAGTGACCATAAAGATTTGGGTACATTTCAAGAGACCATAACTACTGGAATATACCTAATTAGAGTACCTACTATATATCAAATGAAATATATTTGAATTATCTTTCCAACGATACCAATTTTGTCAAAAACTGATATAGGATCAAAGAGTTATGCCCATTTTACTCCAACATGTCTGGATGGGAAAATGGTGACGACATTCGTGATAAGCTATCATGCCCGTGACGGCATATCACCAATGTCGTGAACCCTGACCAGATTTCTGACCCCAATGACGACATTTTGTGATAAGCCGTCATGCCCTTGATAGCCTATCACCAATGTCATCAGCCTTAACCAGAAACTCAATATTTCACCTTTTTTTATGACATTCGTGACGGCCTATCACCAACTTGACGGCCTGTCACGGATGTCGTCAAGAATATTTTTCCAGCAATTTAAGGACATTTTTGCAAGGGTGTTTTGTTCATTTCCCATTTTTTTTAGCCTCTATAAATATGAGGAACCCTCATTCAAACCCTAATTTCTCCATTTCTCTTTCAATTCTCTAAAGAGAGAATATCTAGGGTTTCAATTCAAGAACCCTAATCTTCCAAAAATCATCCATAAATCTTCAAGATTTCTTCAAGAACTAAGTTCCTCATAGTGTGAGCTTCGAGAATTATTTATTACAAATGCGGATAGAGTCTCAAGCATTAGAATTCATCCGACTTCAAAGGTTAAGGTATGTAGATATTGATTTTTGGGTCCCTTTCATCCAAGAAGCTCAAGTACCCTTTTTAAAAACTAAAATATTTTTATGTTTGTGAGTTTTTAATGATTTGTATGAGTTGAAATGGATGTTCAAGGTGTTGTGGAGTTTTGATTTATGTTTGTCTACAAAATTTATAAGCTTTGACCCTAGTATGTGGAACTAATGTGATAGAACCTCTTGAAGTTATTTTCTATGTAGTGTGTTCATTAATTTTGGATGTAGAAATGGTTTAATAAGAGAAGCATGTCCCCCATAGGCTTGATAAAAATTCCCAAATGAATGAATTATTCCATGGTAGCAGGAAATTCCCAAATAAGTGTGAACCCGTGCATGCCTAGTGTTTGATAAAATGCCTTAGTGAGTGAAATGTGCCAAGATAGAATAAAATCCCCAATTAAGTTGTGACATGATAGTAAGAAGTTTCCCCAAGCTATGTGATATCAAAACACATGTCAGGACTGATATAGGTATGAAATAGCTGAGGTAAAACTTTGTTGAATGGAGTACGATCTAGTAGAATGTTTCCCTAACATTATTACATGATTATGATTCCGAGATGCTTAAAGTGACCCCTTGGCGACTATGATGATGAATAAATATTTGTGATTCCTAATTACTTGAAGAGTTGTGTTAATGATTTGGAAGATGCTTTAATGATATGATGATGCATGAGTGGTTATGATGATACATGAATGATTGTGATGATGAATGAATGATTATTCTTTACTTTTATGCTATCGAGTCCTGAGGGTATTTATACCGACAAAAGAGCTGTTGTTTAGAGCCCACATTATTTTCTCGATAACTCCAGTCGAGCTATTATTCTCCGAACTCAGTGAACTATAGAACTCTGTATCCTCAGATAAGTCAGAGCTTGAGAAAGCTCAGTAATCTCAGTTATCTCTGTAATATCTGTATCGCTATTAATCTAGCCTCAGTCCTATAATCAGCTCAGATCTAATAGTGTTCAAGTTTTATCTTAGAAGCAATTTGAGTAATCTATTCAAGCTCCCCATCGTCAGTCAGATGCCATGATTCGATACCTTTTCCGTCAGATATGAAACTAAGTAATCTCAGCGTAACTCAGTCAGATCTTTTGAGAAACATGATCAGTAACAGACTCAGTTCAGTTGTGTTCAGTTGAGAATTCAGTTCAGAGTCTTTCAGTTGGGAGTAGAAGCTAGCATCGAGCGAGGAAAGGGATGGAGGCTATCCCGTCAGAGATGTCGAGTTGTTAGAAGCAATCCTTGAACTCCAAAACTGCATAGCCAGCGCAGGATGCAGGAGTCTCCCGCCAGTAGAGGCTGTCATCGTCAGAGAGGTTTGACTATTATATTGCCTCAGGCCGACTTCCTGTGATATTCATCCCGTAAGAGAGACTTGACCAGAGAGGTCTTTACCCGTGGCACGGTATTGACACCCTTCCAGCTGGGGTCACAGGTTGGACCCCACCTATGGTAGGTTGGGGCATATCGGTTAAGTAACTACTTCCCACAATTGTAGTTTCAGTATCACTCTTCAGAAATTAGGACTGTGTGGTATAGTCGTCTATCCCAGTATGGAACTAAGATAGTTCCATTGGTTTATTGACCATCCCATCAGATAGGCCTGATCTCAATTATAGATGCTTATTATCATTACTAGAGATCTCCCGTTAGAGAGGCTTGATATTAGTCTGAGATTCAGTTGAGTATTCTTGTGATTATATCTAGAGATCTCCCGTCAGAGAGGCTTAATATCAGTCTTAAACCATGTTGAGTATTCTTATTATCATATCTAGAGATCTTCCGTCAGATAGGCATGATCTCCATCTCATATTCTTTATTCTATTGAGTATTTTGTTGTCAGATTCAGACATGATCATACTTCTTATCATTGATAATCACTTCAAGAATAATCTGTTAGAAAAGTTGCTCTCTAATTCTGTCAGTCAAAAGCAGTAAGCTCAGAATTTAGTCCTTGATATAAGTACATCTAGATCCTCAGTTATAAGTATCAGATGAGTCAGTAATTCAGTATCTCAGTGTTAGTAGTGAGTTCAGTCTGCAGTAAAGTGGTATCTGAGTTTCAGTAACTAGAGTTGCGATGATTGTGTTCATGGTCTGTACATTCATGTATGTGTTCTCATGCGACATCTTCATGATTATTCAATTTAGATATTGTGCAAGCATGTGCCCTTGCATTAGCCTACCCCATCTACATACTCAGTACATTCTTGTACTGACACATTTGCGCTATGGTGTTTTATTTGACACCATAGGTTCAGAGGGACAGGATCCAGAGTATCCTCAGCAGTTCAGTCCTAGTCAGCAGCAGTAGTAGTGAGTCCTCTTCTTTCGAGGACGAATCTTTGTTTACTATTATTTCTTTTGACTTTATTTATTTTTCAGTTAATGGAGTTTGTTGGGGACTTGTCCCATCAACTCCACAGTTCAGACAGTTTTGTGGATTTTCAGACGGATGTTCTTGATGTGTATTATGTGTATTCATAGATGTGTTGAACCATATGTCTAGTTTTTGCATTTATTTTAGATATTATGTAGTATATAGGTAAAACTATCAGTAAAGGGTTAGCTTGTGGTCCTTCTGGGTCATAAGCACCGTGTGACGTCTCGGGATAGGATTTCCGGGCGTTACAAACCTAGTATCAGAGCCTAAGGTTCAAGAGTATCCTAGGGCATCTGAAAGCCGCATCCAGTAGAGTATTGGTCATGGGTGTGTACCGCACCATATTTATGTAGAAGAGGCTATAAGATGTTCTTAGGAGCAGTTCCTCTTTTTTCAATGATCATTTCGTGCGAGTGAGAATTAGCTCAAGTTGATCCTCAGTCTAATCCGCTTCTTTCTTCCAATTATAGAGTATACCTCCTCACAGAGATTTTGTCTGTGGGGTCGATGACCAACCCCCTCAGCCAGTAGATCGTGAGAATGAGAGTGTGTCACATACAGAGTTTTGGGCCACTTTCCAAGCGCTAGCCTAAGATGTGACTAATATTCATGGAAACCGTCAGGCTGCAGTCCCACCTTAGCAAGATAGGAACTCTGCCGTAGCCAGTATTAGAAGCTTCATGGAAATGAACCCACCCGAAATCTTTGGGTCAGTAGTAGATAAGGACCCGTAGTTGTTTCTAGAGGAGGCAAAGAAGATCATCCAGATTATGCATGTTTTTGAGGAGGAGAGTATTGAGTTAACATCTTATAGGTTGAAAGATATTTCTCGTGATTGGGTAGTGATGTGGGAGAAAAGTAGAGGGGAAAATGTAGCTCCCGTGACTTGGCTAGAGTTTTAGAGTTCCTTTCTAGATAGGTTTTTCCCGCTAGAGATGAGAGAGGCTAAGGTAGAAGATCTCATAAACCTAAGGAAAGGTTCCATGACCGTGGAAGAGTATTGTCTTAAGTTTAACCAATTAGCTAAGTATGCTTTCGACTTGGTAGCTGACCCTAGAGCGAGTATGAGTAAGTTTTTTTCTGGGGTGTCGAGTGATGTGTTGAAAGAGTGTATAGCTACCATGCTCAAAAGTTATATGAATCTTTCTATGCTAATGATGCATGCGCAACAAATTGAGGAAGATAAAATGAATAAGAGAGAGAGAAAGTGAATAAGAGAGCCAAGACAGGTAGTCATGGTTTCCCGCAGGCAGGGTCTTAAGGTGGTAGTAGTTCTTAGTATGGTCGGAGATTTTTAGTTCCTGCTCCATCTTCATCTATTGTACTCGCACCTATGGTTGGGGATGTCAGATCTGAGGGAGCACTAAGCTCCAAAGCCCAGAGTAGTGCTAGTGGTGTTTGTACCCATCTGCATTGTGGAGAGTATGGAAGGCACCACCAAGGTGTTTGTAGAGCTGGTAGTGATATATGTTTTGGTTATGGTAAGCCAGGACATAGAATGTGAGAATGTAGAGTGCTGACTCAAAGGGGTAGACTTCATGCATTTCAGGCTCGCCTTGATCGGGAAGGATTCCCTGAAATAGACCCAGGTATGTTATGAGCCCTTTATCTTTATAACATGCATTGTTAGATCCTTTTCTCCCATTTTGAGATTATATGTTAGCATGAGTCATGCATAAGTTTAAAATCATGATTGGTCAATTATGACCCAGTCTGTAGGTGCCCCGCGCACCGCTCTAGTATTTTAGCGAAGTATGTTTAGAGGGACATAGAGTCCCAAGGGGGAGATTACCCATAGTATTATGATGTTGCATGACATTATATTCATCCCGATGCATGTTCAGATTTTCTTCATGGAGTTAGCATCAGTTGTCATTGCATTGTCGATCGTACTTTCAAAAGTTAGCTTAGCTGGACATTCATGCATTTGATATGCGCATTTCGTAGAAAGAGTTCATCTTGTCAGTGTGTGCTCAGTCATGTATTCATGAGATCATCCCATTTACGAGCCCATGCATCAGATATGCATGTGTATTATGAGAATTCAGCTATAAGTATCATTAGTCGAGTATTCTATGCATCAGATATGCATGCTCAGTGTGAGAACTCTATATGTCAGTCATTCTAGTTGCGTAGTCCTGATCTGAGATGTTTCCATTTCTTGAGTAAGTTCTGTTGATCCATATTATCAGTCTATCAAGCGACATTCGGGGACGAATGTTCTCAAGGGGGAAATAATGTAATGCCCACCAAAATCTTTTTCCAGTTTGAGCCTTAGAGCGTATTTGGTAAAGCAAAATTCCGAGTTAAAATGTTTCAGAAATATCCTCCCAAGTATGAAATACTTTGAATCGTGTGTGAATCTATTTGAGAATGAATTGAGATCATAGAGGTCCCCTAACTTATGGATGAATTGAAAGCTTTCCTATCGTTTAAATTTTAGTGACCATCAAAATTTGGATCAACTTCAATCGACCATATATACTTTCATATATCGAATTAGAGGACCTAATATATATCAAATGAAAGATATTTGAATTATATTTCTAACTATATCAATTTCGTCAAAAACAGATATCGTAGCAAAGAGTTATGCCCATTTTACTCCAGCATGTCTGGCTGAGAAACTGGTGATGACATTCGTGATAAGCTATCACGCCCATGACGGCCTATCACTAATGTCGTCAGCCCTGGGCAGATTTCTGACCCCAGTGATGACATTTTGTGATAATCCGTTATGCCCGTGATGGCCTATCACCAATGTCGTCAGCCTTAACCAGAAACTCAATATTTTACCTTTTTTTACGACATTCGTGACGGCCTATCACCAACTTGACGGCCTGTCACGGATGTCGTCAAGAATATTTTTCAGCAATTTAAAGGCATTTTTTCAAGGGTATTTTGGTCATTTCCTATTTTTTTGAGCCTCTATAAATATGAGGAACCCTCATTCAAACCCTAATTTCTCCATTTCTCTTCCAATTCTCTAAAGAGAGAATATCTAGGGTTTCAATTCAAGAACCCTAATCTTCCAAAAATTATCGATAAATCTTCAAGATTTCTTCAAGAAATAAGTTCCTCATAGTGTGTCCTTAGAGAATCATTTATTACAAGTGCGGATAGAGTCTCAAGCATTAGAATTCATCCGACTTTAAAGGTTAAGGTATGTAGATATTAATTCTTGGGTCCCTTTCATCCAAGAAGCTCAAGAACCCTTTTTAAAAATTAAAAGATTTTTATGTTTGTGAGTTGTTAATGATTTGTATGAGTTGAAATAGATGTTCAAGGTGTTGTGGAGTTTTGATTTATGTTTGTCAACAAAATTTATGAGCTTTGACCCTAGTATGTGGAACTAATGTGATAGAACTTCTTGAAGTTATTTTCTATGTGATGTGTTCATGACTTTTGGGTGTAGAAATGGTTGAATAAGAGAAGCATGTCCCTCATAGGTTTGATAAAAATGCCCAAATGAATGAATTATTCCATGGTAGCAGAAAATTCCCAAATAAGTGTGAACCCGTGTATGCCTAGTATTTGATAAAATGCCTTAGTGAGTGAAATGTGCCAAGATAGCATGAAATCCCTAATTAAGTTGTGACATGATAGTAAGAAGTTTCCCCAAGCTATGTGATATCCAAACATATGTCAAGAATGATATAGGTATGAAATAGCTGAGGTAAAACCTTGTTGAATGTAGTACGATCTAGTAGCATGTTTCCCCAATATTATTATATGATTATGATTTCGATATGCTTAAAGTGACCCCTTGACGACTATGATAATGAATAGACGTTTGTGATTCCTAATTACTTGAAGATATATGTTAATGATTGGGAAGATGCTTTAATGATTATGATGATTCATGAATGATTATGATGATACATGAATGATTGTGATGATGAATGAATGATTATGCTTTACTTTTACACTATCGAGTCGTGGGGGTATTTATACCCGATAGTAGACTGTTGTCTAGATCCCATGTTAGTTTCTCGATAACTCTAGTCGAGCCATGATTCTTCGAACTCAGTGAACTATAGAAGTCTGTATCCTCAGACAAGTCAGAACTTAAAAAATCTTAGTAATCTCAGTTATCTTTGTAATCTCTGTATCGAAAGTAATCTAGCCTCAGTTCTGTAATCAGCTCAGATCTAATAGTATTCAAGTGTAATCTCAAAAGCAATTCGAGTAATCTATTCAAGCTCGGTATCGTCATTCAGATACCATGATTCGATACCTTTTCCATCAGATATGAAACTAAGTAATCTCAACATAACTCAGTCAGATCATTTGACAAACATTATCAGTAACAGACTCAGTTCAATTGTATTCAGTTGAGAATTCAGTTCATAGTCTTTTAGTTGGGAGTAGAAGCTAGCACCGAGCGAGGAAAGGGATGGTGGCTCTCTCGTTAGAGAGGCCGAGTCGTTAGGAGCAATCCCTGAACTCCAGAACTGTATAGCCAGTGAAGGATGCAGGACTCTCCCGTCAGTAGAGGATGTCACCGTCAGAGAGGTTTGACTATCATATTGTCTCAGGCCGACTTCCTGCTAGGGTCATCCCATCAGAGAGGCTTGACCAGAGAGGTCTTTACCCGTGGTACGGTATTGACACCCTTCCAGCTGGGGTCACAGGTTGGAACCCACCTGTGGTAGTTTGGGGCATGTCGGTTAAGTAACTACTTCCCACAGTTACAGTTTCAGTATCACTCTTCAGAAATTAGCACTGTGTGGTACAATCGTCTATCCTAGTATGGAACTCAGATAGTTCTATTGGTTCATGGACCATCCCGTCAAATAGGACTGGTCTCATATGTAGATACTTATTATCATTACTAGAGATTTCCCATAAGAGAGGCTTGATCTCAGTATGAGATTTAGTTGAGTATTCTCGTGATCATATCTAGAGATCTCCCGTTAGAGACGCTTGATCTCAGTCTTAGACTATGTTGAGTATTCTTATTATTATATCTAGAGATCTTTCGTAGATAGGCTTATATCCATCTCAGATTCTTTATTCTATTGAGTATTCTTGTTGCCAGATTTGGACATGATCATACTTCTTATCATTGATAATCACTTCCCGAATAATCTATTACAAAAGTTGTTCTCTAATTCTGTCAGTCGAAAGCAGTATGCTCAGAATTTATCCCTTGATGTAAGTACATCCAGATCCTCAGTTATCAGTATCAGATGAGTCAGTGATTCAGTATCTCAGTGTTAGTAGTGAGTTCAATCTACAGTAAAGTGGTATCTGAGTTTCAGTACATAGAGTTGTGATGATTGTGTTCATGGTCTGTACATTCATGTATGTGTTCTCATGCAGCATCTTCATGATTATTCAATTTAGATATTGTGCATGCATGATCCCTTGCATTACCCTACCCCGTCTACATACTCAGTACATTTCTGTACTGACGTATTTGCGCTATGGTATTTTATTTGACACCATAGGTTCAGAGACACAGGATCCAGAGTATCCTCAGCAGTTCAGTCCCAGTCAACAGCAGTAACAGTGAGTCCTTTTCTTTCGAGGAAGAATCTCAGTTTACTATTATTTCTTCTGACTTTATTTATTTTTAGTTGATGAAGTTAGTTGGGGACTTATCCCATCAACTCCACAGTTCAGATAGTTTAGAGATTTTTCAGACGGATGTTGTTGATGTTTATTATGAGTATTAATAGATGTATTGAACCTTATGGCTAGTTTTTGCATTTATTTTAGATATTATACAGAGTATACAGGTATAGATATCAGTAAAGGGTTAGCTTGTGGTCCTTCGGGGTCATAAGCATCGTGTGACATCTCGGGATAGGATTTTGGGGCGTTACATAATTCATCTCCTCCATCACCTTAGTATGATAAAAAACCTCAAAAAATAACCTACCCACAACACCAATCTTTGGGTATACATATGAAGGGGAAGTCTTAATCAGCAAAAAAAGGATCGAACCCTCTCATACCTAGTAGACAAAATAGAAGTAACATTCCTTGCTAACTCATAAAACTAATACTTATTATCCACAACCATCATGGAGCCCTTCTCTAGCCTCGATAACTGATCCCTTAAATGATCCCTAAGACTACAAGGCATATAAATCTCCAAGAAGATCTCAGAGAACTAAGCCCATCTCAAAGGAGAGGATCCGATTTGCATGGTATCAAAATGACCTCTCCACCAATGTTGAGCTACCAAGTCAAACTGAAAGGTGGTATAATCTACACCACGGGTATCAACGCCCAATTACAGAGCCTATGCTCACAAGCAATTAGAAATTCATATGCATCCTCGCCTGAGGCATTCGAAAACCTAAGCAAAGCTAATCTCAAGAATCTGCCCAATATTTTTTGATCCTCAATAGATGTAGAAGGCCAAGAAACCATTGGCTGAGCAACTAATGACTGAGCAACTATCAGTACAGAATAGACCTCAACTTTGAGAGTCGTAGCTATAGGCTACTCCCCTACCCTTGTACCACTCTGATATGTAGACTGTGAACTATTAGACCGTGCACCGTAAACCAACCCTAAAAGCTGAACAAAAGAATCATTGATTATTAAAGAAGAAATAAACCATGGTGAAGCCTAGGCTGGGCCTTGTCCCATTGCTGGTTGGGGCAAAAGAACCTCTGGCTTAGAAGAGAGAATAGGGTCTGGTGAAAGCCCCCCATCCTAGCCCCTAGTGTGGGACACATCTCGAGGATGTCAACCATATTTGGGTCATCCATGAACAAAGACAGGATCCCTAGGCTCGATCTCAAGACTCTCATCTCGTGTAGCAGTAGCACGTGTTTTAGCCATTTGCAAACGTGTGAGGCCAGATATTTTAGAAATCAACTCAGACACTTAGCACAAAATAAGTTAAAAAAGTGAAAAATTCCTAAGAATGTCCTATAAACTCCCAAAGATAAGAAATGAACGTCATCATTTTGAACTGCGGGACTCTACTAGAGAATTATTCTTATACAAACAATACCACTGAAACTTATATCTAATACCAATTTTTCACGACCCTATTTACGAGTCATGATGGCAGTACTAAACCCTGCCAGTAGGTAAGCCAAACCATAGCCTAAATCCATTTACGATGGGCTAACTTTTGTGTAAAATGCCCCAATCAGGGAAAAATAGACAATATAATTCATAAATAAGCAAGGCAATAGAATAGTTTAAACTATAGTCATAACATAAAAAACATCCCACGGCCTTGTAGAGTCAGTACAAGAGCTACTACAACACATCATAAGGTCCAAAATAGTCAATATAATCTGTCTCGAAACAAAAGACTAGACATACATAAATAGAATAAAATGGGGAAACTTTTACTCCAAGAGCTCAACCTATCTTTGAAATCCACAACATCACGATCCTCGAATTAATGACAACAACTAGTACTCAGATCTTCACCAAAAAGGTACAAAAGTGTGGTATGAGCACTAAAACCATGGTACTCTGTAGGCATCATTGGTGACTGAGTAAAATCATGATATAAATATGATAAAATACAAGATAACATAACTAAGTCAAGAAAAGAGGCAAACCTGGGAATAACACTCACAATACTATTCATGATTAAATAAATAAATCGAAACAATAACATAAAGAACAAGCAATTATAACTACAAAATCCCCCCCTCTCCCATAGTCTAATAAGTGAGGAAAAGTAAGTAACCTATTGCAGGCCTCCATAATCCTGGAGAAATAGTCAAGTAAAGTATAACCCAAACCACCATCATTTACCAACCTCCATGATCCAACAAGAATTCTTTCATGTCATGCCACACTATAGCAATTTGCCCAAACTTGGATCATTATCCATATTATCAGTATCATACTCCTTTATCGGAATTGAATCGGTACCTATATCATTATCGTTATAATCAATATCCAGACTCAAACTGGTAATTATTTAATCAACATCATAATCATACCCGGACTTAAATCGGTAAATATATCATCACTATTGTAACTAATAACCAGACTTGAATTGGTAATCATATAATAATTATCATGGACAATATCTAGACTTGATCGATAATTATATATATACAATTAATTTCATAAACAATACCCAAACTCAAACCGATAAATATATCATCAGTATTATAATCAATAGCTGGACTAGAATCAATACATATATATATCATTATAATAATACCAGTAAGCATCAACTCCTAATACCACCCATCATAACCATCAAGTGCCAAATATCCTTAATATTACCTTAGTAAGCATTTTCAAGTTGTATAACAAACGTATAAAATATTACAAGGGTTAACATGAATCTTGGCCTAAAGTGGGTCAAAGAGCCCACTTCTAAATCCCCAAAATCTATTACAAGGAAAATTCTACCCCTTACTAGGCTAAGGTATCTAAATTCATTTTTAGATGTTAACTAAGCTGAAATTAACCATAACATAAAGATTTTACCTATAGCATGAGCAACTAAGCCAATTATGCCTAAATTATAGTTTTCAAATAGCCTAAACAGTCCAACTAACCCAAGAATTACCAATCACATCACCAATACCTAAAATACATCCTAAATCCAACATAATACCATAAACATGCTATGAATTAGCTTAATCTATGATGAGGGAATACCAAGCCTACCTAGACGCAGAAGAAAGCTCGAAGAATCAGCTAAATCACCATTTTACCTTTTGATAAGCTACTGCAAGGTGCTACGCTATTAAAATCACAATCTACTCATCAAAATGAGAACATCGATAACCATGTTGCACTATTGTACTTTGGGTCCAAAATCACGTAAAATCCTATGTGGAGTTTGTTTATGAAAATGCATTTCCAAAATTAACTTAATGTACCCATATGCCTAAGGAATATTTACGAAAAAAATGGGGAAATTCTAAGCTATATTGATAATAAAATCAAGTCACCAAGGTTTAGGAGTTTTAGAGTAGGAATGGGGAAATCAACCATAGAAATGGAGGAATCTTACCTCAAATTTGAAGGAAAAATGCATAATTGATCTTTAGAGAAGCTTCCAAAAGCACCCACAATGTTATCTATGAGCTATTCCACTAGTTAAAGTTTACGTAGAGAATGGATGAGGAATGGGCAAATACGGGTTGAAATAGGATATAATACCCTTTCCATGTGCCCAAGAGTCGCGTTCGTGATATGTCGATTGCTTATACGATACTCATCCACATGGACATACACTTTTTCGTGTATTCCAGATTACTATTTCGATCAATAGCTCACATCATAGGTGCACCAACTCCAGCTTAGACTTTGCCAACCTCTCCACATTCATCTGGAGTCCCATACACATAAAAAGACTATGATACCCTATCAAATTCAATATTTTGGACTCAATAGCATAATTGAAATTTCCTTCTGAGATCATTTCAATGAAAAATGGGTCTCACACCTAACTTGCCATTTGATTAACTTCCAACTAATAACTCAAAATAGGCTCGGGTGCCTCAGGATCCAAACCAAAGGTCCACCAAGCCTAAAATCAACATTATGGATCTATTGGAATAGTCAGATTTAGCCTATGAGATCATTTGAATAAAGTTTTTCCCTGATGGCTATTTTGAACTAGCGAAGACTTCACAATAGGGAATTTGCTCTAAAAACCCAACAAACTACTTGGCAATTGAAGTGTCAGTCCAACCAAGTCATAAATGACTTGGGGCAGCTATAGGAAAGCTCTAATGATGAAAATAAGTAGAAATATGAAAAAAGACCTGAGGGTTTATTACACTACCCTAGCCATGACTCTAAATTATTTTGGGAAAGATGTTGATTTATTATCTCCACAACTATTTGCTCTTGATTAGCCGGAATCTTCTTTAATGTGTCCTTAATATTACTGGCCTATGTGTTGTGTTACTACTGAAACTGCTGAGTCTGATTATTGCCCCATAAGTAGTTGGGCTGACTCTTCCACTTGTGGTTGTATGTGTTACCATAATTTGTCTTTTGTTCCTAACCCATAAATTTTATAGACTTCATATTTGCTCCACACAAGTTTGCAGAGTGACCATTGTTATCACAAATTTCTCACTTAGATGGGGGCTGATGAAATACATTCACCTGAGCCTGAGACTGATTCACACCCAATTTTCTAAACTATGTCATCATCTAATTCTAAAGAGTTGACAATTCAGTGGCTAAGGCTGTGACACTATGGACTTCAATCACCCCTTCAGGCTTTTTCACTGCACCTCTTGGGATGTCACCATGTCAGTCAGGATTACCTTGTGAAATTTGTTTTAACAAGTTATAGAGATCATCATATGTTTTCTCCAAAGCTTGACCACCTTTAACTAAAACTAGAAAAATCATTGTATTATGGTCAAGAGCTTCAACAAAAGTACGAGGCAATGCCACATTGGACTATTGGTGATGTTGATAGTCCCTGAGAAAAGATTTTGAACCTCTCCCAGGAATGATATAAATTCTCATCTGGCTTCTGCTTAAAACTTAAAATTCACTATATATCCTTGCAAACTTGCTGGATGAGAAGAAATGAATGAGAAACTTCTTTGCCATATCAATTGATGTAGTGATGGAACTTACTAGCTCTACGTTAAACCACTTCTTTTCTTTCCCTAAAAGTGAGAAGGGGAAGAGTGTGGTCTTCACATAGTTTGTGAATACTCCAGTAGGAATGAATGTGTCACTTATCTTCAAGAAGTTCTACAAATGGACCTGTGGATCCTTATGTGACAAGCCATTAAACTTCCCACTACTGTTCAAAAGCTGCACCATGTTCTGCTTTAGCTCAAATCTACCTTCACGAGCCAGTCTTCGGATGGAGGAGGTAACATTAGTTGCAAGTGGGATTTCTACTTCTCATACTATCTTGTGGACTGGTGGATATTTTTCCATAGGTGTAGGAATATCTTTCTCTTGTTGAATTTAAGGTATCTCATAAAAAAGTACTGCTTCTCTCCTTAACTGGTGTAAGAATCGCTCAGGTTTGGGATATGGGTCAACCAAATCCCTTTTCTTTGCCAGCTTATTGTCTTTTCAAACTTGAATCTGCAAATTCAAAAGTTAAGATCAGGTTATTAACACCTGTAAAACAAATTAGTAAGACTATAATTAAGTCATTTTCCAATTTACAAGTCCCTCAAAATGATGCCAAAAAATTGTTGCGCGTAAGTGCACACGAAAGTGTACGTGGTCCACCAATTAGTAAAGTGGCCTATGAAAGCCAAATATCGATCCCACAGGGACTTATGCTCAACAACTATCCATTTCTAGTTCACTATGAAGATTAAATGAGTTCAAAAGTAATCTAAAATGTTTGAGAGTTAAAATCAAAGATCAAACATATACAATACGGTAATGTAAAGTACTTGAACAATAATGGGGAGAAACCCAGGGTTAAGGCACTACAAATAATTCTACTTAGCCATATAATCTTGTTAGTTTATTTACTTATCTTCATTGTTGGTTCACGGGGTTGATAACATGATTATGGTCTTTCAAACTCTAATCAACTATCTAACTTAGCCTCACAACTACATCGTTGAGCGAGGATGCAAGAACTAAATTAAACGCATTCATATTCATCCCATATATGAATCAAATAGGGAAAATTAGGTTTATTTCTATCCTAAAAGAAAATCATAACTTCAATCCATTGAATGATTATGATCTTATTCCATATATCCTACATTCTATTATATCATTCCTCCTTCAAGGCTCATGATAGAATTATGAATTTATCCTAAAGGTCATGAATATGTAGAATAGTAAATAATAAGAATATATGAACAACCAATAATGATATATAACATAAACCAACTCAAATATAAACACAAGTAATCATGTTCTTGGTCTCAACTCTAGATGAGGGTCTTTAGCCACTCATGGAATTACAAAGAACACTATTAAGGAATTCATTTTTATAATCAAAAATTAAAATAAAGGAAAATATAAAATCCTTGTGATAATTCTCCTCAAGTGTATTCCAAGCCCCAAAGGTCTTCCAAGGTGTTTACAAAAAGATTAGAGTGTCCTATTTATAGTTGGAACAAATTGTCAATTTTTGACACACTAGCGTGCCGCACTATGACATTGGAGAGATAAGGGTGTGTCATGACCTTATGATGGATACTCACTAGAATTTTCCTATCATGTATTTTTTTTAAGGGCATGGAACACCCTTAACATATAGATCCAAGGGCGTTGTATGCCCTTATGCTCAAATTTTCCAGATTTTGTTCATGCCCTCTCCATGTGTTGGCCTTTCGTTCCTTGCTTCGTGGAGATTTTACTCTTCAAAAAAAGCTTGTATACCATCACATTATCAAGGGGAACCCAGTTGTTTCTGGCTTGCATACAAACTTGAAGAAAGTTTATTTATACTATTGGGGTTTCATCGGACTTTAGAAACTAGATGATAAGGGTTAAACCTGAGCTGCTACAATGTTCTATAAATATTCCATAGCTAACAAAAATAATAAAAGAGACATGAGGTCCCCTTTTCTAAGTCCTTTCATTGCTTGAAATATTAGAGTCGGCCCACCATTAATAAACAGTGCATAATGTACTATAGTTACACATTCTATGATCAGTTGGACTATTGAGTAGGTAAACCAAATTCCAGCAGCACTATGTTTAAGAAAGGCCACTCCACTGAGTCATATGCCTTTCTTATATCCACTTTAATGGTACAGCTTGGTGATACTCCCTTCTGAGAATATCCCTTCACTAGTTCATGTGCAACCACCACATTATCAAGTATGTTCCTACTACCTATATAGGCCGATTGTGATGGACTAGCTATATAATCAACTATATACTTCAACTTGATTTTTAAATTATTTTAAATCAATTTATATATTATAGTACAACCGGCAATAGGTATGTATTCTTTGACATAGAAAGGATTCTATATCTTTGGAATTAATGTCACAGTAGCGATATTTACCCCTTTCAATAATTTACCAAACTCAAATAATTGTAATCTACCTTATGTTACATCTAAAACAACTATATCCTCATGAGTTTTAATGGATTCTTCATTAAACCCATCTATGCTAGGACTTTTATTAACATATAAATCTATAAGTGCTAGCAGTACATCTGTTGCAGTTACAAGTTTCAGGAGGTGTTGTTGTTGCTTTATACTCAAAAAAGGACCATCTCTAGTAATAGTGATGTCTAATCCTAGCAGTGTTTCAGTTTCTTGGCCCAGTAATACTATAAAAAAGTTTACAAATTCATATTATATGAGTTGAGGTTTTATCAACTTCACTCCTTGGTCAGTATTAATAGAAGAAATATTATTTCTAGCTTGTCTAGCCTTTAGGTGTGCAAATAATAACTTAGAATTCCTATCCTCATATTGGATCCATATTACTCTTGAGTTCTGTTTTGATACTCTTTCATGTATTGTTTCCCAATATTCTAAATTTTACAGCATTAGTCTCTCCTCAACAATGAGTGTTTGGTTAAACAAGTTTGTTTCCATCTCCTCTTGAATTTCATTCAACCTATCTCTGCAAATATCTAACCTCTTATCCACAGATGTCATCTCCTACTGTATCTTCTTTTATTGACAAACAATCTTTGATAATTTCATCCATATACTGGACATCTTAAAGATTAGAACCACTTATTGCCATATAGTTCTTGTCATCTCTTTGGAATTATCTTGATGCATCACTACATCAATAATGTAAAAGGCCTTTTAAACTGGAGAGTAGTCTAGCTGATACAAAGCACTATAGTTGTATGGTCAGAGCACCCAAAGTACTTAAAATCTTCATCAATATGATTATACTGCATAAAAAGGGTTTCCAAGTTCCCAATCAATATAACTATAGATTCTTTCTTGTTCATCTCTCTTATTATACCAAGAATACGTATGACTTTAACTAGGTAAAGGTCCCACTCCCATATCATCCACACACTGCTGAACATCAGCAAGTTCTTATGGCACAACTGGATCACCATCCAGTCTATCCTCATGAGATAAAATAGCATTGAAATCACCCAACACCACCCATAAATTATGGCATCCTATACCTATTTGTCTTAGGTGATCCCATAAGTGTATCTTTTTAGCAGGCGTATTAAAACCATAAGCAAAAGTCATCCAACATGTAAAAATAGAGTTCTTATCTTGAACTTCACAATACATTAATTGTGCAGAGGTATCCAAAATAGTTACATCCACACTTCCTTACTTCCAGCACACCCATATTCTACCATTTACTATAGTGGGATAATAAGCAAACACTTCATTCTTTCACAAACATATTCTAAATTTTCTTTGCATTAGTAGCCTGAATTTTAGTCTCCAAACATCTAATTATATCTACTTTATGTTGTATTAAGAAGTATTTAAGCTCTTTTTTCTTAAAGGGATTATTAAGCCCTCTATATTTTAAGAGCTAAATATGATTGGCCTACTACAGAGTCAGGTGCTTTAGCCCTATCAGTAGATGCTGGTGGATGCCCCTCCATACCTACCTTAGGATTTTGCAACAAATGATTATGCATGATCGTTGTATTCCTTTTAATTAGATGGTACGCTTTCTGCAGGGTAGGAAAAGGTTCTTGTTTCTCCTCCACCTTTAAAAATTTACCCTTCTTAATTAGACCAACAACATCTTGTTCTTCATTCACCTATATAGCTTTACCCTTCTGCACTAAGCCAACAACATTAGTTCTAGGATGCTATTTATGAACTAACTTCCTCTTTTGAGTTTTGCATTTATACCTAGTACATCAGAAATAAGGAAACCTACATATTATAAGAATAAGTTTAAAAGATATAATATAAAGAATGAATATGACAAATGGACACTAAAACAAATAGTTAATAAAAATTATAACTTTTTAGACTTAGATTGTGTAATAAATACAGAAAAAACAATACAATTATGGATAGAATATATGACAAAACAATTATTAGATAATAATATAAGTGTAATAGATGCACCAGAATATATAGAAAGAACACTAATAGGAACAGTGAAATTATTTTTGTGGTTCAGTAGCCACATTTAAATCAAGACAATTACCTATTGTATGCCCTATGTGCATACAGTCTTGGTAGAAATTTGGAGACCATTCAAACTTTATAGCTTGTGTATGTATAGTACCATTCTTTTTCTTAATACACATATCCTCTCAGAGCACTTGGGTAATATCAACCTCAATAAGAACACAAGCATATGCGGTTTTTTCTACCTCGACAATTAATTGATCAACACATATAGGCATCCCTATAACTTGTAATTTTATAGAGATTCTCCTCCACCCATTAATAAACTAGCGAACCAATAAAGATCACCCATAATGAAATGAATTATAGCATCTCATCTTTAAATAAGAAATCCTTCTTCCAATTTTGTAGCACCTGTAATAAACTAATTTTTGGTGATTTATGTGAAATATTTATTTCTATATGATTTTACTATTTTACCCCTCCCCGTGTTTGCATTATGGTGTTTCTAGGGTGTGGGGATGTTTGGTATGATTCCCAATGCATTTCAGTATGATTTATGCGAGAATGTGATTTTCGGTGGTCTTAAAGGCTTATTAGTTGACTTTGGTAAACATCTTTTGATCTATGCATTGGATGACAAAAAAAAATTACACAAATAGATCCAGAATATCAATTTTAGGTTGGTAACATGGTTGGTGCGGTTTTATGGCTTTCGTATCTCATTTTGACTCTCCATTCGAAAAGTTGTGAAAATAGGTCTTAGGGTCAATTCTATGAAAATGATGTTTTTTCAAAATTCTGATATTGCTATTAAGTCTGAAGTGTCATATTTAATAGGGTAGCATAGTTCATTTTCATTCTTGGGATTCTGGATAAATCTCAAGGGATCTGTAGAGACTTGGAATTTTCTAAGTCTCCACAGTTAATGCATAACTCAACAAGTGCAGCCGTTATATCACCACTTTGGCCTCTCTAGAGGTAGGTGCTAAGGAACCACTTGGCTTCTTTAGCGGCTGACTACCAGCTGGGTAAGGACATTTTAGAGGCCCTCATCCTTTTTAGCGAAGGACGCTAAAGCGGCCCATATCCACTTTAGTTGACTAGCATGGTAAGCAAGTACCGCTAAAGTAGTACTTGACTACTTTAGTAGTGACCACTAAAGAGGTACTTGACCGTGACCACTAAAGTGGTCACTTGACCGCTTTAGTGGCACCTAGAACCTGGATATATAAATAATCCTTTTCTCAATCTTCTTCACCAGTTTTGGGACTGAGAGCTCGGGGGTCGATTTTTTGGATATTTTCTTTCAATTTTAAGATTGGGTAAGCTCAAAACTCCTATTTCAACTACTTTTATTTTACTTTATCATATAAATTTTGTTTAACCACATATTTAAATGTGAAATTTGGGGATTTTGGATCGAAAAGCCCAAATTAGAATTTTTTCAATTCAAACCCAAATTTCTCCCCATTTTCACTTAGGTTTTCTCCTACAAGTTCCTTTAATCATGAAAAATATGTTTTTGGACAATTTTTAATTTTACCCTTCTTTTTTAAAAATCCATTTTGGAGGTTTGTTTGGTCCCTGATTTAGAAGTATGTAATATAGGGGATCATTAGCTTTTTTAGACGCGTAGGTTCTATATTTTTATGTTTTAGCTAATTTTTAAGTCCGTACGTGAGGTGAAATCTCGATGATAAAGGCTTATTTGTTAAAGTTTTGGTATTTGAGGTAGGTTATGGCTTAAATTTCTTCAGACTAGGTTGGATAGTTAATAATAATGTAAAAGCATGCTTTGGGTATGGGGTTGTATCATGGAAAATGTATTTAGGTGATTCATATGACCGCGTGGGGGCCTATGTGGATAATATTTGGTGGTTTTGAGACATTATTTGCTATGTGCGACCATGTAAGGTCTTCTATAATTTTTGTTTCCAGGATATTGATATATGCATGTTTGGTTGTACTCTTTTTAGTAGAAAAAACCTATATTTTAGGATTTATGTGGTATCAATAACCTTTTCCTTGAATATTCTCTTGTTGGGTTTTGTAATACCCCGTACGTTCTTAGTTCATTTCAGCTCATATTGCTTGCATAAGAGTCTTAGAACCTAAAAATTAAGCTAAGTGTTGAAGACTTAGCCTTATTTTGACTTCTTAACTTCTAGGATCTTTAGGTTGACCTTTTGGGATCCAAAATGATGGGTTTGAGTTGATTTATGTTCAAGGGTGTAAGGAGCATGTCTCGGGGAAGTTTCAGAATTTTCAGACGAGGTTTGGGTCGTGTTTGGATTTCAATTCCAGCAGCTCAATGCAATTCCACCGCAACGTGTCGGGTGTAGCGATTCTATTTGCGACTTTAATCTCCATAGGGTCAATTAGGTCATTTGCCATCACCCGAAGTCATAAAAACATAGGATTGAACATCATCTTAACCATTATACACCCATTCTCCATCAATTTTCTCTCCTAGAAACCCTAACCTAATTCCAAGAACTCCAAAACTTCTTCACATCCTCTTTAAGTTAATCAAGAATTTAAGGCTCTTAATTCAAGAACTTCAAGAAACAGCCTTCAATAACATCTCAAATAGTTCAAAGTCAAGCATCTATAACAAATTAATCCTAATAAGGTATGTGGGGTTATGAACAAGGGTATCCTTTCACCCTTGTGCCCAAATTGCATAATTTAAAGATTTTAGTTAATTGTTTTGAAGAAGGGTTCATACCTAAGTTTATATATTCTTGAAGCATGTGTTTATTATGAGATTTAAAGATTTAAATATATTAAGAAGTGCGTATGTTTATGTTTTTAACAATGTTTATGTTTTTAACATACATGATTTATACTATGAATAAGATTGCACTATGTTGACTTGTTATTGTTGGAATATTTCAAGAATTATATTGAGCATGATGCTTTATTATGAATTGACATGAGTTTTAAGCCCTAAGTTTAAGTATTGAGATTTCAAGAAGACTATGCTTTCAAGTATTCTTTGATAAGCTTATTTCATGATTTAAAGAAAGAATTGATCTTTTGATCCTCATCTAAGAGATGAAATCCACTTTTATTCAGTTTGATTATAGTTTAAAGCAAAGAGAAGCATAACTGGTTTTCATTATAAACCCTTATGCTATTTTAAAGTAGATTTCCTAAAAAAAGAGCATATAATTAATATGGAAGTAGTATTTAGCACTGAGATGGGTATGAGTTCAAGGTCATATTCCCTAGAACTACGTGCCACTATAGGTTTAATTCCTAATATAGGTTAAGTTGAGTGATCACTCTAGTTAGGTTCTATTCTGATGGAAAACGTAGAACATCTCTACCAACGTGGGTGTGAGATGTTGGACTCCATGATAGCTCACATGGTTTATGTTGGTTAGAAAAACCTCCCAAAAGAAAGAGTAAAGTAAAGCTTTTAGAAACTAAGTGTGTGTCTCACAAAGTTTATTCATTATGCTTTATTATTTACGTTTTTATGCCTTTTTAGCGTTCAGTTCTATTCAAGCTCAAGGTGAGTCGCTTACACTTAGAATGCATTATTTGAAAGTCTATGAAAATATTAAGTTATTATTTTTCTTATGAATTCACTCCCACATACCCAGTACATTCCAGAAGTAATGATTCATATATATGTCTATGGGTTGTATTATTTCATAATGTAGGTGCTAATTGTAGCGCGCACATCATAATCAGACAGTGTGCAGCTTCCAGTCAGAAGGTGATGAGTCCTTTTGATTTGATGGCTTAATTCAATCATAGTTTGAGTAGCATCTTATTTTATATATTCAGTGGTATTGATTTGAGATAGCTGGGGGTCATGTCCCGACTATCTATAGTCAATATTAGTAGAGTCTTCATATATAGTCAATATATTTTATGTATTTAATTTCAGTTTTGTTTTGCATAAGTAAAGTTGTAATCATTTTAATAGTTTTGTTTTGAATATGTTCAGCCAAAGACTTTTCTTCCACTTATTTCTTCAAAATTTATGTAACTTATTCATTTGCTCACGAGTTATGCTAGTACAAGGGTTAGCTTGGGATCTCTTATGGTCCTAAGCACTGTGTGACATCTAGGCGGTAGTCTTGAGGAGTTACAAACTTAGTATCAGAGCACAGAGTTTAAGTGTCCTAGGGTGTCTATGAAGCCATGTCTAGTTGAGTCCTACGAAATGGTATGGAGACGTCTGTACTTTTCTTCGAGAGGCTACATGGTATTTAAGAAATATTTTCCTTCTTTATGCTCTAGATTGTGTTGTAAAGTTGTTCTCTCTAAAACTTTTGTATATTCGTGTGTAACTCCATACTTCTCCATCTATGACTTTTCGAGATAACAAGAGTACTAGATTCCAATTCCCCCTAAGATGATGCTCTCAAATTTACTATCAGTAACTTTAGAAGTCACACAAAGGGCTTGAGGAGAGGTCTCTAGGGTGTTATAAGTTCCTCAAGTTGAAAGTTATTTCCTCATCATTATAAGTTATTCAGTTAAGATAGAGTAAGATATGTATTCAGATTCCTTGTTAACCCTTCAATATAGATAGTGCTCATGAGAGGAGATTGTGTGAACCTAGATTGTTAAATAGAGTTTGCATTCGAGGGATATTGCAACCTAGAGTGTTATGATTTATAAGTCGTAGAACCTTCTTATAGTTGGAAATCTGCGTTTAGAAGTGTAGTGACAAGAAAGATGGGAATGCCGATTGATTGAAAGTATATAGATGAATTTATGCATGTTATTGAGTTTGTGTTAAGGTAATACGTCCTTGTGTATCATCTTAGGGGTAATAAATATAGTACTATTTTCCTGGTGAAAGGTAGAGAATGAGTTATTAGTCAAGGTGATATGGGGATTGAATTATTTTCTAAGATTATTAAGTGTCATATGTTCTTAGATAATGCCCGTGAGTTTCTAAGTGTGAAAAAGGCTAGTAATATAGTATATGGTATTCTTGATGGCTACGTTAAGGAGCTAGGGATAGAGGATGCTGAACCTTTTGGTGTGATTTGAGTTAGTGAAGCAGATTATATGTTTAGTGAGGCAGGTATGTTTGTCGAGTTAATAGAGTGTAAGTCTATGATGATGACTATTGAAGCTAAAGGAAGTTAAGGGTGGTATGTACTAAGAGACTGGCCAAAAATGAAGTTTGTATTATTTAGATATTGTTTATTCAGGTGAATGAACATTCATGTATAATCCATTAGAGCAAATAAATTATGGTTCATCCTTGAGGATATAGAGTAGACCCATAATCTTAGAATGTCAGCTTTGATCTAAGGGGGAGATAGCAGAGTAAAGAACCAAATCAAGTTTTGAGAATTAAATTATGATTCATGTCTTCCGCAATAAATCCTTGCAAAAGGCCAATGCTTATACACCTCATGCGTATTCAAGTCCTTTCTCAGCTTCTAGTAAGTTAGTACCAGCTCCACTTTGAGATTCAAGTCATCCTTCATAAATCTATGAAACTCCAGTCTTATGCTGAATAGCTTATGATAAGTATGAACTCATACTTCAAAGTATGATCAATTCTCTGAACTCATGATACTAGTGAAATTTTCATTATAACATGTACGTTCTTAGTTTGGATCTCTCTAATGAATCCATGCCTTTGACATTCTATCCCTCAGGCCTCAGTTAAGTGTCAAAGTTATGTATATCATTCTTTCGTGCTTCAAGTCCTTATGGGTTAGTCCTTGTGTGACCTCTTCCGATGTTAAGAGAGTGTTGATGATAATGGATAAGCAATGGTTTATATGAAAGGGAGTTGATGACCTTCATTATGAAAGATTATTTATGCTTTTCTATCTAAGGTTAAAGGATAAAGGAATATTGAGGTAAATCTTTGGTATATGTCATAGTTAGTTGAGAATTTTGGGAATGTCATCTTAAGCATAGTACAAGAAAGTTGTTGTTGATACAGGTTTAGAGAATATGAGAAGTATGTCTTTATGGGTGTTTACCTTAAAGTTCATATATGGTTCTAATGATAGGCTTGAATGTAATGTTAGGATGTAAGTAGAGGAATGTAATATGCACTAGTGGATCCATAGTAAGAGTTTAGAGTTAGACATTGAAGCGGTAAAGAATGTTATGCTTAGGGTGTGAGCTATAGAAGAGGCGTATAAGATTGAATCATGTGGTTTAGACTAGTATTATGGTGTAGCATGTTGTATCTTTTGATTTCGAGTTAGGCTTGATCATGGTGAGAGAATTTAGTTTAGTTTAGACTTTAATAAATGGATTTATCAATGCCCCTGTAACAATCTTAAGTTGAATCAAATGAGTTTGGTATTTAAGGGAGTAGTATAGTTGAAGGGGTATTTTAGAAGTGTTTCTAAGCTTAAATGTAAAGTTTTTGTAACGCCCCGAGAGTACACCCTGGGCGCCATATGGTGTATACAGTCCCGAGGGACCACAAGCTAACCCATAAGCTGGTACCTGCTGCGAGCACTTAATAAAACTGATAACAGAAGATCATATGAGGAAAACAATGGATATAATGCCATAAGGTTTTAAATTATAGTTCTGATAAAGTCTGTAAAACAATACTGAAAATACCGATAAAGTGATTGACAATGCCAACTAAAAAACTAAATACTGACTAACTGTCTGTACTAGTCTGAAAAGCCTCCACTGACTAACTGTGGAGCTGGTGGGATAAACCCCCAAATAACTCCGACTAACTACTGAACTGAAAACATGAAAATAAATATAGCCTATCCACGAAATATGAGGACTCACCACTGCTACGCCTGATAATCTGGAAAGTCTATGCGTAATTCGAGAATTAAGCGTCCGAACCTATGATATGATACATCATAGCGCAAGAAATGAGTATGCGATCAGTACTTTGAATGTACTGGTATGCGAAATGAGGTACGCTGATATGCATGGTTTCATGTACAAGAGTAATAATTGACTGAATGAATAGCATGAAGTAATAAATAGAATGCATGAAATCTGTAAATGTTGGGAATGCATGATCAATCATAAAATATATTTAGAATATAATCTATAAACTGAAATACTAAAATCTGATAACTGAAAAACTGATATCTGCATGCTATGGTCAAGCAAATTTAAAATTGGATTACTGGACTGAGACTATTGGAGATATCATCTACCTGACATGCCTCAATGAGATATTTGGGGTAGAACCTGTGATCCCAATTGGAAGGGTGTCAGTACCATACCACAGGTACTAACACTGGCTGTGTGGATCCACTAATGTTCAATCCCAAAGGACTAAGGGTGTCAACCCTAAGATGACGGAAAACCCCTGAGAGGTAATCAGGCCTCAGCTGACGGGTGACTCCTCATATCCTACATTGGCTGCATAGTTCTGGAGTACAGGGACTGTTTTTCACGACTTTGCCTATCTGACGGGGAAGTCACCATCCCTGTACTCGCTCGATGCTAATTCTTACTCCCAACAAAACTGACTCGGAATACTGAACTGTTTTAAGTTTAACCGATCATAATAACTGACTGAAATGATACTGCTCATAACATATCTGAAGACCATTATGAAGATATTGAGGCTAAGTAAACAACTAAGTTTTTGGGTGTTCTTAACCCCAGGACTCGATAGCAATAATAGCAAAATAGTACTAAAACTTTGAGGACATAAGTGAACACATTTATTCAAAATTCATTCTTATAGGTATTTCATCAAACACTTGATATTCATAGTCTAAGCTAAGCATGAGAATAGTTTAAAGCTTGTAGTAATAGCATGATTTCAACATCAACATTACTAATTATGGTTTAAATCAGCAAACAACATTATTCAAACTTATGGGGTTTACTAACAACAACAATTTCATGTAAACATGGTATATAATCAAGATTCATGGTTAAAATCACAATTAAAATAAAAATGACTTGTAAAAAATTATAACTTTGACTTTGAAATTAGATTCTTAGACTCCATGGTGAAAGGGACCCATGGATGAACATTTAACATACCTCAATTGAAGAATTCTTGAAAGTTCTTGAATTGGGAACCTTGAATTTGAATTATCTTAGAAAAGGAATGGTGAATTTTGGAGTTTCTTAGAGTTCAATGTTGAAGACTAGGATTTTCTTGGAGAGAAATTTGATGAAAAATCAATATAATAATAGGTTAAATCCTTTTTTACACTATTTGGGGGCTATGGGAAAACACCAAACTATCCTTGGGAATAAAAACTCAGAATTGGAACTGGAAATCCTGATTTTTGGCTCTGGCGTGACGCGGTGCTATTGCGTTGCACCACTGGAAAATGACAATCCCCATTTTTTCCTGTGGCGTGATGCGGTGCTATTGTGTTGTGCTACTGGAAACAGATAATCCCGAATTGGCAACTTGGCACGATGCGACGCCATCGTGGTGCCCCACTGAACATAAATTTAACCCTTGGCGCAATGCGGAGTTATCTCGGTGCTCCACTGGAAAAGGACAAATGTGATTTTTTCCATCACTGCGATGCAGCCTTATCACGTTGGGCTACTGTCTTTAACTAAAAGTGCGACAACTTCTCACCTGAGTATTCGATTTGGGATAAATTGGTATCGATGGAAAGCTGATTCAATTTCCTACAATTTGGTATGTATTGAGCTGTAAAATTCTTAGTATTAAAAAAGATAAGATAGTTTAAAGTTGACTATAGAAGCATTCCTCTAAAAAATCTCATCCAGTAAGAGATATTTTGATTCATCTAATAGCTGGGAGTTATTAGTGGCCTTAATATACTTCAACCTTACTCATAAAGCTCCAAAAGAACTATAATTTATTTCTCAAGAGATTGAAACATGGCTCTAACATTGGTTTGGATTTTTGGGGTATTACAATATCTCCTCTTTGGGAACATTCGTCCTCGACTGAGATTGATTAAGCTGAAAATGCTAGGGAATTGAGGTTATATGCTGAATATACATGATTAAAACATGATTACATGACTGATTCTAAAAGATGACACATGACTGAACAGGTTCTGTGAATGTATGACTAACATGAGAATGACATGCAACTGAAACTGAGCAGGGAAAAGAGATATTCTAAAAAGATTATTACCTTAAACTGAATTTGAGTTTGCAGAGAAAATATGAGGGTACTTGGTCCGCATATCTGCTTCTGCTTCCCAAGTGGCTCCCTCAATGGAATGATGCCACCAAAGAACCTTGACTAGGGGAACTTCTTTGTTCCTTAGTCTACGAATCTGGCGATCGAAGATATCGACTGGAATCTCTTCGTAAGAAAGGCTGTTCTGAACATCTACGCTTTCTAAAGAAACAACTACAGTTGTGTCACCAATGCACTTCTTTAATAAAGAGATATGGAATACTGGGAGAACTGATGCTAGGTCTGCAGACAACTCAAACTCATAAGCCACCTTTCTAAAATGGCTCATAATTTTGTAAGGGCCAGCATATTGGGGACTAAGCTTCCCCTTCTTACCAAACCTATTTACCCCTTTCATGGAGAGATTTTTAGATATACAAAATCACCACTCTCAAACTCAAGATCCTTTCTCCTTACATCTTCATAAGATTTCTATCGGCTTTGGGTTGCCTTAATCCTCTCTTGGATTAGTTAAACTTTCTCCAAAGCATAAAACACCAAATCAGGCCCTATCAAAGTGATTTATCCTACCTTAAACCAACCAATCAAAGATCCATATCTCCTTACATATAGAGCCTCAAATAGATTCATCTGAATACTAGCTACTGATCTTAGCCAATCACCTGACTTTGGCTGAGTGAAATTAAAGCTACCTGTTCTAGCCCTTCTGTTCTTTCTCTTCTTCTCCTTAAGCTTATGCTCCTCAATCTGTTGAGCATGGATCATAAGCCTAGATATGTCAATTTCCTTAATAGATATCACAGTCCTACACTCTACACTGTCGAATACTCCAGACATGAACTTTCTCATCCTAGATCTGCTATAGCCACCACATGAGGATCATACCTAGCTAGCTGAGTAAACTTAAGGGAATACTCCTTTACACTCATATTTCCCTACCTTAAGTTGATAAACTCTAATACCTTGGCTTCCCTCATATCCAATGGGAAAAATCTATCTAAGAAGGCTGTAGCAAACTTCTCCCATTCTATAGGCCCTGCATCTATGCCTCTATACCCTTTTCACTTCTTAAACTAGGTATGGGTTACATCCTACAACTGGTGAGCAGGCAATTCAGCACTTTCACTAGCAGTCCACCCCATAATATCTATTACCTTCTGCACCATATCTAGGAATTCCTGCGGATTATCTTCAGATTTTGACCCCAAAAATAGAGGAGGATTTATTTGGGTAAAGTCCCGAGTCCTAGCTGCGGCAGTATTGACCATTGGGTTGGTTGGAAAAATGGCTGGACGAATATTCTGAGCCGCTACAGAGTGAGCTAGAGTAGTGAATGAAGCTTGTAACTCTGCATGAGAAACATGCTCATCCAGGGGTTCTTCCTAAACGGGCAGAGGTGCTGGATGGTTTATGTTTCTTCTTTCGTTTGTCTTTATGGGAGACATGTTCTATAAACAGAAAGAAGAGTATATTAGATAGAGAGTTTAACATGAGATCATGCTCTATCGCACAACATGGACACTGAAAGAATGGAAACTTTTCTTAAAATACCTCGTAGCCTCGTGTCCATAAGTGTGGTGCACTTCACACCCATGCATAACACTCTACTTGACGCTGCTTTGAGACTTCCTAAGATACTTTAAAACTTTAGGCTCTGATACCAACTTTGTAATGCCCCGAGAGTATACCCTGGGAACCATACGATGCTTACAGCCTCGAGTGACCACAAGCTAACCCATGAGCTAGTCCCTGCTGCGAGCACTGAATAAAACTGATAATAGAAGATCATATGTGGAAAATAATAGACATAATGCCATAAGGTTTTAAATCATAGTTCTGATATAGTCTATAAAACAATACTAAAAATACTAATAAAGTAACTGACAATTTCAACAGGAAAACTGAATACTGACTAACTGTGTGTACTAGTCTAAAAAGCCTCTACTAACTGACTGTGGAGCTAATGGGACAAACCCACAACTAACTTTGACTAACTACTGAACTAAAAGAATGAAAATAAAAATAACCTGTCCTCGAAATATGAGGAATCACCACTGCTATATCTGATAATCTGGAAAGTCTATACACGATCTAGGAACTGAGCATTCGAACCTATGATATGATACATCATAGCGCAAAAAATGAGTATGCGATCAGTACTATGAATATACTGGTATGCTAAATGAGGTAGGCTAATAAGCATGGTTTAATGTACAAGAATAATAATTGACTGAATGAATAACATGAAGTACTGAATAGAATGCATGAAATCTATAAATACTGGTAATGAATGACCAATAATAAAACATATTCTGAATATAATCTATAAACTGAAATACTAAAATCTGAAAAATGAATAACTGATATCTACAGGCTATGGTCAAGCAAAACTGAAGCTGGATTACTGAACTGATTACTGGACTGAGACTGTGGGAGCTATCAACTAACCCACATGCTCCAATGAGCAATTTGGGATCCAACATGTGACCCCAGTTGGAAAGGCATCAGTACCGTACCACAGGTACTAACACTGACTGTGTGGATATACTAATGTACGATCCTGAAGGACTAAGGATGTCAAGCCTAAACTGAAAGGTGACTCCTGAGAGGTAGTCAAGACTGAACTAATGGGTGATTCCTCATATCCTACGCTGTCTACGTAGTTTTAGAGTACAAGGATTTCTTTTAATGACTCTGCCTATATGACGAGGAAGACACCATCCCTACTCTTTGTCGGTTCTAAATCCTACTCCCAACTAAACTGACTCAGAATATTGAACTGTTCTAAGTTTAACCGATAATAATAACTGACTGAACTGATACTTCTCATAATATGTCTGAAGACCTTTCTGAAGATACTGAGGCTAAGTAAACAACTAAGTTTTCAGGTAGTCATAACCCCCGGAACTCGATAGAAATAATAGCAAAATAGTACTAAAACTTTGAGGACATAATGTGAACACATTTATTCAAAATTCATTCTTATAGACATTTCATCAAACACTTAATATTAATAGTTTAAGCTAAGCATGGGAATAGTTTAAAGCTTGTAGTAAAACCATGATTTCAACATCAACATCACTAATTATTGTTTAAATTAGAAAATAAGATTATTCAAACATATGGGGTTTAACAACAACAACAATTTCATGTAAACATGGTATAGAATCAAGATTCATGGGGATTCATGGTTAAAATCACAATTAAAATCAAAATGACTCCAGTGGTGAAACAGAATCATAACTTTGACTTTGAAATTAGATTCTTGGACTCCAGTGGTGAAACAGACCCATGGATGAACATTTAACATACCTCAATTGAAGAATTCTTGAAAGTTCTTGAATTGGGAACCTTGAATTTGAATTATCTTTGAAGAAAATGGTGAATTTTGGAGTTTCTTAGAGTTCAATGTTGAAGCCTAGGGTTTTCTTGGAGAGAAATTTGATGAAAATTCAATATAATAAGCTTAGTATAGGTTAAATCCTTCGTTTACAAGATTTGGGGACTATGGGAAAAGACCAAACTATTGTTGGGAATTAAAAGTCAAAACTGGAACTGGAAATCCTAATTTTTGGCTCTGGCACAATGAGATGCTATCGTGTTACATCACTGTAAAATGAAAATCCCTATTTTCCCAATGACATAACGCGGTGCTATCGCGTTGGGCCACTAGAAACGGATAATCCCGATTTAGCCCCTTGGCGTGATGCGGCGCCATCGCGATACCTCACTGAACGGAAATTTGACCCTTGGATCAATGTGACATTATATCAGTTCTCCACTGGAAAAGAATGAATGTGATTTTGTCCATCACCGCGATGCGGCCTTATCGCGTTGGGCTACTGTCATTCACCAATAGTGACATAACTTCTCACTCGAGTATCGAATTTGGGCAAAATTGATATTGTTGGAAAGATGATTCAATTTCCTACAATTTGGTGGTTAATGAGATAGAAAATTATTAGTAAACAAAAAAAAATAAGCTCATTTAAAGTTGACTATAGCAATATTCCTCTCGAAAACTCAACTAGTAAGAGATATTTTGATTCATCTAATAGCTGGGACTTATTTAAGGCCTTAATATACATCAAAATCACTCATCTACAAAAGAACTATAATTTATTTCTCAAGAGCTTAAAACATGACTCTAATATTGGTTTGGATTTTTGGGGTATTACAGTTGCATTACCTAAGGCCTCGTAATTCTATCCTAGCTTATGATTTATATGTGTATGTTCCATACTATATAGTTGTATCAATGTTGTGATTCCTTACTCAGATGTCTTGTTCAGATCATGCCCAAATTTTTTTGCCCCATTATATTATTAGAATTTCTTAGAAGATGTTGGAGAAATACTCCATTTAAGTATGGGCAGTTCGTATGGTCCAGTTCATAGAGCCTACAGTACAGTTTAGCAATCAAGAAGATAAGCTCCTATAGATTTCCAACTTTCCATTTAGTCTTACTTCCCAAAGTTTCACGAGTAAGGCCATTTCATGAGGTGAAATATTCACATTCATGCAAATTATGAATTCATCTCAGTTCATTCATCAGTTTTTGATTTATATATTAAGTCATGATTCAGATCATGAGTGTCCCGTGCATCATCTTAGTCTTTTTATAGTATTTAAGGCAAGCCAGTATCATTCGAGAAACAAACTATCCCAGGGGGAGATATTGTAATACCCCAAGTTTTCATGTCTTAAACCTCTCAACTTTTTTTCATGAAACCATATCCAACCTGAGGTAATGGTTACTCATAAGTTGACTCTCTTATTTTTATCTCAACCTTATAACTATTCTCATGTCACTGTTTGTATTCAAGAAATCAGTTTCGTCATGATATTCAGTTGATGTATCATGTTCCAGACTCAGTTAGGCAATCATGTTCCAAGTCATGCGTGTTCAGTATATGATCTCAGTTAATTCAGTATAATACTCTAAGTCTATCTTGTCTCATTCGAGGACGAATGTTCTCGAGGGGGACATATTGTAATAACCCGTACATTCTTAGTTTAGTTCAGCTCATAATGTATGCATAAGAGACTTAGAACCTGAAAATTTAGCTAAGTATTGAACACTTAACCTTATTTTAACTTGGTAAATTTGAGGATTATTAAGTTGACCTTTCGGGCTTCGAGACGATGGTTTTTGAATTGATCCATATTCAGGGATGTAAAGAGCATGTCTTGGGAAAGTTTTGGAATTTTCGAATGAGGTTTGGGTTGTTTTTCGATTTTAATTCCAGCAACTCAACACGATTCCACCGCATCGCTCTCGGTATAGTGGTGAGCATATCATCGCATCTCTCCAAGCCCCAAAATGGCATTCCGGCTTTGACTTTAATCTCCAGAGAGGCAATTAGGTCATTTACCATCACCCTAAGTCATAAAAATATAGGATTAAATGTCGGTTTAAGCATTATATACCCATTCTTCATCAATTTCCTGTCCAAGAAACCTTAACCTAATTCCAAGAATTCCAAAACTCCTTCACATCCTCTTTAAGATAATCAAGAATTTAAGTCTCTTAATCCAAGAACTTTAAGAAAGAGCCTTCAAGAACATCTCAAATATTTATAAGTCAAGCTTCTACATCAAATTAATTCTAATAAGGTATGTGAGGTTATTAACAAGGGTATCCTTTCACCCTTATGCCCAAATTGCATGATTTTAAAATTTTATTTAATTGTTTGAAGTAGGGTTCATACCGAAGTTCATATTCTTGAAGCATATGATTATTATGACATTTAAAGCTTTAAGTATATCAAGAAGAGCTTATGTTTATGTTTTTAACTTACATGATTTATACTATGAATGAGATTGCAATATCTTGACTTTTTATTGTTGGAATATTTCAAGAATTATATTGAGCATGACACTTTATTATGAATTGTTTGAGTTGAAAGCATGGGTTTTAAGCCCTTAGTTTAAGTATTGAGATTTCAAGAAGGGTATCCTTTCAAATATTCTTTGATAAGCTTATTTCAAGATTTAAAGCAAGAATTGATCTTTTGATCCTTATCTAAGAGATGGAATCCATATTTATTCAGCTTGATTATAGTTTAAACCAAATATAAGCATAATTGGTTTTTATTATAAACCCTTATGCTATTTTAACATGGATTTCCTAAAGAGCGAGCATATAAGTAATAAGGGAATAGTATTTAGCATTGAGTTGGGTAAAAGGCCAAGGTCACATGCCCTAGAACTACGTGCCACCATAGGTTTAAGTCCCAATATAGGTTAAGTATAGTGATCACTCTAGTTAGGTTCCATTCCGATTGCAAGGGTAGAACAACTCTACCAACGTGGGTGTGAGACGTTGGACTCTATGGTAGCTCACATGGTTTATGTCGGTTAAAAGAACCTCCCAAAAGAAAGAGTAAAGTAAAGTTTTTAGAAACTAAGTGTGTGTCTCACAAAGTTTATTCAGTATGATTTATTATTCATGTTTTTATGATTTTTCATCTTTCAATTTTATTCAAGCTCAAGTTGAGTCACATATACTTAACATGCATTATTTGAAAATTTATGAATATATTAAGTTTTTGTTTTACTTATGCATTCACCCCACATACTCAATACATTCCAGAAGTACTGATCTACATATATATCTATGTGCTACCTTGTCTCATAATGTAGGTACAAGTAGTAGATCACACATTATAATCAGATAGTGTACAACTTTCAGTTAGCAGGTGATGAGTCCCTTTGATTCGAGGGCTCGAGTCAATCATAGTTTGAGTACCATATTATTTTGTTTATTCGGTCATATTGATTAGGGATAGTTGGGGTCATGTCCCAACTATCTATAGTCAATATTAGTAGAGGCTTCATAGATATTAAGTATAGTTGATGTATTTAATTTCAGTTTTATTTTGTATAACCAAAGTTGTAATCATTTTAATAGTTTTGGTTTAAAGATGTTCAGCCAAAGACTTTTATTCTGCTTATTTTTTCAAGATTTATGTATCTTATTCAGTTGCTAATGAGTTATGCCAGTACAAGAATTAGCTTGGGATCACTTGTGGTCCTAAGCATTGTGTGACATCCAAGGGGTAGTCTTGGGGCATTACAGATTTTGGATTGTATTGAATCATGGATGGTTAGTTGTCTTGAATGGATTTTTTAGGGTCACACAATTGATATAGTGGTTGGATATTGGAAGCTCTCATTTTGGTAAGTTCTGAGTATTACATCCTCATGTCATACTCATTCATGAAACATTGGTACCATTATGTAATTACTAGAAATACTAGGTTTTTCTGATAGATAATGTGACATCTTTAAAACCCTTTACCAATGATTATGATGGAGAGGAGTTATGGATATTGGTATTGAATATTGGTTGTGTATGGGTTGATGAAACCCCCATGGTTCCTACCTGGGAGAAGAGCTCGGTAGGTGCATACAGAGATTTTCTGATGACATCATGCATCACATCATCATCATCATCATCATTATCATCTTTATTGCATTCCATATATTATGCTTATTTTGTGATTGTATTTCTATTCTTGACTTTATATCTCTAAATTTGTTCTATCTTCTTATGCTTGTATTTGGTGTATGTGTATATTTTTTCTTCTTTCCCTTGCCTGTATTTATTTTATATGTATACAATAGAACTGTTAGTGGAGGGGGTGTGGTCTATCATTTGGGACATTTTCGGATTCCAGGTGACGTGCCCATAGTTTATGCTTATATGCTTTATTTTCTACTTTACTCAGTCAGCCTATGATACCTAATGAGTACAAATGGACCATACTCATCCTTACTACACCCTTTTGGTGCAGATCCAGGTATGAGTGTGACCTATGGATAGTGATTCAAGAAACATTTGGAGTCTATTCGAGGTAGCAGTTGATCTATGCATTTGAGTTGACCACTACCTTTTCTTATCTAAACCATGTCTTATGGTATTCAGAGGCAGAGTTTGTTTCTTTTTGGATATCCGATGTATATTTTGACTTTGAGTTATATTAGCGTTCATACATTGTGAGACAAGGTTTTGGGATTTGGTGTGGTATCTTTGATTATATTTCTTCTATTATTATGTTTGTGTGGCTCGACTTCGCTCTAAAATCCTTGTCTTTGGTTTTGGTAATGATTTCCCTTATTATATTCATTTGGGTGAAAGGCTTACTTGTCCAGGCTTGTCACGACAAGTGTCATCATGACCATTGGTTTTTGGGTCATGAAAGCACCATAGGATAATTTTTGTAAGTATACTACCCATTTTGCAGAATCTCATCTTTTTTATCTTTATTTTTGAATAAGAACACAAAATAGCCTTCGTCGTGTAAGTAAACTCAATGTGTTGTTACAAAACTCCAAATGTTGTAAAAAAAATTCAACATCTGTCAAAAGTTCGGAACACCACCAATACATATCCTATCAGTGCATTTTTCCATTTGATATATTCCATATCAACCTTATTGTGATTAAGCTTTACTAATTTCTAACCATCCTTAACTGTCGGAGGGGTGTAAGTGAGTTTCATACCTTCCTGCATTTGACAATTGCTTGCATGGTTTAGATAGTACTTTTTGTTTAATCACAAATAAAAGGTATTTTCTGCAGTCCTGATGAGAATATCTGATTACGTGTTATATTTGAATATTTTGCCTCATCATCTTCCTGCTCATTGCTCTCTTCCAAATTCGAATATGAGATAGACTTTAACTTTCCCAGAATTCCAACTACCTTGCTTCATAGGAGCAAGGGTATATTGTAAATCTGAGTCTAGAGTAATTTTTTTGTCATTTATGTTCCTTCATGTCAAGACCAAATTTACGAGGATGGCACCTACCTTATCCTGCCAGTAGGTAAGCCAAATCGTAGCCCAAAGTTAGAAGCAATGGGCTAATCTAGTGGAAAAAGGCATAATTTCTGGAAAATTGCAAGAAAAGACTTACAACAATAATTTAAGTAATAATAAGAGTTTGAAAGATAGATAAAACATCAACAACCATCCCACGACCTAGTAATATCTGTACAAGAGTTACTAAGAAAAGGAATATAAGTACTGAAAAAGTCACATACAACTCAGTTTCGAATAATCAAAGATTAAATATAGATAATAAAAGGAAAAAGAAAATTCCAACTCCAAGATCTCTCCCTATATCCAAATTCAACTAAGCATCAACAATGACCACTAGTACTCAGATCTACACCAAAAAGGTATAGAAGTGTAGTATGAGTACCAAAGCCATGGGTACTCAGTAGTCATCATCGACCAACTGAGCTAAATCATGATATAAGTACAATAATAGGAAAGATAAATAAGCTAAGTCAAGATAAAAGGGAAAACCTGGAATGATGCTCCAATACTGTAAATAAATAACTAAACATATATAATATAGAAGAAATCATAAACAATACTACAAGACTATCCCTCGTAAGCCAGTGAGTGTGGAAAAGTAAATAACCAAGTGCGGGCCCCCATAAGCATGGAGGGTGGAATCATGAATATAAATAACATAATTTCATAAATTACCAAATATCAATACATAACCGTGAATCGAAACATACCATAACATACCATAAATAACCTATCAATGCCTGGACTCAAATCGGAACTCATAACATCACCATCATTATTTGTCGGACTTAAACTGGAACTCATGTTATCAATTACTGGACATAAATTGAAACTCAGTATCAATAAATCACTGGAATTAGTTTGAAACTAGCACCAACTTCAAAGTACCAAAACATCAAGAATCTAGTCTATTCAATATCTAGAATATGCAATTTTTAGATTCAATACGCCCATTAAGTCTACAAGGAACTAACAAGAGTTTTGGCCTAAGGTGGGTCATAGGGGCCCATTTCTAATCCCTAAAAATCTATACTAAGGAAAATTCAATCCCAGACTAGGCTAAGGTATCTAAATTTTCTTTGATATGTCAAATGATCCATAATTAGACCTAAGGTAACAATTCTATCCTAAACATGAGTAACTTAGCCAATTTTGCCTAATTACGATTCCAAAATAGTCTAGATAGTCTGAATAATTCTAATTATACATATTATTACCTCTAATACCTAATTCCCATCTAATATCTATCATAATATCATAAGTATAATGTGAATTAGCTCAACCAATAAGGAAGGCAACACTCGGGCAAAGAGTTAGAGCAATTTTAGTAAGACAGTGTACCACCTAGTACTTTAGCGCGTCGCAGAGCCAGCCAAAATGGCAATGTCAAAATCCAGTGAGCCTCCGCAATTATGGCGCGTCGCGCCAAGGATTAATTTCAGAGTCGTGGTGCCTTTCCAGTTTACAATCAAGGTGGCAATGTGATTTTCACCATGTCGCGCCATCAAGCATTTTACCAATTGTCCAATTTCCAGTAAGCTGGCACGATTATGGCATGTCACGCCAGCATGTAAAATCGGCATTTTTCAATTTAATTCCAAGGGTAAAAATGGTCATTTTGCTACCCTTATATATACTCCTTAACACGGGATTTGGCCTTATTTTACCCAAAAATACTAGTTTTCTCTCAAAATTATTCAAGAACAAGAGCTAGGGTTCCTAAATCAAGACCTCAATCATCAAGATTCCTCCTTTAACTTTTCAAGAATCAAGAAACTATGGTATGTAGCTATTGATTCTAGGGTCCCTTTTATCCAAGAAGCTCAAGAACCATTTTCTAAATTTCAAAGATCTTATGTTTATGAGTTTTCATGATTCATGCGAATTGAAATTGAAGTTCATGCTATTATTGAGTTTTTAATTCATGTTTTATTTATGAGGTTTTAAGATTTGACCCTAGTATGTGATATTCATGTGATGTTCATGATAAACCCTCTTAAATTTGCTTGTTAAGTGATGTGTTCATGTCTATCAAATGTAGAAATTGTTGAATAAGAAAACCATGCTTCCCATATGTTTGACAAAATGCTTATGTGAAAGAATTAGAGCCATTATAGCATGTTGACTAGAAATCCCCAAATGTGTGCAAGCGTATGCATGTCAAGTGTTTGTTGAAAAGCCTTAGTGAATAGATTGTGACTGATAGCATGAAATTCCCTAATTATGTGATCTTCGATACATGCTAATACTTTAATACATCCTAAGTGTTTGATGCAAGACCTTGTTGAATGGAGTATGAGCCAATAGTATGTCTCCCTATACTATCACATGTTTATGATTTGTCAATGCTTGAAGAGATTCTTTAGTTATTGTTGTGGTGAATGAATGTCCATGACCTTGATTATTCAAGAATGGCTATGTTTTAATTTTATGTTATCGAGTCATGGGAGTATTTATACCTGGTAAATTAGCTGCAGTCTAGAGCCCATGTCAGTTTCCTAGATAATATCAGTTAAGCCACGATTCTCAGAGCTCATTGAGTTATAGAACTCTGTACTCTCAGAAAGATACAAAACTTAAGATATCTCAGAAATCTCAGTAATCTCAATTTGCTAGTATTCTAGCCTCAGTTCAGTACTCAGTTCGGATCTAGTAGTATTCAAGTGTTCAGTTTGGAACTCAGTATCATGCAGTCAGATAATGAGATTCAATATCATTTCATCAGATACGGAACCAAGTGAATTTAGCGTAGGTCAGTCAGGTCATTTGAGAAATATGATCAGTAACAGATTCAACACAGTTTAAGTTCAGTTTAGAATCAGTTTAGAGTCTTTTAGTTGGGAGTAGGGGCTAGCACCGAGCGAGTGCAGAGATGGCACCTCCCTATTAGAGAGGCAGATTCGTTAGGAGCAATCCCTGAACTCCAGAACTGCGTAGCTAGCGCAGGAGCAGGAGTCACTCGTTTGAATAAGGCTTGACTATTATACTACCTTAGGCTTGACTTTCTGTGAGAGTCACCCATTAGAGAGGCTTGACCAAAGTTGAGGTCTTTACCCGTGGCATGGTATTAACACCATTCCAACTGGGGTTACAGGTTGGACCCCACCAATTTAGATTTGGGGCATGTCGGTTAAGTAAGCACTCCCACAGTTACAGTTTTAGTATCAGTCTTCAGAGTAGAACTCAGAAATCAGGACTGTCAGATACAGTCACCTATATCAGTAAGGAACCCAGATAGTTCCATTGATTCATGGAACACCTGCTAGATATGCATGGTCTCACATAAAGTTATTTAGTATCAGTATTATCAGATCCAGTGATCACCCGTCAAATAGGCTTGATCTCAGTCTCAGATTTAGTTGAGTAATCTTATTATCAGATCCAGAGATCACCCATTAGATATCCTTTATCTCAATCTCAAATTTAGTTGAGTATTCCCATTATCAGATTCAAAGATCTTTCGCTAGATAGGTTTGATCTCAGGCATAATTTTTTGTTATCATTGATAGTAGATTCAGGGATCATCCATTAGAGAGGTTTGATCTTCAATTCAAATAGTCGAGAGTAGTAAGATCAACTTTCATTCATTGATGTGAGTAGATTTAATTAATCAGCTTCAGTATCATCAGTTTCTGAAATTACTCACTAGATGGGACTGATCTCGATTTCAGTACTAAGTTTTCTCTATTAGGAGATTCAGTTGTTTAGTATCTCAGTATTAGTAGTGAGTTCAGATGATAGTAAAGCAGTATCTGAGTTTCAGTATTTCGAGTTGAGATGTTTTCAGTTATGGCTTATGCATTCATGCATATGTCCTCATTCAGTATTCTCATGATTATTCAGTTAAGTAATTGTTCATGCATAATCCCTTGCATTTAGCCTTACCTCATCTTCATACTCAGTACATTCCCATACTAACGCATTTGTGCTATGGTGTTTTATTTGACACGATAGGTTTAGAGGCACGAGATCCAGAGTACCCCTAGCAGCTCAATCCTAGTCAGCAGCAGTAGACGTAGTAGTGAGTCCTCTTTATTCGAGGATGATCTTTATTTTTTATCATATCAGATTTAGTTTATTTTCAGTAGACGGGGTTAGTTGGAGATATGTCCTATCAAATCCACAGTTCAGACAGTTTAGAGGCTTTTCAGACAGATGTATCAGTATTCAGTTTTCAGTTTTGAGTATTCTAGATGTTTTGAACCTTATGGATAGTTTTTGCTAGTTTTCCAAATTTATTATAGATATGATGCATTTCTTAAGTATAGATATCAGTACAGGGTTATCTTGTGGTCCTTCGGGATCATGAGCACCGTGTGACATTTCGGTTTCAGAAAATCAGGTCGTTACAAACTTGGTATCAAAGCCTAAGGTTCAATAGTGTCCTAGGTATTCTAAAATGCCGCATCTAGTAGGGTTTTTTTCATGGGTGTGTTGCACGCCACACTTATGTACAAGAGGATATAAGATGTTTTTAGGTGCAGTTTCCCTTCTTTCAGTATTTATATCGTGCGAGTGAGCATGAGTTCAAGTTGATCCTTAGTCTAATAAACCTCTTTCTTCTATTTATAGAGTATGCCTCCTCGTCAATATAGTGCCCATAGGGTTGATGACCAACCACCTCAGCTTGTAGATCCTGAGAATGAGAGTGCGTCACACGTCGAGTTTTGGGTAGCTTTTCATGCGCTAGCCCAAGCTGTGACGACTATTGTTTAGGGGAACCATCAAGATGTTGCCCCACCTCTGCAAGATTGGTGTTCAACCTCATCCAGAATTAGAGATTTCATGAGGATGAGCCTGCCAGAATTCTTTGTGTTAGTAGCAGGTGAGGACCCACAACTTTATCTAGAGGAGGTGAGGAAGATCACCCGGATTATGCATATTTCTGATGAGAAGAGTGTAGATTTAGCATCCTATAGGATGAAAGATATTGCTAATATTTGGGCAATGATATAGAAGAAGGGTAGAGGGGAGGATGCAACTCCTGTGACTTGGAAAAAGTTTCAGGATGCATTTTTAGATAAGTTTTTCCCGCTAGAGATGAGAAAGGCAAAGGTACAGGAGTTCATGAACCTAAGGCAAGGCTCCATGACCATGAAAGAGTACTGCCTTAAGTTCAACTAGTTAGCTAAGTATGCTCCTGACATGATAGCTGATCCTAGATCGAGTATGAGTAAGTTTGTGACTGGTGTATCTGGGTTAGTGTTGAAAGAGTATAGGGATGCTATGTTCAATAGAGATATGGACCTTGCTAGACTGATGATGCGTGTTTAGAAAATTGAGGCAGATAAGACGAAAGAAAGAGAGAGAGAGTGAGTAAGAAAGCCAGAACAGGTAGTCATGGTTTCTCTCAGGCAGGGTCCCAGGGTGTTAGTCGTTCTCAGCATAGCCAGAGATTTTGAGTCCCAGCTCCATCATCAGCTAGTGTACCCACACTAAAGTTAAGGGATGCCAGTCATAATGGAGCACCAGGATCCAAATCCCATACTAGTGCTAGTGATGTTCATACCTATCCGCTATTAGGAGAGTGTTGCAAGAGTCACCTAGGTGTGTGTAGAGCCGGTAGTGATATATGCTTTGGGTGTGGTGAGACAGGACATAAAATGCAATAGTGTAGATTTCTAGCTCAGTGGGGTAGAGAGTTTTGTCAGTAGGGTTCCCCTTCCGGTCCCAATTGTGGTCAGCGTCAGAACAGAATCCATGCGCTTCAGGCCTACCATGGTCAGGAAAGGTTCCCTGATATAGATTCGGGTATGTTATGAGTCCTTCATCTTTATGATATGAATTGTTAGATACTTTTCCCCCATTTTGATTTTATATGTCAGCATGAGTCATGCATTAGTTTTAGATCTCAGTCGGTAAATCATGACCCAGCTCGTGGGTTCCCCATACATCGCCCCAGTATTTCAGCAAAGTGTGTTTAGAGGGACATAGAGTCCCAAGGGGGAAATACCCCATGATATTGCAATGATTTTATGTCCTTAGACTTATTCAGTTGCATGTTCAGACTCTCCTTACGAAGTTAATATCAGTTGTTATTGCATAGCCAGTCATGCTTTCGAGGGTCAGTTCAGTCAGACATTCATGCATTAGATATGCATGTTTAGTAGAAAAAGTTTAGTTTTTCAGTGTATTCAGTCATGAATTCATTAGAATAACTCAGTTATGCATCCATGCATCAAATATGTATGTCTATTATGAGAATTCAGCTGATGAGTAGCTTTAATCGAGTATTCCATTCATCAGTTATGCATGTCCAGTATGAGAGCCTAGTATATCAGTAGTTCCAGTTGCATGGTCATGTCTTAGATGCTCCCATTCCTTGAGTAAGTTTAGTCGATCATTATTCTTATCCTATCAAGCGACATTCCAGGATGAATGTTTCCAAAGGGGAGATATTGTAAGACCCCGCAAAATTCTCTTATAGTCTGAGCCTTAGAGTGTGTTCAGTAAAGTGTTAATCCGGTCATAAAAGGTTGAGAAGTGTCTTCCCAAGTGAGAATTATTTTGAACCATATAGAATTTCCTTAATATTGACTTTTTTCATGTATAGCATTGAATAATCTTTCTATCGATACCAAATTCTCCCAAATCCGACACTTGGGGAAAGAGTTAAAGCCATTTTAGTAAGACAGTGTACCACCTAGTACTTTAGCGCATCACAGAGCCAGCCAAAATGGTAATCGTCAAAATCCAGTGAGCCTCCATGATTATAGTGCATCGCGCTAAGGCTTAATTTTAGAGTTGTCAATTTCTAGTGCACCAACGCAATTCCACCCAATCATGGTGCCTTTCCATTTTGCAAACAAGGTGGCAACACGATTTCCACCGCGTCGCACCATCAAGCAGTTTCCCAATTTTCTAATTTCTAGTAAGATGGTGCGATTATGGTGCGTTGTGCCAGCATGTAAAAACTATATTTTCCAGTTTAATTCTAAGGGAAAAAACGGTCATTTTACTACCCCTATATATACTCCTTAACATGGGATTTGGCCTTATTTTACCCAAAAATACTAGTTTTCTCTCAAAATTGTTCAAGAACAAGAGCTAGGGTTCCTAAATCAAGACCCTAATCATTAAGATTCCTCCGTTAACTTTTCAAGAATCAAGAAACTAAGGTATGCAAATGTTGATTCTTGGGTCCCTTTCATCCAAGAAGCTCAAGAACCCTTTTCTAAATTTCAAAGATCTTATGTTTATTAGTTTTCATGATTTATGTGAATTAAAATTGGAGTTCATGCTGTTATTGAGTTTTTAATTCATGTTTTGTTTATGAGGTTTCAAGCTTTGACCCTAGTATGTGATATTCATGTGATGTTCATGATAAACCCTTTTCAAGTTGCTTGTTAAGTGATGTGTTTATGTCAATTAAGTGTAGAAATTGTTGTATAAGCAAAGCATGCTCCCCATATGTTTGATAAAATGCTTATGTGAAAGAATTATAGCCATTATAGCACACTCACTAGAAATCCCCAATTGTGTGCAAGCCCATACATTCCAAGTGTTTGTTGAAAAGCCTTAGTGAATGAATTGTGACATGATAGCATGAAATTCCCCAATTATGGTCTCTTAGATACATGCTAAGACTTTAATACATGCTAAGTTTTTAATGCAATACCTTGTTCAATGGAGTATGAGCCAATAAAATGTATCCGTATACTATCACATGTTTATGATTTCTAAAGGCTTGAAGACATGCTTTAGTTATTGTGGTGGTGAATGAATGTCCATGACCTTGATTATTCGAGAATGGATATGTTTTACTTTTATGTTATCGAGTCCTGGGGGTATTTATACCCAACAAAGTAGCTGCAGTATAGAGCCCGTGTCAGTTTCCTCAATAATCTCAGTTAAGCCACGATTCTCAGAACTCAGTGAGTTATAGAACTCTGTACTTTCAGACAGATACAAAACTTAAGAGATCTCATAAATCTTAGTAATCTCAGTATCACTAGTATTCTAGCCTTAGTTCAGTACTTAGCTCAGATCTAGTAGTATTCAAGTGTTCAGATCGGAACTCAGTATCATGTAGTTAGATAACGAGATTCAGTAGTATTTCATCAGATACGAAACTAAGTGAATTCAGCGTAGCTCAGTCAGGTTATTCCAGAAATATGATCAGTAACAGATTCATCTCAGTTTAAGTTCAGTTAAGAATCTGTCTAGAGTCTTTTAGATGGGAGTAGGAGCTAGGACCGAGTGAGCGCAGGGATGGCGTCTCCCCGTTAGAGAGGCAGAGTCTTTAGGAGCAATCCCTGAACTCCAAAACTGTGTAGCCAGCGCAGGAGCAGGAGTCACCCGTTAGAATAAGTCTGGACTATTATACCACCTTAGGCTTGACTTTCTGTGAGAGTCATCCATTAGAGAGGTTTTACCAGAGTTGAGGTCTTTACCCATGGCATAGTATGGACACCCTTCCTGCTGGGGTTAGAGGTTGGACCCCCCTAGTTTAGATATGGGGTATGTCGGTTAAGTGAGCACTCCCATAGTTACAGTTTTAGTATCAGTGTTTAGAGTAGAACTCAGAAATCAGGACTGTCAGATACAGTCACCTATATTAGTAAGGAACCTAGATAGTTCCATTGATTCATGGGCTAACCACTAGATAGGCAGGGTCTTACAGACAATTATTCAGTATCAATATTATCAGATCCAGAGAATACCCGTTAGATAGGCTTGATATCAGTCTCAGATTCAGTTGAGTAATCTCATTATCATATCCAGAGATCACCCGTTAGATAGGCTTGATCTCAGTCTCAAATTCAGTTGAGTATTCTCATTATCAGATTCAGAGATCTTCCGCTAGATAGGTTTGATATCATGAATAATCATTTCTTATTATTAATAGTAGATTCATCGATTATCCGTTAGAGCGGTTTGATCTCATATTCAGATAGTCAAGAGAAGTAATCTCAGCTTTCAGTCATTGATATGAGCAGATTTAGTTAATCAACTTCAGAATCATCAATTTTTGAGATCACTCACTAGATGGGACTCATCCTAATTTCAGTACTCAGTTTTCTATATCAGGAGATTCAGTTGTTCAGTATCTCAGTATTAGTAGTGAGTTCATATGTTAGTAAAGTGATATCCGAGTTTCAGTATTTCAAGTTGTGATGTTTTCAGTTATGGTTTGTGCATTCATGCATATGTCCTCAGTCAGTATTCTCATGATTATTCAGTTAAGTAATTGTTCATGCATAATCCCTTGCATTTAGACTTACCTCATCTTCATACTCAGTACATTTCCGTACTGATGCATTTGTGCTAGGGTGTTTTATTTGACTTCATAGGTTCAGACGCACGAGATCCAGAGTTCCCCTAGCAACTCAGTCCCAGTCAATAACAGTAGATGTAGTAGTGAGTCATCTTTATTTGAGGATGATCCTTATTTTATTATTGAATATGATTTAGTTTATTTTTAGTAGACAAAGTTAGTTGGGGATATGTCCCATCAATTCCACAGTTCAGATAGTTTAGAGGCTTTTCGAATAGATGTATCAGTATTCAGTTTTCAGTTTTGAGTATTCTTGATGTTTTGAACCTTATGGCCACATTTTGCCAGTTTTCTGCATTTATTACAAATATTATGTACTGCTCAGGTATAGATATCAGTAGAGGGTTAGCTTGTGATCCTTTGAGATAATAAGCACCGAGTGATATTCTGGTTCCAGAAAATTGGGTCGTTACACATCCACAAGATGCCACACTAACAAAATCACAATTTACTCATCAAAATAAGAACAATGCTACCCATATTGCACTTTTCTACTTCAGATCCAAAAGTACATAAAAATTCCATATGGGACCTATTTGTAGAATACACTATCGAAACTAACAACACGTCTCTCCATGATCAAGGAACATTTTCCTCGAAGAATTGGTGAATTCCAAGCTCAAATTGGTCTACAATCAACCCACCAATATTTTAAGGATTTTAGAAAATAATAAAGGATTTTATCATGAAATTGATGGAAGCTTACCAAGAATTCAGAGAAAAAATGCATTTCTCGAGCTTATGAACACCCCCAAATCACCCACTAGTAGTTCTCCCAAGTTTTCACACACTTTAGGGTTCTACACTCTAAAAATTGGTGAAAATAGGAGAAAAAAAGCAATGTGGGGAGTTAATAAGTACCAAGCATTGTTTAAGCAGACACTGGGTTATTTTAGCGATACTTGCTGACCCTTACATATGTTGCTTAAGAAAATTTTTGCCGCATATGCGGCCATTTTTCAACTGACAATGGTATCACTTAAGCGACATCAGCTTGGCATGCTAGGTTACTTAAGCAACTGGCTAACCGCTTAAGTGGACTTTGCTTAAGCAGCCCAATGGGCGCTTAAGCGAATGCACCATCTGAAAGCTTGAAATTTTCTCAAGTTTCCATCAACCCCTTGGGATTCATCCAAAACCCTCGTATATTAAAAAAAAACTATGCTACCCTACAAAATTTGATATTCCAAACTCAATGGCACCATTGAAATTTTAATCCGAGGCTGTTTCAATGTAAAATGGATCCTACACCTACGTGCCAATTTTCTTAACTTCTGGCTAATAGCCCAAAATGAGTAAGAAAGCCTCTGGAATTGAAATAAGGGTTCCCCTAGACAAAAATAGATGTTATGGAGTTGTTGGAACTATCAGAATTGTCATACAAGTTTGTTTGTCTTAGGGTTTTCCCCGATAGCCTATTTTAACCAACAAAGATATAACATCCTATGTGCTGCGTGTACTACTTCTACTTATGTGGCACTTGATATAACCTTATGGGATAGGTAATGGACTCTGTATTCTATGTGATTAGTGGTGGTAATATAGGTTTGAAGGAATTTCCCACAAGTTTAAACATGGTATGATCAAGTTACCATCGATGAGAGTATTTAAACTTGGGATCGTAAGTAGGTATTTAAGTTTAAAGGTTAAGGTAACCAAGTGTACATAAGTTTTAAGTTTAACTAAAGGTATTTTAACCTAAAAATGGAATAAATTATTAAGGTGCTTGCTTGAATTATTTAAGCTAGTAGGTGAATCACCTACTAGAACTATATGGACCAAGTTAATAGGGCCAAGGCCAATGGATCAGATTTAGGGCTTGTATTAATGTGCTAATTTTAAGGCACAAACTTAGAAAAATAAATGGAGAATAGAATGGGCAACCCAACACAAAAATCAATCCCAAAAGTCTAAAAAGTTAAAGGCCCATCTTAGACTTAAATAAAGAGAGTAGGTGCATCACCTACTTTGACCTTTTGAACAACATAATAACTAAGTAGGTGCATCACCTACTAAGATTACCTTGATCAAATTATTGGTCCAAGTACACTACTACCAACTCGAATTAATTTTGGCCTAAATTAAAAGAGAGAAAAGGAGGAGAATGGGAAGCAAAGGCCCAATAGTTAGATTCACATAGGCCCAAGTATAATGGGAAAGTAGGTGCATTACCTACTTAACAAATTATGGCCAAAAATGTCCAAGAAAGTTGTAAAAGAGTAGATCCCTTTACAGGGATAAAAACTAGCTCAATTAACCCATTTTAACTTAGACAAAATATCAACTTTCCTAGAGTTTTCTATCTCTCTCTATCTTAGCTATCCAGTAGCCCTATACTTACACTAGGGTTATGGGAATTTACCTTTCTTCCAGGATGAAGTTAAGTGAACAAATCATGAGTTTATATTAAGAAGATTATGAGAATTATGTTCATCATAATTAAGTTATAAGACAACCCTTTATAAGTTTGGCAGTCCTATTATTCTTGGTTATTAAGAATTTTTTCTCTTCTTCTTGGGTTTCTGTGTGAAGGAATAAAGATATTGAAGTTATACATATTAAGAGAATAAAATATCACAAAAATTAAGGTTTGACTACTGGCAATTTTTGCCCTCTTCTATATACATGTTTTGGTAGAGGATTGTGTATATATTGTAGTTAAGAAATCAAAGAGTGGTGAGTTCATTTAATACCCCGTAATTTTCATAGCTCAATTCTGCCCATAGTACATGTACAAGAGGCTTAGAACCTGAAAATATGGCTAAGTGTTGGAGACTTAGTTTCATTTTTGGCCTCTTAACTTTGTTGATTTTTAAAGTGACCTTCTTGGCCCCGAGACATAAGTTTGTGAGTTGATTCAAGTTCAGGGGTATAAGGGGCATGTCTCAGGTAAGTTTTGGATTTTTCAGATAAGGTTTGGAACATATTTGGATTTCCAAAACAGCAACTCATATATATTATGGCACGTCGCGGTGGCTATAGCGGTGGTCACCTCACCGCATAGCAATGAAGTTTAAAATAATAATTGTCAAATTCCAGCAAGTCACCGTGATTGCACCGCATTGTGGTGGAATTGTGATGGTAGCCTTGGAGCATTGCGGTGAAGGCCCAATCGGCGTTCTAGTTATGAATTTTAATTTCCCAAGGGCAGTCTAGACATTTTCCCTCACCCAAATCCATCCAAAACACAAAATGAAAACGCCAAAGGGGTATTATATGCCCCATTATTCAGAATTTCTCTCCAATAAAGTAATTCTCTCTAAAGAACAAAACCTATCCCCTTCAAGATTCAAGCTCCAGTTTCAAGAAAACCACTAAGAACCTTTACGAATTCTTCAATTAAGGTATGTTAAATGTTCATCCATGGGTAATTTTCACCCAAGGAGTCTAAGAACCCAATTTCAACTTTTAAAGCTATGGATTTTACATGTTATCATGAATTTTATCCATGAATTGCCATGAATCTCACTAGATCAACTTCCAGTAGAGGGTGACTCATTAGTCTTTTGGGACTTTATTTTAGTGGATCCACACAGCCAGTGTTAGTGCCCGTGGCACGGTATTGACACCCTTCTAACTGGGATCACAGGTTGGACCCCAATTAGCTTATATTGGGGCATGTCGGTTAGATGATAACTCCTACAATCTCAGTCTAGTATTCAATTTAAAGTTTAGTTTCTAGGCTTCCTTGATCGGGGCATACAATTATTAGTTGTTCAGTATCAGTAGTTCAGTATTTTAGTTTACAGACCACCCAGTATCATGTCATATGCTTGGTCATGTATTCTTAGATTTTACAGTTTTCTCGCATACTATACATTAGTTATCTCATGCTATTTATTCAGTCAGTTATTATTCCTACATATGATCCATGCATACCAGCCTAACCTCATTTAGCATACCAGTACATTCAAAGTACTATCCATATACTTGTTTCTTACACTATGATGTTTCATATCATAGGTTCGGACACTCAGGCTCCAAACCGTACCTAGACTTTCCAGTCTATCAGCAGTAGCAGTGGTAAGTCCTCATACTTTGAGTACAAGTTTTCTTATATTCAGGTATGTTAGCTGTTCAGTTATTTAGTCAATCAGAGTTAGTTGGAGGCTTGTCCCATCAACTCCATATTCAGTCAGTTTAGAGGCTTTCAGACTAGTACAGATAGATATTCAGTTTTCAGTTGTTATTATCAGCTATTTTATTAGTATTGACAGTATGTTTCGTATGATTTAAATTGTGATCCAATATTGATTTTCAGTTTCTAAGAACATTATGGTATTTCTAGTTAAATTCCACACATGTTCTTTGTTATTTTATTCAGTGCTCACAGCAGATATCAACATGGGTTAGCTTGTGGTCCTTCGATGCTGTAAGCACCGTGTGTCATCCAGGGTGTATTCTCGGGGTGTTACAGTTCAATATTTAGTTGTATAATAAATGATATTTGGTGCTCTGTTGGAACTATTTTATGTGTAGATTTTGGGGGCTGCTTGGGTGAGGTTTATGAAAGGTGTGAATAGTTTGTATTGAAATGTAGAAGGAGGATATAGTGATACACCATCAAACTGGAGGTCATGTAAGCTTATTTCCCACTCTACTTGATATACTTTTTTGAGGATTCAATGAAGCCAAAATTATTTAGGGGGACCTTATAAGAATTTGTATTGCATATGCATGTAATTGGATGAGAAAGGGTTGAAAGAGCACCCATGAATTAATTAATTATGGGTTACTACCTGGCTACTGGTTTGGTGGGGTTAAGTGGATTGAATGTGTTGGTTAGCTACTAATAATAGTTTTACTATTTAATCTACTTTGGATTAATATTCTAAAAGGAAGGACGTTACTTAGGGTGTTATCAAAGTTGTACAATAAGGTATGTAAGGTTTCTTGAATCTATACTCTTTGGCATGAATCTTAACTCTTATGTTATAAAGTGAGATTCCCATGATCTCTTCCTTCCAAATGATATATAATGGCAATGTAAACGTGACTAACAATCTTATCCCAACTACTTATGGTGTTAAAGTACCTCAAAATGTGTTTGTGACTAGATCTGTACATTTACTTTTCTAAGTACCAGTATTATAAAGGTACTGTCAACAACAAGCTTTATGAGTTGTTCTCTAAGTCAAACATGGTCCATTGGGTTATATAAAATCCTAAGTGTTATATTTATATTATTGTAACTTCCTACCTCATTGTTAGTGCATTAAATGCATATTTGTATATCTTTTACTACTGGTCCAAAGTTCCAAATTCAATAATGTCACGACCGGCAAAATAACAACTTTAAAGATTAAAATAATGATCTGAAGTTAATCAATATATTCTTAGGTGGTATCCCAGGGGTGGAAGGAACACCTAGCATTAGTCGATCCCAATATTACGGGTAGTATCCTAGGGGTGAAAGGAAAGCCTAGCATGGGTCAATCCTAATTTATGTATTTATGAGGACCATATCCCAGGGGTTAAAATGCCTAGCAGGGGTCATCCTCTTTTACTACTGATCGGATAGTCATTTGTATCATACCTAACAATTTTATAAAGCAAAGAATAATTAAATAAAGTAAAGTATGTAGTGTACATGTTTCCACAAATACAAGCAAAGGTGGTCTTTTATCCTTATCTGTATAGTTATATATTGATATAACATTTTATTGAGAACATGTCCTACCTATTATCACTTTATGCCTTACATACTTAGTATGTTCTATTATACGGATATCCCTCATGGGGGACACTATGTTTCATACTGCAGGTACATGTACCCCAACTAGTAGACCTCCCTAGTAGGAGAACAGGACATCCAACGACTACTGTTGAGCTCCGGGTTGATTCAGCGCTTTTCGAGTCAATTATATATATATATTTGTATTATATATAGCAGTTAAGAGTATGGAGAGGGTTTGTCCCAACCTTAAATAAGTCTATATATCATTTAGAAGATTTGTAGACCGATGTAAAGTTAATCATGGTAGCATTTTTTCATTTGATGTTATGACACCAATGACCAAGTCATACATATTTAGTTTTAGTAATGCCCCAAAATCTCATACCGAGATGTCACACTGTGCTCAAGGCTACGCGTAGCCCCAAGATAACCCTTTGAGCCTGTTACTAAGTTGGGATCTTACTTCAGGATAAACAAATCAAGCAATAGTACTGTATTAAATCAAATATGAACTGAAATAAACTGAAAACACTATCTGATTGTCAAATACTGAAAGTATGAAATCAACTAATAGTCCAACAAGCCTCTACTACTAAAGAACTAGGGAGACGTTGGGACAGATCCCCAAATGACTCAAATTAAATTGTAAATGATAATCCAAATACTACGTAAGTTGGAAAATCTAAAGAATTAGTCCCTCGAATCATGAGGAATCACCAACTTTGGAAGCGTAGATAGAGATTCTCGAACTACTCACGTTACTAATACTGAGCACCTGAATCTACATTATAAGACAATGCAAAACATACACATATATGTGGATCAGTTCATTGAGGATGTACTGAGTATATGGGGGTCCAGTTCATAAGAAAACATCATCATAATTTATAAAATCATGCATGCTAAATGTAAATGACTCACCTAAGCTGAAATGTCTAAAATACTGATAACTGAAATTATGTGTAACAAATCAAGCTTTATAAATCTAGTGAGTCATAACATTTAGTTCTAAAGGCTGTACTTATACTTTCTTTTTAAGTCATACTGGCTATATGTAAAATAAAAATATGAGCTCACATTTAAATCTGAAATCTAAAACTACAACCTTTTTGTAAAGCACATTATGAGTGAAACTTGTGAGCCTCTACACTTAGTTTTCCAAAATATTTTCAGTCATTTCTTTTCTTTTGAAACTTAGAGACTTTAGGATGTCTTGGAACTTCAGGAGTTAGGGAGTTTCTTCTAACCGACATAAACCATGTGAACTGACATGGATTCGAACGTCTTGCCCACATTGGGGAGAACTGTTCTACCCTTGCCATCGGAATAGACCTTAACTTAAGTGATCATTGTCTTAGCCCACTATGGACAAATCAGAAATCTATGGTGGCACGTAGTTCTGGGGAATGAGACCTTGGAATCATACCCAACTCGGTGCTAAATACTACTCCCATACTTATTGCTCAGAACTTTTAGGAAATCCACCTTAAATTAGCATAAGGGTCTATAATGAAAACCCATTATGCTTCTCTTTGCTTTAAATCTTAAATAATATAGATTCCTATCTTAGCTTAGGATCGAAAGATCAATCTTTCTTTAAATTTTGAAGGCTTACTTGTTAAAGCATGCTAAATATATATTTTTCATGAAATATCAAAATTCATACTTGGGTTTAAAGCATATGTACTTAAATGATCACAATTTCATAATGAAGCTTAATTCTCAACAATTATCTTAGAAACACTTGAAAATATCAATTCACAATAAGTATGTGCAATTCATGATATAAATCCTCAATTAAAAGCATAAATAGGTGGGATAAACATACAATTCAAGGCTTAAATCACTTATAATTTCATAAACTTAAAATAAGATACTTTGGGTATAAACCACAACTTACAAATCATGTAATCTTTAATAAAATTCAAGTTTTTGGGCACAAGGACGAAAGATTTGTCATTTTTCAAACCCCATATACCTTGGATGATGAACTAGATGAACAAGCTTTCTTTTGGAAATCCTATTTGCATTTTTGAAGGATGATTCTTGGAATTCTTGAATTGAGAACTTTGAATTTTGGACTAATTTGAAAAAATAATAGTGGAATCTTGGGATTCTTGGAGATGAATGGTGAAGTTTCGGATTTCCAATTGAGAAAATTTTGATGAAAATAGGCCTAATGTGGTTAGAATAGTCTTTAATCTTGTGTTTAGACGGATCGGGGTAGGGAAGAATGACTAAATTGCCCTTAAAAATGCATAACTTGACTGCAAAAATTACATTGCCCGGATTGAACAGGGTGCCGCTCTGGGCAAGGCACCATGGGCTCCTCTTAGAATCAGACTGGGCAAGGCACCGCGGGCAAATTGCCCTGAGATGCTATATTTATGTGCCATACATGCCCTTACGCTTGTCCCAAAATTCCAAAAAAACTCACCCGAGATTTAGTATTGACTTCCCCTATCATGAATTAACTTTAAAACTAACTTTTGGAGGTCGAGAAGGTCCTAAATAAATTCCTTGAAGTTTGATGGATTTAGAAAAGACTAAGTCCTAACACTTAGTTGTAAATTTTCTAAGTATGAGCCCTGTTTTGTCATGCTTTAAAGGACTTAGATGATGAGGATTTTTTGGGGTCTTACAATATCTCCCCCTTGGGAACATTCATCCTCGATTGAGTCTAACGGAACTGAGATGCTGAAAACTGGAACTAAAACTGGCATGCATACTAAAAGCATGACTAGACTAATAACAAATGCAAGAATTAGCGAATGAATGGCTATATAAAGCTAAAACTTGGAATGAAAAGAGATGATCTGAGGAAGTTTGTTACCTTGAATTGAATCTGCATCTGTCATAAAAAGATGAGGGTACTTAGCTTGCATATCCTCTTCTGCTTCCCAAGTGGTGCCCTTAACTAATTGATTTCTCCAAAGGACTTTAACCAAGGGAACTTCTTTGTTCCTTAGTCTACGAATATGGCGATCAAGTATCTCAACTGGAATCTCCTCATAAGAGAGGCTATCATGATATCTATACATTCTAAGGGTACTGCAACCGATAGATCACTAATACACTTCTTTAACAGAGACATATGGAATACAAAATGTACGAACGACAAATCTGTAGGCAACTCAAGCTTGTATGCCACTTTTCCAATGTGGATTAGTATCCAGAAGGGACCTACATAATGGGGACTAAGATTCCTTTTTTGCTAAATCTCTTCACCCCTTTATGGATGAAACTTTCAAATAAACGAAATCACCGACCTCAAACTCAAGATCTCTTCTCCTTACATCCACATACGATTTCTAACGACTCTGAGCCATTCTCAATCTTTCTCAAATCCACTATACTTTCTCCATATATTTTAACACCATATTTGGTCCAATCAAAGGAGCCTCACCCACTTCGAACTAACCAACTGGCGATCTATACCTTTGCCCATAAAGAGCCTCAAACGGAGCCATCTTTATACTAGCATGATAACTGTTGTTGTAGGCAAACTCAATCATGGAAAATTCTCATACCAACTACCTTTAAAATCGAGCACACAAGAACTCAGCATATCCTCCAAAGTCTGGATGGTCCTCTCTGCCTAACCATTTATCTGTGGATGAAAAGCGGAACTAAGATGAACTTGGGAACCAAGACCCTTCTGAAAAGCTTTCCAAAACTGAGTACCCCTATCCAAGATAATGGACAAATAAACTCTATGCAATCTGTTTAACTCCCTAATATACATCTTAGCATAGTCTTCAGCTGAATAGGACATATGAACTGGCAAGAAATGCGCTAACTTAGTCAATTTATCTACAATAACCCAAATTGAATCATGTTGTCGATGAGAACAGGGTCAACCAGTCACAAAGTCAATATTCACTTCTTCCCACTCCTAAGTAGGAATACTGAACTCTTGCAAAATACCACTAGTCTTTTGGTGCTCTATCTTAACCTGTTTGATAAGTTTCACACTTAGCTACGAACTCCGCTGTGTATTTCTTCATACAACTCCACTAATAGATTTCTCATAAGTTGCGGTACACATTGGTAGCACCTGGATAAATAGAATAATATACACCATGCACTTTTACCATAATTTGCTATCACAAATCAACACATGGCACACACAATCTGCTTTGATATCTCAACACACCATCTCCCCCTAGGGAGAAATCCTCTACTTTCTAGTCTTTAACTGACTCCTTTAACTTAACTACAATAGGGTCTTTATCTTATTTCTCCTTCACATCAGAAACTAAGGAAGATTCTGCACTACTCTTCACCCAAACATGACCCTCGTTCGAATCCACCAACCTGATGCCCAATCTAGCCAAGCAATGAACTTTCCAAACTAGCCCTTTCTTATCATTCTCCACATGAGCAAACCTACCCATAGATAGTCTGCTAAGGGTGTCTACTACTACATTGTCCTTGACCAGGTGATACAATAAACGCATATCATAATCCTTCAACATTCTAGCCACCTTCTCTAATGTAGATTCAATTCCCTCTAAGTAACCACATACTGCAAGCTTTTGTGATCCGTGAACACATCAACATACACCTTATACAGATAGTGTCTCCAGATTTTCAGAGCAAACACTAGAGAAGCTAATTCCATATTATGGGTTGGGTAATTCTTTTCATGAGTCTTCAACTGTCTAGAGGCATAGGCTATGACCTTACCTCTCTGCATTAACACATAACCCAAACCAACTCTGGAAGCATCACAATAAACAACAAAACCGTTTGTACCATCAAGTAACGCTAAGACTGGGGTTGAAGTGAGTCGAGTCTTCAACTCCTGAAAACTCTTCTCATAGGGATATGACCACTGAAACTTAACTTTGTTTTGCGTCAATCGGGTCATAGGAGATGCAATGGATGAAAACCCCTTCAGAAAATGTCTATAATAACCTGCTAAACCCAAGATACTAATAATGTCTGATGGAGAGATAGGTCTAGGCTAATTTCTTACGGCTTTTGTCTTTTGGGGATCGACTCTAATGCCATCAGCGGAAACAATATGACTGACAAAGGCTATTGATCTTAGCCAAAATTCACACTTGCTAAATTTGGTGAATAATTGATGATCTCTAAGAGTCTTTAACATAATTCAAAGATGGTCTGCATGATCATCCTTACTACGAGAGTACACCAAGATATCATCTATGAATACTATGAAAAACATGTCTAGATACTTTTTGAACACTCGATTCATGAGGTCCATAAAGGCTGCCGGGGAATTGGTTAGCCCGAAGGACATGACTAGAAACTCAAAATGACCATAACGGGTCCTGAAGGTTTTCTTTGAAATGTCACATTCCTTTACTTTAAGCTGATGATAGCCGGATCTAAGGTCTATTTTTGAGAAAGAACTTACACCTTGTAATTGATTAAACAAGTCATCAATCTTATAAAGAGGGTATTTATTCTTAGTTATGACTTTATTCAGATGACGATAGTCAATGCACATACGCAAATAACCATCTTTATTTCACACGAATAGGATGGAAGTGCCCCATGGAGAAACACTAGGACTTATTAAACCCTTATCTAACAGATCTTTGAGTTTCTCTTTCAACTCCTTAAGTTTTGCAGGATCCATACGATATGGAGGGATAGAAATAGTCTGAGTATCAGGAAAAAGGTCGATCCCAAATTCTATCTCTCTATCGGGAGGTACCCCTGGAAGATTTTCTGGAAAAACTTTAGGAAACTTATTGACCACTCAGACAGAAAAAATTGTTGGAGTCTCAAACATTTTTTCTTTCACTCAGACTAGATGGAAAATAAAACCTTTGGATATCAACTTTCTGGCCTTAAGATAGGATATGAAATGACTCTTAGGAGATACTGAATTACCTTCCCACTCAAAGACTGGCTTATCAGGGAATTGAAACTTCACCACACAAATGCAACAATCTATGGATGCATAGTAGGAATGAAGACAATCCATACTAAGAATAAGGTCAAAATCAACCATATCTAACTCTATCAAGTCTGCTAATATGACCTTATGAAGGACAGTGATAGGATACTTTTTATAAAACCATCTAGTAACAACTAACTCACCTACTGAAGTAGAAACTAGGAAAGGATCAGGGATCTTTTCAAAACTTATCTCAAAATTATCTGCAACTAATGGGGTCACATAAGAGAAACTCGACCTAGGGTCCAACAACACTTAAACATCAAAATAAAAGATACGAAGCATACCAGTAACAACATCTGGGTAGCTCTCCTACTTCTAACGGGATGACAAAGCATAGAATGAATTCTGATATTATCCCTCCACCGATACTGGATAAAGCACCCTGAAGAGGGGCTGGGCGAGCTACAGGAGCAGATGCACTGGTAGCCTAAGTCTGGAGCATACGAATACTCTTTAATTCTATGACACAACTTTCCACAACCAAAACAACCCTGCTTCTCGTCCAAGAACTCATTGGGATGGGTCCTACCACACTTAGCACATGATGGATAACTAGGCTTACGACTTACACTATTCTGGGACCTGGACATAGAAGAACTGCCCCACTTCTCCTGCCTACCTTGGGGAGAAGGAGCACTAGCCAAAAATGATGCTGGCATAGATGAACGGTTCTGACACTATGAGAGATCCCTCCATCAGATCTTATATGACCATACTCAAACTATCTAGTTGTAGCCTTCTTTTTAATTCTATCCATTCTCTTTAACCTTTTTGCCTTAATTTGTTGAGTATGCATCATCACTCTAGCAAGGTCCATATATCCAATAAGGATTTCATTCCTACACTTCTTGACTAACAATCCCGATATCCAGGTAACAAACTTACTCGAACTAGATCTAGTGTCAGCTATTAAATCAGGGGCATACCTACATAACTGGTTGAACTTAAGATAGTACTCCTTTACTATCATAGAGACCTACCTCAGGTTCATGAATTCCTAAACCTTGGCTTCCCGCAACTCACGTGGAAAGAACCTATGTAGAAAAGAATCCTGAAATACCTGCCAACTCAGGAGAGCTGTATCCTCACCCCTACCTTTCTTCCACATAATAACCCAATCCTAAGTAACATCCTTTATACTATAAGAAACCAATTCCACACACTCCTCTTTAGTAATATGCATAACTTGAGTGATCTTTTTAACCTTATCGAGATATGATTGGGGGTCTTCACCTACCTTTGACCTAAAGAATTCAAGCAGATTTATTCTCATAAAGTCATAAAGTCTGGCTGCAGCTAAATCACCTCCTTGATAATGCAAAACTGCAGCCTGATTATTTTCTTGAACATTAGCCGTCATAGCTTGGGCTAACGCCTGAAAGGCAGCCTAAAATTTAGCATGAGATACATTCTTATTCAGGGGATCAACAGGCTGGGGTGGCTGATTATCATTCCTATGGGTGTTAGCTTTATGGGAAGACATATTCTGTCATGAAATAGCACAATTTAATAGAAGATAGAGATAGATGTAAGCACGATGAATTGTGAATGAAAGAGATGACTTTTCCTAAAACATTCCATAGCCTCTTATTTATAAATGCGGCGCGCTTCACACCCATGATCAAGACTCTATGTAACATGGCTTGTCTGACTCCCTAAGACTCTCTAAACCTTAGGCTCTAATATCAAATTTATTATGCCTCAAAATCTCATCCCAAGACATCACACGTTGCTCAAGGCTATGCGTAGCCCCAAGCTAACCCTCTGAGCCTGCTACTAAGTTGGTAGCTTATATTAGGATAAAAAAATCAAGAAATAGTACTGTATTAAATCAAATCTAAAATGAAATAAACTGAAAACACCATTTGATTGTCAAATACTGAAAGTATGAAATCAACTAATAGTTCGACAAGCCTCTACTACTAAAGAACTAGGGAACCGTTGGGACAGATCCCCAGATGACTCAGACTAAACTGTAAATGATAAGTCAAATACTATGAAATATGGAAAATATGAAAAAGTAGGCCCTCGAATCATGATGACTCACCAACTGTGGAAGTATAGATAGAGATGCTCGAACTACTCCCGTTGCTGATACTGAGCACCTGAACCTACATTATAAGATAATGCAGCATATAGATATATATGTGGATCAGTACTTTGAGGATGTACTGAGTGTATGGGGGTCCATTTCATAAGAAAACATCATCATATTTTATAAAATCATGCATGCTAAATGTAAATGACTTACCTAAGCTAGAATGTCTAAAATGTTGATAACTGAAATCATGCGTAACAAATCAACCTTTTTAAATCTAGTGAGTCATAACATTTAGTTATAAAGGTTGTACTTATACTTTTTCTTTAAGTCATACTGGATACATGTAAAAGAAAAGTATGAGCTCAAGTTTAAATTTGAAATCTGAAACTACTACCTTTTTGTAAAGCACAACATGAGTGAAACTTGTAAGCCTCTAGACTTAGTTTTCCAAAATCTTTTCAGTCATTTCTTTTGTTTTGAAACATAAAGACTTTGGGAAGTCTTAGAACTTTGGGACTTAGGGAGTTTCTTCTAACCAACATAAACTATGTGATCTAACATGGAGTCCAACGTCTTGCCTACATTGGGGAGAGCTGTTCTATCCTTGCCATCGGAATAGAACCTTAACTTAAGAAATCACTATCTTATCCCACTATGGGTAAATCAGAAACCTACGGTGGCACGTAGTTCTGGTGTATGAGACCTTGGAATCATACCCAACTCGGTGCTAAATACTACTCCCATAATTATTGCTCAGAACTTTTAGAAAATTCACCTTAAATTAGAACAAGGGTATATAATGAATACCATTATTCTTCTCTTTGATTTAAATCATAAATAATGTAGATTCCTATCTTAGCTTAGGATCGAAAGATCAATCTTTCTTTAAAATCTGAAGGCTTTCTAATTAAAGAATGCTAAGTATATACTTTTCATGAAATATTAAAAGTCATACTTAGGTTTAAAGCAATGTACTTAAATGATCACAATTTCATAATGAAGCTTAATTCTCAACAATTATCTTGGAAACACTTGAAAATATCAATTCACAATAGGGATGTGCAATTGATGATATAAATCCCCAATTCAAAGTATAAATAGATGGGATAAACAATTAATTCAAGGCTTAAATAACTTATAATTTCATAAACTTAAAACAAGATACATTGGGTATAAACCTCAATTTGCAAATCATGTAATCTTTAATAAAATTCAAGTTTTTGGGCACAAGGATGAAAGATTTATTCTTGTTCAAACCTCACATACCTTGGATGATGAACTATATGAACAAGCTTGATTTTGGATATCCTATTTGCGTTCTTGAAGGATGATTCTTGGAATTCTTGAATTGGAAACTTTAAATTTTGGACTAATTTGGAAAAAGAATGGTGGAATCTTAGGATTTTTGGAGATGAATGGTGAAGCTTAGGGTTTCCAATTGAGAGATTTTTGATGAGAATTATCTGAATGTGGTTATAATAGGCTTTAATATTGTGTTTAGATGGATTGGGGTAAGGAAGAATGACTAAATTACCTTTAAAAATGCTGAAAATGACTGCAGAAATTTACATGGCTCGGACTGGCTAGGGTGTTGTGGGCTTTGGAGGGCCGCTCTGGGCGGGGCGTTGTGGGCTCCATTGCGGGCTCCTCTTAGAATCGGAATGGGGGAGGCACCGCGGGCAAATCTCCTCGAGCTGCTGTTTTCGTGTACCAAACATGCCCTTACTTTTGTCCAAAAATTTCGAAACTCACCTGAGATGTACTATTGACTTTCCCAATCATGAATCAACTTAATAACTAACTTACGGAGGTCAGGATGGTCGTAAATAAATTCCTCGAAGTTTGAGGGCTTTACAAAAGACTAAGTAATAACTCTTAGCCAAAAAAATTTGAAGTCTAAGACCTTTTTTGACATGCTTTAACGGACTTAGACGACGATGATTTTGTGGGGTCTTACAATTTTGGGCTTACATATTTATTTTATTTTCATTGATGCATCAAGATGTGTGAGCAGATGCTAACACATTTGAGGCTCTTAACTCTAAATAATTGTGAAGCCTTAAGCACCTTTTGTTGTTTTTGATTGTTTTTATTATTTTAATACAGATACAAGTGATCGGGGAGGAAACCAAAGAAAAGAAGAATAAATCAGCTGAAATCTGGTGTAAATAAGCTAAAGTGTAGCTGACGCCATTTCTGAAGCATCGTCACATATGGGACAGGCTGTCAAAGTTATGGTCAAGCTTAGACAGAACCTGAGGAGTTGAGATAAAATGTGTCGACGTTTCAGAAGCGTCGTCAAATGTGTGACGAGGCATCAAAATTGCCGTCAACCTGAAGCAGACCATGCTGATTTCCAGTGAAGATGTCACGACATTTTTCGCGGGATGTCATATATTTGACAAGCCGTCAGAAGAATCAGAAGATAACAATTCACTGGAATCTTTGATGACATCTTGCACATGCCATCAGACGTCTGACACGCCATCAAGATCACCGTCATCTATTATGAAGAGAAAACTGAAACCTTAATTTTTTTTTCCTTATTTAGAATTAAGTATTTATAGCTCTTTTAGGGTTTTGAGCAGGATCCATCAGACAATTAATTCATCTATTATTGAGGAGAAAAAATGATATTCTTTCCTCCCTATCTCAAGAATAATATTTTAGTGTTTTTCCATGTGATTCAAATACAAGTTCACTTTCAATTTCATTCATCATTGTAAGTTAATCCTTTCAGTTATGAATTCAAATTGCATGCTTGTTTCATGCGTCATGAGTAGATAAACTCTTTTGACCTGGATTATGGAATCTAGGGTTAGGTCATGATAAGGTGATAAATTAATTATTCAAGGTTTAATAGGTGTTAGGATTTCTTGATAACTCTGAGACTATAATTAATGTCTGTTGGTTGCATACAATAGGCGTACCTACTTAGGTTTGCTTGAGAAAGAAATCATACACAGTAGGAAGTGAGTTATCAACAGGGACTCGGAAAGGCTTTGTTTAATAATCAGTGCTGTAACAAGGTTGATTAACCTGAGGTAAAATCTGTGTAGCGATAAGCGATTCACTAAGTCCGAGAGGATTAGAAAATTAGATGCTTGAATAGGTCGAGAGACATTTGAGCATACCATTGATAAAGATAGCTTGTCATCCTAACTACCATGAGAACCTTGAGTAAATTTTAGTATATGTCATGTATCGTAAGCCCTAGTGAACATAAGCCTGGTTATTTCATAAAATCTTGTCTACAAAAAATAAATTCAGAAGTGAAAATTGACTCTCTGTGAAACTCAAACCCCTATTTTTGGAAACAACAAACTACTAGTAAATTATTTCGTAAACAACTCGAAGTTCACACCCTATTCCCTGTGGGATTCGACCCCAACCTAGTTGGGTTTTATATTGACAACGATCACTTACACCCATTCAAGAGGGTAGTTTGAGCATTGTCACATCATATCCATACTTGTTAGAACCTTTGAATATTATAGTTACATGCATAAGACATACAAGATTATGGGTTAGTGCTCTTGGGTTTTTATAGATACGGGTGTATGTCTGACCTAATTTAATTTGAGGCATGACAAAAGTAGTATCAAAGAAAGTCGTCTGATAACACTCAACTTACACTATTGTTTTGATGCAAGGCAGTCGTCATCAATATAAACCCAACAAGAGTCAGGGTTGCATCCATAAGGATTGTAAGGTAGTTTTTAACACCTTTCGCGTATTGAGAGTTAACTAGGAGTTAACCCGTAATGCGCAACTGAAACTAAACATTAAGGTAAGGTTGAGGTTGGGGTGCAAGGTTGGTGTAAATATTTGTTATGCAAAACCACACACTATCACTAATAAGGGATTTAACAAGTGATTAGTAAATCAAATTAAGAGAAATCTTGGGGTTATTCTACCATAGGGTTCACTTATGTATGAGTAATCAAAGGTTAGTCCAAGTTTTAGTTAAGGATTTGGGTAGGCTAGGTTTATGGTATTAGTGTTAGTCTTTCAACAAAATACTAAGTTTCACTCATGGATTCTTTCGAATACCTCATGAGCATAACAAATTATCAACCCAATACCTCATACTTGAATCCTTATTTCTATGATAATGCATATGAACATAGCACAACCACACAACACCCCTATTTCTAAGATAATTCCATGAGAGAAGCTAAATCAAAGTGTAGTCTACTATTAATCACTACCCATATCCCTCTTTCAAGGATGATATGGAATCCTAGTCGATTGGGGTTTTCACCCTTAATTCTCAAGTCAAACATAGAGTAATTGAAAAATCCAACCTCCTTAACTAGTTATTTAGACTAACAATTAACACCCACACAAAGTTAACCATCTAATTTCAGATAACCCCAAGATAAGAAATTTACCTACTCATGAAATTGGAGAAAAAAATATAACCATGTTAACATTCAATGCATCCATTGAAAAGAAAGCAAGCATAATCCAAACTTCAATTTTGAATTACAACTAAAATCTCTTGAGAATTTACTACAATTGTTCTTTTCCCAAAATTGGAATGTTCTTTCCCACTCAAAAACTTGAAATTTGGTTGAAAAGATACCCTACTTGTGCAAGGGTTGGTGCTTTTGAGACTTGGGATTCAGCTCTACAAATTTATGATGCTTCCCTTAGAAAATTCCCTCTCCATCTTGATTTCTCTTGGTTGACCACATTTGCGACTCACGCAATTGCAGTGATCCCATAGTAATCACTGAGGCTTAAATTGGCTTAGGATCTTGATCGCGGCCCTCAGGCCACGATGGCGGTACCTGAGGGTCGATCCCTGGTCCTGATTTTTAGTTTGTGCAATCACTTTGGTCTTTTGATTCCCTTTTCAGCTTATATTCACTCTTTTTCATCTGATTACCTAGAAACATACAAACCATGGGATTTAGTACATTTCAATAAATAATTTACCTCATATATATGTTCACTTCATCATAGTGTGCACGAATTTGGATATAGATGAGTGGCAAATTCGCCACTCATCAATACCCCCAACTTAAAATTTTGCTTGTCCTCAAGCAATACTACTTCACATTCAATGAGACTACCTTATTATTAACCTATTCATACAACCAAATACTCACAATGACACTAAACTCAATTAGCACCAACAATTATCCCTCAAGCATGGGAAAATCTATTCGTACAACTCCCCTTAAAATCAATCACACTTTCAAGGATGCAAAAGATTTTTAAGAACAATGAAACTATAACCACTAACTCTCTATCAAAAGTGACTTAACTAAACTCCTTTGTCTTAATTTTGGAAGATGATAACTTTACCCATATCAATTGATCTACATGCCTCCTCATGAACGGAATTCCAAGCACCAAAGTATCTATCATGCAACAAGGGACTAAAGTGCAAGAACTCACTCTCACAAAGAATCTCTTAATGTAAACAAGGATCATGTCATATGCTTGCTCTTATTTTCAATCGCCACTAACCTTAAGACACTTGGTTGGAGATCTCGAAGGACTTTTTCAAGCTTGTAATGTAGGCTCGGGAAACAGTGGGATGCATATTTGGGATACACCCTCCTTCAAATCTACATCAAATACTATTCAATCAAACATTGGGTTATGGACCACTTCATTTATTTCCAATTCACAGATGTGCCTATTTTCACTACCTTGATTCACCCATCTTTTGAAAGCATTTCCTTTCATTCTATTTCCTTTGTGCCATTCATGTTTTTCCTTTTTTTGATAATTCCTTTCTCTTTTTTATTCATTTGCTCTCTTTGCTTATCTCTTAGGAACTCACTTATAATACCTTGGCCCAAGGTTACCTCTTCCAAGATTTACGACCCCCAACTTAGGCTTTTCTCCTCAAGTTGCATTTTCAAGTTCAAGAAGGGTAGGGTTAAAAATAAGGATAAAATTCGAATGGCTAATGACTTGTAATTTAGTTGTCAAAGAAAGGTTTAAAGGCTCAAAATGGGTGACTATGGATACCATCTATGTACGGGTAGGATCTTTAGGATAAAATAGGTTTCCATGTTCACAAAGAATACAAAAGATAACTTCACCAAGCATGCATAATCAAAATTAACTAACAGAGAAAGTTCTAGATGACACAAGTAAGAATGAGAATTAAACCACTAAGCTCACCTCACATGGCATGCAAACTTTTCAAGGGGGTTCAATTTCATTTCCTAATATAGACAAAAGGATATATTTACCACACCACCTATTAAAGAATTTGGAGTCATAAGAAGAGGGTAAAGCATTGTAACAAAATCATTCATGTCTAAGCCCTTGATTATCACAAAAAAATTTAGATGGAGGGGGGTGATTACTTTGTATTTCCCCATGCAATATTGGATATCACTAGCACCAAATCAATCTATCATATCATATTTCAGCACTAACAAGGGTAAACCATATGGCTATTCAGAATTCGCCATATGATTAAGGACAATCCCAAATCTATAATGCCATGGGTACTCAAACTTCCCCTGCATCTATAGCTCAAAACTCAAAAACATGAAAATAATTCCTTAAGAATGTTGTCACTAAATCTATCATAGGAAAAAGGCTTGTCCAACATCATTATAAGGAGAATAAAAGTCTAAGAATGAAAACAACTCTAAAAATAATAGCAAATGACTAATCCATCAAATGTAGGCACCATCAGGGTGCAAAATATTGAGAACCAAAAAAAATAAATTATCAAAATAAACATAAAAACATCCAAATAGAAATCTAAATCTTATAATCCAAAGAATCAAAATATCAAATGAGTAGGGATACGGGAACCCCCAACTAAAACCTTGCAGTGATCCACTGCATAATCATGAAAGCACAGAAAGATTAAAAGAGGCTCCCTGTAACAACATCAAGAACTGTTGCCACTCTCGATCTCAGCATCATTATCGTCAGACCACCTGGCTAGGACATCATCATCATAATCTTACCTAGGAGAAGGGAGTTTCTCTTTAGGATTTAGGACCTTCCATAGGCCCTTCACCCCTTTCCATATATGGGTGAATAATTTGTCTCTTCGCTTCTCCCTATTCTGCATCTTATCATAAGAATATTGTATCTCCCTATATGATCATGATAAGGATGAGTAGTCCCTCTTAAGTCTAGAAATAGTGTCCTTCTGCTCCTTCTTGTCTGCAAAAAACCTCTCATAGCCAGTCTGTGCAACATAAGAATAACGAGCAGTAGAAGGCTCTCCTAGCCCCGTGGGAAACCCAAACATAAGATACTAGATTTCTCTCATCTCACTCAAGATCTCCTTAAATGACCCTGTTGTGGATGGCCTTCAAGAGTCCATGTTATCATCTGTCGACTTGCCCAAGTTGACTTTCCTCTTTTTTTCTCTTTCCAAGTATGCCCTCACCCTAAATCTTAAGAGGGTAAATGGGGTTCTTTAGTCATACCAAAGTGTTCTTGGGGTATATTAACAGCACCCAAGTGCACACGCACATGTACATGGTCTTATCAAGTAGTAAAGTAACTTCAAGAAAGCCCAAGTATCGATCTCTCAGGGACTTGTGTTCGCCGACTATCTAATACTAGTATAACCAATTGAGGAGAGTAGCAAATAGAGTTTTAGAATTGTAAATTAAAAATAAAATGAAAAATGCATAAAAATAAAAGTATTGGGACAATAAATGGATAAAATCCTAGGGTGAAAACACTTTGAACAATCATACTATGTGCTGAACTTCATTCGTCAACTTTCTTATCTTGATTGTTGATTAGTAGGGTTAATTGCATGATCGTGGTTTCCCAACCACTAATCTTTTACCTAATATGAATATTACAGCTACATAATTTAGTGGGGATACAATAATCTAATAAAGTTAATTAAATTTATCATCCTACGTTTGAATCAAGTAAGGCATCTAAATGCATCTCTTTCCAAGACACTAAGTTCAATTCTTTATTTTATAAAAGAATAAAAACCCAAACTTTGATTATTTCCATTTTCTATCTCCCTATTCCCTCTCCCAAGATTAAAAGGTTGATAATATATGTATTTTATGGGTGATCAATTCATAAAATAATTAAAACAAGAATAAAAAAACAACCAATATTGAAAAGCGAATTAAGTGAAATTAATCCAAAACAATAATAATCATGTTCTTAGGTTTAACCCTGGAAAGAGGGTTTAGCCTTGAATGGAAATATTCATAATCCAATCCCTTGGAATGATGATACAAACAATAAAAAAACTTAATTAAAGAATAATAAAACCTAAAAAGAAGTTGTGGTAGCCTCCAATGATGTCTAAAGTGATCTAGGATGTTCCAAGATGCTTAAAACATTTTTTAGGACGTTATATTTATAGTAGACAAGTTATATACCAAGTTGGATTAGGTTTACACGCTGTTTTCATTCAAATGGGTGAAATTTTCCTAATTTTGGTGCTCCTTGCGTCGCGCCATAGTTCCAGGTCACAATTGTCAAAAAATCTATCAAATTCCAGTAGCTAGTCACAATTTTAACGCGTCACGGGGCCTCCTTAAACCCAATTAAGAGATACACGTGCCAATATTTCAAAACCCTGGGCCTCTTCTAAATCCAGTGATGTTTAGAAATCATCCAAATAACAGATTCTCAGTCTACATGCGCCCTATACATTTCAGGGGTCCAAATTGCGTCCAGCTTGAGACTTGTGCTTTCGTTGAGCCATTCCGAGCCTTATTGAGTTGTTTTAACTTGATTTTAATCTTGTATATCCTTAATATATCATAATAGTCCATTCAAAAAGCATACTATAGCATTAATATCAATAATTTAGAGCTCAAAACAACACAACATCCTTAACGACAAACTAGAAACACGAGCTAAGCGTAGGCTAAATTCACATTGAGCTTTAACTTATTGTTTTGACTCTTTTCTTGATCCAATTGACCCTTGAACATTATAACTAAGGTGTTTTATATATAAATACATAATAACAACATTAATAACTCATTAAAACACATTAGAACCCAACACAAGAGACTAGACAAACACCTAGCTCAAGCTAGTTACACTAGTTTTTCCGGTTGACTTCTGAATGATCAATTTGAATCAAAACTCATGTGAAACCACCATTAAACATCGTAAACACATACTTGGACACATAAATGCTCATTTATATCATTATCAACACATATAGGATAAAAATCATCCCCAAAACAAGGCTAAAAATGCTAGAATAGTAATGCTAGAATGCATAAATACACCCAACATCACCACCCCAAACCTAAAGCCTTGTTCGTCCTCGAACAACTCTTAACTATAAATACCATGAGCTAGAAAATCTCCACACTTCAACTATGAGAAAGAAATTCAATTTAGCACTACAATGACGACACGAAATATAAGTTCACAACACTAAGCATGTTATACACAATTGAAAGCTCAAGAATCCTACTTCCAAAACATCCTAACCTCAAGAAAGGACTCCACTAGTAGAAAACTCATGCATATAGTTCAATCAAGGACATCATAAAAATCACCCACATTCATCAAACATGTGCCCCTCACAACAAGAGAGCTACCCATAATTACTCATAATAATGCAATTTATAACGTAATGGGTACAAGAATTAAATTACACTCACTCACAGAAAGAAATCATAAGTTACACACAAAGAACCATAGGCTTTCCCTTAGTGTTATGCTCCACTAATAGTCGAATATAAAACTTAGGATCATTTAGGAATTTTTCGAGTATTTGGGAATAGTGACTAACCTCTCTAAGCTCTTTAATACAATACTTTTTACAATTAAAACCAATCTCCCACAATCAAATTACACCATTTTTGTCTACCTCATTCTTTTATTTTTGCCCCATATCTTTTAATCATTTTCACAAATACTTGGTGGACACATAGTTTACTACCACAAGAATCAATTTTTTTTCTTTTTTTCACAATCATGACAATATTTTTCGCATAAATTATATCACAACCATCCACAACACATTAATTATACACCAATAACTATTACCTTGGGGAATCAATTTCACCTTTTTCTTCTTCAATTTCTCAAACTCCTTACTAATTCAAAATTTCATTAAAGCACTTAGGAGCTTTTTTATCAAATTATGGTCTATCAAAGAAGAGAATTAGGCTACAAATGAGGCTACCAAAAAAATAAGCTAAAGGCTCAATAGGGTTTAACTAAGATAATGCACAAGGGTAGGTCAAATAGAAGTTATAAAACAAGACTATCAAAGAAATGCATGTATCATCTCCTAAACCAACATTCCTTATTTCGCTTCACACACACTGGGCAAGTTCTAGACATCACATGCAACAAGGAATATACTATAAACTCACATCACATATGGCACATGCTCAACTCAATAGGATCATCACAGACTCCCAACCAAATGATAGCATAAATTCAAAATTAAGCCAACAAGTCCAAAAGTAAAAAACTTGAGCCTAGGAGTCTCAAAGTAGCAATTGACCCATTCAACATGCTTTTACAAACAAACCCACTTTCACTATGCAATCAAAAATAGCACCAAGAAGAATATCTCACTTATTTCTGTCCTAATTTTTTTAAAATTGAGCCAAAATTTGGAAATTTCCCCACCCCACACTTAAAAATCTACTTTGTCCCCAAAGTGAATTTAAAGGTAAAAAGATAGAAATACTCCCAGAGGCCTCTAGGCCTAGCTTGTAGCATCTTTACACATAAATGGAATCCATAGAACACCACACTCAATTTTTTCCATGTTCCTTAGCTTATGTTTATGGTACTCTGACTTCCCATGAACCTGTGACTCAACCAAAAATAAAATCTACGTAAAATAAAAATTAAAAAAAAACTGAAAATAAAACATACCTAAGATTATGTTTCCTCTCCAGAAGCGCCTAATTTAGTGTCGCGGCACGACCCAATCAACTTTTTTCTCCACCTTGAGGATATAAATTTCATCCTCAACATCGCATCCATCTTTTTTCCTCGCTCATAGGGTGATGGTACAAAGATTAAGGAACCAAGTAATAGAATATGCATGGTAAACCACTCGGCCTTAAAGTGTGGTGTGTTTTTATGTTGCTTGTCCGGAGTAAAATTAAGAATATAGGATTCTTGTTCCTCATCTTCACACTCTTCCACTATTTTAAATAATTCCACAAACAAGACATCATCTAAACATAATGTAGAAAAGTATTTCGAATGCGGCCCAATAAATCCTACTTCATAATTTACATAATCTACTACACACTTACTTTTATTCACCTCCTCAATTTCAGTCTCAAGATCAATATGAGAATCGAGTGGCTACAATTCTTGTGTTTGCTCCACATATTGGCTAATATCCTCCACATATATTTCTTTGCTTTTCCACTGTAGACATGGTGGCAGTGGTGTCTCCTTAATAATTTCCACAATATCAATTTTTGAGTACTTAGTCTTCCTCAAATTATCTGCATAATATTGTGAAGGTTCCGTCTATGCACTTTCATAAAAATTTGGACAATAAGCTACGAGGTGGTGTCCTCCACAAAAACAACAAAAATTTCCATCACTCGAAAACCATCTATCCCAGACTGACATCTCGAGAAGAGTGTGAGAAAAATAAAAATAAAGGAAAATAAGAAGAAACTAAACAAAAACTTTTTACAACTTAATATAGAAAAACTAAAAATAAGATAGTTGCCTAATAACAAGTCCCCGGCATCGACGCCAAAAACTTAACAGTGCCTAAGCGCACACGCAAGTGTACATGGTCTTATCAAGTAGTAAAATGGCTTCAAGAAAGACCAAGTATTGATCTCTCAGGGACTTGCATTCGCCAACTATCTAATTCTATTTTAACCAATTGAGGAGAGTAGCAAATAAAGTTTCAGAATTTTAAATTAAAAATAAAATAGACAATGCATAAAAATAAAAGTCGTGGGACAATTAATGGATAAAAGTCCAGGGTTAAAGCACTTTGAACAATCATACTATGTGTTGAACTTCATTCGTCAACTTGCTTATCTTAGTTGTTGATTCATAGGGTTAATTGCATGATCATGGTTTCCCAACCTCTAATCTTTTACTTAATATGGACATTACAACTACATCATTGAGCGGGGATGCAATAATCTAATTAAGTTAATTAAAGATATCATCCTATGTTTGAATCAAGTAAGGCATCTAAATACATCTCTGTCCTAGACTCTAAGTTCAATTATTATTTTATAAAAGAATAAAAATCTAAACTTTATTTATTCCCATGTTTTATCGCCCTATTTTCTCTCCCCAAGATCAAAAGGTCGACAATATACGTATTTTATGGGTGATAAATCCATAAAATAATTAAAACAAGAATAAAAAAACAACCAATAATGATAAGTGAATTCAACGAAATTAATCCAAAATAATAATAATCGTGTTCTTGGCTTTAACTCCGGAAAGAGGGTTTAGGCTTGAATGGAAATATTCATCATCCAATCTCTTGGAATGATGATACAAACAAGAAAAAAAAACTAAATTAAAGAATGATAAAACCTAAAAAGAAGTTGTGGTAGCCTTCAATGATGTCCCAACTAATCTAGGATGTTCCAAGATATCCCAAGATGCTTAAAATGTTTTTTAGGACGTTATATTTATAGTAGACAAGTTATATACCAATTTGGATTAGGTTTACATGTTGTTTTCCTTCAGCTGGAATTTTTTTCCCAATTTTGGTGCTCCCCGTGTCATGCTATAGTTCTAGGTCACAATTGTCAAAAAATCTGTCAAATTCCAGTAGCTAGTCATGATTTCAACGCGCCACAGGGCCTCTTTAAATACCATTATGAGCTACACGCGCCTATGGGACAAACACTTGGGCCTCCTCTAAATCCAGTGGTGTTTTGAACTCATCCATTGGACACCTGAAAAGTCTACACACACCCCATACATTTCAGGGGTCCAAGTTACATCCAGCTTGCGTCTTGTGCTTTCGTTGAGCCATTCCGAGCCTTATTGAGTTGTTTACACTTGATTTAAAGCTTGTATATCCTTCATATATAATTGTAATTCATTCACCAAGTATCATATAGCATTAAATTCAACAATTTAGAGCTAAAAAAAATACAACATCCTTAACGACAAACTAGAAACATGAGCTAAGCATAGGCTAAATTCACATTGAGCTTTAACTTATTGTTTTGACTCTTTTCTTGATTCAATTGAACCTTGAACATTATAACTACATTTTTTTACATATAAATACATAATAACAACCTTAATAACTCATTAATACACATTATAACCCAACACAAGAGACTAGACAAACACCTAGCTCAAGCTAGTTACACTAGTTTTCTCGGTTAACTTCTAAATAATCAATTTGAATCAAAACTCATTTGAAACCACCATTAAAAATCATAAAAAGATACTTGGACACATAAATTCTCATTTATATCATTATCAACACATATAGAATAATAATCATCCTCAAAACAAGGCTAAAAAGGCCATAATAGGAACGCTAGAATGCATAAATACATCCAACATCATACATATCAACCTTCACTCTATTGCAAAGTTCAGTGATTAAGGAAAGAAACAAAAGTAGAGATCTTCCTCTGTTCTTGAAATATTTCTTATCTAAGAGAACAATATGCCCAATATTCATAGGAATATTAACCAAGATGCACGCAACCATCTGAGCTCGCATATCTGGGAAATAGGTCATGTTAGTACATGTAACCCAAATACATATGATCGTTAACCATATCTATTCCTCAGTCATGAAGTCATGCAATGATATCCATATTTTTATGGTAAACCATAACACTAGACCCATATAACCTGTGGGTGGTTTTAGGATGGTCATGATATACCATCCAAGTTAAGGTTTTAAATACATTCTACACTCGATTCCTTTTCCCAACATGGTATATATGAATGTATGTGGTTGCATATAATTACTTACTATGGTTTTAAATAATTGAATTATTTTATCCTTATCCTGGGTACATGTAACCATTCACCTGTTAAACTATCTTCGGGCGCTGTATCCCCACACGATATAATAACTAGCCATACTACTCCTCTTGCTACGTGATCTTAGATTCTGGAATAGTTTTGTATTGGACTAAAGTGGTAAGCTTCTATATTTCGGAATACTCTATTTCATGCTATGAACTTCTTATCATACTTTTGTTTCTTTCTTGGACTTTGGTTTTGGCTATGGTCGGGGGAATATCCCGACCATAAGTTCTTGGATTTTAGTTAGAGTCTTTTTGTGACTACTATGGGCATGGGCAGTGTCGGTATTGGTATCTACCTCGGCATTAGTATTTGGGTTGACACCGATTGGATATTTGGTTGGTTATGGTTATGTACTCCTTTAAATGTCTTTCATTTAATTTTGATATATCTTGTTCTATGTAAAAAAATCATCTGACATAAGGTGCTTGAGGCACCCAAAATGACTAGGCTAATATGAAAGGCACCTATGGGGATCTTATAAGTTGTCCAGTAGGCCCATAATGTATCATCTAATTTCCCTAACCAGTCAGTAATGTTAGCATTCATAATTTTTCCCAATATGGACTTGATCTCTCTATTGGAGTCATCAACTTGTCTACTTCTCTGAGGATGGTAAGTGAAACATCACTCTATTAGAGACCTCAACTTGATTCAGCATACTAGACGTATGGTGTGGGTATGGGTCTAGGGACCTTAGTAATATATTGGTCAGTGTAATGTTGGCCAAGTTCTGTTCTTGGTATGAGAAGACTCCAAACAAGTCATATGCATATGATAAAAAGGTAGGGTCTATCCGCATGCTATGTCTAACCTATATATTTCTTCTCAGGGTATGTCTTGAAGGGTACTAGTCATATGTTTGAAAGAATATGATGTCTAAATTTCTGATAAAGTTATGAGTAGAAGGTACCACTCGTATGATATAGGTATGAGTGGGGGGTTTAAACCGTACCCACATGCGGGAATTTTTACAGTTTAAGTTGGGGGTATTATGGACATTTCCCCCTAATAACTCCTTTTGACCCCACAACATAAAACACCTTTAGAGGATTCCTTAACCCATTATTCTCAAACAAACACTCTCTAAACACTCTCAAATCTCTTGGTTCATGAAAGGCTAGGGTTTTCTTCAAGGAAATCAATTAAGGCTCTAAGGGGGTGGTTTCTCTCCGTCTTTCTTATTGTCTAAGGCTTTTTAGTCCTCCCTCATTGTTAGTTCAACTAAAAGCATGTTTTAATATATGGTTTTCATGGTATTATTTTGGTTTTGTTTTGGGTTTTGAAATAGATATTAGGGGTTTTGGTTATTAATGGTTGGATAATGTTTTCCCATGTTTTATTTATGTTTTTTTATGTTATAATGTTAGTTTGAACATGTGTTTGCATGGGAATGGTAAATTGGTTTTTGGTTTTGGAAACTATATGCCCTCAAGAAGTTTGTAAAAATGCCAATGATAACATATATGTTACATAATTTGATTTTAATTTAAAACCTTGCATTGCATAATATAGTAGGAACCTAAATTGGTTTGATTCAATTAAATGATTTGGAAAGGCCTTAATGGCCATGGTTTTGGTTTAATTTAAAATCTTGTGGGGTACATGGGAATCCCCTAAGTGTTAGCTAGTGACATTGCTTGCAAACTATAGTCGATATGACGATACCACTTCATAATGCCTTGGTAATAAAATTCTGGAATTGGTGGGTTGATTATGTGCTAAAAGTTTTTATTAGGCAATAATGGCGGGTTGTGATAGCTAACCATGAAGGTGTGAGTCTGATGGATGGACACCGAAAACTTATGTTTACTGATTTAAGGGGTTTTCACGGTGACCATGTGCTTGTGGGGTAAAAGAGAATCCCCAAAGTATATACACGTACATATATATCATAGATGGTGAAGGGTACACGGGAATCCCCGACCCCTATGATATGTCTAGTCCATATAGCTATATGCATTGGGGCTCGTCCAGGGGGTAGCAGGGGACCCATATATCCCGTGGGTGGTTTTAGGACGGTTAATCTACACAACCTAAGTTATGATTTTAAATGCATGCTAAATCTAGTTCTTTTTCCTGACATGGTATATATGCTTGTATATGGTTGGATATAATTACTTACTGTGGTTTTAAATAATGGAATTATTTTATCCTTATCTTGAGTATATGATAGAATTCACCCGCTAACCCATCTTTGGGTGTTGTATCCCCACTCGATATAGGAACCGATCATACTACTCCTCCAGCTCAGTGATCTTAGATTCAGGAATAACTTTGTGTTGGACTAAAGTGGTGATCTTCCATATTCTTCCAGACTCTATTTCATGCTATGTACTTCTTGTCATAATTTTATTTCTTTCTTAGAATTTGGTTTTTGCTATGGTCGGGGGTATGTCCGACCGAATGTTCTTGGATTTTAGTTAGAGGCTCTCTGTGACTACTATGGGTATAGGAGATATTGGTATTGGTGTAAACCATGCATTGGTATTTGTATTGGGGTTGACACCGGTTGGATATTTAGTTGGTTATGGTTATGTACTCCTTTAAATGACTTTCATTTGATTTTGATATATTTTGGTATATGTACGAAATTCATCCAACATAGGATGTAACCTGGTTCTGGTTAGATCTTGGGGGTGGTCTTTGGTCCCTGGTGGGTCTTGAGGCACCCGACAAAACTAGGCCCTAGTTCGGGTCGTGTAAGTAAGGTGTTTCCACCTTATGCCTTACACTATATTAATCAAGCAAGGCTTTAAATAGTCAGTTGCAAAAGTGATTCCCACCATCACCATAATTGTACGTGGAGTGCCAAATTGAGAAAAGATATTTTTCTTTAATAAAACAGTGACACTTCTACCTTGATTGTCTTGAAGAACAATTGCCTACGCCCATTTTGACACATAGTCAAATACTACCAGAATATACCTTATGCAAAAAGAGCTCACGAATGGACCCCTAAAATCAATTTCTCATACATCAAATAACTCCAACTCCAGAATAGGTGTCATAGGGAGTTCATGGTGCTGAAAAATATTGCTTTGATGCTGACATTGGTCAGAATCTTGTGCAAAATCAAGAGCATCCTTGTAAATTTTAGGCCAGTAAAACCTACACTGTATAATTTTATGGGTTGTGGGTACCACTATGATGACCCCCAACTGGTGAGAAGGACTGATAAGCTTCCAGAATGCTCATCATCTCTAACTCTGGGATACATCTCCAAATCACACCATCAGTGCAAATCCTAAATTGATATGGATCATCCAAGAAGAACTTCCTCACCTCATGCATAAATTCCATTCACTACTGAAGGATAGGTCTTCTAGGACATGATCATTTGCCAAATAGTTGGAAAAATCAACAAACTGGGGAATTAAGTCTTGATATGCAGCCAAAACTGGCTTATCTGGAAAGGTATAATATATATCAAGATCATCCCCTAATTTTTGTATTTCTCATCCCCTAAGTATCTTGGGTCTATGATTCAGGGGAATGGAGAGATTGATGAGGATGTATCTCACCGTATTGGGGTGGGCTGGTTGAAATGGCGACTCTCCTCGGGAATTCTATGTGATAGAAAGGTGCCTATAAATCTTAAAGGAAAATTCTACAGAGTTACAGTCCGATCGGCTATGCTGTACGGCGTAGAGTATTGTCCTGTTAAGAGTTCTTACATCCAGAAGCTGAAGGTGGCTGAAATAAGGACGTTACGTTGGATGTGTGGTTGCACGAGGGAAGACATAGTTAGGAATGAGATCATTCGGAAGTAGGTAGGAGTGGAGTTGGCGGAGGATAAGATCTGGGAAGGAAGGTTGAGATAGTTTGGGCATGTGATGAGAAGGAGCACGGGTGCTCCAGTTCATAGGTGTGAGAGGTTGGCCTTGGATGGTTTTAGGTGGGGTAGGGATAGACCTAAAAAATACTAAAGAGAAGTGAATAGAAGTGACATGGAGCAATTACGTCTCACTGAGGACATGAACCTTGATAGGAAGGTTTGGAGGAAGAGTATTAGGGTAGAGGGTTAAGAGGAGTGGTCAGGCAATAGGTGGGCGGTAGAAGAGTTTTGTGTAGCTTGGTTGGTAGTGCTAGGGTTGGGAGGGTGCCTTTGTTGGTTAATGTTCTTTATGTGGTTGTTGTAACATGTTTATTTTATCATGTTCTGTAAACGTATAATTTTTCTTTGGGGTGCAGACCTGACCTCAAAGGGTGCAGACCAGTCAGAGAACACAATGATAGGAGCAAAAATTAACCGCTCCTTAAGGCATTCAAAAACCTGGAGACATGTATCATCAAACAAAAATTTCATTTCTTTCTATAAAATCTTTCACAGAGGATTTGAAATTTTTAAAAAGTCCTTGATGAACCTCCTATAAAATCTTGATGGCGATAATTTTTCAATTACCTCAATCTTAGCCTTCTCCACCTCAGTACCATGTTTTAATATCTTGTGCTCAGGAACAATACCTTCTTTCACCATGAAGTGATATTTTTCCCTATTCAACACCAAGTTGCATTCTTCACATCTCTACAATATATTAGCCAAATGGGCCAAACAGTCATTGAATGAATCCCCAACAAATGAAAAGTCATCTATGAATACCTCGATCATGTCCTCCACCACGTCAGAGAATATGGACATTATGCATCTCAGAAAGGTGGTAGGAGCATTGCATAACTCAAACAAAATTCTCTTGAACGCAAAAGTCCCATAAAGGCAAGTGAAAATCATCTTTTCTTGGTCCTCAAGAGTGATAACAATTTGATTGTAACCCGAGTACCCATAAAGAAAATAATACCAACCACTTATTACTAGTCGATCCAGTATCTGATCTATAGAAGGAATAGGAAAGTGGTCCTTTTGTGTCAAAGTGTTCAGTTTCCTTTAATCCATGCAAACTCTCCAATGGGTCACTGATCTTATGGCCATTAATTCATTCTTTTCATTGGGAACCAGTATGATTCGCCCTTTCTTTGGCACACATTAAACCAGGCTACCCATTTGTTATCTGTAATGGGGAAAACTACTCTAGCATCTAATCACTTAATTATTTCCTTCTTCACCACATCCGACATAGAAGGGTTCAATTGCCTTTGATGCTCAATACTAGGAATGCTATCTGGATCAAGTTGTATTTTATTTTTATGTATACCTGATGGAATTCCCACAATATCTACAATGTTTATCCCAACAGATATCTTGAATTTTTGCAACACAAATATCAACACCTTCACCAATGATCCTGCCAAATCTGCCATAATAATCAACGGTAAGGTATTGTTGGACCCCAAGAATGCATACTACAAATGATATGAGGGGGCTTTCAATTCCAGTTCTGGTGGCTCCTCAATGGATGGTTTTGCAGGAGGTATGGTTCTATTTTTTAAATCATGATCTAGTTTTCTAGAGGCATACTTTTAATAACCTATGCTCCGTAATGTATTAACCAGGTCATTATATTCATCTATACCATCACTCTCAAAATTTATAATCACTGTTGCTAATGCTTCAACCCCTAATCTTTCTTCAATAGGCACACCTTCTACAACCATATCATCATCCACAACATCTATCACTGCCATAATTCCCATATCATCTGGTTGGTCGAATGTCATACACATATCAAAACTATTTGCTCATCATTCAGTATGAAGGTGATATCCAAATCCATATCAATCAACACCCGTCCAGTGGATAGGAAGGGTCTACCCAATATAATCAGAGCTTAGGCATCCACTTTATAGTCTAAAATCATGAAATCCACTGGGTATGTAAAAGATTCCACCCTTACTTCCACATCACAAAAAATACCTATTGGCTTCTTTATAGATGAATCAACCATTAGCAGCTTTGCAGATGTAGGATTGAATGCTCTTTCCCCAACACCATATATATCACCAGTGGCATTGATTGATACTTACTCCCAAATCACATAGATCTTGTTCAATGTCAAAGGGCCAAATAGAACATAGAATAATGACCACTCCAGGGTCCTCCTCCTTCTCTACTAGTGGTATAGATGGAATTGCACTACAATGGTATAGCATATCCTTAGGTCTGATCGTCACTCTTGTAATCATCATCACTACATGTCAGCTTCTCAAATTCTACTACAGGGGTTTAATTTATCACAATGTTGTCTTTCTTTGACTCTTTAGTAGTTGGAAAAGGAAAATCAGCAGTAAGGGTACCACTTCTAGTGGTAATAGCTAGGTAATGGCTTATAGCTGGAAGAATCTTAACTTTTTCACTCAGAAGGTTAATATGTTGCTTTTATTTTATCATAGAAGACATTTGCCGAAGCTATGTCTCAAATTACTTGATAGCAATTGCATGAGATTCAACCTTTTGGGTCATCCTTCAAATGTCAGCCTTAATCTCCTTAAGGCTATTCTCCTGACTTTCTTGACCCTTGACCAGCTTTGTCAGCATTTCCTCCATTCTAGACTCTATGTCTCGGTTTCCTGGTGGAATATACCTATCTCTCTTCTCTCTATAAACATCCTTTTTCCTCCAGTCACCATATAACTCCCTACCGTAGTCCTTGTATCTATCACCATAATAGTTTTTACCTCAATTTCCTTGCCCTTGGGCTTGAAAACCCATAAACTTACAATCAATATACTTGGATTCCTCTCCTAATTTAGACTCATATGCTTTGGAATCTGAACCATGTGCTACTGCTGCATTCACTTTTTTGAACTCACTGTCACAAAATTTTTTGCAAGTAACCTATGATCAGTTCTCAGCGTTGCAATTTCTTGCACTTAGAGTCATCAGATACTCCTTGGTCATTGGAGGCATCAACAACATCAGTTCTCGAACCCCTCTCATCCTCCTGAGTTTTCCACCCTCAGTTAGTGAGAGAAATTTGGTCTAGAATATATGAATCTACATCCCAATGTAGTCTCATAAAAGTTTCTCTAAATATGGTGTCTTCCATAGCTCTAGAAATGATGGTCAGGGCTCTGTATAAAATCTCTAATAAGCTCGTCCTTGAAATTTAATGGTTGGGCACCATACTCCAATTCTTCTTAAACCTGAACCAAGACTCACATATAGATTAGAATGTAGCTAACTAAAATTATGAATCACATCCTTAAGTTGCAACATCCTTGATGGAGGAAATAACTGGTTCAAGAATTTCTTGTACAACTCATCCCATGTAGTAATTGATCCTCTCGAAAGCTCCTTTAACCATAAAGATGCTTCTCCTGTTAGCTAGAAAGGGAACAACCTCAATCTAAGTGCCTCCTAGTTTACCTCCAGGTTTGAGTACTAACTGTGGATCCCAATGAAATTTGCAAGGTGCATATTTGCATCATCAGTAGGAAAACCTACAAATACATCCTTCACGTTTAAGAGCTGAATTATTGCATTGGTTATGTCAAACTTAATGCATAGGGGAAAAATATGAGGAATGATGGTTCTAGTCTCTTTGAAATCAACGTACCCTAGATCCACTTTATCATCCTCATATGGATTCAAATACTGGTATTCTAGGATCACTTAAGCATAATCACCCTAACTCTATTCTGATTATCATCGAGTGCTTCTCAACGGTTTGTTTTTTATATATTCATAGCTAGATCTGTCTCTAGAGCTATGTGTAGAGCATATTCTTCCCTCATCTAATTAATATATTGTGATAACAATACCTCAGTCTGTTGGTCTATAATTTCCTGCACTTCTTCTGGAGAAGGGGGAGGCACCTGATGTGTATCATTTCAAACCCCTTCTGGAATATCATATCTCTTCAGCTCTGTCATCCTACTAGGCATTTGTCGGATACTCCCTGGATTTGGATTTAGTGGGATTAAGGGATTACCTCTACTTTACGTGCTAGAAATACACCGTCGTATGCCCAACTAATAACAAGAACATAAACGCTCAAAAACTGCAGCAACTTTGATTCATAACTCAACACCATAATTCCTCGACAACGACACCAAAATTTGATAATGCCTAAGCTATACCTTTAATCCAAAGATAATGTGGTCGCTGTCAAATTTAGTAGCCCAACAAAAGTTTTGTTTGAATCCCATGGGAATACATAGAATTGTGGATTTTAACTGTTGTAATAAACATACAAAACTGGAAAAATAAATGGGAGGATTGTAGTGGCAATATGAAACTAGTAACAAATATCAACTTTGGTTGTAGTCAGTCATAGATTAATACAAGGATTGTATTCCCCCTGGCTTCTCAACTCAACAGGTTTATTATGCTTTATTGAACCAACCACATACCTTACATATAAAATCTGATAAGTTAAGTACCATTAACCGTCTTTTAGACTAGTTGATAGATTTCACCCTTTACCTTTTGAGTCTCAGGATGTCGCCTTACTAATCCTTATCCTGGATCCCAGTTAGCTATTACCTTTTGGGTCTCCAGTTATTGGATGATAGTCAATAATCTTACTTAGATAATACCTATTAGCGTGGATCGATGGTTAATTTTCAAATTACTGTTGTAAGTATCTTTTCCTAGTCATTACTCCACTTTTGGAGTAAGTAGAAATAATATAGGTGGGATCCTAATGTTTGCAACCGCTAAGACATATATTAAACTAAAGATAATATAATACATGCATGGGTAACGATTCAGAATAACATAACACTTCCCCTACTTAATCAATCTGTCGGGGTTTCCACAACCCTAGAAAAGGGTATTAGATGCTCATGCTTGTGAAAAAAATCAACAATATTCACGATTGAAAACATCTAATGAAATCACAATAATCACAAGTGAAAACCCAAAATTTCAACTAAATTAACAACAAAAATTGATAAAAATAATTCAAAAACAAAATTCATATCTTAGAATCAGAATATATGTTTGTGAGTATAAAGAGTCCATAACCTCCACTAAAAACACATAAAGGGTATTTATAGAAAATGAAGAAACCCTAAAATTCAAAGCCCAAATGAAAAAGGAAAAGTGGAGGCGGTGACCACTTACTTGGGCAACATATGACCCATATGTACTACATACGGTCCGTATGTAGACCTTGATAAGTGCCATAAAGTTTTCCTTTATCTTTTCACTCTCTGGATCTTGACTTCTAGTACTTACCTTAGCCAATTCACAATAAGATGGAGGCTTATCAAATCACAACAAATTAACCGACGAACCATACCACCTAATATTGCACATGAGTAATAGAAAAACCTATAGAACCTACATCATGAGACTATGTATGATCCGAGGATGGTCATTAGGATAAATACTGGCATATAACTCAGGAAAAGTGATAAATTAATGTCAATGCCTAAAACCTGTCAAAGCCATATGCACAACTTTCATAAATACATATATAGAATGTCAGGATATGGAAGAGGGTCATGAACATGAGAGTTTAAAATATTATCCTAAACTGTATAGTTCGCTCGATCCTAATGGCATCCATGGGCTATATGGCTTATGCCCCCTGCTAAAAGGTCCCAGTGTGTGTTAGTAGCACAAATCAAGAAAATCCAAAGAAAAGGCTAAAGATACTAAGGCGATAACCATTCCAAAATATACATATTGTGTTCCATGCACATTGTCATATTAACCCCCACGCCGAAAAATATGGTTTCTAATGTTTGTCCCCCTGGGACATCTACCTTCATGGTGAGCTGCACAATTCTCTTTTAGCTCAAATTTTAAAAAGTTTTCACATAAACCCAACTAATAATCTAGGAGTCATTCATTAAGGCATTTACCGATGTGGTATCATCATACTAATTTTACTTTCAAGATTATATATAATTATTCTATACCAACCCAATTACCATTAGACTCCCAAGTTCCATTTAAAAAATCCAAAGCATGGCCGCCAACGACCTTCTAAAACTATTTTGATTATCCATTATCCTTTAATGCAATACAATGTTCCTAAAGTAAGTTAACTCATGCATATTCCATATTTAAAAGCAAGTTATGAAGGTGGATTGAGGTTAATACCATTACCAAGCCAAAAATCCAACAATTTAGGGAATCCCATGTTCCCCATTCCAATCCCCATAACCATGCACCCTTTTAATCTTAAAATATCAATTAAAGCATGAATAGCATAGTTAAAACATGTGAAAAGCAATTCAAGTAATCACCATCAAATTACCTCAACCTAATTTCAAACCTAACAATAAAATCAAATGAATATTAAGCTAATTTATGAAAAAATGATAAATGCAAATTTAGAGGTGAGAGTCATGCCTGAAATACGCAAGTAATTAATGGGAATTCAAAGGTTTGAGCTTGAATATTGAATCCCTTGTAATACCCTAGTATTCTCTAGCCTTTAGAGTTAAAGAGGATAAAGTAGCATTTTTTGATTTGATAATTGATATTAAAGGGGTCATTAGAGTGCTTTTAAGTCGTGGGTAAAGTGTAAAGGAAGGAAAAGACTAAAAGGACACTAATTAAAATGGGCAGGAAAAATATGGGGTAATCGTTATGACTTGGCTAATGTCTTGTGATGACTGATCACGAGTCTTTGCCTTGACTCATGATCATTGCGTCAAAAATCCCATCCTTCACTGTTATTACCACAAGTTGCTTATCATAACTCATTACCGATCATCATGAGTAACGATGAAGACTCGTGATCAAAGTAGAACACATGGGCTACCTCACTATTTTCACAAGGAGTCACTCCCAATGACTCGTATGTGATATCACGGCTCGTTACCTGGACTGTTACCAATGGAAATGTTAACACAAATTTCAGAATCGTGGTTAATTCACTACCCAAATCTTAAAGGGTCAAAAACTCAAGAACCTGGTGTGTCACAATATTTAGTTTCAAAAGCTCATAATTCATTAAAGAAGGTGGTATGATTTCCATCGTTAAAGAATCCATTTTAAAAGTTAAAAGTGAGAATGAATCTCGTTTTAGAAAATAATTGTAAAATCATAGGTTTTGTTGGAATCATACCACTAAGTGTGCATGAATATGCCTTAAAGTATGCATGCCACCACTAGTGTCAAATAAATACAACAATAGGTGTCTATGCATCCATAACTATAACCACATCCTTTGTAAGGATAAAGTACTAAACTGGTGTCCAATGGACATTGTAACCATGACCTCATTCCTAACAATACATAATTAACATCATAAAACCTCATAACTCGAGAAACTACAGTAATCAAGGGCATAAGATCACTAAAAGGATCTAATTAGGGAAATACCATCTAATTCACTAAGCCAAATAGTAACCCTCATACTAAAGGACCCTTAATATCAAACTATGGTAAACATGCTTATTATCAAGGGTAATAGGATTGTATGGCCATAACAAGTATCATATACTAAGGTTTGGGTCACATTTCAACCACTAATTCTCTACATAGGTTAAGTCATAATATACTAGTTATAATCATATCCTATCATCCCTACCTAGCATACAATCTATACTATAGACAATCTCATAGAGAAAAGTAGACCGACACCTACCTCGATGCCAAACTACAATCTTAAACTATCCACAAATCATTTTCCCTTGCTCTATTATCCCAAGACTGATGTCACACTATCAAAATAATAATCTACATGTTAATAGGAGTAAAAACTTACCCATACTTGTATATAAAACCCTGAGCCCAAAACTAGGTCAATAATGGGCCCGCAGGGCCTGCTAATGAAATCCTAAAATTAAATTCATCATGAGGTTCCTTTAAGGACAAGGAATGTGAGCTCAGAAGTTGAGCATAAATAGAGTTAAATTGGGGCTCAAATTATCCCTAAAGAATAATAGAAAAAGAGGGAAAATTAAGAATTAAATGGGGGATTTAGACCAAAAACTCACAAAGAAAATAGTGGATAATGATCACCTTAACACATTCAACTCATACCCAACTCCAAATTTTTATTCACGACTCTTATCTAAGATCTAAGGTTCAATAATGGCAAAAAATAGTGAGAAAATAGTGAAGAAATTAGGAAAGAGGGGTTTTACTTCTAGGCCTTTGCCCACCGCGAATGCAGGACTCGGGGGTCGCATTCATGATAATACCAATATTAACTGATTTAAATGTGAGGCATAGACCAAGAATACAACATTATCCTAACCTAGACCTTTGAAAATGAGACCAGTCCATCGCAAGTGCCAAGTGTAAAGTTGGGGTGGTCAAGTTGGCTTCCACTTAGCGAATGTGATGGATAGCTCGTGAATACAAAGTTTAATATTCCTTGAAAATTATGATTGGAATAAAAACTCACGAACATCAAGTCCAAGGATTGGTTGCACCAGCAGCTGCTAGACCAAACTTTCCTAAGTGAAAATGAACTTTGATCTGGGGTTGGGAATTTATTCAGAACCCTGTGCATGCAAAAAAACTATGCCACCATATCAAATTCAATATTCTAGACTTAGTGGAACTATAAAAAATTTTATATGAGATTTTTTAAACTAAATGTGGGTCCAACACCTAGTTTTATTTTAACTTATTTACACCTAACATGGTACAATGAGTTCCATAGACTCATGACTTGAATGAAGGATACCCCTAACCTAAAATAAATATTTTAAAGCTGATGGCAGCTTTAAAATTCTCAACAGAGTACGTTTAATAAGATTTTTGGTCAAAGATAAATTTCTTTATAGCAAAAGCTCAAAAATAGAGAAATGAGACTAAAATCCAAATGAACTATCAGATAATCAAATCGACAATTCCTAACAAGTCATAAGTGACCTGTATCCATTATAGGAAGGCTTGAAACACCAAAAATACATGGAAATCAATAATATAACCTGGAGGTTTTTACAGTTATCCCTTTATTTATTTCCCTAAATAGTATCTATACTTTCATGTCTGTTCGTTTTCTTTTCTCTTTTGTGTCTATGAATTATTTCTTATTTCCAAGATATTTGTTTAGTTGCACATGTATTTATTTTTTTGATTTTAATCATTTTCCTTATATTATTCAATGTGTCACTGCTTTTCATTATGTGTTATGTGTTACTGCTTTATAAGTGGTATCTCGCTCATATCTTCCTCCACTTGGAACCTCATTTATTTAAAAATGATTGCATAGTTACATGGATGTTTATTTTTCTAAATCATCTTACAAAAAATGTCTCATGAATCGGCTGATGGACGGTGCATTGACACTCATGTGATTTTCCACTCGCAAGTTATCCGCTTGAGGGAAATATGTCAAGAAATCACTCTTATTCCTAGATCTTGACAACTTATTCCTATATTGAGGAATATGCTTCCCAAATCTTAGGATGCCTTGTTAAGGAAAGTTATACCCTAGGTTCTAAGGGATTTCATAATCATGAAAATAACGCTCTCATACCCTAGGTTCTAAGGGATTTCTATCTCTTACTTTGTACTTATCCATTTTCTTGTTTTCCTTTCATGTAAAACCCCTCCCTTATCCCTTATATGTTTTCTTTTATGGATTATTTATTTCTTGATTAATCCTCTATAGATATGCATTATTTATCTTATGACTTCTTTCTCACCTTCTTTATTTATGCATTTACTCTTTATCATTTTATTAAATATTTAATTTTCCTTAATTTCTTATTGTATTACTGCTTTCTATTAAATGCTAATTGTTGTTGTTTTATATAAATTGTTTCATGACCCTAACTAGGGCCTGACCATGATGGGTATCTCAAGTCCCATGTAGATCGGAGATCACTCCCTTAACCTAACCTATCAAGGATAAAAACTTCAAGTGTCGAACGAATTTCGAACATATAACAAGATAATATAAAATAAGACTAATAATGATTAATCATATGTCTTTACCATCCACTGGTAACCGGACAACCGTCCGTTGCTGAAATAATCAACCAAAATACCCAAGTCCATAGTAATCCAACAAATCCTTTACAAAACCAAAATCAATAAAATGTCGGGACATGCCCCCGATAGTAGCCAAAACAAAGTCTAAACAAGTTCTAAGACATAGGAATTAAGAACCATGAAATGTAGACTTTTGAGGTATGGAAGCTCATCACTTAAATGTCAACTCCTAACTAACTCAAGCACCTAATCACTACATAGGAAAAGTATAAGAAGTTTCACTTCTTGCATCACGTGGGGATACACCATCTGGAGATGGTTAGCGGTTGGATTACTAGCATGTAACTTAGGGATAGAGGAATAAAATAATCCCATGATAAAAATACAAAAAAAATACATCATTCAAAGCCTAATGTCACATGAAATACATATATACATATATACAATACCACATGATGGGGTAGGGGACAAGGCTTTGCATGAACTTCGAAAATCTTAACCTGGGTATTGTAGCATAATCATCATATAACAAGGCAATCGCAGGTTATATCGGCCCAGCTCTCCCCTAGCTGGAAGGGCCCTAGTATATGTAGCCTTATGAACTAGAGAATAACCATATCTGTATATGCGTTTATGGGGGACTCAAACCTCCTGACATAGTCAAGTTGACTTAAGAACCAATGTCTACAATATGGGGGACTTGAACCTCCTATTCATATATTCATTTGGGGGACTTGAACCTCCCAATCATATAGACGCTCGCAATGGCTAGCGCGGTTTCCATTGTTAGTCCTTCGAACTTCACTTTCATGGACTAGGTACACATCCCGCTTTAAAGCCTAATTAAAATATTTGTTTTACATACACAACCATTAATCCAATTACTTACAGAAGGCATCCCATTGGTATCATCATACCAACCCCACTTGCAAGCGTACAATAAACCATAATTAGTATTAATCACATTAGGACTCAAACCCATCGTCTAAACAAAGACATCAATTCAATTCAACATTTTAGGGACTCAGACCCATTTAGTATTTCAAATTAATTTTTGTCCAACAAGGCTTACATAAAACCATTTACAAATCATCAATATTCTTAGGCCAATCCCTTAGTTCAAAAAATAATTCATTCATGTGAAAAGATCATTCTCATTGATAATTTCACAAATAGGGTGAGCGAATACCATTATCAAAGACAAAAACCAACCAATTTAGGGTGTAATATGACTAATTTGTTAAACCATAATTCCCATGTACCCAATGTGCAAAACCATTATCAAAAAACGTGTAATCATAATTTAAACCATGAGAAAACAATACACAACATTATACACTTAAACCCTTAATTATGATTTTCAAAACCACAATTAATGACTCATGAACAATGCTCTAAACATATGATTTAGTGAACTAACAATGAGGGAAGAGTCACATGCCTGAGGTTCAATGATTCATGTAGAGAATTTTGAACCTTAAGCCCTTAGACGATCACTTGAACAAACCATAGCCCAATCTTTCCTAAGAGGTTTGAGAGAGAGTTTAGAGAGCGTTTTAATCTTCTAAAGTATATAATGGATGACCAAAAGGTGTTATAAGATGTGGGGTCTTAAGGGCTTATGGTGGGAAATGTCTAGAATACCCTCAGCATAAAAGCTGTAAAAAGTCTGTAGGTGGCTACGAGTCAAGCCATTAAGTCGTCAACACAACATACGACTCTTAAGATTTATTCATCACCAAGATAAAAAATTGAACACCACACACTGTCCAACTTATGACTTCCTAGTCCCACTCATCACTAGACCATATTAATCATATGGTTTAATTTTAACTAACATATAACACCAAGGGATTATACATTGGACAACAAATGATTGGGTCCTAAAAACTCATCATATAATTATACGACTCATGAGAAGTCTCTCAAATCCAGGACAGAACTTGGGTGATAAAACACTAGTTAAGTTACGACTAGGGTCACCTTACCTGTAATCACACCATACGACTCGTATGGTGAGTCGTAAGAAGGGAAAAAAGCCTAAAGCTTAGGAAATTTGCAAAGGCCAAAGTCTGGGGCATTTCATTTACATTATTTTTATATATCCCCAACATAGGAACCTCACACTTTCATACTCTATAAACTACACTCGAATATTGTGCCTTCATACTTTTTAAAATTATTTTTGATAAAATCTATTATAAAGAGTCGACTAAGATGTGATGGAGAAGATATTTTTACTATCATGGGACCACAGGCCTTCTTGCTTATGAATACCCCTAGTTCGTATCTATGTAAATCATAGACAATTATAATTTATGCATACATTAACCATTATGTGCTATGTGTTTACTATCCTTATTTAAATTGTCATTTGACTCTTATTATTTCTTCAATCGTCATTCAATTTTCTCTAAGTATCAATTTTTTAAATTTGACTCAATTCTTTTCAAACAAGATACGTAGGCAATCATGTATAGTCCTCCTCTTTTATTCCTTTTACAAAATATTCTCATATTTAAAAAATGTAAAACAATTTTTTTCATTCAAATGATTTTCCTATCAAATTATGTTCTCCCTTTCTTTTACCTTTACATAATGTCATAAGTATGAAAGCTTGATCATTTTTGGGATTATTCAAAAATTTTATTGTCTTTCAATTTCTCAAATGTTTCAAACCAAATGTCTCAGTTAAGCTAACTATTCAAAGACTTCAAATCTTCAACCCTTTCATTTTTTTTTAAAATGTCTTTAACTATTCTTTGAATATCATTTAAATATATTATCATTATTTAGTTGTTCCCCCATCACCTTTAAGTACGAGCATTGTATTTAGGTCTTTCTTAGTGTTTTGCCCTTTGATATGAGTTTATTCTTAAGCATAAGTTTTAGTTCATGCATTCTTTCTAAAGTCCTCTTTGACATAATAACTCATATTTTTAGATAATCTCTTTTATTGGTTGCACTGACTCTTTTTTTTATTCGATGTATTATTTTTGGAGTAAAGGTTGTTGAGCATTTGAACATTTACTGAAATAAAAATCTACAATATGTCAAGTATTCTCAGTATCCAAAAAACTTCTGTGATGACCTAATTTTGATGATTCATGTGAAATATTTATTCAGTATGATTTGACCATTTTACCCCTTCTCCCCCTATTTACATTGTGGTATTTTTAGGGTGTAGGTATGCTTGGAGTGGTTCTTAATGTGTTTCGATGTGATTTATATAATATTGTATTTTTTAGTGAATTAAAAAGCCTTATAGTTGACTTCGGTTGACATTTGTTGATCTATGCGTCGAATGGCAAAACGAACAAAAGAAGAAGATTTATAATATCAATTTTAGGGTGGTAACATGGTTGGTATCATTTTATGGATTTTAAATCTCATTTTGACCCCCGATTCTAGAAGTTGTAAGATTGGGTCTCGAGGGTCAACTTTGTGAAAACGTTATTTTTTTCAAAAATTTATATCACAATTGAATTCATAGCATCGAATTTCATAGGGTAGCATAGCTTGTGTGTATTCATGGATTTTTTGGATGAATTTCGATGGGTCCGTGAAGTCTTAGAATTCTCTATGTTTCCAGCTGGTGCTGGTGTAATACCCTATACTTTTCCTAGTTCAGTTCATCTCCTAGTGTATGAAGTGTTTAGTAGGTGAAGAATTTTCATAGAAATCACTTTGAGCCAAGTTGAGCCAAGAACCTTAGATCCGTCCAAAGTTTGGTGTTTGATTCTACAAGGGTCAAATTTGAAAGTGTATAACTCTTGATGTATGTAGAATTTTCAAGCTCAAGACCCACTAAATTGTAGATAATTGAGTCAGATTTCCAACGATAATAAATTTTCCTTAATCCGATCCTAGGTGAGAAGTTATGGTATTTTTTGGATGCGGCAATAGCTTACCTCGATTATATCGTGTCACGGTGATCCCCTAAACCATACTCGTCCATTTCTAGTAACACAACGCAATAGTATCATGTGGCAGTAAAGTGAAAATTCACACTTGTCCATTTCCAGTGATGAAATACACTAGCACCACATCCCAGTTAAGTGCAAATTCTCACTCGTCTATTTCCAATGATGCAATGCGATAGCACCGCATTGCGGAGAACTGAAAATTTTCACTCATTTATTTCCAATGACACAACGTGATAGCACCACATCACGGTGAATTACAAATTATAACTCATCCATTTCTAGTAATGCAATGCGATAGCATTGCACAGTGAAATGCAAATTCGCACTCGACCATTTCCAGCGACACAATGTGATAGCATCGCATTGTGGTGAAGTGCAAATTCATACTCATCCATTTCCTAGGATGCAACGCAATATCACCTCATCACGGTGAAGTGTAAATTTGCACTATCCATTTCCAGTAACAAAATGCGATAGTACTATGTCGCACCGAGGTGAAAAATTAGACTACAGTCGCAATTTTAAATTTCATAACGACATTTAAGTCAATTACTCTTTCCCTAATTCTGAAAATAGATGGTTTAACCTTATTCTAAGCATATTACGCTCTTTATTCACCGAATTTATCTCTAAAAAAACCCTAAATCTTCAACCTTGAGTCCAAGAAATCCAAGGATTCACCATTCCTTTTTCAAGATAATTAGGAATTCAAGTTTTTGGGTTCAAGAACTTCAAGAAAAATCTTTAAGAATATCGTTAGGAATTCAAAGTTCAAGATTTTTTCATTCAAATAATCAAATAAGGTATGTGGGGTTATGAACAAGGATACTCCTTTCATCCTTATGCCCAAAACTTATTTTAGAGTTGAATTTTACATGAAATTATATGAATTTCAGTTTAGGATTCATGCCCAATTATCATTTTTCAAAGATGTTGATGTTACAAGTGATTTAAATTTTGAGTTGCATGTTTTCTTTCCCATCTTTATGCATGTGACATGATTTTATGAATTGAGAATTGAATTTTATTGTCTTGACTAAAATTGATAAAGAATTTCAAGATTATCATTACTAAGCATGAGCTTTGTAATAATTTGATATGAGTGTAAAGCATGGGTTTTTAAGCCCTAGATTAAGTATTAATATTTTAAGAAGATTTTTCTTTTAAGCATCCTAAGACTAGTTTATATTCAGATTTTGAACAAGATTTGATCTTTTGATCCTCAGCTATGATATGGAATCCACATAGTTATTTTTATTACAGTTTAAATTATACAAATGCATAACTGTTTTCATTGTAAACCCTTATGATAGTCTTAAAGTGGGTTTTCTACAGAATGAGCATACAAATTAAAGGGAGTAGTAATTAGCGCCGAGTTGGGTATGTGTCCTAGTTCACATGCCCCAGAACTATGAGCCAACGTAAGTACAGATTCAGATCATTCCTATGTATATGGATGACAGATACAGATTGTGATCACTTAGCTCAGGTTATACTCCTTGGAAAAAGAATGACACCTCTCCCCAACCTGAGGTTTTCCCTTATGATTTGAAAATAGATTTCAAGTACAGACTTAGAACTAAGTATGGTGGCTCAAAATATTCATATAGTATAATTTATTATTCATGATTTATGATTTTATCTTTCAATTACTCAATCCAAGGTGAGCTATTTATACTTAGCGTGTATTGCTTATGAGAAAGATATATATTCCATCACTATTTTACTTTTGCATTAACCCTCACATGCTCTGTACATTCCAAAAGTACCGATCCATATATATGTCTATGTACTACATTGTTTAATAATGTAGGTTCAGGTGCTCAGTTCCAGCAGTGTGATTGACTGTGAGCATCTCTATATATATCCTGAAAGTTGGTGAGTCTTTATAGTTTGGGGACCCAATTAATCATATTTCTAGCATTTTAGAGTAGTTTATTCAGTTATTTTCAGTTAGTTTAAGTCATCTAGGGGTCTTTCCCAGTGACTCTCTGCTAGTAGTGTTAGAGGCTTGTCCGACTGTTATATACATTTTAGACTTACAGTGTTGGTTATTCAGATTTCCTAGTTAATAACTTTCAAACATTATGTTTAGTTAATTCTAGTTCAGTTTAGACAACATTCAGTTGTTCAATATTGTTTTTCATGCTTAGATTCATGTATCATGTGTTACAGCTTTAGCATAAGGCGTAAAGGGTTAGCTTGAGACTACTCGTAGTCTTTGTCATCTTTGACCCATTTTTCGGGTGTTACAAACTTGGTATCAGAGCCTAAGGTTTAAAGAGTCCTAGGAAGTCAAAAAAGCTGCATTATGTAAAGTCTTGATCATGGGTTTGAAGTGCACCACATTTATGAGCAAGAGGCTATAGAATGATTTAGGAAATCATTTTTTTGTTTCATGATCTATCGTGCTTATAGTGTCTCTATATTCTTTTAACTCATGATCTTATGTGACAAAATATGCCTCCTTGTCAAGCTAATGTACGCAAAAATGATAACCAGCCACCTCAACCTGCTGACCCTTTGAATGAAATTGTATCCCATGCTGAATTTTGGGCTGCCTTTCAGGTGTTGGCCCAAGTTGTGACTGCCAATGTTCTGGGCAACCATCAGACTACAATCCCACTTTAGCAGAATGGTAATTTAGCTACATCCAGAATTTGTGACTTCATGAGAATGAATCCTCCTGAGTTCTTTGGGTCAAAAGTAGGTGAGGACCCACATTTTTACTTAGATAAGGTGAGAAAGATCACCTAAATTATGAATGTTACTGAGGAAGAGAGTGTAGAGTTGGCATCCTATAGGCTAAAGGATGTGGCGTATGATTGGGTGGTAATGTGAAAGAATGGTATAGGTGTGAATGCAGCTCCTATAAGTTGGAAGGTGTTTTAGGACGTGTTTCTAGATAGGTTCTATCTGCATGAGTTAAGAAAAGCTAATGTAGAGGAGCTAATGAACCTGAGATAGGGCTTGATGTCAATAAAAGAGTACTGCCTTAAGTTCAATCAGTTGTCTAAGTATGCCCCTGATACGATGGCTGACCCTAGGTTAGGTATGAGTAAGTCTATTACTAGAGTGTCTAGTTTGGTGGTCAAGGAGTGTAGGACTGCTATGCTTATTAGGGATATGGATCTTGCTAGGCTGGTGATTCATGCTCAGTAAATTGAGGCAGAAAAGTTAAAGGAGAGAGAGAAGGAAAATAAAAAGGCTAGAATTAGGCAGTTTGACTATGGTCAGACAAGGTTTGGAGAAGGAAATTTTTTATAGTTTCAGGGTCGCTCATCTATGCCAGCGCCATCTTCAGCTAGTACTCCTGCACCTAGAACTAGACAAGAGCCATGGGGTAGAACTTATATGGACAGGTCTTAGAGTAATATGGGTGGAAAACCCAGTTATCCTTCATGTGGAAAGAATCATCTTTATGAGTGCTTGTTGGGACGAAAAAGTTGTTATGGATGTGGTAAATTGAGTCATGAAATCAAAGAGTGTCCGCATGCTAGGTAGAAAAGCTGGGATTTTCATCCCCAGACTTAGTCTACTAGCACACCAGCTCCTCTAGGTCGCCCAGTCCCTCCTTAGGGTGCATCATCTAGTACTAGTGGCGGTCAGCATGAGAATTAGTTCTATGCTTTACCATTTCATCAGGAGCAGGACAGTTTACCAGATGTTGTTACTGGTATACTTCATATCTTTTATCTTGATGTTTATGTACTGTTGGACCCCGGGTCGAATCTATATTATGTGACCCCATTAGTTGAAGTGAATTTTGTGGCAGATCCTGAAAAACTCCCTAAGCCCTTCTTAGTTTTGACCCCAGTGGGTGAGTCAGTTGTTGCTAAATATGTCTATAGAAAGTGTCCTATCACTGTCCTTTATAAGATCATATTATCAGACCTGAGAGAGTTAGACATGGTCAATTTTGACATTATTCTTGGTATGGATTGGCTCCATTCTTGTTATACATCTATAGATTGTCACACTCGAGTAGTGAAGTTTCAGTTTCCTGACTAGCTAACCTTTGAGTGGGAAGGTAATTTAGTGTCTCCTAAGAGTCATTTCATATCCTATCTTAAAGCCATAAAGTTGATATCAAAATGGTGCATCTATCATCTAGTTCGAGTAAAAAACACTAAGTCTCAGGCTCCAACAGTTCATTCAGCCTACGTAGTTAATGAGTTTCCTAAAGTTTGTCCCAAATACTTGCCAAGGGTACCTCCCGATAGGGAAATAGAATTTAGTATTGAACTTCTTCCAGATATTCAACCCATCTCCATTCCTCCATATGGTATGGCTCCATCCGAGCTTAAGGAGTTAAAAGAGAAGCTTAAAGACCTCTTAGATAAAGGTTTCATAAGGCCCAGTGTCGCTCTCGTTCTATTCGTGTGTAATAAAGATGGTTCTCTTCAATTGTGTATCTACAACCGTTAATTGAATAAAGTCACAATAAAAAAAAAATATCCTCTTCCTAGGATTGATGACTTGTTTGACCAACTCCAAGGTACATGTTACTTTTCCAAGATAGACCTTAGATCCGGCTATCATCATCTTGGAGTAAGGGAATGTGATATTCCAAAGATAGCTTTTAGAACCTGTTATGGTTATTTCAAGTTTCTAGTCATGTCCTTTGGGCTGACAAATGCCCCAGCAGCCTCATGGACTTGATTAACAGAGTGTTCAAATAGTATTTGGATATATTTTTCATTGTATTTATCGATGATATTCTTGTCTATTCTCGTAGTGAGAATGACCATGCAGACTATCTTAGAATTGTATTGCAAACTCTTAGAGATTGCTAGTTGTTTGCTAAATTCAGCAAGTGTGAATTTTGGCTAAGATAAGTAGCTTTCCTTGGCCATATTATTTTCGGTGATGGTATTAAAGTAGATCCCCAAAATACTAAAGCAATAAGAAACTGTCCTGACCCATCTCTCCATCAGGCATTAGAAGTTTGTTAGGTTTAACAGGCTATTACAGACGTTTTGTTGAAGGGTTTTCATCTATTGTATACCCTATGTCTAGATCGACTCAAAAGAAAGTTAAGCTTCAGTGGTCAGATTACTGTGAGAAGAGTTTTTAGGAGTTGAAGGCTAGACTTACTTCAGCCCCAGTTTTAGTGCTACCTGATGGTACAGATGGATTCGTTGTCTATTATGATGTTTCTAAAGCTCTTCTAGGTTGTGTTTTGATGAAGAGAGGTAAGTTTATATAGCCTATGCCTCTAGACAGCTTAAGCCTCATAAAAAGAACTACCCTACAAATAATCTTGAACTAGTTTCTATTGTATTTACATTAAAAATATGGAGGCACTATCTTTATGGGGTGCATGTTGATGTATTCACGGACCACAAAAGCTTGCACTATGTGTTTATTCAGAAGGATTTAAGTCTTCATTAGAGAAGGTGGTTAGAATTATTGAAGGATTATGACATGAGTGTGTTATATCATCTGGACAAGGCTAATGTGGTGGTAGACGCCCTTAGTTGACTGTCTATGGGCAGCGTTGTGCATGTGGAGAATGATAAGAGAGAATTAGTTTGAGAAGTTCATCAGTTAGCTAGATTGGATTTGAGGTTAGTTGACTCGGCTGAGGGAAATGTTTGGGTTCAAAGTAGTTCAGAATCTTCTCTAGTTTCCGAAGTGAAAGAGAAGCAAGATAAGGACTCTAGTTTGGTTAAGCTGAAGGGGTTAGTTAAAGACCAAAGGGTAGATATTTTCTCCCAAGGGGGAGATGGTATGTTGAGATACTAGAGTATATTATGTGTGCCGTGCATTAATGATTTGAGGTAGTAGATTATGGCAGAAGCGCATGGTGCGCATTACTCAATTCACCTATGAGCCACCAAGATGTATCATAATTTATGGAAAGTCTATTGGTGGAGTGGTATGAAGAAAGATATTGCAGAATTTGTTGCTAAGTGTGCTACTTTCCAATAAGTTAGGGTAGAGCACTAAAGACGCAGTGGCACATTACAGGAGTTTAGTATCCCCACTTGTAAGTGGGAAGGGGTGAACATTAACTTTGTGATAGAATTACCCCATTTGCATCGTCAGCATGATTCGATTTGGGTTATTGTAGATAGGTTGACCAAATCCACCCATTTGTTGCCAGTTCACATATCCTACACAACAGGAGATTATAGTAAGATGTATATTAGAGAGCTGCTCAGATTGGATGGAGTTCCCTTGTCCATCATTTCAGATAGGTGTATTCAGTTTACCTTTCAATTTTGGAAAGCCTTTCAGAAGGGACTTGGTACCCAAATTAATCTCAGTTTGATTTTTCACCCTCAGACATATGGTCAAGTAGAGAGGACCATTCATATCCTAGATGATATATTGAGGGCATGTGTTCTTGACTTTAAAGGCAGTTGGGATGACCAATTGCCATTGATCGGATTTGCCTACAATTGCAGTTACCATTCTATTATTCAGATGAACCCATTTGAGGCTCATTATGAGAGGAGATATAGGTCACCGTTGGTTGGTTTGAAGTGGGAGAGGCCGCTTTGATTGGTCTAGATATAGTGTTTGAAGCCATAGATACAGTACACTTGATTCAAGAGAGATTGAAGGAAGCTTAGAGTTGTCGAAAATCTTATGTAGACGTAAGGAGGAGAGACCTTGAGTTTGAAGTCGATGACTTAGTTTATTTAAAGTTTTCACCCTTGAAGGGGGTGAAGATATTTGGAAAAAAGGGGAAGCTTAGTCCCTAGTATGTGGGTACCGACAAGATATTGAGTCGTGTAGGGAAGGAGCGTATGAGCTTGAGCAACTTGCAGACTTGGCATTAGTTCACCCAGTGTTACATGTTTCTTTATTGAAGAAGTGTATGGATGATTCAGCTGTTATAGTCCTTCTAGAAAGCACAGGTATTCAGAATATCCTTTTGACAGCACACATATAAGTGTACATGGTCTTATCAAGTAGTAAAGTGGCCTTCAAGAAAGTCGAATATCGATCCCATAGGGACTTGGTTTCACCAACTATTTAATTCTAGTTTAGAGATTAAGAAAAAGTAAACAATAAAGTTTTGGAATTGTAAACTAAAATGTAAACTAAACTAATGAGTAAAAGTAATGACTTAGGATAGTCAATGGATAGAAGACCAGGGTTAAGGCTTACGAACAATCATACTATATTATAGAATTTCATTCGTTAGATTTTTTTATCTTGGTTGTTGATTCGTAGTGTTAATCGCATGATCATGGTCTCTCGTCCTCTAACCATTTACCTAATTTGGACATTACAACTATATCATTGAGCGGGGATGTAATAATCCAACTAGGTGATTTAAAGCTATCATCCTACGTGTAAATCAAATAAGGCTTCTAAGAACATCTTTGTCCTAGACGCTAATTCAAAATCCTTATTTTATAAAAGATAACAAACCTTACTTTGTTTATTCACATGTTCTATCTTCCTATTCCATCTCCTGAGATCAAAAGATTGACAATTAATGTATTCTAAGGGTAGATAATCCATAAAATAGTTAAATTAAGAATAGACAAACAACCAATAATGATAAGCAAATTAAATGAAACTAATCCAAAATAATAGTACTCAAGTTCTTGGCCTTAACCTCAGAAAGGGAGTTTACCCTTTAATGGAATTATTCATCATCCAATCCCTTGGATTGATGATACAAACCATAAAGAAATTAAATTAAAGAATCATAAAACCTAAAAAAAAGTTGTGGTAGCCTCCAATTATGACCAAGTTGATCTAGGATGTTCCAAGATGTCCCAAGATATTTAAAACGTGTTTTCGGACGTGATATTTATAGTAGACAAGTCATAAACTGACTTGGAGTAGGTTTCCACTTTGTTCTTTTTTAGAAAGTAAATATTATAACAATTTTGGCAATCACCGCATTGCGGTATAGTTCCAAATGCCATCACTCAGTACTTTTTCCATAACTGGGCACTTTTCTCCCAATTTTGGTCATTACCACGTCGCGGTGTAATCGTGTTGAGATACTGTTTTGGACAAATTCAAATTTACTAGGCACCTCCACGTGGTTTTTTAAAATTTTGGTCCCCTTATGAATCCAATGGTGTGTATCACGTGCGCATTGTCCAATCACACATCCCACAAGTGTACAAAACATTTCAGGGGTCCAAATTGCATCAATTTGTGTATTGTGCTTTCGTTGATCAATTCTAAGACTTTTTGAGTTGTTTACACTTGATTTCAAGATTCTATATCCTTCATATATCATCATAATATATTCAAAAATAATCTTATATCATTAAATACAATAATTTAGTGCTCAAAACAACACAACATCCAAAACGGTGAATCAAAAACACGATCTAAGCATAGGCTAATTTCACTTTGATTTTTAACTCATTGTTTTAACCCTTGGCTTGATCCTATTGACCCTTGAACATTATATTCAAGTTTATTCACATATAAATACAAAACAACCTTGGGAACTCATAAACACATTAGAACCCAACACGATAGACTAGACAAACACCTAGCTCAAGCTAGTAACACTAGTTTTCTCGATTGAACTCTAAATGCTCAAATTGAATTAAAAATCATGTGAAAACACCATTAAGCATTGTAAACACATAATTGGACAAATTAATTCTCATTTATATCATTGATGATAGGCGAATTTACGTGCCTATATCAATATATTTTGCCCATATTTTAGCCTAGTTTTGAGAACAAATTATATATTTCATGCACTTTTAGTCCTTTTTCCTGTAAATGAGATAACGAACATGATTAGTAAAGTTTCAGGTATAAATGATGCATAATTCAGCATTTTATGGCTTACTTGACGCTAAAGAAAGCTCACGAAGGAAGGAAAGGGAGTTTGGACGCCTAAAGGACCAAAAGTGATGCATGGAGAATCTGTCCCGGGCTAAAACAGCGATTCTGAAGTCTTTGGGGACTTACAGACACAAAGATGGATTTTGACAATGATGCATTAACCTAGTACAATTAGGTTATGTATTTCATTATTTTATGTGGATTATGATAATGTTACCCTAACCTAGTACATTTGGGTTAAGGATTTCATTAGTCTAGTAGGATTTGGTTATTTATTTTATTAGCTTAGTAGGATTAGGATATGGGTATTATAAATACCCTATCATGCTAGAGATTTTAGACAATATTCTTACATCTTCTATCATCTTTTTATTTCTTCTAACATCTTCTTAACTTCTCATCTTACAATTCAATTCTATTACTCTACAACTCTTCTAATCTTTCCATTAATTCTATTTTTCTTCTTCTACTCTTCTATTCTTAAATTCCACAACAAGAGAATCGTTACTTGCTAAGGAATCACGCCTCATGCCTATCACTTGATCTACACGCCATTACTCAATATCGTGATATAATAACAATGTCAATCGTGATTTCCTTCGCATTCATGGGTAACTAAACTTCTCTGTTTGGGTTATGGAAGCCGTATGAGATACTATCTATTGCTGTGAGTTTGTGAGTTCGAGGAACGTATATTGCTTATATCATTATTCTCTTCATCTTAATCTACATTCTTTGCGGTTGCAAACGCAAGAATACGCCAGTCTAACATTTAACTTGTTCGAGAGAAAAGTTATTTGTCTAGAAAAGAGATAATGTCAAGGTAGTAGGACACCCTTTCCTATTAAAAATCTAGTGTCGTAACTAGACTAACCTCTTGGAGAATTTGTACCGTTAGATACGCTTTAAGCTTGAGAGAGTTAAAGTAAAATAGTCCTTGTTTAGGTCGAGAGACGCTTGGATTTACCATCGACTACAATCCTCTATAAGCAATTGCATGTCAGAATTCTACACACTCATAGCCAATAGAGACGTATACCTCAGAAGGTGGACATAACCCCAACACTTGAATTCTCATTGTTTACAACCAACGTAACAATCTCTCTCTTTTTACTTTATTATTTTCAGCTTTTGTTTACATTACTTGCAAAACAAGAATCCCCCCTTCTTACGAGACTTGCACCAAAAGTTTAGTAATTTTACTTACTTGTTGGCCAAGCTATTCCCTGTGGGATCGACACCCAACCCAGGTTGGGTTCTATATTTGCTAACGACCGCTTTACACTCAAACAAGAGCTGTAGATTGAGCGTTATCAATCATTATCAACACATATTGCATAAGAATCATCCCCCAAAACAATGTTAAAAAGGCTAGAATAGTAATGCTAGAAAGCATAAATACACCAAACATCACCACCTCACACTTAAAGCCTTTCTCGTCCTCGAACAAATCTTAAATATAAACACCATGGTATGGAAAAACTCCACACTTCTACAACAAGAAAGACACTCAAGTTATTACTACAATGACTACACGGAATGCAAGTTTCTACACTAAGCATGTTATGTACAAAATTGATAACTTAAGAATTCTTATTCAAAACATACTAGCCTCTAGAATGGACTCTACAAGTGGGAAACTCATGCATATTTTTCTTATGGTAAAGTGTAGTTTTATTTTACCAAAAAGTATAGTTCTTTACAAAACATGGTGATTGCTGACCAATCACCCTCTCTATCTCTGTCTTATATTATATACATTCAACTTACAACTTTTAAGTCTACCAACTAACCAACAAAAAACATTAGGGATATAAGTTTATAGACTTCAAATACTTTTGCCATTTTGCAACATGGTTCCCTCTTGTGTGTATATGGATTGCAATATCTCTATAAATTCCTTCACTTGAGTATTTCTCCTTCTGGAATTTAAGGTTGTTACTTGCTCTCTAAATGGAGCACATCATCATGTTGAAGACTTCTGTAGTTATTTCCCAGAGACCAGGAGCTTTCTTCATGCCCTTCAAAAGCTAATCTGTTTCTGTTTCCTAGTTTCCCATACTTCTATTTTGTCTCAGCCATGTAAGTAGTCTTCTTTATATTCATTTTGTGATGCTACATGTAAACAATAGATGGTAAAATACCTCATTACTTAGTCCATAGAAGACAAAGGTTTGGGGAACCTGTATCCCAATCTTCATCAACCTATCCACTATTGCCAATCTCATTTATAGAGCTAGACACAAGTTAAACTTGTTGCCAAGTTGCATATTTGGGTGTAGAATCAGCTTCTTCCAAGGTGCTTTTGGGTATTGAGGTATCTGCAGTAGATAGAGTTTTTTTAAGATGAATTTTCCTAACTTCTATAATATATACGACCTGATCAACAAGTATCCCTGCACTAACTAAAGTGCCATTACCAGCTTCCTGGCATTCATTATTCTTTGGAGCACCCAAGACACATTCTTGGGTAGAGACATATGATCTAGCACCTATTATTTTATGTAAAAACTATGGAGCCACTTTATCCACAAACAATATTTCTTTAATGCAAGAGCCCATAGGTGCTGTGTAACAGCAGCCTTATTCCATAATATCAAATTAGTAATATTTAATCCACTTGTTGCGTGGGGAAGGGTTACCTTTTGCCAGGAAACTAGAGTCTTTTTTGATATCTCATCTTGCCCAGTCTATAAGTAAGACCTGCATATTACCCGTATACACTTCAATACCTTTTTGAGGATTAAAAAAAACAAGTCCTAGTAATTTTGCATCCCAAATATCACTGCTTTTATCAGTTGTAATTTTCCTGCATAGCTCAAGAACTTAGCCGAACAACAGGTTACTCTTACTGTGATATTTTCTACCAGTGGCCAACAAAGTGCTATAGACAGCTTCCTTATAGCAATGGGGACCCCTATATACTTAAAAGGGAACACTCCTACACAATAGCTTGTTTCTTCTACTATGTCTTTTTTCAATTGTTTAGTAACTCCATCTAGGAAGAGAGAACTTTTATCAATATTTACCTATAGCCCTAATACTTGAGAGAATTTCATGCAAGCCTCATTTAACAATCTAATAGAGTCCAAATTAGCCTTGCAGAATAACAAAAAATCATCAGAAAAACACACATGAATTGCCCCCACTTTCTTGCTTCTAGGGTGAAACTGGAACTCCTTATTCCTAGCTAGCTGTTTAAGCACTTTGCTCAGGTATTCCATTGCAACCACAAATAGATATGGAGACATTAGATCTCCCTATATTATGCCTTTTTTACCTTTGAAAGGTGTAGTTAAGCCTCCATTTATAATGAAGGAGTAGGAGACAAAGTTAATAAAAGCCATGATCCATCCCACAAATTTATAAGGAAAACCTAGTTCTATTATCAGTCTCTTTAGAAAGGCGCAGTCTACGGAATCATAAGATTTCCTATTGTCTACTTTAAGGACACATCATGGGGAAATAACTTTCCTGTTGTAGCCATTAAACAACTCATGTGCAAAAAAAATATTATCAGCTATTGTTCTTCTTTCAATAAATGCAGATTGAGCTTCTCCTATCATGACACCAATTACTTTTTTCAATCTACCAGTAAGCACTTTAGTGATAATCTTATAGACAGTGGTACAATAGGTAATGGGTCTGTAATATTTTACATAAGTAGGGACATTAGTTTTAGGGACTAAGGTTACAACTATGTAGTTTACACCATTTCCCAACTCAGTTGTGTTAAAAAAAATGAAAAACAACATTCAACAAGTCATCTTGTACCTTATCCCAACACATTGTAAAGAATTCAATTTGGAACCCATCTACACTTGGGGATTTCTCTTTTGGCATCAATATGATTATTGTCTGCACCTCTTCAGTTGTCACTTGTTGAATGAACTACATTTGTTGTTCTCTGGATAGACAATATCCTCTGCACTATCTCTATATCTGTCCAAAGGTTCACCTTCCCCTCCTATCCAATAAGGTTGGTGAATAATGTTGTGAACTCTTCTTCAACATCTCCAGGATCAATCAACTTTATACTTGCATCATTATGAATTGAGTTAATAACATTTGTACTACATCTGATTTTCCAATGGGCATGGAAATATCTAGTAGTTGAATCTCCACACGTTATCCATATAGCTCTATCTTTTTGTCTATATACTTTCTCCTCTGTGGTGTTCTACTTTTCAACCTCATCTATGGCCTTTTTTTCTTGGTCAAAAAGTGATGAGTTCCCTTGGTTTACAATAATTCCAGTTTGAATTCTTTCAAGTTTTTGCCTAGTATTCTCCAATTTTTGTTGGTAAGAAGTATAGATCATATTTAGATCCTTTATAGTTACCTTTACAACTTTTAGTTTTTCCCATAATACCTTCATAGAATCACCCTAGACCACAGTAGTCCATGTCTCTTTAACCTTTTGCTTGAACTCTAGATGGCTCATTACTTTTGTGTAAGGTTTGAAGGATTTAGGATGCAAAACTTTTGGAGTTGAATCCTGGAAATTAATCAATATAAGTGAATGTTCAGATGCCCCTGGTTGCATGTACTTTGCAACTATGTGGGCATGACTTTCAAGCCACCAGTAGTTACCAAAAGCCCAGTCTATCTTACTATATACTCTATTAGCTTCCACCTATTTATTACACCATGTGAAATGACTCCCTGTGGCCTTTAGTAGGGTAAATAGGTTTGTTCCAACCATATCCTGGAATCCCTGCACCTTACTTTGTGTTACTGGAGCTCCAATCCCATCCTTAAAACTCAATACATTGTTGAAATACCCTATTACTAGATACTCCCATTGGATCTGGGTTCCCATATTTATGAGTTTTCTTCATAGCTCTTGTCTCTCATCCAAATCATTACTAGCATATACTATGGTTAGGATAAATGAGATGTTATTATTTGCATTGATTAATTGGCAGTGTATATATTTTTTTCACCTCTAATACCTGTACCTGTATATGGTGTTTCAACAATAATCAAATCCTTCCATTTGTAGCCTGACAGTAGTTGTAATGCACAGTCCAGTCTTTTGCTATATTTCCCTTTATCCTAGAAACATTATGTTGCTTAACTTTGGTTTCTATTATCCGAATTACCTTTACCTTATTATTCCTCAAAAAGAGCTTCAACTCCTTCTGTTTGAAGGGCTTGTTTAGCCCTCTTCTGATCCATGAGCATATAATCATGGTGTCTTGAAATGACTTCTTCCTCCTTTACTAGACTCCATTTGCTACTTTTCAACCTCTTTCACTTTCCTCTGTGTTCTCTAAACCATCTCAACATTTATATGTACTGTGAGTAACTCAGAGTTAATATCCTTATGTGGACTATTTATCTGTTCCCCTCTTTGTTCCTTTGAACTTTCATTATTATTATTCTCATTTGGGGTTTTCTGGGTTGCATCAGGAGAAGGTTCCTTACCTTTCTTAGCTTCCTATCTCTGGACTATCACCCTGTACTTTCTGTTCCTTCTCCTTCTTCGCTGTTGTCGTTGGGCTTCTGGTTGATTCACTTATTTAGGCATCTTATTATGCAGGCATTCCTCACCTTTATTCCTATAAACATTGCAATCAACACAGAATTTAGGGATCCAGTCATAGCTAGCTATTTAAGAACTCTGCTCAGGTATTCCATTGCAACCACAAACAGATATGGCGACATTAGATCTTCCTATCTTCTGCCTCTTTTACCTCTGAAAGGTGTAGTTAAGACTCCATTTATAGTGAAGGAGTAGGAGACAAAGTTAATACAAGCCATGATCCATCCCACAAATTTATAAGGAAAACCTAGTTCTATCATCAGTCTCTTTAGAAACCCTAGTCTACCGAATCATAAGATTTCCTAATGTCTACTTTGAGGAAACATCTTGGGGAAATAACTTTCCTATTCTAGACTTTAAACAAATTATGTGCAAAGAAAATATTATCAGCTATTGTTCTTCCCTCATTAAATGCATATTGAGCTTCTCATATCATGTCACCAATTACTTTTTTCAATCTACTATTAAGAACTTTGGTGATAATGTTATAGACAACGGTATAACAGGCAATGGTTCTGTAATAATTTACTTAAGTAGGGGAATTATTTTTAGGGACTAAGGTTACAATTGTGCAGTTTACACTATTTCCCAACTAAGTTGTGTTGAAATAATGAAAAATAACATTCAACAAGTCATCTTGTACCTCATCCCCACACATTGTAAAAAATTCAATTGGGAACCCATCTATACCTGGGGCTTTCTCATTCGGCATCAATTTGATTTCTGTCTTCACCTCCTCAGTTGTCACCTGTTGAATCAACAACTTTTGTTGTTCTCTGGATAATCTATACCCTCTACTCTATCTCTACATCTAGCCAAGCGTGCATCTTCCCCTCCTATCCTATAAAGTTGGATCAGAATATTGTGAACTCTGCGTGAACATCTGCAGGATCAGTCAACTTTATACCTGCATCATTATGAATTGAGTTAATAGCATTTTTACTATATCTGATTTTCCAATAGGCATGGAAATATCTAGTATTTGAATCTCCACACATTATCCATGTAGCGTAGGGGTGGCAAACGGGCGGATTTGATTGAATTTGGACGGGTCAAATATGGATCGAGAAAAAATGGTTTGGATTGCAATCCGCCGATATAAATATGGGTAAATATGAATTTGGTCAAATATGGATTGGGTAAAAATGGTTTCAACCCACTTTAACTCCTAAGTCAAAAACTAAAAACTTCTATATCATATCAACTTGACTTTTTTTCCATTTTTTTTAACTTTTTTCTTTTTAGTTTTTTTGTCTCTCTTCTGTATGTAGCCTCTAGTTTTTATTTTATTTTTTATTTTTTTGTCATATCTTTTTTTTTCTCTCTTCTATCTGTACCTTCTACCCTTTGTTTCTTTTTTTTTTCTTTTTTTTCCTTTTCCTTTTTAGTTTTCTTTTTTTCTATTTTTTATTTTTTTGTTTTTACTTCTTTCTCATTTTTTTCTTTTTTGATTGTATTTTATGTTTTATATTTTTTTATTTTCAAAGAACATGGTTAAGTCGAGTACAAATTATAGATGATGACTAAAATATCATAACCACTCCTTATGTTTGTTTTCACCATCATCTTTTTTTCTTTTTCCTTTTCTCCTTTTCATTATTTTTTCTTTTTAATTTTTTTTTCTTCAATTCTTTGTTTAAGCTTTTTTCTCTCTTCTAACTCTAACTTCTACCCCTCTTTCTACTTTTTTTTCTATTTTTTTTTATGATAACGAAAATACCATAACCGCATATTAATTTATATTCGTCCAACAATTATAATTCGAGGGCTGTGTGGATCCTCAGCCATATATATTTTACACTCAAGAAAATACAATTAATTCATATATTTTTTTTTGGTTTTTCATCCGGTGTCTGGTGCCTACAATGAAGCCTTGACTAATTGGGATCGGGCGTTGCAGGGCCCATTAAGGTGGCAATGCTCCCAACAGAGTTTTCTTCATAACTAGGGTTGTACCCTCGACATATTGTTAAGGGTAGAGCAAACCCATCCATTGCACCACAACCCATGTTGATTTTAATTCATATACTTATTTGTATATAAATACAAATGATAAATTGCACATATTGACAACTAAACTATTCAAATAAAAATAATAAATTTATTTGAAATATATAGTATGATACAAATAATTTTAAAGTAAAAAAATATAAAATGCAATGACAAAAAAAATGAGAAAAAGAATATAAAAAAAATAAGAAAAATGAAAAAAAATACAAATCAAGAATGAAAAAGGGGGAAACGAAAATACAAAAAAAATGCAAAGAAATAAAATTGAAAAATAAAAAAATGATGAAAAATAAGAAATAAAAAAAGTGTAAGAAACGAGTAAAAAATAAGTGGAAAAAATGAAAAAGAAAAAAAAGTAAATTAAAGGAAAAAGAAAGAAAAAAATAGTAAGTTAAATGAAAAAAGAAAAAAAAAAGATAGAAAAAATAATAATAAAGGAGTGAGACTATGAATTATATTTAATTGATAAGAGATGTTATGAATTATATAGGCTAAATGGGATAATTAGAAGCTTATATTTATCAACCCATGTAGGATTCAAGCGAATACGAATGATGAAATAAGAATGAGAAAGGGGAAAGCAAAAAAAAGAATGCAAAGAAAAAAGAAATAAAAAAAAAAATATATGAAAAAATGAGAAAGAAAAACAGAAATTATAAGGAATGAGTAAAAAATAAAAAAAATGAAAAAGAAAAAAAGTAAATTAAAGGAAAAAAGAAAGAAAAAAGAAGAAGAAAAACAACTAGAAAAGAAAAAAATTAAAACTTTAAACATAGGTGGGTGATCTCTGTGTTTAAATGGGTACCCACATTTTACCCATTTTGTCCATATTTGTATGAGATTTTAAAATGAGTTGAAGTCCATATTTACCCATTTGAAATATAAGTGTTCCAATTCACCAAATATGGGTTAAATGGACTCTTTTCACAAATATGGGCTAAAATTGTCACCACTAATGTAGCTCTAGCTTTTTGTCTATATACTTGCTCCTCTATGATGTTCCACTTTTCAACCTCATCCATGGCCTCTTTTTCTTGGTCAAAAAGTGATGAGTTCCCTGGGTTTACAACAATTCCAGTTCAAATTCTTTCAAGTTTTTGTCTAGCATTCTCCAATTTTTGTTGGTAAGAAGCATAGCTCATATTTAGATCCTTTATAGTTACCTTTACAACTTTTAGTTTTTCCCATAATACCTTTATAGAATCACCCTAGACTACAGTAGTCCATGCCTTTTTAACCTTTTGCCTGAACTCTAGATGGCTCATTACTGTAGTATAAAGTTTGAAGGATTTAGGATGCAAAGCTTTTGGAGTTGAATCCTGGCAATTAATCAATATAGGGTAATTTTCAGATACCCCAGGTAGCATGTAGTTTGCAACTATGTGGCCATGACTCTGCAGCCACCAGTAGTTACCAAAAGTCCAATCTATCTTACTATATACTCTATTAGCTCCCACCTATTTATTACACCATGTGAAAAGACTCCCTGTGGCCTTTAGTAGGGTAAATAGGTTTTTCCCAACCATATCCTGGAATCCCTGCACCTTACTTTGTTTTACTGGAGTTCCAATCCTATTCTTAAAACTTAAGACGTGGTTGAAATCCCCTATTACTAGCTACTCCCTTTGGATCTGGGTTTCCATATTTATGAGTTTTCTTCATAGCTCGTCTCTCATCCAAATCATTACTAGCATATACTATGGTTAGGAAAAAAAGATGTTAGTATGTTCTTTGATTAATTGGCAGTGTATATATTGTGCTTTCACCTCTAATACTTGTACTTGTATATGGTGTTTCCACAATAACCAAATCATTCCACTTGTAGCCTGACAGTAGTTGTAATGCACAGTCTAGTCTTTTGCTATATTTGCCTTTATCCTAGCAACATTATATTTATTAACTCTAGTTTCTATCATCCCAATTACCTCTACCTTTTTTTTCATCAGAAAAAACTTCAACTCCTTTTGTTTGAAGGTCTTGTTTATCCCTCTTATGCTCCATGAGCATAAAATCATGGTGTCTGGAAATGACTTCTACCTCCTATACTAGACTCCACTTGCTCCCTTTCAACCTCCTTCCCTTTTCTCTGTGTTCTCTGAACTATCTCAATATTTACATGTACTGTGAGTAACTCAGAGTTAATATCCTTATGTGGACTATTTATTTTCTCCCCTCTTTGTTCCTTTGAACTTTCATCATTATTATTCTCATGTGGAGTTTTCTGGGTTACATCAGGAGCAAGTTCCTCACCTTCCTTAGGTTACTATATCTGGACTATCACCCTGCACTTTCTATTCCTTCTTTTTCTTCGTTGTTGTCATTGGGCTTCTGGTTGATTCACCTTTTTAGGTATTTTCTTTTTTGGTCATTCCTCATCTGTATTCCCATAAACATTGCAATCAACACAGAATTTTGGGATCCAGTCACAGTCTACTAACTGCTATATGATCCTTGTTGGAGTGCTCAATTCTACCTGCTTAGGGAGAGGGTGGATGATGTCTACTTCAACCAAAACTCTAGCATAAGATATTCACTCCATTTCAGCAGTGCACTTATCTGTATAGATCACTTTCCCTACTACGCTTTCTAGTTTGCTCAGTGCATTCTTTGACCAGTATCCAAAAGAGAGGCTAGGAAATTTTACCCACAGGGGAATTTTATTCAGACATTTAGGGTTAAATTGAAAGTCTAAGGACCAATTCCTCAATATCAATGGTATATTTCTGTACGTATACAGACCTGATTGCATCATTAAATCTCTATCATCTATAGTTGCAAACTTTAAAATATAGTAACCATCATCGTGATACAATATTTGTTGTTTAGTAACAAAATTCTAGACATGAGCTACGTAATAATCCATAGTTTTGAAGAATGGAGAATCTCCCAACATATATCCAATCATAGCTATGCTCCAGTAATTCATCTTCTCATAGATGTCATCATCCTCAATTTCCACAACTATTTTCTCTCCCTTCATCGAAGGGAGCATATAGGTGAGGGATTGTTCCATTTAAGAACTACGATTCCATGCATGAGTCTGCTCCTTCCCCAACTCTGCCTTCTTTTTCGATTCTCCCATCGGTGCCTCATAGGCCGATTTACCAGCTACTACTGGCGTTGTATGAGCTGATGTACCAACTTCATAGAATTGGAGTCGACGAGGGAATTTTGAATCCTCCGGTCTCCTAGAAATTCTCTTCCTAGCTGGGTCAGTCACACCTCCATTTCTAATTCTAGCTCTTTATCCTCATAAATAGATTGAATTGAGTGATGTAGGAAGTTTCCAAAAGTTAATTGTGCTAGTTGGTGTTGTATTCCACTCACCAGAGTGACTATTTCCATCGGCGGAGTTGCCATAGTCCATCGAGGAGCCATTCCTCAGTATAGGTGTATGTTATCTTCCTTGCTATCGTGTGCCCAGAGAGAGAAAATCACATGCTCTCTTCATCAACTCATGCATATTTATCAATCAAAGACATCACATGAATCACCCATATTCATAAAACATGTGCCCTCACAAAAGAGAGCTACCTATAATCACTCACAATAATGCAAGTTATAACAATGGGTACAAGAATCAAATTAAGCTCACTCTCATAAGGAATTCAAAAGTTACACATAATGAACGATAAGCTTGCCCTTAGTTTAGTGCTCCACTAATATTAGAATGATAAACTTAGGATCAATTAGGACTTTTTTGGGTTGTAATGTAGACTAAGGGGCGGGTAGGAACTATTTGGGAATAGCGACTAACCTCTCCAAGTGCTTTAATACATTGAATTATACATTTAAAACCAATCTCCAACAACCAATTTACACAATTTTTGTCTACTCCATTCTTTTGTTTTGCCCCATCTCTTTTAAGCATTTTACCAAACACATGGTGGGCATGTTGTTTATTCTTTCAAGACTCAATTTTTCTCATTTTCTACAATCATGGGAATATTTCTAATATCATTTATATCACTCCCAACTACCACACATCAAATAAAAACACTAATAACTATTATATTGGGGCATCAATTTCATCTTTTTATTCTTCAATTTCCCAAACTCCTTACTAAATCAATTTTTCATTAAAGAGAATGGGAGATTTTTGGATCAAATTAGGGTATATCAAAGAACGGATTAGGCTACTTATGCGGCTACTAAAGAAAAGGATAAAGGTTGAATGGGGCTCACTAGGATTATGCATAAAGGGTAGGTCAAATAGAAGGTAAAAAAAAGGCTATCAAAGAAATGCCTAAATCATCTCCTAAAATCACATTATTTATTTCGCTTTGCACACACACATGGCAAGTTTAGCCTTTAATGGAAATATTCATCATCCAATCCCTTGGATTGATGATACAAACCATAAAAAAACTAAATTAAAGAATGATAAAACCTAAAAAAAATTTGTTGTATCCTCCAATGATTACCAAGTTGATCTATGGTATTCCAAGATGTCCTAAGATGTTTAAAACATGTTTTGGATATCATATTTATAGTAGACAAGTCATAAACCGACTTGGATTAAGTTTCCACGTTGTTATTATTCAACAATGCAATATTATCCCAATTTTGGGATTCACCGTGTTGTGGCATAGTGCCAAACGCCATCACTGGGAACTTTTTCCATAACTAGGCACTTTTCTCCCAATTTTGGTAATCACCGCATCGCGGCATAATCGCTTTGAGCTACTATTTTTGGACAAATTCCAACTGACTCGACATAGCGACATGGTGTATTACCATTTTGGGCCTATTATGAATCCAATGGTGTGTAGCACGTTCCCATTTTCTAATCACATAGTCTACATGCGCCCGAAACATTTCAAGGGTCCAAATTGTATCAATTTGTGTATTGTGCTTCCATTGATCAATTCCAAGCCTTTTTAAGTTATTTCCACTTGATTTGAAGCTTGTATATCCTAAGTATATCATTATAATCCATTTACCAAGCATACTAAAGAATTAAACATAAAAATTTAGATCTCAAAAAACACAACATCCAAAATGGTGAATAAAAAACAACAGCTAAGCATAGGCCAATTTCTCTTTGATCTTTAACTCATTGTTTTGACCCTTGGCTTGATACAATTGAACCTTCAACATTATAAGAATTTTTTTTTACATATAAATACACAATAAAAACCTTAGTAACTCATTAAAAACATTACAATCTAATACGATAGGCTAGATAAACACCTAGCTCAAGCTAGTAACACTAGTTTTCTCGGTTGAACTCTAAATGATCAAATTGAATTAAAACTCATGTGAAAACACCATTAAACATTGTAAACACATACTTCAACACATAAAATCTCATTTATATCATTATCAAGATATATAGAATAAGAATCATCCTCAAAACAAGGCTAAAAACGCTAGAATAGTGATGCTAGAATGTATAAATACACCCAACATCACCTTTCATATGAAGAACTTCCAGTAGAGATTCTCGATCACCAAATTCATAGAATAAGTAACTAAGATTTTCCCTTGGTCAAAGTCCTTTGGAAGAATCAGTCTATTGAGAGTGTCACTTGGGAAGCAGAAGCAAACATGCAAAACAAGTATCCTCACCTCTTCTCTGCAAACTCAGATAAAGCCTAAGGTAATAGTCTTCCATACTTCATTTCTTTCTCACTGTCAGTTCCATCTATGTTATTATATTAATTTCACTTCATGCATTTGCAAATTAGTTCAGTCACTCACTATGTTTTAGTTTTAGTCATACAGTTCTATTATAGTTATGCACACCAATATATAGTCTCATTTCCTCAGTATCCTCACCTTAACTAGTTTGATTTGAGGACGAATGTTCCCAAGGGGGAGATATTTTAATACTCTAAAATTTTCCTTGTTCAGTTCAGATCCTAGTGTGTGAAGTGTTTAGTAGGTGAAGAATATTTATAGAAATCTCGTAGAGCCAAGTTGAGCCAAGAACCTTGATTCTTCCAAAGTTTAGTGTTCAATTCTACAGGGGTCAACTTTGAAAGTGTATAACTCTTGATATATGTAGAACTTTGCAGATCAAGACCCACCAAATTGTAGATAATTGAGTCAGCTTTCCAAAACTAACAATTTTGCCTTAATCTGATACCCAGAAGAGAAGTTATGATATTTTTTCATGTGAGGCAGTAGATTACCGAGATTATATCGCGCCACGGTGAGACCCTAAATTACACTCATCTATTTCCAGTTATGCAATGTGATAGCACAACATCACAGTGAAGTGTAAATTTGCACTCATTCATTTCCAGTAATGCAACGCGATAGTACCGCATCGTGTGAAGTGCAAATTTACACTCGTTTGTTTCCAGTGATGCAACATGATAGCACCACATCACAGTGAAGTGTAAATTTGCACTCGTCCATTTCCAATAATGCAACGCGAGTGGTGGAGTGAAAATTCACACCTATCCATTTCCAGTGATGCAACGCGATAACATCGTGTTGCAGTGAAGTGGCAATTTGCACTCATCCATTTCCAGTGATGCAACGCGAGAGCACCGCATCGTGGTGAAGTGTAAATTCACACTCGTCCATTTACAATGATGCAATGCGATAGAACCATATCTTGGTGAACTGTAAATTCACACTTGTCCATTTCCAGTGATGTGATGAGATAGCATTGTGTCCCAGTGAAGTGCAAATTTACACTCGTTCATTTTCAGTAAACCAATACGATAGCACCGCATCGTGCTGAGGTGCAAAATCAAACTCCAATCGCGATTTTAACTTTTAGAAATTCCACTAATTCAATTACTCTCGCCCTAATTCATGAAAACAAATGATTTAACCTTATTATAAGCATATTACACTCTTTATTCACCAAATTTCTCTCCAAGAAAACCCTAAATCTTCAACCTTTAGTCCAAGAAATCCAAAGATTCACCTTTCCTTTTGAAAGATAACCAAGAATTCAAGTTTCTGGGTTAAAGAAATTAAAGAAGAAGCTTTAAGAACATCGTTAGGAATTAAAAGTTCAAGCTTTTTGAAGCACCCCGAGTCTGTACCCCGGATGCTACACGATGCTCATAATCCTGAAGGACCAAAAGCTAACCCATGACTTGTACCTACTATAATAACTGAATAACAATACTGTAATATGTGTAAATTAGGCAGAAAATATGCCATAAGGTTCAATACTAAAATAAAACTAAATACGATTTAGTGATATTGAAATGGAAACATCAATACTAAAAACTGAACAACTGTCTAAAAATACTCGTCTAAAAAGCCTCTAGATTGTCTGAACTATGGAGTTGATAGGACAAGTCCCCAACTAACTCTAACTACTGAAAATGAACTGAAATACCAAAATAAATAATCATGTCCTCAAACTATGAGGACTCACCACTAACTCTATATGCTGAGAATCTGAACTGGTAAGGGTGCTCGGGAGCTCGTGCATCTGAACCTATGATATAAGACATCATAGCGCAAAAGAAAAGCATACGTCAGTACTTTGAATGTACTGGTATGCTCAGTGAGGTAGGCTGAAATGCATGGCTTCATATGCATGAACAATACTAACTGAATAACATGAGTATGACTGAATGAGAGTGCATACATGAATATGTATACCGTAACTGAGATCGTAATTGTACTGAATACTGAATCTGAATACTGATTAACTAATGTCTGAGTTTACTGATACTGTATTACTGATAACTGAATAACTATATCTGACAACCCTGATTCTGTGGAACTATACTATGTTTTATACTGAACTGAGTGACTATATTTGATAGTCCTGTATCTGTAGAATAGAATTGAGTTTTATTCTAAGATTGAGACTGAAACTGAGACTGTGGGAAATTGGAAGGGTGTCAACACCGTGCCACGGGTAGAGAAAAGTTGTGAGTAAGATCTATCTGAGAGGAATCTCTTCCGTCAAGCCTCGCTGGTAGGAAAACTCAAATGAGATATATCAACCCTATCCTTGCAGGGAGATATCAAAACCTACGCTGGTTATGTAGTTCTAGAATGCAAGGATTGCTTCTAAGGACCATACTGTCTACTTGTAGGTCAGTCCCGATCCTTGGGTTCACTCGCTGCCGAATCTTACTCCTAATTGAATGGACAATGAATTGATTTCTAGTCTATACTAGACTGGGATAAATTGTTACTGATATTACTGTTTGACTAAATTGAACTGAGTTCGCTGAGTTTCGTGGACTGATAGAATACTATAGAATTCTATTAACTGACTGAGTCTATTGAGGTCTGATCTGAGTACTGTGACTAAATTACGAACACTACTAAGATTTCCTAGGTTTCTGTAATTGGATGAGTCCTACTGACTGAGTCACTACTGAGATTACTTCGTAACTGACACAAGCTCTAAGTAAACAACTAAATTTTCTGGTAATAAATACCCTCAGGACTCGATAACATGAAAATAAATCATCACATGATCTTGCTTATTATAAGCATGCACATTGAATTCACAATGCATCTATCGAGACATCTTATCAAACTCTTGTATGGTATAACTTTCAAATAAGCTAACATGACATGATTTCTTTCCCTTATTAGTTCACATGATCAATTTTTCAAGCGCTTGGTAAGCATACATATGCACATAACACTAAATAATAAGTAGACATCGAAATTAAAATACCCATTGATAATTTTAAGGGTTTTACATGGATCCTCATGATATTTCTTACATATCAATTAACCTCACATAAAACGTATCATAAAACATGGATTAGAATCCCAATTAATTATTATAAATATGAATATAATCAAACCTAACATGGAATTCATAAAATCCATAAACTTGAAGTTTAAAAATAGTTTCTTGGACTCCAAGGGTGGAACGGACCCTTGGATGAACTCTTCATATACCTTAGTTGATGAATTTTTTAAAGTTAATGCTGAGTTCTTGAGTTCTTGATTTGAAATTTGAACTCCTAGGGTTCTTGTTCTTGGAAAATTTGTGAAAGAATGAATATAATTGCCCTCTAAAGGGTTTAATTTCATGTTTTGGGGTATGAAGAGCGTGGGAAAAAGACCTAATTAACCTTGAGGATGCAACCTTTTAATTCTTGTAAATTGTGTTACCGACGTGCAGGCCGACGCACCGCTTCGTTGGCATCGATGCGATAGCCAATGCGCCGCGTCGAGTCCATGTTGGTTCACTAGAAATTGTATTGAAGATGGAGAAAAACTCTTATTGACACAATGGTCAACACAATGTGTCAAGATCACGTCGACCCACTATTTTGGGCACTTAAACATGGTCTAAACAAGGTCCAAAAAATCTGAAACTTATCCAGAAATACCTATTGACATTCCTGATCATGAATTAACTTTAAATATCAACATTTAAAGGATGTAAAGGTCATGAAATAAGATTTCCAACTTTCGAAGGCTAAAATAGCACTAAGCCTGAATACTTAGTTAATATATTCTAAGTCTGGGACCCCTAACAAGCTTAAAGGACTGATTTAAGCAAGAAATTTTTTGGGGTCTTACATTATCTCCACCTTGGGAACATTCTCCCCCGAATGAGACTTACTAAGCTGAGAATACTTGGTAGACTGAACTTACTTACTTGACTTGAATATCCTAAACATGATTATACGACTGTCATTACTGATATACTGAATTTCACACTGAACATGCATATCTGATGCATGAGTACATGACTCAGTTGATTCTTGAATGCATGACTGGGATTTTTGATAAGCTGAGTTTCTCATACTGAACATACATATCTGATGAATGAATACATGGATGAACTAAGTTATGAACATATGACTGAATATGCAATGGTAACTGATACCAAGTTTGTAACGGAAAATCTGAGCATGAAATTGAATAACCTTAAGGAAAAACTATTACTTAAATTGAAAAATACTGATGAACCTGAGATGATTTTTAGAGTACGCATGAATGGGAACATGAGAACATGACTTAGATTGGAACGTGACACATGAACTAAATATCGTCAATTGAATTGAGCCCCCTTGAATACGTGGCTTGCATCTGAGATTGGAACTTGAGGGTCGACTTATGAGTACCTATTACTCTAAACTGGATTTGTTACATGAAGAGAACTGGGAGGTTTAGGACATGAAAGATCGGGGTTATAGTGTATCTCCCCCTGGGAAAATTACACTCCCCGAAGAATAATAACTTGGCTGAGATATTGATAAAAACTGGGGTGATGCACAGGGCACCTACGAACTGATTCGTGACTGAATATTTGGGGCCTGAAACTGAGACATGATACATGAACTAAGCTTTCATGCAAATACCTAGTTGTTCTATATTAGAATAGTTACATTCATGAGACTTTGGATAGTGTGACTAGATGAAAAAATGGAAAACCATACCACATGAATTTTCCCGACTGACTGCTAAATTGAATTACTGGCTTTACGGTCTAACTCATACTGAAAACTTATTCTCGACTGAAGCTTTTCTCTGAGACTCTTTTTATTGAGTTGCCAACAACTTTAGGGAGCAAGGAAAGCTTGGCAGTGTCTGAATAAGGCATCACAACGTGGCTAGAATTCTGTAATATGAGGCGAGGCCTATGAATCATCATCTAAGATAGAGTGACTAAGACTTATGCACTGCAACGACAAATTTTCATGCTTATAAACATCCCTTGAATACTCCCTCAACTATACTCTTAACCTTAGTATGACACTTCACTTGGGACTACTAAAACATATTCACATAGGCGCTTCGCACGAATGTATAAGCATACCAACTTAACTGATTAATTGAATGATTGATAGTTGAATACTTGGTCTATAAGACTGAACTATACTTAGTCTGAATAACTGGACTGAAACTGTAGAGTATAATTTATACGAGGTAAGGACTGACTAGTAATACGAGATAACTGAGCATGAATTCATGAAAAACTATATAATATGAGAATGCAAGACCAAGAGTATAACATGGTTTTGAAATATTTTGTAAACTGAGGTACTAAAATAATTATAACTGAGTAATTGATAACTATACGCTATGGTCAAGGAAACCTAAAACTAAACTGAGTTTCTGATCTGATCACTATCACTAAGACTGTAACTAAGACTATGATTCAGACGATAATTGGGAATGAACACACTGTAAGGCATAAATGTAGTAATCATGAGCTGCATGACTTGAGTTTGGAGTTTCCATGTACATGGAACATGATTCGTACTACTGAGTGAACTAGAACTTCCCATACTAAGAACTAGAAACGCACATGATTCAATGGAAAGTGCATGAATATAAGTTGTGTTCATGGAGTTGATACGTAAAACATGCATAGGTATCGTGATGACTGAAGTACAAAACTTTGCACTGAGGCAAAGACGGGTTGGGCGTCATTCATACACATTAATTTTCTACACATACTAAAATTACTACTGAAATCTACAATCCTGACTTCCTGAGATATCATAACCGGACAGTTCCTATATACCCGCCGAGCTATGATAGACTGACCCACTGGGCTGGAGGCTGGGAAAGGCTTTGTTTATATTTGGTTTAACTATAAAGTTAACTGCTATGCAAAGAGTTACAAAAGACAGAGAACCTCCTAGATCTGATGAGACATAAACATATAAATGAGAGGTCTATAACATACCAGCGACCACATCTGGGGAACTTTTCCGATCTTTTCGGGACTGAAGTGCATAAATACTATTTGGGAACTGCCCGCTGGCGGTACTGGAAGTTGCACCTTGCTGATTTAGGTGACCGAACTGAGCTCAAGGACGACTGTGATGACTTCGTAGACCATCTTTAGGATGGTCTCGAACTCTGTGACCTGACTCACCACATACAAAATACACATCACTGTCGGCTCTACACATACCCTTATATTTTTCTCAAAGTGGAATAGATGGAGAGTTTTACTGGAGCTCATGCCCACTCACACAATATGACTACTAAAAAAAGGGAGACTGTTCGTAAAACACCTCGTAGTCTCCTATCCATATGTGTGGAATGCAACACACCTATGCACAAGACTCTACTAGATGTGGCTTTCAGACTTCCTAGTACTTTATTGAACCTTAGGCTTTGATACCAAGTTTGTAATGCCCCGAGTTTGTACCTCGGATGCTACATAATGCTCATAATCCCGAAAGACCACAAGCTAACCTATGACTGATACCTGCTACAATAGATGAATAAAAATACTGTAATATGCAAAAATTAGGTAGAAAATATGCCATAAGGTTCAATACTGAAATAAAATTAAATACGGTATAATGATCCCAAAACTAAAACATCAATACTGAAAACTGAACAGTTATCTAAAAATACTTTAGTATGAAAAGCCTCTAAACTGTCTGAACAGTGAAATTGATGGGACAAGTCCCCAACTAACTCTAACTACTGAAAATGAACTGAAATGCCAAAATAAATAATCACATCCTCAAACTATAAGGACTCACCACTAACTTTGTATGGTGAGAGTCTGAACTGCTAAGGGTGATCGAAGCTCATGCGTCTGAACCTATGATATAATAAATCATAGAACAAAAGAAAAGAATAGGTCAATACTTTTAATATACTAGTATGCTCAGTGAGGTAGGCTGAAATGCATGGGTTCATATGCATGAACAATACTAACTGAATAACATAAGTATGACTGAATGGGTTCATATGAATGAACAATACTAACTGAATAACATGAGTATGACTGAATGAGAGTACATGCATGAATACATATATTATAACTGAGATCGTGATAGTACTGAATACTGAATTTGAATACTAATTAACTAATGTCTGATTTTACTGATACTGTATTACTGATAACTAAATGACTTTAACTGACAACCCTAATTTTGAGGAACTATACTGAGTTCCATAATGAACTGAGTGACTTTATATGATAGTCCTAAATCTGTAGAACTGAACTGAGTTCTATTCTGAGACAGACTAAAATTGAGACTGTGGGAGGTAATCGTATAACCAAAATTCCCCTCTCTGAACTGATTGGGGTCCAATATGTAACCCCAGTTGGAAGGGTGTCAATATTGTGTCATGGGAATAGACAAGCTGTGAGTTAGCCCTCTCTGACAGGAAGCTCTTCCGTCAACCCTCGCTGGTAAAAAAACTCAAATAAGATATATCAACCTTCGTTTTGCAGGGAGATATCTCAACCTATGATGGATACGTAGTTCTAGAATGTAAGGATTACTTCTAAGAACCACACCTTCTACTGGCAGGTGAGCCCCCATCCTTAGGTTCTCTCGGGGATAAATCCTACTCCCAACTGAATGGACTTTGAACTAATTTCTAGTCTGTACTAAACTAGACTGAATTGTTACTGATATTACTTTTTGACTGAACTGAACTGAGTTCACTAAGTTTTGTGTACTGATGTAATACTACTGATTCTGTTAACTGACTGAATCTACTGAGGTCTGATTTGAGTATTATGACTAAATTACGAACACTACTGAGATTTCCTGGGTTTCTATAACTGACTGATTCCTATTGATCGAGTCACTACTGAGATTAATTCATAACTGACTCTGGCTCTAAGTAAACAACTAAGTTTTCGGGTATTAAATACCCCCAGGACTCGATAGCTTGAAAATAAAGCATCACATGATCTTGCTTAGTATAAGCATGCACATTGAATTCATAACGCATCTACAGAGATATATTATCAAACTCTTTCATGGTATAACTTGCAAATAAGCTAATATGACATGATTTTTTTCCCTTATTAGTTCACATGAACAAGTCATCAAGCATGTGGTGAGCATACATATACACATAATACTAAAAATAAGTAGACATCAAAATTCAAATCCCCATTGACAATTTCAAAGGTTTTACATGGATCCTCATGATATTTCTTACCAATCAATTAACCTCACATAAAACGTATCATAAAACATGGATTAGAATCCCAATTAATCATTATAAACATGAATATAATCAAACCCAATATGGAATTCATAAAATCCATAAACTTGAACTTCAAAAATAGTTTCTTGGACTCCAAGGGTGGAAGGGACCCTTGGATGAACACTTCACATAACTTAGTTGATGAATTTTTGAAAGTTAATGTTGAGTTCTTGATTTGAAATTTAAACACCTAAGGTTTTTATTCTTGGGAAATTTATGAAAGAATGAATATAATTGCTATCCAAAGGGTTTAATTTTGTGTTTTGAGGGCTGAAGGGCGTGGGAAAAAGGCCTAATTAACCTTAAGGATGTGGCCTTTTAATGCCTGTAAACTATGTTATAGACGCGCAGGCCGATGCGCCATGTCATTAGCAATGATGTGATAGCCAACACGCTGTGTTGAGTCTGTATAAGTTCACTGGAATTTACACTGAAGATGGGGAAAAACTATCTTATCAACGCGATGGTAGATGTGACGCATCAAGATAGCGTCGACTCACTATTTTAGTAACTTAAACATGATATAAACGAGGTCCGAAAAATCCAAAACTTGTCCGAAAATACCTATTGACATTCCTGATCATGAATTAACCTTAAATATCAAAATTTAAAGGATGTAAAGGTCATGAAATAAGATTGCCAACTTTTGATAGCTAAAATGGCACTAAGCCTGAATACTTAGTTAATATATTCTAAGTTTGGGACCCCTAACAAGCTTAAATGACTGATTTAAGCTAGAAATTTTTGTGGGGTCTTACACTTTTCCATTCAAATAATCAAATAAGGTATGTGGGGTTATGAAAAAGGATACTCTTTTCATACTTGTGCCCAAAACTAGTTTTAGAGTTTAATTCTAGATGAAATTATATGAATTTCAGCTTAGGGTTCATACCAAATTATTATTTTTCAAAGATGTTGATGTTACAAGTGATTTAAATGTTGAGTTGCATGTTTCCATTCACATGTTTATGCGTGTGGCATGATTTTATGGATTGATAATTAAATTTCATTGTCTTGACTAAAATTGTTAAAGAATTTCAAGATTATCATTATTGAGCATGAAATTTGTAATGAATTGAAATGAGTTTAAATCATGGGTGTTTAAGCCCTAGATTTAGTATTGATATTTTAAGAAGATTTTGATTTTAAGCACCCTAAGACTAGTTTATATTCAGATTTTTAACAATATTTGATTTTTTGATCCTCAGCTAAGATATGAAATCCACATAATTATTTTTATTATAGTTTAAAGTATACCGATGCATAACTGGTTTTCATTGTAAACCCTTATGTTAGTCTTAAAGTGGATTTACTACAAAATGAACATATAAATTAAAGGGAGTAGTATTTAGTATCGAGTTGGGTATGTGTCCTAGTTTGCATGCCCCAAAACTACGAGCCATCGTAGATACATATTCAGATCATTCCCATGTATATGGATGGAATATATAGATTGTGATCACTTAGCTCAGGTTATACTCCCTGGCAAAAGAAGGACACCTCTCCCCAACGTGAGGATTTTCCTTAAGGAAACTAGACGTTAGACACTATGATAGCTCACATAGTATATGTTGGTTAGAAGAACCTCCCTAAACCTAAGTTTTAAAAATAGAATAACAGAACAACTTTTAGAAAACTAAGTGTAAAGGCTCACAAATTTACTCGGATATGGTCCTACTTAAGACATTAGTTACAGAACTTCAGTTTTTAGTTTTCATATGATAAAAATGAGTCCTTCCTACACTTAAATGTATGATTTGAAAAAATATTTCAAGTACATACTTAGAACTAAGTGTGGTGGGTCATAGTATTCATATAGTATAATTTTTCATTCATGATTTATGATTTCAGCTTTCTATTACTCAAGCTAAGGTGAGAAATTTATACTTAGCATGCATTGTTTATGATCAAGATATACATTCCATCACTATTTTACTTATGCATTTACCCCACATGCTCAATATATTCCAAAAGTACTGATCCACATATATGTTTATGTGCTACATTATTTAATAATGTTGGTTCAGGTGATCAGTTCCAGCAGGGTGATTGACTACGAGCATCTCAATATACATCCATATAGTTGGTGAGTCCTCATAGTTTGGGGACCCAGTTAATTAGATTTCCAGCTTTTTAGACTAGTTTATTTAGTTATTTTTAGTCAGTTCAAGTCAGTTGGGGGTCTGTCCCAGCAACTCTCTAGGTAGTAGTGTTAGAGGCTTATCTGAATATTAGATACATTTTAGACTTACAATGTTGGTTATTTAGATTTCCTAGTTAAACACTTTCAAACATTATGTTCAGTTAATTCTAGTTCAGTTTAGACAGTATTCAGTAGTTCAGTATTGTTTTGCATGCTTAGATTCCTATTTTATGAGTTACAACTTTAGCAGAAGTCCTAAAGAGTTAGATTGAGACTACTCATAGTCTTGAGAACCGCGTGACATCTTGAGACCCATTTTTGAGGCATTACAGCTTGTGCCATCGTAACCACGAGTGGCTGGTCGAGTACGCAACTCAACAAATCAGGCATGAGTGTCGCATACAAAACGTATTAGCCACGATTGTGAGTCCTACGTACATAAGGACTAGGTCACAATAGTGATACCTTGCATCAGGACAGGTATCACGTATGCATATCTGGTCGCATATGCGATCCTGTACTATACATATACATTGTTTTCGCTATTTTTACCATTTTTGAGACTTGTCGCTTAGAGTTTCATGATTTTAAGTATTTTTTTCCACTTTTATGCCTGGGTAAGCTCATAAACACCTATTTCAACCTCTTTCATCAATTTTTATCATTTGATTCTTGTGTTAATACGGATTAAAAAGAAGAAATTGGGGATTTTGCTTGAAAGGCCTAAAAATTAAACTTCTTTGATTTAAACTCCAATTTCAACCTATTTTTACTTGGGTGAGTTTCTAATCTAATAATTATAACTTTTTTTCGAGTTCACCTTCAGAACAACTTCAATTCTTGATTTTAAAATGCATTTCGTAGACTTACTATCGATAAAGTTTGAAAATAATTTTTCTTCGATTAGGTTCTTATTTTTAACTCATTTTTACTTGGGTTTTTAGAGGTAGACTCCTAAACATATTAGCAACATGTTTTTGAAATAAAATTATTATTTTTCCCTTCATTTTTGAAAACCCTTTTCGGGGTTCCATTTTGAGCCCGACTCTACAATAGGCGATATGGCTATTGTTGTCTTCCTTTTAACATATAGATTCTATATTTGTATGATTTATCTAATTTTGAGTTTTTTCATGAGGTGTAAGGATTTGGGTTAAAGTCTTCTAAATTGGTTTTTCAACATTTGAGGTAAGTTATAGCTTAATTTTCTTCAGACTGGGTTGGGTAGTTAATATTGATACAAAATCATGTTAATGTTGTAGGAACTAATCATGAAAATGGATATATTATTGTGTTGTACTTGTGTGGGGGCTCATATATTAATGTTATTTGGAAAATTTGGAATATTAATTACTATGTGGGACCGTGTGGGGTCTTATATGATATTATTGACCTTATGTATGTGAAATTAGTTGTATTGTATCTAATGAAAAAGCCAATGTGGTATCAATGCTATATTTTGATATATTTTACTCTTCTGGCATATTATTCATGTTGGATTTCATGGATTGTTTGAAATATTGAGTGGATTATTAGCTCACTTAGTTGGTATATTGATTGGATATGAAAATACTCATTCTGGTTTGTTGTGAACATTACATACTCATATTATACACATTCATGAAACATTGGTACCACCATGAAAATATTAAAAACACTGCTTTTTCTAGCAGAAAATTTAACATCTTAAAACCCTTTATTGAAGGATGTATCGGAGAGGAGTTATGGATATTGGTAATCAATAATGGTTGTATACAGGTTGAAAAATCCCCCATGGGTTCTACGTCAGGAATTTTTAGCTCTGTAGGTGTATACAGAGTTTGTTCGACAATCTCGAGTATCATCATCATTATCATCATGATCATCATATTCATTATCATCATCTCTATTGCATTTATATTTACTTTGTACATTCTGTGATGTATTATTTTCCTTGATGAAATACCTATCTATGTGTATTTCTTCCTTCGTATTCGTATGTGTGATACCTTTCTACTCGACTTTCTCTTTTGTGTTGGTATTGTGTATGTGAATATTATAGAACTATTAGTAGAGATGGTATGGTCTACCATTTGGGATATTTTTTGGATGTAGGTGATGTGCCCTTAGTGTGAATTTTGTATGCTTTTATTTTCTACTTAGCTTAGTCAGCCTATGATACCTATTGAGTATAAGTGGACCGTACTCATCCCTACTATGCCCTTTTAGTGCAGATCCAGGTTTGAGTGCACCTCACGGTGGTTGACTTTGAGGTAGCAGTTGGATTCTTACTTTCATAGTCTACTACTACCCTTCATTATTTAGACTATGTCTTTATTTTACTTTAAGAGCAAAAGTTTTTCCTATTTTGGATATCTTATGTATTTTGATCTCGAGTTGTATTAGTTAGTTCTACGCTGTGACACAACATTATGGGACTATGGTATGATGTTTATGGTTATATTATTTCCACTCTCATTATCTAGTATGGTTCGGCTTCATCCTACCAGCCTTACTTTGAGATATTGTTATTATTTATTCCCTTCTTGTATAAGTTTGTGTGATCGGCTTACTTGTCAAGTTTTGCCGTAACAAGTGCTATTATGACCCCTAGTTTTTCAGTAAAGACAACTCCATCTTCTTCTTTCTCACCCAATCCAAAACCATTGTTTGGACTGCATCTCCATACTCTCGCCTTTTACACACAATATATCAATAGTTGCCTTAAACATGCACTATTCTTAAAAGTGAGAAATAATTTAGATGCATGACATCAAAGGGTTTATGACTTAGAAAAGAGTTTGGATAAGAGTCGATGTTCTAAATTTATTCATGACTTGAGAGATGAGAAACTATGCCTACATCCAAGGGTTAATTTACATCCAATATACAAAGTCCCAAAGATCAATATATTTGATGGGCATAGAGATCCAATCATACATTTAACGAGCTATTGTGACTAATTAATTGTCATATTGCATAATAAAGCTATCCTAATGACATTATATATTCAAAGTTTGTTAGGAATAAGACTGCCAGTTCTCCAAACATGATTTTAACAAATGGAATACATGGGATGACATGGCTTAAGACTTTATTAGGAAATACAAGTTTAACACCAAGGTTGATCGAACGATGTGGGATTTTCTTGAAGTAAGGAGAATGACTCATGAATCTTTTGAGGAGTATGCAATTCGATGGAGATTAGAAGCTTTTAAGACATGTCCTTCTCTTCCAGAAGAAGAGTTGGTCCAAATTTTCATTGGGTCTCTAAATAGAATAACTACCATAACATATACTTTTTAGGTAGTCACAATTTTGAGAGTCTTATTTCAATTAGAAAAAAGTTAGAATGTGGTATTTCCACAGGGTGAATTATTGATGTTTCTGCAATGCCAACCACTTTTTAAGAACCAAGGAGTCCATCAGTGGAAAGGTAAGAGGATTTATTACCCTTCATACCTCATTAAGAAGTCCATGCTATTTTTGATTCCTATAATGAGAATCTTAAACATTGTTATTCACAATATTCTCTACACGTGGCTTATCAGATTCCAACCTAACTTTCCCAACAAGGTTTTAAAAATTAGGTTTATCATACACAACTAAACTTTCAATATTGGTTTTATCTGGTACAAGATGATTTTCTTCAACAAAAGAGAATGAGGCCTCATACCTTTACTCCTTTGGCTGAGCCATTGGCGAGTATATATAAAGGACTGAGGGCCCAATGTAGTGTGCATCGAAGAAAGAGATTTCTTGAAGTAAATAGAATGGATCATGAATCTTTTGAGGAATATGTAATTCAATGGATATTGGATACTTTTAAGACACATCCTTCTCTATCAGAAGAAGAGTTGGTCAAAATTTTCATCAAGTCGCTAAATAAATATACTACCCTAACTCATACTTTTTAGGTAGTCACAATTATGAGAATTTGATTTCAATTAGTAAAAAGTTAGAATGCGGTATTTTGACTGGGTAAATTATTGATATTTCTTTAATGCCAACCACTTTTCAGGCACCAAAGAGTGCACCCATGGAAATGGAAGATGATTTATCACCCTTCATACCTCATGAAGAAGTCCATGCCTTTTTTTATTCCCGTAATGAGTATCTCAAAACATTATGATTCAAAAGATTCTCTACATGAGGCTTATCAGATTTAACCATAACTTCTCCAGCAAGGTTCTCAATATGAGGTTTCTCATACACAACCTAAATTTTAACATTGGTCTTATCTAGAAGGTGATTTTCATCAACCAAAGAGAATGAGTCATACCTTTACTCCTTTGACTGATCCATTGACGAGCATAATTAAAAGACAAAGGGCCCAACTTATTGTGAAACCAAGAAGGAGATGGATCCATAAGTATCCACCTTTTATATTTGATCCATCTAAAAATTATGTCCACCACTCAAATGTTCAAGGTTATGACATTGAGGAGTTTTCAGCACTATAGTACAAGATTTTAAATCCCATTGAAAAGAGAGATGATAGTCTGTCAAGAACCAATGAACAATATTTTTGACCCCATTACTATGGGTAAAATATTTATTCAAGGTGATCCAAAAAAAATATTTATGACACGTTCATTAAGGAAGTATAAAATACATCACATGGACTGATAAGGACATACCATTATCGTCACAATCAAAATACCATCATTCTGTATTTGTCCACTTTATGGATAATAACATCATTCATTTTATCTGTGTTTTTTGTACTCTGAACTATATTTGTCCTAATTTTTATTTGGATCCATAGGCAGACCATTATTGGGCCTGGTCTCAATCTAATAAAAATCCTCTTTTTTGTTCATATTCAATTCAAAACTTTACCCAAATCTACCTCTATGACATAAGGCTAATAGGCCCAACTCTTGAGAATATAAAGAGGTAAACAAATGGAGTTCACGATGTTCAAATATAAGGCAGTTATTTCATTTGTACTAATATTTTCTTGGAGCGAAGTAGGAATATAGACTGCATAAGGGAAAACTTGGTTAAAATTCTTAAGGTCTTAAATATTCCACAAGGAAATAACATATCAACCCAGGAGGATGTGCCAAAATCATCTTTTAACCTAAATTGGGATAGAAATTTTGAGGATTCCTTAAAATTCACCATGATGGAGTGTACGAACCAATCTAAGAGAGCAAAACAATGATGAGGAGCCAAGACAAACAAAGGTATGGGAAAGAAGCTAAGTTACTTTGAGTGTAGACAATAGGTACAATTGCAGTAACTAATTTGCAACATCATCAAAGAAATCCCAAACTACATTCCTAATATGGGAAAAAAAACTAAGTTACTCTATCTCCTTAACTTTGCCGACATAATAATTGACAATACATTGCATTAATAATTCAACATCAAAATTGGCATTGGGTTCTACACCAAATCTTAAAATAAGCATGGGTTCCTCGCCAGACCTTAAAATAAGCATGGGTTCTTCACTAGATCTTAAAATAAGCATGGGTTCCTCACCAAACTTTTAAAATGGGCATGGGTTCCTTACCAAACCTTAAAATAAGCATTGTTTCCTCACTGAATCTTAAAATAAAGCATGAGTTTCTCACCAAACCTTAAAATAAAGCACGTGTTTCTCACTGAATCTTAAAATAAGAAGGGATTACTCACCAAACCTTAAAATAAGCATGTGTTACTCACCAAACCTTAAAATAAGTGGATTTCTCGCTGAATTTTAAAATGAGAAAAATTAGATTCCTTGCTGAACCTTAAAATAAGACACTATTGAGTTTCTCAACACGTACAAGATGCTAAATAACTATATTTCTCCCACTTTGGATACATAATTCTTTATCAGTATATCTCACTAGATGACCTAAATTATATTCGTACTCTATCTTCTCATTACTCATACTCTATTTGTCGACTCGTGCTATCCTTATTCAAATTTATCATTCCTTTTTAGAGATTTTGTTCATTCCTAAATCTAGAACTACACACAACTTGATTCGTGTAAAGCTAGAGATATGTAGGAAAATTGAAACTGAAGTATCTACCATATCATTTAAACAATTTTCTTTAGTTTTTTCTGATTCTACATAATCATATTTTTGGCATGATAAAATTGGCTACTATGTCAACATAGTTTCTTGATAATTCATTTTTCATTCTCAAGAAAAGAAGGGGAAGTTGTTGACTGTCAATTTGACCTCCCTATACCCAACTCGGGCTGCTATTTGACTAAGTAATATTTGTGAGATTTTTTTCAAAAAGTAAATTCTTTTATATAATTATTCATACAATTACCATACATCTTCTTATCCTGACACATTCTAAAGAGTATTATTTATTAGTTCTACTAATTTCATATTTACATTAAAAAATATAACTTTTCACAATGTTCATAACTTATTTTTAAATTTAATTTCAAAAATAAAATTTTATGTAATATTATTTCTAAATATTATATCACTATTATATATATGGTATTATTTATTAAATAGCAGTCTAGTTTTATTTGATTTTTTCAAATCTATTTAATTTCTAGTCATTTTATATCCGATTGTGTCAATTCTAGCCTAAATTAAGTCCAATTTTACTCTCTTTTAAATCCCCAATTCAAATTCAAAATAAATCCAACTACATGACCTAATTTCTTGACCCATAACTCTCCCCATACTATTTTCTATCTCAATCATCTATCCTTATGATCCAATGATTTCGATTTAATCTAGCATCTCTTTAATGTTTAATAATATCAACCATCAAAATTCAAAAAGCCAATTTCATTTACCATCTACAAACATCACCGCCAATCTCCTCCACCAAACCAACTCATTTGCACTATCTCTACTGCTCTGGCTAATCCCAGCCATCAGAGATCTACCACCGTCAACTCGCTCTTCATCTTCTCTCTTACCTCATGTTATTGGCCACCATCATCGGTCATTACTGATTGGTGATCCTTCACCAACAATAGTCACTTATTCGCTCTCCCCATCTCCTTTTATCAATCATGATCTCTCTACCATGCACCACCATTGAGTCATTTTTGACCATTGTTGGTTGCCATTCTTATTCCCTTTTCTATATTCCCATCTCTCTCTCATTTCTCATTAGACAACTCCATCACCTTACATTCTCTAAAAATACAAAAACTCCAAAACTCTCTCTTCTCTAACAAACTTTGTAGAACTCCAACGCGGTAAGTAGCCTGGTGAAAAACAACGAGTTATTTAACTAAACTCTGGAATGATCAGAAAGTTCGAGAGTCACTAATCTCAATTCATTTTCTATTAAAGAATTATAAATTCCAATTTAATGATGTGTCGAGTATGATTTTTTGAGCATGCGTTCTATCATTGTTTTTTTCCTTACATTATACATATTCATTATTCTAAAATTCATGTATTTCACTTATGGATTTTATTTCATCACGTATGAGAATACCCAAAATCTGCCAATGTATGTTTTTGTTTAGCATAATATTTTACTAAAGATTTCTTATAGTCAGATAATTTGTTGTATTCACATACATGATCTCGTGCACCCGAAAATTGAATTTCATAATGAAATATGAATTGTATGCCTTCAAGTCTAAAGAAGTTGTCCACTATAATAAATTCCCTTTTTATCTTGGTTAGTGTTAGTGATCATCTTTCTAGTTGATACAATGGTCAATATTATGTTCACAGTACTTTCTGTTCGTACTTGCGACAACTTGACGTTCCATGGTTTTATGGTACTTTGGATGCTTAGAAAAAGGGAATTATGCAAGTACCTAGAGCCTTTTGTTAAACGTGACGTATTTTTCTTTGTTTATAGGAAAATAGGGTTAGGAGGGAGTAGTATGAAAAAGGAAGAAAAAGGTCAAAAATTGCAGTCTTCTTCTTAGACAATGAGTCATTTGGTGACACTACAACTCATCGTCCAAGTTGTTGGGTAACCAGTATAGAAATTAGAGAAGAAGAATTATGTCAACACTGTCTTTGACTCGTAGGTTCTGACTATGCGTCATAGAGAAGGTCTTTCTGAGCAAAATAAAGATAAACTACCAAAAGAGTGCAAGTTTGACAACAGTGGAAATGATGTTGGCAATGAGTCATTGGGTCAGGCTACGACTTATAGTGATCCTAGTTTTAAGCATATGAAGTTAAGTGTTGAAGGGTGAAAAAGTTGTTGAAGAGGCAACGAATAAGGAAATGACTCATTTAGTGACCTGACAAGTCATCCCTAGGTTCATTGAATCCCAAGATACAGAGTAGACAATAATTCATCGTCATTCCGAACGACTCATTTTTTGAGGAGTTACCACTACAAATATTTTTTTCCTGTTTTGTTTTAGTTAGGATTTTTTTGTTTTGTTATGTAACTGTAAATAACCCATTAATTTTTTATTATTAGTTTATGCACTTTACATACTTACAACAATATATTAAGTTCTAAGATACACTTTGGATCTTGGAATTCTTGTTCTTGACTTTTAGAATTTGATATTAATTTGAGATTTTTGTTTTCATTCTTAATTCATTGTGATATTATTCATATGCTTTAAGTATGAATTCTATGGGTGTTCTTGCAATCATGAGCAGCTAAATCTCCTAACTAATATTATGGAAACCCGAATAGAATAGCCAAGTAAAGGAAGTGCAAAGTCCTTCTTGATTGGTGTTCTTGCATGCATTGTGATTTTCTTCGTATTGATTGCTTTCTTAGAAACTCCTGACATTAATAACATATACGTATTCAATAAAAAATCAAGAGAGAGGTTGAGATTAGTAAATGAAGATCACAATACTAATATAAAGCCACCAACCTTCATCTAATTAACTTGAGACTAAGAGAAGATAGTTAATATAGGATCCAGGATAAGGGTTAGTAATGATACATATTGAAACTAAGATTTTATGAGTAAAATTCACCAAAAGTTATTGAGAGATGGTTGGTGATACATAACTTATTAAATTCTGCATGCAAGAAACCGAGATAGTTTGATGAGTACGATAAGTTTGCGGAGTTAGGAAGTCAGGGGGAGCATAATCCTAGTGTTAATTTCATATTGATTTCAACATTAAGTGTTCAAGCATTATTACTACTACTGTTGTCTTACAAAAACCCCCACTTACTTTTTTCACTATCCGACTACATCAGCAAGTTCTTGAAAAATATTTATCCTATTCCCTGTGGGTTCGACCCCAACTTTTGTTGGGTTCTATATTTGATCAGCTACCATGTTATACATTTCATGAGGAGTTATTTGGATGACATCACAACCTTGGAGATGTATTATTTTTGGTATAATCTTGATTAGTTACTCCATTTCCAATTAGCCTTTAGCTTATTTTTCTTTCTTGTCTCATTCATTTATTTGATTGTAATAATTACTGTGTAAAATTCTATTATGTAATAAATAAGGTGCTTCTCGAGTGGTTGAGAATTATGTGCTATGTGTTTTTTTTTTGTTTATGACACTCTTAAATTCTTCGTCCTTCCTTTATTTTTATCTAGAATTCTTTGAACACAGGTTCATTTGTCAAAAGTCACTTGCATTTCTTTATATAAATTCACTATCCTATCTCATTCTACACTATTTCGATCGGACATGACTATCATTTCAAATTATGTAAATTACTAGCTCCTAAGTTATATTTTATTGGAAAATAAAAATGAATTACCGAGTCTAATTCTCCACTTTTAAATTAAGACAATGCATTCCCTGGAATGCCACGTGGCAAAGTTTTTCAAAATGGAGATTATGTTTATCTATACGTAAATATTCTTATGTGTTTATATTCTAAAACTTAAAATTTTCAATTTTCTTTAAAAATTATAATATTACTATTTTATAACTTAATACCAACCTCCAATTAAAAATATTTCTAAAGTCAAATAAGCACGATTATTAATATCGTAACATCATTCCTATAGAGCAACAAATATGTAACGACTTAAAAATATCATGAAATATGTGTTTTGTGTGATTTGAATATTTTGCCTTTCGCCATAGTTATATTGTGGTATTTCTAAAGTGCGGGGGGGGGGGGGGGCTGATTGGCATGGTTCTCGATGTATTTCATTGCCTTTTATGTGATATATTAGTTTTTAACAGCTTCGAAAGCCTTATTATTGACTTATGTGGGTGTCTTCTGATTCGTGTGATGGATGACTGAATGAACTATGCCAGTAGATTCGGAATGTTGATTTTAGGGTGGTAACATGTTTGGTTTGATTTTATTTCTTTTAAATCTCATTTTGACCCTCGGTTTGGAAGTTGAAATTTTAAATTTTAGGGGTAAGTTTTGTGAAAACAAAGTCTTTTCAAAAATCTAATATTTCAATTGAGTCTAGAGTGTCGAATTTAGTGTGGTAACATAATTCATTCACGTAAATTGGATTCAGAATGAATCCTGAGGCCTTGGTGGTAACTTGGAAAAATTTAAAGTTTCAGCTGATATTTGGTGTAGGCCACGATTGCACATCTTGTGAAGAGGGTAGTGCGATCGCATAAAGTGATTACTACAATTGCAACGCCTCCTCCAGATGTCCTATGCACGATTGTACACTTGGTTGTGTGATAGCAAGACCTGGTGACCTGGAAAGGGTATTAAAATCCCGTTAGGTCGCATTTTTGCTCATTGTTCACCTTGCCTCTTGAGAGATAAAAACTTAAATAGTGTGAGAGCTTAAAAGTGAAACTTGTGAGTGCTTGGGATGCTAGATTAACATCCATTTCTCGATTCTCTTATGGATTTAAGGTATGAATTCACCTTTTTCTTAGTCAAATTCTTTATTCATTGTTCAAAACCCCAAAAACATTATTACTTGATTTATCCACAAATTTCACTCCTTTTCAGTTGCATAATATTTCTAATCCTATAAGTACTAATTTTCCTTGATTTAACCTTCAAATCAACCTTGATTCTTGGATTTAAAATTAATTTCAAAGGCTTTACCCAGTAAGGTCTAAAAATGGTTTATCTTCAATTTGAACCTCATTTATAAATCGATTTGACTTAGGTTTTCAACTATAGGTTCTTAAAATCATGAAAAATAAGTTTCGAATTAGAGTTCTGATTTTATCTTTTTTTTTTGAAAACCCATTTTAGGGGTCCGTTTTAACCCCAAACATAAAATAAGAAATATGGGTATCCAGTGCTTTGTTCTGATGCGTAGATTCTATATTTCTTGGTCTTAGTTTATTTTGGGATTTTTTGTGCAAAGTAGGACTTCGGGGTCGAAGTATTGTAGACTAGTTTTGGCATTGAGGTATTTTATGGCTTAACTCTTCTGACTGGGCTGGGTAGTTAATATGTATACCAAAATACATATTAATGGTGAAAACTAATCATGAATAATGGATATCTATGTATTGTGCCCATGTGGAAACCTATATATGATGTAATTATAAAATTTAGAATGATATGCGGCATGAGTGACCGGGTGGGGTCTCATGTGCTGTTGATAGCCTTGAATACGTATGGATAATTGTATTGTGTTTCTAGAAATGCCTATTGTGGTACCTTGATGTATTGTGACATTTTCATACTTTGTTGGCATATGAATAATGTGGAAATTCATAGATAGTAGAAATAATGAGTCGTTATTGGCTCACGTGATTGTGGCTGGTTGTGGAAGTACATATTGTTGTTGTTTGTGGAAATATTCATTTCTATTGGTTGTAAGCATCTCATCCTTATATCATAGTCATTCATAAAATAATTAGTGCCTCCGTGGTAACATCTATGAAACACTAACAATACCTTTTTATGATAGAAAATATGACATCTTATAACCCTTCCTCGAGGGATGTGCCGGGGAGGTGATATGGATATGGATAAAGATATGTATATGGACTGTATATAGTTTGATGACCCCCTATGGATCCCACGTCAGGAGGATTGCCTTTGTGGGTGTAAACGGAGGTTATGCGACAACCTCGTGCATCATCATCATGAATCATCATTATCATTGCCATCTTATACATTGAACTTGCGTTATTGAATTAATGTTGTGATTGAATTACCATATTGACTTTTCATATGCCTATTTGATTTATCATCCATTATTTGTACTTGGTATTCTTGTATATACATGTTCTTCCTTATTTCTACTTTCATGGATTATGATGTAAACTTGTTTTTTACCTTGTCGTATTGTCATAATTTGCGTGATATATATGATATATATATACATATATAGTAAAACTGTTAGCGCAAGCGGTGTGGGCTACCATTGTGGGGCATTTTCTTATTGCAGGTGACGTGTCCTTTATGTGTATTTGGTATATTGTATCATTTATTTTGCTCGGTTGGACTATGATACCTTTCGGTGCAGGTCCTAGTTCGAGTGCGCCTCAACTTGGTTGATTCCGGTGATATTTGGTGCTTTCAAGGTAATGGTTGACTTTCAGGCATCTTGATGTATTCTACTACCTTTTTTATAGACTATGTCTTTATTTTTATTTCATAGACAGAGTTTATATTGTATTTGGACATCTTATGAATTTCCTTTGGATTTGGGTTGTACTAGAAACATTCTTATACTGTTGACATCAGGTTTTGGGAGTTACGTCTGTGTTGTTGATTATATTCTTTCCGCATTTATTATACTTATATGGTTCGGCTTTATTCTAGAGGCCTTACCATGGGGGTACTTCTATCTTTTCCCCCATTGGATATCGGTTTGGGTGATAGGCATACTCATCACGGTTTGCCGCGATGAGTGCCATCATGACCCTTGGATATTGGGTCATGACAAAATATTTTATTTCTTCTAAAAAAGACATAACTCTGTTGATTTTATTTAAACCTTTTTGAATTTTTTTACTAAATTAAATTAAGTTATTTATTATGTTATTTTTATTCCTTTATTTGTTTGGGGTAGTTTAGTTTAATTTAAATTATTAATTAGCCGATTTCCCTACATATTCATCTTAATTCTCTCTTCTCGCTTATCCAATATCCTTCATAATTTTTTTAGTCCCTACTTTAATTAACAAGTTTGCATGCTTAACTACTTCGTCAACTAGTTTCATATTAAATAGGTTAAATTGGACATTCACCAAACTTATTTATTTGTTTATAATTTTTTTATCATCACCCAGTTATTTAAATTAGTATATTATGTACAACCAAGTCTCGTTTTCACTTAGTTTAAACACTAATAATTAAATTTGCATGTTAAACTCTTTTATCACCAAAATTAGTATTAATTTGACAATAATGGATTTTTACCTAATTTATTTATTTGTTTTAAATAAGTATTTTTCATGACCAATCACCTAGTTATTTAAAATTACGTTAATTAAGATTTAGTGAAGTTTACATACATGTACCTTTTCTTCAATCTCTTTTGATAATTTAGCATGTTTAATTATTCTTCACATAATTTGTTTTAATAATTAGTTTTCTTGTTAATTTGATTAATTTTTTAAAAACAACTATTGATTTGGATAATAACATAACAATTTTGCTTAATTAATTTGTTGACCTTTGTTTATCACATAATTTCCCACATAATATATGAATTTGGTCGGAACCCACATTTATGGGGCTTGGAGAGGTGCTTAACACCTTCCTTCTAGATAAATTGAACCCTTACTCAATTTCTGATGATATAGACTATTAATAAAAATAATCGTAAGTAGTTTAGAATGGTGCCCTAACACATCTTAATTTGGTAGGTGGCGACTTTTCTTTTTTAGATCATCCTAAAAGATTTGTCATGTCGATGACCCACTTTTTACAACAAAAATAGGTTGCAACAATAGGAGTTTACAAGAACACACAAAAATAGTTTAAAAACGAGGTCCAAATCGAAGAAAAGCCCCATTTAAAATCTACCGATAAAACCCCCATTTCTTTTGGAAATCAAGATTTAAAGTTGTTTTTAAGTATGTAATTGATGAAATAAAATGAGAACAAGGTTTTGGAGCTTACCCAAGCTCAAATGATGAATAAACCCTATAAAATTGCCCAAACCCAAATCTCAAAGGTCAAAATATAGAGGAAAAACGTGAAAAACTGATTTTTATATTGTTCATTGAACACTGCCTCACAATCACGGACCCCCATCTCGCGATCGTGAGGGTCAACATTGATTGAAATTAAGTTGGTCATCGCGGTCGCGTGGCTGATCCTCACTATCGTGATCAGTCAACCTAACTCGATCCACTAATTAACCAATTATGATCGTTGTACCTCCACCACGTGATTGTTATAAAATCTATTATCGCTGCCGGCAACTACGATATGTTCTGGTGTCCAAATATCTAGCATAACCATCTGGTTAGCTAAGGACTATACCTCCAAGTCTAAAGGCCACTCTTAGGTCAAGAGACGGGCTAAAATCCCCATAATAGTTATCTTTTGGCTCAAGGCATCCACAAGGACATTAACTTTGCCCAATTGATACAAAATAGTGAGGTCATAATCCTTAAGCAACTCAAGCCAATGCCACTGTCTCATATTAAGATATCGTTGTCTAAAAAAGTACTAAAGGATATGATAGTCCATGAAAATCCTACAAAGAACTACATGCAAGTAATGACACCATAATTTGAACACAAATAGTACAACTACTAACTCCAAATCTTGGGTAGTGTAATATCTCTCATAAGACTTCAACTGACGAGAGGCATACGGAATTATCTTAACCTTATGCATCAACACCACATTCAAACAAACACCAAAAATATCACAAAACATGATAAAACCCACACTCACCTTGGACATAGTCAATATAGGATCCGAAGTCAACAAATCTTAAAGCTTTTGGAAGATCTTCTCACTCACATTTAACTACTGAAAAATCACTTTTTTCTAAGTCAACCTGGTTAAAAGAGCCATAATGGATAAGAAAACCTCTATAAACGCTGATAATAACCAGCCAAGCCAACAAAACTCCTAATCTTGATAGGAAAAGTAGGTCTAGCCCAATAACAAATCACTACAATCATGGCTGGATTAACCATAATACCATCATTAATTACCATATTACCTAGGAAGAGATTGAATCCCACCAAAAATCATACTCATAAAACTTCGCATATAACTTGTCATCTTGCAACCTCTAAAGTACAATCCTCAAATACTTCACACAGTCAACCTCACTCTTGGAATAAACCAAGATGTCATCAATAAATAGAATCGTAGAGAAGTTGAGATATGATCGAGATGTCGAAACATCTAGTTCATCAACTCTATGAATGTTGCTGGCATCTTGCTCAATCCAAAAGACATGACCAAGAACTTATAATGACCATATCGAGTCTGAAAGGCTATCTTTCAAACATCTAAATCTCTAATATTCAACTAGTGATACCCCAATTTAAAAATCTTATGACAAATCTTCAACAAATCTTACAACTGCTCCTTCAACATCTTTAACCCAGTCGGGGGCATCCTATAGGGAGGAAAAAATGGGCTTGGTTCCCATCTCTAAATCTATAGCAATATCGATATCATGATCCGGAGGCATACCAGACATATATGTAGGAAATAAATCCATGGACTCATGAACAACCCGGATAGAAACCACGTAAGGTGGTAAGGTAACACTAGTATCACATATATGAGATGAATAAGGAAAACAACCACTCTCTATCATGTAATGAATATGCAAAAATATATAACACCCTTTAGAATCGAATTAAGCATACCCTTCTAAGATAACCTTGGGACACCCAACATATCTAAGGTTATAGTCTTGGCATAACAATCAAAATTAGCATGCTAAGGATCTAAACAATCCCTAACAAAGATGAAACAAAAATTAATGATATCTAGGAAAATTAAGTTTGCCCAAGTCTCATGGCTCGAAAGGGTAACCACACAAGATCGATACACCTGATCCACCACAAACGAATATCCCATGAGGTTAAACACATAAATAAGCATAGAAAAAGACACACGTAACATCAAAACCAGAAGTAAAATATATAGGCACATCAGATATAGTCGACCTAGGGTCAAATAACACCTAAGAAGATCTACAACAAACTTGTATAATACTTATGCTAGAAGCATCAGAGGCCTCTAACTTAGGTATAGTAGGTATAGCATAGAACTGACTAAGTCTTTTCCTAGACTGAACAACTCTGTGACTAGCACCACGAGCACCTCTACCTCTACCTCTAGCACCTTTAACAACACCCCTACTACTCTGTGAACCACCTCTCATTATCGATATAAGAGTAGGTCTAAAAATATTTTGAGGATAATCTTTGGCCACATAGCCCAACTTATCACATACAAAATATCCTCTATGGCTTAACTCAATCTTAGGAGGTGTGTCTGAACTAGAACAACCACCATGGCTTGATATTTGTCTATCTAAAGTCACTAAACTTGACGCTTAACCATATGATCCCTATAAATCTACCAGAACTGACCTACTATGACAAACACAGGAACCATGACTCAAGGAATATCTGCCTCAGGAGACATCCCCATGTTTATTACTTTTGATGAAATATTTTACATCTTTTACAAGGGATAATTGTGCATTTCAAGCAACTGTTGTTGTATTTAATGTTGGATTTTAGTGTTTTCAGGTCAAGAACTTAGTTGAAAGAATAACTTAGAAAAATATAAGAACAGGAACAAAAAGGAGAATGACAACCAAACTGATGGACCGTCAACTATGTGACAGTACATCAGAGTGTCCGTCAAAGCTAAACAAAATGGAAAGAATGGATAACCCAAGTGACGGACTATCAGACCTCTGCCGAGCTGTCAACCTAGCAACGGTCCAAGTGACGGACTGTCAGACAGTAACGGCCCATCAACTTTGCCATCACCCCTTAAATAGAATGAAGCAACTTGGGGCCTTTAGCGACGAACCGTCAAGCCATTGATAGGCCATCAACTTGGCTATCAACTGTGACACGGTAATACAGAGTTCAAATTTTAAATCACCAATACCTGGTAACATATAAATACCAAGTCTAGGTTTAGATTAGTAATCTTTATCTTAATTCCATCTTTTTAAACACCTTGTATGGATTACTCTCTGAGATTACAAGCTACTATTTTGGAAATCATTATTCTTACTGAAGATCAAGAATAATAGTAGGAACTTTTGTAAGTAATTCTTTGAATTAATTTATAAGCAAAACTATGTTTTCTTCTTCTTCTTCTTCTTCTTCTTCTTCTTCTTAAACGTGTGGCTAAAGCTCCCATAACTAGGGTTATGGGAGCCTTGATGTGATTTACTGATTGGGGCTGTGTGAATGCTTAATTTCCTTAACTAATTGAGATTGTATAATCTCCTCTTCACAATCATGAACTTTCTTTGTTGCGAACTCGAAGGGTGAGCCCAAGAACATCACTTGTTTGAATAGAAAAGTGTATGTTGGGAAAAAAGGAGGTTTATAAGGAATTCAAAGGCTTTATCCTTTGGGTTAAGGGTTAATTCCTTAATAGGAACAACCTACTTGAGAAACCAATTGAATAAGTCAGTTCACTCTGTGAGTTCAAAAGAATTAAAAAGTAATAATCCATTTAGGTCGAGAAATAAATGGGTGAACTTTAGAATTCAATAATTCTTGTAATTGATATTATAAATTAGAAATTTAGGTCAACTCATAACCCTGACTGCTTGAACATATTTGTGAACATAATCCTAGTTTGTCTAATCTTATTGAATTAAACATGCAATAATACTCATTAATTAGAATAATACTTCTTGAAAAATCAAAACTCCCTTTATTCCGGAACCTTCGATCAATTGTCCATTAATAATCATAAGACTTAATTAGACTAGTATTCCCTGTGGGATTCGACTCCAACCTAGTTGGGTTCTATATTTGATGATGATCGCTTACGCTTTCTAACAAGAGTTATAATTTGGGTGTATCACCCTACTAAACTAACCATGATGATGCATCCTTTTGGTGCCTCCTGAGTAACCTAGATAATAGACTCGATCATCTTGGCATGCTCAATAATATTCTATAAAGAAGTGATTGAAACTACCATATAAGATAAATCCAACTAATAAGTACAATCTAACCCCTTCACAAACTTCTAAATCTCCTAGAATCGATGGTGATGCTAGCAGTTGAATACTTGGTTAAAGTGTAAAAAAGAGCCTTATACTTAGCAACAATGATATATCCCTTCTCTAAGTGACCGAACTAATCACACATTTGATTTCTTAAGTTATACGATATAAATTTCTCTAAAAAGGCCTTAATAAATGAGTCCAAGTCATAGTAAGAGAATCCAAAGGTGTATAACTCACAAATTACCTCAACCAATACCTAGTGTAACACCCCAAATTTTGGTTCTTGAAAATTTCTTGATCTTTGAGCTTACTGTCCTCACTATGAGTCACCTTATGAGTCGTAGGGTATCATTGCGGATCTTATGGACCTAGTCATAGCCTGGCCAGTTTGTTGGACTTAAGTTTCTATCTTAACTACAATTTGAACCCTATAAATCATAGGATATGGTAATAAGTCGTAGGGTATGAATCATAGGGAAACCAGTATGCTATCCTAAGTTCCAATTATGACTATGACCTAGTATGTTATGAGTCGTAAGGACTGGACACGAGTCATATGGTATGACTCATAATCATACCAGTTTGGGGTGACCCTGGACACTATCTAGAATATGAATGGACTAAAAGAGTCATAGGGTAACCCTATGAGTTGCGAGGTTACCTATTGGATCTGGGCATTGGTTTTTAATCTATTAATTAAGGGTATCCTGGTAATTTACCTCCTACCTCACTTAGCCCCCATGACTTAAAATACTTTTTGGAACTTTATTAGCATACTATTCATAATCAAAACTCTCTCTCAAACTCAATAAATTCTCTCAAGAAAGATACTTAAGCTTTTTATGAAGTTAATCAATTAGATCTCCCAAGGGAAAATTCTCTCCATAAGTCTTGATATTTCAGGCATCTTACTCTTCCCCAACTATTACTTTGTAAAAGAATATGTTTTAAAGAGTTACTGATGTGGTTTTGATGGTGGTTTTGGAACATATGTTGAGAGATTTTAATGATTATTGGTTATGTGATACCATATTTATATATACATTATTTATGTTGAAATAGTTCTTTTAAAATCAATTTGATACATGGGTATGGTGAATAAACTAGGGTATTGTGATTTTCCTAAATTTTTGAAAATGTTTATAATTGAATTTCTAACAAGCCACATCCAACTTTTTGAAATTGATTTTGAGCATGGTATAATTCCATTAAACTATTTTGGAACAATTTCATGGTATAAAATGGTTTTTGAAACATGATCGTTGATTTAAAGAACAAAGGGAGTCAGTGTTCCCCCACCTTGTATTAAGGAACAAATGGAGTTTCTCTCCCGAGTTAAATTGAATTGATTTAGAAAGTTGATGATACCATTCAAGTGTAGTTGGTATGAAGATACCAATAGTGTGTCACGACCCAAACATGGGCCTTGCTGTGATGGGCATCCCAAGTCCACCGAGGATCGGAGATAGCCCCCTGAGCCTATTCCCATACAACTAATAAACCCTAGTAGCGAATGAATACAAATAAAAAAGAAAACATAATAAGAAATCCAAGAAGAATCTATATTGGATTAATACCTAAAAATATCCATAATACCCATGTCCATAGTATCCACAAAGCCTCTACCAATAAATCCTGTACCAATAAAGTGTCGAGACATGCCCAGAATTGTAGATAAAATAAATCCAAAATAAAGTCTACAACATAAGAAACCAAAACAAGAAATGAAATCTTCCAAATGATGGAAGCTCACCACTTCAAGTCAGCTCATGAACTAACCACAAACACCTGATCACTGTGCATAAAAGTTAAGACTTGCCTTTAGACCCTACATCGCATAGGGATACAACATCTAAAGACAAGGCTAGCATATAACTCAGGGATAAGGAACAAATAATTACATAGATAATAATTCAAAACCAGTTAAATCCCATGCATACCATCACATGCATATATATATATATCACATTCCAGGGTATGGAACAATGCTTAATATAAATATTTAAAATTTGAACCTGGGCTGTGTAGATTGACCATTGCAATTCATGATACAATTATATACATATACTTTGGAGATTCCCTTGTAACCTACAAGAACATCCTCATCAAGAAAAACCCATACATCAAAAACTATGAGGTTCTAATAACAATCATTCGAACTCACACCTTCACGGCTATGACTGAAATACCCTGGGCTTTGGTTCTTAGAATTTTCTTAGGTTTTTGACATCATATGACTCACCATACTAGTTGTATAGTAAGGGTACAGGTCAGGTGACCTAGTCATATATTATCCAGTATTGGGTAGTTGCGTTTTTAAAATGGGTACGACTTGGGTGGGTATGAGTCGTATGGTTGGTGATGGGTCATAAGGTTAGGTTTAAATTTACTTAATATAAAATTTAGTAACTTAACTTGGATATGAGTATGAGTGTTTCACTATGAGTCGTGTGATAGGGTACGAGTTGTATTGTCTAGCTCGTATGTTGGACAATGTCAACCCCTCTTAGTTCTGTAAAAGGATACGGGTTAAGGGTACTATTCATACCCATAGGTACTAGTCGTACCCATAGGTACTATTGGGGCTTGGTGGTCATATGTTGGATAGTGTTTGGGGTCCAAGGGATACCTTGGGTACGAGTGGTGGGTACCACTCATATGATAGGGTATAGGTGGTATGGTGGAGTCGTACCCTCCAGCTGGAAATTACTACAGTTTAAGTAGGGGGTATTTTGGACATTTTCCTTTATAACTCCTTGGAACCGTATGACTTAAAACACCTTTTTGGGTTTTCATTAATCTATTGCAATCAATCAAACACTCTAAACTTTCTCAAAATCTCTCAAGGCTCTTAGGTTAAACAAAAGCTAGGGTTTCCTTCAAGGTGGTCAATTAAGGCTTATAAGGGCAATTTCTTCTCATCTTCTTCTCAATCCAAGGCATATTAACCCTCCATCATTGTTAGTTCCAACTAAAGGCATGTTTTATGATTTTTTTTCATGGAATAATTATTGTATGGTTTTCGGTTCCAAATATGTGTTGGGGGTTTTGGTTATAAATGCTTGGTTATTATTTTCCCATGTTTTAATTATGGACTTACATGTTTTAATGATGGTTTGGAGATTTGGTTGTATGAGAATGGTTAATTGGTACTTGTTTTTTTTTCAAAACAATATGCCCCCAATATGTTTGATAAAATGCCTATAAGAATGATTTTACTACATTGTTGGACTTTTAATGGAACTATTGCATGATATAATTCAGTAATGGAACCCTACATAGATAAAATAGTTTGTAATGGTTAATGGTAAAATTTTATTGGTTGTGGTTGGTCTAATTTAAGGCATTGTTGGGTACAAGGGAATCCCCCAATCAAACTAAGTAATGCACTATACTTGCGGGGTACCTATCATTCCCCCAAGTCAACTTAATAATATAATCTATGGGTACATGGGAATCCTTTCTTCTTAAAAAGGATGACCACGGACATTGCTTCCATTCTATAGTCGTTATGAAGATACCACTAATTATAGCCTTGGTTAATAATAAATGGAATGGAGGTTTAGTTGTGTGGTAATAGTTTTAATTGGGAAATAAAGACGGGGTGTGATAGCTAACTATGAAGCTATGAGTCAAATGAATGGATCCTGGAAACTCATATTTGCCGACATGAGGATTGGTCATGGAGACCATAGATGATACTTATGGGGTACACGAGAATACCCCTAAGTACACTTGTATATATTATCAAAGAGAGAGAAGGGTACTCGGGAATCCCCTTCTCCTATGGTATCTTTGGTTTATGCAGGTACACATATTGAGACCTGTTTAGAGGGTTAAATTGGACCCATATAGCCCATGGGTGGTTTTAAGATGGTTAAGCTACACATACCCAGGCTAATGGTTATGAAGGAACGCTAAACCCGATTTTCTTATACTGAGTACTTGGTAGCATTCACCTGTTAACCCATCTTTAGGTGGCTAAATCTCTATGCAATATAAGAATCGACAATTCTACTCCTCCTGCTTAGTTCTCATCGAGATCATATCAGTTGGATTGAAGTGGTGAGTTTACATACTCTAGAAGGCTCCATTTCACATCATGGATGTCTTTTCATACTTTGGTCATTTTATAGACATTAGATTTGGCTATGGCTGGGAGCATATCCTAACTGGATATTACTTTACTTTTGGTTAGAGGTTTTATGGAACTACTATGGGTTGGAATGAGTGGTGTCGGTAGTGGTGTCAGCCTTAGTATTAGCATTGGTATTGGGGATGATACCATTTGATTGAATTTATGATTGTTCTATCCTATTATGATATATTATGAACATACTCTTGATTATTGTTTTATTTGGTTGGCTATTAGATGGTTGGACTTGCTTGGTTTTGTCATGGTTATGTACCTATCTTAGTGTCTGGAATTGTACAAAATGCTATCTTGTTGTATGTTCAGAATTCATCTGACTCAGGGAACGTTCTTGGAGGTTTGGTTTGGTAATGGGGCTGGTCCCTAGTCCTAGTCAGACTTGGGATGCCTATTACGTTAATGCCCTAGTTTGGGTCATTTCTTGTTGGTATCAGAGTTTTAGGTTCATGGTCAAATAAGAGTCCATAATTCCATGTCAAGTAGAGTCTTTTTTAAGGGTTTGTAGCGCACCACAATCATAAGAGAGAGGCTACAAGACATTTAGGAATGTTTCTCTTTCTTGTATTCTATTTTTAAGCTTGGAGTCTATGTTCTAGAGTCTTCTTTAATTCCTATTTGTTCGCCTTTCAAATCATACCTCGACAATATGATATTCACAAAAATTGTCCTAACTGGGGATCCATACACAGTCTAGGGGTCTCATCCCTAATTATTCTAGAGTTCCACTGGTTCCTTCTAGTCCCCTTGAAGCAGACGTAATGAACGTGGAGTTTCGCCAGTCGATTCATATAATTTCTCTGTTGGTGGCTTCTCAGGATGAGCATGGTGTATCTGGTGATCCATCTTCTAAGGCTATTAGGGTTGGAAAGTTGATGAGGTTGAGTCCTCCAATCTTTAATAGAGTTAAGGTGGAGGAGGATCCTCAGGGTATTTAAGATGAGATTGAAAAGATATTCAGGATCATGCATGGCACAAATACGGAATGGGTGGAGTTTGCAGTTTATCATCTCAAAGTTATGGAATACAAATGGTACGAGGAATCGGATAGGTCAAGTGGTGATATTGAGGAGTCGTCTTTGTTTGAGACTTTCTACAATGCATTTCTAGATCACCTTTTTCCTCAGGAGTTAAGGGAAGTGAAAGAAGAGGAATTGGTAATCTAAAGTAGGGGAAGATGTCGGTCAAAGGGTATACCTTGAAGTTTCACCAGTTTTCTAGGTATGATTAGGAGATGGTATCGAATATGAGGGCTAGGATAAGAAAGTTTGATTTAGGACTGTCTCAAGAGTTGATCTTTGAAAGCAAGATTGCATTACAGATTAAGGACATGGATATTTCTAGGTTGGTTCTTCATATGCAATAGGTGGATGAAGAGAATAAAAAATAGGCTGAGGTAGGGGAAATATAGGGTAAAATGTTTAGGTTCTCTAAGTATGATGGTCAACAGCCAGGTAGTCAGAATGGTGGTAAGTGGCAAAAGAAGAAGTAGGAGAGTTATGGTTCTTTCTCCAACTTCTAGTGCTCCTTACTTAAAATAGTCAAGTGATAGGAGACAATATAGTGGTGATAACTTTAGGGAATAAGGTGCCCAATCTCAGGCTAGTACAACTGATTTGGCCTTATGGTGTCCTCCTTATAGGTTTTGTGGTAAGTTTCATCGTGTTTTTTTTAATGAGGGGAAGGAAAAGTTCTTTAAATATGGTTTGCCAGGATATATGCTTAGTAATTTTCCAATTGGTAAGATATCTTTGGGATAGAATAAGGTTCCGATTGCCTCTTCATTTTCTCCTGCATCGAAGAGTGCTAATTCTGCATCTATTTTTTCTTCTGGTACCGGCACAAGTTGGAATAGGTTGTATGCTTTTGCGTACTAATAAGAGTTTAAGGCATCACCTGATGTTGTGACTTATACATTACAAGTTGATGTTGGGTGTATTTATGCATTTTAGAATCACTATTCTAGACTTTTTAGCCTTATTTTAAGGATGATTCTATGCTATATGGGTTGATAATGAGATAAATATGTATCAAAGTGTTAAAACATATGTTTATGATGTTAAGAGTGAGTTTCAAACAAGTTTGTACCTAAAAGATTCATTTAGAGTTCAACCCGGAATACTGGCATTACTAGCTTAAGCTAGGTGCTTGTCTAGTTTATTCTGGTGGATTCTATTGTGTTTAAGGTATTACAAATGGTTTTAATGGGTGATTATAAGTGGAATAACTTGTTGGTAGTGAGAAAAGTTCAATTTGAATGAGTCTAAAGCTGGAACATTAAGTGAAAGATCAATGCTAACTAGCTTTGCTTAGCTCTTGTTTTGATTCGTCATTATGGGTGTTGTGTTGTGTTTATCTCTTAATTCGTGTGGTGTGATTGTGTATGAGGATTTTGGAACTGAATATTATGATATTTTAATGTTAATTAGGCTTGGAATTCATGGTAATGACGCCACAAGACAAAGGATTAAGAGGGGAGACTCAATACTTAACCAAATTTTAGAGAGCAAATTCCAGATAGGTAAGGAAATTTGAGGGCACCATCCCACCTAGAGCAGGGCTATATCTAGGGCGCCGCTCCACCTAGAGTGTGGGGGATAGCCAGTGCGACACCTCACCCATTCCCGTGTTCAAAAACTGAAGGTTTTCAACTCTAACACGGATTGGCCTTACTCCTATACTATAAATACATGTTATATCATGTTTTAACATACTTTTAGACATCTTGGAGGATTAAAAATGCTACCACAACTTATTTTTAGGGTTTATAGTTTCTTTCATAGTTTGTATCATCAATCCAAGGTATTGGATGGTGAATATTTCATTAAAGGCTAAAACTCCTATCCGGTGTTATGGCCACTATCATGATTACGTTCATTTTGAATTATGTTGTTGATTTTCTTATCATTAATTTTTTCTTTTTTATTCTTTTTTTAAACTATTTTAAGGATTATCTACCCTTAAAATACTTCAATTGTCAACCTTAAGATATCAGGAGAGGGAATAGGGAGATAGAACAAAGGAATAAGTGAAGTATGGTTCTTGTTTCTTTATAAAATAAGAGATTTGAATTAGCATCTAAGACAGGGATGTACTTAGATGCCTTACTTGATTCACATGTAGGATGACAACTTACATACACTTAATTGGATTATTACATCCCCGCTCAGCGATGTAGCTTTAATGTCCAAGTTAGGTAAAGGATTAGAGGTTGGAAAACCATAATCATGCGATTAACCCTACGAAAGAACAACCAAGATAAGCAATTTAACGAATGAAGTTCAATAACGTAGTATGATTGTTCATAAGCCTTAACTCTGGGCTTCTATCCATAGATTGTCCTAAGTCATTACTTTTCTTCATTAGTTTAGTTTACTTTTAGTTTACAATTCTTAAACATCTTTATTTACTTTTTCTCAATTGTTGCACTAGGATTGGATAATTGGCGAGCGCAAGTCGCTAAGAGATAGATACTTAGGCTTTCTTGAAGCCACTTTACTATTTGATAAGACCACGTACACTTGCGTGTGTGCTCGGGCACTGTCAAGTTTTTGGTGCTATTTTCGGGGAGTTGTAACTAGGCAACTATCTTATTTTTAGTTTTTCTAAATTGAGTTGTAATTTTTAGTTTCTATTTATTTTCCTTTATTTTTATTTTTCTCACTTTTCTTTAGATGTTATCCTGGGATAGATGGTTTTTGAGTGATGACGATTCTTGTTGTTTTTGTGGGGGACCACATAAAGCAGATTATTGTCCAAATTTTGATAGAAGTGCATGGTTGGTACCTTCATAATATGATGCAGATACGGTCCTATGTGTGGAGCAGACTGCAACTTGGTTTTGGTTTGTGGTCAAAGTAGTCATATTGTTGTTATGTGTGTTGTTAATCCCGATTCATAATTGTTTGTAGGCTATGCTGAAAGGGAAAATTATATAAACAAATACAATCAAACGGGGAAGATTCAGCCACAAATTCAATCATGGAACAACCAACAACAGTTTCAGCAACAAAAATGAAATATGCAGGCCCCAACTTAAACTAGCAACTTAGAAAAGATGCTAAAACAACTTTTAGCATCTCAAGTATAGTTTTTGGCAGACAGGAAGCACTATCGGGAGGCTGTAGAGAAATTGAATAATAATTTCGAGGTAGATGCAGAGTTAACTCCCAATTCGATTATAGAGAAGGTTGTTGATAATTCGAGGAAGTCTGAGTACTAAAAAACTAAAGTTGTTGAACAGGTTGAGAAGATACCACTACCATCATATCTACAGATGCTAAGTAAAGAAAAATATGAGGAGGATATTATCCAATTTAGTGAGAAAACACAATAATCACAGCCACTCAGTTGTCATCTTTCTTTTGAGACTAAAATTGAGAAGGTCAATAACAGTGAGGGTGTTAAAGATAGTGTAAATTTTGAAGTAGAATTGGTTGGTCCTCACTAAAAGAAATTTTCTACATTATGTTTAGACGATGTCTTGTCTGTGGAATCATTTAAAATAGTGGTAAAATGTGAAGATGAGGCATAAGAATCCTATATTCTTGATTTTACACCGGACAAGCAACATAAAAACACACCTCACTTCAAGGCCGAGCGTTTTACTATGCACATTCTATTACTCAGTTTCTTAATTTTTGTACCACCACCCTATGAGAGAGGCAAAACGATGGATGCAAAGTTGGGGGTGAAATTTATATCCTCAAGGTGGAGAAAAAAGTTGATTGGGTTATGCCGCGGTACTAAATTAGGCGCTTCTTGGGAGGCAGCCAAAGTTAAAGTAGGTATGTTTTCTTTATAGTTTTTAGTTTTTATTTCACGTAGTGATTGTTTTTGGTTGTCACAGGTTAATGGAAAGTTGGAGTACCGGAAACCTAAGCTAAAGAGCATGGCAAAAACTGAGTGTGGGGTCCTACAGATCTTCTTTATGTGCAAAAGATTATACTAGCTAGGCCTAGAGGCCTCTGGGAGTATTTCTATCTTTTTTACTTTTAAATTCACTTTGGGGATAAAGTAGATTTTTATGTGTGGGATGGGGAAATTCCCAAATTTTAGCTCAATTTTTTTTTGTGTGTAAGATATTCTTGTTGGTGCTATTCTTGATTACATGGTGCAAGTGAGTTTGTTTGTAAAAGCATGTTGATTGAATGAATTACTATTTTTGAGACTTCAAGGCTCATGTTTATGACTCTTGTACTTGTTGGCTTAATTTTTAATTTGTGCTATTATTTGGTTGGGAGTCTATGATGATCCTATTAAATTGAGCATGTTCCATATGTTTGGGAGAAATTTTTATATATTTCCTATTGCATGTGATGTCTAGAACTTATTCGGTGTGTGTGTGAAGAGAAATAAAGAATGTGGGTTTAGGAGATGATATAGGCATTTCATTGATAGCCTTGTGTTATACCTTGTATTTTTCCTACACTTTCTGATTATTTTAGTGAACCCTCTTTGAGACTTTAGCTTTTCTTTGGTAGCCACATAAGTAGCCTAATCTCTTCTTTGATGGACCTTAATTTAATCCCAAAAGCTCCTAAGTGCTTTAATGAAAAATTAAATTAGTAAGGAGTGTGAGAAATTTAAGAATAAAAAGGTGAATTTGATGCCCCAAGGTAATAGTTATTGATGTTTATACTTTAGGTCTGGTGGATGGATGTGATATAATTAATGTTAAGAATATTGTCATGGTTGTGCAAATAGAGAAAAATTGATTCATTTGGTAGTAAACAATACGCCGACCATGTGTTTGTGAAAATGCTTAAAAGAGATGGGGAAAAAACAAAAGGTATGGGTGAATGAATAGGTGTAATTTATTATTAGAGATTAGTTTTAATGGTTAAAAGTGATGTATTAGCACTTAGAGAGGTTAGTCACTATTCTTGGCCAAAATAGCTCCTACCCGTCCCTTAGCCTACATTACAATCTGGAAAAGACCTATATGATCCTAAGGTTAACATTCTAATATTAGTGGAGCATTACACTAAGGGAAAACCTATGGTTCATTGTGTGTAACTTGTGAATTCCTTGTGACAGTGAGAAAAATTTGGTTCTGGTACCCATCATGTTATGAATTGCTTAATTATAAGTGATTATGGGTAACTCTCTTGATGTGAGGGGCATATGTTTGATGAATGTGGGTGATTTTTATGATGTCCTTGATTGAATGATAAGCATGATTTTACACACTAGGTGAGTTAATTCTTGAGGCTAGGATGTTTTGGGGTAGTGTTCATAAGCTTTCAATTGTGTTTATAACGTGCTTTGTGTAGAAACTTGCATTCTGTGTAATCATGATAGTAATATATTGAGTGTCTTATATGTATTAGAAGTGTAGTGTATCCAGCACATGACACTTAGAGTAAAGAGTTATTCGAGGACGAACAAGGATTTAAGTGTGGGGTGGGGATGTTGGGTGTATTTATGCATTCTAGTGTCACTATTCTAGCCTTTTTAGCCTTTTTGATGATGATTCCTATGTTATATGTGTTCATAATGATATAAATGTATATCAAAGTGTTAAAACATGCGTTTATGATGTTAAGAGTGAGTTTCAAATAAGTTTGTACCTAAAAGATTCATTTAGAGTTCAACCCGAAAAACTAGTGTTACTAGCTTGAGCTAGGTGCTTGTCTAGTTGATTTCAATGGATTCTATTGTTTTTAAGGTGTTTCAAATGGTTTTAATGGGTGATTATAAGTGGAATAACTTGTTGTTAGTGATAAAAGTTCAATTTGAATGAGTCTACAGCTGGAACAATAAGTGAAAGATCAATGCTAACTAGTTATGCTTAGCTCTTGTTTTGATTCGTCGTTATGGGTGTTGTGTTGTATTTCTATCTCAATTCGTTTGGTGTGATTGTGTATAAGGATTTTGGAGCTGAATATGATGATATTTTGATGTTAATGAGGCTTGGAATTCATGGGAAAAATTCCACAAGACAATGGATCAAGAGGGAAGACTCAACACTTAACCAAATTTCAAAGAGCAAATTCCAGAGAAGTAGGATGATTTAAGGGTGCCTCCCCACCCAGAGCAGGATGCCTCCCCACCTGTAGTGGGGAGATAGCTAGGATGACGCTTCACCCATTCTCGGGCTCAATAACTGAAGGTTTTCAACTCCAACACAAATTGGGCTTACTCATATACTATACATACATGTTATATCCCTTTTTTTCATACTTTTATACGTCTTGGAGGATTAAAGAGGACACCACAACTTCCTTTTAGGGTTTTATTATCTTAATTTGAGTTTCTTTCATGGTTTGTATCATCAATCCAAGGGATTGGATGAATAATATTACCATTAAAAGCTAAAACTCCTATTCCATGTTAAGGCCATGATAATGATTTCTTTTTCATTTTGAATTAATTTGTTGATTTGCTTATAATTATAGGTTGCTTGTTTATTCTTTTTTTTAACTATTTTAAAGGATTAGCTACCCTTATAATACATCAATTGTCAACCTTGTGATCTTGGGAGAGGGAATAGGGAGATAGAACAAGGGAATAAATGAAGTATGGTTCTTGTTTCCTTATAAAATAAGAGATTGAATTAGCATCTAGAATAAGAATGTACTTAGATACCTTACTTGATTCACATGTAGGATGACAACTTATATACACTTAATTAGATTATTACATCCCTTCTCAATGATGTAGTTTTAATGTCCAAGTTAGGTAAAAGATTAGAGGTTGGGAAACCATAATCATGCGATTAACCCGACGAATCAATAACCAAGATAAGCAATTTAATGAAAGAAGTTTAATAACGTAGTATGATTGTTCGTAAGCCTTAACCCTGGGGTTCTATCCATAGATTGTCCTAGGTCATTACTTTTTTACATTAGTTTAGTTTACTTTTATTTTGCAATTCTTAAACCTCTTTATTTACTTTTTCTCAATTGTTGAACTAGAACTAGATAGGAGGTGAATGCAAGTCCTTGAGCGATCGATACTTGGGATTTCCTGAAGCGACTTTACTACTTGATAAGACCACATACATATGCGTGTGCGCCTTAGCGCTGTCATAATTCTTTTCTCATGATGTGTATTATTTATTTGATCTGGGGTCCATACTTTCTTATGTGACCCCATTTGTGGCTGTGTGTTTTGGTTTCGATCTTGAGGTTATTTCAAATCCTTTTTCAGTTTCTAACCTAGAAGGTGACTTCGTGGTTTCTAAAAGACTTTATAGATGGTGTGTGTTACCGGTTGGTAGTAAACAAACTTTGGTGGATTTGTTCATATTAGATATGATAGATTTTGATATCATTCTGGGGATGGATTGGTTAAACTCGTGCTACATATCCTTAGATTGTTGGACCCATAAGGTTATATTTAAGATTCCTAGTGAATCAGTTATTAAATGTGAAAGTGGTTCCTTAGCTCCTAAGGGGAAGTATATATCATATCTTAGAGCTTAGAAATTAATTTCTAATGGTTGACTCTATCATTTGTTCTGGGTTAAAGAATCTAACTCGGAAGGTCCTTCTTTACATTCAATTCTGATGGTGAATGAGTTTCCTGAGGTTTTTTTGGATGACCTTCCTGGTGTTCCTCTAGATAGGGGGATTGATTTTAGGATGGATTTGGTTCCATACACTCATACAATATCTATTCCTCCTTATGGAATGGCTCCAGCTGAGTTGAAGGAACTCAAGGAGAAACTTAAGGATCTTTTGGATAAGGGTTTCATTTATCCTAGTGTATCCCTATGAAGTAAACCAATGTTATTCATGCATAAGAAGGATGGTTACCTTCGGATGCGCATTGACTATAGACAGTTGAATAAGGTAATATTTTAGAACAAGTATCCTCTTCCAAGGATAAATGACATATTTTATCAGTTGCAAGGTGCCAAGTTCTTCCCCAAGATTGATCTTCGATCTGGGTACATCATCTTAAGATTAGGGAGGTGGATATCCCTAAGATAGTATTTCATACTCGGTTTGGGCACTTTGTGTTCTAGGTTATGACATTTGGTTTAATTAATGCTCCAGTAACATTCATGGATTTGATGATAGGGTATTTAGTTGATTTTTGGATCTTTTTATCACTGTGCTCATTGATGACATCATGGTATATTCTAAGAGTGAGGTAGATCATGCCATTACCTATGTGTGGTGTTGCAGACCTTGAAAAAGCAGTAGTTGTATGCAAAATTCTCAAAATGTGAATTCTGGTTGAATGCTGCTACTTTTTTGGGTTATATTATTTCTAGTAAGAGGATCATGGTGGATCCACAAAAGGTGGTTGTGATTAAGAAGTGGCATAGACCCACGACTCCAACCAATATTCGGAGCTTCCTAGGTTTGGCTGGTTATTATAGGATGTTTGTGGATGGTGTTTTTTCTATAGCTACCCCATTTAATAATTTGACTTAGAAGAAGGTAAAGTTCTCTTGGTCAGATGCTTATAAGGGTAGTATTGAGAAGATGAAGGATAAGGTAACTTTGGCTCTGGTTTTGACTTTGCCTAAAGGCATTGAGAGGTTTACTGCGACGTATCCCGGGTGGGACTTAGTTGTGTTTTTATGAAACATGATAAATAATTGCCTATGCTTCTAGGCAGTTGAAGGTGCATGGGAGGAATAATCCTACTCATGATCTGGAGTTGTTGGTCGTGGTGTTTGAATTTAAAATCTAGTGGCAGTCTTTGTATGTAGTACATATGAACATCTTTTCAGATCATAAGAGTCTATAGTATGTGTTTACTTAGAAGGAGCTTAACCTCAGGCAAAGGAGATTGAATCTCAAGGATTATGTTATGAGTCTTCACTACCACCCAGGTAAAGCTAACATGGTTGTTGATGCTCTTAGATGGTTTTACATGAGGAGTTTAGCTTATGCAAAAAAGGATAAGCGGGAGGTTGTAAAGGATATTCATCGCTTGGATAATCTTGAAGTTTACCTTTTGTACTTCGAGAATGGTGGTGTGTTAGTACAGTAAGTGGTTCGGTCGTCTCTTGGTGCAGAGATCATGGAGAAGCAAATTCTAGATCTTCCCTCGATGAAAATCAAGGGTGATCTAGGTGGGCAAAAGGTAATGGTATTTGAGATCAGTGTTGATGGTACCTTGTAGTACCAAGAGAGGTTATGTGTTCCTGACCATCGATGGTGTGCGGGAAAAAGAATTGGCTGAGGTGGATGAATCGCGCTACGTTGTCCATCCCGGTTTGACAAAATTGTATCATGATCTCAAGGAGATGTATTGGTGGAATGGTTTAAAGAACGATGTCGCTGATTTTTTGGCCAAATGCTTGGTATGTTAACAAGTGAAAGTTGAGCATATGAGGCCTGGAGGCTTGTATCAGGAAATTGAATTGCCTTAATTGAAATGGGAAGTGATCATCATAGATTTTGCTACTGGTCTTCCTCAGTCTCAAAACCAATTTGAGTAGATTTGGGTTATTGTGGATAGGATTACTAAGCCATCTCACTTCTTTCTAGTAAGGACTAAATTTTCGATTAAGGATTATACGAGTTTGTATCTTCATGATATTGTGAAGCTGCATGGGGTACCTATTTTGATTATCTATGATTGTGGTATGAGTTTTTATCTTACTTGTGGCAGTCATTTCAAAAAGGGTTGGGTACTAAGGTTAGTCTGAGTACTTCTTTTCACCCATGATAGATGGGCAAGCAGAGATGATTATTCAAACATTAGAGGATATGCTTCATGCATGTGTTATTGATTATGGTGGTAATTGGGTTGAGAATCTACCTCTTGCAGAGTTTCCTTACAATAATAGCTATCATTCTAGCATTAGGATGGCCCCTTTTGAGGCATTGTATGGTAGGAGGTTCATATCTCTTATTATGTGGTTCAAGCTCCATTAGGCGGATATATTTGGCCTGAATTTTGTTTATCAGTCTATGGAGAAGGTAAAGGTGATTTGAGAGAGGCTTAAGGCTGCCTAGAGTCGCCAAAATTCCTATACAGCTATAAACTGTACGAACATAGATTTGAGGTGTGGATATGGTATTCCTGAAGGTGTCTCCCATGAAAGGAGTAATGCAGTTTAGGAAAAAAAGGGAAGCTCAGTCTCCTGTATATTGGCCATTATGTGCTTGTGAGAAGGGTTGGTAATATGGCTATAAATTGAAGTTGCCTTCTAGTTTGAGCTCTATTCATCTAGTATTCTATGCCTCTATACTTTCAATGTGTATAAGTGATCCTTCGTCAGTTGTTTCCTTGTAAAGATTAGGTATTTCAGATTTTATGACTTATGAAGAGATCCTGGTTGAGATCTTGGATCGACAGGTTTTTCGGTTGCGGACCAAGGAGGTAGCTTTTGTTAAGCTTCTATGGCGGAACCACAAGATGGAAGAAACTACTTGGGATGTGGAAGAGGACATGAAGTTCAAGTATCCGTATTTGTTTTATGCTCTGGATATCCGTGCGAAAGGTATGTCTTCTTGAGAACATTTTTATTTTCTAATTTAGTTAAAGGTTGGAATGTTATTTGTTGGGGTGTAGTTCGTTCTTGTACTACCTTTTCCATCATTCAGGGATGAATGATCCTAGTGGGGGAGACTGAAACACCCTGGGTTTTGGTCCTTAGAAATTTCCTAGTTTTTGGACTTTCTGGACATCATACGACTCACCATACTTGTCGTATGGTAAGGGTACGGGTCAGGTGACCCAGTCATATGTTGTCTAGTGTTTGGTGGTGTTGGATGGTTGAGTTTCTAGAATGGGTACAAATTTTAGTGGGCACGAGTCATATGGTAGGTCATGGGTCGTAGGGTTGGGTTTTTCTTCAATTAATCTTAAATTTAGTAATTTTACTTTGATCGGAGTACGAGTGGCTCACCATGAGTCGTGAGATGGGGTACGAGTCGTATTATCCAACTCGTATGTTAGATAATTTCAACCCTACTTAGTTCTATTAAGGGTACGAGTTAAGGGTACTAGTCATATCCTTGGGTACAATAGAGGCTTGGTGGTTGTATGTTGGATAACGTTGGGGTCGAAGGGATACGTAGGGTATGAGTAGTAGGTACCACTCGTATGATAGGGTACGGGTGCTATGGTGGAGTCATACCCTCCTAAAAGAAATTAATATAATTTAAGTTGGGGTTATTCTGGACATTTCCCCTTGTAACTCCTCTGGACCCCACGACTTAAAACACCTTTTTGGGGCTTCATTAACCTATTTGTAGTCAATCAAACACTCTAAACTCTCTCAAAATATCTCAAGGCTCTTGGGTTAAGAAAAAGCTGGGGTTACCTTAAAGACGGTCAATTGAGGATCATAAGGGTGATTTCTTCTCAATCTAAGGGATGTTACTCCTCCCATATTGTTAGTTCCAACAATAAAGGCATGTTTTATTAATACCTATGAGAATGCTTTTACTACATTATTGGACTTTTAATGGAACTATTGTATGGTATACCTTGGTAATGGAACCCTAAATGGTTTGGAATGGTTAAATGGTACGATCTTGGTGGTTGTGGTTAGCCTTATTGAAATCCTTGTGGGGTATAAGGTACTCCCCCAAGAAAACTAAGGCATTATACTTGTGGGGGGCATGGGATTCCCCTAAGTCAACTTAATAATGTAATCTATGGGTACATGGGAATCCCTTCTTCTTAAAAGGAATGGCTAAGGACATTACTTGCAACCTATAATCGATATGATGATACCACTACTTATAGCTTTGGTTAATAATAAATGGAATGAATGTTTGGTTATGTGTTAATAGTTTTAATTGGGCAATAAAGATAGGGTATGATAGATAATCGTGAAGGTGTGATCCCAATAGACAAACACTGGAAACTCATGTTTTCCCATATGAGGTTTGGTTATGGAGACCATCTATAATACTCATGGGGAACATAGGAATCCCCGAATTACACTTCTACATATGTATCATGGAGAGCAAAGAGTACTCGGGAATGCCCTACGCCTATGGTATCTCCAGTTTGTGCGGCTATATGTATCGGGGACCGTTCAGGGGTTACACTGGACAATTATATCCCGTCGGGGTTTCTAGGATAGTAAAGTTACACATACCCCGGTTAATGAATTTAAAGGCATGCTAAACCTAGTTTCCTTTCCCAATATGGTTGTATATATATGTATGGTTTTGAATTAATATGGTTGGTTTTCTTGGTTTTAAAGGTTGACATTATTTTATTCTTATTCGGAGTACTTGATAGCGTTCACCTACTAACACATCTTCAGGCGGCTGTATCCCTTCGTGATGCTGGAACCAACCATTCTACTCCTCCTTCTTAGTGTTTGGATTTGGGATCAACTCGAATGGATTAAAGTGGTGAGCATCCATAGTCCGGAAGGCTCCAATTCATATCATGGATATCTTTTCATACTTTGGTCATTTTACAATCATTGGTTTGGGCTATGATTGGGGGCATGCCCCAACAGGATATTGCTTTACTTTCAATTAGATGTTTTGTTAAACTACTATGGGTTGGAATAGGCGATGTAGGTAATGTTGTCTGCGTTAGTATTGACATTCGTATTGGGGATGATACTGTTTGACTAAATTTATGATTATTCCATCCTATTATGTTATGTTATGGACATACTATTGGCTGTTGTTTTAGTTCTTGTATGGTTATTTGTTGGATATTGGATGGTTGGACTTGCCTTTGTCGGGCATGGTTATTCACCTATCCCAGATTCTGGAATTTTAGAAAATGCTATCTTGTTGTATGTTCAGAATTCATCCGACTCAGGGTATGTGTTTGCAGTTTTGGTTGGGTAACGGGGGTGGTCCCTAGTCTTGTCAATTATAAAGGCATTATTAAGTGGTGTCGTCATATCGACTATAGCTTGCAGCAATGTCATTAGCCAACACTTTTGGGGATTTCTTTGTACCCTGCAAACTCCATTATAAGAATCACTGGGGAAATTCTGTGTACCCTATAAGGTTTTCTAGATCATTATTATTATCTAGTTAGCCAATAATTCCATGCCTTAGTTTTTAGGAAGTAGGCCAAATCAATCATTTAGGGATTCCGTTGTACCCCTATTACCATAGTTTACAATATTGGGGAATCTATTGTACCCCGAACTCCATTAACCTATTTTTATTTATAAACCAATGCATTAATACAAGTGAGCAAACAAAACTAGGTGACAAAATCACATTCATTGACCATTTCATAAAGAGAATGAGGGCACATTATTTCAAAACTATATACCAAGGCAAAATCATCAAATTTGGGGATTAACCATGACCTATCCATTTAATTACCATTCCCATACATCCCACAATGTTCATAAGCATTAATAAAGCCTGAATTTTTCATAATAAACCCTAGAAAACATTTAAAACAAATACATTCACAACCCTTAACCCATAATTCAAAACCTATTATCAAAACCAAGAATAATAACTAATTTCATGCCATTAATAATAATATAAGTTCAAGGGAAAAAAGACACATGCCTTAATTGCCAAGAAATTTGTTGAAAATAATTCCCTTGGGAACCTAGATAATCACCTCCTTAAGCTCTGGCCTTGAGTTGAAAATGGGATGTTTTAGAGAAAATGATTGAGAGTGAAAATAACGACCTTAGTATCGTAAGAACTGATGAGAATTGTCTTATATAGTGCGTAAGGGTCATTTTAAGTGAAAAGATCCTATTACCCCTAATCCCATTTAAAATAAACAAAACTTCCGCAGAAATTACATAGGTCTATGGCACGGATCTTATCGCGGAGCTCCGGCCTCCGTGTCACGGACCCTATCGCAGAACACACCCTCCGTGTCACAGAGGTTAGTCTCTGGAATAACCTCCATGGCACGCATTATCATAGAGGATTTCTGCCTCCGGGTCTGAAATCACCCTGAACCCCATCAAAAAATTAAGAAACTCTTTTGGGTTATCCTTTTAACATTCCTGATCACAATTTGGGTTAGAAATTGATATTCCGAGCACGGGAAGGCCAAAAATAAATTTCTTGAAATTTGAGGGTGTTACATTATTCCCCCGTAGGATCATTCATCCTCGAATGACAAGCTAGGACACATTTCGTATGAGAATAACCATAGTACACAAGAATCAAAGGATAAAATCGGAAAATAACAAAAAAGAACCTAATTCGTAACTCAATTTTCTTCATCCGTCACATGTAATAGAAATGGATACTTAGCCTTTATATCCTGTTCCGCTTCCCAAGTGGCTTCTCCCACTTTATGATTCCTCCAAAGGACCTTTACCAATGACACATCTTTAGTCCGAAACCTACGAACTTGTGTATCCAAGATCTCTATACGGACCTCTTCATAAGATAGGGAATCCGAGATACCAACATTCTCAATAAGAATTACCACAGAAGGGTCACCATAAATTTCCTCAACATGGACACATGAAACACATGGTGCATGTAACCTAAACTTGCAGACAACTCTAACTCATAAGCAACACTTCCCACTCTCTTCAAAATCAAATAAGGGCCAACATAACAGGGACTGAGCTTCCCCTTCTTTTCAAAATGCATCACTCCCTTCGTTGGAGACACCTTCAAGAACACCCCTTTACCTACATCGAACTCTAAATCCCTTCACCTCACATATGCATTGGACTTTTGGCGAATTTGGGCAGCCATAAGCCTTTCCCAAATCAACTTTACCTTCTTCATTGCTTGATGAACTAAATCAGGAAATAATAACCTCGGCTTATCAACTACAAACCATCTGATAGGAGATCTACACCTTCTACCATAGAATTCCTCAAACAGAGTCATCCCAATGCTTGAGTGATAGCTATTATTGTATTCAAGATCTACAATAGGCAAATGGTCAACCCAACTGCCACTAAAGTCAATTACACAAGCATGAAGCATATCCTCTAAAGTCTGAATGGTCCTTTCCAATTGTCCGTCCGTCTACGGGTGTAAAGTGGTACTATGGGTCACCTTAGTTCCCAAACCTCACTGAAACGACTGATGAAAATAAGATGAAAACTGAGTACCCCAATCAAAAACAATGGAAACTAGAGTTCTATTCAACTTCACAATCTTCTGAATAAACAACCTCTCATAGTCTTCAACAGAATAATTAGTCCTCACTGACAAGAAGTGAGCAGACTTAGTCATCCTATCCACGACGACCCAAAGAGAATCAAACTGGTTCTGAAACCGTGGAAGACCGGTAACAAAATCCATATTTATCACTTCCCATTTCCACACAGGCAAATCAATTTATTGAGAAAACCCACAAGGCCTCAAGTGTTCGACTTTCACTTATTGACACATAATACACTTAGCCACAAAATTAGCTATATCCCTCTTCATGTTATTCCACCAATAAATCTCCTTAAGATCATGATACATCTTTGTTGAACCAGGATGCACTGAATAACGCAACTCAAGAGCTTCGGCTAAAATTCTCCCTTGTAGCCCATCCACATCAAGAACAATCTACCTCTCTTGGTCCCTCAAGATACCATTACGACCAATCTCGAAAGCCATCACCTTATGCCTACCCACATCATTCTTGATTTGCATCAAGAGAGAGTCCAACACCAATTTTTCCTTCACCTCATCACCAAGAGATGATTTCACCACCTCTTGCACAACTACACCACCCTCCTTAAAATCTAAGAGACAAACTTCAAGCCTAGCTAAATGGTGAATATCCTTCACCAAATACCCCTTCTCCTCTTCTATATGAGACAAGATCCTCGTAGATAACCTTCTAAGAGAATTATCAACCACGTTAGCTTTACCTGGATGATAATGGAGACTCATGTCATAATCCTTGAGCAACTCAAGCCATCTACTCTGTGTGAGATTCAGCTTCTTCTGGGTGGATACATACTGTTGGCTCTTATGATCTTGAAAGATGTCAACATGGAACCTATATAAATAATGACACCAAATATTGAATGCGAACACTATAGCCAACCACTACAAATTATGAGTTTGATAATTTCTCTCATGAACTTTTAATTATCTAGAAGCATACGCTACAACCTTTCCATACTACATCAATACAGAACCAAGTCCCATATGTGATGTGTCATAATAAATCATAAACCCATCATTACTCTCTGGAAAAGTCAAAACCAAAGCAGAAGTTAATTTATCTTTCAGCCTCTCAAAACCCCTTTCAAAAGCATCGAACAATAGAAACAACACCATCTTCTAAGTCAACCTAGTCCAAGGAGTAGTAATTGAGGAAATTCTCTCCATAAACATCCTATAATAACAAACTAAACCCAAGAAGCTTAGAATATCGGTTTGAGTTGTGGGTCTAGGCAACTTCTTTACCATCATCTGCAATAAAATACAGATTTGATTGGCATGATCCACCTCACTCTTCAAATTTAACAAAATATCATGGCTAAAAAACCACAAGAAAATCCAAAAAATAACTGAATACCTAGTTCATGAGTTCCATAAATGGCATCGGGTCGTTGGTCAACCCAAAAGATATGACCAAGAACTCAAAATGTCCATATCAAGTACGAAAAGCAGTCTTAGGGATATCCTCCTCTGTAATCGTTAACAGATGGTAGCCTGAATAGAGGTCAGTCTTAGAGAAATTCTTTGCCCCCTGAAGCTAGTCAAACAAATCATTAATCCTAGGAAGAGGGTACTTATTTTTCACCGTCACCTTATACAACTAACGATAATCAATATACATCTAAAGAGAACCATCCTTCTTAAACACAAAGAGAATGGGAGCACCCCATAAAGACATACAAGAGAGGATAAAAGCCTTGTCAAAATATCCTTCAAATGCTCCTTAAGGTCTTTCAACTCAGCTGGAGCCATTCTATAAAGAGGTATAAAGATAGAGTGAGTGTCCAAAATAATATAAATCCCAAAATGAATTTAATTATTGGGAAGGACACTAGGGAGTTAATGAGGGAAAACATTAGGAAACTCCTTAACCATATGAACGGATTGTAAAGAAATATTGTTTGAGTTAGAATCTTTAACATAGACCAAATGATAAAGACACCCCTTGTAAATCAATTTTCAGGCTCTAAGATATGATATGAGCCTCCCCATAGGCACTAAGGAACTCCATTTGCACTCAATAATAGGATCATTAGGTAATTTAAAGATAACCTTATACGCCCAATAGTCTAAAGAGTCATAGCATGAATGCAACAAATCCTTCCCCAGAATGATATCAAAATATTGCATGTCTAATTTAAATAGATCAACCAAGGATTCCATACCAATAATAAATACCACACCCCTATATAGGCCCTCATAGCAAACAAAGAGTCACTCATCGAGGTAGAAACAAAAAGGAAGTCTGAGATAAACTCAAGGCTGAAATTAAAATGTACAGCCTCAAATGAGGTAACGTAAGATAGGGTAGACCCCGAATCAATCAAATAATACACATAACGAGAATAGAGTTTCAACATACCTATGACGACATTAGGTGTTACCTTAGACTCCTGATGGGTAGTAAGACCATACAAGCAGTTTTGACCTGCGTTGGTATTAGAAGTGATACCTTTCGATACACGAGCAAATGCAAAGTCAATAAGGACTTTATTCCCCATAGAAGTAACCATACCCATGGTATAGTTCCTCAACATATTTACATGCTAACTACAGTTGAAACACCAATTCCTTCCCTCATCACAGAAACCACGATACACCCAACCATAAAATCTGTAAGAAAGATGATATAGCTGACTGGGACCCATTGGACTGAGTTAGGTACCCTACGCCCTAGAACCATCAAAAATTTGGAAATAATGATCTTCGAACACCTTCAGATAAGGTGAACTAGCCATCGAATAGGAACTAAATTTACCCCACTTCTTCTTAGACCATTTGCCACCATCACTGCCACTTTATTATTGACCTCCACCTTAATCTGAATTTTGAAAATTCTTACTGTACCTCTCTTCTATATCTACTTACTTATTCTTTTCTTCCTCAACCTATTGCATATACACCACAAGTTGAGAGATGTCCATATCCTTGTTAAATAATGCACTTTGCTCTCAAAAATCAGCTCACGAGTCAAACTAGAAGCAAATTTCCTCATTCTATCTCTCATGCTAGACACTAGCTCAGGAGCATATCAAGATAACAGGTGGAATTTCAAGGCATACTCCTTCACTAAAATTCTTCCTTGCTTTAAATTCACTAACTCCTCTGCTTTGGCCTCTCTCAACTCCTTTGGAAAGAAGCGGTCAAGAAAAGCACTAGAGAAATTGTCCCACAAAGAAAACTCAACATCATCACCCCTATGTCACTCCCACACTTCTTATAATTTATATACTGCTACATCCTTCAACTAATAAGCAGTGAATTCCATAGCCTCTACCTCATTAGCAAGTATGACCCAAAATATTTTCTCCATCTCATCAATAAAGCTTTGAGTAACCTCCTCAACCATAGTACCATAGAAAGTAAAAGGACCCAACCTAATAAACTAGCCAACTCTAGTGGCCTCAAAATAACTCACAACAATAGCAGTAAAACCCATCAGATATGATTAAGATGTCACCAACGAGATCAATAGATGAATGGACAACAAAACTCAGCATTAGTAATATCTCTGTGAGGTAACTAAGTATGAGTGCAACCATCTAAAGAAGGATATGTGGAGTTAGGTGGAACTCTACGAAAATAGTTAGAAGCAACAATCCTAGGCCGAGTTTGTACCCCAAGAGTAGGATGAGCTTCATCCACATTGTCCTCTGTTGGGGAGGAAGAGTTTCCTCAAACATAAGATCATCTGAGAGGGATGATTTGATAGAAGAACAAATAAGAATTAGAGAAATTCAATACCATAAGATCTATAGCCCGAAGTAAGACAAGAAGAACAGGGAAACATTCCTAAATGCCTCGTTATAAGTGTGGTGCACTACACACCTATAAAAGGGACTTTACTTGACACAGATTTGTGGACACCCAATGACATAAAACATAGGCTTTGTTACTAACTTTGTCACAACCTGAACTAGGGCCTTGCCATGACAGGCATTCCAAGTCCAATGAGGACTGAAGACCACCTCTTGAGCCTATTCCAATACAACCAATAACACCTAGTAGTAGATGAAAACCGATAATAGATAAAATATAATAAGAAATCCAAGAAGAATCTATATTGGATCAATATTTGAAAAAATCCATAATACCCATGTCCACAATATTCACAAATCCTTTAATAAGAAATCAAGTAACAATAAAGTATCGAGACATGCCCGACAATATCCAAAAAAAATATTAAATAAAGTATAAGATATGAGAAACAAAAAAATAAAATGAACTCTTCTACATGATGGAAGCTAACCACTTTAAGTCAACTCAGAAATTATCCACGAAGACCTGATCACTATGTAGGAAAGGTAGACTTGCCTTCAGACTCTACATAGCATGGGGATACAACATTTGAGGATGGTTAGCGATTTGAACACTAGCATATAAATCAAGGAAAAGGGAATAAATAATGCCATGGATAATAATTCAAAACTAGTTAAATCCAATGCATAACATCAAATACAAATACATACATACATATATGTATCATATACCGACGTAGGGAACGAGGCTTAGTATGAACATTTAAAATTTAAACCTAGGTTGTGTAGATTTACCATCATAAAATACATCCAATAGATACATGGGTCTTATTGTAACCGTTTGGTCCATCCCCAATGCGTGTTAGCTGCACATACCGAAGATATAAAAAAGGCTAGGGATTCCCATGTACCCTTCGTCATCCATGATATTTATATATATATAGATATAGATATACTTTTGGATTCCCTTATACCCTACAAAAACACGATCATCAAGACCAACCCCTACATCAGCAACCATGAGATTCCAGTATAAGTCATTCGAACTCACACCTTTACGGCTAGCTAACACAACCCCCTTTAAGACCAATTAAAAACATTCAACACATAACCCATTTATCAAATTTTAGAAGTCAATTATAAAGGAATTATTAAGTGGTATCATCATACCAACTATAGATTGCAAACTACGTCATTAGCCAACACTTTTGAGGATTACTTCGTACCCCATGGACTCCATTATAAGAATCACTTAGGGAATTTCCATGTACCACAAAAGGTTTTTAAGATCATTATTATTATATAATTAACCAATTATGTCATTCCATAGTTTAAAGAAAGTTGGCCAAACAGATTATTTTGCAGATTCTGTGGTACACCTATTACCATAGTTTACAAAATTAGGGAATCCATCGTACCCCGAACTCCACTAATCTCTTTTTCTTTATAAACCAATTTATTAATACAAGTGAGCAAACCAAACTTGGTGACAAAATCACATTCATTGACTATTTTACAAATAGGTTAAGGGCACATTATTTCCAAACCATATACCAAGGCAAAATCATCAAATTTGGAATTAACCATGACCCCTCCATTTAATTACCATTACCATGCATCCCATAATGTTAATAAGCATTAATAAATCATGAATTTTTCATAATAAACCTTGGAAAAACATTTAATGCAAATACATTCACAACTCTCAACCCATAGTTCAAAACCAATTATAATAACCATGAATAATAACTAATTTCATGCCATTAATAAAAATATAAGTTCAAGGTAAAGAGAAACATGCCTTAATTTCCATGAAATTAAAAGAAAATAATTTTCTTGGGACCCTAAATGATCACCTCCTTAAGCCCTAGCCTTGAGTTGAAAAAGAGATTTTTGAGAAAGAATGACTAAGAGTGAAAATAATGACCTTATTATCGTGAAAGATTATGAGAATTAGTTTATATAGTGCTTAAGGTTCGTTTTAAGTAAAATTACCCCATTGCCCCTTATCCCATTTAAAATAAACCAAATTGCCAAAAACATTACATGGGTCCATGGCACAGACCTTCTATCGAATGTCCGACCTCCGCGTCATAGAATATATCATGGAACAAAACCTCCATGTCACGTAGGTTAGTCTGTGTGATAAACTCTATGTCACACTAATATCGCAGAGGCTTGCTGCCTCAGAGGTCTGAAATAACCTCGAACCTCTTTAAAAATTTCTAAAACTCTTTCGGGTTACCTTTTTAACACTCCAAACATAATTTGGGTCAAAAATTGATATTCTAGGAAGGGAACGGCCAAAAATAAATTTCTCAAAATTTAAGGGTGTCACACAGTGTATGTATAAATGTGTATTATGGTTTAATGAATGGTAATGTGTTATAAATATTTTAATGAGGCTTAAAAGATGATTGTGTAGCTAGGCCATGAAAGTAGAGGTATCAAGGGACCAATATTAGAAACTTCATTAGCCGACGCGAGGGTTGAAATGTCTTGGGGTTCGAGTCCCCTCACTTATGAGCAGGTGGTTTAAGTCCACCTTATTATTATGATGGGAAGGTTCAAGTCCCCCATATTACATTACATGATTGGGTGCTTAAGTCACCATAGTATATGATTGGGTGGTTTGTGTCCCCGATTCATACATATGAGATTATTCTGCAGCTCATGTGACTATACGTACTGGGGCCCGACAAGAATGTGAGAGCTGGGGACCATATGGCCCATGGGTACTATTAAATAATGGCTTAGATACACAATCTAGGATAAATTTTCAAAGTGCATGTTAAGTCTTGTTCCCTATCCTGATATGTTAAATAAGTATATATATATGTATGCATATATGTATGTAAATACGTACTTAGAGTTGAACTGAATTTTGAATTGTCATTACTTTATCCTTATCCCTGAGTTACATATTATTTCTCAACCCACTAACCATCATCGAACATAATATCATAATTCAATGAAGGTATCGAAGATACTTCTACTTTTCCTTCACAGTGTTAGGTGGATCGGCTCGGTTTGTCGGTCGTTTACGATGAAGTGGTGAGCTTTCATTCTATGAAATACTTGATTAATCCATCAGTTTCTTTCCATAAAGTAGAATTGAAGAGTTCACATTAACATTATCATTGTCATTGTCAGAGTCGAGGGAATGTCCCAATACTTTATTGATTTCAATTTGTTAGAAGGCTTTATGGATTACTTTTGATTTGGGTAGTGGTGTTTTTCATTGTGGTTAGTTAATAATTATTGGTTATAGATATATCTTAAATTATTTAAGCTTATCTTATGCTATCTTATTAGATGTTCATAATTCAGTCACTATTGGGAGTATTGTGTCCTATTTGGTTAGGAGTTGGGGTGGTCTCCGATCATTATTAGACATGAGATACGCGTCATAGCCATGCCCTAGTTTAATTTATTACAAAGATGGTATCAGATACTAGGTTTGGCATCATTGGGTGTCCACAAAGTTGTGTCAAGTAGAGTATTTTTTATGGTTATGTAGCACGTCATACTTCTAATTGAGAGGCTACGAGACATTTAGGAATATTTCCCTTTCTTATTATTCCATTCCAGGATATAGAGTCTAAGACCCTAAAATCTCCTCTAATTCCCATATGTTTTCTTTTCAGATCATGCCACACACAAGATCTAATACTCATGGAAAACTCTTCTCTCCTGTCTGAAGATAATATAAACGAAGCTCATACTATATATGGATTTTAGAACCGTTCTAGAGATCTAGCTCCTGATTGTACTGCCCCACATGGAGTAAAACCAGATCCCCCTACTCCTCCTTGGAAACCTCATGTTGATATATCTAATGCTGAGTTTCACTAGTTGGTCCATTTTCTTACTTAGTTGGTGGCCTCTTAGACTGATCGTGTTGCTTCTATTGCTCTATATTTTAAGGTCATTAGAGTTGGAAATTTATGTGGTTGAGTCCTCTGAGTTTCACTGGTTTGAATCTTAAAGAGGATCCCCAAAGTATCATTGATGAGATGGAGATGATTTTCTATGTGATTCATGCTACTAATGTGGTCGGTGTGGAGTTCGCTGCTTATCAGTTGAAGGATCTGGCATATCAGTGGTATGAGGAGTGGGACTAGTCTAGGGGCGATAATGTTGTGTTCGCTTTGTGGGATAACTTCTCTAGTTCTTTTTTGATTGTTTTTTTCCTTAGGAGTTGAAGGCAAAAGATAAGGAATTCATGAATTTGAAGTAAGGTAGGATGATATTAAAAGAGCATGTCTTGAAGTTTCATCAGCAAGTGTGTTATGCTCCTGAGTTAGTGTCTATCATGAGGGCTAGAATGAGGAAATTTAGTTTCTAATTGTCCGGTGATTTGATTTTTTAGAGCAAAGTAGCCTTGTTTAACAAGGATATGGACATCTCTATATTTGTAGTGTAAGTGCAACAAGTGGATAAGGAAAAGAATAAGCAAGCAGATATGAGTGAAAGATAAAACAAGAAGTTTCAATATTCAGACCAGGGTGGAGGTAAACAGAAGAGTGGCAGAGATGGTGAAAAATGGTCTAAGAATAAATGGGGAAATTATGGTTCCTGTTCTATGGCTAGTGCTCCATATCTTAAGCCATATGTGACCACCATTTTCAGAGAAACAGTGGGTTTAGGGCACAGGGTGTCAAGTCTTAGGTTAGTGGAGCTCAATCAACCACATCTTATCACCCTTGCAATTTCTATGGATAGGTACGTCGCGAATCTTGTGAGGAAGAGAGGAAAAAGTGATTTAAGTGTGGTTAGTTGGGCCACCTATAATGGGATTGTCCATCAATCAGGGTTGCTATTGAGGTTAATAAGGTTTCGGTTGCCACGTCTTAAGCTCATGCACTAAAGGGTGGTACTTCTGGCTCCGACACTAGTCGGAACTGCCTTTATGCTCTTGCCACTCATTAGGAATATGAAAATTCTCCTGATTTTTCACTGGTAGGTTACAACATCTTTCTCATGATATGTATTGACTTCTTAATCCAGGGTCAACTCTTTTTTACGTCTCCTCATATATGGCTGTTCATTTTGTTTTTTGTCAATTGTATTCCTGATCCTTTTGATTATTCTATCCCGGTGGGTGACTCTGTGGAGACTAAAAGGGTTTATAGGGGTTATGTGGTGTCCTTTTATGATAGGGATACCTTGGTAGATTTAATAGAGTTAGATATGTTAGATTGTTATATTATCCTAGGGATGGATTGGTTGGATTCGCGCTATGCCTCTCATGATTGTCAAACCCATAAGGTCATTTTCAAATTTGCGATTGAACTGGTTATAGAATGGGAAGGGAGTTCCCTAGTATCTAATGAAAGGTAATATGTTATGTTAGAGACTAGAAATTGATTTTCAAGGGGTATTTATACCATTTAGTGCAAGTTATAGATTCTAGATCCGAGGGTCCTTCATTGTAATCTATTCCTGTGATTTGTAAATTTCCCAAAGTGTTTTGTAATGAGATTCCTAGTGTCCCTCCCGATAGTGAAATAGTTTGTGGGATTGATATTCTTCTAAATTCCCACCTAATCTCTTCCGTCCATATAGAATGACTCTGGCTGAGTTGAAGGAACTTAAGAAGCAATTGAAAAACCTTTTTGATAAGGGTTTAACTTATCCTAGTGTGTCTCCATGGGTTGTTCCTATATTTTTCGTGCATAAGAAGGATGGATCCTTTTGAATATTAGTAATGCTTAACTTACACGTCAATTTAAGTGCAAGGCAGTCATCGTCAATATAATTACCCAACTTTGAGTCGGGGTTGAATCCACAAGGAACAATATAAGTGGCGACTAAATATGTTCAAAAGAAAAGTTACTTATTAAGTTCAAACCTAAGGTACATGTATTTTGGGGATTTTAAAAGTTTCAAATATATGATTATTTTTGGACTTCTAATGGAAAAACCCGGGGTTACGAATAATTAAAGAGTAAACAACTAGGAACAAATCTTGGGATTATACATTCCAAGGGGCAAGCTTGAATGGGAACATGATGATTTGGTGAAAATTCTAATCATTGATGATGTGGTAGGCTATGCTGAAAGTCCTTCAGGCTAGTTTGTCAATAAAGCCTCAAAGATGCCACTCATTGACACCTTTTGAGTACCTAACGAGTTTGTCAATTAAAGCCACCCAATACCTCATTTGGGTATACCTATATCTAGGCTGATAGTCTTACGCGGATACTCTTTATATAGGGAGATACCCAAGGTAAAGTTAACCTCATAATCACCCTTATGTCTAAGATTGTAAAAATTGTCACTCTGCCTATAAATTATCTACTATTGCCTTGGTTCCCACATCCCTCTTTATAGGATGATGTGGGTTTCAAAAGTTCACCCAAACCCCTATTTCAAGGATGGATTTAACTTTCAAGAGCTTGGGATTTTCACCCACAAACCCATTTGGGTATTTAGGGCTTTCACCCACAAATCCCAACTAATTTAATCAAGCAGTAGTAGAGCCCATCATCAACAAACTAACATAAGCACAAATGAATCACAACCCACATATAATTTCACCCTATTCTAGAATAATCCCAAGAGGAAGAACTAGCTACACATAAGATTAATAAGCAAGATATACCCAAACATCTCCATCAATTTGATTTATTGAACGATAAAGAGAATACAACTTGCAAGCTTTTGGATTCAACAAATATTCAGTGGAAATAGCCAATCCTCCACTTGAAAGCTACTTTAATTTATTCTTTACCCAAAAATTAGTACAATAGTTGTCTTCTCAAAGTTAGAAACTAGATGGTGGAAAAATTCCACAAAATTTGGATCTCCCCTATGGGATAGGGTTTGACCCTCTTATGGGAATTCAGAATTCAGCTGTGTGTATTTATATGTCTACCCCTGGGGAAAATCCCTCTTTGCCGTGATCTCTGACACTTGTTCGCGATCGCGGTTAAAACTTGCAATCGCGGTGTGTTGACCTATCTTGACTGGTCGTGATTGCAGGCCTCAGACTATGATCATGGTAACTAAGGCCTGTATCTGCTTCAGGTCTTCTAGCTGCACATCATTCCTCTTTTTTGATCCCTTTTATCTCAAGTCCACATCTTTCTATTTCATAACCTACATGCCTGCAAAATATGGATATTAGTGCATTTAATCACACATATGTCTCATTTATACATTTAAATCATGGTAATGTGCATGAATATTGAGTGAAAATGAGTGGTAAATTTACCACTCATCAAATATACATAGATTCCTGCCAGTTAAATAAGGTAATAATAAAGCATAAGTACCCACTTCCAAGGATTGATGATCTATTTTATCAAATTTAGGGAGCTAACTACTTTTCTAAGATTGATCTTCGATCGGATTAACATCAGTTGAAGATTAGGGATGTGGATATCCCTAAGACTGCATCCAAACTCGATATGGTCAATATGAGTTTTTGGTGATGTCTTTCTGTTTGACTAATACACTGTCAACACTTATGGATCTTATGAATTGAGTATTTCAGCAGTTTCTAGACTTATTCATCATAATGTTTATTAATGATATTCTGGTGTATTCCAAGAATAAGGCAGATCATGTCGATCACCTTTGCATAGTATTTCGGACCCTTAAGGATCTGCAGTTATATGATAAATTCTCAAAGTTCTAATTCTGGTTGAATGCAATGACTTATTTTGGTCATATTTTTTCTAGTGAGGGGATCATGGTGGATCTACAAAAAATTAAGGCGGTTAAGAAGTTCTAACACCCTAGATTCTTGATCCTTAAAAATTTCTGAAATTTTATCCTCACTATCTAGATACGACTTTGAAATGCCCTAGGATTTGGCCCTTGAAAAAATTACTAGAGCTTTGAGATCATTTCCCTATTGGAAACACATCATACAAATCGTATGGTGTGGTTACGGGTCTAAGGACCCAAGTCGGAACAAAACCATTATAGAATCGGCTAAGTTCTGCTAGGAGTATGAGTGGCTCACTATGAGTTATAAGACCATGTTATGAGTGGTAGGGTTGAGTAGTATGATGTCCAGTGTCTAATCCCTTTGGGTTTTATCTTGGATACAACTAGACCAAATGAGTCGTATGGTCAGGTCATGAGTGGGATCATGGAGTCGTGAGATGGACAGTGTATAGGTATCCAACTCACTTTCTAGTTTATGAATTATGTCTAAAAGTCGTATGATGTGGTGAAGAGTTAATGGGTCGGCTCATAACCAAGGATGACTTTTTACAACTTTAAGCTAGGGGTACTTTGGACATTTCCCTCTTAAAATCGTTAAAACCCCTTGTCCATGTAACACTTTTTGGTTATTCATTACACACTTTTCAAAATCAAACATCTTTTTTATCCTCTCTAAATCTTCTCAAGCAAGGCATGCTAGGGTTTCACCCATTTGGTCATCTAAGGGTTCAAGAGTCAATTTCTCTCCGTAAATCTTCATAATTCAGGCATGTGAATCTTCCCTCTTTGTTAATTTAATAAAAACATATGTTTAAAGCGTTGTTCATGAATCATTAATGGTAGTTTTGAAACCAAGGTTGAGGGCTTTGGATGCATATAATTGAATATTATTTTCTATGTTTTGAATTGTGATTATCTATGTTTTTATTATGGTTTTGCACATGTGGGTGCATGTGAATGGTGATTTTATTAAGGTTTCATGGATGAACCCTAGATTTTAGGATTTTGGCTTTGATAATGGCATGCCCTCAACCTGTTTGTATTTTTATAGATGAGAATATTATTGCCACAGGTTGAATTGTATTTTTGAACTAAGGATTTGGCATAACCCTGATAATGATTGATGAAGGACTTTGTAAAGGTCTTGATGGACCTAGATTGATTAAAATTGTAACCTTGGGGTTTGGTTGTCAAAATGGGTTTGAGTCCTAAATGTTAAATTGACTTGATGTCTAGGTTGGGACAATGGGTTCGAGTCCCAAATAATGAAATTGTTGTTATGGCATAATGTACGCTGTCAAGTTGGGTTGGTATGATTATACCAATGGGGTGCATATATGTGTAATGGGTTAATAAAATTTGATGAGTGTTATGTTTTTTAAATTAGGATTAAGAGCAGGATGTGTATTAGGGTTGTAAAAGTAAAAGTCCAAAGGACTAACACTGGAAATCGCGCTAGCCAATGCAGGTGTGTAAATGACTAGGAGGTTTGAGTTCCCCATATTGGTTATATGAATGGGAGTTTTTTTTTATTAAATTTGATATTTTATTAATAATTACTAAACTTTAATGGACCAACCCATTTTACAATTAACAACCTAAATCAATTAGGTTGACCCGGTCCAACCCGGGTCCACCAAAAATCAATAAAGAAAAAATAAAATAACACTTGAGTTCAGTAGGATTTCCAAAAAAGTAAATTATTGTTTCCTTTTCCTCATGAGTTGAAATATTGCGCCTCTTCTTTAGTAGCTTATTTCTCCCCATTCTTCCTTGATGTATCAGTATTTTTCTACCTGTTATCTTCAATTTTTGGATTTTAGCTCTCAATCGTGCATACAACTTCTTCTCTGGTATTCTGATTCCCCAATGTTGTTGATATAGGCCCTTCATCTGCGCTTTGTATAGCTTCTTATCTAATGCCTCAGGTATCATTTTGTTCTGTTAAAATAGATCTACTCAGCGTTATGATATAGTCACTTGAGTTTTAGTGCTTCTTCCTTTAACTTCTAGTTGATTATTTTCCATAAGTTCCAGATCTGTAATGGAAGAAGATACTATGTGCTTGGACCCCCGTAGTTTCTGAAATTACCTGAAACACTGGTGTATATGAATGTGAGGTTTGAGTTCCCCATATTGCATATATTGGTGCTTAAGTCACCTTGACTATGCTGGGAGGTTTGAATCCCACATAAAAGCATATACTTATATGGATATTCACTGGCTCGTCGGCTACATGCACCGGGGACATTCCAGCTAGGGAAAAGTTGGGCCCATATAGCCTATGGGTGCCTTATTATATGACGGTTATTCTATGTAGCCCAGTTTATGGTTTTGAAAGTTCATGCTAAGCCTTGATACCTACCCCATCATGTGGTATTATATATGTATATGTATTTCACATGATATTATGGATTGAATGTTGTATTGGTTTTGAGCTGTTATCATGGCACTATTTGTTCATCTATCCCTAAGTTTACATGCTAGTGCTCCAATTGCTAACCATCGCCATATGTTGTATCCCTATGCGATTCGAAAACTGGCCGTACTTCCTTATCTCCTACTCAATGACTTAGATTCAGGATCTGCTAGCCATTCAGATTAAAGTGGTGAGCTTTTATCCTTCGAAAGATCCCAGTTCATATTGTTGTTTCCCTTCTATGTTTTGACAACCTTTTTGGATATTGGTTTTGGCTATTGTCAGGGTCTTATCCTGAGATTTTATTGACTTTCAGTTTTAGTTACTTTGTCGAACTACTATAGACTTGGGTGGTTTGGTTGATCATTTTGATAGTAGATGGTTATTCGATTACCGACGATTGGTATAGCCATATTATAAATTATTATTAGTTTTATTATGCACTATATTCTAATATGTTTAGAATTCAACTGATATTTAAGGATGTTGTGTTGGTTTAGGTTGGTGAAAGGGGTGATCTCAATTCCACGTGGGACTTGACATACCCATCACGGCTAGGCCCTGGTTTAGGATAAGACAAAAGTTGTATCAGAGCCTAGATTCATGGGAAATTGGGTTTCCACAAAACTATATCAAGTAGAGTCTCTTTTATGGGCATGTAGCGCACCATATTTATATGGGAGAGTCTACGAGATATTTAGGAATATTTCCCTTTCTTGTTATTCTGCTTCAAGCTATAGAGTATATAGTCTTGAGTCTCTCTAATTTCCATTTGTTTGCTTCTTAGATCAGGCCTTCCAGATGATCTGAAGCACATGGAATCTCCTCTATCCCACTTAAGGACAATGCCTATGGGACACACCTTTCTTATGGGGTACAGACCCCATCTAGGGGTCCAATTCCTGATTGCCCTCCTAAATTTCTAACGATACTCTTTGGTCCTCCCCGATCTACTCAGGCTGATGTGTCAAAGGTAGAATTTCGTCAGTCTATTCAAATGTAGGCTCAGTTTGTAGCTTTTTTATCTGAGCATGTATTTTCGGTTAATCCATCTTCTAAGGCCACAAGGATTGGCTAGTTAATGATGTTAAGCCTATCTGTGTTTACTAGTACTTAGATTGAGGAGGTTCCTTAAGTTTTCATTAATGAGATGGAGAAGATCTTTTAGGTTGTGCATGCTTCAAATATTAAAGGTGTAGAGTTTTTTCCCTATCAATTAAAGGATGTGGATTACTAGTGGTATAAAGAGTAGGAATAGTTAAGAGGCAAAGATGTTGGTTCTATATTTAGGGATGAATTCTTTAGTGTATTTGTGGACCAATTCTTTCCTCAGAAGTTGAAGAAGGAAAAGGCAGAATAATTTGTTAACTTGAGACAAGGAAGAATGACAGTAAAGGAGTATGCATTGAAATTTTATTAGTTGTCTAGGTATGCTCTTGAGTTGGTGTGTAGCATGAGGTCTAGAATGTGTAAGTTTGCTCATGGATTGTCCCTTGAGTTTCTCCTTGAGAGTAAGACTACCTTGTTGAATAAGGACACAAATATTTCCAGATTAGTTTTGTACATGAAGTAGGTCAAAGAAGACAAAAGTAAGCAAGCTAAGATTGGTTAGAGGAGTAAGAAATTCCTGGATTTAAAATAGGATAGAGGCTTGCAGCAGAGTGGAAAGTGGTCTTAGAAGAAGAATTGGGGGAGTCCTAACTCCTATTCGATGGCTAGTGCTCCTTACTCAAATTCGTCTAGTGACTGACATTTCCAGGGTGATTCTCTTAGGGCACAGGGTGCCCAATCTCAGGCTAGTAGGGTCCAATCAACACCATCCTACCATTCCTATAAATTTTGTGGTTAGCACTATTATGGTTAGTGTGAGAAGGGGAGGAATCAATGTTTTATGTATGGTCATATCAGACTTATACCATAAGATTATCCCTCTAGAGTTACTTCAGGAGCCAAAAAGGTTCTTATTGCCTCTTCATCAGCTCCTACACCAAAGGGTGCTACTTCTAGCTCCGACACTGGTCGAAATTGCCTATATGCCCTTACTACACGCCAAGAGTCTTAGGCATCTGTAGATGTTGTTACTGGTATGTTGAAGCTCTTTTTCCGTGGTGTATGTTGGTTATTTCATCCAGGGTCCACTCTTTCTTATGTGACCCCATTTGTGTCTGTGCATTTTGGTTACGATCCTGAGTGTATATCAAACCATTTTTTATTTGTACCTCAGTGGGTAACTCTATTTCTAAAAGATTCTATAGGGTTTGTATGGTATGGATTGGTGGTCGGGAAAATTTTGTGGACATGATAGAGTTAGAAAAAGATTATTTTGATGTCATATTTGATATGGATTGGTTGCTCTCATGCTATGCCTTCTTAGATTTTTGGACCCGCAAGGTCATGTTTAAATTTCCTAATTATCCAATTGTTGAATAGGAGAGAATTTCCCTAGAGCCTAAGAGGAGGTTCATATCGTATCTTAGGGCCCAGAATTTGATTTCCAAGAGATGTCTCTATCATTTGGTCCTTGTTGAAGATTCTAGCTTGGTGGGTTCTTCATTGCAATCCATTCCTATTGTTAGTGAATTTCTCGAGTTTTTTCTTAATGATCTTCCTAGTGTCCCTCTTGATAGGGAGATTGATTTTGGTGTTGACCTTGTTTTGGATAGTCGTCCTATCTCTATTCCACCATATAGAGTGGCTTCACCTGATTTGAAGGTACCCAAAGAGAAATTGAAGTATCTCTTAGACAATGGTTTCATCCATCCCAGCATGTCCCCGTAGGGTGCACCTGTCTTATTTGTGCGTAAAAAGGATGGTTCCCTTTGAATGTGTATTAATTATTGGCAACTGAACAAGGTGACTGTTAAGAATAAGTATCCACTTATGAGAATTGATGATCTCCTTGATAATATTTAGGGTGCTAAATTCTTTTCGAAGATCGATCTTTGATCCAGGTTTCATCAGTTAAAGATTAGGGAGGTGGATATCCATAAGACAACTTTTTGCACCCGATATAGGCATTTTGAGTTCTTGGTGATGTCGGTTGACTTTGCTAATGACCCTGCAACATTCATGGACTTGATGAATAGGGTCTTCCATTAGTTTCTAGATTTGTTCGTGATTGTTGATGTGGGGTGTATTAATGCACTCTAGTTGTGTTACTCTAGCCTATTTAGCCTTATTTTGAGGACAATTCGTGTTCTTTATTTGTTGATGATGATATAAATAAGTATTTAAGCATTCAAGGATGTTACTACAATGTTTAAAAGTGTTTTCAAACAAGTTTAGGTTTAAATCTCTCATTTAGATTCTAGACGAGAAAACTAGTTTTAATAGCGTGAGCTAGGTATTGATCTAGTCTATCGTAATGGATTCTAATGTGTCAAATGTGTTCCCAATGTATTTATGGTGGATTTATGAGAGGAAAAACTTGTTCAGACTATGCAAAGTTTAATTAAAATGAGCCAAGAGTCAACAATAAGTTAAAGGTGTAAAGTGGTCAAGACTAGTGCTTTGTTTGAGTTTCTAGCTTGTAGTTCTTCACGTGGGGTTGTGTTGAACTCTAATGTGTGGTTTTTAATCATGTAGTATGATTGAGGAGTTGATTTATATGATATTTAGATGTTGAACAAGCTGGAATTCAAAGTAAAATAACACCACAAGGCAAGGCTGGATGATGAACACTTAGACAAAATTTTGAAAGAAAGTCCCAGTATGTGCAGGCGATATGCCCGCATCGCCCCAGTGATAGCAGAGCACTATAGATCATGCAGCCTGCCTTGGAGTGGTGTAATGGAGCCCGCAACACCCCCTCTATTTACATGTCGGCAAAATTCCCTTAACTATAAGTACACCTCTTTAAACACTTTGTTAAGCATCTTTGGACGTCTTGGAAGCATTGTAAGGGGATTCTAAACACTTTATTTAGGATTTTTATCCTTTAAATTTATCTTTTTATTAGATTTTATTATGTATTCAATTAGTTCGATCATGATTATGTTGATTAGTGGCTAAACACCCCCTTTCTCTGGTTAAAGACAAGAACATGTCTACTATCATTTTGAATTGATTTCATTCGATTTGCTTATCATATTTGGTTGTTTGTTTATCCTTGTTTGAAATATTTTAAGGAGTATCTAACCTTATAATACATATATTGTAAATCTTGTGATCTCGGGAGAGGGAATAATAAGTTAGAACGTGGGGATAAATAAAGTAAGGTTCTTATTCTTTTATGAAATAAGGAATTCAAATTAGCATCTAGGACAGGGATGTACCTAGAATCCTTACTTGGTTCACATGTATGATGATATATTTAATCACTTAATTGTATTATTACATCACCGCTAAATGATGTAGTTGTAATATCCATGTTAGGTAGACGAATAGAGGTCGAGGGATCATGATCATGAGATAAACCCTATGAATCAACAACCAAGATACACAATTTAATGAATGAACTTCAATAGCGTAGTATGAGTTTTCATAGTTCTATAACCCTAGGCTTTATTCTATTGATTGTCTCAAGTTTTTTATTTTACGAACTGTTTAGTTTGATTTTAGTTTACAACTTTCAAATTCTCTTTTGATAACTTTGCATCAAGTTAATCTAAATAAGTAGACTATACTTGAATAGTTGTTAGAACAAGTCTCTGTGGGATCAATATTATACTTTCTTGAAGGCCACTATATTAATTGGTAGACTACGTATACTTACGTTTGGACTTGGACGTTGTCATATTTCTGGCACCATTGCCGGGGACTTGTAATTTGGCAACTATTTTTATTTTTAGTTTTGTTTTTTTAGATTTATTTGGTTCTTTACACTTGGTTTTAGTTTTGTAATTGCAGCAAATAGATTTTCAGGCTAATAAGCTGGCAAGGGATAGGGAATTAGTTGAATAAGGTTCCGAACCCGAGCAACGCTTCAATCAGCGAATGAGAGAAGCAATCGTTCTCCCCTGTATTCCACAAATATAAGAATATAAATATAATCCTTCTCTCATGGCTAAAGAACAAGAAACTCACAGGATAGTTAGAAAATTGGCAATCCCACTTCTGACAAATTTGACCTCTCGTTTTTAGAAACCTGCTGCTGGAGGTAATTTTAAGCTCGAATAAAATATGGTGTAGCTTCTGATCAGCAATGGATAGTTTATTGTGCTTTCACATGAACATCCTTAAATCCACCTATAGAAATTTTTGGAGATCAGTGACACATTCATCCTCATCCAACTCTTTTATTTGGGCAAAACTACGAGACTTTGCAATGAGATTGTGTGTTTCAAACAGAAGTCAGACAAGAATATATATCATGCTTGGGCGCGGTTCAAAGCTCTTCTATGGGAATGTCCACACCATTAGCAGTCCAATGAGATATTATCTCATACTTTTGTTAAGGAACTCAACCATAACACAAAGATTTTGCTAGATTCAGCTGCATATGGTCAAGCTCTGGAGATGACCTACGATAAGCTATATACTTATTTAACCAGATTGCACAAGGAAATCTAGAGTGGCATTCAGACTCAAGAAGTGCTACTAAAAAGGTTGCAGGTGGTTTGGAGGTGGATCAGTTTACCACAATATCTACTCAGATTATTGAATTACAAAATTAGTTGACTACACAGCTCAACAACATAAAATTGGGTGCTACACCACCTACAGTCATAGTGAATGCAATTCTGCAGATAAGCACTTGGTATTTGGTGTGTAGAAATAATGGTCATTCTGCTGATATGTGTGCAGGAAATCCTGAGTCTATGATGTTTTTTGGCAATATTAGAGGTCTAATTATGGGAATGCCTACAACATGAATGAGATACTCAACCACTAAATCAACAATGGAATGCCTAGCAACAATAGTTTCAGCAACCATAACCACAAGCAAATCAGGAAGCAAATAGCAATTTAGCAGAGATGGTGAAATAATTTTTAGCTGCTCAAGAACAATTGGTAGCAGATATTAAAATCCAGCAAGCTGCTACAAGGAGCTTGGAGTTGTAGGTAGTCAAATAGCAGCAACACAAAATACCAAGACTCAAGGTGGGTTGCCAAGTGATATTGAAAAGCCTAAACAAGTCATGACAATCACTTTTCGGAGTGGGAAAAAGTTGAGTGAAGAACCTCTAAAGATAATTAAGGAGGTAGATTCATATTTGACTACCCAACTAGTTACAGATAAAGTCGATCAAAATTTGAGAAAGTCTGAGTACTAAAAAAAGTTGCAGAACCGGTAAAGGAGAGTCTACTACTACCTTTCCCGCAAGTGCTGAGAAAAACAAAGGAGGATGCATACTTCAAGAAGTTATTTGACACATTTAAAGAGATTTACATTAATTTACCTCTTTTAGATATTTTGCAAAGAATGCCTAAGTACGCTAAGTACTTGAGGGACGTGGTTGCTAATAAAGTTAAGCTGCAGTATGCCCAGATAGTAGCACTCACCGATGATTGTAGCTTTGTGGTGACTCAAAATATGCCCAAAAAGCTTAAGGACCCTTGGAAGATCACTCTTCCCATTCAAATTGGTAATAGTGAGCTGGTCCACACACTCAGTAACTTTGGAGAAAACATAAACATGATTCCCTTATTTTTGTCCACCACATTGGGGCTGGAAAAGCCTAGTCCGATCTTTGTGCTACCGCAGCTAGAAAATGGGACCATAGCCCATCCTGAAGGAGTCATAGATGATGTTTTCATAAATGTTGGAAAATTTATTATTCCTACTAACTTTATTGTTTTAGATTTTCAAGTTGATAAACAGGTATCGATCATCTTGGGACGTCCATTCTTAGCGACGGGAGGATCTTTGATTTATGTGAGAGAGGGAACTCTTACAATAAGGTTGGAGGATGAAAAGACAGTTTTAAAGTGTAAAAACCACTTAACACACTATCCCATTACAAAGACTTATGCATGATTACTGTGATTGAAAGGGATAAGTGTGGGGTGGTGGAGATGGTTCCACCAGACCTCTTTGGACTTTCTCATTGAGCAGCCTAAGCCAGAAGTACCTAAGCCCGACATGATATAGATTGATGAGGCTGAAAAGGATATTTTTGAAAAAGTTGTTGACCTTGAGAGATCACACTTAAGAGGTCACAAATAAATAAGAAGATGGCATCCTAGTGTGAGAAAGGGGATGAAGGAATATGGTTGAGTCAGATATTGGGTCGTGCCGTGATACTAAATCAGGCGCTGCTTGTGAGGAAGCCCAAGTTAAGTAGGTATGTTTTATTTTTAGTATTTTAGTTTTTACTTCACTATTTTTTTTCTATTGCATCGCAGCTTGATGGGAAGTGTGAGTACCAAAAAACCTAAGTAAGAAGTATGGTGTAGACTAAGTGTGGGGTTCCTGGACCCTCTTAATGATAAAAAATGCTACTAGCTAGGCCTACAGTCCTCAGAGAGTATTTCTGTCTCTACTTTAAAGTATACTTTGGGGACAAAGTAAATTTTTAGGTGTGGGGTGGGGAAATTCCTATTTTTAAGGTAATTTTAAATTTTTTGTGTTAGAAATAAGTAAGATGTTCTTGTTGGTGCTATATGTGACTACATGATGCAAGTGTTTTAATTGTAAAAGCATGTTGATTGTGTGAATTACTACTTTTGAGACTCCTAGGCTCATGTTTATGACTCGTGTACTTGTTAGCTTAAAGTTGAATTCATGTGATTGTTTAGTTAAATGTCTATGATAATCCTACTTGAGTTGAACATGTTCCATGTGTGTGTGCGGTGTTTATATATTCCATGTTGCATGTGATATCTAGAACTTTCCTGGTGTGTGTGCAAAATAAAATAAAAAGTGTGGGTTTAGAAGGTAATATAGGCATTTCCTTGATATATTGTTTTATACCTTCTTTTGACTAACACTTGTGCGAAATACTAGTTAGCCCCATTGATCCTTCAGATTTTTCTTTGGTAGCCACATATGTAGCCTAATCCCCTTATTTGATTGACCTTAATTTGATCAAATCACCTAAGCTCTTTGGTATAAACTTAATTAAGTTAAGGATTTGAAAATTCAAGTAGGAGAAAGGTGAAATTGAAGCCCCAAAGTGATAGTTATTGGTGTGTAAAAATTGTGATGTTGTGGTTGGGAGTTAGAGAAATTTGTTCTTGAAAATTTCCCATTTTTAGCACACTTATGTTACAATGAACCTATTTTGGCCCTGGTCCTCCTTGGACATTGTTCACCTCAATTAAGGCAAATCGCTTAAGTTGAGGGTGGCTATTATAGGGGTACATAGCATAAAATGGGTGTGAAAAAGAGAAAAGTTAAATGATACGTACATAGTATACTCCCACCATATGGTATGAGAATGATTTTAATGATATAGGGTGAAAAACAAAAGGAATAGGGTAAACAAAAGTGGTGTAATATGGTTGTTAGAGGTGAGTTAATTGTAAAAATGTGATGTATTAAAGCTCTTAGGGAAGATAGTCAATGTTAAGCCAATATAGTTCCTACTTGTACCTTGGACTACTTTACAACCGATAAAGACCTATTTGATCCTAAGCTTCATCATTCTGGTATTAGTGGAGTACGACACTAAGGGAAAGCTTATGGTTCATTATGTGTAACTTGTGAATTCTTTTTGAGAGTGAGCATAATTTGATTTTTATACCCATTTTGTGATAAACTGCATCTATATGTGTGATTATGGGTAACTCTCTTATTGTGAGGGCACATGATTGATTAATGTCGGGTGATTTATATAATTTCTTAGGTTGAGAAATATGCACGATTTTTCCAACTTAGTGAGTCAATTCTTGAGGCTAGGATTCTTTTACGTAGTTTTCTTGATCAGTCAATTGTGTACATAATATGCTTAGTGTAGAAACTAGCATTTTGTGTAGTCATTATAATTCTAGCTTAAGTGTCTTTCATGTATCGTAAGGGTAGTGTCTCCTCAACTTATGATTCTTGGAGTAATGAGCTGTTTGAGGACCAACATCCTTAAGTGTGAGGTGATGATGTGGGGTGTAGTTATGCACTCTAGTGTTGTTATCCTAGCTTATTTAGCCTTGTTTTGAGGACAATTCGTGTGATTTATATCATTGAGAGTCTAGACGAGAAAACTAGTTTTACTAGAGTAAGCTATGTATTGATCCAGTATATCGTAATGGATTCTAATGTGTCAAATGAGTTACCAAAGTCATTATTGTGGATTTATGAGAGGAAAAACTTATTTACTGTGTGTAAAGTTTAATTAAAATGAGCCAAGAGTCAATAATATGTTATCGTGACACCCCCTATTGTCCGGTGCTCAACAGCCAGCGATGCCTCCTCCATTTACATGTCATCAAAATACCCTCAACTATAATACGCCTCTTTAAACACTTTGTTAAGCATCTTTGGACGTCTTGGAAGTATTGTGAGGGGGTGCTAAGCACTTTACTTTGGGTTTTATTCTTTAACTTTAGCTTTTTATTATATTTAATTATGCATTCAATTAGTTGGATCATGATTATGTCGATTAGTGGCTAAACGCCTCATTTTTGCGGTTAAAGCCAAGAACATGACTTCTATCATTTTTAATGATTTTGTTTGATTTTTTTATCATATTTGATTGTTTTTTATCATTGTTTGAAATATTTTAAGGATTATCTAACCTTCGAATACATATATTGTCAACCTTGTGATCTCGGGAGGGGGAATCACAAAATAGAACATGGGGATAAACAAAGTAAGGTTCTTATTCTTTTATGAAATAAGGAATTCAAATTAGCATCTAGGATATGAATGTACCTAGAAGCCTTGCTTGGTTCACATTTAGGATGATATCTATAAGCACTTAATTAGATTATTACATCCACGCTCAGTGATGTAGTTGTAATATTCAAGTTAGGTAGATGATTAGTGCTCGGGATACCATGATCATGCGATAGACCCTACGAATCAACAACCAAGATAAGCAATTTAACGAATGATGTTCAATAACGTAGTATGAGTGTTCATAGTGCTTTAACCATAGGCTTTACTCTATTGATAAATACTATAAAAAAAGAAGACTGAAGATGGACATGGGTCACAAAACTTCAAGGAGAAAAGTCAAAGTGTCTCAATCTTAGACTCACAAGGCTTTATAACTGTTAGTTTATAGTTTTTTGTAATACCCCACATTTTGGACTAGGATGAAAATCCGTCATTCCTATGCATAGACGTTTCAAAAGCCTCGAATCCTATGTAAATTTAGTGTTTTAATCAAATTTGTAGTGTGGGAATCTATTTGAGCATGAATTTAGATCATATAGATCCTCTAACTCAAGTACAAGTGGGAAGCTTTCCTATCGTGCAAGTTTTAGTGAGCGTTAAAACTTGGGTCAACTTCAATCGACCATAACTCGTTGTATATGACGAACTGAGTGGTTTAATATATATCAAATGAAAGCTCTTTGAATTAGCTTTCCAAATATACCAATTTCTCCTAAATACGATATCAGAAAAAAGAGTTATCCCCATTTTATTCCAGCATGTCAAGCTGGAAAATGGTGACGACATTTCTGATAGGTTATCACGTTTCTGACAACCTTTTTGACGACATCGTCACATTCTGATGACATTTCTGACAAAGTCGTCAGCCCTGGTCAGAAAATCAAGAATTTGGACCCCTTTTGTGATGACCATTTGTGACGGCCTATCACGGACCTGACGACCTGTCACGGATGGCGTCAAGTATATTTTTCCAGCAATTGAGGGACGTTTTAGTAAGGGTATTTTGGTCTTTTTCTTTCACTTGCCACGACTTATAACCCTCAAGGAGTGTATTATCTTCCATTCTTTTTAGTTAAAAATTTCAAAGAACTCTCTCATACACTCTTAACCACAAGATTAGGGTTTCCTCTCAAGATTAAAACTCTTAAGAACAAGCCCTAGGGTTTTCATAGAAGAGTCTATTTCAAGGAAATTTTGCCATCAATCTTCACGAATTCTTAATCTAAGGTATGCGTGTGTCATTCATGGACTCCTTTCGTCCATGAAGTTCAAGAACCACTTTCTAAAACTATATATTATGGTTTTCATGTTATGAATGGATTGTTGATCATGTTTATGTGTTGAATGATACCAAGATAGAATTTTTATGTGTTATTATGAATCTATGACATCATATGAGTTGAAAACATGTAAATTTGATTATTTATGATGAGTAATTGTATGATTTACACCTATGCCTAAGTTGTGCATGTAAGGTGTTTGATAAAATACCTAAGACACTAGAAATCTTGAATTATAGCTAAATTGTGACTAAGGGAAGGATTCATGATAGGCCTCTATGATTCAATGTCAACCATGATGATAATGTGTCTTGTGAACACTGTTGGATTACTCATGAACTAGTCTTATGGAATTATGGTATGCTTACTTGCAAAACCCACTCATGTACAAGATGTAGAATACCCATGTACTTCATGAAATTTCCCAACTTATGATATTATGGATTGTGGTTGTAATATGTAATGAGCATGATATTGAAAGATATACAAGTATATACATGTTGCATGAAATCTCCTTCCATGAAATAGATTGTTGAGAACCATGCTTAGTATGAAATCCCTTATTTATGATATTGTGGCTTATGGACTCTACTCTTATGATCCAATCAGTCATGTGTGTCAATTTCCTTCTATCGAGTCCTGGGGGTACCCGTACACGAAAATATAGTTGTGTGCCTAGAGCTATGTCATGTTATACCGATACTCTCAGTGAAGCCATGATCTATAGAATTCAGTCAGTCATGTGACTCAGGAAAATCCAGTAACTTCAGTAATCTCAGTAGTTCAGTAATCTCAGTGATCTCAGTATTCAGTAATATCTGTAATCTCAGTATTCAAAGTCAAGCTCAGTAACTTTAGTACTCTCAACCAATCCTCAAAACTTATTACATTTCGTTAGTCATTCGAATCCAGTAAACTTAGTTTATCTCCGCTAAATAATACCACTAGTATCAGTCTAGTTAATCCGTATCTGTTCAGCTAATCAGTTTAGTTAAGTTATTCAGTTCAACCCAGTTATTTCGTTCAATGTCTTTCAGATGGGAGTAGGATTCAGCACCGAGTTTGCCTAGGGATGGGGACTCACCCGCTAGATTAGGAATGAGATCCTTAGAAGCAATCCTTAAGTTCCAGAAATAAATAGCCAGCATAGGTACGAGATGTCACCTGTTAGATAGGACTGACATACACAGGGGTCACCCGTTAGCATATTTATATATATATGACTGATCCCAGGAGTCACCCGCTAGATTAGGACTGACTCCACAATATATGTCTTTATTGGTGGCGCGGTACTGACACCTTTCCAGTCAGGGTAGAGATTGGACCCCAGTCAACTTAGCTTGGGGCATGTCGGTTAGATGAACACATCCTACAGTTTTAATTACAGATTTAGGACTGTCAGATACAGTTAACTCAGTTCAGTAGTACAGATTTAGTACTGTCAGAGACAATCAATCCTTATCATTACAAAATGACTTAAAGATCACCCATTAGACAGGACTGATCTCAACTATAGTTAAACAGTATCAGAATAATCAGATTTAAAGATCACCCGCCAGATAGGACTGATCTCAAATTAAGTTACCCCATATAAAACAGAACTCAGATAGTTCCATCAGTACTTAGATAGACTTTAAGATCACCCATTAGCTAGGACTGGTCTCAACTATGATTAATCAGTATCAAAATCATTAGATTTAAAGATCACCTGCTAGATAGCACTGATCTCAGACTAAGTCAAATCATCCTTATTATCAGTATACTCATGATCACTCGCTAGATAAGACTGATCTCAGATTTAGTTACTCCAAGTAGAATGGAACTCAGATAGTTCCGTCAGAACCTAGACTGTCAGATATAGTCTCTCAGTATCGTTTATATTTATTAGTCCGATCATTACATTTATATCATCTCTATCAGTTGTCATAGGTAACGTTACCAGTATTCAGCTTCAGGACTGTTAGACAAAGTCATTCAAACTAGTTCTTCATAATTTGAACTGTCAGAAAAAGTCAATAATCTATTCAGTACCTCAGTAATAGTAAAGTCATGTCATCAGCATTCATACTCAGTAGTAAGCATCATCACGAGTTTAGTTATAGTTGTTTATGCATGTATGTATTCTCACTTTCATATTAGTTAGCATTGTTCATGCATATAACCCTTTGCATTTAGCGTACCTCACTCGTATACTCAGTACATTAAGACGTACTGATGTATTTGTGCTATGGTGCTATCTCTTATGTTACACCATAGGTTCAGAGGCACATGCTCCAGATCAGCAGTAGCATTCCAGTGTTTAGATTTTACAGTGAGTCCTTCTCATTCGAGGATGATATGATTATTGCTACATTTACTATTAAGTTTCTAGATGGAGTTAGTTGGAGACATGTTCCTTCAACTCCTTATTCAGTTCAGTTTGAGGCTTTCAGACTAGATGTCATATTTGATATTCATCTCTCATTATTTTCAGTATTTATGACTTTTTTTGGTATTGTTATACTTTTGTCAGACATTTTGTTATTAGACATTTATTCAGTTCTAACCTTATGGACTTTCATGTTCATGTTTCCGAATTTTATGATATATTATATAGTATACAAGTACAAATATCAGTCATGGGTTAGCTTGGTCCTTCGGGGTCATGGGCACCGTGTAGCATTCCGGTTTAGAAAATCGAGGTGTTACAAACTTGGTATCAGAGCCTAAGTTTCAATAGAGTCCTAGGAAGTCTGAAAGCCGCATCTAGTAGAGTCTTGTACATGCATGTATTGTGAACCACACTTATGTGTAGGAGGCTATGAATTATTTTAGGAACAATTTCCCCTTTTTCAGTATTCATGTCATGCCAGTGAGCAGTCAGATTTGTATAGCTTGTTCTCTCATCCTTGAATCTATTCATGCTATCCAAAATCTCAGAGAATGTAACTATTTCAAGGTAGAACCTCCTAGTAGTTGCAAGTTCAGTTCATCTCATGCATCATGCATTAGTTTCAGACTCCTAAAGTTTAGTTATAATCTAGTTCGTAGATGCCCTATGTATCACCCAGTATCTCCGTAAGGTAAGCGCTCTTAGAGGGACATAGCATCCCAAGGGAGAGATACCCCACTTTCTTGTAACACTCTCATGCCTTAGATCCTTCAATTTATCCTTGCATAAAAAATTTAGTCTAGAATAGAGGGTACTCATAAGTTGACCTTTAAGTTAGACCTCAGCTGTAGGTCAAGTATTCAGAGGTTCAGTTCAATTCATGATATGAAGTCCATATGTCACGTAGCAGAATCAGTTATGTTCTCATGTTTCAGTTCAATCTTAGTGCCTTTACCATTGCATGTTCAGTCGCATGTTCGTGAGTCAGTTCAGTCATGTATTCATGTATCAGATATGCGTGATCAACTTATCAATACTTTCAGTCATGTATTCATGCATCATGTCATTCATATAATCATGCATCAGATATGCATGGATTCAACTTATTAGTTATGCATCAGATATGAATTCTCAGTTTGAGAAACTAAGTTTATCGGAACACTCAGTCCTACATTAATAAATCAGCTACCCGTGCATCAGATATGCATGTACAATATGTTATGCTCAGTTTTTAGTTATGTCAGCCATGAAATCATGATCAGTCATTCATGCTATATATTCGTGTAAGTTGTCTATTTCCTCATCTCAGCCAGTATCATTCGAGGACAAATGTTCCCAAGGGGGGGATATTGTAATACCCCACATTTTGGACTAGGTTGAAAATCCGTCATTCCTATGCATAGACATTTCAAAAGCCTCGAATCCTATGTAAATTTAGTGTGCTAATAAATTTTGTAGTGTGGGAATCTATTTGAGCATGAATTTATATCATATAGGTCCCCTAACTCAAGTAAAAGTTGGAAGATTTCCTATCATTCAAGTTTTAGTGAGCGTCAAAACTTGGGTCAACTTAAATCGACCATAACTCATTGTATATGACGAACTGGGTGGTTTAATATATATCAAATGAAATATCTTTGAATTAGATTTCCAAAGATACAAAATTTTCCTAAATCCGTTATTGGATCTAAGAGTTATCCCTATTTTTTTCCAGCATATCAAGCTGGAAAATGGTGACGACGTTTCTGATGGGCTATCACGTTTCTGGTGACCTTTTTGACGACGTCGTCACATTTTGACGACATTTTTTATGATGTTATCAGCCCTGGGAAGAAAATTAAGAATTTAGACCCTTTTTGTGACTACCATTCGTGACAGGGTATCACGGACCTGACGGTCTGTCATGGATGGCGTCAAGTATATTTTCCAGCAATTGAGGGACATTTTAGTAAGGGTATTTTGGTCTTTTTCCTTCACTTACCGCGACTTATAACCCTGAAGGAGCGTATTATCTTCCATTCTCTTTAGTTAAACATCTCAAAAAGCTCTCTCATACACACTGAACCACAAGATTAGGGTTTTCTCTCAAGATCAAAACTCTCAAGAACAAGCCCTAGGGTTTCCATAGAAGAGTCTATTTCAAGGATATTTCACCATCAATCTTCACGAATTCTTAATCTATTGTATGAGTGTGTTCAGTCATGGACTCCATTCGTCCATGAAGTTCACGAACCCTTTTCTAAAACTATATATTATGGTTTTCATGTTATGAATGGATTATTGATCATGTTTACGTGTTGAATGATGCCAAGATAGAATCTTTATGTTTTATTATGAATCTATGACATCATATGAGTTGAAAACATGTAAGTTTGATTATTTATGATGAGTAATTGCATGATTTACACCTTTTCCTATGTTGTGCATGTAAGGTGTTTGATAGAATACCTAAGAGACTAGAAATCATGCATTATAGATAAATTGTGAATAAGGGAAGGATTCATGATAGGCCTCTATGATTCAATGTCATCCATGTTGATAATGTGTCTTGTGAACACTGTTGGATTACTCATGAACTAGTCTTATGGAATTATGGTATGCTTACTTGCAAAACCCACTCATGTACAAGATGTAGAATACCCATGTACTTTATGAAATTCCCCAAGTTATGATATTATGGATTGTAGTTGTAATATGTAATGAGTATGATATTTAAATCTATGCAAGTATATACATGATGTATGAAATTCCCTTCCATGAAATAGATTGTTGAGAACCATGCTTAGTATGAAATCCCTTACTTATGATATTGTGGATTATGGACTCTACTCTTATGATCAAGTCAGTCATATGTGTCAGTTTTCTTCTATCGAGTCCTGGGGGTACTCATACAAAAATATATCTATGTGCCTAGAGCTATGTCATGTTATCACGATACTCTCAGTCAAGCCATGATCTATAGAATTCAGTCAGTCATATGACTCAGGAAAATCCAGTAACCTCAGTAATCTCAGTAGTTTAGTAATCTTAGTGATCTCAGTACTCAGTAATATCTATAACCTCAGTATTCAAAGTCAATCTCAGTAACTTCAGTACTCTCAACCAATCTTAAGAACTCAGTACATTCCATCAGTCATCGAAATCCAGTAAACTTAGTTTAGCTCCGCTAAATAAAACCACTAGTATCAGTCTAGTTAATCAGTATCAGTTTAGCTAATCAGTTCAGTTCAGTTATTTATTTTAGCCTAGTTATTTAGTTCAGTGTCTTTCAGATGGGAGTAGGATTCAACACCGAGTGATCCTAGGGATGGGGACTCACCCGCTAGATTAGGACTAAGATCATTAGAAGAAATCCATAAGTTCCAGAACTATGTACCCATCATAGGTACGAGATGTCACCCATTAGATAAGACTGACATACACAGGGGTCACCCGTTAGCACATTTATATGTATAGTGCTGATCCTAGGAGTCACCCGCTAGATTAGGACTGACTCCACAGCAGATGTCTTTACTGATGGCGCGGTACTGACACCCTTCCAGTTAGGGTAGAGATTGGACCCCAGTCAGCTTAGCTTGGGGCATGTCGGTTAGATGAACACATCCCACAGTTTCAGTTACTGATTCAGGACTGTCAGATACAGTCAACTCAATTTAGTAGTACAGATTTAGTACTATTAGAGATAATCAATCCTTATCATTATAAATAGACTTCAAGATCACCCATTAGATAGGAATGATCTGAACTATAGTTAAACAATATCATAATCATCATATTTAAAGATCACCCGCTCGATAGGAATGATCTCAAATTCAGTTACCCCATATAAAACAAAACTCAAATAGTTCCATCAGAACTTAGATAGACTTCAAGATCAGCCATTAGTTAGGACTGATCTCAACTATAATTAATCAGTATAAGAATTATTAGATTTAAAGATCACCCGCTAGATAGGACTGATCTAAGACTAAGTCAGATCATCCTTATTATCAGTATACTCATGATCACTCGCTAGATAGGACTGATCTCATATTTAGTTACTCCAAGTAGAACAAAACTCAGATAGTTCCATCAGAACTTAGACTTTCAGATACAGTCGCTCAGTATCGGTTATATCGATTAGTCCAATCATTACATTTATATCAGCTATATCAATTGTCATAGCTAACGTTACCAGTATTCAATTTTAGGAATGTTAGACACAGTTATTCAAACCGGTTCTTTATAATTTGAACTATCAGAAATAGTCAATAATCTATTTAGTACCTCAGTAATAGTAAAGTTATGTCGTCAACATTCAGACTCAGTAGTCAACATCATCACGAGTTCAGTTATAGTTGTTTATGAATGTATGTATTCTCACGTTCATATTAGTTAGCATTATTCATGCATATAAACCTTTGCATTTATCCTACCTCACTCGTATACTCAGTATATTTAGACATACTGACGTATTTGTGCTATGGTGCTTTCTCTTATGTTACTCCATAGGTTCAGAGGCACGAGCTCTAGATCAATAGTAGCATTACAGTGTTCAGAGTTTTTAGTGAGTCCTTCTCATTCGAGGATGATATGATTATTGCTACATTTACTATTCAGTTGCTAGATGGAGTTAGTTGGAGACATGTTCCTTCAACTCCTTCTTCAGTTCAGTTAGAAGCTTTCAAACTAGATGTTAGATTAGATATTCAAATCTCATTATTTTCAGTATTTATGACTTGTTTTGGTATTGTTATACCTTTTTCAGATATTTTGTTATCAAATGTTTGTTCAGTTTGACCTTATGGCCTTTTATGTTCATGTTTATGTATTATATGATATATTATGCAGTATACAGGTACAAATATCAGTCATGGGTTAGCTTGTGGTCCATTGGGGTCATGAGCACCGTTTAGCATTCCGGTTTAGAAAATCGGGTTGTTATACTTTTATATAATGAGTAGGATCAAGTCAACATTTTAACATCAACTGAAGTTGTTTCACAAGATCTGAATAGCAAAATAAGTGTTTAGAACTTGTTTACTATCATTGTACTTGAGCCCCACATTGAACGATCTATGGAAACTTTGAAACCCAAGGAAACTAAAAGTAGGAACCATATTGGTGTTCCGAACCCAGATAAATCTCTGTGTTATTACTTTACTTTCAGTTATTTATTTGCTTAATAATTTTAAATATAATTTGTTTTACAAAATGCACTGATATACTGGTGAGTTGATTATGAGGAGTTAGTAGTCGACTCATAGAAAAATTTCCATTCACCCCCTCTTGAATTTCATGTTATTCCTTATAGAAATGATTATGGGCCTTTAGAGATACTATTCCCTATTAGATGTTATATTGGACCTTTAGAGATGTTATTTTCTCTTAGACTTGGTATTTGGCCCATAGAGATGCTATTTCCTCTTAGACTTGATACTTGGTCCATAGAGATACTATTACCTCTTAGACATGAAGTTGGGACCTTATAGATGATTTTCATCTTAGTTATGATTATTTTTCCTATAGAGATTGTTTTTCTCTAATTTATGATTATTGGGCCTATAGATATAATTTTCCTCTTAGTTACGATTATTGAGCCTATAGAGATGATTTTCCTCTTAGTTATGATTGTTTGGCCCTTAGAGATGATTTTTCTCTTAGTTATGGTTATTTGGCCCTTAGAGATAATTTTTCTCTTAGTTATGACTATTTGGCCTATTAAGATAATTTCCTTTTTGCTAAGATTATTGGGCCTATATAGATGTTTTTCCTCTTAGTTATGATTATTGGGCCTATAAATATTATTTTCCTCTAAGTTATGTTTATTGGGACTATAGAGATGGTATTTCTCTTAGATATGATAATTGGCCTAAAGAGGTGATATTCTTCATAGTCAAGATGTATGACCTATAGATATGCGATGTGTTATAGATGTGATATGCTTATTGATATTATGCCTCCTAGATGTGGAATGTCTTCTATATGTGGGATGGTTATAGATAAGCTACGAATTATAAATATGATTGTCCTATATGGGTTTCATAGATGCATGTGGTCCTAAAGTAGTGATTATAAGGTTGTGATTATTCCGAACATATTATTGTCCCAAGGGCGGTGTTATGTTATTGAATGGACATTCGAGAAGTAATTATCCTTGTAAGGGAAACATTTGTAGTCTATAAATATACATATATATGTTTATATACATATCTCTTCAGTATGGAATGGTGAAAGATGTAGTATTTTGCTTATGACTTTATTGATTTTTATATTGGTGATGGCATGCATAGATTTGATACATTCATAATTATTATATCAGTAATTGATTTGAGTCTAGATGAAATAGGATCTTATGACTATTTTTCCTTAAAAAGGTTTGAAACCCACTGTTCAGCATTAAAAATGGATTTATTCACAATTATAATTTCCTAACTTAATAGATAACTCAGTTTTAAGAAAAAGGTTAATAATAATGTTTTAAAGATTTGGCCAAGATAGATTTCAGTCCATTACTTGACACTATTATTTACTTCAGTCGTGAGATATTCCATCTATTTTTATATTTTCAAAATAATTTAGTCTCGAAGAGAACTCCGGGCAACAAACTAATTGATTTACACTCTTTTTAGTGAAGACTTGAGTCCATGCACCTATTACACCTATATATATTTATCGATGGTTATGATGATATAAGGATACCCGACAAGGACAGACGATACTACTATGATGATATATTGACTCAACAAAGCCAAACTATATTGTTATGATGTGATTGATACCCAGCAAGGTCGAAGGATACTGTGTTGATGATATTGATACCCGACAAGGCTGGAGGATATTGTGATGATGATATATATATATACCCAGTTTGAGTTCAAATAATGATTATGATATTGATTGTCTACCTTTAATTCATTTTTTCTTGCGTATCGCCTATCACCAGTATGCGCTTTTGTATATCAGTTAGTGTAGGACGATTTCATAGATATGTCTGATGAATAAGACTTATGTTGTTGTATGTTAATTGAACCTTCCAAGATTGGGGTGGTGGGGGTACACATATGCTCAGCTAGTTATTTTGTTTTCCTGAGTTGCCGGTTATTCTCTCTATTACTGCTATTATTATTATCATTGTAATAATCATTATTATGGCAAGGTTATGAAAAATTGGTCTTTGATCCAGTATCGAGATTTGAGATATGTTTTTGGACTCTTTTATCTTATGATTTCATTGTTATGCATGATTATTTCATGGCTAGCCTTGTAGAATAGAAGCCCTAATTATAATAGAATTGAATCCTCGTAGGATTATAATAAGGTCTTGGAATGAGTATATGATAATCTAGTTTATTCTTTGAGGTGACCTCATGTTTATATGTATACATACATATAAATATATATATATAACTATATGTAGCTATGTTACTACCCCATGGACCTTCCTTTATATCTTCATATTGTATATTCGTTCCTCGACCTTGAATATTATTATATATTATTCTTTTGATCTTTATTTGTATATTTTCCAGGGATATACGGTATAGTTTTTATATTCCTAAGTATGGATAGAATAAGATAGTTCACCTTTATTACTTACTTAGCCTTATTATGTTGGTCTATTAGACATGAATAAGATAGTTGTTCCTTATAATGTCATTGGCTGTTATTTGATTTCTGGACTCTTTGGTGTGATTTCCATTCTATTTATATGTTGTATATATCAGCTTTATCTTTGGAGCTCAGTTGGCAGTTGCCGACTTAGTACCATTTGTTTTGTACTCATACTACACTTCTGCAGCCTGCAAATCATAGTATGGGTTATCATCATTGATGTGTTCGTCGTCTGGACCAACCATGGTTAGGAGACTTAGTGTGAGATCCTTACGTTTCGAGTATTACTTATCTCTCTCTTATGTATTGGACTAGTCTCTATGTTATATACTGAGATAAGTCATATTAGTGTATTTCTCTTGATATTTCAGTTTTGTACTCTTGTTATATTAGAAGCTCCTTTACTAATACCACTAGGTTTTGGGATTTTATTATGTATTGATCTTTATTTCATTTTTATGCATTATTTTCCTAATATTATTGAGTAATCCATAACTAGTCATTCGAAAATATGTGTTGGCTTGCCTACTGGGGGTTATGGTAGGCCCCATCATGACCTAAGAATTGGGTCATGACAAATTAGTATCAGAGACTAGGTTTTATCGGTGTATTAGTACAAGAGCTAAGTGTTAGTAGAGTCATGTGGATCGGTGTGGTGACGTTTGTAACCAATCTTTGGGAAACTATAGTAACATTTTAGAAAATTCACTTCTTGACTTCTTTTCATGTCTCTTCATCACTGTGAACCTCGAATGAATTATTTGATTCTATTCTGTCCCTAATGAATAATGTAATATGGGCAATAATATGGACAGATACAGACGAGACTTCAACATGCGTTTCTAGAGTTTCAATACAACATCGGACAAAAGAGTCAGAGATGGATATCGAAGATCTTCAGTTGCATCCAAAAAGGATTTGTGCCATCTTAGGCTTTAGTAAAGCTCCTGACTAATTTAGCCTTTGATGTTCAAGATTGGGAATTCGAGTCATGTTGTAGATCTCTCTCATCCATGGATGACGTTTGATTCATCGAGCAGTTCTCAGACCAGAGTTTGGTCTATTGGTGTTCTTCAGGGTTCTTTACCAGTTTTGAGTATTATATTGGATTTCTTGTCTTGTCCAGGCATTTCCCTATGCTACATCCTTCTAAGACAAATATTAGTGCATGGATGTGTTTGATTTCCTTCCCTTAAGATGTTGATTATAAGAAGACCATAGAGAGAATATATGGAGACTTATGGAAATGAAGATAAGAGGCATGCCATTAATTTAGTGTTATTGGTATTTTATGTTGGAGGGAGGATCCTTCTGGTAGAGTTCAGCTTTACCTACAACCCATCAACTCTACACAGATAGTATTTCAATACTATGAGTAGTTCCCAGATTAGTCGTGATGGTCATAGTGGATAGATTTCCCATCAGACTTGTGGAGTGTGGTATGGTTCTTTGGGCCATGGAGACCATTCTGGATTATGAGGGGCAGTATCTCAAAGTATTCCAAGATTTTGGTGTAGTTGTGTCATGATAAGTCACTGGTTTTCAGAATGCCCCTGGTATGAGATAGTTGATTAGTTAGAATTATCATATATTGTCCGTCGGCCTAGAGTTAATAAAATAGGCTGTGATTTTCAAATTATGGACATAATTTTGCCGATTTCTCTCAGCGTTAGTTTGCTAGACATTTGGGCTCAGTTTGTGTTCTCTCCATATTAATGCTTTAGGAGTTTCTAGTACCGCAGAGAGACCAACTACTAGTCTAGGGAGTATCCCCGACATAGGATTTATAGTTATTTAGATCATTCAGATCAACCTCATATTGTTTTGGCATCTTAAGTTAGAGATAGTGTGTGTGGCCCCTCAGTTGATGATTCAGTTGGTTGGTCCGAGTTGGACCCGTTAAGATTTATTTTCCCCTATCCTTGTCAGGTATGTGATTATGGATGTCACCATGATTGGTGTGCTTTTATTTTCCACATTTATCTCTTATTATATGTATTGGGGTTTATATACATATTGATGATTATATGCCTTGATGAATTGATACCAGTCGTTATACTCCTTAATATTGAATTCATGATTTAGTTCCTACGCCATAGTTTATTTCTTTTAGTAGTGGATGGAGTAGATCTGTGTTGATATTTTCCCCTATGAGTGTAGTTTTTGTGTTTGAGTCCCCTTTATCTTGGCACATCAACCTTATTGTGGCCCTTGAGTGGTACATGATATTGATGTTTATTTTGGTACTGCTTATTCAGTATGTTGATATGGATATTATTGTTGCTATTGCTACCACTATGGGAAGTTATTGTTATTACTTGATATTATTACTTGATGCTGTTAATTTATGAATTTTTTCCTTGTTGGGTAGTTGTATAGACTAGTGTTATCTATTCAGACTTTAATTTTCTAATGATATTATTTGGTGTCTTGAGTAGATATAACTTGATTTGATGATTTTTTTTCCTAGCGCGGTAAAATTGACTATGTTCCCTCTTGGTTAGCAGTATTTGAATGATTCAGGTATGTATTATGATATCGAAGGTAGGTTGACCTTCCGTGGCTCGGTTATGATTCTAGGGTTTTCTATTTAGTTGTATAATCCATTTTTGAGTTTGGAAACTTTAGACTTGCCTTTTAGGTTGCAAATGTTTTTGCCTTTGCTATTTTTTCTATATAGCCTATTTGTGAGATTGACAAGTTTGAGGTTTGTTCTTTGTTTGTGCCAATTTTATTGCTTGATAGTGATTATTATATTATAGATTTATCTCTTAAATTATTGGGTTTGTTCCCTTGTGATGGTTTTCCCTTGTTATTTGTGTGGAGATTGGATTCTTCTTTTATGTGATATGATTTTGCCATAAGTGGAGTTACAGAGTTAGAGGCTGGTGGTCTTTCCTGTGATCGCTTCTTAAGTTGGAAAATTGGAAATTCTTCATCTTGAGTTGTTGATTTTCTGATGGTGATGGTCTTAAATTTTACCTTGGTTTCTCGTTTGATATATTTCTTCTACAATGTGTGATTCTTGGATGGATTGAGTGGTGATTTTCCTACTTGGGTAGATATAGGAAATCCCTACTTTAGAGTTTGTACGGTCTAATGATGCTTGGTGAATTATTACTGCTTGATGATATGTGCCTGTGGATATTCTTTGCTTAGATGGAGTGTTAAGTTGATTAGTTGTTGGCTAAAGTTTTATTTCTCTGGGTTGTTAGAGTTTTTGCCAATACTGGTGTGGTTTTCATCCTTGCGGATGTTTTTAAGTATGTTTGGATAAATCATAACCTTCAGCGGAATGGAGTGGCTCATTTTCATTTTCAGCCAGTGATACATCTTTTGGCATAACTTTTGTTTTGTGGCTATATTTTATACCCTCTAGCTGAGATAGAGTTGGTTGCTTGCATTTTTAGTCAGTGGTTATCCCTGTGGTGATTTTTGTTCTTCAGATATGTCTCGACTGTGGATTTTTGTGATTTATCTCGGATATGTTAGATTTAGATACTAATGTCAATGTGAGATAGTTGACATTGATATAGCCTTATTGGCTCAGGTTTAGATTTGATTCCTTAGAATGGAGATTTGGAAGTATGATAAATTAGGAATATAAATACCTACCTATATTTAAGTTATTTTAGGGTGGTTGAGACCTGACAATTCAGCCTTTGTGTTTAGATTTTAGCTTGATGTTGTAGAGCTTGTGTGTAACTTTTTTTTATACTTGTCTCAGTTCATATTTCATTTCTCATCTTGTTGAGCCTACTCCATATATGTCCTATTCGATCTCCTTATCTTCGAAAGGAATATGGTTGATAAGTATTTATATGATATCCTATCGACCCGATATTCTTTCTTTTAGGGTTGACCCTGAGTCTCTAGTTTTCTTTGGGAATTTTGGATGATTTACTTAATGAGTGTAATATACTCGAGTTGGATTCAAAATTAATTGATTCTCGGTGAATGAGTAATCTTGGAGTGGAATATTCAGTTATGAGTAGTTATACCTTAGATTTTGAGATTTCAGTTTGATTTTCTCTGAACTGGTTATTGTATTGGCATAGATTGCATTACTCATTTTTCTCCATTTTTGTTCCCAAAAAAAATACCTTAGGATCTTATTATCAGTTTGTCATGTCGACTTTTAGTGATTTAACTTCATTTTTTTGAGTTCTCCAAAATAAGACTGTGTGGGCCAGACTCAGGTGATTTTTCCTCCTGGCTTGGAGTAGATAGGAAGTCCAAAATAGTAAAGGGAGGTAATATTTAGATTTGGATCTGGTGGCATAACTCATGACTTGTGTTGGCTTTGGCTCAGATGAGCCTTTGTTGATTTATGTGGACATAGAGATGGTATCAGAGTATTGTGGTTCAGATGTGCATGCATCAACCTTCTTGGTTCAGTTTGAGGGCAATTAGCGGTTAAGTTTAGTTTTGGTTGTTTAGAAGTAGAATGAGAGTGTTGGATGTAAAAAAGATACCTGTGGCAAAAACCCTTGCAAGTTCTCTCTTTATTGAGGTTACCTGGGAAGTCATGTTAGGAGTATGCGGGCCCAGTACCTCATCCTTTTGAGCTTTTAAGATTCTCTCTATTCATTGACTTTCAGGGACAAAAGTCCTTTTAGTAGTAGATATTGCAATGGCCCTTTCGTTCATTTTTCATATTTTTTTTCTCTTCACTGTTTAAGCTTCTCCATAGCTTTCCTAAGTCATTTATGACTTCCTGGGACCAACGGTTCAATTACCGGACAATTCATTTGGTTTTTAAAGACAATTTCCTATTTTGGAGTCTTTGCTGACTCCAAATGGCCACCAGGCAAAAAATTCAATGAAACAATCTCGGTTTAAAATTTTGATTCCACCAGCCGATCTGGAATATCAATTTTCAGCTAGGTAGACCTTTGGTTCAGGTCCCTCTGCACCCAAGTTCATTTTGACCTATTGATCAAAAAGTTAGAAAAATCAGAATACGGGTATAGGACCCATATATAGTCGACACGACTTCAGATTAAAAATCCAACTTCAGCATCATGTCCTGAACGTTGATTTTAGTCTAGGGGACACTTGGTTCAGGTTCCAAGGCTAGCAGACTTTTTTCTGGCTATTGAGCAGATTTTATTAAAATAAAGAAACTATAAGTATGGGCCTTACTTTTTGCCTAAAAAACCATGGATGAAAGTTTTGATGATTCCAATGGAATTCAAATGTGGTTTACACTCAAAATTCCTTATAGGATCATGTTAGCTAGATTTATAATGAGTTTTGAGGGTCAAAATAATATTTTGAATTTGTTGTCATCTGGTGCCCGGGGGAGCAACCTCGATCACAAAAAATTGTATACCGATGGTGCTAGCGCGATAGCGGCCCCTAGGACCGCGATATCAGTATCTCTTTACCAAGCATAGGTATATAAGGACCATATAGGCCGTATTTTGGCCATTTTTACCCATCTTTGAGACCTAGAACCCCTAAATGAGTGTAATAAATAAAAAATGATCATTGTGGGTGACTTGGGAGCTTTCTAAACATCTATTATAATGATTTTTACTCAAATTATGGTAAGATTTCAACATTTTATTTATGTATTTCTTGGTTTTGGACCCAAAACACCAAATTAACCTAGCGCTTGATTTTAGCAAAATTTAGCTTTTTTATCACCCATTTCTTGAGGGTTATGATTCCTTAATGATGTATGAGGTTGATATCATGTTGGCTTAACCTTGGAAATGCATTATTTATAAGTAGGACCCTGCTTGGTTTTTTTGGTGTCGTTTTTTTACCCAAAGCATAATGGTGCAATATGGGTATCGTTAGACTCGTATTGATTAGTAGATTGCTCTTTTTATAGTATATTGGCATTTTGGGTTTGTGGAATGAAAATATGTTTTTGGTGAATGGTGGGAGGTTCTGCGGTTCAACTTTGAGGTAGGCTTCTATCTACTCTTCTCTGTAGATGATGTGTGATATATATTGTGTGTGAATGTGAATGTTACATTTGATTAATGCATAAAATGACTTAGTATTAAATGTTGAAGTTTGGGAATTTGATGGAGGTTTTGACCCATAAATTGAATGTGGAATAACCCTTTTAGAATCATATTGCCTTCTCCCTAGTTTGAGGTAAATTGTTGTGTGGTTATGATATAATGCTATTTTTGGGATATAGTTTTAACAATTGAAGAATGGTTGGTATATTTAAATCTTGTTGGTCTAGTGTGGTGACCTTACCGTAATTTCGGTAGAGTTGACTTAAATGCCCGACTTTCTAGACTAAGTTCCTACCTTACGGTTGGTTATGGCTTACTTGACATCTAGAAGTTGAACTAGATACCTTATCATAGTTTGGGTCATAGTTTGTCTAAATATGGAAATTGCGTATTAGAAGTGGAATTGTCCTGCCCACTTAGTCTAAGACTTGTGGACCTATTTGCAAATGTAAGGCATAGTTGAGATTAGTAAACCTTAGTATAAGGTTACTTTGTGACTTAGTAAATTGTAATGATGCTCCCTGGATTCTGACTTATGAGTTATGGCTATATTATTCCTTGTAGAAATGATAATGGGCCTTTAGAGATAATATTCCCTGTTACACGTTATATTGGACCTTTAGAGATGCTCTTTCCTCTTAGACTTTGTATTTGGCCCATAGAGATGCTATTCCCTCCTAGACATGATACATGGCCCATAGAAGTTCTATTTCCTCTTAGACATGACTTCGAGCCCTTAGAAATGATTTTTCTCTTAGTTAAGATTATTTGGCCTATAGAGATAATTTCCTTTTAGTTATGATTATTGGGCCTATAAATATCATTTTCCTCTTATTTATGATTATGGGGACTATAGAGATGATTTTCCTCATAGTTATGATTATTGGGCCTATAGAGATGATTTTCCTCTTAGTTATGATTATGCGACCCATAGAGATGTCTTTCCTCTTAGATATAATTATTTGGCCCTTAGTGATGATTTTCCTCCTAGTTATGTTTATTTGGCCTATAGACATGATTTCTCTTTTTGTTATAATTATTGGGCCTATAGAGATGATTTTCCTCTTAGTTATGATTATTGGGACTATAGAGATTATTTTCCTATTGGTTATGATTATTGGGCCTATACAGATGATTTTCCTCTTAGTTATGATTATTTTTCCTATAGAGATGATATTCCTCTTAGACATGATAATTTGTCTAGAGAGGTGATATTCTTCATAGTCATAATGTATGACCTATAAATATGAGATGTCTTATAGATGTGATATGCTTATCAATATTACGCCTGCTAGATGTGAGATGATTATAGATATTCTACCTATTATAAATATGATTATCGATATGGGATTCAGATATGTATATGGGCCTAAGGTAGTGATATTGAGGTTCTAATTATTTCGTACATATTATTGGGCCAAAGGCCATGTTATGTTATCAAATGGACATCTGGGAAGTAATTATCCTTTTAAAGGATACGATTGTAGTTTATCAATATACATATATATGTTTATATACATATCTCTCCGGTATGGGACGGAGGAAGATGAGGTATGTTGCTTACGACTTTATTAATTTTGATACTGGTGATGGCATGCATAGATTTAGTACATTCATGATTATTATATTGGTAATTGATGTGATTCTGGCTGAAATACAATTTTATGACTGTTTTTCCTAAATAAGGTTTGAAACCCACTATTCACCTTTAAAAATAAATTTATTCACAATAATAATTTCATAAATTAATGGATAACTTAATTATATGAAAGAGGTTAATAATGATGTTATAAAGATTTGGTCGAGATAGATTCTGGTCCATGACTTGACTCTATTATTTACTTCGATCATGAGATATTCCATCCTTTTCTATATTTTCATAATGATTTAGCCTAGAAGATCACTCCGAGCAATAAACTTATGGATTTACACTTTTTTTATCCACGACTTGAGTCTGTGCACCTATTATATCTATCTTTCTCTCTATATATATATATTGATGGTTTTGATGATATATTGATACCCACCAAGGATTGAGGATACTATTGTAATGATATATTGTTACTCGGTAAGGCCAGAGGATACCGTTATGATGTTATTGATAGCTTCCAAGGCCATAGGATACTGTGATGATGATATTAATACCCGACATGGACATAGGATATTGTGATGATGAAATCTATATACCCGGTTTGATTCTAGAGGATGATAGTGATAATGATTTTGTACCTTTAATTCATTCTTTCATACGCATTGCCTATCACGAGTATGCGCTTATATCTATCAACCGATATGGGACAGTTTCATAGATATGTGTGATGAATCAGTCTTGTGTTGTTGTATGTTGATTGAACATTTAGAGTCTGGGGAAATAGGAGTATGCATAGGCTTGGCAAGGTATTTGGTTTTTGGGAGTTGCCGGTTATTTAAATTGTTATTGATATTGTTATTATCATTGTTATGATCATTATTATGGATATCATATTACTGATTGGTCATTTATCCGGTATCGAGATTTGAGGTATGTTTTTGGGATCTTCTATCTTATGATTGCATTGTTATGCATAATTATTTCATATCCAGCTATGTGAATTAGAAGTCCTGAGTGTGATATAATTGAATCCTTGTAGGATTATAATGATGTCTTGGAATGAGGATATGATGATCTAGGTTATGCTTTGTGGAGATTTCAATATATATATATATATATATTTACCTATATGTAGCTATGTTACCACTGTATGTCGCTTCCTTCATTTGTTCATATGGTGTATTCACTCCTCAGCCGTGTATATTATTATATATTCTTCTTTTGCTCTTTATTCTTAAATTGGCCAGGGATATACGGTATATTTTTTAGATTCCTAACTATGGATGGAATAAGATAGTGAACCCTTATTACTTCCTTAGCCTTATTATTTGGGTTTATTGGACATGAATAAGATAGTTATTCCTTATTATTTCATAGGTTGTTATATGATTTTTGGAATCTTTGGTACAATTTCAATTCTATTTATATGTTTTTATATGTCTACTTTAACTTTGGATCTCTGTTGGCATTTGCCTACTAGTAGCATTTATTTCGTACTTATACTACACTTCTGCAGCCTACAGATCATAGTATGGGTTATTGCTGTTAATGTGTGCGTCATGTAGAGCAGCCATGGTTCGGAAACTTGAAGTGAGATCCTGACGTTCAGAGTATTATCTCTCTTATGTATTAGACTAGTCTCTATGATTGATTCAAAGATAAGTCGTATTAGTGTATTTCTCTTGATATTTCACTTTTGTACTCTTATTATATCAGAAGCTCTTGTACTGATACCACCAGATTTTTGAATTTTATTATGTATCGGTATTTATTTCATTTATTCCGCATTCTTTTCCTTATATTATTGAGTGGTCTATTTCTATCCATTTTGGGCTATGGGTTAGATTGCCTACTAGGTGTTATCGTAGTCACTATCGTGACCTGAGAATTGGCTCGTGACACGAACTAGGGAACACCTCCTACTCTATTACTGATTTATTAGGGAAATAGAAATTGACCTTTTATGTCCTACCATAAAGAAACGCATAGCACAAGTGAAGCCAATCCATCCCCAAGATTACATCAAAGGCTACCATATCCAACTCTATCAGATCCACCAAGGTCTCCCTACCACAAATAGACACCACACCCATATAGCCCTTTCTAGTCACAATAGAATCACCCACTGGGCTGACAACCATATAAAGGGTCACATAAGAAAGGGTGGTCCCTGGATCAAGAAGACAATATACATCACGATAGAAAAGTTGTAACGTACCAGTGAAAATATCAGGAGATTCCTCAGATTCCAGATGGGTGGCAAGGGCATAAAGATGATTTTGGCTAGTGCCGGTACCAATTAGGAATGTAAAATGTTTTAGTTCTAGTAGCAATATTTGTTGTTGGACAGTTTCTCTAAATATGACCAGGCTGGCCACATTTGAAACACAGATTCCCCCTACCGTCATAATAACCACAATGCAACTGTCCATAAAATCTGCAAGGAGGATAAGGTGGGGTTGACTAAGCTCCACTAGCTTGATACTAAGCACCTTGGGCTTTAAACCCATTGTTAGACTAAAAGTCACGACCACTAGATGGTTTAAGATATGGAGCACTAGTTGTATAATATGAACCCAAGTATCCCCAAGTTCTCTTCTTGCCCTACTGCTTACTATTTCTACCACTGTTGTGTTGGCCTCCAGCCTGCTCTGAATATCTAAACTTCTTATTCTTCTTCATTCCCATTTCTTATGATTTCTTTTTTTCATCTTCAACTTAATGAATATACACCACAAACCTAGAGATATCCATGTTATTATTCGACATTGCATACTTACACTCTAGTACCAAGTCTTGAGACAAAACTGAAGCAAACTTCCTCATTCTCGCCCTCATACTAGACACAATCTTCAGGGCATAATGAGACAACAAGTGGAATTTCAAAGCATACTCCTTTGCAACCATCCTTTCTTTCTTCAGGTTTACAAACTCTTTGACCTTAGCCTCCCTAAACTCTTGAAGAAATAAATGATCAATGAAAGCACTAGAGAAATCCTTCCACACAGCCTACTTAGCTTCATAATCCCTCAACTACTACCACTCCTTATAGAACTAATATGACACATCCTTAAACTGATATGGGATAAATTCCACATCCTAGACATCAGTAGCATGCATCACCCTGAATATCTTCTCCATTACATTGATAAACCCCTAGGGTCCTCATTAACCTTAGAATAAGTAATGGTCGAAGGATTTAATCTCATAAACTAACCAACTCTAGTGACCTCAGAAGATGGAGAAACAGAACCAACATAGTCAAACTGATGAGTTTAAGAAGTCACCAAATGATTTAGCATATTAATAGATAGATGGAATTAAGATTTTGAAATATCTCCTTAGTGTGGTGAGGCACGAAAATTATCAACCCAAGGAGCCAGATAAGGAGTGATAGGGACTAGTGGAACTCCACATGGGTAGTCTGGAGAAATGACCCTAGATCGGGTCTATAAACCATACGCAGAATAAGTTCAATCCATATAGTCCTCAAATGTGATAGAGAATTTTTCCATGATAATTAGATCTTAGAGGAGGAATGATCTAAAATGCGAACAAATGGTATTAGAGAATTTTTCAATGCCCTAGACTCTATATCACGAAAATAGAACACAAGAAAGAGGAACATTCTTAAATGCCTTGTAGCCTCTCCTTTATAAGTGTGCCACACTACATACTCATTAAAGAGACACTACTTGACACAGCTTTATGGACACCTAATGATACTTTACCTAGGCTTTGATATCATGATTTTCACAACCCGATCCAAGGCCTAGTTGAGACAAGTATCTCAAGTCAATCAAGGATCGGAGAACACCACCATTAGCCTATCCAATAAGAACACCATAACTAGCAACAGATGAATTCAGAACAAATAACAAGATAGAGCTGAGTTATTAACATATGACAAGATAAAACTGAGTTTCAATCATATAACAACATAGAGAAATCTATATGAAGAGGGATCGAAGAATCCACTAAACAATACACCCACACTTTTTCCACAAAAGCCTCTATAAAACCAAACATCAACAAAAGTAGGGATATTCTCCTGACCATAGCTAAATACCCATTGAAATAGTTTAAGACATAAATAACAACTAGACGATGAAATAAGGGCCTTTCATAGAATGGAAGTTTCCCACTTCAAAGTTCACTCTTGGAAAATCCAAAAATCACATATCACTCTGCAGTAAAAGCAGAAGTGTCTCCAACCCCTACATCGTGTGGTGATATAACATTTGAGAATGGTTAGAGGGTGAGCACTAACATGTAACTTAGATAAGGGAAAAAATAATGCCAAGATTGAGTCAGTTCAAAATCATTCAAAGTAATATGCACAGAATCATATATATATATAAAACATGCAGGGATACAGTAGAAGGTTTAGCATGATATTTAAAACATTAACCTAGACTATATAGCTATCCCATCATCTAGGCACCCACAGGCTATATGGCTTTAGCTTTCCCTACTAAAAGGGCCCAAGTGTGTGTTAGTTGAAAGAATAAGAGATATGTAAGGAAGACCAGGGAATGACTTGACCCCATGTCATTCCAAGATATATGAATATATATAAGTATGAACTATGCATACAGTCTTCAAGACCCCCACATTGGGAAATATGGTTTCTAGTATTCTTCGTCCCTTGTACTTATACCTTCATGATAAGCAACACAACCCCTCATTAATCATAATTAAAATAGTTTATACATTCCTATTTGTTAACCAATAATCATCCATTATGTTATATACCATTTGTATCATCATATCAATTATGCTTGTAAGCTAATATCATTATGTCATTCCAATTATTCATCACCTTGGCAGAATTCCCTAACCCCCATGATTTATTAAATATGATTTTTTAGGGAATGCTTCGGTCCCAGTAGTTTAAAAAAATTAACATGGGGGAATACCTTTACCCCTATAGTTTATAATTTAGTCAACACATGGCCATCAAGGCCTTCAAGAGATCATTTGTATTTTATTTAGCCTTTTATGCAATGCAATAATTTAGTATAGAAAGCAATACAATGTGATTAACTATGTTTCAAAATCAATTATTCAAGTGGGTTGAGTTACACAATTCCCAAACCAATTACAATAACAAAAATCATTAATTTGGGGGAATGCCACAATCCCCATTCCATATTACCATGATTGTGCACCTCGTCAGTTAAAAAACTATCAATAAAGAATAAATGATACATATAAAATCATTGGAACACCATTCATCCAAAACCTTCAATTCAAGTTCAAAAATCAACATTTAAAACCATATTAATATCAACAGTGCATGCCCTGAATAAAACAAAAGTTTTTAAGGAAGGGATACCTTCCTGAAAGTATTGAGAACTATGGAGGGAAATCACTAATTGGAGCTTTAGAAGCCAAATCATAAGAAACCCTAGGTTTTCTTGCCTTGGCGATTTAAGAGAGAATAATAGTGCCTATGTTATTATTATTTATATGATAATAGGTCTACAAGAGTGTTTTAAGTCACGGGATATAAGTTGAAAGGGTGAAATGACTAATTTGCCCTTAATAAGAATGTGTAGGAAAAACTATCTTTAGTCTCAATGGGTTATATCACGACTCGTGACATATAGGTACAAGTAATTTCTTGGACTCATAGTCTAGGAATTGACTCGGGGAATCCTGACTGTTTACCTTATGAGTCATACCATTCGCCTCAAAATCTGACATTACGAATCGTAGGGCCCTAGTTGTGCTTAGGATAGAAACATTGGCCAATCAACTAGTTTGGTAACGACTCCCTCCATATGATATGTGACCTCACCTTATGACTCATAATATAGTGGTCATAATCAGGATAGTAACTTGGGTACCAAAACTGGCCAAACTATGATTGGGGCCCTACGACTCATAATGAACTTTACAACTCTTTAAGCGGGTCGTTACATGGTCTGTGATCGCAGAAGTCAAGAAATTTTTAGAGGAAAAAATCTGGGGTGTTATAGGTTATTTTGATTGTTTTGGTCACTCGCTTGTGAGGGGGGCTTCCCAAAAAACCCATGTGGTCTTTAGTGCTCTATTTTTTCATATTTGACCTCTCATTGATTTGAATGACTTGATCACTGTTACTTTGTCACATTTACTTGAAAAAACAAGCATTAAGTATGTGATTAACATTAAGTCAATGGGAAAGGATGAATAATTAAGCTTAAAAGTTGCTAGCAAGTTGTCAAATTAACGACTTATCAACTTTCTCCTTGCATTTTCCATCATCACCATCCCAATGAAGTGTAGTGACCATCCAGGTCATTTTTAAATTTTTTTCTTATTTTTACAATTAGGTCTTCTTCATAGCTACCCTAATTCATTTATGACTTGATGGGATTGATAGTTGGTTACCAGAAATTTCATTTGTTTTTAGAGAGAATTCCCTGTTTTAAAGTCTTTCCTGGTTCCAAGTGGCCATTCGAAAAAAACTTTAGTGAAATGATCTTGGATGCAAATTTTGACTATGATAGAAGCTAAGAAATATCAATTTTATGATATTTATACCTTAGGTTTGGGACCCAATATACCCAAGATCATTACAACCTTTTGGTTAGAAAGATGAAAAATTAGATATTTGGGTATGGGACCCATATTTGGTCAAAACAACCTTGGATGGAAAATTCAACTTTTCCATTACATCTAGAATGTCAAATTTAGTGTGATTACATAGGTGATTTACGTAAATTGGAATTTGAATGAATCTCGAGGCCTTAGCAAAAACTTAGAAATTTTCCAAAGTTTCATCTAATATCTAGTGCTGGGAAATATAGTGTGATGCATAAACAGTTATTTTGATTGGAATATCTATTCCTAGGGTAATATAGTGCAACTACAACCCCTAGGTGTGCGATAGAAACACTTGGATACCTGGTGGGGCTATAAATCGGGCCCCTAGATAGGGAAATTTCCCATTTCCACCCATTCTCTTTAGAGAAAAATGCCTAAGGAGTATGATAACTTAAAATTTAGTGTCGAGGGTGACTTCAAAGCTTGAGTAACATCTATTATCAAGAATATATTTAGATTTTAGGTACGGTTTTATCCCTTTCTTGGTGAATTTCTTGGTTCTTGACAAAAATCCCAAATAACTTGAGGTCTTGATTTTAGCATCAAATGAGCTTTGTTTTCATCCATTCTTAAGGGTTATGATTCTTTGATGATGTATGAATGTTGGGGTGACCTCGGTAATGCGATTTTTGTAATTGAGATCCAATTAGAGTTTTTGGTGTCATTTTTTAACCCAAAGCACAATGGTTTAATAAGGGTATCATTATTTTTGTATTGATGAATAAATTAGGATTTTTTATAGCATTATGGCATTTTTGTAATTATGTAGTGAAGATTGATGTTTGGTGAATGATTTAAGGATTTGTGATTCGGCTTCGAGGGAGACTTCTATCTACTCTTCTTCGCAAGATAAAATATTTAATTTGTTTTATGTGAATGTTAAGGTTGATTATGTGTAATACCCAAAAATTTCCTAACTAATTTAATCTCAAGAATGTCAACTATTATATTCTAAATTTAATGATATTTATTCCATGGGGAATTTTCAAGATTTTCACATTTTGTCATGTGGGAAATTCAACAAGATTTCCATTGATATAAGATTTGCCTAAATCCTATGACCGTGTAAAAAGTTATGACTATTTCAAGTTCCCGTCGTAAAACAGTGCCATATTAGTCAGTGGTACTCCATTCCCCAGGAGAAAATAAAAATTGTCAAATTCCAGTAAGGGTCCTAAATAGTGGCGCATCGCACCAAAATTCCAGGTCATAGATGCAGTGGCAACGCGATAGCTCCGCTTGTTCCATCCCTCAATTTCCCAGTTATCAAATTCCATTGACACAGCGCGATAGTGCAGCGTCGCGCCATGTGTCCAATTCATGAAAAATTCACTAAAATTAATAGTCGCATTCAGGGTTAAAAGTGTCAACTTCCCATCCCCATTTAAGCCCTTTAACATGAGATTCATCTATGGGGAACCCAAAATATACTAGTTTCTCTCAATTTTGTATCAAGAAAAAGCTAAGGTTTCAATTGGGGATTCAAGTTCAAGAAAGTTTCTCCATCAATCTTTGCTAAATCAAGAACTAAGGTATGCGTTGTGTTGATTTATGGATTCGTTTCATCCATAAAACTCAAGACCCTTATTTTAAATTATGAATCATGATATTTATGTTGTGGGTTGGTTGTAACTATGTTTATCTTATTATATGATTCCCAAGTTCAAATATTTATGTGTTTTTCATGAAACTATATTAGAAAGTGAGTAAAATTCATAAATTAAATTATTTATAATGTGTCAATTTGATGATTAGGCCTATTCCCTAAGGGTGCATGCAAGGCGTTTGATAAAATGCCTAGGAGGATAGAAATTATGCACTATAGCTTAATTGTGATCCAAAATGACTTCTATGCTATGCTTATGTATTGAAATTGTTTGTCGGATTGTTCATGAGTTAGCCATCTGAAATTATGCTATGTATACATGCTATCTTATTCACGTACAAAGATATGATGATCAAATGCCCATGGAATATCTTCAATTATTGTATTATGGATTGTTGATGTTAGTCATGTATTCAAGAATGTCGTGCCTTCTCATTTTCCTTCCATCGAGTCTTGGGGGTACTTGTACTTGCAGATATAGTTATGTTCCTAGAGTCTGTGTCATGTTTTCATGACATCCTCAGTCAAGCCATGATCCATAAAACTCAGTCAGTTATGTGACTCTGGCAAACTTAGTAATACAGTAATCTCAGTACTATTTTGTCAGTCAACGGAACTCAATTAATTCAGTTCAGTAAGCAATTATTTGTGTCTATTCAGATGGGAGTAGGAATTATCAACGGGTGAACTCAAGGATGGGAACACACCTGTCATATGAGGGTGTGATTCTTTGAAGCAATCCTTGCATTCCAAAACTATGTATCCAGCATAGGTTGAGACATCATAGCCAGTTATATGAGGGTAGATGAGGTGACTTAACCTGTTATATGAGGGTTACCACTGTTCTCACTAGAGTTATATGTTATAGGAGGGTTACTCACATATTGTCCTTACCAGTGGCACAGTATTGACACCCTTCCAATTGGGGTTACAAATTGTACCGCAACTCAGCCATAATGGCGTATTAGGGGCAAGTCAGTTAGATGACTACTTCCAATAGTTTGAGTTACAGAATCAGGACTTTAGATACAATCATTTAGTCTCAGTAATAGAAACTTTATAGTTCTACAGAATTTAGGACTGTCAAATACAGTTATCACAGAATAGTACGGAACTCAGCTAGTTCTATCAGATTTAGGACTTTTAGATACAGTCACTCATGTTATCAGATATATGAGCCATCAAAACTCAGTTATCAGTCATGTTAGTTATCAGTAAATTCATGTTATCACGATCTCAGATATAGTTACTATGTATTCATGCCTGTATTCTCACATTCATATTAGTCAGTTATCTAGTATTTTTCATGCATATAAACCCCATGTATTCATCCTACCTCACACGCAATCCAGTACATTAAAAGTACTGATGCATTTTCACTATGGTGTCTTATAACATAGGTTTAGAAGCACAATCTCCAGAGCATCAGTAGCATTTTAGTATCAGAAGTCTGATTTAGCTGTGAGTCCTCATCTCTCTAGGACATGATCATTTATTTATTATCTTATTAAGTAATTTATTAGTTGGAGTTAGTTGGGGACATGTCCCATCAACTTCTTATTCAGGTAATTCAGTCAGTTAGAGGCTTTTCAAACTATCATGTTCAGACTATTATGTTATTTCAGTTTTGTTTTGGGTATTTCATACCCTATTGTGATGTTATATCTTTATTAGTTATGTTACAGTATTGAACCTTATGGCCTTTCAGTTCATGTTTCCACAATGATATAGTATATTATGCAGTATACAGGTACACATATTAGTCATGGGTTCGTTGTGGTCCTTCGTGGTCATAAGCACCGTGTAGTATTCCGTGTACCAGATCAGGGGCGTTAAAAAATTTGTATCAGAGCTAAGGTTCAATAGAGTCCTAGGATGTTAGAAAGCCGCATCGAGTAGAGTCTTGTGCATGGGTGTGTTGCGCGCCACATTAATGTACAAGAGGCTATAAGATGTTTTAGGAACAGTTTCCTTATTTCAGTATTCATGTCGTGCCAGTGAGCATAATATCAAGTCAATCTCTCAGGCTAATCCATTTCTTCATTTCTTCTACAGAACATGCCTCCTAAAAGAAGAAACAGGAATGAGTCATCCCCTCAGCCCGAAGTACCTTTGGGAGACGATGTTTCTCATGCAGAGTTTAGAGATGCATTCACTACTCTTGCTCAGTCAGTTACTACTCGGAATGAACAAGTAGCTATTATTTCGACCAACCCAGTGGCCAATTTAGCTGCAGCCAAGATTCGGGACTTCACCCGAATGAATCCTTCTTTCTTTCTCGGGTCTAAGTCTGATGAGGACCCTCAGGAATTCATTGATCAGGTTTAGAAGGTTACTAACATTATGAGGGTGTCAGCTATTGAGAGTGCTAAGCTATTTGTATATCAGTTGCAGGATATTGCTCACACTTGGTACAAATAGTAGAAGTCAGAAAAGCCAAATGATGAAGGACCTATAGAGTGGGAGGAGTTTGTCACCGCATTTTTAGAAAGGTTTTCCCCCCTAGATCTGAGAGAGGCTAAGGTGTTAGAATTCATCAACATAGGGTAGGGAAACATGATGATTAAATAGTATTCTCTTAAGTTTACTCAATTAGCCAGATATGCTCCTCATGTGGTTGCAGATAGCAGGGCTAAGATGAGTAAGTTTGTTTCTGGGGTGAATGATAGTGTGGTCAATGAGTTTTGGTCTGCGATGTTGAATAGTGGCATGACTTTAGCTAGGATTATGACTCATGATCAACAGATATAACATCAAAGGATTAAGATGAGGTACAAGCAGGATAAGAGATCAAAGACAGGTAGTTTCAACTTTGCTCAACCTAAATCAGTAGGAAAAAACTGTTCTCAGTTTTTTCCTAAGCCATCAGTTCCAGCTCATTCTTATGCTAGTGCTCCATCTCCTAAGTTTAAGGAGGGTAATAAAGATAGAGCGTCAGGCTCTAACTCTTAGGGAAATATTAGCAGTGTCCGTACCTATCCTCTTTGCAAGACTTATGGCAAGCACTTTAAGGGTATTTGCAGAGCTGACAGTGGTATTTGTTTTAGATGTGGAAAGATAGACCATAGAATCAGAGACTATCCTTAGCCAGGTCCTCAGGGTTAGCAGAATCGTTCCTCAGCTCAATTCAGTCACCTAAATTAGTAGGGTGCCACTTCCAGTGCTACTAGTAGGCAACACCCAAATAGACTCTATGCTATCTATTCCTGGCAAGATCAGGAAAATTCTCCTGATGTGGTTACTGCTACGTTACAGATCTTTCATGTGTATGTTCACACTTTGTTAGATCAAGTAGCTTCTTTGTCTTTTGTTACTCATTATATAACAGTTGATTTTGAAGTCAGTCTAAAAATTCTAGTAGAACCCTTCTTAGTCTCTACCCTAGTGGGTAAAACCATCATAGCCCGGTGGGTATATAGGAATTGCCCGATTATGATATTTCAGAAAGTCACTTCAGTAGACTTAGTCGAATTAGAGATGAATGATTTTGATGTCATTCTCAGAATTGATTGGCTTCATTCCTGCTATGCCACAGTTGACTAGAGAAATAGAAGAGTCCAGTTTCATTTTCTGAATGAACCCATCCAAAAGTAGAAGGGTAGTGTATCCACTTTTAGTGGTCAATGAGTTTTCTACCTTTGGGAACGAAAAATAATATCTAAAGAATGTGTCTATCATCTTATTCAAGTTAAGGAAACTAGTTCTAAAACTCTCATCCATGAATCAGTCCCAATCGTGAGTGGATATTTAGATTTCTTTCCCAATGATCTTTTAATGATTCCTTCCGAAAGGGAAATAGACTTCAACATTGACTTTCTTCTAGATACTCAGCCTATAACTATTCGACCATATAGAATGGCACCAACAGAAAATAGAAAACTAAAGGAAAAGTTAAAGGATCTCTTAGATAAGGGATTCATTAGACCCAGTGTGTCCTCGTGGGGTGCACCAGTCTTATTCGTGCGAAAGAAAGACAGTTCTCTTAGAATGTGCATAGACTACCATCAACTCAATAATGTAATGATCAAGAAAAAGTATCCACTTCTCAGAATCGATTACTTGTTTGACTAACTTTAGGATGCCAGTTATTTATCTTAGCTAGACCTTAGATCCGACTATCATTAGCTCAGAGTAAGAGAATATGCCATTCCAAAAATAGCCTTCCTTTGGTCTTACCAATGGCATAACAACTTTCATGGACTTGATGAACCGTTTGTTCAAGTAGTAGTTAGACGTGTTCATCATAGTATTTATAGATGATATTCTTGTCTATTCCCGTAGTGAGCGTGATTATACAGACTATCTCTGAATCGTACCTCAGAATCTCAGAGATCATTAGTTGTTCGCCAAATTTAGTAAGTGCAAATTTTGGCTAAGGTTAATAGCATTCCTTGGCCATATCATTTCAGGTGATGGCATTAGAGTAGATCCTCAAAAGATAGAAGTGGTAAAAAACTGGCCCAAACCTGTCTCTCCATTAAATATCAAGAGTTTCTTAGGTTTGGCTAGAAATTAAAAGTGATTTGTTAAAGGATTTTCTTCTATTGCATCCCTTATGTCCAGATTGTATCAGAATAAAGTCAAGTTTCAGTGGTCAGATCCTTGCGAGAAGAGTTTTTAGGAGTTGATGACTCAACTTACCTCAGCTCCAGTCCTAGCTCTTCCAGATGGTTCAGATGGTTTCGTAGTGTATTATGATGCATCCATAGTAGGTTTGGGTTGTGTCCTCATACAGTATGGTAAGGTCATAGCCTATTCCTCCAGACAACTTAAACCCCATGAGAAGAATTATCCTACTCATGATCTTGAGTTAGCAGACGTGGTTTTTGCCTTAAAGATTTGGAGGCATTATCTATATGGAGTTTATGTAGATGTGTTCACAGATCATAATAGCCTTCAGTATGTCTTTTATCAAAAAGATCTCAATCTTCGTCAGAGAAGGTGGTTAGAGCTCTTAAAGGATTATGATATGAGTATCCTTTATTATTCGGGCAAGGCCAATGTAGTGGTCGATGCTCTTAGTAAACTGTCTATGGGTAGTGTTGCTCATGTTGCGGATAGTAAGAAGAAGTTAGCTTACGAAGTCCATCATCTTACCAGACTAGGTATTCGCTTAGTCGATACAGATGAGGGATATATATGGGTTTAGAGTAGTTCAAAATCATCTCTAGTTTCTGAGGTAAAAGAAAAGAAAGATAGAGATTCAAGTTTAGTCAAGTTGAAAGAGTCAGTTAAGGATCAAAAAGTGGAGGTTTTCTCCCAAGGGGGAGATAGTGTTCTGCTTTGTTAGGGTCGTCTGTGTGTTCCAACTGTAGATGACTTAAGGCAGCGAATTATTGCAGAAGTGCATAGTGTGCGCTACTCTATTCATCCAGGGAACACAAAGATGTACCATAACTTACGGGAGGTTTATTGGTGGAGTGGGATGAAGAGGGATGTGGCAGAGTTTGTGGCTAAGAGCTCTACATGTCAGTAGGTTAAGATAGAGCATCAAAATCCTAGTGGACCTATACAGGAGTTCATTATTCCTACTTGGATGTGGGAAGAAGTGAACATGGACTTCATGATGGGTTTACCTCGAACTCATCGTCAACATGATTCAGTTTGGGTCATTGTAGATAGGATGACCAAGTCAGCTCATTTACTCCATGTTTATACCTATTATTCACCGAGGATTATGCCAAACTTTACATCATAGATTTGTTCAGATTACACGGTGTTTCGTTATCTATTATCTCATATAGAGGTACCCAGTTCACCTCTCATTTTTGGAGTGTATTCCAAAAGGGTCTTGGTACCCAAATTCATCTTAGTACAACCTTTCATCCTCATATAGATGGTCAAGAAGAAAGGACCATTCAGATCCTAAGAGATATGCTAAGGGCGTGTGCAACTAATTTCAAGGGTAGTTGGGATGACCACTTTCCTTTGATTGAGTTTGCATTCAATAATAGCTATCATTCCAATATACGGATGGCTCTATTCAAATCTCTCTATGGTAGGAGGTATAGATCTCCAATCGGTTGGTACGAAGTTAGTGAGGCTTCAGTTATAAGGCCTGACTTGGTATTCGATGCCTTAGAGAAAGTTCAGTTTATTAGAGAAAGACTCTGGGCTGCTAAGAGTTGATAGAAGTGTTATGTAGATGTGCGTAGAAAGGATCTTAAGTTTGAGATTGGTGACTGTGTCTATCTAAAGATCTCTCCCATGAAAAGATTGAATAGGTTCGGCAAGAAGGAAAAGATCAATCCCTGATATTTTGGTCCCTTCAAAATTCTCAGTTGCTTTGAAAAGGTAGCTTATGAGATCAAATTAACTTTAGACCTACGTCAGTTCATCCAATATTCCATGTCTCTTTTCTCAAGAAGTGTATAGGTCACCCAACAGTTGTAGTCCCTATTCAGAGCATAGATGTTCAGAATGGCCTCTCTTATGAGGAGTTTCTAGTCAAAATTCTAGACTACTAAACTCTTAGACTGAGGAACAAAGAAGTACCTCTAGTCAAAGTTCTTTGGCGGAATCAGTTCGTTGAGGGAGCTACTTGGGAAACGGAAATAGAAATGCATACCAAGTACCCTCACCTCTTCTCCACTGACTCACATCAAGCTCAAGGTAATAGTTCTCCTTAAGCTTTTTAGTTTTCATGTCCAGATTTAATTTATGACTTGGTATCTGCCTCATGTTCAAGATTCCATTTTTTAAACTTGGTACTAAGTACCAATGCATATCCATTTATATGTTCATGCATCAGATTAGTCATGTGTTCATGCATCAGACATGCATTCTCCTTGTGAAAAGACTCAGTTATTAAAAATCTCAGTCAAGTAATCAGTTCCATCATGTATTAATGCATCAGATATGTATGATCATCTTAACAGTACTATTAGTCATGCATTTATGTATCAGCTTAATCATGAAATCATATATCAGATATGCATGCTTTGAATGAATCTCATAAATGTTAGTTATGTAGTCATGTTTTAGTGTTTATGTTCAGTATATACTTCGGCTTATCGTTTCTCCCCTCTCAGTCAGTCTCATTCGAGGATGAATATTCCCAAGGGGGAGATATTGTAATACCCCAAAGTTTTCTAACTATTTTTTTCTCAAGAATGTTAAGTATTATCTTTTAAATTAAATTATACTTATTCCATGGGGAATTTTTAAGATTTTCACTTATTGTCATGTGGAAAATTCAATAAGATTTCCCTCAATATAAAATTTTCCTAAATCCGATCACCGGGTAAGAAGTTATGACTATTTCAAGTTATTTAAGCCCTTTAACATGAGATTCAGCTATTTGGAACCCAAAATATACTAGTATATCTCATGAACAAGCTAGGGTTTCAATTTGGGATTCAATTTCAAGAAAGTCTCTGCATCAATCTTCACTAAATCATGAACTAAGGTATGTGTTATGTTGATTTATGGGTTCCTTTTATCCATAAAGCTCAAGAGCCCTATTTTAAATTATGAATCATGATATTTATGTTGTGGGTTAGTTGTAACCATGTTTTCTTGTTATATGATTCCCAAGTTGGAATATTTACGCGTTCTTCATGAAACTACTTTAGCAAGTGAGTGAAATTCATCAATTGAATTATTTATAATGTTTCAATTTGATGATTAGGCCTCTGCTCTAAGGGTGCATGCAAAGTGTTTGATAAAATGCCTAGAAGGATAGAAATTTTTTACTATAGCTTAATTGTGATCCAAAATGAATTGCATGCTGTTCTTATTTATTGAAATTATTTGTTGGATTGCTCATGAGATAGACATATGAAATTATGCTATGTATACATGCTTTCTTATTAACATACCAAACTATGATAATCAAATGCCCAGGAAATATCTTCCATTATTGTATTATGGATTGTTGATGTTATCCGTGTATTCAAAAATATCATGCCTTGTCAGTTTCCTTCGATTGAGTCCTGGGGGAACTTGTACCCAAAAAATATAGTTGTGTTCCTAGAGTCCATGTCATGTTTTCATGACATCCTCAGTCAAGCCATGATCCGTAGAATTCAGTTAGTTATGCGACTTAGGAAATCTCAATAATACAGTAATCTCAATACTATTCCATCAGTCAACAAAACTTAGTTAATTCAGTCCAGTTCAGTTCAGTAAGCCATGATCAGTGTCGATTCAGATGGGAGTAGGAATTAGCACCGAGTGAACCCAAGGATGGGAACTCACCTGTTATGTGAGGGTGTGATTCTTAGAAGCAATCTTTGCATTCCAAAACTATGTAGCCAGCATAGGTTGAGACATCATAACCTATTATATGAGGGTAGATAAGGTGTCTTAACCATTTATATGAGGGTTCCCACCGTTCTTACTAGAGTTACCTGTTATATGAGGGTTACTCATAGATTGTCCTTACCAGTGGCTCAGTATTGACACCCTTCCAATTGGGGTTACAGATTTGACCCCAACTCAGCCATAATGGCGTATTTGGGGCATTCCAGTTAGATGACTACTTTCCACAGTTTTAGTTACAGAATTAGGACTGTTAGATATAGTCTTTCAGTCTTAGTAATAGAACTCAGATAGTTCTATAGAATTTAGGATTGTCAAATACAATCAACTTAGAATAGTACAAAACTCAGCTAGTTCCATCAGATTCAGGACTTTCAGATATAGTCACTTAAGTTATCAGTTATATCAGCCATCATAACTTAAATATCAGTCATGTTAGTTATCAGTAAATTTATGTTATCACGATCTCTGATATAATTACTATGTATTCATGTTTGTATTCTAATATTCATATTAGTCAGTTAGCTAGTATTATTCATGCATATGAACCCCATACATTCATCCTACCTCTCATGCATACCAGTACATTCAAAGTAATAACGCATTTGCACTATGGTGTCTTATACCATAGGTTCAGAAGCATGAGCTCTAGAGCATCAGTAACATTCAAGTCTTAGAAGTTAAAGTTAGTAGTGTGTCCTTATATCTCGAGGAAATGATCATTTATTTATTATGTTATTAAGTAATTTATTAGTTGGAGTTAGTTGGGGACATGTCCCATCAACTCCTTATTCAGATAGTTCGGTCAGTTAGAGGCTTTCCAAACTATCATGTTCAGACTATTATGTTATTTTAGTTTTGTTTTGGGTATTTCATACCCCATTCAGATGTTATATCTTTATTAGTTATGTTACAGTCTTGAACCTTATGGCCTTTCAATTTATGTTTTCGTAATCATAGAGTATATTATGCATTATATAGGTATAGATATCAGTCATAGGTTAGCTTGTTGTCCTTTGGGGTCATGAGCATCGTGTAGCATTTCGGGTACCAGATCTAGGGCATTACAAACTTGGTATTAGATCCTAAGGTTCAATAGAGTCCTAGGAAATCTGAAAGCCATCTCTAGTAGAGTCTTGTGCATGGGTGTGTTTTGCGCCATATTTAGGGTTCTTTGAGTCATGCATTCATGTAAGAGCTCAATCATGAAATCATGCATCAGATATGCATGCTCTGTATGAATCTCAGAAATGTTAGTTATGTAGTCATGTTTTAGTGTTCATGTTCAATATGTACTTTGTCTTATCATTTCTCCCCTCTCAATCAATCTCATTCGAAGACGAATGTTCCCAAGGGGGAGATATTGTAATACCCCAAAGTTTACTAACTAACTTGTTCTCAAGAATGTCAAGTATTAGCTTCTAAAATTCCCAAGGGGGAGAATTTTCAAGATTTTCACTTATTGTTATGTGAGAAATTTAATAAGCTTTCCATCCATATAAAATTTTCCTAAATCCGATGATCGGGTAAGAAGTTATGACTATTTCATGTTCCTGTCGTAAAACAGTGCCATATTAGTTAGTGATGGGCAAAGGCACAGGAGAAAATAAAAATTGTCAAATTCCAGTAGGGGTTTATGATAGTGGCGCATCTCTCCAAACTTCCCAGTAGTAAATGAAGTGGCAACGCGATGCCTCCGCATCGCACCATCCCTCAATTTCCCAGTTGTCAAATTCCAGTGACATGGCGCGACAGCGCCGCGTCGCTCCAGGGGTCTAATTCGGTAAAATTTCACTAAAATTAAAATACGCATCCATGGTTAAAAAGGTAAATTTCCCACCGCTATTCAAACCCTTTAACACAAGATTCAGCTATTTGGAACCCAAAATATACTAGTTTTTCTCAATTGCTCAAAAACGCTATTTTAAATTATGAATCATGATATTTATATTGTGGGTGGGTTGGTGATATGATTACCATGTTTGAATATTTATGTGTTTTTCATGAAACTACATTAGAAAGTGAGTGAAATTCAAAAATTGAATTATTTATAATATGTCAATTTGATGAATAGGCCTATCCCCTAAGGGCTCATGCAAGGTGCTTGATAAAATGCCTAGAAGGATAGAAATTATGCACCATAGCTTAATTCTGATCCAAAATGACTTCCATGCTATTCTTATGTATTGGAATTATTTGTTGGATTGCTCATGAGTTAGTCATATGAAATTATGCTATGTATACATGCTATATTATTCACGTACCATGGTATGATAATCAAATTCCCATGAAATATCTTTGATTATTGTATTATGGATTGTTGATGTTAGTTATGTACTCAAGAATGTCATGCCTTGTCAGTATCCTTCCATTGAGTCCTGGGGTTACTTGTACCCAAAAAATATAGTTGTGTGCCTAGAGTCCGTGTCATGTTTTCATGACATCCTCAGTTAAGCAATGATCCATAGAACTCAGTCAGTTATGTGACTCAGGAAAGCTCCGTAATACAGTAATCTCAGTACCATTCTATCAGTCAATGGAACTTTGTTAATTCAATCCAGTTCAGTTCAGTAATCCATGACCAGTATCTATTCATATGGGAGTAGGAATTAGCACCGAATGAACCCAAGGATAGGAACTCCCTTGGTATATGAGTGTGTGATTCTTAGTAGAAATCTTTGCATTCAAGAACTATGTACCCAGCATAGGTTGAGACATCATAGCCTTTTATATGAGGGTAGATGAGGTTGATTAACCTGTTATATGAGGGTTCCCACCATTCTCACTAGACTTACCTGTTATATGAGGGTTACACACTGATTTTCTTTACCAGTGGCGTGTTATTGATACCCTTCCAATTAGGGTTACAGATTGGACCCCAACTCAGCCATAATGGTGTATTAGGGGCATATCGGTTAGATGACTACTTCCCATAGTTTTAGTTATAGAATTAGGACTGTTAGATACAGTCTTTCAGTCTTAGTAATAGAACTCAGATAGTTCCATAAAATTCAGGACTGTCAGATACAGTTAACTAAGAATAGTATGAAACTCAACTAGTTCCATCATATTCAGGACTGTCAGATACAGTCACTCATGTTATCAGTTATGTCAGCTATCAGAACTTATTTATCAATCATGTTAGTTATTAGTAAATTCATGTTATCACAATTTCAGATATAGTTACTATGTATTCATGGAAGTATTCTCACGTTCATATTAGTCAGTTAGCTAGTATTGTTCATACATATGAACCCCATGCATTCATCTTACCTCATATCCATACCAGTATATTCAAAGTACTGACACATTTGTGCTATGGTGTCTTATACCATAGGTTCAGAAGTATGAGCTCCAGAGCATCAGTAGCATTCCAATCTCATTAGTCAGAGTTAGAAGTGAGTCCTCATCTCTTGAGGACATGATCATTTATTTATTATCTTATTAAGTAATTTATTAGTTGGAGTTAGTTGGGAACATGTCCCATCAACTCCTTATTTAGACAGTTCAGTCAGTTAGATGCTTTACAGAGTATCATGTTCAGACTTTTATGTTATTTTAGTTTTGTTTTGGGTATTTCATACCCCATTCAAATTTTATATATTTATCAGTTATGTTATAGTCTTGAAACTTATGTCCTTTCAGTTCATGTTTCTGCAATCATACAGTATATTATGCAGTATACAGGTACAAATATCAATCATGGGTTAGCTTGTGGTCCTTCGGGGTCATGAGTACCATGTAGCATTTTGGGTACCAGATCTGGGGCGTTACATTATGGGTAGCACACCATGACTTAGTCTTGATTATTGATGTTTAGAGGATTAGAAGAGGGTTCCTTCGGCCACTTAGTACAAAGTTGTGTTTTCCTTTGAGGACTTACTTACAGATGTTAAGCATGGTTGTGGCTAATCAACCATTAGTATTAGTTTACCTCTTAACTTGATGAATGGTGATGTTTTTTCCACTGGTTATGACGTTGGCCTAGAGATATGTTATAGTTTATGGATATAATTATTGAGATAAGCTCCAGAACTTTATGTGAGCCTAAGGTCATGATTGTGATGTTGTCATTATTCTGGATATATTATTAGGTCTAAGCCTATGTTTTGATAATAGTTGGATTTTGGGAAGTGATTACCTTGTGAAGGATGTGGCCATAGTTTACATAGATGTTGATGTTTATGTTTTAATTTTGTTAATACTAGTGATGACATGCATAGATTTTGTACATTCTTCTTTTTTAAATGGAAAATGGTATGATTCCAACTAAATTATTATTTTACTACTATTTGACCTAAAAATGGATTAAATCCCATTTTTATCATTTTAAACATATTTTCTTATAACGTGAATCGTACCACCCTAATGGTGATTTATGTGCATTAATATTGAAAATGGTGTTTCAAAGATTTGGTCGAGATAGATTATGGTCTATGATTATGATACTACTGATTACTCTAATCGTGAAAGATTTTGCCCCTTTCTGCACTTTTATATTGATTTAGTCCCAAAGTTTATCCTGGGCAATGGGCTTTTGATTATTTTTATTATTTAGGTTGTGTAATGGACTAGGAATATGCAGTGACTTCATGTATAACATTATTATTATATAGGATATGCAGTGGCCTAGGGTTGTGAGATGACCTCGTGTATCTCATAATTATTATATATGTTGTGCAGCAGCCTGGGGTTGTGAGATAACCTTGTGTATTACATAATTATTATATAGGCTATGCAATGGCCTGATGGTGATAACCTTAAGTATCACATCATCATATAGGCTGTGCTACAGCTTGGAGGTTATGCAAAGACCTCGTGAATCACATCATCATTATAAAGGTTGTGCGATGGACTGTGTTACCTATGATTTTATGAATTGTATTTTTAGACACTTATTCTTACAAGAACGTTATCTATCACCCTTAGTGCCAATATTTATTTACCTATATGGCTGATCAATATAACTATGGTGTGTTGTATGTTGATTGAGCATTCTGAGCCTTAAGTGGTGGCGGTTCATGTATGAATTGACTAGCTATTGTTTTTGTGGGCTAGCCATACTCTCGTTGTCTTTGATATTGCTCGTATTATTGTAATGATCATTGTTATGGATAGCTTTTGGCATCTTGGGTAATGATCCGATATTGAGATTTGAGGTATGATTCTATCCCCTTCACTTTATGAGCACATCTTTATGCATGATTATCTAATAATTAGATAGATGGATTAGAAACTAAGAGTATATTAGTACTAAATCCTTCTAGGATTATGATGTCGTATAGTGATGATATAATGATTTAGGTTGTACTTTAAGTTGATCTTGATATTGTATATATAGGTATATTTAGCTATATGTAGCGATAATATTATAGTATATCCGTTCCTTTATTTATTCAGATCATAGATTTAGTTCTTTGACCTTGAATACTATTATATATCCTTCTTTTAACTTTATTTTGAACATTGGCTGGTGATATACGATATAGTGTTGAGATCTTTAATTATGGTTTGAATAGGATAGTTTATCCCTATTACCTCACTAGCTTTAATTGATTGTTGGACATTTGGGTGTAATTTTCATTCTATTTATATGTTATAGATATCTTCATTATCTTTGGAGCTTAGTTAGTAGTTGTCTGCTGAGTACTATATGGTTGGTACTCATACTACACTTCTGCAGCCTGCAGATCATAGTACGGGTTATCGCTGATGTTGTGTGTGTCGTGCATACCATCCATGGTTCAGAGTCATAGAGTGAGATCCTGACATTCAGAGTGCCATTTTTCTCCCTCTTATATACTAGGTTGTTCTCTATGTTGTATTCAGAGATGGTTGTATCTGTATATTTATTTAAGTTCCTCATTGTGTTTTCTAATGTTAGACACTCTTGTACTGATACCACCTGGTTTTGGGATTATATTAAGTACTAATCTTTTAGTTCAACTATTCAACATTCTTCCCTTAATTTATTTAGGTAGTTCATCACTAGTCATTTCAGACTACGAGTTTGGATTGCCTACTGGTGGGTTATAGTAGGCGCCATCATGACCTGTGAAATTGAGATGTGACATAAAGTGTCGTCCAATAATAACTATTTGGATGAACTTTGGTGGTCGTCCTTACACCACCAATAGTGACCACCAAATTTATATGAATGGCATGCCTCAAGAACGGACTATATTTTTGCTTCCTTAACACGCCTTTAAATCACTCCATGTGTGCATTTCCTAAATAAATAGGTTTTATCCTAAAAATATTTCTTTATAACATGGAGGAAACACTTTTTTTGGTAATGATTTAAATCCTTGGGGAGTAAATCCAACATTAAATATTTGCATAATCTAAATACCATAGTTCCACACCTCTTGAAAGAGACATGGAATACTATTCAGAAAAACTTCATCAATAATAATTTTGCCCAACTTTTCATTATCAGTATTAAGTTGAAATAGATGATCCCTCACTTGCTTCTCGCTCCCTTTCTATCCTTGACCTCAAAGTCTAATTCTTAAAGTAATAATATCTACCAGATCAATTATGGATTAAACTACTTCTTATCAGTCAAATAATAAAGGGTAAAATGGTCGGTATGCACAATAACATTAGTGCCAACAAGTACGCACAAAATTTTTCAAAATCATAAACTAAGGATAGTAATTCTTGCTTTGTAGCTGTGTATTTTCTTTGTGACTTATTGAAGGATTTGTTAGCATAATATATTAGATAAAATATCTTGTATTTTCTTTGGCCTAGAACTACACCCAATGGCAATCTGTTTCCATCAAACATAAACTTAAAAGGAAGTGATTAATTTGGGGCCATAATAATTAGAGTCATTACAAGATCTTCTTAGAGAAAAACCTCACAAAATCTCCACCAAAATAAAACTTGGATTTCTAAGGATAATACACACTGGATGGGATATTTCTTAGAAATCCATGATAAAGCATCGATAAAAGTCGTTATGTTGTAGAAAACTTTGCACACCCTTCATAAAGATATAGGGAGGCAATGTAAGGGCTTGATTTTGTGAAACATTCTTTTATTTTTTTGAATATTTTACCCTTCCCATGGTTGCTTCATTATATTTATAGGGTTTGGGGATGATCACCACAGTTTCTAATGCATTTTGGTTCAAATTTGTGGTTTTAGAGGTTAAAAAGGCCTTATAGTTGATTTCAATCAACATTTATTATTCTGTGTCAAATTACATAAAGAACTGTACCAACAAATCTAAAAAATTAGTTTTGTTTTAGTGGCATGGTTGGTGTGATTTTATGGTTTATGCACCTCATTTTAACCCTCAGTTTGAAAGATTGTGAAATTGGATCTCATGGGGTTAATTCTATGAAAACAACCTCTTTTAAAAACATTTATATTTCTATTGAGTCTGAAGCATCAAAATTGATAGGGTAGCATAGTTCATTTACATTTTTAGGATTTCAGATGAATCTCGAAGGGTCAGTGAAGACTTGGAAATTCCCAAATCTCAGCTGGTGCAACCGCTAAAGCACCACTTTGGTCGTTTTAGCAATGGCTGCTAAAGTGGCAAGCCAAACGCTTTAGCGTCCTGGATCACATTTTAGGAGTCTATAAAGTAGAAACTTTTTCTATAAGTCAGACTAGGAATGCACGTAGGTACCGCGGAATAAACACTTGACCACTTTAGCGATAACTTGTAAAACGGTCATTTGACCGCTTTAGCGGTAAGCGCTGGTATAATAATCAATCTTTCTCAATTATCATCCATTTTTATGACTTGGAGCTTCACGTTTTAGATAGTTTGGGTGATTTTTAAAATTTTCAAGCTTGGGTAATCTCTAAATCTCTATTTGTATTATTTTACTTTGATTTTAGTCATCTATAACCCTTAATTTTGGGATTTCAAAACTGAAGTTTGAGAATTTTGGCCTTAAAGGCTAAAAATGATTTTTCTTCAATTTAAACATAATTTTAAACCCATTTTCACTTGTTTTTTTTTCCTTTAGCCATGGATAATGTATTTATGAACTAAAATTCTAGCTTTTACCCTACTTTTTTGAAAACCCTTTCCGGAGGTCCATTTTAACCCTAACTTGGAAATAGGCAATAAGATTATCTCTTGCTATATTTTAATACATAGATTCTATGTTTATATGTTTTAGTTGGTTTCAATATTATTCAAGAAAGGAAGGTTCCTTGTTGAGGGATTGGTTTCAAGGTTGTTCAAGTAGGGAAGGCTCCGTGTTGAGAGTTTTTTTGATTGGGATTTCATTGTTCGAGGCAGGTTATGGATTAAATTTCTTTAAACTTGGATATGTAGTTTATATCTCATATAAAAGCATTTTATAGGGACGACAAAAAATTAAGGAAAATATGTTAATACTATTGTGTGTCTGCGTAAGGACTTTTGTGTTGTTATTAGTTGTAATACCCCGATCGTTTCTTAAGCCTAAATCCATCTTTTGAGTGGATATGTATGAATTCCAAAATTATTGATGTTTAAAAAATGTTGTATTTCTATAATTTCTAATTTTTGTCATGTGCAGAATTGAATAAGCTTTCCATCGATATCAATTTCATTGAGATCCGACATCGGACGAGGGAGTTATGGTCGTTTTACTGAATGGTGTTGGATCGCCCAGGATTGACGGTCGACCTGGCAGACTGTCAGGTTCCTGGTGGACCATCAAGTTCCCCATCAAGCCAAGACAGTGACTCATTTTTTAGTCCATCATTCGACGGCCAAGTTGGTAGACCGTCAAGGGGTCCGTCAGGTCAAGATAGAATGTCTCGTTTCTGGCCCTCGAGTGACGGACGACATGGTGGTCCATCAGTTTCCTGATGGACAGTCACTTCAACCATCATGTCGAGGCAGAATGTTCTAGTTTTGGCACTCGAGTGACGGACGATCTGGTGGACGGTCAGGAGACTTGACGGGCCGTCAGATCGACCGTCACAGGGCCCGATCAACAAATTTCAGCATTTTCAAAAAAGGGCATTTTGGTCATTTCCTACCCATGTGGTCTTATATATATCAAAGTGGATAAGATACACTCATTTCCTTCTCCTTTATCTTCCAATATTCCAAGAATCTCCTAGAAAATAGGGTCTCTACAAGATCCAAAATCCAAATCCTCTTACAAGAAATTCAGAGAATCTTCCATGAATTTCTCCAAGTTGTTCAAGAACTAAGTTTCCAAAGTCAAAGAAATCAAGAATATTTGCCTAAAAGTGGAGAAGAGACACTCATTTCCTTCTCCTTTCTCTTCCAATCTTCCAAGTATCTCCTAGAAACTAGGGTTTCTACAAGATCCAAAATGTAAATCCTCTTCCAAGCAATTCAGAGAATCTTCCATGAATTTCTCCAAGTTGTTCAAGAACTAAGTTTCCAAAGTCAAAGAAATCAAGAATATTGGCCTAAAAGTGGAGAAGAGACACTCATTTCCTTCTCCTTTCTCTTCCAATCTTCCAAGTATCTCCTAGAAACTAGGGTTTCTACAAGATCCAAAATGTAAATCCTCTTTCAAGAAATTCAGAGAATCTTCCATGAATTTCTCCAAGTTGTTCAAGAACTAAGTTTCCCAAGTCAAAGGCATCAATAATCTTGGCCTAAAAGTGTGAGAAGAGTTCCAAACAAGTTTCCACATCTTCAAATTAAAATTCAAGGTATGTGGGGTTTGAACAAGAACACTCCTTTCGTTCTTGTGCCTAAAGATTTACTTTCTATCACTGATTTACATGATTTTTCTAGTGTATTTACACCCAAATTTATTTATGTATGATTTATGAGACTTGAGTTGAATAAGCTTGATATTTAAGATTATTTCACCATCATGTTTCTTAAATTGAAAATTTATTACATGAGTTGTATATTGTCGATGATTTCTAAGTGATTTATGATAAGTGTCAAGATTTGTGTTTTTCTATGAGAAATTTGACTATTGAATAAATATATCTATATTTGAATTGAAAGTCAAGAATGAGTTTGATGATGTTTCCTGGAAGCTTTGGCATTTGAAATGATTTGATAAGAAAATGTATTTGATGTTGAGAAACATTGTTTGAATTTTAGTCGAGTTTGGAATCCACACTCGTATATGATTTACTGATAAGATATACTATTGTTTTGGTCATCATGATAAACCTATGAGTTGATATTGATTGAGGTGGATTTCCTAACGCATTCTCAACTGAGTCTGGGAGGAGTAGTTAGCACCGAGCGGTAAATTTGGTATTTCCCCAGAACTACGTGCCACCGTAGGATTGATGTTGATAGTTGTGGGACAAAGGTCGAGTATGATATTGAGGTTGTACTCCCTGGAAATAGTACGACACCCCTGCCAATGTGGGGTTCTCTCCTTAGGAGGGCAAAATATTGGACTCCATGCGGCTCACATGATGTAGTTATGTCAGTTATAAGAAAATCCCACGTCCGTAATGATCTAAGTACCATGAGTTTCCGAGTCACTCTAAGTCATGAGTCAAAGAGTTTGAGTTGAGTTAAATGATTTACGAGATTTATGAAGCATATATTATTACTGATGACTTACGGTAATGATGATTTAGATAATTCAAGCGAAGAGAGACGTTATTGTCAGCATGCATGATTTTCTTATACATTTACGATATTATTTAACATGTTGCATCTACCTCCACATACTCAGTACATTCCCAAGTACTGACTCTAATACTCTTTTTTATTCTATATTTCCTCTTGATATAGGTTCAGGTGCTCAGTCTCAGCAGTGACAGTGATCCTTGAGTACCTTCATCTATATTTTTGCAGTTGGTGAGTCCTCATGGTTCGAGGACCTATATCTCTGATTTTTTCTTGTTAATAGATGGTTTTTTACTTTTAGTTCAGTACGAGTCAGTTGGGGATTTGTCCCAATGGCTCCTCAGTCCTATATAGTCGTGGCTTTGTCAGACTAGTGTGCCAGCATATATAGAGATTTTAGTATTTTGTTTGTACAGAACCATATTACTTCGTACCTCAGTATTTTCATGTCATGATTATGTTTCCCTACTTTATGATGATTCATGTCGTAGAGAGTTCTGAAAGTAATGACAGGCTTAGAGGGTTAGCTTGAGGCCACGTGTGGCCTTGAGCACTATGTGATGTCTCGGGATAGGTTCTTGGGGAGTTAAAAGCTTGGTATCAGAGCCTAAGGTTCAAGGAGTCCTAGGGAGTTTGACAAGCCGCGTTACGTAGAGTCTTGTTCATCGGTGTGTTGCGCGCCACATCTATGAGCAAGAGGCTATAAGACATTTTAGGAAAAGTTGTTTTTTATTTCAAGAGTCTATCGTGCCTATGACCATGTCTATTTGGTGTTAATTTGTGCTCTGTTATGAAAGAAAATGCCTCTTCGTAGAGCTTGCAGAAACAACGAACGACCTCAACCCATTGATCCTTTGGGTGAGATGGCGTCCCACACTGAATTTTGGGCAGCTTTCCAAGTGCTATCCTAGGCGGTCACCGCCAATGCTCAAGCTAACACCCAAGCTACTGTTCCACATCTGTAAAGGAATAATTCTACTGCAGCCCAAGTTCGTGACTTTATACGAATGAATCCACCTGAGTTCTATGGGTCGAAAATAGGTGAGGACCCACAAATATATTTAGATGAAGTGAGAAAGATCACTCTGATTATGCACAGGACGGAGGAGAAAAGTGTTGAATTGGCTGTCTATTGAAAGAAAGATATTTCTTATGATTGGGTGGAGATGTGGAGAAAGAGTAAAGGGGAGAATGATACGCCTGTGACTTGGCAATTATTCCAAGATGCCTTCTTAGATAGATTCTTTCCCCCAGAGCTGAGGAAAGAAAAATTAGAAGAATTTATGAGCTTGAGACAGGGCCCCATGGCAGCTAAGGAGTATTGCCATAAGTTTAACTAGTTATCTAAGTATGCTCCCGGTATGATGGCTGATTCTAGAACTAGCATGAGTAAGTTATTTGCTTGTGTATCTGGTTATGTTGTGAAAGAGTGTAGATGTGCTATGGTTAATAGGGACATGGACCTTTCAAGACTAATGGTTCATGCTCAGAAGATCAAAGAGGACCAAGTGAAGGAGAGAGAGAGAGTGAGAGGGAATAAAAAAGTTAGATAAGAGCAGCAGGGGTATAGTCACGCTAGATTTTCTGGAGGGATCATCCCTCAGTTCCAGAGCCGTTCACTTATGCCAGCACCTTCATCAGTAAGTACTCCTGCATGCAGAATTAGGTCGGAGCAGAGTAATAGGCCTACTATGTCTAGGTCCCAGGATAGTGTGAGTAACAGACCTCGTCCTTCCCCATGTTTGAAGTGTGGTAGAGACCATCTCGGTGAGTGCTTTGTCGGACAGAGGTGTTGTTTTGGTTGCGGTAAGTTGGGCCACAAGTTCAAAGATTGCCCATATGCTAGACAGGGGAGTCGTGATGTTCGTCCTCAGAGTCAGACTATTAGTGCTCCAGCCCCTGTAGTTCGTCCTACTCCTCTTCAGGGTGCCTCATCTAGTACTGCAGGTGGTCAGCGGAATAATCCCTTTTATGATATACCACCCCACCAGAAGCAGGAGGATTCACCAGATGTTGTTACTGGTACGCTTCATGTATTTCATTTCGATGTGTATGTGTTGCTGGAACCGGGGTCAAGTCTTTCTTATATGACTCCATTGGTGGCTGTGAATTTTGAAATCAGTGATGAAAAGATTTTTGAGCCTTTTCTAGTCTCTACACCAGTGAGTGAATTTGTTATTGCTAAGCAAGTATATAAGAAGTGTCCTATCACTATCCTTCACAGAGTCATGTTTGCAAATTTGATTGAGCTAGACATGGTTGATTTTGATATTATTCTGGGTATGGATTGGATATACTCTTGTTATGCGACTATAGACTATCGTACCCGAGTAGTCAAGTTTCAGTTTCCCAATGAGCCAGTCTTTGAGTGGTTTGAAAATTCTGTATCTCCTAAAAGTCATTTCATATCCTATCTAAAAGTTAGGAAATTGATATCCAAGGGTCGTATCTATCATTTAGTTCGAGTTAAGGACACTAAGTCTGAGACTCCAACTAATCAATGAGTTTCCTGATGTTTTCCTGGAAGATCTCCAAGGGGTACCTCCTAATAGAGAGATAGAATTCAAAATTGATCTTCTTCCATATACACCACCTATTTCTATTCCTTCGTATTGTATGGCCCCTGCAGAACTTAAGGAGTTTAAAGAGAAACTCAAGGATCTTCTTGATAAGGGTTTTATAAGGCCTAGTGTGTCTCCCTGGGGTGCACCCATGCTATTCGTGCGAAAAAAAGATGGTACATTGTGCATGTGCATTGACTATCTTCAGCTTAACAAGGTCACAGTCAAGAACAAGTACCCTCTTCCTAGAATTGATGACCTATTTGATCAGTTGCAAGGTGCCATCTACTTCTCTAAGAGCCACTCAATTTCCTTCTCCTTTCTCTTCCAATCTTCCAAGAATCTCCTAAAAACTAGGGTTTCTACAAGATCCACAATCCAAATCCTCTTCCAAGAAATTCAGAGAATATTCCAGGAATTTCTCCAAGTTGTTCAAGAACTAAGTTTCCAAAGTCAAAGGAATCAAGAATCTTGGATTAAAAGTGGAGAATAGCCACTCATTTCCTTCTCATTTCTCTTCCAATCTTCCAAGAAACTCCTAGAAACTAGGGTTTCTACAAGATCCAAAATCCAAATCCTCTTCCAAGAAATTCAGAGAATCTTCCATGAATTTATCTAAGTTGTTCAAGAACTAAGTTTCCCAAGTCAAAGGCATCAAAAATCTTGGCCTAAAAGAGTGAGAAGAGTTCCAAACAAGTTTACACATCTTCAAATCATAATTCAAGGTATGTGGGGTTTGAACAAGAACACTCCTTTCATTCTTGTGCCTAAAGATTTACTTTCTATTACTGATTTACATGATTTTTCAAGTGGGTTTACACCCAAATTTCTTTATGTATGATTTATGAGACTTGAGTTGAATAAGCTTGATATTTATGATTATTTCAACATCATGTTTCTTAAATTGAGAATTTATACCATGGGTTGTATACTGTCATTATGTATTGATGATTTCTAAGTGATTTATGATAAGTGTCAAGATTTGTGTTTTTCTATGAGAAATTTGACTATTGAATATATATATCGATATTTGAATTGAAAGTCAAGAATGAGTTTGATGATGTTTCGTTGAAGCTTTGTCATTTGAAATGATTTGATAAGACAATGTATTTGATGTTGAGAAACATTGATTGAATTTGAGTCGACTTAGGGATCCACAGTCGTATATGATTTACCGATGAGATATACTATTGTTTCGGTCATCATGATAGACCCATGAGTTGATATTGATTTAGGTGAATTTCCTAACGTGTTCTGAGCTGAGTCTAGGAGGAGTATTTAGCACCGAGCAGGACATTTGGTATTTCCCCAGAACTATGTGCCACCGTAGGATTTATCTTGATAGTTGTGGGCCAAAGGACAAGTATGAGATTGTGATGATGAGATTGAGGTTGTACTCCCTGGAAATAGTATGACACCTCTACCAATGTAGGGTTCTCTCCTTAGGAGGGCAAAACATTGGACTCCATGCGGCCTACATGGTGTAGTTATGTCGGTTATAAGAAACACCCACGTACATAATGATCTAAGTACCATGATTTTTTGAGTCACACTAAGTCATGAGTCAAAGAGTTTCAGTTTAGTTAAATGATTTACGAGATTTATGAAGCATGTGTTATTACTGATGACTTACAGAAATGATGTTTTAGATAATTCAAGTGAAGAGAGTTGTTATTGTGATCATGCATGATTTTCTTATACATTTATGATATTATTTAAAATGTTGCATCCACCCCCACATACTCAGTACATTCCCAAGTACTGACTCTCATACTCTTTTGTATTCTATATTTCCCCATGATATAGGTTCAGGTGCTCAGTCTCAGCAGCGACAGTGATCCGTGAGTACCTTCATCTATATTTTTGCAATTGGTGAGTCCTCATGGTTCGAGGACCTATGGGTCCAATTTTGTCTTGTTAATAGATGGTTGTTTACTTTTAGTTCAGTACGATTCAGTTGGGGATCTGTCCCAATGGCTCCTTAGTCCTATGTAGTAGAGGCTTTGTCAGACTAGTGTGCCAGCATGTACAGAGATTTTAGTATTTTGTTTGTACAAAACCGTATTACTTCATACCTTAGTATGTTCATGTTATGATTATTCTTCCCTACTTGATGATGATTTGTGTCGAAGAGAGTTCTAAAAGTAATGACAAGCTTAGAGGGTTAGCTTGAGGCCACGTGTGTCCTTGAGAACCATGTGATGTCTTGGGATAGGTTCTCGGGGCGTTACATTAGTGGATTGAAAAAATAATCGTTTTATGTATGGCCCGTGTAGGGGCTGATTTGGTATTGTTGAATTTGAGTATACATTTTATGGTTTCCTCCTGGTAAAAATATTTAAGTTGGGTTTAAGTTGTATCACTGATGTATTAATTGCCTATTTCACTGTATTGTTACATGGTTTTTCTTGGATCATGGATGATTGCCCTATTAAGTGGATTTTTTGGCTCACATACATGCATATAGGTTGGATTGGAAATTCTCATTCTTGTTTGAGTGTGAGCATTATATTCTCATATGATATATACATTTATGATACATTGGTATCATCGTGGAAATACTATTTTTTCTAACAAAGACGTGAAACCTTAAAATAACCCACTACCAATGTTTATGAGCCATAGAAGAGATATAGATGTTGGACTGGATTGGTTATTAAGATTGTATATGGGAAACCACACATAGGTCCTACCTCAGGAGCAATGCTCAATATATATATGCGAAGTCTATGCGACAACCTTAGACATATCACATCATCATTATCATTCTCACCTTTCATACATTATGCATCTTATGTGTTGTACTTTCCTATTTGATTTGATGTATATCTATTTGTGCTTTTTTGTACTTTTTCCTAGTGGATGCATTATATTTAGAACTGTCAGTGGAGATGGTGTGGGCTACCATTTGGGATATTTTTTTACTGCAGGTTCCTTGTACATAGTGTGTATTTTTATACCTTATTTTCTATATTACTTAGTCGACCTACGATAAATGCTCAGTACACATGGACTATATTCATCCCTACTACGCCATTTTGGTACGAATCTAGGTAAAAGTATGTCATAAGGCAGCTGATTTCGTCAAGTGATTTAATATTTTCAAGGTAGTAGACACTTTACACTTCTAGAGTTAATCTCTTACCCATCCTATATAGTTTATATCTTGTTTTGTATTTGGTTACATACTCATGTTCCTTTTGGATTATCAGCTATATTTTTTGACTTTAAGTTGTATGTAGATTGTTCATACTCTATGATACTAGTTTTTGAATGGTTTATGGTATCATAATTATGCATGTTTCTTCTATTATTATATATATATGGTTTGTCTTCATTCTAGAAGTCTCATGATGGGATTTTGGTGTTGTTTTCATATTTTATTTTAGCTTTTGTGATTGTCTTACTTGTTAAGGCTTAGTAGTGACAAGTTCCATTACGACCCTTAGTTCTTAGGCTATGAAATTTTTTTATTAGCTACAGGTTCATTGGTCTCTTTAGTGTAAGAATAGGGTATCTGGTAGAGTCTCATGAATTGGTACATAGACATACATATCTATCTTCGATAGGCTATAACATATATTTAGGAAAATTCCTTATTTTGTTCCTTATCATGAAAATTTTTCATACCTTGTGTTCTAAAGTGTTTAACTCTTTTATGCGTAGAAGGTGGGGAATAGATACCGTGAGACTAAGGATAGTAAGCCATCATTCGAGGATAAAGACAAGTCTAGGGGTGAGTTATAAGTCATGGATGGGCCCGAGGTAGGGGATAGGCACGTGGATCTTCCCTCTTCCAGAGGTTGTACTAGAGAGATCTCCCCAAAGCTTCAGATTGAGCATGGTAGAGATGTGGGACCTACTCCGGTTCAACAGAGTTCATCTACCATATTCTTAGTAGGGTTGTTAGTTTATTTACTGAATCATCTGGAGGGTGTTTCTGTAAGTGTACCTGGTTTTCCTCTAGCTCTGAGTATTATACCTTTATTTGTGCCAAAGTCTTCCTATGGTGTTCCCCCGAATCTGAGTGTGGATCCTCTAGTGGTGCTGATAGCTGCTTATGGTACACTACAATCTTTGAGTGTTGTTCCTACTTCTTTACTGGTATTTGAGTATGGTATTTCGTGATCAGGAGTTCAATCGTCATTTATTTTACCCCCTCAGGTGACATATCAATAAGCCAAATTCACTATGTTTTGTATTATTACAAATATAATTATGTCTTTTCAGTATTAAAAGAGGTTTAAGATATTTACTTGCTTGGGTCCACTATGATTCAATGGTGTTGTGGGATATGATACCTATAGGTTCTTAATTAATTGTTGGGAGAAGTTGTATAACCTTGGAATGCTTAAGTCACATAACTTGCTTATGCTACCTACCAGTTGAGAGACTCAACTAGCAATTTATGGAGGTCACATTTTAGTTGCAGACCTCAAAGTTCCCTATAGATGACTTGGGATCAGTTTGCTGAGGCTCTATACAGTTTGAGTGATTAGATGAGAAATGGGTTTGATCATTTAGAGCAGGGCTCCATGACTATTGTAGAGTATGAGGCATGTTTCCATGCCTTATCTATATATTTTATTTCTAGTATTGCCCCAAAGTCCAAGAAGATTCAAGAGTTTTTTAAAGGATTGCATGTTTCACTTTAGTTGGCTACTCCCTATTTGTAGTGTCTGGAGCGTCATTTTAGAGTATAGTAAATTATGTGACGGTGACTGAGTCTATTCTTTAAGCTTCTAAAAAAGGTTCTAAGAGGGTACACTATTAGGGCGAGTTTAGTAGTTTCACTCCTTGAGGAAGAGATTTTAGAGGTTATCATGGATATCATGAAAAGTAGTGCAGGCAGCCTTACAAGATGGAGATAGTAGGCCTTCTGGTTTAGATATTTTCGATGGTCAGGTGTCATTCTAGGATGGTTGTTCTACCTCAGTCATACCTCCTTCTATTGAGTTGGGCCACCGAGTTTGCTATGTGGTGATAAGTTTGGCCATCTGGCCAAGGATGATCCCACTATGTTTTCAAGCCTGCTCTTATATCACTAGTAAGAGGTGACCTTCAAAAAGGTTATGGTATTACTAGAGGTGCATAATATAGAGGTAGTAGTGGCTGTGGTGGTAGTCGTAGGGCTACTCAGTTAGGTTGTGGACAAAAAAAGTGCTATGTTATACCTTCCAGACCAGAGGTAGAGGCTTCAGTGGTTTTATCACAGGTATCACCCTCGTTTGCTTCAGATCTGCATCTATATTATTTAATCTAGAATCAAATTTCTCCTATATATTTGCATAGTTTTCCTTGGGTTTTGATTCTACTTGTGAGACTTTTGTTGTTCATATTCATTTATCTACCTTTGTCGAAGACTTAATAGTGGTAGAACAACTATACCTATCATGTGCTGTAACCTTCGCTCAGCATGAGGCTTGGCTAAATCTGATCTCCCTAGATATGGTAGATGTTGATATCATCTTAGGTATGGATTGGTTAGCTCTTTATCATGCTATTCTAGACTATTATGCTAATATCATGACTATAGCTCTGCCGGGTGTGCCAAGGATATACTGTAAGGGGGTGCTTAATTCTGGTCCCAAGAGAGTTATATCCTTTTTCCATGCTTATCACTTGGTTAAGAGGGGATGCTTATCGTATTAGTCCCAAATTTATGATATAAGGGTTGCTTCAGTGCATTTTTGGATTTTATTCATATTGTCTGTGATTTCATGGATGTCTTTCCTAAGCATTTTCCTGGGATGCCTCCAATTATGATATTGAATTTTATATTAATGTTGATCTAGGAACTATGCCTATCTCTATTTCTCCTTATAGGATGGCCCCAACAAAGTTAAAGGAATTAAAGAAGCAGTTGCAGGAGTTGTTGGATAAGAGATTTACCCAACCTAGTGTATCACCTTGGGGTGTGGCTGTCTTATTTTTAAAGAAAAAAATGGATCTATATGTATGTGTATTGATTATCAATAGTTAAACAAGGTAACAATTAAGAATAAGTATCCCCTTCCTTGTACAGATGATTTATTCCTTCAGTTTCAAGGTGTTTTAGTGTTTTTAAATCATGATTTGAGGTTTGAGTATCACTAGTTTAGGATTAGAGCTTTAATATTCCTAAGAAAGTTTTGCAGACTCGATATAGTCATTATTAGTTCTTGGTCATTTCCTTCGAGAAGTGCAAGACAAATAGGAGAAAACCGTACTATTGTGAGAAGGAAAGATTTATGCTTTGGTTGTGCTCTCAAGGTATTAGTTTACCTTGATTTAAGTGGTCTTGTAAAGAGATATCCATTGACTAATGTACCATCCGTCTTCACGGAGTTGATGAACTAGGAGTGTCAATCATATCACGACTCTTGTGTCATTGAATTTATAAATGATATCTCGGTTTACTCTAAGAGTAAGGTCGACTATATGGAGCATTTTTGGATTATACTTTAGAGGTTGAGGGATGATAAATTATATGCTATGTTCTCTAAGTATAAGTTTTGATTGGAGTTAATTTCTATTTTGGATCATATGGTGACCAAGGATGGTATCATGGTTAATCTGTGCAAGATTACAACAATTCATAATTAGGTTAGACCTACTTCTCCTATAAAAATTTGGAGTTTTGTTGATTTAACAGACTACTATCGATACTTTTTGGAGAGTTTTTAATCTATTATTGCTCCTTTAACTAAATTGACACAGAAAAAGATTTCACTTTAGTGGTCTGATGCCTGTGAGAAAAACTTTAAAAAGCTCGAGGATTTGTTGACCTTAGATACTGTCTTGATTTTCTAGGGCATGGATTTTATCGTCTTCTATGATTCTTCTGGTGTTGGGTTAGGTATTGTGTACACATAAGAAGGTAAGGTAATTGTGTATGCTTCTCGTTACTTGAATCCATATGAGAAGAATTGCCATACCTATGATTTGGAGTTTGTGCGGTTGTATTTTTTTTTAAGTTATGGAGGCACTACTTGTATGGAATCCATTGTGAGATATTCTCAGATCATTGTATCCTTTAGTATTTCTTCACCTACTGAGATCTTAACATAAGGTTGCATCAGTGGCTAAAGTTTCATAAGGATTATGACCTTTTTATTCTCATTCATCCAGGCAAGATTAATGTGGTTTTGGATGTCTTGAGCCAAAAATTGACTAGTATGGGTAGCTTGGCATATCTTTAGACTGAGTAAAGGCCTTTGGTCTTAGAGGTCTAATCACTAGATAACCAGATTGTTAGGCTTGATATTTTGACACTTTGGTATGTATTAGCATATGTGGAGATTAGATCTTGTTTGATGGAGAAGATTTGGGCTCACCAATTTGATGACATTGGATTGAGAATTATTTAGGATAAGTTGTAGACTGGAAATTCTAAGGAGGCCTCACTTGGTTTAGAGGGTATTTTGAGGATTGGAGGCCGAGCCTGTGTGCCGAGAGAGGGTGATTATGTGAGATTGATTTTTTACAAGGCCTATTGTTCTAAGTAATCTATTTGTCTAGTAGTGACCAAGATGTATCATGATTTAAGATAACACTACTGGTGGTATGTTATGAGGAGGGATGTAGAAGATTTTGTAGCTTGATGTCTATGTTACTAGCAAGTGAAGGGAGAGCATTTGAGGTATGATCATTTGCTTCAAACGTTACCCATTCTCCAGTGGAAATAGGAATGAATCACTATGGACTTTGTGAATGGATTGCCTCATACCTCTTGTAGTTCTAACAATGTTTGGATCATCATGAATCGATTGACCTAATTTGCTCATTTCATTCATGTTTAGGTTTCTTTTAGTGTTAAGAGGTTGGCCCATATCTATACTCATGATATAGTTTGTCTTCATGGTGTTCCAGAATCTATCATCTCATTTAGAGGTCTAGCATTCATATCTTATTTTTGGAAGGCATTTTAGGAGAGTTGGGTACCTGGGTTGACCTTAGCACAACTTTTCACCAAAGAATAATGATTAGTAAGAGCAGACTATTCAGGTTTGGGAGGATATGCATTTTGCTTATGTTATGGTCTTTAGAGGTTAGTGGGAGTAGAATCTAGCATTAGCAGAGTTGGTATATAATAATAGCTACCATTTTATATAGGGATGACTCCCTTTGAGGCTTTGTATGGTAGGCATTGTCACTTCCCAATTGGTTAGTTTGTGGTTTTGGAGATTATATATCGAGGTACAAATTTTCTTTAAGAGTATTTAGATATAGTTTGGGTTATTTAAAATAGACTTCAAGCGGCTAAGAGTAGGCAAACTTCTATGTTGAGAGTAGACTTTGTGACTTTTTATTTAGTGTTAGTGATCGAGTCTTCCTTTATAGTATGCCTATGAAGGGGGTGATGATGTTTGGCAAGAGTGAAAAGCTTATCTCTGGGTATATTAGACCATTTGAGGATCTTTGGACTATTGGGGATATGTTTTATAACTTATCTTTTCCCCAAGATTTATCAGTTGTTTATCTAGTTTTCTCATGCTTCCATTGTTTGACGTTATATTCTAGATGAGTCTCATGTCATTCATTGGGATTCAGTGCAGTTAGATAAGAGATTGTCCTCTTGTTGAAGAGCTAGTCTCCATCATAGAAAGAGATGTTAGAAAGATGCATTCTAGAGATATTCTAGTTGTTAAGGTACAGTGGAGAAATCGACCTGTAGAGGAAGCTATTTGGGAATTCGAGCCTGATATGTGTGGTAGTTATCCCCATGATTTTGTTGATTCACGTATTTTCCCTTGCCTTTAGTTTAAGGACGAACTAGATTATTAGTGGTAGATATTGTAAGGGATTGATTTTGTGAAACTTTAATTCCATGTGTTTTGGCCATTTTACCCCTTCCTCGTTTTTGCTTTTTGATATTTCTAGGGTGTAGGGATGTCGGCACAATTCCCAATGTATTTTGTAGAAAATTTGTGGTTTTAGAGGTTATAAAAGGCTTTCTTGTAGGCTATGGTGAATATTTATTATTTTCTGAATTAGATTGCATAAGAGAATGTGCCAAAAGATTTGGAACATCTATTTTAGATTAATACCATGGTTGGTGTAATTTTATGGCTTGTGTATCTAATGGCAACCCTTGATTTGGGAGATTGTGAAATTGGGTCTAGGGGTCATTTCTATGAAAACAACCTCTTTTCGATAATCTAATGTTGTCATTGAGTTTGAAATATCAAATTTTATAAGGTAGCATAGTGAAATGGAGGCGATTTCTTTTTTCACAATGCCATTGCTTGGCAGTCGTACCACACTACACAACTTCATCCCCCCCTACACACTGTATAGTCTAACTAAAATAGAGTATGCTTACAAAAACGTGAAGTACTCAACAATGTATAAGAAAAATGTTCCCAACCTTTATTATTGTCTAAAAATAATCAAGGACAATGATAAACGATTGTTCTAAGGCATTACAACACTCATTGCCTTGAACAATTTCAGTATAACAAATTATAGCCTGCACATGGGCAGTTACAACTTTAACACCGGGCCGCATGTCATTAGACATGGACTGCATGTCTATCACATAACTCAATAGACTTATCTAAGTGTACAAATTACATTTTGAAAATTGCCACAAGTATAAAACATTGAAAATTCAAAATTGCAACTTCCCCATGTTCCAAGTGCATGGAAGCCTTGCCCCTAAACCTATTTTTCCATGTTCCACATTTGACCAATTTCCATCTTCCAATACTTAGAATATTTCATCCTTGACTCGTCATGTCTTCCAGCCATATCATTTCCTTGACAACACCAAGCCTTGCCTGTGTCATATCGCTTCCTACGCATGCGCCATGCTGTTTTCTCGGCCATGTTACCGCCTAGGACACATCATTGCCTATGTCATGACACCGACTTGTCTATTCCATCAACTTGATCTTTCCATAGCCTTGACCACGCCACAGCCTAGACTATGTCATTCAAATGCCAATACATGTGGTATGTCATTGCTTGAGGTAATGTTATGCCAGCGCCTTGCCAAGTCTCAGTCACTGTCTGTATGCTTGCCCGCATAGATGCCATGCACCTATCATCACCTATTGTTCCCAAGGATGCCTTTCCATTACTCTAGAACTTTGTTGATCACCATCTTCCTTCTATCTCATAGCCACCACAGCATGACATTGTTTGTATCAGCACATATCAAGGACAATGTACACCTTGACATTGCCTGCCAGCCATCATGTCTTAGACTGAGGGCCTAACAATGCACACCCACTAGATGAACTTGACGCCCTCGTCAATGTTGTTTTAAGGTAGTCCTCAATCTTTTTGTCAAATAACCATATGTTTTGAGCCATCTCCCAGACCGCGTCTTCTTTTCTCTTGCCTTCTATTGTATCTGAAATTTTGTCTTATTATTCTTCTTGTTGTTCCCCACAATCCGATAATCAAGTATTTTCATCATCTCGGTCTTATACTGCTTCAGACTCAAAAGAAGAGCCCTTCTAGACTTGTTCCTGCTCGGGTCTTCTGCAACCTCATGATACCTTTTCAGAAAACTGATATGAAAAGTAGGATGAATCTTCAATCTTTCAAGTAAATTCAACTTGTAAAAGACTTAGCTAATCTTTTCAACAGCTTCGAACGGGCCATCATACCTTAGGATTAATCCCCTGTGTCTTTTCTTGCTCTCAATCTATTTCAAGATTCGTGGAGTGAGTTTTAAAAGCACCTTGTCTCCTACACTGAACTCTACTGCACGTCTATGCTAGGTGGCATACTTCTTCATGCGTTTCTGGGCCTTTCTCAAGCTATCTTGCTCCTCAACAAGCATGTCATGCTTATATTTTTTGTAACACCCCATAAAATTCCTGAGTCCTTAGAGATTCTAAAGCATGCCAAGAAAGTCTTACCACTTAGAAAATTTGGCTAAGTGTTGAAAATTTTCCATTCCATAAGCCTTTGAAACTTTGATGAATTATTTTGTGACATTCCCAACCTCCAATTCGTAATTTTACTATTGCGTTACGGTGGGGCAAGTCAAGAGTACTTCCCGGGTGAGTTTTGGAATTTTTAGATGAGCCTAAGGTCGTGTTTGGGTTGACAAAATAGTAGTTAAAGCCTACAGAGGGGAGTCGCCCAACTTAGAGCCTTCTCCCCCTCCCTCAGTAGCAAGGTGCCGCCCAGACTACAAAAGGCTCTGGGAAAGGCGCCGTATTTCCATAACTCTTGTGCCCAGTTTTTCAGCTATTCACTTCCGTATTTTCAAAGGCAATTCGGTCAAATCCCACCCCTATATAATCTTTCTTAACACATGATTCAACATATTTTCACCCAAAATATAAGATTTTCTCTCAATTTTCCTCAAGAACAAGAATAAGGGTTCCTATTGAAGATTCAAAATCAAGGAAATTCCTCTGTGAATCTTTCAAGAATCATATAGCAAGGTATGTTGGATGTTGATTCTTGGATTCCTTCCATCCAAGAAGTCCAAGAATCCCTTTTTAAATTCAAGATTTTATGTTAATGAGTTTTTCATGATTTATGTGGTTTGAAGTGGAAGCCCATGTTATTATTAAGTTTTCATTCATGTTGTCATCATAAAGATGCAAGTATTGACCTTAGAATGTGTTGGTTATGTGATGTTCATGATAAAGTACCTTCAAGAAATATGTTGAATTATGTAATTATGTTAATTTGGTGTATTGAATGTTGTATTTCCAAAGAGTGCCTCCCACACGTGTGATAAATTGCTTATGTGAAGAAAATAGTATCATTGCAACATGAATTATGTTATTCCCAAGCATATGTCAACTAGTGCATGGTAAGTGCTTGTTAAAAGGCCTAAATGAATGGATTTTGATATGTTGCATGTATTCCTATTCATGTGAATTCCTTGTTGGATGAGTTATGAGAAAATAGCATGCTTCCCTTTACAATTACATGTTTAAGATTCCCAAGTACTCTAAATGATGCTTAATTGATTATGTTACGAATGATAGTCTATTGTCATGTCTTATTTATTTATGCTATCGAGTCTTGAGGGTATTTAATACCCAAAAAATTTAGCTTCTTTTCTAGAGCCGAGTCAGTCTCAAGATAATCTCAGTCGTGCTATGATCAGTATATCTTAGTTTGTGAAAAAAGTTAAGAAAAATCAGCAATCTCAGTTTACAGTCTAATGAAGTTCAGTATTCATTTAGAACCTTAGTAGTATTCCGTCAGTCAACGGAACCAAGTGAACTCACTAAGATCAGTCAAGTAAGATAATCAGTAACAGATTTAGCTTTGTCTAGTACGATCTAAGAATCAGTACAATGTCTATTTAGTTGGGAGTAGGATTCAGCACTGAGCGAGGACAGGGATGATGAATTCCCCATTATTTTAGGCAGAGTCGCTAATAACAATCCCTGCACTCCAGAACTACATAGCCAGCGCAGGATGAGGAGTCACCCTTCATATTAGGCTTGGCTACCTTCCTGGAGTCACCCGTTATAGTAGGCTTGGCTCCAACCAGGTGTCACCCATTATATTAGGCTTGGCATCTTGGGTTCATATAGAACTGTCTTTACCCATTGCACGGTATTAGCACCTTTCAACTAGGGTTACAGGTTGTCTCCAACTAGATAGAAGGAGCATATTGGTTAGATGACTACCTCCCATAATTTTGGTTTCAGCTTCAGTCTCAGTAATAGAACTCAGTTGTGGAGTCACCCATTATACTAGGCTTTACTACCTCTCAGAGGTCACCCATTATATAGGCTTGTTGTCAAATTTAGACAATCATTATCATTATCAGTAAACTTACAGATCACCCATTATTTAGGCTTGATCTGAAATTCATTTAATCAAGAATCAGATATTATCATTGGTAGATTCAGAGATAACCCGTTGTTTAGGCTTGATCTCATATTGAGTTAACCAAGTATCAAACACTATCAGCAGTAAACTCAGAGGTCACCTGTTATATAGGCTTGATCTAAGATATGGTAACTCTGAATTAGTATCTGTAAGCTTATACATGAATCTCAGTAGGCTCAGTTACATAGTATCCCCAAGTTAGTGAACTCAGATATCAGTACTACTAGACTCAGTCATCAGTAAGTCGGTATTCAGAAACCCACATTTCAGAATCTAGCATTAGCATTACTGCGATCTCTATTTTTAGTTTGTGCATTCATGCATACATCCTCATTTAGTATTCTCATGTTATTCAGTTAGGTAAGGTTCATGCATAAGCCCTTGCATTCAGCCTTACCTCATCTAGCATACCAGTATATTAAAAGTACTGACACATACTTTTCTCTTGTGTTATGGTGTCTTCTACCATAGGTTCTAAAGCGCGAGATCCAGAGCACCCATAGCAGTCCTGACTCAGTCAGCAACAATATACGTAGTAGTGAGTCCTCTTTATTCAAGGATGCCTCCTATTTTAGTTTTATATTACGTTCAGTTTATTTTCAGTAGATGGAGTTAGTAGGGTACATGTCCCATCAATTACATAGATCATAAAGTTAGATGCTTTTCAGACTGATGTATAAGTATTCAGTTCTCAGTTTTGAGTACATTGGATGTTTTGAACCTTATGTCAAATTTTTGCTACTTTTCTGCATTTGTTATATTATATTATACAGTGCTCAGGTACAGATATCAGTATAGGTTAGCTTGTTGTCCTTCGGGATCATAATCACCGTGTGGCATTCCGATTATAGAAAATTGGGGCATTACAAACTTGGTATCAGAGCCTAAGGTTCAATAGTGTCCTAGGAATCTAAAAATCCGTATCTAGTAGAGTCTTGTGCATGGATGTGTTGCGCACCACACTTATGTAAAGGAGGCTATAATAAGTTTTAGGAACAGTTTCCCTCTTTTCAGTATTCATGTCGTGAGAGTAAGTACAAGCTCTAGATAATTCTCAGCCTAATTCTTTCCTTCCTTCATTTATAAAATATGACTTCCAGAGAAGCTAGCGAAAGAAGTAATGAAAATTAGCCAGCCCCTCATCCCATTCGGGAAAATCCCTCGGATAGGCATGTCTCTTATGCAAAGTTTAGAGCTTCTTTCACCACCTTAGCTTAAGCAGTAGTTGCTCAGAACAATTTGTAGAATGTTGTCCTATCTAGTGTTTTGACTTGCACTCCATATAATGAGTGAAGTGAGCGTAGGATGAATCAAAGGGCTAGAAAAAATACCTCTACGCTAAGATCAAGGGGTAGTAATCGCTCCCAGTACCATCAGAGATTCTCAGCACCAGTTTCACTATCAGTACAGACACCAGTGTCTAAGTTTAAGAATATCAGTCGAGATGGAGCACCATGCTCTAATTTACTAGGTCGTGAGAAGAGTGTTCTCACCAATCCGCTTTGCGAAGAATGTGGTAAGAACCATAAGAGGGTATGTAGAGAGGGTAGAAATTTATGCTTTGGATATGGTAATACAGGCCACAGACTACGGGATTGTAGAATAATATATCAGAGGGGAAAAGATTTGCACCAGCAGGGCGCCACCTCCAGTACCACCTATGTGCAGCACCCAATCTGGCTTTGTACACCTGCGACTCACCATGATCAGCAAAGTTCTACGGATATAGTTATGGGTACATATGAGTTTCTCATATTTATGTTTATGCTCAGTTAGATCCCAAGGATTCTTTTAAACTTTAAGTGAATCTTCCTTACTGTTGGGCAGTTGCTTAAATGAGAGAGTAAGTGTTTTTTGTTAAGGAAAGATTGTAGCATACTTGTTTTATACAAGGCTTTAGTCACAAAGATAGGCTTGAGTGTTATGTTGATGTGTAAGTGGCTAGATATATTTTGGAGATTTGAGTAGGATTGAACTTAGCAGGATAAGTTATTTCATCTCAGACCTCAGCCGACAGAGTTATTAGTGCCCGTACTACAAAAATCTAGCCATGTTATAGTTTGCTATTCAGATATCTTATTCAGATCATACCAAGGTTCCTTAGACCCTATGGTGATTAGAACCTTATAGAAAGAATGTCAGAGAAAACTTCAGTTAAGCTTAAGATTTCAGCATACATTAGTCAGTAAAACCAGCAAGTCAGTTTATTAGTCAGACAGTCAGATTCATATAGTTTGTTTTCTCATGTTTTCATTTACGCATGCTATCAGAAACCTTAGACATGTAAATATCCCACGATATAGTATTCTAGTAGTTGCAAGTATAACTCAGTTTATGCGTCATGCATTAGATTCGGATCCAAAACGTTTAGTTATGAACCAGTTCATAGGTGTTTTGTGCATCGCCTCAGTTTTCTCAAGTACATCAGTAAAGTAAGATTACTAAGAGGGACATAGTGTCCCAAGGGTGGAGATACCCTATGACTCCCCAATATTTTCAAGTCCTTAAACCCATTTGGTTTCACGCTTAGATTCTCATTACAAGTTAGCATCAGTTATCCTTGCATAATCAGTTAAACATTCATAAGTCAGTTCAGTCAAGTTGTCATGCAATAGATATCCAAGTTAAGTAGAAAAGTTCAGATTTTTAGTGTATTCAGCCATGAATTCATGAGAATTCACATAATGAGTAGCCTCAGTCACGAACCCATGTATCAGATATGCATGTTCAGTAGGAGAATTCAGCTTATCAATAGTTTCAGCCGGGTATTCTATGCATCAGCTATGCATATCTAGTAGAAGATTCACTATATTAGTAGTTCAGTCGTATAAATATGTTTTATATATTCTCGTTCCCAAAGTGAGTTCAGTCCATCAGAAATCTCAGCTTAGTCAGCCTCATTCGAGGACAAATATTCCCAAAGGGAGATAGTGTAACACCCCATAAAATTCCCGAGTCCTTAGAGCTTCTAAAGAATGCCAAGAAAGGCTTAACACTTAGAAAATTTGGCTAAGTGTTGAAACTTTTCCATTCCATAAGCCTTTGAAACTTTGACGAATTATTTTGTGACCTTCCAAACCTCCAATTCTTAATTTTCTTGTTGCGTTGCGATGGGGAAAGTCAAGAGTACATACCAAGTGAGTTTCAGAATTATTAGATGAGACTAAGGTAGTGTTTGGGTTGGTAAAATAGTATTTAAAGGATACAGAGAGGAGCCACCCAGCTTAGAGCCTTGGCCCCCTCCCTCAGTAGCAAGGCACCGCCCAGCCTACAAAAGGCTCCACCTTTCCCTAGCCCTTGTGCACAGTTTTTAAGAATTTCACTTCAGTGTTTTCAAGGGAAATTTGGTCAAATACCACCCCTATATAATATTCCTTAACACGGGATTCAATATATTTTCACCAAAAATATAAGGTTTTCTCTCAATTTTCCTCAAGAACAAGAATAAGGGTTTCGATTGAAGGTTCAAAATCAAGGAAATTCCTCCATGAATCTTTCAAGAATCAAAAATCAAGGTATGTTGGATGTTGATTATTGGTTTCCATCCACCCAAGAAGTCCAAGAATCCCTTTTTAAATTCAAGATTTTTTGTTTATGAGTTTTTCATGATTTATGTGGTTTGAAGTTGAAGCCCATGATAATATTAAGTTTTAATTCATGTTGTGATCATAAAGATGCAAGTATTGACCTTAGTATGTGTTGGTTATGTGATGTTCATGATAAAGTCCCTTCAAGAAACATGTTGAATTTTGTAATTATGTTAATTTGGTATATTGAATGTTGTATGGACAAAGGGTGCCTCCCACATGTTTGATTAATTTCTTATAAGAAGAAATAGTGTCATTGCAACATGACGTATGTTATTCCCAAGCATATGTAAACTAGTGGATGCTAAGTGTTTGTTAAAAGGCCTAAATGAATGAATTTTGATATGTTGCATGTATTCACATTCATGTGAATTCCTTGTTGGATGAGTTATGAGACAATACAATGCTTCCCTTTACAATTACATGTTTAATATTCCCAAGTCCTTGAAATAATGCTTCATTGATTATGTTGCGAATGATAGCCTATTATCATGTCTTATTTACTTATTCTATCGAGTCCTGGGGGTATTTAATACCCAAAAACTTAGCTTCTTGTCAAGAGACAAATTAGTCTCAAGATAATCTCAGTCATGTTATGATCAGTATATCTCAGTTAGTGACAGAAGTTAAGAAAACTTAGCAATCTCAGTATTCAGTCTAATAAAGTTCAGTATTCAGTTTAGACCTTAGTAGTATTCTATAAGTCAATGGAACCAATGAACTCAGTCAGATCAGTCAAGTAAGATAATTACTAACAGATTCAGCTCATTCTAGTACGATCTAAGAATCAGTTAAGTGTCTATTCATTTGGGAGTAGGATTCAGCACCGAGTGAGGGCAGGGATGAAGACTTCCCCATTATTTTGGGCAGTGTCGTTAATAACAATCCCTGCAATCCAAAACTGCCTAGCCAGCACAGTATGAGGAGTCACCTGTCATATTAAGCTTGACTACCTCCCCAGAGTCACCCGTTACATTAGGCTTGGCTCTAACTAGGTGTCACCAGTTATATTAGGATTGGCATACTAGGTTCAAATAGAAGTGTCTTTACCCGTGGCAAGGTATTGGCACCCTTCTAACTGGGGTTACAGGTTGGACCCCAAATAGATAGAAGGGGTATGTCGGTTAGATGACTACCTCCCACAGTTTGGGTTTCAGTTTCAGTATTAGTAATAGCACTCAGTTTAGGAGTCACCCGTTATACTAGGCTTGACTACCTCTCAATGGTCACCCATTATATAGGCTTGATCTCAAATATGGTAACTCAATATCAATATCAGTAAGCTTAGCTATCAATCTCAGTAGACTCAGTTACTCAGTATCCCCAAGTTAGTGAACTCACATATCAGTACTAATAGAATCAGTCATCAGTATTTAGAAACCTTATTTCAAAATCTAGCATTAGTATTACTGGGATCTCAATTTTTAGTTTGTGTATTCATGCATACATCCTCATTTGGTATTCTCATGTTATTTAGTTAAGTAATGTTCATGATTAAGCTCTTGCATTCAGCCTTACCTTATCTAGCATACCTATGCATTCAATGTACTGACGCATACTTTTATCTTGCGCTATGGTGTCTTATACCATAAGTTCAGAAGCGCGAGATCTAGAACACCCATAGCAATGCAGACTCAGTCAGTAGAAGTATACGTCATAGTAAGTCCTCTTTATTCAAGGATGCCTCCTATTTCCATTTTATATTAGGTTCAATTTATTTTTAGTAGATGGAGTTAGTTGGGGACATGTCCCATCAACTCCACAGATCAGTCAGTTAGAGGCTTTTAAGACAGATGTATCAGTATTGAGTTATCAATTTTGAGTATTTTAGATGTTTTGAACCTTATGGAAAATTTCTGCTAGTTTTTTGCATTTGTTATATTATATTATACAGTGCTCAGGTACAGATATTAGTAGAGGGTTAGATTGTTGTCCTTTGGGATCATGAGCACCATGTGTCATTTCAGTTATAGAAAATCGGGGCGTTACAATTTTGCATTTTTGTAAGAAGCAGGAAAAATTCTATGACTCTTCATGGTCACCACCTCCAGCGTTGTCATAGGCTGCATGCCTAAGACAAGTTCAACAGGCTCTTTTCTATTGCCGATGACCTGTGTAAATTGTAGCAAATGGTGTGGTATCCAATAAGTCAGCCCAATTTTGTTGTCTTGCAGTCACATAATTCCTCATGTATTCTTCTAGCTAGTGATAAATACTTCCAATTTGGACATCAGTTTGAAGATGATTTGCTATGGAAAACTTTAGATCAGTCCCCATCATGTTGAACAGTGTCTGCCAGAACCGACCAGTGAACCGCACATCTCTATCACTCAGAATGTCACTTGGAAAACCGAAATGCTTCACCACGTTCTTATAGAATAAACCTGCAGCAATTTCAGACGAGCAAGTAATTGCAGCAATTTCAGAAGAGCAAGTAATTGCAGCAACAACAAAGATAGCATACTTTGAAAACCTATCCATCACCACCATTATGTATAAATTTCCCTCAACGTTTAGAAATACAAAAATGAAGTCCATAGATACATATAACCATGGCCTTTCAGGAATTGGAAGAGGCTGAAACAAACCTGCCTCCTTCATACGTTCAGTCTTGTCTCTTTTACACACTTTACAAGTCTTCATGTAGGATTCAATGTCATCTTCCATCTTCTTCTAGATATATACACGGGATAGAAAAGCCAGTATACACTTAACACTCGAATGTTCATCCTAAGGAGTGTCAAGCGCCTCTTTCATCAAGTCTTTATGCAATCCACTGCCTTGAGATACAACGATTCTCCCCCCTTTAAAATAAAAGAGATCATCCTCGATCCAATACCTTCGAATTGTACCATTTTTCACTTGACCCATCCATTTAATATATAATGGGTAATTTGTAGAACAAAACTTAATTTTGTCAAGAAATGTAGAAATACAGAACCAATCTCATGCCTAGAAATATAGTATACTACAGCAAATACGTCTTACCGACTGTGAGCATTAGAAAATTGGTTGTTCTCTACGTGTTTATGCTCCCACATGAAGTCATACTCTGCTAGGAATTCATGCCACTGTGCCTGCCATAGACTCATTTTTTTCTACGTCTTAAAGAATGTGTTCACAACATTGTCAGTCCGTACAGTAAACTGAGTGCCCAACAAGTACACCCTCCAAGTTTGCAAGCAATGAACTACTTCTACCATCTCTTTTTCATGGGTTAAATACCTCGTTTATGCATCACTCAGTTTTCGAATTTTAAAGGCCACATGATGATGTTCCCATACCAACATGTCTTCAACAACTCTGTCTGACACGTCAGTATGTACTTCAAAAGGTAAGTCAAAATATGGTAGCTTCAAGATAGGTTCTAGATCAATGGCTTCCTTTAATGTCATAAATATTTCATCACACTTTTCAGACCACACCCATTTGATATCTTTCTTCAACAAATCTATCAAAGCCACAACTTTCTTTGAGTAACCTTTAATAAACTTACGATATTAGTTAGCCATACCCAATAATGATCTCAATTCTTTGACCCCACTAGGCACCTACCATTCTATAATTTCCTACAACTTCTTTTGATCCATCCTCAATTTGTTTTGACTGGCCAAATGCCCAAGGAACTTCACTTCCTTCTTAGGAAACTCACATTTTCCATCTTTACAAAAAGTTTGTACTCCCTCAAACGGGACAATACTAACTTTAAATGTTTCATGTGTTCATTAAAGGATCAACTATAAATTACTATGTCATCTAGATATACCACCAAAGAATCACCTAGATAATCAAACAACACATCATTCATCAAGTTGCAAAAAGTTTTCAAGGCATTTGTCAACCCAAACGGCATAATAAGAAACTCGTATGAACCATACCTTGTCACAAAGGTAGTTTTGGGTTCATCACCTTCTGCTATCCGAACCTTCCAATAACCCGATCGGAGATCATGTTTGGTGAACCAATATGCCTTGCTCAGCCTATCAATGAGATCTTGTACTAGTGGAACAGGATACTTGTTCTTTAAAGCCATTTTGTTCAATGCCCGGTAGTACACACAAATCCTCATTGAACAATGTTGTTTCTTTTGAAACAAAATAGGAGTATTGTAAGGAGCCTTAGAAGGTTTAATCAAACCCACATCTACAAATTCATTCAATTGTTTTTATTGTTCAGCCAACTCTTTAGGATCCATCCTATAAGGAGCTTATGCAAATGCAATAGAACCTGGAAACAACTCTATCTTATGATCAATATCCCTTCTTGGCGGTAATTCTTTAGGCAACTCAGGAGGTATGACATTAGCAAATTACTTCAATACTTCGGCAACACATTCTGGCACCACCACCATTCCATCTAGCTTCACATCAATCATGGAAACAAGGAAAGTTTCATCACCTTTCTTTAATAATTTTTCAATCGAAATAGAGAAAATGATAGGGGACTTGTTCTTCAGTTTCCTTGCTTCTCCATAAGGATGAACTGCCTTAATGAAACTTGGATTGTCCTCATTCATGATCATCACTACATCTAAGTGAGAAAAAGGAACATAATTTTTTTAAGGAAATCAATCCTGAGAATGAATCTAAAATTACCCAATGGCATCACCATAAATTTATGTTTCCCCGTCTAATTTCTAGTTACTATTTCTACATCATAATCCATGTCTACTATAGATTGTGCCTTGGAACTCACAGTTTTTCCATAGGATGGACTTTTTTTAAAATTTTAGTCCATATTTTATAGACACCTTGACATCCACAAATGTATGTGTGGCCTCAGTATCTATTATTTCCATCATATGGTTGCCATCAACTTTCATCTGTATGTCAATTAAAGCATCATGAGGGTTGAATGAATCTAGGGAGTCACTAAAAACGATCAACAAAATGATTTGATTGAGTGACAAACCCAAAGAATTCACCAAAGAAGAAACAACTTCTTCACCCCCACCTTGATTTGCATTTCCAGCAAACATAGCATTCACTCTTTTGCAATTAGGACAACTCTTGGACAAATGCGGTCTATCAGAAGTTCAACAACCTTTTAGTATTGCTATCTTTCCCCTTGTTCTTGGCGTTTTCAGCATTCATTGGAGCCTTTCACTGGTCACCCTTGTCATTTCGTCCATGCTTCTTCTCTTCCCCTTTATTGTCAACCTTTTTCTTAGACTTTGTAGTAGTGGGGCTGTCAGAATTATAACTAGTTGAGCAAAAATCAACCAATGAGTTGACGACAGCAATTGCACTAGGAAAATCTTTCACATTATTCCTTTTAATTCATTTTGTGCCCATGCCTGCATTCCTGAAATGAAGTTATATAACTTTTCTTTATCAGACACATTTTAGATGTCCAACATCAAGGAAGTAAATTACTTAATATATTCATGGATAGTTCCGTTCTACCATATCCTTTTCAATCGTTCACTAGCAATGAGGTATTTCTAGGAAGCAATTGGTCACTCATTTCCTTCTTCAACTTATCCTTAGTATCAATTCTTGGTCAGCAAATACTCTCATTATCCACATTTCGAGTCTTCCACCATAATTTTGCATCACTCGTCAAGTACATAGTGGTGATGTTTAAATTGACTATTTCAGCAACTCGGGCAGTAGAGAAATACTGCTCCATGTCCCACAGGAAAGTCTCCAACTCCTTGGCACTTTTAAAACTACCAAATTCTTTAGGCTCTAGAATTTTGACTTTGGATCTTCTTTCATGAGACTGCCCAGAAGCACCCACTGCACGTCGCAGCACCAATATTTCTGTCGGAAGATTTTCTGTCACCTTTCCTTGGTCCGGCACTAGTGAGGTTAAGGACTCATGTGTATTCAGAAATTTCACAGTTTGTTTATCATACTAGGAAAGCAACGGTGTCAGTTTTTCTTTTAATACATTGATCTGAGTTTCAAATCCACAAGGGCTTCACTTTTCTATAGTTAGTTAGTAATACTGATTAAATTTCAAAGTTGTGTAACATACTTATTTAGTTGAGCATTCATCACTATTTTCTTACAGCAATGCTCTAATACTAGTTGAGACATAGGTAATTTCTTTTTCAAAATACCACCGCTTGACAGTCGTACCACACTGTACATCTTCAACCACACACACACACTACACAGTCTAAGTGAAATAGACTAAGCTTGCAGAAACGTAATGCACTCAACAATGTAAAGGAAACACGTTCCCAACCTTTATTATTCTCTCAGAACTAGAAAGGATAATAATACACGAATTGATATAAGGAATTACAACACTCACTGCCTTTAACAATTTCTTTATCACAAATATATAGGCTACACATGGGCAGTTACAACAGTTACAAATATGACACCTGGCAGTATGTCATTAGACATGGCATGCATGCCTATCACATGACTCAACAGACTTATAAAAGTATTCAAATTATATTCTAAAAATTCCCATCATTATAAGATATTCAAAATCAAATTGAAAATGCCCCATGTACCAAACACATAGGCAGCCTTGCCCCTTAGCCAATTTTTCCATGTTCCACAGTTAACCAATTTCCATCTTCCAATAATTAGAATATTTCTCCCTTGAATTGTCATGTATTATATCCATAACATTTCCTTGCAATCACCAAGCCTAGCCACTATCATGTCGCTTTCTGCGCTATGTTGTTGCATCAACCATATCACTGCCAAGGCCACGCCACAGCCTATGTCGTGACACTGTCTTGACCATGCCATCACCTTGATCATGCCATAGCCTTTGCCACACCACTACCTAGAACATGTCATTCCAATGCCAATGCCAATGCATGTGTTATGCATCGCCTAAGCTGATGGCATTCCAGTGCCTTGCCAAGTCCTTATCATTGTCTGTACGCATCCCCGCATAGGCGCCATGCACCTGTCATCGCCTATTGTGCCCAAGTATGTCTTGCCAACACTCTAGGACCTTGGTCATAATATTCTACCTACTATATCATAGCCACCACATCATCACATTACCTGTCTTAGCACATGTCAAGGCCAATGTGCACCTTGACTTAACCTACCAGACATCATGTCTTAGACTGGGGGTCTAACACATAGTTTGTTTGCATTTTTAGGATTTTACATAAATACACAAGGGTCGGTGGAGACTTGGAAAATCCCAAGTCTCAGCTGGTGTAACTACTAAAGTAGACCTTGGGTCTCTTTAGTGATGGTCGCTAAAGAGTTAAGCCAATTACTTTAGCTACCCGAGTCAATAGTTGAGGGCCGCTAAACCGGAGCCTTGTATGCTAAAGAGACACCTTGTCTTCTAAAGAGAATAGGGTATTCATGTGGGTACCGCTAAAGTGACATTTGACCACTTTAGTTGTAACCACTGGTACAGTATAAAAATCAATCCTCTTTTATTCTGTTATACTTTTGAGACTAGGAACTTCGAATCTAAAGCTTTTGGGTGGTTTCTTTAATTCTATAGGTTGGTTATACTAAAAATCATGATTTGAATTATTTTACTTTGATTCTTGTCATTTTTTGGGATTTCAAAAGTAAAGTTTTGAAATTTTACCCCAGAAGGCCTAAAATGTTTTTTCTACATTTTAAACCTTGTTTTAAACCCTTTTTACTTGGGTTTTCTTCTATGGCTTCCATTAATAAAGGGTAACTTATTTATGAACTAATATTTTGCTTTTACCCATCCTTTAGGAAACACATTTTAGGGGTCCATTTTAACCATGACTCAGAAATAGGCAATATGAGTATCGTTTGCTTTCTTTTAACAAATATATTCTATATTTGTATATTTTAGTTGGTTTTGTGTCCATTCAAGAATGGAAGGCTCCATGTTGAGGGCTTTGTGGATCGAGATTCCATCATTTGAAATAGGTTATGGCTTAACCTTTCTCAGACTGGGATGAGTAGTTAATATCTTATATAAAATCATGCCACAGATATATGAATGAATCATGAAAAATATGTTAATACTGTTGTGTGCCCGTGTAGGGGATTTGACATGACCTGAACCAGGGACTAGTCGTGTTAGGTGTCTTAAGTCCAATGAGGATTGAAGACCACCCCTCAACCTTGGTTTCAAAACCACCACTAATGATTAATAAGCAATGATTTAAACATATTATTTTAGTAAACTAAAAAAGAAGGAAGAGTCACCTATATGAATCAGAAATATTCAAGGAGAGAAATTGATCCTTAATCCCTTAGATGACCACTTTGGAGAAACCCTAGCCAATTTTGAGAGAGAAAAAAGAATTATTAATCTTCTAAAGTGAGGAATGAATGACCAAAAAGTGTTATAGGGATGTGCGGTCTTAAGGGTTTTAAGTGATAAGTATCTAAAGTTTCCCAACTAAAAATTGTAAAAAGACATTAAGGTGATTACGACTCGAACCCTTGACTCGTGACCACAACATACAACTCATACCCTTTAGTCGTCACCAAGATAGTAAGTTGGACACCCATACACTGTCCACCATACGACTCCATGATCCCACTCATGACTTGACCATACCACTCGTACGGTCTATTCATATCCAAGACAGAACCCAAGGGATTGGACATTGGAAATCATACGATAAACCTACCACTCCTAACCTATCCTCATAGTTCTTATTGAGCCACTTGTACTCAGAGCCAAGTCAAGTCACTATGTTGCTGATTTGGTTAAGGATCATCCTAATGACTTGTAACCACCCCTAACAACTTGTACCACCAAGTCATTACCAAGATTGAAAACCCAACCACTACCCACTGGACACCTAATGACTGGGGTCACCTGACCCGTACCCACAACATACGACTTGTATGATGAGTCGTCACTAAGTCAGTGAGCTCCAAGCTCAAGAATTTTCCAATGGCCAAAATCTGAGGTGTTGAATTCTCCCTCACTTGGATCATTCATCCTTGAATAATGGGATAAGGCAGTGACTAGCACAATTACACACCCAAACATATCTACTTTTGACTTTAAGATAGAAAGTAGATTACCATGTAATTCACAATCTACCTTTGACAAAGACAGAAAACAAAGATGTTAAGATCAACACATACTTTATGCATGATTTTTCAGAATGGAAATAGGAATAGATACTTGGACTTCATGTCCTCTTCAGTTTCCCATGTAGCCTCTTCCACATTATGGTTCCTCCATAGAACCTTTACTGAAACTACATCCTTGGTCCGCAACCAATGAACCTGCCGATACAAGATTTTAATAGGCACCTCCTCATAAGACAACGAATCTGAAATACCAATATTCTTGATATGCACAGTTTTCAACGGATAACCCACACACTTCCTCAACATAGAAACATGGAACACTGAGTGAATGGAGCTCAAATTAGAAGACAACTCCAACTCATACTCAATATTGCCAACCATCCTCAAAATTAGGTACGAACCAACATATTGGGGACTAAGCTTCCCCTTCTTCCAAAAATGCATCACTCCCTTCATGGGAGATACCTTCAAGAATACCCTATCCCCAACCTCAAACTCTAATTTCCTACGCCTCATATTTGCATAGTACTTCTGGCGACTTGAGGCAGCTTTAAGCATATCCCGACTCACCTCCACCTTCTCCATGGTTTGATAATCCAAATCTGGGCCAAGAATATCCGCCTAACCAACCTAGAACCACCCAATTAAAGTCCTACAAGTCCTACCATACAAGGCCTCAAACAGAGCCATACCAATTCTAGAGTGGTAGATATTATTATATGTAAACTCTATAAGAGGCAAATACTCAACCCAACTACCACTATAGTCAATCATGGAAGCTCTAAGGATATCTTCAAATATATGAATAGTACTTTCTTCTTGCCTATCTGACTGTGGGTGAAAAGCAGTATTAATACTCACTGTGGTCCCTAGAGCTTTCTAAAATAACCACAAAAAGATAGAGATAAATTGCATACCACGATCCAACATAATAGAAACATGTAACCCATGCAACTTCAAAATCTTTTGGAGGTACATCCTTGCATAATCCTCTACCAAATAATTAGTCCTAACTGGGAAAAAGTGTGAATACTTAGTGATACTATCCATGATAACCCAAATCAAACTAAACTGATTTCGTGACCGGGAAAGACCGATAATGAAATTTATGTTGCTCACTTCCCACTTCCACAAAGGCAATTCAATCTCTTGATATAACCCTCTAGGCGTTATGTGCCCAACTTTCACTTGTTGGCACACCATGATTTAGCTACATAACTATCCATATTCCAATTCATATTGTTCCACCAATACATTTCCTTAAGGTCATGATACATATTCTGCGAGCCAGGATGAATAGCATAGCGTGATTAATATGACTCAACTAAAATCCTCTTTCACAATCCATCCATATCTCAAATGCATAATCTTTCTTAGTACCGTAAGGTACCATCACCACTAACCTCAAAAGCCATTACCTTTTGGCCTCCTACATCACTCTTGATCCTTATCAAGATCTAATCAAAAACTTGTTTATCTTTCACCTCAGCACCTTGGGATGACTTCGCCACCTCCTGAACAAACACACCACCATCATCAAAGTCCAATAGGTGAACTCCAAGGTTAGCCAAATATTGAACATCATTTACCAATTTGTGCTTTCCTTCATCCATATGAGCTAGAATCCCCATGGATGACTTGCTAAAAGCATCAACAATAGTGTTAGCTTTATATGGATGGTAGTGAAGACTCATGTCATAATCCCTTTGTAGCTCAAGCCATCTTCTTTGCCAGAGGTTTAGTTCTTTTTGAGTAAACACATATTGCAGGCTCTTAAAATCTTAAAACATCTATGCATGCACTCCATAAAAATAGTGACGCTAGATTTTCCATGTGAACACCACAGCTAGTAGCTCCAAGTCATGAGTCCAATAATTCCTCTCATGCACTTTCAACTGTCTAGAGGCATAAGCTATACCTTTCTATGCTACATCAAGATAGAACCAAGCCCCACAGGGGATGCATCATAATAGACTACAAACACATCAGTGCCTTTAGTCAATGTCAAGATCAGCGTTGATGTTAGCTTATCCTTCAGCTTCTCAAAACTACCCTCACAAGTATCAGACCATAAGAACTTTATCTTCTTTTGAGCTAACATAGTCAACGGGGAAGCTATAGTTAAAAACATTCCATAAACCTCCTTTAGTAACAAGCTAAACTCGAAAAACCTTATGGGTTAGAGACATGGGTCTAGGCCACTTCTTAACCACTGCAACTTTCTATAAATCTACCATGATCCCTTAACTAGAGATGACATGACCTAGAAAAATTCCAACGTTCAACTAAAATTTATATTTTGAAAATTTTCCATACAATTGTTGATCTTTCAAGGTTTGTAATATAAAGTAGAGGTGATAGATGTGATCCACCTCGCTCTTTGAGTACACCAAACTATCATCTATGAATATAATGACAAACAAATCTAGAAACTGACAAACGACTCTATTCATCAAGTCCATGAATATCACTGGGGCATTGGTCAATCAAAAGGACATAACTAGATACTCATGCAATTACCAGGTAAGGTAGGCGGTCTTAGGAATATCCGCCTCCCTAATCTTTAGCTGATGATACCCAGACCAAAGATCAATCTTGGAGAAAACTTAGCACCCTAAAGCTGATCAAACAAATCATCCACCCTTGGAAGATGGTAATTATTGTTTATCATCACCTTATTCAACTGCCAGTAATCAATACACATTTGAAGGGAACAATCCTTCTTACGCTCGAACAACACCAGTTCACACCATAGAGACAAACTAGGATGGATGAAAACCTTGTCCAAAAGATCCTTTAATTGATCTTGAAGCTCATTTAACTCAGCTAGAGCCATTCTATATAGGGGAATAAAAATAGGATGAGTGTACAGAACAAGATCTATCCCAAAATCAACCCTCCTAATAGGAGGAACACAACAAAGGTCAACAATAAAGACATTAGGAAATTCATTCACTATCGGGAGGGATTGTAAAGAAAGGCCCTTTGAGTTAGAATATTTAACCCAGACCAGATGATAGAGACAACCCTTGGAGATTAATCTTTGAGATCTAAGATATGATATGAACCTCCCCTTAGGAGCTAGGGAACCACCCTCCAAATTAATAACCGTCCCATTAGGGAAATTGAAAATGACCTTACGGGTCAAACAGTCTAGAGAAACATAGTATGAATGCAACCAATCCATCCATAATGTTACATCCAAATCAACTATGTCTAACTAAAATAAATCCACCAAAGGATCCCAACCACCCACTAATACTACATAACCACTATAGACTCTCCTGGCAACAATAGAGTCACCTACTTGGGTGGAAATAGAAAAAATAATCAAAATACACCCGGGACAACCAAAATATGCAGCCACAAATGGGGTCTCATAAAAAAGAGTAGACCTCATATTGAGTAAACAGTACATATCATGGGAAATGAGTTTCATCATAACAGTAATGACATATAGGTAATACCCCAAACTCCTAATGGGTAGTGGGAGCATAGAGTTAGTTCCGACTAGTACCGGAGCTAGATGGTGCACCTTTTGATGACAAAGATGATGAAGGGGCAACCAATACCTTGTTCTCCCGCGAAAAACAAAATCCATTGGATATTTTCAAAGAATATGCACTAGATGGACACATTTAATTCACTTGTCCTTTCTTTCATCATAGTAACCCCAATGCAATTGACCATAAAATTTTCAGGAAGGATAGAACTTGGATAGGGAGAAATAGCCATCAAGTAAGACCCAAAATTTGCCCACTTCTTTTTGGTCCACTTTCCAAAATCCCTGCCAATCTAATGATAGCCACCATCCTACTTTGAAAATCTAAACTTCTTTCTCTACTTTCCCCTATCTCTCCATACTTCTTGTTCACTTTCTCAATTTGCTACATGTACATAACCAACCTGGGGTGTCCATGTCCTTATTATACAAGGAAACCTTACTCTCCAAAATCATGTCTCACGATAATCCTAAAGCGAATTTTCTCATTCTAGACTTTCTCCTAGAAACCAACACTGAATCATACCGAGAAAACTAGTGAAACTTCAAGGCATACTCCTTCACTAACATCTTAAATTGCTTCATGTTAACAAATATTTCAGGCTTTGCTTCCCTCAACTCTTAAGGAAAGAAGTGGACAAGTAAATAACTACAAAATCCTTCGATAGGGATGACTCAACATCGTCATCCCTAGATTATTCCCATTTCTTATACCAATGGTATGTTGTATATTTCAGCTGGTAGAATGAAAACTCCACACCCTCCATATTTGTGGCATGCATAACATGGAAGATCTTTTCTATATCATCCCTAAAACTTTGAGAATACTCCTCGAACTTAACTCCAGTAATGGTTGAAGGGTAAAACCTCATAAATTTTCCAACCATTGTGGCCTCAAAAGATGAAGTAACTATAATAAATGCTCGTCTTGAGAATCTATCAACTATGCAAACATATGAATAGACTTTCAAAAATCATCATTCATTACATTATCCTGAGGTGCTCGAGAATGACTAGAGGGGACCAGTGGAACTCCAGGAGGATAATTAGGAATTGGACCCCTAGTCTGAGTCTGTACCCCATAAGTAGGACGTGTCTAATCAATATTTTCCTTAGGTGGGACAAAAGAGTTACTATGATCTTCATATAGTCTGGGAGGGATGATCTAAAAAGCAAACAAATAGGTATTAGAGAAGATTTCATGACCTTAGACTCTACAGGTCAAAAATAAAACACAAGAAAGAGAAATATTTCTAAATAACTTATAGACTCTCCCTTATGAGTGTGGCATGATACACACCCTTAAAAGAGACTCTACTCGACACATCTTTATAGAGGCTCTGATAACAATTTGACACGACTCGAACCAGGGACTTGTCGTGTCGGGTATCTCAAGTCTAACCAAGATCTGTAACCGCCCCCAATACTCCACTATTAACCACCCTACATCCCAATCTCAAGAATTTTCTAAGGGCCAAAATCCAGGGTGTTTGAGGCTTATGTATTGTTATTGTTGGATTAAAATAATAATTGATATATTTATGGCCCATGTAGAGGTCTTAACTAGTATTGTTGAATTTGTGTATACATTTGGTGGTTTCTTCTTGGTTGAAATTTCTATGTTGGGATTTAAGTTGTATAAATGTTGTATTACTTAAATATTTCTCTCTACTAGTACATGGCCTATGTTGAATCATGGATAATTTCCCTATTAAGTGGATTTTTGGCTCACATATGTTTTGATTATTTGAATTGGAAATTCTCATTATTATTTGGTTATGAGAATTACATCCTCATATCATACATTCATTCATGATACAATGGTATCACCATGGAAATACTAGTTTTTCTAATAGAAATGTGAAACCTTCAAAACCATTTGCTGAAGTTCACGAGTCAGAGCAGAGATATAGATATTGGATTGGATTAGATAATGAGATTTTATATGGGTTGAAAACTCCCAATGAATCCTACCTAGAGAGCAAGTCTAAGTAGGTGTATACAGAGGTTGTACGATAAACTCGAACATATCGCATCATAACCATCATCATCATTATCATTCTCTTTGCATTTAATGCATTATGCATCTTATGTGTTGTACATTTGTTTTTGATTTGAAGTCTATCTATTCTATGCTTCTTTTTGTAATTGTATATGGTGTATACATTATACTTAGAACTATTAGTAGATACAGTATGGGCTACCATTTGAGATATTTTCTGATTGACGTACCCATCGTGTGTATCTTTATTCCTTATTTTTCTCGGTCATCCTATGATACATATTAGGTACAAATGGAACATAATCATCCCTAATATGCCTTTTTAGTATAGATCCAGGTATAATTATGCCACATAGAAAGTGCGTTTGGGAGGTTATTTGACAGATTTGAGGTAGTGGTCGCTCTATTCTTACAAAGTCGACTTCCTACCCTATCTTATCTAATGTATGTCTTGTTTTATCTTTAGAGACAGACTTGTTTTCCTTTTGGATTATCGATTATATTTTAAGACTTCTAGTTGTATATAGATTGTTCTTACACTATGACAACAGGTTTTGGGATAGTTTATGGTATAATTATTATGCAAGTTTCAACTATTATTTTACATATATGGTAAAACTTTGTTCTAGAAGTCTTTTATTTAGATTTTTGTGTTGTTTTCTCATTTCATATCATTTTTGTTGATTGGTGTACTTGTCAAGGCTTAGCCACAACAAGTGCCAACATGAACCTTATTTTTTGGATCATGAAGGCAACTTGGTCATTACTTTGACTTTGGCTTAGTCAACTTGAATGCCTTTTCCTAAGATCTTTTAACCAAGTACAATTCATTCCTTCACCATCAAATGCTATCTCTCTCAAATTAGAACAAGGTTTGTTTCAACACACCTTCGGGGAACTTTTCCCTAGTGCTCAATACAATCTTCAAATGTATCACCAACTACCAAAAATTCATCCATGAAGACCACAATTATATCTTCAAGCATATCAAAAAAATATTAACAACATATTCCTTTGGAGATGGCATGAGTATCATGAATCTGAAATCAAATGTATCATGCGAGCATGTTAAAGTGGTCTTCTCTTGGTATTATAGAGCTATGTATATTTTTTTGTACCCAAAATACCCATCAAGAAAATAATACCAACTCTTCCACACCAATGATCTAGCATTTGATTCATGAATGACATAGGAAAATGGTCCTCCATCCATGAGTTGAGTTTCCAGTAATCCATAAATACTCCCAAACTTGTAATCGATCTAACAGGGATAAGTAAATTATTATCATTGGGACCTACCGTGATCAATCCCTTCTTAGGAACATATTTCCCTGGGCTCACCCAAGTTCTCCCCGAGTTTAGATAAATGATATCTACATCAAGCAATTTAATGATCTCTTACTTAACCACCTTTTTTATTGGAGAATTCAACCTCCTTTAATATTCCAAACATAGTACACGTTTAAGCTCCAACTTTATTTTATGAGTGCAATAACTATTAGGGGTCACAATAGTGTTTGTGATAGTCTAACGAATAGCCCCTATGAATTTTTCCAACAATGATTTCAAAGCCTCAACTTGTTGTACCAACAAGTGCGCTACTATAATAATAGGAAAGGTATTATGTTGCATCAATAATACATAATAAAGATGAGGAGGAAGTAACATAAGTTTAAGTTGTGGAGGCTCCTCTATTAATGCCTTGGCTGTAGGAGTCTCCCAATTTTTTAGATCAAGGTAAATTTTAAGCGGGTTCCTGTTGCATGAACCAAGACTAGGAAAAGAAGATACAACCTCATCACATTCATAAACATATTGACTCTCGTAGTTCCAAACACTACCTCTAGTGGTTCACTTATAAAATCCACCTCCATTACATAGATAATCTTGTTATCAATACAAAGATGACTTGCAAAATTCTAGGTTTCTTCATGGAATTGGATACATTAAAGGTGACTTCATCACCATTGGCCCAAAACTTTAAATCACTGCTCTCCATATCATAAAGAAATCTCCTAGTAGTTGAGAAAGGTCTACAAAGAATAATAGGGAACCCTACCAAGAATAATGGAAACCTCAAAGTGGATTTCATAATCTAGGATAACAAAATCAGTAGGGAATATGAATTGATCAACTCGAATAAGCACATCATAGAGGAGTCCCATCGGTGTCTTTATGGATTGATCCCCCATAAAAAGACTCATAGTGATGGCATTTGTAGTTCCCAAGCATAAATTTTTTAACATGGACAATGGAATCAAATTCATACTTTCCCCAAGATTACACAAGGTTTTACTACATTATAAGAACCAATTGTACATGGAATGATAAACAACCCCTGATCTTTCTTATTTACCACCATGTTTCTAGATATTATTGCACTACAATTATGGGACACTTAAGTTATTTCGAAATCCATGACTCTATTTTTGGCTACCAAGTACTTCATAAACTTGGCATGAGTAGGCATCTCAAAGAAAGGACTTTACCAGCGGAATGTACATGGACAAGTTTCTAAGTTTGGAGAGAAACTTTTGGAACATAGTATCCTCTTCCTTCTTCTTGAATCTTAAAGGGAATAGAGGCGGTATCTTGAAAGATGAATTTGAAGCAACTGGTCTCTCTTTCAATTTTAAGATGATTTTTATCGACCTCTTGTTGTTTATATTCATTCTTAACCATATCTTTTAACTTCTCTTGGTTTTCAACATTTGCCTCTTTGGGAAGAGGAACTTCATCATTTAAATTGTCAATCTTTTCCTCTTTACACTTTCTTGCTATTCAAATACCTTATTTGTGGGGTCCCCATCAATATGAAACACATCACTACCAAGTTGTTTACACTCCTAGTGATAATGGTCATACAATAAGCATCATTCTTGTTTTGTCATGTTGTCATCAGGGAGCCCTTCCTTTTGTCTAGTGTTGAGGTGAGGCAAGATTCGGCTCAATTCAATATCAAATTATTTAATAACTGCCACATAGGAAGTGACCATTTATTAATTGAGAGATGTCTCTCTTTAATTCCTAGAGCAACTTGTGACTCTCTTCAACTCTCATAATAATTCTAGAAAGCACATTTTCCTTTTAGTAGTTTTTTGAATTAATGGAGGTGGAATTTTTTCCTTTTACATGGTTGGTTATATTATCATGATAATGATCCCTTTCTCTCAAATATTGATCTCTCTTGTGTTACTTATCCTTACAATGAAGATCATGGTCACAAGCCCTCAAATTTTTTTCCTTCTAATCTATATCTCTATCCTTCAAGCATTGATTCAAACCTTTCCTTTGGTAGGTAGGTTGGAAAATACCTATTATATTCAATAATAAATGGGTATATCCTTCAAATTAATCGGTATCATCATCCTCAAAAACATTATTTCTTCTTGAAGCTACGACGTTAATAGATTTAGAAGTTGTCCCCAAGACATATTTGTTAAGAGATTCATTTTGGTCATGATCTTAGTTATGTTTTTATCTATCTATTCATCCTTTTTTTTGGATACTATAAGACACAGGGGGATCCCCTACTACCACCTTGTAATCTCATGTGTGCCAAGCTCAATTTTCTTTTTCATTTGGGCTAGTAATCTTGTGAAAATTCCACATGTTTTTTTTATCAACGACCCACAGAAAAAATCATCCACTAAGGTCTTGTTCAAATATTCGAAGATCACTAGAATATTTGGAGAAATATTTTATCTATAACTCATGGTTGGGGAAATTAAGTAACTTTTTCTTCAATTTTAATCATGCTTAATGTAAGAAGGGTTCACCAATCACTTTGCGAAAGTTTGTAATTTCATCTCAAAGTTTATGAATACGAGATCGAGGGAAGAATCTTTCAAGTAAAAATTTCATCAACTAAACCCAAAAAGTAATTGATCCCTAGGGAAACGTCCTCCAAAAAATCACTACCTCTCCAATTAAATAGAACGGGAATAATCTCAACCAAATAAACTCTTGGGAAATGTTTGAAATTTCAAAGGGGGTGGAAATATCTATGAAATTCCTTATTTGCATGTTCCCATGTTCTTGTGGTTGGTTATAAAACATCCCCTTAATTTTGAGAAAATATAGGATGATACTAATGACATGAAATGTTGCATTGCCTACCATGGGTTGTAGACGAATAATACTAGCCCTTTTGGTATCTCTCAATAGGTCTTCATCCTTGAGTTGCCCATCAAAGGTTGTGGTATCACTACTGTGTTGACTCACTCTACAATGTTTGGCTTAAATTCTCAGCTAAGCAAAAAATAAATAAAAAAATTCATACTATGGCTAAAACAAGTGAATCACAACACAAAAAAAAATTAATGCTAACTTTCATTCCCTTGCAATAGTTCTATTTTTGACAATGCTAAAATACACTTTAAAATGGAATGTATGTGGTTGCTATCAAGATTTCCATATCTATGATTAACAGTCAATCCCATAGCTAATGAATGTAATAGTTTCACTTTAGAGTGTTACAAATTACTAAATGTTTGCTCGTAATGTGTAAAATGCAATGAAAATAAAATTGGTGTTGGTTTCAAATGTTTTTATATTCAGTTTGTCAATTGTAAACATGGTTTGCAAAAATGAGTACTAGAAATTTATAATAAAGAAGTCAAAGTTACTTGGGGTTATCCCATCATGAGAGTGAGTATACACATAGGAAAGTTAACATTTGCCTAAATTCAAATAATCATTATGGGTAGGCTAGGTTTTGAATCTTAATGCTAATCTTTCAATAGTAAAGTAAATTTAACATATGGGTTCTTTCAAACACCTCACTTGTGTTTTGTCATAACCAACGAAATACCTTGATTTGATAGACTTATCTCTACAATCTACCATTAAATGATAAAAATAAAGTCATTATTAACCACTACTCCTCACCCTTGTCCCTTTTGTTAAGGATGATAAAGGATCTAAAATTAATTAGAGTTTACAACCTCATATTTTAGGTTGATAACATAGAGTAATAGTAAAATCCATAGCAATTAATCAATTGAAAAGGCAAATCAACATTACCAATGCAATAATCACAACTCATCATACATAAATGGAATTTAGCTACACATAGTAAGAGAAAAAATAAATATACTCATATCCATATTGAAGTATTCTATTGAATCATAATATTCATGAGTAGATTCAAATACAATGCAAAACAACAAAAATTAGTCAAATTTCTAATTTTATGGTTTCAACTATAAGTTTCTAGATCTCAAATTTTACAAGAGATAGGATTGAAAGTTGCACAAAATCCTTTTATAGATGAAGCAATAATGGGTTACGAATTTATGAAACATCCACCATAGTCACTTTGGCGATGGAGAAATGGTATTAGTTAACTCTATGGAAACATGCAAAAGTGGATCTTTATCGTAAAATTTTCATAGAAATTTAGCTTTAGTTGTTAGCAAATCTTTAGCATTAGTTGAGCTTCAATTATCAAAGTAAGAGTAGTAATCAAGAATCAAAGTATGTAATTACTCAAAAAAAAACAAAGAACAAATTGTATCAACTAGTACAATACATCTCTATTGCTAATAAGTATGTAAAGTATAAAAAGAAAACGTAAGAAAGGTATTAATACACAAAGATAAAACCAATCCTAAGCATACTATAATTGGAAGCCCAACAGTCAGTATTACTCATACATTGTAGGTATAATAAATAGGCTTGATATCATGTTTTTTGCTGTTCAAAGTCCATCAATTTCCCATCTTTCAACAAGTGAGTGTATGAATCATGGTCGTGCTTTAGATTTCATGCATTCACTCATGCTCCTTAAGTCAAATTTACATATTTTAAGTTCATTATCTATACAACTCTTCGAGTGAGTCAAGATAACTCATGGTTTCTCTACACAAATTATAGCACGCATCAGTGGTTACTGACTTCATGCTGCATCTTTTCTATTATTTTTCCCATGAGTCTTATAATGGGTTTGTAGGTCTATCATATAAGTCATAACTCATTCTATTGAGCTCACTTTCTCTACTTTTTGACTTTATTCTACGAGCAATAATATGATTTGTACTAACAAGTCATGAGTCATTAAATGGGTTGTGGAATCAATATTAGAATCCTGTCTCCTCTGGTCCTTAGTACAACTTGAAGTTCATTTTATATTATCATGGGAAGGCTCATGCTTTCACTCATAGAGTCAATACAAGGACTACTTTTAGCATATTTTTCATCATAGGCTTAGGAGACCTATTTTCTTTAATAGGCCTATAAAAGCACATCATGTAATCTAAAATTTACATAGGAACATACTACAATTCCATGTTTTAAGCATCGAAAGTGTTAAAAAGCCACAACATATCAACACCCTCAATAATGTGTAACACCCCAAAATTCGGTGCCTTAGAATTCCATGATTTTGAGCACACTGCTCAAACTATAACTCACCTTATGAGTGGTAAGGTGTCATTATGGGACATAGGACCATATTTCATGAACCAATACAGGGCCTGGCTGTAACATGTATCTCAAGTCCCACGTGGACAAGAGATCACCCCCTCCAGCTAACCTAACCAATATTTTAACCATAAGTGTAGGATGACTTCCGAACATTTAACAAGAGATGAGAAATAAAAATATCAATAGCTTATGAAATGTCTAAACCATTCATCACCACAACATACTAAATCAACACACCCAAGTCTACGGTAATCCACAAATCCTCTATAATCAAAAGTCAATAGAATGTCGAGACATGACCCAGACAATAGCCAAAAACTAAGTCTAACAAAGTCTATGACAAAGAGTAAAAGACCCTAAATGAAATGCCTTGCAAACTATGGAGGCTCACCACTTCAATGCAAACTCATGATCCACTCGAACAACTGGTCACTGCGCAGGAAAAAAAGAAGAAGCTTTGGTACTTTTATTGAAAAGGGATACAACATCCAGAGATGGTTAGCAGTTGGAACGCTAGCATAAAACTCAGGGATAGAAGAATAAAGTAATGCCATTAGTCAAACCAAGAGAAATCATCATTTGAAGTCACAATTATACATACACATATACATATCATGTCCAGATAGAGAACAAGGCATAACATGAACTTTAAAAAAATTAACCTTGGTTGTGTAGCATAACCGTCAAAATACAAGGCACTCATGGGATATATGGTCCCATCTCTCCCCTAGATGGAAGGTCCCCAGTATGTGTAGGCACACGAACCATAGAATATCCATATCCATATATTCCATTATGGGGACTCAAACCTCCCGATATAATAATGGTGCCTTAGAACCAATATATACAATATGGTTGACTGGAACCTCCTATTTACATATTCATTCGGGGGACTCAAATCTCCCAGTCATATGGACACTTACACCAGATAGAGCGGTTTCCAGTGTTTGTCCTTCGACTCTACTTTTACGACCTGACTGCACATCCCACTTAAAGCCAAATTTAAAACATTCTTTACATATGCACACAACTATTAGTTCAATTACTTACTAAAGAAATCTTGTTGGTATCGTCATACAAAACCAACTTGCAAGAGTACAACATGCCATAACCATTATCAATCAACTTTGGGACTAAAACCTATTGTCTATACACAATCAACAATCCAATTTATCATTTAGGGACTCGATCCCATTTAACCAATTAAACCACCAAGGAATTAATTCAAGTAAATTTATTATCCATATGGTCCTCACTAACCCAATTAGCCAATCATTTTCATTTTTAGTCCAATGCCTTAGTTCAAATCACTATCCAATTCATTTTGTTGTCATAAATACCTTTAAAAACCATTCATCCTTAATTAACATTTTTATTCCAAGCATTAGTTCAAAACACAACTCATAATTTGACAAAATACTTCTTAAAGACATTTTCACAAATAGGTTGAGGACGTACTGTTATAAAACCATTATTAAAGTCAAAAAGCATCATGTTAGGATTAACCATGACCCATTAATTAAACCACAATTTCCATGCACCTATATGTGCAAACCCATCATCAAAATCATGTATAAACACAAGTGAAATCATGAGAGAGAAATACTAAAAAATTACATTCAAACCCTCAACCATGGATTTCAAAACCACTATTTATGATTAATCAACAATGTTTAAAACACATGACTTTTATAAACTAACAATGAAGGAAGAGTCACATGCCTGAATAATGAAGATTCGTATAGAGATTTCTATCCCTAATCCTCTAGATGACTGTCTTGATAAAACTATAGCCCAATCTCCTTGAGAGGTTTCTAGAGAGTTTTTGATAGTGTTTTAATCTACCAAAGTGAGGAGTATGGGACCAAATAATGTTATAATATGTGGGGTCTTAAGGGCTTGGGATGAGAAATGTCTAAAATACCCGCAGCTTAAAAGCTATATAAGACTCACAGGAGGGTATAATTTGTCCTGTACACCCGTACCCACATCATACGAGTGGGGCACTCAACTCGTACCATCATCTGAATATTGGACATCATATTCTATCCAGCATAAGACTCCTTGGCCTAAATCATACCCTACCATATGACTACCCTACAAGTTGTACCCTAAGCAGAATGTCAAGGCTAGATACTGAAAAATATATGATTTGGCACTACACACTTGTATCATGTGCATATGACTCGTATGGAGTCTTCTCATACGAAGAACATAACTTGGACAATGTGACACAGACCAACATATGTATAGGGTCCTAGAACCATATCCACACCACACGAGTGGTATGGTGTAAGCCGTATGATGCACAAAAAGCTCAAGACTCATGAAAATTTTGCAAGAGTTAGAGTTTGTGGTGTTTCAATCTCCCCCACTTAGGATTATTCATCCTTGAAAGATCGAACAAGGCACTACAAGCATGATTAAATCGCAAATATCTCTACTTTTACCTTTAAGATAGAAAATAAAGACCAAGAGATTCACAATCTATCATTAACAAATGTATAGAAAACAAGGATGTCAAGAACTAACTCAAACCTCCATGTGTCTTGGACTTTATGTCCGGATACTTGGACTTTATGTCCTCCTCCGCTTCCCATGTGGCTTTCTCATTCTTTTGGTTCATCCATAGAACCTTTACTATAGCTACCTCTTTTGTTCGCAATTGGCGAACTTGCAGATCCAAGATCCTCACCGGGACCTCCCCATAAAACAAAGAATCCAAAATACCAATGTTCTCTAAAGGAACAACAAACAAAGGATCACCCAAACATTTCATCAAAATGGACACATGGAATACCAAATGAATGGAAGTAATGCTAGAGGGCTATTCCAACTCATATGCAATGTTACCAACCCTTCTCAAAACCACATACGGGCCAAGATACCAGGCATGGATTTTTATCTTCATCCTAAACAATATTACTCCCTTCATGGGAGATACCTTCAAGAACATCCAATCTCCAACCTCAAACTCTAAATCTTTTTGCCTCATGTCTGCATAGGACTTTTGGCAACTTTGGGAAGTCTTAATCCTATCCAATAATTAACTTCTCCATTTCCAGAGCTTGGTGAACCAAATCTGGGACAAATTTTTCCGCTTTGACAACCTCAAACCATCAAATATGAGATCTATACCTCGCTCCGTACAATGCCTCAAATGGGGCTATACCAATGTTAGAATGGTAACTATTGTAATAAGAAAATTCAATCAAAGGCAAATGGTCAAACCAACTACCACCATAATCAATCACACAGGCTAGCAACATATCTGCCAAAGCCTGAATGGTCACTTTGGCTAGCCCATCTGACTGTGGGTGAAAAGTTATACTAAGACTCACTTTGGTTCCCCAATAATGCTAGAAAGAACACCAAAAATGCGATGAGTGCTGAGTGACACAACCCAAAAAAATCAAGATAGGTGCACTATGCAACTTTACAACTTACTGAAGAAACAACTTCTAATAATCCTCGACAGAATAGGTAGTCCTCACGGGCAAGAAGTGAGCAGACTTGGTAATCCTATCCATGATGATCAAAATGGAGTCACACTAATTCTGTAATCACAGAAGCACAGTAAAAAAATCCATATTAATTATCTCTCATTTCAACAATGGTAACTCAATCTCTTAAAGCAGTCCACCGGGCCTCAAGTTTGCCTCTTTTACTTGCTGACATACCATACACATGGCCTCAAAGTCGGCCATATCCCATTTTATGTTATTTCACCAATACATCTCCTTGAGATCATGATACATCTTTCTCAAATCGAGATGAAATACTTACTTTAACTCATGGTCCTCGAACAAAATCCTGCCTCATAACCTATCTACATCTGAAACACACAACCTCCCTTGGTAACTCAAGATACTATCATCACCGATCTCAAAGTTCATCACCTTTTTATTATCCACATCATCCATGATCTTTATCAAAAGAGGATCTAATACCTGTTTCTTCTTTATTTATGAACTAAGAGATGATCAAGCCACCTGTAGCACAAAAATGCCACCAATCTAGAGATGTCCATGTCTATGCTCAATAAGGCAACCTTACTCTAAAGGATCAAATTATGAGACAATCCCAAAGCATATTTTCTCATTTGATCCCTTATATTAGATACAAATTTAGGAGTCTACCGGGACAATTGATGTAATTTAAAGGCATACTCCTTGATTGACATCCTCTCTTACTTCAAGTAAACAAATTCCTCCACTATTACCTATCTTAACTCTTGAGGAAATAAGTTGTCCAAAAAGTCACTAGAAAAGTCATCCTAAAATACAGAGTCAACATCACTTCCCCTAGACTGCTCTCTCTTATTGTATCATTGGTATACCAAATCCATTAATTGGTCGGCAGAAAACTCCACACCATCAAGATCTGACACATGCATAAGCTAACATATTCTCTCCAACTCATCAATAAAGTATTGAGGATCCTCCTCAACCATTACACCAATAAACATATGAGGGTTCAACCTCATGAATGGGCCAACCCTTATGGACTCAGACAATAGAGTAACAGAAGCACCACGCTCAGACTGAGAAGCTATTAACTGATCTAATATATGAATAGTATGACAAAACTCAGGATTCATCAAATATACTTATGAAGCTCGAGGAGGGCTAGAGGAAACCTGTGGAACCAGAGGAGGTCAATTAGTAACTAGACCTCTAGAATGGGTTTGAATCCCATAAGTAGGGTATATTCTATCAATAGTGCCCCTAAGTGGAATAGAGGAGTCCTCATGAGCTTCAGATCATTTGGGAGGCATGATATGAATAACCAAATAAATGAGAAATTGGAGGAATCTAATACCTTAGACTCTATATCTTGAAGTAAGACAACAAAAAATGGAAACACTCCAAAATATTTCATAGCCTTTCTCTTATAAGTGTGGCGCGCTACACACTAATAAAAGAAACTCTACTCAACATTGGCTTTGTGGAAACCCAATTAACCATGAACTTCGGCTCTGATACCAACTTTTTCATGACCCAAATTAGGACCTATCTATAAAGTGTATCTGAAGTCTTACATGGATCACAGATCACTCCATCCACGTAAGTTAACAACCATATCAACAACAAGGTTTGGATGACTTCCGAACATATAACAAGAGATGTGAAATAAGGCTATCAATAGCTTATGAAATGTCTAAACCATTCATAACCACAACACACTAAACCAATACACCTAAGTCCATAGTAAACCACAAAGCCTCTAAAATCCAAAGCCAATAGAATTTCAAGACATGCCCCCGACAATAGCAAAAAAATAAGTCTAAAAAAGTCTACGAGAAAGAGTGAAAGAACCTAAAATATATGCCTTTCAAAAAATAGATGTTCACTACTTCAATGTCAACTCACAACCCAATAGAACACCAGGTCACTATGAAGGATAAAAAAAGAATCTTTAGTTCCTAATACAGGGAACCAATGAGCTATATGGTTTCTTCTCTCCCCTAGTTAGAAGGGCCCCAGTACGTGTAGCCACACGAACTAGAAATTATCCATCTTCGCGTATGCCATTATGTGGGACTCAAACTTCTCGACATAATCAAGGTGACTTAGCACCAAATATACAATATGGGGTACTCAAACCTCTCATTCATATATTCATTTGGGGGATTTGAACCTCCCATCCATATAGACACCCACACTGGCTAGCGCGATTTCAAGTGTTAGTCCTTCAGACTCCACTTTCATGGCCCGACTACACATTCACTTTAAATCCCAATTTAAAATATTCTTTATACATGCACACAATCATTAGTACATTTTTTTACCATAGAAATCTTGTTGGTATCATCATACAAACCCTACTTGCGACGTACAATATACCCTAAAGAGTTCAAAATTTAATACGAATTATCCCTATCTTCTGATACTCTCAAATGTTTTAAGTTGCCTCAATTTTTACGAGATTTTCGTGAAACAATCTCCAAAATTTGAAAATCTATTTTAAAACCCTCTTAAAAGGGAGGCAAATTCCCTATGTTTTAAAAATTTCTATTATATTTGCTACATGTTTTAACATTATTCTTTATAATTATAATATTTTCTTGGGAGAATTTTTTCCATTTTGACGAAAGTTTTGTCTCAAGGGTAATGTCCCAAACTCTTGGCTTAGAAAGAAAGAAACTTTAGTTGATTCTTCAACATTTGGATCCATATTCACAACTCTTGGAAGATGTTTTACTTAAATTCTCTAAATCTTACGTCAACCACTTGATGTCAACCTATCTCTTGAGATTGTTCCTAGAACATGTGATAATGTTATTTAATTGTTCTATGTATTTAGGGAAAAAAAATAATGGTGTGCTTATAATCTATTTAATTTTTCTATGTTAGCGTTAAGTATTTTCTATCCCTAATCCAAAAAAATGAACCCCTTTAAAAAAATGTTGATTTCCTAATAAAAGATTTGGTATTAATAACTTTTGAGATATACTTTTAGACACAAATTATTTTACTTAGTCCAATTTTTTCTTGAAGAAAAATCTTCAAAAAAGATTTAGCATTAATAACTTATGAGTCATATTTTGATCATAATATTTTTTTACATAGTCAAATTTTACCTATTTTACCAAAAAAAAATTTTAAAAGGTGTCATCATTAATTGGCTGTTCCCCACGCCACACCCTGCCATGCCTCACTCTTCACCATGCTACGTCCCATTTTTTCAATCAGTTCACCTTCACTTCACGTCTCTTCACTTCTCCATTCATATCCCTTATAAATATTTGCCTTCCCAGGTACTTTTAACTTGCTTTCTCTCTCCTTCTATTTTTTTTTTTAATCTCACACTTTCTTTTTTTCGTGTCAAAAACCCGATCAATTGTAAATATTTATAGAATCATCTCTGAATGTCCTATTCCTCTTTCAGAATCCTCCAATGAGTCCTTATCTCAATTTATTTTTCTCAAGAGATGGTGACTTTCTCCCAGCCCTTTCTCTTCAACAAAGAAAACCCATTGAAATCCCTCTAACTCTCTCCCTCTAGAAGAGATGCACCAATTCTAGACGAATCTTCACAAAGAAAAGTTTCTCTCATTAAAAAATCACTCAATTGTTCCTGTCCGTATCATCAATCTCATTCAAGATCTGTCTCTATTTTTTTGGCTCTATGGACTTTTAGTGTATAAAGACCTTGTTCGCATGTTTTACACCAATCTCCAACTTTCCCCAGATAGTGGAAAATTCGAGAATATTATTCTAGGCGCAAAAATTATCTTGAATAACTTTTTGTTTGAAAATGTTTTTAACACCAAGTTCTTCGGTGTGGTACCCTTCATGAACAATAACTAGCCCGAGGACTTCAAAGTGGGCTTTCAGGAAGCCAAGAAGCTTTTATCTAATTTTAAATTTATGTCAACTAAGTTTGGTCCCTTGTCTCTCTATATCAAATATTGAATTATGGCCCATATTTGTGCCACCACTTTGATTCCTAGAAAATGATCTCTAAGCTACATTACTTGTCTTGATGTCTTTGTGCTATACTTTTTAGTCAAGAATATAAAAATAAATTTGGCAACATGGATATGGGAGTACATGTTTGAGAGCATAAGCAAAGCTAATGCTTCGACCATTTTACCATACAAATTATTTATCACTTGGATCCTTTTGTTCTACTATATCGATCTTTTTGCCTACCCCTTATAGAAGTTGCTGCAACTTATGATTCTAGAATTTTTAGTAGCATGGGATATGTCCTTGTGGAAGATGAGTGGTGCAAGAAGGAGTCTTCCCTTGCGAAGGCTGAGACTCCAAAGGTAAGTAAGTTTGTCTCTAACCCCTCTTTCTCTTTGATGAAGAAACTTGAAGAATTTAAGCAGGTGGTTCAAAGCTATCGAGGAAGGTATGATGCAACTCTAAGAGTCTACTTCCAAGATCTTTGACCTTGGTAAAAGTAGAAGCATCGACTTAAACATGGTTCAGCTGGGGCTTGATGGGCTAAAAAAATGAGTCAAGTTGTTCTCTCGAGTGCTCTCTTCCATAAACTCTTTGAAATCCCAAGTCTCTTCCTCGAATAATGATCTAGTTGTTTATGCTCAAAATTCATACCTTTTCTTTGTTAAGAATGTTGAAAAATCTTATGGAAAGTTCTGTTAAAACATGCATAACACTCTCACCTGCTTTCTGAAAAAATGGTGAATTATGAACTTTTCTTTCAAAAGGGGATCCTATTCTTTATGCTTTTGGGTTGTAAAGATACTTTTTACTATCTGAAAATTTCCTCTCCTATGCTTAGTTATGACTATACATGGTCATCTACTGCCTTTGTCTATATGTATTGTGCAATGCTCTATCTGTGTGTGCTATTCTTTTTTACTATGCAAGAAAAAGAGAAAGATAGGAAGGGAAGAACCTATCAGTTAGGAGAAGTCGAGTGTCAACTTATAAGGTCAAATGATAATTCAACAATCTTAAATAATAAATATGCTCACAAGTCAAAGGAGCAAAGTCGACTGATGCTTACAAAGTCAGGGGGAGCAAAGTCAAGTGATGCTTACATATTCAATGGGAGTAAGTTGACTGACAGGGAAGTCAACTGATGTTTACTTATGTTTGTCATTATCAAAAAAGGAAATATTGTTAGCCTCCAAAGTCTATATTTTAATAATGACAAACTAATAAGTAGATCCTTTCAGGATATTGAAAGCCACTTATAAAAGAAACTGGTTCTAGAAATGAAAGGACATCCAATCACAAAAATATAACGGTATTCATACAAGAATGGAAAGAGAATTAATCAAATATCTTTGAAATGGAAGGAGAATCACCATCCTATAAATATGACAAAATAGATTAATCAGGAAATCAATTTGAATCTAAATAGAGAAGGAAGGACACAACCATCATATGGATATCAAGACTAAAAGGAAATATAGATCACAGAAATATCTTATATGGACGTGATCTAAAGCCATATATGGATATATATTATATGGAAATATCAAATAGCTACATACCTTAATCAAGGAATCAATTTAAATTCTTGATTAAGAAAAAATCTCTTGGGTTTTCCTATTGAAGAGTAGCAGTCAAAAACTATAAAAGAAGAAGGCTAAAGACAAACACTTCTTACGCAACTTCAAGGAGGGAATTCAAAGTGTCTTAATCTTAGTCTTACAAAGATTTGTAACTTTAGTTTAAAATTGTTATGCAAAGAGTAGGATCACGTCAACTTTATAACATAAACTGCAGTTGTGTCACAAGATCTGAAGATCAAAATAAGTCTTTAGAACTTGTTTTCTATCATTGTACTCGAGCCAACCCTTCAACAATCTATGAAAACTTTTAAACCCAAGGGAACTTGACGTAGGCACTGCATTGGTGTACCAAACTAGGATAAATCTTTGTGTCATTACTATACTTTTTGTTTCTTTCTTTCTTAATAATATTGAATTTAATTTGTTTGTGAAGTTTTCTGATTTGCAAGCGAGTCAACTGTGAAGGGTTAGTAGTCGACTCACAGAAGAAAATTTCAATTCACCTCCCTCTCGAATTTTAGTTACAAAGTTAGAATCATAGTATAGGTTCATGTTTAATTATGTGTCCATAAAGCCGTGTCAAGTAGAGTCTCTTTTATGGATGTGTAGCACACTACACTTATAAGAGAGAGGCTACGAGGCATTTAGTTGTAGAGTCTAGAATGTTAGGATATTTAACTATCCTATAATTCCTATTTGTTCATATTTCAGATCATGCCTCCCCGAAGATTTGATGCTCATGGAACCTTTTTTGTCCTACCCGAGGACAAGGAGAATGGAACTCTCCCTACCTATAGAGTTCAAACTTGATCTACGGTTCCAAATCCTAATTGTACTACCCCAAGTTGAGTTCCCCCAGTCCCTAACAATCCTCCTCGGGATGATGATAATTATGCCCCACTACTCCAAGGAGATATTTATAGTTTTGAGTTTCGTTGGTCTATTCATTTGTTGACTCAGTTGTTGACTTCAAAGTCTCTTCAGCCTGATCATGTTAGTTTTATTGCTCCATATTTTGAGGTGACTAGAGTTGGCCAGTTCATGAGGTCGAATCCTTCGACCTTTATTATTTCAAAGGTGGAAGAGGATCCTCAAGGTTTTATTAATGAGATGGTGAAAATACTCTGGGTGATGCATTCCACTGATTCTTAGGGTATGAAATTTTCTGCATATGAGCTGAAAGATATAGCTTATCTGTGGTATAAGGAAAAGGATTGCTCTAGGGGTGATGAGGAAGAGTTTGCCATATAGGATAAGTTTTTTGGTGCCTTCCTAGATTATTTCTTTTCCTAGGATATGGGTGCGCATAAACTTAAGGAGTTCACAAATATAAAATAAGAAAAGTTAAGAGTGAAGGAGTATGCCCATAAATTTGATCAGTTGTCTCGCTATGCTCTTAATCTAGTGTATAGCAAGAGGGCTAGGATGAGGATTTTTTCTTCAGGCTTGACTCGGGACTTGGTGTTGGAGTGTTAGGAAGTCTCTCTGAATAATGATATGGATATTACTAGGATTGTGATATATATGCAGTAAGTTGAAGATGAAAAAAAGAAATAAGTTGAAATAAGGGAGAAGTAGAGTATGAAATTTAGGTTTTCTGAGTAGGGCAGAGGCTAGCAAAATAATGGTAGAGATGGTAGAAAGTGTTGTACGAAGAAATGGTAAAATTGTTCTAACTACTCTACTTCTAGTTCTCTATATCCTATGCCGTCTGGTGATTGTTAATTCCATACCAATAGTAGGTATAGGGCACTAGATGCCCAATCTCAGGCTAGTGAATCTCAGTCAAACCCATCTTATCATTATTGTAATTTTTATCATTAGGTGCATCATTAAGTTTGTGATGAGAGGAAGAATAAGTGCTTTAAGTATGGTCAGCTTGGTCATATGCAGTAGGATTGTCCTTCTAGGTTTTCTTCTTGGTTAATAGCGTTCTAGTTACCACATCATTAGCTACTACATCAAAGGGTAAAACTTCTAGTATCAACACTGGAAAAAATCACCTATATTTTCTCACCACCCGTGAGGAATTTGAGGTATCTCCTAACATTGTCACTTGTACATTAAATCACTTCTCTCATGATATGTAATTTTTACTTAATCCCAGGTCTACTCTCACCTATGTGACCCTATAAGTGGCCGTTCATTTTGACTTTGGTCTCGAGTGTATTTTTTATCCCTTTTCTATGCTTACCCTAATAGATGGCTCTATTATTGCTAGTAAAGTCTATAAGGGTTACATGGTATCTATCTTCAATTGGAAAACATTGGTGAATTTGATAGAGTTAGATATGTTATATTTTGATTTGATCTTAGGGATGTATTATCTTTATTCATGCTATGCCTCTCTAGACTGTTGGACCAATAAGGTCAGTTTCCAATTCCTTAATAAACCAATAATTGAGTGTGAAGTTAGTTCCCTAGTACCTAAGAGAAGGTTTGTTCCATATCTTAGAGCCTGAAAATTGATTTCCAAAGGGTGTTTATAGAATCTAGTTCTTTTTAAGGATTCTAATGTTGGAAGACCTTCCCTATACTTTTTCCCTGTGGTTAGTGAGTTTCCCAAGGTGTTCCCTGATAATCTTTCTGGTATTCTTCCCGGTGGGGAAATTGATCTTGGGAATGACCTTCTATTAGATACCCATCCTATCTCTATTCCCCCACATAGAATGGCTCTGGATGAGTTGAAAGAACTTAAGAAGCGGTTGAAGGATCTTCTTGATAAGGGTTTTATCAGCCCTAGTGCGTCGCCGTTAGGTGCTCCTATTTATTTTGTGCATAAGAAAGATAGTTGGCTTTTGATGTATATAGATTAGCAGAAGTTAAATAGAGTGACTATGAAGAATAAGTATCATCATCTTACGATTAACGATTTGCTTGACCAACTTTAAGAGGCTAAGTACTATTCTATGACCGATCTTTATTTGGGTTATCATTAGCAAAAAATTAGGGAGGTGGATATCTGTAAGATTGTTTTCCAAGGCCGGAGTGGTCATTACAAGGATTTGGTGATGTCCCTTTGTTTGACTATTGCTTCGGTAGCATTTATGGATCTTATGAATCAGGTATTCCATCAGTTCTTGGATTTTCTTATGATTGTGTTCATTGATGACATCTTGGTATATTGTAAATGTAAGGAGGATCATGCCAATCACCTTCGTATAGTGTTGTACACTCTTAAGGTTCAATATTTATTAGCTAAGTTCTCGAATTATGAGTTTTGGTAGAATGTTGTGACTTTCTTGGTTATGTGGTTTCAATAGAAGGGATTATGGTCAATCTATAGGAAGTTAACACAGTTAAAAAGTGTATTAGACCGATGACTCTAATCAATATTTAGATATTCTTTGGTTTAGCCAATTATTATATGTGGTTTGTGAAGAGTTTCTCTTCGATTACTGCTCAATTGACTAAGATGACTCAGAAAAATATGAAGTTTTTATTGTCTGATACTTGTAAGGGTAGTTTTGAAAAGTTGAAGGATAAGTTGACTTTATCTCCGATTTTGACCCTACCCGAGGATACTGCTGGTTTCATTATATATTATGATGTGCCTCATATGGGACATGGTTATGTTAATGCAGTGTGGTAAGGTTGTAGAGTGCCTCTAGTCAACTTAAGGTACATTAAAATAACTATCTGACTCATGATTTGGAGTTGATAGCTGTGGTTTTTGCTTTAATGATTTGGTTCCATTATTTTGTATAGATTTCATATTGACAAATGTTCTGACTATAAGATCTTGCAATATGTGTTCACCTAAAAGGACCTGAATCTCAAGAAAAGTAGATGGATTTAGTTGCTCAAGGACAATGACATGGATCACCACTATCATCCAGGTCATTATCATCTAGGTAAAGATAACATGGTTTTTGATTCTCTTAGAAGTTTATCTATAGGGAGCATATCTCATGTGGATGAGGAGAATCAAACTTTGGTGAAGGAAATTTACCGTTTGACTAATATAGGAGTTCGTCTTTTAGATTCCAAGGATGGTGGGAAGATTGTCCAAGAGGTGGTGAGGACCTCTCTTGGTATTGAGATGAAGGAGAGGTAAAGTTTTGGATCCTATCTTGATGTATATCAGGGATGTTGTGGGCCAATAAAAAGTTGTGGCTTTTGAGATTGGTGGTTATGATATCTTGAGGTACCGAGGTAGATTGTCTATTCCTATGTTGATATGCTACAAAAAAGGATCTTGGATGAGACTCAAGAGTCAAGTTATATTGTTCATCCTGGTTCGATAAAGATGTACGTGATTTGAAGAAAGATTATTTGTGGAATAATATGAAGAGATGTATGGCCAATTTTGTGGCTAAGTGTATGGTTTGTCAGGAAGTAAAGGTGGAGCACTAGAGTCCTAGTTGTTTGTCTCAAGAGATTATGTATCCTGTATGGAAATGGGAAATGTTTAATATGGATTTTGTTACCAAACTTCTGCCATTTTGTAGTCAGTTTTACTTTGTCCAATATATTTTTTAAAGAAAAATCTTCAAAAAGGATTTAGCATTAATGACTTATTATAGGAGGTTTATGAAGAGTTTCTCTTCGATTACTGCTCAATTGACTTAGCTGACTCTGAAAAAGGTGAATTTTCTGTTGTTTGATACTTGTGAGGGTAGTTTTGAAAAGTTGAAGAATAAGTTGACTTGAGCTCCAATTTTAACCCTACCAGAGGGTACTGATGGTTTCATTATATATTATGATGTGCCTTGTGTGGGACTGGGTTATATTGATATATATGGGTAAGGTTGTGGCATGCTTCTAGGTATCTTAAGATACATGAGAATAACTATCTGACTCGTGATTTGGAGTTGCTAGTTGTGTTTTTTTGTTTTAAAGATTTGGCGCCATTATTATTATGGATTCCATGTTGACAAATATTAAAACTATAAGATTCTACAATTTATGTTCACCTAAAAAGAGTTGAATCTTAGGTAAAGTAGATGGATTTAGTTGCTCAAGGACTATGACATGGGTCACCATTATCATCCAGGCCATTATCATCCAAGTAAAGCTAACATGGTTGTTGATGCTTTTAGAAGGTTATCTATGAGGAGCATATCTCATTTGAATGAGGAGAAGCAAAGTTTTGTGAAGGATATTTACCGTTTGGCTAATATTGGAGTATGTGTTTTAGATTTCAAGGATGGTAGGATGATAATCCAAGAGGTGGAGAGGACCTCTCTTGGTATTTAGGTGAAGGAGAGGCATGTTTATATTACTATCTTGATGCAGATCAAGGATGATATGGGCCAATAAAAAGTTATGGCTTTTGATTTTGGTGGTGATGATATATTGAGATACAAGGGTAGATTGTCTATTCCCTATGTTGATAGGCTACAAGAAAGGATCTTGGATGAGTCTAATGAGTCAAGTTATATTGTTTATCCTGGTTCGTTGAAGATGTAGCATGATTTGAAGAAAGATTATTTGTGGAATAATGTGAAGAGATGTGTGGCCAATTTTGTGGCTAAGTGTATAGTTTGTTAGTAAGTAAATATAGAGCACTTAAGTCCTAGTGGTTCGTCTCAAGAGATTATATTGCCTGTGTTAAAATGGGAAGTGTTTAATATGGATTTTGTTACCAAACTTCTGCTATTTTATAGTCAGTTTGACCTAATTTGGGTCATTGTGGATTGGATAACTAAGTCCCCTCTTTTCTTGCCAGTAAGGACTAATTATTCGACAGAGGATTATGCTAAGCTTTCCATTCAGGAGATCATCAAGTTGTATTTTAAGCCTGTTTCTATTATATATGATCGAGGTACACGGTTCTCTTCTCACTTTGAGCATTGTTTTCAAAGAGGTTTTGTGAATAAGGTGAACCTTAACACTAATTTCCACCATAAAAAAGATGGACAAATAGAGAGGTCTATTTAGACTTTGGAAGATATACTATGGGCCAGTGTGTTTGAATTTGGTGGTAGTTGGGTTATCATTTGCCTCTTATAGAGTTTTCATATAATAACAATTATCACTTATGTTTCTAGATGGATCTATTCAAGGCTTTGTATGGTAGGAGGTGTAGGTCTACTATTTGTTGGGTCAAAGTGAGTAAGGCTAGGTTGTTCAGCCTAGATTTGGTTCACCAAGCTATGAAAAAGGTAAAGGCAATCTTGGATAGGCTTAAGGACGCCAAAATTCCTTTAAGGATGTGAGACATAGGGAGTTGGAGTTTGATGTTAGAAATTGGGTGTTCTTGAAGGTGTCTTCCGTAAGGTAATGATGAGGTTACGAAAGAAGGGAAGCCTAGTCCCCAAAATCCCTATTTGATTCAAAGGAGAGTGAAAAATGTGGCTTATGAGTTGGAGTTTCCTTTGAATTTGGGTTTTATCCACTCGGTCTTTAATGTTTCAATGTTGAAGAAGTGCGTGGGTGATATTTTCTTTGTTTTTCCTTTGGAGAGTGTTGGTGTTTCAGATTCCTTGTCTTAAGAAGAAGTCCTGTTGAGATTTTTGATAGGCAAGACCATTATTTGATGACTAAGTATCTGGCTTTGGTGAAGGTTCTATAGAGGAATGATAAGGTTGAAAAAGCTACTTGGGAAGCTCAAGAGGACATAAAGTCCAAATATCCATTCTTATTTTCTGCTTTGGGTAATTGTGTTTGAGTTATGTGTATTCCTTAATATCTTTGTTTTTTGTGTTTGTCAAACGAAAGTGCAATTTTTTTTGGGTCAAATTGTTATAATGGATGCCTTGACTCATTATTGGAGGATGAATGATCCTAAAGGGGAGAATGTGACACCTAGATTTTTGTCCCTGAGAATTCCTTGATTTTGAGCACACTACCCAATCAATAACTCACCTTATAAGTAATAAGGTGTCAATGCAGGACATAGGAACCTAATCGTAGGGTGGCTAGTGTAGGTTGCCTTTGCTTTTGCCTTTGGTATGACTTAAGCCTAATGAGTTGTCAAGACTCTATATGAGTTGCATTTTGTAAATTATAGGGTGACTAGTGTATACCCTAGATGCTTCTGTCTTGGTTACTACTAAGACCTTATGAGTCGTATGGTGTTTTGATGAGTCATATGGTGTAAGTAATAGGGTCACTAGAGAGGGGTCCCTTAGTTACTATTCAAACTATGACTCATCATGACGTGTCGTAGTGAGTCCTTACCTGTCGTATAGTGACCCGTAATCACTAGCGACAAATTTTCAATCTTTAATTAAGGGCACTTTGTATATTTCCACCTTTTACCCAATTGTGACCCACGACTTTAAACCTTTTTTGAGACATTGTTATAATCCATAACATAATCTTAAACACTCTTCTTTCCCTAAAAAATCCCCAAGTTAATGAGCACCTAAGGTTTCTCAAGGGTGATCAATTAGAGCCTCCAAGGGTGAATTCTCTCCGTAATTTGTGATATCGAAGTCATATGACTCTAGCCTTAAACTTGTTTTACTTAAAGCAAGAAATTACATGACTGTTTAAGTGGATTTGAATATGGGTTCTGATATGGATTGATGGTTTTGGAATTAATGTTTCTTAAGTCGGATTCCCATGATTTTAATATGCATTGTTCATGCTTTATTTATGGTTTTGAACTTGTGGGGTGCATGGGCATGGTAAATAAACTAAGAGGGATAAGGTTTCCCCCAATTTTGTGAATTATTGTAATTGATTTGGTATAAACTCAACCTAATATTTTGAATTGGCTTTGAATATTAGGACCTACAAATTGAAATTACCGTTGGAACCATTGTAGGACATAAAAGACATTTGAAACACAAATTGATTTTAATTTTAACCATGGGATTTGTCAATACCATGTATTAATGAATAATTTACCATAGAGGGTCATGAATTCCCCCACGTGATAGATAATTTATACGGCATGGTGTTTCTTTGTAAGTAAAGTTTGTATGACGATACCAGCGGTATGACTTAATGAATGAATTGGTTATGAAACACCAAAGATCTTGTCCTTGCAAAAATTTTTGGTTTTCAGCATGTTGATCTAGGTACGATTGGACAAGACACTCGTACACTTTGAATACGACTCATATCCACTTGTAACTCTCCTATCATCCTCTAAGAAGTCGTTGGCTATAGCATTCTGTCCTCTATACAACTTTGTCTCCCCACACTTACACGCAAGGGTAAGAGTCGTACCTAGGTAAGTTATATAGTGCATTGTACTTAGTAATAAGTGGGTTGGTTTTTATACGGGTCTTAGATATGGTTAGGGTGCGAGTCATACACTTTAGATAAAACTGAATGGTGGGTAGTCGTACCCATTACATTGTATGTGACCTTGGTGGAGCATAGGGTACGTTTTAGGGTACCTCTCATCCCCTAGGATACGGTTGCTAAATGAGTCGTATGTTGATTCGTACCCCTGGATAGGTTCATTTTTCAGCTTATAACCAAGGTCCTTGTGGTCATTTCGTACACCCTCAACCCTAAGACCACTCACCATATGTGTATATGGCATCCTAAATCATATTTTCAGTGGATCTAACATCCTAAACTAGCTCTCAAATACTCTCAAGTTTCTTGAGACAAGATTGGAGGCTAGGGTTTGGAAAACGCTCATCTAGAAGACAAAGAGGAGTCAAGTTCTTGGTGGATCATCAAGTTTATGGTATGTTACTTTTCCCATTTTGAAATAACTCTCAACCTATTTATTTTACACATGGATTAATACGTGTACATAGTGATTTTAAAATTACATAAAAAAGATTTTGTTGCCAAGTGATGAATAATGTTGTTTCTTGCTTAGCCTAGTATTTGTACAGGTTATGGATGATGAATTATGTATGTGGGTGCTTTTTCCATGTGGTGTAACATGAGGGTTTTGATTAACCCTAATATTGATGATTTGTACCATGAGAATAGCCTTGTTAAAGGTATGCACCTAAGGTGTTTGTGGAAATGTCTAAATGAATTATCTAGTCACATATTGGTGATGTTTTGAACCAGGGAAACAACCCAATAAGCTTGAATGATTGATAAATGATATTTTAAAGGTATTGTGAGCCATGCATTGTATAATTGATGACCTTGTTGATAGATGAATAGTAAGGGATTATAGATCCTAAACATAAAATTGAGTTTCAACAATCTGTTGAAGTAAAAAATAGTGAGAATGTGGTTTAAGCTTTCCCGTGAAACGTGAATTGTTGTGTGGGTTTTGATGACCGGAAATTTAATTGAAAAATGAATTGAATCAAAGCATTTTGTCCATTAAAATGATTAGTGGTTAAATATTTTTATGAAGGTCAAATGTGTATCTATGACATCGGTCTTGTGAACATGAATGAGGTTTGATAATGACTAAATGATTGTGAATACTTGGTAAATAGTTGATGAGGACCTTGTTAATCACGTAGTGGATTATCTTATGAATTTAAATAGTGTGATGGAATATACGTAAGAATCATTGATAATTGGCTTTGTGATTATTTTGTTAGCCATATATTTAGTTGAATTTTGATCATGTTAGTTTGATGGCTAAGAAAAGGGACCAATTCCCTAAGCTTAAACTTAAAATTGTGAGTAGGACTTAGGTGTTGTATAACAATGATAGTGAAGAATAATTGGTGTGTAGAGTTCTTTATGGCTATTAATGAACTTGCATCATGTTGTGAAATAAGGCCTTGGTCCTATCTATGTGAATAATGGCTAATTAGGTTGGAAAAGATAACGTGGTTATCTACGCTATTAATATGTGGCCTTAGTGCTTAGAAATACCCAAACAGGTTCAAGCCCTTGAATGTCGAAATGAATTGCATAGATATTAATGCATGAGGTGAAGGGTTAAGAGTTCAAATATTGGTTAATGATGGTAATAACATAACTTGCAGTTAAATTCCCTCATCTAATGACTTGTGTTTAAAGTACCTCATCAAATGACATGCGATTAAAGTCCCTCGTCTAAGGACTTGTTGTTAAAGTACCTCATCTAATCGTTATGGTTGGAGTCCCTTGCTTAAGATATATCTTGAGGTTAAAATACCTCACCTTATGAATCAGCATATGATCAGAGTTCCATGCCCGATTGAATATGGGTGCATGAGATTAAAGTTCCATATTGGAGAAAATGTGTATGCATGTGATTAATGTTTCGTGCTCGATTGAATGTGGGGGCATGTGATTAAAGTTCCATGCCCAAGTGAATGTGTGAGCATATGATTAAAGTTCCACACCCCATTGAATGTTGGGGCATGTGATTAAAGTTCCATGACCGAGTGAATTTATGGGAATGTAATTTAAGGTTCCATGCCCGATTGAATTTTGGGCATGTGATTAAAGTTTCATGCCTGAGTGAATGTGTGAGTATGTGATTAAAGTTCCATGCCTGTCTAAATGTGTGAGCATGTGAATAAGGTTCTAAACCCGAGTGAATGTGTGAGTATATGATTAAAGTTACACGCCCGAGTGAATGTATGAGCATGTTATTAAAGTTCCATTCTTGAGTGAAATTGTGACCATGTGATTAGGGTTCCATGCCATATTAAATGTGAAAGAAAGTGGAGAGTCCTATGTATAATGAATTGATTAAACTGGTTGAGTAGGTTTGAGATTTGAATTCTCATGACTAATGTAATGAAGAGGTTCAAGGTTATAAAATTTCTAAGGTGGAGGATTTAAAGTCCTTCACTCTATGTATCATGAATGAATGATTTGAGACTGAAAATTGCGGCTCGTTCCTTGGTTTGGCACATTGTGTAACTTTATGTACATGTATCTTCATGCATGCCTATACTTGTGTAAATATGATTGTATAGGAATTATTTGACTAGATTGAAGAAGTGCACTATTTTATCCTTACCATTGAGTTACATTCTAGCGCTCCAACCGCTAACTGTCTTAAAATGCTTTGTCCCCACGCGACATAGAGGTCGAAGCATCTTCATCTTGTTTTACGCATTGATTGGGTATTCGAACGGTTCGACAATGACCTTAAAGTGGTAAGCTTCCATACTCTGGAAGACTTACCTTTTCATAGTCACTTTACCCTTTGTCATAGACTTGTAAAGGTTTGGTACTTGGCTATTACCGGGAATATGTGCCGACATATTATTGACTTTATTTTGTATTAGTTTTATGGACGACTGTGGACTTGGGTATATTATCTAAACTACTAAGTCTAATTAAATGTTAGATATTGTATAAGTATTGACTATTAGCCTTATATTCCTGCTATCTTTTTATAACGTCGAGATTCACCCAACCCTGATGGTTGTTGTGATTATGATTGGGTTGGGTTATTAAGGTGACCTCTGATTTATGTGGGCTTGAGGTACCCATATGACATTACCCAATTTTGGGGCATCCTATAATGACCGCCGCTTAGGTAGAAAAGATTTCGATTGATACTTCTCTAGCTTTTGTACGAAGGGGTGCGACTTCTAGCTCCGGCATTGGTCAAGGTTTTCTCAATTCTCTTACTATCCCTTGGGAGCCCGAGGCATGTTTTAGTGTTGATGCAGGTATGCTGAAACTTTCCTTTTGCGATGATATTGTTTGCATGACCCAAAGATGGGTCCCTCGGCTACTTTCCAAACTATGACTCACCATGACGAGTTGTAGTGAGTCCTTACCTATAGTATAGTGACCCATAATAACTAGCGATAAATTTTCAGCCTTTAATTAAGGGAACTTTGGACATTTCCCCTTTTACCCAATTGTGACCCACAACTTTAAACCTTTTTTGAGACACTATTATAATCCATATCATAATCTTAAACACTCTCTTATACCTCATAAATCCCTAAATTAATGAGCACCTAGGGTTTCTCAAGGGTGATAAATTAAAGCCTCCAAGGGTGAATTCTTACCGTAATTTGTAATATCAAAGGCATCAGACTCTAGACATACACTTATTTTACTTAACGCATTAAATTACATAATTATTTAAGTGGATTTGAACATGAGTTGACGGTTTTGGAATTAATGTTTCTTAAGTCGGATTCCCATGATTTTAATATGCATTGTTCATGCTTTATTTATGGTTTTAAACTGGCGGGGTGCATGGGTATGGTGAATAAACTAAGGGGGACATGGTTTCCCCCAATTTGGTGAATTATGGTAATTGATTTGCTATAAAGCACTTCATACCTATAGTGTCGTGTCTCTACTGAGGGCCTGGCCTTGAGTGGCGTGAGTGGATCTATGCCTTATCTCCTCCGTGACCTTTCTTGAGTTGGTTAGTGACTCGAGAAGCATGATGATGTTTTAAAATGGAAAATATGGAAGTCCCTAAGTGGTGGTGGGGGGTATTCGAAGGCACCTTTTAAGGCATTGTATGGTAGGAGATGCCATCCTCCCATTTGATGGTGTGAATTTGGTAAGGGTAAGTTGCTTGACCCTGATTTAGTTAACCAAGCCTTGGAAAAAGGTGAAGGTGATTTGTGAGAGGTCAGAAACCGCTCAAAGTCACAAAAATTCCAATGCAGATGTGTGGCGTAGGAGTTTTGAGTATAGTGTTATTGATTGGGTATTCTTGAAGGTGTCTCCCATGATAAGAGTGATGTGAGTCGGTAATGTTTCCTATGAGTTAGAGTTTCCTAATATGTTGAACTCCATTTCCATTGGGTTTTCGATGTTTCTATGTTAAGGAAATGTGTGGGTGATCCTTCATTGGTTGTTCCCTTGATTGATGTCGATATTTCGGACTCTTTGTCCTATAAGGAAATACTGGTGAGGATCTTAGATCATCAAGTTCGTCGGTTGGAAGTGATAGAAGGTTCTTCGGCATAGGTTCTATGGGGAAACCAATAGCTCGAGAAAGCAACTTGGGAGACAGAGAAGGACATGAAGCCGAAGTACATGCATTTGTCTTGTATCCCTGAAACTCATGATTTAGGTGTGTGTTAATCTTCTTGATTTGACTTATGTTTTTGGTTGATAATGGGACCGAGTAACTAAACTTTGTGGTAGCCAAGTGGCTTTGATAAATGATGGGTTTGAATCCCAAGGATCAGTAAAAAGAAATGGTGGATTTATGATGATCATGATATTTATGTTGAAGTATCCATGTTGTGTTCTTTGTCCTATTTTGTTTGAGGGTTATTTTGATGTGTGCTAACATGTTAATTTGTGTTGAGTTTTCCTTAACCTTTATTCCAGGATGAATGATCCTAAGTGGGGGAGAATGAAACACCCAAGATCTTGGCCTTGCAAAATTTTTTGGTTTTTAGTATGTTGATCAAGGTACGATTGCACAAGCCGCTCATACCCTTTGAATATGACTCATATACACTTGTTCCGCCCTTCTTGTACCATAAGTAGCCTTTGATAATAGAATTATATCCTCTATATGACTTGGCCTCCCCTCACTTATGCACAAGGGTAACAGTCGTACCTAGGTAAGTCGTATATTGAATGGTTCTTCGTGATGAGTGGACTATTTTTTATATGGGTCTTACATATGATTGGGGTATGATTTTTACCCTTTGAATATGACTCAATGGTGGGTAGTCTTACCCTTGACCGTGTATGTGACCTAGGCAGAGCCTAGGGTATGAGTCAGGGTACCACTCATATGCTAGTGTACAATTGCTTAACGGGTCATATGCTGAGCTGTACCCCTGGACGGGTTCATTTTTAAGATTTTAACAAAAGATCTTGTGGTAATTTCCTAACCCATAATCCCTCTCATTATATAAGTGTATATGGCATCATAAATCACATTTTTAGTGGATCTAACATCCTAAAATCTCTCTCAAACAATCTCAAAGTTTCTTGAAACAAGATTGGAGGCTAGGGTTTGGGGAGTGCTCATATAGAACACAAACATGAGTCAAGTTCTTGGTGCATCATCTTTTTTAAGGCATGGAACCTTTCCCCTGGTTAAAAAAACTCTAAATCCATGTATTTTACATCTGGATTAGTAAGTGTACATAGTGATATTGAAATCAAATGAAAATGATTTTTTTGCCTAGTGATGAATAATATTTTTTTTTTCTTAAACTTGTATATATATATGTTATGGATGATGAATTGCATATGTGAGATCTTGTTGTATGTGGTGTAACATAAGGGTCTTTAGTAACCCTAATCTTGATGATTTCTACCTTGAGAATAGCCTTGTTAAAGGTATGCACATAAGGTGTTTGTGGAAATGTCTAATTGAATTGTGTAGTCACATGTTGGTGTTGTTTTGAACTAGGGCAATGGCGTAATAAGATAGAATGATTGATAAATGATATTGTGAAGGTATTGTGAGCCATGAATTATATAATTGATGACATTGTTGATATTACTAATAAGGGATTAGAGATCCTAAACACGAAATTGAGTTTGAATAATGTGTTGAACTAAAATATGGTGAGAATGTTGTTTAAGCTTACTAATGAAATATGAATAGTTATGTGTGTCTTGATTACCGTACATTTAATTGAATGATGAATTCAATCAAGGTATTTAGTCCATTCAAGTGATTAGTGGTTAAATGGTTGTACGAAGGTCAAATGTGTATATATGACATTAGTTTAGTAAACATGAATGAGATATGATAATGACTAAATGATTGTGAATTCTTGGTAAACGATTGATGATGACCTTGTTTATCACGTAGTGGATTAGCTTTTGACATTAAATGGTATGATGGTCCTGTACATATGAATGGTTGATAATTGGTATTGTGAATATGTTGTTAGCCATATAATTAGTTGAATTATGATCATGTTGGGTTGCTGGCTAAGGAAGGGGTCCAATTCCCTAAGCTTTAACTTGAGTGAGCGGGACTAAAGTGTGGTATAGCAATGTTAGTGAAGAGTGATTGGTGTGTAGAGGCCTTGATGACCATAAATGAACTTGCATCTTGTTGTGAACTAAGGCCTTGGGCCTATCTATGTGATTAATGGCTAATTAGGTCGGCAAAGACCTTGTTGTAGTCTATGTTGTTGATATGTTGACTTAGTGGATAGAATTACCTAAATGGGTTCAAGCCCTTAAATGTTAAAATAAAGTGCATGGATGTTAATGTTTGAACTGATGGGTTAAGAGTTCAATTATAAGCTAATGATTGTAATAAGATAACTGGTGGTTAAAGTCCTTCGTCTAATGACTTTTGGTTAAAGTCCCTCGTCAAACAACTTGCAATTAAAGTTCTTCGTCTAAGGACATATGGTTAAAGTCCCACATTTAATGACTTGTGGTTGGAGTCCATTGCTTAAGAGATCTCTGGAGGTTAAAATACCTCGCCTAATGAATCAACATGTGATTAGAGTTCCATGCTCGATTAAATATGGGGGCATGTGATTAAAGTTCCATGACCGAGTGAATGTATGAGCATGTGATTAAAGTTCCATGCCCGATAGAATATTGGGGCATAAGATTAAAGTTCCATACCCGTGTGAAGGTGTGAGCATGTGATTAAAGCTCCATTCCTAATTGAATGTGGGGGCATGTGATTAAAGTTCCATGCACGAGTGAATGTGTGAGCATGTGTTTAATGTTTCATGCCTGAGTGAATGTGTGAGCATGAAATTAAAGTTCCATTCCCTAGTGAATGTTTGAGAATATTATTAAAGTTCTATGCACAAGTGAATGTGTGAGCATGTGATTAAAGTTCCATGCCCAATTGAATGTGTGATCATGTGACTACAGTTCCATGCCTGATTAAATATGCAAGCATGTAGAGAGTCCTATGTCTAATGAATTGATTAAATCGGTTGAGTAGGCTTGAGGTTCGGATTCTCTTGACTAATGTAATGAAGAGGTTCTAGGTTATAAAATTTGTAAGGTGGAATATTAAAAGTCCTTCACTCTATGTCTCATGAATGAATGGTTTGAGAATTCATGTTGTGGCTCGTTCCATGGTTTGACATATTGTGTAACTCTATGTACATGTATCTTCATGCATGCCTATACTTGTTTAGGAATGATTGTATACGATGATTTGACTTGATTGAACAGGTTCACTATTTTATCCTTACCCTTGAGTTACATGATAGCGCTCCAACATCAAATCGTCTATGGACGCTATGTCCCCACGCTACCTTGGGGATAAAGCATTTTTTTCTTCTTCTTCAATGCAGTGATCAAGTGTTTGAGCGATTCAGGCATTGATCTTGAAGTGGTGATCTTCCATACTCTAAAAGACCTACCTTTTCATAGTCATTTTCCCCTATTTCTTAGACTTGTATAGGTTTGGTACTTGGCTATTGTCGGGGGCATGTCCTTACATATTATTGACTAGATTTGGTACAAGTATTATGGACGACTGTGGACTTGGGTATACTTTCTAAACTATTGAGCCTAATGAAATGTTAGATATTGTATTAGTATTTACTATTCGCCTTATATTTCTGCTATCTAATTATAAGGTCGGGATTCACCATACCCATGTAGTTGTTTTGATGACAATTGGGTTGGGTTATCAGGGCAAACTTTGATTCATGTGGGCTTTAGGTTCCCATACGAAATGGCCTAATTTTGGGGCGCGGCAGGTTCAATGAATGGGAATATGTGAAAAGTGTTTTAATTGGTCTTAAAGGGGTTTGTGTAAGAGAGCTGTGAAAGTGGAGGTCCCGAAGAACCAATACTAGAAACCATATTTGTCGGCGTAAAGAGTCTAAATGATAGGGTGATTCGAGTCCTCTTTATAAAATAATTGGGTGGTTCGAATCCCCCATGTTTAATAACTTGGTGATTAAGTCACCCTTGATATATGACCAGGAGGTTCAAGTCTCACATGGTACATACGCATATATGATTACTCTATGGTTTATGTAGCAACACGCACTGGGTCCCTTTCAGCTGGGGAGAGATAAACCCATATCGCCCGTGAGTGCCTACTTATGAAGGTGGGGCAATACAGTCAAGGATAAGGTCTTAAAGTTCATGCTAAGCCTTATTCCCTACCCTAGCATGTGGTATATATATAAATGGTTATGTTCGTGGGAATTGATTGTGAATGATTTTGAACTATTGATAATGTCATTATTTTACCCTGTGTCCCTGAGTTACATGCTAGCTCTTAACCCACTAATTGTCTCGGGACGCTGTATCTCCATACGATGTAGGATACAGAGACAATTCTGATTTTCCTTCAAATGGATAGGATTTTTCAGTTGTCAGCAGTAAACTTGAAGTGGTGAGCCTCCTTCTTTCAAAAGGTTGTTTCTTCTTTGTTTATCTATTATTATAGACTTTCCTTGGACTTAGATAGATTTGGTTTATTTAGTGGGTTTGTAAATTTTTGTGGACTAGGTATTGTTGTTGATATTCTTAGACTTCTTTGTACTTACATTATTCTATATTGTTTTATATTCGGAATTCAGTTGTTGCTAGCTGTATTATGTTCAGTTTGTCTAAGAAAAGAAGGTGGTCTCTGGTCCTCGATGGATTTGAGATACTCGTCACGGCCAAGACCTGGTTTGAGTCTTGACATATAGAATATTTGTTTACCCTAATGAAGCAAAACAATTATACAAATATAACGCTTAAGTAAGCAAAACCTAGAGAAACTATGGCAGTCATATGGTAATTACAACATGTATTTCACAAATTCATTCCCCTCGTTTTTCTAATCTTTACAAAATAGTTGTGTGCAATCGAAACCCATCAAATTGACACAAAAGGATATATGGATGAGATTATTATATCAATGGATAATTATTCAATTCATAAATTATAATCACCCTAACAATCAGTAGTCAATAGTCTAACACTATTGCCCTCACCACATAGAAGTCCCCCCACACAAATATGATTTATGAAAATTAGGACTCAACTAATGTGGTTTCTCTTAAAGGATTTCACATAATGCATGTACAATACCATAGGATTTCCTTTATTTTCTATGCTTCCACTTTTAAATACTTAGACTTGGATCACTATAGGATTTTCCTCAACTTGTAATGTATTCTTGGGAACGGGTATTGTAGATTTGGGATAAGTCACTCAACCCTCCTTGACAGTACACAAACTTTATTCCACTTTGACCTTTCTTTGTTCCTTCCTTTTTTCCTTTTATAATTCGTTTTCAGCTACGAGTGTGGCTTCATTATTTGCTTCTCAACTCATTCACTCTTTTATATTTCTTTCATTTTATATTTTAGTTAATTAACTTTTTATTTTCTTTTTAACACAACACTCCCATATTCTTTTTTGCAGTCTTTTGTTTTTATACCCAACCGCTCTTCTTATTTAGCCCTACAATAGTCAACCATAACTAAGGCAATTGTCCTGATTTAAGGTTTATAACTGCATGGACAACATAGAATTCTTGCATGATTTTGGAGATGTATTTTTCTAGAGTGATCCTTATCCAACCAAACTTATATATATCAAACAAATCCCTAGTTTCTGGTACTTAATTTATCATGAAACTCTATAATTGTGACTACTCATAATTGTTCTTCTTTTGATTCAATTTTTCATTATGTGCCTCCTATCTGTAATATATGTCCTACATGCCAAGAATATTCCATCTATTTGTTCTTTGCTTAATTTCCCTTTGTCATTGTGAGGCTGGAACACAGTTATACTCTCTCCTAAAGAATTAATTTTTTATCCTTAGTACTAGAGTTGCTTGCATTGCCTTATCAGACTAGAGAGAGGTTACTAAAGTAGGAGAAATGACTAGAACCTGTTCTTTTATCTCTTCATTTGTATTTTTCCTTATGATGTGAGGCTTCACCTGTTTCTATTCTATTTTATTGCACTCCTCGAAGCCACTTTGCTTATCTAAAACACCCAACTCATTCTCTAATTTGGATGAGAAGCTTTTTCTTGTTCCTTCAAGGTGGGTGTATTATTCCACCCCTATTATATGTTTTATTTCTAGCTATAGTACCTACGGGTTAAAGTATTTGTCCAAGAGATCAAAAATGAAAAATAGAAATAAGTCTGCAGTTCTCCATTATGAGTCATGGCATAAGTCTTGACTTGAAGGTATGACTCAGTCACGACGTTAGTCTACTTCCTATAAATAACATAATTCTTAAAACCATAGGTGGCTCTAAGCTGACCCTTAACATTGGCATAAGTAATAAGAAGCTTAGAAAACATATATGCTGGAATCGAAATACTGAAAACACTATGTGTAAGCAAAATCATTTACTAACTTATTCAATACAACACTAGTTAAAAAATTTATGATAACTTTATTACAAAAAAGAAGAAACTATAATTGAATATATTAATTTTGACTAAATTTTAAGAAGCCTCTACTAAACTCAGAGTACATTAACCTAATGACCTTCATCTCTCTCTAATCAATATATGAACTGAAATAGACTACTATGACTACAAACTAGCTGTAGTTGCTAAACAAGGAGAACTTATCACCTACAAACTAGAAACTATGATCTATCATACATAATTCAGTAAGTTAGCATTGATACCTACATTAGAGAAAATGTAGCATGAGGAAAGTATATGCTCAGTACTTTTAATGTACGTAGCATGTGAGATATACAATTATAATGAACCACACTAAAACCATGCTTTTAGAACTTAGGACATAAACCATTTATTGCAATATGGATTAAATCATGCCTGTACAAACAAACTGTGACACACAAAACTACCTCTAAATCATGAACCAAAACATTTCTGAAAATTAGAAAGCTATAGAAGTATAAACATTTTCTATGATTTAAAGCAAGTACTGAACATGTTGTAAAACTAGTTTGACTGAGGCTATGTGACTTGGAAAATATACTGAGTTAAAGTACAAGATCAAAAATATGAAAAATCATAATCTACATATCAAAAGTTTAACAGAAATTCCATAAGAAAATCTCAAGATCAACAAAACTAGGGTCAAGTTCAATAACTAAGTAAATTTATTTCATTAGGGGGTTCTTTTAACCGATATAAACCATGTGACCAACATGTAGTTCAAAATCAGTCCCATTTTTAGGAGGGTTTCTCTGTACCTTACCATTCGTAAAGAGCCATAAACTGAGTTGAATCCACTCTCCAGAGCATTAACGTACTTTAGGTGTCAATCTCAACTAGTGAAGGACCCTTATCCTAAGGGTGCACGTAGTTCTGGGACTTTGGTTGTTTGAATCCCGTGTTCACTTGGTTATAAATATAACTCCCAGAACTATATACTATTTTCTCATAGATAACTATAAAGTGGTATCTAAAAATAGAGCATAAACTTGATCAATATGTTATTTTTCTAATGTTTCTGAAATACCGAAACTATTCATGCTAAATATATTGAATTCCAAGAGCATGTGTTCATAACATATCATGTCATACTAACAAGGACTGAAATCCATCAAATCATTCATAATTTATTAAAAAATAGGTCAAAGTCTATAAAACATGCATAATTCTTTAAGTATTAAAATAATTAAGTTAAAGCTGTGGAAGTCATGTGTAATAACTAAAATGGGAACCATAATCATAAAATAATATGAGAGAATTAAAATTTAAAAATTAATTATAGTTGGGTGTATACCATAAATAGTGAGTTCATAAATCACAAAAAGAAATCCATAATTCAAAACTAGGTTTTGGGAATAAGGGTGAAAGGAATTCCTTATTGAGTACCCATATACCTAATTACTAAAGATTCTTGAACTAGAACATAGAGGATTTGACCTTGAGGATGACCCTAGGTTATGGAACCTCAAGTGAACTTGAGAGCTTTTGAATTCATTTTTTTCTAATCTTGGGAGATAAATGAATGTTAATAAGGGATAAGGAAACTTACTTCCCCTTTAAATTCCCCTAAAAAAATTAAAACGAGGTAGTATAGGGGTTAAAAGAGTAGGAAAAGACCAAGAAACCCTTAAAAATGATCAATAAAGTTGGTGGTGCCAGATTCCACAACACAACTCATTAGTCATGGCTTAGGGGCACAATTCAGGGTTCAATTTGTGGTTTTGGCCCCTTTTTCACACTTGTTTGGATAGTCAAGATGAATTTGTGAATAACCCATTACATAAACTAATGACTCATTCTATTGAGTCGTGGTCATTGATAACTTTGACAATGCTTCATTAAAATGGCCATAATATTTTACTCTAAAATTGGATTGTTGAAAGGTTGGTGGAGTTGGAAAGAGATTCAAACACCTTCAATTTGGTGATAGAAACATAGGTCATAATACTAGGAGTAATTATTGTTTAAAGTTGATCCTAGTAAAATCTTACAATAAAATGGCAATAATATTTTAAAATCCTACGTGACATAGTATAACTCGTAGGTTGATACTATGACTCCTATATTGAGTCATGATAACTAGAAATGATTTTCAATCCTACGAAGTATCTCTTTGTTCATTAGTACAAGTCAATTTAGGACTCGTACATTTATAGAATGACTCCTGGTATAGTCTACATTGTGGACAAACTTATATTTCTACTAGTTTTCAATTCTAAGTTTAATTTCTATGCATGTGAACTTTTGGGTTTTTACAATATCTCCCTCTTAGGAACAATCATCATTGAATGAAGATTAATGTTGGGTTTAAAAGGAGGCAACTTACTATAATGGTCCCACTAATATCTAAAATTGGAAACTAAAATTAGAATTGATTTCTAAATCTAAATATCCATCATAGTTTGTACCTATTTAGACTGGGTGTAACGACTAAATTGAATTTACATATAGAACAAATTCATATGAGTAATCACATGGAATAGGCATATACATGAAACATAAAAGTGTAGGACTAGAAAGATGTACAGAAACTATATGGATTGTCTACCTGATTCTTTAAACTTAATTGTTGGTTATAAGAACTTGTTCGTACTGAGAGTCTATAACGTAACTAAAGAATTCATGACTTAAAAGAACACATAGAACTAAAAATAATTAATAATGAAGCAAGAATTTCTAAGAGTCACTAAGAAAGGGATATATATTTCCTCCAATGGTCCTTGATAGAAGTTCTTATAACATTAGGGTAAATACTCGAAGGCATGATCTGGGTGATATGTGAATTAAGATTCTAACATGGTCTAGGAACCCTAGTCAGTTGATCTAAGATCATAGAATAGGAGTGTCTTAGAATTGAACATGAGACACTTTTATCTGAAGTAAGATATCATGAAATGGGAGTATCTTGCGTTAAATATAAGAATATGAGTATTGTTCCATAGGCAATGTTATTGAAAACTCTCCAACTTACCAAAAACTGTAAATCATGATCTTTCTTCAGAATATACCCCACTTAACTAGCTGAAATTTTCTACCTCCCTTAGAGATACTATATATATATATATATATATATATATATATATATATAAAGGCCAAGTCTAGTTGCATGCTCTTACTAAATTCTAGCCTAACTTAGAGATACAAATATCTACCACTAAAATGAATGTACTAGTCTCAACTACTAGAATATACATTCTATATCCACTAGGAATGGTCACCCTAAAAAATACACTTTTTCTTATTGCCTTAAACCATCAACCTTAATTTCAATTCAAAATGGCACTAACCATCATAAGTAATCATCTGTAGGTATATCAATAAATCACTGAAGCCTATAATTCAACTTCTATCAACATCACTATTGAAACATAAGAATGGTTCATTGAAGGAATAAAATAAGGGGATCTGGTAATAAAGGAATACTATGAAATCAGAACTTAAGGCTTTTCATAACTTGGATGCTCAACTAAGGCATGAGGAGTAAATTATTATAGGAACTAACTTATTAAAGAGATCTAATTTAAGAACATGCAAGGTGTGTTGTGATTTTACTAGTCACCAGTCACGTATCATGAATAAGTACTGAGCATACAATAAAACATAAGTGCATGAGACTTGATTTGTATGACATGGGACTGGAATTGATCTTCATAGAGTATGATTAACACAACTAAATGAATGATTATTCCTCATACAATGAATGGGGAATAGACATACATTTGTATGAAATGCATGAATATGAGTTATGATTATGGATCTGAATTGAAAGGTATTGATACAATGTCATATTTATTAAAGTACAAGAAATATACTAATATATGAATGGGTCAGGTATCTGCCTCCCGTATATCTATTCTTGAACTCGCTAGCATTAATACTATAATCTAAACCATGACTTCATTCTTTATCTTACTATCTCCCTCTTAGATAAAAAGTTGTCATCCTAAGTCTATGAACCTCTTGAATAAACTCTAAACTAAAGTATAATCACTTTAGTCTTGTGATAGGGGTATAGTTATTTACCTAATTACTGAACTCCCCTTGAAAGACTTTATCCGAAGGTGTAAAATTTGTTGCTATTACTTCCTTTTGAGATAAAGCTCTTAACTTTCTCTAGCCTCAATAGGAATCATACTACAACTTAAATTCTTTCAAGGAGACATAACTCGTTTCCTAAATACCTCATAATCTGACTTTTCTTCTTTGTATACTAACTTCACATCGCTATGTCCATAACTACACCCATCTAATATACTGAAACCAAAACTATTATAACTCTTAAAACCATCTATTGTATATATTTATCCTTTCAACACTTAACAGATCAAGGATACTTACTAGGAGCTCATAATTCTTACTATCTTAAAATCCTATGAAGTATCAAAATACACTAGGTACACACCTCTTCTTTCTAGAAATTAAAACCTTTTCTCTGTATTAACCTATGCATCCATAATTCCAACTTAGATTCTAACTCTTAACATAGGTAGCCACACAATTTTTGATACACTATACCAACTTACTATAATTGGATAGAAATAAGGGAATACTAGTCTACTCAAAATTGAATGAAAATAATCAACCTTAACCACCTCCTCTATCTAACTTTAGTGTACAAAGCATTCTTTATTTTTATGCATGAATTAACTTTTTTGCATCTCTTCTCTAAATGACTTCATAACATTATAAGAATCATGGGCCTTTTATATAAGTCATAAGGTGCTAAGTATGTATTTCCATCTTTTAACCATTCTATATCTTCTATACTTTTAGAATCAAACATCTAACTATGGGGTCATTCTTCCATAAGTTTCTGAGTAAAGGGGTATAAGAATAAAACTTACATTATCTCAACATATAATTTATATGAACACGGATGAATCCTTTCAAATTTCTAAGGAAGAGGCACTGATGTTCTCCTCTCAAGCCCTTGTCAACCTCTTACCAGTCTGTAGGCTTTGTCGTAGAAAACTCTATCAATATGAATTTAAGCTTAATTATTTCTATTGCCAAAAAATGATGCATGGTTAGCAAAAATAGAGTAATACTTGTATTTGTATAAATTTCTTAGAAAATATCTCTTGTATATTATTTAGGATATAATAGAAGGGAAAATTTCCTAAATTAGATATAGTCTCTTGAATAAGAGTAAAAGTAGTCTTCATACCATTCTGCAAGACTCTACTAAACATAGCATCATAACCACCCAAGGATACTTGAACTCTATGCTTTAGTACAAATTTATTACGAATCAAGTCTAAACCCAAGATGTAACATAGAACTTAGAACAATAAATATACCCGAGATAACCCTTCATATTGACATAAGAAATGAGCACCTAAGAAGAAACATTTAAACTTGCAAGTAGATACTGAAAAAACTATGTGGTAGCAAAATTATAGACTAACTTGTTCAGTACATTGCTGGTTTAAAAGTTCATAACTATATTGCAGAAAAGAAGAAACTGTAACTAAATACAAAAAATCTGACAGACTGTATATGAGGCCTCTACTAAATACTGTGTACATTAGAGGGGACATGACCCCTAGCTATCTTTAATCAATGTATGAATTGAAATAAATTATAATGGCTACCAACTGATTGAAGTTCTGGAATAAGAAGAACTCGTCATCTACTGATTAAAAGTGGTGATTTGTCAATCCATAATCATGTGAGGTAGCACTGAAACCCATATTATGAAATAATGTAGCATAAGGAAATTATAAAGTCAGTAGTTTGAATGTATTGAGCATGTGGTATATGAAATAATTATGAACAATACATAAACTATGCTTTTAAAATTGGGGATATATCCATATAATGTAATATGAATAAATCATGTTTGTATTTTAAAGCTATGAGACATGAAACAACCTTAAAATCATAAGCTAAAGCATTTCTAAGAATTGGAAAGCTATAGAAGCATAAATATTTCATATGATATAAAACTAGTACTAAAAATGTCTTAAAACTTGTTTAACTAAGGATGAATAACTTAAAAAATATATTGAGGTACAATAGAAGATCCAAAATTAAAAAATATTAATCTCCTTATCTGAAGAATAACTTAAATCACTTAAGAAAATCTCAAGATCAGTAAAACTAGGTGTCAAGTATAATAACAATGTAAAACTATTTCTATGAGAGGTTTTCTTAATCGACATAAACCATATGAGCAATATGGAGTTCACTATCTGTCCCATGTTGAGGAGGGTAGCTTTATATGTAATGTCATGCATTCTACATATACTAGTTCTTGTCATATGGTACTTGATGTAGCTCTCTTGTATAGTTAACGGACCAAGTTCCTTACATATATAGTGACTGTTTAAATTAGGTTTTGATAGTATTAAGATACCCCGAGCATTTTATATACAACCAAGTTAACCTCAATAGAATGGTTTAATTGTGAGATGGTGAGGTGGTTTTCCACCTTAAAGTTTAATGTGGCAAAGTGTTTGTCATGAACCGATTTCTCATGTCAGGATGGCACCTACTATAATACACTAGTAGGTAAGCCAACCTATGGTTCAGAACTACTAGTAACAGACTACCAAGAGAAATAAAGAAAAATGAGGAAAAGATATAATAAAAGACATATATATATAGATATAACATAGTTCGAACACCTGGCGGAATCCATACAAGAGCTTTTAATATAATAATAATATTACAAAATGAAGTACTAAATAAGTATACTGATACAAATGATCTTTAATTTCAACATAAAGATTAATCTAGTATATAAGAAGGAAAATAATAATACCCCGGATGCCTGGAGCTCACCTTAAGTCTATGAACCATAGTTGCTCCGCACGACACACACAATATTGGAGAAAACCCATACTATGACCTGCAGGATGCAAAAGTGTAGTATAAGTACCAAATCCATGGTACTAAATATGCAACTGCCGATAGAGCTGCAAAGATAATAAAAATATATACAACATACAAGAAAGAATTTAAACTACACCTAAATATCCAGGAAACTGACATAATAAAACTAAGGAGGTAATGGGGATAAACTATCCTATTCTATCCATACTCAGGGACCTAAGAACTATACCATATATCATTAAATAATATAAGAATATAGAGAAGAAGAAAGATATATATAGTAGTATACAAGGACAAGGAAAATATGAATAAATAAAAGAAGGGATGGATATACAATAATACCATAACTATGTATATGTATTTATATATATACACATAAAAAAGTTAATGCAAAGGTACAATCTAAAGTACTCATCCTAGCATCTTATGGCCTCCGAATGATAGCAAGAACAAGTGCTAACATTATTAGGATCTGTAATCAATATGTATAAGTATGAGATAATTATCCATGGTAAAATAACTACAAGAGAAATAAATAAGAATTATACCTTGTATTTTAGTACAAGCCCAATAATCAACCTACCATGAACTAACAATAATAAAAATTATAACACTATACAGTAACCATTTAGTCCAAACAAACAATAGAAAAACTAGGCCACATAACCAATAATGTACAATCAACACACTTTATACAACAAGCAATACTTATAATTTATATCTATTAAACCCCCTATAAGGCTAATAGATATAGGGTGTACAAATTATAAGTTGTAACGCCCAAAAATTAGGTTCCGAGACATCACATGGTGCTTAGGGTCACAAGTGACCCCAAGATAACCCTTCTACTGGCATAACTCATAAGCAACTGAGTAAAATGCTTAAATAAGTATAAAATCAGTAAGAACATAAAAAATTTCTGAACTTGATCATTATAAATCTGGGTTTTACAAGTTTACAACTCTTATTTTACCAAAATAAAACTAAAACTAAATACATTAACTCTACTAACTGACTATGAAGCCTCTACTAGTACTGACTTTAGATAGCCGAATCATGACTCCCAACTATCCCAACTCAATACGACTGAAATAGGAAAATAAAGAACTGCTCAAATCATCTATATGGCTCAAACCCTTGAATTAAAAGGATTCATCATCTGCTGACTGGAAGCTATGAGCTGAATGAATCTGAATGAGCACACTAAGTCTTGTACCTACATTATGAGACAATGTATCACATAGACGTCTATGTGGATCAGCACTTTGGGAATATACTGAGTATATGGGGGTGTATGTAATTAAATAATCAATATCATAAATCCTTATAGAAAACATGCATGCTAGTATAGATGACTCACATAACTTGAATTAAAACCATCAAAATCATGAATAAGAAAATAAGTAATGTAAATCACGTGAGTCATTGCATTTCATTCTAAATCTGCATTCTTTCTTTATTCTCAAACTTGGAAGACAGGTAAAGTCGTAGAACAACATCATTCAGAGCATACATTTTAATCTTAGGAAAACTAGGGACTTCTTTTGAAACTTAAAGGTTTTGACACTTGAGAGCCTTAGAACTCATGGACCCGTATCTATCAAAATACATATACTTATATCTTAGATAGAGTAGGGGACTACTTTCCGAGTTTCTTCTAACCGACATAAACCATGTGAGATAAATGGAGTCCAATGTCTTACCCACGTTGGGGAGAGCTGTTATATCCTTGCCATCGGATAGAACCCTAACTTTAATGATCACTATCTTAACCCACTTGGGGTATATTAGAAACCTATGGGGGCAATGGGAGCCAGAACCTTAACTTTAGTGATCACAAGCCCAACTCGGTGCTAAATACTACTCCCTTACTTAGCTCAGAACTTTAGAAAATCCACCTTAAAAATTTCAATAATATGCAATGGGATCCAAAATGCATCCCCTTTATCTCAAAATCAAGAATGTGGATTTCTTTCTTAACTTAGAGTCAAAACTCACTTCTTTCTTGAAATCTTGATATACTTATCCTTAAAGCTTTAAATATCTCATAATAATGAAAATATGAACATACTTCTTGAAATTCTTTAAAAGTCATCAACAACTCATTTTCAAAACTCATAATTCAATAATAACGCTCAACTCATAACAACAAGTCTTGGGAATACTTCAAAATATGAAATCAATAGAGGAATGTGCAATTTATATCATGAACTCTCAATTTATCTCACAATTAAAAAAGATAATCATGCAATTCAAGACTTGAACAATTTCATAATCTCATAAAGTTGAAATATAGCAAAATAATATGGATTCATCTTGGAAATATGAAATTCTTTAAGAAAACTAAAATTTTTGGGCATAAGAACGAAAGGGTTTTCTTGTTCAAAACCCACATACCTTAAACTTGGATCTTTTGGATGACTTCAAAAATTTTGGAAGGTTATTCACAAACTATTGGGTGTCCCTCGTAGCCCTCTTAATGGGGAATTCAAATATGCTAGAATTATTTAATTCTCATGGTTGAATCTCTAGATAATTGGGTTTTTATGTTGAAACCCTAACCATGTGGTTGAAGGTGTGCAGAGAATTTTGAGATGTTTAACTAAAGAGAAATAGAAGAAAATATGTTCTCTGAGGGTTATAAGTCATGGGAAATATAGGAAAAAGACTAAAATACCCTTACAAAAACGTCATTAAATCACTGGAAAAAATAGCTGACGACATTTGAGACAAGTCATCACGAAATGTCATCACAAAAGGGTGAATTTTATGATTTTCTACTTAAGGTTGACGAAATTTTGTGACAAGCCGTCAAACTTGTGACAAGCCGTCAAACTTGTGACAAGCCGTCAAACTTGTGACAAGCCATCAAACTTGTGACAAGTCATCACAAAATGTTTGATTTTGTGAATTTCTGCTTATGGTGGTGACATTTTGTGACAAGCCATCAAGCTTGTGTCAAGTCGTCAAAAAATGTCGTCACGAAATTTCAATGCTGATAGGCTGGAGTAAAATGGGAATAACGCTTTGCAACAATAATGGATTTTGGCGATATTGATATTGTTGGAAAGATAATTTGAAGAGATTTCATTTGATATATAGTAGGCCACCCAGTTTGTCATATACAAGTATTTATGGTACATTGAAGAAAACTCATGTTTCGATGCTCACTAAAACACAAACGATAGGAAAACTTTCAACTTGACCTTGAGTTAGGGGATATCTATGATCTAAATTCATGCCAAAATAGGTTCCCGCACTACATAATTGATTAACATACCAAATTTTTATAGTATTTATGGATTTTGGAACATCTACATATAGAAACGACGGTTTGCGTTCTAGCCCGTAATGCGGTGTGTTACATTATCTCCCCCTTGGGATCATTCATCCCCGAATGTTCCTCTTTAGGTTCAAAATACAGAGAAAACTGAGGATACACTGTTGAAAATACTTATTAAATTGAATCAATATCTTTCTAAACTGTGGCATACTTCGATGAATGCATATACTCATGATAAGAATATCTAGCTAACAGAATCTTTGATTAGAAAGAAGCTGAATGAAGGAAGGCTGTTACCTTCGTCTGAATCTGAGGTAACTTTCCCTTTTCACTTATTACGATGAGCTGACTCATGCTGAGAGTTTAGAATTTTCTTGATGTTCTCATGGTGTGATCGTACTTATGAAACTTCAGGTAGTAAAACTAGGTTAGTTCGAAAAATGGAAATCCATAGAAATCTATGTGCCTGATTGTTAAACTGAACTGTTGTCTATCCAAACTGAATCATACTAGATATTCATACTCAAGTGGAGGGTTTCTTCAAAACCCCTCTAGGGAGTTCTAACGATTTGATGGAGCCAAGAATTTTGGTTAAGATTTGAATAAGACATCAGAATAAGGGATTACAATATTGCTACAATTCCATAGCTTGGAATCATAGTCCTTTGAATCGTAGACTAGGGTATAATTTACTAGGCTATAGGCAATGCAACACCTTACTTGAAACTTAGACATACTTCAAAAATATTCTATCAACTATTCATTTACCTTAAAAACCATACTTATTGATTCATCTTCTAATTCTAATAAGGTCGTTGATATTTTCTTCTACTCATATCTAAACTGAACTAAATTCCCTCACCATCTTCAAGCCTAACCCAAAATCATAGGGTACACCACATAACACTGTACTACTAGTCTAAACCGTAATTCAACACACCCTGCACTTCACAACTTATTATCTCATGAAAATCCTTACTACTACTCCAACAACCACATTCAACCTAGTACTAGACATCTTACTAATCTGTAGTGCATTCATCTAAATATACAAACATGATGTTCAAGCCTCACTTCTATAACCACATATGTACTTCTAAACACACTCTCCTAAAATACCTTTGTCACAACTTACAAACCTTTATCAAGAAAAACATCCATGAACTACTCCTAAGATGACATACATAAGATTTCAACTGCCCAACCATATTATATAAAATATAGACTAACCATGACGGGTATTAAAGACTTGGCTTCAATCTTACTTCACACTTTACTGCCCTAGCTAAAATAAGAATATAATGATCTTCCAGTAACAAGAAATATTCACTATCTCCCATCCAGACAACTGATCATCCTCACTATCATGACCGAGGGAAAGGTAATATAAAGTTAGAACATGAGGGCCCGAAATATGAGGGGATACTATGAATACCTTGACACTCAACTGAGGCTTGAGGAATAGAATATGTAGCATTACGGACTTATCAAAGAAGTCTTATATAAGGACATGCAAGATATAAATCCGAATTTTGATGATTATTAAAAGTATTGCTTGAGTACTTGGGATGATCATACTGTAAAGCTTGAGTACATGCGTCATGAGCTGCATGACCTGAATTGGGAGTTCATAACTTATGGAATGTGATTCCAACTGCTGAAAGAACTAGAACTCCTTATTTTTGGGAACTAGTAGAGTACATAATTCTCCATCATATGTATGAAAACGAATTAAGACCATGGAACTGAACGTAAGGCATGAGTAGGTATTAGGACTACTAAAAATACTGAAATAAGATTGGGTCAAGCATTAATCTTTCTTACCGTTATTCTATAACTTACTGGTACATCTATTAGAATCTGAAGGCTCGACTTGGTTACTTGGTTTATCATCTCCCCCTTAGATGTAAGCCATCACTCTGAGGCTGTGAAATACTATATAAACTCTAGTCTAACTACAATCACTTTACTCTAGAGTCTGGGATATAGCAACGCACATGAACAAAAGAACTTAACCCGAATGACTACACCTGAAATCTTAAGTCAATCTGAGAGCATTATCTGGGGAGGAACTGGAACTTACTAATCATGCTATCTCAAGAATAATACATAGATAGGGAAGTATATCTTTACATTATAGATTTTGAGGAAGAATTTGGAAGTACATCTGACTAGGACTTAGTGCACAACTTTTATGAATCATGAATAGAGCACTTCAATCATCGGAACTCAAAAGCACTGATGGGATACTTTCTAGCTCTGTTAAAATCCAATAATTATCAGTGGAGACTGTCTAAGAAAGCTCTATTTGAAAAGATTTAAGCTTGACTATTTTTGATACCTTGAAAATAAAGCAGAGATGGCTCGGATAGAGTAAGAAAAGAATAGGTATAAGTTTCTTAAAGAACATTTCTACAACACAATCTGAGACTTGAAAGAATGGAGACATTTCCTAAATGCGTTGTAGCCTCTCAAAGAAAAGTCCTAACGTCTTTATATCATTTTGCAAGACTCTACTAGACACGGCTTCATAGACACCCTAGGACTCTTGAACTCTGTGCATTGATACCAAGTTTGTAACACCTAAAAATTGGGTCCCGAGACGTCACATGGTGCTTAGGGTCACAAGTGACCCTAAGCTAACCCTTCTACTGGTATAACTTATAAGAAACTAAATAAAATGCTTAAATTTGTATAAAATCAGCGAGAACATAAATTTTTTTTAAACCTGAACAATACAAATCTGAACTTTACAAGATTACAACTCTTCTTTTACCAAAATAAAATTAAAACTGAATACATTAACTCTACTGACTATATATGAAGCCTCTACTAGTAGTGACTTTAGATAGCTGGTTCATGACTCCCAACTATCCCAGCTCAATACGACTGAAATGGGAAAATAAAGAACTGCTCAAATAGGTTATCTGGCTTAAATTCTTGAATTAGAGGGATTCATCACCTGTCGACTGGAAGTTGTGAGCTGACTGAATCTGAATGTGCACACTAAGTCTTGTACCTTCATTATGAGACAATATTGCACAGACGTATATATGGATCAGCAGTTTGGGAATTTACTGATTGTATGGGGGTGTATGTAATTAAATAATCAATATCAGAAATCCTTATAGAAAAGATGCATTCTAGTATAGATGACTCACATAGCTTGAATTAAAACCATCATAATCATGAAAAAGAAAATAGGTAATGTAAATCTTGTAAGTCATTGCACTTCATTCTAAATCTGCATTCTTTCTTTATTCTCAAACTTGTAAGACAGATAAAGTCTTAAAACAACATCTTTCAGAGCATACACTTTAATCTCATGAAAACTAGGGACTTCTTTGGAAACTTAAAGATTTTGACACTTGAAAGCCTTAGAAATCTTGGACTCATAGCTTTCAAAATACATATACTTGTATCTTAGATAGAGTAGGGGACTACTTTGGGAGTTTCTTCTAACCGACATAAACCATGGGAGCTACATGGAGTCCAACATCTTACCAATATTGGGGAGAGCTATTCTATCTTTACCATCGGATAGAACCTTAACTTTAGTGATCATTATCTTCACCCACTTGGGATCTATCAAAAACCCATGGGGGCACATAGTTCTGGGGCATGAGACCTCAGAATCAAACCCAACTCAGTGTTAAATACTACTCCCTTACTTAGCTAAGAGCTTTAGAAAATCCACCTTAAAACATTTCAATAATATGCAATGGGAGCCAAAATGCATCCCCTTTATATCAAAATCAAGAATGTGGATTTCTTTCTTAACTTAGGGTCAAAACTCAATTCTTTCTTAAAATATTGATAGAGTTATCATTAAAGCTTTAAAGATCTCATAATAATGGAAATATGAACATACTTCTTGGAATTCTTTAAAAGTCATCAACAACTCATTCTCAAAACTCATAATTCAATAATAAGGCTTAACTCATAACAACAAGTCTTGGGAATACTTGAAAATATGAAATCAATATAGGAATATGTAATTTATATCATGAACTATCAATTTATCTCATAATTAAACAAGATAATCATGCAATTTAAGACTTGAACAATTTCATAATCTCATAAACTTGAAATATAGCAAAATAATATGAATTCATCTTAGAAATACGAAATTCTTTAAGAAAACTAAAACTTTTGGGCATAAGAACGAAAGGGTGTTCTTGTTCAAAACCCACATACCTTAAACTTGGAGTTTTTTTATGACTTCAAAATTTTTGGAAGGTTATTCACGAACTATTGGGTGTCCCTCATAGCCCTCTTAATGGGGAATTCAAATATGCAAGAATTATTGAATTCTCATGGTTGAATCTCTAGATAATTGGGTTTTAATGGATAAACCCTAACCTTGTGGTTGAAGGTGTGTAGAGAATTTTGAGATGTTTAACTAAAGAGAAATAGAAGAAAATACGTTCTCTGAGGGTTATAAGTCATGGGAAGTGCAGGAAAAAGATAAAAATACCCTTGAAAAAATGTCATGAAATTGCTGACAAAAAAAATAGATGACGACATTAGTGACAAGTCGTCAGACTTGTGACAAGTCATCACGAAATGTCCTTAGAAAAGGGTGGATTTTATGATTTTTGGCTTAAGGTTGACGACATTTTGTGACAAACCGTCAAATTTGTGACAAGTCATCACAAAATGTCGTCACAAAATTTTGGATTTGGTGACTTTCTGCTTATGGTGACGACATTTTGTGACAAGCTGTCAGGCTTGTGACAAGTTGTCACAATATTTCCAAGCTGATATGATAGAGTAAAATGGGTATAACTCTTTGATCCGATAAAGGATTTTATCAAAATTGGTATTGTTGGAAATATAATTCGAAGAGATTTCATTTGATATATAGTAGGCCACCCAATTTGTCATATACAAGGAGTTAGGGTCGATTAAAGTTGACTCAAGTATCGACACTCACTAAAACTCGATCGATAGGAAAGTTTTCAATTTGACCTTGAGTTAGGGGATCTCTATGATCTCAATTCATGCAAAAATAGATTCCCACACTAATAATTGATTAACATACCAAATTTCCATTGGATTTATGGATTTTGGAACGTCTACACGTAGAAATAACGGTTTGCGTTCTAGCCAGAAATACGGGGTGTTACATAAGCAATGTACATGCAAGGATGAATGAAAAGTATAATCCATACTATGATAACTTATCCATGTGACATAATGTAACCCAATGTATATACCTCTTCTAGATCAACAACTAGAAAGAGTAGGACCTATGGATACCTCTTTTCTTTAGCATGACTCTTCCATGAATAAAGGGGACCCTAGGGGATTTTAGAGTACCCATGAACACCAACCTAGTACTGGTCTTAAATTTATAATACTCATCATCATCATCGACCTACCCTGTCCAATACCGAAAAGATGTACATAAATATAAATGCACGACCTAAACCGTAGATAAAAGAGTGTAACACCATAAATTCACTGCCCAGGGTAAAATCCCAGGCTAAATCATTAGTAAAGTGTAGGAAGGGTTGAAATCTATTTGGACCGAATTAAATAGTAGTAATAAAACCATGGACCAAAATCTATCTCGATCAAATCTCTAAAACATCAATTTTAGTCTCAAAGGATCATAAATCTTTCATTCAGGTGGCATGATTCTTGTTATGAAATAATCCATTTTAAAAGTGATAATAGGAATAAATCCCTTTATAGGAAAATTGTAGTAAAACCACATTTTTAGTTGGAATTATCCTATTTACTGTTTTAGTGAGCGTGAATGTATTGAATCTAGGCATACCATCAACAATATCCAAACAATACAATTATAAACATCTAATTGTATATAAACTATGGCCATGCCTATTTACACTGGTAAATCACTTGCTCGGATTCCAACTAATATCATTACAATGGCCTTGGGCCCAATAATAAATAACCAAGATAATCTTATCATAATCTGAGGAACCATCATAATCCACCTGGTAAAGTAGAAACCTTATATTAAAGGGTTATTAGTCTAAACTATGTCTAACATGCTATTCACTAAGAGTAATAGGATCCTAGAAGCAAAATAAGTATTTCACCTTAGGGGTCCATTCACCTTCTAATCTCTGAACTCATAATTTAGGCTAAGTTAGATTGTTATACCCAATATCACATCCTAAAATCCTTATCTAACAAGTAATATATATAATACACTATCTCATGAAGAAAAGTAGAAGAAGCCTACCTCAATATTGAAACGCAAATCCTTAAATCACCCTTAATTATCTTTCTTTGCTTCATTATCCTAAAATACCACAACGTTATCAAAATAGTAATCTTCTTATCGTCCGGACTAAAAAAGACTCATATTGCTACACTAAGGGTCAGGTTAAAATTTTGTTAAAAAATGAGCCTGCAGGGCCCACTAATAAAATCCAATATTAAAAAAATCACGTGGTACCTTGAATAAATGTTCAAAGTTGAGCATAAATGAAGAACAAATCGGGTCTCAGATCGAACCTTAAATTGTAGGAATTTAAAGCTCTATGTCTAAAAATTCACCATGAATTAGGATGGAAATGTAAAGAAATGTTAATGAGAAATAACTGAGGAGAGTTGGGATAGCTTACCATAGAATCAGTGAATGATTTTACACTTTCTCCTCTTATTGATATCTAAACTGTGTGAAAATAATGGAAATAAGGTGGAGAAAATAGGAATAAAAATCCACCAAGTACCTTTTAAGAGGTAACCCAGTTGCTTAAGCGACCAAACCTTAAGAGACTTCTCGATCACTTAATCAATCTAGTATAGTGGGCATAGGTATTGCTTATGTGATGCCTAGTCTTCTTAAGCGATTCCCGGTTAAGTGAACCTGTGTCACGTAAGCAAAGACTACTCAGGCAATCAAATGTTTCCATAGGCAATGGCATTAACATCTTGATGGATCCAATTTTCTAAGTCTATAATAGATTTCGATTGGGTGATCAGGATTTTTTTAGAACCCCATGTGCACAAATAAACTATGCTGCCATACCAAATTTAATATTTTAAACTTAATGTAACCATCAAAACATTCATCCGAGACCATTTTGACTAAATTTGAGGCTCATACCTATAGTTTCATTTTTCACATAATTTTCCCAATAGCCTAAAATTAGTTTGGAATCCTCAGGATTAGAACTAATGCCCCCTAGTCTAAAATCAATGTCTCCACGCTGATGGAGGTGTCAAAATTCCCATCCAAGATCATCTAGTAGGATTTTTGGTTTGAGACCAAAACCTATAAAACTAAATCTCTAAAATGAAAAAATGAGACTAAATCCCAAATAAATTTTCTGATAACTGCAACGAAAATTTTGGTAAGTCAAAAATGACCTATAATTGCTTTGGGAAGTATCACTTGCTAGAAATACACATAAATTGAGAAAATAATTTAGAAGTTTATTACAATATTCAATACTAAGAGGACTTTCTTCTGCGAAAGTCAATGAATAGAAGAAAAAAAGATCTCAAAGGGATGAGGTACATGGCCCGTATGCTCAGAGCACGTCATCCCAAATAACCTCCAAGTGGAGACAACTGAAAGAGCCTGGGTTATGGTCCTTAGAAATTTTTTGATATTTGAGCTCACTATCCTATTGACAACTAAACCACGTGAGTCATATGGAGTGGGTATGGGTCAGGTCACCCTAGTCGTTAGGTGTCTAGTGGGTGATGGTTGGGTTTACGGTATTTGTAATAAATTGGTGGTATGAGTCGTTAGGCGTGTGGAAAGTTGTTAGGACGATCCTTAATCAAATCATTAACTTAGTGACTTAACTTGTCTTTGAGTATGAGTTTCTCTCTAAGAGACATGAGGATAGATTATAAGTGGTAGCTATGAGTCGTATGTTATCTAGTGTCCAATCCTTTTGGGTTCTGTCTTGGATAAGACTAAACTAGAAAAGTCGTATGGTCTGATAATAAGTGGGGTCATGTATTCATATGGTGGATGGTGTATGAGTGTCCAACTCACTGTATTGGTGATGACTCAAAGGTATGATTTGTTTGTTGTGGTCATGAGTCAAGGGGGTCAACTCATAACCAACCTGTAACCTTTTTTATAGTTTTAAGTTAGGTTTATTCTAAATATTTACCCATTTAAATCCCTTTGATACCACTACTTAAAAAACCCTATGAGACTTCATTAACTTATTATTCCCAATAAAACACTCTCAAATTCTCTCTCAAACTCTTTGTTCAAGCAAAAACTATGGTTTCATCAAGATAATCATTAAGGCTTTCAAGGGTGGTTTCTCTCCATACTTCTTAGTGTCTAAGGCATGTTAATCCTCCCTTATAGTAATTTTACTAAAAGTACATGATTTTTGTGTATTACTTTCATAATATTGTTATGGTTTTTAAATAAAAGTTGGTGGTTTTATTTTATCATGGATAAATATGGTTTCTCTTGATTTAACTATGGTTTTCCATGTCTTAATTATGGTGTTACACATCTTGGTGCATGGGAATGGTAATTTAATTGAGGGGTCATGGAAGAGCCTCAAATTTGATGATTTTGGCTATGATAATGGTCTGGACTCAACCTGTTTGTGAAATTGTCAATGAGAATGATACTGTCACAATTTAAATTATACTTTTGAACTAAAACTGTGGCATAACCTTAGTAGTAAAAAATGAAGGACTTACAAGGGCTTTGATGGTAATATATTGAATAAGTTTGAAAACCTTATGTGGTCCATGGGATTTCCTGAAGTGATTTTAATAATAGAGTTTGTGGGTACATTGAAATCCCCTAAGGGTTGGCTAATGACATTGGTTGCAAGTTATAGTTGATATAATGATACCACCTTATAATGACTTAATGATTAACTCCTGGAATTGGTGGTTTTGTTATGTGTTAACAGGTTTAATTGGATAATAATGGAAGTTGTTATAGCTAGCCGAGTAGGTGTGAGGCTGATGGATGAAAATAGGAAACTCATGTTTGTTGGTGTGCGGTTTGGTTAAGGTGACCGTGTGCGTGATGTCAAACTTACATTTTGAGGGATGTACTAGTCATACTAGGTTTTTTTACCACATGTGTGGCCAATACGCACTGCATACCTTTCACCAGCGAGAGCTAAATATATATAGCTCGTGGGTGCTTCTAGGACGACAGAGCTACAAAGCCCGAGTTAAGGTTTTAAGTGCATGCTAAACCTTGTTCCCTATCCCATCACGATATATATATATATGTATATATGTTATTGCATATGCTTATTTGATTTCTTTTCAATGATGACATTATTTTATCTTTATCCCTGAGTTCCATGCTAGTATTCACTCCACTAACCATTTTCAAGAATTGTATCCCCACACGATGTAGGAACTGGCCATAGTACCATTCCTCCTGCTCAGTGACTTAGATTCAGAGATACCTTTGAGTCAGATTAAAGTGATGAGCTTCAACACACCAGAAGAACCCATTTCATGCTATGCACTTTATTTCATTATTATTACTTCTTTGGTTTTGTTTTTGGCTATGGCCGGGGGCATATCTCAACCAGATATTCCTTAATTTTGGTTGGAGGCTTTGTTGGACTACTATGGGTATGGGTGATGTCAATATTAGTGTTGGCATTAGTAGCAGTATTTGTATTGGGATTGGGATTGGTTGGATATTTGGCTTTGGCTATTTTTGTTATGGTTATAGATTTACTCTTTTATTAATAATTATTATTGTATTATCTTGTTATATTTTTGGAATTCTTCCGACATGGGGTGTAGGGTGGTTAGCAATGGGGTATTGGGGGTGGTCTCCGGTCCTGGTTGGACTTGAGATACCCGATACGACTAGGACCTAGTTTGGGTCATGTCAGATTGGTATCAAAGCCTAGGTTCATGGTCAATAGGGAATCCACAAAGCCATAATGAGTAGACTTTTTGTAAAGGATGTGTAGCACGCCACACTCATAAGCGAGAGGCTATGAGACATTTACAATTTTTTTTCTTTCTTGTGTTCAATTTTTGAGCTATAGATTCAAAGGTCCTACAATTTTCTGTAGTGGTATAGGGTCGATCTAGGGGTCTAGTTCCTAGTTATCCTTCTGGAGTTCCAACGATCCCCTCTAGCCTTTCACAAGCTCCTTAGGTTGATATGATGAATGCTAAGTTTCATCAGTCTATCCATATATTATGTCAATTGGTAGCTTCCCAGGAAGAGCATGGTTCTTCTGTTACTCTATCTTCTGAAGCTACAAGGGTAATCCAATTTATGAGGTTGAACACTCTAATCTTTACCTATGTGAAGGTTTAGGAGGATCCTCAAGGTTTTACTGATGAGATAGAAAAGATCTTCCTGGTTATACAAGCTACTAACTTCAAGGATATGGAATTTGTTGCCTACCAAATGAAAGATGTAGCCTACCAATAGTATGAGGAATAGGAATAGTCTAGGTGTGAGGATAATAAGGCAGCCTTATGTGAAAAATTCTCTAGTGCTTTTATGGACCACTTCTTTCCTCAGAAAAGAGAAGGCAGAATAGTTTATTAACCTTAAGCAAGGTAATATGTCAGTCAAGGAGCATGCCTTGATGTTTCACTATTTGTCGTGGTATGTTACGTAGTTGGTTTCTAGCATGAGGGCTAGAATAAGGAAGTTAGATTTTATATTATCCTAATAATTTATTTTGGAGAGTAAGGATACCCTGTAGAACATAGACATGGACATCTCTAGGTTGTTAGTGTACATGAAGTAGGTTGAGGAAGAAAAGAAGAAATAGACAGAGATAGAGAATAGGCGGAGCAAAAAGTTTAGATTTTCTAAGTAGGATGGTGGACAATAGTAAAGTGGAAGGGATGGTGGGAAGTGGGGCAATTCTAGGTCTTACTTAATGGCTAGTGCCCCCTACTCAAAGCCATCGAGTCATAGGCATTCTAATGGTGGCAAAAATTATAAGGTTCCCAATATCAGGCCAGTAGGGCCCAATTAGCTACATCATATCCTTTCTACATATTTAATGGTCGATTGCATCAAGGTTACTGTGATAAAAGAAAGTACAAGTACTTTAATTATAGTCAACCAGGGAATATGCTTAAAGCTTGCCTTATTGGTATGGTTTTCTCTAAGGTAAATAAGGTTTATGTTGCCTTTTCATCATCTTTGACACCAAAGGGTGCACCATCTGGCTTTGACACTAGTCGAATTTGACTCTATGCTATCACTACCGCTAGGAGACCGAGTCATTGACTGATGACATTACTAGTATGTAGAGACTCTTTTCCAATAATGTGTACTATTTACTTGATCAAGGATCCACTCTCTCTTATGTGACCCCATTTGTGGCTTTGTAGTTTTATTTTGGTCCCAAATATATTTCGGATTCCTTTTTAATTTCTACCCTTGTAGGTGACTCTATGGTGGTTAAAAGAGTCTATTGGGGCTGTGTATTGTCTGTGGGTGGTCAGGATACTTTGGTGGAACTGTTTGAGTTAGACCTGGTTGATTTTATTGTAATATTGGGGATGGATTGGTTGCACTTGTGCTATTGTTCTTAAGATTATCAGACTCGTAAGGTCATCTTTAAATTCCTTAATAATCTTATCAATAAATAGTAGGGTGGTTCTTTAGCACCTAAGGGGAGGTTCATATCATCTCTTAGAGCTCGATGATTAATCTCCAAGAGGTGTCTCTATCATTTGGTATGGGTTAAAGATTCAATCTCGAAGTGTCCTTTATTATATATTGTATCGGTAGTGAATGAATTTCCTGATGTCTTCTAAATGACCTTCCTGGTGTCCCTCTAGATAGGGAGATTGATTTTGGGATTGATCTAGTTTCAGACACTCGTCCTATTTCTATTTACCCATATAGAATGGCTTTGACCGAGTTAAGGGATCTTAAGGAGCAATTAAAGGATCTTTTAGACAAGGTTTTCATCCATCCTAATCTTTCTCTGTGGGGTGCATCGGTTATATTAGTGCGTAATAAGGATGGTTCCCTTTGGATGTATACTGATTACTGACAATTGAATAAGGTAATGATAAAGAATAAATACCCTCTTCCAAGGATAGATGATTTGTTTGATCATCTTTAAGGTGATAAGTTTTTCTCCAAGATTGATCTTCGATCTGGGTATCATCAGTTAAAGATTAGGGAGTTGGACATCCCTAATATTGCTTTCCATACTTGGTATGGGCATTTTGAGTTTGTTGTTATGTCCTTTGGATTGACTAATACCCAGTGACATTCACGGACTTGATAAATAGAGTCTTCCAACAGTTTTTTGACTTGTTCATCATTGTGTTCATAGATGATATTCTAGTGTACTCAATGAGTGAGGTGGATCATGTCGATCACCTCCACATTGTATTGCAGACCCGGAAGGAGCAACAATTGTATGCAAAAAATTTTAAATGTGAATTCTGGTTGAACGCTGTCACTTTTTTGGGTTATGTAATTTCTATTGAAGGGATCATGGTCGATCCGCAAAATTTTGTAGTGGTTAAGAATTTGAAGCTTCTTGGGTTTACCCGATTATTACATAACTTTTTTAGAAAGTTTCTCTTATATAGCTTTCCTGTTGACTAAGTTGACTCCAAAAAAGGTTAAGTTCTTGTGGTCTAATGCTTGTGAGGGTAGTTTTAGAAGATGAAGGGTAAGTTAACATCAGCTCCATTCGTGACTTTGCCTAAAAGAACTTATAGGTTTGTCGTATATTGTTATGCATCCTGTGTGGGGCTTGGTTGTGTCTTGATGCAACACGGTAAGGTGATATCTAATGCCTCTAGAAAGTTAAAGGTGCATGAGAAGAGTTATCTGACTCTTGACTTGAAGCTATTGATTATGGTGTTCGTATTGAAAATATGGCGACACTATTTGTATAGAGTGTATATGGATATCTTTTCAGATCATACGAGCCAACAATATATATTTCCTTAGAAAGAGCTTAATCTTTAGAAAAAAGGTGGCTTGAGCTGCTTAAGGATTACAACTTGAGTGTTCACTACTATCAAGGTAAAGCTAATATGGTTTCTGATGCTCTTAATAGGTAATTAATGGTGAGTCTAGCTCATGTGGATTAAGTGAAGTGGGAGTTGGTGAAAAATATTCACCGTTTAGCTAACCTTGGAGTTTTCCTCTTGGACTCTAAGGATGGTGGGATGTTTGCTTAGGAGGTGGCAAAGTTATCCTTGGGTGCTGTGATGAAGGAGAAATAAATGTTAAATCCTATCTACACGAGGATCAAGGGTGATGTCAGTGGGCAGAAGATGATGGCCTTCGAGGTTAGTGTTGATGGTACCTTGTGTCATCAAGGGAGGTTATGTGTTCCCGACATAGATGGATTGTGAGAAATGATCTTAGCTTAGGAGCATGAGTCACACTATGCTATTCATCCTAGTTCGATAAAAATATGTCATGACCTTAAGGAGATGTTGGTGGAACAATTTAAGAGGGATGTGGCTAGTTTTGTAGCTAAGTGCATAGTGTGCCAACAAGTGAAAGTTGAGAACATGAGGCCCAGAAGGTTATATCAAGAGATTGAGTTGCCTGTGTGGAAATGGGAAGTTATCAACATGGATTTCGTTACAGGTCTTCCTCGATCTCAAAATGAGTTTGATTTAATTTGGGTCATCGTGGATAGGATGACTAAGACTTCTCACTTATTGCCTGTGAGGACTAATTTTTTAGTAAAGAATTATACAAGGTTATACCTCCAAGAGATAGTGAAGTTGCATGGGGTGCCTATTTCTATCATATCGGATCGTGGTACACAACTTTCATTGCACTTTTGACAGTCGTTCCAAAAAAGTTTAAGGACCAAAGTGAGTTTTAGTACTGCTTTCCACCTATAGCTTGATAGGCAAGTAGTAAGAACTATTCAGACATTGGAGCGTGATTGACTACAGTTGTAGTTGTGTTGAGAACTTGCCTCTTATGGAGTTTGCGTATAATAACAACTATGACTCTAGAACTAAGATGGATCTTTTTCAGGCATTGTATGGTAGGAAGTTTAGGTATGCCATTGGGTGGTTTGCGGTTGGTGAGGTGAAGATGTTTGCCTAGATTTAGTTCACCAATCCATGGATAAGGTCAAGGTGATTCGAGATAGGCTTAAAGTTACAAAAATTCATAGAAAGATGTAAGGCATAGGAAGTTAGTGTTTGATGATGGGGATAAGGCGTTCTTGAAGGCGTCTCGCATGAAGTGAGTGATGTAGTTTGGGAAGAAATGGAATCTTAGTCCCCGGTATATTTTCCCATACTTGGATTTGAGGAAGGTTGGTAATATTGCGTATTAGTTAGAGTTGCCTTCTAGTTTGAGCTCCATTCACCTGAGGTTCCATGTTTCTATGTTAAGGAAGTATGTAGGTAATCCGTCGCAAATTATACCATAAAGCATATTGGTATTTTGGATTCCCTGTCATATAAGAAGGTCCCAATTAAAATTTTAGATCGGCAGTTGCGTCAGTTACGGACCAAGGATATATCTTTGGTAAAGGTTCTATGAAGGAACCTCAAGGTTGAAGAGGCTACATAGGAAGTTGAGGAAGACAAGGAGTCCAAGTATCTATTCTTATTTCCCATTCTGTAAAATCGTGCTTAAGGTATGTGTTGTTCTTAGCATCTTTATTTTCTATCTTTGTTAAAGGTACATTGTGAATCCATTGGTATTTTTTTTCTATCTTAAAGGTAAGAATAGATATATTTTTGGGATTTAATCGTACTAGTGACTACCTTGTTCCATCATTCAAGGATGAATGATCCTAGTGGGGGAGAATTGAAATACCTTAGGTTTTGGCCCTAGGAAATTTCATGAGCTTTGTGCTCACTGTTCTATTGACGACTTAACCATACGTGTCCTATTGTCCGAAGAGTAGTCAGCAGGGTCAGGCCAGTCGTCCCCCAATTCTATCTGGTTGCCCGACTCAGTAGGGTGCCACTTCCAGTGCCACCAGAGGTCAATGTCAAATCAGATTGTATGCACTTTAGTCCCGATAGGATCAGGAAAATTCCCCTAATGGGGTTAATGGTACATTGTAGGTCATTGATTTATATCTTTCTACTTTGTTAGATCCTGGAGCTTCTTTTTCTTTTGTAACCCCTTACATTGCTATTGATTTCGATGTCAGTCCTGAGACTTTAGCAGAACCCTTTTCAGTGTCTACCCCAGTAGGTGTCTCTATGGTAGCCAGGCAGGTATATAGGAACTGTCCAGTCACAATATCCCAGAAAGTCACTTCAGTTTATCTTGTGGAGTTAGACATGATGGATTTTGATATCAGTTTCGGCATGGATCATGATATGCTTCAGTTGATTGTAGAAACAAAGTTGTTCATTTTCAGTTTCCAAATGAACAAGTCCTTGAATGGAGGGGTATTATTATAGCGCTTAAGGGTCAACTTATTTTGTACCTTAGAGTTAGGAAAATGATATCCAACGGGTACCATATTGTTCGGGTTAAGCACTCTAGTTCTGAGATCCCCAGTCTTGAGTCAATTTCAGTGGTAAGGGAATTACCAGATGTGTTCCCTGAAGATTTTCTCAGAGTTCCTCTCAAAAGGGAAATTGACTTCAAAATAGACCTTCTTATGAATGCTCAGCCTATCTCTATTCCGCCGCATAGAATGGCTCCAGATGAACTTAAAGAGTTGAAAAAATAGTTAAAAGACATCCTAGATAAGGGATTCATTAGGCCCAGTGTTTACCCATGGGGCACTCTAGTCCTTTTCGTACATAAGAAAGACAGTTCCCTTAGTATGTGTATTGATTACCATCAATTGAAAAAATTCTCTTTCAAGAATAAATAGCCACTCCCCAAAATTGATGACTTATTCAACCAAATTAAGGGTGCCAGTTGTTTCTCTAAGATAAACCTCAAATCCGGCTATCATCATATCAGAGTCAGAGAATGTGACATTCTGAAAACAGCATCCAGAACTCGGTATGGTCACTTTGAATTCCTAGTCATGTCTTTCAGTCTAGCGAATGCCCCAATAGCTTTCATGGACTTGTTGAACATAGTGTTCAAACAGTACGTGAACATGTTCGTCATCGTCTTCATCGATGATATCCTTGTCTAATCTCTCAATAAAACTAATGATGCAGACCACTGCAGGATTGTATTGCAAACTCTTAGAGTTAATTAGTTGTTCACCAAGTTCAGTAAGTCTGAGGTTTGACTAAGATCAGTAACTTTCCTTAGCCATATTGTTTCTAGCAATGGCATTAGAGTTGACCCTCAAAAGACAAAAACTATGAGAAACTGGCCCCAACCTATCTCTTCATCAGATATCAAGAGTTTCTTAGGTTTAGCTAGATATTACCGATGGTTTGTTGAAGGATTTTCATCTATTGAATACCCCTTGTCCAAATTGACCCAAAATAAAATTAAGTTTCAGTGGTAAGATTCTTGCGAGAAGAGTTTTCAAGAGTTGAAGACTCAACTAACCTCAGCCTCAATTTTGACCTTGCTTGATGGTTCAGAGGGTTTTTTCATGTACTATGATTCTTCCAGAGTTGGTTTGGGTTGTGTTTTGATGCAGAAAGGTAAGTTCATAGCCTATGCTTTGGGACAGCTTAAGTCCCATAAAAAGAATTACCCTACTTATGATCTTGAACTAACAATCATTGTGTTTGGCTTAAAGATTTGAAGGCACTACTTGTATGGGGTGCGTGCATGTTGATGTGTTCACGAATCACAAAATCTTGCATTATGTGTTTTCACAGAAGGATTTGAATCTGAATCAGAGGAGATAGTTAGAATTGTTGAAAGATGATGACATGAGCGTTATGTACCACTAGGCAAGGCCAATGTAGTGGAAGATGCCCTTTGTGGACAATCTATGGGTAGCATTACTCATATTGAGGATGATAAGAAAAAACTAGTTAGGTAAATTCATCAACTCTCCAGATTAGGTGTCCATTTGGTTGATTCAACTAAGGGTAATGTTTGGGTGTGGAATCATTCATAATTTTCTTTGCTTGCCGAAGTGAAAGAAAAACAAGATAGGTATCATGGTCTAGTTAATTTGAAGGAGTCAGTCAGAGATCAACAAGTGGAGGTTTTCTCCCAAGGGGGAGATGGTGTGTTGCATTGCTAGGGCTACTGTGTATCTCGTGTGTCGATGGGTTGAGACAGTGAATTCTTATAGATGCGCATATTGCGCATTACTCTATTCATCCAGGAGCCACAAACATGTACCACGATCTGCAGCAAATCTATTGGTGGAGTGGTATAAAGAGGTATATTGCAGAGTTTCTAGAAAGATGCTCTAATTGTAAACAAGTTAAGGTACAGAACCAAAAGCCTAGTGCTACTATGCAAGAATTCATCATTCCCACTTGGAAGTGGGAAGAGGTGAATACAGAGTTTATGACGAGTTTTCCTTGTACTTATCGTCAGCATGATTCAATTTGGGTTATTGTGGACAGGATGACCAAATCACCCTATTTCTTGCCAATCCATACTTCTTATTCATTCGAAGACCATGCTAAGCTCTACCTTAGAGAGTTTGTTAGATTGACTGGAGTCTCGTTGTCCATTATATCTGATAGAGGTATTCAGTTTACCTTTCATTTTTTGAAAGTCTTTCAAAAAGGTCTTGCTACTCAAGTCCACCTCTCTAAAACCTTTCACCCTTAGATAGATAGTTAGGTAGAAAGGTCCATTCCGAACCTAGAAGACATGTTGATAGCATTTGTTATCAATTTTAAGGGTAGTTGGGATAATCACTTGCCTTTGATTGAGTTCACTTATAATAACAACTATCATTCTAATATTCAGATGGCTTCATTTGAGGCTCTATATGGGAGGATATGTATATATATAATTGGTTGATTAAAGGAAGGTGAGACCCCTTTAGTAGGACCTAATTCAGTGTTTGATGCATTGGAGAAAGTTTAATTGATTAGGTAAAGGCTTAAGACAACCCAAAGCCGATAGAAATCTTATGCTGATGTGAGAAGAAGGGATCTTGAGTTCGAGATTGGAGATTTTGTATATTTGATGATCTCTCCCATAAAGGAAGTGAAGAAGTGTTGTAAGAAGGGAAAGATAAGTCCCCAATATGTTGGCCCTTAATGAATCTTGAGCCACTTTGGAAAGGTAGCTTACAAGCTCGAGTTGCCTACAAATTTGGCCTCAGTGCACCTAGTATTTCATATCTCTTTGTAAAAGAAGTGTATTGGTGACCCACATGTAGTTGTTCATTTAGAAATCATAGATGTTCAGAACATCCTTACGAAGAAATTCCAGTTAGGATCCTTGATCATCAGATTCATAGACTAAGGAACAAAGAAGTTTCCTTGGTCAATGTTCTTTATTGAAATTAGTCTGTTGAGGGCACCACATGGGAAGAGGAAGAAGATGTGTAAACCAAGTACCCTCATTTTTTCTCCACAAGTTCAGACTCAGTTTAAGGTAACAAGTTTCCTCAGACTACCTCTTTTCCATTCTTAGTTCAAGCTTTATATAGTCAGTTTCATGATAATTCATGCATTCACAGATAAGATTAGTCATGCAGTGACCTTTTCAAACATGCGAGTTTAGTACATAATCTCAGTCCTTCAGTATTTTCAATTTAGTAAGTCTCATTTGAGGAAAAAAGTTCCCAAGTTGACATATTGTAATACCTCATACACTTCTAAGCTAGAAATCAAACCTTTGTTCCTATGAGTGTAAAAACTAGCCCCGTGATTCATACATGAATCCATGTTTCATGATCATTAACCTAGTATGAAGAAAGATTATGAGGTAGGAAAGATGCTCATAAGTGTCACTTAGAGAAAAATGAGCTAAGAGCCTTTGATTCGGCCAATTTTGGGTGTTCGATTTAAAAAAGGTCCTATTTGAACGAGTATAAATTTATGTATATGTGGTGTTTGGAAGATTAAGACCCACCAAATTATAGATAATTGAATTATATTTCCAACAATACTAATTTACCCTTAATGCGATACCCGAGTGAAAAGTTAAGTCATTTTTCATGTGAGGCAGTAAGCGGTTGCGATAGCCCCGCGCCGTGATGGCTATTTGACCCAACTAGGGTCGTTTCGCGAGGGCTGCTTAACCTAAATAGGGGTCGCACCACAGGGTTTATTTTCCCACAGTTTTAGTTTCTTAAGGGTCGAAGGATACTTTGGTCATTTGCCCTTAACCCCAAACGTCCAAAGAATGAATTATAAAACCCAAAAGGGAAATATTAGCCCATCTTCGTCAAATCAACTAACATGAAAACCCTCTTTCATTCCAAAGAACAAAAATCCAAGCGTCTCCATTCAAAAACCTTCAAGAAAAGTTAATTCTCTTTCAGGATCAAAGATTTAAGGTATGTTAGATGTTCATTCATGGGCCTTTTTTAACCATGGAGTCCAAGAATCCAATTTCAAATTCAAAGTTATGATTTTTTCAAGTTATTGTGATTTTAACCATGAATCCCCATGAATTTTGATTCTATACCATGTTTGCATGTAATTGTTGCTATTTTTAAACCCCACACGTTTGAATGGTGTTGTTCGCTGAGTTAAACATTAATTATTATTTTAGTAGTAAAATTAGTCTATTACTATAAGTCTTAAAACTATTCCCATGCTTATCTTAAAACATGAATTGTAAGTGTTTGATGAAATGCCTACATGAATGTGTTTTGAATAAATTCTTATATATCTTGTACTTAAAGTTTTAGTATGATCTTGCTATTATTGGTATCGGGTCCTGGGGGTTTGAATATCCAAAATTTAGATGCTTACCTAGTTTTTAATACCTAAAGAATAATTTAAGAATAGTTACAAGCCTTATCATTTAAGTTAGTTACCATAAGCAGTAAATATTGTTCTATCCAATATCTAGTGTTATTTAGTTAGGAGTAGGATTTACCATCGACCGAACCCAGAGATGGGGGCTCACTGGATAGTAGAGGGTATGAACCTTAGTATAAATCCCTGCTTTCCATAACTACATAACTAGTGTAGCTTGAGATGTTAACCTACCAGTTGTGGATTGACACCTATCTCATAAGGGTACCTATTTGTAATACCCCGAAAAATACAAACCAATATCAGAGCCATGTACCAAGATCATTCATAGTACATCATGGTTATTTTATAGTTTTATTAGTAGGTTATATGTATATTAAGGCTTCAAATAACTCCCTGCTATCTGACGAATCAAAACATTCCTTACCGATTGAATTCTTGAGAAGGATATTGGTATAGTCAACTTCAAATGAGTATATCTATAATTATACTAGGAATTTATGAGATCATGAACTATCATCAGATAGATAATTGAATTATCTTTCCAGAGATACAAATTTAGGCTAAATCCGATATCGGAGCAAAGAGTTATTCCTATTTTACTCCTGCATGTCAATCTGGAAACAGTGTGACGACATTCGTGGTAGCTTACCACATTTGTGACGCCCTATCACGAAGGTAATCAGACTTAGGAAGAAACCAGCTCCTAAGTGATGAAATTCGTGGTAGCTTACCACATTTGTGATGCCCTATCACGATGGTCGTCAGCCTTAGGCAGAAACCAACTCCTAAGTGACAACATTCGTGATGGCTTACCACATTTGTGACGCCCTATCACGAAGGTCATCATCCTTAGGCAGAAACCAGATCCTAAGTGACGACATTCATGGTAGCTTACCAAATTTGTGATTCCCTATCATGAAGGTCATCAGACTTAGGCAGAAACCATCAATTCCAGCTCCTGTGTGACGACATTTTTGATGGCCTGTCACATTTTTTACTCTTGTCACAAATGTCGTCAGACTTAGGAAGAAACCATCAATTCCAGCTCCTGTGTGATGACATTTTTACGGCTTGTCACATTTTTAATGCCTTGTCACAAATGTCATCATCTATGATTTTTAGCAACTGGGAATTTATTTTAGTAAGGGTATTTTGGTCTTTTTCCTTCACTTCCCACGACTTATAAATCTCAAGGAGCGTATTATCTTCCATTCTCTTTAGTTAAATATCTCAAAAAGCTCTCTCATACACTATCAACCATAATATTAGGGTTTCCTCTCAAGATTAAACCTCTCAAGAACAAGCCCTAGGGTTTTCATAGAAGAGTTTATTTCAAGGAAATTTCGCTGTTAATCTTCATGAATTCTTAATCTAAGGTATGCGTAGTGTTCATCTATGGATTCAATTCATTCATAGAGATCAAGAGTCATTCTTTTAAATGTTATTTCATAAACTTTTTATGGTTATATGAGCATGCACTTGTTGATGATTGTTCTTTAAGTTTCAAGATGATATCTAAAGGTGTTTTCATGGAATATATGTGGTTGTTAGTTGAAAAACACAAACTTTGGGTGGTTTGTTAAGATACAAGAATGAAATCCACCTATGCCTCAAATAATGCATGCAAGGTGTTTGATAAAATGCCTAGGATGCTAGAAATTAATATTTACATGATTCCATGATATCTAAATGACAAGTCCATGTTAGCTATAAACTTCAATATGAATTTCCATGCTATTTATGTGTTGTTATTGTTGTGGTATGAAACATGTATGATAATAGAGATATGAATTATGTACATTAAATATATCCATGCTTTCCCCTACCAAGTTTGAGATGGTGAATAAATGCATGATGTATAATATCCCCTACTTATGATATTGTGAATTGTGGACTCCGATCTTGTGATCAAGTCATGTCATGTGTGAGTAAGTTTCATTCCCTCGAGTCCTGGGGGTATTCGTACAAGAAAAATATAGTTGTGTGCCTATATCCATGTAATGTTTTCACGATACTCTAAGTCAAGCCATGATCTATAGAAATCAGTCAGTCATGTGACTCAGGAAAACTCAATAATCTCAGTAGTTTAGTATTCTCAGTAATTTCAGTGCTCAGTAACCTCAGTAATCACAATAAATCTTAGTAACTTTAATACTCTTAATCAGTCCTCAAAACTTATTATATTCCATCCGTCATCAGAATCCAGTAAACTTAGTTCTAGCTCCGCTAAAAAATACCACTATTTTTGGTTCAGCTAATCAGTATCAGTTCAGCAAATTAGTTCAGTTAAGTTATTTAGTTCATCCCAGTTATTCAGTTCAGTGTCTTTCAGATGGGAGTAGGATTCAGTACCGAGTGAGCTAAGGGATGGGGACTCATCCACTAGATTTGGTATGAGATCCTTAGAAGCAATCCCTAAGTTCCAGAACTATGTACCCAACATAGGTACGAGATTTCACCAGTTAGATAGGACTGACATACTCAGGGGTCACCCGTTAGCACATTTATATGTATAGGACTAATCCCAAGAGTCACTCGCTAGATTAGGAATGACTCCACAACAGATGTTTTTACTGGTGGCGTTGTACTGACACCCTTCCAGTCATGGCAGAGATTGGACCCCAGTCAGCTTAGCTTGGGTCATGTCGAATAGATGAACACATCCCATAGTTCTAGTTACAGAATCAGGGCCTTTAGACACAGTCAACTCAGCTTAGTATTACAATTCAGTACAGTTAGATACATCTAACGCTTATCATTATAAATAGACCTCAAGATCACCCATTAGCTAGGAATGATCTCAACTATGATTAATTAGTATCAAAATCATTAGATTTAAAGATCACCCAGTAGATCGGACTGATCTCAGACTAAGTCAAATCATCCTTATTATTAGTATACTCATGATCACCCGCTAGATAGGACTGATCTCAGATTTAGTTACTCCAAGTAGAATGGAACTCAAATAGTTCCATCAGAACTTAGACTGTCAGATACAATCACAGTATTAGTTACATCGGTTAGGCTGATCATCACAATTATATTAGTTTTCTAAACTCATATATCTGTCATATCAGTTATCAGAATTCATGATATTAGTATTTAGCTTCAGGACTGTCAGACACAACCAACCAGACCAGTTTTTTATAATTTGAACTGTCAGAAATAGTCGTTCATCTATTCAGTATCTCAGTATCAGTACACTCATATTGTCAGTATTCAGACTAAGTAGTAAGTATCTTCACAAGTTCAGTTATAGTTGTTTATGCATGTATGTATTCTCACATTCATATTAGTTAGCATTCTTCATGCATATAACTCTTTGCATTTAGCCTACCTCACTCGTATACTCAATACATTCAGACATACTAACGCATTTATGCTATGGTTCTTTCTCTTATGTTACACCATAGGTTCAGAGGCCCGAGCTCCATATCAGTAGTCGCATTCCAGTGTTCAGAGTTTGCAGTGAGTCCTTCTCATTCGAGGATGATATAATTATTGCTACATTTACTATTCAGTTGCTAGATGGAGTTAGTTGGAGACATGTTCCTTCAACTCCTTATTTAGTTCAGTTAGAGGCTTTCAGACTAGATGTCCGATTAGATATTCAGATCTCATTATTTTTAGTATATATGACTTATTTTTTTATTGTTATACCTTTTTTAGACATTTTGTTATCTGACCTTTATTCTGTTCGAACCTTATGTCCTTTCATGTTCATGTTTCTGCATTTTATGATATATTATGCAGTATAAAGGTACAGAGATCAGCCATGGGTTAGCTTGTGGTCCTTCGGGGTCATGATCACCGTGTAGCATTTCGGTTCATAAAATTGAGGTGTTACAAACTTGGTATCAGAGCCTAAGGCTCAATGGAGTTCTTGGAAGTCTAAAAGCCGCATCTAGTAGAGTATTGTACATACGTGTGTTGTGCACCACACCTATGTACAGGAGGCTATGAGATATTTTAGGAATAGTTTCCCTTCTTTCAGTATTCATGTCATGCCAGTGAGCAGTCAGATTTGTATAGCTTGTTTTCTTATCCTTGCATCTATTAATACTACCCAAAATCTCAGAGAATGTAACTATTTCAAGGTAGAACCTCCTAGTAGTTGCAAGTTTATTTCATCTCATGCATCATGCATTAGTTTCAGACTCCTAAAGTTTAGTTATAATCTAGTTCATAGATTCCCTGTGCATCACCCAGTATCTCCGTAAGGTAAGCATTCTTAGAGGGACATAAAGTCTCAAGGGGGATATACCCCATTTTCTCTTAACACTCTCACGCCTTAGATCCTTCAATTTATCCTTGCATAACAAATTCAGTCTAGAATAGAAAGTAGTCATAAGTGGACCTTCAAGTTAGACCTCAGTTGTAAGTCTAGTATTCAGAGGTTCAGTTAGGTTCACGATGTTCAGTCCATATGTCACGTAGCAGAATCAGTCATGTTCTCATGTTTCAATTCAATCTTTGTGCCTTACCTTTTCATGTCCAGTCACATGTTCGTGAATCAGTTCAGTCATGTATTCACGCATCAGATATGTGTGGTCATCTTATCAGTACTTTTAGTCATGCATTCACGTATCATGTTAGTCATATAATCATGCATCAGACATGCATGGATTCAACTTATTAGTTAAGCATCAGATATGCCTTCTTAATTTAAAAAACTCAGTTTATCGGAACACTCAGTCCTACATTCATAAATCAGCTATCCATGCTTTAGATATGCATGTACAGTATGATATGCTCAGTTTTCAGTCATGTCAGCCATTAAATTATGATCAGTCATTCATGCTATATATTAGTGTAAGTTTTCTTTTATCTCATGTCAGCCAGTATCATTCGAGGATGAATGTTTCCAGGGGGGATATTGTAATACCCCAAAAAGTCCAAACTAATATTAGAGCCATGTACCAAGCTCATGCATAGTAAATCATGGTTTTTTTTATAGTTTTATGAGTAGGTTAGATGTATATTAAGGCTTCAAATAACTCCCAGCTATCAGACGAATCAAAACATTCCTTACCGATTAAATTCTTGAGAAGGATATTGGTATAGTGAACTTCAAACGAGAATATCTCTCATTATACTTGAAATTTCTGGGTTCATGACCTATCAACAGATAGATAATTTAATTATCTTTCCAACTATATCAATTTTGCCTAAATCCAATATTGTAGCAAAGAGTTATTCCTATTTTACTCTAGCGTGTCAGGCTGGAAACAGTGTGACGACATTTGTGGTAGCTTACCACATTTGTGACGCCCTATCACGAAGGTCGTCAACCTTAGGAAGAAACCAGATCCTAAGGGAAGACATTCATGGTATCTTACAACATTTGTGATGCCCTATCACAAAGGTCGGCATCCTTAGGTAGAAATAAGCTCCTAACTGACGACATTCGTGGTAGCTTACAACATTTGTGACCCCCTAACATGAAGGTCGTCAGACTTAGGAAGAAACCATCTATTCCAGCTCCTATGTAACGAAATTTTTGATGGACTATCATATTTTTGATGCCTTGTCACAAATGTCGTCAGACTTAGGAAGAAACCATCAATTCCAGCTCCCGTGTGACGACATTTGTGATGGCTTGTCACATTTTTGACGCCTTGTCACAAATGTCGTCAGCTATGATTTTCAGCAACTGGGAATTTATTTTAGTATGGGTATTTTGGTCTTTGTCCTTCACTTCCCACGGCTTATAACCCTCAAGGAGCGTATTATCTTACTTTCTCTTTAGTTAAACATCTCAAAAAACTCTCTCATACACTCTCAACCACAATATTAGGGTTTCCTCTCAAGATCAAAACTCTCAAGAACCAGCCCTAGGGTTTTCCTAGAAGAGTCTATTTCAAGGAAATTTCATCGTCAATCTTCACGAATTCTTAATCTAAGGTATGCCTAGTGTTCATCTATGGATTCAATTCGTTCATAGAGCTCAAGAATCATGCTTTTAAATGTTATTTTGTAAACTTTTTATGGTGATATGAGCATGTACTTTTGGATGATTGTTGTTTAAGTTTCATGATGATATCTAAAGGTGTTCTCATGGAATATATGTGGTTGTTAGTTGAAAAACCCAAACATTGGGTGGTTTCATATGATGCAAGTATGAAATCCACCTATGCCTTAAAGAATGCATGCAATGTGTTTGATAAAATGACTAGGATGCTAGAAATTCATATTTACATGATTCCATGATATCTAAATGAAAAGTCCATGTTAACTATACACTTCAATATGGATTTCCATGATATTTATGTGTTGTTATTGTTATGGTATAAATCATGAATGATAATGGAGATATGAATTATGTAAATAAAATATATCCATACTTTATCCAACCATGTTTGAGATGTTGAATAAATACATGAAGTCTAATATTCCCAACTTATGATATTGTGAATTGTGGACTCCGATCTTGTGATCAAGTCGTGTCATGTGTGAGTCAGTTTCATTCCATCGATTCCTGGAGGTATTCATACCCAAAAAATATAGTTGTGTTCCTAGAGCCATGTCATGTTTTCATGATACACTCAGTCAAACCATGATCTATAGAAATCAGTCAGTCATGTGACTCAGGAAAACTCAATAATCTCAGTAATTCAGTATTCTTAGTAATCTCAGAGCTCAGTAACCTCAGTAATCATAGTAAATCTCAGTAACTTTAGTACTTTTAATCAGTCCTTAGAATTCATTATATTTGTAACACCCCGCATTTCGGGCTAGAATAAAAAATATGACTCTGATGCGTTGATAATCCCAGAGCCTTAAATCCTATACCAATTTGGCATGTTAATCAATTTTGTAGCATGTGAATCCATTTGAGCATTAATTTAGACCATAGAAGTCCTTCAACTCAAGGACTAGTTAAAACCATTTCGATCGATTAAGTTTTAGTGGACGTTGTAATTCGTGTCAAATTCTATTGACCATAACTCATTGTATATGATGAACTGGGTAGCCTACTATATACCAAATTTTAGATAATTGAATAAGCTTTCCAACGATACAAAATTCGCCTAAAACGGACACCCGGTGAAGAAGTTATGGCCTTTCAAAGTTGAATGTGTCGCTTATGCACATATAGGCGATGCATAGGGCGGAGCCTATGCAAATATAGGCGATGCATAGAGCGGCGCCTATGTAAATTTAGGCAATGCAAAGGGCGGCGCATAGTTATGGTTTCAGGTGACGAATACACTCCGTTTTGAGTTACTTTAAGTGCAAGTTAGTGCTTACAAAACCAAAAATCGTCCTTACCCACTCCTAAACGGATTTGGGCCTATTAACAACATTGAAGCCTCCTATAAAATCCCAAAATCTAATCCTTAAAGAACTTAAGAGAAGGAGAAACTAGGGTTTGATAAAATAAGCTTGAAGGACCGATCATTCCGAAACTTCTTCGTGAAACAAATTACAGATTCGGAATCCTCTCGACGTAGGCTTTAATAGACACCCAAAATTCGTGGAGAACAAGGTACGCGGGGTTTTCCTAAAATCTCATGGGCATAGAAATCATGTTTTAAGAATTGGGTTTTCGAATTCATGTACATACTCATGTTTCAGAAGCTTTAATGATATTGTTTTGGCCTTTTGGCTTTCCCCCAAAGTGATTTGAATGTTATATGTATATATATATGCGTTTGTCCTGAAATATGAATTTAGAGCATGATTTTCATGAAACCTCTCTCTTAATGTAATTTTTTCCATGTTTCACGTAATATACAATGTTTTGAACACGAAAGAGAGGGTTGTGAATGTTGAATATGCATGTAATGAAAGAATGCATGGTTTTTCCAAAAATGCACATGACCACCATATGTTTGATGAAAGTTTTGCATGGATTTGACTTGAGTTTCGGAACATGACATCTTTAATGCAAATTACATATTTTGGTGGTCTAAACTATGTTTTGAATGAAAGCTCTTGCTTAATACATTATGGCTCAGAAATAGGACTTGCAAGTCTTGGTATGACGATACCAACTCAGACAAATGCCATAACAGACACAGACTAGTTCAGAAATTAGATTTTTATCAGACTTTCATGATTTAGAAATTTCAGAATAATACATGTTCAGAAAAGGATAAAATAGGGCATAAAGAGAGCTTAGGTGGTTCCCTGAAGAAGGCGGGAGTTCAGACAACTCATTGCCTAAAACCGTGGTTTGCCGACCCAGGTATACTATTATTCGCTGATTTAAATGTCCTGTGGCCTATCAGACTCAGACACTCCAACCCTTGCGGCACACTTGGGTTGGGGGCTTCCCCGCCGAGTCAATGGCGATTCCATACAGCCCGTGGAATATTCAGACTTGTAGGGGAATACCACCTAACTCAGAACTAAAACACAGATCATGATTTGAAATGAACAGATAGGTTGCATGTTTTCAGAAAGTGCCCATGTTTTTTTTTCAGAAACAGTTTTATACATAATGTCTTGATGAAAAATTGCTTTACCTTAATATATATATATATGTATGTTCCATTATACTACTTTGGATTGCTTCGCGTGCCAGTACTTTTGTGCTGACCCCCCCTCCTTCCAGGTTCTGAGGCACAGTCTAGGGGTCCAGCTACTCAGTAGACATTCTCGGGTTTGCAGACTTGATCTCACAGTAGTGAGCCTTCTATTATTCGGAAGGCCTAATTATGTCAGACACTATCTTATTTATTATGTTTTTGGTTTACTGAGGGCCTTGTCCCAGCTTCTTTTCAGACAAAGGTTTATGTTCTTAGTAGAGATTTCGCAGACTGATGTCATATAGTATTATTCAAAAATATTGTAGGACTTGACCATGTTTTCCGTACTCAGTTTCAATTCCGCATTTTATTATGATTATGAATATTGTGCATGATAACCAGATAGAGAATGGGTGTTCCGGGCCTTCATGGTTCGGGATGCTCGTCACGGCTAGGGCCTAGGCTCGGGTCGTGACAAACTTGGTATCAGAGCACGGTTCATGGTCCCAAGGTGTCTGCGAAATTGCGTCAGGTAGAGTCTTGTTTATGGGTATGTAGCGCGCCACACTTATAAGCAGGAGGCTACTAGGCGTTTAGGAATGTCTCTTTTCTTCATGTTCTAGTTCGTGCAATAGAGTCAGAATGTTCCTCTTTCATACTCTAATTCATGCTATGGTGTCGCCCATACGAAAGTAAAAAGTCATCCCACATTCTTTCCTTACTCTAATGTCCTCAGATATGTCTCATTATTAAGGTGATTCAAGTACAGAAGTTTAGAATCTAAATGGTACGGTACTTTCTGATTGAACCATATAAGAGTTAAAATTTGTGCAAGGACTAAGAATCCGTTAGTGCTTCAATGTGTATTGATTCCGATGTAAACATTGATCCTGATGGAATCGTTCTTTTCAGCTTGAGGTATTAATTGCGTTTAGTCCCCTTCAAATTTATGTTACAAATGTCTTGCTTAAGGGGGGATGATGTGTAGTAGAATGTTGGAACTGTATTTCCACCCAAATAGTAGTATGAGTCAAAATTTTGTTTTCATGACCTATTGGTAATGAAATTAGACCAAGAAGTTGGTGATGTAAAGTCACAAAGTTAGAAGTGAGAGTGAGGGTGATTTACCCCTTATGGTGATAGACTAATGTGGTAGCTAGTAGCATGTGTGGATTGTATGGTAGTCTGTGAGGGAAGCGTTTAACTCAGATTTTTATTCTTACGTAGTAAGATGTGTATCCTTAGACTATGGAATATTGTGTGACAAGCTTCTATCTCTTGAAAATATTTTATCATCGTGTTGGTGAAACTAAAAAGTCTAGTGAAGCCGTGTGGGGCTCTTTCGATTCACTAACAATTTTTCACTCAACGTGTGGTTCTTGTGTTGGTTGAATATATGTATAGACTCATGGTTGTTGGGGATTTTGAAGGTAGTGTAAATGTACGCTTGGGTAAGTAATTGTTATGTGAGAAAGAAGTATAAGTAGATACGATTGTACGGGGTTATAATATAAGGATAAGGTTGACCATGTCTATTATGAGGCCTTAACCCCCTTGATCCTCTTTTCATTGGTAGTTGTAAACTAGTGCTACTTGTGAGAAGGTATGTAGTAGATTTTTGAGATATTTGGGTAGAATATCCCAATATTATGGATTAGTATATTTATATTATATTGCATTCTCCATTGGTGGTAAATGATTGATACTAAACTATAGGCTTGAATTGAAATAGTGTGGTGGTAAATAGTGGCACGAGTTTGATGATGCATGTTTTGTGGGATTAAATTAGTAGGCTTGACGTGCTGAAATAGTACATGCTGATGGATTATGATAAGGAAAACCGTTAGGTCATGATCGATTATTGTGGATATGAAGTTCTAGTGCACTAGTGTTTCGTGATATTTATTTCATAGTTTCCAAGTGAAAATTTCGTGTAAGGTTGGGTTGTAAATCATGCATAGCACTATATTAAGTTTGAACAGTTGATGGCCATGAAGGTGAAGGTGAAGGTTTCTTGACTAATGATACCAGTTATTGGGAAGTGGTCTATAGGCTTGAAACAGTCTATCTGAGTGCCTAAGTTTATTTGATTTCATAATGAAGTATGACGGTGTATGTATGACGTAGAAGTATGCCCAGGGTGGTTTAAAACGGCGGTATTTATTCTAATGCTACTACATGTTGTGTGTGACTAGTGGTACCATTGAGTTGATGTGTGGCGAGTGCCTTGAAAGTTGTGCTAATAGAAATAAGAGTAGAGGTACTAGAGGGTGTGCGCTTCAACTTTGGGGATGCTCATGAAGATTCGAAGTTGGTAAGTGTTCGAGTAATAGATGATGACTATTGGGGGTTACAGAATGATAGAGTTTGTCTCAGAAGGCGGTATTTGTAGTAGGTTTTTCCACTTCCAGATGTAGTCATTAGGGTCAATTTATATTGATTACGTGTATTGTCGTTTTTCATACCCCAGAGTGCAGTTATGTTTAAAGTCTAATACGGTATCTCCTATAACTTAAGATGATGGTTTGAAGCTAAGGGGGAGATGATAGAATGAATAACCAAGTCAGGTTCTCTGATTCTAGTAGTGATGTCATGACGACATAGAACGTCAGAAAGTGAGAGTGAGACTCAACCCATTCGTATCTTAGTATTTTTCAGTGATCCCAATGCCTACTCAAGCTTTACGTTTTAGTTCCGTGATCATAGTTCGTGATTCCAGTATATGATAGAGAGTCACGTACTCTTCCAGTTTCAAGATAATGAGTTCTACTTCATTCAAGTAGTCGGAATTACATTCCTTATGTTAGGAACTCTAGTTGAGGTCATGCAACTCATGACGCATGTACTCACTCTTTATAGTGTGTTCAGTCACATATAAAAATTTTGTCATGCTTCAGGGTCTTATGTTTTAACCTTTTAGTGACCTCCCTATGCAATGATAGTGGTGATGATGTAAATGTTCTTGTTGATGGATGATCATAGTACGTTTGTTTAGATAAGGCCATAAGTATGAAGTGAGATTTTGGGCCAATCTTTGATACATGTGATGTTTAGTGGAAAAGTTTGTGTTTGTATGTTTTTAGGATAGCGCTTGGGAGTTATATTGATAATAGTTTAGAAACTATGTGAAGTATGTATTTATGGGTGTTTGCCTTGAAGTTAACATGCGGTTATAAATTAGGCTTGAATGACGTTTTGGGATTATAGTGGAAGGTCGCAATATGCATTAGCGACTTCATATTAAGAGTTCAGAGTAGTCATTGAAGTGGTAAGGCATGTTATGCTTAGGATGTGATTTTTAAAAGAGGTATAGAAGGTGGCATCATATGGTTTAGAATAATAGCGTGGTGTAGCATGTTGTATTTTTGTGATTTAGAGTTAGGCTTGATCGCAGGGTAAGGATTAAGATATTTTAGACATTAGTAGAAAAAAAAACATTATCAATGCTCATATGAGAATTTTAAGCTGAGTTGAATGAATATGATATTTATAGGGAATAGTCTAGTTAAGGGATACTCGAGAAGTGTGCTAAGCTTGAAAGTAAGAAGTCGCATTGACTAAGGCCTGAAAATTCTACCCTAGTTTATGAGATATATGCCTATGTTCCATGCTATAGAACAGTGTCAATGTTGGGATCCTATAGTCGGATGTCTAGTGTGACTCATGCCCAAATATTTTGCTATCTAATGCTACCAGGACATCGTAAGGAAGAGTGTTGATAAGATACTCCAGATTGAGTATAAGCCTCTAGTGTAGTACAGTCTATGTGGCCAGCAAATCAGTTTAGCCGTCAGATTCGCATGACTTGTTTTCTCGTCTTTTCATTCAATCATGCTACCCAAAATCTCAGATATGTTACTATTCCAAGATAGAGTATACTAGTATTTGCGAGTATAGGTTAATTCATGCATCATGTGCTCGTTTTAGATTCCAGATGTTCAGATATGATTAAATTTGTAGGTGCCTAGTGCATTGCCTCAGTTTTCTGAGCATCTTCGTGAATTGAGCATTCATAGAGGGACATAGGGTCCCAAGGGGTATATACCCCATTCAGTTGAATGCATAGATTTTTATTACAAGCTTCACACCAGTTATCATTGTGTATTCGGTCATACGTTCACACGTCAGTTCAGTCAGATATGCATTAGAAATGCATGTCCCATAGAAAAAGCTCAGCTTATCTGTGTATTCAGTTCTGCGTTCATGAGAACAACTCAATAAAAATTTCATACATTAGGTATGCATGTTCATTATGAGAACTCAGCTTATGAGTAGCTCCAGTCGTGTATTCCATGCATAAGATATGCATGTCCGATATAAGAATTCAGAATATCAGTAGTTCCATCCATATGGTCATGTTTCAGATCAGTGTATTCTTTATTAGAAGACATGTCGTGCCTGCGTTATTCCATACCTTTAAGGCTTCAACAAGTTCCTACCCATAATTCGAGGACGAATGATCCCAAGGGGGAGATAATGTAACACCCCGCATTTCGGGATAGAATAAAAAATATGACTCTGATGCGTTGATAATCCCAGAGCCTTAAATCCTATACCAATTTGGCATGTTAATCAATTTTGTAGTATGTGAATCCATTTGGGCATGAATTTAGACCATAGAAGTCCTTCAACTCAAGGACGAGTTAAAACCATTTTGATCGATTAAGTTTTAGTGGACGTTGTAATTTGTGTCAAATTCTATTGACCATAAATCATTGTATATGAATAAATGGCTGATCTACTATATACCAAATTGTATATAATTGAATAAGCTTTCCAACAATACCAAATTCGCCTAAAACGGACACCCGGTGAAGAAGTTATGGCCTTTCAAAGTTGAATGTGTCGCCTATGCACATATAGGCGATGCATAGGGCGGCGCCTGTGCAAATATAGGCGATGCATAGGGAGGTGCCTATGTAAATTTAGTCAATGCAAAGGGCGGCACATAGTTATGGTTTTAGGTGACGAAAACACTCCGTTTTGAGTTACTTTAAGTGCAAGTTAGTCCTTACAAAACCAAAAATCGTCCTTACCCAATCCTAAACGGATTTGGGCCTATTAACAACATTGAAGCCTCCTATAAAATCCCAAAATCTAATCCTTCAAGAACTTAAGAGAAGGAGCAACTAGGGTTTGAGAAAATAAGCTTGAAGGACCGATCATTCCGAAACTTCTTCGTGAAACAAATTACAGATTCGGAATCCTCTCGACGTAGGCTTCGATAGACACCCAAAATTTGTGGAGAACAAGGTACGCAAGGTTTTCCTAAAATCTCATAGGCATAGAAATCATGTTTTAAGAATTGGGTTTTCGAATTCATGTACATACTCATGTTTCAGAAGCTTTAATGATATTGATTTGGCCTTTTGGCTTTCCCCCAAAGTGATTTGAAAGTTATATGTATATATATATGTGTGTTTGTCCTGAAATATGAATTTAGAGCATGATTTTCATGAAACCTCTCTGTTAATGTAAATTTTTCCATGCTTCACGTAATATACAATGTTTTGAACACGAAAGAGAGGGTTGTGAATGTTGAATATGCATGTAATGAAAGAATGCATGGTTTTGCAAAAAATGCACATGACCACCATATGTTTGATGAAAGTTTTGCATGGATTTGACTTGAGTTTCGGAACATGACATCTTTAATGCAAATTACATGTTTTGGTGGTCTAAACTATGGTTTGAATGAAAGCTCTTGCTTAATACATTATGGCTCAGAAATAGGACTTGCAAGTCATGGTATGACGATACCAACTCAGACAAATGCCATAACAGACACAGACTAGTTCAGAAATTAGATTTTTATCAGACTTTCATGATTTAGAAATTTCAGAATGATACATGTTCAGAAAAAGGCTAAAATAGGGCATAAAGAGAGCTTAGGTGGTTCCCTGAAGAAAGCGGGAGTTCAGACAACTCATTTCCTAAAACCGTGGTTTGCCGACCCGAGTATACTATTATGCGCTGACTTAAATGTCCTGTGGCGTATCAGACTCAGACACTCCAACCGTTGCGGCACACTTGGGTTGGGGGCTTCCCCGCCGAGTCAATGGCGGATTCCATACAGCCCGTGGAATATTCAGACTTGTAGGGGAATACCACCTAACTCAGAAGTAAAACAAAAATCATGATTTGAAATGAACAGACAGGTTGCATGTTTTCAGAAAGTGCCCATGTGTTTTTTCAGAAACAGTTTTATACATGATATCTTGATGAAAAATTGCTTTCCCTTAATAAATATATATATATATATATATATGCATGTTCCATTATACTACTTTTGCATTGCTTCGTGTGGCAGTACTTTTGTGCTGACCCCCCCCTCCTTCCAGGTTCTGAGGCACAGTCTAGGGGTCCAGCTACTCAGTAGACATTCTTGGGTTTGCAGACTTGATCTCATAGTGGTGAGCCTTCTATTATTCGGAAAGCCTAATTATGTCAGACACTATCTTATTTATTATGTTTTTTGTTTACTGGGGGCCTTGTCCCAGCTTCTTTTCAGACAAAGGTTTATGTTCTTAGTAGAGATTTCGCAGACTGATGTCAGATAGTATTATTCAGAAATATTGCAGGACTTGACCATGTTTTCCGTACTCAGTTTCAATTCCGCATTTTATTATGATTATGAATGTTGTGCATGATAACCAGATAGAGAATGGGTGTTCCGGGCCTTCATGGTTCGGGATGCTCGTCACGGCTAGGGCATAGGCTCGGGTCGTGACAATATTCCATCTGTCATCGGAATCCAGTAAACTCACTTTTAGCTCTGCTAAACAATACCACTGTTTTTGGTTCAGTTAATCAGTATCAGTTAAGCAAATTAGTTCAGTTATGTTATTTAGTTCAGGCTTGTTATTCAGTTCATTGTCTTTTAGATAGGAGTAAGATTCAGCACTGAGTGATCCTAGGGATGGGGACTCACCCGTTAGATTAGGACTGAGATCCTTAGAAACAATCCCTATGTTCCAGAACAATGTAGCTAGTGTATGTACGAGATATCACCTGTTAGATAGGACTGACATACTCAGGGGTCAATCTTAAGAACATTTATATATATAGGACTGATCCCAGGAATCACCCGCTAGATTAGGACTGACTCCACAAAAGGATTTTTTTACTGGTGGTATGGTACTGATACACTTCCAGTCAGGGAAGATATTGGACCCCAGTCATCTTAGCTTAGGGAATGTCGGTTAGATGAACACATCCCACAGTTTCAGTTATAGAATCAGGGATTTCAGACACGGTCAACTCAGCTTAGTAGTACAGATTCAGTACTGTTAGATACAGTCAATGCTTATCATTGTAAATAGACTTCAAGAACACCCATTAGCTAGGACTGATCTCAACTATGATTAATCAGTATCAGAATCATTAGATTTAAAGATCACCCACTAGATAGGACTAATCTCAGACTAAGTTAAATCATCCTTATTATTATTATACTTATGATCACTCGCTAGATAGGACTGATCTCAGATTTAGTTACTCCAAGTAGAAAGGAACTCAGATAGTTCCATCAGAACTTAGACTATCAGATATATTCGCTCAGTATCAGTTACATCGGTTAGGCCGATTATCACATTTATATCAGTTATATCAGTTTTCTGAATTCATGTATCAGTCATATCAGTTATCAGAATTCATGATATCAGTATTCAGCTTTAGGACTATTAGACAGAGTCAACCAGACCAGTTCTTCATAATTCGAACTGTCAGAAATAGTCGTTCATCTATTCAGTATCTCAGTATCAGTACACTCATGTTGTCAGTATTCGGACTCAGTAGTCAGTATCTCCACGAGTTCAGTTATAGTTGTTTATGCATGTATGTATTCTCACATTCATATTAGTTACCATTCTTCATGCATATAAACCTTTGCATTTAGCCTACCTCACTTGTATACTCAGTACATTCAAACGTACTGACGCATTTACGCGATGGTGCTTTCTATTATGTTACACCATTGGTTTAGAGGCACGAGCTCTAGATCAACAATAGCATTCCAGTGTTCAGAGTTTGCAGTGAGTCCTTCTCATTTGAGGACGATATGATTATTTCTATATTTACTATTCAGTTGCTAGATGGAGTTAGTTAGAGACATGTTCCTTCAACTCCTTATTCTATTCAGTTAGAGGATTTCAGACTAGATGTCCGATTAGATATTAAGATCTCATTATTTTCAGTATTTATGACTTATTTTGGTATGGTTATACCTTTTTCAGACATTTTGTTATCAAACCTTTATTTAGTTCTAACCTTATGGCCTTTCATGTTCATGTTTGTGCATTTTATGATATATTATGCATTATACAGGTACAAATATCAGTCATTGGTTAGCTTGTGGTCCTTCGGGGTCATGAGCACCGTGTAGCATTTCGGTTCAGAAAATCGGGTTGTTACACTATCAGTTGAGGGTAACCCTTAGTCCTTCGGGACAATACTTTAGTGAATCCACATATCCAGTGTTAGTACCCATGGCATAGTACCAACAGACTTCCAACTGGGGTCTTAGGTTGGACCCCAATTAGCTTATATTAGGGTATGTCGATTATATGATAGCTCCTAAAGACTCAGTCCAGTATTCAGCTCAGAGTTTAGTTTTCATGATTTTCTTGACTATGGCATACCGTTATTAGTTGTGCAATATCAGTATTTCAGTTTACAGACTACCCTAGTATCATGTCATATACTTGGTCATACATTCTCAGATTTTATAGCTTTCTCGGATACTACACATTGGTTATCTTATTCTTTTTGGTCAGTCAGTTATTATTCATGCTTATGAGCCAGGCATATCACCCTAACCTTATTTACCATACTAGTACAATCAAAGTACTGACTGTATACTCATTTCTTGTTCTATGATGTCTCATATCATAGGTTCAAACATTTAGGTTCCCGACCACACCTAGATATCCCAGAACACAAGCATAATCAGCTGTGGTGAGTCCTTATATTATGAGGACCATTTATGTTTATTCCAGTTTAGTTCAGTAGTCAGTCGGAGTTAGTTAGGGACTTATCCCATCAACTCCACAGTCAGTGAATTTAGTGTCTTTCAGACTAGTACAGATAAATAGTTAGTTTTCAGCCATTATTATCAACTATTTAATCAATATTGATGGTATGTTTCCAACATTTTAAAACTATGATTCAGTATTGATTTTCAGTTATGAAAAAACTTATGGTGTTTTTCATCTAAGTTTCGCATATGTCTTTATTATTTTATTTTGTGCTCACAGCAAATACCAGCTCATGGGTTAGCTTATGGTCCTTTGGGGATCTAAGCACTATGTGGAATCCAGGGTGTACTCTCGGGGCGTTACTCATATATACTAGACTAGTCTCTATGTTGTATTAAGACATGGGTTGTATCAATAAATTTATTATTTGTGTTTCACTTTGTAATATTATTATGTTAGAGGATCTTGTACTGGTTCTACTAGGTTATGGGACTATATTATGTAGTTTAGCCTATCATTTCACTTATTTCTCATATTTTCTCCATTTCTCTTAATAGTCTATTACTAGTAGTTTAAGACTATGGGTTGGCTTGCCTAATGGTGGATTATAGTGTCCTCTATTATGACTTAAGAAATTAGGTCATGACAAATTGGTATTAGTGCCTAGGTTTACTTATGTGTTGGTACAAGAGATAAGTGCCTAATAGAATCATGAGGATTCGTGTAAAGTCATCCATAACCTATCTTTGGGAGGCTACAAAGCATTATTGGGAAATTTTGCTCTTCATTCCTTATTTTGTGTTCATATTTTGATGTGCCTCAAGTACATTACTTGACTATATTCTGTCCCAAATAGGTAATGCGAGGATGTTGATAGATGTGGATGAGATTTCAACAAACATTCTCACATTTTTACCATATATCAGACTAGGAAGTCAGGGATGGATGTCAAAGATCTTTAGCGTCAGTTAAAGGATTTGGGGCCAACCAATGCTTTGGTAGAGTTTGAAATATTTTCAGACTTCTTAGATTCAACACTAGGGATCGTAATCCTTTTTGTGGCTACCTCACTGCCAAGCATGACATCCGATTCACCAAGCAGTTCTCAGGTTAAAATTGGGTTTGTTGGTGTTTAGCAGGGTTCTTTTTCAGTTCCAGAGTATGATATTAGGTTTTTTAAGTGGGCTAGGCATATTCTATCTTATATCCTTCTGAGATGGACATGGTGCATGGATTTATTAGAGGATTAGTGTTGCCACTATATTTGGCATCGAATCACTTGATAGCAATTAGGTATTTCTTTTCTCAGGTTGTTGATCATGTGAGGTCCACCTAGAGAGCATTTATTGATACTTATAAAAATGGCGGTAAGAGGTCATGACTGTAGCACAACTCTACTGGTGTTCTATAGAAGTGAGAATCCTTCCGGTGAAGGTCATCTTCACTTGCAGCCTATTAGTTCTACATATGGAACATTTTAGACTATTGGTGGAACTTATAAGTCTTGGTGATTACAATGGGTAGAGTTCTCGTCGGATCCTACAGATTTTTTTGTATGGGTCTTCAGGCCATTGTGACCATTCAATTTTAGAAGGAGCAGTATAATAGAGTATTCTTAGATCTTGTTCTGGTTATAATAAGATGATACATTGATCTAGAAGGTTCTCTATATATGATTTAATTGTTCATATAGGGTTATCATATATTCCTCATAAGTATAGAGTTCCTAAGGGGTGTTATGATTGTTGGAAGGATGGTCATTTCAGTAGGGAGTTCCCTTGACTTTAGTTGGTCAGGTTGGTAGGGTAAGTTCATGTTTCTCACTAGTTTAGGTCTTCAGGGGTTTGTTATGGCTGCAGAGAGATCGGTCACTTATCAAGAGTGTGTTCCCAATATGGGATTATTAGTCATTCAACCCATTTAAATAAAACTCGTGGTGTTATGGCATTTTTAGTTAGGGGTAATGCACTTAGCACCTCAGTTTATGATTTTGATTCTCAATACGATTTTGAAACCATTCAAATTCATTTGTCCTTGGGCACCTTTTTATTTACTTCCTTTTTTTTTCATTGTTATATATTGGGGTTCTCGTACCTATCAATGATTGTATGCATTTGTAGGTTTATATCATTTTTTATGTGCCTTGATATAACGTTCATAATGGTATGACTATCCTCTTATTTTTTCTTTTAGTAGTGGATGGAAGGTCAGTATTAATATTTTTTTCCTTTTTAGTGTAGCATTTAGGTATGAGACCCATTTACCTTAGCATATTGGCTTTCTTATGTCCCTATAGTGGTACTTGTTATTGATTTTATTTTGGTACAGTCTATTTCAATATGTTTATACTATATTATATTTGCTATTATAGTCATTGTTTGATATTGATCGACCCTTGCTTGGTAGACGACTAGACTTTTGGTATCTAGTTAGAATTTCCTTTCTCATGGTTATTATTTGTTGTCTTAGGTAGTAATATTTGTTGGATGATTTCTCTCTTATAGTGAGGTGAGGTTGGTCGTTTTCCTATTTTATTTTAGAATGCAAGATTAATTGTTGAGTGGAATATGGTATTGAAAGTTAGCTAAACTTCTGTGTTTCTGTTATGGTCCTAGAGTTAGCAATTTGTTATATTACCCATTCCTTTGTTTGGGATTATTGGACATGACTCCTAGGTTATGAATTTTTTTTGCATTGTCTATCTCTCTCTATGTAGCCATTTGTGAGGTTTACCATTTTGGGGTCTATTCTTTTGATTTGGCGTAATACCCCATACTTCTACCTAGCTTGAAATCATCCCAAATATGTTAGAAAATTACTTTGAAAGATTAATCCACTTTTATATGCGTGTAATTTTTAATATTTTCACATTTTTCATATGGGAAATTGAATTAGCTTTCCAACGATACCAATTTCGTCCAAATCTGGTATCGGGGTAGAAAGTTATGGCTATTTTACAGAAAGTAGTAAAAATTGCCCAAGTACGATGATGAGGGCCAACGAAATATCGCCCAAACTGTCTCAGCAGAGTCAGTGACACCACATTTTTCCCAGGTGCGACGGCTTAGGCCGACGAACCATAGATCCATCAACGGACCATCGCACCCACTATCATATAGTCTGTTCAGTTATTTTAAAGTCATTTGAAAGGGGTATTTGGGTCTTTTTCCACCCATTTTAACCGCTAATAATACCATATCAAGGCTCTTAAGTCCTTTATCCATCTACAAAATCAAATACGGTTTTTCTCAAAGATAATCCCCAAGAACAAGATCCAAATCATTCTTCGAGCAACTTAGAGATTCCAAGTTCTTCAAGTCCAGGAACTTCAAGAAACTCACAACCCAGGTATTTCATGTGTTGATTCATGGGTCCCTTTCACCTATGAAGCTCAAGAATCTCTTTTAAAAATTCAAGATTTGTGTATTTATGAATGTTCATGAATTAAATTGAATTTAAATTCATGTTCATGATGTTGTGGGGTTTTCATTCATGTTTGAAATTACATATTCCAATGATTGACCCTAGAATATGGTAATTTTTATAATAATTATGATAAAACCTTAAATTTACACGTTGATTGATGTATCCATGATTATTAGATGTGTTGATGATTGTATAACCAAAAACTTCACACTATGTTTGATTAAATGCCTATGTGAGGGAAAAGCGCCATACTATTATGATAATATGAAATCCCTAATCATGTACAAATTTATCATGTCAAATGTTTGATGAAATGTCTTAGTCAGTGAATTATGGATACATGTGTAACCCCTGTGGTGCATTAGAACTTCTACTTCATGAAATCTCCAACTTATTGTATTATGGATTATGATATTGGTCATGAATTCAAGAAAGTCATGCTTTGTCAGTTTCATGCTATCGAGTCCTAGGGTACATGTACCTTACAATTAGCTATGTGTCTAGAGCCAGTGTCATGTTTTCAAGATACTCTTAGTCGATTCATGTTCACAGAAATTTAGCCAGTCATGTGACTCAGGAAAACTCAGTAAACTCAATAATCTAAGAAATCTCAAAAATTCTGTAATCTCAGTAGTATTCCATCAATCAATGGAACTAAGTTAATTCAGTCCAGTTCAGTTCAGTAATCCATGTTCAGTGTCTATTTAGATGGGAGTAAGAATTAGCAATGAGTGAACCTAAGGATGGAAACACACACAGTCAGATGAGGGAGTAATTCTTAGAAGTCATCCTTCCATTCCAGAACTATGTAGCCAACATAGGTTGAGACATCAACACTATCGGATGAGGGTTGATGAAGTGGATAAACACTTTCAGATGAGGGTCCCACCATTCTATTTTGGGGACACTGTCAGATGAGGGTCACCCACTGCTTTTCATTACTGGTGGCGCGGTATTGACACCTTTCCAATTAGGGTTACAGATTGGAACCAAACTCAGCTATAATGCATTATTTGGGGCATATCAGTTAGATGACTACATCCCACAATTTCAGTAATGAATCAGGACTGTCAGATACAGATGCTCAATATCAGTTATTTTAGTAATACAGATACCAATATCTCATGTTATCAGTACCCAGACTCAGTAATCATATTATCACGAACTTAGTTATAGTTATTATGCAGTCATGCATGTATTCTCATGTTCATATTATGCAGCCAGTTAGTGTAGCTCATGTGAACCCTTTTGCATTCAGCCTACCTCATATGCATACTAATACATTAAAACATACAAACACATTTGCGCTATGGTGTTTTATACAATAGGTTCAGAAGCACGAGCTCCAGAGCATCAGTAGCATTCAAGTCTCAGAAGTCAGAGTTAGAAGTGACTCCTAATCCTTTAAGGACATAACCATTACTTTATTATTTCATTAATTAATTTTTTCAGTAGTTGGAGTTAGTTGGGATCAGGTCTCATCAACTCCTTATTCAGACAGTTCAGTCAGTTAGAGCCTTTTCAGACTATCATGTTCAGACAATGTATTTCAAGTTTTGTTTTGGTATTGTGATACCATATAATTTAGAGGTTATTTTATCAGTTTTGAACCTTATTGCCTTACATCCTTTATTTCAACATTTATACATTATATTATGTAGTGTTCAGGTACAGGTATCAGTTATGAGTTAGCTTTTGGTCCATCAGGGTCATATGCACCGTGTAGCATTCTGGGTACCAGATTGGGGGTGTTACAAACTTGTTATCGGATCCTAAGGTTTAATAGTGTCCTAGGAAGTCTGAAAGCCGCATCTAGTAGAGTATTGTGCATGGGTGTGTTGCGCGCCACATTTATGTGCCGGAGGCTATAAGATATTTTAGAAATAGTTTCCCTTTTATCAGTATTCATGTCATGCCAGTGAGCATAATCTCAAGTCAATCTCTAAGTCTAATCTATTTCTCTCTTTCTTCTACAGAACATGGTCCCACAAAAAAAGGAATCAGCCATCCCCTCAGCCAAAAGATCCTTTGGGCGAACACATTTCTCATGCATAGTTCAGAGCCGCATTCACTACTCTTGCTTAGTTTGTTGCTCTCAGAATGAACGACCAACTATCGTTCCAGCAAACCTAGTGGCCAATTCAGCTGCAGCCAGGATTCGGTACTTCACCCAAATGAATCCTCTATCATTTTTTGGGTCTAAGTCAAATGAGGAGCCTCAAGAATTACTTGATCAGGTTCAGAAGGTTACGAACATTATAAGGGTTACTCCTAGTGAGAGTGCTAAGCTATCGGCATATTATTTGTAGGATGTTTCTCACACTTGGTTCAAATACTAGAAGTCAGAGAGTGTTATAGATACAGGATCCATTGAGTGGGAGCAGTTTTTCACCGCCTTATTAGAGAGGTTCTTTCCACTAGAGGTGAAAGAAGATAAGGTGTTAGAATTTATCAACCTCAGGCAAGACAACATGATGGTGAAAGATTATTCTCTTAAGTTTACTAAATTAGATAGATATGCTCCTCATGTGGTTGCAGATAGCAGGGCCAAAATGAGTTAGTTTGATTCTAGGGTGAATGATAGTGTGGTCAATGAGTGCAGGTCCGCGATGTTGAATAGTGACATGAAAATAGCCAAGATTATTACCCATGCTCAACAGATAGAAGAGCAAAAGATTAAGATGAGGGAGAAGTAGAATAAGAGATCAAGGACAGGTAGTTTCAACTTTGCTCAGCCCAAATCAGAAGGAGGAAACCGTTCTCAATTTTATCCTAAGTCATCAGTTCTAACTCCTTCTTCATCCAGTGCTCCAGCTCTCAAGTTCACGGATGGTAATAGAGATAGGGTACCAGGATCTAAGTCTTAGGGCAGTGTCAGCAATGCCCGAACTAACCACTTTTGTCAGACTTATGGTAAGAACCACAAGGGTGCTTGTAGAGGTGGTAGCGATGTCTATTTTGAATGTGGAAAGACAGGCCATAGAGTCAGATATTGTCCCCATTTAAGCTATCAGGGTCAACATAATCGTTCCCCTGGTCAGTCCGGTCGCCTAAATCAGCAGAGTGTCACCTCCAGTACTACTAGTGGGCAACGCCCGAATCGACTTTGTGCTCTCCATTCTCGGCAAGATCAAGAAAATTCATCTAATATTGTTACTGGTTTGTTACAGATCTTTCATGTGCATGTTTACGCTTTGCTAGATCCAGGAACTACTTTGTCTTTTGTTACTCCCTATAGAGCAGTTGATTTTGGAGTCAGTCCCAAAATTCTAGAAGAGCCTTTTTTAGTCTCTACCCTAGTGGGTAAAACCATAATAGCTCTGTGGGTATACAGGAACTGCCCGGTCATGATATTTCAGAAAATCACTTCAGTAGACTTAGTCGAATTAGAGATGACTGATTTTGATGTAATCCTCGGCATGGATTGGCTTTATTCCTGCTATGCCATAGTCGACTGTAGAAACAAAATAGTCCAGTGCTAGTTTCCGAATGAACCTGTCCTAGAGTAGAGGGGTAGTACTTCAGCGTTCAGAGGTTTGCTTGTTCCCTACCTTCGGGCATGGAAAATGATATCTAAAGGATGTGTCTATCATCTTGTTCAAGTTAAGGAAACTAGTTCTAAAACTCACAGTCTCAAATCAGTCCTAGTTGTAAATGAATGTTCAGATATCTTTCCCGATGTTCTTCCAAGAATTCCTCCCGAAAGGGAAATAGACTTCAGCATTGATCTTCTTCCAGATACTTAGCCTATATGTATTCTGGCAAATACAATAGCACCAGCAGAACTCAGAGAATCGAAAGAGTAGTTGAACGATATCTTAGATAAGGGATTCATCAGACCCAGTGTGTCCCCATGAGGCGCACCAGTATTATTCATATGCAAAAAAGATAGTTCTCTTATAATGTGTATAGACTACCGTCAGCTCAACAAAGTCACGGTCAAGAACAAGTATCCACTTCCCATAATCAATAAATTGTTTGACCAACTTAAGGGTACCAGCTATTTCTCTAAGATAGACCTCAGATCAGGCTATTATCAGCTCAGAGTCAGAGAATGTGACATTCCAAAAATAGCCTTTCATACTCGGTATGGTCACTTCAAATTCTTAGTTATGTCCTTTGAACTTACCAATGCCCCAGCAGTTTTCATGGACTTGATGAACCGGGTGTTCAAGCAGTACTTGGACATATTTGTCATAGTCTTCATAGATGATATTCTGGTCTATTTTCGCAGTGAGCGTGATTATGCAGACCACCTCAGAATCGTATTTCAGACTCTCAAAAATCACCAGATGTTCGCCAAATTCAGTAAGTACAAATTTTTTCTATGGTTAGTAGCATTCCTTAATCATATTATTTTCGATGATGGCATTAAGGTTCATCCTCAAAAGACCAAACCTGTAAGAAACTGCCCCAGACCTATCTCTCCATCATATATTAGGAGTTTCTTGGGTTTGGCTAGCTATTACAAATAGTTTGTTGAGGGATTTTCTTCTATTGTATCCTCTATGTCAAGATTGACTCAGAAGAAGTTCAAGTTTCAGTGGTCATATCCTTGCGAGAAGAGTTTTTAGGAATTAAAGACTCGACTCAGCTCAGCTGTAGTCTTAGCTCTTCCAGAGGGTACAGATGGGTTCGTGGTGTATTGTAATGCATTTAGAGTAGGTTTAGGTTGTGTCCTCATGTAGCATGGCAAGGTCATATCCTAAGCCTCCAGGAAACTTAAACCCCATGAGAAGAATTATCCTACTCATGATCTCGAGTTAGCAGCCATAGATTTTTCCTTAAAGATATGGAGGCATTATCTATACGGGGTTTATGTAGATATGTTCATACATCAAAAGAGACTTTAGTATGTCTTTTCTCCAAAATATCTCAATCTTCGTCAGAGAAGATAGTTAGAGCTCTTGAAAAATATGATATGAAGGTCCTTTATCATTCGGTCAAGGCCAACGTTATGGACGATACTCTCAAGATACTGTCTAGGGTAGTGTTACTCATGTTGAGGAGATTAAGAAGATGTTATCTCAGGAAGTCCACCAGCTTGCCAGACTAGGCGTTTGCTTAGTCGATACAGAGGAGGGTGAATATGGGCTCTGGTTAGTTCAAAATTATCTCTAATTTCTAATTTGAAAGAAAAGCTTGATAGGGATCCCAGTCTAGTCAAGTTGAAAGAGTCAGTCAAGAATCAGAAAGTAGAGGTTTTATCCTAAGGGGGATATGGTGTCTTACGTTGTCAGGGTTATTTGTGTGTTGCAGGTGTAGACGACATAAGGCAGTGAATTCTTGTAGAAACGTATGGTGCGCACTACTCTATTCATCCAGGGGCCACAAAGATGTACCGTGAATTATAGGAAATCTATTGGTGGAGTGGGATGAAGAGAGATTTTGTAGAGTTTGTAACTAAGTGCTCAACATGTTAGTAGGTTAAGATACAACATCAGAAGCCTAGTGGGTCCATGCAGGAGTTCAGTATTCCTACTTGGAAGTGGGAAGAAGTTAACATGGACTTTGTGATGAGTTTTCCTCGTACTCATTTCCAGCATGATTTAGTTTTTGTCATTGTAGATAGGATGACCAAATAAGCTCATTTCCTTCCAGTCCATACCCCTCATTCAGCCGAGGATTATGCCAAACTCTACATCACAGAGTTGGTCAGATTGTATAGTATTCCATTATCTATTATCTCAGAAAGAGGTACGAAGTTCACCTCTAACTTCTGGAAAGCATTCCAAAAGGGTCTTGATACCCAAGTTCATCTCAGTATAGCCTTGTTCCCATAGATAGATGGTCAAGTAAAAAGGACCATTCAGACTTTATAAGATATTCTAAGGGTGTGTCCAATTGATTTCAAGGGTAATTAGGATGACCACTTGCCTTTAATTGAGTTTGCATTCAACAAAAACTATCATTCCAGTATTCGGATGGCTCCATTTGAAACACTCTATGGTAGGAGATTCAGATATCCAATCGGATGGTTTGAAGTTAGTGAGGCCTCAGTTATAGGTCATGACTTAGTATTCAATACTTTAGAGAAAGTCCAGTTGATCAGAGAAAGACTCTGGGCTACTTAGAGTTGACAGGCGTCTTATATAGATATGCACATAAAGGATCTCGAGTTTGAGATTGGAGATTATGTCTGTCTAAATATCTTTCCCATTAAGAGAGTGGAGAGATTTATTAAGAAGGGAAATCTCACTCCCCGATTTGTCGATCCCTTCAAAATTCTCAGTCGTTTTGGTAAGGTAGTTTATGAGCACGAATTACCTTCAGATCTATTCTCAGTTCATCCAGCCTTTCATATCTATTTGCTCAAGAAGTGCATAGGTGATCCAGTAGTTGTAGTCCTTATTCAAAGCATAAATATTCAGAATATCCTCTCTTATGAAGAGATTCAAGTCAAAATTCTTAACTAACAGACTCGTAGACTGAGGAACAAAAAAGTCCTTCTAGTCAAAGTTCTTTGGGAAAATCAGCCAGTTAAGGGAGCTACTTGGGAAGCAGAAGTAGATATAAGAATCATCTATTCTCACCTCTTCTTCGCCAATTCAGATCAAGCTCAAGGTAATAGTTCTCCTAAAGCTTTTTCAGTTTCATGTTAAGATTTTAGGGAGAAGCTTGGTATCCATTTCATGTTTAGAATTCCATTATAAACTTTGTATTAAACACCATTACATATTCAGTCATGCATCCACGCACCAGCTCAGTCATATAATTATGCATCAGATATGCATTCTCATTGAGAGAAACTTAGTTCATCAGAACACTCAGTCATGCATTCATGAATTAGTTACACATGCATCAAATATACATGTTCGGTATGATATATTCAGTTATCAGTCATGTCACTCATGAGGTTATGTTCTAGTTATTCATGTTCAGTTTGTAGATCAATTTATCTTTTCCCCACTCACTCAGTCTCATTCGAGGACGAATGTTCTCAAGGAGGAAATATTGTCATACCCTATACTTCTATCTAACTTGAAATCATCCCAAGTATGTTAGAAACTTATTTTGAGAGATGAATCAACTTTTATATACATTGAATTTTTTAAGATTCTCACTTTTTTCCATGTGGGAAATTGAATTAGCTTTCCAACAATACAAATTTCGTCCAAATCTGGTATCGGGGTTGAAAGTTATGGCCATTTTACAGAAAATAGTCAAAATTGCCCAGGTGAGATGATGAGGGCCAACGAACCATTGAGCTAGTGATGGACTATCGCCCAGACCATCACAGCAGAGGCAGTGAGACCATATTGTGCCCAGGTGCGATGGTTATCTTGACGGACCGTCGAGCCAGCGATGGACCATCGCACCCACCGTCGCATAGTCCGTTCAGTTATTTTAAAGATATTTTAAAAGTGTATTTAGGTGTTTTTCCACCCTTTTTAACCCCTAATAATATCATATCAAGGATTATAAGTTTTTATCCATCTACAACATCAAATTAGGATTTTCTCTCAAAGATAATTCCTAAGAACAAGATCCAAATCATTCATCAAGAAACAAAGAGATTCCAAGTTCTTCAAGTCTAGGAACTTCAAGAAACTCACAACCCAAGTATCTTATATGCTGATTCATGGGTCCCTTTCGCCCATGAAGTTCAAGAATCTCTTTTCAAAATCCAAGATTTGTGTATTTATGAATGTTCATGATTTAAATTGAATTGAAATTCATGTTCATGATGTTATGAGGTTTTGATTTATTTTTGAAATTACATATTCCAAATATTGACCCTAGAATGTGGTGATTTGCATAATAATCATGATAAACCCTTAAATTTATACAATGATTGATGTATCTATGATTATTAGATGTGTTGATGATTGTCTAACCAAAACATGCTCCATATGTGCTTGATTAAATTCCTATGTGAGGGAAAAGTGTCATACTAGTATGAAAATATGAAATCCCCAATCATGTACAAGTTCATGCATGTCAAATGTTTGATGAAATGTATTAGTCAGTGAACTATAGATACATGTATAACCCTTGTGGTGCTTTAGAACTCCTACTTTATGAAATCTCCAACTTATTGTATTATGGATTGTGATATTGGTCATGTATTCAAGAAAGTCATGCTTTGTCAGTTTCATGCTATCGAGTCCTGGGGGTACTTATAAATGACAATTAGTTGTGTGCCTAGAGCCAATGTCATGTTTTCATGATACTCTCTGTTGAGCCATATTCATAAAAATTCTATCAATCATGTGACTCAGTAAAACTTAGTAATCTTAGAAATCTCAGAAATTCATTAATCTTAATAGTATTCCATCAGTCAACGAAACTCGGTTAATTCAGTCTAGTTCAGTTCAGTAATCCATGTTTAGTGTCTATTAATATGGGAGTAAGAATTAGCACTGAGTGAACCCAAGGATGGGAACACACATTGTTAGATGAGGGTGTGATTCTTAGAAGTCATCCTTGCATTCTAGAACTATGTAGCCAGCATAGGTTGAGATATCAATACTTTCAGATGAGGGTTGATGAGGTGGATAAATAGTGTCAGGTGAGGGTCACACCATTCTCTTTTGGGGACACTGTCCGCTGTAATTCATTATGTGGGGCATGTTGATTAGATGACTACTTCCCATAGTTTCAGTAATGAACCAGGACTGTCAGATACAGTCACTCAGTATTAGTTATTTCAGTTATACAGATATCACTATCTCATGTTATTAGTACTAAAACTCAGTAATCATGTTATGAAAAACTCAGTTATAGTTATTATGTAGTCATGCATGTATTCTTAAATTCATATTATGTAGTCAGTTAGTGTAGCTCATGCATGTGAACCCTTTTACATTTAGCCTACCTCACATGCATACCAATACATTCAAATGTATTAACGCATTTGCGCTATGGTGTTTTATACCATAGGTTTAGAAACATGAGATCCCGAGAATCAGTAGCATTCTAGTCTCAGCCGTCAAAGTTAGCAGTGAGTCCTCATGCTTCGAGGACATGGTCATTACTTTATTATCTCATTAATTAATTTATTTCAGTAGTTGGAGTTAGTTGGGGACATATCTTATCAACTCTTCATTCAGACAGTTCAGTCAGTTAGAGGCTTTTTAGACTAATATTTTCAAACAGTTTACTTCAGGTTTGGTTTTGGTATTGTGATACCATATCATTCAAAGATTATTTTATTAGTTTTGAACCTAAGGGCCTTACAGCTTTTATTTCCATATTTATACAGTATATTTTGCAGTGTTCAGGTACAGATATCAGTCATGGGTTAGCTTGTGGTCCTTCTGGGTCATGAGCACCGTGTAGCATTTCGGGTACTAGATTCGTGGTATTACATTTAGCTAGTTCATCGCTCGATAGTTTTTGATGTTGATGTTAAGAAGGCTTGGGTTCGTCTATCAATATTTTTGGGTGTGTCTCCTGGTGACAGTCTGATCATAGTATTAGTGTGGAATTGGACACTTTGGTTTTGTTATGATGTGGTTCATGTTTTACGAGGAGTTCGAGAGTTTGAGATAGGTGATTTTTTTTGGCCATTTCTTAAGTTAGCGAATTGGGAGTTTGTTGTCTTATGTTTCTTTGTTTATTTTTTGGTAGTAGTACTGACCTTGGCAATGGTGTTGAGATTAGCACTCTATTTTTCAATGATGTGATTAATGGGTTAATTGTGTTAAGTTTATCATACATGGGTAGATTCAGAATATCCTCTTATCGGATATTATTTGGCCAAATAAGTCTTGGTGTAGTGCTTCTCATTTGTGATATATGTGTATGTGTATTCATTGACTTGATAAGGTAATGGATTAGTACGTTTTTGGCTAAAATTTCATTTCTCTTAGTTTTTAGAGTTTTTGTTATATCAAGCATGCCTTGGTGAGTTCTCAAGTATGCTTTGGTATTTAGTGCCCTCTAGTGGGTATGAAGTTGGTTTTTTGTATCTTCAATTGGTGATTTATCCTCCATTGTAATTTTTCTTCTACAGCTACATTGCATGCCCTCTAGTAGATATTGAGTTAATTGCTTATGTTTTTAGTCAGTGATTTATCCACTATTGTGATTTTGTTCTTTAGCTATGTTTCAATTTTGTCTCGACATGATTCAGGAGGATATGTCTGATTTTGATAGTAATGTTGATTTGAGTAAGTGGCCTTAGCTTAGGTTTGTTGCCTAAGTTTTGGATTTGATGCCTTGGAATGGCGAGTTGGAGGTTATTATAGATTTGGAGTATGGATGCTTACATATTCTCAGGTTTGGTTTGGGTTGTAGAGATCAAGCGATTCAGCCTTGGTGTCGAGAATTTAGCTTGGAGTTATAGAGCTTGGATGAAGCCTTTATTTTCAGATATTTCTCAGTTGGGATTTAATCTATACAATGGCTAAGCCTACTCTTTGTCTACCTTTTTGGCCTTATTTAATTGGAATGGATTGTAGTTGATAAGAGTTCAGATTATTATCCATTGACATGGTATTGGTTAGTTCATCTTTGACCTTAGTTTTAAGATTTTTCAAAAAAAATTCAAAATTTTTGGATGGTTTACTCAATGAGAATAGTATGCTTGAGTCATATTACGCATGGCTTCATTCTCGATTGATGGGACCTCATGGAATAGATTGTTCTGTAGGGAGTATTTGTGCTTCGGACTCTTGGCTTTCAATTTTGAGGGTTATCCAAACCAGTTGTTGCATTGACATAGATTTTAGACATTGGGTGTCTCCATTTATGTGACCACATAGCACTTTGTGGGGTTATTCTCATTCTTGGTTTTATGGATTTTCATTGGATAGGATTTTGTTCTTTGGGTTTACTGTGATGGGATACCGCGGATAGGACTCTAGTGATTTTCTTACTGGGTTGGAGTGGATAGCAGGTTTGCAAAGGAAAAACAAGGTTATATTTATCTCTGGAGTTGGTTGCATAACTCATGCCTTGGTTTTCTTTTAGATTTGATGAGTTTTTGTTTGTTTGTACTTATATGATATCATATCAGTGTGTCATGTGTCTGATTTATATGCACCAACTTTCCTATATTCAGTTGGTGGCCAATTGGTAGTTGAGGTTGTGTCTTGGTTGTTTGAGAAGGAAAGGAATGAAGTTGGTTGAAAAAGGGATACCTATGGTAAAATCCCTAGGAAGTGTTGTCTCTTTGTGGTGGTTATCTTGGGAGTTGTTTTTGGAGCTTGCAGGCCCAGTACATCGTGTCTTCGAGTTTTGGTAATCTTTCTATCCATTGACTTTAGCAGACGAAAGTCCTTTTAGTAGTGGATATTATAATGAGTCTCTAGGCCATTCCCTTGATTTACATGCGTTTTCCACATTTTGAGCCTTCTCACTGAGGTTATAGGTCATTTATGAATTGTCGGAACTATTGATTTGGTTATCTGAGAGTCCGTTTGATTTTATACTTATTTCCTTATTTTTAAGGTTTTATTGTTTAGGATTTAGTCTCAGACCAAAACTCCTAGTAGATGACCTTGGATGAGAGTTTCAACAGTGTCCTTAGCTCCGTAATGTTGATTTAGGCTAGGAACCCTTAGTTTAGGTCGCGAGTCTTCTGGACTCATTATGGGCTTTAGGGAAAATTATGTGAAAAATAAAAACTATATGTTTGGGGTCCACATTTAGTTGAAAAAACCTCGAATAAATGTTCTGATGGTTTTATATAGTCTAGAACATATAATTTAGTGGTAACATATTTTGTTTGCACGCATGGAATTCCGAACGAATGTCGAGCACCCACTCAAGACCATTCGGGACATAGCAAAATTTGGTGCATTAGGTTACTAATGCAACTGCTTAAGCAAACATAAGGTAGCTTTGGCGGACTCCGTGTACAAAACATTTTTTTTTAAGAGACATTGACCCCTTGATCAATATCTTCTTAAGAAATCACTTATCTCTCATAAGCGGGTATCAACTGAGCCGCTTAGAGATTACTTAAACGATACCCGACAACAAATCCAGATCGCGTAAGCAATATTAGTGTCGTCTTAGCGACTTTCACTTAAGAGACTCCTGGCACTATTTAACCCTCTTTCTCCACCCTATTTTCTATCACTTCTTCCACCATTTTTACACTAAATTGGGAGCTCAAATAGGGGAAGAAGTGGGAAACCATAAACATAAGTTAAGGTAAGCTAACCTTATTCTTCCTAGTCACCCTTCAATTTTTTTCTCAATTCATTGTTAAATTCTTAGAAATTAAGGATTGAATTTCGAAACTCTAAGGGTTGATTTGAGACCTGAATTGTGCTCTGTTTGTGCTCATCTTTTGAGAACAACTTTCTTATCCTTAAAGGGACCTATTTTGATAGGTTAAATTTTGTATTCCATTTGCTTGCCCCGCAAGCCTGTTATTCACTTGAAATTTGACCAAACCCTTTCTATAGCAATATGGGTCTCATTTAACTCCAATAATATGCAAATTACTATTTTGATAGAGTGGCAATATTTCAAGATTATGGAGTGAAGACGGATGAAATGTGGATGATTCAATCGTTGCAGTATGGCTTCAAGGTAGGATTTTATCTACTCTTCTTCTAAGATGGTGTTTTGATATGTTACATGTTAGATAGGGATATTAGTATGTGATTATGGGTAGAATACCATGACTTAGCATAAATTGTATACCTTGGTGCTAGAAGGGTATTTTACCCTTAAGTTTAAATACTTATTTTACTTTTATAAACCTACTACCTTCTTTACAGATAAAGCTAATCCATAGTATGATTATGATATTATTCTAGATATGGGATGGGATTTAGGTATTGGGAGCATGACTAGTATGATTGGTCCTATTTATACGATTTGGGTTATCGTAAAATCATAAATTAGGAGTAATTAGCTTGGTTACTCATGTCTTAGATGAATTTGGCTTGGTCCCTCACGTTTGGAATGGAAATGCTTTTGTTTCTTTTCCTAGGTGAATTGCCTTTATCACTTATTTTGGGTTGAATTTGTCTTATTTGCATAAGTTAGGGTAAATTGCCTTAGTTTCTTGTGATTAGGAAGAACTACTATCTTTAGGATATTTATGTCTTATTGAACATCTTGAAGTGAATATAAATACCTTAGCTTAGCCCGGGATAGAAACTTGTCTAAAATGGATTTTGGGGATTAGAAGTGGGCTCCTCATGTTTACCTTAGGCCAAGACCTATGTTAGCTTTTATAGACTTATTTATGCACGTTAGCGTGATTAGACTCGTTAAGGTTAACGAACCCTTATTATGATGTTTAACACATTACTTGGTGAATATTAATGTTCTTTCCCCGAACTATGATGTTAAGGTTATTTTGGATATATATTAGGCCTAAGGCTGTGATTATGATGCTATTGTTATTCAGGATATATATATATTAGACCTAAGTCTATGATTATGTTGATATAGTTATTTCGGATATATATTAGTCCTGAGACTGTGATGATGATGTTAAGGTTATTCCTAATATATTGGGGCTAAGGTCGTGATTATAGTGTTATGGTAACACTAGTTATATAGAGTGGGCCTAAGTCCGTGATTATGATGCTATGGTTATGTTGGATATAGATTGGGCCCAAGGTTTTGATTATGATATTTGTTGGGTTTTGGTAAGAATTTTATACTTGTAAAGAAAAGGGTCGTAGTTTGTAGAAATATTGATGCTTATAATCGTATTGTTTGAATATTGGTGATGGCATTCATAGATTTGGTACAATCAAAATCTCATAGAAGGAAAGTTTTATGATCCCAACTAAAATATGGTTATATTTCTCTTTTCCTAAATAGGAATTTATTCCCACTTTTCACTTTTAAAATTTATTTCCTCATAACGGGAAAGGTACAATCTTAAGGAATAACTTATGAGTCTTTGAGACTAATAATGATGAAGTTAGAGATTAGATCAAGATAGATTTTGATCCACAATTATACTACTGCTATTTATCCCGATCGAGAGAGATTCTGACCATTTTTACATTCCTATGATAATTTAGTCCTAGAGTTTACCTCAGGCAATAGGTTTATGGATTTAATTTCTTTTTGCCACAACTCTAGCCATGCACCTATATATATATCTAGTACCGAATGAATAAACGGTTGATGATGATATTGATTATATTAGCTCTAATTCAAGTCCGACAATTGATGATATAAGATTATAAACTTAGTTATTTTATGGCATTCAAATTGATTATGGTACTATGGATATATATTGGCATTCATTATTGCATGTAAATTGCCTATCACTAGTATGCCTTATAGTTATTACCCTTATGGGGGGTTGCATAGGTGTAGGTCTGAGTGCTGCTTATAGTATATTGTATGGAACTTGTAGCTATCAGCCTTATGGTTTTTTTATAGGTATGGGCTTGGACTGTTGTTCGTTGAGTGTTGATTGAACCTTTTGAGCCTATGATGATTGTGGTTTAAGAAAGGCTGGATTAGTTATTATTTTTCCGGACTAGCCACTTACCTTATGTTGTTATTGTTATTGTGGTTACTCGTGATAGATTGATTATTGAACTGGTATTCCGTTTCGAGTTACAATTCTAATTCTTTCCCCTTATGATTTTATTATTATTCATGATCATCCCATGGTTAAGCATTATGTCTTTTGACTATGATATTCTAATTCCTTTCTTCACGGTTGCCATATTATGTTAATTATCTTATGTTTAGACATATGGATTAGAGACCCTGATTATGTTAGCACTAGTTCCTACTATTATTAGGATGCCTGGAGATGCTAGTGTGATTACTTAGCTGGTACCCATAGCATTTTTATGTATATGTATCTATCTATAATAGTTATGATATTACCGAATGACTCTCTTTTCTTTCATTTACTCATATTGTATACACATTCCTTTGCCTTGTATACTACTATACATATCCTTCCCCCGCTCTTTATTTGTATATTGACAAGTGATATACGGGGTAGTTCTAGGGTATCGGAGTATGGTTGGAATAGGGTAACTCATCCTTATTGTTCCATTAACTTATTATGTTAGTTACATAGATATGAATAGAATAGTTTTCCCTATGGTCTCTTTAGCTTTATTATGTAGTTTTTGGATTTTTTTTTGTATTTTACATTCCCACTTGCATTCTATTTATATTTACATTATCTTCGTAGCTCAGTCAGTAGTAGCCTACTGAGTACCATGTGTTGGTACTCATACTACACGTTGTAGCCTACAGATCATAGGATGGGTTCTCGCCGTTGTTGTATGCGTCGTGTGGAGTGGGTATGGTTCGTAGGTATAGGGTGAGCTCCTAACGTTTGGAGTATTGTTGTTCTCCCACTTATGTACTAGAATAGTCTCTATGTTGTATTTAGAGACGGGTTGTATCAGTATATTCATTTTTGTACTTCACTTTGTAATTTATTACCTTAGAGGCTGTTGTACTGATTCCTCCAGGTTTGGGGCAATCTTATGTATTTTAGCTTTTCATTTAATTTATTGTACATTCTTCCTCAATTTTTTTTGTTTGTCTATTACTTATAGTTTTGGACTATGGGGTGGCTTTCCCACTGGTGGGTTATTGACATGACCTGAACCAGGGCCTGGCGACATAAGGTATCGTTAGTCCAACTAGGACCGGATACCACCCCCAATACCCAACCATTGACCTCCTTACACCCCATGTCGGATGAATTAAGAACATATAAAAATATAAAAGAATATCAACTTAAAGACATTATGATATGCTTATAAGAAAAACCAACCACCAAAAACTAAACAGCCAACCAATACCACTACCAATACCGATATTGATACAAATATTGATACCAACAATGCTCATGTTAGCATTAGTCCGACAAAGACTCTAATCGAAACCAAAGAATATCCAATCGGGACACCGACCATAGACAAAACCAAAACCAAAGGAATAGTAAATACATAAAGAAATTTGTAGCATGAAATGGGGTCTTCCGAAGTATGGTAGATCACCACTACAATCTAACTCACGAGCTGATACTGAATGTGAATCAATGTGTAGGGAAAGTAGAAATATGGCAGTTCTTGCATAGCATGGGGATATAGTGTCTGAAGATGGTTAGCAGAGTGAATTCTAGCATGTAACTCTGGGATAAGGATAAAATAATTCCATCAATTTAAAACCAAGTCAAACCAAAGAGTGTGTACACATCCATGTATATCCATCTATACATGTATATACGTAATACTGGGGTAGGGAACGGGCTTACCATGAACCGTTAAAACATTAACTTGGATTATGTAGCTTTACAGTCATAAATCCACCCCTGGATTATGTAGCTTTACAGTCATAAATCCACCCCTGGATTATGTAGATTTACAGTCATAAATCCACCTACGGCTATATGGGTCCAGTGTTATGCTCTGAACGGGACCTAGTGCGTGTTATCGACACAAACCGGAGATACCACAGGTCGCTGGGGATTCCCTTGTACACTTTACCCCTATGATACATATGTATGTATGTGTACTTGGGGATTCCGATGTACCCCACAAACACTTGCTCTTCAAGACCAATCCTTATGTTGGCAAACATGAGTTTCTAGTATTCGTCCTTCAGACTCATACCTTCACAGCTAGCTATCACAACCCCCATTATTTCCCAATTACAAAATTTGACACATAACTAAACCACCAATTCCAGGAGTCAATTATTAAGTGGTATCATCATACAGACTGTAACTTGCATGTAATATTAATAGCCAAGTCTTAGGGGATTCCTGTGTAACCTGCAAACTTCATTATTTAATCTCTTGGATGTTTCCTGTGTACCCTGCAAGGTTTTTGCTACAAAATCACTTGAGGGTTTCCCGTGTACCCCACAAAGTTTTCAAAACCATCCTTAACCATTTAACAATTTATACAATGCATTAGTTTCAAGGAACAAGTCAAGCAAAGTAACAATGCATAAACCAAAATCTATTATGCAAATGGGTTGAGTTTATTACCAATTTCCATGCCAATACAATCAATCTGTAGATTCCATTATACCCCTATTTCCATACACCATTCCCATGCACCCTAATGCATTTACCAATCATCAATTTAAGCACAATAGTATCCCAAATATCATGGAAAAACATTTAAACAATTCATATTAAAAACCCTCAACCTATAGTTCAAAACCCAGCATGAATAATTCATGAATAACACTTTAAATCACATATTTTTACAAAATAGATAATGAGGAAAGAGAAACATGCCTGTAATATAAAGATATAAGGAGATAAATCACTCTTCAAAGCCCAAATTACTTAACCTCTTGAAGACCCTAAGTGTTCGTGACCTTAAGGGTTTAAGAGTGTTTTAAGAAGTTATTTGATTTATTTATATGGGATAATGACATTGTAAGGGGTTATACGATGTGGGTTTTATGTTTGGAAAAAGGGGAAATGTCCAAAATTCCCTTATCTTAAAAACTATAAAAAGGTAGACTTTGATTATATGTCAACCATTGACTCCTAACCACTCCTTATGACTCATCACCATGTGTCGTAACTAGGACGGTCTCACTAAGAACACATATGGCTATCCTTACGACTCAACCAACCAACTAGTAATGAGACCCTACAACTTATAGGGTCTAGTCGTAGTCAACACAACACTCAAATGGATTAAACACTAGGAATTCTATGATTTCATCCCACGACTCATAATAAGTCCTTACGTCTCGTAGTGAGCCACTCGTACTAAGATCAGAATCATACCACAAACTAACATGATTTGGTTACGACTCTTTCTAATGACTCATCACGAGTATTTATGACTCGTGTACCCAAGTCATACTTAGGATAAAAACTCAATCACCATTCAATGGGCACCTTATGTCAGGGTCACCCGAACTGTCAAGACTCCCTACGACTGATGGGGTCAGGTCATACCCAAAATAGTGAGTCGAATGCTCAAGAAATTTTCAAAGGCCAAAATCTGGGTTATTTAAGTAATAGTAGACGCCATCATGACATGAGAAATCGGGTCGTGACATTAAGGTGGTTTGATTCTGGTTATGAAATAATCCATGTCAAAAGAGAAAGGTGGGAATAAATCCCTTTTTAGGAAAATATTAGTTAAACCATGCTTTTAGTTTGAATCATCCCATTTATTATTTTAGTGAGCAGGAATGTATTGAATCTACGCATGCCATCACCAGTATCTAAACAATACAATTATAAACATATAAATGTCAATAAACTAAAGTCATGCCCCTTTATAAGGGTAAATCACTCGCCTGAAATCCAACTAATATCATAATCATGGCCTTAGGCCCAATAATACGTAACCGACACAATCATATCCTAATTCGAGTAACCATCATAATCCACTATGTAAAGTAGTAAAGCTTATGCTAAAGGGTTATTAATTTGTCTCAACTCTGTCTAACATGCTAGAAACTTAGAGTAATAGAATCGTAGAAGCATAATATGTATTTCACCTTAAGGTTCGATTTACCCCTTCTAATCCTTGAACTCACAATTTAGGCTAAGTAACGGCGTTCAAACTAGTATCACATCCTAACATACTAATCTAGCATGAATATATATAATACACTATTTCATGAAAAAAAAATAGATAGAAGCCTTTCTCGATGCTAAACCATAAATCCTTGAATTGCCTATAAATTATTCGTCTTTGCTCCAAGATCTCGTACATCACCAAGCTATCAAAATAGTAATCTACACATCATCAATAGTAAAATGAGAAAAATATTTCTACAATAAGGGTGGAGTCAAAATTTGGGTCAAAACAGGCATGCAGGGCCCACAAATGGAATTCAAAATTGAATCCTTCATGAGGTCCCTCAAAGGAGAAGGAATGTGTGCTCATAAGATGAGAAAAAATAGAGAATAAATTGGATCTCAAATCAACCTTTAAAGTTTAGGAATTCTTATCTGTAATAAGAATAGGACTTGAAGGATAAAATAATGGGAAATGATCGAGGAGTGTAGGCTAGCTTACCTTAGCTTTAGTTGATGATTTCCAACTTTTTCCTCGATTTGAACTTTAATCTTTGTGTGAAAATAGTGGAAATAAGATGGAGAAAATGGGAATAAAAATCCATCAGGTGTCGCTTAAGCAGTCACCCAGTCCCTTAAGCCACTCCCCGATTGCTTAATCAATCTAGTACCGTGGGCATAGGTATCCGTTAAGCCACGTCTAGGCCGCTTAAGCAACCCTTTGTTGAGTAAGAAAAGACTGCTCAAGCGGTTAAATGATCGCTTAAGCGGTTACATCAGCAGCCAGATGCATTAGACTTTATATGACAGAAATGGTATCCGAGTTGGTGCTCGGGATCCGAACGAATCCCTGTTAATGCAAACAAACTATTCTACCACATAAAACTCGACGTTCAAAGACAATGGAACAATTGAAACTTTCATCCGACATTTTTTCTCTAAATGTGGGGACCGCACCTATAGTTTTATTTTTCACATAATCTGTCCAATAGCCCAAAATGAGTTTGTAAGACTCGGGACCTAAACCAAGGGTCTCCTCAACCTAAAATCAAAATTTTGGAGCTGATGACTTTGTAAGAATTCCCATCTAATATCATCTACTAGGAGTTTTTGTCCAAGACTAAATACTAAATAGCGAAAGCTTCAGAATAGGAAAAGGAAACCCAAACGAACTTTTTGATTATTGAACAAACAATATTGGAAAGTCATAAATAACCTATAGCCACTGAAGGAAGGTTCGAAATACAAAAAATGAACGTAAATTGAAGAAATAACATGGAGAGTCATTATAATATCCACTAATAAAAGGAATTTCGCCCACGAAAGTCAATGGATGAAAGAAGCAAAAAAACTCAAAGGGTTGAGGTACTAGGCCTATATGCTCTGAGCATGACTCTCCAAATAACGTCTAAGAGGAAAGAACACTTCTAAAGGATTTTTCCATCAGTATCCCTTTTTGACCAACTTCCGCACTTTACTTCACAAAAATCCAAGACTAAATCGTACCCACTAACTAGCCTGTAATAGTACCGAGGAAGGCTGATGCATGATAAATTGAGCTAGGACTCGCTACTACTAAATCAATACTGGCACCACCAATCACAAACTCATAAAAGTCCAAGGCGATCTAAGGCATGATCCATGCAACCAACTCCAAAATAAAATATAATCTTGTTTTCCATTTCAAAACATTCTTTTTACTCCAAAACAAGAAGAAAGTCACTCATATCCATGCACGTCCATAACACTAACCCTAAAGAACTGAAGTTGATTTACTAAGAATCCATAATAGAAAACATAAGAATAAGCTCATAAGTCTCTACCTATGCACACAAATGGATATGACTAGAGTCTGCAATCTGTGCCAAAGCTAGAACTTTTCTTAGTGACTCTCAAAACTGACAGTTGGGAGTCAAAAGTACATTAATCACCACTGAATGTTCTTCTCCAGGATGTCCTATCAACTGAGGATGAATCCATGTTTAAATCTAACTCAAGAATACCACTAATGTATAGTAGACCATCTAAAATACCAGTAATAATAGAAAACTATGATCAAGGCTGAAGGAACTAATACCATGCCAATGGACTATCATCTGAACACCTATCAACCATAATCCATCTGAATTGGAAAAAATGAGCACGTGGGAAAAGAGTTGGATTGACCTGCCTACAGATGAGATCCTGATCAAGATATGTCTAAAAATCAAGGTTGTCCCCACTCTCTAAAACTCCAAGATGGAACCATGACACTATGCTTGAACCACTCGATCTCAACTATCCAAACAAAACTTAAATATGGGTTAGCATCCACACTCCAAATCTCCATTTAAGGTGTCAAATCAAAAACTGAGCTAATGAGCTTGATCTATGGCATAGTACCTAATAGACCTTAGTATCTAAATCAGACATATCTTTACTAAATTATGTTGGGACGTAAACCAAAACATAGATGATGCATATATCACCACTGTGGATAAATCACAGGCTGAAAACACAAGCAATCAACTCCATATCTTAATAAAGGCATGAACAAACAAATCATGCTCAAGAACTCTCCTAGGCTTCAAATAATACAATTAATAGCCAAAACTCTTTCAACACTAAGAAATGTAACTTTAGCAAGAAACTAGTAAATTTAATACACCATTTACGAAACTAATACCCAAATCACTAACATAACAAGCAATCACAGGAAAGAACACTTATTTCCAACCTCCTTAACTTTATTAGAACAAGAACCACATCAAGGAAACAATGGAATTCCTAACTCCACATCAATTCTAAGATTAAAGTTTTCACCAGGTGACAAACCAAATAACCCAAAAGGAGAACTTAAAACCACTCGACATCAATATCAAGGCCATTATCAGGTAATGAACTAGCCAAATTAGAAAAATGACCCCCATACTTGTCAACCTTAGAAATGGGCTTCACAACCTAATCACCATCTCTATAACTACATCAAAAACATGAAAGGTCAATACACCTTCACTACCATAATACAAGCCACAATCGATCTAGTATAACCAACAGAAAAGAAAAGTGACCAACCTCACGTTGCAACAAGAAAGAAATCATCCAACAAATCTAGTCACCCAAGCCAATGAATAAAAACCGCAAGGAAAGAAATTTTAGCTAGATAATACTAGCCTAGTGATCAACTAGTGAGGATCGATTAACATCAATGATGACAATAATAATAATAATAGTAGTATAAACATCAATATAAAAAGAAGATGGTACAAAATTAAAAGAAACAAAAAGTACCACTATAGGGACACAAGAAGGCCAATATGCCAAGGTAAATGGGACTCGAACGCAAATGCGATACATCTAGGGAAATATTAACACCGATCTGCTCCATACAGTACAAAAACAAATAAACTAGAAGTGTAGTTCTATAATCATGAACTATATACCAAGGCATACAACAATAACTATAAACCTACCAGGGCATACAATTATCAATGGGCACAAAAACCCTAATACACATAAATAAAAGGGGTAAAAGTAGAAAATAAAAGTTCCCCTATCATGGTGGAATCAGAGGCCACTTGCTTAATATGCATGAAGAAGAGTGAATCTAAACCAGTCCAAACTCATAATGAGTGCCTGAATTAGCAACTGAGGCACTAAGTTCACTACCCTTAACTAAAGGTGCCACAACACTATTAGATTGATCTGGATTGGCTGAATGACTAATGATCCCACATTAGGGACTCTAAAGACATGCAATCAGTTTATCAATAGTTGTAACAAACCCCTGAAGCCCTAATTTGGCAAGAAACATGGGCTGGCCCTAACTAGCTGGCCAACTGATTGAGGAAACTCCCTACAATGGGATTTGGGCTGGCCAGTCATTTTTTACTTTTTTATCAGAACTTGATAGGCTTTGAATTACTTTTTTATAATGACTGGAGTTTAATAGATATTAATGAGGGATATGTCAACTAATTTCCCCTTTAATTACCTCTAAAAAAGTCAAAATAACATAGTATTGGGGTTAAAAGAGTGGGAAAAGGCCAAACAACCCTTTATATTAGATTGGAAAGTAATTAGCGCCATATACCAAGACTTAGGACACGAGTCGTGGATTAGGGGAATGATTAATGGTTCAATTTATTATTTCACATCCTCTTTTACAATTGTTTGTATAGTCAGAACTAGCCATTACTTAAACTAACTACTTATTCTTTAGAGTCATGGTCATTGACAACTTTGAAAATCCTTCACTAAAATGGACATAACTCTTTACTCAGGAGTTTGATTAACAAACCATTGGTGGAGTTGGAAAAAAGATTAAAATAGCTTTAATTTAGTAGGTATTAAGACACATAACTCTTTATATTCTAAGAGTAATTATTATTTGAAGCGGACCCAATTCGAATCTTATATTTAAACTTCGTTGGTAGAGGAGTTTTCAACCTAACTAGGTTTTAGGAATTTCTTATAACCTTAAATCACATCCAATACACTTATTATACATATATACATAGTTCTGTCTAGTTGACATGTTGTCGCATTTGTAAAAAACTATTTTCAAAACTATTGGAATTGGATAGGCATTCATACCATGACTTGTGGTCTAAGTGTTGGTTTCTAGGAAGGATTTTCAATCCTCTAGAATTTCTCCTTATTTATTAACACTAGAGAATACAAGACTCGTACATTGATCCAATGGCTTATGGTATAGTGTGTACTTAGGAAAAACTTGGATTTTTTGTTGGTTTTCTATTCTAAGTTTGATTCTTAAGCATTTGAACTTTTTAGGTGTTACATACTCATGACCAATTCTTTGAAAAAAATAGGTTTTTCCCACTAAATAAGATTCACCCTATGAGAAATGAAATTAACCTATCACTTATGAAATGATTAATACATAAGAGTTCAGATACCATTAATCTTGCACTCATTTATATGTGCCATACTACGACTAATGATAGGTATCCACGACTCATAGCATTACTCATGAAGCATAGTTTTATAAGTGAAGCTTTAAAATAGGTCAGCACAAGTTTCAGTATGAATGATGAAATTGAAGTACAACTCATATTTATATTTGTGATCCCTGGTCTAAATGTTAATGTTTTAGAATAGGAGGCACAACTGACACCATGACTCTTATTGTGTCATCACCAGTCGTGTGTGAGTTGTAGTTTATGTTCATGTACTTGTTTTATTTTCTCTAGATTTGAAACATTATATTTTCAATTCACGTTAAGGTTATCCATTGAACGTGATTCCATAGGTTGTGAATATCAGTGTGGAGTGAAATTATCATGTTTCCATAACATAAATAAATTCAAACATAATGTACAATGATTGGATTAGAAAACTTTGCAAACTCTTCTCATTTTTCCAACAGGAAATTTGATTTACTTAGACTTCACCTGTATTAAGCAACAATTAAGATTATTAGAAGTTGGGTGGTCAAAATAATACTTGCTTCATTTTTGATGAAAAATCTGGATCATAATATCAATCGACTCTATGGGTATGAATAATCGAACAAACAATTGACAAGTTAAGCACTTAATTTATGATTTTTTCACAAGTATTAGACTATTTACTGTAGTACTAAGAATAAAACATGTTCAACATTTAAGAAAATTAAGTATTTCTTCCCCATAATTTCTTAAATTAGTGCAACAACAATGTCAACATGTTTCACTTATTTCACATATAATATCAAAAAGTGAAATAAAAAAAAAGAAGAGCAACTAACTAAAGATATCATAATAATGGAAAATCACATGCATAAATTGGGAAACTATAAAAAAATTGATAAAACGAACAATAAGAACTCACCTCAAAGAGAAATCAAAAGGAATATAAAGGAAGAAAAAAATTAGCAATACAAATCGAACTAAAATGGTAGTAAACTGACTAAAGTCGACCGCATCTCAAAAACACAAGTGGTAAAACACAGACATGGAAAAAGGAACCAATTGTTGAAAATCAAAATACCAAAATTCCCACAAAAAGTAATTTAATTTTAGGAGTGCTCTTCGTTATACCATTAGTTTCATTTATTTATATAGTATAAAAGTTAAAGGATGGATCTTATATTTCGCACACATAAGAGGATCTCAAACTCAACCTAGGGTTCCTAAAAATATCTAATTTAATGTTTTGAACCTATTAGGACAAGTAAAATCAATTAAAATAAAGTGGATCCTTACTTTCTTTAATGTGAAATTTGATTCTTAAGAGATAGAGGAAGTAAGGGAACAATGTATTGCTGCTTAGAAGTGATTAATTTTAGGCAAAGGGGAGAATTTTGCGAGTGATTCATGATGGAGAGAGTGATTATTGACTCAATTATGGGTAATTTGAATCTTGAAGGAACAAAGATACTAATTTGTCATATTAAATTAAGGATAAATGGCTAGCGAGTTATGATTTTACATTTATCAAGGAAAAGGGAAAATGAACTGAGTTGTGTTGTATTTTGATTTTAAAATTTTTTATTATCAGACCATGACTTGTACAATGATTCATGGTAAATGACATGAGTTTACAAATAAGCTACACGTCACGAGTTAAAGATACTTAGTTGGGATATAGGATTGCATAGTATGATTCATGGTGTAAATCTACGACTCGTAGAACAAAGGTTTTTCCTCCTTTCAGTCCTAGTTTCTACAAGTGACATTTTGACCTGTGGTGATAATGTATGATCAAACTAAAACTTATAAGTCTCTAGTCCAAAAGATTGGAATTTTGGGTTGGAAAACATATTTCATTCCTGAACTCACACATTTTGAGTATGGTTTGTGACCACCAATTATAGGACCACTCTAGACTTGTGAATATTGGGTTCTAGTGATCAAAAATTGGTTTAAAAGTAATCAAACCCTTGAATGACTCTTACAAGGACTTGTGGACCCTTTATTTTCTTGGTATCTATTTTCTTTGTTTTTCTTATTCATGTCATACCTGCACAATTATCAAATATCAACCTACAATAAAAATCTAAAGTCAAAGCAAATAAAAAGAGAAAAAACATGGGTTGTCTCCCACAAAATACTTGATTAATATTGTAGCACAACAGGGTATCTCGATTAATAATAATTAACCAAGATACTCTCCTAGGTTTCCTCTTAAGAAGCTCTTTATTTAACATCATGTGATGTATTAGGTTATGTGATTAATCAGACTTCATCAAATACCCAAACACCTACTACCTTTACTTTATCAGTTGATCCCAAGTACAACTTCATATTCCGCCCATTCATATTAAATGACTTACCTTCATGTTTCTCATGTTCTACATAACCATAAAGAAATACTTCTACCATACAAATTGTCATAACCACTTAAGTTCAACTTGATTGGAAACAAGTGAAGTACTGAGTTTAATAATAAGACCAAATCGCACAAAAACTCTTTCTTCTCAATCGTCTAATCAGTATACATCTTCATCTTTTACTTGTAAAGTGATGAACTTTCATAAGCTCAAAGATGCAACTTGTCCATCTCATTCAGTTGATCAAGCCTCAATTTAGAGGCATCGTTTAAGTTCAAATTTAGCTTCTTGAGCGCCTACAACACTTTGTGCTCAAGTTAAATCGGAAAGTGACATACTTTCTTGAGCACAACCTGACATAGAGACATACCTGCATAGTCTTGAAGGTAGTCTGATATGTTCATTAAATTTCATCCAACTTTTTAGACCAATATGTTCTATTACCATTCAATTTTTACAAGGATTATCTTTATCTCATGATTGGATACCTCTACCTACCCAATTCACTGAGGATGATAAGGTGTAATAACTCTATGCTTCACACCATACTTATCAAGCATATCTTAAAACAACCTATTGCAAAACGGAGAGCTTCCATCACTAGTAGTGGACCTTAGTGTACCAAACCTAGAGAAAGTTTCAAGAATATTTTGACACTCTTGCATTCGTTTTGGAATTCACAACCTCCTCCACCCTCTTAAAAACTTAGTCAATGTTATAAGTATGTATTTCATACCATAAGAACTCACAAATGGACCCAGGAAGTTGATACCCTAAACATTAAAAAGTTTTATCTCATAAATAGCAGTAAGAGGAAAATCATGCTTCCTTGATATGTCCCCTTGCCTTTGACCTTAGTCACAATCTTGAGCATTGTAATACATATCTTTAATGATGGTGGGAAATAATATCCATATTTTAATATTGTGTGGCCTATTTGGATGCCACTATGATGATAGCTAATAAGGGTGAGTGACAGTCTTCCAGTGTGCTCATTATTTCTTCTTCTGAAACATAACTCCAAATTATGTCGTCTGCATAGAATCATAACCAATATGTCTCATCCCAAAAAAGCTTCTTCTATAATAGAACTCCTTGTGTTGATAGAAACAGAAATCTACAGGAATAACATTAGGTACCATAAACTTAGCATAATCCACAAATAATTGAATTAAATCAAGAAATACAACCAACACATGCTTAATTGGAAAAGAATCATTGATATCAACTTCATATTTAAGCTTCAGCATAACCACTTTTTAAAGTCTGGGCCACTGCTAAGACACTTGATGTTTTGTCCTCTTTTAATCCTTGACCTCAAAAGAAAATTCCTCTAATAGAAGTGCCCATCGAATCAATATTGGCCTTACACCTTTCTTAAATATAAGGTACCTAAAATCTACATGGTCGGTACGCACAATAACCTTCATGCCAACAAAATAGTCCCTAATGTTCATAAAAGTAAATACCACAATAAATAACTCTTGCATTCTCACAGTTTAATACTTCTAATCCATATTCATAATATGATAGAAAAATATATGGGATGAAGAATCTACTCGTTATTTTATCCTAGGACCTAAGAGCCTCTATACTAGCATCACACATGACCTCAAATGGTATGGCCCAATAATGAATAATAATAATAAGGGTTGAGATCAACTTTTCGTTAAGGTAATTGAATGCCTTTACACATTCATCATCAAAATGAACTTCACCTCCTTCTCAAATAACTCGCTCAAGGGTTCTGCAATTATAGTTAAGTCTTTGATAAATCTACAATAAAAACCAGCATGCCTCAAAAAGTTGTGAATACCCTTTAAATAAATCGATGGGGGAAATCTTTCAGTCACCTCGATCTTTGCTTTATCAACCTTAATACCCTTTTAAACGATCTTGGTAGGAGTTTTCTAATCTTTGTAGTCTTTCTATAACCTAGACATACTTGTTCGTGAATCACTAGACCTTGTTTCACCATAAAATGATATTTTCCCAGTTTAACACCAATATCCTTACATCATTTCGACACATCACCTAAATAAAGCAAGCATGTCTAAAACAAATCACCCACTATTGAGATATAATCCATAAATACATCAATTGTTTCCTCTACCGCATCAGATATTATAGACATAATACACCGCTAAAAAGTAGCTAGAACATTTCATAATCTAAAAAACATCTACTTGAATGCAAAAGTCTTATGTGGACAAGTGAAAGTGGTTTTCTTTTTGTCTTCAAAAGCAGTTAAAATCTTATTGTATCCCAAATAACCATCAATAAATTATTACCATCTTCTACGTGTAAGATGGTCTAATATTTGATCAATAAAATGCATTAGAAAGGATCTTTATGGGTCTACTCTTTCAGCTTTATACAATCCATAAACATAGGTCATCTTATGAATGGTCTAATTGGAATAAGATCATTCTTGGAATTTATCACCACAAGGATCCCACCCTTACATGGCACATATTAAACTAGGCTCACCTATTTATTATTGGAATTGGGGTAAACCATGCCTGCATTCGACCACTTGATAATTTACTTCTCCACCACCTCTTGCATAACCATTTAGATTACGATGATGCTCAATTCTCAAAATTCAATCAAGCTCAATCAAGATTTTACGAGTGAAAAATACTAATATGAATTTTAATAATGTTGATAAATGACCAAATAATTAACCTTTTGAACCCCCTCAATGCAGATAAAAGAGCTTCTAATTGACATTCAACCAAATTCGTTTCTTTAATAAAATGAAAGTGGTTTTTGCTCATGAGAAAGCATATCTGAGGTGATATGGAAGAGCCTTAAGCTCCAAAACAAGAGGCTCCTTAATAGAAGGCTTGGTCAATAGTGTTTATTGATTCCTCAAGATGATATCTAACTTCTTTGGTGCATAAGTATAAAATTCTATACCGAAAAGTGCATGGAACATCTCATTATACTCATATTTGTCATCCCCATTAAAATTTAGAATGGTTTTATCCAAAGTCTTAACAACAAATTGCTCACCAATAGATACCTCTGGTATCACTTCACCACTCATATCTATGACAAGAATGACTTTCATGTTATTTGGTTACTTTGTAGAATGACATATGTTAAACACCACCACCTTATAATTCAATAAAAATTTCAATTCAACACTCTCCATGTCAACATGTACCCATTTAGTAGCGAAAACAATTTTCTCCAATATTATGGGGACCTCAAAATCGACCCATACTCCACTATGACAAAGTTTGTTGGAAAAATAATGGTCTCAACCTTTACCAAAAATTATACACTATGACTACATGAGGATTAACAATGCAAGTGCCATTAGTAACTACATATTTATTGGATAGAGTGACACAAGACATAATTGTTCAAACACATCATATGAAGTACAAATAATATTTACACTTAGATGACATAATTCCTTTGAAAAATTAACTGCCCCAATAGTGCAAGGAACAATAAATGCTCTAAGTTCCTTCTTTTTCTACACAAGAGATTGGGAAGCTATGGCACTACAATGGTGCTAATTGTAAATTGGCTCAAGACAATAGTCCTCTTTTTTATCACTGAGATTTTCTTGAAATTTTAATAACCAAGAATCTTCTTAAGTTCCTTAACTAGTGGAAATATTCCCGGACAATTGATTCTACATGGATATTAATGTTTAGAGTTTCCTATTCCACCTTTTCTTTAAGAACTATGGGAAAGGAGCGGAGTCCATGGAATATGAGTCAATATTTTTGGGACCTCTTATTCCTTCCTCCTTTCAACCAAGACTCATTTTCATTTCTTGAAACTTTTTAGCTTTTTTTCTCACCATCCATAACATTTTCTTCTTCATCATTCTTATTTATTTTCTAAAGAACATCATCACTAATAGCTATATCATAATCATAAATAATGACCAACTTGGGTTTATCATTTAACTACTTTTTATTTCTAGTGGTAACTACCATACAATGACTTAGTTTTGGCACAATGAAACTTTGTCATGTACAATTCTTCCTTGGGTGCAATATAGTAAAAATCTTCCCTATTTCTTGCTCAAGTTTCTTTATGTTGGTAGAGTGAGATTCAATGACCTGGGACTCCTTAGTAAATTTACCATGCAACTTTTTAATCCTAAAATTAGTGGATCCTATCTATTTGAGCATATTAACCATGATGTCTTCCAATCGTAAACCACCCAACTCACCTTGATCACGACCCTTTTAAAGAATATAGACACTAATGTTATTTTTTATAACCATACTTATTACTCCAAATGTATTAATCTCTACCACTAATTCTATACCCATAGTAATCATAATTATTATCTATTTAGTTATTCTAAACTTTAGGCTAAAAGTCTTGGTTAGAAAATTGGGAAATGGACAAAAAACCCTTGTATAATTATTTAAATTTTTCACTTTGTTACAATCATTGGCATAGGGACTTAGATATATATATTTATATCTAATTACATTAAATTTTTCATAGGTAACCATATCAAGCTCTTTCTAAGAATGTCCATTTGAGTTTTACTGTGATCCATATCCTTATTATGTTTTTCTTCTTTTTGGTGTTTCTCATCAACATGCTTTGAGTATAAGAAACAATAGATACCTTAGAGTCTCTAGTATGCCAAGCTTTGTTGTTCTTAGTAACTTGATCAAGCATTACGTTCGCTCTTATATACGTGTGTCAATCAATGATCTTCCAGCCACAATGTTTGCTATTGACTTTATCAAAGAGTTTAATGACCTATAAAATATATCTAAAAGATTATCATCTGTAAGCTTATAGTTGGGATACTTCTTTAACTTCTTATTGAAACTCAATTGGTACTTATGCAAAGCTTATCCAAATATTTACATATAGCTATTATTCTTATCTCTAAGCTTTAGAATTCTAGAAGATCAAAATCTCTCTCTAGAAAAGTAGCCTTAGGCTCCCTCTATCTCGTAATGGAGTCACTTTTAGATACCTCCAGTTGGTGATTAAATCATTTGAAAGTTCAGTCAAACATAAGGTTGGTTCCATAAATAAAAAAAAGTAGAACTACTACAATTTGATGTCTCTTTGTCTAACAACTAGCAAAATGTATGATTTGCAGATTCAAAAAATGTTTATTAAATTAAGGTTTGAATCATGTCTAGTAGAAGCTCTACAAAAAACCCTTCAAGTTCAACAATTGAATCACTGTGCTTGTAATGTAAAATTTAGCACTAGGAACTAGCGTAGGTGGGATTGTGGCACCAGTAGCACCAACTCCATCTAACTCAACATCATCTTCATCATTAATATCATATATAATACTATATTTATTATTGTCCCTTGAGCCTTTGATGTTAACATGTATTAGCATCAGCTATAATATTTTTTACAGTCTCACTATTAGATATAACTAAAGCCTTGATATCTAATCATAAGTGTTTTGCCTCACTTTATTTTCTTGAATGTTCATGACTCTTAGGGTATATTCAATCTCAAGGTTGATAGGAGACAATGGATTACCCAAACTCTGGAATTAGGCATAAATTAACTTGCACCCTAAGAGAAACAAAAACAACAAACAAATGTAAAATAAGGAAATAATGACCAGATATCAAATAACACAGATGACTTAATCCTAAACCAATTCCTTGAAAACATCGCCAAAATTTGGTACGTCTAAATTACACCTATAGAATTAAATATAAAGTAATTATTGTTCAAATTTAGAACCCAACATAGTTGGGTTCAACTTTCACAAGGAATAAGGTGATAAAAAAATTAAAATATGGTTGTTACACTAATATCTAGTTATTTCCAATAGGGGGAGTTTTTCATGCACACCGATGTGTCAACAGTTGATGTGAACAACTAAGAGTCAAAATGTAACAAGTTTACAATCAATAATGATAGACAAATAGGTTTAGTTACCTATGGTTTCATATCACGATCGGGTCACAAATGATAGTAATTTCTTTAAATGATATGATTGAAAAGCTTTTGTACATTCACTTGATCTATGTGTTTGTCAGTCTTCTAGATAATTATCACTCAAATCCTATTGAGATAAGATAAAAAAAATATGAATTATGATAATTGCCTCAAGTTGGTTAACTTAGCTACAACCTTAACTATTAAATAAGGGTTAGAAGTCTCAAATCCTAGTCACCAATTTCTTTTCCTAGACATAACCACTTTTATCAAGAAAGTTTAGGATTTAGGAAAGTTTTAATATTTTCAACTATTACAATATGATAAAGATGAAAAAAAGTAATGCTCACTATGGTACAAACTAAACCACACCAATCATGATCCTAAACGTGTTAATTAACTATGTTTCTAATAGACCAAGATGTTGGGTTTAGTTACTGATGACTTTAGAAACCTCAGCACCAAGAGAATTCATCATCAAAGTAAGTACTTAAGTATGCAATCAATATAAAATAAAATCACGTTGTTGAAAAAAAATACACTTCCAAAACTAAAATAAACACAAGTAGTATCATAGTCTTTCTTCCCAAATATGAAGTGACAAGAAAACCTAGTACAATGTAGTGATCTTCCGGCTAGTTTCCTCAATTTATGGGCATTTATAGAGTTTTGAGATTTCCCACAGAAGCTACAGGTCATTTATGAAATCCTGGAACTATCGATTTGGTTATCTGTCAATTCATTTGGATTTTAGGCTTATTTTCCTATTTTGGAGCACTCATTGTTTTGGATTTGGTATTAGACAATGAATCCTAGTAGATGTCCTTGTATGAGAATTCTGACATAAACATAAGCTTCGAAACATTGAATTTAGGGTTCCTTGGTTCAGGTATCGAGGCTTCCATACTCATTTGGACTATTGGGTGGATTATATAAAAATGGAACTATAGTTGTGGGGCCTACACTTAGTTGAAAATATCTCGAATAAAAGTTTTTATAGTTCCATTGATTTGTATGATGAATTTTTTATAGTAGCATTATTTGTTTGCACACACAGGGTTCTGAATGAATTACAAACACCTGATCAAAGTCCATTTTGGACTTGGTCAAAATCTGGTGCATGGCACCTGATCAGTCCACTTAAGCACCTATTCGGTCGCTTTATCTCTCAGCACTTTTCCAATAGGTTGATTTAGATGTCCTAGACCAGTGGTCGAGGTTTGATTAAGCAGTCAATGGGCACTAAAATGGTGCTCGGTTTAGCTCCCTTAGGACCACTTTAACGACACCGACAGTTGTTGCCTGATAGCTTTAGAGGTCATATTGCCTCTTTAGCAATAGGCGCTTAGCGCCCTAGTATCTACTTAAGAAATATCTGTAGCCTTTTATGTCTTATTTATCTACCTGATTTTCCACCTTTTTCACATTAAATTGAAGCTCAAAGAGAGGAAAAATTGGGAAATCATCCATTGAAAATAAGGTAAGATATCCTAGCACTCCTTGGTCATTTTCCATTAATTTTCATCCTAATTCAGGGTAAAATTATTAGAAATTAGGTCATAAATTCCTAAAATTTAAGGGTTGATTTGAGATCGGATTTGTGCTCCATTTGTGCACAACTTTTGAGGACACATTCTTTGTATTTTGAGGGACATCGTGACAGATTCTATTTTGAATTCTATATACGGGTCTAGCGACTTATGATTGACCCAAATTTTGAATTGACTCTTAATATAGAAATATGGGTCTCGTTTAACTCCTAACAATGTATAGATAACTATTTTGATAGTGTGGTTATATTTTGGGATTGTGGATAAAAGGCGAATGATTTGTGTGTGTTTTTTCATAAGAAGGTGTATTGTATATGTTGCATGTTAGATAGGTATGTTAGGATGAGATTTTGGGAAAAAAACCATGACTTATCCTAATTTATGAGTTTGAGGGCTACAAGGATAATTGACCCTTAAGGTGAAATACTTATTATGCTTCTAGGATCCTATTACCCTAGGCTACTAGCATGTTAGGCATAGATGAGACTAATGTAACTTTAGTATAATATTTTCTATGATACTCTATGGATTGTGATGATTTTCCCTGATTTGGATGTTATTATTATGTCGGATACATTTATTATTGCGCCCATGGTCATGAGTATGATATTAGTTGGATTTTGGGAGGTGTTTTATCCTTGTAAAGAATGTGACCATAGTCTATATACGTTTTGATTCTTACCATTAAACTATTTGGATACTGGTGATGGAATGAATATATTTGGTACAATTCATGCTCACTAAATAGTAAAGGGTGGGATTCCAACTAAAAATGTGGTCTTACTACTATTCTGGTAAAAAGGATTTATTCCCATTTTCACTTTAAAATGGGCTTATTTTATAACAGGAATCGTTCCATCTTAATGTATAACTTATGAGACTTTGAGACTAAAAATGATTTTTTAGAGATATAACCGATATAGATCCTGGTCTACGATTTTGCTACTATTATTTACCTCGGCCAAGAGAGATTATGACCTTTTCTATAATTTTATGATGATTTAATCCTTGAGTTTACCTCGGTCAATGGATGTATGGACTCACACTTTTGTAGCCACGGTTCTATTTCGTGCATATATATATATATATATATATATATATATATAAAGGAAAGCCCGTTCCACTAAAGCTACCGCTATGCACAGTGTTCGGGGAAGGGCACCACCACAAGGGTGTATCGTACGCAACCTTACCTTACATTTCTTCTAGAGGCTGTTTCCAAGGCTTGAACCCGTGACCTTCTGGTCACATGGAAGAAGCTTTACAATATATATATATATATACATATATATATATATATTGTTACGAGCTAAAGCAGGGCCTGGCCGTAATGGGTATCTCAAGTTGATCGAGGATCGGAGACCACTGCCTTTACTTAGCCAAATAGAACCTAATATAGCTAGCAACAGATGAATTTAAACATATAACAAGATAGAATAATTCAAGGTCAAAGGAGTCTAAGAATATCAACAACAATACCTAGTTCACAATAATCCACAAAGCCTTTAACAAAACCAAATCAACCTAAGTCGGTACATACCCCCAACGATAGCTAAAAACAAGTTGAAGGAACAGTCTATGACAATAGATAAACAAAGAAGTAACAACCTTTTAGAAAAATAAAGATCACCATTTCAAGATAACTGTTGACAATTAGAAATCCTATTACTACACAAGAAAAGTAGAAGTCTCCATGTCCTTCATCGAATAGGGATATATTATCTGGTGATGTTTAGAGGGTTGAGCGCTAGCATATAACTCAGGGATATAGGGTAAATTAAGTTCAAGATCGACAGTTCAAAATTATTCAAAATGAATGGACACAACTATATGAAAATACATATAAATATATATATATATATATATATATATATATATCAAATGTCATGGTAGGGAACAAGGCTTAGCATGAACTTTAAGACCTTTACCTGGACTGTGTAGCTTAACCATCATAAGAAGGCCCCACGGGCTATATGGGTTCGACTCTCTACTACCTTAAAGGGCCTAGCAAATGTCGCCGCATGAACCATAGAATAGTCATATGTACATATGTACCATGGGGAACTCGAACCGCTCTGTCATATATCAAGGGTGACTTAAGAACCCAGTCATTTAATATGGGGGACTCAAAATACCCAATAATTTAATAAGGGGGACTCGAACCACCTATCCATTTAGAAACTTGCTTCGGAAAATATCATTTCCATTATTGGTTCCTCAGGCCCTCCACTTTCATAGACCAACTACACAACCCCCCTTTAAGCCAAATTAAAATACCTTTCACATATTCCCATTCATTGAACCAATTTATTCATTAAGGAATACCATTGGTATCATCATAAAAACTTCACTTGAAAATTAACATTATTGTGTTTTATCAATTATCCATCACATGGGGTAATTTATAGCCCCCTAGGTTCAATGATTCGTTCAGACGTGGCATCCACAAAACCCAAGGTTGAATTGAAAATCAATCCATGTGTCAAATGTCATTTTGTCGTACAATGGTTTCCAAGACATTTTCATTGTGCATGTACCTATATTCAATGTAAATTTCAAAATATTTGGTTGAGGTTATGCCAACTCAATTACCAAAATTTCAAAAAATCGGGGGAAACCATGTTCCCTTAGTGTATTCACCATGCCTATGCACCCCACAAGTTCAAAACCATAAATAAAGCATGAACAATGCATATTAAAATCATGGGAATCAAATTTAAGAAACATTCAATCCAATACCCCCAACCCATATCTAAACCCATGTTCAATCCACATAAGCAATCATATAATTTTATGCTTTGAGTAAAACAAGTTTAAGGGTAGAGTCATATGCCTGAGATATCAAGAATTACAAAGAGAATTATCCCTTAAAGGATCTAAATGATCACCCTTGAGAAATCCTAGGTGTCCTTTTACATGGGGATTTGAGAGAGAAAAGAGAATGTTTAAGATTATGTAATGGATGATATTGGTGTCTCAAAAAGGGATTTAAGCCACGGGTCACAATTGGGGATAAGAGGAAATATCCAATGTGCCCTTAATAAAAATATGAAAATTTGTCGTCAGTGTCTATGAGTTACTATTCGACTCATAAGAACTCACAATGAGTCGTAGTCTTGACAATAGCTCAAGGGCCCCTCACTAGTGTCCCTAGAATTTCGAACAGACTACTTGTCAAGTGACTCTACAACTCATAGTGTCCCAGTCATAATGAAGATAGTAACATTTGGGCACGCACTAGTCACCCCTTGAATCAAACAATAAGACTCTATAGAGTCTTGATGACTCGTTAGGCTCAAGTCATAACTAAGGGAGAAGCAAATGCAACTTCCACCAGTGACCCTATGATTAAGGTCCTTCAACCTTTATTAACACCCTACAACTCGTATGATTAGCCGTAGTCTAGACAGTAAGCTCAAAGATCAAGAAATTTTAAAGGATTGAAATTCAAGGTTTTACATTCTTTCCCTTAGGATCACTCGTCCTCAAATGATGAGTCAAGACATCCATTTGCACGATTCACATAGAACACAATTACACTTTCCTGTAATAAAGACAGAAAACAAAGATATTAATGAATACATTTACCTACAACACGATTATACCAAGTGGGAAACAAAAATAGATATTTGGACTTTATGCCCTTTTCATATTCCCAAGTAGCTTATTCAACCTTATGATTCATCCATAGAACCTTCACTGAAGCCATATCCTTAGTCCATAAACGACGGATTTTTCTATCAAAAATCTCAACCAGGACTTTCTCAACAGATAAGGAATCTGAACCACCAACACTGCAAAAAGAATAACTAAGAAAGGATCACTCACTCACTTCTTCAACTAAACTTGAAAGATTGGGTGGATAGAACCCAAACTTGAAGGCATATCCAACACATAAGACACATTTCCCACTCTCCTCTGAATTAGATAAGGGCTAATATAACGAGGACTGAGCTTACCCTTCTTTCCAAAACTCATCACTCCCTTCATGGGAGATACCTTTGAGAACACCCAATTTCAAATATCAAACTATAAGATCCTATACCTCACACCTACATAGGTCTTTTGACAACCTTGGGTTGTCTTAAGCCTATCCCGAATCACCTTCACCTTTTTCACGGCTTGGTGAACCAAGATCGGGCCGAATAACCTAGTCTCGCCAATTTCAAACCACCCATAGAAGTCATACACATCCTACTATATAAGGCCTTGAACGGGTCCATCTGAATATTCAAGTGATAATGGTTATTATATGAAAATTCTATGATTGGAAAATGATCAACCCAATTCCACCAAAGTCAATCACACATGCCCTTAGTATATCTTCCAAAGTTTGAATAGTTATCTCCGCTTGTCCATCCATCTAAGGGTGGAAAGAGGTGTAAAGGTTCACTTTAGTTCCCAAACCTCTCTGAAATGACTGCCAAAAGTTACATAAGAATTGTGTATCTCAATTTGATATAATAGAAATAGGGGTACCATGAAATTTGAAGATCTTCTAATTGAAAATTTTAGTGTAATCCTCTGCAAAAATTTTAGTTCTCACTAGCAAAAAGTGAGCAGACTTAGTTGTCCTATCAACGATAATCTAAATTGAATCCAATTGATTATGAGACAGTAGGATACTAGTAATAAAATACATACTAATCACTTTTCATTTCCACAGGGAAACTCAATCTCTTGGTATTGACCGCAGGACTGAAGTGCTCCACCTTCACATGCTGGAAAATCATACACTTGGCCACAAAATTAGCCATATCTTTCTTCATGTTATTCCACCAATAATCTTCCCTTAATTCATGATACATCTTCGTAGAACCTGGATGAATAGTCTACCTCAATTCATGAGCCTCAACCAAGATCCTGTCTCACAACCCATAAACATTGGGAACACATAGTCTACCTTAGTATCTTAAGATACCCTAAATACCAATCTCAAAATCCATAACTTTCTGTAGTCTCACAAGATTCTTGATCTGGATCGAGATAGGATCCCGAACCTGCTTCTCCTTCACCTCAGTACCAAGTTAAGTCTTTACTACCTCTTGGATGATCACCCCACCATCCTCAGATTCTTGATGACGAACTCTAAAATTTGCCAAATAATGAATATCCACCACAAACCCCTGCTTTTCCTCATCCACATAAGATACGCTCCCTATTGATAGCCTACTAAGAACATTAACAATCATATTAACTTAACCTGGGTGATAATGAAGACTCATATCATTTTCCTTGAGAACCTCAAGCCATCTCTTTTTCTTGAGATTCAACTCATTCTGGATAAACACATAGTACAAGATCTTATGATCTGAGCAGATATCAACATGAACCCCATCAAAGTAGTGGCATTAAATATTCTAGGCAAACACCACAACCAAAAATTCTAAGTCGTGAGTTAGATAGTTCTTCTCATGAAACTTATGTTGCCTAGAAGCATATGCCATAACATTTCCATACTATAGTAACACACAACGCAATCCCACATAGTACATATCATACTATACAACAAAGCCATCAGTACCCTTGAGTAAGGTCAAATTCATAGCTGAAGTCAACTTATCCTTCGACTTCTTCAAACTACCCCCATAAGCATTACACCATAGAAACATTACTTTTTTCAAAGTTATCTTAGTCAATCAAGCAGAAATACAAGAGAAACTCTTCACAAACCTTATGTAATAACTGGCTAAACCTAAGAAACTCTGATATCAATGGAGTTATAGGTCGTGGCCATTTCTTAACCACCGCAACTTTCTGTGGATCTACCATGACCTCTCACTAGAAATAAAGTGACCCCGGATGGTCAGAGTATTCAACTAAAAACTATTCTTTGAGAACTTAGTATACAAACACTAATTCTTAAGAGCTTGCAACATTATATGAAGGTCATTGGCTTGATTCTCCTTACTCTTAGAATATACCAAGATGCTATTAATGAAAACAAAAACAAACATATTTAATAACTGATGATATACCCAGTTCATAAGATCTGTGAATGTTGTTCGAGCATTAGTCAAACCAAAGGACATCACCAAAAACTCATAATGACCATATCGAGTTCGTAAAGCATTCTTAGGGATATCCACCTCCCTAATTTTAAACTGATGATAAACCCAATAGAGATTAATCTTAGAAAATTACTTCGCAGATTAAAGTTTTTCAAACAAATCATTGATTCTAGGAAAAGGATACTATTCTTCACTATCAAATTATTCAACTACAGGCAATCTACACACATACAAAGGGAACCATCCTTCTTACCCATGAAAATATCAAGAGCACCCCACGAAGACATACTAGGGAATATAAAACCCTTATTAAGAAGATATTTTAACTACTCCTTAAGCTTTTTCAACTCAGCTAGAGCCATTTTATAGGAAGGGATAGAGATAGGACAAGTGTATAGAAGAGGATCAATTCCAAAGTCTATTTTCCTATTTGGAGGAACACCATGAAGATCATCAGGGAATACCTCAAAAAAATCACCAACTATAGGGACATATTACAAATAAAGGCCTTCAACATTACTATCCCTAACATGAACTACATGGTATAAACATCTTTTGTAAATTTATTTTTTTTGGGCCCTAAGATATGAAACAAATCTTCTATTAGGTACTAGTGAACTTCCATCCAGGTCAACCCCTGGGTCATTTGTGAATTGGAAACTAACCTTATGGAGCTCGTAGTCTAGAGAGGTAGAGAAAGAATAAAGCCAATCCATCTCCATTATCAAAGAAAAATCTACAATATCCAGATCTATCAAATCCACCAAGGATTCCCTAGCAAAGATAGATACCATATAACCCATATAATCTTTTTTAGCTATAATAAAGTCACCCACAACAGTAGACATATAAAAAGGAAAAAAAATACACTTAGTATAAAAGATTAAAAAATAGCCATGTATGGGGTCACATAAAAGAGAATGAACTGTGGATCAATTAAATAATACACATTAAGAGAGAAGAGATTTAACATAATAGTGACAACATCGGGAGATGTCTCATATTTCTACCAGTTGGTGAGGGCATACAGATGATTTTTTCCAGTGAAGGTACTAGAAGTTGCACCCTTTGATGCAGGAGTTGATCACGTGTCAACCAAAACTGTATTAGCCCCAAAAGAAATACTAGAAGGACAATCCCACTGCATGTGACAAAGCTAACCACACTTAAAGAACTTATTCCTCCTCTCATTATACACTCCATGATGCACCTAACAACAAAAATGACATGGAGGATAAGATAGGGTCGAGTAAGATCTACAAGCCTTAGAATGGGAAGCCTATGCCCGATACCCACTATCAGTATGGAATCAATGATAATCAAGTAAATTAAGATACAGAGCTCTAGCCATAGAGTAGGAACCAAAATTTTCCCATTACTTCTTAGACCACTGTCTACCATCTCTATCACTATTCTTTTGGCCTCTACCCTGCTCAGAATACTTGAAATCCTTTTTCTAACACTCCCCTATTTCAACTTTTTTTCATTTTCAACGTATTGCATATATACCACAAGCCTAGAAATATCTATGTCATTATTCAAAAAGGTGGCCTTACACTCTGATAGCAAGTCTTGAGAAAAGCTCGAGGAAAACTTCCTTATTGTATCCCTCAAGATAGATACTAGCTTAGGAGCATAGCGAGATAATTGATAAAATTTTAGGATGTACTCCTTCACACTCATCTTGCCCTATTTTAGATTAACAAACTACAAAACTTTGCCTCTCTCAGCTCCTGAGGAAAAAAATGTTCAAGAAAAGCACTAGAGAAATCATCCCATAATGTCAACTCCAAATCATCATCCCTTGACATCCTTCAGCTGATATGCAGCAAATTCCACACCTTTAGACTCAATAGCATGCATAATCTTGAATATCTTCTCAATCTAATCCAAAAATCTTTGAGGATACTCTTCCACCTTAGAGCCATTAATGGTAAGAGGATCTAGCCTCGTGAACTAGCCCAGTCGAGTAACCTGAGAAGATAGAGCAATAGAACTAACATAATTAGGCTGACGTGATTAAGTATTCACCAACTAAGTTAGTAGATGAATAGACCGATGAAATTCAGCATTGAAAATATCTCCTTGTGGTGGTGGGACATGATAATCATCAGCTAGAGGGGCTCAAGAAGGACTACTAAAAACTGGTGTAACTCCATGAGGGGCAGTACAATTAGGAGCCGATACCCTAGATTGGGTTTGAACTCTATAAGTAGGTAGAATTCCATCCACATTGTCCTTAAGTAAGACATTAGAGGTTCCATGAGCATCAAATCTTTCAAGGAGGCATGATATTAAATGCGAACAAATGGAGATTAGAGGAGTTTCAAGACCTTAGACTCTATTGCTCAAAATTAGATCACAATAAAGGATAATATTCCTAAGCACATCGTAGCCTTTCACATATAAGTTTGGCGTGCTACACATCCATAAAAGATAATCTACTTGACGAAGCTATATATATACCTAATTGACCATAAACCTAGACTCTAATACCAACTTTTCATAAATCAAACCAAGGCAATGCTGTGATAGGTATCTCAAGTCCACCGAGGAATGAAGACCACCCCATTTACTTAGATAAAACTAAATATAATAGAGCTAGCAGTGGATGAATTACAAACATATAATGAGATAGAAAAATTTAAGCGCAATGGAGTTTGAGAATATCAACAACAATACCTAGTCCACAGTAATCCATAAAGCCTCAAATAAAATCAAATCAACCTAAGTCTGTACATTACCCCGATGATAGATAAAAAAAAGTCTAAAGAAATTTTTTTGATAATAGATAAACCAAGAAACAACAACCTTGTGGAAGAAAGAGGCCCACCAATTTATGATGACTACTGACAACACAGAAATACTATCAATGTATAAGAAAATTAGAAATGTCTTTATCTCCTGCATCACATGGAGATACAACATTCAAAGATGGTTAGCGGGTTGAGCGCTAGCATGTAACTCAGGGATACATGGTAAAATAATGCCATGATCAACAGATCAAATTTATTCAAAATCTATGCACACAACTAAATGGAAATACATACATGCACACACACATACATATATATATATCACTTGTTAGGGTAAGGAATAAGGCTTAGCATAAACTTTAAGAACTTAACCTAGAATATGTAGATTAACTATCATAAGAAGGCACCCACAGGCTATATGGTTTCAATACTCACCCAGACGAAAGGGCCCTAGTGCATATATCCACACGAATAAGAGAATCTTCATATGTATCATGTGGTACTCAAACATCCCGATCATATATGAAGGGTGACCTAAGGACACAATAATTTAACATGGGGGACTCAAACCTCCCAATCATTTAAAAATAGGGACTCAAACCACCAGGTCATTTAGACCCATGCATCAATAAATTCACTTTCTAGTATTTATCCCTCGGGACCTCTATTTTTACGGCTCATCTACACAACCCCCTTTAAGCCTAATTAAAAAACTTTACACATATTTCTATGACTGAAATAATTCATTTGTTAAGGCATACCATTGGTATCATCATAACAACTTTACTTGCAAACTAGTATTATCATGCCATATTAATTTTCCATCGTGTGGGGAAATTCATGACCCCCTAGTTTCAATTATTGATTCATACAGGGGATCAAGAAACCCCATGATTTAATTGAAACTCAATTCGTATTTCAAATGCCTTTTTTCCATTCAATGGTTCATTAGGTGTTTTCAATGTCCATATACCCATATTTAAAACAAATTTCAAAATATTAGGTTTAAGTTATACCAACTCAATTACCAAAGTTTTGCAAAATCAGGGGAAACTTTATCCTCTTAGTTTTAACTATGCCCATGCACCCCTCAAGTTCAACACCATAAATAAATCTTAAACAATGCATACTAAAATTATATGAATCTAATTTCAGAACCCCCAAACAATATCAAAATCTATGCTCAAATCTATATAAAAATCATACAATTTCATGTTTTAATTAAAACAAGTTTAAGGGTAGATTCATATGCCTGAGATATCAAGAATTACTATGAGAATCAACCCTTAGAGGCTCTAATTAATCACCATTGAGAAACCCTACGTGCCCTTGGACTTAGGATTTGAAAGAGAAAAGAAAGTGTTTAAGATTATATTATGGATAATAATAGGGTCTCAAAAAAGGGTTTTTTGTTATAGGTCACAATTGGGGATAATTGGAAATGTCCAAAGTTCCCTTAATTAAAAGTTGAAAGTTTTTCAACAGTGACTAAGGGTCACTATACGACTTACAAGGACTCACAACAACTTATCACAACGAGTCATTGTCTGGAAAGTAGCTCAAGGTATCTCACTGGTGACCCTACCACATTGACCATACTACTCATCATGTGAACCTATGACTCCTAAGGTCCCCGTAGTAATAAAGATAGAAATATTTTGGTACACACTAGTTACCCCATGATTTACATAATACGACTCGTTAGTCTCAAGTAGTAACTAAGGAAGAAATCAAAGGTAACTTTGACTATTCACCTTATAATTATTGTTCTTAGACCCATATTGACACCCTACGACTCATATAATGAGTGATAGTTTGGGAAACAAGCTTAAAGATTAAGAAATTTTCAAGGACCGAAATACAAGGTGGTACACATATGTCTATCTTTATATAATACTTGATGTAGTGGATTATTGATGTTGATGGTTACAGGAATTCTGGATTAGGACTAGGTCGGTGTATACAGGTACTACAAAACCCTATAGGATCCCTTTTATCTGTGAGCCATCATACCTGAGAAGAAAGGTCATCATAAGTCCTACCTTTGCGAGCCGTCAAGCTGAAAAAGGTGTATATACTGGGTTACCTTATGGTACTCAGATCAGTTATGTATTAATAATTCATTTTTCATTCATATTTTCATGCGTATTACCTATAACCAGTATATGCCTATATATATCAACTTTATAAGGGATTGCATAGGTATAGGTGATGAGTATATCTAGTGATAAGTTGTATGTGCTAATTTGACCTTTTGAGATATAGGGCATAATTTAGGTATTATTCTTTCGAGAAAGGTAGTGACTTTATATGTTGTTATTATGGTTAGTTTATGACAAGTTGATTATTTATGGGTAGTTATCTCATATTTAGACATATGGATTATAGATCCTGATTATGTTAGTACTAGTTCCTACTATGATTAGAATGCCTTGAAGTTCTAGTGTAACTACTTTAGGTTATACCTTTGGATTAGCCTTGTTTATGTTCATAGACTTATATATATGGTGATGGTATTACCATATATAATTCCCTTTCCTTCTTGTATACATGTTTTATATTGTTTCCTTAGTCTTGTATACTATTATACATCCTTCTTTGGCTCTTTATTTGTATATGATCCAGTGATATACGGTATAGTACTTCACTTCTTAAGAATTGCTAGAATAGGATAGTTTATCCTTATGATCTACTTAATTATTCTAGATTAGTTTCATAGGTAGTTGGGTGTAGTTTACATCCCTGCTTGCATGTTATACATATTTACATTACCTTTGGATCTCAGTCAATAGTTTCCTACTGAGTACCATGTGTTTGTAACTCACACTATACTTTTGTAGCCTTCAGATCATAGTATGGGTTCTCGCCCTTGTTGTTTTCATCATGCAGAGTAGTTATGATTTGGAAACACATGGTGAGATCCTTACATTTGGACTATTACTATTCTCCCTCTTATGTACTAGATAAATCTCTGTATTATTTTCAGAGATGAGTTGTATTATTATATTTATTTGGTACTTCATGTTATAATCTAATTATATTAGAAGCTATTGCACAGATTCCACAAGGTTTTGTGACTATCTTATATATTTTAGCCTTTTTACTATATTTATTTGAATTCATCCTGTATTTCTATTAGTAGTCCAATTCTATTAGTTCTGGACTATTGGTTGGCTTACCTACTAATGGGTTATTGTCGGAGCCATTATGACCTGAGAAATCAAGTCGTGACAAATTGGTATCAGAGACTAGATCTATCAATATGTTTGTACAAGAACTTAGTATATCCAAGAATCATATGGATTGGTGCAGAGATGCGAGTAACCTATCTTTAAGAGGCTACAGGGTTTTATTAGGAAATTCTATTCTTGACGCTTTGTCGTGTGTCTGTGTTTTTATTACCTTCAAGTACGTTCTTTGACTTTATTTTGTCCTAGATGGATGATGTATGGTTGTATATATATGGGGATGAGACTTTGTCCTATATTTATAAAGCTTCAGTGTAACGTTGGACCGGGGTATCAGGGATAGATATTGAAGATCTTCAATGTCAGTCAGAGGATTTAGGGCTTATTTAGGCTGCGGTGGATCTCATGATAGCTTTATCCTTTAGATATTCATCATTAGGGATCCTAAGTCTTTTATGAGTACCTCACAACCAAAAATAATATTCCGTTCATCAAGCATTTCTAAGGACAAAATTGGGTTTGTTGGTGTTCATCAGTATTCCTTGTCATTTTCAGAGAATGAGACTGGGTTTCTTAAGTGGGCCATGCATATTATTATGCTATACCTTTCAGAAGATGAGATGGTGCATGAATTTTTTATAGGATTAGCATCGCTACTCCATATGGCATTAGAGCATTTAATAGCAGCTAGGTCTTCCTTCTCTCTGGTTGTTGATCTTATGAGGTCCATAGAGAGGGAATGTTTTGAGACTTATGGAGGTGGTGGTAAAATTCCATTTCATAAGTATATTGTTATTGATATTCAATAAGGGAGCAAAGATCCTCCTAGTGAAGATCTGCTTCACTTGTAGCATATCAATTCTACATTAGTAACGTTTCAAACTATGGGTGTCGCTTAGATTATTCATGGTAACCACAATGGGCAGAGTTCTCATTAGACCTTATGGATTTTTTATTATAGTTATTTAGGCCACGGTGGTCATTCTAGGCTAGAGAGGTAGAATCTCAGATTTTTTGAAGAATTTGTTTTGGTTATGGCGAGATGTGACATTAGTCTAGAGATTTCCCCAGATGTAAGCTGGTTGATCAGATAGATTTAGCATGTGTCCCTTTCTAGCCTAGATCTCTTGAGGTACGTTATGATTGATAGGAGTATGGTCATTATAATTGGGAGTGACCTCGACGCCAGTCTATCATCTAGTTGGGGTCAGCTAATATTTCTACCAATTTAGGGCTTCAAAGGTTTGCTGCAACTGTAGAGAGGTTGGTTATTGGAGCCGAGAGTGCCCCTACGTAGGATTATTAGTCATTCATCTCATTTAGATTAGTTTCCAAGTGTTTTGGAACCTTCTATCAAAGGCAATGCGCTTAGTACCACAGTTGGTGATTCAGACGCTCTGCCCGAGTTTAGACCCATTCAGATTTGTTTTCCCTCAGACCCACAAGGCATGTGACTTTAGATTTTTCTGTGATAGGTGTGATTTTATTTCATTCCTTTACATTTTTATTTGTATGTATTAGGGTTCTCGTACCCATTAATGATTGTATGCTATCATGACCCGAGACTACCCACTAGTTGTAACACTGTACTTGGAACCACAAGAGATCCCAAGGTAACTCATTAACAGGCATACTACTTGAGAAACTAATTTAAATTGTACAAAAACTAAATTTACTGAGTATAAACTTGATCATGAGAGAGTCTAAAAAAATGTAATACTGATAATGTTTACAATGTAATAAAACTGAAGAAACAAACTTGAATTACATGTAATGACTCTTATTCACTGTTTATAAAGCCTCTACTATACTGACTATAGATAGCCGGGACATGCGTCAACCTATCACTAATCAATATATATGAATGATAAAAATTTAACACATGAACTACAATTAAATGGAGTCCCTAAAATAAGGGAACTCATCACCTGTTGGCTGCATGTTGATGACTGCTTGACCCTAGTGTGTGGAATACGTCTTGTGCCTACATTGTAAAGGAATGTAGCCATAAACACATATATGTGATCAGTATATTAGAATATGTTGAGTATATGGAGACATGCACTAAATCATGGAATATTTTAAACATGCTTTAAAATTGAGGATATAAGTTATTTGTTGAAACATACATTTAAAACATGGCTATATGTGAAAACTATAAGTCATAGTGAGATTTATAAATCATAAGCTGAAAACAATTTTGTAAGCTGGGAAGTGGTAAAACATGAATCTGTATGTAAAAATCATGCAAATTCGAATAGAATGTAAAATGTACTGAGGATGTTGTATGGATGCTTAACATGAAAACACGAACTTGTAAAATAGGAGAATGCAAGACCTTGTAAAGAATGTACTGAATCAATTTAAATAACTGATATCCAAACAACTTAAATAATCTATAAAACTGTCTGGATAAAAACTAAAATTTGTCTACTTGGGCAAGAAAACCTATACTGAGATAGACTGAATACTGACTTAAACTGTTGAGCTATCATGTAACTAACATAAACCATGTAAGCTTTCATGGATTCCAATATCTGACGCACAATAAGGAGGGCTGCTCTATCCTCGCCATCAGAAAAGAAACTTAATTAGAACTGAAGTGATCACTAAATTAAGCCCATTTTGGGCAAGGGCAAACAATCTCTAATGAGGGCCCTAAACTTATGGTGGCATGTAGTTTTTGGAGAATTAGGATGCGCTTAACCCACACTTCCCTCTCGATGCTAAATCCTACTCTCAACTAAAACAAACTAAAATACTCTACTAGACACGACTTCATAGGCACCCTTGGACACATGAACCTTGCACTCTAGTACAAGTTTGTGACTACCTGACACTACCCCCAAGTCATAACACAGTGCTCAGAACCACAAGTGATCCCAAGCTAACCCATGAATTGGCATACTGCTTGATCAACTTATTTAAATTGTAAAAACACTAAATTTAATGAGCGGAAACTTAATCATGAGATAGTCTAAAAAAATTAATGTTGATAAAGTTTTCAATATGATAAACTAAGGAAATAAACATGATTTACATGTAATGACTCTAACTAACTATTTATAAAACCTCTATTATACTGACTATAGATTCCTGGGAGATGCCTCTAACTACAACTGATCAATATATATGAATAATCAAAATACAACACATGAACTGCAACAGAATAGAGTCCCTAAAATAAGGGAACTCATCAACTGTTGGTTGTATGCTGAGGACTGCCCGACCCTGGTGTGTGGACTATATCTGGTAACTACATTATGGAGAAATATAGACATAAATAAATATATCTGGTCAGTACATTAGAATGTACTAAGAATATAGAGACATGCAATAAATCACGGGAATATTTAAAATATTCTTTAAAACTAAAGATATAAGTTAATTGTTGAAACATACATTGAAAACATGGCTATACGTTAAAACTGTAAGTCATAATGAGCTTTGTATATCATGAGCTAGAAATAGTTCTTTAAGCTGGGATGTAGCAAAACATGAATTAGTATGTAAATCTCATGTAAATCTGAATAGAATGTAAAACATATTAAGGATCATGTTTGGATGTTAATCATGAAAACACAAACATGTATAACTGAGAATGCAACACCATGTAAAGCATGTAATGAATTGATCTGAATAAATGAATAACTGATATCCAAATAACTGAAATAATCAATTAAACCAACTAACTAAATACTCAAATCTATCTACTTGGTCAGGCAAACATGAACTGAGATAAACTAAACATTGACTAAAACTATGAGAGCTATTATGTAGCCAACATAAACCATATGAGCAATTATGGAGACCAATGTCTGACCCACGTTAAGTAGGGTGGTTCTATCCTTGACATAAGAATAGAAACTGAATCATAATTGAAGTGATCACTAAAATGATCCCATTTTGGGCAAGGGAAACACTCTATGGTGAGGCCTCTAAACCTATGGTGGCACCTAGTTTTTGGAAAGTAGGATTCACTGAACCCACACTTCCCTCTCAGTGCTAAATCCTATTCTAAACTAAAAAAATGTAAAATACTAACTGGTGCATGCACAAAAATTGATAAGCTCAGGTCATCGTAATTTGAAAACTTCAGTAAGTAGAGAGTTTGGAGTAATCATAAACATAGAAACTGATAGTGCTCGACATGATCATAAGAATCTGAGTTTAACAATAAAATCATGGGTTGACTGAATTATTACTTGAAAAGTCTAAAATGTAAGTAAGCATGTAGGTATCGGGTGTTCATAGCCCGCCAACACTAAATGATTATAAAATTTGATAACAAAACTTAAAATAGTGACATAAAGTCATAATTCAAAGACCCAAAACATAAGATATTTAAATAACCTGATAAATTACATGAATGTAAACATGAGAATGAGTTAAATATGGGGTAATATCATGTTTGTTGAGTTTAAAGCATAATTTGAGAATTGGACATAATGCCAACCGAACATGACCTAGAGTTTTGGAACTTCAAGCATATAGGAACATGATTCACATGGGATAAAACTATTAGTATTGCTTGAATGCAAATTAATGAGAAAACATAGATAATTTAATAAAATATGACTTAAATCCATGCTATAAAAAAGGGGGATTGTTGGGACTCAATGGGTGAAAGGAACCCATTGATAAATACCCCACATACATCAATTGGATAAATTCTTGAAAACTTTAAATTGGAACTTGAATCCTTAAATTCTTGAGGGAAGAAACATGAATTTTGTTCTTGGGAAGAAGGGAAGGTTTCTAAATCATGTACTAGACATTTGAAGTGAAAAGAGTGGAAATATTGTGTTTTAAGACCCCTTAGTTCATTTAAGAAAGATTAAAAACGGTTTAGGGTACGAAAATACCTCAACACCCTTAAAATAGAACAAAACAAAACAACTTGGACGTTTGAATTTTTCTTGGCGGCACCCAGCCAAAGCCTAGATAAGGTTTAGCAGCGCATGCCATAAGCCATGCCCAGAGTTAGTGGTACATACCAAAAGCCAAGCCCATCTCATAGTTGTTGACGTTTGCCTCGCGATACACAACCTAAGCGGAGGGTCCAAAATGAGAAGCACACCCACCTTTAAGGCCTAAAAGACCCCCCAACACAACCCATAACATCTAAACATGATCTACTATCAAAATGGGGGTCCTAAAGGTCATTTTGAATTCTGAGAAGACTTGACTCTATTGATTGTAAGGAGATGATTCATTTTATGAGGTTAGAACTAACTTGCAAATCTTCATGATATGATCTTAAATATATAACTACAAAGTGATAACTGATGCTATAAAATTCCAAGAGTTACTAAGGATGGAATAAAGTATATAATTTCCCATTAGAAATTTTCCCTCAACCAAACACGAATAGGAATCAAAATAAAAGGGCTTAATGGTATCTCCAAAATACATTATGTAAGCACAAATTATGAGACAATAATATTTAGGGTCGTACAGGATATTACAATGTCTGAGCTGGAATACCTGGAAAACTAAGATCATTCACTAAACACTTATGAGCTAAATCATGACTAAATATCTGAATCGTAGACATAATGTAGGGACTGAACTCAATTCACAATTTCAATGGACGTGAATGAATTACCTCATTCAATAGCCATACAGATGAAAATTCAAATAGTAAGACTATATCGAAAGAAGGGAAACTATAGGAGCTTATCTTGTCTGTTTGCTATACTAAATTATTGGCTATACGAGATGAATCATACTGAAAGTTTATACTCAATTGGAGTATTTATCCAACACTATTCTCTGAAGTTCTAATAACATTAGGGAGCAAGGAATTCTTGGGCATGATCTGAGCGATATATCTGAATAAGGAATAGCAACATTGATACAACTCTGTAACAGGGAATATAGGCCCATAAAATATAGGCTAGGATAGGATTATTGTGAATTAAGAAATGGTACTACCCACTTTCAAGCTTAGCCACACTTCTCAAATACTCTCTTAACTATAACTTTCCCCTTAAATACCATGCTCATTTGATTCAACTTATAATTCTTACATGGGTACATATAACTATTCCCGCAAAATTCTAAGTTAAAGTACATACCCTCATCATGTTCAAGCCTTACCCAAATCACAAAGTACTACACATAACAACATAACACTAGTCTGAACCACAAATTTAATATCCTATGTATTTTCAGAGCTCTTATCACAAGATTAATACTCAATACTGCTTCATCAACTAATTTTAATCTCTTACTATGAATTCACTTCCACACAATGCATTTATCCACTTATACACTAACATAACATTCAAGCCTATCGTTATAACCACATATGAACTTCTAGTCAACTAACCCTCCTAGGAAATTTTCTCATATTTTCTAATATTTCTTTCAATATCAACTTCTATGCACTATGCCAAAGAAAACAATCATGAAATTTCTACTAACCATGACATATATCAAAATATCTACCTCAATATTACTTCAAACTTATAGCCTTACATAGAACAAGCATACATATATCATTTAGTACTAAGGAACATTTACTTTCTTCCATCTAAACAATTGTTCATCACCACTATCTTGACATAAGGAGAGGTCACTGAAAGGTTAGAACATAAGGACCTAAATAATAAAGGAATACTATGCATAACTTGGACACTTAACTAAGGCCTGAGGAATAGAGCATCCACGGTATGGATTAAGTAAAGAGATCTAAACTGAGGACATACATGATATAATTTGAATTTTGCTGATCATTAAAAGTGTATCATAAGTACCTGGAACTGATCATACTGTAAAGCATGAGTACATAAGTCATGAGATGCATGACGTGCTTTTGGAGTTCATGAATTCGTGTAATATGATTCGTACTTCTAAGTAAACTAGAACACTGCATACTAGGAACTGGGAGAGTACATGAATTTATGGAAAATGTATGAATATGAGCTATGATCATGAAGCTTACTTGTGAGGCTTGAGTAGATGTTGTAATGAATGAAGTACAGAAATTCTCATTGAGATAAGAATGGGTCGAGCATCTTTCTCCCTTAGTGTTGTTCTATAACACAATGGCATCACTATTAAACGCTAAACATAACTACAACCACCTTACTCTAGATCTGATATATAAGAATACACATAAATAATAATCTCATCCTGAAGGACTACACGTAAAAGTGTAAAACCCGTTGGTAGTACTCTTTCTGAGATAGAAATCTTATCTTTTGATAGCCCCAATAATCATAATATAAGAAGTTAAAAAACTACTAATTTATAATCTTTAGGAGTATCACCATACCTTGAGTTCATATCTTCTAGAACTTCAACTTTTCTTCCTATTAGCTCAATCAACAAAGTTTCAAACTTAGATTCTAGCTCTTCACATGCATATTCCTAAACTTTTAATAAACTAAATAACTTAAATATTGAACACTCCCTTAATATATACTACCTTTATCTTTCTTTAGCTTCAACAATCTTTATCACATATTTACACCTTTCTCGACAAGATACTTGCTTTATTAAACACATAATCTGCTTCTTTTCCTTCATAGCCTACTAATATCACATCTCTGCATATATATTTTCCTAAACCATGAGAATTACCATTACACCAACATACCCAACATCAACAACCTTTAATCTATAAGTTAGCTAGTAAGAATTTAATATACTCCAGAACTAGCCTCATTCACACTTAGCAACTTAAGGGTACTATTTAAGAACACACACTGTAAGAACATAGAAATAATATAATTCCATATCACCTTGGATACACCATCACATCACATAGACATCATCATACTTAGTTTAAAATCTATAAACTTACATTCCTGCATACACTATTTCGAGCCCACTGGTTTACCTTTCTTACAACTATCCCCATGGATACAAAATCTACTAAATCCAGATAAATACTACCCCCACTTTACGGATCCTAAATGTCTGGATTCAAGATTCTAACTCTAGATCATATGATGTTATACGATTCTAAGAAGGAATCTAAAGGCATATCTGACTTTGGCGTATTGCTCAATTTTTTATTATCTTAAATAAAATCTTTTAAATATTAGAACATAATGGAATTGATGGGATTATTTTTGAGACCACATTTAATTCCATAACTATCTACGAGGATTGTCTGAGAAATTTAAGCTTGACTATTTTTGTTACCTCAAAACTAAGGTAGAGCTTACATGAATGGAGCATGATGACAATAAATATAACTTTCTTAGAGAACCTTTCTACAGTAGGATCTAAGATATGAAATAAAGGAAACATTTATTAAATGCGTTGTAGCCTCTCAAACAAAAGTACAGACATCTCCGTAGTATTTTGTAAGACTCTACTAGACATGACTTTATAGACACCCTAGGATACATGAACCTTGTGCTCTAATACAAAGTTTATGACGACCTGAGACTACCCCTAGTCATAACATGCTGCTTTGAACCACAAGTGATCCTAAGCTAACCCATGAATTGTCATACTGCTTGAGCAACTTATTTAAATTATATACAAACTAAATTTACTAAGCACAAACTTAACCACGAGAGAGTCTGAAAAACATAATACTAATAAAATTTGCAATATGATAAAAAGAAAAAACTTAAATTACATGTAATGACACTGACTAACTATCTAAAAGCCTCTACTATATTGACTATAGATATCTGGGATATTTTGCAAACTATAACTAATCAATAGATATGAATAATTAAAATGCAACACATAAATTGCATTGGAATGGAAGGGAACTCATCACCTGTTATTTGCATGTTAAGGACTGTCTGACCCTAGTGTGTGGACTATATCTAGTACTTATATTATAAAGAAATATATCCACAAATGCATATATATGGAAAGTACATTGGAATGTACTGATATGGAGACATGATCTTAATCATGGAAATATTTAAAATAAACTTTAAAACTAAGGATATAAGTTATTTGTTGAGACATACAGTTAAAATATTGCTATATGTAAAAACTGTAAGTCATACTGAGATTTATAAATCATGAGCTAAAAATAATTCTTTAAGATGGGATGTAGTTAAACATGAATTTGTATGTAAATCTTATGTGAAGTTGAATCGACTATAACACATATTGAAGATCATGTATGGATGTTGAGCATGAAAACACAACCATGTAAAATTGAGAATGCAAGACCATGCAAAGCATTTACTTAAATGATTTGAAAAACTTATATTTGAATAACCGAAATAATCTATAAAATTGACTAAATAAATACTAAAATCTATCTACTTAGTCAAGCCAACTTGAACTGAGATAAACTAAATACTGACTAAAATTGTGGGAGCTATTACGTAACGGACATAAATCATGTGAGCTATCATGGAGTCCAATATTTGAACCACGTTAAGAAGGATTGTTCTCTCATTGCCATAAGAATAGAACCAGAATCAGAATTGGAGTGATAAATAAACTCGACCCATTTTGGGAAAGGGGAAACACTCAATGGTGAGGCCCCTAAACCTACAGTCGTATGTAGTTTTTGGGAAAATAGGATACGTTGAACCCATACTTCCCTCTTAGTGCTAAATATTATTCCTAACTGAAAGATGCTGAAATACTAACTGGTACATGTACTGAAGCTGATGAGCTCAAGTCGTGTTAATTTGAAAACATCAGTTCATAAAGAGTCTGGAGTAATCATAAACATATAAATTGATAGTGCTCGACATAATCATAACAAACTGAGTTTAACAATAAAATCATGGGTTGACTGACTCATTACTTAAAAAGTCTGAAATATAAGTAAGCATGTAGGTATTGGGTTTTCATAACCCGCCAACACTGAATGATTATAGAATTTGATAACAATATTTAAAATTGTGACATAAAGTCATAATTCAAAGACCCAAAATATGAGATATTTAAATAACTTGCAAAATTACAAGAATGTAAACATGATAATGAGTTAACCATGGGGTAATATCAAGTTTATACAATTTAAAGAATAATTCAAGAATTGGACATAATGTTAATGAACAAGACCTAGGATTTTGGAACTTTAAGCATGTAGGAACATTATTCACATATGATAAAACTATCATCATGGATTGAATATAAATTAATGAGGAAACCTGAAAAATTTCACAAAAGAAGATTAAAAATCAATACTTGAACAAAAAGGGATTTTTAGGACTCAATAGTTGAAATAAACCCATTGATCAATACCCTACATACCTCAATTGAATGAATTCTTAAAGGAAAATATGAAATTGGAACTTGAATCCTTTAATTCTTGAGGGAAGAACTTGAATTTTGTTCTTGGAAAGAGGGGAAGGGTTTTAAATCATGTACTGGATGTTTGGGATTAATAGAGAGGATATATTATATTTTAAGACTCCTTAATTCATTTAAGAAATATTAGAAATGGTTTAGGGGTGTGAAGAGACCTCAATGCCCTTAAAATAGAACAAAATAGAGCAATGTGAACATTTGGATTTTTATTGGAGGCACACAACCAGAAAAAACCTCAGGGTTGGCGGCGCACACCAAAAGCTAAGCCTGGGATGGGCGGCACACACCAAAAGCCATGCCTATACAGTGGTTGATGGCATTTTTCTTGCGATGCAGGACCTTATTGAAGGGTCCAAAATGCAATGCACACCCACGTTTAAGGCATCAAAGCACCCTCAACAAAAACCATAACATCTAAACATGGTCTACCATTGAAATAAGGGTCCTAAAGGTAATTTTTAATGTATTATTTGAGTGTTAAAAGTATGGATTTTTACATATGCCTTTGATGATATATATCGATTATTATGTGAGTTGATATAGAGTTCATGATTAATATGAATACCCTCATAGATTATTTATGTTAGTATTGGATGAAGTGCATCAGTGTTGATAATTTCCCTATGGGTGTAGAATTTGGGTTTAAGCCCATAAACCTTGGCATATTAGCCTTCTTGTGTCCAATAGTGGTACTTATTGTTAATTTTTATTTTTAATACCACGTCTTTTTTTTATTAATGTCAATATTGATGTTTTCATGATTTCCATTATGTTATGTAAATTAATCCTTATTTGGTAGATGGCTAGACTATCAATTTTAAGTTAGAATTTCCTTTCCTCGCAATTTCTATTTGTTGTTTTGGGCGGATAGCTTGGTTGGATGATTTCTCTCTTATAGTGAGGAGAGGTTGGTAAGTTTTATCTCTATTGGTAAAGCTAGATCAATTATTGAGTGGGTTATGGTAGTGAATAAAGTTTACCTAGAAGGGGCAATTGGCTATAGTGTCCATTTCTGAGTTTGTAATTATTGTACTTGCCTCCTGGGTTGCAGAGGTTTTATAATTGGATATCTCTTTTTATGTAAACTATCTTTAACATTTAACAATTTAGGGTCTGTTCTTCTAATTTGGCTAGTTCATCTCCTAATAGTGGCTTTGATGTTGATGTCGAAAGGTATTGGATTCGTCTTTTAGGCTTTTTCAGTTAATCTCCTAATGATGGTTTTCTCTTTATATTAGAGTAGAGTTAGATAATCTATTCTTTTCGGGGTGTGGTTTTTGTTCTAGAGTTTTAGTTATTACTAGTATGGTTTGTAGCCTCGGAGAGTTCTTGAGTATGTTTTTGTGGTACTCTCCAGCTGATAGGAAGTTGATTACTTATGTTTTTTGCTAGTCATTTATGTTTTATGATGATTGGTGTTTCAGCTATGTTTCAAGTTTGTTTCTGACATGATTTAGTAAAGATATTTCTGATGTTGATAGTAATGTCAATTTGAGTATTTGTCCTTAGTTTAAACATGTTTACCCAGTTTTAGATTTGACGCCTTGGAATGAAAATTTTGAGGTTATGTCAGATTTGGTGTATGGATTCTTACTGTAAGACACCGCAAAATCCTAAGCTTAATTTAGTCCATTGGTCTTGTCAAGGGTTCCCAGACTTAGAATATTTTAGCTAAGTACTCGAACTTAGTGTCATTTTAACCTACGAAGGTTAGCAGTCTTATTTCGCAACCTTTACGTCCATTAAATGTTGATGTTTAGGTTGATTTATGATCAGGAATGTCCGTAGCTGTTTCTAGACTAGTTTTGGATTTTTTGGTCTTCGTTTGAAGCCCCTTTGAAATCCCTAAATAGTGCATCAACGTGACCTTGGCGCACCACGTCGACTATCGTATTGAATAATAGTTTCCCCTGCTACCAACGTCCAATTCCAGTTAATCAATATGAACATGGCATGATGTGTTGGCTATCGCGTCGATGCCATCGATACGCCGCGTCGACCTGCGCGTCGGTAACCTAGTTTTCAGGCATTAAAAGACCGTGTTCTTGGGGGTTTTTAGGTTTTTTTCGCTCAACATTTATCACCCAAAACATGAAATTAAACTCCCTATAGAGAAAATATAGTCATTCTTTCTCAAATTTTCTCAAGAACAAAACCCTAGAAGATCAAATTTCAAATCAAAAACTACAGATTCAACCATAAGCTTTCAAAAATTCTTCAACAAAGGTATGTGAAGTGTTCATCCAAGGGTTCCTTCCACCCTTGGATTCCAAGAATCTCTTGTGAACTCTAAGTAATTGATTTTCTGATTTCCATGGTTAGAATTAAAGTGTATCCATGATTTCTATTTTGATTAAGATCCTAATTAATGATTATATATATATATATATATATCTTGTGAAATTGATCATTATGTGGGTAGATCATGTGAATCCATGATAAACCCTTGACTTGTGAAATTAGAGATGAATTATGATTCTCACTTGTTGTTCAATACTATGCTCATATACTATGCTAACCAAGTGCTTGATAAATTGTCCATGTCAACTATTAAGAGAATGAAATCATGTCAAGATAGCTTATGTGCAGGTTATATCAAGCAAATGTTTGTAAAAATGCCCCAATGAATGAATGATAATCAATTTCATAGTTTACATATTTCATGTTACGCTATGTCTCTTAATTTATGCTATTGAGTCCTGGGGGTCCTTGTACCCAACAATATAGCTGATTACCTTGGGCCATGTTCTGTCATAGAATAGTATCAGTCATGACATGATCAGTTGTACTCTTAGTCAGTTACAGAACTCAGGAAAACTCAGTAGAATCCATATTAGTCCAGTCTAATTCAGTATCTAGTTCAGACCTTGGTAAACTCAGTCAGCTAATAAAATTCAGTAGTGTTTCTTTAGTCAACATAACTTAGTGAACATAGTTAAGTTCAGATAAACAATAGTCTCAGTAATATTTCAGTCCAGGCTAGTATAGACTAGAAATCAGTTCAGTGTCTATTCAGTTGGGAGTAGGATTCAACACCAAGTTAACCCAGGGATGAAGGGCATTCCTGTTAGCAGAGGGTATGACCCTTAGTAGCAATCCCTGTATTACATAACAACATAGCCAACATAGGTTGAGGTATATTCCTGTAGATATTATGAGGGTTGATACTTCTCAGTCGAGTTATCCTGCCAACAAGGGTTGACGAAAGAGCTTTCTATCAGAGAGTGTTAACTCACAACTTATCCTAACCCATGCTATTTTATTGACACCCTTCCAACTGGGTTTACAGGTTGGAACTCAAATCCTACTAAACAAAGGTCATGTCGGTTAGATGATTACCTCCCACAGTCTTAAATCTAGTCTAAGTCACAGAATAGAACTCAGTTCAGTTTTACAGATTCAGGACTACCAGACATAGTAACTCAGCTCAGTATGGAACTCAGTATGGTTCCAAAGTATTAAGAACTATTATATACAGTCATTCAGATAATCAGTAATACAATATTCTTAAAACTCACATATCAATTATAAGTAATCCAGATTCAGTACTAAGTATTAGCACGATCTCAGTTATAGTCTATCTAGTTAGGCATATACTCCTACTCAGTTATACTCATGTTATTCAGTTATTATTGAGCATTCATATGAACCCATGTATATCATCCTACCTCACTGAGCATACCATTATATTTAAAGTACTGACCCATGCTTTTCTTTGTGCTATGATGTCTTATATCATAGGTTCAGACACACGGGCTCCAGAGCACCCTTAGTAGTTCTAATTCTTAGCTTTCAGAGTTGTGGTGAGTCCTCATATTTTGAGGAAATGCTTTTTATTTATAGTGCTTCAGTTTTATTTTAGTAGATGGAGTTAGTTGGGGGCTTGTCCTGTCAACTCTACAGTTCAGACAGTTAGAGGCTTTTTTTGACTAGAATACTTTTAGACAGTTGTTTAGTTTTTCAGTACATATTTTCAGTTTTGGTGCTTTGATATCCCATTCAATTTTATTTATAGATTTGAACCTTATCGCATATGTTTTTCCTATTTCTATAATCATTACAGTATTTATTACACAGTTATTACAGCAGGCACCAGTCATGGGTTAGCTTGTGGTCCTTCAGGATTTGAACACCGTGTAGCGTCTGGGGTATAGACTCGGGGCATTACAAACTTGGTATCAAAGCCTAAGGTTCATCAGTGTCCTAGGAAGCTTGAAAGGAATATCTAGTAGAGTCTTGTGCATGAGAGTGTTGCACGCCACCTATATGGATAAGAGGCCATGAGATATTTTAGGAAATGTTTTCCTTCTTTCAGTATTCATGTCGTGCGAGTGAGCATAAGCTCTAGTTACACTCTCTTTATAATCCTAGCACCTCTTTTTTTATAGAATATGCCTTAAAAGAGGACTAAGGGATGAGGAATGGGAGATCAGTTAGCCCCTCAGCCCATCCATCCAGATCCTTTGGGAGAGCATGTCTTCCATGCAGAGTTCAGAGAAGCCTTCACCACCCTAGCTCATGCTGTGGCAGGCTAAAATAAATGTCCAGTTGTGGTTCTGGCTAACCCTGTGGACAATACTGTTGCTTCCAGGATTCGGGACTTTACCCGAATGAACTCTTTATTGTTTACTGGGTCTAATTCAGATGAGGACCCTCAGGAATTTCTTGATCAGGTGCAAAAGGTTACTGATATCATGGGTGTAACTGCTGTTAGAGCGCTGAGTTGGCCGCATATCAGATATAGTATGTGGCTCACTCAGAATTCAAACAGTGTAAGGCAAAGAGGGCCGCAGATGCAGGGTCCATAGAATGGAAGGGTTTGCAGTTGCTTTTATGGATAGGTTCTTCCCACTAGATTTGAGGGAAACGAAGGTTTTCGTGCTTATAAATATGAAGCAGGGAAATATGGTAGTGCAGGAGTATTCTCTCAAGTTTACGTAGTTAGCCAGATATGCCCCGTATGTTGTAGCAGATAGTAGAGAAAAGATGAGTAAGTTTATGTTAGGGTATCTAGCAATATAGTAAAGGAGTGTAGGAGCACAATGAATATTAAGGAGATGAACATCTCCAGGCTCATAGTTCATGGTCAGCTGATAGAGGAGGCTAAGAATAAATAGAAGAAGAGAGAGAATAAGAGGGCGAGAACATGTAGTTTTAATTTCGCTTAGCCTAAGTTAGAGAGTGGGAATCATTCTCAGTTCTGCCTAAAATCCTAAGTTCTAACTCCTTTCTTAGACAGTGCTCCAGTGCCAAAATTCAGAGATGGAAACTGAGACAGGGCATCAGACCTTAAACCTCAGGGTAGTGTTAGTAGTGCCCGAACCAATCCCCTTTTCCAAAAGTACGACAGAAACCACCAGGGTATCTGCAGAGTTGGCAGCAATGTATGTTTCGAATGTGGAAAGCCATGCCATAAAGTTAGATTGTGTCCTCAAGTTGTTTTGCAGAGTCAGCATAACCATCCCCTAGCTCAGTCCAGTTTCCCGAATCAGCAGGGTGCCTCTTCCAATGCCACTAGTAAGCAGCGACAAAACAGACTATATGCTCTTCAGTCCCAACAAGATCAGGAAATTTCTCCTGATGTGGTAACTGGTAGGTTACAAGTTTTCCATTTACATATTTATGCTTTGCTAGATCTAGGAGCTTCTTTGTATTTTGTTACTCCTTATATAGCTATTGACCAACTTCAGGGTTCCAGTTATTTCTCTAAGATAGACCTCATATCAGGCTATCATCAGCTCAGATACAGGGAAAGTGACATCCCATAAATAGCTTTATGAACTCGGTACGGTGACTTTGAATTTTTAGTCATGTCCTTTGGTCTTACTAATAACCCAAAAGCCTTCCTGGACTTGATAAACTATGTGTTCAAGCAGTACTTGGACATATTTTTCATAGTCTTCATAGATGACATTTTTATTTACTCCCATAGTGAACACGATCATGCAAATAATCTCAGAATAGTTTTACAGACTCTCAGAAACCATCAGCAATTTATCAAATTTAGTAAGTGTGATTTTTGGATAAGGTGAATAGCATTCCTTTTCCATGTAATTTCTGGTGATGAAATTAGAGTTGATCCCCAAAAGATCGAAGTAGTGAGAAACTGGACCAGGCCCATCTCTCCATTGGATATCAAGAGTTTCTTGGGTTTGGATGGCTATTACCGATGATTTTTGATTGATTTTTATCTATTACATCCCTTTTGTCTAGATTGACTTAGAAGAAAGTCAAGTTTTAGTGGTAAGATTCATGTGAGAAGAGTTTTTAGGAGTTGAAGACTCGACTCACCACAGCTCTAGTTTTGACCCTACCAAATGGTTCTGATGGTGTTGATGTGTGCTGTGACACTTCCAGAGTTGGATTGGGATGTATTTTGATGCAAATAGGTAATTTCATAGCCTATGCCTCTAGAAAGATTAAGCCCCATGAGAAGAACTATCCTACTTATGTTTTTGAGTTTGCAGTAGTAGTTTTTGCCTTGAAGATTTAGAGGCATTACTTGTATGGTGTACACGTTCATGTGTTCACTGAACACAAGAGCATTTAGTATGTTTTCTCTCATAAAGATCTCAACCTCCATCATAGAAGGTGGTTTTAATTATTTAAAGACTATGACATAAGTTTTCTGTATTATTAGGGCAAGGCCAATGTAGTGGCTGACTCTCTTAGTAAAATGTCTATGGGTAGTGTTGCCCATGTTGAGGACAGTAAGAAGAAGTTAGCCCAAGAAGTTTATTAGCTAGTCCGACTAGGTGCTCTCTTAGTCGATTCAATAGAAGGTAGTGTGTGGGTGCAGAGTAGCTCTGAATCATCCCTAGTTTCTGAAGTAAAGGAAAAGTAGGATAGGGATCCCAGTCTAGTCTAGTTAAAGAAATCAGTCAGAAATCAGAAGGTAGAGGTTTTCTCCCAAGAGGGAGATAGTTTTTTACACTGTCAGGGTCATTAGTCTCTACTAGGTTTTGATGACTTATGATGGAGAATTCTTGCAGAGACACATGGTGTGCATTACTCTATTCATCCAGGGGACACAAAGATGTAGCGTGATTTGCAGGAGATCTATTAGTGGGGTGGGATAAAAAGACACATTAAAGAGTTTGTGGCTAAGTGCTCAATAAGTCAGAAGGTTAATATTGAGCATCAAAATCCTAGTGGGTTCATGCAGGAGTTTAGTATTCCCACCTTGAAATGGGAAGAAGAGAACATGGACTTTGTGGCGGTCTTGGATCATACTCGTCGCCAGCATGATTCAGTTTGGGTCAATATAGACAGGATGACTAAATCAGCTCATTTCCTTCCATTACATACCTTCTATTCAGCTGAGGATTATTCCAAACTCTATGTCAGGGAGTTGGTATGATTGCACGGTGTTCCATTATCCATTATCTCAGATAGAGGTACCGAGTTCTCTTTTTATTTCTGGAAAGAATTCCAAAAGGGTCTTGGTACCCGAGTTCATCTTCGTATAGCATTTCATTCTCAGATAGAAGGTCAAGCAGAAAGGACGATTCAGACCTTAGAAGATAAGCTGCAAGTATGTCCGATAGATTTTAAAGGTAGTTGGGATGACCACTTGATTTTAATTGCGTTCGCATATAATAACAACAATCACTCTATTATTTAGATGGCTCCATTTGAGAAACTTTATGGGAGGAGGTGTAGATATCCCATTGGTTTATTTGAAGTGGATGAGGATACAGTGGTAGGGCCTGACTTGGTGTTTGATAGCTTAGAAAAGGTCCAGTTAATCAGGGAAAGACTTAAGACAGCTCAGAGCCAACAAAAATCATACGCAGATGTGCGCAAAAAGGATCTCGAGATTGAGATTAGTGACTATGTGTACCTAAAGATCTCTCCTATTAAAGAAGTAAAGCATTTTAGAAAAAAAGTAAAACTCAGTACCTAATATGTCGGTCCTTACCAAATTCTCAATCATTTTGGAAAGGCGGCTTATGAGTTTGAGTTACCTTCAGATTTATCTTCACTTCATCCAGTGTTTTGTGTCTCCATCCTAAAGAAATGCATCGGTTACCCATCAATCGTAGTCCCTATTGAGGGCATAGATATTCAGAACAACCTCTCTTGTGAAGAGATCCCATTCAAAATCCTTGACTATCAGATTCGTACACTAATGAACAAAAAAGTTCCTTTAGTCAAAGTTTTTTGGTAGAATCAGTCTGTTGAGGGTGCTGTTTGGGAAGAAGAAGCAGACATGCAAAAAAAATATCCTCCTTTATTCTCCGTTAATCCAGATTCAGCTCAAGTTAGTAGTTTTCTTATGTTTAATCAGTTTCATGTTCAGATTTTAGTTATAAACTTTGTATCAGTTACCATTGCATGTTCAGTTATATGTTCATGAGCCAACTCAGTCATGCATTCATGAATCATGTTTAGCTATACCCATGCATCAGATATGTATGTTCAGTATGATAATTCAGAATACCAGTAATATCAGCCATATAGCCATGTTCTAGATGTCAATGTCTAGTAAGTAAGTCAGTCTCTCAGTATTCTCAGTATAAATATTCTTATTCAAGGAAGAATGTTCCCAAGGGAGAGATGAGGTAAGACCCCACAAAATTCTAAGCTTAATTCATTCCTTTAGGCTTGTCAAGGGGTTCTAGACTTTGAATATTTTATCTAAGTACTCAGACTTAGTGTCATTTTAACCTATGAATGTTGGCAGTATTATTTCATGACCTTTACTTCCATTAAATGTGGATGTTTAGGTTGATACATGATCAGGAATATCCGTACGTATTTTTGGACAAGTTTTGGATTTTTTGAACTTCGTTTGAAGCCCTTTTGGAATCCCAAAACAATGAATCAATGCTATTTTGGTTCCCCATATTGACTATCACATTGATTACTATTTTCCCCAGCTACCAGTGTCTAATTCCAGTCAATTAACGTGAACATGATGCGGCGCACTGGCTATTGTGTCGATGCCATCGACGCGCCGCGTCAACCTGCGCGTCGGTAACCTAGTTTTCAGTCATTATATGACCACACTCTTGGGGGTATTTAGGTACTTTTTCCTCAACTATCATCCCCCAAAACACAAAATCAAACTCCTTATAGAGAAAATATAGTCATTCTTTCTCAAAATTTCTCAAGACAAAATCCTAGAAGATCTAATTTCAAATCAAGAACTCAAGATTCAACCATAAACTTTTGGAAATTCTTCATCAAAGGTATGTGAAGTGTTCATCCAAGGGTTACTTCCATCCTTGGAGTCCAAGAATGTCTTGTGAACTTCAAGTAATTGATTTTATGATATCCATGGTTTGCATTAAAGTGTATCCATGATTACTATTTGGATTAAGTTCCTAATTCATGATTATATATATATATATATATATATATATATCATGTGAAATTGATCATTATGTGTATAGATTCATGTGAATCCATGATAAATCCTTTGTTTGTGAAATTAGAGATGAATTATGATGCTCACTTGTTTTTCAATACTATATGCATATACTTTGCATACCAAGTGCTTGATAAATTTTCCATGTGAACTATTAGGAGAATGAAATCATGTCAAGATAGCTTATGTGCAAGTTATATCATGCAAGTGTTTGTCAAAATGCCTCAATGAATGAATGATGATCAAGTTCATAGTTTACATGTTTCATGTTACGTCATGTTTCTTAATTTATGTTGTCAAGTCTTGGGGGAACTTGTACCCAATAATTTAGCTGATTACCTAGAGCCATGGTCATTCATCAAACAGTATCAGTCATGACACGATCAGTGGTACTCTCAGTCAGTTACATAACTCAGGAAAACTCAGTAGAGACCATATTAGTCCTGTCTAATTCTATATCAAGTTTAGACCTCGGTAAGCTCAGTCAACTAACAGAATTTCGTAGTATTCTATCAGTCAACAAAACTCAATGAACTAAGTTTAGTTCAGCTAAATAGTAGTCTCAGTAACCGTTCATTCCATCCTAGTATAGACAAGAAATTAGTTAAGTATCTATTCAGTTGGGAGTAGGATTTAGCACCAAGCTAACCCAAGGATGGGGGCATTCATTTTAGTAGAGGGTTTCACCCTTAGTAGAAATCCTTGCATTACAGATCTACCTAGATAGCATAGGTTGAGGTATCTTCCTGCCAGACATTATAAGGGTTGATACTTTTCATCCGAGTTATCCTGTCAGTGAGGGTTTGATGAAAAAGCTTTCTATCAGAAAGGGTTAACACATATCTTTTCCTTACCCGTGGAATGGTATTGACACCCTTCCAACTGAGGTTACAGGTTGGCCTCCAAATCCTATTAGAGAAGGGGCATGTTAGTTAGATAATTACCTTCCACAGTCCCAGTTCCCGTCTTAGTCTCAGAATAGAACTCAGTTCGGTTCTACTAATTCAGGACTATCAGGAATAGTAACTCAGCTCAGTACAAAACTTAGTATGGTTCCACAGTATTCAGAACTATAAGATACAATCATTTAGATAATCAGGAATACCGTATTCATAAAACTCAGATATCGGTTATTAGTAATCCAGATTCAGTACTCAGTATTAGCAGGATCTTAATTACAGTCTATGTATTTATGCATGTACTTTTACCCAGTTATACTCATGTTATTCATTTATTATTATGCATGCATATGAACCCATACACATCACCCTTCCTCACTGAGTATACCAGTATATTCAAAGTACTGACGCATGCTTTTCTTTGCGCTATGATGTCTTATATCACAGGTTCAGAAGCACGGGATCTAGAGCACACTTAGCTGTTCATATTCTCAGTATTTAGAGTAGTGGTGAGTCCTCATAGTTTGAGGACATGCTTAATATTTACAGTACTTTAGTTTTATTTTAGTAGATGGAGTTAGTTGAGGGCTTGCCCCATCAACTCGGCAGTTCAGATAGTTAGAGGCTTTTTTAGACTAGATTATTTTTAGACAGTTGTTATGTTTTGTAGTACTTATATTTAGTTTTAGTTCTTTGATTCCATATTTAGTTTTATTTATAGATTTGAATCTTATGGCATATATTTCTCCTATTTTTGCAATCATTAAAGTATCTATTACACAGTTATTGCAGCAGGTACTAGTCATGGGTTAGCCTGTGTTCCTTCAGGTTTATGAGCACAGTGTAGAATCCAAGGTACATATTTGGGGCATTACACTTACCCATCTTTAAGTTTGGTTTGGGTAGTAGAGATAGAGTGGTTCATCCTTGATGTTGAGATTTTCAGCAGATAGTTGTAGAGCTTGGGTGCAATATTCATATTTAGATTTATCTCTGTTGGGATTTGTCTATTGGCTTGCTAAGACTATAACATGCCTACCTATTCAATCTTCTTCAGTTGAGATGTATTATGGTTGATAGGCATACAGCTGGTATCCTGATTTGCACGATATTGGTTCCTTTAGCTTTGACCTCAGTTAAAAGTTTTCATCGAATTTTGGGATTCTCTACTTAGTAGGTATAGTATTATTGAGTTGTTTTCAACATGGATTATTCCTCAGTTAGTGGAATACCTTGGAGAGAATCATTTTATGGTAAGTGTGCGTGCTTCCGACTCCTAGCTTCTAGTTTTGAGGGTCATCCAAACTCATTGTACCATTGACATAGATTCCAGACCTTGGTCATCTCTATTTGTGTGCGCACATAGCTATAATTCCATATTCTCATTCTTTCTATTAAGGATTTTCAGTGGATAATATTTCTTTCTCAAATTTAGTGTTATAGAGTTGCGCGGGCAGGACATGAGTGGTCTTTTGTTAGGTTTGGTGAGGATAGCAGGTTTGTAAAGGTAAAAAAAGGATATATTTAGGAATTAGAGTTGGTTGCATAAGTCATGCCCTATGTTTCCTTTGTCTTGGATGAGTTTTTGTTTAATTATGCTTGTATGGTGTGGTATCAGTGTGTCTCAATGCATCAGCCTTCCTCAGTATAGTTAGAGGGCAGTTGGTGGTTGAGGTTGAGTTTAGGTTGTTTAAGAGTGAAGTGTGGATGTTGGTTGTAAAAGGGATACCTATGGAAAATTCCTTTAAAAGTGTCATTTATTCTCAAGGTTTTCTAGTAAGCCATGCTCGGAGCATGTAGGCCCAGTACCTCATCCCATCAAGCTTTCTTGATCTTTTTATCCATTAACTTTTGTAGAAGGAATTCTTTTAAGAAGTAGATATTGTAGTGACCCTCCAGGTTATTTCCTCAATTTACTTTTATTTTTGGTGTTTTAAGCCTTCCTCCAGTAGCCACTAGTCATTTATGACTTGTCTGAACTATCGGTTCAGTTATTAGATAGTTTGGTTGGATTTTATGCTCATTTCTGTATTTTTGAGCTTCTTTGTTAATGATTTGGTCTCGGAGAAAATATCCTAGTAGATGACCTTGGATGATAATTTTAACTGCCCCATCAGGTTTTAAATTTTGATTTTAGGACAGGGGAACCCTTGGTTCAGGTCCCGAGGCTTTAATATTTATTCTGCGCTATTGGACGGATTATATAAAAATTCCACTATAGTTGTGGCCGCACACATAGTCAAAATGTTCTAGAATTAATTTAGATGGTTCCATTGAGTCCCAAACATCAAATTTGGCATAGTAGCATAGTTCATTTACGTGCATGGGGTTCCGAACGAATCCTGAGAACCCAATCAAAGTGTGTTTTTGACTTGGTAAAATCTTTTACATGGAGACTGATATCTCTACTTAAGCACCTATTGGGATTATTTAGCACTTAGAAATTTAGTACCCATGGGTCTCTTTAGTGGCCTTAGCCCAATGGTTCGGGTCCGCTTAAGCGGTCAATGGCAGCTAATGTAGTGCTCATTTTAGCTCTATTAGGACTGCTTTAGCGGCACGCGGTGATGTTGTCAGACTGCTTTAGCTATCGTGTTTCCACTTTAGCGGTAGGTGCTTTAGCGCCCAAGTGTCCGCTTTAGTGGAACTTGTAGCCTTTTATCCCTTTTTTGGCAACTCGATTTTCCACAATTTTCCTACCAAATTGAGAACTTAAATAGAGGAAAAAGTTTTAAATAATCCATTGAAGCTAAGGTAATCTATCCTAACACTCCTTAGTCATTTCCCATAAATATTTCCTCCAAATTCCAACCTAATTCATGGTAAAATTCATAGAAATTAGGTGTCAAATTCCTAAACTTTAAGGGTTGAATTGAGACCAGAGTCGTGCTTCATTTGTGCCAAAATTTTGAGCATACATTTGTTATCCTTTTAGGGACCAAGTTATGGATTCAATTTTGATTTTCATTTATCGGCCTTGCAGGCCTGTTCATAACCCAACCCTTAATATAGAAATATGGGTCCTATTTTACTCTTAATAATGTATATGAGACAATTTTGATACAGTGGCAGTATTTAAGGATTGCAAAACAAAGGCAGACAATTTATGGATGGTTCGAGGACTTGTGGTACTACATTGAGGTAGGCTTCTATCTACTATTCTTTCTGAGATGGAATGTTATATATGTTGCATGTTTGATAGGTATGTTAGGATGTGATATTAGCCTAATTTATGAGTTTGGGGGCTAGAAGGGTAATTGACCCTTAAGGTGAAATATTTATTATGCTTCTAGGATCCTATTACACTATGTTAATAACATGTTAGGCATAGTTCAAACTAATAAAATTTTAGTATAATATTTACTATGATACTCGACGCAGATGGATTTCCCTAATTATAATGTTATGGTTATGTCGGATACATTTATTATTGGGCCCAAGGCTGTGAGTATGATATTGGTTGGATTTTGGGAGATGTATTATACTTGTAAAGGATGTGACCATTGTCTATAGATGTTTTGATGCTTATCATTATGTTTTTTAGATATTGGTGATGGCATGTATAGATTTAGTACAATTAATGCTCACTAAATATTAGATGGTATGATTCCAACAAAAAATGTAGTTTTACTACATTTCTCCTAAAATGGGGATTTATTCCCACTTTTCACATTAAAATGAACTTCTTTCATAAGTGGAATCATACCATCTTAATGGATAACTTATGAGCCTTTAAGATTAAAAGTGATGTTTTAGAGATTTAATCGAGATAGATTTTGGTCCAAGGTTTTTCTACTACTATTTACCTTGGTTGAGAAAGATTTTGACTCTTTCTACACTTTTATTATAATTTAGTCCCAGAGTTTACCCTAATTAATTGATTTATAAACTCACGCTCTTTTATCCATAGTTCTAGTTCGTGCATTTATATATACATATATATATATTTTGTACTTGATGGTGTGGATTAATGATGATGGTTATTAGATATCCTGGGTCGATACCAGGTCAATGTATATGGTTACTCCTGAACCGCCTAGGGACCCCTTTGTCCGTGAGCCCTTGTGCCAGAGAAGAGAGGATATCGTAGGTCCTACCTTTTCAAGTCATCGAGCTAGAGAAGGTGTATACACTAGGTTACTTTATGGTACTTAGGTTATGGTATTATGGATACACTTTGCATTTATTTATGCATATGCATTAACAATCACTTGTGTGGGCCTATATCTACCTATGTTATGAGGGGTTGTATAGGTATACGTGATTAGTATTTCTTATGGTATTATGTGTGTGTTGATTGTACCTTTTGAGTTATGGGGCCTGATTTAGGTATTATTTGTCTGGGTTAGCCGATTATTTTATATTGTTCTATTATGGTTAGTTTGTGATAGGAAGATTATTAGACTGGTATTGATATTCGAGGTATGATTTTGATTTCTTCTTTATGGTTTCTTTATTATATGTAATTATCTTATGTTTAGATGTAAAAATTATACATCTCTATTATGTTAGTATTAGTTCCTACTATGATTATGAGGCCTTGAGATGCTAGTATGCCTACTTTAGTTTGTACGTTTGGGATAGCCTTGTTTATGTATATAAATTAATATATGTAGACATGGTATTAACGTATATTCCTTCATTTCTTCATATCTATATACATTTATATATACAGTCATGGTATTTCCATATATCCCACTTTTTTTTCATGTGTTTATGTTGTATATTAATTTTTTTGCCTTGTATACTATTATATATCCTTCATCTGCTCCTTATTTGTATATGGTCCAGTGATATTTGGTGGAGTGCCTAGGTTCTTGAGTATGACTTGTATAAGATAGTTTATCCCTATGGTCTCCTTAGTTGTACTTCGTTATTTTCCCGGATATTTAGGTGTAGTTTATATTCTTACTTGCATGTTATTTATATTTGCATTATCTTTGGGTCTCAGTCGGCAGTTTCCTACTGATGACCACACATTTGGTACTCATACTACACTTTTACAACCTATAAATCATAGTACGGGTTCTTTCCATTATTGTTTGCATCGTGCGGAGCAGCTACAGTATGGAGACATATGGTGAGCTCCTTGCGTTTGTGGTATTACTATTCTCCCACTTACGTACTAGACTAATCTCTACACTATATTAAAAGATGGGTTGTATAGTTATTTATTTAGTATTTCATATTGTAGTCTTATTATATTGGAATCTCTTGTACTAATTCCACCTGGTTTTAGGACTATCTTTTGTATTTTAGCCTTTTTAGTATATGTATTCCATATTCTTCCTTCATTTCTCTTGGTAGTCCGTTACTAGTAGTTCCTAATTACGGGTTGGCTTACCTGATAGTAGGTTATAGTAGGTGTCATCATGACCTAAGAAATTAGGTCATGACATATAAATAATATATAATTTGTACAACATTCAAATCATAAAAGGAACAGGAAAACATGGTTGCCTCATGTCCTATAATTGCTCTAAAATTTTGTGGCATAATTGACAGACTATCTTGTGATCTATCATCTGGTTCCAGTTGTTATGTACTCTCTTCTTTAAATCAATGACATGAGTGATGGTCTTTTAGGTAGATGATGGTTCGATAGAGGACTCATTGAATTAGGATATCTTAGCCTTGTTTATTGGTTTAGCTTCACAACTGCAATACCCCGTACTTCTACCTAGCTTAAAAGCATCACAAAACTATTAATGACTTACTTTAAAAGATGAATCCACTTTTATACATGTGGAATTTTTAAGATTTTTACTTTTTGTTGTGTGGGAAATTGAATAAGATTTCCATCGATTTCAAATTCACCCAAATCCGACACTCGAGAGAAGCGTTAGAGACTTTTAGTTAGACAGTATATCACCTAAGTCATCAACGCATCACGGAGCTAGCTTAAATGGAAATCATCAAAATCCAGTGGGCCTCCGTAATTATGGAACGCCCCGCCAAGGCTCAAATTCAGAATTGTCCCTTTCCAGTGTCTCAGCGTGATAGCACTAGGTCGCGGTGAGTTCCAGGTCCCATCCAGTAATGCAACGGACTTCACTACGTCACGTCGTCTTCCCAATTCCTAGTTGGCAATTTACAGTGACACAATGCGATAGAGCCACATCGCGCCAGGTGCCTAAATCAGATTTTTTGTGATGAAAAATAAAAAAATCTTCTAAAGGAATTGGGTCTTTTTCCATGACCCAGATCAGCCTTTAACCACGAAATTATTCCACAAAAACCCTATTACATCACTTTTCCTCACTTTCTCTCAAGAACAAAATCTTTCTCTTTCAAGAACAAGAATCCTAGCTCTCAAATTCAAGGGCCAAATCACAAGAACTCTCCATCAATCCTTCCAAATTCATTAACTCAGGTATGCATAGTGTTCATTCATGGATTCCTTTTGTGCATGAAGCCCAAGAATAATGTTTTTAATAATGAAATATGATATTCATGCTATGTGTTGATTATGATCATGTGGTTGTTGTTTTATGATTCCCAAGTTGGAATCTTTATGTGTTTTTATGAGAATATGTTAGCATGTGAGTTGAAAACCATGAATTTTAGTTGGTTATTACATGTTAATTTGATGAATTATGCCATGCCCTAAGTCATGCACCCTAAGTGTTTGACAAAATGCCTAAGAGACTAAAAATTATGTAATATAGCTCAATTGTTTTTATGTGATGGATTCATGTTTTACCCTTATGTTCAAATTACTCCCATGCTATTGATGTGCAATGTAGATGTTTGTTGAAATACTCATGATGCTAGAATATAGAATTATGACATTGATTATATGTATTCCTTCCATGTACAAGATTATGATAACCATATACTTCATGAAATCCCCAACTTAATGTGTTATGAATTGTTGATATTAATCATGTGATCAAGAAGTGTCAAGTCTTGCCAATTTCATGCTATCGAGTCTTGGGGTTACTTGTACCCAATAATTTAGTTGTGTGCCTAGAGCCAGTGTTAGTTTTCACGATACTCTCAGTCAAGCAATGATAAGTAGAATTCAATCAGTCATGTGACTCAGAAAAACTCAGTAAATTCAGTATCAGTCTATTACTCAGTAATCACAGTAATCTCAGTAATCTAGTAATCTCAGTACTCAGAAATCTCAGTCAGTTATCAGATCTCAATAGTATTATATCCGTGAATGAATTCCAATGAACTTAGTTCAGTCCAGTTAATTAGTACAATCAGTAACAGATCAGACTTTAGTTTAGTGTCTACTCAGATGGGAGAAGGATTCACCATCGAGTGAACCCATGGAAAAGGAAACACATTGTCATATAGTAGAGGGTGTGATCCTTAGTAGCAATCCCTACATTCCAGAACTACAACGCCGGCATAGGTTGAGATGTACCCCTACGAGTCTAGGGACTATACATCTTATTTGAGTTTTCGTATAGAAGGGGTTGACGGAAGAGCTCCCTGTCAGAGAGGGTTTACTCATAACTTTTCTTTACCCATAGCACGTTACTGACACCCTTATATCTTGGGTTACAGGTTTTGCCCCACCAGTTCAAATTCGGGGCAAGTTAGTTAGATGATTATCTCCCATAGTTTCATTTACAGAATCAAGACTGCCAGATACAGTCACTAAGTACAGTACAAAACTCAGCTAGTTCCATTAAATTTCAGGACTCTCAGACACAATCACCTAGTTAATAGTATATTAAATATACGAAGTTCATGTTACAAATATTCAGATTTCAGGATTGTTAGATACAGTTAATCAGACCAGTTCTTATTAATCAGAACTCTTAGAAACAATCATTCCATTATAAGTAATACGACATCAGTACCTCAACACTGAACAGAATTAGTCATTCAGTATCCCAGTATTAGTTCTCGGATATCAGAAAATCCACATTATCAGAATTCATGAGTCAGTGTTATCACGATCTCAGTCATAGTCACGTATTCATTCATGTATTCTCACGTTCATGTTATTCAGTTAGTTAGTATTGTTAATGTATTTGAACCATTGCATTCAGCCACCTCACTTCCATACCAGTACATTCAACATATGGACGCATTTACGCTATGGTATTTTATACCATAGGTTTAGAAGCACGAGCTCCTGAGCATCCTTAGTAGATCAGACGTTCATCAGCCAGACTAGCAGTAAGTCCTCGTCATTTGAGTATAGCATGATTATTTTATTACTTTATTATTTTATTTGGGGACATGTCCCATCAACTTCATTGAATTCAGATAGGCTTTTATACTACAACATGTTTCTGATAGTTTATTTTTGTTTTTGTTATTGTTATGCCCCATTACAGACATTGTTTTATATTCAGTATTAGTTCAGTTTTGAACCTTATGGCCTTACATCTTACATTCCGCATAATTATAATATATTATTCAGTACTCAGTTACAAATATCAGTCATGGGTAAGCTTAGGGTCTTTCGGGCCATGAGCATCGTGTAACATTCCGGGTACCAGATTCGGGGTGTTACAAACTTGGTATCAGAGCCTAAGGTTCAACATTATCCTAGGAAGCCTAAAAAGAAGCATCTTGTAGAGTCCTGTTCATGGGTGTGTTGTGCACCACACTTATGTGTAGGAGGCTATAAGTAGGTTGTAGAAAACTCTTCCTATTCTATGGGCTTTGCATATAAGTGTCCTGTTGACTCGCTGCATACAAGCGAGTCACTATAACATAGACCGACAGGTATACAGAAACTGTCCGGTTATGTATCTTAGAAAGTCAGGCCTTTAGGTACTGATATTAATGCCAGTATTTGTAGAAAACCAATAAGGGAATATGATTTCTGACCCATTTCTACCTCATTGCAAAGTTTTGTACTTCAACCCTCATGATACCTATGCATTCTTCACGTTTCAGTCCCACGAATACTGCTTATATCGATGCACTCTCCATAGAATAGTGTTTGTTTCAAGTTCCTTGTATGAGGAGTTCTAGTTCACTTAGTGTTACGAATCATGTCCCATGAACAAAGAAACTCCAGACTCAGTTCATACAGCTCATGACTCATGCACTCATGTTATGCTTTACAGTATGCTTATCCCACATGACTCATGCTCCACTCCTAGTGATCAGCCAAACTCAAATTATGTCACGTATACTCTCAGTTTAGAAAGCTCGGTAAATCCATGATGTTGATTTTTCAACCCTAAGTCCTCAATTACAACATCATTCATTAGTCAGTATCTAGTAAAGGACTTAGATAGTCTTACATAACTATAGATTTTAACTATCAGTTACTTAACCATCAGAATTTAGTACGTCCGTATTAGTTTAAACCTAAGTTATTAGAAAACCAGCCTTCAGTACCAGTTATAGTCTTAGATGTGGTTGTAGTCTCAATTACCATCTTTGCTACAATCTCAGTCTGAGTCCTAGTACATCCAGATCAGAAACTCAGTTCACATTCAGGATTACCCGACCATAGCATATGGCCATCTGTTACTCAGTTATTAGTATTTCAGTACCTCAGTTATAGAATGTTTCTGAATCATGTCATACACTTGCTCTCATAATTTCAAGTAACACAGTTTTCATAAATCCATGACCATTCACCTCATGTCCATTAGTCATTCCCTATCTCCTATGCATAATGCTCTGCAGTTGCAATCCATTTATTTAAAACTAAGTACACTTTTGTCTTGCAAACCCAATATTCAGCTATCAGTCATTCAATTAATTAGATAAGTTAGTATGTTTAGGCATTCGTGCTCAATGCCCATGCGAATATTTTTAGTAGTTTCAGGTGAAGAAGTACTTAGTTAAGCATAAGTTTTTAGTATGAGTTAGATCGATCAGCCAGTAATTCAGTTTAGAAATCATGAAACAAGTCCGTATGGTGTGGTTTCCCATCTTTTCACCTAGTCCTACTATTAAAAATCTTAGGAAAGTAACTATTCTAAGATAGAAATTCCCAATAGTTGCAAGATCAACTCTTTTTATGTATTATGTCTCATTTTCAGATCCCAGATATTCAGTCATATTTCTTTTCATAGGTTCCCTGTGCATCGTCCCAGTTTTTCTAAGTATCTCAGTCAAGTCAATATTCTTCTAGGGACATAATGTCCCAAAGGGGAGATGCTCTATAACGCCCGAGCTATCATACCCTAAACCCTCTAATTTCTCTTTGTATTCAGCTACCTCACCGTATACCAGTACATTCAACATACTAACGCATTTTCTCTATGGTGTTTTATACCATAAGTTTAGAAGCACAAACTCCCGAGCATCCTTAGTAGATCAGACGTTCAGCTGCCACACTAGCAGTGAGTCCTCATAATTTGAGGATAGCATAATTATTTTATTACTTTATTATTATAGTAGTTCAGAGTTAGTTGGGGACATATCCCATCAACTCCATAGATTTCAGACAGTTTATAGGCTTTCAGACTACAGCGTGTTTCAGACAGTTTCTTTTAGTTTTGGGTATTGTTATACCCCATTACAGACATTGTTTTATCTTTAGTATTAGTTCATTTTTGAACCTTATGGCCTCACAGCTTATATTTTGCATAATTACAGCATATTATTCATTGATCAGTTACAAATATCAGTAATGGGTTATCTTGTGGTCCTTTGGGGTCATGAGCACCGTGTAACATTTTGGGTACTAGATTCGGGGTGTTTCAAACTTGGTATCAGATCCTAAATTCTACGTTGTCCTAGGAAGTTTGAAAAGTCGTATCTAGTAGAGTCTTGTGCATGGGTGTGTTTTACACCACACTAATGTACAGGAGGCTATGACATGTTTTAGGAACATTTTCCCTTCTTTCAGTATTCATGTTATGATAGTGAGCATAATCTCCAATTAATTTATCAGTCTAATTTTCTTCTTTCTCTCGCTTACAAAATATGCCTTCCAAGGGGGCTAGTAAAAAGAAGAATCGGTAATCAGTTAGCACCTCATCCCGTTCACGGAGATCCCCTGGACGTACATGTTTCCCATGTAGAATTCAGTAATGTATTTACTACTCTATCTAATTTAGTCACAACTATGAATGAATGAGCAGTTTTTATTCTGGCCAACCCAGTGGCTAATTCAGCTGCAACCAGGATTCAGGACTTTGCCCGAATTAATCCTCCCCTATTCTCCAATTCTAATTCTGGAGAGGGTCCATAAGAGTTTCTTAACCTGGTTCAGAAAGTTACAAATATCATGGGAGTGACTTCTAGTGAGTGTGCAGAGTTATCCACTAATCAGCTTCAAGATATAGCCTATAAGTGGTTATAACAGTGGAAGGTAGACAGGGGTACAAATGCAAAGCCCATTAAAGGGGAAGAGTTTGCTACAACCTTCTTAAATAGATTCTTTCCCCTATACCAGAAAGAAGCCTAAGTGTAAGAGTTCATCAATCTCATACAAGGTAGCATGAGTTTAAAAGAATACTCCTTCAAGTTCACCTAGTTACCCAGGTATGCTCCCCATGTAGTAGCAGGCAGTAAATCCAGAATGAGTAAATTTATGTTTGGGATATCAGGTAGAGTGGTTAAAGAGTGCAAGACTGTGATGTTGATTAAAGAAATGGACATACCTAGGCTTTATAGTCCATGATCAATAGATTGAGGAGTAGAAACCTAAGAAGATGAAGAGGGAAACTAAGAGGGCTAGAACTGGTCGTTATAGTTTTACCCAGCCAGGGTCGCAGGGTGGTAACTGTTCTCAGTATTGCTAGAAGTTTTTAGTTCCAGCTCCTTCCTCAGCTAAGCTCCAGCACCAAAGTTCAGAAATAACCATAGAGATAGGGCACCAGGCTCCAAGGCCCTGGGTAGTGAGAGCAGGGTTTTTACTTAGCCGCTTTGCGAAGAGTGTGGTAAGCATCATAAGGGTATATGTAGAGCCGGAAGTGATGTGTGTTTCGGATGTGTCAAGATAGGTTATAAAGTCCAAAATTTTCCTAGGCCTTGTCCTCAAAGTCAGTACGGTCCTCCTTCAGCTCATTCTGATCACCTGAATCAGCAGGGTGCAAATTCAAGCGCTATCAGTGGGCAACGCCTAAATAGACACTATGCACTTCAGTCCCGACAAGATCAGAAAAGTTCTCCTAATGTAGCCACTGGTATGTTATAGATCCTCATTTACATGTTCTCATTTCTTCAGATTCAGGAGCTTCTTTTCCTTTGTATCTCTTTGAATAGCAGTCAACCTTAAGGCAAGACCAAATGATAATGAGACCTTTTTCTAGTCTCCACCCTAGCGAGTCAGTCTAACATAACTAGACAGGTATACAGGAACTATCCAGTTATGAAATCTCAGAAAGTCAGGCCTTCAGGTTCTGATAGTAATGCCAGTATGTGTAGAAAACCAATAAGGAAAGATAATTCCCGACCCATTCCTACCTCAGTTCAAAGTATTAAACTTCAAACCTCACGATACCTATGCATACTTTGTATTTTAGTCCTACGAATACAGCTTATATCCACGCGCTCTTCATAGAATAGTATGTGTTTCGAGTTCCTCGTATAAGGAGTTCCAGTTCACTCAGTGTTACAAATCATCTCCCGTGAACACAAAAATTCTAGACTCAGGTCATGCAGCTCATGACTCATTCACTCATGCCATGCTTTACAGTATGCTCAGCCCACATGACTCAGGCTCCACTTCTAGTGATCATCCAAACTCATATTATGTCATGTATACTCTCAGTTTAGATACCTCAGTAAGTCTGGGATGTTGATGTTCCATCCCTAAGTCCTCAATTACAGTATCATTCAGTAGTCTGTATCTAGTAAAAGACTCAAATAGTCCTACAGAACCAAGGATTTCAGCTATCAGTTACTTAACCATTAAAATTTAGTACGTCCGTATCAGTCTAAACCTCAATTATCAAAAAACCAGCATTCATCCCCAGTTATAGTCTTAGTTGCTGTTACAGTCTCAATTACCATTTTTGCTACAATCTTCATCCCAGTCCTAGTCCATCCAGATCAGAAACTAAGTTCACTTTTGGGATTACCCGGCCATAGCATATGGCCATCAGTTACTCATTTATTAGTATTTCAATACCTCAGTTAACGAATGTTTCTAAATCATGTCATAGCTTGGTCTCGCAATTTCAAATAATACAATTTTCATAAATCCATGCCCTGTCACCTTATGTCACTCAGTCAGTCCTTATCTCCTATACATAATGCTCTATAGTTGTAGTACAGTTATTAAAAACTAAGTAAAGTTCCTTCTTACAGACCCAGTATTCATTTATCAGTCATTCAATTAATCAGATAAGTTAGTATGTTTAGGCATTCATGCTAAGTGCCCATGTAAATATTTTCAGTAGTCTCGACTGAAGAAGACGTACTTCAGTTAAGCATAAGTTTTCAGTATGAGCTAGATAGATTAGCCAGTAATTCAGTTTAGCAATTAGGCAACAAGTTCGTATGGTTTGGTTTCCCATCTTTTCCCCTAGTCCTACTATCAGAAATCTAAAAAATGTAACTATTCTAAGATAGAAAGTCCCAGTAGTCCCAAGATCAGCTCAGTTCATGTATTATGTCTCGGTTTTAGGTTCCATATATTCAGTCACGATTTAGTTTGTAGGTGACCTGTGCATCATCCCAGTTTTCCTCAGTATCTCAGTCAAGTCAGCAATTTTCTAGGGACATAATGTCCCAAGAGGGAGATGCTCTATAACCCTCGAGCTATCATGCCTTAAACCCTCTAATTTCACTTTACATAATGAATCTACTTTGGAGTCATGGGTACCCATAGGTTGACCCTCTAGCTCTAATAGCAGTCATAAGCCGTGTCACAATGGTTCTATTTAGTTCACGATACCTAGTTTATGTCAAATGTTATAGACTCAGCCATGTTCTCATATTTCCGTTCATGCATGTTCAGAAAAGACCTCGAGATAAGGTCAGAAAATTTTGTGTGTTTGCAAATCTCTACCATGAAGGAAGTGAAGAGGTTTGGCAAGAAGGAAAAGCTCAGTCCCCAATATGTCGGTCCCTTAAAAATTCTCAGTCTCTTTGGCAAAGTAGCTTATGATCTCAAGTTGCCTTCAGATCTAGATTCAGTGCATACAGTCTTTTATGTCTATTTTGTTAAGAAATACAAATGTTACCCAACAGTCGTAGTCCATGTTAAGGGTGAAGACATTCAGAACAACCTCTCTTATAAAGAGATTTCTATCAAAATCCTTAACAATCAGACTCATAGACTGAGGAACAAAGAAGTCCCTATAGTCAAAGTTCTTTGTCACAATCAGTCTGTTAAGGGAGTGTAATTCCCCGAATCGGGTTCCCGGAAAGCTACACGGTGATCATGACCCCAAAGGACCACAAGCTAACCCATGACTAATATTTGTACCTGTATACTACATAATATACTGAATGATTAAGGAAATAAAGGCTGAAAGGACATAAGGTTCAAAATTATAACATAACTAATAAAAATATAACATCTGGATATGGTATGAAATACCCAAAACAATTGAAATAACTGTCTGAACATGATAGTCTAAAAATCCTCTTACTGACTGAACTGTCTAAATAAGGAGTTGAAGTGACATGTCCCCAACTAATAAATTAATTAATGAGATAATAAAGTTATAGTCATGTCCTTGAAGGATAAGGACTCACTGCTAACTCTGACTACTGAGACTGGAATACTACTGATGCTCTGGAGCTCGTGCTTTTAAACCAATGGTATAAAAAAACATAGCGTAAATATGCCAGTACATTGGAATGTACTGGTATACATGTGAGGTACGCTCAATGCATGGGGTTCATATGCATGAACAATACTGACTAACTGACTAATATGAATATGAGAATGCATGCATGAATACATAGTAATTATAACTGAGATCATGATAACATGAATTTACTAATAACTAACATGACTAGTAACTGAGTTATGATGACTGCTATAACTGATAACATGAGTGACTGTATTTGATAGTCCTGAATCTGATGGAACTTGCTGAGTTTCATACTATTCTGAGATGATTGTATCTACAGTTCTGAATTATGTAGAACTATCTGAGTTTTGTTCCTGAGACTGAATGACTGTATCTGATACTCTTGATTTTTGTAGTTGAAACTGTGGGAAGTAGTTATCTTACTGATATACCCCAAATGACACATTATAGCTAAATTGGGGTCCAATCTGTATCCCCAATTGTAAGGGTGTCAATACCGCGCCACCGGTAAGGACAAGCTATGAGTAACCATCATCTGACAGTGTCCCCAAAGGAGAACGGTGGGACCCTCATCTCACAGTGCTTATCCACCTCATCAACCCTCATCTGAATATGTTGATGTCGTAACCTATGTTGGCTACATAGTTCTGGAACACAAGGATGACATCTAAGAGTCTCACCCTCATCTGATAGTCTGTGTTCCCATCCTTGGGTTCACTCAATGCTAATTTTTACTCCCATTTGAATAGACATTGTACATGAATTATTGAACTAAGCTGGACTGAGTAAACTGAGTTCTGTTAACTGATGGAATATTACTGAAATTTCTGTATTACTGAGCTTTCTGAGATTACTGGGATTTCTGAGTTTTACTTAGTTTTCCTGAGTCACATGCCTAACTGAATTCTACTGAACATGGATTGATAGAGGATATCATGAAAACATGACACAGGATCTAGGCACACAACTAAATTATCAGGTACAAGTACCCCCAGGACTCAATGGAAAGAATCTGACAAAGAATGACCTTCTTGAATACATAACCAACATCACAATCCATAATTCATTTATTGAGGCATTTCATCAAACATGTGATATTCATAAACTCATACATACATAAGGATTGCATAATATCATACTAGTTGGTCACTTTTCCTTCACATAAGCAGTTAATCAAACACATGGTAAGTGTAGTATATCTAGAAAACATTATACAAGAAATAAACTTCATGATTCAACTTTAATTTCATCATCCAATGGTTTAATCATAGGTTCACATGAATCTACACCTATACTAATCAATTCCACATAAAATTGATCACCCAATATGGATTAGAATTAAATTGGTCATTATGAACATGAAATAAAGCAAACCCAACATGAAATGCATAAATAAATCCATAAACTTGAACTTTGAAAAGACATTCTTGGGCTTCATGGATAAAATGAGTCCATGAATGAACACTATGCATACCTGGTAGTAAGGTTCTTGTAGTTCTTGAACTTGAAGAATTTGAATCTCTTAGTTCTTGAAGAAGATTTGGATTTTGTTACTTAAGGATTTCTCTTAGGGAGAAAACCCTAATTTTTTATGGTTGGAAGAATAATGAATTTTTTGGAGCCTTGGTCTTATATTACTAGGTATATCTACGGGTGGTAAAAGACCCAAAAGACCCTTTAAAAATGATTTAAAAATAACTAAATAGGATATGCGACGGTGGGTGCGATGTCCATCGCTGGATCGACAGTCAGTCGTTTCGACTGTCGCACGTGGACTAGGAAAAAGACTCAATGCCTAAGTAGCGATGGCTTGAGCGACGGTCCGTCGCAAGTTCAATGATCTGTCAACCGTTCCATCGCACCTTATCCAGAAGGTTGCCTTACTCCCTTAGCTGCAACGGTCAAGGCGATGGTCCATCGCTAGATCGATGGTTCGTTAACCTGGCCGTTGCACTAGGGAAATTCTAATAGATCTCGGTACAACGTCCATAACTTTTCACTCTTATACCGAATTTAAATGATATTGGTATCGTTGGAAATATAATTCAATTTCCCACGTATACAAAAGTGGATTCATCTTTTAAAGAAATCTTCTAACATTCTTGGGACAATTTCATGCTAGAAAAAAGTACAGGGTATTACAATATCTCCCCCTTGAGAACATTCATCCTCGAATGAGACTGAGAATGATGGGAGAAGATAAACCGACGTACATTCTAATCATGAATGACTGAAACATGATTTCATGTTTGACATGACTGATAAATGAATATATCATACTGAGCATGTATAGCTGATGCTTGTGTAACTGATTCATGAATGCATGGCTGAGAATTCTGATAAACCAAGGTCCTCATAATGAGAATACATGTCTGGTGCATGATTATATAACTGAACTGATACATTAATGCATGACTGAATATGCAATGGTATTTAATACCAAGTTTCTGATGATATTCTAAACATGAACTGTATACCAAGATTATAACTGAAGTCTGAACATGAAACTAAAAAGCTTAAGGAGAACTGTTACCTTGAGCTTAATCTGAGTTGGCGGATAAGAGGTGAGGATACTTGGTTCTCATATCTGTTTCTTCTTCCCAAGTAGCTCCCTCAACGAACTGATTTCCCCAAAGAACTTTGACTAGAGGTCTTCTTTGTTCCTCAGTCTATGATTCTGATAGTCTAGGATTTCGAATGGAATCTCTTTATAAGAGAGGTTGTTCTGAAAATCTATGCTCTGAATAGGGACTACAATGGCTGGGTCACCTATGCACTTCTTGGGCAAAGAGACATGGAATAATGGATGAACTGAGGTTAGATCTGAATTCAATTCAAGCTCATAAGCTACCTTGCCAAAATGATTAAGCATTTTGAAGAGACCGACATACCAGAGACTGAGTTTTCCCTTCTTGACGAATCTCGTCACTCCCTTAATGGCAGAGATATTTAGATATACATAGTCACCAATCTCAAACTCGAGATCCTTTCTACAAACATTTGTATAAGACTTCTATCGGCACTGGTGTAACGCCCCGAGATCCCATCCTGAGATGTCACACGGAGCTTATGGACACGAAGGACCACAAGCTAAACCTTTTCTGATATTTGTACCTGTACACTGCATAATATCTGAAAAAATGTGAAAACTTTCCATAAGGTTCAACACATCTATACATACTCAAAACTGAAAATATAATACTAATACATCTGTCTGAAAAGCCTCTAACTGTCTGAACTGTGGAGTTGATGGGACATGTCCCTAACTAACTCCGTCAACAGAAAATAAACAAAGTCTTAAACAATAGTAGTAAACTTAGACTCATCCTCGAAATAAGATGACTCACTGCTACTGTTACTGACTGGGACCAAAGTTCTGAAGATAAACTCGATCATGTGCCTCTGAATCTATGGTGTCAAATAAAACACCATAGCGCAAATACATCAGTACAAAAATATACCGAGTATGTAGACGGGGTAGGCTAATGCAAGGGTTCATGCATGCATAATATCTAAACTAAATAATCATGAAAATGCCGCATGAGAACACATTCATGAATGCACAGAACATAAACATAATTATCGCAACTCTAGATACTCAAACTCAAATACCACTTTACTGCAAACTGAACTCACTACTGACGCTGAGATACTGAATTACTTACTCATCTGATACTGATAACTTAGGATCTAGATGTGCTTACATCAATGACTAAATTTTTGGACTTACTACTTTTGACTTACAGGATTAGAGACCAACCTTTCTAACAGATGATTTCAGAAGCTTTATCAATGATAAGAAATATGATTATATTTGAATCTGACAACAAGAATACTCAATAGAAATCTGATACTAAGATCAAGCCTGTTTGAAAGCATATCTCTGAATATAATATCAAATAACTGTATGCGAGACCAAGTCTATCTGATGGGATATCCCATAAATCAATTGAACTATCTGAGTTCCTCACAATGATAGATGACTGTAACTGACAGTCCTGATTTTTGAAAACTGATTCTGAAACTGAGACTGAATCTGAAACTGAAACTGTGGGAAGTAGTCACTTAACCGACATGCCCTGATCTACCACATGTGGGGTCCAACCTGTGCCCCAGTTGGAAGGGTGTCATTACTGTGCCACTGGTAAAGACAACTCTATGTGACCCTCATCTAGCAGGTCCTCAAACGAGAACGGTGGAGCCCTCATCTAGAAGGTCAAGCCACCTCATCTACCCTCATCTAGAAGGTATGATTTCTCTCATCCACCCTTAACTAACAGGTGTGATGTCTCAACCTACGCTGGCTACGTAGTTCTGGAGCACAAGGATTTCTTCTAAGAATCACACCCTCAACTAGTAGGTGAGTTCCCATCCTTGAAATCACTCAGTGCTAGTTTCTACTCTCAACTGAAAGACTCAGAACTGAATTCTCATCTGAACACTGGCTGAACTGAATCTGACACTGATCATATTACTCAAAAGGTCTGACTGAGTTACGCTGAGATCACTTGGTTCCATATTTAACAAAAAAGCTATCAAATCATGGTATCTGACTGACGATATAGATCTTGAATAGATTACTCGAATCGCTTTTGAGATTAGGATTGAATCACTTGAATACTATTAGAACAAAGTTGATTAGATGACTGAGGCTACATTACTAGCGATACAGAGATTACAGAGATAACTGAGATTACTGAGCTTTCTTAAGTTCTGACTTGTTTGAGGATACAGAGTTCTATAGTTCACTGAGTTCTGAGAATCATGGCTCGACTGGAGTTATCGAGAAACTAACACAGGCTCTAGACAACAACTCTATTTTCGGGTATAAATACCCCTAGGACTCGATTGCGTAAAAGTAAATCATAATCATTCATTCATCATCACAATCATTCATGTATCATCATAATCACTCATGCATCATCATCATAATCATTAAAGCATCTTCCCAATCATTAACACAACTCTTCAAGTAATTAGGAATCACAAACGTCTATTCATCATCATAGTCGCCAAGGGGTCACTTTAAGCATCTCGGAATCATAATCATATAATAATGTAGGGGAAACATGCTATTTTGTCACATTTCACTCACTAGGGAATTTATCAAACACTAGGCATGTATGGACTAGCTCACAATTTGGGATTTTTCTATTTAACATACTATAGTGTCCCTTATGCTTCACCTAAGCTTTTTATCAAACCTATGGGGAACGTTCTTCACTTATTCAACCATTTTTACTCCCAAAAGTCATGAACACATCTCATGGAAAAATAACTTCAAGAGGATCTATCACAAACATCACATGAATTCCACATACTAGGGTCAAAGCTCATAAATTTTGTAGGCAAACATAAATCAAAACTCAACAACACATTAAACATCCATTTCAACTCATAAAAATCATTAACAACTTATAAACATAAGAATCTTTTAGTTTTAAAAAGGGTTCTTGTGCTTCTTGGATGAAAGGGACCCAAGAATCAACATCTACATACCTTAACCTTTGAAATTGGATGAACTTTAGTGCTTGAAACTTTATCCACACTTAAAATAAATAAAATTCTTTAAGCCCACATAGTATGAGGAACTTGATTCTTGAAGAAATCTTGAAGATTTATGGATGATTTTTGGAAGATTAGGGTTCTTTATAAAATCCTAGATAGCTATTCTTGAGAGAATTGGAAGAGAAAAATGATGAATTTAAGGTTTGAATGAGGGTTCTCATATTTATAGAGGCGCAAAAAAGTTGGGAAATGACCATAATACCCTTGCAAAAATGCCCTTGAATTGCTGAAAAAATGTTCTTGATGCCATCTGTGACAGGCCGTCAGGTCTGTGATAGGCCATCACGAATGGTCCTCACAAAAAGGGGTCCAATTCTTAATTTTCTGCCAAGGGGTGATGACGTCATCAGAAATGTTGTAACAATGTGACAACGACGTCAAAAAGGGCGTCAAAAATGTGATAGCCCGTCAAAAACGTCGTCACCATTTTCTAGCTTGACATGCTGGAGTAAAATGGGCATAACTCTTTGCTTCATTATCATATTTAGCCGAAATTGATATAGTTGGAAAGATGATTCAAAGATCTTTAATTTTATATATAGAAAGACACCCGGTTATTCATATACAACAAGTTATGGTCGATTGATGTTGACCCAACTTTTGACGATCACTAAAACTTGAACTATAGGAAAGTTGACTCATTCATGAGTTAGGGGACCTCTATGATTTTAATTCATGCTCAAATAGATTCCCACACAATTCAAAGTATTTCATACTTGGGAGGATATTTCTGAAACATTTTGACTCGGATTTTCTCTTTACCAAATACGCTTTAAGGCTCAGACTGGAAGAGGATTTTGCGGGGCATTATAGCTGGGCAGCCCAGAGTCTTTAGATGATCAACTGGACTCTTTCTAAGGAATCGAATACTAATACATGCCCCATAACTGATTCCTCACTAAATTTTGACCAACCAACTGGAGATTTGTATCTCCTACCTTAGATAGCTTCGAATGGAGCCATCCAAATACGTGAATGATAGTTATTTTTGTATGCAAACTCAATCAAAGCCAAGTGTTCATCCGAACTACCCATGAAATAAATTGTACACGTCCTTAGCATATCTTCTAGGGTATGAATGGTCCTTTCTACTTGACCATTTGTCAGAGGATGAAAGGTTGTACTGAGATGAACTTAGGTACCAAGACCTTTTTAGAATGCTTTATAGAAATAAGAGGTGAACTGGGTACCTCTGTCAGAGATAATATATAATGGAACACCGTGTAATCTAACCAACTCTCTGATGTAGATTTTGGCGTAATCACTGGTTGAATAGGAGGTATGGACTGGAAGAAAATGAGCTGATTTGGTCATGCTATCTACAATGACCCAAACTTAATCATGATGATGACGGGTATGAGGAAAACCCGTCATGAAGTCCATGTTCACCTCTTCCTACTTCCAAGTCAGAATACTGAACTCCTGCATAGACCCACTAGGCTTCTGATGCTCTATCTGACCCTGCTGACATATAGAGCACTTAGCCATAAACTCTGCAACATCTCTCTTCATCCCACTCCATCAATAGATTTTTTTTAAGTCGCGGTACATATTTGTGGCCCTTGGATGAATAGAGTAGCGCTCACCATGCTCTTCAGGAAAAATTCACTGCGTTAAGTCATCTATATCTAGAACACAGGTACGACCCTGACAACGTAGAACATCATCTCCCCCTTGGAATAAAACCTCTACCTTTTGATCCTTGACTGACTCTTTCAAGTTGACTAGTATGGGATCTCTATCTTGCTTTTCTTTCACCTCGGAAACTAGAGATGATTTTGAACTACTCTGAACCCATACATCACCCTCTTTTGAATTAACTAAATGAACGCCTAGTCTGGCAAGATGATGGACTTCCTAAGCTAACTTTTCCTTACTGTCCCCAACATGATCAACACTACACATGGAGAGTCTACTGATAGCATCTTCCATAATGTTGGCCTTGCCAGGATGATAAAGGACACTCATGTCATAAACTTTCAAGAGCTCTAGCCACTTTCTATGAAGAAGATTGAGATATTTTTTAGAAAAGACATACTGAAGACTCTTATGATATGTGAACATATCTACATGAACTCTATATAGATAATTCCTCCAAATATTCAAGGAAAAACTACGGCTGCTAACGTAAGATCATGAGTAGGATAATTCTTCCCATGGGGTTTAAGATGTCTGGAGGCGTAGGCGATGACCTTACCATGCTGCATCAGGACAAAACCCAAACCTACTCTTGATGCATCACAATACACCACGAAACCATCTGGACTATCTGGAAGAGATAAGATTAGAGCTAAGGTGAGTCGAGTCTTCAACTCCTGAAAACTCTTCTCGGAAGGATCTGACTACTGAAACTTGACTTTCTTCTGAGTCAATCTGGACATAGGGGATGCAATAGAAGAAAATACCTCAACAAATCGTCTGTAATATCTAGACAAACCTAAGAAACTCTTGATATCTGATGGAGAGACAGGTCTGGGCCAGTTTCTTACCGCTTTGGTCTTTCGAGGATCTACTCAAATGCCATCACCAAAAATGATATGACCAAGAAATTCTATTGACCTTAGCAAAAATTCCCACTTATTGAATTGGGCGAACAGCTGATGATCTCTGAGAGTCTGAAGTACAAATCTGAGAGGGTCTGCATGATCACGCTCACTGCGGGAATAGACCATAATATCATCAATGAAGACTATGATGAACATGTCCTAGAACTGCTTGATCACATGGTTAATCAGGTCGATAAATATTTTTGGGGCATTAGTAAGACCAAAGTACATAACCAAAATCTCGAAGTGACCATACCGAGTATGAAAATCTGTTTTTGGAATTTCACAATCTGACTCTGAGCTGATGATAGCCGGATCTGAAGTCTATCTTAGAGAAATAACTGGCACCCAAAAGTTGGTCAAATAAGTCATCAATTCTGGGAAGAGGATACTTGTTCTTGACCTTGACATTATTGAGATGATGGTAATCAATACACATTCTGAGAGAACTGTTTTTATTGTGCACGAATAAAATTGGTGCACCCTACGGGGACTCGCTGGGCCTAATGAATCCCTTATCTTAGAAATACTTCAATTTATCTTTCAGTTCTTTGAGTTCTGTTGGTGACATTCTGTATGGTGAAATAGATATATACTATGTATCTAGAAGAGGATCAATGCCGAAGTCTATTTCCCTTTCGGGAGAAATTCCTGGAAGATCTTCGATAAAGATATCTGAATATTCATTAACTACTGGGACTGATTCAAGACTGAGAGTTTCATAACTAGTGTCCTTAACTCTAACAAGATGATAGACACATCCTTTAGATATCATTTTCCGTGCCCGAAGGTAGGAAACAAGATTACCTCTAAAAGCGGATATACTACCCTTCAACTCTAGGTCGAGTTCATTTGGAAACTGAAACTGAATTATTTTGTTTCTTCAGTCAACTGTGGTATAACAGGAATGACACCCACCCATGCCGAAAATGACATCAAAATCAGTTATCTTTAATTCGACTAAGTCTGCTGAAGTGACTTTCTAAAGTATCATAATCAGGCAGTTCGTGTATACCCGCCGAGCTATGATATTTTTACCCACTGGGGTAGAAACTGAAAAAGGGTCTGCTAGAATTTCAGGACTGACTCCGAAATCAACTGCTATATAGGAAGTAACAAAAGACAAAGATACTACTGGATCTTCCAAAGCATAAATATGTACATGAAAGATCTATAACATACCAGTAACCACATCAGGAGAATTTTCCTAATATTACCGGGACTGGAGAGCATAATTTCGATTTGGGTGTTGCCCACTAGTAGCGCTAGAGGTGGCACCCTGCTAGTTTGGGTTACTGAACTGAGCTGAGAAACGGTTCTGCTGACTCTGAGGACCTAACTGTGTACATTCTCTGACTCTATAGCCTGGCTTGCCACATCCGAAACAAATACCACTGCCAACTCTGCGAATACCCTGATGGTGCTTGCCATAAGTCTGGCAAAGAGGATAGGTTCAGGCACTGCTAACACTGCCCTGAGACATAGAGCCTGATGCCCTATCTCTATTACCATCCCTAAACTTAGGAGCTGGAGAACTAGATGAAAAAGGAGATAGAACTGCTGACTTAGGATAAAACTGAGAACGGTTTCCTCCTTCTTATTTGAACTGAGTAAAGTTGAAACTACCTGTCCTTGCTCTCTTATTCTGCTTCTCCATCATCTTAATCTTTCTCTCATATATCTGTTGAGCATTAGTCATAAGCCTGGCTAGAGTAATGTCACTATTCAAAATCTCCAACCTACACTCATTGACCACACTATCATTCACCCCAAAAACAAACTTACTCATCTTGGCCCTACTGTCGATAACCACATGAGGGGCATATCTAGATAATTGAGTAAACATAAGAGAATACTCTTTCACCGTCATGTTTCTCTCCTTGAGATTGATGAATTCTAAAACCTTAGCTTCTCTCATCTCTAGGGAAAAGAACCTCTCTAAGAATATGGTGAAAAATTCCTCCCACTCAATAGGCCTTGCATCATCTGGCCTTTCTAACTTCCACTGCTTGTACTATATGAGAGCAACATCCTACAACTGATATGCAGCTAGCTCATCACTCTTAATATCTAACACCCCCATAATGTCAGTAACTTTCTAAACAAGATCAATGAATTCCTAAGGTTCCTAATCTGACTTGGACCCAAGAAAGGATGGAGGAATCATTTGGATAAAGTCCCGAATTCTGGCTGCAGCTTAATTGGCCACTGGGTTGGCCGAAATGATAGCTGGTCGTTAATTTTTAGCAACAATTAACTGGGCAAGACTAGTAAATATAGCTCTAAACTTTGCATGATAAACATGTTCTCCCAAAGGTACTTCGGGCTGAGGCGCTGACTGATTTCCATTTTTTCTTTTTAGAGGCATGTTCTATAGAAGAAAGTGAGAAACAGATTAGACTGAGAGATTGACTTGATACTATGGTCACTGGCATGACATGAATACTGAAATAAGGGAAAGTTTTCATAAAACATCTTATAACCTCCTGCACATAAATGTGGCGCACAACACACCCATGTATAAGATTCTACTAAATGTCGCTTTCAAACTTCCTAGGACACTATTGAACCTTAGGACATGATACCAAGTTTGTAATGCCCTAAATATGGTATATGGAATGCTACAGGGTGCTCATGACCCCGAAGGACCACAAGCTAACCCATTACTAATATATGTACCCATATACTACATAATATAATGAATAATTACGAAAATAAAGGCTAAAAGTACATATAGTTCAAACTGTAACATAAATGATAAAAATATAACATCTAGATGGGGTATAAAATACCCAAAACAACTGAAATAACTATATCAACATGATAGTCTGAAAAGCCTCTAACTGACTAAACTATCTGAATAAGGAGTTGATCGGACATATCCCAAACTACCTCTAACTAATAAATTAATTAATGAGATAATAAAGAGATTGTCATGTACTCGAAGGATGCAGACTCATTGATAACTCTGATTGCTGAGACTAGAATACTACTGATGCTCTGGAGCTCGTGCTTCTAAACCTATGGTATAAAACACCATAGCGCAAATGCGTCAGTACGTTGGAATGTACTGGTATGCATGTAAAGTAGGCTGAATACATGGGGTTCATATGCATGAACAATACTAACTAACCAACTAATATGAATGTGAGAATACATGAATGAATACATAATAACTATAACTGAGATCATGATATCATGAATTTACTGATAACTAACATGACTGGTAACTGATTTCTGATGACTGATACAACTAATATCATGAGTGACTTATCTGACTGTCCTGAATCTGATGGAACTAGCTGAGTTTTGTACTGTTCTGAGTAGACTATATCTGATAGTACTAAATTCTATAGAAATATCTGAGTTCTATTACTAAGGCTGAATGACTGTATTTGATAGTCTTGATTTTTGGAGTTGACATTATGGGAAGTAGTTATCTAACCGATATGCCCCAAATAATGCATTATAGTGGAGTTGGGGTCCAATTTGTAACCCCTATTAGAAGGGTGTCAGTACCACGCCACCAGTAAGGACAAGCTGTAAGTAACCCTCATCTGATAGTGTCCCCAAAAGAGAACAGTGGGGCCCTCATCTGACAGTGCTTATCCATCCCATCAACCCTTATCTAAAAGTGTTAATGTCTCAACCTATGTGGTCAACATAGTTGTAGAATGCAAGGATTACTTCTAAGAATCTCACCCTCATCTGACAGTGTATATTCCCATCCTTGGGTTCACTCGATGTTAATTTCTACTCCCATCCGAATAGACATTGTCCATGAATTACTAAACTAAACTGGACTGAGTTAACTGCTTTCCATTAACTGACAAAATATTATTGAGATTTTTGTATTACTGAGCTTTCTGAGATTAATGGGATTGTTTAGTTTTATTGAGTTTTTCTGAGTCACATGACTAACTGATTTCTACTAAACATGGCTTGACTAAGGATATCGTGAAAACATAATACTGGCTCTAGGAACACAACTAAATTATCGGGTACAAGTATCACCAGCACTCGATGGAAACAAACTGACAATGCATGACCTTCTTGAATACATGACCAACATCACAATCCATAATTCATTTATTGAGGCATTTAATCAAATATGTGATATGCATAAACGTGTACATATATGAGGATTGAATAATATCATACTAGTTGGGCACTTTTCCTTCACATAGGCATTTAATCAAACACATGGTAAGCATAGTATATGTAGACAACATTATAAAACAAATAAACATCATCATTCAACTCTAATTTCATCCTCCAAGGGTTTAATCATAGGCTAACATGATTCTACACCTATACTAATCAATTCCACATAAAATTGATCACCCAACATGGATTAGAATTCATTTGGTCATTATCAACATGAACAAAAGCAAACCCAATATGAAATTCATAAAGAAATCCATACACTTGAACTTTGGAAAGAGATTCTTGGGCTTCATTGATGAAAGGAGTCCATGAATTAATACTATGCATACCTGGTAGTGAGTTTCTTGAAGTTCTTGAACTTAAAGAATTTGAATCTCTTAGTTCTTGAAGAAGATTTGAATTTTGTTTATTAAGAATTACTCTTAGGAAGAAAACCCTAATTTTTTATGTTGTGGAAGACTAATGAATTTTTCTAGAGCCTTGGTCGAATATTACTACGTGTATAAATGGTTAGTAAAATACCAAAAAGCCCATTTAAAAATGAATTAAAAATAACTGAACGGGATGTGCGATGGTGGGTGCGATGATAATTTGCTGGCTCGATGGTCAGTCATTTTGACCATCGCACGTGGACCAAGAAAAGGACTCACTGCCTAAGTAATGATGACTTGGGCAACTGTTCGTTGCAAGTTCAACAGTCCGTCAACCAATCCAGAAGGTTGTCTCACTGCCTTGGCTGCAACAATCAATACGATGGTCCGTTGCTAGATCGATGGCTCGTCAACCTGGCCATCGTACCTGGGCTATTCTGACAGCTCTCGGTAAAATATCCATAACTTTTCACTCCGATATCAAATTTAGAAAAAATTGGTATTGTTGGAAAGCTAATTTAATTTAACACATGATAAAAAAATGAAAAACTTAAAAATTCTATGTGTACAAAGTGGATTCATCTTTCAAAGAAAGCTTCTAACATTCCTGGGACAATTTCAAGTTAGGAAAAAGTACAGGGTATTACAGGGAGCTACTTGAAAAGCAAAAGCAGACATGCGATCCAAGCACCCTCACCTCTTCTCCACTAAACTCAAACTTAACCAAATTCAATAGCTTTACGTAAATCTTATTAAGTTTCACATTCAAGTTCTAGTTATAAACAAGTTTCATGCTTAGATTCCCATCATAAACTTGGTATCTATCTACCATTGCCTATTCAATCACGTGTTCATGTAGACATGTTCTAGTTTTTCATGTTTAGTTATGTACTTCATTTTATCATTTCTCCCATTTTACTAAGGCTCATTTGAGGATAAATGTTAACAAGGGGGATCTATTATAACACCCCATACTTTTACTATCTTAAAATCATCCCAAAAATGTCAATTACTTTCTTTAAAAGATGAATCCACTTTTATACATGTTTAATTTTAAAGATTTTTACTTTTTGTTTTTTGGGAAATTGAATAAGCTTTCCATTGATATAAAATTCAACCAAATACGACACCCGGGAGAAGAGTTAGAGCCTTTTAGTGAGACAGTGTATCACCTGAGCAATCGACGCATCACGGAGCCAGCTTAATTGGAAATCGTCAAAATCCAGTGGACCTCACAAGTATGTCATGTCACGCCATGGATAAAATTTAGAATTTTCCCTTTCCAGTGTCTCAGCGCAATAACACCACATCGCGGTGAGATTTCAGGTCCCATCCAGCATTGCAACACGATTTCACTGCATCGCACGGTCAGCCCAGTTCCCAGTAGGCAATTTCTAGTGACACAATGTGATAGCACTGTGTCGCACTAGGTTCCTAAATTGGGTTTTCAGTGATGAAAAAGAAAAACCTTCTAAGGGCATTTGGGTCTTTTTCCATGACCCAGATCAACCTTTAACCATGAAATTATGCCCTAAAACCCCTATTACATCACTTTTCCTCACTTTCTCTCAAGAAAAGAATCCTTGTCTATCAAGAACAAGAACCCTAGATCTCAAATTCAAGGGCCAAATCACAAGAACTCTCCATCAATCCTTTCAAATTCATTAACTCAGGTATGCGTCTTGTTCATTCAAGGATGACTTTTGTCCATGAAGCCCAACAATCAAGTTTTAAACTATGAATTATGATACTCATGATATGTGTTGATTATATTTAAGTGGTTGTCGTTTTATGATTCCGAAGTTGGAATCTTTATGTGTTTTTATGAGAATATGTTAGCAAGTAAGTTGAAAACCATGAGTTTTAGTTGGTTATGACATGTTAATTGGATGAATTATGTCATACCCTAAGTCATGCATCCTATGTGTTTGAAAAACTGCCTAAGAGACCATAATTATGTAATATATCTCAAATGTGACTTAAATTATCGATTAATGTTTTACCCTTATGTTCAAATTACTCTTATGTTATTGATGTGCAATGTAGATGTTTGTTGAAATGCTCATGATACTAGAATATGGAATTATGACATTGATTAAATGCATTCCTTCCATGTACAAGATTATGATAACCATGCACTTCATGAAATCCCCAACTTATTGTATTATGAATTATTAATATTGGTCATATGTTCAAGAAGGGTCAAGTCTTATCAGTTTCATGCTATCGAGTTCTGGGGTACTTTTACTCGACAATTAAGTTGTGTGCCTACAACCAATGTAAATTTTCATGATACTCTCAGTCAAGCCATGATCAGTAGAATTCAGTCAGTCATATGACTTAGGAAAACTCAGTAAATTCAGAATCACTCCAGTATTTAGTAATCTCAGTATTATTAGTAATCTCAGTAATCTTAGTAATCTCAGTACTTAAAAATCTCAGAAATCTCAGTCAGTTATCAGATCTCAGTAGTATTCTATTAGTCAGTGGAATCCAATGAACTCAGTCCATTTAGTTAATCAGTGCAATCAGTAACAGATCAGTCCAGTCCAGTTCAATGTCTATTCAGATGGGAGTAGGATTCAACACTGAGTGAACGTAGGGAAGAGGACACACACTGTCAGCCAGTAGAGGGTGTGATCCTTAGTAGAAATACATGTGTTCCATAACTACATATCTAGCATAGGTTGAGATGTACCCCTATGAGTCTAGTGACTATACATCTCATTTGAGTTTTTCTTACAGGAGGGGTTTACGAAAGAGCTCCCTGTCAGAGAGGGTTTACTCACATCTTGTCTTTACTCGAGGCACGGTACTGATATCCTTCCAGCTGGGGTTACAGTTTGGACCCCACCAATTAAGATTCGAGGTATGTCAGTTAGATGATTATCTCTCACGGTTTCAGTTACAAAATTAGGACGTCGGATACAGTTACTCAGTATAGTACGGATGAATCCAGTTTTTGGGTACTAGATTCAGGGCGTTAAAACAACTTACATGATGACCCATCGAACAAGTGACAGTTTATGTCTCAAATTTTTTTCATCTACCAATTGAAATATTTTTACAACTCTAACCCAAAGTTTGTCCTACGATTCATGGGGTGAACCATGAAGCAACATAACATTAATTTCAGTCAAAGTTAACAACTTTTTTCTCCTTGACGTATTTCCCTACACATATAACATAGACCTGTCAAATCCAAAAGAATTACTTGAGAGCCTAAAAAAACTCATGGTTAAAATAATCAAATGTGTCGTTAAATGTTGGCACATCATAAAGCTCAAGTCCTTATTGATTTATTTTCAAATTGTTACTATTCCTATTGAGGGTTAGGGGTTAACTATGAATTGTGATGATTCAGGGTTCAGGATGGATTGTGTATTAATGCAAAAGATAAAAGTTTTTACACATGTCACTAGGTAGTTGAAAGTTCATGAGAAGAACTAACCCACTCATGATTTGGAGTTGACAATAGTGTCTTCGCATTGAAGATTTGAAGGCACTTGATTATTCAATAATTTATGACTCATACCATAATTGGACCAGAAATTGTTGTCGCCTATGCCAATTTTATACTTTTCTAATGTTAATTTGGTTTAATGTAAGTAATAAGAAAATATATATGAACTAAGGAGTAGTAAATTTCCAAAAGAAGAAAAAAATTGGAAGACAAAAAGAGGTTTCAGGTCAATATTTCACTAGTGTTGATTTAATTATAAAAAGACTAGTGTGTTTTACAAAATTTATCTTAGTATCGCAGAACTGACCAGTGGGAAAGGGCCTCTCAAGTTATAATTATGCTATCCTCGTTCCTAGTCACATAAATCACACAGGTTTTATGTAAAATTACAATAGACTTACAAAATGGACAAGATTTAAGGAACCAATCAACCTAAATCAAGTTTCACAATGTAAAAATGCAGGAACACAGACAGCTTGATAGTTATGTGGGCTATGTGGAGCTTACAAAAGTGTATCTGGTGGAAACATTAAAGATATTAGGTTTTGTATTATTTGGTATTATGAATACGACCTTATAACCAAGCAATTGGGTTTTTAAGGAATATCCTAAATTTTTCTTGGGATTTTGTGATATCTTAATGGATATTGAATATTTGGAGAATTTAGCTGATGATTTTGGTATAATTTATGTATTTTTAATTAGTATAATCTTTGTCTTTTTAATTATTCATAGTTAAATCCCAAGATCTTAGGGGTATATTTTAATGCCCCGGGGGTACACCCTGGATGCTACACGGTGCTTATGGTCACAAGTGACCATAACCTAACCCATGAGTTGGTACCTATTGTGAGCACTGAATTAAACTGCTAATAAAATATACAAATATGTGGAATAACTGAATATGCCATAAGGTTTTATAATACTAAGACATTTGTGAACTCTTAAATATGAAACAACTAGCTGAAAGTAATAACGTAAAGACTGACAATCAACCAAAAACTTAATAGCTGTCGAAAAGTGTTTGAAAGCCTCAAAATGAATGACTGTGGAGGTGATTGGATATGTCCCTAACAAACTCTGACTGACTACTATACTGAAGTACTTAAATAATCATAATCGATCCTCGAAATATGAGGACTTACCACTACTGATGATGATGATGCGTTGGAATATCTAAATGTAGTCGGGGACCTGAGCGTCCGAACCTATTATATGATACATCATAGTCTAATAAACGAGTATATGGTCATTACTTTGAATGTATTGGCATGCTATATGAGGTTTGGTTGATATACATGGGCTTATGTGTATGAATAACAACTTATTGGATAAATAGCATGAGATAACTGGATATGCATGAGTGAATGCTATAAAATCTGAGAATTTATGACAAAGCATATAAAATAATTCTGAAATAGTCTGTAAATAGAAATACTGAAATCTGGTAATCGTACGCTATGGCAATGCAAACCTGAACTATATTATGCTAACCACCGAACTAAGAATGTGGGAGGTATCATCTAACCGACATGCCCCACTCTGAACTGATTTGGGTTCAAACTGTAACCCTAGTTGAAAGGGTATAGTACTATACCACGGTTACTAACAATAGATATGTTGATCTACTAAGCTACTAAAGAACCAGGGTATCAATCCTCACTAATGAGTGATCCCTAGACAGAGTCAAGCCTAATTTGACAGGTGACCCCTGGGAGGAAGTCAAGCCTAAACTGATGGGTGAACCCTCATCCTATGCTGGCTACATAGTTCTGGAATACATGTACTACTACTATGTACTCGGCCTAACTGACGAGGAATCCACCATACCTACACTTTCTTAGTGCTAAATCCTACTCCCAAATGAAAGACACTGAATACTAGATTGAACTAGGTTTAACTGTTTATGGTAACTGACTTAAATGATAATTCTAATAACTATTCTGAAACCGTTATATATATATACTGAAAAACTAGGTAAGCAGCTAGATTTTAGGTAGTCAAAACCCCCAGGACTCGATAGTAATAACAACAAGACCGTACAAAACCTTATGGTCATGATAAGTAACCATAATTAAAAACTCATTTCTTTGGATATTTTATCAAACACTTGAAATTCTCGGTTTAAACATGGGAATAGTTTTAAACATGTAGTAATATCACGATTTTGATATAAATTCACAATTTAAGGAACAACCCAATGAGTAAGCATCATTCAAACGTGTAGGATTTGACTTCAACAACAAATCATGTATAAACATAATATAGAATTGAAATTCCTGTGGAATTCATGGTTAAAAATCATGATAACATGTAAAAAAAATTCTTTTAAACTTGAAATTGGTTCTTGGACACCATAGGTGAAAGGAATCCATGAATGAACATCTATCATACATTAAATGAAGAATTCTTGAAGGTTCTTGGTGGTTTTCTTGAACATGAGCTTAAATCTTTGAGGATCTAGGGTTTGTTCTTGAGAGAGAATGATTTTAAATTGAGAGAATTTTAATAAAAGATGACCAAATATTCTTTTGGGTGCTTTAATTCTGTGTTTTTCACCAATTGGGGCCATGGGAAAAGACCAAACTGCCCCTGAGAAATTAAAAGTTTCAGCAGAATCCTAATTTTGAGGCTTACAGTTTAGTAGTATTGGTTCCACCGTTAAGCTGTAATAGCGGTGACCTACTATTTTGGACAATCCCAATTTTGAGGTTTATCTCTAATCGGTATTGGTCCACCTCTATAGGCACCGTCGAGTGGTGTAATCGGGGTAGCTTACTACTTCATACCAAAAATGCTATAATTTTTCACTCTGGTATCAAATTTAGTCAAAATTGGTATCGTTGGAAAAACGATTTGATTATCTACCATTTGGTGGATCTGAGATGCAAAATTCTACGTCTATAAAAAGTTATACAAGTTCAAAGTAGACCCTTATAGAATCAAATACCAAACTTTGGACAAATCAAAGGATCTTAGCTCAACTTTGTTCGAAGTGATTCTTATAAACATTTTTCGCCTCGAGATCACTTCACAGACTAGGATATATATCACAAATCGTGTATTCAAAATAAACTCATGGGGTTAGAGTCAACACATGCAAGAATGTCGCTTCAAAGTCTAGCCCGAAAGTAGCAGGTGTTACATTATCTCCCCCTTGGAAACTTTCAGAGTATTAAGGTAGATGAGAATGTATTTTAAACATGAATGACTTTGAACATGACTGTATAACTGAGTCTGAGCATCATACATGAACTGAACTGATTTCATGAATTGATGCAATGACATAAGAATGGTTATAAGGATGAGATAGAAATAAGGGAGTCAACTTATGAGTATCCATTACCTCCAGCTGGATCTGGTTTCTTGAAGAAAACATGAGAAATTTAGTACACGAAAAACTCAGGATATTACAACATCCCCTCTTGGGATAGTTCTCCCTCAAAATGATACTGACTTGGCTGAAATATAAAGAAAGACTGAGAACGGGACACTTACTGACTGAATAATGACTGAATATCTAGAATCTGAAATTGATGCCTGATGCATGAACTAACCTGAATTCGCAATTTATAGGGATGCAAATATTTTACCTTATGGAATAGCTAAATTCATGAAACTTAGATATTAAGGCTAGATCGAAAGATAGAAAACAATAGAAATTTCTGTCTGACAGTTAGGTTGAATCGCTTTCTTTACAGACTAACTCATACTGAAAACTTATACTCAACTGGAGCATTTTCTTCAACTCTCTTTATAAGAAGTTCTAATAATATTAGAGAGCATAGAACCGTGGGCATGATCTAAATAATATATCTGTATAAGGAATACTATCATGGCTACAATTTTGTAACACAACATATAGGCCTACGAAACCCAAGCTAGAATAGAATTGTTATGTCTTAGACAATGAAACTGTTGATTTCAATCTTAGAAATACTCCTGGAATACTCCCTCAACTATACCATCCACCTTAATACTGCACTTCACCTGAGAATAGTAAAAATATTCACATGGGCACTGATAACTCTACCTACTAAAGTCTGAGCTAGACTGAATTCTCCCACTTTGTTCAAGCCTACTCGAATCTACAAAATGAACACATAACACTGTAATACAAGTTTGAGTCATGAATTCAACACACTATTCATTTAATAAGTTACCATCTCCTGAATAATTCTGATTTCCCCTTCAATAACTAAATACAACCTCTTACAAGTCATTCACTAATGCGTAATGCATTTATCCACTTACGCACCGCATGACATTCAGGCCTATCTTCATAACTACAATCTCGTACAAAAAAAAGCATGCAATAATCCTTCCTTAGAATAAAATATTTACACTCTTTCACCTAAGCAATTTCTTATTACTATATCATTTCATTAGGAGAGGTCATTGAAAGGTTAAAATTTGAGGACCTGAAGCATGCATTAACACTATATAGAACTTTACACTTAAATGAGGCCCAAGGAATAGAATATCAACATTATTGATTCATCAAGAGACCTAAGATGAGGATATACATGATGTACTCGAATTTTGCTGATCATTAGGGTTGTAGCATGAGTCATGTGAACTGAGAATATTATAAAATATGAATACATGAGTCATGAGTTGCATGAACTGAGTTTGGAGTTCATAAATTCATGGAATATGATTCGGACAGCTGGGTGAACTAGAATTCCTCAAAATAAGAACTGGAAGCGTACATTATTTTCTATAAAGTGCACAAATATAAGCTATGATCATAGGGATGCCATGTCATGCATGAGTAGATATCATGATAACTGAAAAACAAAACTTTGAAATGAGATAAGAATGGGTTGGGCATCGTCCTCCCTTACTGCTATTCTATAACATACTGACATTACTACTATAATCTGAGAGCCTGACTTGGTTACTTGTTCTATCATCTACCCCTTAGATTTAAGCCATTATTCTAAGTCTGTGAACCACTTAATAAACTCTAAACTGAACTAAATCCACTTTACTCTAGAGTCTGAGATATAACAATACTCATAAACACTAAAACCACCCTAAAAAACTACACTAGAAAGTGTAAAACCCTATGACTGATACTTCCTTCTGAGATAGAACTCTTAACTTTTTGTAGCCTCAAATACATCATGTAACCCCTTAAGAACTAACTAACTTAAAATTCCCATCTCTTCTTTCTATTAGTTCAATCTTTAAAGTTTCAAACTTAGATTCTAACTCTTAACAGGGATATCCCCAAACCTTAAATGAGCCATACTACTTTCATCATATCCTACAATTATCCTATCTCTAAACTTATATTTTCCCTACATAATGGGAATTAACATTACAACAACATACCCAATATCAACAATATAAAATTTTTGAATCAACAAACCTAAATTCTTGAATGCAATATTTTCAAGCCTACTGATTCACCTTTTATATAACTAGTCTCTCGGATACATATTCCACCAAATTCAGATAACACAACCCCCATTTTACTACTGCTAAAATTCTAGAATCATGCTTCTAACTCTAGGTCATACACTAACATAGGATTCTGAAAAGGAATCTGAAAACATGTCTGACTCCTAGGTACTGAGGTACTATCACTTATTCGATGACTAGTTCATTGGGAAACTAAAACTGAATGACTCTATTTCTAAAATCAACTGAAGTGGTTTTCTTGAATACTATAACCGGGCTATTTCTCTATACCCTACTAGCTATGATAGATTTACCCACTGAGGTAGACACTAATAAGGGCTCTACTAATATTTCAGGTCTGATACTGAAGTCAACAGCTATATGGGGGCTACAAGAGAAAGTGAAGCTTCAGGGTCTAGTAAAACATTCACAAGAATATAAAAGGCCTATATGTACCGATAACTGCATTAGGAAAACTTTCCTTATTATTTCAGGGATAGAGTGCATATATTCTATTCTAACGTTGACCACTAGTGGCACTGAAAGTGGTGACCTACTGAGTCAACCGATCTACTAGAGCCGGAGGATGACTGTGCTGACTCCGTGAACCAACCTTAGGAAATTCTTTGACTCTATGGCCTAGCTCACCACATCCAAAACACATATCACAGCCAGCTCTACACACACATTTATGATTCCAACCATATTCACTACAAAATGAATAGGTACGACTACTGTTCCCACTACCCTGCATCTTGAAGCCTGGTGCCCCATCCCGACTGTCATTCCTAAACATTAGTACTAGTGCACTAGATGAAGATGGAGCTTGAACCAAGATAATAGATAGGAAAAAATTTGATTGATTGTTCTGAGCAACTATTGAATAAGATAAGGTAGTGGAGGAAGCTCTAAATTCAGCGTGAGAGATATGCTCATTCAGGGATCTTTCTGAACAGGTAAAGGTAAGAGATAATTCCCATTTCTCCTTCCATTAGTCTTTCTGGGAGGCATATTTTATGAGCAGGAAGAAGATTAAATTATAAATAGAGTTTCAATTGAAATTATGCTCATCCGCATAATAAGAATACTGAAAGAAGAGAAACTTTTCCTAAAACATGTTATAGATTATTGTCCATAAGTGTGGCACGCTTCACCCCATGCACAAGGCTCTACTCAACACGACTTTTAGGCTCCCTAGAATACTTTAAAACCTTAGTCTCTAATACCAAGTATTTTTTACACTCAGGGGGTACACCGTAGATGCCACACGATGCTTACGATCATAAGTGACCACAAGCTAACCCATGAGCTGGTACCTACTATGAGCACTAGACGAAACTTCTAATAAAAGATACACATACGAAGAATAACTGACTATTCCATAAGGTTTTATAATACAAATACATTTCTGAACTATTAAATCGGAAATAACTGTCTAAAAGTAATAACATGAAGACTGACAATCAATTGAAAACTGGATAACTTTTTGAAAGTATCTGAAAGCCTCTAACTGAATGACTGTGGAATTGATAGGACATGTACCCAACTAACTCCGATTGACTACTGGACTAAAGTACTAAAATAACCATAATTGGTTCTCAAAATATGAGAACTCACCACTGCTTCTGCTTCTGATTCACTGGAATATCTAAGTATGATCGAGAACCTTAGCATCCAAACCTATGATATGATATATCATAGCACAAAAAATGAGTCTGTGGTCAGTACTTTGAATGTACTGGCATGTTAGATGAGGTTAGGTAGATATAAATGGGATCACATGTATGAATAACAACTGACTGAATAAATAACATGAGATAGCTGGATATGCATGCGTAAATATTGTAAAATCTGAGAATGCATGACCAAGCAAATAACATGATTCTAAAATAACCTGTAAACTAAAATAATGAAATTTGATAACTGTATGTTATGGTCAATGCAAACCTAAATTGAATTATATTAAACACTAAACTAAGACTATAAGAGGCATCATCTAACCAACATGCCCCACTCAGAACTGATTGAGGTTCAACCTGTAACCCCAATTGAAAGGGTGTTAGTACAGTCCCACGAGTACTAACAATTGTTATATTGATCCACTAAGCTACTAAAGAACTAGGGTATCAAGCCTAAACTGACAGGTGATCCTTGGGCGGAGTCAAGCCTAATCTGATGGGTGACCCCTAAGAGAAAGTTAAGCCTAAACTGACGGGTGACCCCTTATCCTATGCTGGATACGTAGTTCATAAATACAGGGACTGCTACAAATGACTCTTCCTAACTGACGAAGAAGTTTTCATCCTTGTACTTGCTCGGTGCTAAATCCTACTCCTAACTGAAAGACACTGAATACTGGACTGAACTAGGTTTAACTATTGGTAACTGACTAAAATGATAATGCTCATAACTATTCTAAAACAATTCTATAGATACTGAAAAACTAGTGAGAAGCTAAAATTTGGGTATTTAAAAACCCTAGGACTCGATAGTAATAACAAAAAGACCATACAAAACCTTAAGGACATGGTAAGTAACCATTATTCAATATGCATTCCTTTGGGCATTTTCTCAAACACTTGCAATTCATGGTTTAAACATGGGAATAGTTTGAAACATGTAGTAATATCATGATTTTGATACTAAATAACAATTTAAGGTATAAACCAATGAGAAAGCATTATTCAAATATGTAGGGTTTAACTTCAACTGCAAATATTGTATAAACATAATATAGAATCACAATTCATGGGGAATTCAAGGTTAAAATTCATGATAACATATAAAAATCATTCTTTTAAACTTGAATTGGGTTCTTGTACACCATGCGTGAAAGGAACCCATGAATCAACATCTAACATACCTTAATTGAAGAATTCTTGAAGGTTCTTGGTGGTTTTCTTTAACTTGAGCTTGGATCTTTGAGGGGCTAGGGTTTGTTATTGAGAGAGAATGGTTTTAAATTGAGAGAATTTGAATAAAAGATGACCAAATGTGATTTTGGGTTCTTTAATCCCATGTTTTTCATGGATTGGGGCCATGGGAAAAGAAAAAACTGCCCTTGGAAAATTAAAATTTTCAGCAAAATCCCAATTTTCAGGCTTACCGCTGTGTGGTATTGGTTCCACCTCTATAGGCACCGTTGAGCGGTGTAATAGCGGTGACCTATAGTTTTGAAAAATCCTGATTTTGAGGTTTACCATTGAGCGGTATTGGTTCCACCGCTATAGGCACTACCGAGTGGTGTAATCGCAACAGTGTACTTCATACGAAAAATGCTATAACTTTTAACTCAGGTATCAAATTTAGGTGAAATTAGTATCGTTGGAAAGTTGATACAATTATCTACCATGTTGTGGGTCTTGATCTGCAAAATTCTATGTCTATAAAAAGTTATACACATTTAAAATAGATCCTTGTAGAATCAAATACCAAACTTTGGACGAATCAAAGGATCTTATCTCAACTTTGTTCTACGTGATTCTAATGAACATTTTTCAACTCGAGATCACTTCACACACTAGGATAAATATAAAAAATCACGTATTCCTAAGAAATTCATGGGTTTAGAGTCAACACATGAAAGAATGACGCTTCAAAGTCTAGCCCGAAATTACCGAGTGTTACATTTATGATGTTGGGTTTGAGTATATGATTAGGTATTGATAATTTTCTTCAATAATTACATATATGATATGGGATTAACTAATTCCTTAAATTTGATTCAATATTTGATGTTTCAAACACTAATTAGCTTTGGAAATATTATATTCTTGAGAAAGAGGGTAAGGGTGAGAAGAAGTATTTAACAAAGACTTGAATTCATTCCATTAATAGCTAGTTCTAGAAATAGAGTAGTGTGCTAGAAATAGAGTAGCTAATTTAAGATACTTGGTCTGTTTAAATTATGCTCACCTTTGGGTTTGAGAGAATTTGGGTTGAAACATATTGATAGATACAGAGATTGTTGATATGTCAAAACCTAGCCTACCTTCAATGATAATGGTATTGAAGCAATCTTAAATTCCAACTTACAATAATTAGATCTATACTAGAACATCCCTAAGGTCTTTTTACTTGATTTAAGCTCACAAAGTAAGAAATATTTTTCCAATTGTTGTTTAAGTGATATATGTGTTTGATAAATTAGATTGATTCACTCCAAACTCCCCCTCTCACTTTTATTTAATTTCTTAATAATAGCAAGCAAATAGTAAATCACTACAATAGTCGGGTTAACGATTTAGTTCCATTTACTATGGGAGCAACTCCAACTCTTTAGTTTGGGTTTTATATTATAAACGACCATTTATATTTGTCATTTTTAGAGGTGGATTTGGATATTATAAAAAAATTTCACTGGTGGGTGAGAATAGGGCTTTAGATTGCGTAAGTTGGATTTCTTATGTTGAATTTATTTCAATTTATGTTTATTATTGTTTGTGTTTTTTACATTTGATAATATGAGTCAAAATTCTAGCAAAACTATTAACTAATATGGGCACATGGAAGATAAATATGAATAACTAGGGGTTCTAGGATCAGCTAGTGCCATTCGCCTACCAACCATGGCCGGTAATGTGGTCTTCCATGTTATGATTAAAAATTTGTGATGGGGTGTAAACAGTTTGATATTTCCAACATCACACAAGTGTCCATATGGTTGATGTTTTTCCCATTATTTTTTATGGGAGAGGATACCATATGGTTAGAAGATCTCCTCATGGGTTATATCTCTTCATGGAATGAACTCACAGTGGCCTTCCTTTAGAGGTTCTTTCCACCATCCCAAATACTCCATATTTGGGAGGAGATCACTAACTTCTGAGAATTCTATAATGAACCTCTCATAAAGCTTGGTTGCACTTAAGAAGAAGTTGGAACACTGCCCCACCCATGTCCTCCCAAAAAGTATTTTTCTACTAAATTCTTATGGCCTTGGATTCAATCAACAAGTACATTGCAGAAAATTTAGTTGGGGGTACTTTGATGTATAAAACCTTTGGAGTGACAAAAGAATTATTAGATAGGATGCAAAGATAAATATGGCTTGGCATAATAGGTAGGTCAGGGTGACAACATGTGCTAAATAATCTTCTATAAGTACCAAAGAAATGATGAAAAAAGAAGAGGAATGAGAAGAATATATGTCAAAGATCATGATGTTGCTAGATATACTCACACAACACGGTATGGGCTCGGGCCCTAAAAGTGAAATGTCATTACTTCATAAGTGAATTGAGTGTCAAATGATTACAACATTGATATCTTTATAACGAGGAACAATGGCCTAGTTATGTCCTGTGGAGATAAGGTAATGAGAATCATGGTTTGATAAAGGATAGGAATCATAATTAGAGAGCTCAAGATGGGCCATGGTATAAGTGTGATGGGGATTAGAGTGACAAACACTGAGAAGGAGTTTAGTTTAACAAATAACATTAAATGGATCTAATAGAGAGAAAAATATTATTATGTACCTACAAATGACAACCAAAATCTCCCCAACTCTATTAGTGACCCCACAAGATCAAAGGTGAAAGATTTTCTTGCTAAGGTACTCCATAGATTTGATGTGATGGATGAAGGAATAAATGATGTGATAGGTGATTTATATTTATGGGTCAAACTATGGTTTCTTATTTTGAATTCAACTAATAACATGAAGAACAAATGAACCAACTCTCGGCAACCTTATCTGAGACAAAAAAAAAAAAGTTAAGGCCCATTGCATGGCCATTGTCACTAAGGAAAAAATTCTAGGTAATTAAGTGAAAGATGTTGAGGAGTCTATAAAATAAAGAGATAATGCGGATTAATCTTATGTTAAGAGAAAGATCATTGAGAAACCATTGAACATGATGATTTACAAAAAATATTGTTGGTGATCATATGGTAAAAGGGAATGATGAGGACAAATTGGTTGAAGAAGATGATGATCTTAATATTGAGATGCAAAAAAAGGAGTTTTATGCTCATGATGCTTACAAAATAAAGTTTCCACGATTCTTGTGGCATTTCCAAAGTTCCCTCATCCATATCCCTAAAGATTAAAGAAGAAAAATGATGATGTACAAGTTGGCAAGTTTTTTTCTATGTTTAAGAATATTTATATCAATATTATCATGGCGGGAACCCTATTTCAAATATTGGGGTATGCTAATTGATAACACTGAAGTTATACCTTCAATCTCTATATTATACGGTCGTTGTCAAATATAGTAACCCGAAAAAGGTTGGGGCCAAATCCCAGAGGAATACGTGGAATTAGGGTCTTAACAACTGTAGCCAATGAGTTGCACTGGAAAGTAAACGTAGAGTTTGAAGTGACAATATCGAACAATTAACTAATATAAATTTTCGTTGTTATTCTATCATAGATTAACACTAGGAATGTGTTCCCCCTGGCTTCAAACTCAGTAAGATTCTCGTGCTCAACCTAACTATACAACTGTTGCATATGTAGAGTCTGGTAAGATTGGTATCACCAACCGCCCCTCGGGACTATTTTATAAATTTTACTCATCTCCTATCGGTCTTAGAGTATTGATTTACTAACCCCCACCTTGGACCCTGGGTACAACTATCTCCTCTCGGTCTCAAGTTTATTAGATGGGAGTTAACTGGCCTAAGAAGATGGTACAAGTAAGCTTATTTCAGCATTTAACCCTAAATCACTTTTGTGATTTCCTTTTCTCGATCTCTACCCTTCTCTCAGGTTTTTAGTAAATACAGGTTGGATACTAACTTGTGCACCCATTAAGAAATAAATAAATGCAAAGAAAACCCCAATACATATAGCAACAATAGTCTAGAAGGATTGAATACTTCCCCTACATTATTATGTAGCCACGATTCCCATAACCCTAGCTAAGGGATATCAGCTAATCATATTTGCATAACGATTAAGGAATTCATATTTTAAAACATTCAACAATCACACAATAATCAACAACTGAAAATCCTAAAACTGTAACCTAATTAACAACAAAAATCAATAAAAAATAATTCTAAGACCACAGACGGATCTCAGAATCAGAATATATATTTGTTAGTATAAAGAGTGCTTAAACTGAATACAAAACGTATTTAGGGTATTTATAGAATACATGGAAATCCTAAAAATCAAATCCCAAAGAAAAAGGAAAAACAAATTTTGTGGCTACTTATTAAGTCAACATGTAGACCAATGTTGGACTGAGTATGTTGCCACCCTTGAATCCTGGTTCTTCAACTCTCTAGACTTTTGCATTTTTGTACATACTAAGTCTACATACAAACCGTATATTGAGAATGTGGATCATATGTTGACTTAGTATGTTGATGTTGTTGTTTTTTCCTACAGCTTAGTCTTTGGACTTTCAGTTTCTCAACATACTTTCCTCAAATACACTAAGTATGTAGAACATACGCCCAAAGTTAACTTTGTATGTCCTAACACATTTCAATTTTTTTGTTTTTCTTTAGAATTTCATCAAAAACCTAGTTTTTTTGCAAGACATACCCAAAACGTATCATATCTAACAAAACATCCTAAGAAACTTGCATATTTCATAGTTTTAAGAATCAAAAGTTCTATATTTCTATAGCACATCAAAACCCTAAACTTAGAACTTTTGCATGTCCTCAGGGAACACAAATCTATAAAATAAAACAACACGAAACACAATGCTTAACTAGGAATATATAAGTTATCCAAGGCAGTGCTTCACACATTAAGCTCAAACCACAATACCTATCTTCTATATCAACCTTTCAAAACCACTTGTGTATAATCATGAAATACAATAATGTGACACAATGGGGAAAACGTATGGCATTACATTAACAAAATATAATCATGAATTTATATACAAGTTACACTACCCACAACACGTAAGCAGCTAGCCATATGACTTATGTTCCTTTAAGCAAAGAAGTCCCAATCACTCATATGAAATACTGCATGTCAATTCAGGGACATTCAAGAGACACTCACACTTAAAATAGAAGTTTCAATTAATGTGCATCAAATACCATAGGCTTGACCTAATTTTTTCACCTTAATTTTCGGCCAGTCAAGTTATGATCACTATAGGACTTTATTTGGCTTGTAATGTAGGCTTTGGGATAGTATGGTAAATATGGATATATCTAAGACTAAGCCTCCTTGGCACTAAAACTACTTTTTGGGGTCCACACTTAATCAATTTCCTTTTTATTCCACCCTTATTTTTCTTTTTTTATTCTTTATTGGACATTTAGGCTTGGTGTTTTTTTTATTTTTTATTTTTTATTTTTTATTTTTTTATTATTTTTCTTGTCTTTTTCTTTCATTATTTTCTAACACTCCCAACCCTACTATCTTTTTCTCTTATTTTATCCTTCTACATACCCATTTTACATCACGTACCCCTATGATAGAAACCCTCAACTTAAGTGATTTGCCTGAGTTTAGGTGCACAATGTCCAAGGAGGAATGGTCCAAAATTAGTTATTGCAACACAAATGGGAAGGTGAACAAGAAAAACAGGCTATAAGGCTCAAACGTAGGGAACAAAGGATATAGTTCATACATGGATGGTCATTTAGGCTAAAAGTGGACTAACATAAAAAACACCCTATGATCCTTTCCTAACCAACTATCCTACAACCTAAGCAAGACTAACCGCGTAAGTTCTGGATTTAACCAAAATGGTCACACAAATATACATTCACGCAGTCCTAAAACAAAATTTTGGAGGGGTATCATTTTTCTCAAATATCAATTAAAAATATGGCAACTTCCCTAAATACTTTAAAATATCCTAATTACACAAAAACACAACACAATATGAAACAAAACATAATACGACATAAATTTTATCCTAGACATGCTGATTATACAACCATACCGTAGCCAACAAGAAAAGAAACACGACAACAAAAATCTGTAGTGGCTATGGTACACCCCACCCCTAACTAAAAGATTATTTATTATACCTAATGCACTAAAAGAATATAAAACAAAGCGAATAAGGACATACCTAGGGCGTACTAAGCATCTGTATCAAGATCTTCCCCAGATAGGGGTATCTTCAATGGCGGAGGCCATCATGGTGGAAGTGCAGTACAAGAAGATTCACCAGTAGGTGGTTCAACACGTGTCTTCCTATCAACAAATGCAGTCTCCGTCAAATTATAGGTGGCCCTTTTCAGGGCTTGCTCATATGGCTTGTCTAGATTCTTCAATTCCCTATCTTGGTCTCTCCTGGTCCCAACTATGGGGATCGCCACATCATCCTCCAAAAATAAATCAAAGTGTCTGGGACCATATGGAAGTCATGGTTGAACAACTGGGGATACAACTTAAGGGATGGTCAATATATGGCATTGAGTAAGAGAGCATACCTTTTCTCTAAGTAGGTCTACCCCCTCCCCAATATCTCCTGGATCTTGTATCTCAATCTTGCTAATCTGGGTTGGTACTTGACCCTCAAAGGCATCTATCTATGAGTGCAACTTAGGTCGTAGATGTGATATTGCAGCTTGTGCACAAACTGTAGTCTATCCTCAGCTGTCTCTAGTGTATTCCAAACCCATGGCCCGATCTGCTCATATGATATTGCCACCTAAGTCTCAACAATCGGTAGTTGAGTGACTGTAACTTCTATTCTCTCCTCAACACCTAGTATATTTGGCATTTCGTCCTCTATAAAAACATCCTTATCAATAGTTTCTATCATATACATCACTCGCATATTATTTGGATGATGCACTGTCATACATACATCAAAAAGTACTTGCTTATCATTCAGTTTGACGGTGATCTTCTACAAGTCCACATCAATCAACACCCTAGCAGTGGATAGGACGGGTCTACCAATATAATAGGGGCTTTAAAATTCACGACAGAATTTAGAACCATGAAATCAATGGGAAACATAAAGAAAGCCACCCTTACTTCTATGTCACATAAAACACCCATTGATTTCTCGTCATGACCCAAACCAGGGCCTAGCTGTGATGGGTATCTTAAGTCCCATATGGATCGGAGATCACCCCCTTTATCTAGCCTAACAAGCACCATAACCATAAGTGCCAATTGAATTCTAAACATATAACAAGATAATGTAAGATATGACTTATACCAAATCAAGAGATTTCTAAACCAATCACCGATAACCAGGCAACCATCAGTCACAGAACCAATCCACCAAAACCATACACCCAAGTCCACAGTTATCCAACAAAGCCTCTATAAATCAAAATCAATAAAATATTGGGACATACCCTCGACAATAGCCAAAATAAAGTTTAATCAAAGTCAAGGGCATAAAATATAAAGAACATGAAATGAATCCTTTCAAAGTATGAAATCTCACAACTTAAATGCCAACTCACGAACCAAGTCGAGAGCCTAATCATTGTGCAGGAAAAGTAGAAAAAGTTTTGGTACCTACATAACTTGGGGATACAACGTCTGAAGACGGTTAGTGGTTGGAAAACTAGCATGTAGCATAGGGATAGCGGAAACAAAATAATGTCATCATTCAAACAAAGTCAAATAACCATAGACAGTCACATATAGACATATATATACATATTGTGTCGGGATAGGTAAAAAGGTTTAGCATGCATTTGAAGTTCTTAACTTGGGTTGTGCAGCATAACCGTCATATATCAAGGCACCCATGGGCTATATGGGCCCAAATCTCCCTTATCTGGAAGGGCCTCAGTGCATGTAGCTGCATAAATTAGAGAATATCCATATCCATATATGCATTTATAAGGGACTCAAACCTCCCGACATAGTCAAGGTAACTTAAGAGACAATGTATACAGTATGGGGGACTCAAAACTCCCATTTTTCTATCCATTCAGGGGACTCAAACCTCTCAGTCAAATAAACATCCGCACTGGCTAGCGTGGTTTCCATTGTTAGTTCTTTGGACTCCACTTTCACATCCCAAATATATATCCCACATTAAAGACCAATTAAACATTCATTTATCATATGCAATCATTAATCTAATTACTTACCAGAGTCATCCCGTTGGTATTGTAATACCAACCCCACTTGCAATCGTAGAACGTGCCATAACCATTATCAATCAACTTAGGACTCGAACCCATTTAGCAATACAAACCGATTTATGGAAAAAATGGCATTTATAAAACCATTTACAAACAACTTACATCATTAGGACAATGCCTTAGTTCTAAACATAATTCAACATGTGACAAGATTATTCTCATAGGCAATTTCACAAACAGGTTGAGGGCATACCAATATCAAACCATTACTCAAGCCAAAAACCATCAAGTTAGGGTTAACCATCACTTTTTAGTTTAAATCACAATTCCCAAGCACCTACATATGCCAAACCATTATCAAAACATGCATAATCATAATTTAAACCATTGTAGAATAATACTCAACATTATGCATTCAAACCCTAAGCCATGGTTTTCAGAACCGCCATTAATAATTAATGAACAATGTTTAAAAATACATGATTTTAGTGAACCACTATGAAGTAAGAGAAGCATTCCTGAGTTAGGAAGATTCACAGAGAGATTTTGATCTTTAAGACTCTAGATGACCACCTTGAAGAAACCCTAGCCCAATTTTTCTTGAGAAGTTTTAGAGAGAGTTTAGAGTGTTTGATCTCCTAAAGTGTAGAATAAATGCCCAATGAATGTTATAAGGTGTGGAGTCTTAATGTATTGGTGTGGCATATGTCTAAAATACCCTTAGCTTAAAGTTATAGAAAACTCGCAAGTAGTTATGATTGGACCTTCCAACTCGTCACCAAAATAAATGAGTAGTACTCTCATGTCGTACCAAGATCAGAAAGATGGACACCACATTTTGTCCAACATACGTCCCTATTGCCTAACTCATCACTAGTCCATACGACCAGTACCATCAAGTCGTATCCAAGGTAAAACATCAAGGGCTAGACACTGAACAACATACGAATGGACCCTACCCTCTCATCAAATCACCATATGACTCGTATGGTTTCTCTCATAACAAGGACAGAATTTAGCCAACAACACATTGAACAACATACGACTAGGGTCTCTAGATCCTTCACCACACCATATGACGTGATATGAGTGTATGATGAACAAAAAGTTCAAGACTCGGGAAATTTGTATGGGCCAAAGTTTGGGGCATTTCAATCTCCCCCACTTAGGATAATTCATCCTTGAAGGATAGGACAAGGTAATACAAGCATGAATAAACCCCAAATATCTGTAATCTTATCTTTAAGACAGAAAATAAAATACTAAGGAATTCATAACCTACCATTAACAAAGAAAAAAATTAAAGAGATTAAGAACACACATACCATAAGCACAAATTTTTGGAATTGAGAATAGGAATGGATACTTGGACTCCATGTCCTCCTAGGCTTCACAAGTAGCTTTTTCTAACTTTTGGTTCTGCCATAGAACATTTACAGAAGCCACGTCTTTCATTCACGACCGATGAAGTGGCCGATCCAAGATCCTCACCGAGACCTCCTTGTAGGACAAGAAATTTGAAATACCAATGTTTCTAAGGGAACAACAAACAAAGGATCACCCACATACTTCTATAACATGGAAACATGGAATATCGGATTAATGAACTCTTTCTTGAAGGAAATACAAACACATATACAACACTACCAACCCTTCTTAGAACCAAGTACAAGCCAACATACCAGGGAATAAGCTTTCCCTTCTTCCTAAACCATATCACTCCCTTCATCAAAGATACCCACAATATCACCCAATCTCAAACCTCAAATTCTAAGTCCCTTCGTCAAACATCTGTATAGGACTTTTTGTTACTTTTGGCAGTCTTAATCCTATCCAGAATCACCTTCAACTTTTCCACATCTTGGTGAACAAAGTCCAGGCCTAATATCTCCACTTTACCAACCTCAAACCACACAATAGGATATCTACACCTCCTAGCATAAAATGCCTTAAATAGGGCCATACCAATGCTAGAATGGTAACTATTGTTATATGTAAATTAAATGAGGGGAAAATGGTCGAATCAACTACCACAAAAATTAATTTCATAAGCTCGTAACATATCTTTCAATGTCTAAATAGTCCTTTCAGCTTACCCATCCAATTGTGGGTAAAAAGTCATTCTAAGACTCACGTTACTCCCCAAAACACAATAAAAAGAGTGCTTGAAATGTGATGAAAACTGAGTTCCACAATTCTAAATAATCGAGATAGGTGAATGTAATGCCCCAAATTTGGTACCCGGAATGCTACATGGTGCTCATGATCTCGAAGGACCACAAGCTAACCTATGACTGATATCTGTACCTGTATACTGCATAATATACTATATAATGCGGAAACATGAACTGAAAGGCCATAAGGTTCAATACTGAGATATAATATCTGATAAAAATATAACATCTGGGTGGGGTATGAAATACCCAAAACAACTAAAATAAACTGTCTGAACATACTATAGTCTAAAAACCCTCTAAATCATGACTGAACTATCTAAATAAGGAGTTGATGGGACATGTCCCCAACTAACTCCAACTAATAAATAAATTAATGATCATGTCCTTGAAAGATGAGGAATCACTGCTAACTCTGACTGTTGAGACTGGAATCTACTGATGCTCTGGAGCTCGTGTCTCTGAACATATGGTAAAAGACACCATAGCGCAAATGCATCAGTACTTCGAATGTACTGGTATGCATGTGAGGTAGGCTTAATGCATAGGGTTCATATACATGAACAATACTGACTAACTAACTAATATGAATGTGAGAATGCATGCATGAATACATATTAACTATAACTGAGATTGTGATAACATGAATTTACTGATAACTAACATGACTGGAAACTGAGTTCTGATGACTGATGTAACTGATAACATAAGTGACTATATCTGACAGTCCTAAATCTGATGAAACTAGCTGAGTTTTCGTATGATTCTGAATTGACTATATCTAACAGTCCTGAATTCTGTAGAACTGTCTGAGTTCTATTATTGAGACTGAATGACTGTATTTGATAGTCCTGGTTTTTGTAGCTGAAACTATGGGAAGTAGTTATCTAACCGACATACCCTAAATAACTTATTATTGCTAAGTTGGGGTCTAATTTGTAACCCCAATTGGAAGGATGTCAATACCGCACCACCGGTAAGGACAAGCTGTGAGTGACCCTTATCTGAGAGTATCCCCAAAAGAGAATGGTAGGGCCCTCATCTAATAGTGTCCCCAAAAGAGAACGATTTGGCCCTTATCTGACAATGCTTATCTACCTCATCAACCCTCATCTGATAGTGTTGATGTCTCAACCTATGTTGGCTACATAGTTCTGGAATACAAGGATGACTTATAAGAATCACACTATCATCTGACAGTGTGTGTTTCCATCCTTGAGTTTACTCGGTGCTAATTCCTACTCCCATCTAAATAGACACTATACATAAATTACTGAACTAAACTGGACTGAGTTAGCTGAGTTTTGTTGACTGATGAAATATTAATGAGATTTTTGTATTACTGAGCTTTCTGAGATTAGTGGGATTACTAAGTGTTACTGAGTTTTCCTGAGTCACATGACTAACTGAATTCTACTGAACATGTCTTGATTGAGGATATCATGAAAATATGACACTGGTTCTAGGCACACAACTAAATTATCGAGTACAAGTACCCCTAGGACTCAATGGAAATAAACTGACAAAGCATGACTTTCTTGAATACATGACCAATATCATAATCCATAATTCATGTATTGAGGCAATTCATCAAAAATGTGATATGCATAAACTTTTACATACATGAGGATTGCATAATATCATACTAGTTGGGCATTTTTCCTTTACATAGGCATTTAATCAAACACATGGTAAGCATAGTTTATGTAGACAACATTATACGACAAATAAACATCATGATTCAACTCTAATTTCATCATCCAATGGTTTAATCATAGGTTCAGATGAATCTACACCTATAATAATCAATTCCACATAAAATTGATCACCCAACATGGATTAGAATTCAATTGGTCATTATCAACATGAAAAAAGCAAACCCAACATGAAATTCATAAAGAAATCCATACATTTGTACTTTGAAAAGAGATTCTTGGGCTTCATGGACAAAAGGAGTCCATGAATGAACATAATGCATACCTGGTAGTGAATTTCTTGAAGTTCTTGAACTTTAAGAATTTGAATCTCTTAGTTCTTGAAGAAGATTTGGATTTTGTTGCTTAAGGATTGCTCTTAGGGAGAAAATCCTAATTTTTGATATTGTGGAAGAATAATGAATTTTAGAGCCTTGGTCGGATATTACTAGGTATATAGACGGGTGGTAAAAGATCAAAAAGCCTATTTAAAAATGACTTAAAAATAAATGAAAGGCATGTGCGATGTATCATACGATGGTTCATCACTGGCTCGACGGTCCATTGTTTCGACCGTCGTATGTGGACCAAGAAAAGGAATCACTGCCTAAGTAGCGGCGGCTTGGGAAATGGTCCTTCGCAAGTTCGATGGTCTATCTACCTTTCTGTCGCACCTTATCCAAAAGGTTGCCTCACTGGCTTGGCTGAGACGGCCAAGGCGAAGGTCCATCGCTAGATCTTCGGTCTGTCAATCGGGCCGTCGCACCTGGGTGTTCTGGCAACTCTCGGTAAAACGTCTATAACTTTTCACTCCGATATCGGATTAAGATGAAATTGAAATCATTGGAAAGCTAATTCAATTTCCCACATGATAAAAAGTAAAAATCTTAAAAATTCCACATGTACAAAAGTGGATTCATCTTTCAAAGAAAATTTCCAACATTCTTGGGACAATTTCAAGCTTGGAAAAAGTACGGAGTATTACAGTGAACCATGCAACTTTAAAACTTCCCAAAGGAATAACTTTACATAATCCTCATCAGAATAAGTAGTTCTCGCTAGCAAGAAGTGAGAGGACTTAGTCATTCTATCTACGATGACCCAAATAGAGTCACACTGATTCTGCGATCGAGGAAGGAAAGTAAAAAAATCCATATAAATTACCTCCTATTTCCATATCGGTAGTTTAATCTCTTGAAGTAGCCCATCGGGCTTTATGTGCTCCACCTTTACGTACTGACACACTAAACACTTAGCCGTAAGGTTGGCTACATCCCATATCATATTATTCAACCAATATATCTCCTTAAGGTCATGATATATTTTTTTAATCAGGCTGAATATTATACTGCAACTTATGGTCCTTGACCAAAATCTTGCCTCGCAACCCCTTAATGTCGGGAACACACAACCTTTCTTAGTACCTCGTGATACTATCATCGCTAATCTCAAAATCAATCACCTTTTTGTTACCCATATCATCCTTAATTTTCATCATGAGAGGATCTAATACCTATTTCTCCTTTATTTGTGAACCAAGAGATGATTGCTCCACTAGTTGCACAAATGCGCCACCATCATTAAAGTCCAAGAGATGAACTCCAAGGTTAGCCAAATGGTGAATATCCTTCACTAATTCCTACTTATCCTTATCCACATGAGCTAGACTCCCCATAAATAACCTTCTAAGAACATCAACAACTATATTTGCTTTACCTGGATGGTAGTTAAGACTCATATCATAGTCCTTTAGTAACTCAAGCCACCTTCTTTTCCTGTGATTAAGCTCTATAGGTGAACACATATTGTAGACTATTATGACTAGAAAAGATATCAACATACACCCATATAGATAATGATGCAAGATTTTAAATGCAAATACTACAACCAAAAGCTTCGACTCATGAGTTAGATAATTCTTCTCATGAACCTTCAACTGTCTAGAGACATAAGCTGCCACCTTTCCATGCTGCATCAACACACATCCCAAACCAATCTAGGCTTCATCACAATAAATGATGAAAACCTTAGTACCCTCAGGTAGAGTCAAGATAGGAGCTAAAGTCAACTTATCTTTTAGTTTCTCAAAGCTACCCTCACAAGTATCTGACCATAAGAAATTTACATTCTTCCGAGTCAACTTTGTCAATGTAGTTGCAATAGAAGTAAAACTTTCCACAAATCTCCTATAATAATAGGCTAAACCCAAGAATCTCCAAATATTGGTTGGATTTGTGGGTCTAGGTCATTTCCTAACCACAACAACTTTCTGAGGATCCACCATGATCCCTTCACTAGACATAACATGACCTAGAAATGCAACAACGTTTACCAAAAAATCACATTTAGAGAACTTAACATAAAACTGGTTATCCTTTATGGTCTACAACACAACAACATGATCCTCCTTGCTTTTACAGAATACCAAAATATCATCAATAATGAAAATCACAAACAAATCTAGAAACTAATGGAAGACCTTGTTCATCAAGTCCATAAATATCGCAAGGGCATTAGTCAATCCAAACAATATGTCCAAGAACTCAAATTACCCATACCGAGTACGGAAAGATATCTTAGGGATATCCACCTCCCTAATATTTAACTGATGATACCCAGACTGAAGATTGATCTTAGACAAGAACTTATCACCTTGAAGCTGATCAAGAAAATTATCTATCCCCAAAGAGGGTACTTTTTTTTACCTTCACCTTATTCAAATGTCAGTAATCAATACACATTCGAAGGTAACCATCATTCTTACGCATGAATAACACTGGTGCACCCCATGGAGACATACTTGGATAAATGAAACCTTTGTATAAAAGATCCTTTAATTGCTCCGTAAGCTCCTTTAACTTAGCTAGATCCATTCTGCATGGGGGAATAAAGATAGGATGAGTCTCCGGTATAATGCCAATACACAAATCAATCTCCCTATCGTGAGTGAGAAGATCATTAGGAAATACCTTCAGGAATTCACTAACCACGGGTATGGATGTCAATTAAGGAACTTATGAGTTAGAAGCTATAACCCAGACCAGATGATAGAGACACCCCTTGGAGATCAACCTTTAATCTTTAAGATATGATGTGAACCTTCCCTAAGTAGATAGGGAACCACTCTCCCAGTCAATAATTGTCTTATTAGGGAATTTAAAGATGACCTTACATATCCGACAGTCTATAGAAGTATTGCATCAGTACAGCTAATCCATCCCCAATTTGACATCAAAATCAACTATGTCTAATTCAAATAGATCTACCAAAGTTTCCCTATAACCAACAGATACCAGACAACCTCTATATACTCTTCTAGTAATGACAGTCACCCACTAAGGTAGACATAGAAAAAAAGGTCTGAAATATACTTGGGATTAAAACCAAAATATACAGCTACAAATGGGGTCACATAAGAAAGAGTGGACCCTATATCAAGTAAACAAAACACATCACTGGAAAATTTTCAACTTACCAATAATGATATCGAGAGATGCCTCAGAGTCCTGACAAGAAGCCAGAGCATATAAGCGATTTTGGCCAGTGCTTGTACCAGAAGTAAAAGTAGAACCCTTTGGTGTAGGAGCTGATGAAGAAGAAATAGGAAACTTATTTCCACAAAAGCAACCCTAGAAGGACAATCACGCTGCATATGTCTAATCTAACCACAACTAAAATATCAGTTTCTTCTCTTCTCACAATAGCCACAATACGGCTGACTACAAAATCTGCAAGAAGGATATAATAGAGTGGACTGAGCCCCACCAGCTAGATATTGGGCACCCTATGCCTTGTACCCTGAACCATGCTGAGGATAACAATCACCAAACAACTTCAGGTAAGAAGTACAAGCCTTAGAGAAAGAACATAAACTCTGTCACTTCTTTTTAGGCTATTTTCCACTATCTCTTCCTATTTGCTACTGGTCTCCTCCTTGGTCAGAAAATCTAAATTTCTTACTCTACCTATCACAAATCTCATCTTTCTTCATCTTTTCTTTCTCATCCTATTACATACAAACCATATGTCGAGAAATATCTATATTTTTGTCAACAAGTAGACCTTACTCTCCAAAATCAACTCATAGGATAACCTATGAGTAAACTTACGCACTCTAGCTCTTATACGAGACACCAACTGGGAGCATAACTGGACAACTAATGGAATTTTATGGCATACTTCTTGACCGACATCCTACATTATTTTGAGTTAACAAATTCCTCCATTTTTTCCTCCCTCAACTACAGAGGAATGAAGCGGTCCAAAAAAGCATTAGAGAAGTCATCCCATAATGAAGACTAAAAATCACCTCCCCTAGACTATTCTCACTCTACGTACCACTAACACGACACAACCTTCAATTAGTAGGAAGCAAGCTCCACACTTTCAACATCAGAAGCATGTACAATCTGAAAGATATTCTCTATCTCATTAGTAAAATCTTAAGGATGCTCCTCAACCTTAACACCAGTAAAATCTAGAGGACATAACCTCAGGAATCATCCAACACTGGTGGCCTCAGAAGATGGAGTAACAAAAGCACTATACTCAGACTAAAAGCCTACAAATTAAGCCAACATATGGATGGACTAATAGAATTCCACATTTGGCATATCTTCCTAAGGAGCTCGAGGAGGGCTAGAGGGAACAATGGAACTCTAGTCGAGTAACTGGGAATAGGACCCCTAGACTAGGTCTACACCCTATAATCAAAGTATGTCCCATCAATAGTGTCCCCAAGTTGAATAGAGGAGTTCCCATGAGCCTCAAATTATCTGGGAGGCTTGATCTAAAAAAATGAGCAAACGAAAAATTAGAGGAATCCAGACCTTACACTTTATAGCTCGAAGTAAGACAACAAGAAAAGAAAACATTCCTAAATGTCTCATAGCCCCTCTCTTATATGTGTGGCGCACCATACACCCATAAAAGATACTCTACTTAACACGTCTGTAAGGATACCCAATTGACTATAAACCTAGGCTCTAATAGAAACTTTATCATGACCCAAACCAGGGTCTAGCCATGATGGGTATATCAAGTCCTATATGAACCAGAGATGACCCCTTTCATCTAGCCTAACCATCACAACAACCACAAGTGTCAGATAAATTATGAATATTTAACAAGATAATATAAGCTAAGACTTATATCAAATTAAGAGATGTCTAAACCAATCACAGATAATCGAACAACCATGCATCACCGAGCCAAACCACTAAAACCACTAACCCAAGTCCAGAGTAATCCAACAAAACCACTATAAATCTAAAGCTAATAAAATATTAGGACATGCCCCCGGTAGTAGCCAAAACAAAGTCTAATCAAACTATAAGGCATATAATATAAAGACAATGAAATAAAGCCTTCCAAAGTATGGAATCTCACAACTTCAATGTCAACTCGCGAACTAACTCAATCACCTAATCACTGCACAGGAAAAGTAGAAGAAGTTTTGGTACCTGCATCACGTGGGGATATAACATGTAGAGATAATTAGCGGTTGGAATGCTAGTATGTAACTTGGGGATATAGGAAATAAAATAATTCCATCATTCAAACTAAGTTAAATAACCATATGCAATCACATTCTTGCTTATACATATCATGTCGGGATAGGGAACAACGTTTAGCATGCATTTAAAATCCTTAACCTGGGCTATGTAGCATAACTGTAATACATCAAGGCATCCACGGACTATATAGGACCAGCTATCCCCTAGCTAGAAGGGCCCCAATGTGTGTAGAACCATAAACCAGAGAATATTCATATCTATATATGTCATTATGGGGGATCGAACCTTCCGACATAGTTTCGGTGACTTGAGAACAAATGTATACAATATGGGGGACTCGAACCTCCCATTCATATATCCATTTGGGGGACTCAAACGTATCGATCATATAGACACCTACACCGACTAGCACAGTTTCTAGTGTTAGTCCCTTGGACTCCACTTTAATGGCCCGGCTAAACATCTTGTTTTAAATTCCAATGAAACATTTGTTTCACATAAACAACCATTAATCCAATTACTTACCAAAGGCATACCATTGGTTTCATCATACCAACCCCACTTCCAAGCATACAATATGCAATAACCATTATCAATCAACTTGGGACTCTAATCTTATTATTTAAGCAAAGACAATAATTCAATTCAACATTTAGGGACTCGAACCCATTTAGCAATTCAAATCAATTTCTATCCAAAAAGGCTTTCATAAAACCATTTACCAACTACTTACATCATTAGGACATTGCCTTAGTTCTAAATAAAATTCAACATGTGATAAGATTATTCTCAAAGGCAATTTCAAACAAGTTGAGGGCATACCATTATCAAACCATTACTCAAGACAAAAACCATAAAGTTAGGGTTATCCTTGACCTCTTAGTTTAAAACACAATGCCCAAGCATCCAAATGTGTAAAACTATTATCAAAACATGTATAATCAGAATTTAAATAATGAGAGAACAATATTCAACTTTATGCTTTCAAACCCTCAACCATGGTTTTTAAAACCGCCATTAATGACTTTGTAACAATGTTTAAAATACGTAATTTTAGTGAACTAACAATAAAGGAATAGTCATATGCCTGAGTTACGAAGATTCACAAAGAGATTTTGATCTTTAAGCCTCTAGATGAGCACCTTTAAAAAATACTAGCCCAATCTTTCTTGAGAAGTTTAAGAGAGAGTTTAGAGTTTGTTTGATCTTATAATGTGCAGAATAAATGGCTAATGAGTGTTATAAGAAGTGATGTCTCAACTAATTGGGGCAGGAAATGTCTAAAATACTCTCAGCTTAGAAGTTATAGAAAACTCACAGGTGGGTACGTTTGGACCCTTCAGCTTATCACCACAATATACAAGCAGTACCCTCATGTCATCACAAGATCAGAAAGTTGGACACCACATTCTGTCCAACATAAAACTACCCTACCCTACTCGTCACTAGACCATATTACTAGTACCATTAAGTTGTATCTAAGGCAAAATCTCAAGGTCTAGACACTAGATAACATATGAGTGGACCCTACCCTCTTGTCACATCACCATAAAACTCATATGGTTCCTCTTATAACTAGGATAGAATTTTTCCAACAACATACTGACAAGCATATAACTAGGGTACCTAGACTTATCACCACACTATAAACTTATGGTGTGAGTCGTATGATGAACAGAGAGTTTAAAACTTGGTAAATTTACTAAGTCCAAAGGTTTGGGTGTTTTATTTTATCACATATGAGTCTACTATCATCATCTTTATGGATATAGGTTTGAGTTCCCCCAACCTCAACAGATTGTACTCAATCAGAGGCTTCATATTTACTCCTGCTCCTAAGTCACATATAGCCTATTTGATATTAAAGCCCAATTAACCACAAAATGCTGACTTCTCTGCATCTTTTTTCCTTTCTACAAATGGTAAGGGAGGAGTCTTACTACAAGGGTTCATATTATTATTGGGCTCGGCAACACAATCCTCAGCACTATCATATTCAAAATCATCATCACTCTATATAAAATTGTTAGACTCTGCCTCAGGTGTCTCATTGCTCTCAGTGCTATCAATCTTAAACTCCTTAATAGTAGGTATAAAGGGATATCAGTAGTGGAAGCATAAGTAGTGGTGATATCGAGACAATTAATGATGTTTGAATTATTCTACATAGTGTTACTCGGGAGGGTACCCGGCTACCTTTGATGCAGTGTTGCTGACATCTGCCCAAACTAGTTCTCCAACTGCTTAATAGAAGTGGCATGAGATTCAACCTTCTGGTTTAATCCTAAAATGGCAGCCTCAATCTTCTTAAGGATGTTCACTTGATTTTCTTGACTCTTGACCAGCTTGGTCAATATCACCTCTATTCTACATTTGGTATATTGGCAGCCTGGTGAAATGCACCTATCTCCCCTCTCTATATAGTCATCTTTTTTTCTCCATTCATTATCTCACTCCCTACTATAGTCTGTGTATCTTTCATGATAGTTTCGACCTTGGTTTCCTTGCCTTTGGGCTTGGAAACCCACAATTAATGATCCAAATATTTTTATTCCTCCTCTAAATCGGAACTATAAGCTTTAGAAATTGAACCCTGAGCTCCTACTACATTCAATTTCCCAGAACATGTTGTTTTAAACTTCTTTTCCAATAACCCAAGATCAGTTCTCAACAGTACAATTTCTTATGCTACTAAATTATCAACTACTTTCTGGTTGCTGGAGACACTAATAGCATACGTGTCATATCCCGTCTCAACCCCTTGAGCTCTCCACCCTCGATTAGTAAGAGAGATGTAATATAGGATATCTGAAGCTACCTTTTACTGTACTCTCATAAAAGATCCTCTAAAGATGCTTGTCTGCCATGGCTCTGGAAGAGGTGCTCAGGGTTCTTTAGAATATCTCCAATAATTGCGTCCATGAAATTCGATTGTTGGGCACCATACTAACGATTTTTATCGAACCTAAACAAGCATCGTACATAGATTCTAATTACAGGTGCCTAAAATTATAAATCTCATCCTTAAGATGCAACATCATGGATGGATGAAAGAACCTGTTCATGAATTGCTTGTATAAATCATTCTTCATAGAGATAGATACTCTTGGAAGTACCCTTAGCCATAAAGATGTTTCTCCAATAAGTGAGAAAGTACAAAACCTCAATCTAACTAACTTTTGATTTACCCCTAGATTTAAGTACGCAGTACAGATCCCAAAGAAATTTGCAAGGCCAATGTTTGCCATATCTGTAGGAAAACCCGAAAATACACCTTTCATATTTAAGAGCTGAATCATTGCACTCATTATATAAAAATTAATTCTTGGGGGCAAAACAACAGGAATAATAGCTTCAGTCTCTGTCAGCTCAATGTACCCCAGATCCTCTTCATCATCCTTATAGTGCTGTAAATATTGATATGCTAGGATCACTTCAGAACGACTACCTCTAACTCTATTCGTACTACCATCGAGTGTTACTTGGTGGTCTGCTTCCTATCTCTGCATAGCTAACTCTAACTTCTGAGCTATACATTAAGCACCTTCTACCTATCTCTAATTAGCATCTTGTGCTAATAGCACCTTCGTCCGCTGGTCAATAATATCCTTAACCCCTTCAGGAGGAGGGGGACACCTGTGTGCATTATCACAACCCCTTCAGGAATATCATTTCTTTTTGGCTCTGTCATCCTATTGGGTTTTTGTAAGATCCTCTTTGGATTTGAATTCAATAGGAGAAAGGGATTGAATCTACTCCGTGATATAGGTATACATCGACATATAGGTAACTAACAATAAAAAATAATAGACCTAAAGACTACAAAAACCTCAATTCATAACTCAACATTGTATTCTCTATCCATGAAACCAAAATTTGATAACACCAAAGCTTCACCTTCAATCTGAATAATTTTCAGTCGTTGTCAACTATAGTAACCTAATAAAGGTTTGTGAAATATCTCAAGGGAATACATGGAATTATGGTTTCTTAAATGTTGTAGTCAACGGGCATAACTAGAAAGTAAATGAGGGGTTTGAAGTTACAATATCAAACAAGTAACTAATATCAATTCTGGTTGTAATTCAGTCATAGAAGAACATTAGTACTGTGTTACCCCTAGATTCTAACTCAGTAAGTTTCTTGTGCTCAACCGAACTATACAACTATTGTGCATGTAGAGTCTAGTAAGATAGGTATCACCAATCGCCTCTCAGAACTATTTAGTAAATTTCACTCATCTTTTCTCGATATCAGAGTGCCTCCTTACTAACTATTAATATGGACCCCAATAAAAGCTATCTCCTCTCGGTCTCAAGTTTATTAGATGGGAATTAACTAGCTTAAGACTATAGTACAAGTAATTTTATTTTGTCCATTAACCCCAAATCACTATTGTGATTTCCTTTTCCCAATCTATACCTCCCTCTCAATTTTGTAGCGAATACAAGATGGATCCTAACGTGTGCACCCTATAAGAAATCAATAAAAGCAAAAGAAACCCCAATACATGCAGCAAAAATAGTCTAGAAGGATCAAACACTTTTCCTAATTTGTTATGTAGCAAGGGTTCCCACAACCCTAGCTAAGGGAGATTAGCCGCTCATATTTTCATATCGATTAAAGGAATTTATATTTGAAAACATTCAACAATCACACAATAATCATCAACTGAAAATCCCAAAACTTAAACTTAATTAACAACAAAAATCAATACAAAATAATTCTAAAACCAAAGACGGATCTCAAAATTAGAATATATGTTTGTGAGTATATAGAGTGTGTCAACTGAATAAAAAATATCATTAGGGTAATTATAGAATACATGGAAACGCTGAAAATCAAATAACAAATGAAAAAGGAAAAACAATGTTGGTGTCTTTTTACTAAGTCAACATGCAGACGATATATTGAACATATGGACTGTATATTCGACTTAGTCTGTCTCCACCCTTGAATCCTTTATCTTCAACTCTCTGGACTTTTACATTTTTATATAGACTGTATGTTGAATATGTAGACCGTATGTTGACTTAGTATGTTGATTTTCTTGCTTTTTCCTATAGCTTTTTCTCTGGACTTTTAATTTCTTAACATACTTTGCTCACATACACTAAGTATGTAGCGTATTCAAGAAAAGTTCACCAAAGTATGTAGCGCATTCATGCAAAGTTCACTTTGTATGTACCCAAATCTTCAAGTTTCTTATTTTTCTTCAGAATTGCATCAAAAACTTAGTTTCTTGGAAACATATCAAAAATGCAACATATTTAACAAAACATCCTAAGAAACATGCATATTTTCTTATTTTTAAGCATCAAAAGGTGTAATATTTCTATAGCGCATCACCAAGTTTATAAGGGATTTGTTTACCAAGAAGAGGAAACTAAAATTTTTATGTATAAAAGTATGGCACAACTATGGTGCAATCATGAAAAGCAATTTTATGGTTAAGAATGAAGACTTCGGTGCATTCATAATTCCATACACAATCGGAATGTATTAATTTTCTCATCATTAAACAACATAGGAATCTTCTATTATAAACCACGGGTGTTGTATCTTAATGATATTCCCTTGTATCTTTGATATGCTTTCTCAAAGGATGGAGACATTTTACATGTGATTATTGCCACCAATCTACTTGAGTGGCAAGTGCAAGCCTCGGTGTCCCTATTGAAAAATTTTATTAGGGTAATTGGATGGACTATAAATTACAATATTAGGATTTCTCCAAGTATTTGTACACATAAAATTCAATTGGATAAAAAATATCACTCTAGTATTGAGCATTAACAAAAGATTGAATCCACCAATACAAAAGGTGATGAAGACAGAAATTATTAAATAGTTGTATGGTGGTGTCATCCCCTAATGAGCATGTATTTGCGATTTCAGAGCGCATGTCCATTGGTACATTGATTCTACAAACTACTTTATGTGTGGTATCTTAAAAAAAGACCTAACTTCACATCTATATAAGAGGTTTCACTATGAGATATGTTGATATTACTGCGATGATTCTTACTTATTTAGAATATGTGTGGACAAAATAATTTGAAGATGTGTTTACAAACTTGAGATGAAATTGATTCTTGAGGCATGGCACTCTTCTCTAGTAGTAGGTCATCATAGTGGTATAAGAATCAAAGACAAGGTTCTCCAAAGTTTTTTATTGTTCCACACTCTATCAAGATACCCATGAATTAGTTCGAACATGTGACAAATATCAATGGCAATTTCATGACCCAAGGATTCACCTTAGAATTTGTGTATTGGCACTCATGGACAAGTTGTTCTAAGAAGCCATATTTACTCTTATTTATGATTGGGAATGTATGTGAAACTTATGGTATTATTGAGGATAAATAGTCATTAAGGATCCAAAAGAATCACTGTTAAGTAGTTATGTCAGTCCAAAGAATGATCAACCTTTTTGAGTTGGTAGCCCTAATGCAGAAGGAATCCTTTCAATGCTCTCCGCACTTTGATTTTCCTGAAAGTATGGTATCTAGATTGAATGCCCTTTATTTGTCATGCATTTAATTATAGATTCACCATTTAATTAACATGGCATGATGATCTATTTCACTTACATTTGGCCGTGGACGATCCTAGCGTGATTTTAGAATAAGATTGCTTGATATTGATTATGTTTTCATCAAAATATTATTTTTAACGAGTTTCATGATTTGATCTCTCACTGGATTTGAACTATTATGTTATTACTATTTTTTAATTATTATTATTATTGTTATTTTGTCATATGAACTCTTATCGCAAAGCACTCGCTAAGTACCTAGTACTACTGATGAATTCCATTATTGTTTTTGATGGTGTGTTAGGTATAGGAGAAGAAAAGGTTCATGAGCATCGCAACACTTAGGAGAGACTTCCTTATCTGAAAGACTATTGGTGAGTCCATATTCTTTCTTTTGGGATTCCATTTCTTTTTTTTCTTTTTAGGTTTTTGAGTAGTGTCTCGAGTTAGTTAATCTTCACAGTGGTTTCACATATAGAGGTTATCCTTGGTTACTGAACGAGTCATTTATTGATTTACGAGGCATACTATATAGCTAACTTGAATTTTGTATCAATTACTTCTATAATTATATCATTGTTATTTTCTTTAAAAATTATTGACTTGATAATTTCATAACTTGTAACTTTTGAATTTAAAATAACTGAATGAATAAATAATGATACGACAGTTGTGTGGACAATTAAGAGTATTCTCGGTGTTGGAAAAGATGAGAAAAGCGGGATTAAAATGGTTCTGATATGTGAAGAGGACTAGAGAGGAGGTGTAAGAGGTTGGTGATGGGGAGTTTGAGGAGAGGTTAGTAAACCTACGAAATATTAAAGAGAGGTAATTATTAAATAGGATATGGTTCTGTTTTAGCTCACCATAGACATGACCTCACATAGGAGAATTTAGAGGCATGAAGTACAGAGTTAGGAGTTAGGGAAGTGGTCTCTTGCTTTCTTACAAGTTAGGCTTAGGTTAATATGGTTCCCTTGCCCGTTACTCCTTTAGTATCAACAACATTAATTGTTTTTGTGAAGTTTGTCTTGAATTTTTGTATCTAGTGTTTGTGTGTATTGTGTTTTGGTTACCACAAGCCTTTTTTATTGTTGATATATTTTTTCCATATATACTATGCAATGCTTTATTGAATACATGTTTTATTTATTTCCTTCTATATTTTTATGTATGTTAACTAAGTTGTGAGTCTTCCAGAAACAACCTCTCTACCACCATACGGTAAAGGTAAGGTCTGCGTACACCCTACCCTTCTCGAACCCCACCTTTTGGGACTATACTAGGTGATTTTTATTATTGTAACAGAATAATACCTCGTTCCCTAGTATCTCCACCCAATAAGATTACTTGCACCCAATTTTATGCCTTGAAACAAAATATATTGTTCAATTTTAGGTCTTTTTATCTCCGAGGTTATTTCATACCGTGAAAACTCAAAGGAAATAAATAATAGTTCTATACTCTTTCTCTCTATTTTATATTTATGTACCACTTACTTAACAATCATAACTATTTCTCGTGCTTTTTCTATAGGCTTCATTCTGAAACTAACTGTAGATAAGAATTTTTCCTCTACAATAAGTATGTATAGACTTCACTAATTTGAACAAAGTATGTCTGAAACCTCTTTCCCTTGCCGCACATTGAACAAGTGGTCAATGTAATGACAATGTAACGACCCAATTTCTCAAGTCATGATGAAAGCTACATTATTCCATAGTAGGTAAGTCAAGTCATAGCCCAGAACGACAAGTAATGGGCTAATGGGAAGTAAGGAAAACTATAAAGAAATCAGTAACAACAACAATATAAGTAGAAGCATGGATATATCTATAAAAATATAGATATAGATATAAACATAACACGTTGTACAAGAGAGAGAATAAAATGAACAAATAAATCCATCATAAGACCTGATAAAGTCAGTACTAGAGCCACTACAACTAGAATAAGAGTAATAGGCAGTATTAAAAATATAGACATATGATGCAGTCTCGAAATACAATAGTCTAGAATTGAAACAAGTGGAGGAGGATCAGCCTCACATATTAGAAAGATCACCCCATCTCTGGGTCAACAACGGGGATTGAGAATAACTTTAACACCAACAACTCATCTTCTGATTTACATTAGGGAAAAGATGCAGAAGTGTAGTATGAGTACCAAAGCAATGGGTACCCGATAAATGTCATTGTCCACCGGAGCTCAACTACAGTAAAAGCATAAATATAATACGAGTGTGTAAGCTAAGTAAATAGTAATTAGGGTATAAATTTAAATATCTACTGAACTAGACAAGAGAAATAAAGGAAATAAATAACTCCAAAATAAGAGAAATGCACTAACTATATCCATAATGATCCTCTAGGTTATTTCCTTGATCTACATGAATTTCTGACATTTCGAGTCTTTCTACAACGACTATATGTCATTTATGATTTGTGAAACTATGTGTTTGGTTATCATGCAATTTGTTTGGGTTACGCTCATTTCCCTATTTTAGAGAATTTTTTGTATGGAATCGGTCTCGAACAAAAACTCCTAGTAAAAAACTTATGATGTCAATTTTGATATCGACATCATCTATGGAACATTAATTTTGGGCTAGGCAGACACTTGGTTCAGTTTCCAAGGCTTTCGTAATTATTTTGGGATACAAGATAGATTTTATGAAAAATAGAACTATAAGCATGGCCCCCATATTTAGTTGCAATAATCTCAAAAGAAATTTTATATGGTTCCATTGTGTCGTAATTGTCAAATTTGGTATGGTAAAATAGTTTATGCGCATGAGGTTTTGAAAAAATCTCAACCACCCAATTAGAGTCCATTTGGACTTGGAGAAATCTAATGACCATCACCATCTGGTGCAACCGCTTAAGCAGACCTTTGGTCGCTTATGATATCATCACATTAGCGACATTAGGTCACTTTAGCAGTGTTGGCTATTGGGTCGTTGACTACTTACATGATCAATGTCCACTTTAGTGGACATCACTCTAGCAGCCAAGGTATTGCTTTAGTGATTCCCTCGTCCCCATACTCGGCCACTTTAGTAGTCAATGTACCACTTTAGCGGCAGCCGCACAAGCGACTAGGTGAATGCTTTATAGGCACCTAGGGAATATTAAATATCCTTTCTTCATCTAATTTTCCACACATTTTCTCCAGCATTCCAACCATTTTGAGAGCTTAACAATTACAATACTATTCTATCTATCCCATGTTCTATCCTCTTGTTCCTCCTCTCGGATTCACGAGATATGCATGTATTCTAAGGGTCAAGAATCTTTAAAATGGTTATAAAAAAATATAAATAAACAATCAAATATGGTAAAAAAATAAAGACAAATGAATTCCTAACCACAATACTCATGTTTTTTGCCTTAACCCTGGAAAAGGGTTTTAGCTGCTCATGGGTACGGCCATAATTGAAATGATTGAATACATGTTAAAATCCATAAAAAAAAAATAGGGTAATGGAAAAAAAACCATAATTTAAGTTTTCTCTAGGACACCTTCAAGACCCAAGGTCTTCCAAGGTGTGTAACATAACAACAAAATGTCGTACTTATACTTGGACTAAAGTTGTCGATTTTGATATAGTGGCGTGCCACATCCATATCGTGGTGCCTATGGACTGTGAAACTCCCTTATCAAGGTGATATACTGTAATTAACTTTATATGATGATTAAAAGGGTGTTTCGTGTCCCTAAAATAGTTCCTAAGGTCCGTGGTACACCAATGACTCCAAAACGTCCATTTTTGGTCAAATCTTGTCCCATGTGTTTGTCCATCCATTCCAAGTCTTTTGATGTTGTTTCCAATTGATTTAAAGAATTTGTATCATATATATACCATCATGATAAACTCAAAAAGTAGACTATAGAATTAAACACCACGATTTATAGCTCAAAACAACAAGAAATTTAATACGATGAACTAGTGACTTAGGCTAAGAGTACTAGTTTTATCCTTTTCATCTTTAACATATTGTTTTGTATCATGGATTGTTTCAATTGAACCTTAAATACTATAAAATATTGTTACACACATTATTAAAAAAATATACCATTATAAAATCATTACACACACTAGAATCCATCGAGAATAACTAGAACAACAAATAGCTCAAGCTAGTAACACTAGTTTCCTCGTCTAAACTCTAAGTGACCAAATTGATTCTGGACTTTTTTGAAACACAACTTAAACATTATAAAAAGTATTTTAATTCTTATATTCTCAAGTATATCATTAACCACACATGAAGTCCTCAAAATAAGGCTAAAAAAGCATAGATAATGACACATAGGTGCATAAATCCACCTCCGATCATCACCCCACACTTAAAGTCTTGTTCTTCCTCGAACAACTCTTCACTCTAAGAATCATAATAAGAGAAGACTCCACACTTCTAGATCAATAAAGACACTCAAGATAGTACTATAATGACTACACAATTGAAAATTTCACGCACAAGTATGTCCAATACAACAGTGAACTCAAGAATACTACTTCAAAACATCTTAACCTCAAGAATTGACTAACCAAGTTGGAACATCATGCATATGAAGCGAAACATTCTACATATGATGTAAGACAACTCATTAAGTTTTTACTAAAGCGCTTAGGAGATTTGTACCAATTTTAGGTCAAACAACAAAGCAAAACATGATACATATGAGGCTATTAAAAAGTAAGCTAAAGGACAAACACGACTATCTAGGATTATGAACAAGGGTAGGTGACAAAGGGTATGAAACATCGCTATCAAAGAAATGCCTATATCATCTCCTAAACCTACACTCTATATTTATCTTTGGACACACACCAGGAAAGTTCTAGATATCATATGCAGCAAGGGATATACAAAACCTCACTTCACATATGGAACATACTTAATTCAAGTAGGATCATCATAGACTCTCAACCAAAAAATAGAATGAATTCAAAATTAATCCAACAAAATACATGAGTCATAAACTAGTGCATAGAATTCTCAAAAGTAATAATCCATCCAAACAACATGCTTGTACATAAAAACCCCACTTATATCATGCAATCAGATATAGAACTAACAAGAACATCACACTTCCCTAATCACTAAAAAAATTAAAATTACTCCTAAAAGAAAAAAAGATACTAGGTTCAAAAGGAAACCCCGTGGAAAAGAACCAAAATGAACAATGATGGGGTGGGTAAAATGTGCAACTAATCAACTGACACACAAACTAAAAACTAAAAAGCAAATTCTTTTTTTTGAAATTTTCTCAATTTTTTCATAAATTTAAGTAAAAACTAGAAAAAAAAACTAAGAATTAAGATCCTACAACATCTATTCACCTGAAACATGGGAATTTACCTACCCCACACTTAAAGACTCACTTTGTCCCTATAGTAAACTCAAAAGTAGAGATAGAAGTACTCCTTAAGGCCTTTAGGCATAGCTAGTATCATATTTTCTCATAAAGAGGGTCTGGGGACCCTATAATTAGTCTTTGCTATGCTACTTAGCTCAAGTTTCTGGTACTCAGACTTTCCATTAATCTACGACTCAATACAAAAACAAAAACTATGTGAATTAAAAATTCAAATACTAAAAATAAAATATACATTAACTTGGATTGCCTCCCAAGCAGCACCAGATTTAGTGTCATGGCATAACCCATCATCACTACTCAATCAAATTCCTCCATTCTCTTCCTCCTTCTTGGAGGCCATATTTTTTTTTAGTTCTGACCTCTTGAGTGTAATCTCTCAAGGTCAACATCTTTTTCAATCTTAACGTTTGAAAGCTCATCAATAATCATCAACTGGTGCTTAGATGGTGGCTCGAGCAACTCAATAAGATTATTCGAAGGGATCTTTGGTGGTGAAATTTCTATCACCCCACACTTATCCACTTCCATCACTATAATCATACATAAATATTAATAGTTGGCAGGTGGATTAAGTTGCTTTTACACTTTGAAAACTAAAGCTTCGTCATCTAATCTCATTGGAAGAGTGACCTCTCTCATATTTATAAATGCTCCTTTGATGGATAAGAATGTAAATCCTAAGATAATCAACACCCTATCATATGCATTATAATTCAAAACTATAAAATCGGAAGGGATAATAAACTTACCAACCATTATTAGGACGTTCATGATTATTGTTTTGTGCTTAATTATGGTCCTATATGCCAATTGAATAATGAAAGAGATTGGTCTCGACACACCCATACCAAGAGTTTTGAACATTAACAGAGGCATCCCATTTATACTCATGCCAAAATCACTCAAGGCTTGTACCACTTCACCCTCATCAATCTTAATAGAGAGGGTGAAACTTTATGGGTTCTTAACCTTTTTGGGAATCGTTTTAGTTACCATAGAGATACACTTCTTTGTTACTGTCACTGTCTCAATGTCTTATTGCAATACTTTATTAATCATTGCATCTTTCAACTACATAGTGTACTTGGGAATTCCCTGCAAAACATCAAAAAGAGGAAGGTTAATATGAAGCTCTCTTAACATGTCAAAGAACTTCTTGAAACCTGCATCCTCCTTTTCTTTATGGAACTATTATGGGAACAGTGGTTGTGGTGGTCTTTATTTATTAACCACTTTAGCCTTTGGGTACTCAAAATTTCTCAAATTATTAGCAACATTGTCTGTAACTAGTTGAGGAACTAACTTTGCATGTACCTCCTTAACTTTCTTCAGAGGACTGTCACTAAGCTCCTTACCACTTCTCATATTAATTGCCATAACTTTCTTTAGATGTTCATTATTAGTTAGAAAACAACCTTAAGTCCTTGTATTCTATGCCTACTTTAGTTGTCCCAACTACTACTCTAACTACTTCTAAGTACTTGCTAATTTTTTATTTTTGTAGCCATCTATTTTTGGTTGGCCAAGATCATCTTTAAAGATTCCTCTATGTTACTGGCTTTTGCATTTTGTTGTTGTTAATACTGTTGATTATTGCTCTAGGAGTAATTTGGTGCTCGAGTCTGCCACTTTTAGTTATAGGTATTACCATAATTTGTCCTTTGAGCATTTCCTACAAAGTTTACTGATTCTGGATATTCTTCATACATATTTGCATAGTGGACACTATTACCATATATTTCACCCCAAACTGTGGTCTATTGTATGGAATTCACCAAAGTCTGAGGCTACTACACTCCCAATTTGCTTAATTGATTTATTATTTGATTATGCATAGCTGAAAGTTGGGAGACAAACATTGTTATTCTATCAACTTCGATCATTCCCGTAGCGCTTTTCACTGAGATCCTTGAGGTATCACCATGCTAATTTCAATTTCCTTTTTCAATCTATTTCAATAAGTTTTATAAAAGTCTTTTCCAATGCCTGACCACCTACAGCGGAATCTAGAAAAAATTTTGTATTATGGTCAAGTGCCTCAACAAAGGTGTGAGATAGTACCTCATTGAACTATTGGTGATGTTGACAGTCCTGAAGAAGAGCTTTGAACCTTTCCTAATCATGATACAGGTTCTCATTTGGCCTCTGCTTAAAGCTAAAAATCTCACTTCTAAGTCTCGCTTACTTGCTAGATGTAAAGAATCGAATGAGGATTTTTGGGTCTAAGTCATCCCATGTGGTGATTGAACCTTTTGGCTCAGCATTGAACCACATCTTTGCTTCCCCTAAAAGCAAAATGGGGAAGAGTGTCAGTCTTACAAAATCAGTTGACACATCCGTAGGGATAAATGTGTCATTGATCTCCAAAAAGTTTTGCAAGTGAACCTATGGATCTTCATGTGATATCACGGTAAATTTTCAACTTATGTTCAAAAGTTACACCATGTTATGCTTTATCTCGAATCTACCTCCAGGATCTAGTTTTTGAATAATGGAGGTTATATTTTCTGCAAGTAGGATTGCTACTTCATGAACTATCCTGCAGGCTAGGGGTCTTAAGACATGGGAGCTCGAATATCTTGTTCTTCTTGAATTTGTGGGATTCAATAGCAAAGTACTATTTCTCTCATCCTTTGGTGTATGTGTTACTTGGGAAGAGGGTCTGGTTCAACCAACTACTACTCTCTTGCCATCTTAATAGCCTATTAAATTATGGACTGCAAATTTAGAAACCAAGATCAAGAGAAAATAATCAAATAAATAAGAAATCAAAACTAAACTAAGACATTTTCCAATTGACAAGTCCACGACAACGGTGCCAAAAACTTATTTTGCCCAATTACACAAGCAAGTGTACGTGGTGTCACAAAGTAATATGGTGGCCTTTTAAAAGCCAAGTATTGACCCCTTAGAGACTTGTGTTGATAACTATCCAATTATAGTTCACTATTATGATTAACCAAGTGGTATCATAATCAAAAGAGTTTGAAAGTTAAATCTAAGAGTAAACTAAATAATGCAGTAAAGTTAATATTGTTGATAGTAATGGGCATAAACCTAGGGTTATGGCACTGTGAATAATCATACTATTATATAGAACTTTATTAGTTTGGTTAATTATCTTAGTTGTTGATTCATGGGGTTGATTTTATGATCATGGTCTTTCGAGCTTCTAATCACTATCTAACTTAGCCCCACAGCTTCATCATTGTGAGGGGATGCGAGAACTAAGTTAAATGCATTAATATTTCATCCCTTAAGTGAACCAAATAGGACTCTTAGGTAAAATCCTATCATAAATTCAAATTATAACTTCATTCAATTAGAATATTACAATCCTATTCTATCCATCCCACGTTCTGTCCTCTTATTCCTCCTCTCAGGTTTACAAGATGGTTATGTATTTATTCTAAGGGTAGTGAGTCCTTAAAATAGTGATGAAAATTATAAATAAACAACCAAATATTATAATACACTAAACCAAATCAATTCATGATAATAATACTCATGTTTTTGTCCTTAACCTGGGAAAAAAGGTTTTATCCATTCTTGGACATAACCGCAATTGTAATGATTAAATAAATGTTGAAATACATAAAAACTAAAATAATGGATTAAAACACCTAGTTTAAGTTTTATAAATACCCCCTTTAAGTTCCAAGGACGTCCAAGGTATGTAACATAACAAAGAAGTGTCCTATTTATACTTGGACGAACGTTGTCGATTTTGATAAGCAGCGTGCCACAACCATATTGCGGTGCCTAGGGTATGTGGAATGTAAATATCATGGTGATATAATGGAAATGACTTCCTATGATTCTTAAAAGGGCTTGTAATGTCCCTGAAGCAGTGCCTAAGGTCTGTGGTATGCCAATGACTCCCAAATATCCGTTTTGGTCAAATCTTGTTCCATGTGTTTATCCATCCATTCAAAGCCTTGTGATGTTATGTCAAAATTATTTAACACTTTTTTATAATCCATAAATAATAATTATAAACTCAAAAAGAAATTAATAGCATAAAACACCACGAATTAGAGCTCAAAATAACAAAAAATTCAATACGTTGAACTTACACTTAAGCTAAGAGTACTAGTTTTGTCCTTTTGATCTTTAACTTATTGTTTTGTCTCATGGATTGTTTAAATTGAACCTAAAACACTAGAAAAAATTTATTAAACATATTATTGCACACTTATACCTTTATAAACTCATTATTCACACTATAATCCATCGAGAATAACTAGAACAACACATAGCTCAAGCTAGGAACACTAGTTTCCTTGTCTAAACTCAAAGTGACAAAATTGATTTGAAACTTTTTTGAAACACACCTTAAAAATTGTAATTAATTATTTTAAAACTTATATATAAATTTTTTCATTATCCACTCATTAAGAACACAAGAAGTTCTCAAAACACAACTAAACAAGTATCGATAATGACACTGACATGCATAAATCCATCTCAGATCACCGACCTCCTTATCTGTGTCTACTCCAGTAGGTGATTCTATTATTTCTAGAAAAATGTATAAGGATTTTTTGGTGTCCATTCCTCAAATGAGACATTGGTATAAGTGTTATCACTTTATATGGTGGATTTTGATGTAATCCTGGGGATGGATTGGCTTCATTTGTGCTATGTTTCTAGGATTATAGGACCCAAAAGGTAAGTTACAATTTTCCTAATGAACCTGTGTTTTAATGTGAGGGGTTTCATGATTCTAAACAGGGCTTGTCAATGAAGGTCATCTCAATTCCACCATGGATAGGAGACCATCCCCTTCACCTAGCCAAATAACATAATATCCCCAATGTCGGATGAATTCCAAACATATTACAAGATAGCATACGAATAAGCTTAGTGATATTTAAATCATGCCTATAAGAGAAAACTAGTAACCAACCAAATAACCTACCAACATCACCCATGTCCATAGTAATCCAACCAAGCCTTCTAGTAAAAGAATCAAAAACCAATCTAGGTCGAGACATGTCCCCGACTCTGACAATGAAAATGATGATGTTAATGATAATGAAATCATTCAATTCTAATCTATGATAAGAACTGGTGTAATGTCTAAGACTTACAGAGAATATAGGCTCATCAATTCACCACAATGAACTAAAGAACCAAGCCAATTCACCTAAATCTATGCAAGAAAAGTAAAGGTATCTCTAGGGCTTGCATTGAATGTGAAAACAACTTTCGAAGACAATTAATGGGTTGAGAACTAGAATGTAACTTAGGGATAAGGATAACATAATGACGTGATCAATATTAAAAATAATTCAAATCCAATGCACATAATCAAATGCATATACATATATATCACATTTCGGGATAGGGGACAAGGCATAACATACACTCTAAAACTTTAGCCTGGATTGTGTAGCTCAATAATCATCACATAAGAATGCACCCACGGGTTATATGGGCCCAACTCTCCCCCAGATGGTAGAACCCTAGTGTATGCAAACCTGAGGGTATATAGATGAGCTATAGAGGGGACTTGAACCTCCCAACATATCAAGGTGATTTAAGCACCTATTCAGGTAATATAATATTGGGGACTCAAACTACCCAATCATATGATAATAATAAGGGAGACACAAACCACCCAGTTATTTAGACCCCCGTGTCTGCAACCACGGTCTCTAGTAGAGATACCTCGGCACCTCAACTTTTATGACTCAGCTACGCAACCCTTATTAAAGCCTAATTAAAATAATTATCACACATTACCATTTATTTAACCAGTTTACATATTTAGGGATACATTTTTGGTATCATAATATCAAATACACAAGCAAGGTAACATCAACATGTCGAGACAGTTTTATTATTTAGAAAACATTCATAGCCTCTTTGTTCAATTATACATTATCTTGGAGAACCACACATCCCTATAAGGTTTAATTTCAAAATCATTATGCTTCATTGACTTTTCACATTATGAAATAGATCAAAAGTAGTTTAATATGTATATGTTTCAAATTCAAAGTTAATTTCACAATATGGGGTTGAGGTCATAACCACTAAAAAAGTCATAAGTTGGTGAAAATCACATACCCCTAGCTATTAACCATATTCATGCATCAAACTAATTTTAAAACCTCAATTTAAATATAACCCATGTAGGGACAAACATAAAACATCACATAAACAATAGTTATTTAAAACCCTCAACCTATGTTTCAAAACAAATATCAATGACCATACGAACAACACTTTAAAATACATGCTCTTAAAAAATTTGCGATTTGGGAAGAGTAAAATGCCTAAAATACTTAAGATTAGAGAGAGAATTCAACCCATAAAGCTCATCTTTATCCACATCTTGGAAACCCTAAGTATGGATTCTTGAGAGAAAAGAAAGAATGTTTGGAGTGTGATATCAATTAAAATAGGGCCCCAAGTATGTTTAAAGGTTATGGGTTATTATTGGGATATGAAGGAAATATCTAAAATACCCTTATTAAAAATCTGTAAAAATAATCATCAGTCATTACGGGTCTTATAACGATTCATCATGAATCATTACAACTCATCTGCACAAGTTATTGCCAAGACAGTGTCACATGGCTCATAAATTATTTACCTTACGACTCGTATACCATGACCCATAGTGAGACTATAATACCCCATATCTTTTCTAGTCTCTGGAAAACTTATGACTCATCCCATGAGTCGTGAGCCATTATACGAGTCGTATGTTAGATTCATTCATAAGTCTATGTATCATGGTGAACATTCTATTACAAGTATGAATTGACCTATATGGGTCATCAAGAGGGGTACTATTTATGTAAATCTAGTCATAAGGACATTAGTAGGCCCCTTGAGGTTTTGTTTAGCTTACGAGAGAATGAGTGCTAGTTGTATGACTTATTACGAGTCATAAGTATAACTCATATCCCGATCAGTACAGGATCCAAGAATCAATCCTCATTTTTTGATAGCTTTATAAGTTACTTGGATATATATTAAGTCCACAAATATTTTCTATCTGATTAACAAGTTGAAATATCCTTTAGGGATTGATTTCTTATGATGAAGATAAATATAATCTTATTCAAATGAGCATAACATCTGTTATATGAAGGATTTTTGAGCTCATAAACCCCCAAATATATATATAATTGAATTAGCATTCCAGCGATACCAATTTTGTCTCAATACGATATCGGGGTGAAAAATTATGGCAAAATTACTGAAGCACTATCAAAGATGCCAGTAGGGTACGACCCAAGGTACGACTCATACCCAGACCATACGAGTCGTCAGGGGGAGTCGTACCCTCAACATTATAGGTCAAAATTTGGGTTCCTGGGTATGACTCAACCTACAACCAGTACCTAGAACATACTAGTCATACCCAAACATGTCGGGACGACTCCTAGATAATTTCTAAATGGTTTTTAAGGGGCTTTTTGGTCTTTTTCCTTCTTATAACTCATACCCACGACTTATAACCCTCAAAGAAGCCTACTTTATCTCAAAAATCAAAAACTTAGGATGTTAATCTCCTCTCCCATGCTCAAGAACAACAACTAGGGTTTCTTAGAGGCAAGATCAATTAAAAGGATTCTTCCCTAAAGTTTCTACTCATTCTATGCGGGATGTTCATCCCTGGATACCTTTATTCCATAGAGCCCAAAAACCCTCTTTTGATTTAATCTATGATTTTATATATGTTCAAGATAAAATAACTTCGTGAAACTCTTATTAATTCAATTAAAAGTCATGTTTACAATTGTGTTCAAGTGGAATAAGTCATATCATGTATTAAGTGTAGCTATTCCCATGTCATGTTTAATTAATTTCAGGATAAATTCCCCTAACTATGATTTTATCCCTTTAATCAAGTTTTTCTCCCATGGTTAAGACACTCTCATGTTCAAGATTATGATTCTCACATATTTGATGAAAAGTTTATGCCTTGGGTATTTGAACCATGATTCCCATACTATAGTTTTAAGTGTTGATATCATATTATCTGGCCATTCAGTGATAGTGGGTTATGAAAACCTTATACCAATATGTTTATTTGTATTCCCATACTATTTACTTAGTTGTTATGATCATGATGAGCAGAATCAGTGTCAGTTCAGTTGGGAGTAGGATTTAGCACTGAGTGAATGTAGGGATGGTATTTCCCCTGTCAGTTTAGGCAGAGTCATTAGTAGCAGTCACTAAACTACAGAACTATATAGCCAGCGCAATATATGAGGACTCAATCATTAGTTTAGGATTAAATTCCTCTTAGGGTCACTCGTTAGTGTATCCATAGAGCCAGTGTTAGTACCCGTTGCACAGTACTGACATCCTTCTAGTAGGGGTTATAGGTTGGACCCCAATTAGCTCATATTGGGGCATGTTGGTTATATGATACCTCCCACAATCTCAATACAGTATTTAGTATATTTCAGTCCAAGTTTGCTTGAACAAGTGTTCAAAATCTCAGTTATTCAATTATATAGATTTCAGTCATTTATTTTACAGATTATTTCAGAACCATGTATATACTAGATCTTGCATTCTAAGTTATTACATGTTCATGCATTCATGCTCTGTTACCTCATGCATTTAGACTAATACTCATCTCATATACCAGTATATTTAAAGTATTGACTGCATATTCTTCTTTGCGCTATGATGTTTTATATCATAGGTTTGGAGGCTTAGTTTCTCAAATGTAGATAGATAGCCCAATGTTACTTAGCATCCATAGTGGTGTGTCCTTATTCATTAAGGACATATTATCTCTTATTCAGTTATTATAATATTTTCTTACATTCAGTCAGTCAGAGTTAGTTGAGGGCTTCTCCCATATACTCCACAGACAGTTTAGAGGCTTTCAGATAGTCAGTTAGAAAGTTAGTTAGTTTTAATTAGTCTTATCAGTTGTTTCAGCTAGACAATTTGGTTTTCAATATTTTACCCTATGGTTTCAAATTATGATTGATTCGGTATTTTAGTATTAATATTTACATTACCTTCTTAGTTTAACTTCTGCACATGTGTTATTTTAATATTTTATTAAGTGCTCAGAATGGGTACCACCTCATGAGTTAGCTTATGGTAACTTGTGACTGTAAGCACCATTGTCGTGACTTGGGGGTAGCCTTGTGTCATGACAAAACATGGTATTAGAGCCTAAGGTTTTAAAGTTTTCTAGGGAATTTAAAAGCTAGATAGAGTACATTCTTGTGCATAGGTGTGAAGGGCATCACACTTATGGACAAGATGCTATGAAATATATTTAGGAAAGTTTCCCTTTCTTCAGTATTCACGTCATACAAAAGAGAATGATCTCTATTTAAACTCTCTTTCTAATTCATCCTTTATTTCGTTTACCTAGAATTCCTCCAAGAAGAAATAATGGAAAGATAAATAGGAATCATCCTACACCACCGCCTATTCAGGAAGATCCCCTGAATGAGCCTGTTTCATACACCAAGTTTAGGGCTAATTTCACGACCTTGGACCATTTAGTAGTTTCTCAAAACAACCATCAAGCTATTTCCCCTACCAATCTAGTGGTAAATACGGCTGCAGTTAGGATTCAGGATTTCACCCATATGAATCCCCCTTTATTTTTGGGATCCAACTCTGAGGATGATCCACAGGAGTTTCTAGATATGGTACAGAAGTTGACTAATATCATGGGAGTCACCTCGAGTGTGAGTGCATAGTTTGATGAGTATCAGTTGTAGGATATAGCTCACCCCTGGTTTAGGAAGAGAAAAGAGGACCGAGTTGTGGGGGCAAGGCCTTTTGAGTAGAAGGAGTTTATCACAGCTTTTTTGGATAGGTTCTTTCCACTAGAGATACGAGAATCTAAGGTGAAAGTGTTCATCAAATGAAGCGGTGAATATGAGCGTGAAGGAGTACTCGCTTAAGTTCACTCAGTTGGCGAGGTATGCTTCTACTATGGTGAAAGAAAATAGGTCTAGAATGAGTAAGTTTGTATCTAGTGTAGCTGATAGTATGGTCAAAAAGTCTAGGAACATCATGCTTATTTAGGATATGGACTTATCTAGACTAATAGTTCATGCTCAGGAGATTGAGAAGGAGAAACGTAAGGAGAGAGATAAAGAGCAAGGGTCCAGAACAGATAGTTTTAACTTTTCTCAGCCAAGGTCAGAAGGTGGTAACCATTCTTAATTTTATCAGAAATTTTCATCCCCAGTTGCATTTTCAGCTAGTTCATCAGTTCCTAATTTTAAGCAAGAAAGTAGGGATAAGGCATCAGGATCTAGGTCCCAGGGTAGTGTGAATAGTGGTTGTACTAATCTGCTTTATTAGAAATATGGTTGAAATCACCTGGGTGGGTGTAGGGATTGTAGTAATGTGTGTTTGGGATGTGGAATGCTAGGCCACAGGGTCCGAGAGTGTCCGGTAGTAACATAGAGGGGTCGGAATGATCACCAGCAGGGACTACTTCTTCAGTAGCCCAAATGGGTTGCTTGACTTAGCAAGGTGCACTCTAAAGTGAAATTAGTGGGTAGCATTAGAATAAATTGTATGCACTTTAGACTCGGCATGATCAGGAAAGTTCTCCTGGTGTAGTTACAGGTCTTCCATCTTCATTTTATGCTTTACTAAACCCAGGAGCTTCACATTCTTTTATGACCCCTTATACAGCCGTAAACTTCAGTGTCAGTACTGATATATTAGCAGAACCTTTATCAGTGTCTACCCCAGTGGGTAAATCTATTATAGCTAGATGGGTATAAAGAAATTGTCCGATCATAGTATTTCAGAAAGTCACCTTAGTTAATCTTGTGGAGTAAGAGATGACTGATTTTGATGTCATTCTCAGCATGGATTGGCTCCAGTCATGTTATGCCTTAGTTGATTATGGAAATAGAGTCGTTCAGTTTCAGTTTCCCAATGAACCAACCATTCAATAGAGGGGTAGTACTTTAGTGCTTAGGGTTCAATTTGTTTCATATCTTAAAGCAAGATTAATGATACCTAAATGGTGCGTTTATCATCTTGTTTGAGTCAAAGACTCTATTTTTTACACTCCAAGTCTTGAGTCAGTTTCAGTAGTAAGGAAATATCCAGATGTGTTCCCTGAAGATCTTCTAAGAGTTCCTCCCGAAAGGAAAATTGACTTTGGAATAGATCTCCTTCCAGATAGCCATCCTATATTTATCCTACCTTACAAAATGGATCCAGATGAGCTTAAGAAGATGAAAGAACTGTTAAAAAATCTCTTAGATAAGGGTTTCATCAGGCCATTGTTCCTCCATGGGTGCTCCTGTCTTGTTCGTGCTTAAGAAAGATGGTTCTCTCAGAATATGCATCAATTATCATTAGTTGAACAAAGTCACAATGAATAATAAGTATCCACTCCCATTAATTGATGAATTGTTCGACCAACTTTAGGGTGCCAGTTATTTCTCTATGATAGACCACAAATTCGACTATCATCAGCTAGAGTCAGAGAATGTGACATTCCAAAGACAGCTTTTAGAACTCGGTATGGTAACTTCAAATTCCTAATTATGTATTTTGTACTAAAAAATTCCCCTGCGTTGTAATACCCTGTAATTTTCTTAGCTCAATTCAGCCCATAGTATATATACAAGAGGCTTAGAACCTTAAAATTTTGCTAAGTGTTCGAGACTTAGTTTCATTTTTGGTATCTTAACTTTGTTGATTTTTAAAGTGACTTTCCTAACCCTGATACAAAAGTTTGATAGTTGATTCATGTAAAGGGGTGTAAGGGGCATGTCTCGGGTAAGTTTAGAATTTTTTGGATACCGTTTTAACCATATTTGGATTTCTAAAATAGCACTCACCGCGATTATGTGCGTCGTGGTGGTAATAGCAGTGGTCACCTCACCACATTGCGGTGAGCTTCAAAATGACAATTGTCATATTCCAGTAAGTCACCGCAAATTCACCGCGTCATGGTGGAATAGCGATGACAACCTTGGCGCATTACGGTGAAGACCCAATCGGCGTTCCAGTTATGAATTTTAATTCCCAAGGGTAGTCTTGTCATTTTCCCTCACCCAAATCCATCATAAACACAAAATGAAATCCCTAAAGAGGCATTATATGCCCCATTATTCATAATTTCTCTCCAAGAAAGTAATTCTCTCTCAAGAACAAACTCTAGCCCCTTTAAGATTCAAGCTCTAGTTTTATGAAAACCACTAAGAACCTTCACGAATTCTTCAATTAAGGTATGTTAAATATTCTTCCATGGGTCCATTTCACTCATGGAGTCCAAGAACCAAATTTCAAGTTTTAAAGTTATGGTTTTTACATGTTATCATGAATTTTATCCATGAATTTCCATGAATCTCAATTTTATATCATGTTTACATGCAATTGTTGTTGTTATTAAAACCTACATATTTTGAATAGTGCTTGTTCACTGATTTAAGCCTTAATTAGTGATTTTAGTATTGAAATCATGCTATCTCTACATGTTAAAACTATCCTCGTGTTTAACCCATGAATTGCAAGTGTTTGATGAAATGCCCAAAGGAATGACTTTTGAATAATGACTACTTATCATGTTCTAAGGGATTTAGCATGGTTTTTTTTGTTATTGCTATCAAGTCCTGGGGGTTATGAATACCTAAAAACATACTTTTTTACTTAGTTTCATTATTTTTAGAACAGTCTCAAATATATTAGAGTATTATATGTCTAGTCAATTTATCAAGTTAGTATGTTAATATCAGTCCAGTAATTAGAGTCAGTTCGGTTGGGAGTAGGATTTAGCACAAAGTAAACCTAGGGATGGGGGCTCACCTTCCAGTTGAGGGTGTGACCTTTAGTAGCTGTCCCTGCATTCCAGAACTACATATCCAACATAGGTTAGAGATATTAACCTGCTATTTGAGTGTTGACATATATCTCACTAGAGCACCTGACAGTAGAGGGTGACTCATTAGTCCTTTGGAACTTTATTTTAGTGGATCCATACAGCCAATGTTAGTACCCGTGGCACGATACTGACGCCTTTTGAATAGGGTCACAAGTTGGACCCCAATTAGGTCATATTGGGGTATGTCAGTTAGATGATAGCTCCCATAGTCTTAGTCTAGTATTCAGTTCAGAGTTTAGTTCCAGGCTTGCTTGACCAGGCAATACAGTTATTAGTCATTCAGTATTAGTAGTTCAATATTTCAGTTTATAGACTACCCTAGTATCATGTCATATGCTATGTCATGCATTCTCCGATTTTATAATTTTTTTGCATACTATACATTAGTTATCCCATACTATTTATTCAGTCAGTTATTTTTCCTTCATATGATCCATGCATACCATCCTAGCCTCATTTAGCATACCAATACATTTAAATTACTCGCCATATACTTATTTCTTGTGCTATGATGTATCATATCAAAGGTTTAGATGCTCAGACACCTAACCGTACCTAGACTTTCCAGTCTATCAGCAGCAGCAGCCATGGCGTCTCCTTATCCTTCGAGGATAAGTTATATTATATTCAATTATGTCAGCAGTTTAGTTATTTAGTCAAACGAAGTTAGGTTGGGTCTTTTCCACATTCAGTCAGTTTGGAGGCTTTCAATTTAGTACAAATAAATAGTCAGTTTTCAGTCATTATTATAGGTTGTTTTATCAGTAATGACAGTATATTTCATACGATTTAAACTATGATCCAGTATTGATTTTCAGTTGCTAAAACATTATGGGATGTCCAGTTAAATTTTTCACATGTTCTTTGTTATTTTATTCAGTACTCACAGCAGGTATCAACATAGGTTAGCTTGTAGTCGTTCGGTGCTGTAAGCACTGTGTTGCATCCAGGGTGTATTATCGGGGTATTACAAACTTGATATCATATCCTATGGTTTAAAAGTGTCCTAGAAAGTCTGAAATTTGAATTAAGTAGAGTCTTGTGCATGGTTGTGAAGCTCGTCACACCTATGGACAAGAGGCTAAAAGACGTCTTAGGAAAGGTTTTCCTTCTTTCAGTATTCATGTCGTGCAAGTGAGCATGAAATCAACTTAATATCTCTTTCTAATTCAATCTTCTTTCTGTTTATAGAACATGTCTCCTAAAAATAATAACAGAAGGAGAAACAGGAATCAGCCTATACCTCCACCTATTCAGGAACATCCCCTGAATGAGCATGTCTCCCATGTTGAATTTAGAGATGCATTTACTACTTTATCTCACTCAGTAGCATCCCAAAATTATTAACTGATTATCATCCCAGCAGTTTGGGTGGATAATACTGTCACAGCTAGGATTTGGGACATTCACCTGAATGAACCCTCCGTTATTTTTGGGATCTAAGTTTGAAGAGGATCCGCAGGAGTTCCTCAACATGATTCAGAAGTTAACTGATATTATGGGTGTGACTTCTACTTCGAGTGCAGAGTTGGGTGCTTACTAGTTGTAGGATATTTCTCATACGTTGTATAAGTAGTGGAATGGAGATAGAGGGGTAGATGTAGAGCTTGTTGAATGGGAAAAATTTGAGATAGACTTTGTAGATAGGTTCTTTCCCTTATAGTTAAGAGAATCTAAGGTGTAGGAGTTTATTAATTTAAGGTAGGGAAACATGAGTGTTAAGGAGTATTCTCTTAAGTTATCTCGTCTAGCCAGGTATGCTCCTAATATGGTATCTGATGATAGGTCTAGGATGAGTAAGTATGTCTCTGGTGTACCTGATAGTGTGGTTAAGGAGTGTAGGACTGAGATGTTGATTTAGGAGACGGACTTGTCTAGGTTAAAAGTCCATGCTTAACAGATTAAGGATTAAAATTTTAAGGAAATAGAGAGGGAGAATAAGAGAGCCAGAATAGGTAGCTTTAGTTTTGTTCAGCCAAGGTTAATTGGTGGTAACAATCCTCAATTCCATCAGAAATCTTTAGACCCAGCTCCATCTTCAGCTAGTAAACCAGCATTGAAGTTTAGAAATGATAACTGGGATAGGGCTCTAGGACCTAAGCCCCAGGAAAGTATGAATAGTTGTCACACAAATCCTTTTTGCCAGAAATACAGTAGAAACCATTAGGGTATGTGCAGATCTAGCAGTGATGTATGCTTTTTGTGTGGCAAGCCACGACACAGGGTCAGGGATTGTCCACAGAGTGGTTAGAAGGGTCAGTCCAGTCCTCCCTCGGTTCCATCCAGTTGCCCGACTCAGCAGGGTGCCGTTTCTAGTACCACCAGTGGTCAGTGCCCAAATAGATTGTATGAACTTTTATCCCAATAGGATTAGGAAAGTTCTCCTAATGTGGTTACTGGTATGTTAAAGGTCTTTTATTTATATATTTATGCTTTATTAGATCTCAAAGTTTCTCTTTCTTTTATAACTCCCTACATAGCTGGTAATTTGGTATTAGTTCTGAGATGTTTTCAGAATCCTTCTCAGTGTCTATGCCAATAGGTGTCTATATTATAGCAAGGCATGTATACAGGAACTTTTCGATCGTAATATCCCAGAAAGTCACCTGAGTTGATCTTGTGGAGTTAGAAATAACTTATTTTGATGTTATTCTCAGCATTGATGGGCTCTACTCATGCTATGCATAGGTTGATTGTAGAAACAGAGTTGTTCATTTTTAGTTTCCGAATAAACTAGTCCTTTAAAAAAGGAGTAGTACTTCATCACTTAGGGGTCTGTTAGTTTTGTACCTTAGAGCGAGGAAAATGATATCCAAGGGGTGTGTCTACCATCTTGTTGGGGTTACAGACTCGAATTCTGAGAATCTTAGTCTTGAGTCAGTTTCAATAGTAATGGAATTCCTAGATGTGTTCCTTGAAATTATTCTCGGAGTCCCTCCCGAAAGGGAAATTGACTTTAAAATAGACCTTCTTCCAGATACCCATCCTATCTCTATTCCATAATACAGAATGGATCTAGTAGATCTTAGGGAGTTAAGGGAACAATTGAAAGATCTCTTAAATAAAGGATTCATTAGTCCCATTATTTCCACATGGGGAACTCCAGTCCTCTTCATACGTTAGAATGATGGTTCTCTCAGAATGTGCATCGATTACTGTTAGTTGAACAAAGTCACTATCAATAATAAGTACCCACTCCCCATAATCAATAACTTGTTTGACCAACTTCAAGGTGTCAGTTATTTCTTCAAGATAGACCTCAAATCCATCTATCATCAACTCAGAGTCAAAGAATGTGATATTCTGAAAATAGCTTTCAGAACTTAGTATGGTCACTTCAAGTTCCTATTTATGTCGTTTGATCTAACAAATGCCCCAACAACTTTCATGGACTTGATTAACTGAGTGTTGAAGGAGTACTTGGACATATTTGTCATAGTCCTCATAGATGAAATTCTTGTTTATTCTCGTAATAAAATTGATCATGCAAACCACCTCAGAATAGTATTGTAGACTTTTTGAGCCAGTTGTTCGCCAAATTTAGTAAGTGTAAATTTTGTCTAAGATCAGTTGCTTTCCTTGGTTACATTAATTCTGGTGATGGCATTAGAGTTGACCCTCAAAAGATCGAAGCACTGAGAAACTGGCCCAGACCCATTTCTTCGTCAAACATTAAGAATTTCTTGTGTTTGGCTAGCTATTATAGATGGTTTGTTGAAAGGTTTTCAGCTATTGCATCCCCTATGTCTAGATTTACTCAGAAGAATTTCAAATTTTAGTGATCAGATTCATGTGAGAAGAGTTTTCAAGATTAGAAGACTCGACTCATCTCAGCCCCAGTTTTGATGTAGCTCGATGGTTCAAATGGGTTTGTTGTTTATTGTGAAGCTTCAAGAGCAGGTTTGGGTTGTGTGTTGATGCAGAGAGGTAAGGTCAGAGCCTATACCTTGAGACAATTAATCCCCATGAAAAGAATTATCCCACCCATGGTTTTGTGTTAGCATCTATTGTTTTTGCTTTGAAAATTTTGAGGCATTATGAATATGGGGTGCATGTTGATGCGTTCACAGATCACAAAATTTTGTAGTATGTATTTTTGCAGAGAGAGTTAAATCTCTAATAGAGAAGGTGGTTAGAATTGTTGAAAGATTATAATATGAGTGTTTTGTATTATCCGGGCAAGGCCAATTTAGTGGAAGATTCCCTTAGTAGATTGTCTATAGGTACTGTTACTCATGTCAATAGTGATAATAATAAGTTATTTTAGGAGATTTATCAGTTGGATAGATTAGGAATTCATTTGTTTGACTCAAATGAGGGTAGTGTATGGCTTCAGAATAGTTCAAAATCTTCTTTGGTTGCTGAAGTGAAAGAAAAGAAAAATAAAAATCCTAGATTGGTAAAGTTGAAGGAGTCAGTCAGAGATCAAAAAGTAGAGGTTTTCTCCCAAGGGGGAGATGGTGTGTTGCATTGCTAAGGTAGACTATATGTGTCGTGTGTAGACGATTTGAGATAGCAGATTCTCACAGAAGTGCATGGTGCACGTTACTCTATTCACCTAGGAGCTACTAAGATGTACCCTGATTTGCAAGAAATCTATTAGTGGAACGGTATGAAAAGGGATATTGCAGAGTTTATAGCCAAGTGTGCTAATTATCAATAGGTTACGGTTAAAGCATCAAAGGCTTAGTGGCACTATGTAGGATTTCAGTATTCCCACTTGGAAGTGGGATGATGTGAACATAGACTTTGTATCAGGTTTTTCTCGTACTCGCCGTCAGCATGATTCAATTTGGGTCATTATGGATCGGATGACCAAATCAACCCGTTTCTTGCCTGTCCATACTTCTTATTCAGCCTAGGATTATCCAAGGCTCTATATTAGAGAGTTAGTTAGATTGGATGGAGTCCCGTTGTCCATTATTTTAGATCAAGGTAATCAGTTTACCTTTTATTTTTGGAAGGCTTTTCAGAAAGGTGTTGGTACCTAAGTTCATCTCAGTATAGCCTTTCACTCTTAAATAGATGGTCAGGAAGAGAGGACCATTTAGACCTTAGATGACATATTGAGAGATTTTGTAATCAACTTTAAGGGTAGTTTGGATGATCACTTGCCATTGATTGAGTTTGCTAATAACAACAACTATCATTCCAGTATTCATATTGTTCTATTTGAGGCTCTATATGAGAAGAGATGTAGATCTTCGATTGGTTGGTTTGAGGTAGGAAAGATTGCGTTGATAGGCCCAAATTTATTGTTCGATACTTAGGAGAAAGTTAAGTTGATCAAAGAGAGGCTTAAGACAACCCAGAGCCTACAGAAATCTTATGCAGACGTGAGGAGAAAGGATCTTAAATTTGAGATTGGTTATTTTGTATATTTGAAGATATCTTCCATGAAGGGAGTGAAGAGATTTGGCAAAAAGAGAAAGCTCAGTCCCCGAAATATAGGCCCTTTTAGGATCTTGAGTCATCTAGTATGTTTCCTTATTAAAGAAGTGTATTGGTGACCCAGCCGTCGTTGTTCCTTTAAAGAGCTTAGATATTCATAACGATCTTTCTTTTGAAGAACTCCTAGTTGAAATCTTAGATCTCCAGATACGCAGACTAATGAAGAAAGGAAATCCCTTGGTCAAAGTTTTTTGGAGGAATCAGTCCATTAAGGGAGATACGTGGGAAGCAGAAGCAAACATGCGTACCAAGTACCCTCACCTTTTCTCTGCAAACTTAGACTCAGGTTAAGGTAACAATTTTTTGTAGAGTTCCTTTTTTTTTATTTTTAGTTCCATCTATATAATCATGTCTATTTCATTGCAAACGTTCACGAATCAGTTCAATCAGTCACCATGTTTCAAACTCAGTCAAGTAATCATGTTTTTAGTTATGCATAATTAGTGTCTAATCTCAATAACTCTGTATTCTAAGCTTAATAAGTCTCATTCGAGGATGAATGTTCCCAAGGAGAAGATATCGTAATACCCCAAAATTGTCTTAGCTCAATTTATCCCAGAGTACATGTACTAGAGACTAAGAACCTAAAAATTTGGCAAAGTGTTGGAGACTTAGTTTCATTTTTGGCCTCTTAACTTTGTTGATTTATAAAGTGACCTTTCTGACCCCGAGACATAAGGTTTTGAGTTGATTAATGTTTAGGGGTGTAAGGGGCATATCACGGGTAAGTTTTGGATTTTTTGGACCAGGCTTGGACCAAATTTGGATTTCCAAAATAGTTGTTCACCGCAATTGTGGCGCGTCGCGGTGGCTATAGCGGTGGTTTCATCGCCTCATCACGGTGAAGTTCAAAATGATAATTTTCAAATTCCAATGAGTCACTGTGATTGCTCCGCATCGCTGTGGAATTGCGTTGATAGCTTTGGCGTATCGCGGTGAAGGCCCAATCGGCGTTCCAGTTATGCATTTTAATTTCCTAAAGGTAGTCTTGTCATTTTCCCTAACCCAAATCCTCCCAAAAAAACAAAATTAAAATCCTAAAGGGGGATTATATTCCCCATTATTCATAATTTCTCTCTAAAAAAGTAATTTTCTCTCAAGAACAAATCCTAGCCCCTTCAAGATTCAAGCTGCAACTTCAAGAAAACCACCAAGAACCTTCACGAATTCTTCAATTAAGGTATGTTAAATGTTCATCCATGGGTACTTTTCACCCATGGATTCCAAGAACCCAATTTCAAGTTTTATAGCTATGTTTTTTACATGTTATCATGAATTTTATCCATGAATTTCCATGAATCTCAATTTTATATCATGTTTACATACAATTGTTGTTGTTATTAAACCTACATGTTTTGAATTGTGCTTGTTCGCTGATTTAAGCCTTAATTGGTGATCTTTGAATTGAAACCATGCTATATCAACATGTTAAAACTATCACTATGTTTAAACTATGAATTGCAAGTGTTTGATGAAATTCATAAAGGAATGAGTTTTGAATAATGACTACTTATCATGTCCTTAAGGGTTTAGCACATTCTTGTTGTTATTGCTATCGAGTTCTGGGGTTATGAATACCCAAAAAATTAGTTGTTTGCTTAGTTTTAGTATTTTCAGAATACTCTCAGATATATTAGAGTATTATCAGTCTTGTCAGTATATTATGTTAGTAAGTTCAGCTCAGTCAAGTAATTAGAGTCAGCTCAGTTGAGAGTAGGATTTAGCACTGAGAGAACCTAGGGATAGGGGATTACCTGCTAATTTAGGGTGTGACCTTTAGTTGTGGTCCCTGCATTCCAGAACTACGTAGCTAGCTTAGGTTAGAGAAGTTAACTTGCTAGTTGAGGGTTGTCATATATCTCACTAGAGCACCTACTAGTAGAGGGTGACTCATTAGTCCTTTGGGTATTTATTTCAGTGGATCCACACAGCCAGTGTTAATACCTGCGGAACGGTACTGACACTCTTCTAACTTGTGTCATTATTTTGACCCCAATTAGCTCATATTGGGGCATGTTGGTTAGATGAGATCTCCTATAGTCTTATTCCAGTATTCAGTTTAGAGTTTAATTTCCAGGCTTGCTTAACCAAGGCATACAATTATTAGTCGTTCAATATAAGTAGTACAATATTTTAGTTTACAAACTACCCCAGTATCATGTCCTATGCTTGGTCATGCATTCTCATATTTTACAGTTTTCTCGCATACTATACATAAGTTATCTCATGCTATTTACTCACTCTATTATTATTCTTGCATATGATCCATGCATACCAGCCTAACCTTATTTAGCATACCAGTACATTTAAAGTACTGACCGCATACTCATTTCTTACGTAATAATCTCATAGCATAGGTTCAGACTCTCAGTCTCCTAACTGTACCTAGACTTTCCAGTCTACAAGCAGCATCAGTAGTGGTGAGTCCTTATACTTCGAAGAAAATTCATATTATATTCAATTGTGTCAATAGTTCAGTTATTTAGTTAGTCGGAGTTAGTTTGGGCTTGTCCTACCAACTCCACATTCTCTCATTTTAGAGGCTTTCAATTTAGTATAGACAAATAGTCAGTTTTCAGTTGTTATTTTCAATTTTATCAGTATTTATAGTATGCTTCAGATGAATTGAACTATGATCCAATATTGATTTTTAGTTGCTAAAACCTTATGGCATTTCCAATTAAATTTCGCACCTATTTTGTGTTATTTTTTTTAGTGCTTACAATAGGTATCTGCATGGGTTAGATTATGGTCCTTCGAGGTCGTAAGCATTATGCTGCATCCAGGGTGTTTTCTCAGGGCATTACATACAGCCTTCATGTACTTGATTAACAGGGGGTTCAATCAGTACGTGGACACATTATCATAGTCTTGATTAATGATATCTTCGTTTATTCTCATAGTGAGAATGATTATGCAGACCATATGAGAATTGTATTGTAGACTCGTATAGGTCATTAGTTGTTTGCGAAATTTAGTAAATGTGAATTTTGGCTAAGATCATTATCTTTCCTTGGCCATATTGTTTCCAGTGATGGCATTAGAGTTGACCCTCAAAAGACCAAAGTAGTGAGAAACTCGCTTAGATCCATCTCTCTATTAGATATATGGAGTTTCTTGGGTTTGGATAGCTATTACATGTGATTGGTGAAAGGGTTTTTTTCTATTGTATCCCCCATGTCTATATTGACTTAGAAGAAATCCAAATTTTAGTGGTCAGATTCTTGCGAGAAGAGTTTTCAGGAGTTGAAGACTCGACTCACTTCCGCCCAAATTTTGACTTTTCCAGATGGTTCAGATAGATTTGTGGTTTACTTTGATGCTTTCAGAGTTGGTATTGGTTATGTATTGATGTAAATAGGTAAGGTCATATCCTATGCCTCTAGACAACTTAAACCCTATGAAAACAATTATCCTACCTATGATCTTGAGTTGGCAATTGTTGTAGTTACCTTGAAAATTTAGAGGCACTATCTTTATGGGGTTCATGTTGGTGTGTTCACTAATCACGAGAGTATATGGTATGTGATTTCACAGAAAGATCTAAACCTTCATCAGAGTAGGTACATGGAATTATTAAAGAATTATGATATGAGTGTGTTGTATCATTCGGCAAGGCTAACGTAGTGGCAGATGCCCTTAACAGGTTGTCTATGGGTAGTGTTGCCCATGTTGAGGAGGATAAGAAGAAGTTAGCCAGTGAGGTTCATCAGCTTGCTATATTAGGTGTTTGGTTGGTTGATTCGATTGAAGGTAGAGTATGGGTTCAGAATTGTTCAAAATCTTCATTAGATGCCGAAGTAAAATAAAAGAAAGACAGAGATCCTAGTTTGAATAAGTTGAAGCAGGTTCTTAGAGAATAGAAAGTGGAGGTTTTCTCCCAATGTGGAGATAGTGTGCTTCGTTGTTAGGGTAGATTATGTGTTCCGTGTGTTGATGGCTTGAGGCAACGAATCCTAGCAGAAATGCATGGTGCGCGATACTCTATCCACCCCGGAGACACTAAGATGTAACGTGACTTGTGGTAAATCTATTGGTGGAGTGGTATGAAGAGGGACATTGCAGATTTTGTGGATAAAAGAGTGGTATGAAGAGGGACATTGTAGAGTTTGTGGCTAACTATTCAAATTGTCAGTAGGTTAAAGTTGAACACCAAAGGCCTAGTGGTACACTACAGGAGTTAAGCATCCCCACTTGGAAGTGAGAATTGGTGAACATGGATTTTGTGATAGGATTTCCTCGTACATGTCATCGGCATGATTTGATTTAGCTTATTGTTGATAGAATGATGAAGTCAGCCCTTTTCTTACCGGGTCATACTTCGTACTCCACTATGGATTATGCGAGGCTTTATATTAGGGAGTTAGTTATGTTGCATGGGATTTTGTTGTCTATCATATAAGATAGAGGTAGTCAGTTTACTTCACACTCTTGGAAGGCTTTTCATAAAGGTCTTTGGACCCAAGTTCATCTCAGCACAACTTTTCCTCCTTAGACAGATGGTTAGGCAGATAGGACCATTCGGACCATAGAGGACATGTTGCGGGCATGTGCTATTGACTTTAAAGATAGTTGGTGTTAGCCTCCAAGGTTTATATTTTAATAATGACAAACTAATAAGTTAATCCTTGCAGGATATCAAAAGACCACTGATGAAGGAAGCCGACTCTAGAAAACAAAGGACATCCAATCAAAAAAAGATTACAACATTCTAATAAAAATGGAAAATAGATCAAATATACTGAAAAGGGAAGGAGAATCATCATCTCTCAATCACGGCAGAATGCGAGATCAATATCAATCAAAGAAACAATCAGAATCTAAAAAAAAAGGAAGGACACAATTATTACATAAGACATCCAGACTAAAAGGAAAGAAAAATCATGGACATATCTAATATGGACGTGATCTGAAGCCGTATATGGACATATTTGATATGGACATATCAAACGACTATATTTTCCAAAAAAGTAGTCAATCTAAGTAAACAAGGAATCAATCTAAGTCCTTGATTGAGAATAAATCCCTTAGGTTTCCTTATGAAGGGTATAAACTAAATACTATAAAAGGAGAAGACCAAAGTGATGTTGGGTGTATTTATACCCCTAATAACCATAATTTACCCATATTTTAGCTAAGTTTGGTGGATAAAATATATAATTCCTGCACTTTTAGTCCATTTTCCTTAAAGTAAGCTAACCTATGTGATTAGCATGTTTTTCAGGTATTAATGATGAAGATTTCAGCACTTTGTGGACCTTTGGGCAGCAAAGGAAAACATCACATAAGAGGGAAGGAATCTTTTGGAAGCTTGTGGAATGAATGTGATGCATGGAGAACTTGTCCCGGGCAAAATCAGTATTTCTAAATACTTAGGGATGCAGCAGTAACTTAGTAGGACAAGGATGTTATAAAAACCTTATTTTCTGAATTTTTCAGCATTCATTCGATTATTATTCAGAACTTTTCATTATTCAGTTTACAGATTCTGTAAGTTTAGACAGAGAAAAACGCTAAGGCTAGCGCATCAGATAGGAGAACGACGTTCTTCCCCTTTTGACGCCAAGAATCATTCCCATCGTTAAAACTATTCTATGTTGTGGTATGATGATTATGTCTATGGTGATTTCTGTTGTACTCATGAGTAGCTAAACTTCTCTGTTAGGGTTATGGAAACTTTGTAAGATACTATCTATTACTATGAGTTTGTGAATTCTTGATGTGTTATGGTACTTATATCATTACTCTCTTCGTTTTGATTGAATTCTTATGGTTGCAAACATAGAGAATATGCCATTATATCATTAACTTGTTCGGGAGAAAAGTTACATGTTTGGAAAAGAGAGTGTGACAAGGAAATAGGGCTTCTAACCTCTATTTACACGTTAATGCCTTAACCGGATTAACTTCTTGGAGAATTTGTACCATTAGTTATACACTTTAGGATCGGGAGAGCTAAAGTGAAATAAATCCTTGATGGTTGGAAAACACTTGGATTTAGAATTAGAATACGATTCTCTATAAGTGCATGCATGTCTAAATTCCGTGTTACTCATAGTTAATAGAGAAGTAGAAACTACAAGGTGGACATAACCCTAACTTATTATTCTCGGTGATTAATCTTTACTAAACAAATCATTCATTCGTCACTTTGATATTATTAATTCACGCCTGAATCAAAACCCTCATTTTCCGTGGAATTTTTGACCAACAGTCTACTAACAATTGAAACACTTAGTGACCAAGTATTCCCTGTGGGATTCGACACCCAACCCAGTTGGGTTCTATATTTGACAGCGACAGCTTACACTTTCTAACGAGAGTTGTAGTTTGGGCGTTATCAAATTTTGGCGTCGTTGTCGGGGAATACGGTTGTCAACTAAGTTTGTGATAGTTACTGGACCCTTTGGTCAAAGATTCTCGAATTTTACTTTTTGTTTGTTGTTTTTGTTTTGTTCAGGTTTGGTAGAGTGCATGCCAAATACACAAAGATCTGATCAGCCATTATTACCCATAAATCCTGAACCACAACTTATTGGCAGAATGGATGCACAACGTGACATTGAAAGAAGGGATGCTCAACAGGAGCAGGCTAGGTTAGCTGCGTTGGCAGCTGCTCAAGTGCATCAACAGAATATTGATAACCCTGGTCGGGAAACAAATCCTGATGATGAGGACCTGGGTGATGATGAGTTACTTAATCCACGGCGTGCAGATGAGGTGGCAGCACCTGTGAATAAGAGAGATCATCAAGCTAGAATGAGACCTGAACGCCGAGCTGTGCAGGCTCCTTTTGATGATGATGATGACAATCTGGATGGGGCTAGTGCCACAGGGGCTATTATTCCTCCTCCCTTGGCACTCGGAGCCAAGTTCAATATCACTAGCACCATTATTCTACTATTGCAACTGAAGGGGTTATTTGGTGGACTTGCAGGCGATGATCCGAATATGCATCTGATCAACTTTATCTCAACATACAAGTCGTTTGACAATCCAGGAGTTGGACAGAATGCAATTCGACTACGCTTATTTCCATTGTCTCTATCTGGAGAGGCAACTCTATGGTTGAATGGGCTAACTCCTGATTCTATTACTAATTGGAGGCAATTGAAAGACACTTTCCTAAAAAGATTCTTTCCGCCATCCAAAAGAGCACAATTAAGAGATGAGATCAGCAATTTTCGACAGCTTCCAACTGAAGCTCTCCACAAAACATGGGAGAGGTTTAAGAAGAAGCTTATGCGGTGCCCAAACCATCAGATGACCAATATCCACTTAATGGAGATATTATACAGGTGTTTGATTTTGGTGACTAAGCCAGTGGTTGATAATGCTGCAGGTGGATCATTCACGGACCTTACTTTTATTAAGGCAAGTGATATGCTAGATCGTATGACAAAGCAGAGTAGAGTTTGGCATACCAGGGATTCTGAGGTAGCAAGCTCTACTGTATCTATTGGCTTGACGGCAGAATAAAGGCAAAGAGAAGAGGAACGTGACCAGGATATGGCTCACATGAAAATGCAGATGGATCTTCTTACCAAGCATTTATTATCATGGAAGACCGAAAAGGTTAAGGCCGTTGTATCACAGGGAAGAGATGAATCCGATTCTGAGGAGGATGAAAATTATTTGAATAATCAGGGGGGTTTCCGAGGTAATGCCCATGGAAACCAAGGTCGGAACTATTATGATAAATCTGGATACAAGAATAAGACTGACAGGAGTGGTTTGTATGTTCCTCCTGGAAATCGTGAGGCCACGGTATCTGGCTCTGGGAAGATGTCCATGGAAGATATGATGGCTAAGCTGTTGAAAGGAGTGGAGACAACCAACGCGGGAGTAACGGAGGTAAAAATGATTTGTCCTCAATAAATCAATTGGTTGATTCACATTCCACTTCAATAAAATAGTTGGAACAACAATTGAGTCAACTATCAGCGGCACTCAATCAAAGAAAAGCTATCACCCTACCTAGAGACACTGTGCAAAATCCAAGGAATGATGGATCATGTATGGCTATTACTACCAGGAGTGGTAAGGTGTTGGAAAATCCATCCAAAGGCAAGCAGGTGGTTGATAATACAGAAGAGAATGTGATTGAAGCAGATGGTGATGATTCTGTAGAAACTGAAAGGCAGAAAGTTCATGACACTACACTTAGACGTCACCAGCCTGAAAAGATTGATAATCTGAAGCAAGATAAAAAGGAAGTGGTGGAGAAAACTATTCCCCTTCCACCACCACCTTTTCCTCATAGACTGAAGAAGAAAGTTGATGACACCAGGTTCAGTAAATTCATGACTATGTTGAAGCAGCTGACTATTAATATTCCTTTGGTGGAGGCGCTGGAACAGATGCCTGGGTACGCTAAATTCATGAAGGACCTTTTGACAAAGAAGCGGGCAGCAAGCTATGAGCTGGAAGATAATGTTCATCATTGCAGTGCAATCGTTACAAGATCGTTAGTTCAGAAGAAGGCAGATCCTGGTGCTTTCACTATTCCTTGCACGGTTGGATCTTTGGATTTTGCTAAGGCATTGTGAGATTTGGGAGCTAGCATCAATTTGATACCGCTATCTATTTACAGAAAGTTGGGGTTGGGTGATCCTACACCAACCAATATGTGGCTCGTGATGGCAGATAGGTCGGTAAAATGACCTGTTGGTATCTTATATGATGTATTCGTGAAGGTTTCCACCTTTATTTTTCCTGCAGACTTTGTTATTTTTGATTATGAGGTGGATTCTGAAGTTCCCATAATCTTGGAGCATCCTTTCCTTGCAACAGGAAGTGTGCTTATTGATTTAAGAGCTAATAAGTTTTTATTTCGGATGAATGACGAAGTGGTCCATTTTGATGTATGCAAATCAATGAAGCAGCCCAAAGATATGAATGTGTTCTCTGTAGCTGATGTTTATTATGAAGATGAGAAAGAATTATCTGTAGAGAAGCAGCTTATTGTTGATCCATTGGCTGCTGTGCTTATAAATTTTGAGCGTGAGGGTGTTGAAGAGTATGAAAAAACTATTTGTGCTCTAACAGGAACAGGGTCATATTCTCATGCTCCTAATAAGCTGGACCTTGATCTTAAGAATCGACCTTCACCACCAGCAAAGCCATCCATTCAAGAACCACCAGTGCTAAAATTGAAAGAGCTGCCCAGCCACCTGAAGTATGCATTTTTGGGAAGTGGTGATACACTTTTGGTTATTGTTGCGGCTGATTTAGGTGAACAACAAGTAGCGGCTCTCATCTCTGTTCTAAAAAAATACAAGAGAGCCATCGGTTGGACTATTGCTGATATAATTGGTATCCCTCCTGGGATATGTATGCACAAGATTCAGCTCGAAGAAGATTGCGTACCCACAATTGAGCATCAACATCATTTGAATCCACCTATGCAAGAGGTGGTGAAGAAAGAAATTATTAAGTGGTTAGATGCTGGGGTGGTGTATCCAATCTCCGACAGTAAATGGGTGAGTCCGGTACAATGTGTTCCCAAGAAAGGGGGCATGACGGTAGTCGTAAATGAAAAGAATGAGCTAATTCCACTCAGACCTGTCATAGGGTGGAGAGTGTGTATGGACTACCGTAAGCTAAATTCGTGGACGCTAAAGGATCACTTCCCAATGTCATTCATGGACCAAATGCTTGATCGATTAGCAGGGAAGGGATGGTTTTGTTTCTTAGATGGTTATTCCGGCTATAATCAGATCTGCATTGCTCCTGAATATCAAGAGAAGACAACTTTTACATTCCCGTATGGTATGTTTGCTTTCAAACGTATGCCATTTGGGTTATGTAACGCACCTGCCACTTTTCAGCGTTGTATGATGTCCATTTTTTCTGATATGGTTGAAGACACCTTGGAGGTGTTCATGGATGATTTTTCAGTAGTAGGTGAGTCATTTGAATCATGCTTGGCAAATCTGAGTATGGCATTGCAGAGATGTGTTGAATTCAACTTGGTTCTAAACTGGGAGAAGTGCCATTTTATGATGAAGGAAGGGATTGATCTTGGGCATAAAGTCTCTGAAAGAGGAATTGAGGTTGATCGAGCCAAGATTGAAGTTATCGAGAAACTACCACCTCCAATTTTTGTAAAGTAGTTCGTAGTTTCCTCGGTATGCAGGTTTTTATCGGAGGTTTATTAAAGACTTCTCCAAGATTGCTAGTCCATTATGCAAACATTTGGAGAAGGATGCAAAGTTCGACTTCGGTGAAGATTGCTTGAAGGCATTTGAATGCCTCAAAGGGAAGCTAGTTGAAGCTCCTATTATTGTGGAACCCAATTGGTCTCTACCATTTGAAGTTATGTGTGATGCAAGTGGGGTAGCTTTGGGTGTTGTACTTGGTCAGAAAAGAGAAAGGCTATTTCATCCAATATACTATGCGATCAAGGCCTTGAACGCAGCCCAGAAGAACTATACCGTCACGGAACAAGAGCTTCTAGTAGTTGTTTATGCTTTTGAAAAGTTCCGTGCTTACTTGTTGGGAACCAAAGTAGTGGTTCATACAGATCATGCGGCTCTGAGATATTTAATGGCAAAGAAGTATGCTAAGCCAAGGCTAATTCGGTGGGTGTTATTGCTTCAATAATTTGATTTCGAGGTAAAGGATAGAAAAGATTGTGAAAACCAAGTAGATGATCATCTATCTAGACTTAAGAGTGAGCATATAGCGCAACCCGACCTTGAGATTGATGATGCATTTCCCAATGAAGAGATCCTAGCCACTATGGTGGAAGACTTACCGTGGTATGCAGACTTTGCGAACTACGTGGTAAGTAAAGTGATGCCTGAGAATCTCTTCTTTCATCAAAAGAGAAAGTTCATGCATGATGTGAAACACTACTTCTGGGATGAACCGTATCTTTTTCGATGATGTGCTGATGGTGTTATTAGGCGATACATCTCTGATGTGGAGGTGCCTAGCATCTTGGAAGCAAGTCATGCTTCCAAAGTTGGGGGTCACCATGTAGGTGATCGGACAGCCAGGAAGGTATTGCAAAGCGGCTATTATTGGCCTTCATTATTCAAGGATGCTTACAATTTTGTGAGAATATGTGATCAGTGTCAGAGGCAAGGCTCTATCTCGAAGCACCATGAGATGCCCATGTCTAAAATTCTTGAAGTGGAGCTATTTGATGTATGGGGTATTGATTTTATGGGCCCATTTGTGAGTTCGTTTGGGATGAAATATATCCTAGTTGCTCTGTATTATGTATCCAAATGGGTCGAAGCGGTAGCGCTAGCTGATAATGAAGGTAAGCATGTTGTAGCATTCTTAAAGAGAAATATCTTCTCTCATTTTGAGGTACCACGTACCATCATAAGCGATGGAGGATCACACTTTTGCAACAAGCTTTTCAGAGCCGTGTTGGTGAAATATGGGGTCAAGCAACATAAGGTAGCTACACCTTACTACCCATAAACTAGTGGGAAGGTTGAGGTTTCTAATCAGGAGATCAAGCTGATCCTTGCTAAGACTGTAAATGATAGTAGGAAGGATTGGTCCCGAAAGATGGATGATGCCTTATGGGCTTATAGGACTGCGTTCAAGACACCAATTGGTATGTCACCTTACCAAATAGTTTATGGTAAGGCTTGTCACTTGCCAATCGAGCTCGAACATAAAGCGTTGTGGGCGTTGAAGTGGCTTAACCTGAATTGGGATGATGCTATTAATCTGAGATTGGAACAGCTGAATAAGATGGATGAATTCTGTCTACACACGTATGAAAGAGCATACCTCTACAAGGAACGGATGAAAAAGTACCATGATCGGAGGATTATCCAACGAAACTTATAGAAGGGTGATTTGGTACTTCTTTTCAACTCCAGACTGAAGCTATTTCCAGGTAAGTTGAAGTCTAGATGGTCTGGTGCATTTAAAATTAGCCAAGACTACTCGTCTGGAGTAGTAGAGTTAGAAAACAATGATGGTGGTATCTTTAAGGTGAATGGACAACGAGTGAAGCCATATATAGGTCTACTTGACTCAATAAAATATATAGCCACTGGCTATCTCGATGAAGTCTAAAGTAATCGAGATAACTATGTCGTGCCGCGACAATAAATCAAGCGCTACATGGGAGGCAACCCATCATTTTTAATAGTTTTGTTTTACTAGGAGTTTGTTTTTGTTAAATAAAAATCCAAAAAGAAGAGTCGAGCCATGACCAAAACTAAGGCGCTTGGTGGGAGGTAACCCATCCGTCTAATCATTGTTTTGTTTTTGATTAAGTGTAGGTGAAAGATGTATAAAGTAGGAGATTGGTCCCAAATTTTGAGTTGAAAGTGAGCCATGCTAAGGGTGGTAAGCTAGGAATGATGGAGAAAATGCTATTGGTTAGGCATTGCTTATGCTAATCTAAGCAATGGACAAGGCAAGGCCTATGCTAATCTAGGAAATGGACAAGGCAAGGCCTATACCATTGCCTATGTTCACTGCCTTACATAGGCAACGGACAAGGCAGTACCTATGCAAATCTAGGAAATACCATAGGCACCGCCTATGTAAATCTAGGCAATACCATAGGCGCCACCTATGCCATTGCCTATGCTCACTGTTTCAACAAGGCTTTGGCAAAGGAGCCATCTATGCCCAACAAGGCATTGACAAAGGCGTCGCCTATGTCCAACTAGTCATTGACAAAGGCGCCGCCTATTCTAAGCATAGGCAAAGCATTAGGCGCCGCCTACTTATGCCTTTTTGTCTCCTAACCTGATTTTACTTGGATCAAACCCGACCCATGGATTAGTCTATAAATAGATCTTCAACCTTAGAACAAAATGCACTTGTTTTCTCAACCTAGGCGCCGCCTAAGCTTCCCAAATCTCTCAAAATTTTTCTTTTTGCTCATCTAATCTTGCAAGATCATCTTCCCGAACCATCACCAAGTAAGTTATTCTTTTATATTCCGTAGTTGTTGCAATACTACGTTTATAATGGTATTTTAGATTTTGAAGTGGTGTTTGGTGATAAGAATATGATTGGTTTGTTATGATACATCTATATTGAGTAAAAGAATACGTGTGGGTGTTCTTGACTTTGTTCCGACTTGTACTTGATTGTTATACACTATCATATTTTTATGGAGTCGAAATTGTGAAGTTAATGCGTAATGTTGAAAGTTGAAAGCTTGAATGTTTGAATGACTCATTCATCGAGATAACGATCATGATTGACCACGAGCATAAGATGTTGTGATTATTTCTCTGCAATAACTTGATACGATCTCTATGTGGTAGTCTTATTCAAGAAGTGCATTAATCCAAACATGAAAGTATAGTTAAGATTACATAAAGCAAAGTTGGAAAGGATATTCAAAGATTACATGAAAGTATGACTGTGCTAAACATGTTGTTGGAACATTTCACCTAAATGTATGTCGATGAAGTCTGAGTAATCGACATCACTCACTTAATTAGTCTGTTCTAACAAATTAAGTGTGGGGTGGTGCCATTACTATTTGTTTTTCTATTGAATCTTCCGATATGAATCTAACATGACTCTATTTTAATCTCAGGTAGAATGGCCCCAAAAGGACGACAAGGAAAAGAAAAAGTGTCCACCTCGTAGAAAGGTCAGAAAAGGGGAAGAAAAGATCAAGCTGAGTCCTCCTCTTTAAAAATACCTCGATGAACTTTCGGGATAAAGTGGGTCCTAGAGGAGGAAGGAAAGGAGTGGTACAAGAAAATCAAAGTAAAAAAATATGTTCACATGGATATGATGCAGAAGGAGAGTCTAGCAAAGAGAGAGCCCCGCATTTTGGCTAAAATCATGGCACTAAATCTTGATTTCATTTTTCGAGATATGGGGGAATGCAATCTTGACCTAACGCGAGAGTTCTATGCCAATTGGTCCCCAAAGACTACCGGAAGTGAAGTGAAGATTCGGGGCCAAGTCTTGAAACTGAATGCGGAGTTTTTCAACTCTTTTCTGGGTCTTCCATCTGTGGATCCATCACCGCTCAAGGAGCTTTATCACAGACCTCCCTATAGGAAAATCAGACACACACTGTGCGGAACAAGGTCCATGGCCCGGTGGATTCGTCATAAGGATAACGGTCAGCAAAATACCTTCCCGTATGCTTCCTTGAACAGAGAAGCTCGTATATGGTTGAGGATAGTCAACTCTTGCCTGATTCCTGGGACACAGTACACAAAGATCACACGTGATAGAGTATGCTTGGTGTACGCTCTGATGACTAATATTCCCATCAACATTGGTACGGTTATACTATCGTCAATGCGTAAGGCTAGGCTGCACAAAAGATCCAATTTCAGCTTTGGCAATTTGTTGACTGCGATCTTAAGGAAGGAGCACATTGAAGAGGAACCTGCAGATCATAAGCTTCCACACAACCCGAAGAAGGTTGATCTTACGAAAGTTAAAGAGCCTAAAACTGGTCATGGCATCAACCTTACTACTGCAGAAAGACATGCTCGGAATGAAAGTTTCTTTTGCCATCTATATGGCATGACTCGGTTTACCATGATGAGTGGGGGTCGGGTTCCGACTGATGCAGAGCTTCAGCAGTTAGATTATGACTACCCGATGAATGAGCATGCGCAGGCTATGTGTGGAGTAGGGGTACATTTTGAGTAACCTCTCGATGATGACGTGCCGACTGACGATAATCGCCGACTGCCAGACTCAGATATGAAGGAAAACTCTGATGACGACGACTTTGATGATAATTCCGACGCAGGGGGTATGACCCCAGACATAGAGGAAGAGTCTGACTAATCAAGTTCTCCTTATTTATTTTCCACTGAGGGCAGTGTGTCCAGTCTAAGTGTGGGGTGCTGGTATTTGTATGCTGTATAGTACTTCTTTTCCTACATTTATTCTTGTTTTTGTTAATTAGTCGTAATTAGTTATTAAATTCTAGAATTTTTTTTAGAGTTTTGCATGAAATTGTTCTGATAGACGGCATGGTACTATAACAAGAGTTTGTGCTAAATCATTACTATTGAGACATTTAGGCTCTAAGTGTGACTCACTGTGTTATAATTGTGTGGTTTAATTCATTCATCTGTTGGGTCAAGAGTCTATACTGCTCCCAATAAAGTTGACCATGTGCCTTGTGTGTGTGAGGTTATAGTATATTCTGTGTTGTGACTGATGATAGAACTTGCCTGGTGTGTGTGTAAAGCAAAATAAAGAGTGTGAGTTTAGGAGATGATTTAGGCATTTCTTTGGCAGCCTGTAATTGTTTACCTTCTTTTTACATACCTTTGTACATTATCCTTGTTAACCCCCTTTGAGCCTTTAGCTATTTTCTTTGACAGCCTCATATGTAGCCTAATCCATTTTTTTAAGACCGTAATTTGATCCAAATTCCTAAGCGCTTTAAATTGTAGATTCATGTGACAAAATAAGAGGAAATTGGGTGAGAGTGATGCCTCAGAGTGTATTGGTACTTGAAATTGTTGTGAAAAAGAGTGGCTATCGTAGAGGTGTTTTATAAAAAAAAAGAGGAAAAAAAAAGAAACAGAAAAATAAAAAGATAGTTGTGTTTATAATTGAATAACAAAATAGGTGAAAAGGGGTGGTAGATGAAAGAAAAGTAGAGGGGTTGTTTAAAAGAGAGTGTTAATGACATAACGTAGTGTATTAAAGCGCTTAGGGAACATAGTCACTATTTCTGGACAAAATAGTCCTACCTGTCCCTTAGCCTACATTACAACCTGTAAAGACCTATTTGATCCTATGCTTAGCATTCTGATATTAGTAGAGCATTACACTAAGGGCAAGCATATGGTCATCAGTTGCAATATAAGAATTCTTTGTGAGAGTGAGAGCAAGGAGAGTCTTATACCCATGTTTCGAATAATGCAAAACTTTTGAGTGATTATGGGTGATATCTTGTGTGAGACACACATGGTTGATGATATTTGGGTAGTGTTATATGATTCTTTGTGGCTTAACTTGTGGATACGAATTAACCATCCTCACGATTCTATGTTGTAGGTTGAATTGTTTCTAGTAGCGATCAAGAAACCTACTCTCTGTTACTAATTATCGTGCATGTCTTGTTGAACATTTTGTGTTGCTATTATGAAATTCTAGGTAGGTGTTTGCATGGACGTAATATTTTGTTCGAGGACAAACAAAGCTTTAAGTGTGGGGTGGTGATGTTGGGCGTATTTATACCCCTAAGAACCATAATTTACCCATATTTTAGCTAAGTTTGGAGGATAAAATATATAATTCCTGCACTTTTAGTCCATTTTCCTTTAAGTGAGCTAACCTATGTGATTAGCATATTTTTTAGGTATTAATGATGAAGATTTCAGCACTTTGTGGACCTTTGGGCAGCAAAGGGAAACTTCACATAAGAGGGAAGGCATCTTTTGGAAGCTTGTGGACTGAATGTGATGCATGGAGAACTTGTCCTGGGCAAAATCAGTATTTCTAAATACTTAGGGATGCAGCAGTAACTTAGTAGGACAAGGATGTTATAAAAACCTTATTTGCTAAATTTTTCAGCATTCATTCGATTATTATTCAGCACTTTTCATTATTCAGTTTACAGATTCTGTAATTTTAGACAGAGAAAAACACTAAGGCAAGGGCATCGGATAGGAGAACGACGTTCTTCCCCTTTTGACGCCAAGAATCATTCCCATCGCTAAGACTATTCTATGTTGTGGTATGATGATTATGTCTATGGTGATTTCCGTTGTACTCATGAGTAGCTAAACTTCTCTGTTATGGTTACGGAAACCTTGTAAGATACTATCTATTACTATGAGTTTGTGAATTCTTGATGTGTTATGCTACTTATATCATTACTCTCTTCGTTTTGTTTGAATTCTTATGGTTGCAAACATAGAGAATATTCCATTATATCATTAACTTGTTCGGGAGAAAAGTTACATGTTTGGAAAAGAGAGTGTGACAAGGAAATAGGGCTTCTAACCTCTATTTACACGTTAATGCCTTAACCGGAATAACTTCTTGGAGAATTTGTACCATTAGTTATACACTTTAGGATCGGGAGAGCTAAAGTGAAATAAATCCTTGATGGTTGGGAAACACTTGGATTTAGAATTAGAATACGATTCTCTATAAGTGCATGCATGTCTAAATTCCGCGTTACTCATAGTTAATAGAGAAGTAGAAACTACAAGGTGGACATAACCCTAACTTATTATTCTCTGTGATTAACCTTTACTAAACAAATCATTCATTCGTTACTTTGATATTATTAATTCACGCCTGAATCAAAACCCCCCTTTTCCGTGGAATTTTCGACCAACAGTCTACTAACAATTGCAACACTTAGTGACCAAGTATTCCCTGTGGGATTCGACACCAAACCCAGTTGGGTTCTATATTTGACAGCGACCGCTTACACTTTCTAACGAGAGCTATAGTTTGGGCGTTATCACAAAGACAGACATTCTTCACACAACTTCAAGGAGAAAATTCAAAGTGTCTCATTTTTAGGCTTACAAAGTTTTGTAACGTTAGTTTACAATTGTTATATAAAGAGTAGGATCGATTCATATTTGTAACATCAACTGAAGACATGTCATAAGACTTGAATAGCAAAATAAGTCTTTAAAACTTGTTTCCTATTATTGTACTCGAACCAAACCTTCAAAGATCTAAAGAAAATTTGAAACCCAAGAGGAATGGACATAGGCACTAGATTGGTGTGCCAAACCAGGATAAATCCTTGTGTTTTTTACTTTATGCTTTATTATTTACATGATTAACTATGGAATTTTAATTCGATTGTGAAGTATTTTGATCTGCAGGAAAGTCGACTGTGAGGAGTCAGTTGTTGACTCACAGAAGAAGATTTTCAATTCACCCACCTCTTAACTTTCAATTGGTATCATAGTAAAGTCTCAAAAATAGCATTGCCTAAACTCAACTTAGAAAATATCAAATGGCCAATTAACAAATTTTCGGTGCTCTTCTTCAGGATGGTTACTCATCTACAAGACCACCATACTTCAATGGACGACACTACTCTTACTGGAAATACAGATTTACTATCTTTGTCACATCAAATGACTATCAAGCTTGGGTTGTAATCAAAAAAGGGACCTAAGGTAATTCCTGGGCTTAAGGAAAAACAAAAGGACAAAGATAAAGAATACAGTAGTATTGACATGGAAGATCTTAAAAATATTGGTGTTACCAAAGAGTAACAGGATGCAATTCAAACTAACGCACGTACTATAAGTTTACTTTTAGGTACAGTTAGCAGAGAAGAATACGACAAGATCTCAATGCATGAGATGACAAAAGAAATATGGGACAAACCGGTGGTAACCTATGAAGAAACTACCAAATTCAAGAAGTCAAAAATTTCTTCTGTTGTAAATAAATATGAGTTGTTCAAGATGGAAGAAAATAAGGATATGGAATAAATATTTGTTAGATTCAGTAAAATTATGTGTGAACTAAAATCACTGGGGATGATCTATCTGCACATCCTTCAAGTCTAGAAACTATTCCTAAGTCTCCCAGAAAATTGGGAAACCAAGACTGCCATTCTAGAAGATGGAGATCTCCATAATAGGACATATGACAAACTGCGGGTAACCTTATTGCTTATGAGAAAAATTATATCAATAGGTTTCATAAGGATGAAAAGATGAAACTAGTAGCTTTCAACGTTGCTTCAACCGAAGAGGAGGAAATTTTGGAAGATGCTAATAGCAAAGGAATGACCCTCATCAACTGTGGAGTAAGGCAGATCATGAGAAAGAGACAACAAGGATTCCAAGGAGGCAAAAGTAATATTCCATGATAAATAATGAGTGTTGCTACCATTGTGGAAATCCTGGTCACTTCAAATAGAATTGTCCTAAATTAAGAAGAAGAATGTCCAGGATGAATCATAACTTAGGATCCTTGAGTATTAAAGTTGAAACCGAAGAAGAGGTAGAAGCCACAAATATGTGCTTCATGACAACTGGTGAATCCAGCAAGGTAGGACTACATGATTGTTGTAATTGTAATACTCTTGAATCTAACCTGGATATGATTACTAAAAAACTTCAAAAAGTTATATATGAATATAACAAACTTTCCCAAGATAAGAAAAGTTGAGAAGCTAAATTTAAATAAAAACGCAAAAAGGAAAGATGAAATTGGCAAATAGAAATTGAAGATCTTGATGATGCAAAAATAAAATAAATTTTTAGGGCATCCCCAAGCCACAGTTTCATAAGATTAAACTCATTTAAAAAATATTTGAGTTCCCCGTCTGGGTTGTTTAAATCAGCTAAGAACTATTTCTCCTATCGAAGGCCCGTTAGTTTCATCTGTGGACAAAGAGGGAACAAATCCTACAGTTGCAGGCATAAGCCTAGAAATGTATGGATTTGGAATCCCAAAGGGAGTAAATCCAACCAACAAAGACCCAAGATCACTTAGGTACCTAAGAAGAATTAATCTCTTTATTTTGTAGGAACATATCCACGGGATAGCTGGAGAGAAAATTTTTTAACAAAAAATATGGCAAATTCAATGACAACTGTGGAAGAAAAAGCTATCAGAGTTGACTTCACATCTTTTAGAGGCGACTCTCACAACTAAGACATTTCATCTCCTGTGTATTGCTCTAAAATCATAAATCTGCAAAGAACGACCTTTGAACTGGAGTAGCATACATAACTCTTAAAATCTATTGTAATTAAATTCTCTGAATCTTGAGTAAATTACTTGGTTTTAATATATCCCTTGAAATTTTTCCCAAAATGTGTGATAATTCTGTGTTAATAGTCTGTTTAAACTCATCCTCCTCCCTTTCTCTCTTTCTTCATTAAAAAATCTTCCCTTCACTCTCTCATACCCAAACCCCGATCAATAGAGAACGTCTCCAAAATTTTCTCTGATAGTCCTATCCCTCTTTTAGAATCCTCAAGTGAATACTCAGCCAATATTCTCAAGAGACAGTGACCCTCTCCCATCCCTATTTCATCGGTAAAGAAAAATCGTACAAATCCCTCTAACTTTATTTCTCCAGATGAAATGCACCAGGTTTAGACAAACCTCTCCCAAGAAAAGTTCCTTTCTTTAAAAAATCACTCCATAGTTCCTGGGCACATCATCAAACACAACCAACTTAAATATGCCTCGTGTAATGTCAATCACTTTTTCAAATCTTAATACCTTTCTTTGTTTTTTGACTTTGTGGAACTCTAGATTTTGAGGACCCTGTTTGAATGTTCTATGACAATCTTAGTGTTTCCCCAGACAGTGAGGAGTTTGAGACTCTTGTGCTCAGCACAAGAACTGTCTTGAACAACTTTTTGTTTGAGAAAGTTTTTTATACTAAATTCTTTGGTGTAGTACCTTTTATGAAAAATAACTGGTCTAAGGACTTTGAAGTGGGCTTAGAGCAAGGCAAAAAGTTTTTTTCTGATTCTTAATCTATTTCATCTAGCTTTGGTCCCCTATCTTTTTGCTTCAAATATGGCATTATGGCTCATATAGTTGCCACCACTCTGATCCCTAGAGAAAGATCTCTAAGCAACATCATTTTTCGTGATGCTTTTGTCCTATATTGTCTGGTCAAAAAGATAAAAATTAACTAGACAACATAGTTTTGCGAGTGCATGCTTGACAGCACAAGGAAAGCAAATGCTTCAGCTAGTTTACCATATGTTCTGCTTATCACTCGGATCCTTGTATAATACTTCATCGATCTCTCTACCTACCCACCTATAGATTTTTATGCAACTTATGACTCAAGAACCTTCATAAGCATAGGCTATGTCCTGGTGTAAGATGAATGGTGTAGAAAGGAGTCAGCTCGATTGAAGACTGAGCCTCCGAAGGTAAGTAACTTTTATCTCACCCCTCTGTTTCCTTGATGAAAGAACTTGCAAAGTTCAAGAAGCATTTCAAGGCTATTGAAGAAGGTATCATGAAACTCCAAGAGTATAATGCCAAGATCTTGGACCTCGGAAAAAGTACAAGCTCCAATAAAAGTATGGTCCAGCTGGGGCTAGATAGGCACAAATAAGAAGGAGTCAAGCTATTCTCTCAAGTACTTTCTTATATGGACTGCTTGAAATCCCAAGTCTCTTCCTTGAATGATGATCTAGTTGTCTGCTTTAAAAACTCCTACTCTTCCTTTGTCAAAAATGTTAAAAAGTCATATGGCAAGTTTTGTTTAACCATGCATAATACTCTTACCTATTTTCTGGAGAAATACTGAATTATGAACTTTTCATTCAAAAGAGGTTCCTGTCCTTTATATCCTTAGATTGTAAAGATGATTTTTACCTTCTTTGACAATTTGTTTTTCTATGCTTAGTAATAAATATCATGGTTATCAACGGCCTATATGATTTCATGCCACCCTATCTGTATGTGTTGTTTTCATTTGTTTCTATTTCTTTTTTATTATTCAAAAAGAGGGAGAAAAATAGGAAAGCACCCATCAGTCAGCTGGAACAAGTTGAATGCTAACATATAAAGGTTGACTAGTAAAACATAGAACAACCAAGATGATCACAAGTCAGGGGGAACAACGTCAAAATAACCAAGGTGATCATAATTCAGGGGGGAAAAGTCAGAGTAGACTTTGATCGTGTAAAAGCCAACTGATGGTTACAAAGCTAGGGGGAGCAAGTTGACTAACAGAGAATTCAACTGATGTTTACTCATATTTTTCATTATAAAAAAGGGGAGATTATTATCCTGCAAGGTTTATATTTTAATAATGACAAACTAACAAGTGAATCCTTGCAGAATATCAAAAAACCACTGATAAAGGAAGCTAGCTCTAGAAAAGGTAGGACATCCAATTGGAAAAAGATTATGGCATTCTAACAAGCATTGCTGATAAATCAAATATGCTAAAAAATAAGAAGAATAATCATATCTCAATCATGGTAGAACAGGAGATCAATATCAATAAAAGAATCAATTAGAATCTGTACAAAAGTAGGAAGGACACAATTATCAAATAAGACATCCAAACTAAAAGAAAATAAAGATCACAGACATATCTAATATTGACGTAATTCGAATCCATATATGGACATATCAAACGACTATATTCCTCAATCAAAGATTCAATCAAAGTCCTTGATTGAGAAGAAATAATTTTTCCTTATGAAAGGTACTAACTGAACAGTACAAAAGGAGAAGACCAAAGACAGACATTTTTCATGCAACTTCAATGAGAAAATTTAAAGTGTCTTATTCTTAGAAAGCTCTGTAACATTAGTTTACTATTGTTATATAAAAGTAGGATCGAGTAATCTTTGTAACATCAACTGAATCTGTGTCATAAGATCTGAACAATAAAATAAGTCTTCAAAACTTATTTCATATCATTGTACTCTAAGAAAATCTTCATTGATCTAAAGCAAATTTAAAACCCAAGGGGACTTGACATATGCCCTAGATTAGTGTGTCGAACTAGGATAAATCTTTGTGTTATTTACATTATGGTTTATTATTACGTGCTTAACTATTTAAGTTTAATTTGGTTCTGAAATGTTTTGATCTGTAGGCGAGTCAACTATGAGGAGTCATTAGTTGACTCACAGAAAAAAAATTCAATTCACCCCCCTCTTAATATTTAGTTGGTAGGACCACTTACCTTTGATTGAATTTGCCTGTGATAATAGTTATCAATCCAGTATTCAGATGGCTCTATTTGAGGCTCTCTATGGAAGGAGATGTAGATCTATTATTGGTTTATTTCAGATAGGTTAAGTTGCTTTAGTAGGTCCAGATTCAGTATTTGAGGCGATGGAGAAAGTTCAGTTAATTCATGAGAGGCTGAAGAAGCCCAAAGCCGTTAGAAATCTTATGCTGATGTAGGGAGAAGATATATTGATTTTGATGTTGGTAACTTAGTTTACTTAATGATTTTACCTATGAAAGAAGTGAAGAGATTTGGAAAAAATGGGAAACTTAGTCCCCTCTATGTTGGAACATTTAGAATCTTGATGTGTTTTAGAAAGGTAGCTTATGAGCTAGAGTTGCTTGCAGATTTAGCGTCTGTAAATCAAATGTTTCATTTTTCCATGTTAAAGAAATGTATTAGTGATTCAGTTGTGTTTGTTCCTTTAGAGGATATGGATGTTATGGATAGTCTTTCCTATGAAGAAGTCCTAGTTGAGATCCTTGATTGTCAGATTCATAGGGAAGGGAATAAAGAAGTTCCCTTAGTTAAAGGACTTTGGTGGATTCAGTCTATTGAGGAAGATACTTGGGAAGCAGAAGAAGATATGCGAACCAAGTACCCTCATATTTTCTCCAAAAACTCAAATACAACTTAAGGTAATGATTTTTCTCAAATTTACTCTTCCATTCTCAGTTTTAGCTATGTAACCAATTCCAAGTCATATCATGCATTCTCAAAACTAGTTCATTCCATGTATTATTCTTCAGACTCAGTTATGTAATCATGTTCCAAGTGATGCATGTACAACATATGATCTTAGTTGCCTTAGTATTCTCAGTCTAACTAGTCTTATTTGAGTACGAATGTTCCCAAGGGGGAGATATTGTAATACCACACAAATTTTCTAGTCTCAGGATAATATACGACTTATCCTACGAGTTATGAGCCACCACACGAGTCATATGTTGGATTTGTACCTAAGTCAGTGTAGAATGGTGAACATTCTTTTACAAGTATGACTTGACCTATATGAGCTATCAAGAGGGGTACGAGTTGTGTAAATCCATTCATAAGGACATCAGTGTAGGTTCCTTGAGGTTATGTTTAGCTTACTAGAGGATGAGTGCTAGTCGTATGACCTCTTACGAGTTGTAAGTATGACTCGTATCCCGATTAGTGCAGGATCCAAGAATAAATCTTCATGTTTTGATAGATTTATAAGTTAATTGGACGTATATGAAGTCTACAAATAGCTCCTAGCTCATGAACAAGTCGAAATATCCTTTAGCGATTGAGTTCTTATAAAGAAGATAACTATAGTCTTATTCAAATGATCATAACATATGTTCTATGAAGGATTTATGAGCTCAAGTCACCCCAATAGATGTATAATTGAATTATATTTCCAGTGATACCAATTTTGCATCAATCTGATATCGGGGTGAAAAGTTATGGCAAAATTACTGAAGCACTGTCAAAGCTGCCAGTAGGGTAAAACTCAAGGTACGACTCGTACCCAGACCATACGAATCTTCATGGGGAGTCATACCCATAATAGTAGTGGTCGAAATTTGAGATCTTGGGTACAACTCAAGGTATGAACCTTACCCAGAATATATGAGTCGTACCCAAACACGTCGGGACTGCTCCCAGACGATTTCCAAACGGTTTTTAAGGGTTTTTTTTTTTTACTTCTTATAACTCCTACCCATGACTTATAACTCTCAAGTAAACCTACTTTCTCTAAAAAATAAAACACTTGGTGTGTTAATATCCTTTCCCTTGATCAAGAACAACAACTAGGGTTTCTTAGAGGCAAGATCAACTACAAGGATTCTTCCTTAAGACTTCTACAATAGGTATGTGGGATGTTCGTCCATGGATCCCTTTCATCAATGGAGCCCAAAAATCCTCTTTTGGTTTAAATTATGAGTTTATATATGTTCAATATAAAATAACTCTATGAATCTCTTGTTAATTTAATTACAAGTTATGTTTACAAGTGTGTTCAAGTGGAATGAGTCATATCATGTTTTGAGGGTTGCTATTCCCGTGTCATGTTCAATTAATTTGAGGATAAATTCCCTTAACTATGCTTTTATCCATGTAATAAAGGCTTTCTCTCATGTTTAAGATACTCCCATGTTCAAGATTATGATTCTCACATTTTTGATGAAATGTCTATGCCTTGGGTGTTTGAACCATGATTCCCATATTATAGTTTTAAGTGTTGATATAGTGCTTTATGGTCATTCAGCACTGGCGGGTTATGAACACCCGATATCTATGTATTTAATTGTATTTCATATCATTCGTGTAATGATTTTAGTCAAAGCATAAATAGTACTTCTTACTCAGTTGTTATGATCATGATTAGTAAAATCAGTTTATATGTTCACTCGAACTTGAGTCAGTACTAGTGTCAGTTCAGTTGGGAGTAGGATTTAGCACTGAGTGAATGCAAGGATGGCGGTTCCCTCGTCAGTTTAGGCAAAGTTGCTAGTATCAGTCTCTATATTCCAAAACTATGTAGCAAACATAGGATATGAGGAGTCACCCATCAGTTTAGGCTTTACTTCCTCTAAAGGGTCACCCGTCAGTTTAGGCTTGACACCCTAGTCCTTTGGGACACCAGTTTAGTGGATCCACACAACTATTGTTAGTACTCGTGCTACGGTATTGACACCCCTCGAACTAGGGTTACAGGTTGGACCCCAATTAGCTCAGATTGTGACATATCGGTTATATGATACCTCCCAAGTCTCAGTACAGTAAGCAGTATATTTTAGTCCAGGTTTGCATGACCAAGTGTACAGAATAACAGTTATTCAGGTATATAGATTTTAGTTATTTAGTTTACAGATTATTTTAGAAACATGTTTATACTTGTTCTTGCATTCTCAGATATTACATATTTATGCATTCATGCTCAGTTACTTATACATTTCAGCCAGTCCTCATCTCATATACTACTACATTCAAAATACTTACATCATATTCTTCTTTGTGCTATTATGTTTTATATCATAGATTTGAAGGGTTAGTTTCCCGACTGTAGTTAGACAACCCAGCATCGCTCAACAGTCATAGTGATGAGTCCTCATCCATCAAGGACAAATTATCTCTTATTGAGTTATTACAGTATTTTCTTAGATTCAGTCAATTGAAGTTAGTTGGAGGCTTGTCCGATGAACTCCTCAAATAGTTTAGAGGCTTTCAGACATTAAGATAGTCAGTTAGACAGTTAGTCAATTTTTATCAGTCGTATCAGTTGTTTAAGCTAGAAAGTTTAGTTTTCAGTATTTTACTAAATATTTCATACTTGTGATTGATTCGGTATTTAGGTATTAAGATTTACATTACCTTCTCAGTTTAGCTTCCACACATGTGTTATGTTAATATTTTATTCAGTGCTCACAACAGGTACCAACTCATGAGTTAGTTTGTGGTCAGTTGTGACCATAAGCACCGTTGTCTCTATTATGGGGTAGCCTCGGGTCATCATAGAGACCCTACGACTTGTGGGGTCCATTCATCATTAACACAAAAACCATTTGGGGTATACAGTAGACATCCTACAATTTGAAACCAACAACCCATAATAAATACTTGTTACTTGTAGTTAGCTACTCGTATCAGAACAAAACTCAGCCACACACACATTGTTTAGGCTATGATTGGTGCCCAAAGACCCATCAAGACTCATTAGGACTCATAGGAGAGTCTTAGTTTGGATAGTGAGAATAAAATTTTAGAAATTTTCAAGGACCAAAAACTCGGGGTGTTGCATTCTCCCCCTTAGGATCATTCGTCCCCGAATAATCAGTCAAGGCATCTTTTGGCATGATTTATCACAAAAATGTTCTCACATTCACCTTTAACAATGATAGAGAACAAAGATGTTAAGATCACATATACCTTAAGCATGATTTTCTGGAATAGAGGATAAGAATGGATACTTGGACTTCATTTCCTCCTTTGTTTCCCAAGTAGCTTCCTCAAACTATTGGTTTCTCCAAGGGACCTTTACAAAAGCCATATTCTTCATCTACACTCAACGGACTTGCTGATCCAAAATCTCCATCGGGACTTCCTCATAAGACAAGTATTCTGAAATGCCCACACCTTTTAACGGAACAACTAACGAAGGTCACCTACAGACTTCCTCAACATCGAGATATGAAAGATCGGGAAGAATGGAGCTTAAACTAGAAGGCAACTCCAATTCATAAGCAGCATTACCAACCTTTTTCAAAACAAAATATGGACCAATATAATGGGGATTGAGTTTTCCTTCTTACCAACTGAACCACTCCCTTCATAGAAGACACCTTCGGGAATACCCAATAACCAACAATGAACTCTAAAACTCCCTTTGCCTCACATCCTCATAGGACTTTTGATGATTTTGGAAGTTCTTAAGCCTATCATAAATCACCTTCACCTTATCCATTGATTGGTGCACCTAATTAAGGCCAAATAACTAATTTTCATCAACGTCAAACCACCCAATAAAAGACCTACACCTCCTACCATACAAGGACTCAATAGAGACATACATATATTAGAGTGATAATTGTAGTAGTAGGAAATTAAGTGAGAGGTAAGTGGTAAACCCAACTACCACCTAAATCAGTTACATAAGCCCGAAGCATAGCTTTCAAATCTTGATACATCCTTATGGATTGCCCATCCGTCTGCAGGTGGAAAGTGGTACTAAGGCTCAACTTAGTCCCCAAACCTCTATAAAAAGATTTCCAAAAGTGAGATGAGAACTGAGTACCTCAATCAAAAATTATAAAAATGGTGCACCATGCAACTTCACTATCTCTTGGATATACAACTTCACATAGTCCTCAGAAGAAAAAGTTTTCCTAGCTGGCAAGAAATGACCGAATTAGTCATCCTATCTACGATGACCCAAATAGAATCAAACTTCTAGCAAGACCACAGAATATCGGTAACAAAATCCACATTAATTATTTCCCATGTCTATACTAGTAGCTCAATCTCTTGAGTCAACCCACTGACCCTCAAGTGCTCCACCTTCACTTGCTGACACACCATGCACTTAGACACAAATTAGCCATATCCTACTTCATATTATTGCACCAATAATTCACCTTGATATCATGATAAATTTTTGTTGAACTAGGATGAATAGTATAATGCGAATCATGATCTTTGACAATAATTCATCCTCGTAGCCTATTGATATCAGGAACACACAACGTCCTTTAGTACCTCAAGATACCATCACCACCAATATCGAAAGCCATCACCTTATGGCACATACATCCACCTTGATCTGTATCAAGATAGGGTCCAACACTTGCTTCTCCTTTACCTCGGCACCAAGAGATGATTTTTCCACCACTTGAACAATTAAACCACCATTTTTAGAGTCCAAAAGATGAATGTTGAGATTAGTCAAACGATGAATATCCTTCACTAAACCACACTTTTTCTCATCAACATGAGATAAGATCCCCATAGATAACCTGCTAAGAGCATTAGCAACTACTTTAGCTTTACCTGATTGATAGTGGAGACTCATGTCATAGTCCTTTAGCAACTCAAGCAACCTTATTTGCTTGAGATTTAGCTTTTTTTGAGTGAACACATATTTTAGGCTCTTTTGATTAGAATAAATATCAATATGGACCCCATACAAATAATGTCGCTAGAACTTTAATGCAAATACCATGGCTAATAATTCCAAATCATGAGTCGGATAATTCTTCACATGAACTTTCAATTGTGTAGAGGAATAGGCAATAATTATACCATGTTGCATCAATAAACAACCCAGTCCCACTTGAGATTCATCATAATAGACCACAAAACAATCAGTACCCTCGGATAGAGTCAATACCATAGCTGAAGTGAACTTATCCTTCAACTTCTCAAAAATACCCTTGCAAGCATCAGACCATAAGAACTTTACCTTATTCTGAGTCAACTTAGTCAATAGGGCAGCAATAGAAGGAAGATAAACTCTCCACAAACCTTCTATAATAACTGAAAAAACCCAAGAAACACCGAATGTCGGTAAGAGTTGTAGATCTAGGCCATTTTTTAACAACTACAACCTTCTGTGCATCCATCATAATCCCTTCACTAGAAATGACATGTCCCGGATAAGTCACAATATTCAACCAGAACTCACACTTAGAGAATTTAGCATACAACTACTTCTCCTTAAGGGTCTGCAACATATACAGAGGTGATCGACATGATCCACCTTGCTCATTGAATGCACTAAAATACCATTAACAAATCGATCATAAAAAAATCCATGAACTGATGGAAAACCCAAATCATAAATTTCATGAATGTTGTTGGGGCTTTAGTCAAACTAAAGAACATCACCAAAAACTAAAAATGACCATACCAGATTCAAAGATTAGTCTTAGGGATATCAACCTCCCCAATATTCAACTAATGGCAACGCAACCAAAGATTAATCTTACAAAAGTACTTATCCCCCTGAAGTTGATCAAAGAGATTATCAATCCTCAAAAAAGGGTACTTATTCTTCACGGTCACCTTGTTCGATTGGTGGCAATGTATACACATCCGAAAGGACCACTCCTTATTATGCATGAAAAGAACATAAGCACCCTAGATATATATACTTGAGAGGATACAATCCATATCAAGAAGATCTCTCAACTACTCCTTGAGTTCCTCAACTCAGTCGGAGCCATTCAGTAATGAAGGATATAAATAGGATGAGTGTCTGGAAAAAAATCAATTTTAAAATCTATTTCTCTATTGGGAGGAATAATAAGAAGATCATCAGAGAACACCTCGAGAAATTCACAGACTACAGGCACAGTCTACAAATAAAGACCTTCGGATCTAGAATCTTTAACATGCACTAAATGATAAAGGAAGCCCCTAAAAACTAATTTTTGGGCTCTAAGATATGATATGAAATGAACCTTTTCTTAGGTACTAGGGAACTACCTTCCTACTCGATCACCGGATCATTTGGGAAATAGAAAATGACATTTTGGGTCCAACAATAAAGAGATGCATAGCACGAATGCAACCAATCCATCCCTAAAATCATATTAAAGTCTAACATGTTCAAATCTATCAAATCCACTAAGGTCTCCCTACCATAGACTGATATCACACAACCCCTATAGACCCATCTAGCCACAATGGAGTCATCCACCTAGGTGGACACAGAGATGGGATACGAGATACAGTCATGATCAAAACTAAAATGAATAGCCACATAAGGTGTCACATAATAAAAGGCAAACCCAAGATCAAGCAGATAATATACATCATGAAAGAAAAATTTGAGTTTACCAGTAACAATAATGGGGGATGCTTTAGAATTTTAGTAAGTGGCAAGGGCGTACAAACAGTTTTGACTAGTACCGGAGCCAGAAGCAGAAGTAGCACCTTTTGGTGATGGAACTAATAAAGTAGCAACAGGAATCTTATTTTCCCCAGAATCAACCATGAAAATTCAATCTATATTCATATGACCAATCTGACCACATTTAAAGAACTTGTTTCTCCCCTCTTCAAAAACACCACGATGCCCCTAACCACATAATCTACAATATGGATACGACGGAGTGAACTGATCCCCACTAGCTTGAGGCTAGGATTCTGGTGCTCTAAACCCATAATCATACTGAGAATAGCGATCACTCAATGGAATTGGATAATGAGAAATATCTGTAGAGTAGGAATCAGAATTGCCCCACTTCTCTTTAGACCATTTTTAACCATTTCTACCACTCTTCTTCTGACCTCTACCCTAATTTTGAGTAGCAAAATTTCTTATTATACCTTTCACTCATCTCAACCTGCTTCTTCTTTTTATGATGCATATGCATCACCAATTTGGAGATGTCCATAACCCTATTCAATAGAGCAGATTTGCATTCAAACACCAATTCATGGGACAATCCCAAAGAAAATATCCTAATCAGATCTCTCAGAGAGGACACTAACTCTGAAGCATAATGAGATAGCTGGTGAAACTTCAAAGCATACTCATTTACTGTCATACGTACTTACTTAAAAATTATAAATTCCCCAACCTTCGTCTCCCTCAACTATTAAGGAAAGAAGCGACTAATAAAGGAACTAGAGAAATGATCACACAAAGAGGACTCACCATCATCACACCTAGACTGGTCCCACTCCTCATAACACTAATACAGCACATCCTTTAACTAGTAAGCAGGGAACTCTAAACCCTCCACATTGGTAGCATGAATGATACAAAAAATCTTTTCCATCTCATTAATGAAATTTTGAGGATCTTTCTCAACTTTTGAACCAATGAATTAGAAGGACTCCACCTCATTAATTGTCCGACTCTAGTGGCCTTGAAGGATGGAGTATCAAAAGCAACATGCTCAGTCATAGAGTCCACCAACTGGGTAAGCAAATGAATTGATTAGAGAAACTCAATATTAGGGATGCCAGTTTGGGGTGTCTGGGAAAGGATAGGGGGAAGTAATGGAGCTTCACTAGGGCAATCAAAAGAAGAGACCCTAGAAAGGGTCTTAACTCCTTGAGTAGGATGAGCTCCATCCATATTATCCTCAGACGGGATAGAAGAGTTTCCTCAAAAATCAAATCTTCTAGGAGGCATGATCTTAAAAGAAAAAATAGGGGGGATTAGAGAAGATTCAAGACCTTAGACTCTATAGATTAAAATAGAATAGAAAGCAAGGGAAACATTCCTAAATTTCTTGTAGACTCTCCATTATAAGTATGGCGTGCTACTCACCTATAAATGAGACTCTATTTTATGGACACCCAATGAAACCAAACTTAACATCTAATAGAAACTTTTTCACAACCCAAACCACGGTCTGGTCATGATGGGTGTCTCAAGTCCACTATGGATCGGAGACCACTCCTTACACCTAGCTAAACAACATAATATCCCCAATATTGGATAAATGCTGAATATATAACAAGATAGCATAATAATAAATTTAATGATATTAAAATCATGCCTATAATCGATAACTGGTAACTGACCAAGCAACCTACCAACATCTTGTAAGTCCACAAGAATCCAACAAAGCCTTCTAACAAAAGAATAAAAAACTAGTCTTGTTCAAGACATGTCCCCGACTCTGACAATGACAATGATAATTAACGATAATAATAACTCTTAATTCTAATATATTATAAGAACTGATGAGATGTCGAAGACTTTAGGAGAATAGTGGCTCACCACTTTATCACAATAAACTAACGAACCAAGCCGATCCATCTAACTTTGTGCAGGTAAAGTAGAATTATTCCATGTGCCTGCATCGTGTGAGGATACAACTCGAAGATGGTTAATGGGTTGAGCACTAGCATGCAACTCAGGGATAAGGATAACATAATGTCGTGATCATTAGTTCAAAATTATTCAAATATAATACACATAATCAAATGCATATATATATATATATCACATACCGGAATAGGGGACAAGGCTTAATATGTACTTTAAAATATGAGGTTTGATTGTGTAGCTCAACCGTTATTACATAAGAAGGCACCCACGGATAATATGGACCCAGCTCTCCTCAATAGGTAGGTCCTCAGTGCATGTGGCCGCACGAACTAGAGGGTATACATATGCATTTATGGGGGACTCGAACCTCCCAAAATATCAAGTTGAATTAAGAACCCATTCATGTAATATAATATGAGGGACTAAAACCTCCAGATCATATAATAATAATAAGGGGGAATCAAACCACCCTATCATTTAAACCCTCGCATTGGCAATCGTAGTTTCCTTTAGAGATCCCTCGAGACCTCCACTTTAATGAATCAGTTGTGCAACCCTTATTAAAGCCCAATTAAAATAATTTTCAAACATTTCCAATTATTGAACCAAGATGCACGTTTAGGCTACATTGTTGGTATCATTATACCAACTACACTTTTAAGGTAATATCAATATTTTGCGACGGTTTCATAACTTAGGGAATATTTATATCCCCCTTGGTTCAATTATACATTATCTTAGGGATTCACACAACCCCATAGGGGTGGCAAATGGGCAGATTGGATTGGATTTGGATGGGTTAAATATGGATCGAGAAAAAATGGTTTGGAATGCAATCCGCCCATATAAATATGGGTAAATATGGATTTGGTCAAATATGGATTGGGTAAAAATGGTTCCAACCCACTTTAACTCCTGAAGTCAAAAACTTAAAACTTCTATATCATATCAACTTGACTTTTTTTTTTAGTTTTTTTCTTTCTCTCTTCTATATGTAGCCTCTAGTTTTATTTTTTTATTTTTTGATTTTTCCATTTTTTCATTTCTTTTTTTGTCTCTCTTCTGTCTCTACACTTTGATTCTATTTCTTTTTACTTTTTTTCTTTTCCTTTTTAGTCTTGTTTTTTCTATTTTTTATTTTGTTTTATTTTTAGTTCTTTCTCATTTTTTTCATTTTTGATTGTATTTTATGTTTTATTTATTTTTTATTTTCGAAGAACATGATTAAGTCGAGTACAAATTATGGATGATGACTGAAATATCATAACCCCTCTATATATTTGTATTTACCATCATGTTTTTCTTTTTCCTTTTCTCCCTTTTCATTATTTTTTTTTTGTTTCTTCAATTCTTTCTTTACTCTTTTTTCTCTCTTCTATCTCTAACTTCTACCTCTTTTTTTTTCTTTTTTGTTTTTTTTCTATTTTTGGTTTTCTTCTTTTTTGTATAATAACGAAATTATCCTAAACGCATATTGATTTATTTTCGCCCAACATTTATAATTTGTTTAAGTACACTCAAGTAGACTCCACCTAATTGATGAAATAGAAGAAACAAAAATGTGTAAGAAACGAGTAAAAAATAAGTGGAAAAAAATAAAATATGAAAAAGAAAAAAAAGTAAATTAAAGGGAAAAAAAAATAAAAAATAGTAAAGTAAAGGAAAGAGAAAGAGAAAAACAAAAAAAATTGGAAAACAAAAAAAGGAAATAAAAGATAGCAAAAAATAATAACAAAAGAGTGAGACTATGAATTATATTTAATTGATAAGAGTTTCTATAAGTTGTATATGCTAAATAAAATAATTAGAAGCTTAAATTAATTACCCCATGTAGATCTCAAGCGAATATGAATGATCAAATAAGAATGAGAAAGGGGAAAACGAAAAAAAATACAACGAAAAAAGAAAAAAAATAGATGAAAAAATGATAAAGCAAAAAAGAAATTATGAGAATCGAGTAAAAAATGAAAAAAATGAAAAAGCAAAAAAGTAAATTAAAGGTAAAAAGAAAGAAATAAAAAAAAACTAGAAAAGAAAAAAAACTGAAATTTTAAGCATGGGTGGGTGATCTCTATGTTTAAATGGATACCTATATTTTATCCATTTTGTCCATATTTGTATGAGCTTTTAAAATGAGTTGAATTTCATATTTACCCATTTGAAATATGAGTGATCCAATTTAATAAATATGGATTAAATGGACTCTTTTCACAAATATGGGCTGAAATTGCCAACTCTACAACCCCATTAGGCTCAATTTCAAAATCATTATGGTTCATTGACTTTTCATATTATGCAATAGCTCAAAAGTATTTCAATATGCATATGTTTCATATTCAAAGCCAATTTCAAAATTTGGGGTTGAGGTCATAACTATTTTAAAAGTCACAAGTGGCGGAAAATCACAAACACCTAGTTTATTTACCATATTCAAGCATCAAATAGATTTTTAAACAACCATTTCAACATATCCCATCTAGGGACAAACATAAAATATCACATAAACAATAGTTATTCAAAACCCTCAACCCATGTTTCAAAAACAACATCAATTACCTTACGAACAATGCTTTAAAACACATAATTTTAATAAATTAGAAATTTAGGAAGAGTAACATGCTTGAAATACTCAAGATTATGGAGAAAATTCAACCCTTGAAACTCTCTTTGATCTACTTCTTATAACCCCTAAGTTTGATGCTTGAGAAACTTGACAGAAAAGAAAGAATGATTGGAGTGTGTTATCGATGAACATAGGGCCCCAAGTATGTTTATAGTTCGTGGTTAGTATTGGGATAGGAGGAAAATGTCTAAAATAACCCTATTAAAAATATAGAAATATAATCATCAGTTATTACTAGTCTCATGACGACTCATCACAACACGTTATAACTCGTCTCCATGAGTCATTGCCAAGGCAGTGTCACCTGGAACACACACTGCCAACCTTATGACTCATATACCATAACCCATAGTAATACCCTATAAATCATATGGTCCAGTCATAGTCAACACAGAAACTATTTAGGGTATACACTAGACATCCTACAATTTAAACCCAATGACTCGTATTAAGTACTTATGACTCATAGTAAGTCATTCGTACTCAGAATAGAACTCAGCCACACACACACTATTCATGCTATTATTGGATCCCTAGGACCCATCAATACTCCATATGACTCATAAAGAGAGTTGCAATCTAGACAGTAAGGATAAAATTTTAGAAATTTTCAAGGACAAAAAACCTGAGGTGTTACAAGGCGAGTTCCTTAGTACCATAAGTGAAGTTTATTTCCTATCTTATAGAGTAGAAATTAGTTTCCAAAGGGTTTTTGTATCATCTTGATTGGGTTAAGTATTCTAGCTCTGAAAGTCCCTCTATGATATCTATCCATGTGGTTAATGAGTTTTCTAAAGTTTTTCCCAATAGTCTTCATAGGATTCCTCATGATAGGGAAATAGATTTTTGGATTGGTCTTCTAATGGATACCCATACCATTTCTATTCACCCATATAGAATGGCTCCGGCTAAATTAAAAAAAATGAATGAGCAGTTAAAAGATCATCTTTATATAGGTTTCATTCATCCTAGTATATTTTGGGTTATCCTATACTTTTTATGCAAAAAAATATGGGTCTCTTTGTATGTGTATAGATTATCAGAAGTTAAACAAGGTTATAGTGAAAAATAAGTATCTTTTCCCTATTATTGATGACCTTTTTGACCCGCTTCAGGGTGCTAGGTATTTTGTCTAAGATTAATCTTTGTTTGGGATACAATCAGCTGATAATTAGGGATCTTGGTATTCCCAAGACTATTTTTCAAACTTGACATGGGCCATCATAAGTTTTTGGTTATGTTATTTGGGTTGACCAATGCTTTCGTTGCTTTCATAGATCTTATGAATTAGGTGATCAGGTAGTTTCTAGATTTTTTTGTTATAGTCTTCATTAATGATATCTTGGTGTACTCTAAGAGTGAGAAGGATCATGCCAATTACCTCTAGATTGTGTTGTAAATTTTAAGGACCAGAAATTATATGAAAAAAATTCTAAGTGTGAGTTTTGGCAAAGTGTTGTGACCTTTATCAGGCATGTTGTTTCTAGTAAGGGGATCAAGGTAGATTCATAAAAAGTTGAGGAAGTTAAGAAATGGTCTAGACCCATGACTCCAACAAAAATTAAGTGCTTCTTGGGATTGGCTGGGTATTATAAGAGGTTTGTGGAGAGTTTCTTATCTGTTACTTCTCCGATGAAGAAGTTAACTCAGACAAAAGTTATACTTTTATAGTCCGATGCTCGTTTAGGGTAGTTTTGAGAAGTTGAAGGATAAGTTGACTTCTTCACCAGTTTTGACACTGCTCGAGAGTACTGATGTGTTTGTTGTGTGTTTTGATGTGTCCCGTGTGGGATTGAGTTGTGTTTTGATGTATCATGGTAAGGTTGTTGCCTATGCTTCTAAGCAGCTTAAGGTTCATGAAAGAAATTACCAGACTAACAATGTTATGGTTTTTCCTTAAAGATTTTGTGCCATTATTTGTATGGAGTGCATGTGGATATTTATTCAAACCATAAAATCTTGCAGTATTTATTTACACATAAGAAATTAAACCAAAGGCGGAGGTGGTGGCTCAAATTTCTTAAGGACTATGACATGAGCCTTCACTACCATTTAGGTAAAGGTAATATTGTTATTGATGCTCTTATCAGGTTGTATATAGGGAGAATAACTCATGTTGATAAAGAGAAAAAAAGGTTGGTAAAGGATATTCACAGGTTGGATAACTTAGGAGTTCGTCTCTTGATGATGATGTAAAGGAGAAGTAGGCTTTGGATCCCATACTTTTAAAGATTAAGAATGATGTGGGTCAACAAAAGGTTATGGATTTTTAGATTGGGAAAGATCGCATCTTGAGGTATCAAGAAAGGTTGTGTGTTCCTGATGTTGATGGGTTGTGGGAAAGGATTTTAACTGAGGCTAATGAGTCTAGTTATGCAGTTCATCCAGGTTCAACTAAAATATATCAAGACTTAAAGGAAATCTACTGGTAGGATACTATGATGAGAGATATGGTGAATTTTTTTGCCAAGTGTATGGTTTGTCAACAAGTCAAGGTTGAGCATTTGAGGCCTGGTGGCATATCTCAAGAGATAGAGTTTCCTATGTGGAAATGGGAGATGATTAATATGAATTTCATTACTGGGCTTCAGTGGTCTTGCAACCAGTATGATTCTATTTGGGTCATTATATATAGAATGATCAAGTCTGCTCACTTTTTTACTGTGAGTACTAACTACTCAGGAGAGGATTGTGTTAAATTATTCATTTAGGAGATAGTTAAGTTGCATGAAGCAACGTTGTCCATCATCTCAAATTGAGGTACCTAGTTTTTTTCTTACTTCGGGACTTTATTTTAGAAAGTTTTGGAAACTCAGGTGAACCTTATCATCGCTTTCCATCCTCAAACGGATGGACAAGATGAACAGAATATTCAGACTTTGGAAGATATGCTAAGTTCCTGTGTGATTGATTTTAAAGGAAGTTGGGTTAACCATTTTTGTCTCATTGAGTTTTCGTATAACAACAATTACCATTCTAGCATCCAAATGGCCCCTTTTTGAGGCTCTCTTTGGTAGAAGGTTATCCAATTAGGTGGTTTGAGGTAGGTGAGACTAGGTTGTTTGTACCTAACTTGGTTACCATGCTATGGAGAAGGTGAAAGGGATTAGAGAAAGACTTTAGACTTTTAAAAGTTGGCAAAAGTCTTATGAGGATGTGAGGCGAAGGGAGTTAGAGTTTAAACAAACTGACAGGGTATTCTTTAAGGTTTCTCCTATGAAAGTAGTTATGGGGTTTGGGAATAAGGGAAAGCTCAGTCTTGTTACATTGGCCTAAATCAAGTTGTAAGGAGAATTAAGAATATTGCTTATAAATTAGATTTACCAGCGAGTTTGGCATCTATTCATCTTGTTTTCCATGTGTCTATGCTGAATAAGTATGTGGGTGACCCTTCTTTGAGAGTTCCTATTGAGGAGTTTGGTGTGATGGATTCCTTTTCTTAAGAGAAAGGTCCGGTTGATATAATGGATAGGCAAGTTTATAGCTTGAGGAAAAAGGATGCAGCTTTGGTAAAAGTCATTTTCAAATAGTGGAAGAAGCTACATAGGTAGCTAAGAAAGATATGAGATCCAAGAACCTATTCTTGTTCCCAACATTGAATGAAAATGCTTAAGGTATGATTTTCATTCTCCCTCTTATCGTGCTCTTAATTTTTCTTTGGATGCTACTACATTTTTGCTATTATCGTGCTAGAAATGTCCTAAATTCTCATTTGAGGATGAATGATACTAACGGGGAGATAATGTAAGACCCTACAAAATTTTAATGAATTTATTTTGACCCTTCCAGGTGTGCAATGTCAAATTTTGACTTGAATTTTTTTATGGTCTGTTAAAAGGGTGTTTTGGGAAAGTTTCAAAATCATTGGAAGATGTTCGGGTCCATTTAGGGACTTTGAGGCAGTGAGCCTCGATGATAGTGGCATTCTACGCCACTTAGCCATTGTGATAAGGTTGTGGCATGGAGGCTAAGCTCCACGATAGCTGTGTGCCATGCTGCTATTTAATTTTCATCCAATTTTTGTTTTTTTCACTTGGGGTGAGGGGCTTTTGGTCCTTTTACCCTTTACATGACTTTAAATATCCAATAAACCCATTTTCTTTAGTTTTCAATGATCAAACATAACTATTCTTATCTCTAACTCTCAACCCAAGAAAGCTCAAGGTTTTTTCACAAACCAATACTCCGGGCTCCAAACTCTGAATTGTTTTCAATTTCTTGTCTATTCCAGGCATGTATCTCTTTCCCTAATTGGAAATTTTCTTTTTAGAATTTATTTAATTATTATTCATGTGATTTGAATTGATGGGTTGAAAGTGGGTTGAGGGTTTTTTATTGTTATTACTTGAATGGCTACATAGTTATAATGATTGGAATGGGAAACATGGGTTTTCCAAAATTGTTGAATTTTTTGTTTGGAACTGGCATTAACCTCAACGCACTTTGTAATTGGTTTTAAATATTAATAATCACATAGTTTAACTTACCTTTGAAATATTGCATTATATTAATGGATAATTGGATAATGGAAATGGTTTATGGAATGCCCTTGGTGGCAATGGTTTGGAATTTAAATGGAACTTGTGAGTCTAATGATTATACTAAATGAATGGCATAATTGAATTATCTTGAAATCATATTGGTATGGCGATACCAAGTTGGTAAATGCCTTAATCAATTACTCCTAGGTTAATGTTTTGATTTATGTGAGAACTATTTTTATTTAGGGGTAAAGGGAATTATGTAGCTCACCATGATTGTATAGTCCCGAGGGGACCAGCACTAGAAACCATGTTTACCAATGTGGGTATTTATATGATCGTGTGTCTAGATACACACTATATTTTGGATGGTTATCACCTTGGTGTCTTTAGCCTTTCATGAATTTCCTTGGTTTATGCAGTTAACAGGCACTGGAGACCTTGCATTAGGGGAAGCTGGACCCATATAGCCCATGGGTGCCTTTAGGATAGAGCAAGCTACGAAGTTCAGGCTAATGTTTTAAACTCTCATTTTGTAATACCCCGTATGTTTCCAAGCTAGGAAATGAATCAATTCTCCTACGTGTGAAACCTCATATACTGTGATTCATATTTGAGTACATGATTTACAGTGAGTATCCTATCTATAAGATAGCTTATGATGTGTTAAGAATGATCATGTGAGTCACTCAGAGTAAGGCAAGCTAATAGCTTTTGGATCCATCAAGTTTTAGTGTGTGATTCCGTAAGAGTGACCTTTGAATAAGGATAACTTGATTTATATGTGACATTTTGTCTGATTTAGACCTACCAAATTGTAGAGAATCGAATTAGCTTTCCAACGATTCCAATTTTATAAAAATTCGACACTCGAGCAAGAAGTTATGGCCCTGCAAAGTAGGAGTACGACACATAAACAATCGCACATGGCTACTGGAACAAGTGTGCGACAGGTTGTGCGGTGCACACCCTCAAGTGTGCAATAGAATGTGCGACGCACACCTTATCTTATGCTATAGGATGTGCGGCGCACACCTTAGAATGGAGATGAGGTGTAAGACGCACACTTATGATTTCAGCCACGAAAAACACTTAGTTTTTGAGTTATTTTGAGGATAATTAAGTCTTTTAACACTCCTTACATGTCCCAATACTTAACCTCACGAAATTTATAGCTTCAAATCGCATTACAACCCTATTAACATCTTAAGTTCATTATCCAATAGCACAAGAAGGAGAAAAACTACTAGGGTTGCACAATCAAGCTTGAAGGCCCAATCTTTATACAATTTCATCGCCATTAAGGTATGCATAGTGTTCATCCACGGATCCCTTTCATTTGTGGAGTTCAAGAATCAATCTTTGATAACAAAATCATGAATGTTTTGTGGTGATATAGTTGTATTCATGTTGTTGTTTGTGGTTTGTGTTATAGAGTGGGAATTTGATGAACTTCCAGGAAGATTGTGATCACATAGTTGGAACCCATGAATTTGGGTGGATTAAAGTGGTGTAAGTTTGTGAATACACATATGAATTAAAGAGTGCATGTAAGGTGTTTGATAAAATACCTAAGAGACTAGAAATCATGCATTATAGCTAAATTGTGACTAAGTGAAGGATTCATGATAGGCCTCTATGATTCAATATCATCCATGTTGATAACATGTCTTGTGAACACTGTTGGATTACTCATGAACTAGTCTTATGGAATTATGCTATGCTTACTTGCAAAACCCACTCATGTACAAGATGTAGAATACCCATCTACTTCATGAAATTCCCCAAGTTATGATATTATGGATTGTGGTTGTAATATGTAATGAGCATGATATTAAAAGCTATGCAAGTATATACATGTTGTATGAAATTTCCTTCCATGAAATAGATTGTTGATAACCATGCTTAGTATGAAATCCCTTATTTATGATATTGTGGATTATGGACTCTACTCTTATGATCAAGTCAGTCATGTGTGTCAGTTTACTTCCATCGAGTCCTGGGGGTACATGTACCTGAAAAATATAGTTGTGTGCCTAGAGCCATGTCATGTTTTCACGATACTCTCACTCAAGCCATGATCTATAGAAATTAGTCAGTCATGTGACTCAGGAAAACTCAGTAATATCAGTAGTTTAGTATTTTCTTTAATCTCAGTGCTCAGTAACCTCAGTAATCATAGTAAATCTTAGTAACTTTAGTACTCTTAATCAATCCTCAGAACTCATTATATTTCGTCCGTCATCGGAATCCAGTAAACTCAGTTTTAGCTCCGCTAAACAATACCACTAGTATCAGTTCCGTTAATCAGTATCAGTTCAGCAAATCAGTATAGTTAAGTTATTTAGTTCACCCCAGTTATTTAGTTCAGTGTCTTTCAGATGGGAGTAGGATTCAGCACCGATCGAACCTAGGGATGGGGGCTCACCCGCTAAAATAGGACTGAGATCCCTAGAAAAAATCCCTAAGTTCCAGAACTACGTTGCCAACATAGGTACAAGATGTCACCCCTTAGATAGGACTGACATACTCAGGGGTCACCCGTTAGCACATATATATGTATAGGACTGATCCCAGGAGTCATCCTCTAGATTAGGACTGACTCCATGGCAGATGTCTTTACTGGTGGCGTGGTAGTGACACCCTTACACACAGGGAAGAGATTGGACCCCAGTCTTCTTAGCTTGGGGAATGTCGGTTAGATGAACACATCCCACAGTTTCAGTTACAGAATCAGGGCTTTCAGACACAATCAACTCAGCTTAGAAGTACAGATTCAGTACTGTTAGATATAGTCAATTCTTATCATTAAAAATAGACTTCAAGATCACCCATTAGCTAGGAATGATCTTAACTATGATTAATCAGTATCAGAATCATTAGATTTAAAGATCACCCATTAGATAGGACTGATCTCAGACTAAGTCAAATCATCCTTATTATCTGTATACTCATGATCACCCGCTAGATAGGACTGATCTCAGATTTAGTTACTCCAAGTAGAACAAAACTCAGATAGTTCCATCAGAACTTAGACTGTCAGATACAGCCACTCTGTATTAGTTATATCAATTAGTCGGATCATTACAGTTATATCAGCTATATCAGTTGTCATAGCTCACGTTACTAGTATTCAGTTTCAGGACTGTTAGACATAGTCATTCAAACCAGTTTTTTATAATTTGAACTGTCAGAAATAGTAAAAAATCTATTCAGTACCTCAGTAATAGTAAAGTCATGTCATCAACATTCAGACTCAGTAGTCAGCATCATCACGAGTTCAGTTATAGTTGTTTATGTATGTATGTATTCTCACGTTCATAGTAGTTAGCATTGTTCATGCATATAACCCTTTGCATTTAGCCTACCTCACTCGTATACTCAGTACATTCAGACGTACTGATGCATTTGTGGTATGGTGCTTTCTCTTATGTTACACCATAGGTTCACAAGCACGAGCTCCAAATCAGCAGTAGCATTCCAGTGTTTAGAGTTTATAGTAAGTCCTTCTTATTCGAGGACAATATGATTATTTCTAGATTTACTATTTAGTTGCTAGATGGATTTAGTTGGATACATGTTCCTTCAACTCCTTATTCAGTTCAGTAAGAGGCTTTCAAACTAGATATTCAGATCTTATTATTTTCATTATTTATGACTTGGTTTGGTATTGTTATACCTTTTTCAAACATTTTATTATCAGACGTTTATTCAGTTCGAACTTTATGGCCTTTCATGTTCATGTTTCCACATTTTATGTATATTATGCAGTATATAGGTACAGATATCAGTCATGGGTTAGCTTGTGGTCCTTCGGGGTCATGAGCATCATGTAGCATTCCGGTTCAGAAAATTAGGGTGTTACACATGTTGATGACGTTTGTCCTTATCCCATTATATTATTATATGTATATAAATATTGTGCATATGGTTCATGGCTAGTTTTTTGCAATGGCATTATTATATCCTTTACCCCTGAGTTATATCCAGTATTTGTCCCATTTTTTTGTTGCTCTTATGCATCGTTAGGTGATTCGGTACTTCTATGGATCTGCTGTGAAGTGGTGAGCCTCCTTCTTTTGGAAGTCCTGGTCATTTCACTAGTTTCCTTTATCTCTTAGTATTTCATATTTGATTCTTCTTGTTGCAGTCGAGGGCATATCCCAACTTAGTTGGTATTCTAGTTTAAAGTCTTTTGTGTATAGGATTGGCATGTTGTTGATATCTTTCTTTGAATCTTTACATTTTATTTTGGTTATATTATCAATCATTGATTTAGTTGGATTCCACTATTTATATTAATATTCTCTTAAGGTAAGGCTAAGGGAGTGGTCTCCAACCATAGTGGGCTTAATATACCTGTGATGGTTGGTCCCTGGTTTGGGTCGTGACAGTATGATAGGACGTGTTTATGATTATAGTATCATGACTTAGCCTAATTTAAGAGTTGGGGATAGAAGGTTGAACCATCCTTTAAGTTGAAATACTATTTATAGCTGTAGAACTCTATCACCCTATGTGATAAGCATGTTGATTATAGTTGATATTAAAAATCCATTAGTTTAACATTTACTATTTGACTTGGTGAATTGAATTATGTTTTCCTTGGATTAGGGTATTATCATTATGCTACTTGTATAATGTTTGGACCATGGTCGTGGTTACAATACCAGTTTAGACTCCAGTTGAGTAGTTTATCCTTATAAAGCACATGGCTTTAGTCTATAGAAATTGGGTGCTTATTATAGTATTATTTGGATACTGGTGATGGAATGCATAGATTATGGTACATTCATTCTATCTTAATGGTACCATTCCAACCAAACCATGATTTTTCTATTGTTTCCTAAAAACGAAATTATTCCCACTTTTTAGTTTTGAAATGGATTCTTTTATAACAAGAATTGTACCACCTTAATTGATGATTTATGAACTTTAAGAACTAAATATGAGGTATTATAAACTAGACTGAGATTGACTTTGGTCCATGGTTTATCCAATCTTTTACTACTACTATCTACTTCAATTGAAAGAGTGATTTCAACCCTTTCTACTGTATGATACTAATTTATTCCCAAAGTTGATCTTAGGCAATAGATTTAAAAGTAATACTCTTTTAGTTAGGGTTTGAGTCCATGCACTTATTTTGTATACATATCTTCGATACTGTATGGATTACATTGATGGTGGTGATGATGAATGGAAATCTTGGATCGTGACCAGGTAAGGGTATACGGATGTTCCTAAATCCCATAGGGGCCTTTTCATCTGTGAGCTGTCATGCCAAAGAAATTAGGTCACCATAGGTAATTCCTTTATGAGTTGTTGAGTTATAGGAGGTGTATAGAGTTGGTGTGTAATGGCACTTGGATAATCAATGGTACTACGGATTCACTTTGAATTTATTTATTCAAATGCATTACATATCTTAAGTATATTGTTTTGTGTTTATATCTATCAGTCTAATGGGGGTTGCATAGGTAGAGGATATGATTGATGTATGTTGAGTGTTAATTGAACCTTTTGGGTTTATGAGGCACTAGTTAGATATTTTTTGTCTTGACTATATGGTTACTTCATTGTTGCTATTAGGGTTAGTTCATGGCAGTCTAATAATGGACTAGAATTGAGGTTGTAGGTATGATTCTAATTCTTTTACTTTTTACGATAAACTTCATTATGGATAGTTACCTCATGGTTATATATTATGGTTAGGGACCCTTCTTATGCCAACACTAACTTTCCTACTTAGTTATAATGCCTTGGGATGCTAGGTCATTACCTTGAGCCGTCCTATATATATATACAAGTATGGTATTACCGTATATTCCTATCTTTCTTGCCTATACATTTTCCATATGTATTCTTGTCCTTGTATACTATTATATAACCTTCTTTCACTCTTTCTTTAAATATTGACTGAGGATATACGCTATTTCACTTTACGCCCTAATTACAAAAAGGATAGGATCGTTTATCCTTATTTCTTCACTAGCTTATTTATGTTTAGTTTCATGGATGGTTGTTTGTACTTTACATTCCTTCTTTATATGTTATTTACACTTTCACTATCTTTGGAGCTCAGTTGGCAGTTTCCTACTGAGTACCACTTATTTGGTACTCATACTACACTTATGCACCCTGCGGATCATAGTATGGGTTCTTGTCCCTGGTGTATGCATCGTGCGAAGAAACTATGCATCAGAGATTTGGGGTTATCTCCCGACATTTAGAGCATTACAGCTCTCCCTCTATCTTATTAGACTGATATCTATGTTGTATTCAGAGATGGGTTGTACTTGTATATGTATTCAGTATCTTACTTTGTACTCTTATTATTTTGAAGAAATTGTATTAACTTCACCAGGTCTTGGGGTTGTTTTATATATTAACCCCTTCATTACATTTATTTCATTATTTTCTTTTATTTCTCTAGATAGTCTGTTACTACCGGTTTGGGACTACGGGTTGGCATACCTACTGGTCGGTAATAGTAGGTGCCCTATTGACCTGAGAAATTGGGTCATGACAATAACCTAACTAGGCCCCCACAAACCTAGAAGGCACATACAATAAAAAATTAACCCTACTAATCCCCCATAAGCTGGTGGATGCAAACAACAGGAAACTAAGATAGAAAACATAAATATCCAGTAACTAAGCCCATACCAAGTAGCCATCTGATCCCCAAATCTATGATGAAAAATTCAGTATGTATCAGGATGGAACCGACACCAATGGATAATAATTGGAGGCCAGACACAGGAGCTATATTGTAAATAATGGATAGTATTAAGAGGACATATATATCATGTTCAACAAAACTCAGAACCAAAGCCAAACTCCTAGTAATAGAAATAAACCACACCAAAACATCTTGACAGTAATCATAAACATGTGTCAGACTCAGATCAAAACTCACAGTAACAATACCGTGTTAAAAAACAAGAGATCCCATAATTAGGAAACCTCAATAGTAAAATACTACCAAGACCCTATTGGATCTAGTAAGAACTAACCAACCTATAGTTGTAACCAATGGCAATATCATGCCGGAACTCATAAACAATAATAGTAATAAAGTATATGCCAGAATCAAATTGAAACAGAAATGTATTTACATAAATATAAGCATGACCATCTAACCGGAAGAAGCTCAAGGGTTCTAAGACTATCACCAACTCATAAAGTCAAGATAATGATTCTCGGGCGAATAAGTTCACTAAGGCAAGCGGGTCTCGAATACTAGGTCAATGAGGTGTGGTTTAGGATTAGTTGCTACCCTACTTGGGAAACAAGAGCTAAAATAGGCAAGAAATAAAGTCTAAATCAAATCTAACCCACAAAAATAGCCTAAACAATTGGCTAAAAGTCTAACTAAGCCTAAAGGAACTTAATGCCAAGTATACTAGCTAACAAAGTGTAGTGGGGCCCATTATGGGGTCTCGATAACCAAACCTAGGTTGGAACCTAGCCTAGTCTAGTATAAGTCTTCCCACTCCCATGTCTAAGTACTAATAACACTAATCCTAGTCCTTAAGAATTATACTATACTATACTAGGGGAAAACAAGCACAAAATCTACAAAAGTAGGGCCCTAACCAGCTAAATAAGGCATAAAAATGCTAAAATGATGCCTGGGATAAAACTACCTACACAAATAAAGAATAATAGTACACAAATACAATAAGTAAGCTTTAGGGTAAACCTAGACTACCTGCACACCACTGAACGCTCTCTAAATCCTCTAAACTGAAGTTTTCCTCTTTCAAAAGGCTTTCTAGAGCCATCATGCTATCAAAACAATGCTCTAAACATGAAGACGAGAAAAATGATACTCTATTACATACAAATGCTCTGGGTTAGAAATCAAAACAAAAATGCCACATGGGGTCTACTTGAAAGATAACAAAAATATAGCCGATTCAGAGCTCAAAACAGTATTGCAACAGTCCCAATAATATTCCAAAATGAATAACTATAATTGAGAATTAATCAACAAATAAAGTGAAGGCTATTAGCCCTACATTTACATAATATATATTAATAACAGAAAAATAATAAACAAATATATGCAGGATACATAGAAGATATGGTCACATCAAGGAAGATCTTCAAAAAGACATATATGGAGGAGTATCTCAGGTGATCCACACTTAAAAGAAAGTCGATCCTCATCTACAAAGAGTGGGCATCATATTTGGAATCACATCAATCAACGATGTCATCAGATCCCAAAATATAAGAAAGATGATTGATAATCAATCACAACAACATCTCACATAGAAGGGTAAAAGGAAGGAATATCATGCCCTCAACATGGACATATCTTATATGAACATGTATGGTTGTGAGCCTATGTTTGAGAAAAGAAGGTTGTACCGTACATACGAATATATATGATATAGACGTACCAGATGGTACAATTTGTCAATCAAGGAATCAATTCAATTTCTTCATTGAGAAGAAATCCCTTGGTTTATTCTTATAGAACAAAGAAGCCAAATCAGTTGAAGTCTATAAAAGAGACGACTGAAGACCAAAGACAACATGCAACATCACAAGAAATTCTTTGTGTATATCAATTTTAGTCTCAATAAATCTTTGTATCTTTTAGTTTACAATTGTTACAAAAGAAAAAGATCGAGTCAACTTAGTCATACCAGATAAGGCTGTGTCACAAGATCTGAATAGCAAAATAAGATTCAGAACTTGTCCACTACATCTGTATTGCAACTCTACTTTGAAAGCTCTACCCAGGGGGACTCAAAGTAAGCACCACATTGGTGTTCCAAACTAGTATAAATCTTTGTGTTATTATCTTACTTATTTATTTGCTTGTTTATGCGTTTGAGGTCAAATATATTTTTTTAGTATATCTACTTGAAGGTGAATCTATTATCACGATTGATCAGTTGACTCAAGAAAAGTTTTACAATTAACACCCCCCCTGAATTTCAATTGGTATTAGAGCAGGTCTCACCTACAGTGTTGCTTAACCGCACATGAGCAAAGATCCAATGGATAACCATCACATTCCAGGAGCCATACTTTAATGGACAACATTACTCTCATTAGAAGAATAGATTCAACATTTTTGTTAAGTCAAATGACTTACAGTCTTGGATTGTTATTAAGAAGGGAGAAAATCCTATTCCAGGAATCAAAGAAAAATAGAAAGACAAGGAATAAAGAAGTTTTGACTTGGATGACTCTTAAAACTTCGAAGTCACCATGGAACAATAAGAGGTAATTAAAACTATCGCAAGGGCTATAAGTTTACACTATTGTGCAATTAGCAGAGAGGAATATGAAAAGATATCAACCTATGAAAGTTTAAAGGAAATATGGGACAAATTAGGAGTAACCTATAAAAACCACCAAAGTCAAAAGGGCGAGAATCAGTGCTCTGGTCAATTAAAACAAGCTCTTCAAAATGGAAGAAAATGAAAATGTGGAATAAATATTTGCTCGATCCAGAAAAATTATATGCGAATTAAAGTCCTTAGGACTGATCTATCAAAACAGTCTACAAGTCCAAAAGCGTTTAAGAAGTCTCCCAAAAACATGGGAAACTAAAGTTGCCATTCTAGAAGATAGGGATCTTCAAAATATGACCTATGATGAATTAAGAGGTAACCTCATTGCCTATGAACAAAATCATATTAACTATTACAACAAGGAAGAAAGGAAGAAACTAGTGGCCTTCAATGTTGTAACAACTAGTGAATAAGAATCCATATAAGAAGAAAACAACAAGGGAATATCTCTCATAAATTACGGAGTTAGGTAAATCTTGAAACAAAGGTAGGAGAGACCACAAGGATTCAAGAACAATGAATTCACAAGGAATGATGATCATTGTTATTATTGTGGGAAATTAGGACAAACTAAGCAGAATTGAGAATAAGATCATCCAAGAAAATCAAAAACTTAGGGTCATGGAGTGATGAAGATAAAACTGAAGAAGAGACAGAAGCAACTAACTTGTGCTTTATGGAAAAAGGTGAACCAATTGAGGTACGACCCTAAAATTATCATAATTACAACATTATTCAAACAAATCTTGATATGATTACTGACGATCTTCAAAAAATTATTGATGAATACACTAAAATTGCTCAAAAAAATATTAGGAAGCTCAATTAAAACAAAAACTTGAATAGGAATGAAGGAACTGGCAAATTGAAATTGAAGCATGTCAAATCTAAATTGACTTACTTCAAGAAGAACTTGAAAATGTAAAAATGCAGTTAAACAACATTAGAAAATCACCAAGTCAGTTCCATAAGATCAAATTATTTTAAAACAAAATCAAGCTCCTCGTCAAGTTCATTTGAATCTGCTAAAACCTCTTTCTCTTTTTAAAGACCAATCTACTGCACCTGTGGTAAAAGGGGCATAAATCACACAACTGAAGACAATTGTCTAAAGGTGTATGGATTTGATGACCCAAAAGAAGTACATCTAACCCTCAAGGACCTAAGACCACTTAGGTACCGAAACAAAAATAATCTTTTTTTGTAGAAATATATTTGCAAAATCTATAGGAAAGGAATATGGGTTATCAATAGTGAATGTTCCAGACACATAAATGGAATGAAAGAAAATTTTTGTTCTCTAAAGAAAATAGAAGGAGGATCAGTCAATTTTGGTGATAATGCCAAAGATAACGTTATTGGAGTCAGCTTAGTGAAGCTCAACTCCTCTTGCAAACTTATTAAAGTACATATCATGGAAAGACTCAAACACAACCTATTGAGTATTAGTCAACTATGTGACGTACGATTTGGAGTATCCTTCAAAATTAAGAGTTTCTCTATCAAACATGAAAATAGATATTCTATTATTGGTGAAAGTGTTGACAGTATTTATGTTCTTAATAATCCTAATTTCTCTACCTTGACTTTTCTCTTTATGCATACCAATGACACATGGTTGTGGCATAGAAAACTTAGGTATGCCAGCATGCATGTCATCAAAAAGATCTCTAGAATTGAACTGGTGAAAGGTCTACCAAAGCTAATGTTCGAGAAAGATCATATATGTGATGCTTTTGAACTTGGCAAACAGGATCGAACATTATTTAATGACACAAGCAAAATCGGACCCTAGTTGTGTCAGGTGCCTCAAGTCCAACCAGGACTGGAGACCACCCCCAATACCTAATCATAACTTCCCTGCAACCTATGTCAGATGAATTCTAAATATATAACAAGATAGAATAATAAATACTCAAAAATAATAATAGAATCCATAATCGTGACCAACCAACAATCTAAACAAATATACAATCGGTGTTAGCCCCAATACCGATACCAATTCCAAGGTTGACACCAATACTAACACCACTCATGCCCATAGTAGTCAAACAAAGCCTCTAACTAAAAACAAAGAACATTCGGTCAGGACATGCCCCCGACCATAGACAAAACTAATGTCTCAGAAATAACAAAAAGTATGAAAAGATATCTATAGCATGAAATGGAATATTCCATAGTATGGAAGCTCACCACTTCGGTATGACACAAATATTGTCCCCTAATCCAAGTCACTAAGTAGGAGGAGGAGTATGAACAGATCCTACATCATGTGGGGATAAAATGCCCAAAAATGGGTTAGCGGGTGAACACTAAGATGTACTCAGGAATAAGCATAAAACAATGCCAACATTTAAAACCAGGTAAATAACTAAGTGCATTTGCATATATACATATATATATATTCCATGCTGGGAAAGGGAATCGGGTTTAGCATGCATTTAAAACTTTATCTTGGGTTGTGTAGCTTAACTTTCCTAAAAATACCCATGGGTTATATGGGTCCAGTATTACCCCCTGAATGAGCCCCAGTGCGTATAGCCATATGAATCGGAGATATCATAGGGGCCAGGGATTCTCGTGCACTCTTCTCCTTCTATGACACATATATACAAGTATAAACTGAGGGGATTCCCGTGTACCCTACAAGTATATGGTCACTATGAACAACCCTCATGTCAGCAAACATGAGTTTCCAGTGTCCGTACATTGGACTCAAACCTTCAATGTTAACTTTCACAACCCGCCATTATTTCCCAACTAAAACCTTTAGCACATAACTAAACCGCCAATTCTAGAGTTTATTACCAAGGCATTATGAAGTGGTATCGTCATTCCGACTATAGCTTTCAAGTAATGAAATTAGCCAATAATTATGCGATTTCAATGTACCCCATAGGATTTCCAAATAATAAAAACCATGTCCACTAAGGAATTTCCAAAAAAATTAGTTCAATCAAACTACTTAGGGTTCTATTACCGCGTTATGCAATGCAAAGTTTTTAAAAAGAGTAAAACTATGTGACAAAAACATTCTCATTGGTATTTTAACAAATATGTTGAGGGCATATAGTTTCAAAAATCAAAACCAAGAACCAATCAACCATTCCCATGATACCACTTGTTCAAACCAACATTATAACATGAAAAAACATAATTAGAACATGGGAAAACATCACTCAACCATTAGTAACCAAACCCCTAACATATATTTCAAAATCAACAGAAACCCATAATAATGCCATGAAAAACATTAAGTTAAACATTCTTTTAGTTTGAACTAAAAATAAGGGAGGATTAACATGCCTTAGATACAAAAGAAGACGGAGAGATACCACCCTTGAGAGCCTTAATTGACGACCTTGAGGAAACCCTAGCCTCTTTTTAAACCAAGAGCTTGAGAGAGATTAGGAGTGTTTTGAGAGTGTTTGATTTGGGAATAGTAGGTTAATGAAGTCCCAAGAGTGTTTTAAGTGGTGGAGTCAAAAGAAGTTAAGAGGGGAAATACATAGAATACCCCCAACTTAAATTGTAAAAATTTCCGCAGGTAGGTACGGTTTGGACTACTCAACTCATACCCACATCATACTAGTGGTACCTTCCACTCGTACCTTGATCAGAATATTGGACATCATATTATTTCCAACATATAACTCCTTAGCCTAAATCATACCATACCATATGACTAGTACCCTTCAAGTTGTACCCTAAGCAGAATGTCAAGGCCAGATAATGAACAATATATGATTTGGCACTATACATCTCGTATCATATACATACTATTTGTATGGATTTTTGTCATACCGTGGACATAAAACAACCAAAACCACACAGAGTAACATATGACCAAGACCCTTAAATTGTACCCACATCATACGACAAGTTGGCACGAGTCATATGTTGATCAAAAAGCTCATACTCAAGAAATTTCTACGAGTTAAAACTCAGGGTGTTTCAATTCTTCCCCATTTGGTTCATTCATCCTCGAATGATGGAACGAGGCATGACTGGCATGATTTAAAACCCAAAACATCTCTACCCTTACCTTTTAAGATAACAAACAAGGATACCTAGGAAGTCAATATTTCTTTTAACAGTGTTTGAAAATAGAGACGTTATGAAGAACATATACCTTTCACATGAATTATCGGAGAAGAAATCAGGAATGGATACTTGGACTTCATGTCCTCTTTAGCTTCCCATGTAGCCTCTTCTACCTTATGGTTCTTCCATAGAACCTTTATCGAGGCCACATCCGTGGTTCACAACCGATGAACTTGATGATCCAAGATCTTAATTGGGATCACCTCAAATGATAGGGAATCCAAAATACAAATATACTTGATAGGAATAATTTGTGATGAATCACCAATACACTTCCTTAACATAGTGACATGGAATACCGGGTGAATGGAACCCAAACTAGGAGGAAATTCCAACTCATAGGAAACATTACCAACCCCCTTCAAAATCACATAAGGACCCATATGTCGGGGACTGAGCTTCACCTTCTTCACAAACCACATCACTCCCTTTATGGGACATACCTTTAGGAACACCTTTCTCCATGGATTGATGAACAAAATTTAAACCAAACATATGTACCTCACTAACCTCAAACCGCCCAATAGGAGACCTACCCCTCCTACCATAAAATGCTTCAAAGAGAGACATCCCAATGCTAGAGTAGTAGCTATTGTTGTAAGTAAACTCTACAAGAGGAAAGTGCTTAACCCATCTACCACCATAGTCAATCACGTAATCCTAAAGTATATCGTTTAATGTCTGGATAATCCTTTAATCTTGCCTATCCGACTGCGGGCTAAAAGTAGTACTCAGACTAACCTTAGTCCCCAACCCTTTCTGAAACTACCACAAAAAGTGAGATGAAAACTATATACCATGATTGAAGATGATAGAAATAGGTACCCCATGCAATTTCACTATCTCTTGGAGGTACAACCTTCTGTAATCCTCAGTCAAGAAGTTAGTCCTCACTGGAAAGAAGTGAGATAACTTTGTCATCCTAACCATGATGACCCAAACCAAATCAAATTGATTTCAAGATTAAGAAAGATAGATAACAAAATCTATGATGATCGTTTCCCACATTTATTCAGGCATCTCAATTTCTTCATATAATCCTCCTTGCCTCATGTGCTCAACTTTTACTTGTTGGCAAACCATGAATTTGGCCAAAAAATTAGCCACGTCCCTTCTCATATTGTTCCACAAATATATCTCCTTGAGGTAATGATACATTTTTGTCAAAGCAGTATAAACAACATAGTGTGACTCATGCACCTCAGCTAAGATCCTATTATGCAAATCATCTACATCAGGAATAAATAACCTTTCTTGGTACTGCAAAGTACCATCGCCACTAATATAAAAGGCCATCACCCTTGATTCTCATCAAGACAAGATCTAACATCTAATTCTCCTTGATTTTAGCACCAAGAGATGATCATGCCACTTCATGCGCCAACACACCACCATCCTCAGAGTGAAAGAGGAGAACTCCAAGGTTAGCAAAACAGTGAATATCCTTCACCAACTCTCACTTCTCCTTATCCATATTACTTAGACTCTATATGGATAACCTTTTAAGAGCATCAACAACCATATTAGCTTTACCTGGGTAGTAGTGAAGACTCATGTCAAAATCCTTGAGAAGCTCAAGCCATCTTATTTGCCTAAGGTTAAGCTCTTTCTGAGTAAACACATGTTGCATGTTTTTATGATCACAAAAGATATCCATATGCATTCTATACAAATAGTGATGCTAGATATTCAATGAAAACACCACAGCTAACTGTTCTAATTTATGAATTAGATAATTTCTTTTATCCACCTTTAACTGTCTAGAGGCCTAAGCTATCACCATTCCATGCTGCATCATAACACAACCAAGTCCCACACGGGATACATTATAGTAGACCACAAACCCATTAGTGCCTTCAGGCAAAGTCAAGATCGAAGCTGAAGTTAGCGTATCCTTTATCCTCTCCAAACTCCCCTCACAAGCATCAGACTATAAGAACTTTAACTTTTTCTAATTCAACTTAGTTAAAGGGGAAGCTATAGCTGAAAAACTCTCCACTAACTAGCTAAACCTATGAATATCTGAATATTGGTTAGAGTCGTGGGTCTAGGCCACTTCTTCACCACTAAATCTTTATGTGGATCCAATATGATCCCTTAGCTAGAAATGATATGACCCAGAAGAGTTACAACATTCAACCAGAATTCACATTCCCAAAACTTGGCATACAACTATTATTCCTTAAGGGTCAATAATATAATACGGAGGTGATTCACATGATCCACCCCGGTCTTACAGTACACCAAAATGTCATCTATTAAAATAATGATAGACAAGTCCCAAAACTATTAGAAGACCCTATTCATCAAATCGATGAATGTTGTTGGGGCATTGGTCAACCCAAAAGACATAACCAGAAATTCAAAGTGCTCATACAAGATACAGAAGGAAGTCTTAGAGATGTTCACCTCTCTAATCTTCAACTGGTGATACCCAAATCGAAGATCAATTTTGGAGAAAAAATTAGCACCTTGCAACTAATCAAATAAATCATCTATCTTTGGAAGAGGGTGTTTATTCTTTACTATCACCTTGTTCAATTGACGGTAATCAATACACATCCAAAGGGAACCATCCTTTTTACGCACGAATAACACTGGTGCACCTCACGGGGACACACTGGGATTAATAAAACCCTTATTTAAAAGATCTTTGAGTTACTCCTTAAGCTCATTCAACTAAGTTGGAGACATTTTATATGGGGGAATAGAAATTGGACGAGAGTCTAGAACAAGATCAATCCCAAAATCAATGTCCCTATCAGGTGGAACACTAAGAAGGTTATCAGGGATGACCTCAGGAAACTTATTTACCACTGGGATGTAATGCAAAGAAGGATCGCCAATTTAGAATATTTAACCTAAATTGGATGATAGAGACACCCCTTGGAGATCAATCTCTAGGATATAATATATGATATTAACTTCTCTTTAGGAGCTAGTGAACTACTCTCCTACTCAACAAATGTCTCATTGGGGAATTTGAATGCAAAGTTATGGTTCTGACAGTCTAGAGATGCATAGCATGAGTGCAACCAATCCATCCCCAATATGACATTAGAATCCACCATATCTAATTCAAACAGATCCATCAAAGTTTATATACTACCAGAAGATACGACACACACCCTATAGAGTCTTCTATCAAACATAAAGTCACCTATCGGGGCAGAAATAAAAAATGTGTCTGAAATACACTCTCGACCAAAACCAAAATACACAGCCACAAAAGAGGTCACATAAGAGGGAGGACCCTAAATTAAGTAAATAGTACACATCACAGGAAAAGAGTTGTTACATACAAGTCATGATATCTAGAGTAGCCTCGAACTCTTGTTGGAGAGTGAGAGCATAAAGACGATTCAGACCAGTGCCAAAACTAGATGGTGTATTGTTTGGTGTCGTAGCTAATGATGAAGCAACTGGAACCTTTTTTCCCCCGAAGCAACCTTACCAACAGGACATAATCAGATGAATAATACCTAAGTTGGGTCTCATAATCTAAAAGGTACAATCAACACACAATATATAGCATGTAACATTCATCACCTATACCTATATAATCCCCCATAAGGATGATATATATTTAAAAATATTGGTGATAGAAAATACGCATACATGGATAAATACAAAGTTAAATCCATACTATAAGAACCTATCCAGGTTCTATAAAGTAACCCAATGTATACGTCTTCTCTAGCTCGATGACTTAAAAAGGCAAGACTTATAATGACCTATCTTCTCTAGCACGACAACTTCCAGACGAAGAGGACCCTAGGGGGTTTGGGAGTACCCGTATACACCGGCTTGGTATGGATCTAGGATTTTTAATAATCATCATCATTATAAATCTATTTTATCCAGTACCTAAAAGATGTATATATGTGTGTATATATATATATATGCATGGACTCAAACCGTGGATAAAAGAGTGTAAGTCTATAAATCTATTGCCCCGGGAAAATTTTTGGACTAAATCATCATAAAAGTGTAGAAAGGGTTGGAACCTCTCTCTCAAAGTAAATAGTAGTAATAAAAATGGATAAGAATCTATCCCATTAGATTTCTAAAACATCCTTTTCAGTTCCAAAATTGCATTAATCATCCATTAAGGTGGTACGATTCCCGTTATGAAAGAATCTGCTTTAAAAGTGAAATAGTGGGAATAAATTCCTTTTTAGAAAAATAGTAGTAAAACCATGTTATTTTCTAGCTAGAATTATACCAGTAAGTGAGGATGAATGTACCAAATCTATAAAATGTCATCACAAATATACAAAAAATACAATTATAAGCATATAAATGTCTATAGACTACGGCCACATCCTTTATAAAGATAATTCACACACCTGGAGTCCAACTAATAACATCATCACGGTCTTCGGCCCAATAATTTCCGTCTAACATAACCATATCATAATTCACCGAGTCAAGTAGTGAACCTTTTACTAAAGGGTTATTAGCCTCCACTATGCCTAATATGCTATCATCCTAAAATAATAGGATTCTTGAAGTATAATAAGTATTTCATCTTAAGGGTCGATTCACCCTCATAATCTTTGAGAAGTCATGGTGTTATACCCATAATCACATCCTCACATCCTTATATAACATGCATAATGTATATTACACTATCTCATGAAGAAAAGTAGAAAGAATCTTACAACGATACAAAACCATAGATCTTTGAATCTCCCACAAATCATCCACATTTTCTCCACGATCCTAAATTACTATAACGTTATTAAAACAGTAAACTATATGTTGTTAGGGGTAAAATGAGACCCATATTGTTATACTGTGGGTTAAACTGAATTTCAGGTTAAGAACGGGCCCGTGAGTCCCACAAATGGAACACAAAATTGAATCCATCACTAGTTCCCTCAAAGAAAATGCAATGTGTGCTAGAAATTTGAGTACAAATGGAGCGCAAATCGGGTCTCAAATCAGCCCTTAAGATTTAATAATTTAATAACTAATTTCTAAGAATTTACAATGAATAAGGATGGAAATTAATGGGAAAATTAATGGAAAATGACCAAGGTGTGTTAGCCTAGCTTAACTTAGCTTCAATGGATGATTTCCCATATTTTCCTCTTTTTGAGCACTCAATTTGGTGTGAAAATATGGAAAGAAATGGTGTAAACTTGGTGGGAAAAGGAGATAAAATTCCCCCAGGTGTCGCTTAAGCGGTCTCCCAGTTGCTTAGGTGACAGTCGCTTAAGTGGATCCTCAAATGCTTAAGCGAATTGGCATGATAGCGCGGGTATCGCTTAAGGAAAGCTAGGCCGCTTAAGAGATGTCCTCTTAAGCGGAAATTAATATCTTAAGAGGCCCTTGGGAAAGGATGCCAAAGTGACCAAACGTAGCTAAAGTGACGACTGCTTAAGCGATCAAATGAATGCTTAAGCAGTTGCACCAGTAAGTTGATGCATCGAATTTTCTAAGTTCAAAAATGGTCTCAGATTGGGTGATCGAAATTTTTTAAGAACACCATGCATGCAAAGAAACTATGCTAACATACCAAATTTGACATTTCAAACTCAATGTATTCATTAAGACTTTCAATCTATATTATTTTGACTAAATGTGGGGCCTACACCAATAGTTCCATTTTAGTTTTAATCTGCCCAATTTCCCAAAACAATTTGGAAGACTCCGTACCTGAACCATGGGGCATCCCCCTAGCCTAAAATAAATATTCCAGAGCTGATTACATTATCAGCGGTCATCTACTAGGAGTTTTGGTCTACACGATCAAATCCTAAAACACAAAAGCTCTAAAATAGGAAAATAAGCCTAAAATCCAAATGATCTATTTAAAAACCAAACCAACAGTTCTAGCATGTCATAAATTACTTATAGCCATTGCAGGGAGACTCAGAAACACAAAAATGCAAGCAAATCAAGAAAATAACTTAGAGGGTCATTTCAATATCTACTAATAAAAGGACTTTTATTAGTAAAAGTCAATGAATAGAAGAATCACAAAAACTCAAAGGGATGAGGTAATGGGCTCACATACTTTTAGCATGACTCCTTAGGTAGCATCTAAGAAGAGATAACACTTTTAATGGATTTTTCCACAACTATCCCTTTTTAACTGACTTTCACAATTCACTTCTCAAAAGTCCAAAACTCAACCTCAACCACCGACTATCCTTCAACTAAACCGAGGATTGATTATGCATGAAAAACTAAACCACAAATCACTAATACCGCACTGATGCCAACACAACCAAGTAAAAACTCATCCAAAACTAAAGCAATCCAAGGCATGACTCCTGCAACCAACTTCAATATCTAAATACAAACTTCTTTTTCATTGTACACCTGTTATCTACTCTAAACCAAGAAAAAATTTTCTCTAGCCATGTCTTCGTAACCTATTAATGTAGCTCAATATTACACATCCAAGGAGTATAACATGGTCACTGAAAAAAAATATAACCCAACAAAGGTTGGGATCAAACACATAGGCAATAGGATGAATCGTTATTACAAACTTACTAAAGTGGCTGGAATAGTGCAAAAAAGTAAATGGGGGTATTTTTTTAGAATAGTAATAGTAGTAACAAGTCTTGATTACTCTAGGTTAAAATCAATAAGATATGAATACTAGGATTGTGTTCCCCCTGACGTTCTAACTTCGTAGACTTTGCGCGCTCCATCAAACTAACTTAATGTCTTACATGTTGAGTATGACAAAATATGTATGACCAACTATCTTGTGAACACATTTGGTGGATTTCACTCATCACCCTTTGAGTCTCAAAGTGTGACCTTAATAACTATTGTCCTGGATCCCAAATTAACTATTACCTTTTGAATGTTGAGTTAATTAGATAAAAGTTGATAGCTTTAAATTATTGTTGTGACCTTTTATTCCTGATATATACCTCTATTTTGGAGAAGGTATCAAATACATACCGATTATTAACTTCTAAAGTCGTTAAGAAAGCAATCAAACTAAAGAAGATCATAATACATGCAAGAATATTGATCAATAATGACTTTGCACTTTCTCTACCTAGTTATTACATAAGGGTTCCCACAACCTTATTTAGGTGGTTTAATGCTCATGTTTACAAGATTATCCATTGAATTCATAAAAGTAATCATATGAATAATCTTACAATAATTCAAGAGTAAAAACTAAAATCTCAAATTAATATTCAACCGTAAAAGCCAAGATCAAAGGACTCCAAGATCAAAAGTCAAATCTCAGAATCAATATAGTGTTATGATTGTAAAGAGTGAATAAACTAATACAAAAACATCAAAGGGGTAATTGTAGAATACCCAAAACCCTAAAAATCCTAACCAAAATGAAAAACAAAAAGTGATTCAGCAACAACTTATGGACCCACTATGAGTCGTAGGTACCACCTATGGACCCTAGGTGGGTCGTAAATACCAAACCAAATCTCCATACTACAGAACACCCACTTATGATGGTACCTACGAGGGGCTTAAGTACCACTTACGCCCAGTAAGTAAGCTTTGTATGTCTCAAACAAAACTTGGCATCTCCAGAACTTTCAGTACTTTTCCCTCTAATAATTATGATGGCATATACAGTGGATGTAAGTCCTACTTACAACTCGTAAGTGGATCTGTAAGTGGGGTCCTCTTCTACACTTTAATTCTTTTTATTTTTTCCAACTCCAGAACCTAGTTTCTTGCAAAGGAAACACAAAGACACATAATATCTAATAAAACTGACCTAAGTACTTACATAATTTCTAGTTTTAAGCATCGAAAGTGTCATGAAACCATCGCATATCAACACCCTAAACATAGAATGTTTACATGTCATTTGGAAACAAACACATAAAAAATAGAACATGATGCTTAACCAAGAAAAACTAAGATACCTACAGCAGTCAACTCAATTTTAGCTCAAAATTTTCACCCCCTCATATTTTTAACTTTTCAAAACCAACTGTGTGGCTCTATGTAATAAAAAATACAACACAAAGGAATTAAGCTATTGCATTAAATTAGCAAAAAACAATCAAGAAAATATATAATCTACATTACTCTAACAGATAAATGGCTAGCAACACAACCCATGTACCCTTACAATAAAAAAGTCCCAACCTCACTATAATGACCCTTAATTTTATTTTTATATTTCCACTTATTTTTTCTATTTGAGCATTTCTATAGCTTCCCCATGTCATGTATGACTTGTTAGGACTGATAGTTTTATTACCGAGATATTTATTTAGTTTTTAGAGCTAATTTCCTATTTTAAAGTCTTTGTTGGTTCAAAATAGCCACCGAGTGGAAACATCATCTAAACAAACTTGAATGCAAATTCTGACTATTCCAGAAGCTCCAAAATGTTAATTTTATGGTTGGTGGACCCTTGGTTTGGATACCGAGGCACCCAAACTCATTTTAACCTATTAGTCAGAAAGTTAAGAAATTGAAAATTGGGTATAGGACCCATATTTTGTTGAAACAACCTCATATGGAAATTTTGGCTACCTCATTGGGTCTGGAATATTTAATTTGTAATGGTTATATAGTTTGTTTGCATATATGAGATTCTGAATGAATCTTGAGGGCTTGAAAGAGACTTTTCCAAGTCTCAGTTATTTCTATTTCACTCGCAATCAAGAGCCAGGGGTACCAATCACGATACGCTTGGCAAGCACCAAGCATCACAATTATGGTGGCATATCACGATCGTGACACACTTACCACCATTTATTGCAATCACTAGGTGCATGGTTGCGATAAAGATACTCTAGCACTTGGGATGGGTATAAATAAACACTTTTTACCTAATTTTACCTATTATTCATCCATTCCAAGAGAGATAAAACCCTAAATATGGATATAGCTTAAAATAAGAGCTTATGGATAATTTGAAAAAATTTCTTAACACTTATTTATGCAATTATATTTTGATTTGTGGTAATATTTCATCCTTCTTATTGTGGATTTTCTCATTTCTTGTTAAAAAATTCCAAAACCTTGGAGGCTTTATTTTAGAACTAAGTTAGCTCATATTTCACCCATTTTTTAGGGTAATGATTTCATAAGCATGAGGGAATGTTGTGTTGGTTTCAAAAATATGATTTTTATAAGTGGGACCCACATAGGATTTTAGTTTTTTTTTACCTAAAGCAGTATGGTGCAATATGGGTATTGTTATTCTATATTAATAAGTAGAATGTTAATTTGATAGCTTGTTATCTTGCAGAAGTATCTCAGAAGGTAAAAGAAGTGATTTAGTGGTTCTTTTAAACTTTCTTCAGTGTGTAGGTAGGCTAGGTTTTACCCATTGTTATATTGAGGTAATTCATAGTATGTTTATGATATTATGTTATAGTTAGGATAGGTTTTAGGTGTGGTGTGATAAAATGCAATACTTGGAATTAATTGGATCATTTAGGCTATTTTCATTTCATTTTGGCCGTGATTATCCTAGTTAACCATACCATATGTAAAGTTGACCTTGTAGCTTATGCTTAGGTTGGAAATGCTTTACTTACTCTTCTAATGAGGAGATTTCCTTAGTTACTTGAGTTTTGGGTGTAATTGACCTTATTTTCCACTCCTTAGGTGGAATTCACTTAGTTTCTCCCTATTGGGTGAGATTACTATCTTAGGGATAGTTATGGGATTCAGCATCTAGTAATGGGGTTTGATACCTTAACCTAGTCCAGGGTGGATATTGGTTGGTGAAGTATTTTGGGGATTTAGAAGCGGGTTCTTGACCCACCTTAGGCTAAGACTTGTGTTAGTTATTGAAGACCTTTTATATACATGTGTACATCTTGAAAATATTTATTGTGGTGATTTGAGATGCCTTGGTACTTAATGGTTATGATAGGTTAACTTTGGAAGTAACTCTTATTAGTTATGCTATGATTAAAACCTTGATTTTTATATGGACTAAACCATTGATTAGGCCATGGATTGGGCTATTGATTTTGCTTAATACAACTATCATTTATTATATTAGAGATTATGCCATGGGTTATTTTAAAGATCATGCTTATTGATTGTCGTAATAGTTATACTATTTATTATGCTAGAGATTGTTCTTCTATTATGATTAGTAATCATGCAAATAGTATGCTAGTGGTAGTGTTATTGAATACTCTAATAATTATGCCATTGTCCAGGGTAATGATGATACGTTTACTGGTATAAATCAGGATACTGATTATTCTATGAATTATGCAAATACTAGTTTGACTTTGAATAATGATGATAATATTGATTATTTATATCTAGTTCAAGTCTAGAGGATGGTTATGATATTAATTATGATATTGATGGTATTAGTGAAGATATAAAGAATTATATCCATGATGATATTTATGATGATGTTGTTGCTTATGCCTATCGGTAGGAGTCCAAATATACATATTATACCATGATGCTATAATCCTTATGATATGATGATATCAGGGTGTGAGATTTCAAAATAATGATACTAGCTTAGTCAAAAAATAAGGAAATGGTTATAATTGGCATTATATCAATGGATTCTATGGACATTATAATTAGTTGATAATTAATGATTGGTTGATAATTAGTAATTAGTTGATAAACATTGGTTAATGGATAAGTTATGAATATAGGATAGCATGACTTGGGTAAATTCTAAGTGGTATTATGAGAGTTGGTAAATGGTGGCAGTGAGTTATACTATCTTATTTGTACCTTCTTGGCTTATGGGGAAATGTGATAGGTTGTTATTTACTTTTTCATACTAATTATCTTATGGGGGACAATTTTGTAGTTATGATTGCATGTTTTGATACTTTACATTATGTTATGTCATTATTCTGGTTATCTACTTTTTCATGTCTTGGGATGTTGGAGTTATTTCAGGTTCGTTTCCTTACCTTTCCTTAATTAGGTTATGTTGTATTTTATCATACTTATATCATGATTTAGCTCACTCGGATGATGATGCCTACTGAGTACCCATGGGTTTGTTACTCATACTATGCTTTTGTACCTTTTTATGCATATCCAAGTACTAGTTGCTGTCATTGATCACCATTTGGGTTGTGTTGATTTTTGAAGAAAGAGTGAGCTCTTGGAATAAAATTTGCCAATTTATTTCTATATTACTTATGTCTTATCTTTTGTTTCAAGACAAATTGTAGACTATTTTAGACCCTTGGGATGTATTGATAGTTGCTCTTGTACTGGCTCTACCAGGTCTTGGGATTTAGTTTTTTATGATTAGCCATCCTTGGATTATTTTCCATCTCTTTCTTATTTATATATTATGTTGTTGTTTGTTGCTCTTATTGAGTATTTTCACCAAGTTAACTGATTGTATTTAGCTTTGGGTTATGGTTTGACTTTCCTACTAACGGGCTAGAGTAGGTGTCATCATAACTCATTAATCGAGTTATAACACTCACATATAATCACGCATGTCAAGGCGAGGATACAATACAATATTAATGAGTGGTAAATTTACCACATATATACACCTAAATTTGTGTACACTACTATGATTAATTGGTGTAAATGAGGAAATTTGCCATTTTAATGCACTAATTCCCTTGCTTTGAAGGTTCACAGGAAAATGATGGAAAACAAGTGAAGTGAGCTGTAAAGAGAACAAATCAAAAAATGTAAGTGAAAAAAATAGAAAATCTGGAGCAGGAATTGACCCTCAGTTACCGCGTTCACAGTCTGAGGGGCACAATCACGACAAGGCAGAAACAGAAAAAGTGGAGATCGCAATGAGCTCACAGCGATTACGGGAGCCATGATTTTGATGGAGTATAAAATAGCCCTGGGGTAGATTCGTAAATTCTCATAGCTGGTTCTAATTCTAAAAAAGGAAAAGCAATTTCACTTTTACATATCTTAATATTAGAATTTATGTTTTGGCATTGTAAAAACCATGCTAAATTAGGAAAATATTATTGTAGTCAATTTCTAAGGATTTTAGTTATAATTGAAGTTGAATTTGAAGAACACCCTTGCTTACATCTTCAATGGTATCTTTGAATATGAATTCGGGTATATATTTTTTCTCAAACTTCATGAGTAGCTAAACATCTATGTTCGGGTTATTTTGGAATAGGGTGCAAATATGTGTGGGTCTTGATTATTAGTGTAGATTCCTTGTTAGTGACGTTGTGTTTCACTAATATTTTCATTGAATTTGAATTTATGGGTAAAAGCCCCAAATTTCCAAATTCTCATATCATCCTTGAGAAAGGGATGTGGGTGTTCATTTAGATCCCATATCATCCTTGAAAGATGGATACGAGTGAAAAAAAATATGTACAATAATTAGATGTTATCTTATTCCTTTACATTGTCATAGAAATAAGGATGGATTTTGAATTTGCTATGTCTAACACATCTTCCTAGAAATAGGGATATCCAATTAAGGTTGTGAGTTGATTTGTTTGCCACACCCATGAGGTATCCGAAAGGATCGATGGGTGATATTTTGGTGTTTGGTTAAATAACTAACATCAAAACCCCTAACCTAACCTACCTATATAGTCATTAGCTAGAGTTTTCATTTGATTCTTATGAACCCATGAATTATTTTCCCATAGGAAAGCATAATCCCAAGATTATTCTTATGTAACGCCCTGGGTTTTTGGTCCTTACAAATTTTCAAAAATTTTATCCTTCCTATCTTGACTACGACTCACCCTATGAGTCGTAGGGTGTCTTTACGAGTCAGGTGATCCTAGTCGTAAGGTGTCAAATGAAGGGTTCTTGAGTTACTGTTTTGAGTACGACTTAGGGATATAAGTTGTAGGGCGTATTAACGGGTCTTAGGGACCCAATCGTAACCAATTCTATAAGTAAGTTGCTAAGTTCAAATCTGAGTATGAGTGGATTGCTATTAGCCGTAACAACTTATTATGAGTCATTGGGTGCAAATCATAGGATGTCTAGTGTTTACCCAATTAGGTTCAGTGTTGACTACGACTGGACCTTACGAGTTGTAGGGTCCCATTACGAGTGTTACCAGTTGATTCATAGGGTTAACAATATGTAGGTATCCTGGGAACTATCTTAGCTATGACTCATGGTGAAGAGTCTTAATGATGACTATAAGAGTCGTATGGTGACCCATAGTCATTGACGACTAAAATTCTTCTTTTAATTAAGGGCGCGTTGGACAATTCCCTCCTTGCACAATTAAAACCCCACAATCATAAAGTACTTAAGGGGGTTATATTTAATCCTTAACATATTCAAACACTTCCAAAGTTTTCTCAAATTCTGTCAAGAAGCCATACTTAGGGTTTCTAAGAAGTAGTTCATCCAAGGGATCAAGGGTTGAATTCCTTCTATGAAACTTAGTATTTTAGGCATATTACTTTCCCTTATTAGTAATTTTTTAAAATCATATATTTTAAAGTATTGTGCATGAGACGTTGATGTTGGTTTTGAAACAAGGGTTAAGGCTTTTGATTGTTTATGGATTGAACAATGGTTCTCATGGTTTACATATGATTAAACATGCTTTAATTATGGTTTTGAACTTGTGGGTGCATAGGTATGATGAATGAACTAGGGAATTGTGATTTTCCACAAAATTATGACTTTTGAAGTTGATGTGATCCCAACCCTATATAGTGAAATTGATTTTAGTTATGAAAAATGTGGAAATTTTGAACTATTCTTGTACTATTACATAATGAATTTTAATTGATCCTTATAGAGTTGGGTAAATCCCCAAACTAATATTTGATTGAACTAAGGGGGTTGTGAATTTCCCCAAGAGAAGATAATTAGTGTGGTATATTAATGTTACCTTGCAAGTATAGTTGGTATGATGATACCAAAAAAATTTTCCTAAATGTGTATTATGGTTCAATAAATGATAATGTATGAGCTAATTATATTATTTAGGCTTTAATGAGGGTTATGTAGCTGAGTCGTGAAAGTGGAGGTCCAAAAGACTAATAATGGAAATCGTGGTTGCCAATGCAGGGGTCTATGTGACTCGATGGTTCGAGTCCTCCTTATTAATATCATTGATTGGTAGATTCGAGTCTCCCACATCTTATTACAAGATTTAGTGCTCCGGCCACCTTGATACACTAGGAGGTTTGAGTCCCCCATAGTGCATATGTATATCATCTGGTTCGTGCAATAACATAATTTAAGGCAATACCAGTAGAAAGATAGTTAAACCCCTATAGCCCATAGGTGATTTTGTATGTTATGACAGTTGAGCTACACAATCCAGGCTAATGTATTAAAGTGCATGTTAAGACTTTTTCCCTATCCCAATATGTGATATATATATATATGCATTGATTATGTGCATTGGATTTGAATGATTTGAAACTATTGATCATGGCATTATGTTATCCTTATCCCTGATTTACATGCTAGCATTCACCCTGCTAACCATCTTCGGACATTGCATCCCCACACAATGTAGGAACTGGTCATACTTCTACTTCTCCTGTTCAGTGATTAGGATATAGGATAAGTTTATGAGTTGACATTAATTTTGAGCTTTCATACTTCGGGAGTGTACATTTCATGTTTTGGTCTCTTATGTTTCGGACTATTTAGAATTGTTTTTGGCTATAGTCGGGGGCACATCCCAACACTTTATTGATATTTAGTTTTGGTTCTTTTGTTAGAAGCTTTTTTTAGGTTTACTATGGAGTAGGTGATGTGTCGGTTGTTTGGATGGTTGATGGTTATTAATCATATAAATATCTTTTATCCTTGAATTTATCTTGTTATATGTTCGGAATTCATCCTACATAAGGGATATTGTGATGTTTGGTTAGGTACAAAGGAGTGGTATCCGTTCCATGTGGGACTTGAGATGCCCGTCACAGCCAGGACCTAGTTTGGTTAGTGATATTCTCCTATTGGAATCTTACCTATGGTTATTACTCTAAATTTGTAGCTCAAGTATTTTTTGTTCAACAACCTTCAAAACCATACTTCCAATTTTTAATTTATGGATTACTTTATGTTTACATTGCGGGTAAATACTTATTAGCTCTCAACAATACATAAGTATCAAATACTAGTTACACTTTTCATCGATTTGACCCCAACTCAAGTTGGGTTATTAAATTTGACAACGATCTTCCAACACCAAAACAATGGTATAGGTGAGCGTGATCAAAATGGCACCATTGCTGATGAGTGAAACTTAGATTTTTCTTTTGTGGTGTTTATAGTGACTTTTGGTTTACCCATAGTGTATGTCATTTATTTTGTTTTTTTTTTTGTTTCTTTATAGGTAATTTCAATAGTGTCCACGACATAATGAGTGATCATACAAGTAATGTCGAGATCTTTGATAGGCATCTTGATTATGAAGACCATCTCTACGATATGAGGCATTCTAGTGCTATTTGTATCCCACCAAATGTGGGGAATGAGGTCTTACATATCACTAGTGTGATGTAACACATGATTCAAATAAAAGGATTCTTTTGGGGTCAATCTCATAAAGACCTAAACTTGCACTTGAAAAATTTTGCAAAAGTATGTGCCCTGTTTGGCATTGCTCATATCTCACAAGAATACATATTGTTATGCCTCTTCCCATTCTATCTAAAAGGTAAGTCGGTGTTGTGGTTAAGGTCACTTCTCACTGGTTCAAACACATTATGGGTTGATCTTACCGATGTTTTCTTAGATCGTTACTTCCCACCATCAAAGACGTTGCAAATGTGGGACGAAACCCATAATTTTCATCAACTCAATGGGGAGCCTCTATATGAAATTTCTGAGAGGTTTAATGAAAATCTTGTGAAATGTCATAACCATGATGTAACGAACAAGATTCTCCTACATATATTCTATAGGGTGTTGGACCAACTCAATAAAACTGTGGTAGACAATGTTGCCGGTGGATCCCTTGTGAGGTTTTCATATGGAGTGGCTTGAACTTTACTTGAGAAAATCATAGAGAAAAATGGGGGTAGCACACCTAGGAAACTGAGGTGTATAAAGGTTCCCCTACCACCTCCTATGTAGATAAGGAGCAAAGAAATAAAGAAGAATAGGGGGAGGAAAACATGGAAAAATAATGACATAATTAGAACTCCTTAAGAAGCATGTGATAGGTGCACCCACAAAAACGGTAAATGTTGTTGAATCAAAAGTATATAATGAATAATAATCCAAGAATCTAAATGAAAAAAAAAATTATTTGGCAAACTACTCGGGGGATTCTCGTCGGCCTATCATTGTCCGCGTGGGAACCAAGGTTGGACCGATAGTGATCGAGAAAGGCAATGGCGTGAAAGAGATATAGATTATGAGTAGAGGGATAAGGAAAAGGAGTATTATAGATATATTTCTCCCCGTGATTGAGTGAAACGCGAAGAGTAAAATCCAGTGGATCCAAAAAAGTTCAAGGCTGGGGATGTGCTTGCAAGAATCTTGATGAGAGCGAAAGAGATGGACAAGATGCCCCAAGAATTATAAGGAGACTTTTCTCAAATCAACCCAATGTTTGTATCATACTCATCTTCAATCAAGCAATTGGAGACTCAAATTGTCCAAATCTCGGTTGCACTCAATGCTAGGCCCAAGGGTGGCCTTCCTAGTGATATAGTGGAAAATTTAAAAAAATAATGCTCAAGTATTAGAAATTTTCACCCAGAGCAGTAAAGAATTTCGTGGACAAGAGGTTAAGATCATAAAAATGTCTCATGATGTTCTAGTGAACACAAAGAAGAAACTTATTTATGAGTCTAATAATAAGGCTCCAAAGTCTCAAGAAGGGGATGATGAAGAATCAATGATAAATAAATAGATGGTTGATGTGGATGGAACTCTGAAGGTGGTTGAGGGTGATGAAATGCAATGTGAACCATTGTCTTAAATGAAAATCCCTCCTCCTTTCCCTCAAATACTCAAGAAAAAGGAGAAAAATGTCAAATTTAAGAAGTACCTCGCCAAACTTAGCAATCTTTCAATCAATATCTCATTGCTAAAAGCCATTGAAGAAATTCTGGGATATGTTAAGCTGATGAAAACATTAATGTCCAAAAGGCGCTGAAGTTACCCATGGTTGTAGTGCTATCATGACTTGTGTTATAACGGAAATGAAAAAAGATCCTGGAGCGTTCACAATCCCTTGCACCATTGGGACACACAATTTTTATAAGGCCTTGTGTAACCTTGTTGAAATTATCGATCTCACTCCATATGCAATTTATCGAAGGCTTTTCTTAGGCACTCCTGGTCCTACAATAATGAGACCCTTGATGGTGCATCGCTCAATCAAGAAACTGGTTAGATTTTTATATGATGTCTTTATCAAGGTTTATCTATTTATTTTGCCGGTGGATTTTATGGTCCTAGATTGTGAAATTGAGAAAGAGATACCCATTATCCTTGGGAGACCCTTTTTGGAAACCGAAAGAGCAATTGTTGATATGGAGCAAGGAGAAATAAAATTTTGGGTTCAAAATTATGAAGTATCTTTTTGAGATTGTAAAACTGAAAAACAACCAATGAAACTTCAAGTGTTGTCCATCATTGATGTGGTAGACAACAAGGTGGATGAATAATCCCTTAAGGATCCAACTTGAATGTTTAATAATGTCGTGCCGCAATGATAAATTAGGTTCTAGGTGTGAGTCAAACCACTAAATCCACGTAAGTGGCCCACATCCTTTAAAAATTTTGATTTGTAGAGTAGGTTTCCTTTTTGTTTATGATTAATCCATGAAATTATGGTAGTATTAGGTATTTTTAATGATGTTGAGAAAGTATAAGTGTGGTGCATTTGAATAGTGGACTAAACAGGGGAAATAGAGGACAAAAAAATGCCTCAGTTACCATGATCACGGTATGTGTGCTTTCACGATCGGGATCATTGTATGACCGCCATGAAAAAACTCTATTTGTGATTGTGGTAAGGACTGGTTTAAGTAACCAATTGACCCTCATTTTTCCCACACTTTTTTCAAATTCCTCTCAAATTGCACCTATTTTTGTCGTATTTTGGGCATCCAATTATGCATTGTATCCTCCCCTACATCCCCCAATTTGGTAACTTCTTCAAATTCCTTTTTTATATGCATATGTCTAGGCCTTCGAACTTATGTTTTAGGCATGGCCTAAATGTGAGATTTCCATGCTAAATATTTGCCTTATTTTGCTTATTGGTGTGTTTAGTTGTTGTTATGTGTGTATACATTTATGGGGATGTCTTGAGTACCCTAATTTTTCAAAAAATGATAGTATTAGAATGTGTACACCAAGTGTTCGATTAAATGCCCAAATAAATTCCTTAATCATTTTGACATATTCTAAGGGCGTGATCGAACATCTAGGGCCTATATTTATTATTTATAATTGAAATTTTTATTTGGAGAACACATAGGCATTGAAATTGGAAGTTTTGAATTTTGAAACTGTTGGTTGACCATGCTTCAGTTACCACGATCACAGTCACAAGATCGCAATCTTGGCTCAGTGGCCTGCGATTGAGGCATTTGAGGCTATTTTTCAGCAAAGACCAAAAATCCTACTAGTCTATTTATTGCCCAGAAATTGCCAACGTACCATCCTATTAGCTTAATTTAATAACATTGCATAATTTTTATATGTAATGTTGATAATTAATTCTTTTATGATATTTTTAGGATTCTAAAGCTATAAATAGGAGACTACGACCAAACATATTGCATGGATGCTGAGTGCCAGAATCCATACTATGCTAACTTTCCCAGAACCAAGTTATTCCTAGAGAGAGGCTTTTGCTTAGACAAGGTGCCGAAGAAGCTCTTGTCCTTTCATGACCGCTTGGTGGCGACCAGATGGAGATTCTTTGCCTAAGGTCCATTTTGGAAAATATGAATTAGGTGAGGGAGTTCTATGCAAATCTCAGCATAGTCTCTATCTCAGGCCCTGTTATGAGAATCCGAGGGAAGGTAGTTCACTTTGGAGTTGTGAAGATAAATGACTTATATGTGATATCGAATTCTATCATGAAACTATATAAGATTACGGGTTATGAACCTATGAGCTGGCTCATTGATAAGTTGTGTCCCGATAGAGATATTTCGTGGGCCACCATAAAGATGGAGATATCAATTAAAGACTTCACAGCTCAGGCTCAGATTTTTTTGGATATAATCTATAGCTGTATTTCTCCTAGAACCAATATGACCAATGTCCCAGATGTGAGAGCCAGGACGATTACATGCATTGGGTGCCTCAGACATGTGACATTTCAAGCTCAAAGGCAGATCCTTACTTTTATTTGCATCCTTGATTTCTAAGCTATGAATTAGAGTCGAGGTTGAAGAGTACCTCAAAGATACTTGGGTGCACCCAAAGACCACAATTTACCCTCTTAATATTTGGGGCGAAGGCACACATGGTCAGCAAAAAATGAGGAAAATCAACTTACATAAGCCAATAGATGATGTCACAGACTCTTGCAAGTCATCCACAGCAGGGCCATTTGATAAAGTCTCGATTGAGATAAGGGCAATCATGGAGCTTGTGGTTAGGATGCCTATGATACTGGGATAGAGTTCCACCACCCTTCACTCTTATATTACTCAGTTTGATTTTGAAAAGTACATAAACGACCAGAAGAAACAGGAAACCACTATTTCTAAGCTTGAGAAGGCCTACCATCATTTACACAGTCACATAGAGATCTTAGGAATTCTTATAATAATATGAAAAAGAGAGACAAATGTTTCACAAAGATATGGAAAGGGGTAAAGGACCTTTAACAGATCCTAAAACCCAAGGATAGAATTTCTTTCCTAGAGCTGAGAGTGATGATAAGGTCCCAGCTGCATGGTCTGATTAAGATGATATTGGAGGTAATGTGGAGACCAAAAGTGGTAGCATTCCTTGATACGGATACAAATAGCACCTTTTTATCTTTTTATGATTTCGTGATTATGCAGTGAGGTCACTGTAAGATTTTTGTTGGGGGGTGTCCGTCTTCGTATTCATTTATTTTTCCTTGAGGTTATTGCAAGATTTAAGTTTGGGTGTCCATCTCTGTAGTCATTTTTTTTCCTTGGTTTATGTTATTGAGATATTTTTTAGATGTTTTTATGTTGATTTATATGATTTTTTTTATTTCGGATTGTAATTATTAGGCACCCCGATGGTGCCTACATTTTATGGATTAGTTGTTTGTTTCATTTGTAGTTTTTATTTTATTTTATCTTATTGGTGATGATGTTTGATGATCCTTTCCTTATGATAGATTGAGTGACGACATTCTTAAGGAAAAAATTTTGTGATTAGGTTTGGAGCCATAGATGTGGGGGAAGTCTAAGTACCCATAGCATTGGAGTTTTGGTATTGCCCTTATACCTATTGTGAAGTCTGAGTAGCCATATGGTTTTCCTTCATAAGAGACAAAATTTGAGATGATTGATTGGTTTGGTGTCAGCAATATAAAATTTTGTGTGGTGTAAATGCAAAGCAAACACCCCCCTCCATCCAAAAATTTTTGAAAACCAAGGGTATGGATGTGAACAATGTTGCAACAATACCTTACCTCTTTTTGTGACTCCAAAGTCCTTAGTTTGTAATATTTTGTAAATCATTCCTTTTTTCTCTAGTAGGAAATACAACTAAGCCTCCTTGAAAAGTTTGCATGTCATGTGTGGTGAGCATAGTTGTTTAACTCTCATGCTTTCTTGTATTATCTAAAACTTGCCCTGATTGTATCTCAAGGCTAATCGTGATTATGCTTTGTTGGTGAAATGATCTTAGACCTTCTTTGATAACCTAGGAATCCACTTTACCATAAATAGCCTACCTGTACATAGGATAATATCCCTATTCACCCATTTTAAGCCTACAAGCCTTTCTTTGGCAACCAAATTACAAGCCTTGAATAATTTGAAGTTTGCCACTCTTTTGAACCCTACCCTCTATGAACTGGGAAATACAACTTGAGGCCAAAAGCATAAGTTGGGGTTGGTACATTTTGGAGGAGGTGACCTTGGCCCATGGTAGAGCAAGTAGGTGTCTAAGAGCTAATCAAGTATAAGTTAAAAAGTGAAAGAGAAAGGAATCACCAAAACAAGGAAAAATCATAGATTACACTAATGAAATGATTGAGAAAAAATACCTTCAAAGCTATGGGTGAATAGAGGTAGTGAAAGTAGGCATGTGTGAATTTTGAAATAAATGAAGTGGCCCATGGTCCAATGTTTGATTGAATAGTGGGATGTAATTTTTCAAGGATTTTATAGTCACTTTATTCCCAAATAATATAATATCCTTTCCCGAGCCTACATTACAAGCTTGAAAAAGTCCTTAGACATCTCTAGTCAAGTGTACTCATAGTAGTGGTAATTAAAAATAAGGGCAAGCATATGGTATGGTACTTGTTAACATTGAGAGAGTCTTTGATAGATTGAGTGCTTGCACTTAAATCCCTTGTTACATAATAGTTAATCTGGGGTATGGGATTTCCTTATTTCGAGGAGGTATGTAGACAAATTGAGGAGGGTAAAATTGTCATATTCCAAAAATGAGGCAAAGGAGTATTATTGAGTCATTGTCGATGGGGAGTCACTTCTAAAGAGTTAGTGATTATTGATTGTTCTTCTTTAAATTATTTTGTGTCTTCGAGATTATGCTTAATATTAAGGGGAGTTGGGATAATATCTTTATCGTGCTTGAGAGCTACTTGTTGGTGCTAATCAAGTTTAAAGTCATTGTGATTATTGGGTCATATAAATAGGCTTAAAATTACGTAGTCTCATTGAGTAAGAAGCAGTGTTGCTTGAGGACTAGCAAAGGTTTAAGTTGGGATGTAGATGAGTGGTAAATTTACCACTCATATACATCAAAATTTATGCATACTACTATGATTAAATGGTATAAATAAGGTGAATTTTCCATTTGAATGCACTAATTCCCTTGGTTTTCAGGTTCATAGGTAAAAGAAGGAAAACAAGTGAATGAGCTGAAAAGAAAAAAAATTGGGAAAAGTTAGTACAAAAGCTAGAAAATCTATGGCAAAAAATGACCCTCAGTTACCATGATCGCGGGCTGAGGGTCGTAATTGTGACAAGTCAAAAATAGTTAAAGTTGCGATCATAATGGGCTTACCATGATCACAAGAGCTGTGATCGTGATCAAGCACTGGCGATCGTAATGTAGAGAAAAATATCTCAGGGTAGATTCCTAATTTCTCACACCAGGCTCCAATTTTTAAAAGGGCAAAACCCTTTAACTTTGACATATCTTGAAATTAGAATTCATATTTTGGTATTGTAAAAATCCTACTAAATTGGGAAACATTACTGTAGTTAATTTTCCAAGGATTTTAGTTATTTTTTAAGTTGAATTTGAAGAACACCCTAGCTTACATCTTCAATGGAAGCTTTGAATGTGAATTTGGGTATATATCTTTTCTCAAATTTCATGAGTATCTATACATCTATCTTGGGGTTATGTTTGAATATGGTGCAAAAGTGAGTGGGTCTTGATTGCTAATGTAGATTCTTGGTTAATGATGTTGGGTTTCGCTAATACTTTCTTGATTGAATTAGAATTTTTGGGTCAATGACACAAATTCCCGAAATCCCACATCATCCTTGAGAAAGGGATGTGGGTGATAAGTATTTGTGAACAGTAATTAGATATTATATTATTCCTTTACATTGTCTTAGAAATAAGGATAAATTGTGAATTTGTTGTGTCTTAGGAAAATTCTTAGAATTAAGGATGCCCAATTGAGGTTGTGGGTTTAATTGTTTGCCACACCCATGAGGTATCCAAAAGGATCCATGGATGATATTTTTATGTTTGGTTGAAAATCTAACATCAAAACCCCTAACCTAACCTACCCATATGATTATTAGCTAGTGTTTAGATTTGATTCTCATGAACCCATGCTCCATTTTCCGTAGGAAAACATAATCCCAAGATTATTCTATGATTGGAATCTTACCTATGATTATTACTCTAAATTTGTAGCTCAAGTACTTTTTGTTCAACAACCTTCCAAACCATAACCCCCAATTTTTAATTTGTGTCTTACTTTATGTTTACATTGCAGGTAAATACTTAGTAGCTCTCAACAATACGTAGGAATCAAATACTAGTTACACTCCTCATTGATTCGACACCAACTCAAGTTGGGTTATTATATTTGACAAAAATTATCCTACACAAAAATAAAGGTATAGGTGAGCGTGATCAGATATCGAGACACTCACACTCACAAAAGAAGTTCCAATCTATGTGCATAGAACACCATAGGCTTTCCCTTATTTTCTTCACCTTAGTTTTTTGGATAGTTGGACAAGGATCACTATAGGACTTTATTCGACTTAGAAAGCAAACTTGGGGGATGGTATGGTACATTTGGGAACTAGTGACTAAACCTCCTTGACACTACACTTACATTTTGGATCAACTTCTCAACTAATATCCTTTTAGTTCCCCTTTATTTCTCCTTTTTCTCTTTATTGCTTATTCCAATTGGCTGTGATTTCTTTATTTTCTCTTTTTCTTTTTTCTTTTATTTTTCACTTTTCATTTTTTTGTTTTTCTCTTTTCTCCATTTTTTCTTTTACCAGACCCAACCCTACTTTGTTTTCTCTTATTTAAACCTTTATTCATACCCAATTTTAACTATGTACCCCTATAATAACCACCCTCAAATAAGGTAATTTGCATGAGTTAAGGTGCATAATTTCGATGGATGGACCAATGCCAAAACAGGTTCATTGCACCAAAATTTTGGGAGGTGAAAGGTAAAAATAAGTAACTGGGTCACTATAGGCTCAAATTAGTGATCAGGGGATACTTTTTTAGATTTTTGATGGTCATTTAGGATAAGAGTGACTAAATAAAAAATGGCCTATCATCATATCCTAAGAAACTATCCTATAACCTAGGCAAGTCTAATCGAGCAAGTTCTTGATTAAATGCACAAAGGGAACTAAGTAAGTATCTCACACTACTAGATTGTATTAGCAACTACTACCTATCCCATTCATGTGATTCTAAGATATGATTATTTTATCCCTAATATTAATACCATAGCAAGATTCATAGTAGTTATAATGATATTCACATCACACAGTTCCTATAAATATTTTGGAAGGGTAACATTCTCCAAATCACGTAAAGCAGAATATGTCAACTACCCTTAGGTTCCTTATTTTTCTCCTAACTAAACATAGAAACAACATAACATATATATGAAACAAACTCAAAATGACCTAAACATGATGATTCTACTGGGATAATATAGACGAAGGGAAAAGAAACATAGCAAGAAAAACCCTCAGTTATGATATACCCCGATCCCCAACTAAAGACTATGCATTATCCCCTGTGCATAACTACAATATAAAACAAGGGATGAAGACTTAACTAGGAGGATCTAGAAATTTAAATCAGACTCTCCCCCCACCCCCCATCTGGGGGATATTGTCATTCTACTGGAGGAGGTATTGGTGGTATGCGACTACAAAATATGCACGCTGCTATCTCTATTGGTTAATTGGAAATCATGTGGGGTACATGAGAATTCCCTAAGGATTGGCTAAGGATAATACTTGCAAGTTACAGTCGGTATAACGATACCACTAATAATAACCTTGGTTAATAATAATGGAAAAAATTCTTTGGTTGGAAAATGGTTAATTGGACTTAAAGGAGAGGGTGTAGCAAAGCCGTGAAAGGTGGATTTCCCATGGGGATCTAAACTAGAAACTCATATTTGTCGATATGAGGTTGGTCCTAGTGACCGTGTGCATGATGTCACACTTTATACTTTAGGGGATGTACTAGTCATCCCAGATTTTCTTCCCTGGTCATGCTGTTTCACGCGTTGGGCCCTTTCAATTAGGGGAGATAAACCTATATAGCCTGTGGGTGATTTAGGATGACAGAGCTACACAACCCAAGGAAAGGTTTTAAATGGCATGCTAAACCCAGTTCCTTTTCCTGGCATAGTCATATATATGTATGGTTGTGTGCATAGGGATGGTTTTACTTGATTTTATAAATGGAATTATTTTATGGTCATGCTAAGTTCATTCTAGCATTCATCCGCTAACCCATCTTTGGGCGATGTATCCCCATATAATGCAGAAACCAAGTATTCAAGTTCTTCTGCTTAGCGATTCAGCATTTGGGTCAGCATTTGGATTGAAATGGCGAGCTTTCATCTATTCAAAAGGCTCCATTTCATGCATATCATTTCACACTTTGGATTATTTATGGATATTTGTTTTTTCTATTGTTGGGTGCATGTCCCGACCAGATATTTGAATTCTTTTGGTTAGAGGTTTTGTTTGAACTACTATAGGTTGGAATAGGTGGGATCGGTATTGGTGTCAACCTTAGTATTGGCATTGGTATTAGCACTGACCTCATTGGACAAAACTTCGTAATGTTCCAACGTATTTTATTTTCGATTATATATTTAATTATCAATGGAACTTATTTGGTTATGGTTGGATATATGGTGTGGTTTGGCTTGGTATGGTTGGACGGTGGGCATGAGGTAGTCAGACTTAGTTGAGTCAGTCTCAATAATAGACCTATCCCAGAGTCTATAATCTAGATAGTTACGCTACCTTGTTATAGATTTTGAATTTAGCCGACTCAAGGTAAGATAATAGTGGTTGGATTGGGTAATAGAGGGTGGTCCCCGGTTCTTGTTGAACTTGAGATGCCCATTAGGATAAGGCCCCCGGTCGGTTCTGGTCACTCCTGGTATCCCTATCAGATAAATCCTAACCTATACTGCAATACTATTCTTTAGATGACCCTGCATCGTGATGAATCTCTCTCTCTTAAAAATATATCGCATCCCTTCCATACACCATATTGGAGAAATCTCAACTATAGGCAGAATCGAAACATATGGAGCCAGACTCTAGAGCGATAGGTGGTAGAACTATGGGTGAGTGCCTTGTGCATCCAGCTGAATGCCCAATACCGACGATGATGATATATCTTATGGGATTGGAGAAATACCATCCTCAAACTAGGGTGCAACAAAAGCATTTACTAACTCACTAGCTGGACCAGATACATCCTCCAGCCCCTTCTCAGACTGGGAGCCAGATGCATATCTTCCGCTCTGAAACCTATATCGTTACCTAACTCGACCTCATCTCTAGAACTAGAACTATCCACTAAATCACCCTTTTTCTCCTTAAACTGGGAAAAATGTGATGGTGACGTATGGGCCGATATAATCCTTGGCCTTAGCACATGTCTAAGTGATGCAGTCTAGGGCCCTGCCTTTGTTGGAGAAGGTTGAGATCCTAAAAAATAATAATTGGTATGAGTTGAGGGCCTATCTGAATAGGATCTAGGGTAGAGTGAGTGATAATGTAGCAACAACTACTGCAGCTGCAGCCTATCTCTGTGATCGACCTAGAGTCTATCATAGGACCAATGAGGTGCTATCATAGCTCACGGGGTACTCCTCATGTATCCACTCTAGAAAAGAGACTCGTCTCAAAGCCTAGATTAAAATCTTTTCTTTGGTGCAACTTTTGGTGCCATCGTACCTGAAAAAGTAGTGGTTAGTGCCTGAAATACAAGAAAGGAAAAGAAATTAAAAAAAGTTTGATGAGACAAGTAGACATACTTACGACCCCACTTACGGAGGCCATAAGTAGTACTTAAGGGGTTCGTCGGTACCTTCGTAAGTATCATAAAAAAACCTTGAATTTTTAGGGCTTTAGGTCTGACACTTACGAGGCTACTTATGCCCTCGTAGGCATTACTTATAAAGCTCGTAAGTATCTTCGTAAGTGACTTTCGGAGAGTTGATCAATTTTCTCAAAATATCTATTCGACATAGTGTATATTTCAATTTGTTTGCTCTATATTGTACATTGCCACATGATTTAATTTATGTTCAATAGTATTGCACAAGTATTTTCAGGTTTTCCTTCACTATTCAACTTCTACTTCCATGTATTAAGTGATCACAGGTTTCCCAAACACAAAATATGTCACAAATTAACTTTCATCAAGTGTATGCTCCGCAAAAGTCAAGAATTATGAGACATTGGTAATTTCATGGCTATATCTAGGACTATCTCAAGTTCAATGATTATGCACATGGTTTTACCAAAGTGGAGACAAGAATTATTACCTAGATCTGAGAAATCTGGAAGTAGAAGATGAACAAAGTGGAAATAACCATAGTTTTTGAGGAATATGTGTGTAATTGATGGTGCAATGGGAGGAATTTTTTCTTTATAGATTAAGAGGGAAGTTGAGGAGTTTTAATTTTGGTGGGAGTTTGAATTTGAAGGGTTGTAGGAGTAATGGGTCGGTTTGGGGGATTTTAAGGATGAGGGTAGTACAGTTTGCATCGGATTTGCATAGGTTCAACTCAAAAATTTTAAATCTGAGCCCAACTTTTTTGACCCACTTACTAGGTCACTTAAGGCCCATAAGTACCACTTACGACCCTTATAAGTGGATCCATAAGTCGAACCTGTAGATCTTTTCTCTCTTATTTTTATAACCCTTATAAGTAGGATTATAAATTGTACTTACGATACCCTTAAGTGGGCCTTTAAGTACAATTTCATAGACCCAAAAATCCCATAAAAATTTTCCGACATCTACATTACCACTTACCTACTGTAAGTGGAACTTACGATCCTCGTAAGTGGATTCATAAGTGTACATACCTGGAGCTGTCTGAATTTTTCAATTTTTTCCATGTTCCAGGTGTTTTCCCATGCTCTAAACCTACAAACCAGAAAGCAAAGAGAACATTAAAACATTGGGTTACCTCCAATTAAATGCTTGATTTAACATCACGGCATGACATGGCTATGTTGGATACTCAAACTTCATCATCAAGCCCATGGGTTTCCTCCCATGAAATGCCTGATTTAACATCATGAAACAACTTTGTTTCCTTGGCTACTTAGACTTTTCTAAGGCTCATATCAACACAAACCTTCACTTGCTCAATATTTCCAATTTAGTTCTTAATGCATTGCTCCTTCACCTTGAATGGTGCTTCTCCATATTGCTTCAGCTCAATCGCACCATACTGGAATACTCAATGAATGGTCCATACCACCTAGACTTCAACTTGCCAAGAAATAAGAGAAGTCTCAATTTTTACAACAAGACCATATCACCAGGCTGGAACACTCTTTTCTCAATCTTTTTGTCATGAAACATCTTCATCTTCTCCGTGTACAAAGTTGAACTCTCATAAGCTCGGCGCTAGAATTCATATGACTCATTTACCTTACTCATCATCACTCTACTCAAAATTTAGCTTTTTAAACGCCTATAGTGCCTTGTGCTCAAGTTCAATTGGAAAGTGTCACGCCTTGCCGTACACAAGCTCATATGTAAAGGCACCTATAGTGGTTTTAAAAGTTGTTTGGTAAGACCAAAGTGCATCATCTAGCTTCCTTGACCAATCTGTATTAACGATATTCACATTAATTGCCAATATGGACTTGATTTCACGATTGGAGAGCTCAACCTGCCCACTCCTTTGTGGATGGTAAGGTGTTGCCATCTTATATTTTACACTATATTTTTTTAGTAGGGTCTTAAAAAGATTATTACAAATGTAGGACCCAACGTCACTAATAATAGCATGTGGAGTGCCAAATCAAGGAAAGATGTTCTTCTTCATGAATGCGGTGACACTTTGACCCTCAATATTTGGAAGCACAAGAACCTCCAACCTTTTAAAACATATTAAATTGCCACCAATATATACTTCATCCCATAAGAACTCACAAATGAACCTATCAAATCAACTCCCCACACATCAAACAGCTCTAACTCAAAGATAGGTTTTATAGAGAGAACATATTTTCGCAATATATTTCCTTGCAGGTGACACTGAACACAGGCCCAAACATAATCATGAGCATCTTTGTAAACAGTCAACCAATAGTAACCACACTACATAATTTTGTGAGATGTATGAGTACCCCAGGGGGACCCCTAATTAGTGATGAATGACAGAACTTAAGAATGCTCATCACTCTACCTCAGGAATACATATCAAAATAACTTCATCTGCACACACCCAAAATAGATAAGGACCATCCCAGAAATCTTTTGTACCTTATGCATGAATAATTTGTGTTGCTTAAACGATAAGTCTTTCGGGAAAGGTCACTTTCCAAATAGTTGGCAAGATCAGTACTAGGGGATTAAGTCTTGTGATGCTTCCAAGAACTGCTAATCTAGAAAAGTATCATCAATTTCAAACCCATCCTGTAATTTCAGCATTGCCTCCTCTTTGAGGCAGGATAGGTGTTCTGCAACTTAATTTTCAGTGACTTCTCTGTATTTCACCTTAAAATCAAATTTGTACAATAGTACATAATGAATGAACCTCGGCATAGCATCTTTCTTCGACATAAGATACCTTACAATGACTTTGATTCCAATTAAATAGGACAAAATTACTCAAAAGAAAAAAACACCTCTAGTAACTCTTGTACTTTGGTAGCATTGTAGATTTGGTGAAGGATCTTCTTACGTCATTGGCCTAATACGTCTCCTAAAGCCATACCACTAACATTACACATCACCTCAAAAGGCAAAGAACAATCTAGAGATTTAATAATAGGAGCTAAGATCAACTACTCCATAAGGCATTCAAAATCCTAGAGATAAGCATCATCGAACACGAACTTCACCTCCTTCTCTAAAAGCTTGTAAAATATATTAGCAAGTTTAGAGAAGTCCTTGATGAACCTCCTATAGAACCCAGCATGACCCAAGAAACTTGTAATACCTTTAACTAAAATTAGTGGAGGTAATTTTTCAATCAACTCCATCTTCACCAGTTTAACCTCAATACCCCTATTTAAAATCTTATGTTCGAGAACAATCCCTACTTTCACCATAAAGTTACACTTCTCCCAATTTAAATCTAGGTTTCACTCCTCACATCTATAAAGTGCATTCGCTAAATGGGCTAGAAAATCACCAAACGAGTCTCCAATAACCAAAAAAGTCATCTATAAAGACCACTATAGTTTCCTCAACCATTTCAGAAAAGATCGATATCATACCATACTGAAAGATGGCGAGAGCATTACAAAGTCTAAAAGACATCCTCAAAAATGTAAACGTACTATATAGACATGTGAAAGTGGTCTTCTCATAGTCTTCGGGGGAAATATAAATCTAATTAAACCCCGAATAACCATAAAGAACATATTACCATCCTCTGCCTGCAAGGAAGTCTAGTATCTGATCTATGAAAGACATAGAAAAATGTTTTTTTTTGCATCTATGTGTTCAAAACGTGATAATCAATGCACACTCTCCATCTCGTAACTGATCTCATGGGAACTAACTCATTCTTCTAATTTGGGACCATAATGATCCTACCCTTCTTACGTACACATTGAACTGGGCTCTGCCATTTGCTGTGAGCAATAGGATAAACCATGCCTGCATATAACCACTTTATAATTTAATTCTATACCGTCTCATGAACTGATGGGTTCAAACAATGTTGGTGCTCGATGTTAGGCATACAATCAGGTTCAATCTAAATTCATAATGCAAGCAAGAAATGAGAGCCTTCAATTCCAAGATCGATGGCTCCTCAATAGATGGTTGGGCTGAGGGAGTCACTCTATTCTTTAAGTCCAAATCCATCTTCTTTGGTGCATATGTGTAAGATCCTCTACCAATCCGAGAACTCACCATGTCGCCATACTTAATAATGACATCACTGTCAAAATTCATGACTACCACTGCTAATGTCTCTACACTAAGTTTCTCCTCAATAGGTGCAGTTAATGCATCTTCATTAATAGTATCTATCACAGACAGTGCTCTCATATCTTTTAGCTGCCTCATAGACTAACCCACATCAAAAGTAACTTGTTTGTGATTATGCTTGAATTTTATATGTCCCATTTCTATGTCAACATAATCCCTACCGTGGATAAGAAGGGCATTCCTAAGATAATAGAAACATTAAAATCCATCTCACAGTTAAGAACCAACTAAAGGCATGTTCTATGAATTGTTATCATGGCATAAATTTTAATAATGTTTGGGTTTTGAAATATACTTTGGGGTTTTGGTTATAATGGTTTGTTATGGTTTTCCCATTACTTATGGTTTTCATATTATAATGGTGGTTTAGACATTTTGTTGCATGGAAATGGTTTATTGGTGCTTGGTTTTGGTTTTGGAAACATTATGCCCCCAATACGTTTGATAAAATGCCTAAGATAATGCTTTTACTATATTATTGAATTTTTGATGGACTATTGCATGGTATAACTTGATAATGGAACCCTAAATGGTATAAATGGTTTGGAATCATTAAATGGTATGGTCTTAGTGGTTATGGTTCGTCTAATTAAAAGCCTTGTAGAGTACAAGGGAATCCCCCGTGTAAACATAATAATGATCACTTGTGTGGTACATGGGATTACCCCAAGTCAACTTAATAATGTAATCTATAGGTATATGGGAATCTCTTCTCCTTAAAAAAAATTGCTTAGGACATTTCTTGCAAGCTATAGTTGTTATGACGATACCACTACTTATAGCCTTAGTTAATAATAAATGGAATGGTGGTTTGGTTGTGTGGTAATGGTTTTAATTAGGCAATCAGGCGGAGTGTGATAGCTAATTATGAAGAAGTAAGTCCAATGGACGAACATTGAAAACTCATGTTTGATGACATTAAGATTGGTTATGACGACCATGTATGATACATATGGGGTACACGAGAATTCCCTAAGTACACTTGTACATATGTATCATACAGAGCAAAGGGTACTCGGGAATCCCCTACTCCTATGGTATCTCCAGTTCATGTGTCTACATGCATTGAGGCAGGTTCAAGGGGTTACATAGGACCCATATAGCCATGGGTGGTTCTAGGATGGTTAAGCTATATATACCTAGGTTAATGGTTTTAAAAGCATGCTAAACCTTGTTGTTTTTTCCTAACATGGTTATATATATGTATGTATGGTTGTGAATGCATATGGTTGGTTTACTTGGTTTTAAAACTTGGCATTACTTTATCCTTATCCTGAGTACTTGCTAGCATTTCACCCGCTAACCCATTTTTGGTCACTGTATCTCTATGCAATGCAGGAATTGGCAATTCTACTCCTCTTACTTAGTGCTCGAACTTGCGATCAGCTTGGTTGGATTGAAGTGGTAAGATTCCATATTTTGGAAGGCTCCATATCATGTCTTGGATGTCTTTTCATACTTTGGTAATTTTATAGACATTGGTTTTGGCTATGGTTGGGGGCATGTGATAATTGGATATTGTTTTAGTTTCGGTTAGAGGCTTTGTAGAACTACTATGGCCTAGTATGGGCGGTGTTGGTATTGGCGTCATCCTTGTCATTGACATTGGTATTAGGGCTGATGTTGTTTGACTAAATTTATGATTATTCCATCTTATTATGTTATGTTATGGACATAAAGTTGGTCATTATTTTGTTTTTCGTATGGTTATTGGTTGGGTATTGAACGGTTGGGCTTTTTTGGGTTGGTCATGGTTATATACCTGTCCAAAAGTCTAGAACTGTACAAAATGCTATCTTGTTATATGCTTAGAATTCTTCCAACTCGAGGGTATATGTTTGGAGGTTGGGTTGGGTAACGGGGGTGGTCCACAGTCTTGGTTGGACTTGGGATGCCCATTACAACAAGGCCTTAGTTCAGGTTATGTCATGTTGGAATCAGAGGTTTAGGTTCATTGTCAATTAGGAGTCCACAAAGTCGTGTCAAGTAGTGTCTCTTTTAAGAATGTGTAGCGTGCCACACTCATAAGGGAGAGGCTAAAAGGAATTTTTGGAATGTTTCTCTTCTTTATGTTCTATTTTTATGATTGGAGTCTATGTTTTGGAATCTTCTCTAATTCCTTTTTGTTCGCCTTTCAGATCATGCCTCGATGATCTGAAGTTCACGAAAAATTCTCTATCACAACTAGGGATAATGTTGATGGGACACACTTTACTCATGGGATCCATACTCGATCTAGGGGTCCAATCCCTGTTTATTCTAGAGTTCCACCAATTCCTTCAAGTCCTCCTCAGGCTCCTTAGGCAGATGTGACAAATGCAAAGTTTTGTTAGTCAATCCAAGTGATTGCTCAGTTGGTAGCTTCTCAGGTTGAGTGTGGTGCATCTGTTATTCCATCTTCTAAGGCTACAAGGATTGACCAGTTGATGAAGTTGAGTCCTCCAACCTTTACTGGTATTAAGGTGGAGGAGGATCCTCAAGGTTTTCTACATGGAATGGCAAAGATCTTCAAGGTAATGTAGGCCATGAATATGAAAAGGGTGAATTTTGCTGCCTATCAGCTAAAGTATATGGCATACCAATGGTATGTGGAATGGGATCAGGCAAAGGGTGAGTTTGATACGTCAGCTCTATGGAAGATGTTCTCTAATGCTTTTCAGGATTGCTTCTTTCCTTAGGAATAAAGGGAAGCAAAAATGGAGAAAATTGTTAATTAGAAATAGGTAAAGATGTCGGTTAAGGAGTATTCCTTAAAATTTCACCAGTTGTCTAGGTATGCTCTGAAAATAATGTTGGATTTAAGGGTCAGGATGAGAAAGTTTTCTCTTGTACTGTCTCATTAGTTGATCCTTGAAAGCGAGGTTGCGTTACTGATCAAAGACATGGATATCTCAAGGTTGGTTATTCATATGCGACATGTGGAAGAGGAAAAAAAAAGCAGACTAAGGTAGGTAAAAGGAAGGGTAAGAAGTTTAGATTATCTAAGTAAAGTAGTGGTCAATAGCAAAGAGGTCAAGATGGTGGTAATTGGATAAAAAAGTAGTGGGGGGATTCTAGTTCTTTCTACACAACTAGTGATCCCTACCCGAAGAAGTTGAGAGATAGGTGTCAGTAGGGTAGCAATAACTTCAGGGCATAGGGTGCCCAATCTCTTGCTAGTGGGGCACAGTTGGCTTTATCATGTCCTTCTTGTTGGTTTTATGGTAGGTTGTATCAAGGATTATATGATGAGGGGGACAGGTGCTTTCAATATGGTTATCCAGACCATATGCTTAGAAATTATTCAGTTGGTAAGGTTGCTTCGGGAGAGAACAAGGTTCTGATTGCCTCTTTATCTGCTCCTACACCAAAGGGTGCTACTTTTTCATCCGTTTCTGCTTTTTGTACCGGGACAGGCCAAAATAGGTTGTATGGTCTTACGTCCCAATGGGAGTCTGAGGCATCGCTTGATGTCATGACTGGTATGTTACAAGTCTTTTCTCATGACGTGTATTGTTTTTCTGATCTGGGGTCCACTCTCTCTTATGTGACCCCATTTGTGGTTGTGTATTTTGGTTTTGATCCCAAGGTTATTTTGAATCCTTTTTTTGTGTCTACCTCGATAGGTGACTCTATTGTTGCTAAAAGAGTCTATAGAGGGTGTGTGGTATCTTTTCGTAGTGATTTTGGTAGATTTATTTAAATTAGATATCATGGATTTTGATGTCATTCTAGGGCTGAATTGGTTACATCGTGCTACATGTCCTTAGATTGTCAGACTCATAAGGTGGTCTTTAAGTTCCCTAGTGAACTATTTATTAAATGAGAGGGTGGTTCCTTATATCCTAACGAGAATTTTATATCATATCTTATAGCTCAGAGGTTAATCTCTAAAGGGTGTCTTTATCATTTGGTCTGGGTGAAAGACTCTAACTCGGAAAGTTCTTCTTTGCATTTGATTTTGATTGTGTATGAGTTTCCTGAGGTATTTCCAGATGATCTTCTGGGTATTTCTTTATATAGGTTGATTGAGTTTGGGATTAATTTTGTTTTGGACACTCGTCCAATCTATTACTCCTTATAGAATGGCTTTGTCTGAGTTGAGGGAACTCAAGAAGCAACTTAAGGATCTTTTGGGTAAGGGTTTAATCCATCCTAGTGTATCCTCGTGGGGTGGACGTGTGTTATTTGTGTGTAAGAAGGATGGTTCCTTTCTGATGTGTATTGACTATCGACAATTGAATAAGATGGCGGTTAAGAAAAAGTATCCTCTTCCTAGAATAGATGACTTGTTTGATCAGTTTCAAGGTGTCAAATTCTTCTCAAATATAGATCTTCGGTCTGGGCATCATCAGCTTAAGATTAAGGTTATGGATATCCCTAAGATGGTATTCCGTACCCGGTATGGGAACTTTGAGTTCTTGGTTATGTAATTTGGTTTGACTAATGCCCCGACGACATTCATGGATTTGATGAACAAGATCTTTCATCAACTTTTGGATGTTTTTGTCATTGTTATCATTGATGACATTTTGGTATACATTAAAAGTAAGGTGGATAATGCCAATCACCTCTGTGTGGTGTTGCAGACCTTAAATTAGCAGCAGTTGTATGCCATATTCTCAAAATATGAATTTTCGTTGAACATTTTCATGTTTTTAGGTCACATTATTTCCAGTGAAGGGATCATAGTGGATCCATAAAAGTTGGAGGTGGTTAAGAAATGGCCTAGACCCATGACTCCAACCAATATTCAGAGCTTCTTAGGTTTGACTTTGTATTATAGTAGGTTTGTGGTGGGTTTTTCTTTGATAGATTCCCCATTGACTAAGTTGACTTAGAAAAAGGTAAAGTTCTCTTGGTCGAATGGTTGTGAGGGTAGTTTCGAGAATCTAAAGAATAAGCTAACTTTTGCTCCTATTTTGACTTTTCCTGAAGGCAATGAAAGGTTTGTGGTTTACTGTGATGCATCTTGGGAGGGACTCGACTATATTTTAATGCAGCATAGTAAGGTGGTTATCTATGTTTCTAGGCAGTTCAAGATGCATGGGAGGAATTATACAACTCATGATCTAGAATTGTTAGCAGTGGTATTTGCTTTAAAAATCTCGTGGCATTATTTTTATGGAATACACGTGGACATCTTTTATGATCATAAGAGTCTACAGTATGTGTTTACTCAGAAAGAGATTTATCTTAGGTAGAGGAGATAGCTTAAGCTTCTCAAGGACTATTATATGAGCCTTCACTACCATCCAGGTAAGGCTAATGTTGTTGTTGATGCTCTTAGCAGGTTGTCCATAGGGAGTTTAGCTCATGTGGATAAGGAGAGGTGGGAGTTAGTGAAGGATATTCAGCGCTTGGCTAATCTTGGAGTTATTTTTTTGGACTCCGAGAATGGTGGTGTTTTGGTATAGGAAGTGGTTCGGTCGTCTCTTGGTGCATAGATCAAGGAGAATTAAATGCTAAATCCTTTCTTGATAAAAATCAAGGGTGATGTAGGTGGGAAAAGGTAATGGTATTTTATATCAGTTGTGATGGTATCTTATAGTATCAAGGGAGTTTATATGTTCCTGACATTGATGGTTTGTGAGAAAGGGTATTAGTTGAGGCATATTAATCATGCTACATTGTTTATCTCGGTTCGATGAAAATGTATCATGAACTCAAGTAGATGTATTAGTGGAATGGTATGAAAAAGGACGTGGATAATTTTGTGGCCAAATGTTTGGTGTGCCAACAATTGAAAGTTGAGCACATGAGGACTGGAGACTTGTATCAAGAAATTGAATTGTCAAAATGGAAATGGGCGGTAATCAACATGGATTTCGTTACTGGTCTTAATCAGTCTAGTATACAATTTGATTTGGTTTGGGTCATCGTGGATAGGATGATAAAGTCAACTCACTTTTTGCCAGTGAGAACTAACTTTTCGGTTGAGAATTGTGCGAGGTTGTATCTTCTTGATACTGTGAAGCTTCTTGGGGTACCTATTTCAATTATCTATGATCGTAGTACACAGTTTTATCTCACTTTTTCCAGTCATTTCAAAAGGGTTTGGGTACTAAGGTTAGATTTTGAGTACTGCTTTTCACCCGCATATAGATAGGCAAGCAGAAAAGACTATTCAGACATTAGAAGATATGCTTCATGCATGTGTGATTGATTATGGTGATAATTGGGTTGAGCGTCTATGTATTGTATTGTTTGATTACAATAATAGTTACCATTCCAGCATTGGGATGGCCACTTTTGAGGCATTGTATGGTAAGAGATGTAGATCTCCTATTAGGTTGTTCGAGCTTGGTAAGGCAGATGTGTTTTGTCCTGAATTGGTATATCAAGCTATGGCAAAAATAAAGGTGATTCGGGATAGACTTAAGGTAGCACAAAGTCGCCAAAAATTCCTATACGGATGTAAGGCATAGGGACTTGGTGTTTGATAGTAGGGATAGTATGTTCCTAAAGGTATCTCTTATGAAGGGAGTAATGCGGTTTGGGAAAAAAGGGAAGCTCAGTCCTCAATATATTGGTCCTTATATGGTTTTGAAGAGGGTTGGTAATATTGCATATAAATTGGAGTTGCTTTATATTTTGAGCTCCATTCATCAAGTATTCCACATCTCTATACTGAGAAAGTTTATAGATGATCCTTCATCAATTGTTCCTTTGGAAGTATTGGGTATCTCAGATTCTTTACCTTACAAAGAGATCTCAGTTGAAATCTTGGATCCACAGGTTTGTATATTGCAGACCAAGGATGTAGCTTTAGTTATGGTTCTATGGAAAAACCACGAGGTGGAGAAAGCTACTTGTGAACCAAAAGAGGACATGAAGTCTTAGTATCCACATTTATTTTTTTCTCTAGATATTCATACGAAAGGTATGTAGTATTGATCTCATCTTTTTTTTCTACCTTAGTTAAAGGTTGCAAAGGTATATGGTAGGGTGTAATTCATTTTTGTCCTACCATATCCGTCATTCGAGAAAGAATGATCCTAGTGGTGGAGACTGAAACACCTTGGGTTTTGACCCTTAGAAAAATTCTCTATTTTGGACTTTTTGGACATCATATGACTCACAATACTAGTCTTATAGTGAGGGTACGGATCAGGTGACTCATTCATATATTCCTCAGTATTGGGTACTCCTTGGGTGGGAACGATTTGTATGGTGGGTGATAGGTCATTGATTTTTGTTCTCCTTCACTTAATCTGAAACTTAGTAACTTAATTTGTATTTGAGTACGAGTGGCTCACCATGAGTCGTAAGATAGGGTAGAGTCATATAGTCCAACTCGTATGTTGGACAGTTTCAACCCCTCTAGATTCTGCCAAAGGTATGGGTTAAGGGTACGTGTTGTATGCTTCGGTACTATTAGGGTTGTGTTTCTATGTAGGATAATGTTAGGGGTCCAAGGGATGCCTAAGGTACGAGTGGTGTGTACCACTCATATGATAGGGTACGGGTGGTATGGTGGAGTCGTACCCTCTTACATGAAATTTATATTGTTTTATTTGGGGGTATTTTAGTCATTTCCCCTTATAACTCCTTGGGACCCCCATGACATAAAACAACCTATTTGCAATCAATCAAACTTTCTAAACTCACTCAAAATCTCTCAAGGCTCTTGGGATGACTAGTATATCCCCAAAATATAGTGTGACATCATACACACGGTCACCAAGACCAACCTCATATCGGCAAATATGAGTTTTTAGTTTTAGTCACCCCAGGACCTCCACCTTCCACGGTTTTTCTACATATCTCGCCATTAAAGCCCAATTAAAACAAATTTCCAAATAATAAAACCATTTTCCATATATTAACCAAGGCTATTGATATTGGTATCATCATACCAATCCCTACTTGCAAGTATTATCCATAGCCAAACATTTAGAGGTTTAAGGGGACTTTCAAGTGCCCTTTAATTTATCATATTAAACTACTTGTGGAACTTCCATGTTCCCCACAAGCATAACTATTTAGCCTTTTACCTTTCCAACCCATGTAAACCAATTCCATTAATGCATTCGCTACAGGGATCTCCATGTATCCCGCAAGGTTTCCAAAATAGAACTAACATGACCACCGAAACCTTTACCTGTTAAACCATTTCAAACCATTTTACACCATGCCAAACATTTAAAGAATTTATATCATTTAAAGAATTTAAGACATGCAAAACCATTCAAATCCATTTAACGTTCCATTACCAAACCAAACCATGCTAGAACTCCAATAAAAGTTCAATAATATAGTCAAAACATTCTTTGAGGAATTTTATCAAACATGTTGAGGGCATACCTTTACCAACATCAAAACAAATTCATAAACCACCATAATTAGGGTTACTCAAGACCTATTTGTTAAACCATAATCAACAAATAACCACATATGCAAACCATTACCAACAACATGTAAAAACATAGTTTAAACCAATACCAAACTATATGCATCAAGACCCTCAACATATATTCTGAAACCATCATTTATTATTCATAATTCAATGCTTAAAACATAATACACATTCCTTTAGTTATAAATAAAAATGAGGGAAGGAATGCATGCTTTATACATGATTCATGGAAGAAATCTTGACCTTTGAGCCCTTTGAAGAATACATGAAGAAACCCTAATCTCCGATCTTCAAGAAAGTATTTGATGTGTTTTAATCCTTTAAAAAATGTTATAGAATGACACCAAAGGTTATATAATGTGAGAACATAAGGGTTTAGGAGTAGGAAATATCCAAACTACCCTTGACTTAAAAATTAAAATAAGCAACGTCCAGGGGTATGACTCCCCTTTACCATCCGTATGCTAGGGTACGAGTGGTAACCCAACATATATCCAAGACCACGCCAAGCCCCTACCTACTGGTTTTTATATGACTCACACCTCCCTAGTCATACCTTAAGAGTACGAGTGACACCCTCAATTATACCCACCAACCTTATTTAGGGCATACTCCACAAGACAACACCTTAGGCAACATACGACTAGGCCTTTCACCCCTCGTATACCTTTATAGACTCGGACTAGTAGGAGTCATATCTTGGGAAGTAGTTAAGCTAATATAACGCCCTGAGTCTGGTACCCCAGACGCTACACGGAGCTAACAATCTTGAAGTACCACTAGCTAACCCATGACTGATATCTATAACTGAGCACTGAATAATAGTAATATTATAATAATAATATAACTAAAATAAATGTAGAAATCTGGTGAAAAACTTACCATAAGGTTCAAAATACTAAACAATACTTAATAAAACAACATCTGAACAAGGTATGATAATAAAAAGACTGAAATAATTATCTAAACATGATGTAGTCTGAAAAAGCCTTTAAACCGTCTGAATAAAGATTTGTTGGGACATGTCCCCAACTAACTCCATCTACTAAAAATGACTAAGTACTAAAATATTAAAAGAATGAAATAATCATGTCCTTGAAATATGAGGAGTCACCACTGACTCTGATTGCTGGTATTTGAGCTACTAAGCGCAATCGAGAACCTGAGTGTCCGAACCTATGGTAGAAAACACCATAGCACAAAAAAAAGTATGTGTCAGTACGTGTGAATGTGCTGGTGCACAAAGTGAGGTAAGGCTAAATGCAAAATTTTATATGCATGAACTAAACTGACAGAATAACATGAACATGACTACGTGAGGATACATGCATGAATATATAACTCTAACTAAAATCATAAGGATTCTGACTACTGAGTTGACTGATAACATGGATTACTGATAACTGATATAACTGATAACTGAGTAACTGTGTCTGATAGTCCGGATTCTAATGGATCTAGCTGAGTTCCATACTAAGCTAAGTGACTGTATTTGACAGTCCTGAAATCTATAGAACTATCTGAGTTCTTTACTGAAGACTGAGACTGAGACTGTGGGAGGTAGTCATCTAACTGGTATGCCTATAATAAAATATTATAACTGAGTTGGGGTCCAATATGTAACCCCAATTAGAAAGGTGTCAAAATGGTGCCACTGGTAAAGACAAGTTGTGAGTGTCCCTTATCTGTCAGGTACTCTAACGAAAATGGCGGGACCCTTATCTGACAGGTCAAAACATATCATCAACCCTTATCTAATAGGTTTTGATGTCTCAAACTACGTTTTCTACGTAGTTCTGGAATACTAGGACTGCTTATAAGAATCACACCCTTTGTTGGTAGGTGAGTTCCCATCCTTGGGTTCACTCGATGATAAATTCTACTCCCAACTGAATAGACACTGAACTGAGTATACTGGACTGAACTGGACTGAGTTCACTGAATTCCACTGACTGACGGAATATTATTGAATTCTATTAACAAACTGAGTTACTAAGGACTGAACTGAATTATGATGTGGTTTCCTGAGTTCTAAGATTGACTGAATTCTACTGATCATGGCTTGACTGAGGTTATCTTGAAAATTGACATTGGCTCTAGGCACACAGCTAAATTGTCTGGTATTAAATACCCCCAAAACTCGATAGCATGAAAAGAAATAAGACATGATACTACTTGAATACATGACCATAGTCGATAATTCATAATACTATCAATGAGGGATTTTATGAATCATTCGTAAGTCATAAGCTTACACATGAATGGGAATACATGCTAACATAGTATAATTTCACAAATCCATACTTACGATCATTCTACCAAATCATTACAAGACATAGCTTTAGAATGGGCGTCATTTTGAACATGTGGGTACATCATGAATTCATCATTAATATCACAAATAGATCATAATACACAATTCTTATTCACTTAGGCATTTTTACAAACATATGGAAGGCATAACCTTTTCTAGGGCATGAATCAACAACTAATACATCATGGCTATATCAAGCACTTCAAATTTAAGGATTTCAATCCACATACTAACATAAAGTCATGAGAATTCAATAAATATTCAATCTTTGAAATCATATCACAACATAATCATGTGTACAAACAAACCCCCAACATGGAAATTCAAATTCATATTTTTAAAAGGATTTCTTAAGCTCCAAGGGTGGAAGGTACCCTTGGATAAACACTTTACATACCTTGGTTGAAAATTTCTTGAAGATTGATGGAAAAAAGCTTGAGTTCTTGAATTGTAATTAATCACCTAAGGTTTCTTGTTCTTGAGCACTTGTGAAATAATGAATGTATTTAGCCAAAAGAGGGCTAAATTTCATGTTATGAGGGCTGAAGTTCAGGGAAAAATAACCTAATTACCCTTAAGGATACATGTTTAAAAGACAAAAAAACGTGCCTAGCGACGCTGCATCCGACGTGGCGCATCGAGTGTACCAACTCGACAACCGACGTGATGCACTGACATCGCATCGGTTTATTAGAAATTTCCTTAAGCTGAGAAACATTTTCTCTGTCGACGCGATTGGCAACGTGACACCCCAACATCAAGTCGACTCACTATTTTTGGATTTCAAACAAGGTCTAAACTAGGTCCAAAATATCCAAAACTCATCCGAGAACCCTTATAGACATTCATATAGACCATTAAAGGAAATTAAGGTCGCAAAAAGGGATTGCCAACTTTCAAAGTCTAAAAATAAACTAAGTATGGAAACTTAGCTAGAATTTTCAAAGTTTGGGACCCCTTGACAAGCTTAAAGGACTGAATTAAACTAGGAATTTTGTGGGTTCTTATAATATCTCCCCTTGGGATCATTCATCCTCGAATGAGATTGACTGAGATAGGAGAAATGATAAGATGATGTACATACTGAACATGAAATTGAAACATGACTACATGACTGACATTACTGATTTATTGATATTCATACTGAGCATGCATATCTGATGCATGATTTCATGACTGAGCTGATACATGAATGCTGACTGGGAGTACTGATAAGATGATCATGCATATCTGATGCATAAATACATAACTGAACTGACTCATGAACATGTGACTGAACATGCAATGGTAATGGATACCAAGTTTGAAATGGAGAACTGATCATGAAACTGAATACTAAGTTCGTAACTGAAATCTGAACATAAAACGGAATAAGCTTAAGGAAATCCATCACCTTGGGCTGAGCCTAAATTAGTGGAGAAGAGGTGAGGATACCTTCTCTACAATATTCTTCTGCTTCCCAAGTATTTTCCTCAACGGACTAATTTTTCTAAAGAACTTTGACTAGAGGCACTTCTTTATTCCTCAGTCTGCGGGTATGATAGTCAAGGATTTTGACAAGAATTTCTTTGTAAGAGAGACTATTTTGAATGTTTACGCCCTCAACAGGGACTACAACTGCTGGTTCACCTATGCACTTCTTAAGCAAGGAGACATGAAACACTGGATACACTGAACCTAGATCAGAAGGCAACTCGAGATCATAATCTACTTTGCCAAAACGAATGAGAATTTTAAAGGGACCGACATATCGGGGACTGAGATTACCCTTATTTTTGAATCTCTTCACTCCCTTCATGGGAGAGGTTTTCAGGTATACATAATCACCAATCTCGAACTCAAGATCCTTTCTGTGCATATTTTTATATGATTTTTGTCGGTTCTGAGCTGTCTTGAGCCTCTCTCTGATTAACTAAACTTTCTCTAGGGTATCAAAGCTCAAGTCAAGCCCTACCACTGTGGCCTCACCAACTTCAAACCAACCGATTGGAGATCTGTATCTCCTACCTTATAGAGCTTCAAATAGAGCCATTTGAATACTGGAATGATAACTATTGTTGTATGCAAACGCAATCAAAGATAAGGGGTCATCCCAATAACGCTTAAAGTCAGTTGCACATGCTCGCAGCATATCTTCTAATGTCTGGATGGTCCTTTCTTCTTGACCAACGGTCTGAGGATAAAAGGTTGTACTGAGGTGAACTCGCGTACCAAGACCCTTTTTGAATGCTTTCTAGAAATGAGAGGTAAACTGGGCATCTCTATCTGAGACAATAGACAACAAAATACTGTGCAATCTGACCAGCTCTCTGATGTAGATATTGGCATAATCCTCGATTTAATAAGAGGTATGGATCGGAAGGAAATGAGCTGATTTGGTCATTCTATTTACAATAACCCAAACTGAATCATGCTGACGACAAGTATGAGGAAAACCCATCTCAAAGTCCATGTTCACTTCTTCCCACTTCCAAGTAGGAATACTGAACTCCTACATAGACCCACTTGGCTTTTGATGCTCAATCTTAACTTGCTAACATGTTGAGAACTTAGCCACAAACTCTACAATATCTCTTTTCATCCCACTCCACCAATAGATCTCCTGTAAGTCACGGTACATCTTGGTGGAACCTAGATGAATAGAGTAATATGCACCATGCGCTTCTGCAATAATTTTCTTCCTTAAGTCTTTAATACCTGGAATACACAGATGAACCTGACAACACTATCTCGCTCTTGGGAGAAAACTTCTACCTTTTAATCTTTGACTGAAACTTTCATCTTGACTAAGATGGGATCTCTATCCTGCTTTTCCTTAACTTCAAAAACTAGAGATAATTATGAATAGTTCTGAACCCACACACTAACTTCTACTAAATCGACTAAGCTGACATCTAGTCGGGATAAATGATGAACTTCTTGGGCTAACTTCTTCTTACTATCCTCAACATGAGCAACACTACCCATAGACAGTCTACGAGAGCATCATCCACTATATTGGCCTTGCCCGAATGATAAAAAATACTCATGTCATAATCTTTCAAGAGTTTTAACCACCTTCTCTTACAGAGATTAAGATATTTATGAAAGAACATAAACTGGAGGCTTTTATGATCTGTGAACACATCAACATGTACCCCATACAAGTAGTGCCTCCAAATCTTTAAGGCAAAGAGTATAGCTGCTAACTCAAGATCATGAGTCAAATAATTCTTCTCATGGGTCTTAAGTTGTCTGGAGGCATAGGACATGACCTTACCATGATGCATAAGTACACAACCCAAACCTACCCTAGATGCATTATAGTACACGACATACCCATCTGGACCATCTGGAAGAGTCAAAACTAGAGCTGAGGTCAGTCGAGTCTTCAACTCCTGAAAACTCTTCTTGCATGAATCTGACCACTAAAATTTGACTTTCTTCTGAGTCAATCTGGAAATAGGGTATGTAATAGAATAAAATCCCTCAACAAACCATCTATAATAACCAACCAAACCCAAGAAACTCCTGATATCTGATGGACTGATGGGTCTAGGCCAGTTTCTCACTGCTTCGATCTTTTGAGAATCAACTCTAATGTCATCACCAAAAATGATATGACCAAGGAATGCTACTGAACTTAGCCAAAATTTGCACTTACTAAATTTGGTGAATAACTGTTGATTTATGAGAGTATACAATACTATTCTGAGATATTCTGCATGATCATGCTCACTACGGGAATAGACAAGATTGTCATCTATGAAGACTATGATAAACATGTCCAAGTACTACTTGAACACACGGTTCATCAAGTCCATAAAAGTTGTTGGGGCATTGGTAAGACCAAAAGACATGACATAGAATTCGAAGTGACCATACCAAGTATGAAAGGCTATTTTTGGAATGTCACATTCTCTGACTCTAAGCTAATGATAGCCTGATCTGAGGTCTATCTTAGATAAATAATTCGCAACCTGGATTTTATCAAATAAGTCATCGATTCTGGGAAGTGGATACTTGTTCTTTACTGTGACCTTATTAAGTTGATGGTAGTCTATGCACATTCTGAGAGAATCGTCTTTCTTTCATATGAATAGAACTGGTGCACCCCATGGGGACACACTGGGTCTGATGAACCCCTTGTATAGGAGATCCTTCAACTACTCTTTTAATTCTCTGAGTTCTGCTGGTGCCATTCTATATGACATAATAGATATAGGCTGAGTATCTGGGAGAAGGTCTATGCTGAAGTCTATTTCCCTTTTGGGAGGAATTCTGGGAAGATCCACTGAAAACATATCTGAATATTCATTCACTACTGGAACTGACTCAATACTGGGAGTTTCAGAAATATATTCCTTAACTCGAACAAGATGATAGACACATCCCTTTGATATCATTTTCCTTGCCCTTAGGTAGGAAACAAGTTGTCCCCTGAAGGCTGAAGTATTACCCCTTCACTCTAGGATTGGTTTATTCAGAAACTAAAACTGGAAAATTCTATTTCTACAGTCAACTATGGCATAGAAGGAATGAAGCCAATCCATGCCAAGAATGACATCAAAATCAGTCATCTCTAATTTGACTAATCTACTAAAGTGACTTTATGAAAAACCATAACCGGATAGTTCCTGTATACCCACTGGGCTATGATAGTTTTACCCACTAGGGTAGAGAATGAGAAGGGATCTGCTAGAATTTTGGGACTGACTCCAAAATCAACTGCTATATAAGGAGTAACAAAAGACAGGGAAGCTCCTAGATCTAGAAAAGCATAAACATGTATATGAAAGATCTGTAACATACCAGTGAATACATTAGGAGATTTCTCCTGGTCCTATCGGGATTGAAGAGCATAAAGTCTATTTTGGCATTACCCACTAGTGGCGCTGGAAGTGGCACCCTGCTGATTTGGGCGATCGAACTGAGCTGAGGATTAGTTAGGCTGACCCTGAAAACCTGACTGGGGAAAATCTCTGATTCTATGGCTTAGATTGCCATATCTTAAATAAATATCACTAACAACTCTGAAAATACCCTGATGGTGCTTTTCACAAGTCTGACAAAGAGGATAAGTTCGGGCACTACTAATGTTGCTCTAAGACTTAGAGCTTGGCGCCCTATCTTTGTTACCATTCATAAACCTAGGAACTGAAACACTGGATGAGGAAGGAACTGGAAATGAGGACTTTGGGAATAAATGAGAATGATTCCCACCCTCTGACTTAGTCTGATTGGAATTGAAGCTACCTGTTCTAACCTTCTTATTCTATTTTTCTCTCTTCTTATTTTTCTTCTCCTCTATTTGCTGAGCATGGGTCATTAGCCTATCCAAGTCCACCTCACTAATCAACATCGTATTCCTGCACTTTTTTACCACACTATCATTCACTCTAGACACAAACTTACTCATTCGAGATCTTCTATCTACCACCATCTGAAGAGGATATATAGCTAGTTGAGTAAACTTGAGAGAATACTCTTTCACTGTCATATTGCCCTGCCTGAAGTTAATAAATTCTAGAAACTTAGCTTCTCTCGGTTATAGGGGAAAGAATCTATCTAGAAAAGTGGGAAAACTCCTCCCAATCAATAGTCCCTACCTCTATAGCCCTCTCTATTTTCCACTATTTGAACCAAGTGTGAGACACATCCTGCGACTGAATGCAGCTAGCTCAACACTATGGATAGCAGTCACTCCTATAATATCAGTAATCTTCTACACCTAATCAAGATACTCTTGAGGGTCCTCATCTATTTTAGACCCAGAAAAAAAGGAGGATTCATTTAGGTGAAGTCCCAAATCCTAGGTACAGTAGAATTGGCCATTGGGTTGGCCAAAATGATAGTTGGATGTTCATTCTGGGCGGCAACTGAATGAGCAAGATTAGTGAATGTAGCTCTAAGTTCTTCATAGGAGATATGTTCTCCTAAAGGATTACGTTGATTGGGCTGAGAGGCTAGTTGATCCCCTGCTCCCCTTCCCTGAGTCCTCTTTGGAGGCATTTTCTGTAGATGGAAAGAAGGAAGGATTAGACTGAAGTTTAATTGGAGCTCATGCTCACCCGCACGACATGAATACTGAAAGAAGGGAAACTATTCCTAAAACATCTCATAGCCTCCTGCATATAAATGTGGCGCGCAACACACCCATGCACAAGATTCTACTAGATACGGCTTTTCAAACTTCCTAGGACACTATTGAACCTTAGGCTCTGATACCAAGTTTGTAAATCCTTGAGTCTGGCACACCGGACGCTACACGGTGCTAACAATCCTGAAGGACCACTAGCTAACCCAAGATTGATAACTATAACTGAGCACTGAATATTAGTAATATTGTAATAATAATATAACTGAAATAAATGCAGAAATCTGGCAAAAAACTAGCCATAAGGTTCAAAATACTAAATAATACTGAATAAAATAACGCCTGAACAAGGTATGGTTATACCAAGACTGAAATAACTATCTGAACATGCTATAGTTTGAAAAAGCCTCTAAACTATCTGAATAAACAGTTGATGGGACATGTACCCAACTAACTCCATCTACTAAAAATGACTAAGTACTGAAATACTAAAAGAATGAAATAATTATGTCCTTGAAATATGACGACTCACCACTGACTCTGACTGCTGATATCTGAGCTGCTAAGAGTGATTCAAAACCTATGGTATAAAATATCATAGCGCAAAGGAAAGGTATGTATTAGTATGCGTGAATATACTGGTATGCAAATTGAGGTAAAGCTAAATGCAAGAGTTCATATGCATGAACTAAACTGACTAAATAACATGAACATGACTACATAAGGCTACATGTATGAATACATAACTGTAACTGAAATCATAAGGATTTTCAATACTAAGTTTACTGATACCATGGATTACTAATAACTGATATAACTGATAACTGGGTAACTGTGTCTGACAGTCCTGATTCTAATGGAACTAGCTGAGTTCCATACTTAGCTGAGTGACTATATTTGACTGTCCTGAACTTTGTAGAACTATCTGAGTTCTTTACTGAAGACTGTGACTAAGACTGTGGGAGGTAGTCAACTAACTAACATGCCCCTAATAAGATATTATAAATAAGTAGGGGTCCAATCTGTAACCCCAATTGGAAGGGTGTCAATGTCGTGCTATTGGTAAGGACCAGCTGTGAGTGACCTTCAGATGTCAGGTACTCTAATGAGAACGGTGGGACCCTCATATGACAGGTTAAGACACCTCATCAACCCTCATCTAATAGGTTTAGACGTCTTAACCTATGCTAGCTATGTAGTTCTGGAACACAAGGACTACTTCTAAGAATCACACCCTTTGCTAGTAGGTGAGTTCCGATCCTTGGGTTCACTCGGTGCTGAATCCTACTCCCAACTGAATAGTCAGTGAACTGAGTATGCTTGAAGGAGTTCACTGAATTTCATTGAATGACGAAATATTATTGAATTATGTTAAGTGACTAAGTTACTAAGGACTAAACTGAAAACTACTGAGTTTTCATCAGTTCTGAGACTCACTGAATTCTACTGATTGTGGCTTGACTGAGGTTATCTTGAAAACTGACATTGGATCTAGGCACACAGCTAAATGGTCGGGTATTAAATACCCCCAAGACCCGATAGCATAAAAATAAATGATACATGACACTTCTTGTACACATGACCATAGTCAAAACTTCATAATACTATCATTGAGGGATTTCATGAAGCATTCGCAAGTCATAAGCTTACACATAAATGGGAATACATGCTAACGTAGTATAATTTTACAAATCCATACTTATGATCATTCCACCAAGTTATTACCATACATAGCTTTAGCATGGGAGTCATTTTGAACATATGGGTACATCATGAATTCATCATTGAGATCACAAATAGATCATAATACATAATTCTTATTCACTTAGGCAATTTTACAAACACATGGAAGGCATAACCTTTTCTAGGGCATTAATCAATAACTAATACATCATGTCTATATCAAGCACGTCAACTTTAAGGATTTCAATCCACATACTAACATAATTTCATGAGAATTTAATAAAGATTCAATCTTGGAAATCATAACACAACTTAAACATGTGTACAAACAAACCCCAAACATGGAAATTCGAATTCATACTTTGAAAAGGGTTTCTTGAGCTCCAAGGGTGGAAGGGACCCTTGGATAAACACTTTACATGCCTTGGTTGACAATTTCTTAAATATTGATGGAAGAAAGCTTGAGTTCTTGAATTAAAATTAATCTCCTAGGGTTTCTTATTCTTAAGAAATTGTGAAATAATTAATGTATTTAGCCAAAAGAGGGCTAAATTTCGTGTTATGAGGTCTGAAGGTTGGGGGAAAATGACATAATTACCCTTATAGATGCGAGTTTAAAAGAAAGAAAAATGTGCCCAACGATGTTGCATCCGACGTGGCGCATCGAGGGTACCAATGTGATAACCGACGCGATTATCTAACATCTTGTTGGCTCACTGGAAATTGCCTTAAGCTGAGAAACATTTTCTCTGTCGATGCAATTGGCAACGTGACGCGCCAACATCGTGTTGACTCCTTGTTTTGGGATTTCAAACAAGGTCTAAACGATGTCCAAAAAATCCAAAACACGTTCGGGAACCCCTATATACATTCCTGATCATGAATTAACAATAATATAGACCATTAAAGGACATTAAGGTTGCCAAAAGAGATTGCCAACTTTCGAAGGCTAAAAATAAACAACCAACTTTCGAAGTCTAAAAATAAACTAAATATGGAAACTTAGCTAGACTTTTCTAAGTCTGGGACCCCTTGAAAATCTTAAAGGACTAAATTAAACTAGGAATTTTGTGGGTTCTGACAGCTAAACACACTACCTAGGGTACGAGTTGTAATAACCCGAAGTTTCCTAACTAATTTTGTCTCAAGAATGTCAAGTATTAGCTTCTAAATTGAATGATGTTTATTCCATATGGATTTTTTAATATTTTTACTTTTATTCATATGGTATATTCAATAACCTTTCCATCGATATAAAATTCATCTAAATCCGATAACCGGGTATGAAGTTATGACTATTTCAAGTCCCCATCGTAAAACAGCGCCATATTGGTCAGTGGCATGCCGCGCCACAAGATAAAATGTTAATTGTCCTTTTTTCAGTGTACCAACATGATATATCTGCATCGCACCAAACTTTCAGTTCAAAAATGAAATGGAAACACGATGTCTTCGCGTCGCGCCATTTCCCTATTTCCCAACAGCAAAATTCCAGTGACACGGCGCGATAGTGCCGCATCGCTCCAGGGGTCCAGGTCAGAAAGTTTTCACTAATTTAAAATATGCATCCAGGGTTAAAAGGGTCAATTTCCCACCCCTATTTAATCCCTTTAACATGAGATTCGGCTATTTGGAATCCAAAATATACTAGTTTCTCTCAATTTTCTCTCAAGAACAAGCAAGGGTTTCAATTGGGGATTCAAGTTCAAGAAAGTCTCTCCATCAATCTTTTCTAAATCATGAACTAAGGTATTTCATGTGTTGATTCATGGGTCTCTTTCACCCATGAAGCTCAAGAATCTTTTTTCAAAATCAAAGATTTGTATATTTACAAATGGTCATGATTTGATTCAATTGAAAAGTGATGTTCATGTTGTTGTTTGGTTTTATTCCATGTTATAGACTATTAATTACAAGAATTGATTGTAGTATGTGAGGAATTACATGGTATTCATGATAAACCCTTCAATTCGCAAGTTGATTGATGTATCCTTGATTATTAGATGTGTTGATGATTGTATAACCATAGCATGCTCCCCCCATGTTTAATTAAATACCTATGTGAAGGAAAAGTGTCATACTAGTATGATAATATGAAATATCCATTCATGTACAAGTTATGCATGTCAAGTGTTTGATGAAATGTCTTAGCCAATGGAATATTTATTGTTGATGTTGGTCCTGTACTTAAGAAAGTCATGCTTTGTCAGTTTCCTTCTATCGAGTCCTGGGGTACTTGTACCCAAAAAATATAGTTGTGTGCCTAGAGTCTGTGTCATGTTTTCACGATATCCTTAGTCAAGACATGATCCATAAAACTCAGTCAGTCATGTGACTCAGGAAATCTCAGTAATACAGTAATCTCAGTACTAATCCATCAGTCAATGGAACTCAGTTAATTCAGTCCAGTTCGGTTCAGTAATCCATGATCAGTGTCTATTAAGATGGAAGTTGGAATTAGCACTGAGTGAACCCAAGGATGGGAACACATACTGTCAGATGAGGGTGTGATTCTTAGTTGTCATCCTTGCATTCCAGAACTAAGTAGCCAGCATAGGCTGAGACATCAACACTTTTAGATGAGGGTTGATGAGGTGGATAAGCACTATCAGATGAGGGCCCCACCATTCTCTTTTGGGGACATTATTAGATAAGGGTCACTCACAGCTTGTCCTTACCAGTGGCGCGGTATTGACACCCTTCCAGTTAGTGTTACAGATTAGACCTCAACTCATCCATATGGTGTATTAGGAGCATATCAGTTAGATAACTACTTCCCATAGTTTCAGTTACAGAATCAGGACTGTCAGATACAGTCATTCAGTCTCAGTAATAGAACTCAGATAGTTCTACAGAATTTAGGACTGTCAGATACAGTCAACTCAGAATAGTACAGAACTCATCTAGTTCCATTAGATTTAAAACTGTCAGATACAATCACTCATGTCATCAGATATATCAGTCATCAGAATTCAGTTATCAGTCATGTTAGTTATCAGTAAATTCATGTTATCACGATCTCAGATATAGTTACGACGTATTTATGCATGTATTCTTACGTTCATATTAGTCAGTTATCCAGTATTGTTCATGCATATGAACCCCATTCATTTAGCCTACCTTCCATGTATACCAGTACATTCAAAGTGCTGACGCCTTTGCGCTATAGTGTATTATACCATAGGTTCAGAAGCATGAGGTCCAGCTCATCAGTAATATTCCAGTCTCAGCAGTCAGAGTTAGCAGTGAGTCCATATGTTTCAAGGACCTGATCACTTATTTATTATCTCATTAATTAATTTATAAGTTGGAGTTAGTTGGGGACATGTCCCATTAAATCCTTATCCAGACATTTATGTTTTAGAGTTTTTTCAGACTACAGTATGTTCAGACAATATTTCAGTTTTGGGTATTCTATTACCCCCCCCCCTCAGATGTTATATTTAATTAGTCATGCAGTTTTGAACCTTATGTCCTTTTAGCCTCTATTTCTGCATTATATTTAGTATGTTATACAGTGCATAAGTACAGATATCAGTCATGGGTTAGCTTATGGTCCTTCAGGGTCGTGAGAACCGTGTAGAAATATGAGTACCTGATTTGGGGGGTTACACGAGTGAACCCTAAAGGCAGACCCTAACTCTTATCCAAAGGGTATGAGTGGTATCCTTAAGTCGTACCAAGCCTAGTGAGTCTAAAACCTTGTAAATTTTGCAAAGGTCCAAGACTTGGGGTGTTTCATTCTCCCCTACTAGGATCGTTCATCATTGAATAATGGGTAAGGGTAAGGACAAGCACAAGATAACACCTTAACACATATCAAACTTTTCCCCAACCAAAATAGAGAACAAGAACACAAACCAAGATGAGAAAATCACTACATAACCCAAACACGATGTATACCCCAACACCTTCATTCCAGCCTCTAACTAAGTTAGAAAACAAAAATGCAAGAGGAACCATTCCTTAACTTTAAACAAGTTATGAACCAAGATATAATAAAGAAAACATACCCTACACATGAGTTTTTGGAAGAACCAATGCAGATACTTGGACTCCATGTCCACTTTTGTATCCCAAATGACTTTCTCGGACCTTTAGTTCGACCATGGAACCTTTACCGAAGCCATACCTTATTTGTTCGCAACTAGCAAACTTACCAATCTAAGATCAGGACTTCCCCAAAAGAACAAAGAACTCAAGATACCAATACCACCCAAAGGAACCAACCAACCAAGGAGCATCCACATCTCACACCAACACAACACATAGATTATCAGATAAATGGACTTATGTTAAAGGGCATGTCTAATTTGATTTACAATTTACCAAGATACACCACTATGAAATCTTGATTATGGCTATGCACCACCTACATGTTCAAGCCTATCCAATGCTAAAAGGAGTTAACCTAGGCCACCGGGCTCCACTCCGTACTTCTATCTTGGAACACCACTCTACTTCCATCACCATTATAATATGGGAACCATGAGTAAAAGACATGGACAAACCATATCCAACCACTATAACTGAAACCCCCAAACATATCTCAAGTACCGAACACAACTCTTGGTATATCTACCAATCACAACATTTAAGCCTACGACTTGTATATCCATGATATGATTTATACATCAAAACATGTAGTACCCCTTTACAACCTTCACAAGGTTTTAACCACCTATTAATTTCCTAACCATTTCCCATGACAAAAACCTTACCTTCTGTCACAACACAATTTCAGAGTTATGATAGGACCTACCATAAGCTACTAGTAGGTAAGCTAACATCGTAACTCAGAGCTAATGCAATGGGTTACCTTAGTAGAAATGTCCAACAAGGACCCTAAATGGGAACACAATATAACAGAGACATTACAAAAAGAAACAACTAAAATTCGAATACCAATCCCATGACCTAATAGTATTAGTACAAGATCATCTCTACATTCGACAATAAAAATTACAACTCAACATCTAATAGTCTTAAATGGTCTTATACATTCGTCTCGAATAAAAAATATAGAATAAGGATAGAAGAGAAAAAGGCAACTCAAACTTCAAGAGCTCACCCTATCTCCTGATGATCAACACCGTAACATCTCGACTTAACGACAGCAGCTAGAACTCAGGTCTGCACCAAAAAGGTACAGAAGTGTAGCATGAGTACCAAAACATAGGTACTCATTAGGCATCATCGGCCGATAGAGCTATATTATAATATAAGGACAATATAGTGTAAGACAATTACTTAAAGTGAAGGTACGGAATCAAACCTGAATCTTCTCTGATATCATTGTATAAGAAAACTAATCATCTATAACAATAGTACAATATTCCATATCCATATTTATTGATCTTGGGCATACTTATATGTTCGAGCGCCAATATCACCCAAAATAGTCCTAGTTATATGAGCTAAATTGTCTGTTTTTATTGTGTTTAGTGTACAATTACATGATATGAGCTAATGGACATGATTAGTAATGCAGGATGGATTATTGATGTATTTTGGTTAAATTGGATACACAATGGGAAACACATAATGATTGATGCTTTGAGTTGATTATTTGGAGTATTGCGTACATTGGAAGTAGTCGAAGAGCATGTTTGGAAAGTTGGATTTGGTAGCGGAGCAACGAGACAAAAGGAATGGAATTTTTTCCTTAGAAAAGTACATGGAGACAATTTCTAGTGAGGACATGTGATTTTCGTGCATTGCATGCCCTATTTCAGGGGTCCCAGGACTTGAATAGAATTTTGAAGACAAATTCTTGTGGGAGCATATGATTTGCGTGCGTCGCATGCTCCACTTCAGGGGTTCTATGCCTTAACTAATTTTTAGAGACAAATTCCAGTGGGAGTATACAATTTGCATGCGTTTCATGCTCCACTTCAGGGGTCTAATGCCTTATAAAGATTTGAAGAACTAAATTCCAGTGTGTTCGTGCATTTAGCAGGCGATGCACGCTCTACTTCTATGGAATACATCGTGTGTCGCACACTCTAGTTATCTGAGATGAAGCATGCGATGCATGATAAAGTCCACCCCAAGGTAAATTTTGACCCAGTATAAAAGAAAAATGTGAATAAAATTTCAGGGACTCTTGGCAAGCATAGAAGTGGAGGAAAAGCATAAAATTCTCTCTTTTAGGGTTCTTAGATATTCTTTTGAACTTCTTTACTTCAAGATAAATTTTGGGTATGATTAATTACTTATTTTTTATGTTGAATTCAAACATGAGTGGCTAAACGCCCTTGTTCTGGGGTTAAGGCCAAGAAAAAGATTACTCTTTGATATTCTTTTATCATAGTTTCTTTTTGGATTATCATCTAGGTTGTTCTTAATTTTTTGAGCTTACTATTTTGATGAGTGGCCACCATTGAAATAAATCTATATTTCTATACGAATCAGGGAGGAGAATCATAGGATAGAATGAAGAAATTAAGGTGCAAGGTTCTTATCCTTTTATGAAATAGGGGGTTTGAATTACCATCTAGGATAGGGATATACCTAAAAGCCTTTCTTGGTTCAATTGCAACAAGATAACTTTATAAATCTAGATGAATGGTTGCTTCTCAGCAGGAGTTGTAGTTGCAATATTCAATAGATAGAAAATTTAAGGTCAGGAGACCCAAATCTTAACATAAACCTTGTGAACAACAACCCGACAACCAATTACACTGCGATAAGAATAGAGATTTGCATGAATATTTGAAATACCTCAACCCTTGAATTCTCATCATTACTGTTTACAACCCTTGTTTGCTTGCTTTTGTCAAAACTTGTTATTTCTTATTTATTAATTTACATTTTTATTCTTAATTTCACAATCATCTTGATACTTTGCAACACTTAATACCTTATTGTTTAAAACTAAAAGTTGGTTGATTTCTAGATGCTTAGTCCTCGTGGAAATGATATCTTACTGTCTAAGTCACTTATTACTTGTACGATCACATGCATTTGCGTGTGTGTTTGAGTTGCAACAAGTTTTTGGCGCCATTGCTGGGGACTATTAGAATTTGTAAATTGCATAATTCTTGGTTTTAGATAATAATTTTAAGTGTTAACGACTTGATCTTAGCAGCTGAATTTTTGGAAGATTAGCTGACTACAGGACTGGCGAGATATAAAGAGTTAGTAGATCCTTTTGCATAACCAGAACTAATATTTCAACAAAGGCGAAGATCTCAATATCCCCTTCAATACATTCAAATGGATCATCTAGTTGATCCAAATGGCCTTATCAATCCAAATGCTTGAAATGTCCCAACACTGGTTATCCCATATGTTATTTCTCAACTAGTTTCTCAACCTATTTATGAGGTGGCAATCCCACTCATGAACCATGTGACTAACAATATTCGCAAGCCCAAGCCAGGTGGTCAATTTAAATTGAAGCAGAATATGGTGCAATTGTTGAATTTAGTGGAGAAATTCTCTAGACTTTTACGTGAAGACCTACAGAAGCATATACAGACCTTCTTGGAAATAAGCCATACTTACATTCCTAAAGGGGTAAATACTGATTATGTCTAATTGAGGCTCTTCTATTTTTCTCTAATTGGGGGAAGCAAAGAGGTGGTTATATGTTGAACTACCACTCTTCATCACTTCATGGGAAGATCTATCTCAAAAGTTCCTTATTAGATTCTTTCCATTAGGGAAGACTGCATGTTTGATAAGTGAGAGTTTGAGTTTCAGACAGAAAGAAGGAGAGAATCTCTGCCAAGATTGGGAGAGATTTAACAGTATGCTCAGAAATTGCCCTCACCATCATTATCTAATGATGTTCTTGTTCATATTTTCATTGAGGGGTTGGAGACAAATACCAAGATTCTCTTGGATTCAACTGCAGGTGGACCTACTCTTGAGAAGACTTATGAGGATTGTACATATTTCTTAATAGGATTTCACAAGGAAATCCTGATTGGCATATTAATTCAAGGAGTGATCCTAAGAAGGTTGCAGAGGTATTAGAGGTAGACCAGTTTACTGCATTACAAGCACAGATTACAGTAATGGAAAATCATCTGCTTACTCAGCTTAATAACATAAAGTTGGGGGATCTACAAGCAACAGCTACAGTGAATGCAGTCCAACAGGCAAATTCTTAGTGTGAGGTTTATAGAAGTAGTGAGCATGCAACAATGCTTCTACGGCTAACCCAAATTCTGTTAACTATGTGGGGAATGCGAATTATCAGGACAACAAAATTTTGGTAACACGTACAATCAAAATTAAAGGAACCATCCCACTTTCTTATGGGGTGGAAATCAGGCACAGAACACAAATCAGTATAAGGGACCAGTGTAATAGAATCAACAGTAGGTCTAGAATAATTAAGCTGCCACTCAAACAAGTAGTATGGAGGAGATGCTGAAGCAGATTTTAGCTAATCAAGAATAGTTTGTAGAACAGTTGAAGAGTCAATAGTTGGTTACTAGAAATTTGGAGTTGTGATTCGGTCAGATTATGGGAGCACAAAATATAAGACCTCAAGGAGCCTTACCTATTGATACAGAGGCAAATCCAAAATAGGTAAATGTAGTTACAATAAGAAGTGGGTTGCAGTTAAAGGAGGCGGTACCTGAGAAGGTTAGTCCCACAACCACTAATGATGATCCTAAGGCCAATAAAGAGAAAGAGGTCAAAGAAAAAGTTGCAAGTGATCAAACTCATAAGGAAAAGAAGACTCTACCTCTACCATTCCCTCAAACACAAAGGAAACATTAAGAGGAGGCCAGTTACAAGAAATTTTTGGATTTGTTAAAGCAGGTTCAAGTAAATCTTCCTCTTTTTGATATTCTATAGAGTGTTCCAAAATATGCAAAATACCTGTAGGATATAGTAGAGAACAAGAACCAGTTGACCGAGTATGCTACAGTTGCACTTACTTAGGAATGCACATCCAAGATTCAAAACAAACTGACCACAAAACTGAAGGATCCAAGTAGTTTTACTTTGCAGATTACTATTAGGTAGACCATCAGTGCTCATGGATTGTGTGACTTAGGGGCTAGAATAAATCTTATGCCCATATCTTGGTACTGGAAGATGGGTATTGGGAGTTCCAAGACCACTACTATTGTTTTGCAATTGGAAGATACATCCCTTGGTAGGCTAGATGGAATTATTGAAGATATCTTGGTGTAAGTGGGACCATAAATCTTTCCGATGGACTTTGTGATTCTTGGATTTGAAGCTGATCCTATCGTTCAAATTATCTTGGGATGACCCTTCCTAGCAACAGAACAGCCATTAATTATTGTAGCAGCAGGGAAGATGACAATGAGAGTGCATGAAAAAGTAGAGGTTTTTAATGTGTACAAGATGCTGAAATTGTCAGCTATATAGAAGGAGTTGTCTACTATATCCGTTATAGATTTTGAGTCTGTTCAGAGGTTGTTATTATCAGATGATCCATTAGAGCGAGCCTTAGTGGGTCGTGATATTTAGGGAGATATGGAGGCATTGGCATTAGTTCAAGTCATGAATTCGGCTGTCATTGAAATAAGAAAATTGCCTTTTGATCCATTTAATAGGCTAATTGGTCCATCTCCTAAAGCTTCAATTGATGAAGCTCCAAAATTGGAGCTTAAGATTTTTCGTCCTCACTTGAAATATGTTTACCTTGGTAACAATGATACCTTTCCTGTTATTTTTTCTGCAGGTTTATCTGATATACAGGTAAAGGAAGCAATGACAGTCCTGAAAAGAATGAAGAACAAGATTGGGTGGCAGATGTCTGACATTATAGGAATAAATCTAACTTTTTGAATTCACAAGATACATATGGAAGAAGGTTTCAAACCAAGGGTGCAACAACAATGTAGGTTGAATCTAGTGATGAAAGACGTGGTGCAAAATGAGGTCATCAAGTGGATCGACAATGGAATTGTTTATCCAATTTAAGACATCAAGTTGGTAAACCTAATACATTACATCCTAAATAAAGGTGGTATTACCGTGGTTACAAATAACGAAAATGATCTAATTCCCACTCGCATGGAGACTAGATGGAGAATCTGTATTAACTACCGAATTCTAAATGAAGCCATAAGAAAAGACCACTATGCCATTCCTTTCATTGATCAGATATTGGATAGGTTTGCAGGGCAGGAGTACTACTATTTTCTTGATGGTTACTCAGGTTATAATCAAATCACAATTACGCATGAGGATCAAGAGAAGACTATGTTTACTTGTCTGTATGGAACATATGCATTTAGATGCATGCCTTTTGTCCACTACAATGCACCTACAATGTTTCAGAGATACATGATGGCAATATTCTACTATATGGTTGAAGAATTTGTCGAGGTATTTATGGATGAATTCTCAGTTTATGGTAATTCTTTTGATCAATACTTGCAGAATCTAGATCGAGTCCTAGATCGATATAAAGAGACAAATTTATTGTTGAAATGGGAAAAGTGCCACTTTTTGCTGAATGAAGGAATAGTACTTGGCCATAAAGTGTCATGTAAAGGATTGGAAGTAGATAGAGCCAAAATTAAAGTGATGGAAAAGCTGCCACATCAAAGAGTGCAAAGTTTCTTGGGATATGCAGGGTTCTACAGGCATTTTATTTGGAATTTTTTGAAGATTGCAAGCCCGATGTGTAAATTGTTAGAAAAAAAGGCCAAGTTTGATTTTGGGGCAGATTGTCAAGAAGCTTTTAAGAAGCTAAAAAAAAAGTTGATAGAAACTCTTGTTTTGATTTCACCAGATTGGGAGTTGCCATATGAATTGATGTGTAGTGATGTGGATGTTGAAATAGTTTTGGGGAAAAGAAAACACAAGGTATTTCGCTCTATTTATTATGCAGGTAAAGTCTTGAATGAAGCTTAAATGAATTATACAATCACTGAAAAGGAAATGGTAGATCTGGTTTATGCATTTAATAAATTTAGAGAATATTTAGTTGGCACCAAAGCTATTGTTCATACAAATCATGTCGCCATTAAATATCTCTTTAACAAAAAGGATGCAAAGACACAATTAATCAGGTGGACTCTGTTACTGCAAGAATTTGACCTAGAGTTTCATGATCGAAAGAGAGCAGAAAATCAAGTTGCAGACCATTTGTCAAGGTTGGAGACTCTTGATCATATGGTTGATGAATTTCTCTACATTTGGGAAGATTTCCCAGATGAAAAGTTATTGTCTATAGATGTGTGTGAATTTCCTTGGTATGCGGATATTGTAAATTCGTTGGCAAGTGACTTTTACCCTCCTCAAGCTACTATTCAACAGAGAAAGAAATTGCTACATGATTCTTATGCGTACACATGGGACGAGCCATATCTGTTCAAGCAGGGTTCTAATAGAATTATACGCAGATGAGTTCCAGAAGCTGAATTCACACAAGTACTACAAAAGTGTCATTCATCTCCTTATGGTGGCCATCATGCGGGTGAAAGAACAACCAGGAAAGTTTTCCAATACGGTTTCTTTTGGCCTACCTTTTTTTTAGATGCAATGACTTTCGTGAAGAGTTGTTATTAGTGTCATAGATTGGGGACCATATCAAGGCATCATGAGATTCCCCTAAATAATATTCTTGAATTTGAAGTATTAGGTGTGTGGGGGATTGATTTTATGGGACTATACCCACAATCCAATGACAACTTATACATTCTAGTGGCAGTGGATTATGTATCCAAATGGGTGGAAGCTGTAGATTGTCCTACTAATGATGCGAGAGTGATTCTGAAATTTGTGAAGTAGCACATATTTTCCTGGTTTGGCACTCGAAGAGCTATAATAAGTGATGGAGTTACGCACTTCATTAACACTTGGTTTAAGAATATTTTAGCTAAATATGGTGTTAGGTACAAGGTGTCCATTGCGTATCATCCACAAACAAGTGGTCAAGTTGAGATATCCAACCGAGAGATTTAGCAGATACTATAGAAGACTGTTAATGGGTAAAGAAAAGATTGGGCTAAGAAGCTAGATTATGCATTATGGGCATATCAAACAGCTTATAAGACACCTATTGGTACCTCTCCATATTATTTGGTTTATGTTAAAGCCTGTCATTTGCCTGGAGAGCTGGAACATCAAGCTTATTGGGCCATTAAAAAGTTGAATCTTGAGATGAAGTCTACGAGAGAGAAGAGATTATTGCAGCTTGTTGAACTTGATGAATTTTGTCTCCGTGATTATAAGAATGTAATACTATAAGAGGATAAAACTAAGAGATGGCATGGCAGGCAAATTCAGGACAGAGTGTTTGAACCCAGACAACTTTTTTTACTATTTAGTTCAAGGTTAAAGTTTTTTCTGGGTAAATTATGGTCTAAGTGGTATGGGCCTTTTGAGGTGGTGTAAATGAGCCTCATGGAGCAGTAGAGCTATAGAATAAAGAGAAGACTGAGAATTTTTAGTGAATGGACAACGTGTGAAACATTATTGGGCAAATCATGAAGATAAGCATAATGTGTATATCATCTTTGCGGATGAGTGAGGCTGAGATGAGTCATACCACGATGTGAAATAAGGCATTGCGTGGGAGGCAACCCACGAATGTAATGTAATAGTGTAGTTAATTTTTGTTTTAGTTGTAGGAAAGAAAAAGATAATAAAAATAAAAAAATGCATCGTGTCACGACCAAAACTAAGGAACTGAGAGGTAGGCAACCCACTTTTTCTTATGTTAGTTTGTTGTTTTTTGTTAAGTATTAAGGATGAGAAACACAGAAGTAAGGAGATAAACTAGAGAAAAGTGAAAAACTATCAGGAATGTATTCAGGTAAGTAACATACTCCCTAATAAAAGGTGAAAGAGTGAACACGAAAAAAAGGGGATGCAATATTACTGTGTTTACATTTAATTTGTGCACGAAATAATGTTAAATCTAGTAGCATCATGCAAATAACGGGCATCGCATGCACAATTTTGGTGCAATTCATCATGCATTGCATGCACTATTTTGGAGAACTACATCTTGTGTGGCATGCTCTCTCCATCTTATGACCCAATTCTTAATTTCAGGTCACACCATTCCCCCTCCCCTTTAAATATCCCTTTAAATCCCAAATTTTCTTCATTTCTAAACCTAAAAGAGCACCGCCCCTAAATTCTCCTAAACAAAAATCTCTCTTCTTGAAGTGTACTTTTCTTTGGTGAAAAATATAAAGCCTTCATCTTCTTCACAAGAATTAAGGTAAGTACTCTTTTCTATACTTGTTAAGGTGAAACAATTGCTATGATTAGTTTCAAGTGTTGAAGATTTTGTGAGATTTGTGCTTTGGAAATTTGATGTTACACTTTGTGATTTAGAAAACCTTGAGTATTTGCACATTCTTTAATGAAAGTAACTGCTATTTTGCAAATTTTGTGGATGATTTCATGTTGAGAAGTAGGGATGAAGGTTAATTGGTTAAACAATAAATGGTTGAAGTAGTTTGACCGAGAGTTGGTGCTAAGTGTTATGTGAATTTGTGCTTCCCCGTGTGCATATGTATTTCTTCTAGTAAATTATGGTCAATATGGTGATATACTATTGCAGTACAATTATAGCCTGATTAATGTGATATGGTTAAAGTGGGAACAATGGTATGCCTTTTTGCTTAAAAGAAAAGTGTGCTCTCAGGAGGTAATATATGTATTTGTTTTCTGACATTATGAGGAATGGTGCACTTGTGTACCATTGTTAAGTCTGTCCAGATAGAATTGGTTGGATGAAGTGCAGAGTATTAAATCTATCACTAATTGAATGAAAGCTGAATTGTTTTGTGTTGTTACAATTATGGGGGGAAATGTGCTTGTATAGAACTGCTAAATGGGGAAAGTCTGAGTACCCTTTCATTTGTATCATACCCATTACTAGCAACTAAGTGTGGGGTGGCCCAACCACCATACATTTGGTGTTTTCTAGATCAACATAATTGCTTTATTTGATGTGGATGCATACTTTGTGTACAGGTATTATGTCAAACCGCAACAAAAAGGAAAAACTAAGGTGGAATCTTCTGAGCAAGCTAAAAAAAATAGACAAGGTGCTAGTGCATCTCAACCGCAGCTAATTCCATATGATGTACCGAGGATGTATGGTATTAGAGGTGTATTGGAGTCAGGACAAAAATGGTACACAACTCATGATGAAACAAAGTAATTGCAGATCAGTACATCAATAGGGAAAATTTACTGAAGGAATTTCCTAGCATGGTACATAGAATAGAAGGGTTGCATATGCAGTTCTTGTTTGACCAACCTGCTGAGTGAAACTTGAACCTAGTTAGGGAGTTATACTCTAACTGGAACCCATATGATAGGGATTCCAAAGTAAAAATCTGCATCTAGGTCATTACCTTTAATGCTCATACATTAAATGCACTCCTTAGGATGCCAGAAGTAGATACTGAGCCACTTAAGCTGATGTACATCGAACTACCATATGCTCATATCCTCCATTTATTATGTGTCCCTCACTCAACTACAAGGTGGACACAAAAAAGAGGAAGTGGCATTCACCTCAAACTACCATTCAGTCACATGAACAAGGAGGCCCGAGTATAGGCCAAGATTATCTATACATATCTACATCAGGCAACTCATATAATGAATGTGACATATGATAGGGTTTATTTGATCTATTCTTTAATACGGGATGATGTTGAGGTAAATATTGGGAATGTTATTTTCTCGAGTATGAAGAAGGCACGGCTTTGTCTGGAGAATAGGTATGGTTTTGGGGGCCTATTGTTGAGATTTCTGCACACGAAGGTGTTGAAGAAGAGGACATAGACTATCTTCCTCCAATAAGCACTAAGCTCATTGATATATCTCGCACTAAAAGGAGTGATTCCCATGGTTTGAGACTGACTATACCTAAGCATCAGACTCAGACAAATGAGATCACTGCCCAGATGTATAGGTTGCAGATGCTGCAGTTACAGATTATGGTGTGCCTTGCTACTCAGTACGAGATTAGAGCGGTGGATTTTGACTATCCACTTGGTCATCATACGAAGACCATTCTACTAATATGTCCTAATTTTGTGGAGCATGTTGGTGATGATGCTCCCACAAATGAAGAGCAGCAGTTGCAATATTCTGAGGATGAGTTGGACTCAAGAGATGATGTTGGTGATGATATGGATTCGGGTGATAATGATGTTGATGGCATGTGATCAGGGAGTCCTTCCTCACTTCACACTATGCTTATGTTGCAAGCACTGGGACAGTGCTTCCTTTTTAAGTGTGGGGTGGTGGAATTCTTTCATTCCTTCTACTTTTCTTTGTTTTATGCCTTTGGGACAATTTTATCTTTATTCAGTGTTTTTATTTTGATTTATTTGGATGATTTTCTAGCTATTCGAAATGTTATGTCTATAATAGTTAGTAAGTTGAAAGTATGATACAATTTTCCCTAAAGGAATTTTTCGCGTATTATTTCAGTTTGAAGTATTTATTTTCGCCTTCTTTGGTAAATTCATTTTAACGTATTTTATTTTTTCCCTCCTTGGCAATTTAGTCATAGTTAGTTGCCCTCCCCTATGATAGATGGATGTTGACCGTCTTAAGGGGAGTAGTCTTTAGAAGCTGAGAATCGATATGAACCCGATGACGACTTTTGAGAAATGCTTTGTGTTGGGCCAGATTTTTTTTAGTGACTTTAAATGAATATTGTTTTGAAACAAAAGGAAAAGAATAAGTTATTTTTAGATGTTAAATTTCAATAGGTGTAATGAGATTTGATTGGTTTAATGTTTAATTTGACAAAGAACAAGATCGGGAACCGTAAGGATCCGATTTGATTCCTTGAATGCACCATGAGAGTGAGTACTTATTTATATTCTACATGTATAGGAATGTCTAGAACTTGCCTGGTGTGTTTACAAAGCAAAATAAAGGGTGTTGGGTGTAGGAAGTGATTTATGCATTTCTTTGTTAGCCAAATTGTAAAGACCTTATTTACCTACCCTTTTGAATATCCCTAGTTAGCCCCGTTAGCCTGACTTCCCATCAACCAACGACTCATCAAAACAAAAAAATACGTGAAATAAAACTAAAAAAAAAACTAAAAATAAAACATAACTATTTAACTTGGGTTGCCTCTCAAGAAGCACCTAATTTAGTGTCGCAGCATGACCTAATCATGTTTTTTTCTTCACCTTTAGGATATGAATTTTACCCCCAACTTGACATCCATCTTTTTGCCCCGCTCATATGGAGGTGGTACAAATATTAAAGAACTGAGTAATGGAATGTACATGGTAAACCACTCGGCCATGAAGTGAGGTGTGTTTTTATGTTGTTTTTCTTATGCAAAATCCAGAATATAAGATTCTTGTTTCTCATCTTCACACTCTCCCATTATTTTAAATGATTCCATAGACAATACATCATCTAAATATAATTTAGAAAAGTGCTTTGAATGAGGCCCAAGAATCCTACTTCAAAATTTATATTATCCACAACTCCCTTACTTATATTCACCTTCTAAATTTTAGTCTCAAAAGACAGATGACAGTCGAGTGGTTGCGATTCTTGTGTTCATTCAACAGATTGTCTCATATCCTCCTTATATTTTTCTTTTCTTAGAATATATGGACATGGTGGTGGTGGTATCTCCTTAACCTGTTCAACAGTTTTAGTTTTCAAGTACTCAAACTTCCTCAAATTATCAGCAACTTTGTCTGCAACCGGTTGTGGAGTCAACTCTGCATCTACCTCCAACTTATTATACAATTGTTTTATAGCCACCAGCTTGTTCTTCATGTCTGCCAACAACTGTTCTTGAGACGCTAAAATTTGTTTCAGCATCTTTTCCAAATTTCTTGTTTGAATCAGGTCCTGGTTATTCTGAACCTGCGGCTGTTGACACTGTTGTTGCTAATTGTAGGCATTCACATAGACTTTTATCATAGCCTAAAACATTATTTAATAGGGGTTGACAGAATACATATCTATAGAATGACCACTATTGCCACAACCATACACTAACAAAAATCGTCATCACTCAAAAACCATCTATCCCAGGATGACATATCAAGAAGTGTGGTAGAAACAGAAATAAAAGAAACCTAAAAAAACTAAAGTAGTTACAACTCAATATAGCTAATAAAAATAAGATAGTTTCCAATTTACAATTCCCCGACAATGGCGCCAAAAAACTTGACACTGTCCAAGCGCATACGCAAGTGTACGTGATCTACCAAGTAATATAGTGGCCTTTAAGAAAGCCAAATATCGATCCCACAGAACCTGTGTTAAACAACTACCCAATTCTAGTTTAAAAATTCAGATAAAGTAACCGAGAAAGTTTTAGAATTGTAAAGTAAAAGTAAACTAAACTAACGCGAAAAAATAATGACTTTGGACAATCAATGGATAGAGACACCGGGTTAAGGCTTACGAACAATCATAGTACACCATTGAACTTTAGTAGTTAGATTACTTATCTTGGTTGTTGGTTTTTAGGGTTTATAGTATGATCATGGTCTCCCGACCTCTAATCTTCGACCTAAGTTTGATATTACAACTACATCATTGAGAAGGGATGCAATAATCCAATTAGATTCATGAAACTATCATACTAAAAGTGAATCAAGAAAGGCTTCTAGGTATATCCATATCCTAGATGCTAATTCAAATTTCTTAGTTTATAAAAGAATAAGAACCTTGTTCTATTCATCCCAGTGTTCTATCTTCCTATTCCCCCTCCCGGGATCACAAGGTCGAAAATAAATGTATTCCAAGGGTCATGACTCCTTAAAATAGTTATAAAAAGGATAAACAAACAACCAAATATGATAATAAATCTGAAGAAAATAAACTCAAATCAATAGTAATCCTGTTCTTGGCTTTAGCCCTTGATAAGGGTTTTTAGCCGCTAATAGACATTACCGTAATGAAGGAAATTGAATCCATGATTAAATCTATTTAATAGATAAAGTAAAGAAAGAAAAACCCTAATTGAAGTGTGTATCATCACCTCTCTAAGTTTCAAAGATTTCCAAGGTGAATAACAACAAGTTCAAGTGTCTTATTTATAAGAGACAATTTTTGTCGTTGGTGTAACCAGGGACGTGTAGCGAAGGCAAATTGACTTGAGTAGGGGTTTTAACACGCCCTCGGCTCGAGTATAAACTGTTTTAGGTTAATTTATAAGCTTTATACAAGTAACACGTGTGAAGATAAATATTCACGCTTTCCCACTCACCCTGGACATTCCAGGTGTCCAAATTGAGTCCAAGTTGTGTATTGTGCTTTTATTGATCCATTCCAAACCTTTTTGATTTGTTTCCACTTGATTGGTAGATTTTATATCCTTAATATATCATCATAACACATTAACCAAGCATAATATAGAATAAAATACAACAATTTAGAATTCAAAACAACACAACATTCAAGACAGTGAAATAGAAACACGAGCTAAGCATAGGCTAATTCACTTTGATCTTAAGCTTATTGTTTTGACCTTTGTCTTGATCCAATTTATACTTGAACATTATCAATAAGTTTTTTCACATATAAATACACAATAACAACCTTAGGAATTCATTTAACACATTAGAATCCATCGAGATATACTAGACAAGCACCTAGCTCAAGCTGGTAACACTAGTTTTCTCGATTAAACTCTAAATGATCCATTTAAACCCAGACTTGTTTGAAAACACCTTTAAACATTGTAATTACACATAACACTTGGATGATTATTTATATCATTATCACACATAAAGAACACGAATTTCCCTTAAAACAAGGCTAAATAAGCTAGAATAGTAACACTAGAATGTATAAATACCCCCAACATCACCACCCCACACTTAAAGCCTTGTTCGTCCTCGACAACTCTTCACTATAAGCATCATGGAATGAATAGACTATACACTTATAATACAATCAAGACACTCAATCTACTACTATAATGACTACACAAAATGCAAGTTTCTATACTAAGCATGTCATGTACACATTTGAAAGTTCATGAATACTACTCCACAACATCCTAGCCTCAAGAATTGACTCACCTAGTTAGCAAACTCATGCATATTTCTCAGTAACAGACATCATATAAATCACCCATAGTTATCAAACATGTGCCCTCACAACAAGTGAGTTACCCATAATCACTCATATAAATACAATTTACAACACAATGGGTACATGAATCAAGTTACGCTCACTCTCACAATGAATTCACAAGTTACAAATGATGAACCATATACTTTCCCTTAGTGTATTACTCCACTACTATCAAAATGATGAACTTAGGATCAATTAGGTCTTCTATTAGTTGTAATGTAGGCTAAGGGATGGGTAGGAACAATTTGGGAATAGTGACTAACCTCTCTAAGTTCTTTAATACACTACATTATACATTTAAAAACAATCTTCAAAAACCAAATTACACTTTTTCCGTCAACCCATCACCATTGTTTTTCCCATATCTTTTAAGAATTTTCACAAACACATGGTGGAAATATACCACTTTTAAAAAATTTAAATTTTTTGCACCCATATTACGCTACGCACCCCTATGATAGCCACCCTCAACATAAGCGATTTGCCTTAATTGAGGTGCACAATGTCCAAGAGTGACCAGGGACAAAACAAGTTCATTGTAACACATCCAGGCTAAATTTTGGAACTTTTTCAAACAATTTTCTCTACTCCCAACCACAACAATTACACATGCCAATATCTAGTATTTGGGACATCAATTTTACCTTTTTCTCTTCTTATTTCTCAAACTCATTACTTACTCAATTTTACATTAAAATGCTTAGGTGATTTTGAATAAAATTAAGGTCCATAAAAGAAGGAATTAGGCTACATATGAGGCTAACAAAGAAAAAGCTAAAGGCTCAACGGGGCTGACTAAGATTATGCACAAAAGGTAGGTCACAAAGAAGGTATAAAACGAGGTTGTCAAAGAAACGCCTATATCATCCCCTAAACTTTCATTCTTTATTTCGCTTTGCACACACACCGAGCAAGTTCTAGAAATCACATGTAATAGAGAATATACAAACACCCTATATCACATATGTCTTATGCTCAACTCAATAGGATCATCATAGACTCCCTACCAAACAATAGCATGAATTCAAATTTAAGCCAAGAAATACAAAAGTCACAACTATAAGCCTAAGAGTCTCAAAAGTAGAAATTACCTCATTCAACAGGCTTTAACCAATAAAACACTTGCATCATATAATAAAAAATAGAACCAACAAGAATATCTTACTCAAAAAAAATTAAATTGAGCTCAAAATTAGGAATTTCCCCACCCCACACTTAAAAAATCTACTTTGCCCCAAAGTGAGTATAAAAGTAAGAGATAGAAATACTCCCCGAGGCCTGTAGGCCTAGCTAGTAACATCTTCACAAATCAAGAAGGTCCAGGGGACCCCACACTCAATCTTTGCCATGCTCCTTAGCTCCAGTTTTTGGTACTCAAACTTCCCATCAACCTACGACTCATCAAAACTAAAAACTATGTGAAATAAAACTAAAAAGAAAAAATACCTATTTAACATTGGTTGCCTCCCAAGAAGAACCTAATTTAGTGTTGCGGAATGACCCAATCATGCTTTTTCCTCCACCTTGTGGATATGAATTTTACCCCAACTTTACATCCATCTTTTTGCCCCGCTCATATGGAGGTGGTACAAATATTAACAAAATCAGTAATAGAATATGCATGGTAAACCACTAGTCTGTAAAGTGAGCTGTATTCTTATGTTGCTTTACTTGTGCAAAATTCAGAATATAGGATTCTTGTTTCTCATCTTCGCACTCTCCCCACTATTTTAGATGATTCCATAGACAATACATCATCTAAACATAATGTATAAAAGTTCTTTGAATGAGTCCCAACCAATCCTACTTCAAAATTTACACAATCCACAACACCCTCACCCATGTTTACCTTCTCAATTTTAGTCTCAAAAGAAAGATGGCAGTTGAGTGGTTGCGATTCTTATGTTCGTTCCACAGATTGGCTTGTATCCTCTTCATATTTTTCTTTTCTTAGCATATATGGACATGATGGTGGTGTTATCTCCTTAACCTATTCTACATCTTTAGTTTTTGAGTACTCAAACTTTCTCAAATTATCAGCAACTTTGTGTGCAACAGGTTGTGGAATCAACTCTGCATATATCTCCAGTTGATTATAAAATTACTTTACAGCCACCTTCTGGTTCTTCAGGTTTGCCAACAACTGTACTTGAGACGCTAAAAGTTGTTTTATCATCTTTTCCAAATAGCTTGTTTGAATCGGGGCCTGGTTATTTTGAACCTGTGACTGTTGAAAATATTGCTGCTGATTGTAGGCATACACATAGTATTGCCTTTGATAATAGGCCACAAACATAATTGAATTGGGGTTGATAGAATACATATTAGCAGAATGACCACTATTTCCACAAAGCATACACCAAAAAAAATTGTCATCACTCAACACTATCTATCCCAGGCTGACATATAAAAAAGTGTGATAAATAGAGAAATAAAAGAAACTAAAAAGAAACCTAAAAAAAAACTAAACTAGTTACAACTCAATATAGATAAACTAAAAATAAGATAGTTGCCAATTTACAAGTCCACGGTAACGGCGCCAAAAATTTGACAGTGCCCAAGCGCACACGCAAGTGTATGCGGTCTACCAAGTGATGTAGTGGCCTTCAAGAAAGACAAATATCGATCCCATAGGGACTTCTTTTAAACAACTACCCAATTCTAGTTTAACAATTCATATAAAGTAACCGAGAAATTTTTAGAATTATATAGTAAAAGTAAACTAAACTAATGCAAAAAAATAATGACTTTGGACAATCAATGGATAGAGACGCAGGGTTAAGGCTTACTAACAATCATACTACACCATGGAAATTTATTAGTTAGATTACTTATCTTGGTTGTTTGTTCGTAGGTTTTATAGTATGATCATGGTCTCCCAAACTCTAATCTTCTACCTAAATTAGACATTACAACTACATCGTTGAGAGGGGATGCAATAATCCAATTAGATGCATGAAGTTATCATCCTACAAGTGAAGCAAGCAAAGCTTATAGGTATATCTCTATCATAGATGTTAATTCAAATTCCTTTGTTTATAAAATATTAAGAACCTTGTTCTTTTCATCCCGACGTTCTATCTTCCTATTCCCCCTCCCAAGATCACAAAGTCGACAATAATATATTCTAAGGGTCATGACTCCTTAAAATAGTTATAAAAAGGATAAATAAACAACCAAATATAATAATCAATCAAAACCAAATAAACTAAAAGCAATAGTAAGAATGTTCTTGGCTTTAACCCAGGAAAAGGATTTTTTTCCGCTAATAGACATAACCGTAATCAAGGAAATTGAATATATAATTAAATCTATTAAAAAGCTAACGTAAAGAAATAAAAATCCTAATTGAAGTGTGTATCAGACCCTCTCAAAGTTTCAAATACTTCCAAGGTGAATAACAACAAGTTCAAATGTCCTATTTATAGGAGAATTTTTGTCGTCGGTGGAACAAGGGACGCGTCGCGAGGGCCATTTGACTTGAGTAGGGGTCGTGATGCACCCTTATCGCAATAACATACTATTTTGGTTTCCTTTTGAAGATTTTTACATTTAGAAAGAGCCAATAGGCATTTTCACACACCTTCACTTGCCCTGTACATTACAAGTGTCCAAATTGAGTCCAAGTTGTGTATTGTCCTTTTATTGATCCATTCCAAACATTTTTGAGTTGTTTCCACTTGTTTTGAAGCTTTTACATCCTTCATATATAATCATAATCCATTAACCAAGCATCCTATAGCATATAACATAACAATTTAGAATTCAAAACCACACAACATTCAAGACAGTGAAATTAACACACGAGCTAAGCATAGGCTAATTCACTTTGATCTTAAGCTTATTGTTTTGACCTTTGGCTTGATCCAATTTATCCTTGAACATTATCAATAAGTTATTTCACATATAAATACACAATAACAACCTTAGGATATCATTTAACACATTAGAATCCATCGAGATTGACTAGACAAGCAACTAGCTCAAGCTAATAACACTAGTTGCCTCAATTGAGCTCTAAATGATCCATTTAAACCCAAAACAGGGCTAAAGTGGGTTATTATTTATATCATTATCACACATAAAGAACATTAATTTCCCTTAAAACAAGGCTAAATAAGCTAGAATAATAACATTAGAATGCATAAATAAACACAACATCATAGACACATATGTTTAGATACACACGGCATAACCTCATATACAACCATTCACATATATACTTAACATGCATAACCTATCACATCATCATTATGTAATGCCCCAAATCTGGTACCTGGAATGCTAACGGTGGTTATAACCCTGAAGGACCATAAGCTAACCCATAACTAATATTTGTACCAGTATACAGCATGATATATTGTACAAATGCAGAAATAAAGGCTGAAAGGCCATAAGGTTCAAAACTAAGACATGATAGCAAATAAAACATAACATCTGGATGAGGTATAAAATACCCAAAACAACTAAAATAAACTTTCTGAACATACTATCGTCTGAAAAGCCTCTAACTGACTGAACTGTCTGAATAAGGAGTTGATGGGACATGTCCCCAACTAACTCCAACTAATAAATTAATTAGTGAGATAATAAAGTAATGGTCATGTCCTCGAAGGATGAGGACTCACTACTAACTCTAACTTCTGAGACTGGAATGCTATTGATTCTTTGGAGCTCGTGCTTCTGAACCTGTGGTATAAAACACCATAGCGTATATATGACATTACGTTTGAATGTATTGGTATGAATGTGAGGTAGGATGAAGGAAAAAGGGTGCACATGCATGAACTATACTAACTGACTGCATAACATGAATGTGAGAATACATGCATGACTACATAATAACTATAACTGAGTTCATGATTACTGAGTCTGATTACTGATAACATTAGATACTGATATCTGTATAACAAAAATAACTAATACTGAGTGAATATATCTGACAGTCTAGGTTTTGATGGAACTAGCTGAGTTTTGTACTATTCTAAGTTGACTGTATCTGACAGTCCTGAATCCTGTAGAACTATCTTATGTTCTATTACTGAGACTGAATGACTGTATCTGACATTCCTGATTCTATACTGAAACTTTGTGAAGTATTCAGCTAACCAACATGCCCCAAATAATGCAATATAGCTGAGTTGGGGTCCAATCAATAACCCCAATTGGAAGGGTGTCCATACCGCACCACTGGTAAGGACAATCTGTGAGTAACCCTTATATAATAGGTAACTCTTGTGAGAATGGTAGGAACTCTCATATAACAGGTTAAGCCACCTCATATACCCTCATATAACAGGCTATGATGTCTCAACCTATGTTGGCTACGTAGTTCTGGAATGCAAGGATTTCTTCTAAGAATCACACCCTCATATAACAGGTGAGTTCCCATTCTTGGGTTCGCTCGGTGCTAATTTCTACTCCCATTTGAATAGACACGGAACATGATTAATTGAAATAACTGGACTGAGGTAACTGAGTTTCGTTGACTAACGAAATACTAGTAAGATTATTGAATTTTTGAGATTTCTGAGATGACCGAGTTTACTGAGTTTTCTTGAGTCACGTGACTGACTAAATTTCTATGAACATGGCTTGACTGAGAGTATCTTGAAAACATGACACTGATTCTATGCATACAGCTAAATTTTTGGGTACAAGTACCCCCACGACTCGATAGGAAGAAACTGACAAAGCATGACTTTCTTGAATATATGACCAACACCACAATCCATAATACAATAAGTTGGAGATTTCATGAAGTAGAAGTTCTACAGCACCGCAAGGGTTACACATGTATCCATAATTCATTGACTAAGACATTTCATCAAACATTTGAAATGCATAAACTTGTACATGATTGGGGATTTCATATTATCATTCTAGTATCACACTTTTCTTTCACATAGGCATTTAATCGAACACATGGGGAGCATGCTTTGGTTATACAATCATCAACACATCTAATAATCATGGATACATCAATCAACATGTAAATTTAAGGGTTTATCATGATTATTATGAAAATCACAACATCCTAGGGTCAATCATTGGAATATGTAATGTCAAACATGAATCAAACCACCTCAACATCATGAACATGAATTTCAATTCAATTTAAATCATGAACATTCATAAATACACAAATCTTGGATTTTGAAAAGAGATTCTTGAGCTTCATGAGTGAAAGGGACCCATGAATTGACACATGACATACCTTGATTGTGAGTTTCTTAAAGTTCTTGGACTTGAAGAACTTGGAATCTCTTAGTTTCTTGAAGAAGGGTTTGGATCTTATTTCTTGGGGATTATCTTTGAGAGAAACCCCTAATTTGATATTGTAGATGGATAATAAAGTTATGGGCTATGGTCTGGTATAATTACGGGTTAAAACGGGTGGAATAAGATCCATATACTCTTTTTAAAATGACTTAGACTTTGCTGAATGGGATCTGCAATGGCTCGTGCGACGGTCCATCGCTGGCTCAATGGTCCGTCGTTCTGACCGTTGCACCTGGCCTAGAATAAGGACTCACTTCCTTAGTAGTGACGGCTTGGGCGACGGTCCATCGTAAGTTTGATAGTCTATCAACCTGTCCATCATACCTTATCCAGAAGACTGACTTACTACCTTTACCTGTGACGTTCTAGGCGATGGTCCATTGCTAGATCGACGGTCCATCAACTTGCCCGTCGCACCTGGGCAGTTCTGACAGCTCTCGGTAAAACGTCCATAAATTTTTACTCTGATACCAGATTTGGATGAAATTGGTATCGTCGGAAAGCTAATTCAATTTCCCACTCAACAAAAGTGAAAATCTTAAAATTTCCTTGTGTACTCAAATGTATTTATCTTTCAAGGTTAGTTTCTAACATTCTTGTGATGATTTCAAGCTAGGTAGAAGTACGGGGTATTACAATATCTCCCCCTTGAGAACATTCATCCTCTAATGAGACTGAGTGAGAGAGAAGAAGATAAAATGACGTAAATACTAAACATGAACAACTGGAACATGATCTTATGACTGACATGACTTATAACTGAATATATCATACCAAATATACATATCTGATGCATGTGTAACTGATTCATGAATGCATGACTGAGTTTTCTGATGAACTAAGATTCTTACAATGAAAATGCATGTCTGATGTATGATTATATAAATTAACTTACATATGAATGCATGACTGGATATGCAATGGAATTTCCTACCAAGTTGTAATGGAATTCTAAACATGACATAGATACCAAGCTTGTTACTAAAACCTGAACATAAAACTGAAAATCTTAAGGAGAACTATTACCTTGAGCTAGATATGAGTTTACGGAGAAGAGGTGAGGATACTTGGTCTGCATGTATGATTTTGCTTCCCAAGTAGCTCTCTCAATGAACTGATTTCGCCAAATAACTTTGACTAGAGGGACTTATTTGTTTCTCCGTCTACGAGTCTGATAGTCTAGGATTTCAACTGAAATCTCTTCATAAAAGAGATTGTTCTAAACATCTATGCTCTGAATAGGGACTATAACTGATGGGTCACCTATGCACTTCTTGAGAAAAGAGACATGGAAGATTGGATGAACTGAAGCTAGATTTGAAGGCAATTAGAGCTCATAAGCTACCTTGCCGAAGCGACTGAGAATCTTGAAGGGACCGACATATTTGGGACTAAGATTTTCCTTCTTGCCGAATCTCTTCACTCCCGTCATGGGATAGATCTTTAGATAGACATAATCACCAATCTCGAACTCGAGATCCTTTCTGCACACATCCGCATAAGACTTCTATTGGCTCTGAGCAGCCCGGAGTCTTTCTCTGATCAACTAGACTTTCTCTAAAGCATCGAATACTAAGTCAGGCCCTATAACTTAGGCCTCACTAACTTCAAAACAAACGATTGGAGATCTATATATCCTACCATAGAGAGCTTTGAATGGAGCCATCTGAATACTAGAATGATAGTTGTTGTTGTATGCAAACTCAATCAAAGGCAAGTGGTCATCCCAACTGCCCTTGAAATCAATTGCACACGCCCTTAGCATATTTTTTAAAGTCTGAATGGTCCTTTCTACTTGACCATCTATCTGAGGATTAAAGGTTGTACTGAGATGAACTTGGTTACCAAGACCCTTTTGGAAAGCTTTCCAGAAATAAGAGGAAAATCGGGTACCTCTATCTAAGATAATAAATAACGAAACACCATGCAATCTAACCAACTCTTTGATGTAGAGTTTGGCATAATACTCGGCTGAATAAGAGGTATGAACTGGAAGGAAATAAGCTAATTTGGTCATCCAATCTACAATGACCCAAACTCAATCATGTTGGGGATGAGTACGAGGCAAACCTGTCACGAAGTCCATGTTGACTTCTTTCCACTTCCAAGTAGGAATACTGAATTCCTGCATGAACCCACTAGGTTTCTGATGCTCTTTCTTAACCCACATATATGTAGAACACTTAGCCACAAACTCTGCAATATCTCTCTTAATCCCACTCCACCAATAGATTTCACGCAAGTTGCGGTATATCTTTGTGGCCCCTAGATGAATAGTGTAGCGCACACCATGTGCTTCTGCAAAAATTTGCTGCCTTAAGTCGTCTACACCTGTAACACACAGACAACCCTGACAACGCAGAACACCATTTCCCCTTTGGGAGAAAACCTCTAATTTCTTATCCTTGACTGACTCTTTTAACTTGACTAGAATGGGATCTCTATCTTGTTTTTGTTTCACCTCGGAAACTAGAGATGATTCTGAACAACTCTGAACATATATGTCACCCTCCTCTGAATCGACTAAGTGAACGCCTAGTTTGGAAAGCTGATGGATTTCCTGAGCTAACTTCCTCTTACTGTCCTCAAAATGAGCAACACTACCCATAGACAGTCTACTTATAGCGTCGTCCACGGCGTTGGCCTTGCCCAAATGATAAAGGATACTCATGTCATAATCTTTCAAGAGCTCTAACCACCTTCTCTGATGAATATTGAGATCTTTTTGAGAAAAGACATACTGAAGGCTCTTGTGATCTATGAAAACATCCACATGAACTCCATATAGATAGTGTCTTCAAATCTTTAAGGAAAATACTATGGCTACTAACTCAAGATCATGAGTAGGATAATTCTTCTCATGGGGTTTAAGTTATCTAGAGGCGTAGGCTATGACCTTACCATGTTTCATGAGGACACAACCCAAACCTACTCTGGATGCATCACAATACACTACGAACCCATCTGAACCATCTAGAAGAGTTAAGACTAGAGCTGACATAAGTCGAGTTTTCAACTCCTAAAAACTCTTCTCGCAAGGATCTAACCACTGAAACTTGCCTTTCTTCTGAGTCAATCTGGACATAGGGGATGCAACAAAAGAAAATTCCTCAACAAACCATCTGTAATAGCCAGCCAAACCCAAGAAACTCCTAATATCTAATGGAGAGACAGGTCTGGGCCAGTTTCTTACCACTTTGGTCTTTTGAGAATCAACCCTAATACCATCACCGGAAATGATATGACCAAGGAATGCTACTGACCTTAGCCAAAATTTTCACTTACTAAATTTGGAGAACATTTGATGATCTCTGAGATTCTGAAGTACGATTCTGAGATGTTCTTCATGATCATGCTCACTGCGGAAATAGATCAGAATATCATCTATGAAGACTATAACGAACATGTCCAAGTACTTCTTGAGCACCCAATTTATCAAGTCCATGAAATCTACTGGGGCATTGGTAAGACCAAATGACATAACTAAGAATTCAAAGAGACCATACCAAGTACGAAAGGTAGCTTTCGAAATATCACATTCTCTAACTCTGAGCAGATGATAGCCTGATCTAAGGTCTATCTTAGAGAAATAGATGGCACCCTAAAGTTAGTCAACCAAGTTATCGATTCTAGGAAGAGGATACTTGTTATTGACTATAACTTTATTGAACTGACGGTAATCAATGCACATTCTGAGGGAACCGTCTTTCTTGCACACAAATAAGACTGGTGCGCCCCACGGGGACATGTTGGGTCTGATGAATCCCTTATCTAGGAGATCCTTTAACTTCTCTTTCAATTCGTTGAGTTCTGTTGGTGCCATTCTATATGGCGGAATAGATATAGGATGAGTATCTAGAAGAAGATTAATGCCGAAGTTTATTTCCCTTTTGGGAGGAAATCCTAGAAGATCTTCGAGAAAGCCATCTGAATATTCATTCATAATTTGGACTAAATCAAGACTGGGAGTTTCAGAACTAGTGTCCGTAACTCAAACAAAAAGATATACACAACCCTTAGATATCATTTTCCTTGTCCAATGGTAGGAAACAAGCTGACCTCTGAAAGCTGAAGTTCTACCCCTCCACTCTAGGATAGGTTCATTCAGAAACTAGAACTGGACTATTAAGTTTCTGCAGTCGACTGTGGCATAGCAAGAATGAAGCCAATCAATGCCAAGAATTATATCAAAATTAGTCATCTCTAATTTCACTAAGACTGTTGAAGTGACTCTGAAATATCATAATCGGGCAATTCCTGTATACCCATTGGGCTATGATGGTTTTACCCACTGGGGTAGAGACTGAAAAGGGATCTTCTAGAATTTCGAGACTAGTTCCAAAATCTCCTTCTATATATGGAGTAATAAAATACAATGAAGCCCTTGGATCTAGTAAAGCGTAAACATGCAAATAAAGATCTATAACGTACCAGTAACCACATCAGGAGAATTTTCCTGATCTTTCCAGGAATAGAGAGCATAAAGTCGATTTAGGCATTGCCCACTAGTAGAACTAGAGAGGGTACCCTGCTAGTTTGGGAGACCTGACTGAGCTGAGGAACGGTTCTACTGACCCTGAGGACCTGGCTGAGAACAGTCTCTGACTCTGTGGCTTGGCTTGCCACATCCAAAACAAATACCACTGCCAGCTCTGCAAATACCCTGATGGTGCTTTCCACAAGTCTGGCAAAGAGAATAGGTGAGGGCACTGCTAATACTTCCCTCAGACTTAGATCCTAGCGATCTATCTTTATTACCATCCCTAAACTTAGGAGCTGGAGCACTAGCTGAAGAAGGAGCTGGAAATGCTGACTTAGGATGAAACTGAGAACGGTTTCCTCCTTCTGATTTAGGCTGAGCAAAGTTGAAACTACATATCCTTGCTCTCTTATTCTTCTTATTCCTCATCTTAATCTTTTCCTCTTCTACTTGCTGAGCATGGGTCATAATTCTGGCTATGTTCATGCATCTATTCAATATCGCGGACCTACACTCATTGACTACACTATCATTCACCCCAAAAACAAGTTTACTCATCTTAGCCCTATTATCTGCAACCACATTAGGAGTATATTTGGCTAATTGACTAAACTTAAGAGAATACTCTTTCACTGTCATGTTGCCCTGCCTGAGGTTGATAAATTCTAACACTTTAGCTTCTCTTAGCTCTAGGGGAAAGAATCTATCTAAGAAAGTAGTAGCAAACTCCTCCCACTCAATAGGCCATGTATCTACAGCCCTCTCTGACTTCCACTATTTGTACCAAGTGTGAGCAATATCCTGCAACTGATATGCAGCTAGCTCCGACCTCTCACTAGAAGTAACCCCATGATATCCGCAACTTTCTAAACTTGATCAAGAAATTCCTAAGGGTCCTCATCTAACTTAAACCCGAAAAAGAATGGAGGATTCATTCGGGTGAAGTCCCAAATCTTGGCTGCAGCTGAATTGGCCACTGGGTTGGCCAGAACAACAGTTGGCCATTCATTCTGAGCAGCGACTAACTGAGCAAGAGTTTTGAATGCATCTCTAAACTCTGCATGAAATACATGTTTGCCTAAAGATTCTTTGGGCTGAGGGGCTGACGGATTCATGTTTCTTCTTTTAGGAGGCATGTTCTGTAGAAGAAAGGGAGAAATGGATTAGACTGATAGATTAGCTTGAGATTATACTCACTGGCATAACATGACTACTGAAAGAAGGGAAACTATTCCTAAAACATCTTATAGCCTCCTACACATAAATGTGGTGCGCAATACACCCATGTACAAGACTCTACTAGATGCGGCTTTCAGACTTCCTAAGACTCTATTGAACCTTAGGCTCTGATACCAAGTATGTAACACCCCAAATCTTGTAACTGGAACACTACATGATGGTTATGACCCCAAAGGACTACAAACTAACCCATGACTGATATATGTGCCTGTATACTGCATGATATACTGTATAAATGTAGAAATAAAGGCTGAAAGGCCATAAGGTTCAAAACTGAGACATGATAGCTGATAAAACATAACATTTGGATGGGGTATGAAATACCCAAAACAACTAAAATAAACTTTCTAAACATACTGTAGTCTGAAAAGCCTCTAATTGATTTAACTATCAGAATAAGGAGTTGATGGAACATGTCCCCAACTAACTCTAACTAATAAATTAATTAATGAGATAATAACGTAATGGTCATGTCCTATAAGGATGAGGACTCACTGCTAACTCTGACTGCTAAGACTGGAATGCTATTGATGCACTGGAGCTCATGCTTCTGAACCTATGGTTTAAAACACCATAACATAAATGTGTCAGTACGTTTGAATGTACTGGTATGCATGTGAGGTAGGCTGAATGCAAAAGGGTTCACATGCATAAACTATACTAACTGACTGCATAACATGAAAGTAAGAATACATGCATGACTATATAATAACTATAACTGACGTGATAACATGATTACTGAGTCTGAGTACTTATAACATGAGATACTGATATCTGTATAACAAAAATAACTAATACTGAGTGACTGTATCTGATAGTCTAGGTTCTGATAGAACTAGCTGTGTTTCGTACTATTCTGAGTTAACTATATCTGACAGTCCTGAATCTTGTAGAACTATCTAAGTTCTATTACTGAGAATAAATTACTGTATCTGACAGTCTTGATTCTCTACTAAAACTGTGGGAAGTAGTCAACTAACCGACATGCCCCAAATAATGCAATATTGCTGAGTTGGGGTCCAATTTGTAACCCCAATTAGAAGGGTGTCAATACCTCACCACTGGTAAGGACAATCTGTGAGTAACCCTCATAAAATATGTAACTCTTGTGAGAATGGTGGGAACCCTTATATAACAGGTTAAGCCACCTCGTCTACCCTCATATAACAGGCTATGATGTCTCAACCTACGCTAGTTACATAGTTCTAGAACACAAGGATTGCTTCTAAGAATCACACCCTCATATAACAGGTGGGTTCCCATCCTTGGGTTCGCTCGGTTCTAATTTCTACTCCCATATGAATAGACACTGAACATGAATAGCTAAACTGGTCGAATTAAGTTAACTGAGTTATGTTGACTAACGGAATACAATTGAGATAACTAAATTTTTGATATTTCTTAGATTAATGAGTTTACTGAGTTTTCCTGAGTCACATGACTGACTGAATTTCTATAAACATAGCTCGACTGAAAGTATCGTGAAAACATGACACTGATTCTAGGCACACAGCAAAATTTTTTGGTACAAGTACTCTGAGGACTTGATAGGATGAAACTGACAAAGCATGACTTTCTTGAATATATGACCAACTCCACAATCCATAATACAATAAGTTGGAGATTTCATAAAGTAGAAGTTCTAAAGCAAGGCAAGGGCTACACATGTATTCATAATTCATTGACTAAGACATTTCATCAAACATTTGACATGCATAAACTTGTACATGATTAGGGATTTCATATTATCATACTAGTATGGCACTTTTCTTTCACATAGATATTTAATCGAACACATGGGGAGCATGCTTTGGTTATACAATCATCAATACATCTAATAATCATGGATACATCAATCAACGTGTAAATTTAAGGGTTTATCATGGTTATTATGAAAATCACCACATCCTAGGGTCAATCATTGGAATATGTAATTTCAAACATGAATCAAAACCCCATAACATCATGAACATGAATTTCAATTCAATTTAAATCATGAACATTCATAAATACACAAATCTTGGATTTTGAATAGAGATTCTTTAGCTTCATTAGTGAAAGGGACCCATGAATCAACACATGACATACCTTGATTGTGAGTTTCTTGAATTTCTTGGACTTGAAGAACTTGGAATCTCTTAGTTTCTTGAAAAAGGATTTGGATCTTGTTTCTTGGGGATTATCTTTGAGAGAAAAACCTAATTTGATGTTACAGATAGATAATGAAGTTATGGGCTATGGTCTAGTATAATTAGGGGTTAAAATAGGAGGAAAAAACCCAAATACCCATTTAAAAATGACTTAGAATTCGCTGAACGGGATCTGCGATGGCTGGTGCGATGGTCCATCGCTGCCTCGACGGTGCATCGTTCTGACCATCGCACCTGGGCCAGAATAGGGACTTACTGCCTTAGTAGTAATGGCTTAGGCGACAGTCTGTTGCAAGTTCAACAGTCCGTCAACCAGTCTATCGCACCTTAGCCAGAAGACTGACTTACTGCCTTAGCTGCGATGGTCTAGGCGACAGTCCATCGCTAGATTGATGGTCCGTCAACCTACCTATCGCACCAGGGTGATTGACAGCTCTCGATAAAATGTCCATAAGTTTTTTTTCCGATATTGGATTTGGACGAAATTGGTATCGTTGGAAAGCTAATTCAATTTCCTACTCATCGAAAGGTGAAAATCTTAAAAATTTCACGTGTACACAAATGGATTTATCTTTCAAGGTAAGTTTCTAACATTCTTGGGATGATTTAAAGTTAGGTAGAACTACGGGGTATTACACATTAAGTCTTCCGGATTCACTGGGCATCATCATAACATCAATATATCCTCTAGATTCACCGGGCATCATCATACCATCATATATCCTCTGGATTCACCGGGCATCATCATCACATCAAAATATCCTCCAGATTCACCAGGTATTATCATAACATCATTATAACCTTTGAATTCACCGAGAATCATCATAACATCATTATATCTTTCGTATTCACCGGGTATTATATAACATAAATACATCCTCCAGATTCACCGGCATCATCATTATACACATACATGTATGGATGATTCAATAAGTATATACAACCCAAAATAATAAGAGTATAAGTGGTGTAAGGTAACACATAACATCATATTTTACTATTAATCATCACTGCATAATATAAGTAAATGCATGAGCATGAGTTTCTAAATGATCTACGCAATCACAACTTTTCCAAGTTAACATGTTTATAAGCTAGTCAATTATATGTCAAGTGCTTGCTCTCTAGATACCTCTTTTACTCCCACTTGTAACAATACTAACCCCAATGGAAAATTCTTCAAATAAACATCAGCTTAATCATTCGTCTTGGATCATAGAAAAGTGGTAACATAAGTAGAGGTTCACTTGGTGAACCCATCAATAATCCAAGCGATAACATAACCATAGGCTCAATTTACAAGACTTTCCAATACTATCCATATCATGATGACAAGATAACCAATCAAGTATACATATTATCGAACCATCGACCACATGCATATCCGATAATTGGGTTTAATCATTATAACCTCAATAACATAACTTAGACGTTCCTCAAGTATCTAGGTCACTAAGGAATTACATAGTTCAAGCTTAAGGTAGGTCAAGTCCCACTCTTAAATCCCAATAATGCCAAAGTTCATTTCTACAAGACTAACTTCTACCCAAAACTAGGCTAGGTTATCTAAATCACACCATAAGGGTTTATCAATCCTTACTAAGCCTATAAGGGAAAATCTTCTTCAATTGTCCTTTCTAAGTCACCCCAAACACTAAGGCCAATTATTAACTAGTCATATATAGGTCAACATACTCTTAAGGTTACTCAACAACATCATTCTCAACTATTAGAGTAACTAAAATTTTCTCATACTATTCATGAGACTACAAGTAGAACTATCCAAGGCACTAATCTATAGTCAAGCATCACATTTTACAAGTGTATTAGTCCACAAGAATCAACTAATCCCAAATGTCACCAATATTCTATTTATCATCTAAGACCCCACCCAATCTCACAAGATATCAATAATTATTCTACAATCAAGCTCAATCTAACTATGAGAAAGCCTAACCTACCTTCAGTCCAAATTGCTCATGAATCGATGAGCTTTTCCTTTCCTTTACTTGAAGCTTATTTCACGAGCCAATCTATCACAACACAATCTAAGCATTAATACATAAATGACCACACCCATTATGGCACCATTATTTCAAGGGTCCAAAATGACACCAAACCCCCAAGTGGGTCCCACCTTTGGAAAATGAGTTTTTGAGACCAACCCATTACTCAACTATCATTAGGGTGCTATAACCCTCAAGAAATTTAAGTAAATCAATCACATTTGTGGCTACAATTGAGCCTCAAAGACTTAGGAGTTTTGGGTCTAGAAATCAAAAAATTAACACCAAACAAGAAGGAATCTTACCTTAGATTTGTAACAAAATGGATTACACAATATATTTAAGATCTTAATAAACCCTCAAGACTCACTTTTGAGATTTTTCACTCTATTAGGGTTTAGATATCAAGAGGGAGCCATAAAATGGCCAAAATTTTAGGCAAGACAGCCTTTAAATATGCTTAACCAAGTCTCGGATCTCACAGTCGTGGACCTCTCTTGGCCACAGTCACCGCACCGCATTCTCACCCCTCATACAGCAGTCGTGGTATCTCTCCCTATGCCAGGTATGGTTGAAGCTTAGAACATGGTTTCAGACTTTGCCCAATGCCTCGAGATGCATTCGGAGTCCATTTTGAGCAAATGAGATATGTAACCACATAGATTTTGATGTTTCAAATATGTTGGCAAACTCAGATTTTGCATTTAAGGTCATTTTACTGATGTTTTTACTCGGTGGTCAATTAGAACCAACAAAGACCTCTAATTAGGAAAGTGGTTCTAAAAAATAAATGAACCGCCATGTAACTGAACTATCGGTTCCAGAAAGTGACTAATGGCTTGGGGAAACTATGGAGAAGCTCTATTGGCGAAAATAAGCAAGAACATGGACATGACCTAAAGGGTCATTACACCTTACCTTCCCAAAACCTTAACTATGGTAGTCACCCTAGACTCTCCCGCACTTTGGGACTTCTATATTCCCTATTTCACAACATCACCATACTTCCCAAACCACTATCACCCTAACACAAGAAGAGTCATTTAAGAAACCAGATTACAAGAGTTATTTATGCCTTCCAAGGCAAGATCCCAGAGACAAAACATGGCACTATAGGCATAAAGTACTTCACAAAAACCATCTAGACCATAATGGAGAATCATCCCGATCAAACCATACCATGAAAGAAGTCCTTAGACTAGACACTAAAAAAAACACAACCACCTATACCGTGAGTAACTTAACATAAGGTTGAGACTCATATCTAGGAAATAAGGTGAATGAAACATGCGAACATTAGGCATAAATGCTAAATAAATACATGCAACACTAGTATAGTACTCTATTAATCAGGATAGATGAGAATCACTAGAATATACAACCCGACCTTCCTTTTAAGTCCACCACTAGAAAAAAATTTAAGATTAGCCACCTACCTTAATCCCATTGCACCTACAATCCCAATACTCCGCCCTAATGGGTATCACCAAATACGTACACTACGGATGCTTGGTTTTCCTATACCAAAAACCTCATTCCATGAAATGCTACCTAGAGCCCGACATAGACATGAAAAACCATTAGACAAAATTGACTCCAAGGTTTCTAATTTAAATCAAAACCATTTAAAATAAAACCATGGCCAACGATGCCTTTCAAAAATCATTTGAATCCAACCAAAACCAATTCATGTTCCTTTAATCACTTATGCTATGAAAAGATTTAAGAATAGTTAAACCATATGACAAAATTATATTCAATGGAAATTTCATAAATGGTTTAAGGAAATATAATTTCCAAAACCAAAATCAAGTAATTGGATCCATAGTAAATCCATTTAACATTCCCATGCATCCCACAATGTTCATAAACATAAATAAAGTATGAATAATGCATCATAACCCATGGAAAATCACTTAAATGAGTAATCATATCAAAGACCTCAATTATGCCAAAACCCAATTTCAAAACTATGAATTTAATATTCAATGTCATGCCAACATTATGATATAAGTATAGGGAAAAGGATACATGTAAGCTCCATGATCTAACCTGTCGAATGACTAGATCCCCCGTCCCTTCGTTCAACCAAAACCCCCGACCTAAATGGTACAAATCTCCCACTATTGTATTTCCCAAATCATCAACCTCATCCAACCTACCAGTTTACCTCTACAACTCCCGCATTACTATTTCTGAGTTGATCTTACTCCCTCTTATCAAAATCAAGCATCTTGATTCAAGCCTAGGATCTACCAACCACCATGTGCTACTAGCAAAGTACCCTAGTAGAATATACATAAGCATGGTCAACTCCACAAGGAAGACACTCCAATTTCCTTAGTCACCCACCGACAACCTATCTATTTTGAGGAAAACCTATTCCCCTTATGCATGTAAGAACAAAACACTCCACATGGGAACATTAAGACCAATGATACCTTCATCTAAGAGATCCCTTAATTTCTTCTTAAGATCCTTTAACTCCACTAAAACCATTCAATAAACAAGGAATAGAAATTTGGACAAATGTCCAAAATAAGACCAACCCCAAACCAACCTCCCCATTAGAAAGACACTATGAGGGTCATCAAAAAGGAACCTGAGAAATTCATCCACCACCGAAACCAAACAAAAAAAGACCTTTCGAGTTAGAATATTTAACCTGGGCCAAATAATAAAGACACCCATTAGAGATCAACCTCTGAGTTCTAAGATATAATATAACATTTTCCTTATTAGCTAGGGAACATAACCACTACCCCATTCCAAAATCGACTCACTAGGGAGCCTAATAATTCTGACAATCTAATTAATGAAAAGCATGAGTGCAACTAATCCATTCCCCAAATGACATATAAATCCACCACATCCGAGTCAAATAAATCCACTATGAATCCTTTATTACAAATAGATTCGACACATACCATAGACTCTTTTGGCAATTGAAGAGTCACTTACTGAGGTAGAAATAGAAAAAGAAAAGAGTCTAAAATAATCTTGGGACCATATCCAGAATACATAATCATAAATAAGGCCATAAAAATAGAGGACATTGAACCAAGTAAACCATACACACCACAAAAAAAGGAGTTCTCAACATACCAGTATCAGCATCAGAAGATGCCTCAGACTTCTGAGGAATAGTAAGAACATTGAGACAAACCTGGCCACTGTCGGAGCCAGTGGTAGTAGCCAATACTCTATTTGCCCAAGTGGATACCATTATGGGACATCCCCAACATATGAGACCCAGCTGACCATAACCAAAATAATGATTCTTTTCTCCCTCACAATACCTACGGTGTGACCAACCATAAAATCTATAAAGAATATGGGATGATGTTGATTGGGCTCCACTGGGAAAATTAGAAGTTGCAACCCCTGACTGGGTCTGTTCCTCATGAGTTAGGCTAGATCTATCCATGTTGTTTTTTAGTAGAACAAGTAAGTTTCCACAACTTTAGATTGTTGAGAAGACATGATCCGAAGAGTGAACCAAGGAAGATTCAGAGAAGAGTTCAAGACCTTAGAATTTATATCCCGAAAATAGAATAACCAAGAAATTAAAACATCCTACATAACTCATAGCCTCCTGGTTTCTATATGACTCACACCTTCCTAGTCTCCTTAAAAGGGATGGATAAGGACATTGCTTACAAGTTATAGTCGGTATGATGAAACCACTACTTATTGCCTTGGTTAATAATAAATGGAATGGTGGTTTGGTTGTGTGGTAATGGTTTTAAATTAGGCAATAATGGTAGGTGTGATACCTAATCGTGAAAGTGAAAGTATGAGTCCAATTGATGGACACTAGAAACTCATGTTTGCCGACATGAGGATTAGTCATGGAGACCATATATGATACTTATAGGGTACACAGAAATCCTCTAAGTACACTTGTACATGTGTATCTTTTAGAGAAAAGGTTACTTGGGAATCTCCTACTCCTATGGTATCTCCGGTTCTTGTGGCTATACACTTTGGGGCCCATACAGGGGGTTACACTGGACCCATATAGCCCGTGGGTGATTCTAAGTTGGTTAAACCTCACATACAGCGCTTAATGGTATTAAAGAAATGTTAAACCCAATTCCCTTTTCCCAGCATGGTTATATATATGTATGTGTGGTTGTGAATGCATATGGTTGGTTTACTTGGTTTTAAGAGTTGGAATTATTTTATACTTATCTTGAATGCATGCTAGTGTTCACCCGCTAACCCATTTTTGGGTGTTGTATCCCCACGCGATGCAAGAACCGGCCATTCTACTCCTCCTGGTCAGTGATCAGATTCGAGATCAGTTATTGAATTAAAGTGGTAAGCTTCCATATTTTGGAAGGCTCCATTTCATGTAATTGATGTCTTTACTCACTTTGGTCATCTTATAGACTATGGTTTTGGCTATGGTTGGGGGCATGTTCCAACCGGATATTGTTTTACTTACAGTTAGAGGCTTTGTAGGATTACTATGGATTGGTATGGACGGTGTCGTTAGTGGTTTCATCCTTGGCATTGGTATTGGTATAATGGCTTATATCATTTGATTGTATCTATGATTGTTCCATCTTATCATGTTATAGACTCATACTTGGTTATTGTTTTGGTTTTAGTATGGTTATTGGTTGGATATTAGATGATTGGACTCGCTTTTATTGGTCACACTTATGGACCTATCCCAGAGTCTAGAATTGTACAAAATACTATCATTTTATATGTGGAATTCATCCAACTCAGGGTACGTTTTTGGTGGTTTGGTAGGGTAACGGTGGTGGTCCTCTGTCCTTGTTGAACTTGGGATGCCCATTATGATAAGGCCCTAATTCGTGTCAACTCCCTACTAAGATGACCATCCTCCCTGTAATATTGACATTCCTCAAGAGACCTAGGCTGGTAGAGAATATATACTAACTCTATAAAAGCAACCAACTCAAGACTGGGGCACTCTCTAGACCAATGACCAATCTCACCACAACCACGACAAGCTTCTAAAATAGCTCAAGTTGTTGGCCCTATTGATCCATAAAAGCCACCACAGCCTGAAGATCCATACCAAATACTCCACAAAGCCCAACGAGGACTCTACCCATTGGGATTAACATGAATGATATGAAAGCCATTCATAATATAAAATGCTACCTACGTATAACCAATAGGATACAAGTGAAGCTGACCTCTGCATGAAAGATCCTTACTCTTAAATTGAATACTAATAGCACTGTACTAATGACATATCCTCTTACTTCCACCTCCATAAGTATAAATACATGCTCTCTCTGTGTCCCTTGTGTGATCAATAACTTTAGATAAAGAAGATCCAACTGCTATCAAGTGTGTTGATGCCAAATAGAGCGGCAATGATAATCCCCTAATAAATTCATGCACCATATGATGTTATGAAGGATGTAGCATAGGGATATACCTAGCCCACTCAAGAAACCCAATCTCGTCCTCTGCAACCAACAAGGAACCTTGTTGAACACCGACAAACCCAACTCTAGCCTGAGAAATGCTTGATGAATAAAATCTCATCCCTGACCATGAGGTATCAGTAAAAACACTCAGGATCCCTAATGCTCAATCTTTAAAGGTTGGAGTGGTCATAAACTCTATCAGAGACTAGGCTGGCCCTAAATACTCTGACTAACACTGAAGATCTTTGATATTTATCCCTGACTCCTTAGTTTCACATTGCACTGAAGCTCTAGAAATGCATGACAAAGTTTTGTCCACATCTATCAACAACCTCGCATCTTACATCTAGGATAGAATAAAGTCAAAGATCGTGCTTAAGGCTTATAGAAATACGGACATTCGATAAGGACTCAAGTATAGAATTTCCTAAGAATGCCTAATTTATGTTACAGATGTCCCCGTACTGATCCGAAGGACTCAAATAGACACCTAGATCTTGTACCAATATACCGATAAACCTAGGCTCTGATACTAATTTTTCACGATCCAATTTCTTAGGTCATGATAGCACCTACTATATCCTACCAATAGGTAAGCCAACCCTATAGTTTGGAACTACTAGTAACGTACTACTAAGAGAAATAAGGGGAAAATATAGAATAGATTTAATAGAAAATATCTATGCTAATTATTTATAATTTATCTATAAAAAAATAGAGTAAATATATGGAAAGTGATGTATACTGCTCATTTAAGCGGTGTAGAGAATATTTTTATCAATAATATTTTTATCTTGTAAACACAAGAAATATTCTTGAGCTTTAATCATTTGTATGTCACGTATAATCCTTCCCATACAGATACATATTGATCTACTATTTTGTAGGCTTTTACCAATTCATTGATAGATTCATAAAGATTATTCAAGGCTATTATATGTTTTCATAACATTATTCGGGCTATATTTTGATGATATTGAGATTCAATCATCTTTTATCATTTATACTTACAATATAAAAACAATATTTATAAACAGTGATATATTGTATGATTAATCAAGATGATAAATTCCCTATAGGTACTTAGTATCTAAAGCAATATGTAAATATGTAGATTAATAACATGAATGTAGATTTTAACAATATGTTATTAATATTATGAATTAAAGATGTTTTTATATATACCTCCTTTTCTCTTCCTTAAAATAGCCTTGAAACCAATGCAATAGTTCTCCTTTGGGAAATGAATAGTATTTTAATTGTTACTGTTCGTTCATCTGGCTGAAGATCGCAACCTTCTTTCGGATCTATTTTAAAACATTGAAAAGAAAGGATAAAACAAAGTTCATTATTTCATAATATTAATACATAAAGAAAAATCCTCTATTCAGATATTTCTTCTACATATTCACAATATTACTCTAGATACCTTTCTCGGGTGGGAGAAGTGGATTTATTTCCTGTCTAAGATACCTAACATTTTCTTTATCTAAGTAAGATAGTGAAAAAATTAGTCTATCTTATAAGGAATATTTACTCTCCTTTTATAGATAGAAGGATGATTAAAATTATAATTATGTTTTTTTGCGGGGTATCCTTATAAAATTACATATTTTTCTTTTGATCCTTCAATAATTGTATATAGGATAAGATTTATTATCTCTAAGGATAATATTCTCAATTTGATTACTTAAGTGATTATGTTTCTCCATTTGATGATATAAGTGCTTATGTCTTCTTTATCTATTAACATCTCAACTATCTGCTTCAGGTTCTTCTTAAATTTTCTGACATATTGTCAGAGTCTTCTTCTTCACAAGTTTCTTATTACTGAATCTTTGTGTTTGTGACCTAAAAATTTGTAGGCAAGTTCCCAAGTTTCTTCTGTGGATAAAAATCGGTGAAGTTCAAAGTCCAGAATTTTTCCTTTAGGATTTTGGCTTTGGCCTTTCCTTTGGTGATAAAGGTCTTAATTGTATCTCCATCAAGGACTTTATAATTATCATTAAAATATTTCTTAATAAATTTACATAAAACTTTCATTCCAAAAGGCCCTGCGAGTCTTCATCTATTTTTTGTTTAAATATGGAAATCTTTTGTCAACGCATGTTGTGCTAACATTGAATGTTTTTAGTTTTTCCACTGCTATATAACTGATAGTTGGAAAATAGAGTTTTTCATCCTAGAATTCCAATTAGATGCTAAAGAATCTGCAATATATACCTTCTTCTTCAACGTAATATTTTAGAGTTGTTACTAAATTAGAGTGTAGTTTCATTACTTCTGCCAAATTTGGATTACTGTAAAATTCTATCCAAATAGCCAAATTCAAATAATTTGGAGGTAAATTCAAGGTATCCTCCTAGGCATATAGAAATTCATGGATGCAAACCTTTTGTTCCTAGAATTCTTAATGTTTCTCCATTTTTTATTGAAAGGTCATAAATGGTCCTTGTGAAAGCAAGATATTCTTCTCCTTTGGGGTGGCAAGCTCCAAACTGAAAAGAAGCAAAAAAATTTCCTCCATGAGAGATTTTGTTAGTATTTTTTTCTAGTTTCCTAGAGATAATTTCACTCTTAACTGATTTGGTGTCAATAGGGTGCCTTTTCTTTGCCTGGCTTTGGCCTTGACCAGATAACTCAGGATTCAGCGTATTCGAGCTTGCTAATGAGATGTTTTGGAAAAAAGGTGTTGGTTGGACATCTCCTACCACCTTAGTCGGATTGATATTCCCTTTTGGACGAGTGTCCAAATATTTACAGAGGAGTTGGAATTCCTCTATAATTTCAAATTGATTAGAATTAAGCTAATTCAACTAATATTATAATTTTGTTGCCTTTTCAGACAATTTAGTTTTTTCGTACTGAATGTTGAAGAGCCTCTGACTTTTTTTACTGATAGCTTCTTCAATTTAATAATCTTTTCAAAGATTCTGCTTACCAGAATTTGAGTTCTATTATCCATATTAGACATTTCTTAAGAGAAAGTCTGCAAAACAATTGTTAGATCCTTTAATATTTTCAATTTGAACAAATAAAATGACAATAATATCTACCATATATCTAGCCTTCTGCATTAAGGTTCTGAAAGGAGTTTATTAAAGATAAAACTTGATACCTGTGTATTATCAGTCCTGATAATAAATTGCTTGGGTAATAAGAAAGCTGAAAACTTTCTAATTCCGCTAACAATTACTAATAGTTCCTTTTCATTAGTAGAATATTTAAGTTCTGCTTTATTTCGCTAGTAAATCTAAAGATTTTATTTAAATATATTTGTAGTAATGCTCCCCAAATATAATTGAACGCATCGGTTAGTAGGATCAAATTATTTTCTACCTCTTGTAATATAAGTCTTGGAAACATCGAACATTCTTTTTTAAGGTCTTTGATACATTTTGTATGTTCCTCAGTCCATCCTAGTCTATTAGACTTTCTAATGAGCTTTTGAAGTAGGTTTATTTTCTTTGCAAGATCTGGGATAAAATCTCCTGCATAATTCAAACAACCAAGAAACTTTTGTATTTCTTGTTTTGTTTTTAATTTATAATCTTTTTGGAAATATGAGTCTGCAACTCTATTCCATTTTTCGAAATAAGTATGAGTCTGCAACTCTATCCCATTTTTTTAAATAATCATTCCAAAGAATTTTATTTTATTTTTATTTATTTCAGCCTTTTTCTATATTAAAATATTTTTATTTATTTTAACCTTTTTCTGGATTAAAATAACACCATTTTTTACACATATTTCAGAGAATATTTTAAATGTGCTAGATGTTCTTGATATGTTTGGGACATACCAGAATATCGTAAATATAGACAATTAAAAAATATTAACAATTAATAAATTATTTTTCAGAAAATATTTTATCCATTTTTCTTTGAAAGATTTGTGGAGAATTTCTACTTCGAACAACATTATATCCATTCATAATGGACATTAGGGGTACTAAATGTTGTTAAACGGATTGATTCTCTTGCTAATTATTTTCCGAAAACCACTTTTGCAATCAAATTTTGAAAAGTAAGTTTTTCCTTTAGCAAGATTAGTGAGATTGTTTTTGTTAGGAATAAAATATCCATCAAAAACATTATTTTTATTAAGATCTTTATAGTTAATAACCATTTGAGCTTGACCTTTTTTTTTTCTCCACATGATTTCTTACCATGAATTCAGGGCTACTATTTGGGCTTTTGTTGGGTCTAATTAACTTCAAGTTAACTATCTCTTGAATCTGAATTTTGAATTTAGCTTTGTCTTCTTCATTGTAAAGCATGGGTCTTATTCTTACAATGCTACTTGGATCTTTGAGGTTAAAATTGCTTCTTCTTAGTTTTTTTCCCCATTTTTCTAAATGGTTTTCACAATAGGATTTTTGCAAGTAATTTTTTATCCATTCAAGATTAAGACATTTGCAAGAATAATATTTTGTACTTTCTAAAAAAAAATATCTGAAAATTCCTTCTTTCATTTCCAAAGACATATGGATTATGTTTTCTTGGAATTTTAATAAAATGGTTACATGGTGTTTTAAAACTAACCATGTAAATTGTTTGGTGATAATCTTGAAATTTTTGTATAAAATCATTACCCAGAAGCAGGTCAGTTTCGAGCTTATCATAGGCATAAACTTTCTTTATAGAAATAATTTTTGATCCCAAAATTATTTCTATATTTTTCTTTGAATGTGTCAGCTTTTCTCTATCACCTGTTATACCTACAGTTGAAACATTAGTGGTATTTTTATCCCAATCTTTAAAATAGAAATATTTTGACAAACTCGCATTAGATCCATTATCAATTTGACCACAAATAGTCAATTTTGTATTGTAGGAAGTAATTTCAATGAAAACTGATACTCAAAAGGAGGTTTTTCTAGGCATTTTCTTTTGGATAAAATAAGTTTTGTTATCCAAAGTTAGTTCTATACCTTCCTTTCCTATATTATAGTCATCTAGACTATTGAGAAACAAACCTCCCAATATTATGTTATAATCATCTTTGTGATTAGTGACATAACATGGAACAGTAATTATGATATTATCTGACTGTATAGGTAGCTTGATCATTTCTATATAGCTATAGTCATTACCTACAAAGATTTTTTAGGTGTATGGCAGTCATGACCCGAACTAGGGCCTAGTCGTGATGGGCATATCAAACTCACTATGAGCCAAATACCACCCCCTTAGCCTAACATCCAAAACATAATAAAATAGTATAACAGAAGCCAACCAAATATGATGATAAGAATAGATAAGTCAAATGACAGTTCTAAGAATCCAAACAAACAACCAACCTAACTTATCCACAAAAGTCTCTAAAAAAAATATCAACTGAGTCGGGACATACCCACGACTATGACAACACTATCCAAAAAGAAATATTAAGTAAATAAAGAGAGCAGTGAAATGACAGGGCCTATCAAAAGAATGGAGGCTCACCACTTCACAGCAGATCCACGAGAATATCGAGTTACCTAATATTTCATAGTTGAAATAGAAAATCCTTCGAACTCTACATCATCAAGCGATGTAGCATCCAGAGAGTCAGTAGGGTAAGCACTAGCATGTAACTCAGGAAAAGTGATAAAATAATGGCATGTCCAAAATCAGTCAAAACCATATGCACACATTTATGTATACAAATATATATATATGATGTCGGGATAGGGACAAGGTGTAACACCCTGAATCTGGTACCCGAAATGCTACATAGTGCTCATGACCCCAAAGGACCACAAGCTAACCCATGACTGATATCTATAACTAGGCACTGCATAATATACTGTATAAATGCCAAAAAAGGCTGAAAGGCCATAAGGTTCAAAAATATGATAAAACATAACATCTGGGAATGCGGTATATTAATACCAAAAACAAAAGTGAAATAATTGTCTGAACATCCTATAGTCTGAAAGCCTCTAAACTATCTGAATGAGAAGTTGATGGGACATTTCCCCAACTAACTCCAACTGCTGAAATAAACTAAGTACTGAAAGAATAAAATAATCAACTAATAATATCCTCGAATGATAAGGACTCACTGCTAGTCTATCTACTAAACGTCTAATCTATTAAGGATGCTTTGGATCTCGTGCTTCTGAACCTATGGCATAAAACACCATAGCATAAATGTGTCAGTACGATTGAATGTACTAGTATGCAAGTACGGTAGGCTGAATACAAAGGTTTCATATGCATGAACAATACTAATTGACTGTATAACAAGAATGCGAGAATACATACATGAATACGTGAACTGTAACTGAGATCATGACAAAACCAAATCTGAATACTAATAACATAAATTTCATAAAACTAATATACTATTATCTGAATGACTGTGTCTAACAGTCCTATTTCTGATGGAACTAGCTGAGTTCCATACTGAATTGGGTGACTGTATTTGACAGTCCTGAATTTTGTAAAACAATCTGAGTTCTATTACTGAGACTGAGACTGAGACTGTAACTGTAGGAAGTAGTCATCTAACCGACATGACCCAAATAAGTTATTATATCTGAGTTGGGGTCCAATCTGTAACCCTAATTGGAAGGTTTTCAATACCGCTCCACTGGTAAAGACAAGTTGTAGGTGACCCTCATCTGACAGTGTCTCCAAAAAAAAATAGTGGGACCCTCATCTGACAGTGTTAATCCACCTCATCAACACTCATCTGTCAGTTTTGATGTCTCAACCTATGTTGGCTACGTAGTTCTGGAATGCAAGGATTACTTCTAAGGATCACACCCTCAACTGTCAGTGTGTGCCCTAATCCTTGGGTCCACTCGGTGTTAATTCCTACTCACATCTGAATAGACACTGAAACATGATTAACTGAACTGAGATGGACTGGGTCCACTGAGTTCCGTTGATTGGTGGAATACTACTGATATTACTGAGTTACTGATATTTTTGAGATTTTTGGGATTTCTGAGTTTTCCTGAGTCATGAGTCTGACTGAATTCTACTGAGCATGGCTTGACTGAGATTACCTTAAAAACTGGCATTGGCTCTAGGCACACAGCTAAATTATCGGGTACAAGTACCCCCAGGACTCGATAGCATGAAACTGACAAGACATGACACTTCCTGCACTCACGACCATAATCAACAATACATAATACAATCATTGGGGAATTTTCATGAGGCACTTGATTATCATGGTGTGGTACATGAATAGGAATGTATATAAACATGTCATAATTTCATAGGCTAATCTCATGAACAATCCATCAAACAATTTAAATGCATAAAAATAACATGGAAGTCATTTTGAACATAAGGGTAAAGCATGGGTTCATCAATTTGGTCATAATTGAGTCCTAAAGCATTATTCTTGTTCTCTTGGGCATTTTGTCAAACACATTGCATTCATAACCTTAGGCTTAGGCATATACACTAGTTCATACATCATGGTTACTTTAATCAACTCAATTTAAAAGTTTCCAATCCACATACTATCATAATTTCATGAAAAGTACACAAAGACTCCAACTTGGGATACATACAACTACATCAACATAATTAAAATCAACCCACCACATGGAAATCACAATTCATGAGTTTAAAATGGGATTCTTGAGCTTTATGGGTGAAAGAAACCCATGAATCAACACTTTACATACCTGGGTGGATGATTTCTTGAAGATTGGTAGAGGAAATCTTGAATTCTTGACTTGGAATTAAACACCTAGGGTTTCTTGTTCTTGGGGATTGATCTTTGAGAGAAAACCTAATTTGGTGTTATAGATGTATATTGAAGTTATTATCTCAGGTCTGGTATAATAAGGGGTTAAACCAAGTGGAAAAAGACGTAAATACCCTTTTAAAAATAGCTTAAAATCTTTGATCAGAAGTGGCAATGGTTTGGGCGATGGTCTATAGCTGGCTCGACGGTCCGTCGGTCCATCCCGTTGTACTTGGCCAGAACCTGAACTTCTTACCTCATCTGCGACGGTTTGGGTGACGGTCCATCGCTAGCTCGATGGTCTGTCAGTACTGACCATCGTACTTGGACAGAAGATAGGTTCACTACCTTAGTCGCGACAGCTTGGGCGATGGTTCATCAATAGCTCGACGGTCCATCGGCCTGACCATCGCTTCTAGGCAGTTCAGACAGTTCTCTGTAAAATGTCCATAACTTTTTACTCTGATACCAAATTTGGACAAAATTGGTATCGTTGGAAATCTAATTCAATTTCCCATATGATAAAAAGTTAAAATTGGGGAAATTCTATCTGGTTTAAACATTAATCATTTAGGAAGTAATCACTAACTCTTTTGGAGACTAGATTTGACTTAAAGAAAGCTTGGGGTATTACACAAGGGTCATGAACATGAGAGTTAAAGATTTATTCTTAACTATGTATCTCGCTCTGTCCTAAAGGCACCCACGGGATATATGGTTTACGCTCCCCCTATTGAAAGAGCCCCAGTGCATATTACTCACACGAACTGGGGAATCGGATGGAAGGGATAAAGACACCAAGGCTCTAGCCATCCCAAAATATAATGTGTGAACCAAGAACATGGTCATATAGAACCTACACTAGAAAATATGGTTTCCAGTGTTAGTCCCCTTGGTACTAAACCTTCACGGAGAACTACACAATTCTCGTTAAGCCTAGTTTAAAATAATTTGCACATAAACCCATCCATTAACCCATGAGTCTTATATTAAGGCATTTACCACTTGGTATCGTTACACCAATTATACTTGCAAGATTATATAATCATGTCAAACCAGTCCATGCAACCATTAGACTCCCAAGTTCCAATTTAGAATCCAAACCATGGCCACCAAGGGCCTTTCAAATCCATTTTAACCAATTATTCATTAATGTCATGCAAAGGGGTTCATAAATAAGTTGAATTATGAGATTATCCATGTTCGAAAAAACATATTTAAAAAGTTGGTTGGGGATACTGTCATTACAAAGACAAAAAAGCCATCACTTTGGGGAAACCCATGTTCCCCATTCCAATTCCCATACTAATGCACTCATTCAGTCCAAAAACCATAAATTAAAGCAAAAATCATCAATTTAAAATATGGAAAAAGTAATTCAAGTAATACTAAACAAAACCCCTCAACCCAATTTCAAACCCATCAATTTAAACCACATGGATAATGAGTAAATCAATGCCACAGTGTAAAATTAAATTTAGGGAATGAGATACATTATTGAAATACACATGAAATTAAAGACAAATGGAAGTTTGAAGTTTGAATGAAGAATCCCTTGTAAAACCCTTAAGTTTTCTTGGGTTTTGAGTTTGAGAGAGAAAGAGAATGATTTGATCTTTGAAAACATAAGGGAATGGGTTAATTTTAAGTTTAAAGGTCGTAAGCCCCTCATCCCAAGTGAAAAAAGCAACAACTAGGCATTTTTAATACAACAGTGTGGCACGCCAATATCGTGGAGGATAGCCTCCCTGCTACACTGCTATCGCGATGGTTATCCTCCGTGATACGCCAATATCATGGACCCTTAGTGCCTCGAGGACCCAAAATAATCGTGAACCCATTCCAAAAATTTCAATACTTTTCCAAAACACCCTTTTAACACTCCTAAACATAATTTAAGTCAAAAAGTGACATTACGAATGAGGAAGGGTCAAAAAATAAAATCATCAAAGTTTTGTGGGGTCTTGCATTACCACCACCCCTTAGGACCATTCCTCCTCGAATGAGGAGTTAGGCTATTTTTAGCACGACTATACCAAGAATGCACCAGAAGAAAATAACAAATTTCAAAATGCGATAAGTGGGAAAATTAATCTCATACCTCAAACGCTTTCATCCAACACATGGAACAAGAAAGTGTACTTGGCCTTCATATCTTCCTCAGCATCCTATGTTGCTTCTTCCATCTTTTGGTTTCTCCAAAGCACCTTTACAAAAGCTATATCCTTGGTCCTCAATCTATGAACTTGCCTATCCAATATCCCAATCGATACCTTCTCATAAGACAATGAATCTGTAACACCAAAATCCCCAACCGACACTATCAAGGATGGATCACCCACACTCTTTTTTGGTATAGACACATAAAACACGGGATGAATCAAAGCTAAACTCGCAAGCAAATCTAACTCATAAGTGACATTCTCAATTCTCCTCCTAATTTTATACGAGACAATATAATGAGGACTGATCTTGCCATTCTTTCCAAATCTCATGACTCTTTTTATAGGAGACACCTTCAAGAATACCCAATCACTAACCTCAAATGCCAACTCTCTTCACCTCTCATCTACATATGACTTTTGGTGAATTTGTGAAGTCTTAAGTATTTCTCTAATCAGTTTTACCTTCTCCTTGTCTTGGTGAACCAAGTTTGGAAAAAAAACCTAGTCTCACCAACCTCAAACCACCCTATAGGATACCTACACCTCCTACCATAAAGAGCCTTAAAAGGGGTCATCTGAATGCTAAAATGATAATTGTTATTATATGCAAACTCAAGAGGAGGGAAATGGTCAACCCAACTACCCTTAAAGTCAATAACACTGGACCTTAGCATATCATTAAAATTCTGAACAGTCTGTGCCACTTGTCCATCCGTTTGAGGGTGGAAAGCAGTGCTAAGGTTCACCTGAGTACCCAAACTTTTCTGAAATAAACGCTAAAAGTTAGATGAAAATTGTGTACCTTGGTCTAAAATGATGGACACTGGTGCAATATGCAACCTTACTATCTCCTGAATGAAGAACTTAGCATAATCCTTTCCTAAGTATCTAGTCCTTTTAGGCAGAAAATGAGAAGACGTAGTCATCCTATCCACAATGACCCATATAGAATTATACTATCTGCAAGACCATGGAAGACCCATAACAAAATCCATGTTAATAATCTCCCACTTCTAAATGGGAAACTCTATCTCTTCAAACATGCCACCAGGCCTCAATTGCTCAACCTTGACTTGCTGGCAAACTATAAACTTTGCCACAAAGTTTGCCAGGTCTCTTTTTATATTATTCCATTAGTAGATTTCCTTCAAGTGGTACATCTTAGTCAAACTCGGATGAACTGTATACCAGGACTCATGAGCCTCAGTCAAAATCTTTTCCTGCAGCCCATCAACATCAGGAACACACAACCTACCTTGATACCTCAAGATGCCATCTCCCCCAATCTCCAAAGCTATAACCTTTTGCTGGCGTACATCATCCTTAATTTGCACAAGTATGGGATCCAAGGCTTGCTTCTCATTTTCCTCGCTCTAAGAGATGATTATCCATATCTTGAATAATCATTCCCCCATTCTCAAAGTCCAAGGAATGAACTCCTGAATAAGCCAACCTGTGAATATCCTTCACCAACCCTCTTTTATCCTTATAAACAAGAGAAAGACTCCCCATAGACAACCTTCTAAGAGCATCATCAACAACATTAGCTTTACCTAGATGGTAGTGAAGGATCACGTCGTAGTCCTTAGGCAATTCAAGCCATTTTCTTTTCCTGAGATGCAATTCCTTCTTCATAAATACATACTGAAAGCCTTTATTATCTGAATAAATATCCATGTGCAGCCCATAAAAATAATGTCACCAGATCTTCAAAGCAAAGACCATAAACACTAACTCTAGGTCATAAGTCGATTAATTCCTCTCATGAACTTTAAGGTGCCTAGAAGCATAGGTCACAACCTTATAATGTTGCATCAAAACATAACATAGTCCCACACGGGATACATCACAATATAAAACAAACCCCTCAGTACACTAGAGCAGGGTAAAAACTAGCACAAAAGTCAACTTATCCTTCATCTTCTTAATGTTACCCTCACAAGCATCGAACCACAAGAACTTAGCCTTTTTATGGGTCAGTTTTGTCAATGAAGTAGAAATAGATGAGAAACTCTCCACAAACCTCTTGTAATACCCAGCCAAGCCCAAAAATCTCCTAATGTTGGTTGGAGTTATTAGTCTTGTCCATTTCTTAACTACCTCTACTTTCTGTGAATCCACTTTGATCCCCTCACCAGAAACAACATGCCTAAGAAAGGTCACAAAACTTAACCAAAACTCACACTTAAAAAGTTTTGCATACAATTTTTGTTCCTTGAGAGTCTGCAACACAATTCGGAGGTGATTGGCATAGTACTTCTCACATTTAGAGTACACCAAGATGTCATCAATGAAAACTATTATAAACAAGTCCAAAAAAATGCATAAACACCCAATTCATAAGATTCATGAAAGCAACTGGAGCTTTAGTCAACCCAAATGACATAACCAAAAACTCATAATGGCCTTACCGGGTTCAGAAACTAGTCTTAGGAATATTAACCTCCTAAATTTCTATCTGATGGTAGCCCAAATGAAGGTCAATATTAGAGAAACACCTAGAACCCTGATGTTGGTCAAAAAGATCATCCATCCTAAGAATATGGTACTTATTTTTCACTGTCAGCTTATGCAGCTGATGATAGTCTATACACGTTCAAAAAGACCAATCCTTGTTTTTCATAAAAAGTAAAGAAGCACCCCACAAAGAAATACTAGGACAGATGAAACCCTTATCAGGAAGCTTTTTAACTACTCTTTCAACTTCTTTAGCCCAGCCAAAACCATCCTATAAGAAAGAATGGAACTGGGATAGGTATCTCGTTGAAGATCAATCTTGAAATCTATTTCCCTATTGGGAGGAATTCTATGAAGATCATCCAGAAATACTTTAGGAAATTCGCTAACCACATGGATAGGTTGCAAGGAAGGACTTTCAAAATTAGAATCCTTAACCTGAACTAGATGATACAGAAACCCTTTTGAAATCAACTTCCAAGCTCAAAGATAAGAAATAAACCTTCTTTTACGTACTATGGAACTCCTTTCCCATTTGATCAATAGTTTATTAGGAAATTGGAAACTGGACTTTCGGCTCCTACAGTATAGAGAATCATAGCTTAAATGAAGCCAATCAATCCCCAAAATTACATCAAAATCCAACACATCAAGCTCTACCAAATCCACCAATGTATCCTTATGAAAGATGGACACCACAAAACCCCTAGAGTTTTTTCTAGCAACTTTAGAATCACCTACCAAAGTAGACACAGAAAAAGGGTTAAAAATATTTTCAGGTCAAAAACCAAAGTGTACAGCCACATAAAGGGTCACATAAGATAGGTTAGGAACCAGATTATGCAAACAATAAGAATTACAAGAGAAAAGTTGTAACATGCTAGTGATAACATCTTTAGATGCCACAGACTCCTGATGATTAGTAAGTGCATATAGTCAAGATGCCTCAGACTTCTCACGAGTAGTAAGTGCATATTGTCTATTTCGACCAGTGTCGGTACCCATAGTGGCACCTAAAAGATGCCAGAGCTGAAGATTTAGCGATCAGAGCATTATTAGCTTCAGTGGCGACTTTGTCTATAGGACTGTTTCTTTGTAAATGACCAGGCTAACCACAATTGAACAAGAAATTCCTCCTCTCCTCATAATAAGCATGATGAAACTATCCACAAAATTTATAAGAAGGATAAAGAGGGGCTGACTAAGCTCCTCTAACCTAACATTAGGCACCCTGTACCTTAGGACCACTGCTAGCCTAAAGATAATGATCACCAGAAGGCTTAGGATAAGGAGCACTAGCTGTCGAATAAGAATTTCCCCAATTATTCTTCTTAGTCCACTGCCTACCATCTTTCCCACTATTTTACTGACCTGCACCCTGCTTTGAATATCTGAACTTTTTTTTCTATCTCTCTCACATCTTTACCTGTTTCTTTTTTTCATATCATTATTCAACATCGTAGCCTTAAACTCCAATACCAAATTATGGGATAAACTTTCTTATTTTAGATCTCATGTTAGCCACTAACTCCCGAGCATAACGGGAAAACTACTAAAAAAATTTAGCATACTTTTCCACACTTGTCTTTCCCAACTTCAAGTTCAAAAACTCTTCGGCCTTAACTTTCCTCAACTCTTGAGGAAAGAAGTGATCAAGAAAGGCACCTAAAAACTCATCCGAGAATGTCAGTTCAGCATTATCACCCCTCATTAATTCATATTCTTCATACCACTGATAAGCTACATCTTTCAATTGGTATGCAACAAACTCTACAGCCTTAGAATAAGTAGCATGTATAACCCTAAAAATCTTACCTATTTTATCAATGAACCCTTGAGAATCCTCCTCAACCTTAGAGCCTATAAAGTTTGGGGGATTTAATCTCATAAACTAACCAACCCGAGTGACCTCAGATGAATAAGTAATAGAACCAACACGATCATACTAATGAGACTGCGATGCCACAAACTGGGTAAGTATATGAATAGACTGATGGAACTCTACATTAGAGATATCTCCCTGAGGTGACTAATCATAATAGTCAAGAGTCTGAGAATCCCAAGAAAAACTAGTAGGGACAGGTGGAACCTTACGTGGAGTAGTACAATCAGGAGCAGGGACCTTAAACTGGGTTTTCACTCTACAAATTGGGTGAGTTCCCTCTATATTTTCCTTAGGTGGGACAAAGATTCCGGTAGAGTTTCTATGAGCATCAGATCTTCGGGAAGGCATGATCTAAATGCGAGTAATCCAGGAGTTGGAGAAGTTTGAAGACAACTAGACTCTATAGCCTGAAATAGAACACAAAAAAGGGAAACATTCCTAAATGCCTTGTAGCCTCCCCCTTATGAGGGGTGTGCTAACACCCATAAAAAGAAATATACTCGACATGGCTTTTTGTACAGACAACGACCCTAAACCGTGCTCTAATACCAAGCTTGTCACGGCCTAAACTAGGGCCTAATCTTGATGTGTATCTCAAACTCACCATGAGCTAAGGCTAACAACAATATCGATCCCTCCCATACCAACCCATAGTAGTTCCACAAAAGCCTCTAACCAAAAAATACAAAAATTCGGTTGGGACATGCCCCCAACCATAACCAAACCTAATATCCATAAATGAACCAAAGTATGAAATACCATGCATGAAATAGAGCCTTTCAAAATAATGGAAGCTTACCAATTCAATCAAGTAGTTGATCCCAAATGTTCGATAGCTAAGCAGGAGGAGTAGAATGGTTGGTTCTTGCATCGCGTGGGGATACAGTCGCTCAAAGGTAGGTTAGCGGGTGAATGATATCATGAACTCAGGATAAGTATAAGATAATGCCAACCAGTAAAACCAAGTAAACCAACCATATGCATACAAACTGTACATATATATATATTCATGCCGGGAAAGGAAATCGGGTTTAACATACATTTAAAACAATTAACCTAGGTATATATAGCGGAATCGTATTTAACCACCCACGAGCCATATGGGTCCAGTGTAACCCCCTAAACCGGCCCTAATACGTGTAGCCGCACGAATCGGAGATACCATAAGAGTAAGGTATTGCCAAGTACCCTAACCCTCCATGGTACATATGTACAATATACTTAGAGGATTCCCACATACCTTATAATATCATAAATGGGTCTCCATGCCCTACCCCTCATGTCGGCAAACATAAGTTTCCAATGTTTGTTCATTAAACTCCCACCTCCACGGTTAGCTATCACACCCCTCCATTATTGCCCAATTAAAACCATTTCCAACCAACCAAACCATTATTATTAACCAAGGTTATACATAGTGGTATCATCATACCTACTATAACTTACAATTATTGTCTTTAGTCGAATATTAAGAGGTTAAGGGATTCCTGTGTACCTATTTACCAGGTTAACTTAGGAAGTCCCACGTACCCCACAATTGTTCCATTATTATGGTTGCTTGGGGGAGTCCTATGTACCCCACAAGTTGTTCATTAATATATTTTCTTGGGGGATTCTATTGTACCCTACAATGAGTTCAATTAACCATAAACATGACCACCAAACCATTCAAAACCATTTAGGGTTCAATTAGCATGTTTAAACCATGCATAAGTTCCATTAAAATCTAATAATGTAGTAAAAACATTCTCTTAGGCATTTCATCAAACATATTGGGGGCATAGTATTTCCAAAACCAAAGCCAATTACCAACTAATCATTCCCGTACAATCAATTATCCAAAACCACCAATAATGCATAAAAAAGCATAATAAAACATGGGAAAACCATAACCAAAAATTACAACCACCTCCCCTAAATTATATTTTCTAATCCAAAACCATATAATAATCAAACCATGAAAACATTGTATAAAACTATGCCTTTGTTGGAACTAACAATGAGGGAAGAGAACATGTCTTAAACCTGAACCCCACGAGATAACACTAGGGTGAATAAAAACCTTATCATGAAGATTTTTCAACTTCTCCTTAAGTTCTTTCAACTCATCTGGAGCCATTCTATAAGGAAGGATTGAAATAAGATGAGGGTTCGAAAGAAGAGCAATCCCAAAATCAATTTCCCTATCAGAAAGGACACCAGGAAGATCATCAGGAAACACTTCGAGAAACTCATAGATCACAAGAATAGACGATAAGGAACTCCTCTCAGATTTAGAATCTTTAACCCAAACCAGGGGACATAAATACCCTTTTGAAAACAATTTTCAGGCTCTTAGATAAGAGATGAACCTTCTCATAAGCACTAGGGAACTCCCTTCCCACTCAATCACCTGTTCATCCGAGAATTCAAAACTGCACTTTTGGGACCTACAATCAAGAGATACATAGCACGAATAGAGCTAATCCATCCCCAAGATAACATTGAAATCTAACATCTCCAACTCTATCAAATCCACCGACGTCTCTCTATCACAAATAGATACGACACAACCCCTATAGACACTCCTAGCCACAATAGATTCACCTACCAAGGTAGATACAGAAAAAGGATCAATAATACACTCAGGGCTAAAACCAAAAAGAATAGCCACATAAGGGGTCACATAAGAAAGGGTAGACCCAAGATCTACCAGATAATATACATCACGAGAGAAAAATTTTATTGTGCTAATAAAAGCATCAGGAGATGCCTGAAAATCCTAACGGGTGGTAAAATCATAAAGACTGCTCTTACCATTTCCAAAGCGAAAACTTGCACCCTTTGGTGTAGGAGCTGATGAACCAGCAACCAGGACCTTATTAGCTCTAGTAGCAACATCACAGAAGGGATAGTTCATATGAATATGGCCAGGCTATCCACATCCAAAACACTTATTTATCCTCTCATCACAAAAACCATGGTGCAACCGAACACAAAATCTGCAAGGAGGATACGACAGAGCTGACTGGGTGCCAATAGCCTTAGATTGGGCACCTTGTGCCTTAAACCCATTGTTTCTCTGAAAGAGGCAATCACCGGATGGCTTAGGATATGGAGCACTAGCCATAGAATATGAACCAAAATTTCCCCACTTATTCTTAGACCATTGCCTAACATCTCTACCCATATTCTATTGGCCTCCATTCTGCTTAGAATACCTAGACCTTTTATTTTGTCTTTCCCCTATTTCATCTTATTTCTTCTTTTCATCTTTGACCTGTTTCATATACACCATAAGCTTAGAGATATCTATGTCACTATTCAATAAGGAGGCTTTGCACTCTAGAACTAAGTCTCGGGACAAACCCAAAGTAAACATCCTCATCCTAGCCCTCATACTACACACCAGATTAAGGGCATAACGAGACAACTAATGAAATTTTAGGGCATATTCATTGATTGTCATCCTACCCTATTTCAGATTCATAAATTCCTCATCTTTAGCCTCCCTCAAATCCTGAGGAAAGAAATGATCCAAGAAGGTACCCAACAACTCATCCTATAGTGCCAACTCTGCATCATTACCCCTAGATAGATCCCACTACTTATACCACTAATATGTCATATCCTTCAACTTATAAGAAGCAAATTCCAAGCCTTCAGAGTCAGAAGCAGGCATAACTCAAAAGATCTTCTCTATCTCATCTACGAATCCTTGAGGATCCTCTTCAACTTTAGAGCCAATAAAGGTTGGATGAACGTGCCTCAAAAACTATCTAAATTGAGTAAACTTAGAAGAACTCACAGCAGTACCAGAAGGACCCAACTGACATAACTGAGATGTCACCAACTGGGTCAACAGATAAATAGATCAATAATACTCATTATTTAAAATATCTTCTTGGGGCGGTGGGTCATGATCATTATCATCCCGAGGAGCCAAAGGAGGACTGGTCAGGACCGGTGGAACTCCACCTAGGGTAGTATAATCAGGATGAATTCCATCCACATTGTCCTCATATGGGATAGAAGATGTTCCATGGGCATCAGATCTTTGGAGAGGCGTGATCTGAAATGCAAACAAATAGAAATTAGAGGAGTTTCAAGACATTAGACTCTATATCCCAAAAGTAGAATACAAGAAAGGGAAACATCCTAAATGTCTTATAGACTTTCCCTTATAAGTATGGTGTGCTACACATCCATGATAGAGAATCTACTTTACACACCTATATGTACACCCAATTGACCATGAACCTAGGCTCTGATATCAATTTTATCACAACCCGAACCAGGGCCTGGTCGTGACGGGTATCTCCAGTCCATCAAGGATCAGAGACTACCCCTTCACCTAGCTAAATAAGACATAACACACCTAGCAGCATCTGAATTCCAAACATATACCAAGATAGAAAGTAATAAATTTAAATACATATAAGAGTGTCAACATAAATACCCAATCCACAGTAACATCCTCAAGGCCTCTACTAATCCAAAAAATAATCCAAGTCAGGACATTCCCATGACAATGTAAATATGAAGTCTTCAACTCTAACTTATAGAAGGAAAAAATAATGGAATGATCAAGTCTTTCCGAGAATGGAAGCTCAATACTTCACCACAAACGACCAACTCTGAGATCACCTATCACTACGCTAGAAAAGTAAAAGTTTCTTCAACCCTACATTGCGTGGGGATACAGCATCCATAGATGGATAGTGGGGTGAACACTAGCATGTAACTCAAGGATAAGGGTAAAATAATGTCAGTCAAAAGTTTAATTTCAAACTCACTAAACATGTTCACATACATGCATACATATTTATATAGTGGATTTTGGGGTAGAGAACAAGTCTTGATGTGATAGTAAAACATTATCCTGGACTATATAGCTCATTCATCATAAATAGGCATCCATGGGCTATATGGGTTCATCTCCCCTGCTGAAAGGACCCCAATACGTGTTATCCATATGAATTGGAGGTATCAAGAAAGAATAGGGAAAACCCCGACCCTACGTCAATCCTAAATACAAAATATATTAATAGTGTGAACCATGCACACAGTCATTAAGACCAGCCTTTACATCGGCAATGTGACTTTCTAAAATAAGTCATTCGAGACCCGCATCTTTATGTCTTAACTACATAACCCCCATTAAGCTCAATTTAAAACAAGTTTCACATAACTCATTCATTAACCAAGGAATTAAACATTAAGGCATACCACAGGTATCATCATACCATTCAACTTGTAAGATCATAATTATGTCACTATAATTCCAATAACTTAAGGGAAAGCCTCGACCCCGCTTTGTTCATTAAATCAAATTAGAGGAATACCTCGACCCTCTTTAATTTATCAAATAAACTAAGAGACAATTCCACAATTTAAAATCTTCTACACAAGTAGGTTGAGGAAATACAATTGTGTAAACCAATTTCCAAGTCCAAACATCAATTTGGGGGACCACCTCAACCCCCATTCCAATTTCCACACCCATGCACCCCATTAGTTCAAAAATATTTAATTCAAAGAATGAAAAACTCATGAAAACCATGGGAACATAATTCAAAGATCAAACATTCTTAAACCCTCGACCCATGTCAAAATCCACATTCAAATCCAAACTATTAAACCATTTAAAACACATGTTTTTCACAAAATAAGATTTGGGGAAGAGCAACATGCCTGAAAGTATCACAACTAAGGATAGAATCACCAGTGAGAGCCCTAATTGACCAATTTCTTAGAAACCCTAAGTGTATGACCTTGCAAATTTGAGAGAGGTTGAGAAGTTATTTTGATTTATTTGAAAGTGAAAATAACACCCCTAAAGGGGTTTTAAGTCATGGTCACGATTAGGGAAGAGGGGAAATATCCAAAGTGCCCTTAATGAAATACTGAAAAATTATCGCCCAGTCTCTACGAGCGACCTTACAACTTGTAGGGTCGCCTTATGACTCGTGACCTCCAGTTATAGTCTGGACAGCTTCCAAGGTCACCCACATTGGTCTGGCTACGAGTCGTACCATATAACTCGTACTCAGGCATTACGATTAGTTTGGTCAAATCATTTCCAAAATAGAATTTCTGGGCACCACACTGCTTTGGCTACGGAGGGGACTAAATGACTCGTATTGAGTCATTACGACTCGTTAGAAGCCAAACATAATCATAACAAAAATTTCGCCATTCCACGTAGTCCAGGCTACCATTAGGGTCCTACGACCCATAATGACACCCTACAACTCATAGGGAGAGTCATAATCTGGGCAGTAAGCCCATAGGTCAAGAAATTTTCAAGGACTAAAATCTGGGGTGTTTCACTAGATGCATGTTTCAATCCATAAATAAATTTATTAAGTTTACAAAACTTTTGTTTATTGGAACTTTCAATGAAACCTTCTGGTTGTGCCATATGAATGCAGTTCTCAAAACTTCCATTTAGGAAATCTATCTTGACATCCATTTTCCAAATCTCAAAAGTATAATAAGCAGAAAAGAGTAAGAGAATCCTAATGGATTTAAGCATAGCTACCAGCCAAAAGGTTTTCTTATAATCAATTTCTTCTTTTTGAGTCAACCCTTTTGCAACAACCCTAGCCTTAAAAGTTTGAACTTTTTTGTCCACACCTCTCTTTTTCTTTTAGATTCATCTACAGCCAATGGGTCTGACTCTTATAGGTGGTTCTACAAGTTCCCAGATGTTATTAGATTACATAGACTCTATTTCAGATTTCACAACAGCAATCCATATTTCAGCATCTTTGTCATGTAGTTCTTCGGTATAGTTAATAGGTTCAGTATTAGGCTCCTCCAGATTTTTATCATACAATTATCCCAAGAGCATAAATGGCAAAAGTTTTCAAATAATTCTCCTACTATGACAATTAGTCACTATAGGATCCACTTCATTTGGAACGAAATTTTGAACATCCTAAATGTTTTCATGCACAATGTTAGGTTCCTCGACATTACCCATTACATAGATGAAGTGGTATGTCAATAACAATTTTCAAAATGGGTTCTTGTTTTTCATTATTCGTTATTCTATTGCTCAATTCTTGTAAAAACAAGTTTACTCCTAGGAACATGGTTTATTAAATAATCATGTTCACAAAATCTGGCATTTGTCGAGAAAATTACCTTTTATTCCTTAAGAGAATAAAATAAACCCCCTTTCATTCCTTTTGAATATCCAATAAAAATACATATTTCTATCATTGATACCAATCAATCAGTTTTTTCTTTTAGCATATGTGTTGGTGTCGCGACTCGATTTCTTATGCCATGATGGCGCCTACTATAACCCACCAATAGGCAAGCCAAACCCGTAGTACGAAAAAGCTAGTAAGGGACTACCAAATAAAATAAGGAAAAAATGTAGAATAAATGTAACCAAACATCAAATACATAATGAAATCCCAAAACCTGGTGGTATCAGTACAAGATTTTCTAATATAATAAGAGTATGAAAGTGTAATAGATAAAATAAATTACACTGATATAACTTATCTCTGAATACAATATAGAGACTAGTCTAATACATAAGAGGGAGGTAAGTAATATCCAAACGTCAGGAGCTCACTCTTAGTCTCCAAACTATAGTTGCTCCGCACGATGTACCTATCAATGGCGATAACCCATACTATGATCTTCAGGCTGCAGAAGTGTAGTATGAGTACCAAATAAATTGTACTTAGTGGGTAACTTCCAACTAAGCTCTAAAGATAAAGCAGATATATATAACATACAAATAGAATGGAAACTACACTAAGAGCCCAGTAATCATATAACAAGCCAATGATATAGTAAGAGTAGCCTATCATATTTATGACCAGGAGACTAAGACAATAAGGATAAGAATGTATCGAGGATGAACTATCCTATTCCATCCATACTTAGAAATCTCAACACTATACTACTATAGCCCTAGCCAATATACAAATAAAGAGTGAAAAAAAGGATATATAGCAATATACAAGGACAAGAAATGAATCTACAATCTAAACAAATGAAGAAAGGGATACATGTTAATATCATAACTTCATATAGCTAGATATACATAGATATATATATAAGGACAACTCAAAGAACAACCTAGATCGCCAAATCATCATTTTAAGGCCTCATTATAATCCTATTAGGATTTAGTACTAGCATGCTCAGGGTTTCTAATCCATATGTTCGAACATGAAATAAACATGCATAATAATGCAAATCATAAGATAAAAGAGGCCAGAATCGTACCTCAAGTCTCGATACCAAATAAGCTAGACATAACAATGATAATAACAACATAAATAACAACATGAGTAACCAGCTATTCTAGACAACCAAATACCTAGTGAGCCTATGCGTACCCCTACTACCCTAGGCTCAAAAGGTGCAATCAGCATACAACAACATAAGGCATAGTCATCACCCATATCAATGTAGTCGTACTATACCAGCTAATAGACATAGGTGCATATAGGTTATAGGCGATGTTCCTACAAGTATGAATGTAATAGAATTCATATTACCATAACCATCATCGTTATCATAACATCCTCCAGGATCATTGGGTATCATCAGATCATCATAATATCCTTCATCCTTGTCGAACATTATCACATCATCATATTATTCTCCAGCCTTGTCGGGTATCATCATATCATCATAACATCCAAATCAATATTAATAATAGAGAGTAATCCCCAAGAAGGATAAAGTAAAGTGCAAGCCCCATGAGGGCTAAAGTAAAAATTCATGAACAAAAAATAAAGGTATATTTTATTTCCATAATTCATTGCTCTTCATCAATATTACATTATCCCTAAGCATATATGTATATATAATAGGTGCAAGAATTTAATCCATGGCTAAAAAAGTGTAAGTTCATAAATCCATTGCCAGGAGTGATCTTTGGTACTAAATCATTATAAAAGCATAGAAAGGGTTAGAATCTTCCCCGATCGGAGTAATTAGTAGTATCAAATCATAGACCGAAACTTATATCGGTCAAGTCTTTAAAATATCATTATTAAACTCTTTACCTATAAGTTATTCATTAAAGATTGGCATTTATTATTATGAAAAAATCCATTATTAAGGAGTAATGTGGTCTTTAACCCTTAGTTAGTGGTAACCATAATAATTTATAATCTAATAAAAATTGTATCAACCATTGATGCAACAATCATGAATGTACCAGATTTTCACATGGATCATCGATATTCAAATATTGGAATCATAAACATCATATCGCATCTTCCTCTGTCCCATACCGAAGAGGTGTATATAAATGCACACACACAAACACACATACATACACACGTATATATATATATTCATAAACTACAACCATATCATTTATAATGATAATTACTTCCTAGATGTCCAACTGATTCCATAACATAGCCCTTGGCCCAATAATATGTCCTGAATAATCACAACATTAAAATCATAGCCTTAGGCCCATATAAATATCTGAAACTCATATTGATAATCTTATATATGTAAATCATCTCATAACTATAGTCCATAGCGTAATCACAAGGCATAACATCTTAATAAGCTATGAAGAAAATCTATAATCAGCTCACATATAGGAGGCATAATGTATCAGTAAACATAACTCATAACTATAAGGCATGTCATCTTTATAGGCCAATTATCATATCAAAGAAATAATATCTCTAAAGGCCATTAATCATAATCCAGGGAAATTCATGAAAATTTACCTAGCAATTAAGAAAACTTATTCCAAAGGCTCAATAGTCTCAGCTAGGCCTAACATCAGCAACTAAGTCCACAAGGGCTACCAAAAGTGTTAGCCTAAGGTGGGTCGGTAGAACCCACTTCTAATCCTCAAATTCCATATTTAAGTAATTTATATCCCAAACTAGGCTATGGTATCTAGTTTAACTTCTAGATGTCAAGTAAACCATAACTAATCCTAAGATAGGAAGTTCATCTAGAGATATGGGCATTTAAGTCAACTCTACTCAAATTATGGTTTCAAGATTAGTAGACTAGCACAACTAAGGTTAATCATACTAGCCATGATTCCAACACTTAAACCACATCCCAAACCAAGCATCATATCGTATCCATGCTACAAATTAGTTAAATCTAGGGAGAAGGCAATAGGATTCAAAAAGGATACTAAGCATTTTAACTTACGGGTCAAGCCCTTATCTAATCTCCAAACTTTAATATTCAATACTAAGTCATTCAACCCATAATCAAACTTAACATTCACACTCACATGCAATATACATCAATATTATCTTACGAAAAAGAGTAGACAGAAGCCAACCACAAAGCCTAACCGTAAATCTTTACATTATTCATCACATGTTCATCTTCACTTCATAATCCCCAAAATTCCATTACACTATCAAAAACATAGTCTACTCTCAATACGAGAATAACGATACCCATAATACAGCATTGTGCTTTGGTTCCAAAAATGACACCAAAACCCCAAGTGGGTCCCACATACGAAAATCACATTTTCGAGGTCAACCGAACATTCATATATCAACAAGAAATCATAACCCTCAAGAAATGGGTAAAAACAAAGCTATTTTTTGGCTAACACCATGGCCTAAGCTATATTGGGGTTTTGGGTCAAGAACCAAGAAATTGATGAAATCTTACCTTAAATCGGATGATAATCATGATAATAGATGATAATCGAGATCCTACATCATCCAGACAACTTAATTTTGAGTTATCTAACCCATTTAGGGTTTCTAGGTCTCAAGGATGAAGGGAAAAATGACCAAAATTGTGACATTGAGGTTTATTTATAGACCTCTCAACCAATAAGATGTTGCAATCGCCATACGTGGACTGTGATCTTCATGTCGTGATCGCCATAGTCCTTGAAGTGATCACCATGGTATAACCATTATGATCTTTGCGCGATCACCATGGCACCAGTACCAGCAACTTAGAAATGTGTACAAGTTTACAACGATGCCTTGGGATTCATTCGAAATCCGATTCTGGTAAATGAACTATATAATCACACTAAATGTGATATTCCAAATGCATTGGCGAAGTAGGATTTTCAATCCGAGGTTGATTCAGCCAAATTTGGGTCCAACGTCTATATTTCTAATTTTCAACTTTTAGACCAATAGGTCAAATGAGCTTAGGTGCATTGGGACCCAAACCAAAAGTCTACCTAGACTAAAATTAATATTTTAGAGCTGCTGGCATAGTCAAAATTCATATCTGTGATCGTTGTATAGAAGTTTTTATCCGATGGCCATTTGGAACTAGCGAAGACTTCTAAATAGGGAATAGGTTTTAAGAAATAAATGAATTGTTCAATAACTGAACCGTCAGTCCCAGCAAGTCATAAATGACTTGGGGAAGCTATGGAGAAGACCTAATGGAAAAAATAAGCAGAAATATGAGAAATGACCTAAAGGGTCATTACAATTTCCACTACTAAAAGGACTTTTGTCCCTAAAAGTTAACAAATATAAAGAATCTCAAAAGTTCAAAGAGATGAGGTACTGGGCCCACATGCACCGAGAATGACTTCCCAGATAACCTCCACAAAGAGAGAAAATCTCAAAGGGATTTCGCCATAGTTATCCATTTTCCAACCAAAACTCTTACTTTACTCCAAACAACCATAACTCAACTTCAACCACTAATTGCCCTCCAACAGAATCAAAAAGGCTAATATATGCAAATCTGAATCATAACACGTCGATACTATCTAGATACTCATTCCAATCAACAAAGGCTTATCCAAGCCAAAAATAACCCAAGACATGAGTCATAGCACTGACTCTAAATCCCAATATAACTTCTCTTTACCATTTTACACCTGCTATCCACTCCAAACCGGGAGAAAAATCACTTGAGTCCTACCCACAAAATCTTATCATAGAGAACTCAAAGAACTGAAACTTATCTGCTGAAAGTTTATATGGGTAACATGAGAATAAGTTCATAAGGTTCTATTTGGGCACACAAATAACGATAATCAAGAGATGCAATCCATGCTAATGCTACAACTAGTCTTGATGGCAACCAAGACTGAAATCTAGAAGATCAAGGCATATACTTATTGTTGAATGATTCATCTCAAGATGTATCTGATGCGCTATAGAAATATAGAACTTTTGACGCTTAAAATGAGAAAAATATGCAGGTTTCTAAGGTTGTTTTTTTAGATATGATACATTTTGGGTATGTTTTGTAGGAAATCATGTTTTGGATGCTAAGTTAATAAAAAGGGGAAAAAAAGGTATTTTTGGCTACTTATTGGAGCAATTATGGATGTGTGAGACACTTTTCGACTTGTTCATAATTAAAGCATGTTTGAAAATTAAACAAGAGATGAAAAAATGACTCTCAGCACTTACTAAGTCAACATGTGGATAGTAATTAATGCTTGTCGACTGCATGTGGGCAAACCAAGTGTTAGAAGTCCAAAATCCTGAGAGCTGACTAGTAGAAAATTTTATTCTTGCACTTACTCCCTATACCTGCGCCTGTTGACACCCAATTTTGACCTCTCGACGCTCTCATAGGCTGTTATTTTATCAAAATTATTTAATTTTAAATATTAATATTTTTTTATGCATTATTCTTGTATCCTCTAAATAACAACATTCCACATTCATGATTTTTAAAAATGTACAAATTGTTTTATTACTTTTTAGAATCATTTTTATAATTTACTAACTCAAATATGATGTTTTACATAATTTTATTAATATTTATTAAATTATTGTAAATAGGCATGATCACAATTTATAAATACGTCATCTGTTATTATTACTAGTATTGTATGATCGAAAATTTTAATCTAGTATTCATAATTTATAGGTGCCTATCTTATTTTTATTATTATCATAATATAATATGTGTCGTATTTTTATCTACGCAATTTTCGTGGCTAATATGAAAATAATTATATTATTTATTCTACATTATTGTTACATTTATTAAGTCGTAGCCTAAGTTGATTTTAATTTTTTCCAAATCATTTAGCTTTTATCCTGATTTTGCCAAGATTATAACAATTTTAGCCTAATTTTATTCAGTTTATTACAATTTTAGACACATTTAACTCATTTCTAATTCATTTCTTGATTTTTTATAATCCTTTAATCTCAACTGTGGATAAATATTGATCTAACAACTGAGATCGAAATTCCCTTTTCCTTTCTTTTAAATAAATCTATAACCCTAATCCTCATTTATACGCAAAACCTGCCACCAGGTAGTCCACCACGACTGCCGCCGCCGGGTAGTCCACCACGACCAGCCTCCTCCTTCTTTGTTCCCTCCTCTCTTTGGCAAACTAGCTTCCTCAGCCATAAAACCCAATAACTATGCAGCCGGCGATGCCCATAGCCCGACACCGTCGCTGCTCCCTTCGAACCAGCACTACCGTCATCTCCTCATCTTTATTTACTGGCTAGCGGAAAATCCTTCGGCGAACCACTGCTACCAGCCTCCCCAAGTCCCAATCAGCATCGCTCAAAAAGGCACTCGCCACCAGTAACTCCCACTGGAGAAGCAACCATGCAACGAAAAACCAACCACCGCTAGCCACTTCAACCGACGGAACCAACACCAATATCCATCCTCTCACCCATCATGTCTTCATCTGAGTTGATGATCGGCAGGGTTTTCGATGAACTTCACTGAGATTTTGGTCTAGTTTGAAATCTTAATACTTTCAATTCCATGTTTGTTTGCTTTGTTTGTGAATTATCTGAATCAGATTCTTAGATTAAAAGTTTCATGATGTTTGACTTTGAATTTATGATTCAATTCCTTTATTTACATCTTCATGTTCATATATGTGAAATGCCTTGATTTTCTCTTAAATTGTAATTCGGTTGTTGATTACTTCAGACTTCTGAAACTATTATTCTTTGATTTGATTAATATTAGTGGAATTCGACTTGTACAGCTAGGGCAGAGTCAACATTTAGAGCTCTTGGTAAAGAACATTTGATTATGTTATATTGTGGCTAATTCTGTGAATAGTTTGATGAATTGAATCGAATTTGGTACTTAGTAATTTTGGGAAGCTTTGAATATGATCTATGGCTTGATTATTTCACATTTTACCCAAAATTTTGATTTTTTTAATTAATTAGATATATTCTGTTTTCATATGTAATGCCATTGTTTTATCAATTTAAATGAATGATTTTTTATTTTGATATGGACTAATTTTGGGTACTTATTTATGATAACCTTGGAATGATTGATTCAATATTTGATTTAGTCTCTATTAAGGAATATATATTTTATTGATTTTTCTAAATATTTTGTTCCTCTTTTATTTTCCTTTGACTTAATTTTACATGATTTTCTCACTTAACTAATTCAACCTTTTAAGGAAAAATTTCTCTTGATTGATTAATAAAATATTCTTTTGATTGATTTTAAAAAATTCCTATTTTCTTTATTTTCCAAAACCCTTTTACTATATAAACAATCCCTCTCCATTCTTTAAAGAAGGGACAAGATGAAGATTTTTCCTCTGCTATTACTCCCTCTATTTTCTCTAAAACTATTTTGAAGCTCTTTGGCACTTTGGATTTCAAAGAAACATCTAGTCTTGTCCTTACTGCAATTGCCTTGGGTTCTATTATTATCGCTTTGTGCCTAATCGGTTAGTCTCTATCAATGTATTGTTTCTTATTCTGTAGCATTTGTGATAGAAAAGCATAGAAAGCATGTCTATTGGAAATAATTATGTTGTGCTTGTCTACTATGTCTTGTTCCTTTATTTAAGACAATGTGGTTGTATATTCGAGTATATATTTTTGTGCTTTACCCGCTCTTTTGCCCGTATGTGACAGGTACTAAGTGATATTTTGAGATCGAAAGATTCATCAGGGATTTGGGATAGGTGTTATTTCCTTCTCATTAGTCTATTATTTTATTTTATTAGTCTTTTATTAGCCATGAGCCTTTAATATTATTGTACAAACACTATTTGATGTAATGAAAAAATTGGGGACTGCTCAGGGGGCGGGGTTTATGTGCTGTATGAATCACATTGGCCAACACAACTTAGGTCTACGTGCTTTATGTGCTACGTGAATCACCTAGGTAAATATAATTTAGGATTCACTAATTAAATCGCTTATCACTTAGAAATTATGAATTTAGGAGTTTAACTAGTTTCACCTTATCAAAGTATGTCAACTTAGCTTACAACGTATTTATTTACTTTGGTATGATTAACAAAGTTTGACATATCACAAACGACATTTTTAATATATTTTTTTCACATGCCCAACGATTATGTTTTAATTTTCCTTATTCAAACAACATCTCTTTAGCTCATTAACTAAATCTCTGTATTTTAAAAGTAATATGTAGCACATTAAAGCACTCTCCGACACATCAAACAATTAAATTTAAGCATGTTAAAACTGTTTTTCAGCATGTAGATGTTAAATTTCAGCATTAAAACTGTTTTTTTTTCAGCTCATAAACATTAAGTTCATGCATGTTAATTCACCTTTCAGCGTTATAAAAAATGCATTTTCAACATGTTAATGGACTTTTCAGTATTAAAATTTTGTAGTAATTTCCAACATGTGTTTGTAATTTCTTACACCATCATTAGTTTATAACATGTTTCAAACAAAATTAACGGGCATCACACTTCAACAAATTTACTTTATTTTGACATACTTTGTTTTAACACCTTTACAATATTATTTTTTTGTGGTTTGACAATTACTTTCCATCAATAAATAGTTGTTTTCCACTTAGACATCATGCTTAACTATCTTCTACATAATAAATTAATGTTCTTATTCACTCACATTTTGACATGTCTCTTTTTATTATCAACGAATTTTACAACATTGTTTTAATACTAACAATCACTTAGATACCATGCCTATAGGTTAATGACAAAAAAGATTGCTTGTCTTGCAGGCTAATCACATTAATCAACTTTAATAACCAAGAGGCATATTTGAGATTATTACGTGCTACATGTTGTCTGATATGTTATGTGCTTTGAGTCTTAGAAAAATATAGATTTATTTGTCTAGGCCAAAATCCGAATTAGCAAAGACCAATACCTCTTGGACGATAGGTGGGACGATAGGTATTACTAGAGATGCTAGTTTTATCCCTTTTTTTAGTACGCCTTTAGGTTAACAACCAGCCTAGATGGGGTGGGATGGGTAGTCATTCGGAAGTGATGATCTCCAGAGACATTACACGATATTTGACATTGTTACTTGTATAAGAATTCGGTCAGTGGGTCGGATAAGGATTAAACAAGATGGGGTTCTAATCCGAATGAAACCAAAACTTTCCTTTGTTTGTTTTTTTATGAATTTATTTTTTTATTTACTTTACATGTTTATTTATTTGGGGTAGTTAATTTATTACATAAGCAGTCCCCTTTGTTATTATTTATATTACTTCTCTCTCCTCGCTTGTTTTATTTATATGTTTTTTGACTTTTATCACTTAGATAATTAGTAATTAGAAACGATAAAATAACATGTGTTTGTTTATAAATTATTTTATCACTTAGTTAACAATTAAGTTAAAAATAAGAGACCTTTATTTGATCACATAGAATCCCCACATAAAGTACGAATTTGATCGAGAACCACCTTTGTGGACCTCGAATGTGCCTAACACCTTCCTTTTGAGGTAACTTGAACCCTTACCCGAATTTCAGGTGAACGAAGACTAAATAACAAAATAGGTTCATAGTTGGCCAAGATCAGTGCCCTAAAGCACCTTAATTCATTAGGTGGTGACTCTTCACATTCTTCTCAAAACAATCCCAAAAAGAGTGGTCACGTCAAATTCCTCTTTTCACGAGAAAATTAGGACACGACAGAATGACGACTCTACTGGGGATTTTAGGTTCTAACCATTACGAGTTTGTGTTTTATGTGGGATTCTTTCACTTTGTTTGTTTATTTTTTCATAATTAATTTCTCTCTTTCCGTTTTAGTGTTTATATCATGATTCATTTATACATGTTAGTCCCATCTCCTTTTCCCTTTTATGTGTTATTCATGTTTCTCCATGTCTATTCCTTCTCCACTTTTTCTTTTATTGGTTATGTGTTTTGATGTTTATTTTTTATATTGATAAAGCATGCTATTGTATGTTGCTATGTGCTACGTGTTACTACTTTATATAACTAGCATTCCGCTCATACTTTCCTCTACTTGGAACATCCTTTATTTTTTTTTATAAACGGTTGCGTAGTTCCACGGATGATCTCTCCTAAAACACCCTTCAAGAAATGCCTTATGGTTCAGTCGATTAGCGGTGCCTTAATAGTCATAAGACCTCCTAATCTTGAGTTGTCCACTCGAAGGAACCATATCATAAATCTACCCTGGTCTGTTACATCATGGCTACATATTTCTTTTATTAAGGAATATGTGTCACATTCAACGTAGGATGCCTTGACATCCTTAATGCGTTGAATGTTAGTCTCATTCAAAGTCTAAAGGGGTTCATGACCCAAAAGGATGCACAATTATTTACTATGTGTTGCATTCCTATGGATGTATTACCTATCTTATTGTTTTCGTTATTGTCTTAGTCACTTCTTACCCATAGTGTCCCTTACTTTAGAGCTCTTTACTCTTAAAATTCTTATCATGCTAAGACCCTACAATACATTCTTAGGACCTATTCAAAACATCCCTTCAATTTATCCTCTTGACTCATCCTCTAGTATATTAATTATCTTTAGGCTTAACTCTTGCTTTGATAAAGGGTTTTAGGCTCATCCATATTCTCTTAGTGCAACTCATCATTATAGGACATCCTCTTCTTAATGGTTTCAAATCTTACATACTATGTCCCACATGATCCTTTTGATACTATCTCACTTATGTCATACTCTAGCTTTCACAACCTCTAAGTTGTATAGAGCTCTCATAACTTCTCCTCATTTCGAGTGAGCATGACTCAATATTTTCAAATGAGTAGAATACTTATTTTAGACTCCCGTACATACTCTCTGTTCCTAATTATAAATCCTTTCTTCTAAGGTCAACTAGAGTTGAACATCATAAATGGACAGTCAAGCAATGTTTGTCAATCTTATCTATATAGAAGCTAAGCATGAGAGTTTGGGGTTAAATCAAAAAAAAAGTTATGTCGAGCATCAGAAGGCTAGAAAGAAGAATTGAGAGAATTAGTGGAATAATGACTGATCTTCGAGGTTCAGTTGAGATGCCACTGACTTTTCTATTGCCGTTATCCAAATAAGACATTATCACTCCCATCCATACTATGGAGTCTCCTATATTGACAACTTCACCTATGCCTGATCGTGATTCACACATGCCTATAAGTCTGTATTTAATTGCATTGCTAAGAGCACTTAGTGAGTTGACAAATATAAGTAAGGACAAGGAGACAGAAGGGCAGGTTCCTAACCTTGAGGTAGGATCATCTTAATATCCCAAAATGAATAAGTCATCGAAATCAACAGAAGGAGACAAGGAGAGAGTTAAGGGTTTGAACTTTCCATTGTATGATGGGTCAGGAAACTTTCATTCCCATCTAAAGGCGTACCTTGATGAACTAGCAGTTGTAGGAAAAAGTGATGTTCTCAAGAAGAATCTCTTTATTAGTTCACTTAATGGTCTTGCATTGATGTGGTATGCAGAGAAAGACTCGTGGGACCATTTGGCAATTGACTTCCTTAGGCGGTTCGACAATAAGCTAAAGAGAAAGCTGGCAGTCAAGACCAAGATAGAAAATGAAAAAATGATATTCGATAAAACATCAAAACCTCCAAATCCTGAAGTAAGCATACCCTAACCTCAACTGATATGGTACCCAGCTCCAAAAATCATTCCAACATCCAATTACGTCCAAGCCTATTATCTCCAATCCTTCACAAAATCTCCTCCACAAATTGTTTCGTACCCACATTCATTCGTTGCTCCAACATCAAACTACATTTCAATTTTTTATCAAAATCCCCCAATAAACCAACAATCCAACCGATCCACCAGACCTCGACATAAGCTTCAGAAAAATCCACCATGACAGTATACCCCTTTGGTTGAGCCCATAACTTAACTTTATGAGAGATTGAGGATAGCTGGCTATATCACTCCGATTTCCATATTTCTCATGGATACATATGCACCATGGCATGATCGTTCTAAATCTTGTGCTTATCATTCAGGGATGAAAGAACACACCACAAAAGAGTGTCAAACTTTGAAAGGCAAAATTCAAGCACTGACTGATGCCAAAGTGATAAGTGTGAGGAAGCTGAATCATGATGACGATTGATTTACTAGGCTTGACTTGCAAGGGTTTGACATTAGTGTAGAGTATATCATGTTGATTCTCCACTCCAAACTCTCAAACATTTGAAATTCATTCAAGTTTTACAATTTGCAATTTTTTTTTACGTTTTCCTTGTTTTTGTAATGTGAACTACGGTCGACCTGATTCTCCTAAATAAAAGCTATGTGGTCACTCATTTAATTAGTTAAGTCTCATCATAATAAAATCTTTTTTTCCCTATTTCATCATTTTTCTATACGAAGTTGGATGAATCAACAATATGATGTATGAATCAACAAATCTGATGCTCAACAAAGGTCGACCTTACTCATTTCCTATCTTTCTTATCTTCTTTACAATCACAATTTCAAATTTGACATTATGTTCTATCACTATCATGTTTCATGTGTTAGGAGCTCAAATTTTTATGCCTGGAATGCTTATTAAGGCTTAGTATTCCTCCTAGAATGACTTTTGTTTTATATTTATTATGTGTTGAACTTATGCGTTATATGATAATTTTTGTTTGAGTTGTTTATTTTATTTAAGAGTTGTTTATAATTTGAACATTGAACTCAAGTGACAATATGAAATATGACAAATATGCTCAATATCTGAAAAAATTTCAGTCCTTCTTCTCATCGCCCAAGGCAAAACACTATGACTCTTTATCCTCATATTACCTACACCCCTTCTCAGCAATTTTCTTTTGTATGTGACACTTTTAAAAGTAAAAGGATCAATTTAGATGAACGTTAGGAAAGGCTTTATGACTTAAAGAAAATATTGAATGAGGAACTACGTTCTAAGGGTGTTTACGACTTGAGGTACGAGAAATTATGTATACACCCGAGGGTTGAGTTACCTCCAGGGTACAAAGTTCCAAAGTTCAACGTATTTGATGGGCATGGGGACCCAATCACACATCTAAAGGACTATTGTGGTAGACTAATCAGCATAGGGAACAATGAGGCTCTCCTTATGAGATTGTTTGTTCAAAGTTTGTCGAGAATGGCACTTACATGGTTTGCCCAACAAGACTTTGAAAAATGGCATAATTAGGAGGAATTGGCTCAAAATTTTGTGAGGCAATACAAGTTTAATATCAATGCTGGTCCAACAAGGCGGGAATTTCTTGACATAAAGAGAAAGACCCACGAATCTTTTGAGGAATATGCAATTCGATGGAGGTTAGAGGGTTACAAAATAAGTCCTTCTATACCTGAGGAGGAATTGGTACAAATTTTCCTCAAGACACTAAATGGAATATAATGTCAGAAAATGTTGTTCCTGGTTAGTCACAACTTTGAGAGTCTAATTTTGATTGGAAAGAAATTAGAATATGAAACGAAGAATTAATCTAATGGAGAGAAAGAGGATTCAGCACCCTTCATATCCCAAATGCAAGGCTATTAGAATAATGTAGAGAACTACACTATTTTTGGTTCTTGAAACAAGGCTCATTAGTTCCAATCCTACTCTGTCCGAAAAGACTTTCAAAACAAGGCTCAATCCTACTCTATCTAACAAGATCCAAGACGTTCACGAAAGAAACATAAAGCACATCACATGAATTGACATTCCAGTTTCACGTCACCATTTTACCCGCCTTATGGCTAACAATATTTTCTTATTTTCTCTACATACGTTCAACCTGACTTCCATTTGGATATGTAGGCAGCCCACTCTGGGTCTAGTTTTAATCTAATAAAATATTTTCTTTCCCCCAAATTCTTACACTTCCAAAGTAATAGGCTAATAGGCCCAACTCTTGAGCATATAAAGGCAGATTATAATTGAGGTTACGATATTTAAATGTAGGACAACCATTTCTCTTGGACTAATATTTTCTTTAAGTGGTATAGGAATATAAGGCTTCAAATAAAAAAACTGGGGTAGAATTTTTGAGGTTACGAGTAAACCTCAAAAAATTTCACGAGTAAAGAATATATTCATTTGCAATGACGTGTGAAAGGCACTTTACATTCTAAACTGGGGCAGAAATTTTTGAGAATTCCTCAAAAATTTCATCATGATGGAGTACAAATCTCAACGGTTCATGGAGTAGAAAAAAACAACTAAGGAGTCGACTCAAACGTGGAACAAATCCATATTTCTTTTTGACTGATGACTTTTCATTGAGTATAGGATTAAATGTTACATATGACAGCAATCACTCCATCATGAGAGGCCCAACGGCCAGTCCAACATCCTAATGAGAAGACCCAATAGTTGATCTAATAGTACAATAGATACGTTTTCTTATCTCCTCTTCTCATTATTGTTATGGTTGTTTTCACTATATTATTCAATCTTCTATACATGCATATATATTTGTGCTAACCATTTTATCTAGTTGAGCTAAAAATAGCAGGACTAACAGGTACAAATTACTCTATCACGAGCATCCAAATAGCCGATCCCACGATTCCACAGTACACCGAGAAGTCGCAAAGCTAATCCCACAATTCCACAATGCATCGAGAAGACAAAGAGCTGACCCCATAATGAGAATCAAAGAGTTGATCCCATGATTCCACAGTGCATCGAGAAGTCAAAGAGCTGATCCTAAGATGAGAAGCCAAATAGATGAGCCCACGATTCTACAGTACATCAAGAAGCCAAAAAGTTGATCCTACGATTCCACAGTGCATCGAGAATCACAAAAGTTGATCCCATGATGAGAAGGCAAACATTTGATCCCAGAGTGCATCGAGAAGCCAAATAGTTGATCCCACGATTCCACAGTGCATTAGGAAGCCCAAAAATCTGATCCCACGATGAGAAGCCAAAAATCTAATCCCATAATGCATCGAGAAGCCAATGAGTTGATCCTATGATGAGAAGCCAAATAGCTGATACCAAAATTCCATAGTGCATCGTGAAGCCCAAAAGTTAATCCCACGATGAGAAGCCAAAAAGCTGATCCCACAGTGCATCGAGGCGCCAAATTGTTTATCCCATGATACAACAGATATGCTTTCTTTATTTCCCTATTCACTTTATGTTTATCAATTGCTTATATTTTTACATGCTCTAACCTTTGTTATCTAGTATAAGGTAAAGTACGCAGGTAACAGAGAAGGAATAACAAAAAGAGATAATTTTTGTTGTTGTTTTCGAAATATCACCCCATCTATTCATCCATCGCGTGAACTCATCCTAAAACTCACCTACCTCAATATTTTTAAACTTTTCCATACGTCATTATTTCATTCTATTTACTACTATCTCACTGACCCACGATACCATTATTGACGCCCCAACCTTTATGAATTACATTCTTTAGGAATATTGTTCATTCCTAAATCCAGAACTACACACGGCCTGATCTCATAAAAATAGACATATGTAGGAGACTTAAAACTAAAGTCCCAGCCACTAAACCTCCCGTTGCTTTCTTCCTAAAAAACTGCCATCTCGATCAGATAAAATTTTCTACTACGTTAACTTTCGTTGCTTGACAATTCTTCAATCATTATCAAAGAACGAAGGGGCAGCTGTTGACTCCCAATTTTGACCTCCTGACACTCTCTTAGGCTGTTATTTTATCAAAGTTATTTAATTTTAAATATTAATATTTTTACGCATTATTCTTGTATCATATAAATAACGACGTGCCACGTTCATGATTTTAAAAATGTACAAATTGTTTTATTACTTTTTAGAATGATTTTTACAATTTAATAACTCAAATACGTCATTTTACATAATTTTATTAATATTTATAATATTATTGTAAAGAGGCACGCTCACAATTTATAAATACATCATCTGTTATTATTACTAGTATTGTATTATCGATAATTTTAATCTTGTATTCATAATTTATAGGTGCCTATATTATTTTTAATATTATCGTAATATAGTATGTGTCGTATTATTATCTACACAATTTTTGTGGCTAATATGAAAATAATTATATTATTTATTTTACATTATTGTTACATTTATTAACTTGCAGCCTGAGTCGATTTTAATTTTTTCCAAATCATTTAGCTTTTAGCCTGATTTTGACAAAATTATAACAATTTTAGCCTAATTTTATTCAGTTTATTACAATTTTAGCCACATTTAATTCATTTCTAATTTATTTCTTGATTTTTTATAATCCTTTAATCTCAGTCGTGGATCAATATTGATTCAACGGCTGAGATAGAAGTTCCTTTTTCTTTCCTTTTAAACAAATCCCTAACCCTAATCCTCATATCTCTTAATGAGTCGCACATTTCTCCTTCTTCTCTCAATCTCTCTCTATACAACCACGACTGCTGCCGTCGGGCAAACTACTATGACTAGCTTCCTCCTCCTATGTTCCCTCCCCTCTCCGGCAAACCATCTACCACCGCCTGGAACACCAATAACTACGCAGTCGGCCAAGCCCCTAGCTCGACGCTGCCGCTGCTCCATTCAAACCAGCACCATCGTCATCTTCTCTTATTTATTCACTAGCCGACAGAAAAACCTCTGGCAAACTACTACTACCAGCCTCCATAGTTCTAACCAATATCGCTTCGAAAGGCACTCACCACCGGTGACTCCCACTGGTAAAGCAACCATGCAACGAAAAACCAGCTGTCGCTAGCCACTCCAGCCGGCAAAACCAACACCAACAGCCGTCCTCTCACCCATCATGTCCTAGTTATAGTTGATGACCGACAGAGTTTTTGATTAACTTCACTGAGATTTTGATTCGGTTTGATTTCTTAATACTTTTAATTGCATGTTTGTTTGCTTTGTTTGCGAATTATCTTAATCAGATTCTTAGATTAAAAGTTTCATGATGTTTGACTTTGAATTTGTGATTCAATTCCTTTATTTAAATGTTCATGTTCATGTTCATATATATGAAATGCCCTGATTTTCACTTAAATTGTAATTTGGTTGTTGATTACTTCAAACTTCCAAATTTGTTGTTCTTTGATTTAATTAATATCGGTAAAATTCAATTTGTACAGCTAGGGCAAAGTCGACATTTAGCGCTCTTGGTAAAGAACGTTTGATTGTGTTACATTGTGGATAATTTTGTGTATAATTTGATGAGTTTAATTGAATTTGGTTCTTAATAATTTTGGGAAGCTTTGAATATGGTCTATGGCTTGATTATTTGACACTTTACCCCAAATTTTGATTTCTTTTAATTAGCTAAATATATTCTTTTTCCATATGTAATGCTATTATTTTATCAATTTAAATGAATGATTTTCTATTTTTATGTGGATTGATTTTTGGTACTTATTTATGGTAACCATGGTATGATTTATTCAATATTTGATTTATTCTCTATTAAGGAAAATATATTTGATTGATTTTTCTAAATATTTGTTTCCCCTTTTATTTTTCTTTGACTGAAATTCACATGATTTGCTCACTTAACTAATTCAACCTTTTAAGGAAAATTTTCTCTTGATTGATTAATAAAATATTCTTTTGATTGACAAAAATATTCCTATTTCCTTTATTTTCCTGATCCCTTTATTTTCCTGACCCCTTTCTTTAAAAGTATTTTGAAGCTCTTTGGATCTTTGGATTTCAATGAAACATCTGGTCTTGTCCTTACTGCAATTGCCTTGGGTTCTATTATTATTGCTTTGTGCCTAATCGGTTAGTCTCTATCGATGTATTCTTTCTTATTTTGTAGCATTTTTATAGCAAAGCATCGAAAGCATGTCTATAGGAAATAATTATGTTGTGCTTGTCAGCTTTGTCTTTGTTCCTTTATTTAAGACAATGTGTTGGTATATTCGAGTTTTTCTTTTTGTGCTTGCCCCGCTCTTTTGCTCGTATTTGACAGGTACTAAATGATATTTTGAGATCGGAAAAGTCGTAGGGGCTTTGGGATGGGTGTTATTTCCTTTTCATTAGTCTATTATTTTCTTTTATTAGACTTTTGTTAGCCATGAGCCTATAATATTATTGTACAAATACTATTTGTTGTAATGATAAAATAGGAGAGTGTTCGGAGGGCGGGGTTTATGTTCTCTATGAATCAGATAGGCTAACACAACTTAGGTCTACATGCTTATGTGCTACGTGAATCACCTAGGTAAATATAATTTAGGATTCATTAATTAAATCCCTTATCACTTAGAAATTGTGATTTTAGGAGTTTAACTAATTTCACCTTATTAAAATATGTCAACTTAGCTTACAATGTATTTATTTACTTTGGCATGATTAACAAAGTTTGACATATCACAAACGACATTTTTAATATATTTTTTTTCACATGCTCAACGATTATGTTTTAATTTTCCACATTCAAACAACATCTCTTTAGCTCATTAACTAAATGTCTGCATTTTAAAAGTAATATGTAGCACATAAAAGCACTCTCCGACACATCAAACAATTAAATTTCAACATGTTAAAACTGTTTTTCAGCATGTAGATGTTAAATTCCAGCATATTAAAACTGTTTTTTTTAGAGTACAAACATTAAGCTTTGGCATGTTAATTCACCTTTCAGCGTCATAAAAAATGCATTTTCAGCATGTTAATGGACTTTTCAGTATTAAAATATTTGTAGTAATTTCCAAAATGTGTTTGTTATTTCTTACACCGTCATTAGTTTATAACATGTTTCAAACAAAATTAACGGGCATCACACTTCAACATATTTACTTTATTTTGACATACTTTATTTTAACAACCTTAAAATATTATTATTTTGCGGTTTGCCAATTACTTTCCATCAATAATTAGTTGCTTTCCACTTAGACATCATGCTTAACTATCTTTTACATAATAAATTAATGTCCTTATTCTCTTACGTTTTGACATGCCTTTTTTTATTATCAAAAAATTTTACAATATTGTTTTAAAATAATTAAGAATTATCTTTCGTCATACTAACAATCACTTAGATATCATTCCTATAGGTTAATGACAAAAAAAAAAATTGTTTGTCCTGCATGCTAATCACATTAATCAACTTTAATTAACCAAGAGGCATCTTTGAAATTATTACGTGCTACCAGTTGTCCGATGTGTTACGCGCTTTGAGTCTTAGGAAAATATAACTTTATTTGTCTAGACCACAAATCCGAATTAGAAAAGTCCAATTCCTCTTGAACGATAGGTGGGACAATAGGTATTACTAGAGACGCTAGTTTTATCCCTTTTTAGTACGCCTTTAGGTTAACATCCAGCCTAGGTGGAGTGGGATGGGTTGTCATTCAGAAGTGATGATCTCTAGAGACATTACACGACATTTGACATTGTTACCTATTTTAAGAATTCGATCTGCGGGTCGGATAAGTATTAAACAAGATGGGGTTCTGATTCGAATGAAACCAAAACTTTCTTTTGTTTGTTTTTTTTAATTCATTATTTTATTTATTTTACATGTTTATTTATTTGGGTTAGTTAATTTATTACATAAGCAGTCTCCTTTGTTATAATTTATATCACTTCTCTCTTCTCGCTTGTCTTATTTACATCTTTTCTAACTTTTATCACTTAGATAATTAGTAATTAGATAGGATAAAATAACATGTGTTGGTTTATTAATTATTTTATTACTTAGTTAAAAATTAAGTTAAAAATAAGAGACCTTTATTTGATCACATAAAATTCCTACATAAAGTACGAATTCGGATGAGAACCACCTTTTATGTGTTATTCATGTTTCTCCATGTTTATTCCTTCTCCACTTTTTATTTTATTGGTTATGTCTTTTGACGTTTATTTATTATATTGCTAAAGCATGCTATTATATGTTACTATATTCTATGTGTTACTACTTTATATAACTGGCATTCTGCTCTTACTTCCCTCTACTCGGAACCTCATTTGTTTTGTTTTTACAAATAGTTGTGTGGTTACGTGGATGTTCTTTTATAAAACACCCTTTGAGAAATGCCTTGTGGATCGGTCGATCAATGGTGCGGTAATAGTCATAACCTTTCCCACTCTCTAGTTGTCCACTCGAGGAAACCTTATCACAAATACACTTTTGTCCTTTAGAGCATGGTAACATACTTCTTTTATTAAGGAATATGTGTCCCAATCAATGTAGTATGCCTTTACATCCTTGATGTGTTGAATGTTAGTCTGATTCAAAGTCCAAAGGGGTTCATGTCCCAAAAGAATGCACAATTATTTGATATGTGTTGCATTTCTATGGATGTATTATCTATCTTATTATTTTTGTTATTGTCTTAGTCACTCCTTACCCATAGTGTACCTCACTTTAGAGCTCTTTACTCTTAAAATTATTGTCATGTTAAGACCCTACAATACACTCTTAGGGCCTATTCAAAACTTCCCTTCAATTTATCCTCTTGACTCATCCGCTAGTATATTAATCATTTTTAGGCTCAACTAGTCTCATCTGTATTCTCTTAGTGCAACTCATCATTCTAAGACATCCTCTTCTTAATGCTTTCAACTCTTACATACTATGTCCCACATGATCCTTTTGATACTATCACACTTATATCGTACTCTAGCTTTCACAACCTCTAAATTTCATAGAGCACTCATAACTTCTCCTCATTTCAATTGAGCATGACTCAATATTTTCAAATAAGTAGAATATTTATTCTAGACTCCCATGCATACTCTTTGTTCCTAATTATAAATCCTTTCTTCTAAGGTTGACTAGAGTTGAACATCATAAATGGCCAGTCAAGCAATTTTTATCAATCTTATCAATAGCGAAGATTAGCACGAGAGTTTGGGGTTAAATTGTCACGCCCCAAAATCCCATCGGGCCGGACTGTCACCCGAAGCCGAGAAGGCCCGGGAGAACCCGTTCAAATACCGTACTTTCACTTACATGTCACAAAAAAAAATTGTACAGCACTTCGTTGCATATAGAAGGATCTAATTACCGGTATCAGCACAACATGCACAAATATATATATATATAATACTTGGCCATCGGGGCCACCACATATACAGATATAACATCACTATATAAACTTCCATGACTTTACCCTTCCTTATGTCTACAAAGCCTCTAGGATATACATGACATAACTAGGGTCGGGACAAACCCCCGCCCACATATGACTCCTGTACAATAACAAAACATAAGGAACCGACTCGGAAAGCTCCAAAGCAAACTGGAGCTCACCAACAATAGTTGTATGGCCTGGCTCCTACTTGTGCGGTGTATGAGCTGAGGTACCTGTGCCTGCAGCATAAAATGCAGGTCCCCATGGGGGACGTCAGTACGAAATATGTACTGAGTATGTAAATTTGTAGATAATCACATATGATATAGGAGCTCAATAGAAATCAGAAACAAGTGAATAAATCGTAATAGGAGTGGACCACACTTACTAGAACTTGTGACAACCTGTACATTGTATTTATTCAATCACTTTACCTTCGTTCTTATCGTCTTTGTAATCATTACTGTACTGTACTGTGACCATTAGGCTGCCTCCAGTACATATCAACTGGGATCGACCCATGCTAGGCTTATGCCCCTGGGATACCACCCATAAACACATAAATAGGGATCGACCCATGCTAGGCTTATGCCCCTGGGATACCACCCGATAAGAGAGAACTTCCATCACTTAGTTCAATTAATCGTTGAGATTGTTATTTCGGTCGCCACCACATTTTTGATACTTTGAAACAATGATACATCAATAGGAACCAAGTAATAGACCTTCTATACAATAACGATGTATAAAGACTCATTGGTACATCAACAATGTGTTTCAGAATCATCAATATCACAACAATGAAATAGGAGCCTTTTGGTATATCAATGAAACATTTTGACACTTTATAGGATGGAAACAACTTCGTTGGTAACGTAGAACAATACATGTTTTTGGACAACCTCGGAATCTTACTTGATGGAACATTGGTGTTTTCATGCCAAAGAACATTGTTAGAGTATGCTTTACATACCTCGTCGTAGATTCGGATACCAATTCAACACAACCTCCCGCCTTTACAAATAACTTATCTACAATGAAATGTTTGGCATCTAGTATTAGCAACCCAACACCACAATTCTCTTCCATAATTCCATACAACCAATATTTGCATAGCATTCCAAAAACCTACTTGAACAATAGGTTTATGTGTATATATATATATAATCATCATTTCAATACCACATCATCAATACCACATCATCACACCAAATTCCTTCACAATTCAACATAATACAACATCATTTCCCAATCATCTTTCAACAACAATCAAATAACATACTTCTTATGCTCACATGCATATATATATATATATATATACATATCCATATAAATAACACCAACATAATTTACATCCTTACCATAAAATAGCCCTTTTGATTTCGAAGTCTTGTTGGAACAAATAAGGGGTGCTTCTCGAAGCCCTCGAGACGGTGAACACAACCACGGAATCAATTTGGATTTTCTACGGTTGAATCACAAGATAATTGGGGTTGAAATTAGGCTAGGGTTTCTTATTTTCAATAATTTGATGATAATTGATGGATATGAGACTAATTATATGTATATAATGACCAATTTTTGTCCATGAGGTGATGGAAAATGACCATATTGCCCTTAAAAATTTAAGTAAATCCGAATCTGTCCATGGTGGACTGTTTTGACAGGCTAAAGTAAATCGGCCATAACTCTTTGCTCCGATATCGTATTTAGGTGAAATTGGTATAGTTGGAAATATAATTCAAAGGTATTTAATTTCATATAAAGTAGGCCACCCATTTAGTCCTGTACAAGGAGTTATGATTGTTTGAAGTTGACCCTAAAAAGCTGTTTTGAGAGGCTGAAGTAAAACGAGTATAACTCCTTACTCAGATGTTGGATTTGGATGAAACCAATTGCATTGGAAAGAAGACTCAAAGATATTTCTTTTGATAGGTGGTATATCTCCCAGTTCATTATATTAAGGGAGTTATGATTATTCAAAGTCGACCCAAAAAACTGGCAGGCCTCAGTAGTTTGTGTGCAGGAAATTTTCCTGCACATTTACTGTTCACAACATCCCGGCCACCGTTTTATAGTTTCGAACATGCTCGATTATATCCGAAACTTATCCATTTTTGGAAATCTTTATATCGTTGTAAATATTATTCAATAACCTTCGTATGGAACCATCGACGGTCAACTTCCAGTATAAATAAAGTCGATTCCTATACACATATAATCAAACTATACACTTGAAACCATCTCAAAATAATCAATACTCATACTTAAACTCATATATACCTAACTTAGGATCAATACATATACTCCAACACATATAAAAATGGCTAATGCACGTAATTAAGTATGGGGTGTTACATCCTTCCCCCCTTAAGGACATTCGTCCTCGAATGTGAATGTAGTTATTTAGCCGAAACAAGTTCGAATTCATAATTGATATTCACGTGATCATATAGATATTATGCATATGTAAAAACTTACTTGTTTGCGTCCCAGTTCCACTCCTTGCACTTCTTTTTCACCTTTGAACAAATAAGGGTATTTCGATTTCATTACTTCCTCTGCTTCCCATGTAATCTCCTCCCTTTGTTGATTTCTCCAAAGTACTTTCACCGATGCTACTTCTTTATTTCTCATATTCTTAACTTGACGATCTAATATAGCAATAGGCATCTCCTCATAGGTAAAATTTTCTGTTACTTGCACATCTTCAGTGGAAGTAATAAGGGACGGATCTCCGATGCACTTTCGAAGCATCGATACATGAAAGACTGGATGCACTGATGAGAGTTCCTGGGGTAGCTCTAATTCATAAGCAACTTTCCCACATCTTCGAATAATCTTATATGGGCCTATATATCGTGGACTCAACTTTCCTTTCTTGCAAAATCTCATCACCCCTTTCATTGGCGATACCTTCAAAAATACCCAATCGCCTAACAAAAATTCTAGCCCTCTTCTTCTACTATCCGCATATGACTTGTGTCGACTTTGGGCTGTTTTCAACCGTTGCTGAATCACCTTGACTTTTTCTATGGCTTGATACACAAGATCCGGTCCGAACATAAGTGTTTCACCCTCTTCGAACCATCCTATTGGTGCTCTACACTTCCTCCCATATAAAGCTTCATATGGTGCCATTTTGATACTTGAATGATAGCTATTATTGTAGGCAAACTCAATAAGAGGTAAATGATCATCCCAGTTACCTTTAAAATCTATAACACATGCTCGTAGCATATATTCAAGTGTTTGAATGGTGCGCTCTGCTTGTCCATCCATCTGAGGGTGAAAAGCTGTACTCAGATTCACTTGTGTTCCCAAACTCCGTTGGAAAGACTTCCAAAAGTTTGCGGTAAATTGAGTTCCCCGATCCGATATAATAGAAGTTGGCACCCCATGTAATCGGACTATTTCTTTAACATATAGCTTCGAATATTCTTCAACTGTGTAAGTGGTCTTAACGGGTAAGAAATGTCTGGATTTAGTAAGACTATCCACAATCACCCATATAGAATTAAATTTCTGAGTTGTACGAGGCAAACCTGTAACAAAATCCATGTTGATCATGTCCCACTTCCAAATTGGAAGATCTATGCATTGCATATAGCCTCCGGGCTTTTGATGTTCCACTTTAACTCGTTGGCAATTTGGACATTCAGCTACAAATTCTGCGATGTTCCTTTTCATGTCATCCCACCAATACATATCTTTCAAATCTTGATACATTTTGGTTGATCCTGGATGAATGGAATACCTTGAAAAATGTGCCTCTGTCATAATCTTCTTTCTTAGCCCGTCTACATCCGGCACACACAATCGGTTTTGGCACTGAAGTACTCCTTCTCGCGTAAGCTCAAATGCCTTGGTCGCACCACTCCGAACGTTCTCCTTAATCTGTAATAAAATAGGATCTGCATCTTGCTTCTCTTTCACCTCAGCTACTAATAAGGATTCCGCGGCATTATGCACAATAAGCTCCTCGTCCGGAGTTTCGAGAAGACGAACTCCTAGACTAGCTAATTGATGAAGATCTTTAATCATCCCTTGCCTTTCTATAGGTGCCATCATAGCCTTACGACTCAACGCATCAGCTACTATATTCGCTTTCCCTAGGTGATACAAAATATCAACATCATAATCTTTTAATAGTTCCATCCATCTTCGTTGCCTCAGATTTAGATCCTTCTGACTGAAAATATATTGTAAGCTCTTGTGATCAGTATATATATCAACATGAACCCCATATAAATAGTGGCACCATATTTTTAAAGCAAAGATAACCGCTGCCAGCTCAAGATCATGTGTGGGGTAATTTTTCTCATGTGGCCTCAATTTCCTTGAGGCATATGCTATCACCTTACCATGCTGCATTAATACACATCCTAAACCAATTCTCGAAGCATCACAATACACTGTATACCCTTCTGTACCTTCTGGAAGTACCAACACAGGTGTAGAAGTCAACTTATTCTTCAATTCTTGGAAACTCTCCTCACACGCATCATTCCATTGGAACTTGGATGCTTTATACGTTAGCTTGGTTAAGGGTGCTGAAATGGAAGAAAAGTCTTTAACAAACCTTCTATAATAACCGGCCAACCCGAGAAAACTACGAATCTCCGTAGGCGTTGTGGACCTTGGCCAGTTCTTCACAGCTTCTATCTTTTGAGCATCAACCTTTATCCCTTCACTAGATACAATATGACCCAAAAATGCCACCGACTTTAACCAAAACTCACATTTAGAGAACTTTGCATAAAGCTTACAATCACGAAGAGTCTGCAATGCCTGTCGTAAGTGATCGGCATGGTCCTCTTCTGATCTAGAATAAACTAGAATATCATCTATAAAAACTATCATAAATACATCCAGGAATGGCTTAAACACCCTATTCATCAAATCCATAAAAGCTACAAGTGCATTTGTTAGCCCAAATGACATAACTAGAAACTCATAATGACCATACCGTGTTCGGAAAGCTGTCTTGGGTATATCCTTCTCTTTGACCCTCACTTGGTGGTAACCTGACCTCAAATCAATCTTAGAAAAGCACTTGGCGCCCTATAACTGATCAAATAAATCATCAATTCTTGGAAGAGGATATTTATTCTTAATAGTCACCTTATTCAATTGCCGATAATCAATACACATCCTCAGCGAGCCATCCTTTTTGCGTACAAATAACACTGGTGCTCCCCAAGGGGAAATACTAGGCCTAATGAACCCCTTTTCTAGCAAATCTTTCAATTGCTCTTTCAATTCTCGTAATTCTGTTGGGGCCATTCTATACGGAGGAATAGAGATTGGTTGGGTGCCTGGTATTACATCAATACCAAACTCTACTTCTCGTTCAGGAGGCAAACCTGGAAGATCTTCAAGAAATACATCAGAAAATTCATTTACCACCGGAACAGCGTGAAGAGTTGGTGGCTCCGCTTCTGTATCCCTTACTCTAACTAAATTATATATATATCCCTTGGAAATCATTCTTGTCGCCTTAAAATAAGAAATAAATCTACCTCTTGGCGCGCTAATTTCACCTTTCCATTCAAGGACTGATTCATTTGGAAAATGGAAATATACCTTTTTCATGCAGCAATCAATTGTGGCATAACAAGACGCCAACCAGTCCATACCCATTATAACATCAAAATCTACCATTTCTAACTCCACAAGATCAGCCATCGTATCACAACCACAAACAGTTACTATGCAGTTTCGATAAACCCTTCTAGCTATAATAGATTTCCCGACCGGTGTGGATACTTCAAATGGCTTAACTAACAGTTCGGGTATTCTTTCGAACTTTCCAGCAACCAATGGAGTAACATAAGATAATGTAGAACCGGGATCAATTAAGGCATATAAATCGAATGAAAATATAGACAGCGTACCCGTAACCACATCTGGGGAAGCCTCTAAATTATGTCAATCCGCTAGAGCATACGTACGATTTTGAGCCCCACTAGAACTCGTGGCTTCTCTATCACCTCTAACACGACCCATTGGCTGTGAAACCCTTCCTGAATAAGGCATCGATGATGATGATGCAACAAATGACCTCGTAGGTCGTGCCATACCCCCTATGTCCCTTCGTGGGCATTCCCTCATCATATGCCCCGACATACCGCACCATAAGCAAACATTGGTCCCCAGCCGACATGCGCCCAAATGATACCTTCCATATTTATTGCATGGCTCTCGAGGAGGTCTAGATTGGCTCATATTTCCTTGCCCTTGGTAACCCACTGATCGCGAACTATGACCCTCACTTCTTTGCCCAAATTGACTGCCTCTGAACCCCTGATGCTGTGGTGGAGCACTAGCTGCAGAATAAGAAAATAATGGCCTAGGTGGTCTAGCAGAAAATTGAGGTCTAAAATCTCCCTGTGGCGCCATAAACTGCCCTGTAGACCTGGCCCTCTTAGAAGATCCGCTTTCAAATTCTTGTGTTCTTCTTCTTTGCCTCTGATCTTTCATTTTCTGTGCAAATGCTTGGATCCTAGCTATATCCATGTCTTTATTCAGTGCAGCAATAGTACAATCCCTAACCAAATACGGATCCAATCCAACCACATACCGATGAACTCTGTCATCCATAGTAGCTATAACATTAGGAGCATATCTGTACAAAGAATTAAATCGAAGACTATACTCCCTCACACTTGTATTACCCTGCCGAAGATTTAAGAACTGATCCACACGGGCCTGATGAGTCTCATATGGAAGGTAATGATCAATAAATGCCTCTTTGAACTCTTTCCAAGTAGCTGGGGGTGCATCAATGCCCCTTGACCATTTCCAGTCTTCATACTAATATATAGCCTCACTTTTGAATCTATACGCGGCTAACTCCACTGTCTCTCTGCCCGATACATGCATCACCTCTAGGGCCCTTTGAATCTGATCAATAAAGTCCTGTGGATATTTATTAAGATCGGATCCGGTAAAAGTAGGCGGATCCATCTTAAGAAAATCTTGCGTCCGAAGACTAGTCGCCCTATCAGTACCGCTAGAACCCGTGGCAGGAATAGCTTGCCCTTGGACTTTCCCAGCAACTATACGAGTCAAAAGTTGCACTGCATTTCTAAGATCTTGATCAACAGCATTAATAGGTGGCTCTGGGGATATAGTTCTCCTCCCCCTTATTTCTTCCGGACTGGGGGAAGTTTTTGATGCATGCTCAGCTGGAGCCTCACTTTGATTAGCTGGTATAGTGGGTGACTTACTAGTCCCCTCTCCGGCAGCCACATCTACTTGCTTACCGGTATTCTTACTTTTGGTAACCGGCATCATTACTATAATAAGAGAAACAAATGGATTCAGTGGTCAACTATGACTTCATATACAATATAAGCTCTATCGCACGATCAAAGACATGAAGAAAAGAAACTATTCCTAAATGTTCATAGCCTCCTGTTTATAGATGTGGTGCACAACACACCGATAAACAAGACTCTACGTAGACTCACTAGGACGAACCTCTCTGATACCACTTTTGTCACGCCCCAAAATCCCATCGGGCCGGACTGGCAACAGAAGCTGAGAAGGCCTGAGAGAACCCGTTCAAATACCGTACTTTCACTTACATGTCACAAAAAAAATTTGGACAGCACTTCGTTGCATATAGAAGGATCTAATGACCTGTATCAGCACAACATGCACAAATATATATATATAATACTTGGCCGTCGGGGCCGCCATATATACATATATAACATCACTATATAAACTTCCATGACTTTACCCTTCTTTATGTCTACAAAGCCTCTACGATATACATGACATAACTAGGGTCGGGACAAACCCCCGCCCACACATGACTCCTGTACAATAACAAAACATAAGGAACCGACTCGGAAAGCTCCGAAGCAAACTGGAGCTCACCAACAATAGTTGTATGGCCTGGCTCCTACTTGTGCGGTGTATGAGCTGAGGTACCTGTGCCTGCAGCATGAAATGCAGGTCCCCGTGGGGGATGTCAGTACGAAATATGTACTGAGTATGTAAATCTGTAGATAATCACATATGATATAGGATCTCAATAGAAATCAGAAACAAGTGAATAAATCGTAATAGAAGTGGACCACACTTACTAGAACTTGTGACAACCTGTACATTGTATTTATTCAATCACATTACCTTCGTTCTTATCGTCTTTGTAATCATTACTGTACTGTACTGTGACCATTAGGCTGCCTCCAGTACATATCAACTGGGATCGACCCATGCTAGGCTTATGCCCCTGGGATACCACCCATAAACACATAAATAGGGATCGACCCATGCTAGGCTTATGCCCCTGGGATACCACCCGATAAGAGAGAACTTCCATCACTTAGTTCAATTAATCTTTGAGATTGATATTTCGGACACCACCAGATTTTTGATACTTTGAAACAATGATACATTAATAAGAACCAAGTAATAGACCTTCTATACAATAACGATGTAATAAAGACTCATTGGTACATCAACAATGTGTTTCAGAATCATCAATATCACAACAATGAAATAGGATACTTTTGGTATATCAATGAAACATTTTGACACTTTATAGGATGGAAACAACTTCGTTGGTAACGTAGAACAATACATGTTTTTGGACAACCTCGGAATCTTACTTGATGGAACATTGGTGTTTTCATGCCAAAGAACATTGTTAGAGTATGCTTTACATACCTCGTCGTAGATTCGGATACCAATTCAACACAACCTCCCGCCTTTACAAATCACTTATCTACAATGAAATGTTTGGCATCTAGTATTAGCAACCCAACAACACAATTCTCTTCCATAATTCCATACAACCAATATTTGCATAGCATTCCAAAAACCAACTTGAACAATAGGTTTATGTGTGTATATATATATATAATCATCATTTCAATACCACATCATCAATACCACATCATCACACCAAATTCCTTCACAATTCAACATAATCCAACATCATTTCCCAATCATCTTTCAACAACAATCAAATAACATAGTTCTTATGCTCACATGCATATATATATATACATATCCATATAAATAACACCAACATAATTTACATCCTTACCATAAAATGGCCCTTTTGATTTCGAAGTCCTGTTTTCACAAATAAGGGGTGCTTCTCGAAGCCCTCGAGACGGTGAACACAACCACTGAATCAATTTGAATTTTCTACGGTTGAATCACAAGATAATTGGGGTTGAAATTAGGCTAGGGTTTCTTATTTTCAATAACTTGATGATAATTGATGGATATGAGACTAATTATATGTATATAATGACCAATTTTCGTCCATGAGGTGATGGAAAATGACCATATTGCCCTTAAAAATTTAAGTAAATCCGAATCTGTCCATGGTGGACTGTTTTGACAGGCTAAAGTAAATCGGCCATAACTCTTTGCTCCAATATCGGATTTGGGTGAAATTGATATCGTTGGAAAGATAATTCAAAGGGATTTAATTTCATATAAAGTAGGCCACCCAGTTAGTCCTGTACAAGGATTTATGATTGTTTGAAGTTTACCCTAAAAAGCTGTTTTGAGAGGCTGAAGTAAAACGAGTATAAATCCTTACTCAGATGTTGGATTTGGATGAAACCAATTGCATTGGAAAGAAGACTCAAATATATTTCTTTTGATAGATGGTAGATCTCCCAGTTCATTATATTAAGGGAGTTATGATCGTTCAAAGTCGACCCAAAAAACTGGCAGGCCTCAGTAGTTTGTGTGCAGGAAATTTTCCTGCACATTTACTGTTCACAACATCCCGGCCACCGTTTTATAGTTTCGAACGTGCTCGATTATATCCAAAACTTATCCATTTTTTGAAATATTTATATCGTTGGAAAGCTTATTCAATAACCTTCGTATGAAACCATCGACGGGCAAATTCCGGTATAAATAAAGTCGATTCCTATACACATATAATCAAACTATACACTTGAAACCATCTCAAAATAATCAATACTCATACTTAAACTCATATATACCTAACTTAGGATCAATACATATACTCCAACACATATAACAATGGCTAATGCACGTAATTAAGTACGCGGTGTTACATAAATCAAAACAAAGTTATTTCGAGCATCAGAAGGATAGAAAGAAGAATTGAGAGAATTAATGGAATATTGACTTATCTTCGAGGTTCAGTTGAGAATCCACCATGTTTTTTAGAATCGATATCTTAAATAGACATTAGCACTCCTATCCACACTATGGAGTCTCCTATATTGACAACTCATCTATGTCTGATCGTTATACACATATGCCTTCAAGTATGTATTCAATAGCATTACTAAGAGCACTTAATGGATCAACAAACACGAGTAAGGACAAGAAGATAAAAGGACAGATTCCTAACCATGAGGTAGGATCATCTCAATGGCCCAAAATGAATAAGTCATCCAAATAAAAGGAAGGACAAAATGAGAGAATTGAGGGTTTGAACTTTCTATTGTATGCTGGGTTAGGAAACCCTCATTCCCATTTAAAGGCATACCTTGAAGAACTAGCAATTATAGGGCAAAGTGATGGTCTCAAGAAGAAACTCTCTGTCAGTTCACTTAATGGTCCTGCGCTGATATGGTATGCAGAGAAAGACACTAGAAAGTGGGTCTCTTGGGACCATTTGGCAATTGATTTTCTTAGGCAATTCGATAATAAGCTAAAGAGGAAGCTGACAATCGAGACGAAGTTAGATAAGAGAGTTTAATACCCTGTACTTTTACCTATCTTGAAATCATCTCAAGAATGTTAGAAACTTACCTTGAAAGATAAATCCATTTGTGTACATGTGGAATTTTTAATAGTGCGGAGCTAGCTGCATATCCGTTGCAGAATGTTGCTCACACTTGATACAAACAGTGGAAGTGAGAGAGGGTTGTTTATGCAAAGCCTATTGAGTGGGAGAAGTTTGCTACCGCATTCATAAATAGATTCTTTCCCCTAGATCTGAGAGAAGCTAAAGTATTAGAATTTATCAACCTCAGGCAGGAAACATGATAGTGAAAGAGTATTCTCTTAAATTTACTCAATTAGCCAGATATGCTCCTCATGAGGTTACAGATAACAGGGCTAATATAAGTAAGTTTGTTTCTGGGGTGAATGATAGTGTAGTCAATGAGTGCAGGTCTACGATGTTGAATAGTGACATGAACATATCCAAGCTTATGACCTATGCTCAACAGATAGAAAACAAAAAGATTAAGATAAGGGAGAAGCAGAATAAGAGAGCAAGGACAGGTAGTTTCAACTTTGCTCATCCCAATTTAGAAGGAGAAAACCATTCTCAATTTCTTCCTAAGTCTCCAGTTCCATCTCCTTATTTAGCTAGTGCTCCAGCTCCTAGATTCAGAGATAGTATTAGAGATAGAGCGCCAGGCTCTAAGTCTCAGGGTAGTGTTAGGAGTGCCCAAACCTATCCTCTTTTCTAGACTTGTGGCAAGCACCATCAGGGTATTTGCAGATCTTGTAGTGATATTTGTTTTGGATGTGGAAAGACAGGACACAGAGTCAGAGATTTTCCTCAGCCAGGTCCTCAGGGTCAGCAGAACTGTTCCTCAGCTCAATCCGATCGCCCAAACCAGCAGGGTGCCACCTCCAGCGCTACTAGTGGGCAACGCCCAAATCAACTTTATGCTCTCCAGTACCGGCAAGATCAGGAATATTCTCCTGATGTGGTTACTGTTATGTTATAGATCTTTCATGTGCATGTTTACACTTCGCTAGATCTAGGAGCTTATTTGTCTTTTGTTACTCCCTATGTAGTAGTTGATTTCAGAGTCAGTCCCAAAATTCTAGCAGAGCCTTTTTTAGTCTCTACCCTAGTGGGTAAAACCATCATAGCCCGGCGGGTATACAGGAACTGTCCAGTTATGATATTTCAGAAAGTCACTTCAGTAGACTTAGTCAAATTAGAGATGACTAATTTTGATGTTATTTTATGCATGGATTGGCTTCATTATTTCTATGCCACAGTCGACTGCAAAAATAGAATAGTCCAGTTCCAATTTTTAAATGGACCTTTTTTAGAGTGGAGGGGTAGCACTTCAGCTTTCAGAGGTCAGCTTATTTCCTACCTTCGGGCAAGAAAAATGATATGTAAGGGATGTGTCTATCATCTTGTTTGAGTTAAGGACACTAGTTATAAAACTCCTAGTCTTTATTCAGTTCCAGTCATAAATGAATATTCAGATGTCTTTCCCGTAGATCTTCCAGGAATTCCTCCCAAAAGGGAAATAGACTTCGGCATTGATCTTCTTCCAGATACTCAGCCTATATTTATTCTTCCATACAGAATGGCACCAATAGAACTCAGATAATTGAAAGAGCAGTTGAAGGATCTCCTAGATAAGAGATTCATCAGACCCAGCGTGTCCCCGTGGGGTGCACCAGTCTTATTCGTGCACAAGAAAGATGGTTCCCTCAGAATGTGCATTGATTACCGTCAGCTCAATAAAGTCATTGTCAAGAACAAGTATCCTCGTCCTAGAATCGATGACTTGTTTGACCAACTTCAGGGTGCCAGTTATTTCTCTAAGATAGACCTCAGATCAGGCTATCATCAGCTTAGAGTCAGAGAATGTGATATTCTGAAAATAGCCTTTCGTACTCAGTATGGTCACATTGAATTCTTAGTTATGTCCTTTGGTCTTACCAATGACCCAGCTGTTTTCATGGACTTGATGAACCTGGTGTTCAAGCAGTACTTGGACATGTTCATCATTGTTTTCATAGATGATATTCTGGTTTATTCCTGCAGTGAGCGTGATGATGCAGACCATCTCAGAATCGTACTTCAAGCACTTAGAGATCACCAGATTTTGGCCAAATTCAGTAAGTGCAAATTTTGGCTAAGGTCATTAGCATTCCTTGGTAATATCATTTCCGGTGATGGCATTAGGGTTTATCCTCAAAAGACCAAAGTAATAAGAAACTGTCCCAGACCTGTCTCTTCATCAAATATCAGGAGTTTTTGGGGTTTGGCTAGCTATTACAGACGGTTTGTTGAGAGATTTTCTTCTATTGCATCCCCTATGTCTAGATTGACTCAAAAAAAGTTAAGTTTTTGTGGTCAGATCCTTACGAGTTGAGTTTTTAGGAGTTGAAGACTCAATTCACCTCAGCTCCAGTCTTAGCTCTTCCAGATGGTCCAGATGGGTTTGTAGTGTATTGTGATACATCCAGAGTAGGTTTAGGTTGTGTCCTTATGTAGCATGGTAAGGTCATAGCCTACACCTCTAGACAACTTAAACCCCATGAGAAGAATTATCCTACTCATGATCTTGAGTTAGTATCCGTAGTATTTGCCTTAAATATTTGGAGGCATTATCTATATAGAGTTCATATGGATGTGTTCATAAATCATAAAAGCCTTCAGTATGTATTTTCTCAGAAAGATCTCAATCTTCTTCAGAGAAAATGGTTAGAGCTCTTGAAAGATTATGACATGATTTTTCTTTATCATCCCAGCAAGGCCAATATAGTGGCCGATGCTCTCAGTAGACTATATATGGGTAGTATTGCTTATGTTGAGGACAGTAAGAAGAAGTTAGCTTAGGAAATCCATCAGCTTGATAGACTAGGCATTCGCTTAGTCAATTCAGAGGAGGGTGACATATGCGATCAGAGTAGTCCAGAATCATCTCTAGTTTTTGAGGTGAAAGAAAAGCAAGATAGAGATCCCATTCTAGTCAAGTTGAAAGAGTCAGTCAAGGATCAGAAAGTAGAGGTTTTCTCCTAAGGGAGAGATGGTATATTGCGTTGTCAGGGTCGTCTGTGTGTTCCAGTTTTAGACAACATAAGGAAGCGAATTATTGAAGAAACGCATGGTGTGCGCTACTCTATTCATCCAAGGGCCACAAAGATGTACCGCGACTTGTGGGAAATATATTGGTGGAGTGGGATGAAGATAGATGTTGCAGAGTTTGTGGCTAAGTTCTCTACATATCAGCAGGTTAAGATAGAGCATCAGAAACCTAGTGGGTCCATACAGGAGTTCAGTATTTCTACTTGGAAGTGGGAATAAGTAAACATGGACTTCATGACGGGTTTTCCTCGTACTCATCGCCAGCATGATTCATTTTGGGTCATTATAGATAGGATAACCAAATTAGCTCATTTGCTTCCATTCCATACCTCTTATTCAACTGAGGATTACGCCAAACTCTACATCAAAGAGTTGGTCAGATTGCACGGTATTCCATTATCTATTATCTCAGAAAGAGGTACCTAGTTTACCTCTCATTTCTAGAAAGCATTCCAAAAGGGTCTTGGTACCTAATTTTATCTCAGTACAGTCTTTCATCCTCAGAAATATGGTCATGCATAAAGGACCATTCAGACTTTAGAAGATATGCTAAGGGCGTGTGCAATATATTTCAAGTGTAGTTGGGATGACCACATGCCTTTGATTGAGTTTGCATACAGCAACAGCTATCATTCCAGTATTCAGATGGCTCTATTCGAATCTCTCTATGGTAGGAGATGCTGATCTCCAATCATTTGGTTTGAAGTTAGTAAGGCCTCAGTTATAGGGCCTGACTTACTATTCAATGCTTTAGAGAAAGTCCAATTGATTAGAGAAAGACTCTGCGCTGCTCAGAGCCGACAGAAGTCTTATACGGATGTGCGCAGAAAGGATATCGAGTTCGAGATTAGTGATTATGTCTATCTAAAGATATATCCCATAAAGGGAATGAAGAGATTTGGCAAGAAAGAAAAGCTCAGTCCCCGATATGTAGGTCACTTCAAAATTCTCAGTCATTTAGGCAAGGTAGCTTATGAGCTCGAATTACCTTCAGATCTAGCCCCAGTTCATCCAATGGTCCATGTCTCTTTGCTCAAGAAGTGCATAAGTGACCCAGCAGTCGTAGTCCCTATTCAGAGCATAGATGTTCAGAACAAACTCTCTTATGAAGATATTCCAGTCAAAATCTTAGACTATCAGACTCGTAGACTGAGGAACAAAGAAGTCCCTCTAGTCAAAGTTCTTTGGCAAAATCAGTCCGTTGAGGGAGCTACTTCGGAAAAGAAGCATACATGCGGACTAAGTATTCTCACATATTCTCGGCAAACTCAGATCTATCTCAAGGTAATAGTTCTCCTTAAGCTCTTCAGTTTCATGTTCAGGTTTCAGTGACAATCTTGGTATCCATTTTATGTTCAGAATTCCATTACAACTTGGTAAGAAATGTGATTGCATATCTAGTCATGCATTTATATGTAAGTTAAGTTATATAATCATGCATCAGATATGCATTCTTATTTTGAGAACCTTAGTTCATCACTCAGTCATGCATTTATGAATCAGTTACACATGCATCAGATATGCATGTTCGGTATGATATATTTTTTTATCAGTCATGTCCGTCATGAGATCATGTTCCAATTGTTCATTTTCAGTATGTACGTCAGTTTATCTTCTCCCCTCTCACTCAGTCTCATTCAAGGATGAATGTTCTCAAGGGAGAGATATTATAATACCCCATACTTCTTCCTAGCTTGAAATCATACTAAGAATGTTAGAAACTTACCTTGAAAGATAAAGATATTTTTTTACACGTTTAATTTTTAATATCTACACTCTTTATTGAGTGGTAAATTGAATTATCTTTCCAACGATACCAATTTCATCTAAATCCGATATCGGAGTAAGAAGTTATGGATATTTTACCAAGAGCTGTCAGAACCACCCAGGTACGATGGGAAGGTTGATGGACCATTGATCTAGCGATGGAACATCGCCTAGACCGTCATAGCTAAGGCAGTAAGTCAGTCTTCTGGCTAAGGTGTGATGGACAGGTTGCGAACTGTCGACCTTGCGATGGACCATCGCATGAGCCATCATAGATCCCGTTCAGTAATTTAAAGTCATTTTTAAAAGGGTATTTGGGTCTTTTTCCACCCGTTTTAACCCCTAATTATACCAGACCATAGCCCATAACTTTATTATTCATCTATAACATCAAATTAGGGTTTCTCTCAAAGATTAATCCTCAAGAACAAGAAACCCTAGGTGTTTAATTCCAAGTTAAGAATTTAAGTTTTCCTCCATCAATCTTCAAGAAATCATCTACCCAGGTATGTCATGTGTTAATTCATGGGTTCCTTTTACCCATGAAACTCAAGAATCTCTTTTCAAAAACCAAGATTTGTGTATTTATGAATATTCATGATTTAAATAAAATTGAAATTCATGTTAATGATGTTGTGGGGGTTTTGATTCATGTTTGAAATTACATATTCCAATGATCGACCCTAGGATATGGTTATTGCATAGTAATCATGATAAACCCTTAAATTTACACATTGATTAATGTATCTATGATTAATAGATGTGTTGATGATTGTATAACCAAAGCATACTCCCCATGTGTTCTATTAAATTCCTATGTGATGTAAAAGTGCCATACTAGTATGATAATATGAAATCCTCATTTATGTACAAGTTTATGTATGTCAAGTGTTTGATGAAATGTCTTGGTCAATGAGTTATGTATATATGTGTGGCCATTGCGGCGTTTTAGAACTTGTACTTTATGAATTCTCCAACCTATTGTATTATGGATTGTGATGTTGGTCATGTATTCTAGAAAGTCATGCTTTGCCAGTTTCATGCAATCGAGTCCTGGGGTACTTGTACCCAAAAATTTAGTTGTGTGCCTAGAATCAGTGTCATGTTTTCAAGATACATCCAGTCAAGCCATGATTCATAGAATTTAGTCAGTCACATGACTCAGGAAAAAGTCATTGATCTCAGTAGTATTCCATCATTCAACGGAACTCAGTTAACTCAGTCCAGTCAGTTCAGTTAATCATGTGCAGTGTATATTCAGATGGGAGTATAAATTAGCACCGAGCGAACCCAAGGATGGGAACCCACCTGTTATATGAGGGCATGATTCTTAGAAGCAATCCTTGCACTCCAGAACTACGTAGCCAGCATAGGTTGAGACATCTTAGCCTATTATATGAGGGTATATGAAGTGGATTAACCTGTTATATCAGGGTTCCCACTGTTCTCACAAGAGTTACCTGTTATTTGAGGGTTACTCACAGATTGTCCTTACCAGTGGTGAGGTATTGACACCCTTCTAATTGGGGTTACAGATTGGACCCCAACTCAGCTATATTGTATTATTTGGGGCATGTCGGTTAGATGACTACTTCCCACAGTTTTAGTATAAAATCAGGACTGTCAGATACAGTTATTCAGTCTCAATAATAGAACTCAGATAGTTCTACAGGATTCAGGACTGTCAGATACAGTCAACTTAGAACAGTACGAAACTCAGCTAGTTTCATTAGAACCTAGACTGTCAGATACAGTTGCTCAGTATCAGTTATTTTTGTTATACAGATATCAGTATATCATGTTATCAGTAATCAAACTCAGTAATCATGCTATCACGAACTTAGTTATGGTTATTATGTAGTCATGCATGTATTCTCACGTTTATGTTATCCAGCCAGTTAGTGTAGTTCATGTATGTGAACCCTTTTTTCATTCAGCCTACCTCACATGCAAATCAGTACACTCAAACATACTGATGCATTTGCGCTATGGTTTTTTATACCATAGGTTCAGAAGCACGAGATCCAGAGCATCAGTAGCATTCCAGTCTCAGCAGTCAGAGTTAACAGTGAGTCCTTATCCTTCAAGGATATTACCATTACTTTATTATCTCATTAATTAATTTATTTTAGTAGTTAGAGTTAGTTGGGGACATGTCCCATCAACTCCTTATTCAGACAGTACCATGAGTTAGAGGCTTTTCAGACTACAGTATGTTCAGAGAGTTTATTTCAGTTATTTCGGGTATTTCATACCCCATTCAGATGTTATGTTTTATCAGCTATCATGTCTCAGTTTTGAAACTTATGGCCTTTCATCCTTTATTTCTGCATTTATAGAGTATATCATGTTGTATACAGGTACAGATATCAGTCATAGGTTAGCTTGTGGTCTTTCGGGGTCATAAGTATCGTGTAGCATTTTGGGTACCAAATTTGGGGCGTTACAGGGAAAGATGATATTCGATGAGATAACAAAACCTCCAAATACTGAAGTAACCATACCCCAACCTCAACTGATATGGTACCCAGCTCCAAAAATCATTCCAATATCCAATTATGTCCAAGCCTATTATCTCCAATCCTTCACAAAATCTCTTCCACAAATATTTTGGTACCCATATTCATTCGTTTCTCCAACATAAAACTACATTCTAATTTTTTATCAAAATCCCCCAACAAATCAATGATCCACTCGATTCACCAGACCTCGACATAAGATTCAGAAAAATCCACTAAGATAGTACACCTCTTTTGTTGAGCCCATAGCTCAACTGTATGAGCGATTGATGATGGATACTATATCACTTCGATTCCCACAATTTTCATGGACATATATGCACCATGGCTTGATCGTTCTAAAACTTTTACTTATTATTCGGGGATGAAAGGACAAACCACAGAAGAGTTTCAAACATTGAAAGACAAAATTCAAGGACTGATTAATGCCAAAGTGATACGTGTGAGGAAGAAGAATCTTGATGAAGATTGATTTACAAGGCTTGACTTGCAAGGGTTCAACATTGGTGTAGAGGATATCATGTTGATTCTCCGCTCCAGACACTCAAACATTTGAAATTCATTCAAGTTTTACAATTTACAGTTTTCTTTTATATTTTCCTTGCTTATGTAATGTGAACTATGGTCGACTTGATTCCTTTATATGAGGGATACATAGGTGCTCATTTAATGAATTCGGTCTCATCATAATAAAATCTTTTATTTTCCCATTTCGATATTTTTCTATACGGAGTTAGATGAATCAACAATGTGATGTATGAATCAACAAATTTGATGTTCAACAAAAGTCGACATTACCCATTTCCTATCTTTCTTATATTCTTTACAATCACAATTGCAAATTCAACATTATGTTCTATAACTATCATATTTCGTGCATTAGGAGCTCAAATCATTATGCCTAGAATGTTTTTAAGGCTTAGTCGTCCTCCTAGAATGACTTTTGTTTTGTATTTATTATGTGTTGAACATTTGCGTTATATGGTAATTTTTGTTTGACTTGTTTATTTTATTTATTTAAGGGTCGTCTAGCATTTGAACATCGAACTCAAGTGTCAATCTGTAATATGAAAAATATGCTCAATATCTGAAAAGTTTTCAGTCCTTCTTCTCATCGTCCAAGTCAAAACACTATGACTCCTTATCCTCACCTTACCCACACCCCTTCTTAGCAATTTTATTTTGTACGTTACACTTTCTAAAGTTAAAGAATCAATTTAGATGAACAATGGCAAAGGCTTCATGACTTAGAGAAAAGATTGAATGAGGAGTTGCGTTCTAGGGTCGTTTACGACTTGAGGTATAAGAAATTATGCATACACCCGAGGATTGAGTTACCACCAAGGTACAAAGTTCCAAAGTTCAACGTATTCGATGAGAATGGGAACCCAATTACACTTCTGAAGGACTATTGCGGCAAAATAATCAGCATAGGGCACAATGAGGCTCTCCTTATGAGATTGTTGTTCAAAGTTTTTTTGGAATGACACTTACATGGTTCGCCCAACAAGACTTTGACAAATTTTATAATTGAGAGGAATTGGCTTAAGATTTTGTGAGGCAATACCATTTTAACATCAATATTGGTCCAACATTACGGGATTTGATTGAGATGAAGAGAACGACCCATGAATATTTTGAGGAATATGCAATTCGATGGAGGTTAGAGGCTTCCAAAATACGTCCTTCTGTACCTAAGGAGTTATTGGCCAAAAATTTCCTCATGATACTAGATGGAATATACTGTCAGAAAATGTTCTTCCTGATTAGTCAAAACTTTGAGACTCTAATTTCGATTGGATAGAAATTAGAATATAGAACAAATAATTCATCCAATAGAGAGAAAGAGGATTCATCACCCACCATATCTCAAATGCAAGGCTATCAAAATAATGAAGAGAACTACGTTGTTTTTGGTTCTCAAAACAAGGCTCATCAGATCCAATCCTACTCTATCTGACAAGACTCTTAAAATAAGGCTCAATCCTACTCTGTCCAATAAGATCCAAGACATTCATGAAAGAAACATAAAGCATATCACATGAATTGACATTCCAGTTTCACGTCACCATTTTACCTGCCTTATGGCTAACAATATTTTCTTATTTTCTCTATATTTCTTTGTACTCATGAACTACGTTCGACCTGACTTCCATTTGGATACGTAGGAAGCCCACTCTAGGTCTAGTCTTAATCTAATAAAACATTTTCTTTCCCCACTTTCTTTCAAATTCTTACACTTCCAAAGCGACAGGCTAATAAGCCCAACTCTTGATCATATAAAGGCAGATTACAATGGAGGTTATGATATTCAACTGTAGGACAACCATTTATCTTGGACTAATGTTTTCTTTAAGTGGTACAGGAATATAAGGCTTCAAAGACAAAAATTGGGGTAGAATTTTTGAGGTTTCGTGTAAACCTCAAAAAGTTTCACGAGTAAAGAATACATTCATTCATAATGACATGTGAAAGGAACTATAGATTCTAAACTGGGAAGAAATTTTTGAGAATTATTCTAAAATATCATCACGATAGAATACAAATCCTAACGGTTCGTAGAGTAGAAAACAACGACCAAGGAGTAGACTCGAGCATGGTATAAATTCACATTTCTTTTTGACAGACAACTTTTCTTTTAGTATAGGATTAACAGATACAGATGACAACAATCACTCCATCACGAGAGGCCCAACGGCCAGTACAACTTCATGATGACAAGACCCAATAGCTGATCTAGAAATACAACAGATATGCTTTCTTATCTCCTCTTACCATTATTGTTATGGTTGTTTTCACTACTTTGTTCATTATTCTATACATACATATATATCCGTGCCAATCATTTTATCTAGATGAGCTAAAAATAGTAGGACTAACGATACAGATTACTCCATCACGAGCAGCCAATTAGCCGATCCCATAATTCCATAGTACATTAAGAAGCCGTTGATACCAAAATTCCACAGTACCTCAAGAAGCCAAAGAGATGATCCCACGATTCTACAGTTCATCGAGAAGCCAAATAGTTGATACCATGGTGAGAAGCCAAACAGCTGATCCCATGATTCTATAGTATATCGAGAATCCAAAGAGTTGATCCCATGATAAGAAGGCAAACTATTGATCCCACAGTGCATCGAGAAGACAATGAGTTGATCCCACGATGAGAAGACAAATAGCTGATCCCACGATTCCATAGTGCATCGACAAGCCCAAAAGCTGATCCCATGATAAGAAGCCAAACAGTTGGTCCCACAGTGCATCGAGAAGCTAAAGAGTTGATCCTACGATTCCACAGTATATCGAGAAGCCCAAAAGTTGATTCCACGATGAGAAGCCAAATAGCTGATCCCTCAGTGCATCAAAAATCCAAAGAGCTGATCCCACGATAAGAAACCAAACAGTTGATCCTATGATTCCACAGTGCATCGAGAATCCCAAAAGTTGATCCCACGATGAAAAGCCAAACAAATGATCCCACAGTGCATCGAGGCACCAAATCACTGATCCCACGATAGAATAGATATGCTTTCTTTATTTCTATATTCACTTTATGTTTATAAATTACTTATCATTTTATATGCCCTAACCTTTGTTATCTACTATATGGTAAAGTATGCAGGTAACAGAGAAGGAATAACAAACGGAGATGATTTTCATTCCTATTTTCTAAATATCACCCCATTTATTCATTCATCTCGTGAACTCATCCTGAAATTCACCAACCTCTACATTTTCAAACTTTTCCATACATCATTGTTTCATTATATTCTCTACCATCTCACCGACCCAAGATACCATTGTTGATGCCCCAGGCTTTATCAATAATATTCTTTCGGAATATTGTTCATTCCTAAATCTAGAACTACACACGGCCTGATTCTCGTAAAACAGAGATATGTAGGAAACTTAAAGAAAAAGTCTCAGCCACTACACCTCCCATTGTTTTCTTCCTAACAAACCGTCATCTCGGTTGGATAAAATTAGTTACTACGTCAACTTCTTCTATCATTATCAAGCAACGAAGGGGCAGCTGTTGACACCCAATTTTGACCTACCGACACTCTATTAGGCTTTTATTTTATCAAAATTATTTAATTTTAAATATTAATATTTTTTATTCATTATTCATGTATCATATAATTAACGACGTGCCACGTTCATGATTTTAAAAAATGTACAAATTGTTTTATTACTTTTTAGTATCATTTCTACAATTTACTAACTCAAATAGGACATTTTACATAATTTTATTAATATTTATTAAATTATTGTGAAGTGGCATGCTCACAATTTACAAATACATCATCTGTTATTATTACTAGTATTGTAGTATCGACAATTTTAATCATGTATTCATAATTTATAGGTCCCTATCTTATTTTTATTATTATCATAATATAGTATGTGTCGTATTTTTATCTACGCAATTTTCGTGGCTAATATGAAAATAATTATATTATTTATTTTACATTATTGTTACATTTATTAACCCGCAGCCTAAGTTGATTTTATTTTTTTCCAAATCATTTAGCTTTTAGCCTGATTTTTCCAAGATTATAACAATTTTAGCGTAATTTTATTCAGTTTATTACAATTCTAGCCACATTTAACTCAATTCTAATTCATTTCTAGATTTTTTATAATTCTTTAATCTCAGTCGTGGATCAATATTGATCCAACTGCTGAGATCGAAGTTCTCTTTTCTTTCCTTTTAAATAAATCCACAACCCTAATCCTCATTTTTCTTGCTGAGCCACACATTTCTCTTCTTTCTCTCTATTTTTATCTTTCTATACAAAACCATGACTAACACCACTGAGCAGTCCACCGCGACCAGTCGCCTCTTCCTCTGTTCCCTCCCCTCTCCGGCAAACCAGCTACCCCCGCCACGAACCTCAACAACTACGCAGCCATCCAAGCCCGTATCTCAACACCGTCACTGCTTCGTTCAAACCAGCACCACCATCATCTCCTTCTTTCCATTCACTGGCAGTGGAAAATCCTCTGACGAACCACTGCTACTAGCCTCACCTAGTTCTAACCAACGTTGCTTCGAAAGGCATTCACCACCGGTGACTCCACTGGTGAAAAAGTCATACAACAAAAAACCAGCCGCCGCCAGCTACTTCAACCGGCGGAACCAACACCAATAGTCATCCTCTCACCCATTATGTCTTTGCCGTAGTTGATGACCGACGAGGTTTTCGATGAACTTCACCAAGATTTTGGTCTGGTTTGATTTCTTAATATTTTCAATTGTATGTTTGTTTTCTTTGTTTGTAAATTATCTGAATCAGATTCTTAGATTAAAAGTTTCATGATGTTTGACTTTGAATTTGTGATTCAATTCCTTTATTTACATGTTCATGTTCATATATATGAAATTCCCCGATTTTCCCTTAAATTATAATTCAGTTGTTGATTACTTCAGTCTTCCAAAATTGTTGTTCTTTGATTTGATTAATATGGTGAAATTTGACTTGTACAGCTAGGGCAGAGTCGACATTTAGTGCTCTTGGTAAAGAATGTTTGATTGTGTTAAATTATGGCTAATTTTGTGTATAATTTGATAAGATAAATCGAATTTGGTACTTAGTAATTTTGGGAAGCATTAAATATGGTCTATGGCTTGATTATTTGTCACTTTACCCAAAATTTGATTTCTTTTAATTAGCTAGATATATTTTCATTCTATATGTACTGCCATTATTTTATCAATTTAAATGAATTAATTTTTATTTTGATGTGGATTGATTTTGGATACTTATTCATGGTAACCATGGCATGACTGATTCAATATTTGATTTAGTCTCTATTAAGGAAAATATATTTGATTGATTTTTCTAATATTTGTTTCCTCTTTTATTTTCCTTTCACTGATTTTACATGATTTGCTTACTTAACTAATTCAACCTTTTAAGGAAAATTTTCTCTTGACTGATTAATAAAATACTCTTTTGATTGACAAATATATTCCTATTTCTATTATTTTCCTGATCCCTTTTACTAAATAAGCAATCCCTCCCCATTCTTTTAAGGGGGGACAAGATATAGACTTCTCATCTGCTTTTACTCTCTCTATTTTCTCTAAAAGTATTTTGAAGCTCTTTGGCACTTTGAATTTCAAAGAAACATTTGGTTTTGTCCTTACTGTAATTGCCTTGGGTTCTATTATTATCGCTTTGTGTCTAGTCGGTTAGTCTCTATCGATGTATTATTTCTTATTCTGTAGCATTATTGATAGCAAAGCATAGAAAGCATATCTATCGGAAATAATTATGTCATGCTTGTCTGCTATGTCTTTGTTCCTTTATTTGAGAAAATGTGTTGGAATATTCGAGTATTCCTTTTGGTGCTTGCCCCGCTCTTTTGCTCGTATTTGACAGGTACTAAGTGATATTTTGAGATCGAAAGAGTCGTAGGGGCTTTGGGATGGGTATTATTTCCTTCTCATTAGTCTATCATTTTCTTTTATTAGTCTTTTGTTAGCCATGGGCCTGTAATATTATTGTACAAATACTATTTGATTTAATAATAAAATAGAAGAGTGTTCTGGGGGCGGGGTTCTCTATGAATCACGTAGGCCAACACAACTTAGGTCTACATGCTTATGTACTACGTGAATCACCTAGGTAAATATAATTTAGGATTCATTAATTAAATCGCTTATCACATAGAAATTATGATTTTAGGAGTTTAACTAATTTCACCTTATCAAAATATGTCAACTTAGCTTACAATGTATTTATTTACTTTGGCATGATTAACAAAGTTTGACATATCACAAACGACACTTTTAATATATTTTTTTAACATGCTCAATGATTATGTTTTAATTTTTCACATTCAAACAACATCTCTTTAGCTCATTAACTAAATCTTTGCATTTTAAAAGTAATATGTAGCACATAAAAGCACTCTCCGACACATCAAATAATTAAATTTCAGCATGTTAAAACTGTTTTTCAGCATGTAGATGTTAAATTTCAGCATATTAAAACTGTTTTTTTTTCAGCGTACAAACATTAAGCTTTGGCATGTTAATTTCACCTTATCAAAATATGTCAACTTAGCTTACAACGTATTTATTTACTTTGCCACGATTAACAAAATTTGACATATCACAAATGTCATTTTTAGCATTTTTTTAACATTCTCAACGATTATGCTTTAATTTTCCACATTTAAACAACATCTCTTTAGCTCATTAACTAAATCTCTGCATTTTAAAAGTAATATATAGCACATCAAAGTACTCTCCGACACATAAAACAATTAAATTTCAGCATGTTAAAACTGTTTTTCAGCATGTAGATGTTAAATACCAGCATATTAAAACAGCTTTTTTTTTCAGCATATAAACATTAGCTTCCATCATGTTAATTCACCTTTCAGCGTTATAAAAAATGCATTTTCAGCATGTTCATAGACTTTTCAGTATTAAAATATTTGTAGTAATTTCCAACATGTGTTTGTAAATTCTTACACCGTCATTTGTTTATAACATGTTTCAAACAAAATTAACGGGCATCACACTTCAACATATTTACTTTATCTTGACATACTTTATTTTAACAATCTTACAATATTATTTTTTTGTGGATTGACAATTACTTTCCATCTATAAACAGTTGCTTTCCACTTAGATATCATGCTTAACTATCTTTTACATAATAAATTAATGTTCTTATTCTCTCACGTTTTGACATTCCTTTTTTTATTATCAATGGATTTTTCAACATTGTTTTAAAATAATTAATTATTATCTTTTGTCTTACTAACAATCACTTAGATACCATGCCTATAGGTTAATGACAAAAAAAAATTGCTTGTCTTGCATGTTAATCACATTAATCAACTTTAATTAACCAAGAGGCATCTTTGAGATTATTACGTGCTACCTGTTGTCCGATGTGATACACGCTTTAAGTCATAGAAAGACATAGCTTTATTTGTCTAGACCCTAACTCCGAATTAGAAAAGACCAATGCCTCTTGGACGATAAGTGGGATAATAGGTATTACTAGAGATGTTAGTTTTATCCTTTTTAAGTACGACTTTAGGTTAACAACCATCCTTGGTGGGATGGGACGGGTAGTCATTCGGAAGTTATGATCTCCAGAGACATTACACGACATTTGACATTATTACTTGTTTTAGAATTTAGCCAGTGGTTCGGATAAGGATTAAACAAGATGGGGTTTTGATCCGAATGAAACCAAAACTTTTCTTTGTTTATATTTTTTGAATTTATTCTTTTATTTATTTTACATGTTTATTATTTGGGGTAGTTAATTTATTACATAAGCAGTCTCCTTTGTTATAATTTATATCACTTCTCTCTCCTCGCTTGTCTTATTTACATATTTTCTAACTTTTATCACTTAGATAATTAGTAATTATAAATAATAAATAACATGTGTTTGTTTATTAATTATTTTATCACTTAGTTAATAATTAAGTTAAAAATAAGAGACCTTTATTTGATCACATAGAATCCCCACATAAATTCGGCTGAAAACCACCTTTGTGGACCTCGAAGGTGCCTAACACCTTCCTTTTGAGATAATTTGAACCCTTACCCGAATTTCAGGTGAACGAACACTAAATAACAAAATAGGTTCATAGTTGGCCTAGACCGGTGCCCTAATGCACCTTAATTCATTAGGTGGTGACTCTTCACATTCTCTTCAAAGCAATCCCAAAAAGAGTGGTCACGTCGAATCTTATTTTTCACGAGAAAAATGGGGTGCGACAGAATGGCGACTCTACTGGGGATCTTAAGTTCTAACCATTACGAGTTTGTGTTTTATGTGGGATTCTTTCAATTTTTTTGTTTATTTTTTTGTAATTAATTTCTCTCTTTCCCTTTTATTGTTTATATAATGATTCATTTATACATGTTAGTCCCATCTCCTTTTCCCTTTTATGTGTTATTCATGTTTCTCCATGTCTATTCCTTCTCCACTTTTCCTTTTATTGGTGATGTGTTTTGACGTTTATTTTTTATATTGCTAAAGCATGCTATTGTATGTTACTATGTGCTATGTGTTACTATTTTATATAACTAGAATTCCGCTAATACTTTTCTCTACTCGGGCCCTCCTTTGTTTTCTTTTTACGAACGGTTGCGTGGTTGCACAGACGTTCTTTCGTAAAACACCCTTTGAGAAATACCTTGTGGATCGTTTGATCAGTGGTACGTCAACAGTCGTAACCTTTCCTACACTCGAATTGTCCACTCGAGGGAACCATATCATAAATCCACTCTTTTTCTTTAGAGCATGGCTACATATTTCTTTAATTAAAGAATATGTGTCCCATTCAACGTAGGATGCCTTGACATCCTTGATGCGTTTAATGTTAGTCTGATTCAAAGTCCAAAGGGGTTCATGACCCAAATGGACGCACAATTATTTGCTATGTGTTGCATTTCTATGGATGTATTATCTACCTTGTTGTTTTTGTTATTGTCTTAGTCACTCCTTACCTATAGTGTCCCTCACTTTAGAGCCCTTTACTCTTAAAATTCTTGTTATGTTAAGACCATACAATACACTTTTAGGACCTATTCAAAACTTCCCTTTAATTTATCCTCTTGACTCATCCGCTAGTATATTTATCATCTTTAGGCTCAACTCTTGCTTTGATAAAGGCTTTTAGTCTCATCCGTATTCTCTTAGAGCAACTCATCATTCTAGGACATCCTCTTCTTAATGCTTTCAACTCTTACATACTATGTCCCATATGATCCTTTTGATACTATCACACTCATGTCGTACTCTATCTTTCACAACCTCTAAATTACATAGAGCTCTCATAACTTCTCCTCATTTTGAGTGACTCAATATTTTCAAATGAGCAGAATATTCATTCTAGACTCCCATGCATACTCTTTGTTCCTAATTATAAATCCTTTCTTCTAAGGTTAACTAGACTTGAACATCAGAAATGGCCAGTCAAGCAATGTTTATCAATCTTGTCAATAGTGAAGCTTAGCTCGAGAATTTGGGGTTAAATCAAAACAAAGTTATTTCGAGCATCAGAAAGCTAAAAACAAGAATTGAGAGAATTAGTGGAATAATGACTAATGTTCGAGGTTCAGTTGAAAATCCATCGGATTTTTGAGAGCCGCTATCTGATATAGACATTAGCACTCCTATCCACACTATGGAGTCTCTTTATTGACAACTTCACCTATGCCTGATCGTGATACACACATGCCTTCAAGTTTGTATTCAATTTCATTACTAAGAGCACTTAGTGGATTGACAAATACAAGTAAGGAAAAGTAAACGGAAGGACAGGTTCCTAACCATGAGGCAGGACCATCTCGATAGCCCAAAATTAATAAGTCATCCAAATCAACAAAATGAGAAAAGAAGAGAATTGAGGGTTTGAACTTTATATTGTATGATGGGTTAGGAAATCGGCATTCCTATTTAAAGGCATACCTTGACTAACTAGCAGTTGTAGGGCAAAGTAATGGTCTCAAGAAGAATTTCTTTGTCAGTTCACTTAATGGTCCTGCTTTGATGTGGTATGCAGAGAAAGACACTAACAAGTGAGTCTCTTGGGACCATTTGGCAACTGACTTCCTTTGGCGGTTCAAAAATAAGCTAAAGAGGAAGCTGACAATCGAGACTACGATAAATAAGGGAAAGACGAAATTTGATGAGACATCAAAACCTCTAAAGCCTGAAGTAGGCATACCCCAACCTCAACTGATATGGTACCCAGCTCCATAAATAATTCTAATATCCAATTATGTCCAAACCTATTATCCCCAATCCTTCACTAAATCTCCTCCACAAACTGTTTGGTACCCACATTCATTTGTTGCTCCAACATCAAACTACATGCCAATTTTTTATCAAAATACCCCAACAAACCAACGATCCACTCGATCCACAAATCCTCGACATAAGCTTTAGAAAAATCCACTAAGACAGTACACCCCTTTGGTTGAGCCCATAGCTCAACTTCATGAGCAATTGAGGATGGCTGCTATATCACTCTAATTCCTAAAATTGTCATGGACACATATGCACCATGTCTTGATCGTTCTAAAACTTGTGCTAATCATTCGGGGATGAAAGGACAAACCATAGAAGAGTGTCAAACTTTGAAAGACAAAATTCAAGCACTGGTTGATGCCAAAGTGATATGTGTGAGGAAGAAGAATCATGATGAAGATAGATTTACTAGACTTGACTTGCAAGGGTTGGACATTGGTGTAGAGGATATCATTTTAATTCTCCACTCCAGACTCTCAAACATTTGAAATTCATTCAAGTTTTACAATTTGCAGTTTCCTTTTACATTTACTTTGCTTATGTAATGTGAACTACGGTTGACCTGATTCCCTTATATGGGGGATACGTAGTCTCTCATTTAATCAGTTCGGTCTCATTATAATAAAATCTTCTTTTTCCCTATTTTTTCATTTTTCTATACGGAGTTAGATGAATCAACAATGTGAGGTATGAATCAACAAATATGATGCTCAACAAATGTCGACCTTACTCATTTCCTATCTTTCTTATCTTCTGTACAATCACAATTGCAAATTCGACATTATGTTCTATCACTATCATGTTTCGTGTGTTAGGAGCTTAAATCTTTATGCCTAGAATGCTTATTAAGGCTTAGTCTTCCTCCTAGAATGACTTTTTTTTGTATTTATTATGTGTTGAACTTATGCATTATATGGTAATTTTTGTTTGACTTGTTTATTTTATTTAAGGGTCGTCTAGCATTTGAACATCGAATCAAGTGACAATCTGCAATACGAAAAATATGATCAATATCTGAAAAGTTTTCAGTCCTCCTTCTCATCGCCCAAGTCAAAACACTATGACATCTTATCCCCTCCTTACCCACACCCCTTCTCAGCAATTTTCTTTTGCACGTGACACTTCTGAAAGTGAAAGGATCAATTTAGATAAACGTTGGAAAAGGCTTCATGACTTAGAAAAAATATTGAATGAGGAGTTGTGTTCTAGGGGTGTTTACAACTTGGGGCATGAGAAATTATGTATACACCCGAGGGTTGAGTTACCTCCAGGGTACAAAGTTCCAAAGTTCAACGTATTCGATGGGCATGGGAACCAATCACACATCTAAAGGACTATTGTGGTAGACTAATTGGAATAAGGAACAATGAGGCTTTCCTTTTGAGATTATTTGTTCAAAGTTTGTCGGGAATGGCCCTTACATGGTTCGCCCAACTATACTTCAACAAATAGCGTAATTGGAAGGAATTGGCTCAAGATTTTGTATGGCAATACATGTTTGACATCAATGCTAGTCTAATAATACGGGAATTTCTTGAGATGAAGAGAACGACCCATGAATATTTTGAGGAATATACAATTTGATGGAGGTTAGAGGCTTCCAAAATAAGTCCTTCTGTACCTGAGGAGGAATTGGTCAAAATTTTCCTTAAGACACTAGATGGAATATACTGGAGGAAAATGTCCTTCGTGGTTAGTCACAACTTTAAGAGTCTAATTTCGATTGGAAAAAAATTAGAATATAAAATGAGGAATTCATCCAATGGAAAGAAAGAGGATTCATCACCCACCATATCACAAATGCAAGGCTATCAAAATAATGAAGAGAACTATGTTGTTTTTGGTTCTCGAAACAAGGCTCATCAGATCAGATCCTACTCTGTCCAACAAAACTCTCGAAACTAGCATCAATCCTACTCTGTCCAACAAGATCCAAGACATTTACGAAAGAAACATAAAGCGCATCACATAAATTGACATTCCTATTTCACGTCACCATTTTCCCCTCATTATGGCTAACAACATTTTTTTATTTTATCTATATTTCTTTGTACTCATGAACTACATTCGACCTGACTTTCATTTGGGTACATAGGAAGCCTACTTTGGGTCTAGTCTTAATCTAATAAAACATTTTCTTTCCCCACTTTCTTTAAAATTCTTACACTTCCAAAGCAACAGGATAATAGGCCCAACTCTTTATAATATAATGGCAGATTACAATTCAGGTTACGATATTCAAATATAGGACAACCATTTCTCTTGGACTAATTTTCTATTTGAGTGGTACAAGAATATAATGCTTCAAAGACAAAAACTGGGGGTAGAATTTTTGAGGTTTCGTGTAAACCTCAAAAAATTTCATGAGTAAAGAATATATTCATTCACAATGATGTGTGAAAGGCACTTTACATTCTAAACTGGGGCATAAATTTTTTAGAATTCCTTCAAAATTTCATCACAATTGAGTACAAATCCCAAGACAACAATCACTCCATCATGAGAGGCCCAACGACCAGTCCAACATCATGACGAGAAGACCCAACAACTGATATAACAGTATAATAGATACACTTTTTTATCTCCTCTTATCATTATTGTTATAGTTGTTTTCACAACTTTGTTCAATATTCTATACATACATATATATCTGTGCTAACCATGTTATCTGGTTGATCTAAAAATAGTATGACTAATAGGTACAAATTACTCCATCACGAGCAGCCAAACATCCGATCCCATGATTCCACAGTACACCAAAAAGCCCAAGAGCTTATCCCATGATTCCACAGTGCATCGAGAAGCCAAAGAGATGATCCCATAATAAGAAGCCAAGAGCTTATCCCACGATTCCACAGTACATCAAGAAGCCAAAGAGCTGATCCTATGATGAGAAGCCAAATAGCTAATTCCACAATTCTATTGTGCATCGAGAAGCCAAAGAGTTGATCCCATGATGAGAAGCCAAACAGCTGATCCTACAGTGTATCGAGAAGACAATGAGCTGATCCCACGATGAGAATACAAACAGTTGATCTCACGATTCAACAGTGCATCGAGAAGTCCAAAAGTTGATCGTATGATAACAAGCCAAATAGTTGATCCCACAGTGCATCGATAAGCCAAAGAGCTGATCCTACGATTCCATAGTGCATTCAGAAGCCCGAAAGCTGATCCCACGATGAGAAGCCAAATAGCTGATCCAACAGTGCATCAAGAAGCCAAAGAGTTTATCCCACGATAAGAATCTAAACAGTTGATCCCATGATTCCATAGTGCATCGAGAAGACCAAAAGTTGATCCCACGATGAGAAGCCAAACATCTGATCCCACAGTGCATTAAGGCGCCAAATCAAAGATCCCATGATACAACAAGTATGCTTTCCTTATTTCCACATTCACTTTATGTTTATCAATTGATTATATTTTTATATGCTCTAACCTTTGCTATCTAGTATATGGTAATGTACGCAGGTAATAGAGAAGGAATAACAAACAGAGATAATTTTTGTTCCTGTTTTTGAAATATCACCCCATCTATTCATCCATCGCATGAACTCATCCTGAAACTCACCTACCTCTATATTTTCAAATTTCTCTATACGTCATTATTTCATTATATTCACTACCGTCTCACCAACCCACGATACCATTGTTGACGCCCCATCCTTTATCAATAATATTCTTTAGGAATATTGTTCATTCTTAAATTCAGAACTACACACGTCCTGATTCTCGTAAAAATAGAGATATGTAGGTGACTTAAAGCCAAAGTCTCGGCCACTACACCTCCCGTTGCTTTCTTCCTAACAAACCGTCATCTCGGTCGGATAAAATGGAATACTACATCAACTTTCGTTGCTTGATAATTCTAGTATCATTCTCAAGCTACGAAGAGGCAGCTATTGACACCCAATGTTGACCTCCCAACACTCTATTAGGCTTTTATTTTATCAAAATTAATTAATTTTAAATATTAATATTTTGATGCATTATTCTTGTATCATATAAATAACGACGTGCCACGTTTATGATTTTAAAAAATGTACAAATTGTTTTATTACTTTTTATTATCATTTTTACAATTTAATAACTCAAATACGACATTTTAAATAATTTAATTAATATTTATTAAATTATTGTGAAGAGGCACGGTTACAATTTACAAATACATCATTTGTTATTATTACTAGTAGTGTATTATAGACAATTTTAATCTTGTATTCATAATTTATAGGTGCCTATCTTATTTTTATTATTATCATAATATAGTATGTGTCGTATTTTTATCTACGTAATTTTCATGGCTAATATGAAAATAATTATATTATTTATTTTACATTATTATTACATTTATTAACTCGCAACCAAAGTCTATTTTAATTTTTTCCAAATCATTTAGCTTTTAGCCTGATTTTGCCAAGATTATAACAATTTTAGCCTAATTTTATTCAATTTATTACAATTCTAGAAATATTTAACTCAATTCTAATTCATTTCTTGATTTTTTATAATCCTTTAATCTCAGTAGTGGATCAATATTGATCCAACTGATGAGATCGAAGTTCCCTTTTCTTTTCTTTTAAATAAATCCACAACCCTAATCCTCATTTCTCTTAATGAGCTGCATATTTCTCCTTCTTCTCTCTATCTCTCTCTCTATACAAAACCATGACTTCCACTATCGGGCAGTCTACTGCGACCAGCCACTTCTTCCTCTGTTCCCTCCCCTCTCCGGCAAACCAGCTACCACCGCCACGAACCCCAACAACTACGCAGCCATCCAAGCCGGTATTTTGACACTACCGCTGCTCCGTTCGAACCAACACCACCATTATATCCTCCTCTAATTTCACTGGCCGGTGGAAAATCCTTCGGTGAACCATTGCTACCAGCCTCCCCAAGTTCTAACCAGCGCCGCTTTGAAAGGCACTCGCCACTGGCCACTCTACTGGAGAAGCAGCCATGCAACAAAAAACCAGTCACCGCCAGACACTTCAGTCAGAGGAACCACCACCAATAACCGTCCTCTCACCCATCATGTCCTCACCATAGTTGATGACCGGCGGGGTTTTTGATAAACTTTGCCAAGATTTTGGTCCGATTCGATTTCTTAATACTTTTGATTGCATGTTTGTTTGCTTTGTTTGTGAATTATCTGAATCAGATTCTTAGATTAAAAGTTTCATGATGTTTGACTTTGAATTTGTGATTCAATTTCTTTATTTACATGTTCATGTTCATATATGTGAAATACCTTGATTTTCTCTTAAATTGTAATTTGGTTGTTGATTACTTCAAACTTTCAAAACTGTTGTTCTTTGATTTGATAAATATTAGTGGAGTTCGACTTGTACAGCTAGGGCAAAGTCGACATATAGAGCTCTTGGTAAAGAACGTTTGATTGTGTTATATTATGGCTAATTCTATGTATAATTTGATGAATTGAATCGAATTTGGTACTTAGTAATTTTGGGAAGCTTTGAATATGGTCTATGGCTTGATTATTTGACACTTTACCCCAAATTTTGATTTTTTTAATTAGCTAGATATATTCTCTTTCCATATGTAATGCCATTGTTTTATCAATTTAAATGAATTAATTTTTATTTTGATGTGGACTGATTTTGGGTACTTATTCATGGTAACCATGGCGTGATTGATTCAATATTAGATTTAGTCTCTATTAAGGAAAATATATTTGATTGATTTTTCTAAATATTTGTTTCACCTTTTATTTTCCTTTGACTGAATTTTACAAGATTTGCTCACTTAACTAATTCAACTTTTTAAGGAAAATTTTCTCTTGATTGATTAATAAAATATTCTTTTGATTGACAAAAATATTCATATTTTCTTTATTTTCCAGACCCCTTTTACTATATAAGCAATCCCTCCCCATTCTTTTAATGGGGGATAAGATACAAACTTTTCCTCTGCTATTACTCCCTCTATTTTTTCTAAAAGTATTTTGAAGCTCTATGGCACTTTGGACTTCAAAGAAACATATGGTCTTGTACAAATTTTGAGATCAAAAAAGTCGTAGAGGCTTTGGGATGGGTGTTGTTTCCTTGTCATTAGTCTATCATTTTTTTATTAGTCTTTTGTTAGCCATGAGACTGTAATATTATTGTAAAAATACTATTTGATGTAATGATAAAATAGGAGAGTGTCCGGGGGACAGAGTTTATGTTCTCTATGAATCACGTAGGCTAACACAACTTAGGTCTACGTGCTTATGTGCTACGTGAATCACCTAGGTAAATATAATTTAGGATTCATTAATTAAATCACTTATCACTTAGAAATTATGATTTTAGGAGTTTAACTAATTTCACCTTATCAAAATATGTCAACTTAGCTTACAACATTTTATTTACTTTGGCACGATTAACAAAGTTTGACATATCACAAATGACATTTTTAGCATTTTTTTCACATTCTCAACGATTATGTTTTAATTTTCCACATTCAAACAACATCTCTTTAGCTCATTAACTAAATGTCTGCATTTTAAAAGTAATATATAGCACATTAAAGCACTCTTCGACACATAAAACAATTAAATTTCAGCATGTTAAAACTGTTTTTCAGCATGTAGATGTTAAATTCCAGAATATTAAAATTGTTTTTTTTTTCAGCATATAAACTTTAAGCTCCGGCATGTTAATTCACCTTTCAGCGTTATAAAAAATGCATTTTCAGCGGGTTAATGGACTTTTCAGTATTAAAATGTTTGTAGTAATTTTCAACATGTGTTTGTAATTTCTTACACCGTCATTAGTTTATAACATGTTTCACACAAAATTTACGAGCATCACACTTAAATATTTTTACTTTATTTTGAAATACTTTGTTTTAACAACTTTATAATATTATTTTTTTCCAGTTTGACAATTACTTTCCATCAATAAATAGTTGTTTTCCACTTAGACATCATGCTTAACTATCTTTGACATAATAAATTAACGTTCTTATTCTCTCACGTTTTGACATGCCTCTTTTTATTCTCAACTAATTTTACAATATTATTTTAAAATGATTAATAATTATTTTTTGTCATACTAAAAATCACTTAGATACCATGCCTATAGGTTAAAGACAAAAAAAAATAATTGCTTGTCTTACATGCTAATCACATTAATCAACTTTAATTAACCAAGAGGCATCTTTGAGATTATTACATGCTACCTGTTGTCTGATGTGTTACACACTTTAATTCTTAAAAAAAAATATCTTTATTTGTCTAGACCACAAATCCGAATTAGCAAAGTTCAATGCCTCTTGGACGATAGGTGGGATGATAGGTATTACTAGAGATGCTAGTTTTATCCCTTTTTAGCACACCTTTAGGTTAACAACCATCCTAGGTGAGGTGGGACGGGTAGTCAGTCAAAAGTGATGATCTCAAGAGACATTACACAATATTTGACATTATTACTTATTTAAGAATTCGGCCAATGGGTCAGATAAGGATTAAACAAGTTGGTGTTCTTATCCGAATGAAACCAAAACTTTCCTTTGTTTGTTTTTTTGAATTTTTCTTTTATTTATTTTACATGTTTATTTATTTGGAGTAGTTAATTTATTACATAAGCAGACCCTTTTTGTTATAATTTATATCACTTCTCTCTCATCACTTGTCTTATTTTCATGTTTTACTGATTTTTATCACTTAGATAATTAATAATTAGAAATGATAAAATAACACGTGTTTGTTTATTAATTATTTTATCACTTAGTTAACAATTAAGTTAAAAATAAGAGACCTTTATTTGATCAAATAGAATCCCCATGTAAAGTACAAATTGGGTTAGGAACTACCTTTGTGGACCTTGAAAGGTGCCTAACACCTTCCTTTTGAGGTAATTTGAACCCTTACCCAAATTTCTAGTGAACTAAGACTAAATAAAAAAATAGGTTCATAGTTGGCCTAGACCGGTTCCCTAACGCACCTTAATTCGTTAGGTGGCAAATCTTCACATTCTCCTCAAAACAAATCCAAAAAGAGTGGTCTCGTCGAATCCCGCTTTTCGTGAGAAAAATGGGGCACGACAGTGCCCACCCTACTGGCTGCAAGTACTACCTGCATTCGGGGTAAGGTCAAAAGTAGGGAGAGTAACTGGTTGCCGACTGTGTTTTCTAGGGTCAGGGAACAAGTAGGGAGAGAAACTGGTCACCGATCGTGTTTTCTCCTATTTCATTTGAGCTTTGGTTTTAGGGTTTTCTCATGTACTATAAATTTCCTTATGTGTTTTTTAGTAGGATATAACACACTTTTAATACTCATAAACATATTTTTATTCTGAGATCTAACTTTGGTCTTGAAATTCTTTTGTATTAATTTTTATTGATTAATTCAGTTATGGTTGTGGGTTTTCTACTTCTTATTATTGTGATTTTATCTATTCTTTCAATCATGAATGTTATTGATTATTTCACTAGCATGAGCGGATAAAACCCATAGTTAGGGTTGTAAAAACCCTGGTAGATTGATGAAGTAGGGGTAGTGTTATTGTTATCCTGAACCGATACCCATGCATGCATTGTATTCAAATCCCCTCATTTACTTTTCCAGTTTTTGCCCCTTGATTATAGTATATGAGATCCACAAGTCCATGTATTCCTTTGGGATTCGACCCCAACTTTTGTTGGGCTACTATATTTTACAGCGACTGTATTCATCTTTGGAGTGAAGGTGTAGCTTGGGCATAATAAAATTTTGGCATCGTTGCTAGGGAATATGGTGTTGAGTTGCGAATTGAAGTTGTTTCAGTTTTGGGGTCTTTTTGTTTTTATTCATAGTTGGGTATACGCCGGTGTATGCCTAGAACACGGAGTAGAAGCAATCCCTAACTCTCACTGAATCTAATACAGAAAGGATCCTACAAACACCTAGTAGGATGACAGATCCAAAGAGAGGTAAACTTCTTTAAGGAGTTCATAATGATATGCCTCCGCTTCCTCCTGAAGGATTTTATGATATTATAGACCACCGGAAGCAGATGTTGTTAGCTCAAGCTGAAAACAAGATGAGGGTAGTAGAATATGCTCAGTGGATAGCTCAGGAGGCAGAGTTAGTTATGCAGAGATAAGAAGTAGAGCGCCGAGCAGTAATCAGTGAAAATCGGAATAGAATTTGAGGTGGCCGAGCTCATATGATCCCAGCATACCAGTACTTACAACCATATGAGGATGATGAAGAGAATCTAGGGTGTGTTGAGCCGATAGAGACTGGTGCCATTATTCCTCCTTTTTTACCCCTAGGAATTAAGTTTAATATATCGAGTGATATGATCCACCTCTTATACATGAAGGGTGTGTTTGTGGGATTGTCAAAACATGACACAAACATGTATCTAGCCAATTTTACTGGAATTTGCACTTCATATAAATAACCAAGGGTGAATCAAGAGGCCCTTAGATTGAGGTTGTTCCCTTTATCGCTTACAGGAGAAGCATTTTTATGGTTAGGAAAACGTCCAAGAGGATCTATCACTACATGGAATGAGTTGCGATAAAAATTCTTGAACTGGTTCTTTCCTCCATCCAGGAGGTTGCATCTTAAGGATGAGATCTATAATTTCAGGCAGTTGCAGTTTGAGTCCATGTATGAGGCTTGGTTCAGGTTCAAGAAAAAGCTGAGTATGGTGCCCAACAATTAGATTTCAAGTACGAACTTATTGGAGTTATTCTATAGAGCCCTGTTAATAAGTTCTAGAGATATGGTAGGTACTATCTATAGAGGGGACTTTATGAGATTATGATGGGAGATAGCTTCTAGTATTATAGATCAGATCTCGCTCACTAATCGAGGGTGGAAAATTTAAAAGGCAAATAGGGGTTCTGGCACTTACACCATTGGAGCTACTGGTGACCAGAGAGTAGTTGATGTTTCAGTAGAACAAGAGATTTCTCTACTGAGGAAGAATCTTGTGCTAGTAGAAAAGCAGTTTGCGGCTGTGAATTCTGAGAAAGTTCATGCAGTGGGAGCACAGGGTGTAGCTTCCAGAGCTTATGAGTCGGGATTAGAAGAGCAGAATAGGTATCAAGATCATCAGTTGGCAGATTTCCAAGCCCAAGGGAAAGTAAACCAAGGTCAGAACTACTATGATGAAAGATATAGAGACCACAGTAGGGAAAAGAAGGTGACTAGAGATAGAGAGATGATTACAAGGAGAAGAGAGAGAGGTATATTTTGCCTGGTCAATGAAATATGGAATTAAGAATAAAAAAAATACTAACCTAACTGGTAAAGTGTAAAGAAAATCCGGAGAATAGGCTTAAGGAGATTAAGGATGACATTTCAGGGTTGACCTAGAAAATGGAGTCTCAAGTCGTTGCTATCAAGCAGTTAGAGCACTAGTTCGGCGAAATATCTTCAATGACCAAACAAAAACAGCCTGTTACTCTTTCGAGTGAAAAAGTTCAATGTCCATAAGCTATAATACATTGTCTATCTATCACCACTAATTTGGGTGACAATACTGAAGATCCCTTTGTACCTACTATTGAGGAGTTGAAGATTGATAGCATTGAGAGTGATGAGAAACCCGAGGCAGAGTCTGAGAAGTCTACATAGGGTGATGATGATTTTAAGTATGATAGTGGTGAGGATTGGGTCATCAAGACCAATAATCATGTGTACCCTTGAAGTGAGACCCCTTCCTTACTATTAGTAGAAAAGAAGAAGGATCCCAAAGTAGTCACCATTTCATGTTCTATTGAGCCTTTTAATTTCAAACAGGCTTTATGTGACTTTGAATCAGGAGTAAATGTAATTCCACTAGTTGTGTACAAGCTATTGAAGATGGGGGAACTCAAACCTACATCGATAAAGTTGTTGATGGCAGACTTATTTGTGAAGAAACCGATGGGTGTTTTGAGTGATATAGAAGTAAAGGTGGCATCCTTTATGTTCTCCACTGATTTCATGGTTCATGATTGTGAGGTGAATTCTCAAGCCCCTATTATATTGGGTAGACTCTTCCTATCCACTGGTAGGGTATAGTTTGATATGGACTTGGGGATATCACCTTTAAACTAAATGATGAGAAAGTAGTATTTGCTGTGTGTATGATAGTGCAACAGCCAAACGATATATGAGTGGTGTCTTTAATAGACACTATTGATGAGCATGTTGTTGCAGAGGCTAGGATACCAAATGCACCAAGTTTTAATGAGAGATGTATGGCAGACCGGTTTGCAGAAATTGAGATGCCAGATCTATAACATATGAAGGAGGAGGTGGATATCTTATGAGCAAAGGTGTTCTCTCTAACTGAGAGCCATATATCAGCCATTTCTCCAGTTGTATCCCCAATTATTCAGCCATCACCTTTGCGTTGTCCCAAAAACATTGATTTATTCGTGAAGGATGATGTGGTAGTCCTTGTAGTTGGGACCAAGAGAGGCCAAGTGGGGGAATTGCAGAATCCAGATAGACCATATGAGCAATCCCTAAAAAGGGCCACCCATGATTAGACGGAGACTATAATTTTTGATAGGCAAAGGCGTGCCGGGATAGCTGTGGGTGCATCTTATCACAGTGCACCTCCACCACCATGGCCTCTATATGTGGATATATCCCCATTTGTGGATGCTCAAGACACGGACGTTTAGTGCGTCCCAGGTATGTTCTCACTTCCCTCTATTTTACTTTATTTTAGCACATTGAGGATAGTGTGCAGCTTTTAGTTGGGAGTAGAATGTACCTAGCCTCCGTAGGTTGTTTTTGTTATGCTTATTTTCCTGTAGGATACTCTATGGTTGTATAATCGACATGTCTAGGATAATTTGTGTCGTATTGTGTTTTATTTCATATTGTGATATGTTTTATGTAATTAGGAGATTTTTAAGTATCTAAGGCAGTTATCATGTTTAAATGGATTGGTGAGAAAAATAATATCCCTCCAAAATTTTGTATTTTAGAACTATGTAAATGTATATATGTGTGAACTTTGTGGATCTTCTTATGGCATTAGGCCTAGGGAAGTGATAATCACTTGCTAATAATTTTATGAACTGGATAGGTAGTAATTTGTAATATTGACTATGTGTTATGTACGTGTGAGATAGTACTTAGTTCCCTTTGTGTGTTGAATTCAGAACTTGCCTGGTTAGTCTTGCCTAGGTTGAAGGATAGTCGGTTAGGAAAGGATCATAGGTCGTTTGTTAATTTAGTCCACTTTTAGCCTAAATGACCTTCCATGTGTGAATTATATATCCCTTGATCCCTGTTTTGAGTCTTATAGCCTATTTTTCTTGTTTCACCTATTCACCTTCCCATTTATGTTACAATGAACCAGTTTTGGCCCTTGTCCTCCTTAGACATTGTGCACCTCAACTCAGAAAAAATGCCTAAGTTGAGGGTGGATATCATAGGGGTGTATAGTATAAAGTGGGTATGAATAAGGGTAAAATAAAAGAAAAAGTCGGTAGGGCTGGGTGTGGTAGAAAAACAAAAAAAAAAGAAAAATTGTGAAAAAAAAGAATAAAATACCACACCCAACCTGAATGTGCAATAAAAGAATAAAAGTGGAGAAATAAGGATGGAATAAAAAATAAATTAGCTAGTAAGTGAGACCCCAAGGTTAATGTAGCTCCAAGGAGGCTTAGTCGCTTAATATGTATATATGTACAATACCAGCCCCAATCCTATATTACAAGCCAAGAAAACCTATAGTGATCCTAACTTGACTGTCTAAATACTAAGGTAAACAAAATAAGGGCAAGCCTATGATATTTGATGCACATTGATTGGAACTTATCTTCTGAGTATGAGTGTCTCTTGACTATCCCTGGATTGACATGCATTATTTCATATGAGTGAGTGGGACATCCTTGTTGTAAGGGTACTTGAGTCATATTTCTATCTATTCGCTTGTTTCGGGTAATGTAATTACTATACCTTGATACCATTGTATCGCATTGTTGTGCCTCATGTTCATACATAGTTGGTTTTGAAAAATAAGTTCGGACGGGGTGTTGCGTTATGAGCTTACAGTGTTGATTGACTGCTTTGAATAGCTTAGATTTTCCTAGTTAAGCGTCGTTTTTGTTTTTGTTGTATTTTGTTGCCTGAGGACATGTAAACGTTCTAAGTTGAGGGTGTTGATTAACTATAGAAATATAACACTTTAGATGCTTAAAATGAGAAAATGTGCACTTTTCTGAGGTTGTTTTGTAAGATATGATGCATTTTGGGTATGTTTTGCAGAAAATCATGTTTTGGATGCTAAGTTTGTGAAAAAAAGGAAAAAGGATGTTTTCGGCTACTTATTGGAGAAATTATGGATGTTCTGGACACTTTTCGACTTTGTGATGATCAAATCATGTTTAAGAATTGAAGAAGAGCTAAAAATATTACTCCCGACACTTACTAAGTCAACATGTGATAGCAAGTAACACTTGTGAACCGCATGTGGGAAAAGCAAGTGCCAGAAGTCCAAAATCCCGAGAGTTCACTTGCAGGAAATTTTGTTCTGGCATTTACTCCCTGTACCTGCTCCCACCTTCTTAGCCACAAGTACTACCTGCGCCCAGGGTTAGGGCGCAAGTAGGGAGAGTAAGTGTCCGTCGGCCCTATTTTCTTCTATTTTGTTCAGACTTTGGTTTTGGTGTTTCCTCCTATACTATAAATACCTTTTATGTATTTTTTAGTATGATTTAACACACTTTTGATACTTATAAACATATTTTGATTCTGATATCCAACTTTGGTCTTGGAATTCTTTTGCATTAACTTCAGTTGATTTATTCAGTTACGGTTGTGGGTTTTCTATTTCTTATTATCGTGATTTCATCTATGCTTTCAATCATGGATGTTATTGATTATTTCACAAGCATGAGCGGCTAAAACCCATAGCTAGGGTTGTGGAAACCCTGGCAGATTGACGAAGTAGGGGAAGTGCTATTGTTATTCTGAACCGATACCCATGCATGCATTGTATTATCTTCACTTTAATAGTTATTTTAGCAATGGACAATGTTAAGATCCCGCCTAGATTATTGCTACTTACTCTAAAAAAGGAGTAGTGACTAGGAAAAGATAATGACAACAGTAATTTGGAGTTAAGTTGTCAATCCACACTACTAGATATTATCTATGTAAGATGGTTAGATTTAATCTAATAACTAGAGACTCAAAAGATAATAGTTAATTGGGATCAAGATAAGGGTTAGTAATGCGACATCCTGAGGCTCAAAAGGTAAATGGTGAAATCTATTTACTCGTCCAAAAGACTATAGATGGTACATAACTTATCGATTCTTCATGCAAGGTATCGGGATGGTTCAACAAAGCATGATAAGACTACAAAGTTGAGAAGCCTGGGGGAATACAATCCTAGTGTTCACCAATACTAATTACAACCCAAGTTGGTATTTTCTCCTTGTTCGATATTGTTATTCAAATCACCCCATTTACTTTTTCAGTTTTTGCCCATTGATTACAGCATCTTAGATCCCAAGTCCATGTATTCCCTTAGGATTCGACCCCAACCTTTGTTGGATTACTATATTTGACAGAAACCGCAATCATCTTCGGAGTGAAGGTGTAGCTTGGACGTTTCCAATCTCATCAACTGAGAATGAAACCACATTGAGTCCGACTCAAGTATACTACTTCCACTGATTATATCATCCAAAATTCTCAAAGAAGACTGAAATCTCAAGGTCAAAGCAGAAAGAACAAATGTCGAGCTCATGGTCTATCACCTCACACTTAGTATCTATAATTCATCTGAAATCTAAAAGACCAAATAGGTAACTACGTTGTAGTCTCAACCATCCTATCAGTGAAATCCGAACTGAGATAACTCTAAAAATGAAGGTTGCACTCAGCTCCACAACTCTAAGCTAAAATATTACCACTAAGGTTGAACCGCTCAATCTCAACTACCTAAAACAAACCTCAAAATGGGAAGGCATTCATATTCCAATTCTGTTATAACTTCCAAACCGCCATTCCAAGGAGTTAAATCTAAATTTGAACAAACAAATCCAAACCAAGGTCAAATACTCACATCGACCATACTATCTGAATTAGGTATATCTGTACCATATCATGCCGATCCAAAATCGAAGCATAGGTGAAGAACAAAATCATCACACGGATAAACCATCGACTAAAAAACACAACAACCAACACTATATCAGTGAGAGGGCACGAAATGTAGCCACAGGAATAAAACCATGCTAGAGGCTAAATCACCGGCTGAAAATGCAAACAACCCACTCCATAACCACTGGAGGGCATGAACTATCAAAACATACTCAAAACTTACCAAGGCCGCAACCCACAACGGTAAAGGCAAAAATTTTAGCAACTTGGATAAATGCAATTCAAGCCTGAAACTGACCAATCCCACACTTCATCTCAGCAAGGAATAGCTATAGGCATATATCATCGAGGAGAAATGCTCTACCGAGACTTTATTAGGCTGAAAAAACTCAGAAATGGGAATTTCCTTAATGCACCCGAGTAGGTTAATTATCTAAGAAGAAATATACCAATATCGAAACCAAAATCAAAGTCAACACCACCACCAAAAAGTCAACAACTTAGGAATCAATCACAAGAAAGGCCACATGCCTCTAACTTTCCAACACCAATTAAGATACAACTATATCACAACAAGAAAGAAGCATCTATTCTCCACACTAATAACAAGGGCAAACCACCACGAGGGAACGAATCCAACAAATATAAGAGATGAATCTACGACATCTCAACCTCAATGTCAAAATCACTCTTGGTCGATACAATAGCCACAAATAAAGAACAGAACCCAAAATTGGTCAATCTCACAAATGAGTTAAATAGGAAGGGGTAGCCAATAAATAACCTTCGTAACTCAGGAGGCAAGTCTAAGAATCTCAAACTCAATAATAGGAAATATAACTAAATTTCCAATTTAAGAATCATAAAGAACAAGAGAAGGTCAACTTACCTCTGATACCACAATACGTTCCCGAATTAATCTAACACAGCTAACCAAGTGGGAAAACAATCAACCTCGACGCACTATGGGAAAGAAATCATAAATCAGGCTATATCTACTCAAGCCACCGAATAAGATCATAAAGAAATGAATTTCTAAATAGGCAACACTAATCTAAACAACTACCCAGCAAGGATCAATTACATTAAGTAATAATATCAATAATATCAATAACCTCAAGCATTGATAGAAATAGTAAGAGTAATATCATGAATTGGCGGTACAAAATTAATATCAATAGCATGTACCACTCAAGGACCATAGTAAGTCCAATGTACCAATATAAATGGAATTCAAACCCAAATTCTACACCCATAGGGGAAATATCAATATAGATGTACTTCATCCACTACTAAAAATATAAACCACGGAGTAGTAATATAACCATGAACTCGATAATAATGCATAAAATAATCAATATCAACTCATCAAACCATGTAATCCTCAGTGGGTATATAAACCCCAATGCACCTAATGAAAGTATAAATGCAGGAAATAAAAACACACTATCATGGTGAAAATCCACAATCATATGCCTGACGGGCATAGGAAGAAAAAATTTGAAAAAAATTGAATGAATCCAAACTCGAACTGACTTGCGAAATCATCAACTGAGGTACCAATCATACTATCTCTTACTGAGGATGCCACCACATCACATGGTTGATCTGAATAAGCTAAATTACTAGAAATCCCACATTGGGAACACTCTCCAAACCAATAATTGATCTCTCTGCGTTAGTGACAAACTCCTGAAGCCCTAATCCTAGAGATCAACACAAGCTAAGACCAAATGGCTGGAAAACTGACATTGAGAGAAATCATTAGCATAATGTCCATCCTTCTCGCAATCATAGCCTGACTTAGGAACTCTAGGCTGGCAGGGAATACATTATGTTTGATCAACTAATTCACATTTAGGGCGCTCTTTGAACCAATGTCTCATCTTTCCACATACAAAACAAGCTCTCAGATGAAATATCAATAGCCCCATACTGATGGCATGACCTATTGCCACTACCCTCATAAGTACTAATACATGCTCTCTCTATGGCCCTTACATATTTAATAATCTGAGAGAAAAAGACCCAACTATTATCATATGATCTGATGTCAAGTGGAGTGGCAATAATAAACCTTTAATAAATCCACATACCTAATCTAAAAACCTAATCTCATACTCAAAAATTGATAAAAAACCTTGATGAACACCAATAGACCTAACTCTGGATAGAGAAATACTCGATGAATTGAATGTCATCCATGGATGAGAGGGATCTTCAACATGATTTGAATCCCAAATGTTGAACCTCAAAGGGCTGATGTAGTCACGAGCTCAACAGAAGCCTATGCTCGCCCTAAATCTTTTTACCTGACGCTGAAGGTCTTCAGCATCCACCTCTGACTCTTTATTCTGAAGTTGCACTGAAAATCTATAAATTCATGTTAAAGTCTCATCCACATTTTTCAACAACATCTCATCATGCTTCAGAGACAGAATATAGTCAAAGAATGTGTTCGGTGTTCATAGCAATACAGACATATGATAAGGATTCAAGAAGTGAATTTCCTAAAAGCTCCCTATAGCCTCTCAAATATAGGTCACGTACATCTCTGCACTAATCTGCAGGACTCTACTAAACACTTAATGTAACACCTCATATTTTAGGCTAGAACAAAAACCATCATTTCTATGCGTAGATGATCCAAAAGCAATAAATCCTATGCAAATATGGCATGTTAATCATATTTTTAGTGTGGGGAATTGAATGAGATTTTTGTCGATATAAGATTCCCCCAAATCCGATACCCGGGCAAGAAGTTATGGCTAATTTAAGTCCTAGTCGTAAAACACCATCATTTTGGTGCTTGGAGCATTGGGAGGGAGTCTATATAACAATTGTCAAATTTTAGTTGCCTAGCACAATTATGGCGTATCGTGCTGAAGTTCCAGGTCCCAACTAGTGGGACAACGCAATGGCTCCGCATCGCGGTGACCCTAAAAATCCTATTCGTTAATTTCCAGTGAGCGACCGCGATAGTGGCGCATCGCGGTGGCCCATTAAATTGGACTCCCAGTTATATTTTATTCCATCTCATTTAGGATATATTGGGTATTTTTCACCCCCTAATCATCCTAAACACGAGATTTAATCCCAAAGACACCAGAATACATTCACAATCATCCAAATTACTCAAGAACACTCTCTATGGTTTCAAACTAAAAACCTAAATAACTCAAGATTCAACCGTGGGTTTTCTTTAATTCTTCAATATTCAGAATCCCCATTACTAGGGCTTTAATAAGCACCCACCAATCATACGTATAGCATCCCAAAAGCTAGAGATCATTCAAAAGCTTCTAATTTGAGGTACGTGGGGTTTATCCTAAAAATTACATGGGCTTTTAAACACTAGATCATAATTTAAATATTAAAAAGCATGAATTTTAAAGGGGGTTTTGGAATCTATATTTTAATTATGCATTATAAATGTCTTTATGATATTGTTGATTTGGCCTTTAGGTCTTTCCCCTTTGAATTGATTTACAAGTATATGTATATGTATATGTATGAAAACTGAGATTGAAGATTTTTTGAGAGCACATATTATGAAACCCCTCTCGTATGTTGAATTAAAGATTATGGTTTTGTCAGAAAAGAGTTTAAATGCATGCCTTGTGATTTGAAAGTAGTTTTCTCAATGTTATAGCAATTGAAATATGATTTAGAAATAATGAGTGGGTGTTTCTTGATGTTATTATGATGTTCTTGTGTTAAAGAGAAAGAAATTCATGTAATTGAGGACTTTGACATGACCATCTTGAATTCTTAAAATGTTGACAAAGAGAGTTTCTTGCATATGTTTACATGAGCTTTAAGAAATAATTTCCTGAAATGATTTATTGATATGGTGGTCCCAGATTTACGTTTTGAAACAGATATTATTATATGCTAATAATGGCTCAGAGATGCGACTTGCAAGTCAATGGTATGACGATACCATAAGTATGTATGCCATAACAGAGTATGTTTTTAGAGTTTGATTTCAGAGAATGCATATTTTAAAGAGTTAAAAATGGGCTTAAAGAGGGTTTGGTGGTTACTCGAAGAAGGTTTGAGTTCAAGTAACTCTTAGCCTAAAATCGTGATTTGTCTATTCGGGTATATTATGTTTATACTGGCGACAGTCGTGTGGCATAGAAGAGTCAGAGACTCCAACCCTTGCGGCATACTTAGGTTGGAGGATTCCCCGCCGAGTCAATGGCAGATTCCATATAGCCCATGGAATTTCAGAGTTGTAGGGTATACCACCTAGCACAGAAGTAAAACAAAAATGTATCAGAGTTCAGATGATTTTCTTTCAGACTCTTTCAGAAATGCCCATGAGATTTCTTACTATATGATATGTTTATGAACTGTTTTAAATTTCTCTCATATATGTTGAATATAAATTATTATTTTGGATTTGCTCTGCATACCAGTACATCTATATTGACCCCCCACCTCCCAAGTTCAAAGGCTCAGTCTAAGAGACTGGCTAATCAATTGAGTATTCTAGAGATAAGTGATCCATGCAGTGGTGAGCCTTCTTTGTTCCAGAAGGCCTGTTATTTCAAATAATGTTATTCAGTTGTTTTGGTCTATTGGGGGCCTTATCGTAGTTTTTAGAATAGTTTTTGAGATGTAGTAGACATTTCGTAGAATGAGTCAGATCTTATTCAGATGTTTTGAATTGCAGTTTTCTTTCTTATGTCTTGAAACCCAGATTTAATGACCATGTTTCCATATCAGATTATATTTCCACATTTTCTTTTATGATATAAATGTTGTGCATGATTACCAGATCAGATAGAGTAGGACGTTCGGCCCTTCATGGTTCAGGATGTCTGTCACGGCCAAGCCCTAGTTTGGGTAGTGACAAACTTGGTATCAGAGCACGGTTCATGGTCCCAGGGTGTCTGTAAAATTATGTCGGGTAGATTCTTATTTATGGGTATGTAGCGTGCCACACTTATAAGAAGGAGGCTACCAGGAGTTTAGGAATGTCTCTCTTTCTTTATGTTCTAGTTCGTGCAATAGAGTCAGAATGTTCCTCTTTCATACTTTAATTTGTGCTATGGTGTCGCCCATACGAAAGTAACAGTCATCCCAATTCTTTCCTTACTCTGATGTTCTCAGACATGTCTCATTATTGGGGTGATTCAAGTACAGAAGTTTAGAGTCTAAATGACATGGTTCTTTCTGATTGATCCATCTAAGATTTTAAAATTGTCCAAGGACTTATGAAGAGTCAGTGCCTCAGAGTGTATTTATTCTAGTGTGAACTTTGATTCTGATGAAATCGTGCTTTTCAGCCTGCGGTATTGAGTTTATTCGGTCCTTTTTAGAATTTATGTTGTTGACATCACACTTAAGGGAGGATAATGTGTATCAGAATGTTGGAACTTTATTTCCACCCGAGTAGTAGTATAAGTTAAGTGTCGGTGTCATGACCTATTGGTAGTGATGTTGGACCAAGAAGTTGATGATGTGAAGTCACAAAGTTAGAAGTCAAAGTGAAGGTGACTTTTATGTAAATAAATATTTTAGTTGAATAACCAATGTTTGGGGATGATTTACCCCTTTTTAGTGATAAACTAATGTGGTAGCTAGTAGCATGTGTGGATTGTATGGTAGTCTGTGGGGGAAGTGTTTGACTCAGATTTTTTTTTATTTACACAGAGTAGGATATGTATTCTTAGATCATTGATTATTATGTGTCAAGTTTCTTTCTTTTGTATTCTTGTTATCATTGTGTTTTTGAAATTCAAAGTCTAGTGAACCCGTGTGAGGCCTATTTTGATTCACTAGCAACTTATTGTCCATCTTGTTAGTTTTTGTGTTGGTTGGAACTGGGGTTTTAGAGGCGTAATGGTAAGAAAAGTGGTAAGGATGATTTATTGAATGTATGTATAGACGAATTTTTTGGCATGAGATTGAGTTGGTATTAAAGTGATACGTCCTTGTGTGTTAGTTTAGTAGAAGGTAGAGAAGGAGTTATTAGCTAAGGTGAGTTGTTGTTTGCTCAAAGGATGAAAATGGATAGATTAACCAGTAAGTTATAATTATAGACACAAGGTTGTTTGTGGAATTTAAAGGTAGTCTAAATGTATGCTTGGGTAAGTAAGTGTGATGTGAGAAAGTCGTATAAGTAGATAAGATTGTATGGGGTTATAATATAAGATTAAGGTTGACCATGTCTATTATGTGACTCTACCCCCCTTGACTTTCTTTTATTTGGTAGTTGTAGACTAGTACTACTTGTGAGAAGGTATGTAGTAGATTTTGAGGCATAGCAGTGATGTCATGAAGGTGGATGTGATTATTTCTTGGTTAATGATACTAGTTTTATGGAAGCGATCTAATAGACTTGAACAGTGCATGCAAGAGCTTAAGTTTATTTGGTTCGTAATGAAGTATGTTGTTGTATGTATAAAGTAGAAGTATGCCAAGATGATATGAGGTTGCGGTATTTTTCTAAGGCTATTACATGTTGTGTGTGGCTAGTGGTGACGTTGAGTTGCTAGGTGGAGAAAGACTAGTTAGATGGTATGTGGTGTTCTAAATAGCCAAGTTAAGGAGTTTTGATAGATAATGTTAAGCCTTTTGATATGATCTTGATTCTCATAGTAGAGAGATATAAGTTTGGAGTTGTGATGCCGGTAGACTATGACAGAAGTGGTATGTTCCGACAAAGGTTTGGAGATATCCATGTTTAGTGTTAGAAGAATCTGAGTGGGTAAATGTTTAAGCTGTTATATAATGACTTTTCAGGATATAGAAACCTAAGGGTTGAAACTTAGAAGTAGGCATTAGCATTGGTTGTTATACGTGAAGATACCGTCTTACAGGGTAAGTTTAGTTTTATGTGTATTGTTATATCCCCGACTCTAGAGTAAAGTAATTTCAGTTTATACCAGATTGTATATAGTGGTTCACAGACTTAGAGTGGTGGCTTAAATCTAAGGGGGAGATTATAGAACGAGTAATCAAGTCAATTTTTCAGATGATAATAGATGTGCCAGTAAGTTGTGGAATTGGCCGTGAGAAAGAATGATGCTCAATCTATTCTTATTTCAACAGTTTACTTCAGTTATTCTGATACATACTCATGTTTTATGTTCAGCTTCATGATCATAGATCGTGTTCAAACATATGTTAAGAAATCATGTACTCTCCTAGTTCCTAGTATGATGAGTTCCCAGTTTGTTTAGCAATCAGAATCGTTTTCCGTAAGTTATGAATACCAAAATTCAGATCATGCAGTTCATGACTCTTGTTCATATATGATACTCTTAACGATTAGTGAAAATTCAGATTTATATCAGGTACGTCCTTAGATTAGATCTCTTCAATGAGTTCATGCCGTGAGTGCTCTATTCCTCACGCCTCAGTAGGGTATCAAGTTATGCTTAGTACTCCCCTCATGTTCTGAATTTTTGGTATTCCAATTTTTCAGTGACCTTTTCCCTTAGGTCGAGATAGCGATGATGAATAATTGTTTAGATGGGAAAGAGTAAACATTTCTTGTTGATGAAATATGGTTGTATACTTATTTGATTTAAGGCAGAAATTGTGGAGTAAGATTGAGGCAGAGTCTTTGATATGTGTCAAGGTTCCTTGAATTCTTATGTGTTAGATTAGGGAAAAATTGTTGTACTCTTGTTTTATGTTAGTCTACAAGTTGAAAGAATTTTTAGGTGAAGTTTTGTGTATGGCTTGGTTAGTTAAGGATATTTTATATGTATCATCTGAATAGTTCAGGGAAGTTGTTATGGATAGAAGTATTATAGAATATGAGAAATATGCTTTATGAGTGGTTGTTTAGAAGTGCACATGTGGGTATAAAGATAGTATTGAATGCCATGTTTGTACGCATATGGATAGATGCCTTGAGTTTTTGTGAATGTCTAATACAAAGTTGAAGGTGATTGCTGGAGTGGAAATAAGAATTATGCAGGAGATGAGGAATTGTAAAATGCAGGGTGTGCTAAATTCATTATTCAGACCAGTACTACAGTATTATGTGGTGCGTCTTGTGATTTTGAGTTAGGCTTGAAGATGATGAGGGGATTTAGTTCAGTTTAGGCAATAGTAGATGGAAATATCAGCAGCCATATGAGAAAAATAAATAAAATCAATGAGCATGGTGTTTAAGGGGAAAGTATAGTTAAGAGAGTATTTTTGAAGTATGGCTAAACTCGAAAGTAAGAAGTTGCATTGCCTAAGGTTTGGTAATTCTATCCTAGTTTATGAGTTATATGTATATATTCCATGCAATAGAGTAGTGTCATTTTTGTGATTCCTTAGTTGGATGTCTTGTATAACTCATGTCAGAGATTCTTTGCTCCCTGATGCTACTACAACTTCTTTAGAAAGAGTGTTGAAGAGATACTCCAGTTAAGTACAAGTGTCCCATAAAATTCAGTTTAGCAGTCAAGCAGACAAGTTACTGTGGTTTTCCACCTTTTCACCCGGTCCTACTATCTGAAGTCCAATATGTATGACCATCCCAAAAGATAATCTATTCCATCCGTGTAAGTTGCGAACTCAGTTCAGTTCAAGCATCATGTTTTAGATTCAGTTATTTAGTCATGACTCAGTTCATAAGAGTTCAGCACATAATCTCAAATTTTTCCAGCTATTTTAGCACAAGCAATGTAATACCTTTGTACGATCTAAATCTTGTTTCCTCATGATTCGTACTTACCTAAGCTATCACTTCCAAATCCAATGTGAGTTATTTGAGCATAAACGTTTCGGGGGGAAATCCTAAACTCTCTGCATGAATCAGTTCCTTAAAATAAGTAAGGGCAAGTCAGCTTAGAATTCAGTTTCGTGATAGAAGTTTAAATGTTTCAGATCAGTTATATCCTTTCTTAGAAGACACATCAGGTCCACGTCATTCCATACCTCTAAGTTTAAATGTTCCTACCCATCATTCAGGGATAAATGATCCTAAGAGGGATATAATGTAACACCCCACATTTTGAGCTAGAACAAAAACTGTCATTTCTATGCGTAGATGATCCAAAAGCAATAAATCCTATTCAAATATGTCATATTAATCATTTTAGTAGTGTGGGGAATTGAATGAGATTTCCATCTATATAATATTCGCCCAAATCCGATACCCGGGCTAGAAGTTATGGCTAATTTGAGTCCTAGTCGTAAACCACCGTCATTTTGGTGCTTAGCGCGTCACAGAGGGAGTCTATTTAACAATTGTCAAAGTCCAGTTGCCTAGCGCGATTATGCCGCATCGCACTGAAGTTTCAGGTCCCAACCAGTGGGACAACGCGATGGCTCCGCGTCGCGGTGACCCTAAAAATCCCATTCGTCAATTTCGAGTGAGCCACCGCGATAGTGGTGCGTCGTGGTGAACCATTAAATCGGACTCCGAGTTATATTTTATTCCATCTCATTTAGGGTATATTGGATATTTTTCACCCCCTTATCAGCCTAAACACGGGATTTAATCCCAAAAACAACAGAATACATTCACAATCATCCAAATTACTCAAGAACACTCTCTAGAGTTTCAAACTAAAAACCCAAATAACTCAAGATTCAATCGTGGATTTTCTTTAATTCTTCAATATTCGGAATCCCCATTGCTAGGGCTTCAAGAATCTCCCATCAATACGACGTATAGCATCCCAAAAGCTAAAGATCATTCAAAAGCTTCTAATTTGAGGTATGTGGGGTTTATCCTAAATCTACATGGGCTTGTAAACACTAGATCATGATTTAAAGATTATCAAGCATGAATTTTAAAGGAGCTTTTGGAATCTATGTTTTTATTATACATTATAAATGTTTTTATGATATTGTTTATTTGTCCTTTAGGTCTTTAACCCTTGAATTGATTTACAAGTATATGTATATGTATGAAAACTGAGATTGAAGATTTTTTGAGAGCACAAATGATGAAAACCCTCTCGTATGTTGAATTAAAGATTATGGTTTTATCGTAAAAGAGTTGAAATACATGCCTTCTGATTTGAAAGTAGTTTTCTCAATGTCATAGCAATTGAAATATGATTTAGAAATAATGAGAGGGTGTTTTTTGATGTTACTATGATGTTCTTGTGTTAAAGAGAAAGAAATGCATGTAATTGTGAACTTTGACATGACCACCTTGAATTCTTAAAATTTTGACAAAGAGAATTTCTTGCATATGTTTACATGAGCTTTAAGAAAGAGTCTCTTGAAATGATTTATTGATATGGTGGTCCCAGATTTACGTTTTGAAACAGAGATTATTATATGCTAATAATGGCTCAGAGATGTGACTTGCAAGTCAATGGTATGACTATACCATAAGTTTGTATGTCATAACAGAGTATGTTTTCAGAGTTTGATTTCAAAGAATGCATGTTTTAAAGAGTTAAAACTGGGCTTAAAGAGGGTTAGGTGGTTACCCGAAGAAGGTTTGAGTTCAAGTAACTCTTAGCCTAAAACGTTGATTTGCCGATCCGAGTATATTAGTTTTACGCTGGCGACGGCCGTGTGGCATAGCAGAGTTAGAGACTCCAACCCTTGCGGCACACTTGGGTTGGAGGATTCCCCGCCGAGTCAATGGCGGATTTCATATAGCTCGTGGAATTTCAGAGTTGTAGGGTATACCACCTAGCGCAGAAGTAAAACAAAGAATGTCTCAGAGTTCAGATGATTTTCTTTCAGAGTCTTTCAGAAGTGCCCATGAGATTTCTTACTATATGATATGTTTATGAACTGTTTTAAATTGCTCTCATATATGTTGAATATAAATTATTATTTTGGATTTGCTCTGCGTACCAGTACATCTGTATTGACCCCCTACCTCCCAGGTTTGGAGGCTCTAAGGGACTGGCTAATCAGTAGAGTATTCCAGAGAGAAGTGATCTGTGCAGTGGTGAGCCTTCTTTGCTCCAGAAGGCTTGTTATTTCAAATCATGTTATTCCGTTGTTTTGGTATACTGGGGGCCTTGTCCCAATTTTCAGAACAGTTTTTAGATGTAGTAGAGATTTCACAGACTGAGTTAGATCTTATTCAGATGTTTTGAATTGCAGTTTTCTTTCTTATGTCTTGAAACCCAGAGTCAATGACCATGTTTCCATATCAGATTATATTTCTGTATTTTCTTTTATAATTAAATATTGGGCATGATTACCAGATCAGATAGAGTAGGACGTTCGGGCCTTTATGGTTAGAGATGTCCGTCATGGCCAGGACCTAGTTCGGGTCGTGATACTTATCTCTTGTAATAACACATCAATGAAACGTGGCTCTGATACTAATTTGTCACGACCCAATATCTTAGGTTATGATGGCACCTACTATAACCCACCAGTAGGCAAACAAAACCAGTAGTCCAGAATGGTTAGTAATGGACTACAAAATAAAATAAGGAAAGAATGCAAAATAAATGTAACAAAAGGTCAACTAGATAATGATATCCCAAAACCTGGTGGTATCAGTACAAGAGCTTCTAATATAAAAGAGTACGAAAGTGAAATTAGATTAAATAAATTACACTAATATAACTTATCTTTGAATACAATATTGAGACTAGTATAATATATAAGAGGGGGGTAAGTAATACTCCAAACATATGGAGCTCACTCTTAGTCTCTGAACCATGGCTGCTCCGCACGACGTACACACCAATGGAAATAACCCATACTATGATCTGCAGGCTGCAAAAGTGTAGTATGAGTACCAAACAAATAGAACTCAGTAGGCAACTGCCAATTGAGCTCTAAATATAAAGTAGATATATATAACATATAAATAGAACCGAAACTACCTAAAGATCCTAGTAATCATATAACAAGCCAATGAGATAGTAAGAATAGCATATCCTATTCTAGTCCAGGAGACTAACTCAATAAGGCTAAGAAAGTATCTAGGATGAACTATCCTATTCGAGCCACACCCAGAAATTTCAACACTATACTGTATATCCCTAGCCAATATACAAATAAAGGGAGAAGGAAGGATATATAATAATATACAAGGTCAATAAATGAATGTACAATCTAAACAAGTGAAGAAAGGGATATACGTTAATTCCATAGCTATATATAGCTAGATATACTTATATATATAGATATAAGGTCAACTTGAAGAACAACTTAGATCGTTATATCTTTATTTTAAGGCCTCATTATAATCCTATCAGAATTTGGTACTAACATGCTCAGGGTTTCTAATTCGTATGTCCTAACATGAATTAAACGTGCATAATAATGCAAACTGTAAGATAGAAGAGGCTAGAATCATACCTCAAGTATCGATGCCAAATCAATGACCAATCTGTCATAAGCTAGACATAACATTGATAATAATAATAATAATAACAACATCAATAACAACACAAGTAACCTTCTATTCCAAATAACAAAATACCTACCCGAGCCTATGCATGCCCCCACCGCCCCAGGATCGAAAGGTGAAATCAGCATAGAACAACACAAGGCATATTCATCACCCATATCTATGCAGTCGTCCCATACCAGTTGATAGACATAGGTGCATTTTGGTAATAGGTAATGTGCATGCAAGTATGAATGCAACAGAATTCATAATACCATAACTATCATTATCATCATAACATTTTCTGTCCTCGCTGGGTATCATCACATCATAAAAATATCCTTCAACCTTGTTGGACATAATCACATAATTATAATATTCTCCGACCTTGTCTGGTATCATTATATCATCATAACATCCCAAACCTAGCATTATATCATATCCATGCTACAAATTAGTTCAATCTAGGGAGAAGGAAATAGGATTCAAAAAGGATACTAAGCATTTCAACTTATCAGTCAAACCCTCATCAAATCCCCAAACTTCAATATTTAATACTAATTCATTCTACCCATAATCAAACTTAGCTTTCACATTCACATGCAATATACATCAATATTATCTTACGAAGAAGAGTAGACAGAAGACTACCTCAAAGCCAAATTATAAATCCTTACATCATTCACCATATGCTCATCTTCACTTCACAATTGCCAAAATCACATCATACTATCAAAATCATATTCTACTTATCAATACGAGAATAATAATACCCATATTGTACCATTATACTTTGAATCCAAAAATGATACCAAAAATCTCAAGTGGGTCCCACTTATGGTAATCTCATTTTCGAGGTCAACCCAATATTCATTATAAACAAGGAATCATAACCCTCAAAAAAATGGGTGAAAACAAAGCTAATTTTGGGCTAAAACCAAGCCCTAAGCTATATTGGGGTTTTGGGTCATTCACCAAGAAATTGATAAAATCTTACCTTAAATAGTATGATAATCATGATAATAGATAATAATTGAGAACCTAAGTCACCCACATGACTCAATTTTGAGTTACCATACCCATTAAGGGTTTTTAGTTCTCAAGGATGAAGGGAATATGACAAAATTCACGGCATTGGGATCTATTTATAGACCCCTCAAGCAAAAAGATGTCATGATCACCATCACGCGAACTGTGATCTCCATGAAATGATCACCATAGACCTTGACGCGATCGAAATGGCACAGTCATGGTGATCCTTTAGCGATCTCCATGGCACCAGTACCAGTAACTTGGAAATTTTTCCAAGTTTGCAATTATTCCTCAGGATTTATTTAGAATCCAATTTTTGCAAATGAATTATGTAACCACACTAAATTTGATGTTTCAGATATGTTGGCAAAGTTAGATTTTCAACCCAAGGTCATTTCAATCAAATATGTGTCTCACACCCATATTCTAAATTTTTAACTTTCCGACCAATAGGTTGAAATGAGCTTAGGTGCATTGGGACACAAACCAAAGGTCTACCTGAATATTCCGGAGCTACTAGTACAGTCTAAATTTGCATTTGAGATCATTTTACTAAAGTTTTTGCTTGATGGCAATTTTGAACCAGCGAAGACTTCTAAACAGGGAATTGGTTCTAAAAGTCAAATGAGTTGCCGCTATCCAAACCGCCAGTCGCAGCAAGTCATAAATAACTTGGGGTAGCTATGAAGAAGCCCTAATAGCTAACATAAGCAGAAATATAAGAAATGACCTGAAGGGTCATTATAGTTGGACAACCCCAAACCCGAATATGTCGTAGCCAGGCTTGCTCCTACTCCACAATTCAAATGGAGTTAAAGGTACTGATTTTGAAAGAACCAAGTTCATAATATAATTTATTTTTTCTAATGCATACCCCTAAAATGGAAAAAAATCTGAATGAATTAACATTAATCTAATAATTTTCATAAGAGTCCAATTTTGTCATTCTGCCATACCATTTTTTTGTGGTTTTCTCAAGAAGAATATTGAGATGTAATTGATAATTATGATAAGTACTTAATGAATTCTGCAAAAAGGTATTCATCACCACAATCAGATTGTAATGTATGGATATATTTACTATGTCACTTTTTGGTTTCTATCTTAAATTCTTTGAATTTTATAAAATATTTAGATTTACGGTGCGATAATTAAATATATCCATATTTTGAGTAATCATTTGTGAAAGACACAAAATACCCAACACCCTCTCTTGCTCGAATAGTCATAGGACCACACAAATCAGAATGAATTAATTCTAACTTATTACCGGCTCTATTTTCTTTGGAAGAAAAATGTCTCTTGGTTATTTTTTTTTTAAATAGGATTCACAAGTTGGAAGTTCCTCACCTTTCAATGAACTCAAAGGTCCATCAGAAACCAACTGTGAGATCCTATTTATGTTAATATGACTTAGATGAAAGTTCCGTAAGTATGTTTCACTCAATTTTGAACTACATTTTCTTTTATATGATTAATCAACATTATTAAGTTCTATTATTTGTAGCATATTATGGGAAACATTAAATACAAAAAAATATGTATTCTAGGAGCAGAAATAATATAATGCTTATTAAACTTAATAATTTCACAGTTATTAGCAACATATAAATTGTAACCAGCATCGAATATTTTAGAAAGCAAAATTAAATTCATTCTTATAGAAGGTACGTATAGAACATTATTTAAAGTCAAAATTCTAGAACTATTGAATGAAATGGAAATATTTCACATTGAGTTCATTTTCACTTAGGCATCGTATTTCCTGAAACCTTTGCAAAGAAGTGCAAATATGATTAGTGGCTCCCAAATTTATAGCCCAAAAAAGGGTAGAAACAACTGCTAAAAATATTTCAACGACATATGAAAAAGAAGTACCTTGTTTCTACATATATGCTATGTAGTCGGGGCACTGCTTCTTATAATGACTAGGTTGCTTGTAATGATAGCACTTGCCCTTAGTCTTATCCACACCACCCTTAGCACCTGGAACCTTATGGGGCTTATTCTTCTTTTTCTTTTCATATTTCATCTTAGAAGTCGAAGACGAAGGTTTGTCAACCATCAACGTTGAAAGAGGATCTTGTTGCTTAATGATAGATTCTTTCACTTGAGTTCATTCAATAGTTTTTCAATGGACAAGTTCATTTTATTAATGCTATAATTTAAGTAAAACTACTAAAAACTATCTGACAGAGTCTGTAGGACCATCTCTACTTGAGATTCTTTAACAATAATTGCACCAAGAATTTTCAGCTTGTTTAATAAACTCATTATTTTAAGAATGTGCTCCCTCATCAAAGACCCTTCAGCCATTTTTACAGTCAAGAGGGCTTTCATGGTCGTCTGCTTTGTAGCATGATTTTGCTCACCGAATATCTCTTTAAGAGATTTGAGCATATCGTAAGCAGTAGTCATGGATAGATATTGATGTTGCAAAGCATTTTTCATAGAGGCATGAATGTAGCATATTTTCATCTCGTCAGCTTTAACCCACTTATCATTGACTTTAGTTTTATCATCAGTGGGCTCAGCTGCTTAATAGGACATTCCCAACCATCACAAATTTAAAAACCTTAGCAGTAAGAATAATGTCCAAATTTCATTTCTAGTCAATGTAGTTAGGTCCCTCTAGTTTATTTTTATTCAGGATAGAATTTAAGGTATTGAACGAAGACATGGTTAATCTACTATGTAATAAAAAATACATCATTAAATATGTTGCAGAATAATAAAATTCATAAAAAAATCACAACACACATACATCTATGCACATAAACTGTTAGAATCATTAGGAAAACTTAACCATCTAAGATAATATACATGCAATGTTAGATGATCTATACAAGTCATCAAAAACAAGAGACTAAAAATAGTATTATATTATACAAGTTTATCCGATGAGAAAGATGGCCTACATCATCATGTAAACTTATATTATATACTATAATTAGCCACTAAAAACCATAAGGAATGAACCCTATCACCACTGGTTTGAAAAAAATAACTTTTTCAGAATTTAAAATATTTAGAAAACACAAAAATGTCCAAAAACCCATCAAAATGGCTACGAATGGCCAAAAATGGCCTAGGTCGTGACAAACTGGTGAGTATTTCTCAGTGGGTTATTTTCAATGAACCTACCAAATTTCAGGCCATTCAGAGTTCATCAGAAATTAAAAAACTCCAAAAACAACCAAAAATGACCAAATTGGCAGTCATCGGCAAGGCTGCTTGCGAGGGTCACATGATTGCTCGCGCTTCTTGTCTTATCACTACACTACTTGTTAAGTCATATAAGTAACTAAGGTAGTTGGGCAGATTCAATAAACTTTACAGTTTTTTCTTAAATTCATAAAACTAATTTGGGCATTTATTGGCCAAAAAAGCTTGAGAGTGTGAGACGAACTTCCCAGATACTTTTGCCTTGCCATCATACTTCTTGTTAGAGAAGGTGAGTAACTACTATGGTTGGACATAGTAGAAACTCATTACAGTTTTACCCTTAAGCCAGAAAAATAGTTTTCATGAAAAATTAAGTAAATCATGTAAAATTCATTTTTGTTTTCTTGATGATAAACATAGATTCCAGAAATCATTAATATCATTCATAACATGATTAACAACCATCAAAAATATGATTCATACATTTATTGACTAATAAGACATGTATATCAATTATAGGATTCTTATTGCATTATCTGTTAGATATAAGAAGGCTTTGACCCCAATTGCTAGAGCATACAATCCATTCACGCAACGGAAATATAAATTTGGATCACAAACTTACATATAAATCAGATAATATAAACTAAAACAACATTGAGAAAGCTACTTACCTGTGAAAGCTCTCACACAACTCGTTCAACGCCTCACTTTCCAAGTCTGCCGCCTTCTACTATTTCCTGACTAAACTTTTAATCAAAAACTTGTGTGGACAAGAGATTTATTTTCTAAAAAAAGTATATGAGATCTATCAAAAATCATTTGCCATTTATTTTCAATTTTCTACTGGAGAAGGGAAGGAAAAGAGGAAAAATGTTTTTACCTTTATTACAACCTTAATGTCAAAAATATTTTTAGTCTTAATACAACCTTAATACTAAAAACGTTGTCAGGCTTAATACAGCAATAATTCCAAAAACTAATTTTTAATCCACTTCTTTTATTCCTTATTTATAGAAGACCAATAAAAAAATAATATTACTTCTTCTATAAAGCTCCTTTTCTTTTTTAAATTTGATTAGTTAATCGGGTATAGTAGGGACCGCGGATTTATTAACTAGGGCTTACGATTACGATATTAATCTGTAAATGAATGAATTATCATATCATAATAAATTACAAATTATTTCACTAAAATCTATAATTGCACTCCTCGATCTTATTTTGAAATCTACCATTACACCCTATTTAACTCTCCATGTTAGAATTATCTTACCCCAAACAATTAAATTAAATTCTATGATAAAGTTAACTCATTGAATAATTTAATTCTTTATTTATAACGCTTAACTTATTTCACATGACTACCTGTAGGGTTTTCACATGAAAACTTATAAGCAACCATAAAGGGGTGCCTTATATCTCAAGTCTAAGACACAGTTCTATCAACTAATTAATATTTCACTAAGTGATTTGTCATCGTCCAATATATTAGGAATATATTGACTCATAAAAGAGTCTCACATTTTAATGAATTGAAATAATAAATTAAACTAGTAGATCATAATAATTATATTAAGATTAAGAGTATAGTATATTCAATGAACTAGAGATATTGTTTATTAATATTCAGAACATAGATAAATATTTCTAAGTGGTCCGTTCAATACATAATAAAATGTACTAGCACAAGAAATTGGAATACTACCACTGTCATAATTAAGATCAACTTTTATTTAATCTTGTGCTACAATCATCAAGATGTTTGTCCTACCTCATATTTGTTTGTGAACATTAATTTATAACTTAAAAGAATTGATCATTTTAATCTTTCGTGCATGAGTTAAAATACTTCATATATAAAATTGTCTATTATAGAAGTAAACGACATGCATGTTAACACAAATGATCTATTCAAATAAAGACTTTATTAAATAAAATAAATAAAATAAATTATCTTTACATAGGATGAAAATATAATACTACAACATAAAGCACATGATTAATAGTATATCTAACAATCAACTATGAACTACTTTATTGGGGAAAGCTAGGATACACCTAGAGTATCAAGTACAAGCTTGAAAGCTCTCAAATGTTTAATCATCAAAGCTTCCTAATGAAATGACTAAGGCAAGAATTTATAAGTTTTCTTATACAAACTAAACACTTATTTAAAAACAGTCAAAATAAGCTAAAATAGGCTACGTAGGATGCCTAGCATCACCAAGGGCATGGATACGTCGCCAAAATTCCTTCTCATCGCCCAAATGACATTGTCCATCACCCAAGGCTCATTGCATTATTTAACTATCACCCCAAAGCCCTTTGCATTACCACACATTTTCTTCCCATGTCCAAAGTGAAGGGCAATGCGTCAAACTCTTAGAGCATCTCCAAACTTGAAAGAAGGTCAGCCTCCATGTCTTATTCTCTTTGTTGGACCTCCCATATCTTGTAGACCTTCCTTTGTGGTAGTTCAATCCCTTCCAATTTCTCTCTATGTATGAACATTTCTTGTGTAGACTGGGGTATAGGCCTAGCATAAATTGAGCTATTCGTGCTCGTATCGCCAATAATAGAAAAGTATCCTACCATGGTAAAAGATGAGATTCAAACTCCGGATAGTGCATTTTATAAATGTGTGATTTAAAAAATTAATAGAATAAAAATAATTTTTGGTGGGTTTTCCTCAAAAATAGACCGACTAAGGTCGATTTTGGTGGTCAGTTTTTCTTTCTTTTTTAGAAGTGGATGGAAGTATACATAAACGATGTGTTGATACAATCTAGAAAGACATTTCATAGAACAATTGAAAATTTGGTTATGACAAATATCTTCGTGCCAACTTATGGAGTGTGTCGACTACATATATATGAAGATAATTGATTTCTTTGTAATTAGTTTACGTCCTAGTATTTTAAAATCTTATATTTGTTTTCTTTTTTTGTTCATAGACTATTTAGTTTTCACATAGTTGACTTTTGTAGGATATTATTATTTTCTTCCTTCTTAGTAATATTTTTTCTACTCAGGTTAAACTCTCTATTTATATATGCGTAACTCCAAACTGAAGTAGAAAAATAACAACTAAATTGTTTTTGAATATTATTCTTTGAACGCTCATATCTGAATTTGGAAATTGTCACTGAGGTTGAAATTGTTGTTCTAGCGGGTACAAAATATGTATGTTTTCTATACAAACTTCAAACTAAGTTCAAGAATAAGTTTTCAAGAACTACAATGAAGTTCAACACCTTCAAACACAAGTGCAAATGAATAATCAAAAGAACTATCAAATGAAGTGTTTATCAACTTTAATAAAGAAGATGAAGTAGAAAATTATAGAATCAAGTCCACCGAATGTACAGTGTGTCCTTAAGAAATTTATTCCCCTCAAGTACCCATGGTTATGGAATCTTTCCTCTCAGGATAAAATGATTCTCTTTCTGAAAATAGCGGTACCTAAATTTTTTAGAAACTTCAAACACACTCAACGATTTGATGATCACACAAGAGTTTTTAGAAGAAGAGGAAGATTATTTTTCTACTAAAAAATAATTGTCTTTACCTGAGGAAAAATTCAGGTATTTATAGACACCAAGGTGTTGCTTCATGAAGAGAATAAATGGTTTAGAAAGGTGCAACTCTTCGAAAAAGGTGCAACTCTTCGAAAAAGGTGCAACTCTTCAGAAATGTCACAATCATTGGAAAGGTCATAACCATTCAATCCGAAAAGGTGCCTATTCAAATTGCATCCTTTCACTTAGTGTCTTTTCCAAAAAAATGCCACCTTTTTATTTTCCATTCACACCTCTTAATAACCCAACAAGTCCCCATATGAATGAGAAATGGCTATCTAATTAAAAATTTACAGACAAGTATGTGATCAAAAAGCAAAGACTGATTGCATCTGGATAAGTGGGTTTCCCTTTTAACTTTCCGTAGTGAACATGCATCAGATGCACTCAGTCAATTATAGATTTGTTATCGTTTAACTTTAATGTACACCTAGATAACACATCATACAAGTAGTCTTTTACCATTTATGGTTCTCACGGTTTTGTTCGTTTCAGCCATGAACACGTCCTGATTTTATGAGAGCATAGAGAATAGGATTTTACTAACATTCTCTTTGAAGCGACTTCCATTTCACCCTCACATAGGTGATTTCGAAACATTCAATCCATAGATTAAACTATTTAGACAAATCTGCCAAATTTAGATAACCATTAAAAAGCTTCACACCATAAGTCGTATACTTGTTTCCTAAACATTGTCTACATCATGAGAATGAGTTGATTATATTGAAAATGTTCAACCGCCAGTAACAACTTTTTTTGATCTCATTGAACTTAACTTTTGGGATCTCAGTCTGCTAGGTAAAGTTACCGTCATGCTGCCTTATCGCAGGTTGTAAACCCATTCCCTTCGATGTTCTCTCGACTCCCTATCTATATAGGCTTTTTGTAAGTGGATACAACACATTATCCTTTGACTTTACCTTGTCATCAGTGATAATTCCACTAAAGAGTAGTTCTCTAACGGTATTATGTCTTCATCTTATATGATGAAATTTACTGTCATACATAATGCTCCCTGCCCTACCTATCGCTACTTGGCTATCACAGTGTATGCTTACTAGTATCAATAGTTTGTCCTAATAAGGAATATCTTTCAAGAAATTTCAGAGCCATTCAACTTTTTCACCGGCTTTATGTAATGCAATAAATTCTGATTTCATGTAAAGCGGGCAATACATGTCTATTTGGACGATTTTCAAGAGACTACTTCTCTACCTAAAGTAAATACATATCCATTCGTGGATTTTACTTCATTCAATCCAGTGATCCAATTTGCATCATTATATCCTTCAATTACTGCTGGATATTTATTATAATGCAAAGCATAGTCTTAAGTGTATTTAAGATACCCCAAAACTCTTTTTATTTCCATTCAATGAGTTTTATTGGGATTACTCGTGTACCAACTCAATTTACTAATAATAGCACATATTATGTATGGCTACGTACAATTCATGATATACATTAAACATCCCAACACTCTTGCATAGTCCAGCTGTGAGTCATTTTCACCTTCATTCTTTTGAAGTGCAAAGATCATATCTAATGGAGTCTTGACAATACCAAAATTCAAATACTTGAACTTATTAAGTACCTTTTCAATGTAATGAGACTTTGACAACGCCAACCCTTATGGAGTTTTATGGTTTCTTATTCCTAAGATCACATCCTCAACTCCAAGGTCTTTCATATCAAACTTGCTCTCAAGCATTCATTTTGTAGCATTTATTTCATAAATATCTCTACTGATGATCAACATATCATCCACACACTAACAAATAATAACCTTGTGATTTGGAGTGTCTTTAATGTAAACACATTTATCACATTCGCTTATCTTAAACCCGTTTGCCAATATGGTTTAGTCAAACTTTGCATGCCATTGTTTGGGTGCTTATTTTAGTCCATAAAGCGACTTTACAAGTTTGCACACCTTCTTTTCCTAACCAGGAACCCCAAAATCATTGGGTTGTTTCATGTAAATTTCTTCCTCCAATTCTCCATTTAGGAATGTTATTTTCACATCCATTTGATGAATTTTAAGGCCATATACCACTGCCAAGGCACTAAAATCTGAGTTGACGTTATCCTTATTACAGGCAAGTATGTATTAAAATAATCAAGGCCTTCCTTCTGTTTGAAGCCTTTTACTATAAGTATTGCCTTGTATTTTTTAATAGTACCATCCACTTTTATTTTCTTTTGAAGATCCATTTAGAACCTAAAGGTACAATTCCCAAGTATGGTTGCTCAAGATTGAAGAAATCTCACTATTGAGTGCCTCTTTCCAAGAGGATGAGTCTGAAGATGACGTCGCTTCTTTAAATATTTGGGGTTCATTTTCTAGGAGAAATGTTACAAAATCCTATCCAAACAAAGTTGATGTTCTTTGACATATACTATATCTTGGATTCTCATCATTATGTACATTCTCGCTTGGTTTATCTCGAGGTTTTTTAGACCTCCACTAGACTGTTCATGTCTTGTTCTACATGGATAAATATGTTCAAAGAACTCAGTATTATCTGATTTAATTACTGTATTTTTATTGATATCTGGATGTTTGGATTTATGAACCAAAAACTGACATGCTTTACTAGTTTTAGCATATCCTATGAACACGTAATCCATAGTCTTAGATCCTATATTCACCTTTTTAGGCATAGGAACTTGGAATTTTGCTAGACACTCCCACACTTTGAAATATTTCAAGTTGGGTTTCCTTCCTTTCCATTTTTCATATAAAAATTGATAGTGTCTTACTATAGGGAACTCTATTAAGTATTCGGTTAGCTGTAAGGATAGCTTTCCTCCACAAGTTTTGCGGTAAACCTGAACTAATAAGTAAGACATTCATCATTTTCTTTAAGATTCAATTCTACCTTTCCACAATATCATTAGATTTATGTGAATACGAGGTAGTAGTTTGATGGACAATTACATTCTCTACACATATTTTCGCAAAAGGATATTCATATTCTCCACCCCTATTATTTTTATTGTTTTGATCTTTCTCTCTAAATGGTTTTCAATTTCTGTTTTATATTTCCTAAATGCATCTATTGCTTTATCCTTACTGTTTAGCAAATAGACATAACAGTACCTAGTGCAATCATCAATAAAAGTTATAAAATACTTTTTTCACTACAGTATGGTGTTGACTTTATATCACGAATGTATGTATGGATTATGTCCAAGGGACATGAATTTCTTTCAACAGACTTATATGGATCCTTAGCATACTTAGATTCCACAAATATTTGACACTTTGATTTATTGCAGTTAAATTTAAGCAACACTTTTAAACTAATCAATTTTTAGAAGGTTTTGTAATTGACATGTTCTAAATGACTATGCCACAAATTATTTGACTCTAGCAAGTAATAAGAATCCTCGGCTTTCTTTATTTCAACAACCATTATATTAAGTTTGAAAAGGCCTTCATTGAGGTAGCCCTTTCCTACATACGTTCTATTCTTGCTTATTACAGTTTTCTCTAAGATAAACACACACTTAAATTCATTTCTAACGAGAAGTGTTGCCGACACTAAGTTCTTCCTAATAGTATGAACATGAAGAACATTGTTGAGAGGCAACACCTTGCCAGAAGTCATTTTTAGGAATATCTTCCTACTTCCTTCAACCTTGGTTGCTGCATTATTTCTCATGAAGATCGTTTCTTTAGGACCAGCGGTATCATAAGTAGCAAAAGCTTCTTTGCTCATACAAACATATCTAGTGGCTTTTGTATCAAACCACCATTCATTTGGATATCCAACTAGATTGCTTTCAGAAATCATAGAACACAAATTTTCAATCTTTCTAGTTGTTTCCTACATATTTATCTAATTTCTTTTCTTGTTCTTATTTAGAACTTGACTATTTAGAGCTGAGGAAAATATTACACCAAATGTAGCAATTGCCATTGAATATTTTCTTATTCTGCTCTTTTTCTTTTCTAGAAGACTTCTTCATCTTCTTATTATTTTGAGCATCATCCTTAACAGTGTTTGCAACCATCATTGATGATTGTTCATTCAACTCATTATCCTCGTCTATCTTGGAATGACTTACAAGATCTTGCAAATCATATAATTAATTTTCACTCATTCTTTTTTCTCTAGAATATAAGGATCTATACTTGTGAACATTTACATTTCAAGTTTAGCCAGCCAAAATGACATCATTTTCTTCCATTCATTAAAGTTCACACCAAAATATTTTTCTAATTTCTCTATCGTTTTTATTGCTAGAGCAATACCTGAACGACTTAATGACGCAACATTAGTTGTCATTGGGACAACACCATTCATAATCATATCAATTTGTTGTTCAATTTTATTCGTCATTTTTTTGTCAACATGTGACATATTCTTTAGTATTTTACAATACTAACAATAAAGATTTTAATCTTTAGCCAAATTGTTTCTAGTCAATGATGAAGTTTTTATATCTTCAAATCATCAACCGAATAAACTTTGAAACAGACGAAATCTTTATTACTTCAAATCAGAATCAAATTCAAATAGAGTGAAATCTCACAGATTTTAAACTCCAAAAATCAATATAGAGATTTAACGAATCCGTGAAGTTTTTATATTCTTCGAACCAAATTTCTACTCTGATTTCTCGATGAAGTTTTTATATTCTTCTAACCGAGGGAGTAGAAATCAAAATATTTTAGCCTCCACAAAATCAAAATATTTTAGTCTCCACAAAATCAAGAACTTCAAACACAACTTCAAAAAGTTAAAGAACTGTAAATATGAAGTTCAAACTATTTACTGAAAAATAGTAAACCAAACAACATAGATTAGAATAAATTCCTTAAGATTGTTATGCCAACGGGTACAAAATCTGTATGTTTTCTATAAAAAATTCAAAGTAAATTCAAGAATAAGTTTTCAAGAACTACAATGAAGTTCAACACCTTCAAACCCAAGTTCAAATGAATAATCAAAAGAACTATCAAATGAAGTGTTTATCAACTTTAAGAAAGAAGATGAAGTAGAAAATTGTAGAATCAAATCCACCGAATGCACGGTGTGTCCTTAAGAAATTTATTCTCCTCAAGTACCCGAGGTTATGAAATCTTTCCTCCCAGGATAAAATGATTCTCTTTCTGAAAATAGCGGTACCTATAATAATCAGAAACTTCAAACACACTCAACGATTTGATGAGCACACGAGAGTTTTTAGAAGAAGAAGATTGTTTTTCTACTAAAAAATAATTGCATTTACTTGAGAAAAAATTTTGGTATTTATAGCCATCAAGGTGTTGCTTCATGAAGATAAGCAATGGTTCAGAAAGGTACACCCCTTCACAAAGGTGAAACTCTTCAAAAAAGGTGCAACTTGTCAGAAAAGTCACAACCATTGGAAAGGTCATCACCATTCAATCTGAAAAGGTGCCTATTCAAATTGCATTCTTTCACTTAGTGCCTTTCCAAAAAAAAATATCACCTTTTCATTTTTTACTCACACCTCTTAATAACCCAACAGATATTACTATTACTACTTTCTCATCCGCTCTAAATTGACATGAAGTTTCCAAATTAATATTTAAAAATTCAAGGGTTAAATAAAACAATCCTAAAACACCAAGAGAGAATTAAAGGTGGGCTCTCCTACTGATACAAACCAGCCAACAAACACAAGAAACAAGATTAAAACACTACTAAGGCAGCAAGCACAAACCGAGAATGAGAAAACAAGATTCTAACACAACAAATACGATAAGATAAAGATAGATAGTGAGACATATATTATTATAATAAATAGGACGTAAAGTGTGTATTGATGTTCCAGCTTTTGACGGAATATTTTGCATCTTTTCTTGGGAAAATTGGATGTTTTCAAGAAACCAAGGTTACATTTGATACTGGTTTTTAGTGTTTCAAGGAAAGGAGTCAGCTGAAGGAAAAGACTCTGGAAAGTGGCAGAAAAGTGATTTTGACAGTTGAAATGGTGGACCGTCACACCTTCGATGGACCACCAACTTTACTATCAAGTCTTAGGCAGAACCCAAGGTTTTAAAACTTTCAGCGGCGGACCAAATGGTGGACCGTCAGATCTGCGACGGACCACCATCTTGGCCGTCAGCCTTATCCAGAACATTGTTTCCTAAAGGATTCAGCGACTGACCAAATGGTGGACCGGAAGATCTGCGATGGACCACCATCTTGGCCGTCAGCCTTATCCAGAACATCGCTTCCTGAAGGATTCAGCGACAGACCAAATAGTGGACCGTCAGATCTATGACGGACCACCATCTTGGCCGATAGTCTTATCCAGAATGTGACTACCCAGGATCAGAAGCGATGGACCAAATGGTGGACCGTCAACCCCATGACGGACCACCACTTTGGCCGTAAGTCTTGACGTAATTTTCTGAATTCAAATTTTAGATTCCTTGTACTTGGGAACATATAAATACCAGTTTTAGGTATATTATTTGGAGATCTTTGTATTGTTCTTTTTTTTTAGTCTCCATATCTAGAAACTCTTAGTAACCTAGTATTTTGGGGGAGTTCAGCAAATCTTGTAGATCTAATCATTTTATCTCTATTGAAGATTCAAGAAAAAATTCTTGTAACTTTTGTAAGTAACTCTTGAATTAATTCATGAATAACACAACAATTTCTTCTCTTTCTATCATGGAGATATGTGGCTAAGTTCTCATAACTAGGATGATGGGTGCCTTGATGTGAAAAGATTAATTGGGTTGTGAATCTAGTAGATTCCCATGATTAATTGATATTGCATAAACCCTTCTTCACTTTAATGACTTTTCTTGGTTGCAAACATGAAAAGTGAGCCCAATAACATCACTTGTTCGAATGGAAAAGTGTTTGTTGGAAAAAAAAGGGTTTACAGGAATCTCAAGGCTTTAACCCTTGGATAGAGGGTAGATTCCTTAACTGGATCAACCTATGTGAGAATATAGTTGAACAAATAGTATGTTCCTTATGTTTGAAAGAATTAAGGGATAAAATTACTCATTTATGTTAAGAAACTAATAGGTAAACCATAGAATTCACTCAGTCTTGCAATTAGAATTGTTCATAGGAAATTCAAAACAGTTCACAACCCTAGCTACTTGACTATCTTAGTAACCATAACTCTAGTTTGACTACTCTTACTGAATTACAATTTGTTATACAATCAACAAGTGGATTACTTTCTGTGACAAGTATTTTTATACAATTGATAAATCAAAAACCCCTTTTTTTGCTCAGGACCCTTTGATAAGACTTAGTGAACACAGTATTCCCTATGGGATTCGACACCCAATCCAGTTGGGTTCTATATTTGACAGCGACCGCTTACACTTTCATAAGAAGGTTATAATTTGGGAGTATCAAATTTTGGTGCCGTTGTTGGGGAATACGGTGGTTAATTAAGTTTGTGATTGTTAATCGACCCTTTGGTCAAAGTGTCCTAAAGCTTTACTTTTATTTGTTGTTGTTTTTTGTGCAGGTTGATAATTGTGTATACACAATACACGGAGATCAGGTGCACCATTATTACCAATTCATCCAGAGCCTCAGTTGATCAGTAGAATGGTTGATCCATAAGAGATAGAAATATTAGCCATTATGGCTAGAGCCCAGATAAATAGACAAAATACAGACAATCCAGGACGGTTACCTAATCTAGATGAAGAGGACCTGGGGGATAAGGATTTATTGGCACCGGGAAATCAAAGGCGTACAGAGGATATAGTGGCACCGGTGAATAGAAATGTGCCCAGAAATCATCATTTCAAAGCGAGACCTGATCGTTAAGCTGTACAGTTTGATCCTAATGATGATGAGGATAGTATGGATGGAGTGGGTGCAACTGGAGCTATTATTTCTCCACTGTTGGAACCTAGAGCTAAATTTAATATTACAAGCATAATAATTCAACTCCTCCACTTAAAGGGGTTGTTTGGTGGACTCCCGGGAGATGATCCCAATATGTATTTAGTGAGCTTTGTCACTATTTACAAGTTTTTTTATAATATGGGAGTGGGTCAGAAAGCTATGCGCCTGCGTTTATTTTTGTTGTCTCTATCTGGGGAGGCAATATTATGGCTTAATAGTTGACACCCAATTCTATAACCAACTGGAGGAAGTTGAAAGAGGCTTTCCTAAAAAGGTTCTTTCCGCCTTCCAGGTGGGTACAGTTGAGGGACAAGATCAGTAACTTTAGAACCTACCAACTGAAGACCTTCATGAGGCATGGGAGAGGTTTAAAAAGAAGCTGATGCAATGCCCAAACCATAACATGATAGATATTCTTTTGATGGAGACTCTTTATTAGGCTTTGAACTCCATTACGAAGCCAGTTGTTAATAATGCGGTTGGAGGATCATTTGTGGACCTTAATTTTCCTGAGGCTTCACAGATGCTGGACTGAATGACCAAACAAAGTAGAGCATGGCATAGCAGGGATTCTGTGCTAGCAAGCCTTACTATGTCTGGTAGTATGACTGTAAAATAGCATAGAAAGGAAGAACGGGACCAGGATATGGCACACTTGAAGACAAAGATAGAATCGCTGACTAAGCATTTATTGCTTAGAAAGACAGAGAAGGTGAAAGAGGTTACATCTCAAGGTAAAGATGATTCTGATTCAGAAGAAGAAGCGAACTATTTAAATAACCAGGGGGTTTTCGAGGCAATAGCCAATGAAATCAAGGTCGGATTTATTATGATAAGGCTGGATATAAGGATCGGGATCAAGGAAATTGGAAGAGCAAGAATGATAGAAGTGGGTTGTATATACCTCTCGGAAGCAGAGATACTGCTGGAACTAGTTCTTTCAAGATGTCCATGGAGGACATGATGGAGAAATTGTTAAAGGGAGTTGAGGCTACTAACTCTGGGGTGACTACCATGAAGACCGATTTGTCTTCTATGAGTCATTTGGTAAACTCGCACTCTCCTTCAATCAAATAGTTGAAATAGTAAATGAGCCAACTTTTTGTAGCATTTAATCATAGGAAGAGTGGAACGCTGCTTAGTGATATAATTCAGAACCCTCAAAATATTGGTTCGTGCATGGCTATTACCACAAGGAGTGGTAAGGTTTTATCAGGCCCTTTGCTGGGCAAAGCTGTGAATGATGAGGTGATCGAAGAAGATGTTGATCTTGAAGAAGGTAATCCAATGGAGTCTGAGAAGTTGGATGACATTGATATCCCTTTTAATCATCAGCAGGTTGATGAGTTGGAAAAAGAGAAAGCAAAGGAAAAGAAAGTAGTGGTGAATAATTTCCCAAAACCACCACCTCCCTTTCCTCAGAGATTGAAGAAGAAGGCTGATAACACTAAATTTAGTAAATTTATGGCAATATTAAAGCAGCTGACAGTGAATGTACCTTTGGTAGAGGCACTTGAACAAATGCCAGGATATGGTAAATTTATTAAAGATCTGGTGACAAAGAAAAGAGTTGTAAGCTATGAACCGATGGATAATATCCATCATTATAGTGTTATTTTTATGAGGTCCTTGGTGCAGAAGAAGGCAGACCTAGGAGCATTCACTATTTCTTGTACAATTGGGTCGCTGGAACTTGCTAAGGCTTTATGTGATTTGGGAGAGAGCATCAATTTGATGCCATTAGCTATTTATAAAAAGTTGGGTTTGAGAGACCCCACACCTACCAACATGCGACTTGTAATGGAGGATAGGTCGGTAAAGTGGCTTGTTGGTATTTTGTATGATGTACTGGTGAAGGTGGCTAGCTTCATATTTCCTGCAAATTTTGTCATTCTGGATTATGAGGTGGACTTTGAGGTGCCCATAATCTTGGGTCGACCTTTCCTTGCAACCGGAAGTATGCTGATTGATTTGCAAGCTAATGAGCTCTTATTTAGGCTGAATGACGAAGTGGTGTGATTTGATGTATGCCGATCAATAAAGTGCAGAAAGAAATGAGTGTGTTATCAATTGTTGATGTATATTATGAGGATGAGCAGGACGTATCTATAGAAGAAAAATTTGTTGTGGAGACCTTAGCTGCTGTATTGATGAATTTCGATCATGATGTCATCAGAGATTATGAGGAGACAGTGTGTTCCTTAATAGGCATGGGGTCTTACTCATATGCACCCAATAACTTGGATCTGGACTTGAAAAATCGCCCAAGTCCACCTGTTAAACCATCTATTGAGGATCCACCCACTTTGGAGCTGAAAGAGCTGCCTGGTTATCTTAGGTATGTATTCCTAGGCAATGGGAGTACACTAGCTATTATTATTGCTGCTAATCTGGGTGAAAAATAGGTACAAGCCCTTATCTCTATCCTTAAGAGGTATAAGAGGGCTATTGGTTGGACGATTGCAGACATTATCGGTATTCCGCCTGGCATATGCACACACAAGATCCAGTTGGAGAAGGAGTGTGTCCCAACTATTGAACATCAGCGTCTTTTGAACCCACCTATGCAAGAGGTGGTGAAGAAGTAAATCATCAAGTGGCTAGATACAGGAGTGGTATACCCTATATCAGATAGTAAGTAGGTGAGTCCTATACAATGTGTGCCCAAGAAAGGGGGCATGAAGGTCGTAGCAAATGATAAAAATGAGTTGATCCCACTCAGACCTGTCACTGGGTGGAGGGTATGCATTGATTTTAGGAAACTCAACTCGTGGATGTTTAAGAGCCACTTCCCAATACTATTCATGGACCAAATGCTTGATCGGCTAGCGGGAAGGGGTTGGTACTGCTTTTTAGATAGTTATTCAGGCTATAATCAGATATCTATTACTCTTGAAGATCAGGATAAAATGATGTTTACATGTCCTTTTGTGACGTTTACTTTCAAGCGTATGCCTTTTAGACTGTGTAATACACCAACTACTTTCCAGCGGAGCATGATGTCAATATTCTCTAATATGGTTGAAGACACCCTGGAGGTGTTCATGGATTATTTTTTGGTTGTAGGTGATTCCTTTGATCTCTATTTGTTGAATCTCAGTCGAGCACTACAGCGCTGTAAAAAGTTCAATCTTGTTCTAAACTGGGAAAAATGTCACTTCATGGTGAAGGAGGGCATTGTTCTCGGACACAAGATTTCAACCAAAGGCATTGAAGTAGATAAAGCGAAAGTCGAAGTAATTGAAAGACTACCACCCCCATCTCAGTTAAAGAGATACGCAGTTTTCTGGGTCACGCAGGGTTCTACCGCAGGTTATTAAAGACTTCTCGAAGATTGCAAATCGGCTTTGCAAGCTTCTGGAGAAAGAAGCTAAATTCACCTTCGATGATGACTGTAAAAAGGCCTTTCAGTGCCTTAAGATGAAACTAGTGGAGGCTCCTATCATTGTTGCTCCTGACTGGACCAAACCATTTGAGATCATGTGTGATGCTAGTAGGGTGTCACTTGGAGAAATTCTTGGTCAAAAGGAGAAGAAGTTGTTCCATCCAATATATTATGCGATCAAAGCACTAAATGGGGCATATAAAAATTATATGGTGATGGAACAAGAACTCCTTATTGTAGTTTATGCTTTTGAGAATTTCAGGGCTTATCTTCTGGGGACCAAGGTGGTGGTCCACACTGACCATACAGCCTTGAGGTATTTAATGGCTAAGAAATATGCAAAACTAAGACTGATTAGATGAGTGTTGCTGCTCCAAGAATTTGACTTTGAAGTCAAAGATAGGAAGGGTTGCGAAAACTAAGTTGTGGGTCATCTGTCTAGGATGGAAAGTGAGCAAGCAGTTAGTAATGAAAGGGAGATAGATGATGTATTTCCTGATAAGGAGATCTTGGCTACTTCTATGGAGAAAAAGCCTTGGTACGCTGATTTTGCAAACTATGTTGTGAGTGAAGTCATCCCAGAAAATCTTTCTTGCCATCAAAGAAAGAAATTCCTGGATGATGTGACACGCTATTTTTGGGATGAGCCGTATCTTTTTCGGTGATGTGCTGACAATATTATAAGGATATGTATACCATAAATGGTTGTATTGTGTATATTGGAAGCATGTCATGCTTCCCCAGTTGGAGGTCACCATGAAGGTGATCGAACGGCCAGAAAGGTGTTGTAGACTGGCTACTATTGGCCAATGTTATTCAAAGATGCTCACGAGTTTGTAATAAAGTGTGACCAATACCAGAGGCAGGGTCAATCTCCAAGAGGCATGAGATGCCTTTGACTAAGATGCTTGAAGTAGAATTATTTGATGTTTGGGGCATCGATTTCATGGGCCCTTTTTGTAAGCTCGTACGGAATGAAGTACATTCTAGTTTCTATTAATTATGTATCAAAATGGGTCGAAGCATTTGCCTTGTCTAATAATGAAGGAAAGAGAGTTGTTGCGTTTCTCAAAAAGAACATCTTCTCTCGCTTTGGAGTACCACGTACTATTATAAGCGATGGAGGATCTCATTTTTGCAACAAAGTATTTTGAGCGGCTTAGGCGAAATATGGGGTGAAACAGCATAGAGTGGTGACCCCATACCACCCATAAACCAGTGGGCAAGTAGAGGTCTCGAATCGGGAAATTAAGGCCATCTTAGCTAAAACGGTGAACGCTAGTACGCAAGATTGATCTAGAAAACTCGATGACGCTTTGTGGGCGTATCGAACTGCTTTTAAGACACCAATTGGCATGTCACCGTATCAGGTAGTTTATGGAAAAGTGTATCATTTACCAATCAAGCTTGAGCACAAGGCTCTGTGGGCCCTTAAAAGGTCGAATCTGAATTGAAAGGAGGCAGCGGAGCTAAGACTGGGGCAACTGAATGATATGGATGAATTCCATCTCGGGCTTATGAAAGAGAAGACTTATACAAGGAGAAGATGAAGAATTACCATGATTAGCAGGATTGAAAGTAGAGATTTCCGGAAAGGCGATTTAGTGCTTCTATTTAACTCCAGACTCAAATTATTTCAAGGTAAACTCAAGTCCAAGTGGTCAGGACCGTTTAAAGTCAGTCAAGTCTACTCATCTGGAGTAGTGGAACTTGAAAATGAAGATGGAAGCGTCTTCAAAGTTAACGGGCAATGAATCAAATTTTATATCGGTCCAAAAGACTCTATAAAAAGTATTGATACCTTCTATCTCGATGAAGTCAGAGTAATTGAGATATCTGAGTCGTGCCGCGATGATAAATCAGGCTCTAGTAGGAGGCAACCCACAACTCATTGTTGTAACCATAGTTAGAGTTCATGTTATATGTTTGTGCATTTTTTATGTGTTTGTGGAGTGTGCGGGACCAAAAATGCAGTAAAAAGGGGAAGGAGGGATACAGTTGAAGATAGGACACAAAATTGCGCTACTGGAACAAAATGGATAGTTGATTTGGCAGACCGCCAGTCATATGATGTACAACAATTTTGACCGTCGAAAAAAGGCAAGAAAGTTCATTCACTGGATCAAGTTGACGGTTAAATTGGTGAATCATCCCAAAGTTGGTGAACCGTCTAATCGGCCATCAAAAAATAACCAAGATTGCCCAAGTTCTGATAGGGTGCGACGGTGACTTTGGTGGATCGTCAAAAATTTGGTGGGATATCCCGTTGACCATTACTACGAAGCAAATATGCTTAGGGCTTGGTAAGTTTCGACGATCATCCTGGTGAACCGTCGAAAGTCTAACGGACCGTCATGTCTAGCGTTGCTTTAACCCTAAACCTGGGTCAGGTCGGATTGACTCTGAAGACTTGTTAAATAGCCCATATTTGACCCAAAAGATTTTAAAATAATTAAATAAGGCGGTTACATACGTTGCAACCTTTTCACATTCTTAAATTGTTCAACTTCCTTTGGGTTCAAAGAATTTGCAGGAACTTATTGTAGGACCCTACATATTCTCCTTTCTTTCCTATTTAAACATAATCAAGTGAGATTACCATTGAAGAGTTGTTCAAGTAGCCTTATTCTTTAAAATTACAAGCTTGTCTCCCTGCAGAACCAAGGTATGCGCATAATTCTGTTTTTCTTTGTCTAAATAACGCATTCAGTTGTGGGTTGTTTTTGGCGAGTTGTTTTGTTAAGGAATTAGCATATTGTTATAGTTATGTTGCTTTGAATTGCTGAAAGTTTCCAAATTAAAGTTTGAGAATAATCTGTTCAGGTGAAGTCTGAGTAGCCTACATGATTAAAACATGAAAAGTTGTGCTTGAATGTGATATGGTTGTCAATTATTTCTAAATAAACAATGTTGCTAAATAAATGCTCGAAAATATGCCCAGTTGAAAGTTGAACCCGAAGAAGGGGGTGCGATAGTTGAAATGGTGGACCGTCATATTTGCGATGAACCACCAAATTGACCGTCGCAGGGCTATAAAAATCCCAGGACATTGGATAAGGTTTGACGGCTAAAGTGGTGGACCGTCCCACAAATGGTTAACCGCCATTTTGACTGTCAAGTAACGAAATGCACTGATTTGATAGATTTTTGTTGTGGACTGGTTTCTTACCTCTTTTTTAGGTGTTATGGCTCCTAAACTACCAGTAAACAGAGGAGGAAGATCTCAAAAGGGTGGTGACAGACCCGCATCCGGATACAACACTAGACAACGTGGAAGGGAAAATCCCCCACTTTCCCAGTCTGAAGAGGAGGGTAAGGATAGTACTAGCAGTACCAGTTAGAGCACAGATGAGGCTGCAGTTGATTTCACTCCACCTGAGCCTGCCGATGTTGAAACTGAGGATGCCAATGTAGAAGGGTAAGCTGAAGCAGAGAACTTAGAAACTGAACCTGAGGATGCTAATATTGTTAGACGAAAGGACCCTCAAGTTTGGGAGGCGATTAGATGGCAGATAGAAAGAGCACGTGAGAAGTTCTATGATGGGATAACACCCACTGCGAGAGGGATCAAAAGTTCGTTTGCGGAAGATCATCAGATTGTGACGAAGGACTTACATAAATATCCTGAGTTGGAATGCTGTTTTAACGAGTATGAACTGGCATGGATGAGCCATCCACCGGGAGCCTATCAACCAAATTGGGTAAGAGAATTCTTTGCAAATTATCTTGCACTGGTAGAACAGGATTTCCCAAAGGGGACATCAATTATAAATTTGTCGAACAGAGAGTCTGTACATGTCCGAGGAGTCACTATTGATATTTCATCCTGAACAATCAACAGGATGTTATTTGGACTAGAGTACGAGGCCCCGCTTGTTGTGCCTGATCTTGAGTACAGATTGAGAAACGCTTCCGCTCAAAGGCAGTGGGTGGCTTTATTTTTTACTGAGGATGGTAACCCCTCTTGTTTGACTAACACACGGGAGCATATTGCAAAATACTCTCTTAGTTTTAAGGCTAAATTTTGGTGGGTTGTTGTTCGTTTAAGATTAATGCCAACAAAAGGGGATGGAAACTTGGATAAACACAGAGTCTTGTTGGTGGAGATCTGGATCTCAGGACTTTAAGTTGACTTTGGCCAGATAATTGCAGATGAGATATTTGTGAGGGCCCATAAAATTTCCAGTGCAATGCCATTTCTGTGCTTGATCACAGCTTTATGCAGACAGGCTGGTGTGCCCTTGATTCGCGGAGTAGACAATGAAATCTAGGTTGTACATAAACAATACCTTGATAAGTCGAAAGACAACTCAAAATTCGAGATACGTGTCATAAAGCCTCCAGCCTACTAGACTCAATCTGCACCAGCTCCTGATACTACAGAGATTCCCACAGATATACCTTTGCCCATAACCACCTATGTGCCACCTAAGTTCGTACCCCAAGGTACATCAGCAGGGTCAGGTTCTGCATAATCTATGGGTGGAGCAGATTTTGCTGAGTACAGGTTCACACCAGAAAACTTTGCTAAGTCTATCAAGATGCAAAAGAGGTTTCAGAGACAACTAGATAAGTGGACTGCAGACTTTAAGCCTTTTATTGATGAAATTATGGCTAATGCAATTCGTTCATACCAAACCATTTAGGCTAGGATGGACACCATGAAACTTCGTACCAACAAAAGGCTCGATTCACTGTCCCTCCCCGACCTTGCAAGGTTGATGGCTAAATTTGAACAAGTAAAGGCGGACATTGCAGAGCTGAAGAATAAGCAGCCACAGCAGCATGTTTTTGACCCAACCTTGGTAGAAAGTGATGTTGATGGAGGTATAGTGGACTTGATGGGAAGACCAGCGAAGACCAAAGGAAAGGAGCAAATGGATGAAAAAGATGTAAGGAAAGAAGCAAAGAGGAGAAAAAAAGTAGAAATGACACCAGAACAACAAAAACGGCATGATATTAAGAGGGCTCAGAAGAATTCACTGAAGGATGAAGAAAAGAGGAGAAAGAAAGAAGAAGACAAAGCAGCAGGGGTATCCACTAGTGCCTCCCCAGCAAGGGGACGTAGTGCAGGATCTGTTCGAGAGACGATTCCTCCAATCTTGGAGGGCGAGGTTGTGAGCGCCCCTACTACCATAGGGGCCAATATTGCAGTAGGTGAGAACTCAGGAGCCTCGCCACACTTCACAGATGCCTCAGATGAATAAGAGGCAAAACAAGTAAAACCATTTCCTTGTACTTTAAATAAATGCTTTAAGGATAATGCATCTATTTTTTCTATGGGGATGGTGTACTTGTAATTGTATCATGGTGGGTTGTGTTGCTGATCTCTTTTCCCTCCATGTGCTATCTAGTAGAATCGGCATGTCTAGAGTGTTCTTATTTTCGCATCTTTAATTTCCTATCTAAGGTGTTTTTATTTCTGTGTTTAATGTTATTTATAAAAAAATTCCCTGTTTCAGTATCCCTTTGTAGATATGAATAATGAATAATGTTGTCATAAGACTATGAGCATGAATGTGTAATTATTTACTCTAATCATATAGCATGTGTGCATAACCTTCTGTGAGTCTGCATTTGGCATTAACATGAAAGAGGTGCATGAATTATGTGATGGAAATCCTAAGAGTAGCAGAAGAAGTTTAACTCAGTTGCCACTGTGTGTGTGTGAGCATTTATCTTCAGTTCTTTCATAGTCTAATACCTAAAACTTACTCGAGTCATTGATATTGTTCTCTAACTGATTCAATAGGATAGGATGACAGGCCCCATGTATTTTTAGTCCACTTAGCCAAAATAATTAACCCTTCTAAGATTTTTCTTTCACTCGAACCCATTTTGAGCTTTTTAGTAGTTTTTTTCACTTCCTATACTTCAAATTAACTATTTGTAGGGCATAGGCATTCAATTTTGGACCTGGCCCAATATCAGGCATTTTATACCTCAACTTAGGCAAAACACCTAAGTTGAGGGTGGCTATTGTAAAAATGTAAGCACCCAATGAAAAGTTTGTTTAGAATATAGTTTAAAGGTATTTGGCCCTGATCTATCCAAAGATATTGTGCTCCTCGGCTTACTGCATCATTATAAGTTGAGGGTGGTTGATGCTCTAAAAAAAAGGATGATTGTAAGCAAGTTGATTAAATTAGCAGCTTGGTAGCTGAAAAGTTGCGAGGCTAAGGAGAGTTAAACCCGATTGAGTCACTTTACCCAAAAGATTACCCTCACCTAGACTGAAGCCTCATTACAAGCCTAGAAAAGACCTTTTTGATCCTAATAAATCATCTTTGAGGGTGAATCGTATGGCAAGGTCAAGCCTATGGGCACTTGGCCTATGCTTGTAACTTCTTTGTGAGTGCGAGATCTTAGATTGTGTCCACATAATATAATGAGTGGTGGACTTCTTTGTTGTGAGGGCAACAAGAGTTCTACTTCAGTTTGTTTTTCTATGTGGGATATAACATCCATGTGTGTGTGCTGAATTATAATCAATGCTGGGTGTAGATCTTGATGTGTTAAATTCATATGAGTGAAATGATGAGTGAATGATTGCGACAAAATGATTCATAAGTTGGTTGCTGGTCATGATATTGTTCATGTTCACAACTAGGTGCTGAGTTGCTTGAGGACAAGCAATAATATTAAGTTGAGGGTGTGATGTTCCGGCTTTTGACAGAATATTTTGCATCTTTTCTTGGGAAAATTGGATGTTTTCAAGAAACCAAGGTTGCATTTGATGTTGGTTTTTAGTGTTTCAGGGAAAGGAGTCAGCTGAAGGAAAAAAGTCTAGAAAGTGGCAAAAAAGTGATTCTGATGGTTGAAATGGTGGACCGTCACACCTTCGATGGACCACCAACTTTACCGTCAAGTCTTAGGCAGAACCCAAGGTTTCAGAACTTTCAGTGGCAGACCAAATAGTGGACCATCAGATCTGCGATGGACCACTATTTTGGCCGTCAGCCTTATCCAGACTATTGCTTCCTAAAGGATTCAGAAATAGACCAAATGGTGGACCGTCAGATCTGCAATGGACCACCATCTTGGCTGTCAACCTTATCCAGAACATCGCTTCCTGAAGGATTCAGCGACGGACGAAATGGTGGACCATCAGATCTGCGATGGACTACCAACTTAGCCTTCAGTCTTATCCAGAATATGACTACCCAGGATCATAAGCAACGGACCAAATGGTGGACCGTCAACCCCATGACGGACCACCACTTTGGCCGTCAGTCTTGACGCGGTTTTATGAATTCAAATTTTAGATTCCTTTTACCTGGGAACGTATAAATACCAATTTTAGGTTTATTATTTAGGGATCATTTTATTGTTCATTATTTTTAGTCTCCATATCTAGAAACTCTTTGTAACCTAGTATTTTGGGGAAGTTAAGCAAATCTTGTGGATCTAATCATTTCATCTCTATTGAAGATTAAAGAACAAATTCTTGTAACTTTTGTAAGTAACTCTTGAATTAATTCATGAATAACACAATGATTTCTTCTATTTCTATCATGGAGATATGTGGTTAAGTTCTCATAACTAGGGCTATGGGAGCCTTGATGTGAAAAGCTGAATTGGGTTGTGAATCTAGTAGATTCTCATGATTAATTGATATTGCATAAACCCTTCTTCACTTTAATGACTTTTCTTGGTTGCAAACTTGAAAAGTGAGCCCAAGAACATCACTTGTTCGAATGGAAAAGTGTTTGTTGGGAAAAGAAAGGGTTTACATGAATCTCAAGGCTTTAACCCTTAGATAGAGGGTAGATGCCTTAATCGGATCAACCTATGTGAGAATATAGTTGAACAAATAATATGTTCCTTATGTTTGAAAGAATTAAGGGATAAAATTACTCATTTAGGTTGAAAAACTAATGGGTAAACCATAGAATTCACTCACTCTTGCAATTAGAATTGTTCATAGAAAATTCAAAACAGTTCACAACCTTAGCTGCTTGACTATCTTGGTAACCATAACTCTAGATTGACTACTCTTACTGAATTACTATTTTTTATATAATCAACAAGTGGATTACTTTCTGTGACAAGAATTTTTATACAATTGATAAATCAAAACCCCTATTTTTTGTTTAGGACCCTTCGATCAACAGTCTAATAACAACCATATGTCTTAGTGAACACAATTTTTCCTGTAGGATTCGACACCCAATCCAGTTGGGTTCTATATTTGACAGCAACCGCTTACACTTTTATAAGAAGGTTGTAATTTGGGAGTATCATGTATCAAACACTAAAACCCCTAAATACTCACAATAATAACACCACACTCTTACAAAGACCTCAAAGGAACCGGAATCCCCAATAAACACTCATTTCTAAACGGGTAAACAACACCAAATGAATCCACGTTCGGACACAAGTGAATCCACACTTGTATAAACACTCTCTAAGAGATGTCTTTCAAAATATTATCAATGTTATGGACAAATGACCTAATAGCATCTATTTATAGTCCTAAACTTATTACATAGTAAATGACCAAAAGTCCCTTATGAAAGCCACAAGTGGGGTGGCCTTGGAGTGTAGACTTGGGCGGCTTTGGAGTGTTTTAAAGTCTTCTTGACACTTCAAATATTGTTCTCTTGGTTGGGATGCCCCTTTGACTCGTATCATCCTCACCTTCTTGAAAAAGATTCGACCTCGAATCCAAACCTTGCAAAACCAAGGAAGGACAAACAAACACAAGTTCCTCAAGGTATGAGGGTTAGGGTTAGTGTAATCAATCATAGCATCTTGACAAGGTTTCTCAAACTTTACATATAACCAAACATCCTTCATGACATTGGGAGAAAAGTCAACATATAAAGGGCAAAGGAGTTAGTTATGACTAACATAAAAAATTTCCCTTAAGTGAGTTCCATTAACAATATAACCAAGCAAATCATCACATATTGGAACAACTAAGGGTGGAAGCAAGGAGTCTTTAGGAAGTAGACTACCCTCCCAATCACAAGACACCATGTCTAAATACCGCATCTCCCTCTTACCCAAATACCCTTCCAAGAAAGAATCAACTAGTCTATCAACATAAGTGTGACAATAAACAAGGAACAAGAGTTTCTTATCAAGTAGAAAACATAGACTCTTCTTGGAACAAAAAATTGACTTGAAAGCCGAGATAGGAAGGCCATACATCCCATGTACATTCAAGTCATTCCAAAAGACATCATCATCACTATATTTTAAATGATCACCGGGATCAAGTGAGTGGAGTGTCCATGGACACGGGTTTAGGATGCATTTCTTTTCCCCAATACTACCACTAATACAATTATATGTCCCCTCTATACTAGCATGGTCAACAACAAAAATACTTAGAGGGTCATCCTTAGTCAATCGGCCAACTTTTTCAACATCATTATTTTTACACACTAGTTGGTCTTCATAACTTCCACAAGACCATTGTCACAATGGCTTCAACACTAGGTGGACACAAATCGATCTTTCTAGAAGAATCAATTTTTTCATCATTAGGATCAACTAGTGTATCCGTAATCTCAAGTTGTACATTATCGTTATAAATTGAAAGAACATTCGACTCGCCTAAAGACAAACTATCATTCACACTTAGTTGGCTACTAGCCTCATTCACTAGAGTACAAGAGTTAGTTTGATTACCTTGTAGCTCATGTAGAGCATGTCCACCCACGGGAACTTGATTAGGAAAGCTTGGATGCTCTATCAAGTTATCCAACTTCTTGCAAAGAGAGCTCTCCGTCCCTTTCATTCTTCCTTCAGTTCTGTCCATTATTCTTTCCATTCTCTCCATTCGACTACTAACACCTATTATGGCAGTCATCAAATCATTCATGGTCATCTTTTCCGATGCCATAGTACCTAACAAAAGAAATTTTAAAACAAAAACACAAAAAACAGCAAACTAGTTAATGTTAGAAAAGAAAATATCCTCACAAGCTCTCAAACTTTAAAATGTCTCTCAATGGGCCTCACAAGTGTTGGTATCTCATTTATACTCTAATGAGATTAATTGGTGCCAATTGTGGCTCGAGGTTGGAATATATTATCTTTTGAAATGACTCAAAGAAAATATACATGGACTTGAGTCAAGAAACTTCAACGAATCAAAAAAATGATAAAAGCACACAACAAGATGCAAATACGAACAAACGGACTCAAAACTAACTTACAATCTAGTAGATGAGTACTAGCTTGTCAATTAGTATTAGAATCAATAAACAACAATAAGAAACTAAGAATCCAAAATTTGAGCTTAAAATTTTGGTATTGTACGAAAATTGGTGAGGTGGTGGTCCAAGATTGGTTGCGGGTTTTGAAAGGTTCTTATTTTTCCCAACTTTGAAATTTTGGTTCAATTTTCAGTTCTTGAAGTGGTATAATCGCCCTTGGAGATGGAAAAAACAAGATTGGAGCCCTTTTCACCTTTTAAAAAGGTTTGACTTGTCTTACACCTTTTGGGCAAGATACCTTTTTGAGGGATTGGTGGACTTTTCCGTTTTTGTACACCTAGGAAAGTGGTCTTTCTCTCTTTTGGAAACTAGACTTTTGGTAAATCTTTTTTTATCCCCCTTCCCTTTTGGTAGGTCTTTGGGACTAGTTTCAAGACAAACATAAAGACTTCACTTCCTTCTCTTTATTTTTGGATCAAACAATACTATTGAAGATTCTTCTTGCAACTAGACATGAAGATTGGTCTAGAACAATAAGAATCTTCAATAGAAGTTTGAAACTCAAACTCCGCATTAAACCCAAGAATCAACAACACATTTCTAAACTTAAAACCCACAACACAATTTCAAACCAACACCTTCAAGTTTTTGGATTCACAACAACAACACCAACAACGTTCAAGATCTTGAACCCGCAACAACAATACCACAACAAATGTTCAAGCTTAACTTAGATCTAGACTCAAGAGTGTTAGTGAAGACAAAAAGCTAACACAAGAAACACTCAAACAAGCAAAAGACACCTAGATCTAGACTCAAACTTTTGGCCAAGACAACAACAATAAGAACACACTTCTCGGCCAAGAACACCAAACTCAAGAACACCTTTTTTTTTATTTTTCAACTAACCAAGCCCAAGATTAATCTTGTGGGAACAAAATCAGCCTTAGCTCTGATACCAAATGATACAAACCAGCCAACAAACATAAGAAACAAGATGAAAACACCACTAAGGCAGCAAGCACAAGCCGAGAATGAGAAGACAAGATTCAAACACAACATATATGATAAGATAAAGATAGCTAGTGAGACATAGATTATTATAAGAAATAGGAACTAAAGTATGTATCAAACACTAAAACCCCTAAATACTCAAAATAACAACACCACACTCTTACGAAGACCTCAAGGGAACTGAAATCCCCAAGAAACCCTCATTTCTAAATGGGTAACCAACACCAAACGAATCCACGTTCGGCCACAAGTGAATCCACACTTGTATAAACGCTCTCTAAGAGATGTCTTTCAAAATATCATCAAAGTTATGGAAAAATAACCTAATAGCATCTATTTATAATCCTTAGCAAATGACCAAAAGACCCTTAATGAAAGCCACAAGAGGGGCGGCCTTGAAGTTTAGAATTGGGCGGCTTTGGAGTGTTTTGAAAGCCGTCTTGACACTTCAAAGCTTGTTCTCTTAGTTGGGCAGCCCCCAAGCTCGAGTCCTTATGTATTGGTCTCCAATCATGTCCTCGAAAGCTAGGATGCCCCTTTGACTCATATCACTTAGAGAGAGCTAAAATAAAAAATTTATTTATGGTTATCTATCTTTTTTTTTTATTTTTATTTATGGTTATCTATCTTTTTATTTCAGACCATTGAGGGCAAAATTGAACTTCTTGGATCAAAGTGAATTACCCTTTTTCTCCCTCTGTTTTATATTAGTTGTCCATTTAATTTACTAATTCACCCCCTTCAAATTTTATTTTGGGAATTCACAAACAAGTGTTTATACTTTAAAAAAGAACAAGTTTAGAATGTGTATGTTGCATGTGAGGTTTATTTAAATATCAATTGGATCAATCTAATCTAATGATGAAAATTGGATCAATTTTTACTTCAATAATGACTAAGATGATACTATTTCAGTAAGTAACCGAAATGACAACTATCAAGAACTGAATTTTAGAGCGGTTGCGGATTCTGGTTGCTCGTCCTCATTTGTTAGCCATCTCAATTAGACATTCTGCTATCCTATCTGAAACCCGAACTAATATGTGATATCGTGGTATCATCTAAAACTGAAATAACATCATATCAACTCCTATTAAAGATAGAAGAAATTATAGCTTACCTCTCTCTCATGTAGCTGGAATATGAAAAATAGATAGCAGAATCAATTCTCACAATTAGTACACCGGAAACTGGATACAATATTTATGATTAATAATAGAGACAAACATGTTTATCTTGTTCAACATTAGGGTCTCTAGAGAGTAGAGTGCATGCAGATTTTACCCGTGTCTTGTGGAGGTACTAAGGTTGTTTTCAAGTATCATAATTCATTGGAGGTAAAAGATTAACATTGAAAGAACATGAAGCTCTAAATTACTTGAAGCAAACAAAAGATGGTATCTGAAGATAAATAACGCAAACTTGCAAATATTTGTTCATTGCCATCTGATATCCCCCTCACTGGTCACCATAAGATGATCTATGAAACACTATAAAAATCTACAAAGAATGAAATGTAATTAAGAAATTAACCTCATCCAAAGATATATAGTTATCAACTATGTAAGAGGTTTGCTGGTTCCTTTTATAGTTTGCTCTATCTGAACCTCTGACATATGATGTAACTTGAGCTCGATAGTTAGAATTCATGGAGCTTTCTGCATAAGTAGTAGACTGATATTGAGGGGCTTAACTACTGCTGCAACAACCAGTGGCTAGGGCAGCAGAGAATTTCCATGTGGTCATCAAAAGAGGATAATTCATCAAGTAATCAACCCCACAATTTTAAATGATCGTGCTTAAGAGTTTTGATCCTATCGGGGGCGGACCTACCTTGTATTTTGGGTTGCTCTGGCACCCACTAAACTCGATGCGGAATAGGTATAATTACATAGAAAATATATAAAAATAGGTATAAAACATATAAAAGCACCCACTAAAACAAAAGTTGGTTGGGTGCATTGGCATTTAAGTTGATTTTAAGGTGCTTTATTGGGAGGTCTTTTTTCGGCTTTTAAATTTTTTAAGTCTCCACTATCCTTAAATCTTGGATCCGCCACTGAATCCTATCCAATAGTGCTTCTTTTATTTTATTCTGATACTTGTTTTATTGAATAAAAGCATCATACTAATCTTAATTACGGACTATTAAGTGTCATCTTAATGTTAACTACGGACTATTAAGAGAAGAATTTCATAATTCGTTGAAACATCTCATGAGAAAAATACATGTGATCAGCATTTCCTTTTGTAAAAGGTAAGACTATTTTTAATTTTTCAAAAATAAGGCAGTGTATGTAGTTTGCCAAAAAATACTCCCACTCAGTTTTTGTTTTGCCAAAAAATAAGAAAGTTTGTGTTGGGACTACTATGACCCTACTTAAATATGAAAATTTTTTATTCTTTTGAAAAAAGTCAAAATCAATTATGGTGTTTATTTATTTTTTTACTTTCGTTAATTGTCTCATTATTTATTCAAGTTGCTATTTTTCTCATATAACTTTTTTCACTTACTTTCAAACAAAAGAGAAATTCGCCCTAATTTTATAGATCTATTATAGATTTTTTATGGTAATTAAATCACGTGGTTTGAAAACCTAACCATGACAAAATAAACAAAGAAGACATAGAAACAAACAAAGCTAAAGATTGAGACAAAGTTCAAAGCTATACAAAGTTGACGGAAAAGAATTTAGAATTACAACTCCTTTTATAGAAGTTTTAAAATAGACAAAAGAAAAAAGATACAATACATAAATCAAAAGAATTTTAATTTTGAAAAATAAATCAGATATCAAAACAATATCATTAAACCTAACATTTACACAATCGAGATATCAGAATAATACGATTAAACCAAACCACGAAAAAATTAATGAAAAAGACATGAAAATAAACAAATTAAAGCTATAGATCGAGATGAAGTCCAAAGGTACAGAAAGTTGATGGAAAAAGAATTTTGAACTATAATTTTAAAATAGACAAAAATCCTTTTTTATAAAACGTAAAAATTTCTAATTGATTTAGAAGTGTTAAATCTTCTGATTTCTTACCAAAATTAAATAAGAAATTTAATCAATTTTTGCCTTTTTTTAGAGGTAAGGAAAACCGATCCTAAAACTAAATAAAGTAAGGATCGTTTTTTTTTTCCTTTTATGCTACACTAATTTTGGTAAAAGAATCCAAATATGAACTCTTAAATCTTTAAACACAAGAAACGTAAGTAGGCATAAAAAAAGGACTCTTAAACATGTACGAATAAAAGTCATGAATTGCAGGGAAATAATTAAATATTTATTTTTTAATATTAATAGAAATAAGTCAAATAATGATTTTGTCGGAAGTGATGACTTTTAATAAAAGATAAAATGTTGAAACAATATTTTTAAAGTCTGTCCACTTCTAATATAATATAGATATAGATAAGAGAAATAAGGGCAAAAAGTTTAAACTAACAAAAAAGTTCAAACTAATATTTATAAAGTGTTCGCACTTTTAATATAGTAGTATTAGTCTATGAAAATATGTATCCCACGTTTTTCCCTTATCATTATTATAAATCTTTTGTATATTTTTTATGTGGATATTAACATATTAATTAATTAATATTTATATTTTATTCATTATTTCTTCACCACGTTAGGTCAATAGATATTACTTCCTCCGTTTTAAATACTTGACATATTTTTTTATTTGCACGCCCTTAAAAATTATGTATTCTTACTATCATATCCTTATTTTTAATTTCCTTAATCATCTCTCCTTAATTTCTCTTTAATTAATAAAAAGTGTGATCTTTCTTTACTAAATGAAAAAAATGCTAATGGGAAAATGGGAAAAATATAGTCAAATGTCTTAATTTTTGAAAATGACAAATATCGTAAAATATCTATTTTTACTAATGATGAAACTTTTTCTCCAACATTTTGTAGAATTTATTTATTCTCTAAATTAAAATATGCTACTTTTTATTAATAATGTCATAATGACCCAAAATCTGTTCGTATTTTTCTTTTCCTTTTGGTGACAACTTCAACGTTAACAAAACAATCAGCTGAGTTGAACCAAAATCAATCCAAAAATAGAGTAGCAGCAAAAGTGGTTTCAGTTATAATAGAAATGAACCAAAATCAAAGTTTAACAATTAATGGAGAGACATTTTTTGCAACTTTAAGTTATATCTTCTAATGTACAAATAATATAAGCATATACATAAAGAACCAAAATTCATGTCTCAAAATTTCATCTTTTTTCGTTTACAAAAATCAAAAAAAAAATATTTTAAATCAGTATCTAACGCATACTAATAATATCAGTATATACATAACGAATCCGTGTTCAAATAAAACAAAGATTCATTCATAATACAATAAAAAATTCAAATGCACCACCAAAGGATGTGGTGCAGTGGATGGGGTTGCTACTTCCTTAACCAGAGGTCTCAGGTTCGAGCCCTGAATATAGAAAAAACCTTGGTAGGGAGCGCTACCTCCGAATGGGACCCTACCCGGCGCGAATCCGGATTAGTGGGATTCCAATGCAGGTACCAAACACCGAATAGAAACCTAAAATAAATTCAAATGCATGTTATTCTTGACTTCAACACCTTCACAAAAATTACGTTGAACAACATGCAGCTAGCACCTCCAATATATAATTAAGATGCTTACAGGGAAATCAAAACTTTTACTAAAGAAATTAATTAAAATATCAATAATAAATACACAATAAAAAAAAGATTCAATATATTATTAAGATGCTTGGCGGGAAAAGTGGTATTCTCTATGTAAATGAAATTTTTGGGCTAATCATTGGCAGGAAGTTGATGTTGAAGGCCTCCGTTTCAATACATATCTATCTATAATTTATATTTATATCTATAATTTATATCTATAACCTATATACATTTAAATAAAATGAATAAAAAAAAATTTATAATAGATGAAAAAACATATGAAAATCACGAAGGATTAAAAATAAAAATAGTATTCTCTAATTTAGGAAGGAGATATAAGAAAATAGGTGAACATTTATATTTAATGATAGAAAAAAAAGAATTAAAATTGGAAGATAAGTTGACAGTCATGGTAAGAATAGAAAGAGAAAACGAAGAGATAGACAGAAAAAAGAAAATAGATAAAATAAAACAACAACCCACAGAAGAAATACGAAAAATAGAAGAAACTAAAAATAGTAGGATTGCTGAATTAGAAAAAGAACTACAAATGCTAAAAGATTTGTATAAAAAAAGACAGAAAGAAAAAGAATAAAAAGATAAAGAACAAAAGTTATTAATTGAGATAAATCAATTTAAAGAAAAATTAGAAATAAAAAATAAAGAACCAGAAACCAGTGAATTAGAAATAAATGCAATAGATGTTGAAGAAACAGATAATTATGATTCGGAAGATAGTGAAACATATACCGAAATTTTAGAAAACATAGGAAAACTAGAAATTAATGAAAAACAAGAAGTAATTAATAAAGAAAATCTAGAACTAATAAATACATAAATAAATATTCTAGATAAAAATATAATACCTAGTACATCAGAAATAAGAAAATCAACCTATAATTATAAAAATAAGTTTAAAAGATATAATCCAAAGGATGAATATAATAAATGGACACCAAAATAAATAATTAATTACAACTTTTTAGATTTAGACTGTGTAATAGACACAAATAAAATAATACATCTATGGGTAGGATACATGTCAAAACAATTATTAGATAATAAAATAGATACAACAAACACACCAGAATATATAGAAAAGACATTAATAGGAACAGTAAAATTATGGTTTTTAAACTTAGCCGAAGCAAGTAAAAAAGTATTAAGATCTGATAACAAAACAGAAGGAACATCAACAACTACTAAAATACTACCAACAGAAATATTAAAAAAATATAAAATAGCTATAAGAGATGAATTTAGTAGTGTAACAACAGAAGAAAAAAAGCAAAATAAAGAAAAAGATATAAATAGAAATTTAATGTTAAAACTAGCAATATGTAATATGTGCTATATAGATGAGTATACGTGCACATTTAAAGAATATTATTATAAATGAACATATAATATAGAAGAAAGTAAAGAAATAAGAAGATTATATTTTAGTAAATTACCTGAACCATTTAGTTCAAAAATAATAATGAGTTGGGATGAAGCAAAAATAGTAGATACTCTAAGAGCAAGAATAAAATTTTTACAACAATGGTATAGAAATCTATGTGAAAAATATAGAGAAGAAATAGAAATGGAAAAAACATTAATAAGAAATTTAGCATGTTACAAAGATAAAATAGCACCTCAATTTGGATGTGAAGAAAGATATTATAAGAAAAAAAAAAGACATAAGAAATATAAGAAATACAAAAATCAAAATATAAGTATAAGAAACCAGGAAAAAAATATTATGTAAAAAATTATAAACATAAAAGACCATATAGGAAAAAGAAATATATAAAAGAATGTACTTGTTATAATTGTGGAAAACAAGGACATTTAGCTAGAGATTGTAAACTACCAAAAAACCCAAAAAAGAAATAAATATCAAAAATAAAAATAAAAAATACAGGATATATGCAGATAGATTATATAGATTATGAATTAGAAAATGAAGATAGTATATATGAAATTTCGGAGAATGAAATAGATAGTGAATTAGATGAATCAAATGACTGAAGAAGATATAAAAATGAACCAAATAACTGAAGAAGATATAAAAATAATAACAAAGGAAGAATATTTAAATGAAGAAGGAACAAATCAAAAAATAATATTTGACAGTAATATATTTGACGAAATAAAAAGAAAAGAGTTAGACTTGAGTGTAGAAAAAATATTTAAAATATCAACAATAAAAAATATATTTAAAAGAAAAAAGGAAGAATACTACGTAGTAAGCCAAAAAGAACATGCAATAGACTGTAGATATGCAAAAGGAAGAGCTAGTATATCACTAGTAACAAAAAGAATAATTAATAAAGAAATAAATGATATAAAAAGTAAAGACCCAATAAAATATGTACACCTTGGAGGAACAGAGATATTAATAAAAGCATGTTTTAGAGAAGGAATAGATACGCCAATAGAATTATATTAAGCAGATGATAGAATTATAAAACCTATAGAAAAGAGTATAATAACAGCCATAAAAGGAAATTTAATATGCCAAAAATTTAAATTTATAATAAGTGCAAATTATTCAGTAGCAATAATAGATAAAAATATAGATAAATCATTAGTATTATATTGGAAAATATCAGGAATGGAACTAACCCCAAGAAGTAAAATATTTACAGCAAGACGTAAAAATCTATATGTATTAACAACAAAACATAAAATAACGGGAAAAAATAAAATTAATAAAATACAAATAGAAAGTCCTTTCAAATAATTTATAAAAACAATTGATAATAATGATTATAGTTACAAAGACATAGATATAGAAGAAGATTTAGAAATAATAAATGATAAAATAATTACAACAAAAAGAATAGCTCATGAAAAAACAGAATCATCAAGCTCATCAAAAAGAACAAGTTATGAAACAACTTCAACAGTTAATTTAAATCAATATTATATAACAGGAACAATAAATGAAAAAAGAATATTTAATACTCTTAAACACAGGACAAGAAGAAAATTAAATAGCAAAATATCTAGTAAAAAGTGAAGAAATAAAATCTAATAGTAATATATTCCTAGATCTACCAAGGAGTCTAATAAACATTAAAGATACGACAGAAAAAGAAATAATAATAGGAGTCAAAAAAATAAAAATAGAATTTGAAATAAAGGAAGAAATGCAAAAAGCAGACATAATAATAGGAATAAAATGGTTAGAACAAGTAAAATCATACAATATAGAACATACACAATTATCTATAACATATAATAAAGAAAGATTATTCATAAAAAGAGCTTTAACATAATATGAAAATATATGTACTTGTAAAAATAATAGTAGAAGGATATTATAATATGTATTATACACCTATGATAGATACAGGAGCAGAAGCAAACTTATGTAGGTACAACTGTTTACCAGAAAGTAAATGGGATAAATTAAAAACACCAATAGTAGTCAAAGGATTTAATAATGAATGAAGTTTAATTACATATAAAGCTAAAAATGTAAAAATACAGATATGAGATAAAATAATAACAATAGAAGAAATCTATAATTATGAACTGACATCAAAAGATATGCTTTTAGGAATGCCATTTTTAGATAAATTATACTCATATATAATAACTAAAACAGATTGGTGGTTTACAACACCATGTAAACAAAAAGTAAGAGCAAAAAGAGTTATTAATAAAATAAGAAAGAAAACTGATTGGATAGAAGGAAGTGAAAAAATTACACAAAAGTTAAAAAATATAAAAAATACAAAAGACACAGTAGAAATAGTTGTATTTTCGATAAATAAAAAAGAAATAACTATATTTTCAATAGATAAGGTAGAAATAATAAAGAAAAAATTAAGACAATTATACAGTGAAGATCCATTAAAAGGATGGGAAAAACAGAAAACTACTATAAAAATTGAATTAATAGATAAAAATAGCATAATAACTCAAAAACCATTAACATATAATTTTGACGATTTAAAAGAATTTAAAATGCATATTGATGAATTATTAGAAAAACAGTATATACAAAAAAATAATAGTAAACACAATAGTCCAGCATTATAGTAAATAAACATAGTGAACAAAAAAGAAGAAAAAGTAGAATGGTTATTGATTATAGAAATCTAAATGCAAAAATTATGACATATAATTATCCAATACCAAATAAGATATTAAAAATAAGACAAATACAAGGATATAATTATTTTAGTAAATTTGATTGTAAATCAGGATTTTACCACTTAAAGTTAGATGAAAATTCTAAGGAATTAACCGCATTTACGGTACCACAAGAACTTTATGAATGGAACGTATTACCATTTGGATATAAAAATGCACCAGGTAGATACCAACATTTTATGGATAGTTATTTTAAACAATTACCTAATTTTATAGTATACATAGATAATATACTACTATATACAAAAACTAAAGAAGAACATTTAAAATTATTAGAATAATTTACAGATATAATAGAAAAATCGGGAATAAGTTTAAGTGAAAAGAAAATCAAAATTATGAAAAAACAGATAAAGTTTTTAGGAATACAAATAGATAAAAGTGGAATAAAAATGCAACAACATATAGTACAAAAAATAATAAATTCAAAAGAAGAATTAGATACAAAAAAAAAATTACAATCACTTTTAGGATTAATAAACCAAGTAAGAGAATATATAACAAAATTAGCAGAAAACCTAAAACCTTTACAGAAAAAATTAAAAAAGGATATAGAATATAATTACAATGAAGAAGATAAAAAGTAAGTCCGAAAAATAAAAATACTTTGTAAAGAGTTACCAAAATTACAATTTTCAGACGAAAATAAAAAATTTATATATATAGTAGAAGCAGGTGCTAGTGAATATAGTTATGGAGGAGTACTTAAATATAGATATGAAGAAGAAAAATTTGAACATCATTGTAGATACTACTCAGGTATGTTTAATGAAACAGAAATAAAATGAAAAATAAATAGAAAAAAATTATGTTCATTATATAAATATTTATTAGCATTTGAACCATATATTGTATATAACAAATTTATTGTGAGAATAGATAAATCCCAGGTTCGATGGTGGTTAACAAAGAAAATATAAAATTCAATTACAACGAAAGAAATTCGGAGACTAGTATTGAATATATTAAATTTTACATTTGAAATTGAAGTAATTAGTACTAACAAAAATGTTATTGCAGATTACATATCAAGACAAAGCTACACAGACTGATATAATAGAAGATGATGCTTTAGAAAAAATACTGAAAACCCTAACTACGCTTTCAATAAAAGTGGACAGTATGGGTAATGAAATAGAAAAGATAAAGACTAATGAAGTTAAACTGAAGTCTAAAGCTATGAATCAGCTAACTCAGCAGTGTGCAGAGCTATGTCGATCGGAAGACATTAAAATTTCAGAGCTAAAAGGAGACATTGGGTCACTCCATAAAACCCATAACTCTATATCTTTTGTTCTAAAATATTCAATTAAATTCTCTTTCATAAGTATTTCTGTTAATCTTATTTCTTCCATATCTTGTCTCCAATATTTTAAATACTCATAGTCTATCATTTTATCCTAAAGTAGTTGTGATACTACAAATTTCTTTGTAATAATTTATTCTAATTGTACTATATCTGATATTAAATTCTAGGTTATCTATTTCGTTAATTATCCTGTCTTTTTTGTCTATGAATAATTCCATGTCTAAGTCATATTCTAAATTGTCTTTTAATTCTAGTTGTTTTATAGTTTTATCTAGCCAAATTAATCTTTGTTTTAGTTGTTCTCTTCCTCTTCTAAGCTGGTTTCTATAATTAATTTCTTCGTATAGCCAACTTTGTTTTGCTCTAACTCTTTGAATATATTCTAGCATTCTTAATCTGTATAATATCCATATGAATAATAACTATCTGAATTATTTCTACCAAAGAAATCTATATTTTCTAGTTCCTCTTCTATTCAATTAGTACTTAGTAAGTCATCTTCATAACAAAATATTTTTTCCCATATTACTTTATTTATATCTTCTAATTCTAAATCTTTTGTGATATATAAAACAAGTATCTTAGTTTCATCAGATATATATCTTCTTATATTATTCATATTATGCTAAGGTTTTTACGAATAACTTGGATAACTTGGAATTGAATTCTAGTAATTAAATGTTTTATCATAGTATTTATTAGTTGTTTGTTTTTAATCTTGATAATTCCTTTATATTTTCATTAAGGAATTCTATATATTTTATATCTTTAGTTCTATATATTTTTCTAAATTTGTTTTCATTAGTTTTTCTATTAATTGTATATTTTTCATATCCATATTCCAAATATACGTAATTTATCATGGTTGATGTGTAGGTTTGGTATATAGGTATTTGTAAGAGTAGTTAGGTAAGTGTGGTATATAATTTATTCTAGTCATAAAATATTTATCAAATATTTTTTCCAATATGATTTTTCTTATATCTACTATTTCTATATACTTAAGTACATACAAAACAAGTATTTTAAATTTATCTACCATTTCGTCAGATAAATAAGTATTCATTTTTCATATGATGCTATTTTCAAAATATTTTCTTCAATCATACACATAACAAAATATGATCATTTTAGATTACTATATACTAGATTATTCTTAAATAACATGTTCTTCGGTCACTATTAGCATGTTAATCTGAATACTTTTCCCTTAAACAGCGCCTCTACTCTAGCTACTCCCCATCATGGCTTTCTTTCCTCACCGATTTCACCTTTAGGATGGCATAGTTCTTAAGGATTTTTCTCCCTTTTCACTTTGCTAATAAACTTCTTAACATGCTATTTTTCGAATAATTCTACTATAAATTAACTAACATGAACTTATTTTATCATATCATGATTGTCAGGAATTTATGAATTTAGCTATTCATAATCATAAATAAATATACCTGTTCTGGTAGGTTTGATAATTCTGGGCTTTGTTTATCCATAGCTTTTCCTTAGAAATATATCTGTTTTTTATTAAATATTCAAAAGTTTTTTGTTTACAAAGGAGGAGGCTTGCTTTCAACACATGAAAGTCTTGCCTTTTAGCTGAGCAAAATGCTCTCTATTTATAATCCTAAGAAAGATAAAGAAAACGTGTATTCTATCTCTATACTGTTCCTACTTTACACGTATCCTATCTAATTTACAAAAAGTTTTTACATTCTGAAAGGAAAAAACTTAAAGTTAACTAAAAAACAAAACCTAATAATAGTCTTTTGTTTAAAAAGTCAAAAAGCCTATTAAATGAAAAGAAAGGTCAAAAAGGCTATTAAAGTTTTACAATAATTTATGTAGGAAGTTTAGTTTTTTCTCCATATGTCATTTTCCAATCTTCAATGCTTTGTCTTTTTCTATTATTGTTCCGTTGATTTTTATCTTCTAGCTGACGTCCTTATCTTCTTGGTTGATTTTTTTTATTCTAGCTGGACTTCTGGGATAATATTATCTTCTCCATTACATCTTGAACATTAATGGTCTGGATATTTGTGTCCAATTATCTTGCAATATCTTGTTAATAATCCTTCTAAAATAAATCCTTTCCTAATTGCTCTTGCAGTAGATTATTTTTCTGGGTTAAGTAACGTCATTATCCATTGTCTAACATCTTCCATATCTGTTTGTCGTAGTTCTCTTGAATTTTAATAAATCATTTGATGATCTCTTGAATAATAGCTCCATATTAGGTTTCCATTGATATAATTATTTGTTAATTCTTGAATAATTATAGCTATTCCAATAAGTCGTTTATTTGCGTAAAAATCAGGTATCTCGATTTTGGGTATCTCTGGCTGCTGCACAATATCTTCCGGTATAATCATATCTCTGGTTAATCCTATTTTTACAACTTGTATAACTGGTTTGATCTCGTCGTATAATATCTCTGCTGGTGCAGTATAAAACTTTATATAAAATAGATTTCCTTTGGTTACTCTTTTATAGGTGGTGAATAATTTATGTAATTCTTCTATAGCTGTTAGTTCTTCTCCATCTTGGGTATATACGGTATTTAATAATCCATAGTCAAAACATATTTTTATTAAGCTTGGATTGGTTTTGGGTAGTGCGATTAGCTTGTTGTAACCTTGCAATTTTTGGGTTATATAGTTTGTGTTTGGTTCTTGGATATTTGTAGCTCTAGGGTTAAGGTTTAGAAAAGTTTGTACTTTGTAGATATTTTCTATATATCCTCGGGCTAAATGGTTATAAGTTTTTTTATTTTGGTTAGAACTATCTCGATATGTGGTAATTTGTGGGGGTTTGTACAACGGGTCTTTTTGTATTTTTGGTATAAATGGTTTTTCAAATATCTTATTCATATTCATGCTCTGATATCTAACTCCTTTGCTTGTACCTGCAATTGTAGATTGATAAACGTTATGGGATTTAAGGAGTGTCCCAACGTCTCCTTTTAGCTCTGGAATTTTAATGTCTTCCGATCGACATCGCTCTGCACACTACTGAGTTAGCTGATTCATAGCTTTAGACTTCAGTTTAATTTCATTAGTCTTTAGCTTTTCTATTTCATTACCCATACTGTCCACTTTCATTGAAAGCGTAGTTAGGGTTTTGAGTATTTTTTCTAAAGCATCATCTTCTATTATATCAGTCTGTGTAACTTTGTCTTGATATGTAATCTGCAATAACATTTTTGTTAGTACTAATTACTTCAATTGTAAATGTAAAATTTAATATATTCAATACTAGTCTCCGAATTTCTTTCGTTGTAACTGAATTTTATATTTTCTTTGTTAACCACCATCGAACCTGGGTATTATCTATTCTCACAATAAATTTGTTATATGCAATATATGGTTCAAATGCTAATAAACATTAGTGTAATAAACATAATTCTTTTCTATTTATTTCCCATTTTATTTTTGTTTCATTAAATGTACCTGAGTAGTATCTACAATGATGTTCTAATTTTTCTTCTTCATATCCATATTTAAGTACTCCTCCATAACTATATTCACTAGCATCTGCTTCTACTATATATATAAATTTTTTATTTTCGTCTGGAAATTGTAATTTTGGTAACTCTTTACAAAGTATTTTTATTTTCCGAACTTGTTTTTTATCTTCTTCGTTGTAATTATATTCTATATCCTTTTTAAATTTTTTCTGTAAAGGCTTTAGGTTTTCTGCTAATTTTGGTATATATTCTCTTACTTGGTTTACTAATCCTAAAAATGATTGTAGTTTCTTTTTTGTATCTAATTCTTCTTTTGAATTTATTATTTTTTGTACTATATGTTGTTGTATTTTACTCCACTTTTATCTATTTGTATTCCTAAAAACTTTATCTGGTTTTTCATAATTTTGGTTTTCTTTTCACTTAAACTTATTCTCGTTTTTTCTATTATATCTGTAAATTATTCTAATAATTTTAAATTTTCTTCTTTAGTTTTTGTATATAGTAGTATATTATCTATGTATACTATAAAATTAGGTAATTGTTTAAAATAACTATCCATAAAATGTTGGTATCTACCTGGTGCATTTTTATATCCAAATGGTAATACGTTCCATTCATAAAGTTCTTGTGGTACCGTAAATGCGGTTAATTCCTTAGAATTTTCATCTAACTTTAAGTGGTAAAATCCTGATTTACAATCAAATTTACTAAAATAATTATATCCTTGTATTTGTCTTATTTTTAATATCTTATTTGGTATTGAATAATTATATGTCATAATTTTTGCATTTAGATTTCTATAATCAATAACCATTCTACTTTTTCTTTTTTTTTTGTTCACTATGTTTATTTACTATAAATGCTGGACTATTGTGTTTACTATTGTTTTTTTGTATATACTGTTTTTCTAATAATTCATCAATATGCATTTTAAATTCTTTTAAATCGTCAAAATTATATGTTAATGGTTTTTGAGTTATTATGCTATTTTTATCTATTAATTCAATTTTTATTGTAGTTTTCTGTTTTTCCTATCCTTTTAATGGATCTTCACTGTATAATTGTCTTAATTTTTTCTTTATTATTTCTACCTTATCTATCGAAAATATAGTTATTTCTTTTTTATTTATCAAAAATACAACTAGTTCTACTGTGTCTTCTGTATTTTTTATATTTTTTAAATTTTGTGTAATTTTTTCACTTCCTTCTATCCAATCAATTTTTTTTCTTATTTTATTAATAACTCTTTTTGCTCTTTCTTTTTGTTTACATGGTGTTGTAAACTACCAATCTTTTTTAGTTATTATATATGAGTATAATTTATCTAAAAATGGCATTCCTAAAAGCATATCTTTTGATGTCAGTTCATAATTATAGATTTCTTCTATTGTTATTATTTTATCTCATATTTGTATTTTTACATTTTTAGCTTTATATGTAATTAAACTTCCTTCATTATTAAATCCTTTGACTACTATTGGTGTTTTTAATTTATCCCATTTACTTTCTGGTAAACAGTTGTACCTACATAAGTTTGCTTCTGCTCCTGTATCTATCATAGGTGTATAATACCTATTATAATATCCTTCTACTATTATTTTTACAAGTACATATATTTTCATATTATGTTAAAGCTTTTTTTATGAATAATCTTTCTTTATTATATGTTATAGATAATTGTGTATGTTCTATATTGTATGGTTTTACTTGTTCTAACCATTTGATTCCTAATATTATGTCTGTTTTTTGCATTTCTTCCTTTATTTCAAATTCTATTTTTATTTTTCTGACTCTTATTATTATTTCTTTTTCTGTCGTATCTTTAATGTTTATTAGACTCCTTGGTAGATCTGGGCATATATTACTATTAAATTTTATTTCTTCACTTTTTACTAGATATTTTGCTATATAATTTTCTTCTTGTCATGTGTTTAAGAGTATTAAATATTTCTTTTTCATTTATTGTTCCTGTTATATAATATTGATTTAAATTAACTGTTGAAGTTGTTTCATAACTTGTTCTTTTTGATGAGCTTGATGATTCTGGTTTTTCATGAGCTATTCTTTTTGTTGTAATTATTTTATCATTTATTATTTCTAAATCTTCTTCTATATCTATGTCTTTGTAACTATAATCATTATTATCAATTGTTTTTACAAATTGTTCGAAAGGACTTTCTATTTGTATTTTATTAATTTTATTTTTTCTCGTTATTTTATGTTTTGTTGTTAATACATATAGATTTTTACATCTTGCTGTAAATATTTTACTTCCTGGAGTTTGTTCCATTCCTGATATTTTCCAATATAATACTAATGATTTATCTATATTTTTATCTGTTATTGTTACTGAATAATTCACACTTATTATAAATTTAAATTTTTGGTATATTAAATTTCCTTTTATGGCTGTTATTATACTTTTTTCTATAGGTTTTATAATTCTATCATCTGCTAAATATAATTCTATTGGTGTATCTATTTTTTCTCTAAAACATGCTTTTATTAATATCTTTGTTCTCCAAGATGTACATATTTTATTGGGTCTTTACTTTTTATATCATTTATTTCTTTATTAATTATTCTTTTTGTTACTAGTGATATACTAGCTCTTCCTTTTGCATATCTACAGTCCATTACATGTTCTTTGTGGCTTACTACTTAGTATTCTTCCTTTTTTCTACTAAATATATTTTTTATTGTTGGTATTTTAAATATTTTTTCTAAACTCAAGTCTAACTCTTTTCCTTTTATTTCGTCAAATATATTACTGTCAAATATTATTTTTTGATCTGTTCCTTCTTCATTTAAATATTCTTCCTTTGTTATTATTTTTATATCTTCTTCAGTTATTTGGTTCATTTTTATATCTTCTTCAGTCGTTTGATTCATCTAATTCACTATCTGTTTCATTCTCCGAAATTTCATATATACTATCTTCATTTTCTAATTCATAATCTATATAATCTATCTGCATATATCCTGTATTTTTTATTTTTATTTCTGATATTTGTTTCTTTTTTGGGTTTTTTGGTAGTTTACAATCTCTAGCTAAATGTCCTTGTTTTCCACAATTATAACAAGTACATTCTTTTATATATTTCTTTTTCCTATATGGTCTTTTATGTTTATAATTTATTACATAATATTTTTTCCTGGTTTCTTATACTTATATTTTGATTTTTATATTTCTTATATTTCTTATGTCTTTTTCTTTTTGTTATAATATCTTTCTTCACATCCAAATTGAAGTGCTATTTTATCTTTGTAACATGCTAAATTTCTTATTAATGTTTTTTCCATTTCTATTTCTTCTCTATATTTTTCACATAGATTTCTATACCATTATTGTAAAAAATTTATTCTTGCTCCTAGGGTATCTACTATTTTTGTTTCATCCCAACTCTTTATTATTTTTGAACTAAATGGTTCAGGTAATTTACTAAAATATAATCTTCGTATTTCTTTACTTTCTTCTATATTATATAGTCCTTTATAATGATATTCTTTAAATGCGCACGTATACTCATCTATATAGCACATATTACATATTGCTAGTTTTAACATTAAATTTCTATTTATATCTTTTTCTTTATTTTGCTCTTCTTCTTCTGTTGTTACACTACTAAATTCATCTCTTATAGCTATTTCATATTTTTTTAATATTTCTGTTGGTAGTATTTTAGTAGTTGTTGATGTTCCTTCTGTTTTATTATCAGATCTTAATACCTTTTTACTTGCTTCGACTAGGTTTAAAAACCATAATTTTACTGTTCCTATTAATGTCTTTTCTATATATTCTGGTGTGTTTGTTGTATCATTTTATTATCTAATAATTGTTTTGACATGTATCCTACCCATAGTTTTATTATTTTATTTGTGTCTATTACACAGTCTAAATCTAAAAAGTTGTAATTAATTATTTGTTTTGGTATCCATTTATTATATTCATTCTCTGGATTATATCTTTTAAACTTATTTTTGTAATTATAGGTTGGTTTTCTTATTTCTGATGTACTAGGTATTATATTTTTATCTTGAGTATTTATTTCTGTATTTATTAGTTCTAGATTTTCTTTATTAATTACTTTTTGTTTTTCATTAATTTCTAGTTTTCCTATGTTTTCTAGAATTTCGGTATATGTTTCACTATCTTCCGTATCATAATTATCTGTTTCTTCAGCATTTATTGCATTTATTTCTAATTCACTGGTTTCTGGTTCTTTATTTTTCATTTCTATTTTTTCTTTAAATTGATTTATCTCAATCAATAACTTTTGTTCTTTATTTTTTTCTTCTTTTTCTTTCTGTCTTTTTTTTCATACAAATCTTTTAGCATTTGTAGTTCTTTTTCTAATTCAGCAATCCTACTATTTTAAGTTTTTTCTATTTTTCGTATTTCTTCTGTGGTTTGTTGTTTTATTTTATCTATTTCCCTTTTTCTGTCTATCTCTTCATTTTCTCTTTCTATTCTTACCATGACTGCCAACTTATCTTCTAATTTTAATTCTTCTTTTTCTAACATTAAATATAAATGTTCACCTATTTTCTTATATATCCTTCCTAAATTAGAGAATACTATTTTTATTTTTAATCCTTCGTGATTTTCATATGTTTTTTCATCTATTATAAATTCTTCTTTGTTCATTTTATTTAAATGTATATAGGTTATGTTGATATATATATTCTAGACTATCTATTGTTGATTCTAAATTTGATATTTCTTCTTTTTGTGCATTTATTGAATTTTTAGTAACTCCGACAACTATGTTATACTGTAGTCTTTCTATCCTTATTTTTAATTCTTTACATTTTTCAGATATTATTTCTTTTAATTTTTTATATTTTTGTAATTTCTGTACGTTATTCATCTAAAAATATTTATCATATTTTGGTGGATATCTAAATTTAATTTTATCATAATTAATAAATTAATCATATAAATCCAAATATATACTACTTCCGATAACTTTAAACAATATAGACTCTGATACCAATATTAATTTTATATGAGACTCCTAAAATATATGAGACTAATATTAACTTTTCACTATTTTCTTCAATTTATTATTTAATTAATTTTATTATATTAACTAGACTCCTAAAATATATGAGACTCCTAAAATATATGGTAGGAGAATTAATTAATATTTTACTTTCTACTAGACTTCCTAAAATATATGAAACTCCTAAATATATAGTAGGAGAATTAATTAATATTTTTCTTTCTACTATTCAAATAGAAAAATACTCTTAAAATAGGACTCTATTAAGAAAATACTTCTATAAATATCGACATGTACGTTAAACTAGAGAACAAATCGGTTTGCCTATTGGGACAATGTGATTGATGCTCATCTGACTTGATTCGATTGCATGTCTAGATTAGTGGATGCTTGATTTTCTAACCCTCAACTTCTTCATTGTTTTTGTCAGCATAATAGAATTCAACATGTGTGTATATATATTTTTTGTTTTTATTCAAAATCATTCTTTAGGGTCAAAATTTTCGCTCAGACAAGAATTAGTTGAATCAAAATCAAAGCTTTGTGATCACTATTATATTATTTCTTTTATAGTTTACAGGTCGTAGATGAATGTCGGTTGACTTTGAAGAATTTTTTGTGTATAAGTTAGGTTTAATTGTATTTTGATATCTTTATTATCTTATTATTTTATTTTAATTTACAGATGCTAGATAAATGTTGGTCGGCTTTGAAAATATATTTTAGGTAAATGTTAGGTTTAATTGTATTATCATAATATCTCTGTTAGTTTATTATTTTGTGGTAGTTCATAATTCGTAGATGAATCTCGATCGGCTTCAAGAAATTTTTGTGTGTAAAATTTAATTTAATTGTATTGTTTTGATATCACTTTTATCGTATTATTTTGTTGCAGTTTACAAGTGATAGATAAATGTTGATCGACTTTGAGGATTTTTTTTCTGTAAAGGTTAAGTTCAGTTGTATTATTTTGATATCTCTATTATCGTATTATTTTATTATTATTTACAGGTGGTAGATGAGTGTCGGACGACTATGAGAAAATTTTTGTGTGTAAAGATTAGATTTAATTATATTATTTTGATGTCTCTATCATTGTATTATTTTGTTGCAATATACATATGGTAGACGAATGTCGATCGACTTTTAAAAATATTTTTGAAAAAGGTTAGGTTTAATAAATAAATTCTCCATCTTTGCATACTCAAAAGATATTAAATTTAATTATTATATTCATCTTTATTATTTAAACAAATATCATATTTAGTGTATTGTTTGAACTCATTAAAGTGAGGTACACGCGCATGACGCGTACACCTAAACTAGTATGTAAAATAATTCTCTAAATATTAAGAATTCTTACTTATTACAAACTAGTGGTACGTCGTCCGTGTTGAGAACAAGCCTAATATTTATATATTTTTTTATCTTAATTTATGTGATACATTTTACTTTTTAATTTATTCAAAAAGAATATCATTTTTTTTATTTTTAAAAATAATTTATTTTTATAATTTTCGTTCTATTTTTTGATGAAATGTTTATGACCATACAAATCTAAGGTTTACTTATTTCACGAATTTCAAAAGCATTTCTTTTTTCTACTCAAAGCTTAATCAAATTGTGTCACATAAATTGAAACGAAAAAAATATTTTTTTTTAAAAAAGAAGATAAACTTTAATTCTCTCGTTTACGTACTTTATGCTTCATTTATTTGTACCTAATAAAAATTAAAATTTTGATCATTCAGATCTTAATCCGTAACTATGTATTTAATTTTTTATTTGAATCTAATCATTTAGATCTCAATATGTGCACTACTTTCATACTTTCATTTTGACACGAATATTACTATTACAAAGTACTTCATCCAATAATTTTAAATTTATCATTTTGTATCTATTTTATCTTTGTTATTATTTTTTTTTTTTAATGCTTAAATGACTTATAATAACTAATTAAAAATGACATAATAAAATTACCATAACAAGTACTTGTGAAAAAAATTTAAGTGACCCCATATGACGTCAAGTTAATTTAAAACATCAAGAGTTATTTATCATTTAGTGTCAATTTTACCTTTTTATTAAATATTTATTAATTTTTTAATATTTAGATGACTTATAAAAATAATTAGGGGTGATATAGTACAATCACGGTTGAAGCAACTGAAGCATGCATATCATAGATGTCTATTTTTACCATTTTTCATTAAATATTATTAATTTTCTAATACATGAATGACTTATAATAATTAATTAGGAAGATATAGTAAAATCACAGTTGAAGCAGCTGAAACAGACATGTCGACCATGAGCAGCCTGCTTCATCTGCTTCATTCTCACTTATTATATAGGAGAATACTTAAAAAAAATGGGAAAAGACATCATTTCCACCCCATACTATACAAGAAAAGTCTAAGCCACACCTAAATTATATAAGTGGCCTATTACACACCTTAACTATATAAAAGTGATATTATTACCTTCCCGCGACCCCCATTCTAAGGCGCGTGTGTTACACTTATTTTAGGCGCGTCCAGCCTATTAAATAACAAAAGTAAATGGCTAAAAACATTAAGGGAAAAGGCATCGTTCCCACCCCAAACTATAGTCGAAAAATCGAATCCACACCTAAACTATATAAATGACCTATTACACACCTTAACTATAAAAAAGAGATACTTTTTACTGACGTGGTGCTGATGTGGCAGCGCATGTAAAACACTACACCACATGCAAGTGGTGGTAACCTGACAGGGTGTAAATATTTTCATTTTTTTATAGTTTAGGTGTGTAATAGGTCACTAGTATAGTTTAGGTGTGGCTTTGACTTTTCGGGTATAGTTTGGGGTGAAAACGATGTCTTTTCCCTAAAAAAATTTACCATAAATTTTAATGTCCTAAGCTCGATCATAAAAGAAAATTTACCATATATTTTGATGATCCCATACATTTTAGGAGTCAATATTATTTTAAAAATTAAATATAAATTTGAGAAAAACATAGTAAATGATAGTTTTATCTATTAAGGTAGTGCTGTCAAAATGGACTTGGCCCGTGAGGCCGGCTCAACCTAATCCTTTAATTAAGTGGGCTTGGACTAAATTTTTCAGCCCATTTAGAAATGAGACTTATAAGCCCAACCTCACTTGGTCTGTTGGCCTTAGAGTCCTAATTCTTCAGCCCCAGAGGCCAGCCCGTGGGTCGGAACATTAAAAATAATTATTAAATAGTTTTAAGTTGGTCATTTATTTTCTAGGAATTAGGATTTTGTCAATCTTTTCTAACTAGCTACTTATTTTTTTCCATCCTTTAATTGATAGTAATTTTTTGAAAGTTCTTAGTGTGTGTTTGAAATGGCTGATAAACTGCTTTTAGTTGTGAACTTTAAAAAATTGCTTTTACTTGTGATGGTTTAGCACTTGTTGCCTTTGCTTAATGCAACATTCTGTTCTTTAAATTTAGGCTCTCTTCTGTGTGATCTTACTATTTTATGTGGATACTTTGTTTATACCTGTATTTATTATTTTAGCAATATTAGAATTTTCCTATGAAATTTGTAACTAAACATTCTTTCGCTGCTTATTTTTCTATAATATATTAAATGTGTGAAAATCCTTAAAAAAGTGAATTGAATTCTTTATCTTTCACTAAAAAACTCCTTTAGACAAAATCATTTTTTTTCCTTTTTCCTACAATTAAATTTCTCAAAATAAATATATTAAATTTATTCTGCAATTAAATTTTTCTCAAATTTATGTCCTACTTGATTTGTTTCACAAAAAAATAATTTTTTCCTTTTTTATTATTAATTTTTTTAAATTTGTGTCCTACTTGATTTGTTTCACCAAAAAATCACCTGATTTTTTCCTTTGATTTATTTCACCAAAAAGTATCCGATTTTTTCAATCCTAATTTCTGTTCTATTTGGCCTTTCCACCGATTTTTTTCTTTGTTATTAAATTTTCAACAATTTTTTTTTTTCAAATTTATGTCCTACTTGATTTGTTTCACCAAAAAAACACTTGAATTTTTTCTTTGATTTGTTTCACCATAAAACATTCGTTTTTCATCCAAATTTGTGTTTCATTTGGTTATGCCCTACTTGATTTGTTTTGCCAAAAAGATGCTATTTCGTCTCTTATATGGTTTGTACATTCTCACTTTTTATAGAAACGCTTGTGGTTTTCCATTGTTCATCATTGATTTTCCATTGTTCGTCATTTTTTATCTCAGCACAACTTTAATAAATTTATTCATAGGTTTTTATTGTTATAGCATCTCTCCCCTTTTACATTGTTAATTTGAATATAATTATTACTTGCTATGCCATCTTAAATTGCTTAGTTTACTTTAGCTAAAGGCGTACATTAGTCTACTTTGCTTGAGTAGTACACCAGTCTATTTCACTTTCCATCGATTCTGTTATTACCTTAGTGTGTCTTGTTGGTTGAATGTGTTTTAATTTATATTACTCATAACTAACCTTCCTCTTCTACCCACCTACCAACAAGATACAAATATTCAGGTGTAATTCTTCTCATCTCACAAATATTCCTTTATTATGAAATTATACATTCTTATCATTCTAACTGTTATGAATGATATCTCAAAGATTATCTTACAATGGATCCTATCACTGAAGTTGTGAGTATCAACACTTTGACGCCAAATGATTGTATCTAGATGATCAAAGTCTTGATCATCGACAGCGGTCCAATGAAACCATTTAAGAATAAAAGAGGTTCTTGAAAAAAGATGATATTAGTTGACAAGGAGCTAGTATTATTCTTTCGTACAATGCATGTTTTATAATTTTTCATATATGCTTCCCCATTGCAACAATGATCATCTGCATATAGGTAATCTTCAAGAGTTTCAAGGTTAGATAAGAAGTAATTTCTAACAAAACAACAAATGCACCATTGAAAAGTACCTTTGATGTAATAGGCATGATATCAATGCCACTTTGCTCTTGAGAAACATTTGAATGCTGAAAATCAGATCTTTAAACAAACAACATAAAACCAGTGGTTAAGCAAAAAATAAATAGATGTGATAGCTAACAGGTCCATATGAAAGAAGATTCATAATTTCCTCAATAAATTACAAAGCATTAAAGTAAACAACCGGAAGATTACTTGTGCACTGCAGAAATGGATATCTGTACGTTAGTGATAGATCTATCTGCTTCTTGTAACATCAACATATCTGAAACTTCAGGTAGTAGAGAATGTATAATGGTGCTTAACATCTTATGTTCATGTTTCAACCTTTAAGATAAGTGTTAATATTTGAGAAGAGAAATAATCTCCCTCACTTTTTTCTTTTCCAAAAATTCAGCAGAACAAATTCGCACCAGAGCTCATATTTAATTGTTAAAATAGAAGGTTTTGTAAGTGTTTACAACCTCTTTCAATCGTGTCAAGAAAATGCTTCATCTTCGAGAAAGTATGAACTTTCAATATGAAATAACTATCCAGCATCTTTCAACTAGCTTGCATGAATGAAGATGATTAAAACGAGAGATTGGACCTAAGTTCTGAGTAGGACAAGATGTATTATTGATGTACTAGGATAGCAGGACTTCATTTACCTTGCATACATAAAAAATTAATTTTTCATTCAATATTAAACAGTCAAAGAACTAAGGCAACTTGAAGAAAGTACTGCTTTTTTATTTTTATTTATTTCTAGTTTAAATTCATCACCCAAACCATACTAACATGCTATTTGATTACTTGCACATTGTTCTTCATACAAGAGGATCAGTCTTTTGAGTATGCCTTGAATTTTTAGTTTTGTCTCTGTCAGTTTCATATTTAGATGCCACCAATTAGCACCTGTTATGATATTTTGCAAAGATCATAGTGTTCATCTATTAAACTATATATTTTTGGGGGGCATAAATATCAATGGTACATGTTTCAATGAACATATTAAAACGTTTAAAAATAACAATTCAAAATTTGTTATATCATAAACGGTCGCATTAATAGAACCAATCCTAATTTTCAATCCGTCAATAAGGAGACTGAACTTGTATTCTTAACTCCCACTATAGTTTAAAAATTTCACAGCCTCTTTTCTACACTTTCATTTTCGAACAATTTTATTTCGTTCGAAGATGAAAGATTACATACCAAGGAAATAATTTTAGTTATTCCTTTATCTTTCATCAACTAGATAACATTCACCATAAATTTAATATTTTACTATTATTTATCTAACCCTACATGCTTAATACTCTTTGCAGATATATTTGGCATCTTCATGAGTTCTAAGCTCTTCACAAAAGGTACAATCCGAAAAGAAATAGTACTTATGCCTGAAGAGTAAGTTGAACTTAATCTTCTTAAAAAGATTCATTAAGGAAAAGTATTTTTTTAACACATGAACTGCATTATCAATTTAATAATTTAATCTTATTTTCTTAATTGAAAAATTAAAATGTAAAAAAAAAATTATCACATTATGGGGCGAATTCTCAAAAATAGAAGATGCGCTGCTAGAAAAGTTATCTACAAAAAACTCTGTCGTAGCATTTTGTGATTTAAGGACAACACTATACCAAGGTATTATCTTAGCAATTACAGAATTTACAGTAAATTCTATGTCTTTTTTTTGCCTAACATTTTATGATGCAGGAAAGTTTGGTTATCTTTTACCTATATCAGTAGTATGTGGATAGACCCTACATTTAAAAAAGCAATATCTCTCTAAGAATGATAATATGTGTCTTCATATTCACACAAATAAATGATAGTAAACTATTTTTATTATAGTAAACTAAGTAACAAACATGCAGGTTTGTTTTCCAGAAGAAAACTCACAAAAATATTATTCTACTACCAAGTAAACTAATTAAAAGGGTCAAAAAAATGAAAATTGATGAAATTGCAAGTTGTTTATCCTATGATAAAGAGGTACTATTTTCAACTACAATAATTTAATGTTTAGCTGTTACCTTAATATGACACCTAATGCTTAGTTGTTACCGTAGTATGGCGCCTAACTTTTTTTTATTCTCTGTAGGTTAAATATGACAAATTTACTGCAACTATCGTAGCTATATTAAATGGTGATGAACCCTACTATGATTTTTGTATCAATTGCTATAAAAAAGTAAACGTCAATGATAATATTGCAAAATGTCATGGCTGCCCCACAGAAAAAATTACTTATGTGGGCACGTAACACACATAACAACTATCAAATTACTTTTCAGCCATTTAAAATTCAGAAATGAGATAAATGTCTATTTATGCTGACTTCACAAATTTCTTCTAAAATTTGATGTGCTCGCTGGGAATGAACATTGTTCTATTACATTGTTTGAGGCTGCAAAATACTTGATTGGTTGTGGTGTTACAATAAATAAGCAATCAATAATGAAAAAGGTCATATTACACTATTCTTTACCACTTATTGAGTATTAAAATAATATTATTTATTTTTAATTCAATAGATTATCCTTTGCTAACTAAAACATTCTTTTCATTAATACAAAATGAGAATCATAACTTGATGCTAAGTATGGACAAAGTCTACACATTTCTAATCAAAATTGATGTAAAAAGTGAAGGAGATCGAGCGAACAGACGCTTCATTTCTAAAGAAGTCCAAGAAGTTAAAAAGATTATTACAAGTGACATAGTAGATGAAGACGTCAACTCAGAAAGTTCAGTCAAGAAGACCAAAAAAATGCAGACACCGATGATACATTATCTCATAAACAAATCAAAGTAGAAAAGAACTAGTCGTGTTTTTCTCTATAAAGTAGAACCTCTATATTTTTTATTCTAGATTGTTAATGACTATTAAGGTTAAGCACAGATAGTCTAAGCGTAGATACTTATTCATTTTCTACATTCATTCTTTTGTTTTTTCCTAGTCTAAACACTAAGCAAATCCTATTGACATATCAAATAATATTGATTATTAGATTTGTGTCTAACTTGATCTAGCTATACAATATTTATTTTACTTACTTATAATATATTTTTAATAGCTTATTCTATATCGTGGGTTATTATTAGTTAAACACATGGCACAAGGTAGCTATAAAATTAATTGATACATAATACTTCAATCTATTTTTATCACGTTAATAAATAATTTTATTATTTTTCCTATATAGATCAATCCAAAGTTAATAAAGCCATTCGAATGCATAACAAATATATTGCTGCAACTACAAAAAATTTAAATGTTATAATCAACAATTCTGACGAACCAGAAGATTCAGATACCCATTTTCAATTTAAATCTTCTAATATAATTTTCACCAGATACAGAAAACACAGAAAAAATAGTAGACTCAGCTCCCTCTAACATGCGATAAATTGAAAATAAGTTGTTTAGAAGGATCAAAAAGACCAAAAAGTATATAACATTTCACAGAAATTTTACTTATAAAATTGATCAACTAACCTACATCACTTTACTTTAGGGGTGCATCCAAATTTAGAATCATAAGAGCGCCATTCACCCCCTTTAGATTATTTTCTCTTATGATATACACTTATAAAATTGTAACACCCCATAGTTGTAAAAATCTCTTAGTGCATCAAAAGTGACCTTTAGGACCCCCGTAGTGATGGTAGATCATGTGTTGACGTTGTGGGAAGTGTTGGGGTGTTTTAGAACCTCAAAATTAAGTAGGCATTGCAAAGTAGAGCCTATGAGAAGGCTAGGCATTGCCTTTCCATCTCCTACTCTCACTAGATAGGTTAGGCAATAGGCTAGGCGCTGCCCATCTTATGTTAGGCGATGGGCTAGGCGCCACCCAACTGATGGTTAGGTCATGGGCTGGGCGCCACCTACCCTATATTTTGCGGTGTAGGGGTTCTATTTTTTAATTATTTCAAGGGAAACCAAGTCTTTTTACGTCCTATAACCGCCCCTAAATATCTTAACAAGAGATTAAAGGCACTAAATATATTTTAACACTATCAAATCTCTAGTTCATCTTCCTAAAACACAGAGAAGAAAAACAACCTAGGGTTTGGACATTTAAGCTTAAGGGGTAGATTTCTTCACGATTTCTTCGTCATTAAGGTATGTGGGACTACCCTAAACTCCATGGGCATAGATTTTATTATCTTACCAAGTTTAAAAATCTCTAACTATGTTCACAAAGAAGGGTTTTTGATATTGCTTTGAAAAGTATATATCATGGAATTGTTTAGATGTAAATATGTGTTTTCTTGAACCACTTTTCATGGAATTGAACTATAACTATGTATATATATGTTTTCGTTTGTATTGTAAAGTTTGATTGAGAGAATGAATGACAAAACTCCCTCTCTCATTGTGATATCTTTGATTTAGAGTATTGTGGGTTGTTTAAATGCATAAATTTTCTTAAAGGAAACAAGAGGGTGAGTTCTTTTCTAATGATCATGAATTGATTATTGTTTATGATATGTTGAGGGGGTGTTTTCGTAAGGTAAATGTTCATTGTGTCAAATTAATAATTTTCATGGGTTTTGAGTAATGCAAACATGATATGGCCGCCTTATGATTGTACTATTGAGTGGAGAGTGTTTTGATGTAAACTCAAATGAAACTCTATAGCACGACTCCATCTCACTTGAAGCTTAAAAACCTTGGGTGGTCATTGATATGCTGATAAGTAAAAAAGGCTATAGATATGTTATGATGAATATGAATGACTTGCAAGTCGGTGTATGATGACACCCAGTGATAACGTGACCTTAAAATAATATGTGTTGAATGTTTTGAAAGTATGAATCATGGTTTTAAAGAACTAAAAATTGGGCTTAAGAGAGCTAGCTAGTTACCCGAAGAAGGAATTTGAGTGTGAGGGCTCATTGCTGGAAACTGTGGTTTACCGATATGAGTATTATCTTGAAAGAGGATAAATAGGACATCATGTAAGGGTTATTCCACGGTATACCTGTAAGGGGGTGTACTAACTTATGAAAACTCTAACTCTTGTGGCAAACTTGGATTGAGGCCTTGGCCACCGAGTCAATGGCGGATTTCATAAAGCCCGTGGAATTCTAGATAGTAGAGTGTACCGGCTAGCTCAAAATAAAAATAAAGAGTGGAAAATATTTCTAAAATGCACAAATTGTCATGCTATGATATGTCAACATCAAACTCCAATATTTTGTTGCGACAGTGGATCAATAAAACTTGCAAATACTGATGTTTCAATTCAATTATATGATTTATTCTTCTATAAATCAAAAGTAACAGAAGAATTTTGCAGACACATTAGAGAATATAGCAATATATATGGATTTACGCTTTTGGTGTTAAACTTGACAATAATCTAGCATCTTCGTGAAAAAGGAGGTTACATATTTTTAGCAAAGGAGAAAATATATCTTGATCTCTCCTCATTACTAACTTATGATAATAATTCATGTTATTTTCAGATGTACTTTTTGACACAGATAATGAATCATGAAATAGAATTTTGAAAGTCAAAGAAGCCAATTTATCTAAGGAAGTTGTCGAAATAATTAAACAAAAAAGTATTTCCTTATGCGCAATTGTTTCACTAGCTAAAGGGTCATTCAAACTTTAAGTATTTAGAAATTCGAATCTCTTATACTGCTAATCAAACTTTAAGGATTTAGAATTTCAAATCGCTTACACTGCTAAACTAGATCAACACATCTATAATAAATCATTAATAAATCAAGTTGTTGCAATTTGGATAGATGTCAACAGCCCCAATGTACCATTTGATCGAGAAATTATTGTTCATGAACATTTAGGTAATATTCATAGAGTTAAACATTATTACGGTTGTTATGACCCACTCCAGTATCATTTGCTTTTTCTAAGTGGTGAACTAGGCCGGTACCAAGGAATACGAAAACAACATAAATCAAGTAAAGGTAAGTGTGGAATCGAAGTTACAATCCTCACCCAGAACATCTCTACCTTTATGTCTATTGATGAGGTGTTTCACAACGAGGAGCAAGGTAAAGTTTTAAAATAAAATTACACATAACCTTAGAATTGTGTACTTACAACTCTTATATTAATATGTTTAAAAATATTTTGTAGGTGTACTGTGTGGAGCTAAAAGATGTGTCTTTTGTAGAGAGTACTATTTCTATAAGCTGCAAATATACAGTAAAGAAAACACGATAATACTATGATGTGGATGATTATTTCAACAATTTGTTGTTGACATATACATCAAGCTGAAAACTACTCGACTTGAATATTTTAGGTTCGGGCAATCAAAATTTCAAAGGAAAATATTGTAAGGCATAGCTGATAGTATTATGGATCGAGAAAGCAGAGGGTCGAAAGTTGGTGAAAGAATAATACTTCCTGCATCATTTGTCAGAGACGCCTAGTACATTCATCGTAGATATATACATACAATGTCTTTGGTTGAATATTTTGAGAAATCAAATCTGTTTATCACAATGACATGTAATCCCGATTGGCTAGAGATCCAAGAAAATTTAATAGGAGGACAACTTGCTTAAGACAGACCTGACTTGGTGACTAGAGTTTTCAAATGAAAGTTACACGATTTAAAATATCAAATCTTCAAGAAAAAATATTTGGGCCTGTTGCAACATATGTTTATGTAATTGAATTTCAGAAAAGATGTTTACCACACATTTACCTTTTGTTAATACTAGAACAAGGATATAAGATAACATCACCGAATGATTATGATAAGTTTATTTTTGTTGAGCTTCTTGATAAAGAAGAATTACTAGTTTTTCATGACTTGATTATCAAGCATATGATGTATGACCCTTGTGAAAAAAACATCCAACAAATTCATGCATGAGGGATGGTCAGTGCAAGAGTAACAATCCTTGGTAATTTAGTAATAAATCAATACCAGAAAAGGATGATTATCCCATTTACAAGAGGTGAAATGATGGAAAGAAAGAAAAGGTACGAGGCATGACAATGAAACATCAGTGAGTTGTTTCATATAATTCTTATTTATTGAGTATATATAATTTTTATATCAATGGTGAATCTTGTGTAGGGGTAAAAAATAAAGTATCTTTACAATTACATATGTAAAGGACATGATAGGTGCGCTGTTTATATCGAATATGATGATGTAGAAAAAGTTGTTGATGAAATTAGGAGTTTTCAAGATATATGTTGGGTTACTGCGCCGAAAGCTCTATAGAGAATTTATAAATTTGATCTCTGTGAAATGCAGCCTCCGATCATTAACCTTCAACTACATCTTTCAAATAAACAAATCGAAAAACTATTTATATTAGCAGTTAGGTTAATTTAAGCTTTATATAAAGCAACATGAAACATTTGTATGCAATTTTCAGTGCAATCGCTCTCATGCAATAGTCCACTTTTATAAAATTAAAATACCCGCACTTTTCTGCTACTTGTGCTGTTTTTTTGGATTCACCATTTCAGGATTGAAGCAAATTTGTCAATTCAACTACCTTCCTAAAGTTATCTGAATTCTATAACTTTACCCTTCTAATAAAATAGTCATAACATTCAGAGAATAACCTGTTTTAGCTATGAATTTATCATGAGAAGAAATATATAAAATTATGTTGCACGAAATATTCTGCCAATCTTTTTAATATTGTTTGTTCACATTGTAGTGTGCTATTAGAGCAATCAAAATTTGAAAAATATTGTTGCGCGGGAATATGCCTCAAAAACCATGCTCACCGAATATTTTCACAAATGTTCAATGGACAACAAAGTGCATAAATACATATACAAGAAATTTCCAAAGTATTTTGTTTGAAACGCTTAGGGTAAAATTTGGATGCAATGAAAGATAAGATCAGTAATTGGTCAAATTGTTATTGGTAAGAAATTCAACACGACCACTCTTAATATTTATAAATGTTCAAATATCATTTATTTAGTCTCTTTTTTCAATTCACATCTAATTCAGTAAAAGGCAAAAGATATTATTTGAGATTATTATTGAATCATATACGAGGACCGACTTTATTTCAATACTTGTTGACTATTAACGGAAGGATGTGTAACACATTATAAGAAGCTGCAAAAGAAAAAGTTTTACTCAAATCTGATAAAAACATTTCTGAATGCTTAATGAAGCGGTTGTCTTCAAAATGTCATCAACTCTGAGAAATTTATTTGCAACAATTTTGGTTCATTCGATGGATTTTAGAAAGCTTTGAGATACATATTATGATGACATGTCAGGGGATTTTAAGAGAATACATGACAATTCTCTTACTGCTCAACTTCAATGCATATTGAAAAGCAAACCATTTCTTAGAGAGTATGGGTAAGAGAATTGAAAAAATTGACATACATAGACTTGAATAGAGTATGGATGATAGAATAATATAATGTAGAGAAAAAATTGACATACATAGACTTGAATAGAGTATGGATGATAGAATAATATAATGTAGAGAAATAATGGAAAATAATTCTATAATAGTGCCTTCAGAAAATTCGGATGCAAAAACAAAGCTAAATACTGAACAAGAGCAAGTGTTCAATTATTGCAAAGGTGAAGATCTGGCCAATCGGGATTATTCTTTGTCGATAGACCCGGAGGGACAAGAAAAATATTTCTATATCATGCATTACTTGTAAATATTAGATCAGGGGCATGATAACATTATCCATAACAACAAGTGGTGTAGCAGTATCTCTTTAATCAGGAGGTCGTATGGCTCATTCTAGATTTGTGAAACTGTTTCAGACAACTTAAACAATAGTCACACGTATGTCAAAGAAAAGTGGTGGGGCTAAATTGATTAAAAAATCCAAGATGATTATCTAGGATAAAGCGCGTATGGATAGTTATTGGACAATTGAAACAGTTGATAGGAGCTTCAGAGATAAACTGGACATTGAAAAAATCTTTGGTGGATTAGTAATGGTTTTCAGAGGTGATTTTCATCAGGTACTACTAGTAATTCCAAAATCTACAAGGGATGAAATGGTAAATACAAGTTTGGTAATGTTGTACATGTGGAATCAAATGAAAAATATTACGTTAGTAAGAAATATGAGGACGAGAAAAGATTCATCATTCAATTAATTCTTACTACGCATAGGTAACTGGAAGGATCCTATAATAAGAGATGAGTTGGTACTACTTTTGAAATAATTGATTATTGAAACTAAGAGTAATAGTACTAGTATAGATATCTTAATAAAAAATATTCCCAACGCTAGATAAAAATGCAGATTCTGTAAAATACTTGACTGAACATGCTATCCTAGCTAGCAGAAATAAATACATTGATCAGCTAAATGAAATGTTAATTTTCAATTTTTCTAGTGAAAGCAGAACATTTCTTAGTTTTGACTCTACAGAGGATAATACCAACAACTACTATCAGAAATATTACTTAAATACTCTAACACCAAATGGTCTGCCTCCACACAGGTATCTTCTTCCATATTTAGTAATATATCATTGTATTTTAGAATCAAATTTCTATCTAATAAAAATAATTAGGTATATTTCAGTGCACGAGCAACATAGGATAAAACTAAGGTACTGAAAAGCTATTAGGAAAACTGAAGTGACATTTTTTTACCCGGCTACTGATTTGTTTTGTCAATCTTGGATTAGACGATGGGTTCTCAAAGAGGCCCATCATAAATTTAACTCTCAATATCTGCTTCACTCTATCATCGATTCTGCTCACAGGAATAATATCGTCTTTCACTAGAGAAGTCAAAGTATCGATAAATTCTCTATAATTCTGAGGGACCATAATCTGAAGCGTAGACAAAATAGTCATAATGAGTAAAAATTTCTTAATATATAAGGTAATATAAGTTGATATAAATGTCTGTATACAAATTTATGAAGACTAACCATGTCGATTCCTACTATAATTCCATATTGAAGTGAATAAGAATATTTATCACGAGGAGGGTCAGTAATACGATCAATCCCTTGCCAATCTGAAATAGCAAAGCCCTGAAATATAAAGACCATAAGACGTTGGTTATACTAAAGTATATCTCGATTTGACTTAACTGGAAAATTTTTACAATGAAGTAAATTGATAAATCTTTACCTTGAACATGATCTTGTTCTTCAAGAAGCCAGTGACTAGGTCTCAATTGGCATGCAACTTTCTTTCGTTCCAGTTTGAGTAAGACACCATTATCGTTGAAACACCCTTTCTGATCAATTTCATAGTATGTAGGAAAGTGGATGCTAAATAAACTTTTTAAGCAGATTACAGTGATACCTTCATCAATGTCATTCATTATGCCACCATCTCCTACAAAGTTCTTAGCGCATGCTGCAACCTTAGTCCTTAATCATATAAAATTTCAACAAAGAACAACATCAACATTAATAGTCAAATAATCATAAGAATTTTCTAGCATAAATAACTTATGGTGAAGGAAATGATGAGGATCTAACAAGGAATAAAGATTTGTACTTTATACCAACATAAAGAACTCCCTTAGATTTAATTGGAAAATCTCTATTCAGACCAGGAATGATCTCGGTCATATTTTCATAATCTTATAATGTTCGCTCTAAATTTCATAACAATGGCCCCGTCTTGGATTTCTGCATGGCTACCGTAAAATAATTTTCAAACATAACATACATATAAGAATGTAACGCCCCGAATCTAGTACAAGGAATGCTACACGGTGCTCATGACCCTGAAGGATCACAAGCTAACCCATGACTGATATCTGTACTTGTATACTACATGATATACTGTATAAATGCAGAAATAAAGGCTGAAAGGCCATAACGTTCAAAAATGAGACATGATAGCTGATAAAACATAACATCTGGATGGGGTATGAAATACCCAAAATATCTAAAATAAGCTGTCTGAACATACTGGAGTCTGAAAAGCCTCTAACTGACTGAACTATATGAATAAGGAGTAGATGGGACATGTCCCCAACTAACTCTAACTAATAAATTAATCAATGAGATAATAAAGTAATGGTCATGTCCTCGAAGGATGAGGACTTACTGCTAACTCTGACTGCGAAGACTGGAATGCTACTAATGCTCTGGAGCTTGTGCTTCTGAACCTATGATATAAAATACCATAGCGTAAATGTGTCAGTACGTTTGAATGTACTGGTATGCATGTGAGGTAGGCTAAATGCAAAAGGGTTCACATGCATGAAATATACTAACTGAATACATAACATGAACATGAGAATACATGCATGACTACATAATAACTATAACTGAGTTCGTGATAACATGATTACTGAGTCTGAGTTTTGATAACACGAGATATTGATATTTATATAACTGAAATAATTGATACTGAGCAACTGTATCTGACAATCTAGGTTATGATGGAACTAGCTGAGTTCCATACTATTCTGAGTTGACTGTATCTGACAGTCCTAAATCCTGTAGAACTATCTGAGTTCTATTACTGAGATTGAATAACTGTATTTGATAGTCCTGGTTCTGTACTAAAATTGTGAGAAGTAGTCATTTAACCGACATGCCCCAAATAATGCAATATAGCTGTGTTGGGGTCCAATTTATAACCCCAATTGGTAGGGAGTCAATACCGCACCATTGGTAAGGAAAATCTATGAGTAACCCTCATATAATAGGTAACTCTCGTGAGAATTGTGGGAACCCTCATATAACAGGTTAATCCACCTCATCTACCCTCATATAACAGGCTATGATGTCTCAACCTACGCTGGCTACGTAGTTCTTGAATACAAAGATTGCTTCTAAGAATCACCCCCTCATATAAAGATGGGTTCCCATCCTTGGGTTTGCTCGGTGCTAATTTCTACTCCCATCTGGATAGACATTGAACATGATTAACTGAACTGACTGGACTGAGTTAACTAAATTTCCGTGGACTAACGAAATGCTACTGAGATCTGATAACTGTTTGAGATTACTGAGTTTTTCCTGAGTCATGAGACTGACTGAATTCTATGGATCATGGATTGACTGAGAGTATCTTAAAAATATGACACTGATTCTGGGCACACAGCTAAATTTTTGGGTACAATTATCCCCAGGACTCGACGGGAAGAAACTGACAAAGCATGACTTTCTTGAATACATGACCAACATCACAATCCATAATATAATAAGTTGGAGATTTCATGAAGTACAAGTTCTAAAGCACCACAATGGCTATACACATATCCATAATTCATTGACTAAGACATTTCATCAAACACTTGGCATGCATAAACTTGTACATGAATGGAGATTTCATATTATTATACTAGTATGGCACTTTTCCTCACATAGGCATTTAATCAAACATATGGGGAACATGCTTTGGTTATACAATTATCAACATATCTAATAATCATGGATACATCAATCAACGTGTAAATTTAAGGGTTTATAATAATTATTATGCAAATCACGACATCCTAGGGTCAATCATTGGAATATGTAATTTCGAACATGAATCAAAACCCCACAACATCATGAACATGAATTTCAATTCAATTTAAATCATGAACATTCATAAATACACAAATCTTGGATTTTGAAAAGAGATTCTTGAGCTTCATGGGTGAAAGGGACCCATGAATCAACACATGACATACCTTGATTATGAGTTTCTTGAAGTCCTTGGACTTGAAGAACTTGAATCTCTTAGTTTTTTGAAGAAGGATTTGGGTCTTGTTTCTTGGGAATTATCTTTGAGAGAAAACCCTACTTTGATATTGTAGATGGATAATGAAGTTATGGGCTATGGTATGGTATAATTAGGGGTTAAAACGGGTGAACAAGACCCAGATACCTTTTTAAAAATGGCTTAGAATTTGCTGAATGGGATTTGCGATGGCTCGTGCGACGGTCCGTTGCTGGCTCAACGGTTTATCATTTTGACTGTCGTACGTGGACCAAAAAAAAGACTCACTGACTTATAGCGATGGCTTAGGCAATGGTCCGTCACAAGTTCGACAGTCTGTCAACCTGTCCATCGCACCTTATCCAGAAGGTTGACTCACTGCCTTGGCTGCGATGGTCTAGGAGATGGTCCATTGCTAGATCGATGGTCTGTCAACCTGCCGTCGCACCTGGTCAATTCTGACAGCTCTGAGTAAAACGTCCATAACTTTTTACTTCGATACCGGATTTGGAAAAAATTGGTATCGTTGAAAAGCTAATTCAATTTCTCTCATGATAAAAAGTGAAAATCTTAAAAATTCCACATGTACAAAAATGGATTCATATTTCGAAGTAAGTTTCTAACATTCTTGGGACGATTTCAAGCTAGGTAAAAGTATGGGGTATTACAAAGCACCATACGCACAAAGATTAATCTTATCAACTCACTATAATACAGGGAGAAAAAGCATATAGAATTCATGTAGCTCTAAATTTAAGTGCAGTTGCAGCCTCAATACACTTCACAAGATTAATATCCCTGCCATAATCAACTAGAAACTGATTAAAACATACTAAAGGGCTGTTAATTTAGGAAAATAACTCTAAGAAAAATGATCATGGGATGCTAAAATTTTTGAATTACCTGATGAGTCCATAGCAATGATCTTGAGTTTATTATAGTGTATATAATACTTGCCTGGTGACATTAAGAAAAACATTGCGAGGAAATATTATAGCTCCATAGTCATTGTTGTGACCATGAATTGCATCGATTCTATAATTATGAGGATTCTAATTTGGGTTAAAAGCAGACCCTTTTGAATCCCATCTACCATATTGATCCAAACCACACCAGTAGCTTTAGGTGCAGGTACACTTCCTACCAGAAAAATATTGAAAATGAACTCCAAAATAGAAGCAATACTAAATCTACAAAAATCCCCATTTCCCTCTTCATGGCCTAATTAGTACAAAAGTTTCACTCACTTTTAGTCTTAGGTCCAACTAAATCTATCAATATTTTTTTTTTCTTAAAAACAAGACAACAATAAGTATCCAAATATAGACCTACCTATATGTTATATTGCTCAGACTCCTAATTAATGCATGTTGGCTCCTTTAAAGATAGTATATCTTTGGAGGATCCTATACAGGTGCATTAATATTTTTGGAGAGTCCGAGAAACATATCCTACAGATGGGCATATGTATCCTATATAGTTAATATTTTTTTAGAAATAGTTGCTTATTTACTCCACAAACATAGTACTATGTATTTGATTTCAAACTTATGATTATAAAACTTCAATCATTATTGGATATCTTTGTTAAGTGAAATTGCTCATTAAAGTATCTTTTTCTTATATACAGATTGGAGTTGAAAAAAATATGCCTATTACGTTACTGAGAAATTTAGATGCTTCCAATGGCTTGTGTAATGGCACGATAATAATATGCAGAGGTTTTGACAATAATGTCATATATGCAGAAATAGTGATGGGCAAAATGCGTGCAAGCATGTGTTTATTCCACGAATCCAACTATCACCTCCCAAAAATGAAGGTTACCCATTTAGCTTCATTAGATAATAATTTTTAGTGCGACTGTGCTTTTCAATGATGATAAATAAGGAACAAGCATAAACAATATCAACTGTTGAACTGCACTCACTGCAACATAATTTTTCACATAGACAATTATATGTTGCACTCTTAAGCGGAATATCAATGTCAACGACTAAAGTTTTGGTTATGACGGAGCAATCAAAGACAAAAAAAGGAACATACAACAAAAACATCATCTACAAAGAGATATTAGGTGAGATACAATACATATGATTACCTAATACAAAAAATAAATTACACTTCTAAGTATGTAATATCATACTAACTTCAAATATTCGTGTTTCCAGGTTCTAAAGATACACAATTACTTTAGATTCAACTATTGTCTAAGTAATTGTATTTCATTTACTTTCACAGAAATTTACATGGACTAATTATTTTATTATGATTTACTTACTTTTAGTTCTTGATGTATGTATTTTGGGTAGAAACATATAGGTTTGTCATATGGCTTTAAATAAGCATATAACCAATTCAGTAGACTCGTCCTACAACTAAACAAAAAACATAAGAAACTTGGACCATGTAGAAGAAAAGAGAACGAAAACAAGAAAGGGAAAGCATGTGTAATTTATCTAACTTCCACCCTTCTTCTCCTGTCCCCTCAAGGCTAAAAGGAGAAGAAAGATATCAGGTGAAAAGTCCATCCTATTTATCTTCTTGAAATATAAGGTTGGATTTTCAAGGTTCATAAAATCACATTTTTAATCGAACACGCTTAGGAGTTTAAAGATTATGATCTGGTACTTCAAAATCGACTTCAATCCAGCATGTTTTATCCTTTTCACAACATGCTCTATCAAAGAAATGGTAAATGAAATAAGGTGTTGATTAAGATCTATAGTCTTTCCACTAATGAAAATCAAACTTTCAGATTTTTTAATTAGATACAACCATTTTAACACAGCTTAGACAATAAAATGAAATATTCTACAAATAGGATGGAATGCTTTTAAGACAGAATCTATGAATGATATCTCATTAATGAATAGAGAGTAAACTGATAAATAAACTAGATGTTTACCTGGTTTTGAAGGATCGTACTAATAGGGATTATCGATAATCACATCATCAGGGATAGATGATCCACGATTAATCTGGTCAAGGGACAAAATGATTTCCTCATCAGTCCAGGACAAACTTATAAAACCTGGAGGTGGAGCCGACGGAGCCAAGGGATGCATGACAGACGATGAAATTGATCAAAGCTGAAAAGGATAGTGTTTTAATATAATGCTCTGTATTAAATCAAAGACAAAGAGTTAATGAGTCAAAGACACAAACAATCACAGATACCAGTATACCACATAAACTTGACTTACATTCTGCAACAACTTTCTATATGATGACAAATATAAAGGAGAAGAAAAATCTAGAAGGTCATTCAATAGATTTATCATATTCAACTTTTAATTAGCTTATGCTTATTTTTTATTTTAAAAATAATCTCGACGGACATCTTAAATTTGCTTCATTGACTAAAATAGACTACTGTTAATTAAGAGTTACTGTAAATACAGAAGAGCCGAGAAAAAGTGTCAATGAAGAGAAAAATGAACAAGTTGATCAATTCTTGATCATGTAAACACATTCAGAGGTGCTATTACGTAAAGGAAATGAACCAAAAACTCATTGTCATTTCAATCATCCTACTCAATTAACATATCAGATATATCAGAAAGTGTTTGAACAAAATTATAGCTATTTATGGAAAGATTGATAGGCATGGAAATTTCACTAAATAAGAAATAAGTCTGTCCGTTTTCAGAGGTAACTCTCATTAGCTTTATAATCTAAGATAGATTACTGTATAAGTTAAGGGTAACAGAAAATACAGGTAGCCAAGAAAAAGTCTCAATAAAGACACAAGAAGCAAAACAAGTTAATCAGTTCTTGATCATAAAAGATGTTCATAGGTTCCATATAAAGGAAATGAAAGTAAAGTTCAAAGTCATTTAAATCAGTCCACCTAATACCAGATATATGAAAAATATTTTTTAAAAAATGGTCAGTTCAGTACACTAAGGCTCCTGCTATGTGAGGGTTTGGATATGGAAATTTCACCAATTAACTCTTTATGGAAGTATTTGATAATGGGAAGTATAAAAATATTTTATTCGAGAGGAATTTTAAAAGTTATTGTCCTATTTTCTGTAGGCAAAAGTTGAATATAGGGGCATATTTGAAATATTAAATTTGACAATTTAGTGCGGTAGCTGACCAAGTGGAAACTTTTATAAGACTCCATATATTATTTAAAACATAAACTGGGAACACAGAATTCTAAAAAAAATTAATATAAACTAAAAATGAAAAATTTAGAAAGAGGAAATGGAGAAAGGATGAAATATTTGATCCCAGAAAATTACTAAATTGATAATTACCTGATTTTGGAATTGAAACAAATCAAGAAGCATTTGTACATTTGATTTCTATTTGATTTTCGAATAAGAAACTTCTATAGCATTATTTAGAACCCACTAAATGTATTTTCAGTTGGTTAAAAGTCCATGCGTTTAATTAATACTAATGTTTTAATTATTGGTTGAACCAGCCTCGCCCTGAATTTCTACAAAATACAGTTTTCACAGCTCGAACCGATCACCTCCTAGTCATATGACATCAATTTTACCAGTTAGATAAAAGTCCATGAGTTTAATTAATACTGGGGTTTTAATTGTTAGTTAAACCAGCCTCGCCCTGAATTTCTGCAAAAGGCAATTTCCACAGCTTGAACCGGTGACCTCCTGGTCACTTGACATCAACTTTACCAGTTATGAAAAATATTTCCTTAAGATATATTAGAACTCATTTGAACAAAATTATAATTTAATGATGATAACTTTTTATGGAAAGATTTCTAGGTTGTAGATTTCGCCAATTAATAAATCAGCCTGCTCATTTTCAGAAGTAACTTTCTCAACCTCAAATGATAACAAAAACTGCACCCAACACTAGCCCATTGACTAAGTATTGACTTGAAAAACACCTTCAATATCTCCTCTTGGATTTTATATACATCATACTTCGGTATTTTTTTGTTATTATTGTCATACACACATGATTGGAAACCATCAAAACAACAGGTTGATTTCTTACATCGTCATCTAAAGAAACCATACTGTAATGATCCTTCAGGTCATTTTCCATATTTCTGCTTATTTTTTCTGTTAGAGCTTTTCTATAGCTACCTCAAGTCATTTATGGCTTACTCAAATTAACAGTTCAATTATTGGGAGGTTCATTTGTTTTTTACAGCCAATTCTCAGTTTTGAAGTATTTGCTGGTTCCAAATGGACACCGAGCAAGAATTTTAGTAAAAAGACCTCGAATGCAAATTATGACTGCGCTAGAAGCTCTAAAATATTGATTTTGGGCTAAGTGGACATTTCGTTTAGATCCTGAGACACCTGGGCTCATTTCAACCTATTGGACAAAAAGTTAAGAAAATAAAATATGGGTGTGGGGCCTACATTAGGTTGAAACAACCTCAGATGAAAAATCCAATTATGCTATTGAGTCTCGAACGCCGATTTGATATGGTTAAATAGTTCATTTGTGTATATGGAATTTCGAATGAATCTCGAGGTCTTAGCAGAGACTTGGAAGATTTTCCAAGTTTTATCTGTTATCTGGTGCAGCTGCTATCACAAGCCAAGGATCACAATCACGATACCCTTGGCAGAAGAATTGGTGCGTTCATAGGAAAAGGTGTTGTGACCGCAACACCTTATGTAATTATCAAATGCAACAATTGTAGGTCTGGGTCCGTGATAGTGGGACCCGAGTACCTGATATGGATATAAACAGACCCTTATGTCATGAATTCAACCATTTATTACACATTTCTTGAGAGCTTAAATCCTAAATAGTGAGATAGAGTGGGATTAAAGGTTGTTGGTGATTGAGAAGCTTGATTAACACTTATTTTTGCAATTATATTTTGGATTTGAGGTAAGATATCTCTAAATTCATGGTAGATTTTTCCATTTTCTTACTCAAAATCCCAAAACCTTGAGGGCTTGATTTCAACCACAATTTATGTAACACCCTGCATTTTTGAGTTAGAATTTGAACTGTCATTCCTATATGTATAAACTCTAATCCCATGATTTGTTTATAAATATATGTGTAATGATTATTAGCCTAGTATGAGGAGTGCTTTTGAGGTGAAAAATGTTCATAGGAAACACTTAAAACTAAGTTGAGTTAAGAGCTTTTGATTTGGCAAAATTTTGATATTTGATTCTACAAGGGTCAACTTTAAACACGTATAACTTCTAGAATATACTAAATTTTGGAGCTCAAGACCCACCAAACTATAGATAAATGAATCCTCTTTCCAACGCATTTGATTTTGCCTTAATTTGATACCCAAGAGAAAAGTTATGAGCATTTTCGTAAGGAACTAGTGAAGGTCCACGATTTCAACGTGGCATAGGTCTTCTGCTCTACGATTTTCAATGTGGCATGGACGTTGTTCAGAAGCACTAAAACACACGTTTCTCTTCAGTTTTTTGAGGGTAAACAAGTCATTTAAGTCTTAGACTATCCTATGACTGATATAAGCGTGATTTTATCATTTCATAACCCCAAAACACACCAATTACATAATCCCTCTTCTCCCAAATCCTTAAGAATACCAAATAAGAGTTCTTCTTAAAAAATCAACTTTCAAGGATCCAAATTCATGCTTTCCTTCAATAAGTCAAGAAATTCAGGTATGTGGATATTCAATGAGCATATTCAATGAGGATCTCCTTTCAAACTCATTCCCAAAATTACAATTTCTATTCATGAGTTTTATGAATTCCATAAACTAGGGTTCCATGAAAATCATAAATTTCATGATCTCTCTATGTAATTTTTGAATTCTACCATGAAATAGTATTCCCTCATAATTTCAAGTATTCTTACGTGCTTTAATTATGATAATTCTTTACATTGATGAAATTGTTGGATTCTTGAGTTTAAGTCATGATATTTTTTATCATTTAATTACGTTAAAATTATCGTATTTAAATTGTATTTTTCAATGCTGGTGGGTTATGAACACCCGATACATAGATGATCATGCAAGCTATAGTTTTCAAGATTTCAAGTTATTCACTCAATGTTTGTACCATGAAATTTATAACATCTTATAATGAGCACTCATTAATATTACATCATGCTAAACACATCAGTTTACATGTTTATGATTACTTCAGATTATGCATGCACTATTATTTTCAGAATTTCATAGTTGAGCATATTAGTTATCAGTGCATGCACTAGTTTATGATTCCATGTCAGTTCAGTTGGGAGTAATACTTAGCATCGAGCTAACCTAGGGATGAAGGTTCGCCCGCCAGTATAGGACTGAGACCTTTAGTAGCAGTCTCTAAGTTCCAGAACTATGTAGTCAGTGTTTGTTATGAGAGGTCTTCCTTCCAGCTTAGGGTTGATACTCTCCTAGAGGCACCTATCATTTTAGTGTGACACCCCATCCTTTGGAACATCGGCTTTATGGATCCATACCATCAGTGTCAGTACCCGTGGCAAGGTATTGACACCATTTAAATTGGGGTTATAGGTTGGATCCCAATTAGCTCAAATTAGGACACGTCAGTTAAATGTTAGCTCCTAAAGTATTAGTTTAGTTTTTAGACCACATCAGCTCAAGTTTGCATGTCCAAGTGTTCAGTTTATCAATTATTGATAACACTCAACTCACTCCCATGTTTCAAGGAAGAGGCAGTCATTGTCAAATAACCCAACTAGAGTTGGGGTCGAATCCACAAGGAGCGAATTATAGGCTTCAAATCTTATGGGTGACCTAGTTACTACAAGTTTACTCAAAATGATAATAAACAAGTCATGTAAAATAAAATGGGGGAATCTTGATATGGAGATGGTTTGTCAACTAATAAATCACGGATATAATACTTTTGATTTTAAGATTAAGAATAGAGAGGGTCTTGGGATCATGCCTACCTAAAGGTAAAGTGTGTGAGTTAATATTGCTATAGCATGAGTTTTAGTTGTTGATCAAAGGATAGGTAAGGTCGAAAGTCATTGAAGTCAATCTTTTAATAAAACTACAATGATTTCACCCATTTTCTCTTTTGAGCACCTAACAAGTGTGCAATTCGTAATCACCCAAAACCTCAATCAAACATCCTCTTTCAAGGATGTTATGGGTTACCTCAAGTTTACCTTAGTACCTCTTTCAAGGATGACAAAGGATTTCTAGAGTTTAGGGTTTTCACCCATCAAACCTATTTGGAGATTTGGGGTTTTCACCCATCAAATTCCAACTAATAAGCTCAAGCAATGGTGGAATCCAAACTCAACAACTAAAAATCATGCAAACACAACAATACCCATACAAAATTACACTCTAGTTCAACATAATCACAAGACTAAATTACTTATCTACTCATGAAGAAAGTAAAGATAAATATACCATGGAGATATCCCAAAACATCCATTCTTCACAAAATCACTAAGAAATTAAGCCTCCAAGAGTAGATACACACTTGCCTAATTAGGGTTTCTTCTTCTTAAATCAAAATTAGTTATGAGGTCAACAATGCCCAAAGAAGAAAGGGTTTTTGCATAAATATGGCTTGGGATTCGTCTAAGTGCATTTATAGATCTGCCCCTAGGCATATTCCCGTTGAGCTGTGATTGCACAAGACTATCCGCTACTGTGTCTATGCTATCGTGGTTGTGTGCTGCAACCGTATTGCTCTGACCACTGCCATCGATCAAGGAATGCGGTCACGGTAACTGAGGCTGATGTAGTCCAGGTCTTTAGCTGTACTCTTCTTTCCTCCCTTTTTATCATTTTCAGCTCCAATCCACATCTTTTGATCTCCTTAACTCTATGCCTGCAAAGAGTGGATACTAGTGCATTTTATCAATAATATGTCTTATTCATTCATTCAAAACAAGGTAACAAGCACAAATATTTGGTGAGAATGAGTGGAAAAATCATTACTTATCAACCCCCCAACTTAAGACCTTGTTTGTTCTTAAGCAACACCATCCCTTATTATGAGACAAATTCATACGTATGCCCTCATGCTATCTCTCAATGATCATCAGGACTTGAACTTGATTGCTACTACTAAAAGCTTTTCACACATGGGAAAATAGGCTTTTAACGACTCCTCTCATTATAAAATGATATAGTGAAGGATGCAATAGACTTTGAGGAGCAACCATGTAACAACTACTAACACTCTAGAAATGATGCACATGTTGACTAAAATTGTACTATACCTCCGTTTATCTCATTGTACAGAAGATGAAAAAATCACCCACCTCAACTAGTTCATATGCCTCCTCACAATAAAGGAAAAATTTACAAACCTAGTTACCAAGCTTGCAACAAGGAAATTTAAGTGCAAGCACTCACTCTTTCAAGAAATTATTAATGTTAACCAGTACCATGCCATAGGCTTGCCCCTATTTTCAATCATCATACTTGGTTGGGAATCACAAACGGCTTTTTTAAGCTTGTAATATAGGTTTAAGGTTGGGAAAGATATCATTTGGGAATACATGGAGACACCCTTCCTTGAACATTCACATCACACTTTTTCAGTTCTTCTTTTTGGCTAAGGGCCACTCTTCTTCAATTTTTTTTTCTTATGCCTACTTATAGCTTCCTTTGTGAACCACTTTTCTTTAATTTCTTTTTCTTGAAACTTATGCGCACTTCATTCCTTTGATGGACTCATTCATTTTCTATTTATTTATTTTCACGGTTCAAGCTCATAAGGAATTTCACTAACAACTTTGTGGCCTTACACTTTCTTCCATCAACCTTTACCACCCCAACTTAGGATTTTAGCCTCAAATTCCATTTTCAAGTTCAAAGAGGGTTTGGTTCAAAAGAGAGATTAAAAGGATAGGTCACAGGTTGTAATGAGTTTGCCAAAGAAAGGTCCAAAGGCTCAAAGTGGGTACTAAGTTTAATTATGCATGGGTAGGCTTTTTAGGATAGAGTGGGCTTCCAAAATCACAAGATGGCCTATGATCATTTTACCAACCAAGCAGAATCAAAACTTAGCTTTGAAAGACTAATGGGGAAAGTTCTAGATGGTACAAGTACACATGACATGAAGATAATTAACCTCACACACATGTCATGCAAATGTTGTCTACCCGTTTGAGACAAAGATGGAGTATTCACTATTTTTCCAAAGTCAACTTTTAGAGTCATAGAAGGAGAAAAATTTCATCACAAAGTTGCTCACGTCCATGCCTTCGAATTTTGCAAAATTTTCAAATGGAGAGGGTTGTTTTCTTTTGTATTCACACTACACATACTTTGCTAATCATGGCAACCACCCAAGATATTGTTTCACATTGAAATCATAGTACGGGCGACCCACCATATATTTACTCAGACTTCACCAATGGATTTTAATGCAATCCTAGATTATTAATGCTACAGGTACTCAAACTTCCCTTGTATTGTATGTCCTCGATGTCACGAGTACTCAGACTTCCCCTGAACCTCTAGTTAGAAACCCAAACAAAATATAAAGGCTCGTCTATTAAAAGTTAAACTAAAATAGCAAACTAAGAACAAAGTACCCAATCCATGCAAATGTGGACACCATCAGAGTTCCCGAATATTACAACCTAAATAAAAATAAAGATAAGAATTATCCAAAAGAGTATAAAAGTATGCAGAAATATCAATAATACAGGCCTAAATTAAATGAATAAGAATAAAGAGACACCCTCAACTGAAAAGGTAGCAGTGTCCCCACTACATAAATAATTAAGGGTAAAAGAGATAAGGGTGCTCCCTAAAACTGCATCAAGGGATGCTATCACTGTCTGACTCTACATCATCACCATCTTACTCTAGATCGAACCACTCAGCTGAGGCCTCATCATCACTGTACACCCAAGAAGAACGAAGCCTATCTCGGGGACTTAGGACCTTATTTAGGATCTTCACACCCTTTCATATCCTAATAAAGAATTTATCCCTCTTTTTCTCCCTTGAAACTATTTTTTTATATGCAATCCGGAGGTTTCGATATGACTCCACCAATGAGTAGTAGGCCTTTTCAAGATTATCAATGGTAGCTTCTTTTTTCTTTTAGTCCTTCTTGTACTTCTCATAATAGGTACAGGACACATAAGAATGATGAGTGGTGTAAGGCTCTCCCAATCCTTGGGGCAAACTAGACAGAAGCTCTTTGATGGTTGAAATATTTATTCCAATCTCCACAAGAGGTCCCGTGGTGGTTGGAGGATGAGACTCAGGCTCACTGCATGCCGGCTTTTCCAAGTTGATCTTTATTTTCTTGCTTTTGTTGGGTACTCCCTCACCTCTAATCCTCAATGGGTAAATTGGGGAATTAGGGCGCACCCATGTATCACTAGCATACTCTTTCACCCCCTTTGCAAAGCTCTGTAATCAAGGAGGGGAAGAATAAATGCGTACTACCTTGGTTCTTGAAATAATCTATTTCATTAACCACAAGTTTACCAAAATCTAGAGGGATGCCATTTAGAATACACACAACCATCATAACCGTAATTCGAGGACTGCTGTCATGTGGGTGCAAGGAGAAACTCGGCTTCAGATAATGTTCAGCCATATCTGAACCTTGAAAGTAAAGTCGTTTATGGAAATATTGATTTTAGTCTTGGTCCACGAGACTTCCTTTCTGGTGCATAGTCGTTGTACCCAACAACTCCTTGATTTACACCCCTTTCCTTTGAATTCACACATGTCAGCATGCTTGAGCCTATAAACATCATTGATTTGTTTAGCCTCAACTTTCATCGGTTTTTCCTGAATCCTGACAGTCACATTGAGTGGGTTTGAAAAAGAGACTTCACTGATGTTTTCATAAAATTCATGTACCTATTACTCATTTGAAATGCATGGATCCGGGGTGAAGCACCACCACCCTATGGATTCAAGTTTGTCATGAAGTGCCAATAGTTTCTCCGACACATTTTCCAATCAAATTCCTCTCTCCGGGAGCAACGTTGTCCACAAAAGATGACTGTAGTATGAGTGTGGCACTTGGGTTCCATAAATTGAATGTGATCATACTTATCCATGAGGTCATCCTGAAAGAACTAAACATGCATTATATCTTTTGATGATATTTTAATCATGCAAGCTGTGTTATATTGATTACTAGAGTTCATTAGACTAGGTTCTTGGTGTTTCTTGACTAAAATTTAGAAGTACAGGATTTTTGGCATGACAGAAAACTGTCCTCAGTTACCGTGATTGGGAGTCAGGACTGCATTCGTGTTTTCGTGATTGTGGTCTATGACTACGGTCACGATACCTAAGGGCGGTTCCATTATTAGCTCTGCATGTTTAGATTTCTTCCAATTTTAGGCTACTAACATGTTCTACAATATGGGTGCATATGAAAATCATTTGAACAATGCTAACAGATGGATAGATGTGCCCTTTAGAAAACAAATATCATTAGTGAAAGTTTATTTGGGCAAATTATTAAACACTTGGTGTGCACATCTCATTTGTCTACATTTTCCAAACATACTTGGTTACTCAAGATTTCCCACTTGTATGCACACCTTGTTCAAGCAGCCAACATCTCACCAATATTAAGTAAGACAACATGGAAAGAATAACAATCAAAACTTTATGCCCTCTCTTAATTATGCATTCTAGGGCCTATTCTCATAAATAATAGCTCAGATTCATGACACTTACTGGAGTTGTGATACAGAAGGGATGCAAGGATGCTATTTGAGTGCTCACAAACATGGTAAAAAATTAGCCCAAATTATTGAGTACAATCTTGAAAGGGAGTGTGAGGGAAATGAGGGAAACTAGGGGTTAAATGACTGAAGTGGTCGTGACTGCGGTCAAGGGACCACGATCACAGAAACCTGCATGACCGCGATCACGCTTGGAAACCACGATCGCGGTAACTGAGAGTAATTCTGCTCCCCTATTTTCCCCTGTTCAGCATTTTACACAATTTTGACATATTTCTCCCTTTTTTTAAGATCATCTAATGCACTCCATAGTGCCATAAATGCATCAGCTATTCATATGTAAAAGATAACTTTTACCCTACAAAAATATAACAAAAAGGATACGAGTCACTCTCGTGGAATTTGTGGGTTGCCTCCCACCTAGCGCGTTAGTTATCATCATGGCACGACATCTTCCTTCCTTTATTCTCAAGGTGGGTCTTCGAACTCCTCCTCATTCATTTTCTCATTTTAAAAATCCACCATGGATACTACTTGCAACTTCGCGGTTTGCTTCTTTGACTTGAAAATTTTGAAAGAGACCTCATACTCTTGCACTCTTAATTTAATCTCCCCCAGTTCTAGATCGACAATGTCTCTCCCAGCAGCTATGAAAGAACGACAAGAATGATAGGGACCTCTTGGTCCATTTCATAATCTAATACCATGAAATTTGTCGGGAGAATGAACTTGTCCACTTTCACAAGGATATCAACAATATACCCACCGACCTATTTATAGACCGATCCACCATAAAGAGTAGCATAGAGGTTGGCGTCAAGGTATCCAAACCAAGATTCTTGTATATGAAAAAAGTCATTAAATTGATGATCGCACCAAGGTCACATAGAGATTTTGCAAATTCATGTATCCCAATTGTGTAAGGAATAGTGAATGCTCCGGGGTCATCTTTCTTTTTGGCAACCTTGCTATCCATGATAGCGCTACACCCATGAGTGACCTCAATAGTATCACCTTCAACAAGTTTCTTCTTGGACATCAACTTTTCATCAACTTAGTGTATCCTGGAATCTCTTGGATAGCTTCAAGCAACGAGATATTTATTAATAGGTTGCTAAGTTTTGCCATGAACTTCCTCAATTTGTCATTTTCCTTTTTTTATGCAATCATTGAGGAAACGGGGGAGGAACTTGGATGGTTGGTCTTGCTTCATCTTGTGGATTTTCAACTTCAACCACTTCTTCATCATTTGCTTCTCTTCCTTGAGAATGCACCTCTTTGGTCTTAGCTTTGGGAAATTTTTTTCTCAAGTTTCCCCTAACGGGTTCATCAAGTGTTTTCCCACTCCTTGTGATAATTGCTAGGACTTGCGTATCATTCTTTGGGTTAGAAATTGTGTCATTTGGAAGTCCACCTCTAGGCCTTACATTTAATTGTGTAGATATTTTCTCAACTTGGCTCTCCAATTGCTTAATAGAGGCGGAGTGAGACACCACTGTTTGAAAGAGTTGGGAAAAATTGCCCTTTAATTTGCAGACCATTTTGTCCGTACCTTCCACTCTACTCAAGATCCTTGCCAACACATCCTCGGTCTTGAACTTTTTGGGGTCGATGATATTTGACTCTTTGGCTTTGGCTCGATCATGAGAAGGAACATAACGGTCATAGTCACATTTCCAATATCTCTAATCTCTATACCTCTCACGGTCCATCCAACCTTGATTCTCACCTTGCCTTTGATAGGTGGGGTGGGAACCCCCCGAGTAGACCGCTTTCGTGGGTGCACCTATAACATAATTTGTCAAGAGTTTGAGATAGGTCATCATTATCACCATGTTCTCCTCCTTTTGTTCATTCCTCTTTCTTTTGTTCATTATCGACCATGGAAGTGGTAGAAGGAATCTTGGGAGCTTTGGTTTCTCGGGTGTGCCAACCCCGATTTTGCTTAGACAATTCTCCAATCAATGGAAAGGCCGCGTGGTGGTGCAACTTCACTAGGGAACCACCCGCCACATTATATACTACTATTTTGTTTAACGGATTAAGGGAACGGTAGAAGATCTCTAGAAGTATTTTCTTCGGGACTTCATGATTTGGGCATTAAGCAAGCTTACCGTTAAACCTCTCCTAAGCTTTAAACAACAGTTCTCCATTCATTTGCCAAAAATTTACAATCTCATCCCGCTTTTAAAGTATTTTTGATGACGGGAAATATATATCAAGAAACACCCTAGTTAGCTCATCCCAAGATTTAATTGATCCAGGTGGAAGTGAGCGGAGCCATGAAATAGCCTTGCCCGTTAATGAGAACGGGAAAAGGCGAAGCCGAATGGACTCTTGAGTAATGTGTGCTATATTGAACGGTGTACAAAATTCCACAAAATTCTTCAAATGGACATTTGGTCCTTAAAGGCTTGACCTCCATATAATTCTTTCATTTCCAACGTGTGAAGCATGACGCTAATCACATGGAAGACTCCGTTCCCATTAGTTTGTGGGATGCGGATCATGCTTTTCTGCCACTTTATTTAGTGGGCCCTCATCATCTAGAGTGGAATCAAAGGGGACCATGTTGCTTACGCAATCACTCATTGTTCCATTAGCACTCCGATCACCTAGAACAAGGATTAAAAATAACAAATAAAGTAAATGATATCACTCTGGGTATTCCCAAGTAAGAATCACACTGTACAAGTAAAATCTATATTTTATTCCCTGGCAACGATGCTATTTTGATAACGCTCAACTCACTCACATGTTTCAATGGTGAGGCGGTCATTGTCAAACAACCCAACTAGAGTTGGGGTAGAATCCACAAGGAGCAAATTATAGGCTTCAAATCTTATAGGTGTCCTATTTACTACAAGTTTACCCAGAATGATAATAAACAAGACATGTAAAATAAAATGGGGGAATGTTGATTTGGAGATGGTTTGTCAACTAATAAAGAATTTATATAACACTTTTGATTTTAAGATTACGAAAAGAGAAGGTCTTAGGATCATGCCTACCTAAAGGTAAACTGTGCAAGTTAATGTCAGTTTAGCATGAGTTTTAGTTGTTGATCAAAGGATAGGTTAGGTCAAAAGTCATTGTAGTCAATCTTTCAATAAAACTACAATGATTTTTCGAGCACCTAACAAGTGTGCAATTCGTAATCACCCAAAACCTCAATCAAACATCCCTATTTCCAGGATGATGCTCTTGAAATGACTTATGACACTTATTTCTATGATTGCAAAAGGTAGTAAACCATAGACTTAATTGTCCACCATTACTTTGTCCCCCTATAACCCTCTGTAGTAAACCATAGACTTAATTGTCCACCATTACTTTGTCCCCCTATAACCCTCTTTCAAGGATGCTATGGGTTACCTCAGGTTCACCTTAGTCCATCTTTTAAGGATGAAAAAGGATTTCTAGAGTTTGGGGTTTTCACCCATCAAACCCATTTGGAGATTTGGGGTTTTCACCCATCAAATTCCAACTAATAAGCTCAAGCAATAGTGGAATCCAAACTCAACAACTAAAAATCATGCAAACACAACAACACCCACACACAATTACACTTTAGTTCAACATAATCCCAATACTAAATTACTTAGCTACTCATGAAGAAAGTAAAGAGAAATATACCATGGGGATCTCCCAAAACATCCATTCTTCACAAAATCACTAAGAAATTATTCCTCCAAAAGTAGTTACACACTTGCCCAATTAGGGTTTCTTCTTTTTAAATCAAAATTAGTTATGAGGTAAGTAATGCCCAAAGAAGAAAAGGTTTTTGCTTAAATATGTCTTGGGATACGTCTAAGTGCATTTACAGATCTTCCCCTATTAATATTCCTGATGAGCCGTGATCACGAAAGACTGTCTATAAACACGTCCATACGACCGTAGTTGTGTGTTACGACCATGTTGCTCTGACCGTTTTGACTAAACGCAACCGCGGATCGAGGACCACAGTTACGGTAATGGAGGCTGATGTAGTCCAGGTCTTCAACTTCACTCTTCTTTGCTCCCTTTTTATTATTTTCATCTCCAATCCATATCTTTTGATCTCCTCAACTCTATGCCTGCAAAGAGTGGATATTAGTGTATTTTATCACCAATATGTCTTATTTTTTAATTCAAAACAAGGTAATGTGCACAAATGTTTGGTAAAAATGAGTGAAAAAATCACCACTCATCAGTTATTCAGTTAATGAGTTTTACCTATTATTTTAGCACATGATTTACTTGGTCTTGCATTTGTTTTATATATTTATGCATTCCTACTCAGTATTCACACATGAGCCTCATCATGATTTTACATTCTATTCAGCTTTAACTTGAGATTTTCATATAGTATTCATGATTCTACCACTTTCCAGCTTGCAACATTATTTCCAGCTCCTAATTTAGAAATTTCACTATGTCTTTAAACTTTTACATATAACCATAATTTAAATGCTTATTTCAGCAAATAGCTTATGTCCTCAGTTTTTAAAGCAAACATTAAGTATTCTTATGATTTAGCGCATGCCTCACATACTCAGTACATTCCAAAGTACTAACCATATATATGCATTTGTGGCTAAATTGCATAAAAATGTTGGTACCAAATGTATCCCACACACACCAGGGTTAGACAGTTTATAGCATTCAGCCAGCAGGTTATGAGTTCTCTTATTTTGAGGACTCAAGTTAGTTGCAGTTCTTGTATTTTATTTTCATTATTCTTATGTATTGATTTGGGATAGTGTGATACATGTCCCAACTACTTATAGTAAGTATAGTAGGGGCTTCATAGATGGTCATTCAGAGTCAGTATTTGTAATTTAATTTCCTTTTTCTCTCAAATTTTAGTGTTGTAAACTTTGATCAGTTATGTATTAAAACAACTTATCCCATGATAATTATGTTTCCATTTAATTTTTAGCATTTATATATATTAAATCAGTTGCTCAAGTATCATGGCAGTACATGGGTTAGCTTGGGATCACTTGTGTTTCTAAGTACTGTGTTACGACTAGGGGTAGTTTCGGGTCGTGACAAACTAGGTATCAGAGAACAAAGTTCAAGTGTTGACACGACCTGAAGTAGGGTCTTGTCGTAATGGACAATCCCAAGTTCAACCAGGACTGAGAACTACCCCTGTTACCCAACCCAACCACCAAACACATACCTTGAGTAGGTTGAATTCCGAACATATAACAAGATAGCGTATTTAACCATATGGTGACTTTAGGATAAGTCCACATACGAGACCAACCCAACCAAGTCTAACCACCTAATATCCAACCAATATCCAAACCAAAACCATTAAACCAAAACCAAAGTATAATAATCCAACGTATGTATATATATATATATATGACATAAACAATCCATACCATACCCAAGTCTACAGTTGTCCATACAAAGCCTTTAAACCAGACCAAAGAGTACCTGGTTGGGACATGCCCCTAACATAGACATAAATTGAGTCTGTGAAAGAAAAAAATACATAAATTAATCCATGACATAAAATAAATGCCTTTAGAACTATGAAAGCTCACCACTTCAATCCAACAGCTAATCCCGAAGTCTGATAGCTAAGAAGGAGGAGTGGAATAGCCGGTTCCTACATCGCGAGGGGATATAGCCACCCGAAGATGGGTTAACGGGTGAACTCTAGTATGTACTTAGGATAAGGATAAAATAATGACATTTAGTAAAACCATTTATATGCACATAAACCATACATATATATATATAACCATGCCAAGAAAGGGAACCAGATTTAGCATGCCATTAAAACCTTTACCTGGGTTGTATAGCTCTGTCTTCCTAAATCACCCTCGGGCTATATGGGTTCAGCTCTTCTTATTGAAAGGGACCCAGTGTGTGAAGCTACAAGACTAGGGAAGAAAACCTGGGATGACTAGTACATCCCCTAAAATATAAAGTGTGACATCATCCACATGGTCACTAGGACTAAAATCTCACATCGACAAATATGAGTTTCCAATTTTGGTACCCCAGGACCCCCTCCTTTCACGGCTTTTCAACATACCCTGCCATTATTGCCTAATTAAAAACCATTACCAACCAACCAAACCATTATCCATTTATGAACCAAGGCCATTAGTAGCGGTATTGTTATACCGACTATAACTTGAAAGTATTGTCCACAGCTAACCATTTAGAGTTTAATGGATTCCCGTGTACACTTTAATTCACCATATTAAACCACTTGGTTGATTTTTATGTACCCCACAAGTATGATTATTTAGACCGTAACCCTTATTTAAACCATTTCCATTCACTTTGGGGAGTCTCGTGTACCCCATAAGGTTTTCATTTAAACCAGCCATAACCATTCCAAACCATGCGCACCATTTCAACCATTTTAGACCATTCTAAAAATTTAAAGCATTTATATCATTCAAACCATTTAAACTATCCAAATCCATTTAGGGTTCCATTAACAAACCAAACCATGCAAGAGTTCTAATGAAAGTTCAATAATATAGTAAAAACATTCTTTAAGGCATTTTATCAAACATGTAGATGACATACCTTTACCAAGATCAAGACCAGAGTATAAACCACCATAATTAGGGTTAATCAAGCCCCATTTGTTATACCATAACAAACAAAAGTCCACATGTGCAAACCATTACCAAAAACATGTAAATACACAGTTTAAACCAATACCAAACCATATGCATCATGACCCTCAACATTTATTTTGAAATCCACCATTTATGATTTATAATTCATTGTTTAAACAAAATACACATGCCTTTAGTTGTAAATAACAATGAGAGAAGGAGTACATGCCTTATACATGAAGAATCATGAAAGAAATCTTGACCTATGAGCCCTTTGAAGAACACATAAAGAAACCCTAGTCTCCAATCTTCAAGAGTGAGTTTGAGAGAGTATTTGAAGTGTTTTAATTCTTTAACAAGTTTTATGGAAGGACTCCAAGGGTTATATAACCTGAGGACATAAGGGTTTTGAAGTAGGAAATGTCTGGACTACCCTTCACTTAAAATTAAAACAAGCCATGATGTAGGGTAGGACTTACCTATGCCATCCGTACCCTAGGGTATGAGTGGTACCCCAACTCATACCCATGAACTTAACAAGACCCTACACACTATTTCCTATAGGACTAACCAACCTAACTTGTAACTTAGGGTACGAGTGATGTACCAAACCCTACCCACCTATCGTATCTTGGACAGTTTTATAGGGACAATCATTCAAGCACCACATGACTTAGCCTTACACTCCTCGTATCTTTCTATATAACTCATACCTTGATGAGTCATATCTTAGGAAGAAGTCAAACCAAAATACTTCCTAGTGTATGAGTGCACCCTCAAGACAACCCCTAACTCGTATCCAAGGATACGAGTGGTACCCTTGAGCCATACCAAGTCTATATGTCTAAACCAAGGAAATTTTACAAGGGTCCAAGTCCTAGGTTATTTCAACAGTCCTAGGGTATCTGTGAAGTCGTGTCTAGTAGAGTCTTATGGAATAGTACAGAGACAACTGTAATTTTCTTCAAGAGGCTAAAGGGCACTTATGAAATATTTTCTTTCTTTTATATCTTAGATCGTGCAGTAGAGATGTTCTCTGAGAAACTTATACAAATTCTTACATTAATCCATTCATGCCTAATCAGCTTATTTTTTAGGTAATAAAGACAGTCAAGCTTAAATTCCCTCTGATAGAGTTTTCTCAGACAATCACCATAGATAGTTATGAGAATGCATGCGGGCTCAAAAAGATCATATTAGTGACTTTAAGTTCCAAAGTTTGAAATTATTTGTTCTTATTCATTAAAATTGTGCACTAAGACAAAGTCAGATGTGCTCTCAGATCCCTTGTCAGAATCCTATGACAACATATGATCTAGAGATAGAACCATGAACCTAGAAGTTTAGTAGCAGTAAAACAGGGATAGTGTTTATTTAGATTTAGTGGATTATGTATCCATGGATCCAGAAAGGTGTTGGGTAGTTTATTTAATATAACTTTAAGAGATATTTCTCAGTTAAGAGAGACTTAGAAAATATTAATGGTTCAGCTGGGATAGAGATTAGGCAGTGACCACAATGATAAAGAAGCTTGATAAGGTTCAGTATGTTTATAAAATTTTATATGGATTAGTGTTTCATGATTCCTATCCAGTAGTACTAAGTTAGTATAGTTCATTAAAAATTTTAGGATATCCATATTAAGATTTAGAATCTAAGTTTGAATTATGGATGATTAAACTATTAGAAAGAAGAGTTTAAAATTCTGGACGGTGTGAACTTCGAGTATGGTGATACTCTTGAAGATTCTAAGTTCATAAGTGTTTAAGTTATTATATGATGACTATTTGGCTATAAAAGGTTAAGAATTCCATCTCAGATAGAAGTACTAGAAGTGGGTTCTACACTTTAAGATATAGTCTTTTAAGGTGAGTTTATTATTTATGTGTATTGTTATATCTCGGGCTCTAGAGTAGAGTGGTTGATGTTTAGTTTGAAGTTTACAAAAGTGATCCACAGACTTAGAACGATGGTATAAATCTATGGGGGATATGATACAACAAGGTACCAAGTCGGGTTTTCAGATTCTAGTAGTGATGCTAGTAAGTTCTAGAACAATAGTAGGGGGGGATGTACCCGACTCATTCCTCTCTTGGTACAACTTATTTTTTAATTCAGTCATTACACTATCTACTCATGACTTACAAGTTATATCTATGATCATAGCTCATATTCTTACACTTAATAGAGAATTATGTAGTTCCCAGTTCCTAGTATAAGGAGTTCCAGTTTACTCAAAAGTACGAATTATATTCCATGAATTTATGAACTCTAAAATTAGGTCATGCAACTCATGACTCATGTAATTATGTTTTATACTATACTCAGTTCCCATAACTCATGGTAAACCCTTTATGACTAGTGACAAGTCACATGATGTCATGTATGTCCTCAGTTTAGATCTCTTTAATGAATCCATGCCTTTGATACTCTATTCCTTAGGCCTCAGTTCTGTGTCAAAGTTATGTGTAGTATTCTTTCATGCTTCAAGTCCTCATGTTTTAACCTTTTAGTGGCCTCTCCTTAAGTAAAGATAGTGGCAATGAAAATTGATAAACAATGGTTTAGATGGGACAAATTAAATAATCCTTATTCGAGAAAGATTGTTGTATGCTTGTTTGATCTAAGGCTATAAGTTTGAAAAAATATTGAGGCAAAACTTTTGGTATATGTCATGGTTAGTTTAGAATTCTATGTGTGTCTTTTTGGTAATAATGCAAGAAAGTCGTTATTGATAGAGGTAATAGAGAAAATGGGAAAATTACTAGGTGGGATGGTTTCCTAGAAGTTCATATGATGTTATAATGATAGGCTTTGATGTTATGTTAGTATATATGTGGATAAATGAATTGTACGTTAGTGAATTCCTAGTAAGAGGTTGAAGTTAGTTGTTGAAGTGGTAAAGAATATTATTCTTGAGATGAGAGCTATGAAACACATAGGATATTAAATTCGTGGTTTAGAATAGTATTATGGTGTTATATATGGTACCTTGTAACTTTTAGTAGGCTTGAACATGGTGAGAGGATTTACTTCAGTTCAAACTTTAGTAGATGGAGTTATCAATGCCTACATGAAGATTATAAGTGGTATCAAATAAAGGTTAGTATTTAAGAGGAAAATCATAGTTGAGGGAGTATTTGAGAAGTAGGGCTAAGCTTGAATGTTAGAAGTTGCATTGCCTAAGGTGTTAATAAGGTGTCTCAGAAGAGTTTAAGAATTTTCATATAAGGTTCGGGGCAATTTTTGAATTTTGAGGAAGTAAGACTCCACGATAATGCCGTGTCACAGAGGCTACTTTCTATGATAAGCAACGTTACATAGAGGTTATCCTTCACGATAGGCAGCGTGCCACACCGAGGTGTAAAATTTCATCCAGTTTTGATTTTCTCACATTGGGTGAGTGGCTTTCTATATTTTACCCCTTGTACGACCTTAGTCTCATTGTCTCATGATTCGTGCTTACATAATTTATTTAGTGTTGCCATGAAGCCCTTTTCTTTTGATTTCTAAATGTGTTTTATTAAGGGAGAATTTCTAATGTAAAGTTATATACTTTATTCCATACTTCTAAAGCTTAATAAGTTCCTACCCACCATTCGAGGATGAATAATTCCAAGGGGGATAATGTAACACCCTGCATTTTTGAGCTAGAATTCAAACCGTCATTCCTATGTGTATAAATTCTAATCCCATGATTTGTATATGAATATATGTGTCATGTCCATTACCTTAGTGTGAGGAGTTCTTTTGTGGTGAAAATGTTCATAGGAAAATCTTAGAGCGAAGTTGAGAAGAGCTTTTGATTCGGCCAAATTTTGGTATTTTATCCTAAAAGGGTCAACTTTGAAAGTATATAACTTCTAGAATATATGTAATTTTTGAGCTCTAGATCCACTAAATTATAAATAAATTTATCCTCTTTCCAACGCAACTGATTTCTCCTTAAATTAATACCCGAGCAAAAAATTATGAGCCTTTTTGTGAGGTACCATGAGGGTTAGAGATTTCAACGTGGCATTGACCTTACAAACCGTGATTTTTAATGTGGCATGGACCTTATTTAGAAATGCTAAAAAATGTGTTTCTCTTTATTTTTGCAAGGGTAAATAAGTCATTTATGTCCTAAACTATCCTATGACGGATATAAACATGATTTTATCATCCCATAACCCCAAAACACACCAATTGCACAATACCTCTTCTCCTAAATTCTCAAGAACACCAAATAAGGGTTCTTTTTCAACAATTCAACTTCCAAGGATCCAAATTGATGCTTTCCTTCAAGAAGTAAAGAAATTTAGGCATGTGGTATTCAATGAGGATCTCCTTTCATCCTCATGCCCAAAATTACGATTTCTATTCATGAATTTTATGAATTTCATAAATTAGGGTTTCCTGAAAATCATAAATTTCATGATCTCTCCATGTAATTCTTGAATTCTACCATGAAATAGTATTCCCTCAAAATTTCAAGTGCTCTTCCGTACTTTAATTATGATAATCTGTTACATTGATGAAATTGTTGGATTCTTGAGTTTAAGTCATGAAATTTCTTGTCATCTAATTACTTTAAAATTATCATATTTAAATGGTATTTTTCAATGTTAGTGGGTTATAAACATCCGATACCTAGATGATCATGCATGCTATAGTTTTCAAGATTTCAGGCTATTCACACCATGTTTGTACCATGAAATTTATAACATTTTATAATGAGCATTCACCAATATTACATCATGCTAAATACATTAGTTCACATGTTCATGATTACTTTAGATTATGCATGCACTGTTATTTTTCAGAATTCCATATTTAAGCATATCATTTATTAGTGCATGGACTAGTTTATGCCTCTTTGTTAGTTCAGTTTGGAGTAATACATAGCACCGAGCAGACCTAGGGATAAAATCTCACCTGCCAGTATAGAACTGAGACCTTTAGTATAAGTCCCCAAGTTCCAGAACTACGTAGCCAATATAGGTTATGAGATATCTTTCTGCCATCTTAGGGATGATACTCTCCTGGGGGCACCTGCCAGTTTTGGGTGACACCCCGTCCTTCAGAATATCAGCTTTGTGGATCTACACCATCAGTATCAGTATCGGTGGAAAGGTATTGACACCCTTTCAACTGGGATTATAGGTTGGAACCCTATTAGCTCAGATTGGGGCACGTCAGTTAAATATTAGCTCCCACAATCTCAGTTCAGTAATTAGACCACATCAGCTCAGGTTTGCATGACCAAGTGTTCAGTTTATCAGTTATTCAGTTTTACAGATAAATTTAGCACATGCTTCACTTGGTTTTGCATTCGTTTTATATATTCATGTATTCCTACTCAGTATTAACACATGATCCTCAGTATATTTTCATATTCTGTTCAGCTTTAACTTGAGATTTGCACATAGTATTCATGTTTCTACCGCTTTCCATCTTACAATAATGTTTTCAACTCATAATTTAGAAATTTCACTATGTCTTATAGCTTTTACATTCATCCATGATTTAAATACTTATTTTAGCAAATATCTTATGTCCTCAATTTTTAAAGCATACATTAAGTATTCCCATGATTTAGTGCATGCCTCACATACTCATTACATTCTAAAGTACTAACCACATATATGAATTTATGGATATTTTCCCTCATAATGTAGTACCAGATATAGCCCACACTCACCAGGTTTAGACACTTCACAGTATTCATCAAATAGGTGATAAGTTCTCTTATTTTGGGGACTCAAGTTAGTTGCAGTTCCTGTATTTTATTTTCATTATTATTATGCATTGATTTGGGATAGTATAAGGCATGTACCAGCTACCTTTAGTCAATATAGTAAAGGCTTCATAGATGGTCAGTTAGTGTCAGTATTTGTAATTTAAGTTGCTCTCTCTCTAATTGTATTGTAAACTTTGATCAGTTATGCATTGAAATAGCTTATTCTCATGATTCATATATTTTCATTCATTTCTTTAGAATTTATATATATATTTTTTAAATAAGTTTCTCAAGCATCATGGCAGTACATAGGTTAGCTTGGGATCACTATGGTTCTAAGCACCGTGTTATGACTAGGGTAGTTTCGGGTCATGATGAACTTGGTATTAGAGCATAAGGTTCAAGTTTCCTATGGTGTCTATGAAGTTGTGTCTATTAGAGTCTTGTGGAATAGTACAGAGATGCCTGTACTTTTCTTCAAGAGGCTACAGGGCATTTAAGAAATATTTTCCTTCTTTCATATCTCAGATCGTCCTGTAGAGATATTCTCTAATAAACTTACATTGTCATATGTGCTCTCTGATCCCTTCTCAAAATCCTATAATAGTATATGATCTAGAGATAAGAGCATGAACCTAGAAGTTTAGCAGCAGTAAAGAGGGTATAGTGTTTATTTGGATTTAATAGATTATGTATCCATGAAGCTAGAAAGGTGTTGTGTAGTTTGTTTAATAGCACTTTTAGAGAGATTTCTTAGTTAAGGGAAACTTAGAAAATGTTAATACATTAGTTGGGATAGAGATTAGGCAGTGACCACAATGATAGAGAAGCTTGGTAAGGTTGAGAATGTTCATAAAATTATGTAGATTAGTGTTTCATGATTCCAATCTAGTAGTACTAAGTTAGTATAGTTCATAGAAATTAGGATTTTCAAATTAAGTGTTAGAATCTAAGTTTGAATTATGGGTGATTAAGCTATTAGAAAGAAGTGTTTGAAATTGTAGATGGTGTGAACTCCAAGTATGGTGATACTCCTGAAAATTCTAAGTTAGTAAGTGTTTGAGTTATTATATGATAACTATTGGGCTATACAAAGTTAAGAGTTCTATCTTAGAATAAAGTACTAGCAGTGGGGTTTATACTTTAAGATATAGTCTTTCAAGGTGAGTTTATTTTTTATGTGTATTGTTATATCTCGAGCTCTAGAGTAGAGTGGTTGAAGTTCAGTTTAGAGTTTACTAAAGGGGTCTGTAGACTTATAAAGATGGCTTAAATCTAAGGGGGAGATGATAAAACAATAAACCAAGTCAGGTTTTCAGATTCTAGTAGTGATGCTAGTGAGTTCTAGAAGGTACCCGACTCATTCCTATCTTGGTACAATTTCTTTTGTACTTCAGTCATTACGACATCTACCCATGACTTTTAAGTTAGCTATATGATCATAGCTCATATTCATGCACTTCATAAAGACTTATGTACTTTCTTAATTTCCAGTATAAGGAGTTCTAGTTCACTCAAAAGTACGAATCATATTCCATGAATTGATGAATTCCAAACATAGGTCATGCAACTCATGACTCATTTGCTCATGCCTTACAGTGTGCTCGGTTCCCATAACTCATGGTACTCCCTTAATGACTAGTGAAAATTCGCATTATGTCATGTATGTCCTCAATTTAGATCTTTTTAATGAATCCATGCCTTTGATATTCTATTCCTTATGCCTCATTTATATGTCAAAGTTATGTATAGTATTCTTTGATGCTTCAGGTTCTCATGTTCTAACCTTTCTATGGACTCTCCTTAAGTAAAGATAGTGGCGATGATAATTGATGGACAATGGTTTAGATGGGAGAGAGTAAATGTTCCTTATTAGGAAAAGATTGTTGTATGCTTATTTTATCTAAGGCAATAAGTTTTAATAAAGATTGAGGTAAAGATTTTGGCATATGTTATGGTTAGTTGAAAATTTTATGTGTGTCTTCTTGGTAATAATGCAAGAAAGTTGTTATTGATAATGGTAATAGAGAATATGGGAAAATTCCTAGGTGGGTTGGTTTCTATAAGTTCATATGTGTTTATAATAATAGGCTTGGATGTCATGTTAGTATATATGTGGATAAATGCATTATGTGTTAGAGAATTCCTAGTAAGAGGTTGAAGTTAGTTGTTGAAGTGGTAAGGAGTATTATTCTTGAGATGATAGATGTGAAAACATATAGGATATTGAATCCGTGGTTTAGACTCGTATTATGGTGTTATGTGTTGTACCTTGTGACTTTGAGTAGGTTTGAACATGGTGAGAGGATTTACTTCAGCTCAGACTTTAGTAGATGGAGTTATCAATACATATGTAAAGATTATAAGTGGCGTCAAATGAAGGTATGTATTTAAGAGAAAAAACATAGTTGAGGGAGTATTTGAGAAGTGGGACTAAGCTTGAAAGTTAGCAGTTGCATTGCCTAAGGAATAGTAATCCTATTCTAACTTCTGTTCTATATGCCTATATCACATGTTACAGAGTTGTAGCCATGTTTCCATTCGCTATTTAGATCATGCTCAAGATTCTTTTATCCCTAATGTCCTTAGAACTTCTTAGAAAGAGTGTAGAAGAAATATTCCAGTTGAGTATAAACTTTCAGTAAGAGTCAGTCTGTTTAGCCAGTAATTTAGTTTAGCAATCAAACAGATAAACTCCTATAGTTTCCAAGTCTTACTATCTGAAGTTTCATGAGTATGGCTATTCCATGATGCAATTTATTCACTCTCATGCAAATTATGAATTTAGTTCAATCCATGCAGCATGTCTTCGATTAAGATATTTAGTCATGATCTAGTTCATAAGTGTTAAGTACATAATCTTAGTTTTCCTAGTATTTGTAACACCCCGTAAAATTCTCGAGTCCTTAGAGCTTCTAAAGCATGCCAAGAAAGGCTTAAAACTTAGAAAATTTGGATAAGTGTTGAAAATTTTCCATTCCATAAGCCTTTTAAACTTTGACAAATTATTTTGTGACCTTCCCAACCTCCAATTCATAAATTTCTTATTGCGTTGCGATGGGGCAAGTCAAGAGTAAATCCCGGGTGAGTTTTGGAATTTTTATATGAGCCTAAGGTCATGTTTGGGTTGGAAAAATAGTAGCTAAAGGCTACAGAGGGGCACCGCCCAGCTTAGAGTCTTGACCCCCTCCCTCAGTAGCAAGGTGCCTCCCAGCCTACAAAAGGCTCTGGGAAAGGCATCGCCTTTCTATAGCCCTTGTGCACAGTTTTTCAACATTTCACTTCCGTGTTTCCAAGGGCAATTTGGTAAAATACCACCCCTATATAACCTTCCATAACACAAGATTCAACATATTTTCACCCCAAATATAAGGTTTTCTCTTAATTTTACTCAAGAACAAGAATAAGGGTTTTTATTAAAGGTTCGAAATCCAAGATATTCCTCTATGAATCTTTTAAGAATTATATAGCAAGGTATGTTGGATGTTGATTATTAGGTTATTTCCACCAAAGAAGTCCAAGAATCCCTTTTTAAATTCAAGATTTTATGTTTATGAGTTTTTCATGATTTATGTGGTTTGAAGTTGAAGCCCATGTTAATATTAAGTTTTAATATATGTTGTGATCATAAAGATGCAAGTATTGACCTTAGTATGTGTTGGTTATGTGATTTTCATGATAAAGTCCCTTCAAGAAACATGTTGAATTATGTAATTATATTACTTTGGCGTATTGAATGTTATATGGACAAAGGGTGCCTCCCACATGTGTGATAAATTGCTTATGTAAAGAAAATAGTGTCATTGCAACATGAAGCATATTATTCCCAAGCATATGTCAACTAGTGCATGCTAAGTGTTTGTTAAAAGGCCTAAATGAATAGATTTTGATATGTTGCATGTATTCCTATTCATGTGAATTCCTTGTTGGATGAGTTATGAGACAATAGCATGCTTCCCTTTACAATTGCATGTTTAAGATTTCCAAGTCCTCAAAATGATGCTTCATTGATTATGTTGCAAATGATAGTCTATTGTCATGTCTTATTTATTCATGCTATCGAGTCCTGGGAGTATTTAATGCCCAAAAACTTAGTTGCTTGTCTAGAGCAGAGTCAGTCTCAAGATAATCTCAGTCGTGCTATAATCAGTATATCCTACTTAGTGACAGAAGTTAAGAAAAATCAGCGATCTCAGTATTCAGTCTAATCAAGTTCAGTATTCATTTCAGACCTTAGTAGTATTCCGTCAGTCAATGGAACGAAGTGAACTCAGTCAGATCAGTCAAGTAAGATAATCAGTAATAGATTCAGCCCAGTCTAGTACGATCTATGAATCAGTTCAGTGTCTATTCAGTTGGGAGTAGGAGTCAGCACCGAGCGAGGACAGGGATGATGACTTCCCTGTTATTTTAGGCAGAGTCGCTAATAACAATACCTGCACTCCAGAACTGCATATCCAGCGCAGGATGAGGAGTCACCCATCATATTAGGCTTGACTACCTCCCCGGAGTCACCTGTTATATTGGGCTTGGCTCCAACCAGGTGTCACCCGTTATATTAGGCTTGGCATCCTGGGTTCAGATAGAAGTTTCTTTACCCGTGGAACGGTATTGTCACCCTTCCAACTAGGGTTACAGATTATCCCCAACTAGATAGAAGGGGCTTGTTGGTTAGATGACTACCTCCCACAGTTTTGGTTTCATCTTCAGTCTCAGTAATAGAACTCAGTTGAGGAGTCACCCGTTATACTAGGCTTTACTACCTCTCAGAGGTCACCTGTTATATAGGCTTGATGTAAAATTTAGACAATTATTATCATTATCAGTAAACTTAGAGATCACCCATTATTTAGGATTGATCTCATATTCAGTTAATCAAGCATCAGACATTAACATCATTTGATTCAGAGATCACCCGTTATTTAGGATTGATCTCATATTCAGTTAACCAAGTATCAAACACTATCAACAGTAAACTCAAGGGTCACCCGTTTATAGGCTTGATCTCAGATATGGTAACTTAGTATCAGTATCAGTAAACTTAGACATTAATCTCAGTAGACTTAGTTACTCAGTATCCCCAAGTTAGTGAACTCAGATATCAGTACTACTAGACTCAGTCATCAGTAAGTTAGTATTCAGAAACTAGTATTTCAGAATCTAGCATTAGTATTAATGCGATCTCAGTTTTTAGTTTATGCATTCATGCATACATCCTCATTTGGTATTCTCATGTTATTCAGTTAAGTGATGTTCATGCATAAGCCCTTGCATTCAGCCTTACCTCATCTAGAATACCAGTACATTCAAAGTACTGACATATACTTTTCTCTTGCGCTATGGTGTCTTATACCATAGGTTCAGAAGCACTAGATCCAGAGCACCCATTGTAGTCCAGACTCAGTCAGCAGCAGTAGATGTAGTAGTGAGTCATCTTCATTCGAGGATTCCTCCTATTTCAGTTTTATATTAGGTTTAGTTTATTTTCAGTAGACAGAGTTAATTGGGGACATGTCCCATCAACTCCACAGATCAGACAGTTAGAGGTTTTTCAGACAGATGTATCAGTATTTAGTTCTCAGTTTTGAGTATTTTAGATGTTTTGAACCTTATGGAAAATTTCTTCTAGTTTTTTGCATTTGATATATTATATTATGTAGTGCTCAGGTACATATATAAGTAGAGGTTTATCTTGTGGTCCTTTGGGATCATGAGCACCGTGTGGCATTTCAGTTATAGAAAATTGGGGTGTTTCAGTATTCTAGCTCAAAAATTATAATACCACACAATCTCCTAGATAAGTTTTCAACTATTTTTCACATGTTTAAAGGCCCCAAAGTGATTATGTCAAACCATAGATACATATCATGACCATTCACCGTGATACCCTCAAATTTCTGGAATTTTATTCTTTACCTTCTCATGTTCGAAATATTGATTTTTGACTTAAAATATGTTTAGGTATGTTAATAAGGTGTCTCTAAAGAGTTTTAGAATTTTTGGATGAGGTTCGGGGCTATTTTTAAACTCTGAGGTAGTAAGCCTTCGTGCTAACACCGTGTCACAGAGGCTACTTTCAATGATAAGCGGCATGGCACAGAGTTTAGTCTTCGCGATAGGCAGCGTGCCACGCCGAGGTGTATAATTTTTTCCAGTTTCAATTTTGTCACATGGGGTGAGGGGCTTTGAATATTTTTCCCCTTGAACGACCTTAGTCTCACTGTCTCATGATTCGTGCTTACATAATTTATTTAGTGATGCCATGACGCCCTTTTATTTAGATTCCTAAATGTGTTTTGTTAAGGGAGAGTTCCTAATGTGAAGTTATATACCTTATTCCATAATTCTAAAGCCTAATAATTTTCTACCCATCATTTGAGGATGAATGATTCCAAGGGGGGGATAGTGTAACACCTTGCATTTTCAGGATAGAATTCGAACTGTCGTTACTATGTGTATAAATTCTAATCCCATGATTTGTATATGAATATATGTGTAATGATCACTATACTAGTGTAAAGAGTGCTTTTGAGGTGAAAAATGTTCGTAGGAAACACATTGAGAAAAGTTGAGTTAAGAGCTTTTGATTCAACCAAATTTTGGTATTCGATCCTACAAGGGTAAACTTTGAAAGTACATAAATTCTACAATATATGTAATTTTTGGTATCAAGACCCACAAAACTATATATAAATGTATCTACTTTCCAACGCATCCAATTTTACCTTAATTTGATACCCGAAAGAAAAGTTATGAGCATTTTTGTAATGCCCCGCACTTTCCTAAGCTAGAAAGCGAACCATTGTTTGTAAATGTGAAACCCCCCAATTCTGTAAGCCATATTTGGGCACATGAAATACCAAGAGTACCCTAGTTATAAGAGAGCTTATGATGTGTTAAGTGTGGTTATATGAGTCACTTAAGGTAGTACAAGCTAAGAGTTTCGAAATCCATCAAGTTTTAGTGTTTGAATTTGCTAGGGTCATATTTGAATGAGAATAACTTGATAAATATGTGGTATTTCTGCATATTTCTACCTACCAACTTATAGAGAATCGAATTAGCTTTCCAACGATACCAATTTTATCAAAATGCGACACCCGAGCAAGGAGTTATGGCTTTGGGAATTAGAGTGCGTTGCCTAACCAATCGCACATGGCTACTGGAATAGGTGTGCAATAAGCAATGCAGAGCATACTCAAATGTGTACTATAAGCAATGCAGCTCATATGTAAATGTATGCGATAGGCAATGCGGAGCATATGTAAATATATGCGATAAGAAATGCGGCGCATATGTAAAAGTATGCGATAGGCAATGCGGCACATATGTAAATGTATGTGATAAGAAATGTGGCACACTTGGTGTTTCAGGTAGTAAAAACACTCCATTTTGAGTTATTTTGAGGGCAATTAAGTCTTTTGGCACTCCTTACACACCCCTAAATTTAACTTTATGAATTTAATAGAATCTAAACACATTATAACCCTATTATCAATCTAAGTTCATCATCCAAGAGCACTAAAGGAGAAAAATAACTAGGATTGCACAATCAACACTGAGGGTCCAATCTTTCAATGAATCCGTTACCATAAAGGTATGTGGGGTTTTAAACAAGAACATCCTTTCGTTCTTGTGCCCAAAAATTTATATTATTTTATGAAGATACATGATTTTACTTGTTTAATTATGAATTTGAGATGGAAACTATTATCCTATATTCTTGTTCAAGAAACTATGATATTTTTGTGATGTCTTAAAGATAAATTCCTTGAGTTTTGATGTTAATATCATGTTTCAAGTTGAATTTCAATATTTTCATGTGAGTTATACTTGTTTGCTAAACAAAGTATGAATCTTGAAATGTTTTGCTCTAGTGTTGATATATGGGATTTAAACCCTCTTTGAGATTATGATCTTTGGTGAAGTAATGTGTTATACACACCTTGATATTTGAATGATTTGACCGTTTGGTCTTGAAAGAGTTATTTTTGAACTCGAATGAGAAAAGAAATCCACATGTTGATTTATTATGAAAAAAGGGTAGCATGATGGCTCCTGATATGAATTATTGAATTACAATGTTGTGGATTTTCTTTTGAAATGATCTGAGCTTAGTCCAGGAGTAGTCTTTAGCACCGAGTGGGAGGTATAGATGTGATTGGTACTTTCCTAGAATTACGTGCCTTCGTAGGATATGAGCCTAAGGTTGATTGATATAGTGATCACTAATGAACAAAAGATTAAGGTCCTACTCCAATGGCAAGGATAGGACAGCTCTCCCCAATGTGGGTTGGATGTTGGACTCTATGTAGCTCACATGATTTATGTCGGTTGTAAGAGACTCCCAGTGTGTGTGTATTCTTTTGATTGAGAAAGTTATCATTTCTAAAGAATTTGATGGATATTTCTATATCTTAAAGAAAATTGTTATGAAAGTTACACGTTTTGATGACTTGAAAATGATCATGAAAGTGATTGGGATTTACTATGATTACTCACATGTTTTCACCCGATGTGTTTTACTCTATGGTGATTATGATGATTTTATTTCGAGCTATGTGAGTCTCTTATTACATCATGCATATTTTCCTATGAATATTTGTGATATAGGAATTTTATGAAAACTTGCATACACCTTTATATACTCGGTCCATATTCCATGGTACTAACCTATGTATTCGTACATAGGCTATATTTTCCCTATAATGTATGTCCAGGTGCTCATTCCCAGGCTTGACGTGATTCTCCGAGCACATTGGTCTATATTTTCTGCAGTGGTGAGTCATCATGGTTCGAGGACTGGTTATTTTAGATTTCACTCTTTTATTTTGAGTTATCATTTTATTCCCTAATGTTAGGGTCAGTTGGGGTCTTTCCCAATGGCTTAGTGTTATACAGTTTAGTAGAGGCTTGTAAGACTAGATGGTTAGATTGATCAATCTTGTGGAGAGGTTATATTTTGTTACTTTCCGTATCTCTTTTGTCTTGAATTATGATATTATGGAGAATATCTTAATGTTTGATTATAGTAATCCTATCGATGAGTATTGAATGGTATGAAAATGGCTCAAAGGGTTAGCTTGGGGCTACTTGTAGCCTTAAGAACCGTGTGACGCTTCGGGACCCATTTTTGAGGTGTTACAAACTTGGTATCAGAGTCTAAGGTTATTGGAGTCCTAGGGAGTCTGGTAAGCCACGTTAAGTAGAGTCTTGATCATCGGTGTTTAGCGCGCCACATCTATGAGAAAGAGGCTATGAGACGTTTTAGGAAAAAGTGTTATTTCTTTCTTTCAGAAGTCCATCGTGCTTACAGTTGTTTTCTTTCAACTATTAATTCATGCTCTCCTCTTTTAGAATATGCCTCCTCACCGAGCTAGAAGAAATAACGATGGTCAGCAACTCTAGCCTGCTGACCCACTGAATGAAAATGTTTCCCATGCAAAATTTTGCGCAGCCTTTCAGTGCTGGCCTAAGCAGTCACTACGAATGTTCAGGACAATCCGGACCCGGCTCCATAGTAGCAGGGAGGTGATTCAGCTGCTGTGAGGATCCGTGACTTTATGCGGATGAATCCACTGGAATTTTATGGGTCCAAGCCAGATGAGGATCCACAGTTGTACTTGGAGAAGGTGCAAAAGATTACTCAGGTGATACATATATCTGAGGAGTATAGTGTGGAGTTGGTAGTATATCGGTTGAAAGACCTTGCTTATGATTGAGTAGGTGCTTGGAGGAAGGGTAGAGGTGAGGGTGCCACCCCTACGTCTTGGCAGGAGTTCCAGGATGCATTCCTGGATAAGTTTTTCCCTTTAGAGATGAGAGAGACAAAGGTAGAGGAGTTCATGAACTTGCGACCAGGATCTATGACTGTTAAAGAGTACTGTCTGAAGTTCAATCAGTTGGCCAAATATGCTCCTGACTTAGTAGCTGATAATCGGGCCAGTATGAGTAAATTTGTGACAGAAGTGTCTAGCTATGTTGTTAAAGAGTGCAGGTCTGCTATGTTAACTAGTGAGATGAATCTTTCCAGGTTGATGACTCATGCCCAATAGATTGAAGCAGAAAAGATTAAGGAGAGGGATAGAATGAGAGGGAATAAGAGAGCTATGTCCGAGCAGCACGGACAGGGTCAGACTAGATCGCAGAGAGGGAATCACCCTCAGTTTCAAAATCATTCATCTACACCAGCACCATCGTTAGCTAGTGCTCCCATACCCAGGGGTGGGCAGGATCAAGGTAGCAGGTCATATACAACCAAGTCCCAGTACAGTGTTGGTAGTAAGACAAATTATTCTCTGTGTCCTAAGTGTGGTAGTACCCACCCGGGTGAGTATTGGGGTGAGAAGAAAGGTTGTTTCGAGTGTGGTGACTTGGGTCACAAACTTAGGGAGTGCCCACATACTAGGCAAGGGCGTTGTGATAATCACCCTCAGACTCAGAATCAGACTGCTAGTGGTCCAGTTCAGGTGACTCGCCTAGCCCTAGATCAGGGCGCTTCTTCTAGCACTACTGGCGGTCATCGCCAGAATAGGTTCTATGCTTTGCTATCTCACCAGGAGCAGGAGGACTCTCCCGATGTTGTTACTGGTATGCTCCGTATACTTCAGTTTGATGTCTATGTTTTGTTGGACCCTGGGTCCAGTTTTTCATATGTTACACCTCTGGTTGCTGTGAATTTTGAAATGAGTCCTGAAAATATTCCCGAGCCTATCTTAGTTTCTACCCCAGTGGGTGATTCAATTATTGCCCAGAAAGTGTATTGGAAGTGTCCTGTTACAGTCCTTCATAGAGTCATGTTGGCTGATACGATTGAGTTAGACATGGTGGATTTCGATGTTATTCTGGGTATGGACTGGCTTTATTCTTGTTACGCCTCTATAGATTGTCGTACCCGAGTGGTCAAGTTTTAGTTTCTTGATGAACTTGTGTTTGAGTGGTCTGGGAGTTTTGTATCTCCCAAGAGTCATTTTATCTCATATATTAAAGCTAGAAAACTTATTTTTAAGGGGTGCATTTATCATCTGGTTAGAGTCAAGGACACTAAGTCCGAGACTCTAACTCTCCAGCCAGTTAGCATAGTCAATGAGTTTTTTGATGTCTTTCTGAAAGATCTCCCAGGGATACCTCCTGATAGAGAGATAGAGTTCGGGATCGATCTTCTTCCTGATACTCAACCTATTTCTATTCCTCCTTACCGTATGACACCTGCATAACTTAGAGCAACTCAAAGATCAGTTAGATAAGGGTTTTATAAGGCCCAGTGTTTCTCCTTGGGGTGCTCCTGTGTTATTTGTGAGAAAGAAAGATAGTTCCCTGTGTATGTGTATTGACTATCGCCAGTTGAATAAATTCACTGTCAAAAATAAGTATCCTCTTCCTAGAATAGACGATTTGTTTGACCAATTGCAAGGTGAAAGTTACTTCCTAAAGATAGACCTTCGATACGGCTATCATCAACTCAAAGTTAGGGCTTGTGACACCCCGAAAACAGCTTTCCGAACTCGCTATGGTCATTTTGAGTTTCTTATTATGTCCTTCGGGTTAACTAATGCCCCCACAACTTTCATGGACCTCATGAATCGAGTGTTCAGACCTTATCTTGACATGTTTGTTATCGTATTTATAGATGATATTCTGGTGTACTCCCGTAGTGAGAATGAACATGCAGATCATCTCTGAATTGTCTTGCAAACTCTTAGAAACCATCAATTGTTTGCCAAATTCAGCAAGTGTGAGTTTTCGTTGAGGTCAGTTGCTTTTTTGGGTCATATCATTTCTTCCGAGGGTATTAGAGTTGATCCCCAAAAGACAGAAGCTATTAGAAATAGGCCTAGACCTATCTCTCCGACTGACATCCGATGTTTCTTGGGTCTAGATGGCTATTACCGCCTTTTTGTTGAAGGTTTCTCCTCTATAGCGTCTCTTATGACCCGGTTGACCCAAAAGAAAGTGAAGTTCTTGTGGTTCGATTCTTGTGAGAAGAGTTTTCAGGAGTTGAAAACTCAACTCACTTCAGCCCCTGTTTTGACCTTGCCTGATGGTGTTGAGGGTTTTGTAGTATATTGTGATGCTTCTACAGTTGGTTTGGGTTGTGTATTGATGCAGAAGGGTAAGGTGATAACTTATGCTTCTAGACAGTTGAAACCCCATGAGAAAAATTACCCTACCCACGATCTTGAGTTAGCTTCTATTGTGTTTGCTCTAAAAATCTGGAGACACTACTTGTATGGTGTTCACGTTGATGTTTTCACTGATCATAAGAGTTTGCAATATGTATTTACCCAGAGGGAGTTGAACCTTAGGTAGAGAAGGTGGTTAGAGTTGTTAAAAAATTATGATATAAGTGTGTTGTACCATCCGGGTAAGGCCAATGTAGTGGCAGATGCCCTAAGAAGGGTGTCTATGGGTAGTGTTTCGCTTATTGAAGAGGGTAAAAAAGAGTTGGCTCGTGATGTGCACCGTTTGGCTAGACTGGGGGTTAGGTTGTTTGACTCTGCTGAAGGTAGTCTAGGGGTGCAGAGTAGTTCTGAATCCTTCTTGATTTCGAAAGTAAAGGAGAAGCAAAACTTAGATGCTAGTTTGGTCAGACTGAAAGAATCAGTCAAGGACCAAAAGGTGGAGGTTTTCTCCCAAGGGGGAGATAGTGTATTGAGATTGCATGATAGATTATGTGTTCCAAATGTTGATGATCTGAGATAGAGAATTATGGCTGAAGCACACGGCGCGTGATATTCTCTTCATCCTGGTGCCACCAAGATGTACCGCGACTTGCGGGAAATCTATTAGTGGAGTGGCTTGAAGAAGGATATAACAACATTTGTGGCTAAGTGTACGACGTGCCAACAGGTTAAGATAGAACACCAAAGACTTGGTGGTATAATGCAGGAGTTCGGTATTCCCACTTGGAAGTGGGAAGAGATAAACATGGATTTAGTGACTGTTTTACCTCCTTCCCGATGCCATCATAATTCCATTTGGGTTGTTGTGGATAGATTGACTAAGTCTACGCACTTCTTGCCTGTGCATCTTCTTATACTGCTGAGGATTACGCTAGATTGTACATCCGAGAATTAGTCAAATTGTATGGAGTTCCCTTGTCCATCATTTCAGATAGGTATACTCAGTTCACTTCGCAGTTTTGGAGAGCTTTTCAGAAGGGTCTTGGTACCCAAGTGCATTTGAGTTTTTCTTTCCATCTGCAGACAGATGGTCAGGATGAAAGGATCATCCAGACCTTAGATGATATGTTGAGAGCGTGTGCTCTTGACTTTAAGGGGAGTTGGGATGAGCATTTACCATTGATATAGTTTGCTTACAATAACAGTTTTCACTCTAGAATTGGCATGGCTCCATTTGAGGCTTTGTATGGGAGGAAATGTAGGTCACCCATAGGTTGGTTTGAAGAGGGTGAAGCTACCGTGAGTGGTCCTGATTCGGTCTTTGAGGCTATGGAAAAAGTCAAAGTGATTAGAGAATGATTAAAAACCGCACAGAGTCGTCAGAAGTCGTATGCTGATGTGAGGAGAAAAGACCTTGAATTTGAAGTTGGTGACTTGGTGTATTTGAAGATTTCACCCATGAAGGGAGTGAAGAGATTCGGAAAGAAAGGGAAACTTAGTCCCCGTTATGTTGGCCCCTACAGAGTTCTTAGCCGTGTTGGTAAGGTAGCGTATGAGGTTGAGTTGCCTTCAGAGTTATCTTTCGTTCACTCTATCTTCCATGTCTCCATGCTTAGGAAACACATTGGTGATTGTGTTGTTGTAGATCCTTCAGAAAACTCTGATGTGCAAGATAGTCTTTCTTTTAAGGAAGTTCCTGTTGAGATTATAGATCACCAAGTCCGAAGACTAAGGAACAAAAAAGTTCCCTTGGTCAAGGTGTTGTGGAGAAACCAATCTGTTGAAGGTGCAACTTGGGAAACCGAGACGGATATGCGATCCAAGTATCCGCACCTATTTTCCCCAAGCCCCGATCAAGCCGAAGGTACCATTCGGCTCTAAATCATTCCTTTTCTATGCAGAATTGCAGTAGTTCAACAGTTATTTTATACTATTCAGCTGTGATTTCATGAATCATGCACTCCTTGTTGTGTCCTAAATGTAGAATGAAGTAGAGGTAAGATTAGCAAGTTGCTTCTGCTGTGTACCCTTCGTTTTCTCCTTACTCTTAGTATACCCAGCGTCATTCGAGGACGAATGTCCCCAAGGGGGAGATATTGTAATGCCCCGCACTTTCCTAAGCTAGAAAGCGAACCGTTGCTCGTACATGTGAAACCACCCAATTCTATAAGTCATATTTGGGCACATGAATTACCAAGAGTACCCTAGTTATAACAGAGATTATGATGTGTTAAGTGTGGTTATATGAGTCACTTAAGGTAGTACAAGCTAAGGGTTTCAAAATCCATCAAGTTTTAGTGTTTGAATTCGCTAGGGTCATCTTTGAATGAGCATAACTTGATAAATATGTGGTATTTCTGCATATTTCTACCCACCAACTTATATAGAATCTAATTAACTTTCCAACGATACCAATTTCATCAAAATACAACACCTGAGCAAGGAGTTATGGCTTTGCGAAGTTGAGTGCGTCGCCTAACCAATCGCACATGTCTACTGGAATAGGTGTGCGATAAGCAATGCGGCGCATACTCAAATGTGTGCGATAAGCAATGTGGCGCATATGTAAATGTATGCGATAAGCAATGCGGCGCATATGTAAATGTATGTGATAAGAAATGCGGCACATATGTAAATGTATGCGATAGGCAATGCGACGCATATGTAAATGTATGCAATAAGCAATGCGGTGCACACTTGGTGTTTTAGGTAGTAAAAACACTCCATTTTGAGTTATTTTGAGGCCAATTAAGTCATTTGGCACTCCTTACACACTCCTAAATTTAACCTTACGAATTTAATAGAATCTAAACACATCATAACCCTATTATCAATCTAAGTTCATCATCCAAGAGCACTAAAGGAGAAAAACAACTAGGGTTGCACAATCAACATTGAGGGTCCAATCTTTTAATGAATCCATTACCATAAAGGTATGTGGGGTTTTCAACAAGAACATCCTTTCGTTCTTGTGCCCAAAAATTTATATTATTTTATGAAGATACATGATTTTACTTGTTTTATTATGAATTTGAGATGGAAACTATTATCCTATATTCTTGTTCAAGAAACTATGATATTTTGTGATGTCTTAAAGATAAATTCCTTGAGTTTTGATGTTAATATCATGTTTCAAGTTGAATTTCTAGATTTTCATGTAAGTTATACTTGTTTGCTATACAAAGTATGAATCTTGAAATGTTTTGATCTAGTGTTGATATATGGGATTTAAACCCTCTTTGAGATTATGATCTTTGGTGAAGTAATGTGTTATACACACCTTGATATTTGAATGATTTGACCTTTTGGTCTTGAAAGAGTTATTTTTGAACTCGAATGAGAAAAGAAATCCACATGTTGATTTATTATGAAAAAGGGGTAGCATGATGGCTCCTGATATGAATTGTTGAATTGCGTTATTGTGGATTTTCTTTTGAAATAATCTGAGCTCAGTCCGGGAGTAGTCTTTAGCACCGAGTGGGAGGTATAGCTGTGATTGGTACTTCCCTAGAATTATGTTCCCCCATAGGATCTGAGCCTAAGGCTGATTGATATAGTGATCACTAGTGAATAAAAGATTAAGGTCCTACTCCAATGGCAAGGATAGGACAGCTCTCCCCAACGTGGGTTGGACGTTGGACTCCATGTAGCTCACATGGTTTATGTCAGTTGTAAGAGACTCCCAATGTGTGTGTATAATCTTCTGATTGAGAAAGTTATCATTTCTAAAGAATTTGATGGATATTTCTATATCTTAAAGAGAATTGTTATGAAAGATACACGTTTTGATGACTTGAAAATGATCATGAAAGTGATTGGGATTTACTATAATGACTCACATGTTTTCACCCGATGTGTTTTACTCTATGGTGATTATGATGATTTTATTTCGAGCTATGTGAGTCTCTTATTACAGCATACATATTTTTCTATGAATATTTGTGATATAGGACTTTTATGAAAACTTGCATACACCCTCATTTACTCGGTCCATATTCCATGGTACTGACCCATGTATTCGTATGTGGGCTACATTTTCCCTATAATGTAGGTCCAGGTGCTCATTCCCAGGCTTGACGTGATTCTCCGAGCACATTGGTCTACATTTTCCGCAGTGGTGAGTCCTCATGGTTCGAGGACTGGTTATTTCAGATTTCACTCTTTTATTTTGAGTTATCATTTTATTCCCTGATGTTAGGGTCAGTTGGGGTCTGTCCCAATGTCTCAGTGTTATACAGTTTAGTAGAGGCTTGTCAGACTAGATGGTTAGATTGATCAATCTTATGGAGAGGTCGTATTTTGTTACTTTCCGCATCTCTTTCGTCTTGAATTATGATATTATGGAGAATATCTTGATGTTTGATTATAGTAATCCTGTCGATGAGTGTTGAATGGTATGAAAATGGCTCAAAGGGTTAGCTTGGGGATACTTCTAGCCTTAAGCACTGTGTGACGCTTCGGGACCCATTTTTGGGGCATTACAATTTTTATGAGGAAACAGTGAGGGTCTGTGATTTCAACGTGACATGGACCTTGTGCTCCGCAATTTTTAATTAGACACGGATCTTGTTTAGAAATTCTAAAACATCCGTTTCTCTTTATTTTTTCAAGTGTAAACAAGTCATTTATGACCTAAACTATCCTATGACTGATATAAATGTGATTTTAATATCCCATAACCCCAAAATACACCAATTACACAATCCCTCTTCTCCCAAATCCTTAAGAACACCAAATAAGGGTTCTTCTTCAAAAATTCAACTTCTAAGGATCGAAGTTCATGCTTTCCTTCAAGAAGTCAAGAAATTCAAGTATATGGATATTCAATGAGGATCTCCTATCATCCTCATGCCAAAAATTACGATTGCTATTCATGAATTTTATGAATTCCATAAACTAGGATTCCATGAAAAGCATAAATTCCATGATCTCTCCAAGTAATTCTTGAATTCTACCATGAATAGTGTTCCCCCATAATTTCAAGTATTCTTCCGTACTTTAATCATGGTAAATCGTTACATTGATGAAATTGTTGGATTCTTGAGTTTAATTCATGAAATTTCTTGTCATCTAATTACTTTAAAATTATTGTATTTAAGTTGTATTTTTCAATGCTGGTGGGTTATAAACACCCGATACTTAGACGATCATGCATGCTATAGTTTTAAAGATTTCAGGTTATTCGCACCATGTTTGTACCATGAAATTTATAACATTTTATAATGAACACTCACCAATATTACATCATGCTAAATACATAAGTTTACATGTTCATGATTGCTTTAGATTATGCATGCTCTGTTATTTTCAGATTCTATGTTTGAGCATATTAATTATCAGTGTATGCACTAGTTTATGCTTCTGTGTCAGTTCAGTTGGGAGTAATACATAGAACCGAGCGTACATAGGGATGAAGGCTCATCCATTAGTATATGACTGAGACCTTAAGTAGAAGTCCCTAAGTTCCAGAACTATGTAGCCAACATAGGTTATGAGAGGTCTTCCTACCAAATTAGGCTTTATATTATCCCGGGGGAACCTGCCAGTTTAGAGTGACACCTCATCCTTTGAGATATCTTCTTTATGGATTCACACCGTTAGTGTTACACTCGTGGAAAGGTATAGACACCTTTCTAATTGGGGTTATTGGGTGGACCTTGATTATCTCAGATTAGGGCACGTTGGTTAAATATTAGATCCCATAGTCTAAGTTCAGTATTCAGACCACATCAGTGTTGGTTTGCATGACCAAGTGTTTGGTTTATCAGTTATTCAATTACTCAGTTTTACAAATTATTTTAGCACATGATTTACTTGGTCTTGCATTCATTTTATATATATTCATGCATTCTTGCTCAGTATTCACACATGATCCTCAGTATGGTTTTATATCCTATTAGGCTTTAACTTGAAATTTACATATAGTATTTATGTTTCTACTGCTTTCCAGCTTACAATAATATTTTCAACTCATGATTTAGAAATTTACTATGTCTTACAAGTTTTACTTACTACCCTGATTTAATAGCATATTTTAGCAAATAGCTTATGTCCTCAGTTTTAAAGCATACATTAAGTATTCCCATGATTTAGTGCATATCTGATACGGGTCAAATGGTTGCTTTAGCTTTTGATGACATCTTTGGAGGCCAACACATAGAGACTCAAGACGAGGTCACCTCGAGAATATAAGAACGTGCATGGAAGACCCAATCTGAGCATACCATTAAGCAAGACCGTGTGTGGAAGATTGCTTAGAACATTGAAGACTTGAGGACTCATGGTTTTGGTCACCTTCATTAGGGAAATTTTGGTCACTTTATTTATTCCAAATGCACTCTATGGCTGACCTTCCTATTAAGGGTATTGATGTTATTTTTGTCTTGTCTTGTAATAGAATATAAATAGAACATGTTAGGGATATTTCACTTAGTTTATGAATGATGAACATTTGACAAATTAAAAGTCCTCTATCTCTTGAGAGTGTAACACTTAGTGTAGTTCATAGTTAGGGCTTGGAAAAGCCATCCTTAGTATAGGGCTTGGAAAAGCCTTTATTGACCTTTGCTTGGAAACAGTGGTTCTTAAGGTGAGTTGATTCCCTTGGCGGTCACTGTAAGAGTGTGGTGTTGTTATTACATTCATTAGGGGTTTAGTGTTTAAAACACACTTGGTTCCTAGTTTTGTAATAATCTATTTCTCACTATCTATCCTTTTTTCATTCTAGTAATCTTGTATGTATTTGTGTTCTTGTTCTACTGAACCCGTGAGTTGGTATTCTTGTTACATTGTTGTTCATCTTGTTCATCATCTTTTTATTGCTAACCTAATTTGTATGTTGGCTGTTTTGGTGTGAAATACCCCTTGATATCTTGTTATTTTTTTATTGTTATCCAACCTGAGAGTTGTTCTCTCTTGTCCTTGGCTTGGATTATGTTTGTGGACTATTTTGAGTTGTTTTAGGTACACTCCAAGTTTGGTTTGTATCATTTGGTATCAGAGCTTGTGGTTGATTTTGCTCCAACAAAATCAATCTTGGGCTTGCTAGAAAAAACAAAATACAAAAGAAGAAAAAGAAGTGTTCTTGAGTTTGTTCTTGGACGAGAAGTATGTTCTTGTTGTTGTCTTGGCTGGGACTTGTGTTGAACTTAGGTTTAGGAGTATTCTATTTTTTTTGAATGTTTCTAGTGTCAGTTTTCTTCATCACTAACACTAAAATGTGTCTAGATCTAAGTTTGAGCTTGAATTGTTGAACATTAATGTTGTGAACTTAAGTGTGGTCGTATGTTGATGTTGTTGTTGTAACTTGGACGTGTGGTGTTTCATATTGTTGTTGTGGATTCACCTTTGGCCTTGTGTTATTTTTTACGTTCAAGTGTGGCCGTGTGATTTTGTTGTTGATAATTGGTGGCCTAAGAACATTTTATTAAAGTTGTAGTCTTGGCCGTATGTTGAAGACATTGTATTGTGGATTTGGAGTAGGCCGTGTGAAATTATTGGTGTTCTTGGAGAATGTTGTTGTTGTTCTTGGTTTGTTGTTATTGTTCTTGATGTTCCTCACCTTCTTCATATATTGTTAAAGCATAAAGTGAATATTAGATTCAAAAAGGTGAAGGAAAAAGGTGTAAGTACTTGTTAGTCTTGAAGACCCCCAACCACCAAAAGACTTTACATCACTTCTCAACTACTTTTCCATGATTTAAGGGCCCATCATTTAGGGAGAAGTACAAGAAAAGTCAAGTCTTGAAATTTGAATTGAAAAAGAGCTCCAAAAGACTTGTAATTCCCTCCTTTAAACAAATTACCACCAATTCCAAATTACTATTGACTAAAACTTCCAACTTTGGAAAATAAAAATTGTTAAAGAACCGCAACCAGTACGTGGCTGCCACATCACTATTTTTACTGTTCACATATCGATTTAAGCTTAAATTTTTAGATTCTTAGTTTCATTTTCTTGTTTCCTTAGTTTCAACTCTTGATTCTAGAACTAATTAGAAACTAGTAATCATCTACTAGGTTGTAAGTAAGTTTTTGATTCTGTTTATCTTTCGTGTCTTTGTTATTTACGTGTTTTTCTCATTTTAACTCGTCATATCTTCTTTGTTTCAAGTTCGTAAGTAGATTTTGTTTTATGTCTTGAGTCTATCAAACAAGAATCTATTACGGATGCCAAGTAGAATTGACATCTTATTGACTACTAAAGTATAAGCAACTTTTAATATTCATCGCTCCAATTGTGAGGATCACAAAGATGAGTGAATACGAGTGTTGGTGAGGATCTTTTACTACTAATCTTGTTTGTTCATTTTGAAGGTATAAATGTGATATAAGGGTAACATGTCTTCGATAGTCGGGGATTATTGTGATTACGACATAGGAGACTATGATTGTAGTGAGGATTTTTATGGCTACGAAGTTGAGGGAGATCATAGAGGCTATGCAAATAGTCGAGAATGAGACACACACAGAATTTAGAGTCACGGTTTTGAGGAAGATAATGAGGTGAATGAAGTTCTTAGTGCTTATGGTGAATATGGAGATGATTTAGGACCTCGTGATGGTTCTTATGATGACGTTGGGGCATGTAAAGAGTCTTACACTTCCCACTCCAAACCTAGAATTGGTGTTAGATATCACTCTTTCCTTTGCAAAGCTTATGATAGCTATGGTGAGAGTGCACGTGGGGAGTATGAAGATTCATATTCTTCACCTTGTATTACTTTTTATCAAGGATGACGTGGTGTGAATGGTTATACTAGCTATATTGGAGGTTGTCCCATGAGAAGAAGAGGGCATACATCTTAAAAATCAAAGGGTACTCATGTGCCTTACAATGTTGATCCAAGAAAGAGTGTTCACTCCAGAAAGGTGATCATTTATGGGATACCGGGCTGCCTCATTATGCTAAATGATAGGTGTTATAGAAAATACATATTTCCATCCATGATTGACTATTTGGGGTTGCTTTAAGAACCTTTACTTGTTCCATATTCCTTGGACAGGATTAAGGTTACCGAGAGGGTGAAGGTTGTATTTTTCCAATGTGAATACCATGAGAAGGTATGGTGTGATATTTTCCCCTTGATTTATGGTTACGTGAGCTTGGGTACCGATTGGTTTGCACAACATAAATTTCCAAATATGCAAAATTGACCTAATATTGTAAGAGACCGGTGGGAAAATCATCTCGTGACGTACATTTTTCCCGAGCCACAAAGAGAAGTGAACACTTACCCTAATCCCAATACTTATGAGAGACAAAATATTGAGAAGAGTAAGGGTGTGCAAAGTGGTAATCTGAGAGCGGAAAAAGGAGAGGTTGTGCAGAGAGACATGAGAGGATTGCCACCAAACCGTGCTAATGATGTTTGTCCTTTTATTTCTAAGGACATTTGTGTAGGTACCAACATGGAAAGCAAAGGAGAGCAATGCCAAAGAGAAGTTTCTTCCCAATCTTGTGGAGGACCTTCACACCACGACAAAGAAGAGTCCATTCAAGAACTTTGAGGTAAAATAGATAAATCTTTCACTTTTATGCGTATGAATGAGAATTGAGTGGCTAGTAGCCCATTGAGTGTGAGTATTATCTTACTTACTTGTTAGTCTAATGATTCTTTGCCACTTTTTGATGATGTACATGTTGTAAGTATGGATACTCTAGTTGATCCTATTGATGACCAAATTGACTTTTCTTGTAAGATCAATTTATGTCCACCTAGTGTTGAAACCAATATGTTTAACATAGGTACATTGTCTTGTATAAATTGTGTTTATCAACTTATTTGTGAAAATTGTCCACCACTTGGGTATGCGTGTGATGTGATTAATAGAACTCAAGAGAGTGAAGAATGTGAAAATGTTAGTTAATAAGATAGGAGTGAACCCGTGAGCTTGTCCTTTTATTCTAATGTTTGCTTAGATCATAGGGATAATCTTATACTTGAAACACCTTTGAAACTTGATATTGATCTTTTATAGAGAGAAGAGCTTGCTTTTCCAAATCTTCCCGTGGGATAGATCATGCTCTTTTTAGGCATAATGTCTTGTTTGAAGATGATATAAACACTCCTAATGAACCTAGTGATGAAAATGATGGTATAGCTTGCCTTGGGACTATAGCCTATATGCTAACCCACTATGGTGTGACAACATTCCTGCTAAAGATGGAAATTTCTTCTTGGAAGATAAGAGTACTCTTAAGGGTAAGGAATGTGTAGTCTTGGAAACTTCTTCTTCTTCTACTTTGTGTGACTTTATTGCTGAGATTACTCATGGTGATGATTATGAAACTTGTAGTGAGTACACACATGAGGTAGTCTTAGTAGAAGTTGACTTAAGTGATACCTTTCCCTACTCTCTATTTGCTTTTGATGTCATGTATGCTATTGTAGAGAGTATACCGTGTAGTTTGGGTGGAGACTACGGGAAAGGAGAGTGTTGCCTAGACCCGTGTCTATTACCACTCTTCTTGTTTGTCCCCAGTGCCATATATAAAAATGATGATGTTGGTGCACCCAATTTGTTGCTTGGTCTACATGACAAGCAAAGGGTCACTCTTGGTGAATCCCATAACCAAATCCTTTGTACATGTTTCACTGAGTTTTTAATATTCCATTCAAAAGATCCTTGGTTATATTTCAATTATGTACCGCCTTGGAATGATTATGTTATTTGTTGTGCTAACTCTAACCCTCATGCCATGAGGATGTTATGCTTGTTTGTCCTTTCTCTAGTTTTGCAAGGTATGGATTCGAGGTTGAATCCTTTTCAAGAAGGGGAGGTTGATATGAGTAAAATGGCCGCCTTAGCTTTCGATGACATCTTTGGAGGCCAACACATAGAGACTCAAGGCGAGGTCACCTCGAGGATACAAGAACATCATGAAGGACCCGTTCTGAGCATACCATTAAGCAAGACCGTGTTTGGAAGAATGCTTGGAATATTGAAGACTTAAGGACTCACAATTTTGGACAACACTTAATGGCTCATGGTTTTGGTCACCTTCATTAAGGGAATTTTGGTCACTTCATTTGGTCCAAATGCACTACATGGCCACCCCTCCCATTAAAGGTATTGATGTTATTTTTGTCTTGCCTTGTAGTAGAATATAAATAGAACATGTTAGGGCTATTTCACTTAGTTTATGAATGATGAACATTTGGAAAATTTAAAGTCCTCTCTCGCTTGAGAGTATAACACTTAGTGTAGTTCTTAGTTAGGGCTTGGAAAATCTATCCTTAGTATAGGGCTTGGAAAATCCATTATTGACCTTTGCTTGGAAACGGTGGTTCTTAAGGTGAGTTGATTCCCTTGGCGGTCACCATAAGAGTGTGGTGTTGTTATTACATTCATTAGGGGTTTAGTGTTTGAAAAACACTTGGTTCTTAATTCTTGTAATAATCTATGTCTCACTATCTATACTTTTTTCATTCTTGTTATCTTGTATGTGTTTGTGTTCTTGTTCTAGTGAAATAGTGAGTTGGTGTTCTTGTTACATTGTTGTTAATCTTGTTCATCATCTTTTTATTGTTGATCTAATTTGGATGTTGGCTGTTTGGAGTGAAATACACCTTGATATCTCTTTATTTATTTGTTGTTGTCCAACCCGAGAGTTGTTCTCTATTGGTCCTCAGCTTGGATTCTGTTTGTGGACTATTTTGAGTTGTTTTAGGTGCACTCTAAGTTTGGTTTGTATCAATATCACACATACTCAGTACATTCCAAAGTTTTGACCCTATATATGAGTTTGTGGCTACATTCTTTTATAATGTAGGTACCATATATAGCCCACACATACGAAGGTAAGATAGTTCACAACATTCAGATAGTAGGTGATGTGTTCTCCTATTTTGAAGACTCAAGTCAGTTGTAGTTCATATATTTTATTTTTATTATTCTTATGTATTAATTTAGGATAGTGTGAGGCATGTCCTAGCTACCTATAGTCAGTATAGTAGAGGCTTTATAGCTGGCCAGTCAGAGGCAGAATTTGTAATTAAAGTTTCTCACTCTCAGATTTCAGTGTTGTAAACTTTGATCAAGATTATTATGTTTTTGCTCAGTTATTTAGTGTGTGTGTGTGTGTATATCTCTCTCTCTCTATATAAAATCAGTTGCTAAAGCATCATGAAGTAGATGGATTATCTTGGGATCACTTATGGTTCTAAGCACCATGTTACGATTAAGGGATAGCCTCGGGTCATGACAATTTAGCTTGATTTTTATCCTTTTTTTAGAGTAATGATTCCTTGAGAATGTAAGAATATTGGTTAATTTCGATAACACAATTTTTGTAATTGGCACCCACATGGGGTTTTTATGTGATTTATGGACCCAAAGCACAATGGTGCAATATGGGGATTGTTATTCCCGTATTGATGAGTAGAATGTGTTTATGATAGCTTGGCTTCTTAAGAAGGCTTCTCAGAAGGGAACAATGGTGGTTTAGAGGATCGTTGAGCTTTCTTCAGTGTCCAGGTAGGATAGGTTTATCCCTTGTTAGCGATAGTTATTTCATAATATTTTTATTATATTGTGTTGGATTTAGGATGGTTTTTAGGTGTTGGATTGATGAAATGCAATACTTGGGTTAGTTGGACGTTTAGGCTATTTTTAAATTGTAGATTTGAAACACTTGACTTGCTTCTTTATGCCTTAGGTGAATTAGGCTTCATGTATCATGTTTAGCATGAGAATGTCTTAGATCACTCAAGTTAGATAAAAATGCTTTAGATACCCGTGATTAGGGTAAGATTGGATTTAGTTTCTTATATTAAAAGAGTTTGCCTTAGTTACTATTTTTGCTTAACTTTTATGTTTGGAAAAAACCTTTACCTTAGGGCTAATTATGGCATGCTAAACATATAAGAGTGGATTTATATACCTTAACCTAGTCTGGGTTAGAATTTGCCTTAGAGTATATTTTGGGGATTTAGAAATGGACTCTTCGACCCACCTTAAGTCAAGATTGATGATTAGTTCTCTTGAAACCCTTATAAACTTATTAAATTCCTAGAGAATGACCTTTTTTGAGGTAATATTGAGGAACCTTGACACTTGATGGTTATGGTAATGATGACATTAGAAGTAATGTTCATAGACTAATGGATTAGATTGTCACTTACGCTATGATGAGATATGAATCATGTTGCGACCAGCTATTGATTATGCCATGTATAAGCTATCTATTATGATAATGATAAGCCCTTGACTTGCTATTGATAAGTTATTGCCTAAGAAATTACTTATGATAATGATCATTCTAAACAATTGCATGACCCTGCAAATTTCTCTCGTAGTCTGAGCCTTAGAGCGTGTCAAGTAAAGCGTAAATCCGATCCAAAAAGGTTGAGAAGTGTCTTCCCAAGTGCGAAATATGTTGAACCATGTAGAATTTCACTAATATCGACTTTTTTTTCATGTAGATCATTGAATAAGATTTCCATCGATACCAATTTCGTCAAAATCTGGCATCAGACGAGGAAGTTATGGCTGTTTTACTGAAAGTAGTCGGAATTGCCCAGGTGCGACGGGCGGGTTGGCGGACCGTCGATATTGCGACGTACCATCACCCAGCCCTTCGCAACCATGGCAGTGACTTACTTTTTAGGACCAAGTGCGACGGCCAGGATGACGGACTGTCGAGGCTGCGACAGACCATCGCTGGGACCGTCACACTGAGACAGTGTGACCTCATCTTGGCCAACATACGACGGACGGTCCGATGGACTGTCCGGTTTGCGACGGACCATCACTTTGACTGTCACCTCAAGGTGGTGTATTCTTTTCTGGGCCAATGTACGACGGACGATCCAATAGACCGTCAGACTGAGCGACGGACCGTCGCAACCCCCGATTCAGCATTTTTAAGACATTTTAAAAGGTCTTTTTGGGTATTTTCCCACTCTTTTCATCCCCTATTTATATCCGATCAAGGCTCACAACTTTATTTCTCATCCTCAACATAAAAAACTAGGGTTTTTATATAATCAAAACCCTTTCTTCTTCTTCAAGAAAAATCAAGAGAAATCAAGAAATCAAGATTCTCTCCAAGAGCTTTCAAGAAAGAGTTTCTCTAAGGTATGTAGATGTTGATTCTTGGGTCCCTTTCATCCGATAATCTCAAGAACTTTTCTAAAATCCAAAGATCTTATGTTTGTGGGTTTTTCATGATTCATGTGAGTTGAAATTGATGTTCATGCTATTATTGAGTTTTGATTCATGTTTGTTTGCAAGGTTTTCAAGCTTTGACCCTAGTATGTGATATTCATGATAAACCCTCTTCAAGTTGCTTGTTAAGTAAAGTGTTCATGTTAATTAAGTGAAGGAAATTATTGAATAAGCAAAGCATGCTCCCCATATGTTTGATAGAATGCTTATGTGAAAGAATTAGAGACATTATAACATGTTGACTAGAAATCCCCAATTGTGTGCAAGCCCATGAATGTCAAGTGTTTGTTGAAAAGCCTTAGTGAATGAATTGTGATATGATAGCATGAAATTCCCCGATTATGTGCTCTTTGATACATGCTAAGATTTTAATATATGCCAAGTGTTTGATGCAAGACCTTGTTGAATGGAGTATGATCCAATAGCATGTCCCCCTATGTTATTACATGATTAGGATTCCTAAATGCTTGAAGTGATTCCTTAGTGATTGTGATGGTGAATGATTGTCCATGGTCTTGATTATTCAAGAATGGTTATTTTTTACTTTTATGTTATCGAGTCCTGGGGGTATTTATTCCCGATAATTTAGCTGTTGTCTAGAGCCCGTGTTAGTTTTCACGATAATTCCAGTCGAGACATGATTCTCAGAACTCAGCGAGTTATAGAAATCTATATTCTCAGACAGATACAGAACTTATGAAATCTCAGCAATCTCTATAATCTCCATAATCTCAGTATCGCTAGTAATCTAGCCTCAGTTCTGTATCCAGCTTAAATGTAGTAGTACTCAAGTGTTTAATTCTGACCTCTGTAGTAATCGAGTACTTTATTCAAAGCTCAGTGTTATTAGTCAGATAACGAGATTCAATAGTATTTCGTCAGCTACGGAACCAAATGAATTCAGCTTAACTTAGTCAGACCATTTGAGAAACATGATCAGTATCAGATTCAGCTTAGTTTGTGTTTAGTTAAGAATCGGTTTAGAGTCTTTTAGTTAGGAGTAAGAGCTAGCACCGAGAGAGGGTAGGGATGGCGACTCCCTGTCAGAGAGGCAGAGTCGTTAGGAGCAATCCCTGAACTCCATAACTGCATAGCCAGCGCAGGATGCAGGAGTCACCCGTCAGGAAAGGCTGGTCACCCGTTAGATAGGCTTGACTATTATATGCCTTAGGCTTGACTTCCTGGGAGGGTCACCCGTCAGATTGTCTTGACCAGAGAGGTCTTTACCCATGGCACGATATTGATACCCTTCCAGCTGGGGTTACAGGTTGAACCCCACCAGTTGAGATTCGGGGCATGTCGGTTAAGTGACTACTTCCCACAGTTACAATTTCAGTATTAATCTTCAGAAATCAGGACTGTCAGATACAATCACCTATCTCAGTGAGAAACTCAGATAGTTTCATTGATTCATGGACCACCCATCAGATAGGCTTGGTCTAATATAAAGTTATTCAGTATCAGATTTGGAGATCACCTGTAAGATAGGCTTGATATCAGTCTCATATTTAGTTGAGTATTCTCGTTATCATATCTAGAGATCACCCGACAGATAGGCTTGATCTTAGTCTCAGATTCAGCTGAGTATTCTTGTTATCATATCTAGAGATCACCTTTCAGATAGACTTGATCTCAGTCTCAGATTCAGTTGAGTATTCTTGTTATCAAATCAAGAGATCACCTGTCAGATAGGCTTGATCTCAGTCTCATATTCGGTTGATTATTCTACTTACCAGATCTAGATATCACCCATCAGATGGGCTTGATCTCAGTCTCAGATTCAGTTGAGTATTCTTGTTGTCAGATTCAGACATGATCATTTATTATCATTGATAGTAGATTTCGAAATCATCCGTTAGAGAGGTTTGATCTCTTATGCAGTCATTCGAGAGTAGAAATCTCAGAATTTAGTCATTGATATGAGTAGATTCAGTTAATCCATTTTAGTATCATCAGTTTTTGATATTACTCACTAGATAAGACTGATCTCAACTTCAGTACTCAGTTATCAGTATCAGATGATTCAGTGTTCAATATCTCAGGCATTAGTAATGAGCTCAGATGGTAGTAAAGTAGTATTCGAGTTTCAGTATTTCAAGTCACAATGATTTCGGTTATAGTTCATGCATTCATGCATGTGTTCTCATTCAGTACTCTCATGATTATTCAGTTAAGTAATTGTTCATGTATAATCCCTTGCATTTAGCCTTACCTCACCTTTATACTTGATACATTCCCGTACTGACGTTTTTATGCTATGGTGTTTTATTTGACACCATTGGTTTAGAGGCACGAGATCCAAAGTACCCTTAGCAGCTCATTCCTAGTCAGCAACAGTAGACATAGCAGTGAGTCCTCTTCATTCGAGGATGATTCTTTTATCATTATTGCATAAGATTTTGTTTATTTTTAGTAGATGAAGTTAGTTGGGGACATATCCCATCAACTCCACCGTTCAGACAGTTTAGAGGTTTTTTGAATAGATGTATCAATATTCAGTTTTAAATTTTGAGTATTTTTAGATGTTTTGAACCTTATGGCCAATTTTCGCATTTATTATCTATATTATACAGTGTCCAGGTACAGATATTAGTAGAGGGTTTGCTTGTGGTCCTTCGGAATTATGAGCACCGTGTGATGTTCCAGTTCTAGAAAATCGGGTCGTTACAACAATTATGCAAGTAATCATGCTAGAAAACATTCTTATCGATGATGTTAGTAATTGTGTTATTAATTATGCTAGAAGTCATGCTTATTGATTTTATCGAATGTTATGCTATAATTATGATAGAATTCATGATACTTGACTATATTAACACTTATGATATTGATTATGCTACCGACTATGATGATGTTACTAGCAGTTCGATTCCGAATATTTACTATATATATACCCTGTTTGATTTCGGAGGATGATTATGATTATATATTGATACCCGACAAGGACGGAGGATAATTATGATGATACATTGATACCTGGAAGTGCGAAGAATGATTATGATGATACATTGACACCCAGCAAGGTAGGAGGATGATTATGCCGATGTACCTATGTGTACATCTACTAGTTGGAGTACGACTATTTATTATGATATGATTTTATATTTGCATATACAAGTTGGGTATGTTGTTGAGATTAGGGATGCCGGTATAGTTGATGATTGGTGATAAGTAAGGATTAGTAGTGGATATTATTTATGTGACTAATCATGACTTGTTGATAAATGAGAATTAGTTGGTAAGGAATGATTAGTTAATAAAAAAGGTTAGTTGATAAATTATGGTTATCTACTAAGTGGGGATTAGTTGATAGGTGGTGAATAGTGTTAAATGATGACTAGAGGTTATATGATGACTAGTAATCAAATTAATTAGTTAATAAGATATGGTTAGCTAATAAATAATGTCTAGTGAATAATGCTAAAAAGGTTGTTAAAGGATGGTACTATTATGGAATGTGGATATATTGTCAAGTGTTGGTAAATTGTGGAATGATGGTTAAATAACGAGTTGGTTAGTTGTAATGATGAATGGTTGCTTTATTCTATCTTTGAGTGTACTCTCCAAGCGTATGGGAGTCTGTGATAAGTTATTTGCTTTTCTGCACCAGTTGGCGTATGGGAGCTAATTTTGTAGTTTATGATTGCTTGTGTTATGCGTTGTGATATATTATTATTCTGATTTATTTACTTATATTGCACAATGATATTACCATGTGTTGATTTCTCTATTTATATTGCTATACATATTAAATTACTTATTGTGTACAACGGTATTGAAATGATTTAGGTTTGTTTCTGTACCTTGACTTAGTTATGATATCTTGCATTTTATCTTACTTATATCATAATTTAGCTCAGTCGGTCGATCATGCCTACTGAGTACCTATTGTTTTGGTACTCATACTACACTTTTGTACCTTTGTGGTGTAGATCAGAGTACTAAATGTCTCCGTTAATCGTTGATCATGTTGTGTTAGTATCCAGATATAAGGTGAGCTTTCGGAGTTGGAGTCACCTATTTCCTTCTATATTTTAATATTCACTCTTTAGTTATCGAGATAGATGTTGTTGACTATTCTAGGTCTTGAGTTGTAATATTATTAGATGCTCTTGTACTGGATCTACCAGGTCATAGGATGGTATCTTGTATCTACTGGTTTATCTATTTAGAACTCTTTGCTTATTTATGAGTGTGTTGTTCATTTTCGCCTATGATTGGCCATTTTCCATCAAGTTAACCTATTGTGCCTAGCTCCGGATTATGGTTTGTCTTACTTACTGGAGGGATAGAGTAGGTACCATCATGACTCATAAATCGAGTCGTGAAAAATACCTCCTATAAGGAATTTTGATTAAAAATCATAGCCCCATCAAAAGAAACCACCAAATAAGAACAAACAAAACCCATAAATAGCTGAATAGAATTCAACCAACAATTAGTAACAACAAAGACCCTAAAAAGGTAGAGAAGATTACTTCCAATAAGCCCATGGAAATGCACATAAAGCTCATGTATCCCGCCTTCTTCGATTCAGTAACTCAAATTCATGTGTTTAAGATGACATGGAAACATCAAGACGATCAAAATTGGTAAAATTAACATACATGAAGCAAATTATATGTGAAACTATTGTGATTATCCGTAACCACCAAAGAACCAGTTTCGAAAATCTTTAAACCAACTTGCTTGTTCACCTTTTCTTCAGCCAAAATCCCCAAATTAACATGCATCAATCTTTTTAATTTCAGGTACAACACAGACAATCCTACTTTATTCTTTTTATTCTTTTCCAAGAAGATACAAAAGTCAATTCCTTCCAACTCGTCAACCAAAAATAGACTAATAGTTTCACCTTTTCACTTGTATTAGCTTTTGGCTGCAATAGCAATTTCGTACTATTAGATAACTCTGCATATAGGGAAGATACGGATTATAAAAACCCAATTTTCTAGAACAGGAACATCACACGGTGCTTATGATCCTGAAGGACCACAAGCTAACCCTCTACTGATATCTGTACCTGTGCACTGTATAATATCTGAAATAAATACGGAAAACTGGTGAAAACTAGCGTAAGGTTCAAAACATCTAAAATACTCGAAACTGAAAACTGAATACTGATACATCTATCCGAAAAGCCTCTAAAATGTCTATACTGTGGAGTTGATGGGACATATCCCCAACTAACTCAGTCTACTAAAAATAAACTAAATCTGATGCGATAATAAAATAAGGATCATCCTCGACTGAAGAGGACTCACTGCTACGTCTACTGTTGCTGACTGGGACTGAGCTGCTGAGGGTGCTCTAGATCTCATTCCTCTGAACCTATGGTGTCAAATAAAATACCATAGTGCAAATGTGTCAGTACGGGAATCTACCGAGTATGAAGATGAGGTAAGGCTAAATGCAAGGGCTTATGCATAAACAATTACTTAACTGAATAATCATGAGAGTACTGAATGAGAACACATGTATGAATGCACAAATCATAACTGAAATCATTGTGTCTCGAAATACTAAAACTCGAATACCGCTTTACTATCATTTGAATTCACTACTAATACTGAGATATAGAACAACTGAATTTCCTGATATTAATAACCAAGTACTGGAGTTGAGATCAGTCCACTCTAGCGAGTGATCTTAGAAACTGATGTTACTGGAGCTGATTAACTGAATCTACTCACATCAATGACTGCACTCTGAACTTGCTACTCTCAGCTGACTGAATCGAAGATCAAACCTCTCTAACAGATAATCCCTGAATCTACTATCGATGATAAAAAGAGATTTTATCTGAGATCGAACCTATCTAGCGGAGGATCTCTGAATCTGATAATGAGAATACTCAACTAAATCTGAGACTAAGTTCAAGCCTATCTAACGGGTGATCTCTGGATCTGATAATGAGATCACTCAACTGAATCTGATACTGAGATCAAGCCTATCTAACGGGTGATCTCTGGATCTAATAATATGATTACTCAACTAAATCTGAGACTGAGATCAAGCCTATCTAATGGGTGATCTCTAGATCTGATAATAATATTAATCAACTGAATCTGAGATTGAGATCAAGCCTATCTAACGTGTGATCTCTGGATCTGATAATGAGATTACTCAACTGAATCTGAGACTGATATCAAGATTATCTAATGGGTGATCTATGGATCTGATAATGAGATTACTCAACTGAATCTGAGATTGAGATCAATCCTATCTAACGGGTTATCTCTGGATCTAATAATACTAATACTAAATATCTTTATGTGAGACCATGCCTATCTAGTGGGTGGTCCATAAATCAATGGAACTATCTGTGTTCATTACTGAGATAGGTGACTGTATCTGACTGTCCTGATTTCTAAGTTCTACTCTGAAGACTAATACTGAAATTATAACTGTGGGAGTTCTTCACTTAACTGACATGCCCCGAATCTGAACTGGTGGGGTCCAACTTGTAACCCTAGCTGGAAGGGTGCCAATATCGTGCCATAAGTAAAGACCTCTACTCTGGTCAAGCCTCTCTAACGGGTGACCCTCACAGGAAGTCAAGCCTAATGCAGTATAATATTCAAGCCTTATTCTAACGGGTGACTCCTGCTTCGGCGCTGGCTACGCAGTTCTGGAGTTCAGGGATTGCTCCTAACGACTTTGCCTCTCTAATGGGGAGCCACCATTCCTGCACTCGCTCGGTACTAGCTCCTACTCCCAACTGAAAAACTCTAAACTGATTCTTAACTGAACTTAAATTAAGCTGAATCTGTTACTGATCATATTTCTCAAATGACCTGACTGAGTTACGCTGAATTTTACTTGGTTTCGTATCTGACGGAATACTATGGAATCTTGTTATCTGACTGCATGATACTGAGTTCCGAACTTAACACTTGAATACTACTAGATCTGAGTTGAGTACTGAATTGAGGCTAGAATACTAGCGATACTGAGATTTCTTAAGTTCTGTATCTATCTGAGAGTACAGAGTTCTATAACTCACTGAGTTCTGAGAATCGTGGCTTAATTGTGATTATCGAGAAAACTGACACGGGCTCTAGACTACATCTAATTTTTCGAGTATAAATACCCCTAGGACTCGATAACATAAAAGTAAAACATAACAATTCTAGAATAATCAAGACCATGGACATTCATTCACCATCGCAATCACTAAACCATCTCTTCAAGTATTTAGAAATCATAAACATGTGATAGTATAGGGAGATGCTATTGGCTCATACTCCATTCAACAAGGTCTTACATCAAACACTCATCATGTATTAAAGTCTTAGCATGTATCAAAGAGCACATAATTGGGGAATTTCATGCTATCATATCATAATTCATTCACTAAGGCTTTTAAACAAACACTTGGCATGCATGAGTTTGCACACAATTGGGGATTTCTAGTCCACATGCTATAATGGCTTTAATTCTTTCACACAACCATTTTATCAAACATATGGGGAGCATGCTTTGCTTATTCAATAATTTCTATACTTAATTGACATGAACACATCAATTAACAAGCAACTTGAAAAGGGTTTATCATGAACATCACATGAATATCACATACTAGGGTTAAATCTTGAAACCTCATAAACAAAACATGAATTAAAACTAGATAATAGTATAAACATCAATTTCAACTCACATAAATCATGAAAACTCATAAACATAAGATCTTTGAAATTTAGAAAAGAGTTCTTGAGATTCTTGGATGAAAGGGACCAAAGAATCAACATCTGCATACCTTAGGGAAACTCTTTCTTGAAGGCTCTTGGAGAGATTCTTGATTTCTTGATTTCTCTTGATTTTTTTTGAAGAAGAAAAAAGGGTTTTAATTTGTAGGAAACCCTAGATTTTTATGTTGAAAATGAGAAATAAAGCTGTGAGCCTTGATCGGATATAAATAAGGACTGAAAAGAGTGGGAGAAGGACCAAAAATCTCTTTTACAAATGTCTTAAAATTACTGAACTAGGACTGCGACGGTCGAATCGACGGTCCGTCGCTAGTCTAACGGTCCGTCGGATCGTCCATCGCACGTCGGTCAGAAAAAGAACACACTGCCTTGGTTGCAATGGTCCGTCGCAAACTCAATGGTCCGTCGGATCGTGTATCGCACGTTGGCCAGGATAGGGCCACACTGCCTCAGCGGTGACGGTCTCAGCGACGGTCCATCGCAGCCTTGACGATCCATCGTCTTACCCATTGCACTTGGGCCCAAAAAGAGAGTTACTGCCTTGGTTGCGAAGGTCTGGGAAACGGTCCGTCGCAAGCTCGATGGTCCGTCAACCCGTCCGTCGCACCTGGGCGGTTTCGATAGCTCTTAGTAAAACGGTCATAACCTTCTCGTCCGATGTCGGATTTTGACAAAATTGGTATCAATGGAAAGCTTATTCAATGCTATACATGAAAAAAAGTAGTTATTAGGAAAATTCTACATGGTTCAAAATACTTCTCACTTGGAAAGACAATTCTCAACCTTTTAGGGTCGGATTAACACTTTACTGAACACGCTCTAAGGCTTAGACTACGAGAGAATTTTGCGGGATCTTGCACGGATCTTTAAAATTTATATTTTCACTCACTAAAATTACAACTCTTTCTCTCTAAAGTGTAAAATTTAAGTGAATGTAAGAGAAGTAATAAATAAAAATTAAAGATTTACTTTAAATTCAGCAAAACTCAACACTGTGAAGACAAAGAAACTGAGACTTTGAACTTGCCAAAAGTGAAGAACATTTCAAAGATGGAGAATTTCGCAACTTTTCAAAAGTTAAGAGATCAGACAAATTTTCTTGTGGTCTGAATCAGGTTGTGCCAACTTTTGGGCCTAAGGAGATTGCTTTGCCTCATCTTTGATTTCTTTAAGTTTTGTTTGATTTTGTATCCGGATTTATTTCTATTAGTATAATTTAACCAAAAAAAAATAATAATAATTGGGTATCTTATGATTATCATCTCACCCCGTCTTAATTTATGTGGCACAAATATATATATATATATATAGTTGGTTTGTGTTTGAATACTTTGATTTGACACAAAATCTCAAAAAAGTAATGAAAACTTTTAAATTTTTTAGTCTTAATTTATTGAAAATATGTAAAATGTGTTAAATTATCCTTCTCTTAATCAAGTCATTGCAACTTATAGAGAAACAACTAAATAGTATGAAATCAAACGTGGAATATATTTTTTTGCCTTTGCTGATTTGAAAAAAAATAAAAATAATTTTAAAAATATTTTTTGGAAAAATGTTTTGGGAATGATCTTTTATGATTTAAAATAATATTCTTTTATGATCAATTTTGTAATCACGCTATTATCTATTCCTAATATTATATTATCACTTGTTGTAATTATATTATGAATTTTCTCAAAAAAAAAAAAATTATAATAGGAATTGATTGCAAACTATGAAAGAAAATAAAGCTTAACAAATTTAACATCTATTAAATGGGGGATAATATATTATTCATCGATAAGTTAAAATATAGTATTTCCTAATAACAATTTATTCCATTTTATTAAATATTCAATGAAATTGAATCTTTAATCTACATCATAATATCATATTCCTTTTGGGTATTTTTTTCCTGAATGTCTATAAAATATCTCACAATGTCAAATAATTGTGTAATACTAATAAAACAAATAATTTTATATTTTTTCTATTGTTGGAGAGATGTGTCATATTTTTTTATATATACAAAATGCATGATACACGTGCAATGCACGTAAACTAATCCAGCATATAAAAGTATGAAGACCCTTAGAAAAGTGATTTAAACTTTTTGTTCTTCATTAAAAGTCTATGTTTTAGACAAAATTATCCTTTTCACTATTTCTTTTCTCGATTATTACATCATTTTATTATAATATTTAAAATTTAGGAGTCCTATAGTGTGTGGTAAAAGGAAAATATTTTTTGAAAACTTTTTCTTATAAAAAGCAAAAACCAACAACAAGTAATTTCCTTTTGAAAAAAATGTTCTTTTTTTAAAGGAAAAGTTTCTTTTATAAATCAAAAAGTCATGTTTTTTTTTATAAAACCTTGGAAATAGTATTATTGGTTAGTTTATTCAAATAGAATTGAAATATTAGAAAACTACGGTGAATCTTTGTTAAATACTTGCAATATTGATTTAATTTTTTTTGGACTACATACAATATGCACAAACAGACATTATTTGGTCATATGTTTGTGTGGTTGTGAACTTAGTTGATGGGTCTCACTTATTTATTAGAAGTTTTGAGTATTGTTGTCTTTCTTAAGCTTACGTATTTATTATCTAGTTGAATCTACACACCTAATCCGCACCCCCCTACAAATGGTATCAAAGCGCAGTTATTTAAAAAATACAGAAGTAATATATATGTTTGAATTTAGAGTTTATGAAACAATTACAATAAACAATCAATTAATTAATTAATTATGAGAAGACCATTTAAAAACAGAGAAGCTTTTAGAAAAATTAAAGAATCTTTAATTAGTAATTATTCAGAATATATAAGTCTAAATAAAACAAAAGAAAACCCACAAAGATTAGCTTACCTAATTACCTTAATATCTAGTATTGAAGCAAAATTAATAATCCATTTAAAATCTAGAAGAATGAGACATATACCATCTAATTATGATAAAATTAGATTTAGATATCCACCAAAATACTATAAATATTGTTTGGATGAATAAGATACAAAAATACAAAGAACTAAAACAGACTATATCTGAAAAACGTAAAGAATTAAAAATAAGAACAAAAAGATTAAATTATAATATATTTGCCGGAGTTAGTAAAAACTCAATAAATGCACAAAAAAATGAAATATCAAATTTAGAATCACAAATAGATAGTTTAGAATATATATATCAACATGAACTATTTACAATAAAATGAACAAAGAAGAATTTATAATAGACGAAAAAATATATGAAAATCACGAAGGATTAAAAATAAGAATAGTATTTTCTAATTTAGGAAGAAGATATAAGAAAATAGGTGAACATTTATATTTAATGTTAGAAAAAGAAGAATTAAAATTAGAAGATAAATTGACAGCTATGGTTAGAATAGAAAGAGAAAACGAAGAAATAGATAGAAAAAAAGAAATAGAAAAAATAAAACAACAAACTACAGAAGAAATACGTAAAATAGAAGAAACTAAAAATAGTAGGATTGCTGAATTAGAAAAAGAATTACAAATGTTAAAAGATCTGTATGAAAAAAGACAGAAAGAAAAAGAAGAAAAAGATAAAGAACAAAAATTATTAAACGAAATAAATCAATTTAAAGAAAAATTAGAAATAGACAATAAGGAATTAGAAATAAATAATATAGATGTTGAAGAAACAGACAATTATGATTCAGAAGATAGTGAAACATATACAGAAATATTAACAAATACAAAAAATTTAGAAATCAATGAAAAACAAGAAGCAATTAATGAAAAAAATTTAGAAAATATCAACACAGAAATAAATACTCTTGATAAAAAAGAAGATCAAAATATAATACCTAGTACATCAGAAATAAGGAAACCTGCATATTATAAAAATAAGTTTAAAAGATATAATCTAAAGAACGAATGGACACCAAAACAAATAGTTAATAAAAATTATAACTTTCTAGACTTAGATTGTGTAATAGATACAGAAAAAACAATACAATTATGGATAGGATATATGACAAAGCAATTATTAGATAATAATATAAGTGTAACGGATGCACCAGAATATATAGAAAGAACATTAATAGGAACAGTAAAATTATGGTTTTTAAATCTAACTGAAAATAGTAAAAAAATATTAAGAACTGACAAACCCACAGAAGGAATAATGAAATTAACACCTATAGAATTATTAAAAAAATATGAAACAGCTATAAAAGACGAATTCAGTAGCATGACAACAACAGGAGAAGAACAAAATGAAGAGAAAGACATAAATAGAAATTTAATGTTAAAATTAGCAATATGTAATATGTGTTACATAGATGAATATACTTGCGCATTTAAAGAATATTATTATAAAGGAGCATATAATATAGAAGAAAGTAAAGAAATAAGAAAATTATATTTTAATAAATTACCTGAACCATTTAGTTCAAAAATAATAAAAAGTTGGGATGAAACAAAAATAGTAGATACTTTAGGAGTAAGAATAAAATTTTTACAACAATGGTATAGAAACTTATGTGAAAAATACAGAGAAGAAATAAAAATGGAAAAAACATTAATAAGAAATTTAGCATGTTGCAGAGATAAAATAGCACCTCAATTTGGATGCGAAGAAAGATATTATGTAAAAAATTATAAAAACAAAAGACCATATAGAAAGAAAAAATCTATAAAAGAATGTACTTGTTATAATTGTGGAAAGTTAGGACACTTAGCTAGAGATTGTAAATTACCTAAAAACCCAAAAAATAAACAAATATCAGAAATAAAAATAGAAGATACAGAATATATGCAAATAGATTACATAGATTACGAATTAGAAAGTGAAGACAGTATATATGAAATTTCAGAGAATGAAACAGATAATGAAATAGATAGTGAATTAGATGAATTAAATGACTGAAGAAGACATAAAAATATTAACAAAAGAAGAATATTTAAATGAAGAAGGAACAGATCAAAAAATAATATTTGATAACAATGTATTTGATGAAATAAAAGGAAAAGAGTTAGACTTAAGTGTAGAAAAAATATTTAAAATACCAACAATAAAAAATATATTTACTAGAAAAAAGGAAGAATATTATGTAGTAAGTCAAAAAGAGCACGTAATAGACTGTAGATATGCAAAAGGAAATTTAATATACCAAAAATTTAAATTTATAATAAGTGCAAATTATTCAGTAGCAGTAACAGATAGAAATATAGATAAATCACTAGTATTATATTGGAAGATATCAGGAATAGAATTAACCCCAGGAAGTAAAATATTTACAGCAAGATGCAAAAATTTATATGTATTAACAACAAAACATAAAATAACGGGAAAAAATAAGATTAATAAGATACAAATAGATAGCCCATTTGAACAATTTGTAAAAACAATAGACTATAATGATTATAGCTATAGAGACATAGATGTAGAAGAAAATCTAGAAATAATAAATGATAGAATAAGTACAACAAAAAGAACAGCTTATGATAAATCGGAATCATCAAGCTCATCAAAAAGAATAAGTTATGAAACAAGTTCAATGGATAATTCAAACCATTATTACATAACAGGAAAGGTAAATGAAAAAGAATATTTAATACTCTTAAATACAGGACAAGAAGAAAATTATATAGCAAAATATCTAGTAAAAAATGAAGAAATAAAAACCGACAATAATATATGCCCAGATCTACCAAGAAGCTTAATAAATACTAAAAATATAGCAGAAAAAGAAATAATAATAGGAATAAGAAAAATAAAAATAGAATTTGAAGTAAAAGAAGAAATGCAAAAAACAGACATAATATTAGGAATAAAATGGCTAGAACAAGTAAAACCATATAATATAGAACATACACAATTAACTATAACATATAACAGAGAGAAATTATTCTTAAGAAGAGCATTAACATAAAATGAAAATATATGTATTAATGAAGATAGTAGTAGAAGGATATTACAGTAGATATTATACGCCTATGATAGATACAGGAGCAGAAGCTAATTTATGTAGATATAATTGTTTACCAGAAAGTAAATGGGATAAATTAAAAACACCAATAATAGTTAAAGGATTTAATAACGAAGGAAGCTTAATTACTTATAAAGCTAAGAATGTAAAAACACAAGTATGAGATAAAATACTAACAATAGAAGAAATTTATAATTATGAACTAACATCAAAAGATATACTTTTAGGAATGTCGTTTCTAGATAAATTATACCCACATATAATAACTAGAACAGACTGGTGGTTTACAACACCATGTAAACAAAAAGTAAGAGCAAAAAGAGTTAATAATAAAATAAGAAAGAAAACAGATTGGATAAAAGGAAGTGAAAAAATTACACAAAAGTTAGAAAATATAAAAAATACTGAAGATACAATAGAATTAGTTGTATTTTCGATAAATAAAACAGAAATAACTATATTTTCAATAAATAAGATAGAAATAATTAAGAAAAAATTAGAACAATTATATAGTGAAGATCCATTAAAAGGATGGGAAAAACATAAAACTACTATAAAAATTGAATTAATAGATAAAAATAGCATAATAACCCAAAAACCATTAACATATAATTTTGATGATTTAAAAGAATTTAAAATGCATATAGATGAATTATTAGAGAAACAATATATACAAAAAAGTAATAGTAAACATAATAGCCCAGCATTTATAGTAAATAAACATAGTGAACAAAAAAGAGGAAAAAGTAGAATGGTTATTGATTATAGAAATATAAATACAAAAAATCAAAATATAAATAAAGTAGAATGGTTATTGATTATAGAAATTTAAATGCAAAAACAATAACTTATAATTACCCAATACCGAATAAGATATTAAAAATAAGACAAATACAAGGATATAATTATTTTAGTAAATTTGATTGCAAATCAGGATTTTACCATCTAAAGTTAGAAGAAGAATCTAAGGAATTAACCGCATTTACGGTACCACAAGGATTTTATGAATGGAATGTACTACCATTTGGATATAAAAATGCACCAGGTAGATATCAACATTTTATGGATAGTTATTTTAAACAACTACCTAATTGTATAGTATATATAGACGATATACTATTATATACAAAGACCAAAGAAGAACATTTAAAATTATTAGAACAATTTACGGATATAATAAAAAATTCGGGAATAAGTTTAAGTAAAAAGAAAGATGAAATTATGAAAAATCAAATAGAATTTTTAGGAATACAAATAGATAAAAGTGGAGTAAAAATGCAACAACATATAGTACAAAAAATAGTAAATTCGAAAGAGGAATTGGATACGAAAAAGAAATTACAATCATTTTTAGGATTAGTAAACCAAGTTAGAGAATATATTCCAAAATTAGCAGAAAACTTAAAACCACTACAGAAAAAATTAAAAAAGGATATAGAATATAACTATAATGAAGAAGATAAAAAACAAGTTCAAAAAATAAAAATACTTTGTAAAGAATTACTAAAATTACAATTTCCTGATGAAAATAGAAAATTTATATATATAGTAGAAGCAGATGATAGTGAATATAGTTACGGAGGAGTACTTAAATATAAATATGAAGCAGAAAAAATAGAACACCATTGTAGATATTACTCAGGTACGTTCAACGAGACAGAAATAAAATGGGAAATAAATAGAAAAGAATTATGTTCATTATATAAATGCTTGTTAGCATTTGAGCCATATATTGTATATAACAAATTTATTGTGCGAACAGATAATACACAAGTACGCTGGTGGCTAACAAAGAAAATACAAAATTCAGTTACAACAAAAGAAATTCGGAGACTAGTATTGAATATATTAAATTTTACATTTACAATTGAAGTAATCAGTACTAACAAAAATGTTATTGCAGATTACATATCAAGACAAAGCTACACAGACTGATATTATAGAAGAAGATACTCTAGAAAAGATACTCAACACCCTAACTACGCTTTCAATAAAAGTGGACAGTATGGGTAATGAGATAGAAAAGCTAAAGACTAATGAAGATAAACTGAAGTCTATAGCTACAAATCAGCTAACTCAGCAGTGTGCAGAGCTATGTCGATCGGAAGACATTAAAATTCCAGAGCTAGAAGGAGACGTTGAGATACTCCATAAAACCCATAACGTTTATCTATCTACTTCCGCAGGTACAAGCAAAGGAGCTAGTCGACCAAGATACCAGAACATGAATATGAATAAAATATTTGAAAAACCATATACCCCAAATACACCAAAAGATCCCATGTTTATACCCCCACAAATTACCACATACCGAGATAGTCTGAACCAAGATAAAAAAGTTTATAACTACACATCCCAAAAATACATAGAAAATATCTACAATATACAAACCTTTTTAAATAGCAACCCAAAAGCTACAAATGTCCAAGAACCAGATACAAACTATATAACCCAGAAATTGACCGGATATAATAAATTAATTGCCTTACCTAAAACCAAACCAAATATAGTTAAAACTTGCTACGAATATGGACTACTTAGTACGGTATATACCACGGACGGAACTGAGATATCCACTATACCAGAAATATATGAAGCATTTATCATTTTTAAAAGAATAACCAAAGGTACCTTGTTCTTTATAAAAATTTACGCGGCACCAGCAGAAATATTATTTGATGAAGTTAAAAAACCTATACAAGTTGTAAAGATAGGAATGACACGAGATATGATTATACCACAAGATATTATTTCACAACCAGAGATACCCAGAATCGAGATACCAAAATTTTATGCAAACAAAAGGATTATCGGATTATCTACGATTTTACAAGAGCTAGCAAATACATATTGCAACCAAAATCCCATATGGAACTACTATTCAAGAGATCATGTATTAATATATTCGAATTCAAAAGAGTTACGAGAAACAGATATGGAAACTATTAGGCAATGGATTATCACGTTGCTTAAACCGGAAACAGAACCTATTGCCAGAGCTATCAGGGAAAAATTTATTTCAGAAGAATTATTGACCAGATACTGCAAAACTATTGGACACAAATATCCAGATCACAGATGTTCAAAATGTAATGGAGGAGATAATGATGTCCCAGCAGTTCAACTAGAATAAGAGATAAAGACGCCAGCTGGAAAGATAAGATCAGAGCAATAATGGAGATACAACAGATATGACAAAATAAACGGAAGACTTATTGTATAAATTGTTTACGTAAAGATAAGGTAGTTTAAAAAGTAGTTGATAGCATTTAATGTAAATATTAATATAGTTTGAAATTTTACTTTATAGCCTTAGGATAGACTTATAGGTTGGAAGACTTTTTTAATAGTTTTTGATTAGCCTAGCTTTTTAAACTTTTGCAAATACGTGTAAAGATTCATTCATCTATAAATAGAGAAGGCAGGAGGCATTGCAAAGCAAGCCTTCATGCGTTGAAGCAAAAATTCTCTCAAAAGCCCACAATAAATATTTTGCTTAGTTATTAAAAAACAGGTATATATCAATGGAAAAATCTAAGGAGGAACAAAACTCAGAAATATCAAACCTACCAGAACAGGTATGTTTATTTATGATTATGAATAGCTAAATTCATAATTCCCAACAATCATGATATGATAAAATAAATTCATGTTAGTTACTTTATGGTAGAATTATTCGAGGAATAATATGTTAAGAAGTTTATTAGCAAAGCGGAAATGGAGAAAGATCCCTAAGAACTATGCCATCCTAAAGGTGAAACCAATAAGGCAAGAAGCCGTGGTGGGGAGTAACCAGAGTAGAGGCACTGTTTAAGGGAAAAGTATCCAGATTACCATGCTAATAGTGACCGAAGAACATGTTATTTAAGAATAATCTAGTATATAGTAATCTAATATGACTATATTTTGTTAGGTACATGGTTGAAGGGAATATTTTGAAAAAAGCAATTTTATGAAAATAAATAATTATTTATCTGATGAGATGGTAGATAAATTTAAAATACTTATTTTATATGTACTTAAAGATATAACTGTAGTAGATATAAGAAAAATCATATTAGAAAAAGCATTTGGTAAATATTACATGACTAGAGTAAGTTATATACCACACATACCTAACTATTCTTACAAATACATGGAAAATAAAGATATAAAATATCAATTTTAGAAAATAGACCATTTAGACTACCTTAAAGTTTTAATCTTATATATACTTAAAGACATAGAAATTAAAGATATTAAGAAAATAATATTAGAAGAAGTAATAAACTACGAAATTGAAACAATAAATGCGTTGGAACAGATATACGAAGACATTTACCCAGAAGGATATTATTCAGATCAAGACTGTGGATGTTAGAATATATAAAGAAAATTAGAGAAAGGAAAAATTGGATATATGAAGAAATTAATTACAGAAATCAACTTGAAATAGAGAAAAAACAACTAGAAGAAAAATTACTTAAAATAAATTTAACCTTAGAAAAGGAAAGTACAAGTAATAATTTATTTAATACATACGAAAAATTATTTAATACAGATGGAAAATTAGTTATACATGAACAACAAATACTAACTAGTCAGATAAAAAATATAAACCTACGCATTGAATATAGCAAAGTTAGAATAAAATACTACACAGAAATTGCTAAAATTTCAATAGGATAAAATAAATTAATGGATACATCTTACGAGAAGAATAAATCATTAAAAGAAATAGAAAATCAACTATATAGTCTATACCAAGAATATAAAAAATTACATATTACTAACGAGGATCCTAAAACACTAGATAATCTAATCACGACAATATCTAATTTAGAATATGAATTAATAAAACATCTTAAATCAAGAAGATAAAAATGAATATTATTCCAATCAATAATATTTATTATAAAAATAAATACCTACGTATTTATTATCTAGTTGAATCTACGCACCCGTTTAACTCTCTAGCTTGCTAGGATTGGGTTGGGTTAGATTGGGTCAACCCATTTTGACATCTCTATTATAGAGTCTTTTAATAAGGGTAAAAAGTTCAAACAATATTTTTAAGGTCCTTCAGACTTTTAATATAGTATAGATATAGATACATATAGATAAATATAAATTGGTAGAGTAATATAAGAAAAAAATTAATTAATTCTCTCTTAATTTATTATGTGGACAACTCATACAAGACCAGGGATGAAAATAAAATATAGATTGAATTATTGAATTGAAAATTTTGGTACGAATCGTACTAGGACTCGTATGGTGGACAGTGTCTAAATGTTTCTTGGGTGTAAATCTTCCAGGGGTATGGATGAAGGGTACGAATCTTATAGTGTGGTTACGACTTGGTTGGATGAGTCGTACATTGGAAAGTGTTTGGTCCAAGGGTGGAGGTTCAAGCTACGAGTGGTGGATACTTATCATATCGAATGGTACGACTCGTGTGGGTTAGTCATATCCCTGTTATAGGACATTGGTGAAACTTAAATGAGGGTATTCTGGACATTCCCCACTTTTCCTAATAGGGTCTCATGACTTCAAACCTACTTGGAAGGTTATTTATCCCATTATTCTATTCATTAACACTTAGAAACTCTTTCTAAACACTCCATACTTCTCTCAAGAGCTTTCGGACAAGGAGAGCTTGGGTTTCAACTAAAGGATTAATTTAGTGCTTGTCTTGGTGATTTTTTTCCATCATCATCTTGGTACAAGACATGTTTTCTTCCCTCAGTGTTAATTCTAACTAAAGGAGTAGTTTTTATGAATGTTTTCATGATTTCATTAATTGTATAATTTTGTTTTTCAAATATGATTTGGAGTTTTTGATGTTAAATGGTTGGTTATGATTTCACATGGTTTTAATTGTGCTTTTATATGCATAAATGATGGTTTTATATAATTGGATTGCATGGGAATGGTTTAATAGTAATTGGAATTGGTTTTGGCCATATTATGCCACCAATGTGTTTGACAAAATGCTTATAAAGATATGGTCATTTCATTGACTACTTTTAATGGAACTCTTGTATGTTTTAAAAGTTGGGTAAAGGAATTATGCATGGTTTAAATAGATTGGAATGGTAAAAGGCTAATTGGTTATGCTTGTGGGGAACATAGAAGTCTCCCAAGTGGTTTAATATGGTAAATAGAAGGGCACTTGAAAGTCTCCTTAAACCTATAAATGGTTGGCTATGAATGGTACTTGCAAGTAAGGATTGGTATGGCGATACCAATATCAACGGCTTTGGTTAATAAATATATAATGGTTTGGTTATATGAAAATTGGTTTTAATTGGGAAATTATGGCAGAATATGTAGCAAAGTCGTGGAAGGTGGAGGTCCTGGGGGGACTAAAATTGGAAACTCATATTTGCTTATATGAAGTTGGCCTTAGTGACCTTGTACATGAAGTCACACTATATTTGGGGGATTTACTAGTAATCCCATGGGACACTTTCCTGGTCATGCGGCTACACGCACTGGGGCCTTTTCAATAGGGGGAACTGAACCCATATAGACCGTGGGTGGTTTAGGACAGCAAAGCTACACAACCTAGGTAAAGGTTTTAAAGGCATGTTAAACCCAGTCCCTATTTCTCAGTATGGTTATATATATATATATGTATGGTGGTGTGCATATAGATGCTTTTACTTGGTTTTATAAATGGAATTATTTTATCCTTACCCCGAGATCATGCTAACGGTCACTCACTAACCCCGTCTACAGGAAGTTGTATACCCATGCTATGTAGAAACCGACCATTTTACTCCTCCTACATAGTGATTGACTCGGGGAAAGGATTTGGATTTGGAAGGCTCTATTTCATGTCATGGATATTTCAAGACACTTTGATTTTATTTTGGACATTGGTTTTGGCTATGGTTGGGGTATGTCCCAATCAAATTTTATTACTCTTTTGGTTAGAGGCTTTGTAGTACTTATATGGGTTGGAATGGGAGGGATCGGTATTGGTGTCAGCCTAGGCATTGGAATAAGCTGAAGGGCTAACATTATTGGATGATATTATTGGTTGTTCCATCCTATTTCATTTTGGGATTAATTATATTATATTTTGGAAAGTCCTTAGTTATTGCCTGGTTTATGGCCTTTGTTTTTGTATGGTTTGGTATGGTTGGATTGTTAATATGGGATGGTTGGACTTGGTTGGGTTTGTCACGGTAGTGATCTATTCCAGAGTCTTTGTATGAGCTGCTATACTATTTGTTTCATTCTCAGAATTCAGCCAACTCGGAGCAGGCAGCTGTAGGTTGGGTTAGGTAATAGGGGTGGTATCCGATCTTGGTCGGATTTGGGACCCCCATTACAATAAGGACTAGGGCAGGTCATTTCAAGTTGGTATCATAGTCTAGGTTCATGGTCAACTAGGAGTCCACAAAGCTATGTCGAGTAGAGTCTCTTTTAGGGATGTGTATCGCGCCACACTTATAAGAGAGAGGCTATAAGGCATTAAGGAATATTTCACTTTCTTGGTATTCTATTTTCAAGATTGGAGTCTCAGTTCTCAAATTATCTCTAATCTTTGCTTGTTCGTCTTTGAGATCATGCCTCGTAGATTTAGAACTCAAGAAAATTCTTTTATCCCATCTAGGGGTAATGCTGAAGGGGTGCATCCTACTTCTGGGGTTCATCTTTGATCTCATGATCGTATCCTTGATAGTTCTGGAGTTCTACCAGTTTGTAATAGTCTTCCTTAAGGCGAGGTGACTAATGTGGAATTCCGTCAGTCTATTCATGTTATTACAAAATTGGTTACTACTCAAGATGAGTGGAATATGTCTGGTGCTTTGTCTGCTAAGGTCACAAGGATTGGCTAATTTATGAAGATAGGTCCTCTCACTTTTTTTGGAGTAAAAGTGGAGGAGGATCCACAGGGCTTTTTGGATGATATAGATAAGATATTTTGGGTTATACAGGATACTAATGTGGATGGGGTAAACTTTACATCTTATTAGCTCAAAGAGGTTGGATATCAGTGGTATGAGGAGTGGGATAGGGATAGAGGAGATGTGGAAGAGTCATCCTTATGGGATGCCTTCTCTGGTGCTTTTCTGGATTATTTCCTTCCCCAAGAGTTGAGGAAAGCAAATATTGAAGAGTTTGCAAACCTCAAGCAGGGGAGGATGTCTGTCAAGGAATATGCCTTGAAGTTTCACCAATTGTCAATGTATGCTCCTGACTTAGTAGGTGACATGCGGGCTAGAATGAGAAAGTTTGCTTCTGGGTTGAATCGATATTTGATTTTGGAGAGCAAGACTGCCATGTTGATTAAGGATATGGACATCTCTAGGTTGACTATTCATATGTAACAGGTAGAGGATGAGAAGAGAAAACAAGCAGAGTTTAGAGATAGACAGGGTAAGAGGAGCAGATTTTTTGACCAGGGAGGTCCTCAGTCTCAGGGTGGTCGAGATGGTCGCAAATGAAAAAAAAAGAAGTGGGGGAGTTCTGGTTCCTACTCTTCTTCTAGTGCTCCTTACTAGTCAGGCGACAGGCGTCATCATAGTGGTGATAATTTTTGGGTGCAGGGTGCCCAATCTCAAGCAAGAAAAGGTTAGTCAGTTTCTTCATGTTCTCTTTGTTGATTCTATGGTCGTCCTCACAGGGGTTATTGGGATGAAGAAAAGGACAAATACTTCAAGTGTGGCCAGGTAGGTTACCGTCTCAGGGATTGTCTGATTAATAAGGTCGCTATGGGGGAAAATAAGATTTTAATTACTTCATCTTATGCCCCTAAACCTGGTGGTATGGCATTTGCTTATGTTTGTACTCATGGTTCTAGTGTTGGTCAGAACAGGTTGTATGCTTTGGCATCTCGACAGGAATCTGAGGCATCACCTGATGTCGTTAATGGTATGTTACAACTTTTCTCTCATGATGTATATTATTGGCTTGATCCGGGGTCCACTTTTTCATATGTGACTCCTTATGTGGTTGTATCTTTTGGTTTTGATCCAGAAGTTATTTTGGATCTTTTTTCTGTTTCTACGCCAGTAGGTGACTCGTTTATTTCTAAGAGAGTCTATAGGGTGTGTGGTATCTATTGGTGGAAAGTAGACCCTGGTGGATTTGTTTGAGCTAGATATAATGGATTTTTGATGTCATTCTGGGTATGGACTTGTTACACTCTTGTCACATGTCCTTGGATAGTCGAACCCGTAGGATTATCTTTAGGTTCCCTGGTGAACCGGTTATAGAGTGGGAGAGTGTTTCTTTTGCTCCTAGGGGGAGATTTATTTCTTATCTTAGAGCTTGGGGGTTAATCTCTAATGGTTGTCTTTATCACATGATCTGGGTTAAAGATCCTAACTCGGAAGGTCTATCTTTCCAGTCAGTTCTAGTGGTTAATGAGTTTCTAGTGGTCTTTCCAGATGATCTTTCTGGCGTTCCTCTGGATAGGGAAATAGAGTTTGGTATTAATCAAATCCATGACACTCGTCCAATTTATATTCCTCCATATAGAATCTCTCCGGATGAGTTAAGAAAAACCAAGGAGCAACTTAAGGATCTTCTGGATAAGGGATTTATTTATCCTAGAGTATCTTCTTAGGGTGCACTGGTGTTATTTGTGCACAAGAAGGATGGTTCCCTTTGGATGTGCATTGACTATTGGCTGCTGAACAAGGCGACGGTCAAGAACAAGTATCTTCTTTTAAGGATAGATGATCTATTTGACTATTTGCAAGGTGCCAAGTTCTTTTCTAAGATACATCTTCGGTCTGGGTACCATCAGCTAAAGATAAGAGAGGTGGATATCCTTAAGACAACTTTTTGTATTTCGTATGGGCACTTTGAGTTCTTGGTAATGTTATTTAGGTTGACTAATGCTCTGACATCATTTATAGATCTGATGAATATAGTTTTCCGTTAGTATTTGGATCTCTTTGTCATTGTGTTTATTGATGACATTCTGGTTTATGCAAAGTGTGAGGTAGAATATGCTAATCACCTCTGTGTGGTGTTGCAGACCTTAAAAGAATAACAGTTGTATGACAAGTTCTCTAAGTGTGAGTTTTGGTTGAACGCTATAACTTTCTTGGGTCATATTGCTTTTAGTAAGAGGATCATGGTGGATTCACAAAAGGTTGTTGTGGTGAAGAGGTGGTCGAGGCCCATGACTCCATCCAACATTCGGAGATTCTTGGGTTTAGCTAGGTATTTTATGCGATTTGTGGAAAGCTTTTCATCGATAGCTGATCCTTTGACTAAGTTAACTTAGAAGAAGGTCAAGTTTTCTTGTTCAGATGCTTATGAAGAGAGTTTTAAGAAGTTGAAGGATAAGTTAACTTTGGCTCCAATTCTAAATTTATCGAAAGGCAATGATGGGTTCATGGTTTATTGTGATACATCTCGGGTATGTCTTGGTTGTATGTTGATGCAACATGGGAAGGTGATTGCCTATGCTTCCAGGAAATTAAAGGTACATGAGAGAAATTATCCTACTCATGATTTGGAGTTGTTGGCGATTGTGATTGCTTTGAAAATATGGCAAAATTATTTGTATGGTGTGCATGTGGATATATTTTCTGATCATAAGAGTCTATAGTATGTGTTCACCCAGAAAGAGCTTAATCACAAAAAGAGGAGATGGCTTGAGCTTCTCAATGATTATGATATGAGTCTTCACTATTCCCAGGTAAGGCTAATATGGTTGCGGATGCTTTTAGCAGGTTATCAATGGGGAGTTTGGCTCATGTGGAGGAAGGAAAACGGGAATTGGTGAAGGATATTCATCACTTGTCCAATCTTAGAGCTCTCCTCTTGGACTCCAAGAATGGTGGTGTGGTGGTGGAAGAAGTGGTTCGATCGTCTCTTGGTGCAGAAATTAAGGTTAAGCAAGTTCTAGATCTTATCTTGATGAAAATCAAGAGTGACGTTGGTGGGAAAAAGGTAGTGGTGTTTGAGATCGGTGGTGATAGTACTTTACGGTACCAAGGAAGGTTATGTGTTCTTGATGTCAATGGGTTATGATAATGGATTTTGGCCGAGGAGCATGAGTCATACTATGTTGTTCATCCCATCTCGACTAAGATGTATCATGATTTCAAGGAGATCTATAGGTGGAATGGCATGAAGAGGGATGTGGTTAATTTTTTGGTCAAGTGCATGGTGTGTCAACAGGTTAAGGTTGAGCACATGAGGCCAAAATTGTTGTATCAATAAATTTATTTTCCTAAATAGAAGTGGGAAGTGATCACTATGGACTTTATTACCGGTATTTCTCGATGTCGGAATCAATATGATTCGATTTGGGTCATCATGGATAGGATGACTAAATCTTTGCACTTTTTGCCAGTACGGACTACCTTCTCAATGGAGGATACGAAGTTGTATCTTCTAGATATTGTGAAGCTGCATGGGGTGCCTATTTCGATTATTTTTTATTATGGCATGCGGTTTACGTCTCACTTCTACAAATTTTTTCATCGAGGGTTGGGGACCAAGGTGAGTCTGAGTACTACTTTCTATACGCAAATGGATGGGAAAGCAGAAAGAACTGTTCAGGCATTGGAGGTTATGCTTCGGGCCTGTGTTATTGATTATGGTGGCAGTTGGGTTGAGCATCTACCTATGGTGGAGTTTTCTTACAACAATAGCTATTATTCTAATATTGGTATGGCCCCTTTTGAGGCATTGTATGGTAGGAGGTGTAGATCTCCTATTGGTTGGTTTGAGCTTGGTGAGGCGGACATGTTTGGTCCCAATTTGGTTTACTAGGCTATGGAGAAGTTGAATGTGATTTGGGATAAGCTTAAGGCTGCCAAAAGTCCCCGAAAGTCCTATGCGGATGTTAGGTATAGAGACTTGGAATTTGAGATTGGGGATAAGGTTTTCCTCAAGGTATCTCCTATGAAGGGAGTAGTGACGTTTGGCAAGAAGGGGAAGCTCAGTCCCCAGTATGTGGGTCTTTATGAGATTTTTCAAAAAGTTGGTAATGTTGCTTATGAGATGGAGTTGCCTTCTAGCTTAAGCTTGGTTCATCTGATCTTTTAGGTATGTTGAGTAAGTGCATTGGTGATCCTTCTTCAGTTGTTCCTTTGGAAGGACTGGTATCACAAATTCTTTGTCTTATGAAGAAGTCCCGATAGAGATCTTGGATAAGCAGGTTTATTGGTTGCAAACAAAGGATGTGGCTTCGGTTAAGGTTCTTTGGCGGAACCATAATGTGGACGAGGCTTCATAGGAAATGGAAGAGGACATGAAGTCCAAATATCTGCATATGTTTTCTGCTCCTAGGGTTCGTGCGAAAGGTATGTGTCTTCAACAATCATTATTTTTAGAGTTATTTAAAGGAAAGATTAATATCTTTGCCTCTTTGTTTTTGAACTTTGTTAAAGATTGAGATTATGTTTGATAACATAATGCAAATGACTCTTGCGTGTGGTTGCCCCTACCTTGTCCGTGATTCGGGGAGACTGAAATACTCTACTTTTTGGACCATAGAAAATATCCTGGAATTCTGATCTCTAGACCCATTACAACTTATGGGTATGATCCGTATGTTGGGGTACGGATAGTATGGTTCAGATATATACTGACCAGTGTTGGTAGGTGAGATGGATTTTGGTTTATGGAATGAATATGACTTAGGGGTATGAGTTATATTGGTGGTTACGGATCATTTGGTTCCTTAACTTAATCTTATACTTGGTTACTTAGGTTGGATCTAAGTACGAGTGGCTCACCATGAGCCATAAGCTCGGGTATAAATCGTACCAGGACTGGTATGCTGGACATTGTCTAAATCTTCCTTGGGTGTAAATCTGCCAGGGGTACGGATGAAGGGTATGAATCATATATTGTGGTTATGACTTGGTTGGATGAGTTGTATACTGGATAGTGTTTGGTCCAAGGGTTGAAATTCAGGATATGAGTGGTGGATACCAATTGTATCAGAGGGTATGACTCGTGTGAGTCAGTCGTATCTCAATGATGGTATTTTGGTATAACTTAAGTAGGGTATTCTGGAAATTTCTCCACTTATCCTAATAGGGTCCCATGACTTCTAACCTACTTGGAAGGTTATTTACCCTATTATTCTATTCATAAACTCTTAGAAACTCTTCCTAAACACTCCATAACTCTCTTAAGAGCTTTCAAGCAAGGGGAACTAGGGTTTCAACTAAAGGATCAATTTGGGGTTTGTCTTGGTGATTTCTTTCAGTCATCATCTTTTTTTTAAGGCATGTTCTCTTCCCTCATTGTTAATTCTAACAAAAGGCATGGTTTTTATGAATGTTTTCTTGATTTCATTGATTGTCTGATTTTGGTTTTCAAATATGATTTGGGTTTTTGATGTTAAATGGTTGGTTATGGTTTCCCATAGTTTAATTTTACTTTTATATGCATTAATGGTGGTTTTAAATAATTGGATTGCATGGGAATTGTGTAATGGCAATTGGAATTCATTTTGGCCATATTACCTCCCCAATTTGTTTGACAAAATGCTTATAAAGATAGGTTTATTGCATTGACTACTTTTAATGGAACTTTTGCATGTTTTAAAATTTGGGTAAAGGATTTATGCATGGTTTAAATAGCTTGAATGATAAAAGTCTAATTGGTTATGCTTGTGGGGTACATGTAAGTATCCCAAGAGGTTTAATATGGTAAATAGAAGGGCACTTGAAGGTCTCCTTAAACCTATAAATAAATGCTTGGCTATGGATGATACTTGCAAGTAAGGGTTGGTATGACGCTACCAATAGCAATTGCCTTGGTTAATAAATGGATAATGGTTTGGTTATTTAGAAATAGGTTTTAATTGGGAAATAATGGCGGAATGTGTAGCAAAGCCGTGGAAGGTGGAGGTCCCCGCGGGACTAAAACTGGAAACTCATATTTGCAGATATGAGGTTAGTCTTGGTGACTGTGTGCATGATGCCATACTATATTTGGGGGATATACTAGTCATCCCATGGGATACTTCCCTGGTTGTTGTGCTACATGCACTGGGGGCCCTTTCAGCAGGTAGAGCTGAACCCATATCACCCACGGATGGTTTAGGATGGCAAATCTACAACCCAGGTAACGGTTTTAAAGGTATGCTAAACTTGGTCCCTTTTTCCCGGCATGGTTATAAATATATGTATGTATAGTGGTGTACATATGGATGGTTTTACTTAGTTTTATAAATGGCATTATTTTATCCTTACACTGAGATAATGCTAGCAATCACTGCTAACCCCGTCTACTGGTGGTTGTATACCCACGCTATGCAGGAACCGGCCGTTCTACTCCTCCTACATAGTTATTGACTCGGGGACAATATGTGGACTAAATTTATGAGCTTCCATCCTTTTGGAAGGCTCTATTTCATGTTATGAATATTTCTAGACCTTTGATTTTACTTTGGACATTGGTTTTGTCTATAGTTAGGGTCATGTCCCAATCGAATTTCATTACTCTTTTTGTGCCACTTCTATGGGTTAAAATGGGTAGAATTGGTATTGGTGTTTTCCTTCGCATTGGAATAAGTTGAAGGGCTAACATCATTGGACGATATTGTTGGTTGTTTAATCCTATTTCATTTTGGGATTAATTTTATTATGTTTTGGAAAGACATTGGTTATGGCCTTTGTTTTGGTATGGTTGAATTATTGATATGGGATCGTTGGAATCAGTTGGGTTGGTCATGGTTGTGATCTAATCCCAAAGTCTTTGTGTGAGTTGTTACACTATTTGTTTCATGTTCGAAATTCAGCTAACTCAGAGCAAGCGGCTGGAAGTTTGGTTGGGTAATGGGGGTGGTTTCCGGTTCTCATCGGACTTGGGACGCTCATTACAACAAGGCCCTAGGGCGGGTTTCATATATATATATATATATACATACATATAGTAAATGATATGTCTAACTGACCCAATCGACAATAGTATTAGTTGGCTCAAAGAATCCCTCAGACCTTGGTAATATATTCATAAAAAGCACAAAAAAAATATTAAATATGGTTTTCATTAAATATACTCTTTAAAGTTAAAACATAGTTTACTTATCTCCAACTTTAATATGGTATTATTAAATACCACACCAAATAAAAATTTAATTTATGAATTATCAAATTACCGAACCATAGTTACAAGTACGGTATGTGGTATCTATTTTCAATTATCGATTATTGATTACAAGCTTTTAAAATACCGAATGCCCATCCTAAGTTAGGACAATTATTTTAGTATATTATATAAATGGCTTAAGCCAGAAACCTCACAATTGTCCTTCCATCTTACATAAAGGGAAATTTTGTCATTTCACTACTTTCAACCATCCACAACACTCTCTTATAAAAGGCATTTTTGTCATTTCACAGGGATTTCACAACAATCACCATGTGCAATATTTACTAAAAAAATGAATAAGAAATACTGTTAACTTCTAACAATTGCATATATGATTATCTTTTGCTTATATAAAAGATTAAAAAAACACAGAGCTAAACCATCACGCTTTCATATTGCATGAGTTCAACGCGTCAATTAAAGTTACTCTTTGCGATGTGGAGAAGATGTTGACGACGACCACTATAACCACTACAATATTTTAGTCTTTTGTCCACCCTAGAAAAGTGTGGCCTTTAATCAAAGTCTTCGTTTTTGGCCTTTAGTCCACACTTTCTTAGGGGTGGATTGAAAAGGCATAACCATTGACTTTAGAACACACTTTTTAAGTATGGTCATAGAAGCAAGGCTTGAAAAGCGTGGCCTATGAGTTACAAAGGCCACATTTTATTGAATCTCATAGGCTACAATTTTATTTAATAATACGGTAATTGGAAATCATGACCTTAGCTTTGTTATAGGCCATGCTTTAAAAGTGAAGCCTTTTATACCTGTTCTACAACAACACGTATAAAGTGTAGCCTTTTCTTTTGTAAATACACACAATTGACATTCCTATAGCCACCCTTTTAAAGTGTATAAAAGTGTGGTTGTGGCAACATTATTATTTTGGCAACACTTTGGTTTGCATATATATTATATAAATCCCAGAAATTATATAAATATACACTGATATTTGATATATACATATGATCTCAAACACAAGTTATCTAACAAAAATTCAAATATATGTATAGATCATTTGCAACAAATTCATAAATTACAATGTATACCAAATGTACTAACACATTGTTACATCGATCGGTACTAAGGATAAATTTCATTACACAAAATAAAATATATTCAAACATATAAAAAAATAGTAGAAATAATATTTATTGTTCACTTCATCAATAGGCCGAGTTAAACTTATGACCACCCTTCAAATTTGATCACCAGATTTTCCTTCCAAATTTATAATAAAATTAAAAGTTAGAATTAAAAAGATGTCTATAATCAAAATGTGATTTTTATAATAATGCTACTGATCAATGGACGATAAATTCGAGGGATCTGAAAAAGTTTAAAAACTTCTTAGTCTATGGGTGAAAGGTTATGCAAACTATATAGATACAAAAGAAACCTAAGATTAAGGGACTGATTTGGAGTCGATAAGCTTTAAAAACATCTGTAGTTCCTTTCTGACCATACGTACCAACAAATACTAGCAGGTATTATATTCCAGATTGGCCTGATGGTTGTACCAACTCTCCAATTCTATAAATGATGATAGTTATGGAAGAGAAAATAGAAAAGAACAAAAATTTCATGAAAGAATCCAACTTGTGAAATTAAGAAGTAGTCCAGGAAAGAATTAACTTATGAATGTGAAATATAAAGTACCTTTTTAGAAACTGAAGCATTAGCTGAGCCAGAATAATTTTGTAGATTTTTTCCTTTTATAATCTGTACACTATTTGCATTAAGAGGTGAAAGAATGTTAGATCTTGCAGATCCTGATAAATCTTGAATAATTAATCTAGGATTGTTTTGCACCAACTGATTAAAAAAGTTTTGCATTACTTCTATCATTTCCTGCAGGTCTTCCTTAAGTGAATTGACTTCATTGTCATGGTTTTATTTAAACTTATTGATTTTCTCATATTTTTTAAGAGAAGTAGTTGTCACTGATCTACCAAAGCATCTAAGTTGACCAGGCTGCTCCTTTCCAAGCCATGCCCTGAATGTATCTTCTGTTGTTTCTCCATAATTTTAAAGATTCTGAAGTTTAGCCTGTCAAAAATAAGTTATGTAAATAGCATATACAAATAGAAAGCTCAGCTCATAATCAATTATTCCACTGTTGTTTTATCACTCCCATTTTTTTCTTATCTGAGTCTTTTTTCAATGCCCTTCATAACTGAATAATGATAGCATGGATCCTAATTTAATTCACAAAGTTTCAACCATAATATGTGATACAAACAAAATCCAGGTATCATAAATTGCATAGAATAGGAGTAATGATCTATCTGACTATACATGTAAAACATGGAATACAGAATAAAGAGCATGAAATCTGTAGATACTGAACATGCATGAAGGTCTGGAAAATACTGAAAATACATAAAAATTTGTAGACACTGAGGATGCATGACCAAGCACATGACATGAACTGAGTAAAATATGTAAACTGAAATACTGAAATTAACTGAAATCTGTACGCTTTGGTTAAACAATACTAAAACTGAAGAACTGAACTGTAACTGTAATTGAGACTATATCTGAGACTGTGGGAGGTATCATCCAACAGACATTCCCCAATTTGAGCTAATCGGGGTCTAACCTGTAACCCAGTTAGAAGGGTGTAAATACTGTGCCATGGGTACTAACGTTGGCTGTGTGGATCCACTAAACTGATATCATGTCCAAAGTACTAAGGGTGTCAAGCCTGAATTGACTGGTGACCCTGCGAGATAATCAAGCCTATTTTGATGGGTGACTACTCATATCCTACGCTGTCTATATAGTTCTGGAGTCTAGGGACTGGTACTAATAACTCTGCCTATCTGATGGGGAAGTCACCATCCATACACTCGCTCAGTGCTAAATCCTACTCCCAATTGAATGACATTGAAATGCTAAACTATTCTGAGTTTAACTGACTGTTATGATAATGCTCATGATATGATCCAAAGTTATTTTGAAGATACTGAGAAATGATTAAATAAACAACTAGGTTTTTGGGTATTCAATACCCCCAGGACTCAAAACAATAGTAGTAGCATGGCACTAAAACATTGAAGGACATAACATGAAGACTCTTCTTAAATCAATTGCTCATGTAGGCATTTTATAAAACACTTATAGTTCATGGTTTAAAATAATCATAGAATTACTAAAGGACTGGCATAATTGACATGAAATTATCATGGTAAACACTAAGTTATGATATAATTCAACAAATGATAACACTAAAACATGAGGAATCGAATAACAACAATAACTTCATTAAAACATGGTATTAAATCAAAGTTCATGGAGATTAATGGATGAAATCATAATTTAAAAATCAAATAACTTGGAAAGATCATAACTTTATAATTAAAAAGGTTACTTGAGCTCTATGGATAAAAAGAATCCATAGATGAACATCTAACATACCTGGGTTAATGAATTTGAAAGGATTGATGTAGAGTTCTTGAGAAATTGCGTTGAATTTGAGAGCTAGGGTTTCTTGTTCTTAAAAAAGGGATCTTTAATTTTGAAGAATATTGAATAATGATGACTACTTGGGCTGTTTAGGGGTTAAATTTTGTGTTTTAGTTTAATTAGGGTCGTGGAAAAAGACCCAATTACCTTTGGACGAATTTAGAAACGGAAGCTGAAAACTGAAAAACTTAATTTTTGGCCTTGGAGGGACGTGCCACTATTGCTCCAAGACACTGGAAAAAGGACAACTAGGACCTGGACAACCATTGCGATGTGGTGCTATTGCAGTAAAGATTTAGATGCCATTTTGGCCACCTCCGCAATGCGCTAGCATCGCGGAAACCCACTGGAAATTGACAAACGGGAATTTGGCCTACTACGCGATGCGCCATGATCGTGGAGTCACACTGGAAATTAACAATTGTACTTTGGGCTGCCTACGCGACTCGTAGAGGGTTAAAATGTTGGTGTTTAACAACTGAGACTTAAATTCACCATAATTTCTTATCCGGTTATCGAATTTGGGTGAATTATATATCATTCGAAAGCTAATTGAATTTCCATGCAATGGCAGTCTCCAAACTGAAAAATAATAAACATTTCAGAAATTTCATCTACGAATACTGATGCACTGTGACTTAGATTATGCTAGGGAAATACGGGGTGCTACAATATCTCCCCTTGGGATCATTCACTCTCGAATGAAACTGGTGAAGCTGAGGGACTGATGGATTGATCTTACACACTGAATAAACATGTCTGATGCATGGAATGCATAACTGAACTGATTCAGGAATGTACAACTGACATGAACATGATGTGCAATTCAAGCTGAGAATGATAGAGAAAAAAAATCTTAAGAAGATTTTGTACCTTATACTGAATTTGGATTTGCGCAGAAAAGATGAGGTACTTGGTCCGCATATCTTATTCTGCTTCCCAAGTGGCTCCCTTAACAGACTGATTCTGCCAAAAAACTTTGACTAGTGGAACTTCTTTGTTCCCTAATCTGCGAACTTGATGATCATGAATTTCGACTGGAACTTCCTCAAAGGAAAGACTGTTCTAAATATCTATACTTTGTAAAGGAACAACTATAGCTGGATCACCAATACATTTTTTCAACAAAGAGACATGGAACACTGGGTGGACTGAGGCTAAATCTAAAGGCAACTCTAGCTCATAAGCTACCTTTCCGAAATGACTAAGAATTTTGAAGGGATCGACATATTGGGGACTGAATTTCCCTTTCTTGTCGAATCTCATCACTACCTTCATGGGAGAGATTTTCAAGAACACAAGATCACCAACCTCAAACTCAAGATCCTTTCTCCCCATATCTGCATACAATTTCTGTCAGCTCTGGGAAGCCTTATGTCTTTCTATGATCAACTGAACCTTTTCCAAAACATCAAACACTAAGTCATGCCCTACTATTGAAGCCTCACCTACTTCAAACTAACCAATTAGAGATCTACAACTCCTACCATAGAGAGCCTAAAAAGGATCCATACAGATACTGGAATGATAGCTGTTATTGTATGCGAATTCAATCAAAGGCAAATGGTCATCCCAACTACCTTTAAAATCAACAATTCATGCTCTCAGTATATCCTCAGGAGTCTGAATTGTCCTTTCTTCTTGACCGTCTGTCTGAAGGTGGAAGGATGTACTGAGTTGGACTTGAGTACGAAGACCCCTTTGGAATGCTTTCCAGAAATGAGAGGTAAACTAGGTACCTCTATATGAGTAAAAAGATAAAGAAACACCGTGCAACCTAACCAACTCTCTGATATAGAGATTGGTATAGTCCTCGACTGAGTAAGAGGTATGGACTGGCAAGAAATAAGCTGATTTGGTCATCCTGTCTATGATAACCCTAATAGAGTCATGCTTATGACGGGTACGAGGCAAACCTATCACAAAGTCTGTGTTCACTTCCTCCCATTTCCATATGGGAATACTAAACTCCTGCATGGACCTACTAGTCTTCTGGTGCTCAATCTTAACTTGCTGGCATGTAGAGAACTTAGCTACAAACTCTACAATAGCTCTCTTCATCCCACTCCACTAATAGATATCTCGTAAATCGCGGTAGTGGCCCCTGGATGAATAGAGTAACGCGCACTATGATCTTCTGTAAGAATTTGTTGCCTCAACTCATCTACACCAAGAACACACAATGTACCCTAACAACGCAAAAAACTATCTCCCCCTTGGGAGAAAACCTTCACTTTCTGCTCTCTGACTGAATTTTTCAATTTAACAAGACTGGGATCTCTATCCTACTTTTCCTTCACCTCAAAAAATAGAGATGACTCTGAGCTACTCTGCATCCATACACTATCTTCTAATGACTCGAGTAAACAAATACCTAGTCGGGAAAGCTAATGAATTTCCTAAGCTAACTTCTTTTTACCATCCTCGACATGAGCTACACTACCCATAGACATTTTACTGAGAGCATCAGCCACTACATTAGCCTTGCCCGAATGATACAGAACGCTCATGTCATAATCTTTCAATAACTCTAACCATCTTCTCTGACGCAAATTCAAATCTTTCTAAGAGAACACCTACTGAAGGCTTTTGTGATCTATGAACACATCTACATGCACCCTATATAAGTAATGCCTCCAAAATTTTAAACCAAACACTACTACTGCTAGCTCAAGATCATGAGTCGGATAATTCTTCTTATGAGGCTTAAGCTGTCTAGAGGCATAGGCTATGACCTTACCTCTCCGCATGAGGACGAAACCCAAACCTACTCTGGATGCATCATAGTACACAACAAAACCATCTGAACCATGTGGTAGAGTAAGAATTGGGGTTGAGGTGAGTCGAGTTTTCAACTCCTGAAAACTCTTCTCGCATGAATCTGACCACTGAAACTTAACTTTCTTCTGAGTCAATCTTTATATGAGAGATTCAATAGAAGAAAACCCTTCAACAAACCAATGATAATACCCAGCTAAACCTAAGAAGCTCCTGATGTCTGATGGACAGATGGGTCTAGTCCAGTTTCTCACCGCTTTGGTCTTTTGAGGATCAACTCTAATGCCATCACCAAAAATAATATGACCAAGGAATGCTATTGATCTTAGCCAGGATTCTCACTTAAAGAATTTAGTGAACAACTGATGGGTTCTAAGAGTCTGAAGCACTACTCAGAGGTGGTCTGCATGCTCATTTTCGATACGAGAATAGACAAAAATGTCATCAATAAATACTATGACGAACATGTTCAAGTATTGCTTGAACACTTGGTTCATCAAGTCCATGAAGGCTGCTGGGATATTTGTAAGACCAAAAGACATGACTAGAAATTCGAAGTGATGATACCGAGTTTGGAAAGGTATTTTTGGAATATCATATTTTCTTACTCTAAGATGATGATAGCCTGATCTGAGAAATATCTTGGAAAAGTAACTAACACCCTAAAGTTTGTCGAACAAGTCATCAATTCTAGAAAGTGGATATTTATTCTTGACTGTGACCTTGTTTAACTGACGGTAGTCTATGCACATTCTGAGGAAACCATCTTTCTTACGCACAAATAGAATAGGTGCGCCCCACGGGGAGACGCTGGGTCTGATGAATCCCTTCTCTAGGAGATCCTTTAACTATTCTTTCAATTCTTTGAGTTCAGCTGGAGCCATTCTGTATGGTGGAATAGATATAGGCTGAGTACCTGGGAGAAGGTCTATTCCAAAGTTGATTTTCCTTTCGAGAGGAACTCTGGGAAGATTTTCAGGAAACATATCTGAGAATTAATTTACGACTTGGACTGACTCAAGAGTAGGAGTTTCTGAGTTAGAGTCTCTGACTCGCACGAGATGGTAAATACACCCCTTCGATATCATCTTTCTGTCTCTAAGGTACAAAATCAACTGAACTTTATAAGCTGTAGTACAACCCCTCCATTCAAGGACTAGTTCATTTGGAAACTGAAAATGAACTATTCTGTTTCTACAATCAACTGAGGCATAGCATGAGTAGAGACAATCCATGTAAAAAATGATGTGAAAATCCCTTATCTCTAACACCACAAGGTCAACTGAGGTAACTTTCTGAGATATTGTGACCAGATAGTTCCTGTATACCTGTCTGGCTACAATGGAAACATCTACTAGGGTAGACACTAAAAAGGACTTTGTTAGAGTTTTAGGATTGACTCTAAAATTGATAGCTATAGATGGAGTTACAAAAGAAACATAAGCTCTAGGGTCTAGTAAAGCATAAACATATAAGTGAAAAACCTACAACATACCAATAACTACATTGGGAGAATTTTCCTGATCTTGGAGGGACTGAAGATCATATAATTTATTCAGATGTTGACCACTTATAGCACTGGAAGCGGCACCCTGCTGAGTTGGGTGGCCGAATAGAACTGATGACTGATGAGACTGGCCCGATTGATGTATATCCCTACCTTTCTGAGAAACTACCCGACACTCCCGAATCTAATGGCCTGGCTTGCCATACCTAAAGCACACATCACTACCCACTATACACTCACCCTGATGGTGTTTGCCACACTTCTAACATAAATGATTGGTACGAGCACTGCTAACATTAACCTGGGACTTAGAGCCTGGTGCTCTATCCCTATTATCATTTTTGAATTTGGGTACTGGGACACTGGCTGAAGAAGGTACTAGGGTTGAAGACCTCTGATGAAACTGAGGACGGTTACCACCTTCTAACTTTGGTTGATTAAAATTAAAACTACCTATCCTAGCTCTCTTATTTTCTCTCTCCCACTCCTTAATCTTTTTCTTCTCAATCTGTTGAGCGTGGACTATCAGTCTAGAAAAGTCTGTCTCACTAATCATCATTACTGTCCTACACTCCTTGACCACACTATCAGACATGCCAGACACGAATTTACTCATTTTGGACCTATTATCAGCCACCACATGAGGAGAATATCTAGCTAACTGAGTGAACTTGAGAGAATACTCCTTCACACTCATGCTGTCTTGCCTCAAATTAATAAATTCTATCACTTTGGCCTCCCTTAACTCTAATGGAAAGAATCTGTCCAAGAAAGCCATGGAAAACACTTCCCCTTCTATAAGCCCTGCATTAACATCTCTATCAACTTTTTACTACTTAAACCAAGTATGGGTTGTATCCTGTAATATATATAGAGCTAACTTGGCACTCTAACTAGACTTCACCCCGATAGCATCCGTGACCTTCTAAACCATAGCTAAGAATTCATGTGGATCCTCTTCAGACTTGGATCCTGTGAAAGAAGAAAGATTCATCTGGGTGAAATCCCAAATTCTAGTTACAGCAGTATTGACCACTTGGTTGGTTGGAACAACAATTGGTCGTTCATTCTATGTTGCTATGGAGTTCGCTAAAGTAGTGAACGCAACCCTGAATTTTACGTGAGAGACATGCTCATCCAGACGATCTTCCTGGATCGACTGAGGGGCTGGCTGAGTTCTTGTCCTTCTTTCGTTCTTCTTAGGAGGAACGTTCTATAAATGAAAGGAGAAAATGGATTAGACAAAGAGTTTAACTTGAGCTCATGCTCACTCGCACGACATGAATACTGAAAGAAAGAAAACTTTTTTTCCTAAACTCCTTGTAGCCTCTCGTCCATAAGTGTGGCGCATTACACACCCATGCACAAGACTCTACTCGATGTGACCTTCAGAATTTCTAGGACACTTTAAAACCTTAGGCTCTGATACCAAGTTTGTAATAACCCAAGACTACCCCTAGTCTTTACATCGTGATTACAGTCTCGAGGGACCACAATCTAACCCATGAGATGGTACCTGCTGTGAGTACTGGATAATATAATTATGAATTGTGAAATAATAACTGAAGTGCCATAATGATTTAAATATTAGAATTCAAACTGAAATATAAATCTAGGAAAACAATTGTCTGAATCTGATTAAGTACTGATAAACTAAATAACTAACTGACTGTAATATCTAAAGAGCCTCTAACACTGATTGACTGAGAGTTGATGGGATAAGCTGCCAACTAACTCCACTGACTACTGAAATAAAGACATGAAATAAGATAGCCTGTCCTTGGGTGATGAGGACTCACCACTACTATTATACTGCTGAGAATCTGAGGGTTAAATATGATTCGAGAACTGAGCATCATCACCTATGATATGAGACATCATAGCACAAAAGAAAGGTATTGAATCAGTACTTTGAATGTACTGGTATGCTAAATAAGATAGAAAAACATGTAAGGTTTCATGAATAGAAGTAATGATCTATCTGAATATACATGTAAAGCATGGAATATAGAATAGATAGCATGAAATTTGTAGATACTGAACATGCATAAAGGTCTAGAAAATACTAAAAATACATGAAAATCTATAGACATTGAGGATGCATGACCAAGCATATGACATGAACTGAGTAAAATCTGTAAACTAAAATACTGAAATTAACTAACAGTACTCTTTGGTCAAATAATACTAAAAATGAAGAACTGAACTGGAACTGTAACTGACACTATATTTGAGACTATGAGAGGTATCATCTAATCGACATTCCCCAATTTGAGCTAATCGGGGTCCAACCTGTAACCCCTGTTGGAAGAGTGTTAATACCATGCCACGGGTACTAACGCTGGCTGTGTGGCTCCACTAAACTGATATCATGTCCAAAGTACTAAGGGTGTTATGTCTGAACTGATGGGTGACCCCTGCGAGATAGTCAAGCCTAATCTGACGGGTGACTACTCATATCCTATGCTGGCTACATAGTTCTGGAGTATAGGGACTGCTACTAATGACTCTGTTTATCTGACAGGGAATTCTCCATCCCTACACTTGCTCGGTGTTAAATCCTACTCCCAACTGAATGACACTGAAACGCTAAACTATTTTGAGTTTAACTGACTGTCTGATAATGCTCATGATATAATCTGAAGTTATTCTGAAGATATTGAGACAACATTAAATAAACAACTATATTTTTGGGTATACAATACCCCCAGGACTCAAAAAAATAGTAGTAGCATGACACTAAAATATTGAAGGACATAACATGAAGACTCTTTTTAAATCAATTACTCTTGTAGCCATTTTGTCAAACACTTATAGTTAATGGTTTAAAATATCATAGAATTACTAAAGGATTGGCATAATTGACATGAAATTATCATGGTAAATACTAAGTCATGATTTAATTCAACAAATGATAACACTAAAACATGAGGAATCGAATAACAACAATAACTTCATTAAAACATGGTATTAAATCAAAGTTCATGGAGATTAATGGATGAAATCATGATTTAAAAATTAAATAACTTGAAAAGATCATAACTTTATAATTAAAAAGGTTAGCTGAGATCCACGGATGAAAGGAATCCATAGATGAACATCTAACATACCTGGGTTAATGAATTTGAAAGGATTGATGGAGAGTTTGTGAGAAATTACCTTGAATTTAAGACCTAGGGTTTCTTGTTCTTGAAAATGGGATCTTTAATTTTGAATAAGAATTGAATAATGATGACTACTTGGGATGATTAGGGTTTAAATTTTATATAGGTTAATTAGGTTCATGGAAAAAGACCCAATTATCCTTGGACGAATTTAAAAATGAAAGCTGAAAACTGAAAAACTGAATTTTTGGCCTTGGCGCGATGCGCCACTATCGCGCCAAGCCACTGGAAAATGGACCATTAGGACCTAGACAACCATCGCGATGTTGTTCCATTGCAGTAAAGCTTTGGATGCTATTTTGGCCACCTCCGCGATGCGCCAGCATCACGAAAATCAACTGGAAATTGGTAAATGGGAATTTAGCCAGCTCCGCAATATGCCATGATCATGGAGTCTTACTGGAAATTGACAATTGTCATTTGGTCTACCTATGCGATGCGTAGAGGGTTAAAATGACGGTGTTTAATGACTAAAACTTAAAATTGCCATAACTTCTTTTTAGGTTAGCGGATTTTGGCAAATTTTATATCGTTGGAAAGCTAATTGAATTTTCTACGCAATGATAGGCTCTAAACTGATAAATAATGAGCATTTCAGAAATTTCATATATAAATAATCATGCACTGGGACTTAGATTATGCTAGGGAAATACGAGCTGTTACAATTAGGCACCCTTCAGAATCCATAAATGTGGTACCCACCGAGACTAAATTTATCAGAGAGGGAGGACGTAAAAAATTAATTTTTGTAAAATATAAGTAAAAATAATGTAATTGATGTATTTATATTAAGTATAAATCTATTGTTATAAAAGATATGTACAACAAATGTATAAGATACATGTGAAAAGAAAAATATTTTCTAATGTATGAAAGAAAAGTATCTTTGATGTGCTATAAAAAGGAAAAGTATTTACAAATAATATTTTTACTTGATTAAGATTACGGAGAAAAGTAAATATTTTCTTGAGAAGAAAAGAATACATAATACCTATAAGGTAAATGTGTGAATTGATTAACTCAATTCTTTTGTGTAATTATTAATGGCCTAAATATTGCCTAAATGTGTGTTATGTAAGTAAAGAATATTTTCGCTCGACATCCCAAAAAGTAAAGTTTTCACTATGTTTAATGTGTAAAATTATAAGGAAAAGTACAAATATAAAATTTTCCTTTTGAATTCTATTTTCCGATAAGTATTCCCGAGAAACTGTACAAATACGTTAGCAATAAAACAAAAGAAACTAAGAACTATGCGTGCATATATGCATACAAATATACATAAAAAATAGAATTTTCGTTAAAGTGTGATCTCAGATTAAGTTTTAGATATTCCATGGCTACGAAGTGGTTACTCGATTTAGCGGTCATTCTAAATTGCCTTGCAAAAATACGAATCATAAAACCCTTTGTATTGTCGTGATGTTATAAAAATTTCTTCATCGCCCAAATTTATTTAATTTTTGTTACGTATTTGTCTACGTAATGTCCGTCTTTAATTTGGGAAGGCCTCAAAAACTGACAAAAGTTTCTTCATTGGCCAAAATAGTGTAGTATTTGTTCATTATTAGTGTAATAAAATACATTAATGGAAAAAAATTCAAAATAACTCAAAAAATTAGCTGAACAGTGACGATCATAGAAATTGTTATAATGATGTGATATGATAGAGAAAACAAGGTTCGATAGAGAAAAGAAATATCACAAGATGAAGTATCTCAAATAGTAGAAACAACCACAAAATAAAACATACAAATCTGCCAGAGTTAGCATTTCTGGACAGCAAAAAAATCATAAAAATATAAACTCTAATCAAATCTAAAAATAAGCATAAGGGAATGGAGTTTTCCGGCCAAATCTATTTGGTGTTAGAATAGTCCACCATTTTAAATATTGAATGAAAGATAAAGGGAGAGAGAGATGAAGAGAAAGGCGGCAGAATGGTGGTGGTGTTCGCCGATCATCTGATGGTAAAATCCAGTGACAGTAGTGATGCGTTGAGAGCCCGTCGACCATCATTCTGGCTAGGCAGTGGAAAAAAGAAGACAAGTAGCGCAGGTGGTGATGTTCATACAAATCTCGCTGGTCACCACCTCTGGCAAGAGGCAATTAGAAAGGGAGGGCGAAGCGGTGTGGGAGCTTTCGACGCTGTAGCTCACCAGAATCCAGTGTGGTTGGGGTGGAAGTGAGAGAAAAAATAGGGAAAAGATTATAAATTTGATTTATGGAGTGTGGGTATGTGTATTATGAATTTTTTTATGTGTTTTTGAGAGAGAACAAAATTTGTGTGTGTATTTTTTGTGTGTGTTTGAGAGGAAGGAGAAAAAGAAAGAAATATGAGTGAATTTTTTTGGGGAGAGAAAGTGGAAAAGAAAAAAAAATTGTGTCTCTTTTGGCTTCCAAAATGTTAAACCCCCCACCACTATTTATAATAAAAATGGGTCTATTTTATTATACAAAAAATAAAGAAGTGTCCCCTTTTTTCTTTTAGAATACCCTTTGGACATTAAGTTATTGACCAAAGGATTTTTCATCCTTTTAACCAATAGAAAAAGTTATTTTCCGAAGGGTAGTGTTATTGTGTAGTCATTGTCAGATGTTACAAGATATTATTGTGTAGTCGTTGTCGAATGTGACAAGGTATTATTGTGTTGTCTTGTCAGGTGTGATAAGACACTAAACTATATTATGTTATGTAAAAATAATTGATCTGAATTAGCATTTTTGGGCTTTACAAAATGTAGGTTTCAATGTGTAATTATAAAAAAATATAATTAACTTGCAAAAATAAAAAAATATGATTTCATGTCATGTATATGTGCAAATAATTGTGTAAATATTAAAAACTATAATGAATTGGTAAAAATCCTAATATAAGGAGAATTATCAATAAATTATAAAAAATCTTATAATAAGTTGATAAAATAGTAAGGATTATTATCAATAATTTGTTAGCAATTGTAAAAAATCATGTGAAAATTATATTTTGTGCCCTTTAACAATGAAAAAATCTGAAGACGTTATTTTAAGCATGGAGAGCCAAAATTGGGTGTCAATAGTTTTCCCTTTACGTTTAAAGACGCTATAGAAGTCTTCAAATTAAAACGTTGAGGTGTAGCTTATTTTCTCAACAAAAAAAATATTTTGATGAAAATTCGACCGAACTCTAATTTAGAGTTTCCTACATACCTCGAGTTGTATGAGAACCAGGTTGGGTGTAGTTCAAAAAAATAGGCAAATTGACTCTTGTACTGTTATTAAGGATGGATTATCATGTGGAATAATTATAAGATGAGGACTATTTGGGAATAAAAGTGTTGATATATTTCTGATGCTCCTCTCAAAATTGCTCGAGTATCAAGTTGTGCGATGTTGGGGATGCAAGATTGTATACTTTCTAGGAATAAAGAATGATTATGGGTTTGTGATGATCGAACTCTGCATAGAGCTTCCTACATATCTCGAGAGTCATGAGAATCAGGTCAATGTAGTTCAGAATAGGGATATTGGGAAAAATTTTGATAACAAAATTTGCGCTAGTGTATGGTTTATGGCAAAGGAATATAAAAATGTCTTATTGTTATGGATTGTATTTTTGATTGAAAAGATGCATGATGTCTCCGATTATCTATGGAGATTTGAGGATGAATGATGTCTCCAATTATTTATGAGAATTTGATGCATGATATCTCCAATTGTCTATGGAGACTGATGTTGATTGACGTCTTAGATTATCTACGAAGATTGATGTTTATTGTCATCTTTGACTGTCTACAAAGACTGATGTTGAATGATGATGTCCTTGATTGTCTATTGATATACCCTGGGTTTTGGACCTTAGAAATTTCCTAAGCTTTGAGCACACTATCCTAGTAATGACTCACCATACAAGTCATATGGTGTGGGAACAGGTCAGGTGACCCTAGCCATTAGGTGTACAGAGGGTGGTGGTTAGGTTTTGGTCTTGATAATGGTTGGTGGAACGATTTGTTAGGGGTGGTGATCGGTTGTTTAATCAAACCTTAATCAATTCAGTAACTTAGTGACTAGACTTGGATCTGAGTACAAGTGGATCACTAAGAGCCATAAGGATAGGTTACAAATGGTAAGGTTGAGTCGTATATTGTCTAGTGTCCAATCCCTTTGGGTTTTGTCCTGGGTATGACTGGACCATATGATTCATATGGTCTGGTAATGAGCGGTATCATGGATTCGTATGATGGATAGTGTATGGGTGTCCAACTCACTGTCTTGATGATGACTCATGGGTACGAGTCATATGTTGTGGTCACGAGTCAAAGGTGGTCGACTCGTAACCACCTGTAGCATTTTTATAGTTTTAAGTTGGGGGCATTTTTGACATTTTCCTTCTTAACTCCCTTTGAGGCCACGACTTAAAACACCCTTTTGGACTTCATTAACATATTATTCCCAATCAAACACTCTCAAGTTCTCTCTCAAACTCTCTCTTTAAGCAAAAGCTAAGGTTTCATCAAGCTAATCTATTAAGGCTTTCAAGGGTGGTTTCTCTCCATACTTCTTAGTGTCTAAGGCAGGTGACTCTTCCCTCATTGTTATTTTACTAAAGGCATGTGTTTTAATGTATGGTTTTCATGGTTTTGAAATAAAGGTTGGGGTTTTTGGATGTTTATGTTTAATTCATGTTTCTCATGATTTTAATTATGGTTTTTCATATTTTTCTTATGGTTTTCCATATGTGAGTGCATGGGAATGGTGATTTAATTAAAGGGTCATGGTTGACCCACTAATATTGATGAATTTTGGATTTGGTAATGGCATGCCCTCAACCTGTTCATGAAATTGTCAATGAGAATGATTTTGTCACATAGTTTGAAATTTTTTGGAATCTTTGCATTGAATTAATGGTTAAAGAAATATTAACTGGTTTTGGTTGGTCTCACATGACTTTAGAAAGGCTTTGGTGGCCATGTTTTGATTATACTTTGTTTTGGTTTTATTAGAAATGGTGGATTCTAATTTGGTTTAATGGTTTATATGGCTTAAGGTACTAGACCTGCAATCTTTAATTTTGGTATGACGATACCAATGGCTAATGCCTAGTTAAAAGACTCCTTGGTAAATGGTTGGAAATATGTAAATGGTTAAATATGGGCTTAAAGGGGGTTGAGCCATAGAGGGTGGAGATCCCGGGGGACCGACATTGAAAACTCACATTTGCTGATGTAAGGGTGGTCTTGGTGACCGGGTTCATGATGTCACACTTTATATTTTAGGGATGTACTAGTCATCCTAGGTTCTTTCTCCAGTCGTGCACCTTACATGAACTAGGGCCTTTTTAGTAGGGGGAGATGAACCCATATAACCCGTGGGTGGTTTTAGGACGGCCAAGCTACACAATCTAAATTAAGATTTTCAATGCATGCTAAACCTTGATCCATATCCTGGCACAATATATATATATGTATACATGTGATTGCATATGGATATTTGATTTGGTTTTGAATAATGGCATTATTTTTTATAATAGGCGTATTTACACGCCTAAAGTACTATAATTTACCCATATTTTAGCTAAGTTTTGAGGACAAAATATATAATTCATGCACTTTTAGTCCTTTTTCCTGTAAGTGAGCTAACGAACATGATTAGCAAGTTTTCAGGTATAAATGATGCAGAATTCAGCATTTTATGGATAACTTGACGCCAAAGAAAGCTTCACGAAAGGAGGAAAGCAAAACTTGGACGCCAAGGACCAAAGGTGGCGCATGAAAAATCTGTCCCGGGCAAAAACAACAATTCTAAAGACTTTAGGGACTAGCAGTAACTTATTAGGAGTAGGATAATGATGCAGTAACCCAGTAGGATTGGGTTAAGTAATGCAGTAGCTTAGTAGGAATAGGATAGGAGTATTATAAATACCCTATTCTGGTAGAGATTTTGAGAATACGCCCATTACTTTTAACTCTGAAAACAATTCTTCTACTTTTAATTCTACTTTTTATTCATCTATTCAATTCTTAATTTCCACAACAAGAGAAACATTACTCTGCAAGGGAGTTCACGCCTAAAACTCCACACCACACCTTACTACACGAGATTTTTATTGTGGTATATTAATAATGTCTATTGTGATTTCCTTCGCACTCATGGGTAACTAAACTTCTCTGTTGGGGTTATGGAAGCCATATGAGATACTATCTATTACTATGAGTTTGTGAATTCGTGACACGTATGCTGCTTATATCATTATTCTCTTCATCTTAATCTAAATTCTTTGTGGTTGCAAACGCATAGAATACGCCAGTATAACATTAACTTGTTCGAAAGAAAAGTTATATGTCTGGAAAAGAGATAATGTCAAGGTAATAGGGCACCAACCCCTGTTAAAAAGTTAGTGTCGTAACTGGATTAACCTCTTGGAGAATTCGTACTGTTAGATACGCTTTAAGCTCGAAAGAGTTAAAGTGAAATAGTCCTGGTTAAGGTCGAAAGACACTTGGATTTACCATCGAATACAATTCTCTATAAGCACATGCATGTCTGAATTCCGCACAACTCATAGCCAATAGAGACGTACAACTCATAAGGTGGACATAACCCCAACTTCTCAATTCTCATTAATCAAAAACCAACCAAGCAAACCATTTTTACTCCTTTATTTGCTATTTTTATTACTTTGTTTACATTACTTGCATGTTAAAATCCCTCCTTTTTATGAGACTTGCTCCAAAAGTCTAGTAATCTTTGCTTACTCATTGACCGGCTATTCCCTGTGGGATCGATACCCAACCCAGTTGAGTTATATATTTGACAACGACCGCTTTACACTCTTATGAGAGCTGTAGATTGAGTGTTATCAATTTTACCTTTATCCCTGAGTTACATGCTAGCATTCATTCTGCTAACCATCTTCGGGCACTGTATCCCCATGCGATGCAGAAATCGACCATACTACCCTTTCTCCTGCTAAGTAACTTAGATTCAAGGACAACTTTGAGTCAAATTAAAATTGTGAACCTCCATACTCTGAAAGGCTTTATTTTATGTTATGAACTTCTTTCCATTAGTGTTATTTCTTTAGTTTTGGTTTTGTCCATGGTTGGGGGTATGTCCCCACCGAATGTTCTTTGATTCTGGTTAGAGTCTTTGTCGAACTATTATGGGCATGGGCGGTATTGGTATTAGTTTTAGCATTGGTATTGATATTGTCTTTGGAATTAGTATTGGTTGGACATTCGATTTTGGTTGATTAGTTATGGTTATAGACTTGCTTTATTGTCTTTAGATTATCATTGTATTATCTTGTTATATGTTTAGATTTCATTCATTATGGGGCATAGGGTGGTTAATGGTGGAGTATTGGGGATAGTCTCCAGTCCTGGTTGGACTTGAGATGCCCAACATGACTAGGTCCTAGTTCAGGTCATGTCAGATTGGTATCATATCCCTAGATTCATGGTCAATTAGGAGTTCACAAATTCGTGTCGAGTAGAGTCTCTTTTAAGAGTGTTCAGCGTGCCACACTCATAAGGGAGAGGCTGTGAGGCATTTAAGAATGTTTCTCTTTCTTATGTTCTATTTTAGAGATGTAGAGTCTAAGGTCCTAAATTTTCCTCTAATTCCCATTTGTTCGCCTTTCAGATCATGCTTCCTCAACGATCTAAAGCTCATGGAAACTCCTTTGTCCCACTTAGAGACAATACTAATGGGACACACTCTACTTATGTGGTCCAGACCCGGTCTAGGGGTCCAGTTCCTAATTTCCCTCCTAGAGTTCCACTAGTTTCTCTCGATCTCCTCAGGCAGATGTGACGAATGTTGAGTTTCATTAATCTATCCATATGTTTTCTCAGTTGGTGGCTACCCAGGCTGAGGTTGGTGCCTCTGTTACCCCATCTTTTGAGTCCACAAGGGTTGGCCAGTTTATGAGGTTGAGCCCTCCTGTGCTAACTGATGTTAAGGTTGAGGAGGATCCTCAAGTTGTTATTGATGAGATAGAAAAGATCTTTTGCATTATGTATGTTACTAATGTGGAGGGTGTGGAATTTTCTACCTACCATCTAAAAGATGTAACATACCAATGGTATGAGGAATGGGAACAGTTAAGGGGTGACGATGTTGTGTCATCCCCGTGGGATGAGTTCTTTAATACTTTTCTGGACTGCTTCTTTTCTAAGGGGTTGAGAGAGGCAAAGGCAGAAGAGTTTGTTAACTTGAAGCAAGGCAAAATGTCAGTCAAGGAGTATGCCTTGAAGTTTCACTTGTTCTCACAGTATGCTATGGAGTTGGTTTTTAGCATGAGTTCTAGACTGAGGAAGTTCACTTATAAGTTGTCCTGAGACTTGATTTTGGAGAGTAAGGCTTCCTTATTGAACAAGGATATGGACATCTCCAAATTGGTTATGTATATGAAGTAGCTCGAGGAAGAGAAGAAGAAGCAGGCTGAAATTAGGGAGAGACAGAATAAGAAGTTTAAATTTTCTGACCAGGGTTATGGTCAACAACAGAGTGGCAGGGATGGTGAAAAGTGGTCCAAGAAGAAGTGAGGAAATTTTGGGTCTTATTTAACAACTAGTTCTCCCTACCCAGAGCCATCGAGTGACAGGCATTTTCATGGTGGCGATAAATATAGGGCACACGGTGCCCAATCTTAGGCCAGTGAGGCCCAATCAGCTCTATCATATCCATCCTATAGATTTTATGGTAGGTTGCATCAGGGTTACTATGATGAGGTAAAGAACAAGTACTTCAGCTATGGTCATCTAGGGTATATATTTAAAAGTTATCATATTGGTAAGGTTGCCTTTGGGGCAAAAAAAGGTTTTGTTGCCTCTTCTTCAGCTCTGACACCAAGGGGTGCCCCATCTAGCACCGATGGGCCAGAACCGATTCTATGCTCTCACTACTCGTCAGGAGTTTAAGGCATCGCCTGATGTCATTACTGGTATGTTGAAATTCTTTTCTCGTGATGTGTACTATTGACTTGACCCGAAGTCCATTCTTTCTTATATGGCCCATTTGTGTTTGTGCATTTTAGTTTTGATCCCGAGTGTATTCCAAACCTTTTTTTGATTTCTACCCTAGTGGGTGACTCTATGGTGGCTAGAAGAGTCTTTAGGGGTTGTGTAGTGTCTATGGATAGACGGAAGACTTTGGTAAATCTGTTTGAATTAGACATGGTAGATTTTGATGTCATATTGGGGATGGATTTATTGCACTCATGCTAGGTGTCTTTAGACTTTTAAACCCATAAGGTCATCTTTAAATTCCCTAATAAGCCGATTATAGAATGGGAGGTTAGTTCTCTAGTTCCTAAGAGAAGGTTCATATCATATATTAGATCCTTGAGATTAATCTCCAATGGGTGTCTCTGTCATTTAGTCTGGGTTAAGGATTCTAACTCGGAAGGTCCTTCTTTACATTCCATCCTGGTGGTGAATGAATTTCCTGAGGTCTTACCTGATGACCTTTCTAGTGTCTCTCCGAATAGGGAGATTGATTTTGGGATTGATCTTGTTCCTGACACTCGTCCTATCTCCATTCCCCCATATAGATAGGCTCCGACCGAGTTAAAGGAGCTTAAGAAACAATTAAAGGATCTTTTAAAAAAGGGTTTCATCCATCCTAGTATGTCTCCGTGGGGTGCACGAGTTTTATTCATGCATAAGAGGGATGGTTCCCTTCAAATATGTATTGATTATCGGTAGTTGAATAAGGTGATAGTTAAGAATAAGTAACCTCTTCCAAGGATAGATGATTTGTTTGACCATCTTCAAGGAGCTAAGTTTTTCTCCAAGATTGATCTTCGATCAGGGTATCATATGCTAAATATTTGGGAGATGGATATTCCTAAGACTACCTTCTATTCTCGGTATGGGTATTTTGAGTTTCTGGTTATGACTTTTGGGTTGACTAATGCCTCAACAATATTTATGGACTTGATTAATATAATCTTTCATTAGTTTTTATATTTGTTTTTCATTGTGTTTATAAATAATATTCTGGTGTACTCTAAGAGCGAGGTGGATCATGCTAATCACCTCTATATTGTGTTGCAGGCCCTGAAAAATCAGTATTTGTAAGCCAAATATTTAGAATGTGAATTCTGGTTGAACGCTGTCACTTTTCTAGGTCATGTCATTTCTAGTGAAGGGATCATAGTGGATCTGCATAAAGTTACAGTGATTAAGAAATTTCCTAGACCTATAACTCCAATCGATAGTTGGAGCTTCTTGGGTTTAGCCATTATTACAGAAGGTTTGTGGAAATTTTCTCTTCTATATTTTCCCCGTTGACTAAGTTAATTCAGAAGAAGGTGAAGTTTTTATAGTCTGATGCTTTTGATGGTAGTTTTGAGAAGATGAAGGATAAGCTGACTTCGGCTCCAATTTTTAGTTTATTGTGAAGCATCCTGTGTGGGGCTTGGTTGCATCTTGATGCATCATGGCAAGGTAATAGATTATGCCTTTAGACAGTTGAAGGTGCATGAGAAGAATTATCCGACTCATGACTTGGAATTGTTGGCTGTGGTATTTGCGCTAAAAATCTAGTGTCACTATCTGTATGGTATGGATGTGGATATCTTGTCTGATCATAAGAGCCTCCAGTATGTGTTTACTCAGAAAGAGATGAACCTCAGTAAAAGGAGATGGCTAGAGCTTCTCAAGGATTATAACATAAGTCTTCACTACCATCCAGATAAATCTGACGTGGTTGTTGATGCTCTTAGCAAGTTATCCATAAGAAGTCTGGCTCATTTGGTGAAGGGAAACGGGAGTTGGTGAAAGATATTCACCATTTGGCTAACCTTAAAGTTCGTCTCTTGGATTCTGAGAATGGTGTTGTGCTTGTACAGAAGGTGGCGCAGTCGTCTCTTGGTGCTGAAATAAAGGAGAAACAAGTGTTGGATCCTGTCTTGATGAGAATCAAGGGTGATGCAGGTGGGAAAATGGTGCTGAACTTTGAGATTACTGGTAATGATAACTTGCGATACCAAGGAATATTATGTGTTCCCAACATAGATGGATTGTGAGAGAGGATCTTGGCTGAGGCGCATGTGTCACTCTATGCCATTCATCCTGGTTTAACAAAAATATATTATGACCATAAGAAAATGTATTAGTGGAACAATATGAAGTGAGATGTGGCTAGTTTTGAGGCTAAGTGCATGGCGTGCCAACAAGTGAAAGTTGAGCACATGAGGCCCGGAGGATTGTATCAAGAAATTGAGTTGCCTGTTTAGAAATAGGAGGTGATCAATATGGATTTCATTACCGGTCTTCCCTGGTCTTGAATCAGTTTGATTCGGTTTGGGTCATCATGGATGGGATGACGAAGTTTGCTCACTTCTTGTCAGTGAGGACAAAATTTTTGACAGAGGATTATGCGAGGTTGTACCTCCAAGAGATTGTGAAGCTGGATAAGGTGACTGTTTCGACCATCTCAAATTGTGGTATGCTATTTTATCACACTTTTGGAGGTAATTTCATTAAGTTTTGGGGACTAAGGTGAGTCTTAGTACGGTTTTCCACCAACAGTCGGATGGGAAAGCAGAAAGAACTATTCAAACATTAGAAGATATGCTTCGAGCTTGCATTACTGACTATGGTGGTAGTTGGGTTGAGAATTTCCGTCTTATAGAGTTTGCATTAAATAATAGCTACCACTCTAGTATTGGGATGGCCCCATTTGAGGCTTTGTATGGTAGAAGGTTTAGGTCTCCTATTGGGTGGTTTGAGGTTAGTGAGGCGAAGATGTTTGGCTCGGATTTAGTTCACCAAGCTTTGGAGAAGGTGAAGGTGATTTGTGATAAGCTTAAAGCCACCCAAAGTTTCCAAAAGTCTTATGCAAAAGTGAGTTTTAGGAAGTTAGAGTTTGAGATAGGGGATAAGGTATTCTTGAAGGTGTCTCCTATGAAGGGAGTAATGCAGTTTGGAAAGAAGAGAAAGCTCAATCCTCGGTATTTTGGTCTGTACTTGGTTTTGAGAAGGGTTGGCAATGTTGCATATGAATTGGAGTTTCCTTCTAGCTTGAGTTCCATTCACTTGGTGTTCTATGTATCTATGTTAAGGAAGTGTGTGGGTGATCTGTTGCAAAATCGTACCTAACAAGGATATATTGGTATTTCAGATTCTGTCTTATGAGGAGGTCCCGATTGAAATCTTGGATCGGCAGGTTCATCTAATGGGGACCAAAGATAAAACTTCAGTGAAGATTCTATGGAGAAACCACAAGGTCGAAGAGGCTACTTGGGAAGCTGAAGAAGACATGAAGTCCAAGTAACCATTCTTATTTCCCGTTCTGAAAAATCATGCTTAAGGTATGTGTTATTCATAACATTTTTGTTTTCTAACTCAGTTAAAGGTAATAATAGAGACGTTTAGAGGTTAAATCATGCTAGTCACTGCCTTGTCCCATCATTCAAGCACGAATGATCCAAGTGGGGGAGAATTGAAACACCCTGGGTTTTGGTCTTTGAAAATTTTCTGAACTTTGAGCTTACTGTCTTAGTAACAACTCACCATACGAGTAATATAGTATGGGTATGGGTTAAGGGACTTTAGTCGTTAGGTGTCCAGAGGGTGGTAGTTGAGTTTCGGTCTTGGTAATGATTTGGTGGTATGATCCATTAGGGGTGGTGACGGGTTGTTTGGTTAAACCTTAATTAAATCAGTAACTTAGTGACTAGACTTGGCTCTGACTATGAGTGGCTCACTATGAGCCATGAGGATAGGTTACGAATGTTAAGGTTGAGTCGTATGTTGTCCAGTGTACAATCCCTTTGGGTTCTGTCCTAGGTACAACTGGACCATGTGAGTCGTATAGTCTGGTAACAAGTGGTATCATGGAGTCGTATGGTGCACAGTGTATGGGTGTCCAACTCACTATCTTGGTGACAACTCAAAGGTACGAGTCATATGTTGTGGTCACGAGTCACGGGTGGTCGAAACGTAACCACCTGCGGCATTTTTATAGTTTTAAGTTGGGGGCATTTTGTATATTTCCCTATTTAACTCCCTTTGAGGCCACAACTTAAAACACCCTTTGGTACTTCATTGAAACATTATTCCCAATCAAACACTCTCAAATTTTCTCTCAAACTCTCTCTTTAAGAAAAATCTAGGATTTTATCAAGATAATAAATTAAGGCTTTCAAGGGTGGTTTCTCTCCGTACTTCTTAGTATCTAAGGCATGTGACACTTCCATCATTGTTATTTTACTAAAGACATGTGTTTTAATGTATGATTTTCATTATATTGTTATGGTTTTGAAATAAATATTAGGGATTTTTGATGTTCATGGTTGATTCATGTTTCTCATGATTTTAATTATGATTTTTCATGTTTTTCTTATGGTTTTCCATAAGTGGGTGCATGGGAATGGTGATTTAATTGAGAGGTCATGGTTGAGCCGCAAATATTGATGAATTCTTTATTTAGTAATGGCATGCCCTGAACTTGTTTGTGAAATTGTCAATGAGAATGATTTTGTCACATAGTTCAAAAATTCTTGGAATCAATGCATTGAATAAATGGTTAAAGAAATATGAAATGGTTTTGGTTGGTCTCACATGACTTTGGAAAGACATTGGTGGCCATGGTTTGATTATAAATCATTTTGGTCTGATTGGAAACGGTAGAGTCTAATTTGTTTTAATGGTTTATTTGTCATAAGGTAATAGACTTGTAATCTCTAATTTTGGTTAACAATACCAATGGTTAATGCCAATTTGAAAAACTCCTTGGTAAATGGTTGGGAATGTGTAAATGGTTTATTATAGCCTTAAAGGGGGTTGAGTAGCAAGGCCGTGGAAGGTGGAGATCCCGAGGGGACCGACATTGGAAACTCATGTTTGTCGATGTGAGGGTAGTCTTGGTGACCATGTCTATGAAGCCACACTTTATATTTTACAGATGTACTATTCATCACAGGTTCTTTTTCCAGTCGTGCGGGTAACATGCACTGGGGCCCTTTCATAAGGGGGATCTAAACCTATATAGCCCATGGGTTGTTTTAGGACGGTCATTCTATACAACCCAGGTTAATATTTTTAATGCATACTAATCCTTGTTCCCTATACCGGTATGACATATACACATGTATATATGTGATTTCATAAGGATATTTAATTTGGTTTTGAATGATGGCCTTATTTTACCTTTATCCCTGAGTTACATGCTATTATTCACTTTGCTAACCATCTTCGGGCGTTGTATCCCAACACAATGCAGGAACCGACCATACTACCCTTTCACAATCTCAGTAACTTAGATTCAAGGTTGAGTCAGATTGAAGTGGTGAGCCTTCATACTCCGGAAGTCTCAATTCCATGCTATAGACGTTTATCCATTATTGTTATTTCTTTGGTTTTGGTTTTGTCTATGGTCGGGGGAATTTCCTGACCGGATGTTCTTTGATTCTGGTTAGAGGATTTGTTGGACTACTATAGGCATGAGAGGTGTCAGTATTATTGTTAGTATTCGTATTGATATTGGCATTGAATTTGTATTGGTTGGACATTCAGTTGTGGTTGATTGGTTATGGTTATAGACTTGCTTTATTGTCTTTAAATTATCATTGTATTAACTTGTTATATGTTCAAAATTCATTCGACATGGGGCATAGGGTGGTTAACTGTGGGGTATTGGGGGTGGTATCCGGTCCTAGTTGGATTTGAGATGCCCGACATGACTAGGCCCTGGTTCGGGTCGTGTCATTTATGAAGACTTAATGCATGACACCTCTAATTTTCTATGGAGACTGATGTTGATTGTCTTACTTGATTTTCTACAAAGTTTGATGTTTATTGTCATCTTCAATTGTCTAGGAAGACTAATGTTGAATGTTGATGTCTTTGATTGTCTATGAAGACTGATGTTGATTGACATCTCCGATTGTCTACGGGGACTATGTGATGAATGGTGTCTTCGATTGTCTAGAAAGAATTTATGACATCTCCAATTGTCTATGGAGACTAATATTGATCATCATCTCTGATTGTCTACGAATATTATATGATGAATGATACTTTGATTGTCTATGAAGAGTTGATGACATCTCCAATTGTATATGGAGATGAATGTTTATTGTGGTAGAGTCCCCTAGTTATCTTTGGGGACTTAGTGCATGATATCTCTAATTGTCTTCGGAGACTGATAATGGTTTTCCTCAATTATCTATGAAGACTAAGGTCATTAACTAGTGAGGTGATTGAATTCTAATGGCCTCTCGATTGGTGGAATAACTGGAAGGTAATAGCCTCTCAACTGGAGAGGCTATTCAAATTAAGGATCTCTTGACTAACAGAGCAATTAAAAGGTAATATCCTCTCGATTGATGGGTCTATGAAAATTAAAGAGCTCTCGACTGGCAGAGTAATTAACAGGTAATAACCTTTCAACTGGTGAGCTATAGAGATGTAAAATCTCTCGACTGGCGGAGCTATTTGAAAGGTAATAACCTCTCGACTAGCAGGTCTATGGAAATCTAAGAGCTCTCTATTCGCGGAGCAATTGAAAGGTAATAGCCTCTCGACTGGCGGGGCTATTAAAATAAAGAAGCTCTCAACTGGTGTGACAATTAAAAGGTAATAGCCTCTCGACTGGTGGGCTTATTAAAATAAATGATCTCTCAATTGGCGGAGCAATTGAAAGGTATTAACCTCTTGACTAGAGGGGTTATTAAAATAAAGAATCTCTCGATGCATTTGAAAGGTAATATTCTCTCGATTGGCGGGGCTATTGAAATAAAGAAGCTTTCGACTGGTGGAGCAATTGAAAGGTAATAGCCTCTTGACTGGTGGGGCTATTGAAATGAAGAAGCTCTCAACTGGCTGAGCAATTAAAAGGAAATAACCTCTCGACTGATGGGCCTTTTGAAATAAAGAAGCTCTCAATTGGCAGAAAAATTGAAAGGTAATAGCCTCTCGACTGGCGGGGTTGTTGCAATGTAATAGCCTCTCGACTGGCGGGGCTATGAAAATGTAAGAGCTCTAGACTGGCGGATCTACTTGCAGGGTAATTGCCCCTCGACTGTCGGGGATATTAAACTATAAAAGCTCTCAATTAGAGGAGCTATTTGAAAGGTAATAACCTCTCGACTGGCGGGGCTATGGAAGTATAGGATACCTGAATTAGAAGGAGAACACCTAATAGAAAATCAAAATAATTGTGTTTGAATACGACAACTTGTAAAGGAAAGTCAATTGTCTGTATTTGGAGGTAGACACCTTGAATGAAAAGTGTAATGGATGTATGTTTAAGAAAGGAAAAGACAATTGCCCGTATTTGGAGGTGGGTGCCTTGAATGAAAAGCATAATGCATGTATTTTAAGGTGAATTTCTTGAGAAAGAAAGAAAACTATTTTGTATTTTCTTTGCCACAATGCTAAAAGGTAAAAAAATATAGAAAACTATTTTGTATTTGCTTTGTGAGAAATATGGAAAGGTGAAAATGCAGAACATTTTTTTTTTGTAAGAAATATTGAAAGGTGAAAATGTTGAATATTATTTTGTATTTTCTTTTAAAAAATGTTGAAAGGTGAAAATGTAGAAAATTGTTTAGTATTTTCTTTGTATGAAATGCTGAAAAGTGAAGATATAATTTTTTTTGTATTTTTATTGTAAGAAATGTTGAAAACTGATAAAATGCAGAAAACTGTTTTATATTTTCTTTGTGAGAAATGTTAAAAAGTGGAAATATAGAAATTGTTTTGTATTTTCTTTGTTAGAAATGTTGAAAGGTGAAAGATATAATCGTGTCTTGACCGCAGTTGGTACCAATAATTAGTAGTGTGTATAAGAATTCCCCCATTTCTTCTCCAGCTAACCGAGATATACTTCAGGGTAACTCCAATAGTTTCAAGTGGTACCTCAGACATACCTCAGTATAGACAAGATTTATTCATCTTGCTTCCAACAAATATTTTGAACTATGCTTATTCTCATGTTTCAAGTGTCCTCTCGAGAAAGAATGTCTCATTTTCACACCTATTTGAGTATTTTTCCTTTTAAATTTAGAGACGTCTAGATATATACACTCAGAAAGAAGTTCAATGAATGTAATTGTGATACTATAGGCTTGGGCTTCATGTAAGTATCCAATAATGTTAGTACACTTAGAATAATATCTTGTAGAACTTGTTATCTGCTTGTAATGTAGGCATGGGGACAGGTAGGATGATATATGGGTTAAGAGTGACTAATTCCTCAATGAGCGTTGCACTGTACCTATTCTTTTGACATTCGTTGTTCCTTGATGTTCGATCTCCTTTGTTATGCTTCTTTGCCCTTTGTTTTGTATTTTCTTTGACATCGTTTGAATGTTGTGTTGGAGTTTTTTCCCTTACACCTTTATTGGAGAAGGGGGTCTTTACCCCTTCATCTTTGAAGTCGTCTTTTGTTTTTGTTCTTCTGGGGCTATACGTCATTTGCCTTTGGCAGCTTTAATCTTGAATCTTTATTCACAATTTACACATACTTAGTGCATTCAAGGAGGTAGGTCAAGAGGGGGATAGTGTATGTAAGCACTCCAAAGGTATAGGCTCAGATGTGGTTATCCAAAGAAAGGTTTTAGGCTCAAAGGAGGAAATGCTAGAGATTAATGTCATTTGGCAGGTTGTGGAAAGAGAAATTAGATCAAGGAAGGCCTACAATCCTTTTCCAAACTAAATGTAACTCAGAATTTTGCCTCAACAGATATTTAGGCCAAATTTTAGATCAACAATGCAATGCGATGACCTAATCTAAAGCTCACCACACAATGCACTTGAAATGATGAGGTTGGATTCGTTCTTGTCTTTGATTTATGGAAGAAAATTATTTCATGTGTCACTTAGGTTTGATTTAAAAGATGCCAAAAGAACCTATGGTTTACCATGAAGTCTGTTTGTTCCATCATACTAATTTTATTTCTTATGCATGCTCCTAACCGTGTTGGTACCAACCAAGTCAAAATTCTTTTTTTAGAAAAAAGAATGAGACTGAACCCAAATAAGGGTTTCCTACGTATCTTGTGAAAACAAGAATTAGGTCTACATAGTTCAAGCAATATTGTATGTATTATTGTCATGAAGTGATGGTCATCCTTGAAAATAATGAGAAAGATGATTAGGGAGGAATTGCTCGTAACATCAAAATTATTTTGATTAGACGATCGACAGGACGGATGTCAAGCATGAGGAGAGTTTTGAAACTACTTTAATAGTTTGATAAGATTGGGAAGGTCAAACATTGAAGAAGTTATGATCTTATTTCGTTGTAGTTGGCAGGATCGTTATAACTGAAAAATTGTTGAACCCTTGCTTTTGAAAGTAAGGATTGATACGTCATAAATTTAATGGTTTATGACGTTTAAAAGAAGAATCTAGGTGGTCTCGAATCAAAATTGGGTGAGAATTTGGAGGTAGGCCGGCTAGGCATAATGTTATTGAGATTTGGATTTTGAAGAGTTATTTATTTACACTCTTTGGAGACCTTTGGAGAGCGTCTTTGAACTTCTATAGAAAATTGCCCTAGTTTGAATACCAGAGAAATTATTCTGAAACAGTAAAGAGAATGAACCCTAATGTAGGGCTTCCTACGTGTCTTGTCAAGACAAGAATCAGGTGAAAGCATTGTTCAAACAAATTGGTGAGTTCGTACATAGTGTGATCTATTTTTAGAATAATAATTTTCCTAAATGGTTGAGAGTAGGACTAAGTAATTGTGAAAATTAATACTAACCTAAATGCACTAATTCTAAAACTATGAAATTCAAAGAAGGTTTGGGGGAGTGTAAGACACCCTCTGCATGAACCTTAGTGTGTGAAGTGTACGGTCTAAGACTCGATGAAACTGTGATTATGATTAAATATAGCAAAAAATAATGTGTAGCAGTTTTTAAAATGTACATATATAATGTGTTGAACAAGTAATGAATAAAAGAATTAATAATACAACAAAACTAACTTGTGCAAATAATGTAAAGAATTTATGAACAAATAATCACACTTTGTAATGTGAAACAGGTGAGCAATCAAAGAATTTGATCATATGCAAAAATGTAAAAATACCACCCTCAATTGAAAAATTAAAACTGTCATGGTTAGAACCTGATGTTAATCCCCAGCAGAGTCGTCATTCTGTCGTACCCTATTTTTGCCAAGGTTAAACAAAACATGACTTATGAACTTTTAAAAGAATTGAATTTTGTACAGAGTCACCATTTAATTTTTTTTAAGGAAAATAAGGAAATCTATTTATGTATTAACACATGTGACTAATGTTTTAGTCTGCGAAAAACCAATTGAGATTTTAGGTACGAGTTCGAATTATTCCGAAGGAAAGGAATTAGGCACCCTTAAGAATTGACAAATGTTGTATCCGGCTAGACTAAATTTATCAAATAGGGTGGAGGTAAAAAATTAATTTTTGTAAAATATAAGTAAAAATAATGTAAGAGATGTATGTATATTAAGAATAAATCTATTGTTATAAAAGATATGTATAACAAATGTATAAGATACATGTGAAAAAAATATTTTGTAATGTATGAAAAGAAAAGTATCTTTGATGTGCTATGAAAAGAAAAAGTATTTACAAATAATATTTTATTTGATTAAAATTATGGAGAAAAGTAAAGATTCATTTGAGAAGAAAAAACTACATAATATCTATAACATAAATATGTTAATTGATTAACTCAATTCTCTTGTGTAATTATTAACGTCCTAAATTTTTCCTAAACCTGTGTTATGTAAGTAAAGAGTATTCCCACCCGACACCCCAAAAAGTAAAGTTTTCACTACGTTTAATGTGTATAATTATAAGAAAAAAATACAAATATGAAATTCTCCTTTTGAATGCTATTTTTCAATAAGTATTTCCGAGAACCTGCACAAACTAATAGTAATAAAGCAAAATAAACAAGGAACTATGCTTCATATATGTATACAAATATACATATAAAATTATTTTTTTTGCAAAAGCATGAGCATAGATTAAGTTTTAGATAGGCCATGGCTACAAAGTGGTTGCTCGATTTATCCTCCATCCTAAATTCCCATGCCATGATATGAATCATAAAATCATTTGTATTGTCGTGATGTTATAAAGATTTTTTCATCGCTTGAATTTATTTATTTTTTTGTTACGTATTTGTAAGTGTAATGTTTGTCTTTTATTTGGGAAGGCCTCAAAAATCGATGGGAGTTTCTTCATTGTCCAAAGTAGTGTAGTATTTATTTGTTATTAGTGTAATAAAATACATTAATGGTATAACATTCAAAATAACTTAAAATAGCAGCCAACTAAACAGTGAAGATCATAACAATTCTTACAATGATGTGATACGATAGAGAAACAAGGTCCGGTAGAGGAAAAAAATATCACAAGATGAAGTATCTCAAATAGTAGCAACAACCACAGAACAAAACATACAAATCTGTGGGAGTTGCCATTTTCGGCCATCATGAAAATTATAAAAATATAAACTCTGGTCAAATCTGAAAATGAGCACAAGGAAATAGAGTTTTTCGGCCAAATTTGGTCGGTGCTAGTGTAGTCCGCCATTTTAAATAATGAATGAAAAAGAAAAGGAGAGAGGGATGAAGAGAGAGGCGATGGGATAGTGGTGTTGTTCTTCGATTGTCCGGTGGTCAAATTTGGCGATGGGAGTGATGTGTTCGGAGACCACCGGCCATCAGTTTCGGCAGGGTAGTGAAAAAAAGAAGAGAAGTAGCTGGGGTGGTGGTGTTCAACCAAATCTCTTCATTCACTACATTCGATAAGAGGTGACTGGAAAGGAAGGGAGAAGCAGTGCAACGGCTGCCGACGCTGTAGCTTACGAAAATTCGGTGGTGGTGGGGGCAGCAGTGAAAGAAAAAGAGGGAAAAATATTATAAATTTAATTTATGGAGTGTGGATGTATGTATTGTGTATTTTTTTGTGTGTTTTTGAGATAGAACATAATCTTTGTATGTATTTGTTGTGTGTGTTTGAGAGAAAAGAGAAAGAGTAAAAAATATGTGTGTATTTTTTTGGGGGAGAGAACGTGGAAAAGGAAGAAAAAGTTTGTTTGTCTTTTTTGTCTTCCAAAATGTTAAACCCCTCACCACTATTTATGGTAAAAATGGGTCCATTTTCTTAAAGAATATAGAGGTGTCCACTCTTTTTCTTTTAGAACACCCTTTGGACCTTAAGTTATTGACCAAAGAATTTTTCATCTTTTAACCAACAAGAAAAGTTATAATTTAAAGGGTAGTGTCATTGTGCAGTCATTGCCAGATGTGACAAGACATTATTCTGTAGTCGTTATAGTATGTGATAAGATATTATTGTGTAATTTTGTCAGATGTGACAAGACAATGAACTATTATGTTGTATATAAATAATTGGTCCGACTTAGCATTTGTGGACCGTACAAAATGTAGGTATCGATGTGTAATTACAGAAAAATGTAAGAAAATTAAAAACATAATGAACTTGAAAAATTAAAAAATGTGATGTCATATTGGGTATGTGTGCATATAATTATGAAAATATTAAAAACGAGAATGAATTGATAAAAGTTCTAATATAAGGAGAATTATCAATTAATTATGATAAGTAAAAAATATGATAATAAATTGATAAAATCCTAAAGTAAGGATCATCGTCAATAATTTGTTAACAATTGTAAAAAAAATATTTGAAAATTGTGTTTTGTGCCTTTTAACGATCAGAAAATCTGAAGACGTTATTTTAAGCACGGAGAGTCAAAATTGGGTGTCAATAGCATACTTTTCAAGCTGCTGCCCGTAACATTAGTATTTTTCAAAATATGATCTCAATAAAGGGATTACCACAGTGATCACAGTATGCAGATTATTAAGATATGCACGGGGCTATTTTTTTAAAAATTCACATCCCTCCTAGCAAATAGTGCATCAACTCTGATCAAGAATTGAAAAAAAATTACCCCCCTGACCCAACAAACTGTCCAAAATAGAAAAAGAAGAAGAATAATTCACCTTACATAAGGCCTAAAATTCGATAAAAAGAGACGTTAAATTATTAATAGATAATCAAAGAATAGAAATGATGTAGATTATGTCCAAGGGTATAAATCATTTTTTTTGTCTCACTTGAACTTTTGGATGTTCCCAATAACGATCAACCGACGCAAATGAACTTTAGAAATGTCATCAGGATATTTTGCTAGCATTTTTTCATTAGTAAGGTTCTTATCAAAACATATTTTTTTAATATTTCTCTTGTATTACCTAAAAGTATCACGAATAACACTCATCACCCACTTTTCTCCTTCTTTTGGAACTAGGAATTTTGACTATGCAAAATAAAATATATTTAGCTTGATTTAGTAATAACTAGAATAAATATGCAATTTAAAATATTGGTTTTTCTTACATTGCCATAGTCCCACATGCATTTTTATTTTCCTTTCGCACAACATGCCAGTTAGTGTACATCAAGGTAATAAATATAGGGTTCCTTGCAACTATTCCTATGCAACTACTTAAACTAGAAATTATCTTTCCAGTTGGCCCCACTGCTTGCCATTTGTAAAATATCACCTCCGCTTTTTCATCTAAATTTTTTGTGTGAATATTCTTACAAGTTATTTGTCCTCAAACTTTTTTCTTCTCCGATATCCCTAGGTTGATGTAATAGTAAAGAATTAAGAAGAAAATTAAACTAATTAATAAACATAAAAAGCATAAGACATACCATTTGTCCTGTATTCAGTGTCCATATTCTCATCTCTAGCACACCCATCCTCACCAATTTCTTCTTGTTTTGCATACTTACAATATTCTTTATTATGTTCATCAATAAAAGAAGTTGGTGGATCAGTTGTTATATGAATATTATGTTGTTTTCCAACACCTATGTGTAACTCTTCCTTTTTAAGAAACTGATCACGACTAGTCTCAGGTAGGACTCACTTCCTCTTCACTTGTTTGCAGTTTTGAAACCCATGAATAACATGTTTTTTTTCTTCATCTTGGCTTTTCCATTGATATTTGAAGTATTAACATCTACCTTTGAAGATGCTTGTAACATGAGGCTGTTCATAGGTAATTCCATTACTTTTTTTTGAATGGACTCTCTAATTCGAGATTGAAATAACCTTTGTGTGTTTTATCATTTTCCTATAATTATCTGTGGAGCTTTAATCTCTTTCCCTGAGTAAAATTCAATCATTAGATTGTGCCCAGGCAAGTTCTTCTTTCTTTGTTGTGGCATGAAAGAGTCAGGATTCTTTGTTTTAAGCGTCATTTGTGCCTACATTTTCCTAGCTTTATCATTGTGTTCATTTACAAGCTGTTCTCTCTTGATCGTATGTTATTGGTCCAATTTTGTACTTGATTAGTACTGAACATTAGAATTCATATTCTTCATAGGACTTTGAGCTTTATTTGGGTTTAGGACTTTTTTCCTTACGACTGTTTCCTGATTCATTCTTGTTACCTTCTTCTAATATCTCTATTTATTCTCTTACAGTGACTTCAGCTCTGCATATCAAAAATAAAAAAACACATCAAATTATAATAGATATCTAACAAAATCCACATTGTAACTTTTTAATTTCAAGGTCCTAATATATATTTGGCACCTCTAGCAAGTCCGTGTAACATATATTAGTTTTGCAAATTTTTCATCAGCAGGGTCTATCACCTATAGGCAATAGAAAGGTGTCAAAGGCCAATAAAATGCTACTTCTAGCATATCTGGCAGATCCGTAGACTCTCACTAAATTCCAGTTTCAAATTATACAATGATCAGTACAATCATATGGAATGTTAGGGGGATCAATTCCAAAGAAGCTTTGGAAAGATTTATACTCAAGAAACTTGGTTAATTTTAGATACATCATTCCAATACTTAATAATATGCTAGTATAGAGAGGCTAACTGCCCGACAGATTCTCTATCCAAATTAAGCCATGAATTTGACACCCTAGAACACTTCTACAATATGTAGCGGTTACCTGAAGACACAACAGGCTATTATGAGATAAACAAACCTGGAGTAATCATCCTCAAAAAAAGTTTAGTAATATTTACAAAAAATTTGAGCAACATAGACCACAAAGTTCGGCTCAAATCTTACTGGAAACCACGTATTAAATAGAAAAGATTGAGGAATAGACACATCAACTTACTTTCTGAGTTGTAATCAACGACTTCTCGGTTATCAAGGAAAGAAAAACAAGGACAATGCAAACATAATTATAGAAAAAGGTAACTTTGGCAATAAAATATCATTCAAAACTTACTTTTATTTCATTCAAAGTTTACCATCTTCAAAGACTCAATCCACAAGTGACATAACACCTAAGTGTTGAACTCAGATTATGAACCTTTAAACTTGTTTCAATTTAACATGGCCAACTATTTGCCATATGTTCTAACAACTTCTCATTTTTATTAATTTATCATCACTACTGGAATACTAAATCAATTTCTCAAAGGAAAAAATGAGCTAAAATACCATAGATAAAGAATGAATGATTTCTTTTCTTATTTCTTTTCCATAATATGGTCATTTAGGTCGCTCCTATATTTATTAGTTGGGAAATCTGGAAATAGTGGACATCTTATAAATTTGGAGGTCAAAACAAGTTGTACCTAATTTGGAATATCATTTCTTCTCTCAAAAGTTGTATAGTGTAACAACAATAACCAAACTAAAGCCAAGATACTAAGGTTTGTAGCTCAATGTTGCGTGGTGAATGGATTAAATAGTGTCACTGTTGAGATGGATTCTAAGGTGATGGATTATTTTTTTTAAAAAAAGTTACAAATAAGTTTTGAAACACAAAATTTTACAACTTGCATACTACAATCTACCTTTAGGATGAAAAAAATTTGTGTACAGTTGTATAAGGAAAAGACTATGGAATAGTTCTTATTAAAGTACAAAGAAAGCATCCCTATGTCATTTTGTCTGTATGACCAAGAAATACTACAATATTAACCTACCAACTATCTTGGATTCTTTCTATGTATCATAGGCAGTAAATCGAAGTACAAACACATCAAAGAGGCAACCACACCAAATACAAATGTGTTTTTAGAAACTGTTAAAAAGAGGTGCACAAAAAATAATGTGAGAGAATCAAAACTGTAATGACCCTCACAATTATTTTTCTTATTTTCATACACTTTTGGTGTCTAGAGCTTTTCTATAACTGCCCCAAGTTATTTATGACTGATTGGGGATAATAATTCAATTCTAGGCGGTTCATTTGAGAATTTTAGTGATACCAAATATATTGTAGAATGCTTAATTTAAATTGGCATTTAGTAGAATCACAATTCATTACCCATCTAAAATATTTTAATATTGATAAAATTTTTTATTTTATGCTATATTTATATTACTTTATAATAGCTTTTATGGTTTATTAATATTTTAAGCAGAGATGGTAAATCAAAATATGTTAAAATATTATTATTATTAATATTATTATTGTTATTATTGTTGTTGTTGTTGTTGTAGTTGTTGTTGTTGTTGTTATTATTATTATTATTATTATTATTATTATTATTATTATTATTATATTATAGGTCTTATTAGAAATATTTTTTTATTAATTATGGTATATTCAAAATATTATATTTATTTTACCACGAATCTATGCAATACCAGAATGTGAATTTAATGGAGAGAAAGGGGTGGTATTGCCACATCCCCTACACGTCGAATCCATGAAAAATGCCACCAAAGTGAGAGGTGTCATCATAATTAATATTATGGTTCCAATTCATTACAAATAGTAATGTTAGGAAATAGAAAACTTTGATATGTAAGTGCAATCCATTCTTTTTATCAATAACTACTTTTGTCTCCATGTACTTGTAGCTTTCTTCAGTCATGTTATGTTCAATTAGAATTTTCTCCTTGCTTACCAATATTCGTTTTTCACGTAAAATATATTATTTCATCCTAAACACAAGTATTTACTATTTAAGTTTTAAAAAGAATCTATGACTTATCTTAAAAGTTGTTATCAATTCTTGAATCATGAAGGAAATTTTCAGGATACTGCTACATTTATTCGACTCGGGTTCTAGAGGGACATTATTTGGAGGCTTCTTGGAGAGGTTTTTAGCTTTGACATTTAGGTAGGCTAGGCTTACCCTACTTTTAGATTGAGCTTATGTACGGTAATTTTGGAGAAGTGCTTGTAGTTTGCGTACCATTTGATATATATATATATATATATATATATATATATATAATCCTTTCTTTATCTTGTTATGACCCCATTCTAGTAAATTTTGGTATCTTATTCTTTACTATGATATAGCATCTATCACTTTAAGACATGGAATTGAGTTGTGGATCCTTGAATTCATTCCTTTTTAATTAAGATATGTGTATGGTTATTTAAATATATATTTAAATATATTTAAATACATTATTTATTTTATTGATTGTGAATTCTGGAACCACTTTGGCATTGTTTATGATTTGGGTATTAATTTTATAGTTAGGTATGATTACTATAAGTTCTGGTTCGAGTCCGATATCTAGTTATGATGGTTGGGGAGTTCTGGTACTGATTATGGTTATTTTTGGAATTGTGGTTCCTCTGAGTTTTGATTCGAGTCCGTCATCTGATTATGAATTCTATTGTATATCATATATGTGGCCTCTTATTATTACCCACTATTTTTGTTTCAAATCGGATATGACCTTATCCTATTATCCACCACTACCGGTTCAAGCCCGACGTCTGGCCTCTTGTTACTATCAATTGGTGATGGTTCAAGCACGATGCATATCTAGATGGCTACTATGATTTCGTAGGATGTGTTCATCTATTAATTTATTTTTAATAATTGTTTTTTATGGGTCCCACCGACTTAATGAGGGTAGAGTTGGGTTAATTTTCTTCTTAAATGTGCCTAGCGAGCTTATGGGGGGCCAATTAGGCTATGTTTGATTTACCTTTGTTACTGTGTTAATTATTTTCTGTATCTCTTATACTTATTCCTTTATTGCATTGTGTATCTTGGAAGTTGTTTTACCATTCTATCCTTGCTTACCGTTGACTTAGATTACACCCTCGTACTTTTATTATACTAGTTTAATTGCACGTGCTTCGCACGTGTAACATTAATCATTTAAAATTAAATGATTTTGTCTATTGTGGAGATTTTTAATGAAGTACAAAAAGTTCAAATAATTTTTTAAAGATGCTTCACGCGTTAATATAATGATATAAAAATAAATTCGATATAATTTAGTGTAAGCACATATATATTTGACAATCAAAGTTTCAAGTGGTTGATGGATAATTACTTTTGTGTTTGTCATGCAATACCTCTTTTTCATGCTGCCAGAGGGTAAGGAGATGCATCAATTTGAACCATATTTGTGGTATGATTATTTTATTTCTATATTTAAAATCTTTCTATTAATTTTAAAGTCAAATCTTTACAAAATCATTGATTACATACTTCTTAAGTACTTAAAACTTTTAAAAACTTACTATTTCTTAAATTTTTCTTATTCTAACGCTTTTGTATTTATTTAAAAAAAATTTAAGTTTTCTTAAAATCAAATGTAGTTGATTCGAAATTGTTAAACTAATGAAAAAAGTATTAGTCATCATTAATTATGACAACTTCTAATAAGGAAAGGTTTTAGTATGCATATTTTTATAAATCTATTTTTCTAATCTGAACCGGTTATTAAGTAGTACAAATCAAATATTATAAGAATTATAATTCTTAAAAAGATCCTAAAGCGAAAGTAATACGAGTATATTATTTTTTTAAAAAGGCTAAATGCAATACTTACTTGACAGTTCTTTGCTTGTTCTGGTGTACACATGTAGATGATCTGGTTGGCTTTGATTTTTGGTGTCAACATGCTTGTTTCGTCCAACTTTTGATTAAAAAATTTTAATTGAAAGAGAAACACAAAAATTTGACAAAATTTTCTCCTGTAAAACTAACACAAGAAATTATTTGAAAGACATACTATTGACATATATATAATAGTTTAACGACGGCAAACTATAAAAGAAGAAAGATATAGAAAAATGTACATACATGAAACCCCTTTGAATAAGCATAATTGAAGGTAAAAATTCATAAACTTCTTGGGAGGAGCCTATCATTTCATGTAAGCTTCTTGGACGCAATCCTGTATAATGAATTGTGTTTGGATTTCTTGATGGAAGAGTTTTTGTTACATTATATACGTGGGAGGGTATTTTAGGTTAGTAGTTGCGGAAAATATATTATTAGGGTTTACATATAGTAAGAATTTTATATCCAACCAAAAAATATACTGTAATAAATAATTTGAGGAAATCTACGAAAACTTTTCCTCAAAATTTACCACTTTTAATTCCTTTCTAAAGTCACTTCTTACTTTTTCTTTTGCTTTCTATAAATATTATTTAAATAAAATTATTAAAAAAAATTATATAACATAAAATTTTAATTGATTTAGAAATGCTTATAATTTCTTACCTAGATCAAACAGGACTTTAAGTAATTTTAAAATATTAATATAATGATAATTATTGAAGAAAAAGGGTGAAAAGACAATTTTGTCGATTGCAGAAACTTTTAATGAAGGACAAAAAGTTCAAATCACTTTTATAAGGGTCTTCACATTTTTAATATATTATAGATTTTTTCTATATTGAGCTAAGTCGGCTAATGATGCCCACTGAGTACCCATTTCTTTGGTACTCATACTACATTTCTGTATTTTTTCCTAATGCAGATCCGAGTACTAGAAGTCATTATTGACGTGGTTCCTACCTTTCAGTACTGATTTAGAGCAGGGTGAGCTTGTTGTCATCCGACGCTGATCCTCCTCTATCTATTCCAGTTTAATCTTTTGTACTTGAGACTGCTTGTATATATTATGTATATTTTGGATTCTGTCTAGTACTTTGGTTATCTTTTAGTAGTGGCTCTAGTATCGACCATACCAGATCTTGGTAGGGATTCGTTTGTATATTTGGTCCTTTTTCTCTCTCATTTTGATATATTATACATGGTTCCTATCTGTTTATAAATTAGCATTGTTACTGTTATCGTTATATATTGACTTTTTCTGGTTTCCACCTGTTCGCCCGTTACCTATCATTCTGGGCTATGACTTGAATTGCCTAGTGGTGGGAAAAGGTAGGTGCCATCGTAACTTGAGAAATCAGGTCATGATAGCATAGTATCAGAGCCTAGGTTTCATTGGTATTGTTGGAGATGATATTTAGTATAGCCGTCTGTATCCTATCTTCAGGAGGCTACGGAGCATTTTTAGGAAACAATCTCATTTTTCTGATCCATTTTCGTGCATGGGGTCTGAGTTGTTTTTAAAATTTTATTGGTTTACTCTTTACGTAGATGGATAGGATGCGGGGTGCGAGATCCGAGGAATTGGACCCTGTGTCACGTTCTGATTTATGATTCATGATGCTACCTACTAAATCCTCCTAGTAAGTAAGTCGAACTGTAACTCAGAGCTAGATGTAATGGGTCAACTTGGTGGAAATACCCCCATAAGGGCCAAATAGGCAATCCAACCTAAAAAATAAGCAAGTCAATAGAAATAGTTTTATATGACCTGCCCTGGGCCTTGTTTTAATAGGCGTACCAAGTCTGACCAGGATCGAAGACCACCCCCATTACCCAACCCAACCTCCAGCCGTTTGCCTTGAGTTCGCTGAATTCCGAGCATGAAACATAATAGTGTAACAGCTCCCACAAAGACCCTGGAAATAGATCACAACCGTGATCAATCCAATAGAGTCCAACCATCCCATACCATAATCCAACCATACCAAACCACACCAAACAAGGCCATAAGCCAAGCCACAACCAAAGACGTTCCAAAACATAATATAATTAATCCCAAAATGAAATATAATGGAACAGTGAGAAATTATGTCTGATAATGCCAGCCTCCCATCATATTCAAATTCCAACGATGACACCTATACTGATCCCGTCTATTCCAACCCATAGAAGTACCATAAAGCCTCTATCTAAAAGAGTAATAAAATCCGATGGGGACATGCCCCCAACCATAGCAAAAACTAATATCCAAAATAATACCAAAATGTCTAGAAATATCCATAATATGAAATGGAGCCTTCCGAAAGGATAACCACTTGGGAGACTTCTATGTTCCCCATAAGCATAACCAATTATCCTTTAGCCTTTCCAAACCATTTAAACTATGCATAATTTCTATACCAAGTTTAAAACATGCAACAGTTCCATTAAAAGAAGTCAATTCAATGAACATACCTTTATAACCATTTTTTCAAACACATTGGGGGCATAATATAACCAAAAACAATTCCAATTACCATTAAACCATTCCCATTCAATCCAATTATCCAAAAACACCATTAATGCATATAAAAGCATAATTAAAACCATGAGAAACCTTAACTAACCATTTAATATTAAAACCCCTAAATCATATTTGAAAGCCAAAATCATGTAATAGTAAAACCATGAAAACATTCATATAAACCATGCCTTTAAGTAAATTAACAATTATAGAAGAGAAACATGCCTTAAACCAAGATGATGATGGAAACAAATCACCAAAACAATCCCTAAATCGATCCCTTAGTTGAAACCCTAACTCCCCTTGCCCAATATCTTTTGAGAGAATTATGCAGTGTTTCAGAAGAGTTTCTAAGTGTTAATGAATAGAATAATAGGGTAAATAACCTTCCAAGTAGGTTAGAAGTCATGGGGCCTTATTAGGGTAAGTAGGGAAATATCCAGAATACCCCCACTTAAGTTGCACAAAATCCCATCACAGGGATACGATTGGCCCTCATGAGTCTTACCCTCCCAATATGATTGGTATCCACCACCCGTATCCAAGCCTCAACCCTTGGATAAAAAACTATCCGGTAAATGACTCATCCAACCAAGTCGTAACCACAACATATGATCCATACCTTTCATCAGTACCCATGGCAGATTTATACCCAAGGAAGATTTGGAAGTTGTCCACCATGTACTTTAGCATATGGCTTATAGTGAGCCACTCATACTCAGATCCAACCTAAGAAACCAAGTCTAAGATTAAGTTAAGAAACCAAATAACCCATAACCACAAATACCACTCATACCCCTAAGTCGTATCCACTATAGTAACAAAAATCTATCCAACCAACCAACACTGGTAAGTATATGACCGGACCATACCATCTATACCCAAACATACAGATCATACCCATAAGTCGTATTGGGTCTAGAGATTGGAATACCAGAAATTTTCTAAGGTCCAAGAACTAGAGTGTTTCAGTCTCCCCCACTAGGAACATTCATCCCCGAATGACGGACAAGGTAAAGGTAACCATACGGTAGAGTCATTTGCATTATCAAACATAATCCCAATATTTAACAAAGTTCGAAAACAAGGAGGATAAGATATAAATCTTTCCTTTAACAACTCAGAAAATAAAGATATGCTAAAGACATATCCCTTTCATACGAATCCAATGAGTAGGAAATAGATGCGGATACTTAGACTTCATGTCTTCATCTGCTTCCCATGTAGCTTTTTCTACCTTATGTTTCTGCCAAAGAACTTTAACCGAATCCACATCCTTGGTTTGCAACTGAAAAACCTGCTTATCTAAGATCTCAACTGGGACCTCTTCATAAGACAGAGAGTCCGAGATACCTAACCCTTCCAAAGGCACAACCGTAGAAGGATCACCAAGAAACTTCCTCAACATGGATACATGAAATACTGAATGAACCAAACTCAAGCTGGAAGGTAACTCCAACTCATAAGCAACACTACCAACTTTCCACAAAATCTCATAGGGAGTAACATACCAGGGACTGAGCTTCCCCTTTTTGCCAAACTGCACTACTCCCTTCATGGGAGATACCTTGAGGAAAACCTTATCCCCAACCTCAAACTCCAAGTCTCTAAGACTAACATCCGCATAGGACTTTTGGTGACTTTGGGCAGTCTTAAGCCTATTATGAATCACCTTTACCTTCTCCATAGCCTGGTAAACCAAGTCGAGACCAAACATGTCCACCTTACTAAGATCAAATCAGCCAATAGGAGATCTACACCTCCTACCAGACAATTCCTTAAAATGGGACATACTAATACTATAATGATAACTATTGTTGTAAGCAAACTCCACCAAAGGTAGATCTCAACCCAATTTCCACCATAATCGACCACACAAGACGAAAGCATATCCTCCAATGTCTGAATAGTTCTCTCCGCTTGTCCATCTATCTGCGGATGAAAAGCAGTACTCAGACTTTCCTTAGTCCCTAACCCTTTCTAAAAATATTGACAGAAGTGAGATGTAAACTGCGTGCCACGATAAAAAATAATCAAAACAGGCACCTCGTGAAGCTTCACAATCTCCTGAAGATACATTTTCGCATAATCCTCCTCCAAGAAGGTAGTCTACACTGGCAAAAAGTATGTAGACTTAGTCATCCTATTCCTGATGACCTAAATCAAATTATATTGACATCGAGACCGACGAAAATTGGTAACAAAGTCCATATTTATCACTTTCCACATTCATTTGGGCAAATCAATTTCTTGATATAACCTTCTTGTCCACAAAATCAACCATATCCCTTTTCATACCATTCCACCTATAGATCTCCTTAAGATTATGATACATCTTAGTCGAGCTGGGATGAACAACATAGAGTGACTCATGCACCTTATCCAAAACCCTTTGTCATAACCCATCGACAACAGGAACACAAAACCTCTCTCGGTACCATAAAGTACCATCACTACTACCTTTTTCCCACCAATATCACTCTTTATTTTTGTTAAGATAGAATCTAGAACTTGCTTCTCATTAATCTTCACACCAAGAGATGATAAAACCACTACTTGCACCACCACACCACCATCCTTTGATATCCAAAAGGCAAACTCCAAGATTAGCTAAATTGTTAATATCCTTCACCAAATCCCATTTTTCTTTGTTTACATGAGCCAAACTCCCCATGGATAACCTGCTAAGAGCAACAACAACCACATTAACCTTGCCTGGGTGATAGTGAAGACTTATATTATAATCCTTGAGAAGCTCAAGCCATCTTCTCTGCCTGAGATTAAGCTTTTTCTGCTTGAACACATATTATTGACTTTTATGATCCGAAAAGATATCCCATGTGTACACCATAAGAATAATGCTGCCATATTTTCAAAGAAATCACAACCACTAACAGCTTCAAATTATGAGTAGGATAATTCCTCTCATTTACCTTCAACTGCCTGGAAGCATAGGCAATAACCTTCCTATGCCGAATCAACACACAACCAAGTCCTACCCAAGATGCAACACAATAAACTTTGGACCGTCATTGCCTTTCGACAAGGTAAAAATTGGAGGCGAAGTTAACTTAACCTTTAACTTCTTGAAACTCTATTCATAAGAATCTGATCAAGAAAACTTAACCTTCTTCTGAGTTAACTTAGTCAAAGGAGCAACTATCGACGAAAAGCTTTCCAAAATCGCTTGTAATACCCGGCTAAACCCAAGAAGTTCTAAATGTCAGATGGAATCATAGGTCAAGGATACCTCTTCACCACAACAACCTTCTATGGATCCACCATGATCCCTTCACTAGAAATAATATGACCCAAGAAAGTTAAAACATTTAACGAAAACTCACACTTGGAGAACTTGGAATATAATTGTTTTTCCTTTAAGGTATGCAGCACCACATGGAGGTGATGAGCATGATTCACCTCACTCTTTGAATAAACCAGAATGTCATTAATGAATACAATGATGAAGAGATCTAAATATTGATGAAAAAAATTATTCATCAGATCCATAAACGCTGTCGGAGCATTAGTCAACCTAAATGATATCAAAAAGCTGACTTAGGGATATCCACCTCCCTAATCTTTAGCTGATGGTACCCAAACCGAAGATCAATCTTAGAAAAAAACTTGGCACCGTGTAACTGGTCAAACTGATCATCTATCCTTAGAAGAAGATACTTGTTCTTGACAGTCACCTTGTTCAGCTGCCTATAGTCAATGCATATCTGAAGAGAACCATCATTCTTGTGCATGAACAAAACCGGTGTGCCCCAAGGAGATACAATAGGATGAATAAACCCCTTATCCAGAAGATTCTTAAGTTAATCCTTGATTTCCCTTAACTTAGCCGGAGCCATTCTATACGAAGGAATAGAAATTGGATGAGAGTCCGAAATTAGATCAATACCAAACTCTATTTCTCTATCTAGAGGAACACTAGGAAAATCATCCGAAAAGACCTCGAGAAACTCATTAACCACAGGAATGACATCAAAATCCACCAAATCAACTCAAAAAGATCCACCAAGGTCTGCCTGCCACCAACAGATACAACACACCCCTTATAGACTCCCTTAGCAATAACCGAGTCACCTACTGGTGTAGAAATGAAAAAAGGATCTAAAATAACTTTTAGATCGAAAACAAAAGATATAACCACATAAGGAGTTGCATAGGAGAGAGTAGACCCTAGATGAAACAAACAATAGACGTCATGAGAGAAAAGTTGTAATGTACCAGCATTGACATCAAGTGATGCCTCGAATTCCTGTCAGGACACCAAAACATACAACCTATTCCGACCAACACTAGAACCAGTAGCAATAACAGAAGCAGATGCCACACCACTAGGTGTAGGATCATAAGATGAAGCCACAAGAATCTTATTTTCCCCCGTGGAAACCTTATTAACCGGAAAATCCCTGAGCCGATGGCTTACCTGGCCACACTTGAAGCATTTGTCCTTTCCTTCATCGCAATAACCCCGATAAGGAAGACTACAAAATGGACAAGGAGGACATAAAAAACTGACTGACCTTTGTTTGCTTAAGATTAGGCACCCTGCGCTAAAAAATTATCACCACTATGATGACGCATATCCCCAGACTAATAAGAAGCACTAGCAGTAGAGTAGGAACCAGAACTCCCCCACTTATTTTTCTGCCACTTGCCACCATCTCGACCACCCTGAGACTGAGCATCTCCCTGATCAGAAAACTTACCCCTCTTTCCCTGCCTATCCCCAAACTCTGCCTACTTTCTCTTTTCATCCTCAACCTGTTGCATATGAATAGTCATCCTAGAGATGTCCATATCCTTAATCAACAAAGCAGTTTTGCTCACAAAAATCAGATCCCTATTAAACCCAGAATCAAACTTCCTCATTCTAACCCGCATATCAGCTACTAAATTAGGAGCATACCTTGACAATTGGTGAAACTTTAAGGCATATTCCTTGGTAGGCATCCTCTCCTGCTTGAGATTCAAAAACTCCTCCATCTTTGCTTCCCTCAATTCCTGGGGAAAGAAATTATCCAAAAAAGCACCAGAGAAGGCATCCCATAAAGATGACTCCTCCGCATCCTCTTTATCCCAATCCCACACTTCATACCACTGGTATGTAACCTCTTTGAGCTGATAAGCTGCAAAGTTTACCCCCTCTACATTAGTGGCCTTGATCACCAGAAATATTTTTTCTATCTCATTTAAGAAGCCCTCTAGATCCTCTTCCGCCTTCACTCTAGAAAAAGTGGTAGGACCCATCTTCATAAATTGGCCAAATCTTGTGGCCTCAACATAAAAAGCACCAAACACATCCCGGTTATCCTGAGAAGCAACCAATTCTGCAATAGCATGAATAGACTAACGGAATTTTCCATTATTCACCTCTCCTTGAGGAGGACTAATAGAAATTGGTGGAACTCTGGAACTATCAGGGATAAGACCATGAGATTAAAGATGAACCCCGGAAGTAGGATGCACCCCTTCAGCATTATCCCCAGATGGGATAAAAGAATTTTTCTGTGCTCCTGATCTTCGAGGCATGATCTGAAAGATGAACAAACAAGGACTAGAGAAGATTCCAAGACTAAGAATTCAAGATTGAAGATTGAATACCAAGAAAGTAAAACATTCTGATATGCCTTGTAGCCTCTCCTTTATGAGTGTGGCACGCTACACAACCCTAAAAGAGACTCTACTCAGTGCGGCTTTGTGGACTCCCAATTGACCATAAACCTAGGCTCTAATACCAACTTGACATGACCCGCCCTGGGTCCTTGTCATAATGGGCATCCCAAGTCCAACCAGGACCGAAAACCATCATCATTACCCAACCCAACCTCCAGCCGCTTACCCTGAGTTGGTTGAATTTCAAGCATGAAATATAAAAGTGTAACAACTCACAAAAAGACCTTAGGAATAGATAACAATCACGACTAACCTAACTGAGTCCAACTATCCCATATCCATAATCTAACCATACCAAACCACACCAAATAAGGCCATAAATAGGCCATAACAAAAAATGTTCCAAAACATAATATAATTAATCCTAAAATGAAATATGATAGAACAATGAGAAATTATGTCTGATAATTCCAGCCTCCCAACCTATTCCAATGCCAAGGCTAACACTTATACCGATCACGCCCATTATAACCTATAGAAGTACCACAAAGCCTATATCCAAAAGAGTAATGAAATTCGGTTGGGATATGCCCCTAACCATAGCCAAAACCAATATCCAAAATAAAACTAAAATGTCTAGAAATATCAATAACATGAAATAGAGCCTTTTGAAAGGATGAAAGCTTACCACTTCAGTACAAATACTGTCCCTGAGTCAATCACAATGTAGGAGGAGTAGAACGACCGTATACTGCATAGCGTGGGTATACAATTGCCAATAGACGGGATTAGCGAGCGACCGCTAGCATGATCTTAAGGTAAGGATAAAATAATACAAAATAAAAAAACCAAGTAAAACAATCCATATGCGCAAAACCAAATACACACACATATATATAACAATGCCGGGAAAAAGTGATCGGGTTTAGAATGCCTTAAAACTATTACCTGGGCTGTGTAGCTTTGCTATCCTAAACCACCCATGGTCTATATGGGTTAAGCTCCTTCGGCTGAAAGGGCCCTAGTGCATGTAGGCAAACAACCAGGAGAGTATCCCATGGGATGAATAGTACATCCCTAAAATAAAGTGTGATAGAATGCACACGGTCACCGAGACCAACCTCATATCGACAAATATGTGTTTCGAGTTTTGGTACTCTCGGTACCTCTACCTTCCACGACTTAGCTACACCTCTCGCTATTATTGCCAAATTAAAACAAATTTCCAAATAACCAAACCATTATCAATTTATTAACCAAGTCCATTGATATTGGTATCATCAGACCAATCCTTACTTGCAAGTATCATCCATAGCCAACCATTTATATGTTTAAGGGTACTTTCAAGTTTCCTTTTATTTACCATATTAAACCACTTAGGATACTTCCATGTTCCCCACAAGCATAACCAATTAGCCTTTAGCCTTTCCAAACCATTTAAACCATGCATAATTCCTTTACCAAGTTTAAAACATGAAAGAGTTCCATTAAAAGAAGTCAATGCAATGAACATACCTTTATAAGTATTTTGTCAAACATATTGGGGACATAATATAACAAAAACCAATTCGAATTACCATTAAACCATTCCCATTCAATCCAATTATAAAAAACCACCATTAATGAATATAAAAGCATAATTAAAACCATGAGAAACCATAACCAACCATTTAATATTAAAAACCCCAAATCATATTTGAAGCCAAAATTATGTAATAGTAAAACCATGAAAACATTTATATAAACCATGCCTTTAAGTAAATTTAACAATGCCTTAAACCAAGATGATGATGGAAAGAAATCACCAAGAAAAGCCTCAGATTGTTCCCTCAGTTGAAACCTTAACTTCCCTTGCCCAATAGCTCTTGAGAGAATTATGGAGTATTTAGGAAGAGTTTCTAAGTGTTAATTGGATAATCGGGTAAATAATCTTCCAAGTAGATTAGAAGTCGTGGGGCCTTATTAGGATAAGTAGGGAAAAAGGTACAGAAGTTTAGTATGAATTCCAAAGCCACAGGTACTCAGTAGGTATCATAGGCCCACTGAGCTAAATCATGATAGAAATATAATAAAATGCATGATAACATAACTAAGTCAAGGTAGGAACGAACCTGAATCATCTCCAACATCATTATGCATAAATAGATAAATAGACCTAAATAATAGTATAACATAATGTAAAGCATCAATATTAACCAAAATAATAGCATAACATAACGTAAAAATCAACACACAAAATCGTAACTACCAAATTAGCTCCCACACGTCAATTAGTGCAAAAAAAGTAAATAACCCTTTGCAAGCCCCCATAAGCCTGAAGGTACAAATAAGATAGAATAACCCACCACCGTCATTTATCAACTCTCATAATACAATTGGAATTCATCCAAGTCATGCCACACTATAACCATCGCTTGTCCATATTCATTATTTGTAAATTAATCAACACTTATCAACTAATCATTATTTCAATAGAATTCATTTATATCATACCATATTATAACCATTTTCTCATTTTTAACTTAGATAGATTATCAATCTCACACCCCAATGTGATCATATCATAATAAGTATATCATCATAGCATAATATGCATATTCACACTTAAAATGGTATATATATAATCAATAGTCGTAATTGAGCTGATAAATATAATCGATAGCTGGACTCGAATCGATAAATAAATATAATCAATAGTTGGACTTGAAGCGGTAAATATAATCAATCGCCAAACTTGAATTGATAAATATACAATCAATAACCAATCTCAAATTAGTAAATATATCATCAAAGTCATAACCATTCTCCAGACTTGAACTGGGTAAATATCATCAATATCATATGCATCTTCCAGACTCAAACTGGTAGTTATAAATATATCAACATAATCAATAGTATCATCAATAGCATAAGTAATATCATAATCAATAGGAATCAACCCTCGCACCAACCAACTATCCATCAAGTGTCATGGTTTCTCAATATTACCTTAATAAGCATTTCCAAGAGTTGAACAAGCGTATAAAGGTCTACACAAGCTAACATGCGTATTAGCCTAAAGTAGGTCAATGGCCTATTTCTAATCCCTGAAATTATATTTTAGGAAATTCTACTCGAGATAGACTTAAGGTATCTAAATCCACTTTTAGATATTAAACAAGCCTTAGTTATCCCTAAGATAGGAAATTCACCTAAAATATAAGCAACTAAGTCAATTATGCCTAAATTATAGTTTTTGAATATCCTAAATGGTCCAACTAACCCAAGCATTACAATTTACCATACCAACAGCTAAAACCCATTACAAATATAACACAATATCATAAACATACTATGAATTAGATCAATCTAACAAGGGATAAAACCTAGCTTACCTCAACGCCTAAGAAAGCTCAAAATATCCGCTAAATAACCACTTTTCCTTCTGAGATGCTTCCAAAAGATGTCAAGCTATCAAAATCATATTCTACTAATCAATACGAGAATAATGATACCCGTATTTTAGTATTGTTCTTTGGGTCCAAAAATCACCTAAATCCCATGTGGGTCCCATTTATGAAAAGTCACGTTTCTGAAACCAAACCAATGTCCCCTCATGCTCAAGGAGTCATTACCCTAAAAGGGGGTGAAACTCAAGTTAATTTGGGGCTAAAATCAAGCCTCCAACATTTTGATATTTTTTGAAATGAAAATGGGAAAATCAACCATAAAAAGGGTGGAATCTTACCGTAATTCGAAGGATAATTGCATAAACATACATTATCCAAGCTTATAAATCATCCACAAGCTCAAGTTTTAAGCTATCTCACCATTTGGGATTTTAGCTCTCAAGAAAAAGGATGAAGAATGAGCAAACTTGGCTAAAATGGAGTATTTATACCCTTACCAGGTGCCCGGGTCTCTCTATCGCGACCTGACCTTCGCGATCGCGATGCAAGGGACCAGAAGAGGATGTTGCAATCACGACATTACCCTACCGCGATGGTAGTTCTGTTGTCCTGCCCAAGGAGTCACATTTGTGACTTGAAGTGTCGCAATTACGACACTTTCTGGTACTTCCAGATCGTGATCACGATACATGGTCTGCGATAGCAGGTGCACCAGATTGCAGTTGAGACTTGGAAATTCTAAGACTCGTCGAGGCCCTCAAAATTTATCGTAATCTAGTATACACAAGAGAACTATGTAACCATACCATGTTCTACATTTTGGATGCAATGACATAGTCAAAATTTCCATCTGAGGTTGTTTTGACAAAATATGGATCCCACACCTAATTTTTATTTTCTTAATTTTCTAACTAATAGGTCAAAATGATCCTAGGTGCTAAAAACCAAAACCAAAGGTCCAACTAGCATAAAATCAATAATCTGAAGCTGCTAGAATAGTCAAAATTTGCATTCGAGATCATATAACTAAAGTTTTCATCTAGTGGCCATTCGGAATTAGCGATGACTTCAAAACATGGAATTAGCTCTAAAAAATAAATAAACTGCCCGGTAATCGAATTGGCAGTTCCAGTAAGTCATAATGACTTAGGGTAGCTATAAAAAGCTCTAACAACGAAAATAATTGGAAATATGGAAAATGACCTGAAGAGTCATTATAATATCCACTACTAAAGGAACTTTTGTTCGCAAAATTTAAGAATTAGGATATAACTGAAGTATCGAACAGGTGAGGATACTGGGTTTGCATCTCGCTCTCGATCTCCTAAGTAGCCTCCTCTATTGGGTGGTGCATCCACTAAACCTTAACTACAAGAATCTCTCTAGTGAGCAACAACCTAACGCCACAAGCCAAAATAAGTTCAGGCTTCTTTACGAAGGTCAATCTCTCATCTAACTAGACTAAGTCCCAACTAAGCACTCGAGATGGATCAGGAATATATCACTGCAATATAGCAATATGGAAAACTGGATGGAAAACAACAAAATTTAGAGGTAAAATTAACTCATAAGCCACCTCACCAATCATGTGAATGATCTCGAAAGGTCTAATATATCTGGGATTGAGCTTTCCCTTTCTTTGGAACCTTATCACACCCTTTATGAGTGATACACGGAGAAATACTCGATTACTAATTCCAAATCTCAATGCACAAAGCCTACGATTTGCATAGGTTTTCTGCCTACTCTAAGCTGCTCTCAACCTATCCTGAATCACCCAGATTCTATCCAACAATTCCTGAAGCTAATAAATACCAAATGGTTGAATCTCAAAAGTCTTTAATCACCCAATCAGAGAACAATATCTCCTACTATACAAAGCCTCAAAAGGCGATATCTCAATACTCGAATAATAACTGTTGTTATAAGTAAACTCTGTCAAGGCTAAATGTTCCTCCCACAGTCCTGCAAAATCTATAAAACAAGCTCAGAGCATAACCTCGAGCACCTGAATAGTCCACTCAGACTAGCTATCTATCTGTGGATGAAAGGTTGAACTCAGATCCACCTGAGTACCTAACTCTTCCTAAAAAGCTCTCTAAAAATAAGAAGTGAAATGAAACCCCAATCTGAAATAATAGATATAGGCACCCCATGTAAACAAACTATACTATGCACATATATGCAAGCTAACCTCTCAGTAATGAAGGGAATGTGAATAGGAATGACATGTGTTGACCTGATCAACCGATCCACGATGACCTAAATACCATCAAAATCTTAAGAAGTATGGGGTAAGCCATTAACGAAGTCCATGGTAATCCTCTCCCACTTCCACTTGAGAATAGGCAATTTTTGAACAAATCCACCTGGTCATTGTTGCTTGTCCTTCACCTTCTAGCAACAAAGGTAATGAGCTAATAAGTTTGCCACATCTCTATTCATGCCACTCCACTAATAATGTTGTCTCAAATCTCTATACATCTTGGTTATGCCTAGATGAATAAAATATATAGGATTGTGAGCCTCATGCAGAATCAACTAAATCTAGTCATCAATCCTCAAAACATAAATGTGTCCATCAAATTGCTAAACACCCTCAAAATCTATGGTGTTCCCCTCGGACTCACCACTCAACACCTAATCACAAAGACAGTGAAGCTAACTATCCTCAAACTGACGATCTTGAATCTGCTCAAATAACGAATACCTCGCCTTAACGCTAGCAAGAATCCTCCTAGGATATGAAATAACAAGATGAACCATTAAGTTGGCTAAGGACTAAATGTCCTATGCCAACGACCTCTGAGAAATTAAAATACAAGACAAGATACCCATACTTACTATCTTCCAACTTAAGGCATTTGCTACTATATTTGTCTTACCCGAATGATACAAGATAGAGAAATCATAATCCTTAAGTAACTCCATCCATCTACGTTGTCCAGCATTAAGCTCCCTCTAGTCATTAGATGCTGAAGACTGTAATGATCGATGAAAATCTCACAATGCACGCTATAAAGATAATGTCTCCAAATGTTAAATCCAAAACTACCACCGTCAACTCCAAATTATTAGTGGGATAGTTGTGTTTGTGCACCTTAAGATGCCTCGAATAATACGCAATAACATAACCCTATGGCATTATTAAAAAACCTAGGCCAATACCGAGAGAATCATAAAATATGGTAAATCCCTCACCCTTAATATGAAAAGCTAAAATAGTAGATGAAGTAAGAAAATCCTTAAGCTTTCCAAATCTCGACTCGTAATCCTCAAACCAACAGAAAGGAACCTCTTTCTGAGTCAATCTGGTCATAGGCGTTGTAATAGTAGCAAAACCCACGATAAATCATCTATAATAACAAACCAACTCAATAAAGCTACGAACCTCAGTTGGAGATATAGGTCTATTCCAATCAAAAATTGCCTCAATATTATCTGGGTCTACTATAATACCATCCTTAGACACCACATGCCCAAGAAATGTAACCACCTCAAGCCAAAACTCACACTTGGAGAACTTGGAAAAAAGCATATGATCTCTCAAAGTTTGGAATACAATCCTCAAATATTGTGTATGCTCTTCTCTATTCCATGAATCCAAAAGGATATCGTTGATGAACATGATTACAGAGGAATACAACTAAGGTCTGAGCACATGGTTCATCAAATCCATAAATGCGACTGGGGAATTAGTCAACCCAAATGACAACACCAAGAACTCATAAGGACCATAACGGGTCCTAACAGCTATCTTTGGGATATCCTCAGCCCGAATCCTCAATTGATGGTAACCAAATCTCAAATCAATCTTAGAGAACATTGTCTCTCCATGAAGCTGGTCAAGCAAATCATTAATGTTAGGCATATGATAATGGTTCTTCACCGTCACCTTATTAAGCTGCCTATAATCAATTCATATATGCATGGAGCCATCTTTATTCTTCAAAAACAACATAGGGGTACCCTAAGAAGACACACTTGGTCTAATAAAATGCTTACCAAGAAGATCTTGAAGATGAGAATTTAGTTCCTTAAGCTCTACAGGTGCCATAGAATAGGCTGGGTTCCAAGCTCGAGATCATTAGCAAACTCAATCTCACGGATAGGGAGAATACTAGGTAGGTCAGTAGGGAACACATCAGAAAAGTCATAAACTATAGGAATAGAGTCAAGAGATGAACTCTCCATACTAGTATCACAAATATAAGTGAGATAAGACTCACAACCTCTCAAAATAAGTCTCCTAGATTGAACATAAGAAATAATCCCTGTTCGTGGATAACTACTCCTTGCCAAACGACTGTGGGTATATCAAGCATACCAAAGTTAATGGTATTAGCAAAACAATATATGACCGTATGATAGTGGGATAACCAGTCCATCCCTTGGATCATATTAAAATCAAGAATATCCAAAATAATAAGATCAACATGAGTATTAACATCAAAGGTCGTATGGGATCACGTATCCTTAGAGGTGAAGCGTATGGGATAGTATTGGTTTAGTATGTAATTTAGTTACTAATTAATGGATAGGCTAAGTCAAAGGTCGTTGAGGTCAATCATTCAATAAAACCCCAATGATTTCACTCATTGGCTCTTTCGAGCACCTAACAAGTCTGGAGTTTGTATAACCACCCAAAACTTCAACCAAGCATCACTATTTCTAGGATGATGCTCTTGACATGAATTACAATCCCTAAACACTTATTTCTAAGATTGCAAAGGGTAGTAACCCATAGGCTAAGTTGTTCAACATTGCCTTGTCCCCCAATAACCCTCTTTCGAGGATGTTATAGGTTACCTGATATTCACCTAAGTCCCTCCTTTAGGATGACAAAGGGTTTCTAGAGATTGTAGTTTTCACCCATCAAACCCATTTGGAAATTTGGAGTTTTCACCCATCAAATCTTAACTCATAAGCTCAAGCAATGGTTAAACCCATACTCAACAACTAAAATCCATGTAAACACAACAATACTCATACACAATCACACACTAATTCAACATAATCCCAAGACTAAATTATTTAGCTACTCATGAAGAAAGTAAAGAGAATATACCATATGGGTTATTCAAAGCATCCATTCTTTAACGAGAAACTAGGAAATTTATCCTCCCAAAATTAATTACACACTTTCCCAGGATTAAGGTTTCAAGTCTTGAATTCCAAGATATCTTATGAGCTAAGTTCCCTAAAGAGGAAGCTTTTTTGCTTAAATATGGCTTGGGATGCGTCTAAGTGCTTTTACAAATCTGCCCTAGGCCTGTTCCCGCTTAACCACAATCGCGGACATTTGTCCACAACTGCGACCTCACGACTGTAATTTTGTTCTGCGATCGTATTTCTCTGATCGTCTTAACTAACCGCGACCGCGGATAGAGGACCGCGGTTGTGGTAACCAAGGATGATCTAATACAGGTCTTTAGCTGCACTCTTCCTTGCTCCTTTTTTATCATTTTCATCTCCAATCCACATCTTTTGGTCTTCTTAACTTTATGCCTGCAAAGGGTGGATATTAGTGTGTCTACCCATAGATGTTGTCTCATTTATTCATTCAAAATAAGGTAATGTGAACGAAAAATGAGTATGAACGAGTGGTAAACTCACCACTCATCAATACCCCCAACTTTAGACCTTGTTTGTCCTCAAGCAATGCTACTACTTATTATGAGAGAATTTTATATGTACGCCCTCTTACTATCACTTCAATGATCATAAAGACTCAAACTTGATTGCCACTGCTAAAAGTATTTCACACATGGGAAAATAAGTTTTTAACCACTCTTTTTATTATAAAGTGGAATATCGAAGGATGAAATAGACTTTGGTGAGAAACCATGTAATAACTACTAACACTCTAAAAATAACTTGCATATACCCTTATTTACCTCATTGTGCGGGAGATGACAAAATCACTCACCTCAACTACCTCACACGCCTCCTCATGAGAAAGAAAAATTTCACACACCTAGTTACTAATCAAGCAACAAGGAATTTTAAGTGCAATCACTCACTCTCTAAAGAAATTCTCCATGTTAACAAGTACCATGCCATAGGCTTACCCCTATTTCAATTACCACTACAGTGACTACACCTGGTTGGGAATCACAAAGGGATTGTTGAGCTTGTAATATAGGTTTAGGGTAGGGTAGGAGATCAACTTAGGAGCACAAGACTACAGCCTCCTTGAACTTCTACATCTTTCTCTTGTCATGCTTACCTTATTGGCCACTTCTTTTCACTTTACTACTTTGCCTACCTTTGCTTCTTCTAGGCTTTCCTACTTTTCTCTTTTTCTCTTCTTCTACAACCCCTATTTTTTTAGATAAAGCCTTTCTTTCCTTTATGGGATCATTTCTTTATTCAAATCTAAAAAGCTTTACTTTCTCAAGATTGTATGGACCTTCTTAAGACTTTGTGGCCCAGCTATACTTCTTTCTCTTTCCACTACCCCCAACTTAGGATTTTAGCCTCAATTTGTAATCTCAAGTTCAAAGAGGATAGGGTTCAAGAGCAGAGACGGGTCACGACTTGTAATATGTTTGATAAAGAAAGGTCCGAAAGCTCGGAGAGGGTGACTAGGGTAACTCTTATGTATTGGTAGGTTCTTTAGGCTAAAGTGGACTTCCAAAATCAAAAAATGGCCTATGATAAAAGTTCTAATATAAGGAAAATTATCAATTAATTATGATAAGTAAAAAATATGACAATAAATTGATAAAATCCAAAAGTAAGGATCATCATCAATAATTTGTTAACAATTGTAAAAAATATATTTGAAAATTGCGTTTTGTGCCTTTTAATGATCAGAAAATCTGAAGACGTTATTTTAATCACGGAGAGTCAAAATTGGGTGTCAATAACATACTTTTCAAGCTGCTGCCCGTAACATTATTATTTTTCAAAATATGATCTCAATAAAGGAATTACAACAGTGATCACAGTATGCAAATTATTAAGATATACACGTGGCTATTTTTTTAAAAATTCACATCCCTCTTAGCAAATAGTGCATAAACTCTGATCAAGAATTGAAAAAAAATTATCCCCCTGACCCAACAAACTGTCCAAAATAGAAGAAGAAGAAGAAAAAGAAGAATTCACCTAACATAAGGCCTAAAATTCGATAAAAAGAGATGTTAAATTATTAATAGATAATCAAAGAATAGAAATGATGTAGATTATGTACAAGGGTATAAATCAATTGTTTTTGTCTCACTTGACCTTTTGGATGTTCCCAATAACGATCAACCGATGCAAATGAACTTCAGAAATGTCATCAGGACATTTTGCTAGCATTTGTTCATTAGTAAGGTTCTTATCAAAACATATTTTTTAATATTTCTCTTGTGTTACCTAAAAGTATCACGAATAACACTCATCACCCACTTTTCTCCTTCTTTTGGAACTAGGAATTTCGACTATGCAAAATAAAATATATTTAGCTTGATTTAGTAATAACTAGAATAAATATGCAATCTAAAATATTGGTTTTTCTTACATTGACATAGTCCCACAAGCATTTTTATTTTCCTTTCGCACAACATGCCAGTTAGTGTACATCAAGGTAATAAATCTAGGGTTCCTTGGAACTATTCCTATGCAGCTACTTAAACTAGAAATTGTCTTTCCAGTTGGTCCCACTGCTTGCCATTTGTAAAATATCACCTCCTCTTTTTCATCTTAATTTTTTGTGTGAACATTCTTACAAGTTATTTGTCCTCAAACTTTTTTCTTCTCCAATATCCCTAGGTTGATGTAATAGTAAAGAATTAAGAAGAAAATTAAATTAATTAATAAACTTAAAAAGCATAAGACATACCATTTGTCCTGTATTCAGTGTCCATATTCTCATCTCTAGCACACCCATCCTTGCCAATTTCTTCTTGTTTTGCATACTTACAATATTCTTTATTATGTTCATCAATAAAACAAGTTGGTAGATCAGTTGTTAAGTAAATATTATGTTGTTTTCCAACACCTATGTGTAACTCTTTCTTTTTAAGAAATTGATCACGACTAGTCTCAGGTAGGACTCACTTTCTCTTCACTTGTTTGCAGTTTTGAAATCCTTGAATAACATGTTTTTTTTCTTCATCTTGGATTTTCCATTGATATTTTAAGTATTAACATCTACCTTTGAAGACGCTTGTAACATGAGGCTGTTCATAGATAATTTCATTCCTTTTTTTTGAATGGACTCTCTAATTCGAGATTGAAATAACCTTTGTGTGTTTTATCATTTTCCTGTAATTATCTGTGGAGCTTTAATCTCTTTCCCTGAGTAAAATTGAATCATAAGATTGTGCCCAGGCAAGTTCTTCTTTCTTTGTTGTGGCATGAAAGAGTCAGGATTCTTTCTTTTAAGCGTCATTTGTGCCTACATTTTCCTAGCTTTATCATTGTGTTCAATTACAAGTTGTTCTCTCTTGATCGTATGTTATTGGTCCAATTTTGTACTTGATTAGTACTGAACATTATAATTCATATTCTTCATAGGACTTTGAGCTTTATTTGGGTTTAGGACTTTTTTCCTTACGACTGTTGCCTGATTCATTCTTGTTACCTTCTTCTAATCTCTCTATTTATTCTCTTACAGTGACTTCAGCTCTGCATATCAAAAATTAAAAACATATCAAATTATAATAGATATCTAACAAAATCCGCATTGTAACTTTTTAATTTCAAGGGCCTAATATATATTTGGCACCTCTAGCAAGTTCGTGTAACATATATTAGTTTAGCAAATTTTTTATCAGCAGGGTCTATCACCTATAGGCAATAAAAAGGTGTCAAAGTCCAAAAAAATGCTACTTCTAGCATATCTGGCAAATCTGCAGACTCTCACTAAATTCTAGTTTCAAATTATACAATGATCAGTACAATCATATGGAATGTTAGGGGGATCAACTCAAAAGAAGCTTTGGAAAGATTTATACTCAAGAAACTTGGTTAATTATAGATACATCATTCCAATACTTAATAATATGCTAGTATAGAGAGTCTAACTGCTCGACAAATTCTCTATCTAAATTAAGCCATGAATTTGACACCCTAGAAATCTTCTACAATATGTAGCGGTTACCTGAAGACACAACAGGCTATTATGAGCTAAACAAACCTGGAGTAATCATCCTAAAAAAAGTTTAGTAATATTTACAGAAAATTTGAGCAACACAGACCAGAACGTTGGGCTCAAATCTTACTGGAAACCACGTATTAAATAGAAAAGATTGAGGAATAGACACATCAACCTACTTTCTGAGTTGTAATCAACGACTTCTCGGTTATCAAGGAAAAAAAAACAAGGACAATGCAAAAATAAATATAGAACAAGGTAACTTTGGTAATAAAATTTCATTCAAAACTTACTTTTATTTCATTCAAATTTTACCATCTTCAAAGACTCAATCCACAAGTGACATAACACCTAAGTGTTGAACTCAGATTATGAACCTTTAAACTTGTTTCAATTTAACATGGCCAACTATTTGCCATATGTTCTAACAACTTCTCATTTTTATTCTTTTATCATCACTACTGGAATACTAAATCAATTTCTTAAAGGAAAAAATGAGCTAAAATACCATAGATAAAGAATGAATGATTTCTTTTCTCATTTCTTGTCCATAATATAGTCATTTAGGTCGCTCCTATATTTATTAGTTGGGAAATCTGGAAATAGTGGACATCTTATAAATTTGGAGTTCAAAACAAGTTGTACCTAATTTGGAATATCATTTCTTCTCTCAAAAGTTGTATAGTGTAACAACAATAACCAAACTAAAGCCAAGATAGTAAGGTTTGTAGCTCAATGTTGCGTGGTGAATGGATTAAATAGTGTCACTGTTGAGATGGATTCTAAGGTGATGGATTATTTTTTAAAAAAAGTTACAAATAAGTTTTGAAACATAAAATTTTACAACTTGCATACTACAATCTACCTTTAGGATGAACAAAATTTGTGTACAGTTGTATGAGGAAAAGAAAACTATGGAATAGTTCTTATTAAAGTACAATGAAAGCATCCCTATGTCATTTTGTCTGTATGACCAAGAAATACTACAATATTAACCTACAAACTATCTTGGAATCTTTCTATGTATCATAGGCAGTAAATCGAAGTACAAACACATCAAAGAGGCAACCACACCAAATACAAATGTGTTTTTAGAAAATGTAAAAAAGAGGTGCACAAAAAATAATGTGAGAGAATCAAAATTGTAATGACCCTCACAGTCATTTTTCTTATTTTCACACACTTTTGGTGTCTGGAGCTTTTCTATAACTGTCCCAAGTTATTTATGACTTATTGGGGATGATAATTCAATTCTAGGCGGTTCATTTGAGAATTTTAGTGATACCAAATATATTGTAGAATGCTTAATTTAAATTGGCATTTAGTAGAAACACAATTCATTACCCATCTAAAATATTTTAATATTGATAAAATTTTTTATTTTATGCTATATTTATATTACTTTATAATAGATTTTATGGTTTATTAATATTTTAAGCAAAGATAGTAAATCTAAATATGTTAAAATATTATTATTATTAATATTATTATTGTTATTATTGTTGTTGTTGTTGTTGTAGTTGTTGTTGTTGTTATTATTATTATTATTATTATATAATAGGTTTTATTAGAAATATTTTGTTATTAATTATGGTATATTCAAAATATTATATTTATTTTACCACGAATCTATGCAATACCGGAGTGTGAATTTAATGGAGAGAAATGGGTCGTATTGCCACATCCCCTACACGTTGAATCCATGAAAAATCCCACCAAAGTGAGAGGTGTCATCATAATTAATATTATGGTTTCAATTCATTACAAATAGTAATGTTAGGAAATAGAAAACTTTGATATGTAAGTGCAATCCATTCTTTTTATCAATAACTACGTTTGTCTCCATGTACTTGTAGCTTTCTTCAGTCATGTTATGTTCAGTTAGAATTTTCTCCTTTCTTACCAATATTCATTTTTCATGTAAAATATATTATTTCATCCTAAACACAAGTATTTACTATTTAAGTTTTAAAAAGAATCTATGACTTATCTTAAAAGTTGTTATCAATTCTTGAATCATGAAGGAAATTTTTAGGATACTACTACATTTATTCGACTCGGGTTCTAGCGGGACATTATTTGGAGGCTTCTTGGAGAGGTTTTTAGCTTTGACATACAGGTAGGCTAGGCTTACCCTACTTTTAGATTGAGCTTATGGACGGTAATTTTGTACTATTATGCTAGTTTTGGAGAAGTGCTTGTAGTTTGCGTACCATTTGATATATATATATATATATATTATATATATATATATAATCCCTTATTTATCTTGGTATGACCCCATTCTAGTAAATTTTGGTATCTTATTCTTTACTATGATATAACATCTATCACTTTAAGACATGGAATTGAGTTGTGGATCCTTGAATTCATTCCTTTTTAATTAAGATATGTGTATGGTTATTTAAATATATATTTAAATATATTTAAATACATTATTTATTTTATTGATTGTGAATTCTAGAACCACTTTGGCATTGTTTATGATTCGGGTATTAATTTTATAGTTAGGTATGATTACTATAAGTTCTGGTTCGATTCCGGCATCTAGTTATGATGGTTGGGGAGTTCTGGTACTGATTATGGTTATTTTGGGAATTGTGGTTCGTCTGAGTTTTGATTCGAGTCCGTCATCTGATTATGAATTCTATTGTATATCATATATGTGGCCTCTTATTATTACCCACTATTTTTGTTTCAAATCGGCGTATGACCTTATGTTATTATCCACCACTACCGGTTCAAGCCCGGCGTCTGGCCTCTTGTTACTATCAATTGGTGATAGTTCAAGCCCGATGCATATCTAGATGGCTACTATGATTTCGTAGGATGTGTTCAGCTATGAATTATTCATTTTTATTTTTATTAATTATTTATTATGGGTCCCACCGACTTAATGAGGGTAGAGTTCGGTTAATTTTCTTCTTAAATATGCCTAGTGAGCTTATGGGGGGCCTATCAGGCTATGTTTGATTTACCTTTGTTACTGTGTTATTTATTTTCTGTATTTCTTATACTTATTCCTTTATTGTATTGTGTATCTTGGAAGTTATTTTTCCATTCTATCCTTGCTTACCGTTGACTTACATTACACCCTCGTATTTTTATTAGACTAGTTTAATTGCACGTGCTTCGCACGTGTAACATTAATTATTTAAAATTAAATAATTTTGTCTATTGTGGAGATTTTTAATGAAGTACAAAAAGTTCAAATAATTTTTTAAAGATGCTTCACGAGTTAATATAATGATATAAAAATAAATTCGATATAATTTAGTGTAAGCACATATATATTTGACAATCAAAGTTTCAAGTGGTTGATGGATAATCACTTTTGTGTTTGTCATGCAATACCTCTTTTTCATGCTGCCAGAGGGTAAGAAGATGCATCAATTTGAATCATATTTGTGGTATGATTATTTTATTTCTATATTTAAAATCTTTCTATTAATTTTAAAGTCAAATCTTTACAAAATCATTGATTACATACTTCTTAAGTACTTAGAAACTTTTAAAAACTTACTATTTCGTAAATTTTTCTTATTCTAACGCTTTTGTATTTATTTAAAAAAAATTTAAGTTTTCTTAAAATCAAATGTAGTTGATTCGAAATTGTTAAACTAATGAAAAAAGTATTAGTTATCATTAATTATGACAACTTCTAATAAGGAAAGGTTTTAGTATGCATATTTTTATAAATCTATTTTTCTAATCTGAACCGGTTATTAAGTAGTACAAATCAAATATTATAAGAATTATAATTCATAAAAAGATCCTAAAGCTAAAGTAATACGAGTATATTATTTTTTTTAAAAAGGCTAAATGCAATACTTACTTGACTGTTATGTGCTTGTTCTGGTGTACACATGTAGATGATCTGGTTGGCTTTGATTTTTGGTGTCAACATGCTTGTTTCGTCCAACTTTTGATTAAAAAATTTTTATTGAAAGAGAAACACAAAAATTTGACAAAATTTTCTCCTGTAAAACTAACACAAGAAATTATTTGAAAGACATACTATTGACATATATATAATAGTTTAAAGAAGGCAAACAATAAAAGAAGAAAGATATAGAAAAATATACATACTTGAAACCCCTTTGAATAAGCATAATTGAAGGTATAAATTCATAAACTTCTTGGGAGGATCCTATCATTTTATGTAAGCTTCTCGGACGCAATCCTGTATAATGAATTGTATTTGGATTTCTTGATGGAAGAGTTTTTGTTACATTATATACGTGGGAGGGTATTTTAGGTTAGTAGTTGCGGAAAATATATTATTAGGGTTTACATATAGTAAGAATTTCATATCCAACCAAAAAATATACTGTAATAAATAATTTGAGGAATCTTACGAAAACTTTTCCTCAAAATTTACCACTTTTAATTCCTTTCTAAAGTCACTTCTTACTTTTTCTTTTGTTTTCTATAAATATTATTTAAATAAAATTATTAAAAAAAATTATATAACATAAAATTTTAATTGATTTAGAAATGCTTATAATTTCTTACCTAGATCAAAAAGGACTTTAAGTAATTTTAAAATATTAATATAATGATTAATAGTGTAACAGCTCGCATAAAGACCCTGGAAATAGATCACAACCGTGATCAATCCAATAGAGTCCAACCATCCCATACCATAATCCAACCATACCAAACCACACCAAACAAGGCCATAAGCCAAGCCACAACCAAAGACGTTCCAAAACATAATATAATTAATCCCAAAATGAAATATAATGGAACAGTGAGAAATTATGTCTGATAATGCCAACCTCCTATCCTATTCAAATTCCAATGATGACACCTATACCGATCCCGCCTATTCCAACCAATTACTATAAAGCCTCTATCTAAAAGAGTAATAAAATCCGGAGGGGACATGCCCCCAACCATAGCAAAAACTAATATCCAAAATAATACCAAAATGTCTAGAAATATCCATAATATGAAATGGAGCCTTCCGAAAGGATGGAAGCTCACAACATTAGTCCAAATATTGTCCCCGAGTCAATCACTATATAGGAAGAGTAGAATAGTCGGTTCCTGCATAGCGTGGGTATACAACTACTAGTGGATGGGGTTAGCGAGTGACTTCTAGCATGATCTCAGAGTAAGGATAAAACTATTCCATTTTTAAAACCAAGTAAAATCATGCATATGCATACATCCACACACACACAAACATATATAACCATGCCGAAAAAAAGGGACTGAGTGTAGTATGCCTTTAAAAACTTTACCTGGGCTATGTAGCTTTGTCTTTCTAAACTACCCACGGGCTATATGGGTTTAGCTTTCCTCGCTGAAAGAGCCCCAGTGTATGTAGTCGCACGGCCAGGGAAGTATCCAATGGGATGACTAGTACATCCCTCAAATAAAGTGTGACATCATGCACACGGTTACCAAGATCAACCTCATATCGAAAAACATGAGTTTCCAGTTTTGGTCCCCCTGGGACCTCCACTTTCCATGGCTTAGCTACACCTCCCATCATTATTACCCAATTAAAACCAAATTCCAAATAACCAAACCATTATCCATTTATTAACCAAGGCCATTGGATATTGGTATCTTCATTCCAACCCTTACTTTCAAGTATCATCCATAGCCAACCATTTATAGGTTTAATAGGACTTTCAAGCGCCCTTATATTCACCATATTAAACCACTTGGGAGACTTCTATGTTCCCCATAAGCATAAATAATTATCCTTTAGCCTTTCCAAACCATTTAAACTATGCATAATTCCTATACCAAGTTTAAAACATGCAACAGTTCCATTAAAAGAAGTCAATTCAATGAACATACCTTTATAACCATTTTTTCAAACACATTAGGGGCATAATATAACCAAAAATAATTCCAATTACCATTAAATCATTCCCATTCAATCCAATTATCCAAAAGCACCATTAATGCATATAAAAGCATAATTAAAACCATGAGAAACCTTAACTAACCACGTAATATTAAAACCCCTAAATCATATTTGAAAGCCAAAATCATGTAATATTAAAACCATGAAAACATTCATATAAACCATGCCTTTAAGTAAATTAACAATTATAGAAGAGAAACATGCCTTAAACCAAGATGATGATGGAAAGAAATCACCAAAACAATCTCTAAATCGATCCCTTAGTTGAAACCCTAACTCCCCTTGCCCAATATCTTTTGAGAGAATTATGCAGTGTTTTAGAAGAGTTTCTAAGTGTTAATGAATAGAATAATAGGGTAAATAACCTTCCAAGTAGGTTAGAAGTCGTGGAGCCTTATTAGGGTAAGTAGGGAAATATCCAGAATACCCCCACTTAAGTTGCACAAAATCCCATCACAGTGATACGATTGGCCCTCATGAGTCGTACCTTCCCAAAACGATTGGTATCCACCACTCATATCCAAGCCTGAACCCTTGGATCAAAAACTGTCCAGTAAATGACTCATCTAACCAAGTCGTAACCACAACATATGATCCATACCTTTTATCAGTACCCATGGCAGATTTATACCCAATGAAGATTTAGACGTTGTCCACCATGTACTTTAGCATATGGCTAGTAGTGAGCCACTCATACTCAGATCCAACCTAAGAAACCAAGTCTAAGATTAAGTTAAGGAACCAAATAACCCATAACCACTAATACCACTCATACCCCTAAGTCGTATCCATTATAGTAACAAAAATCTAAACAACCAACCAATACTGGTCAGTATACGACCGGACCATACCATCCATACCCAAACATACAGATCATACCCATAAGTCGTATTGGGTCTAGAGATTGGAATTCCAGAAAATTTTCTAAGGTCCAAAAACTAGAGTGTTTCAGTCTCCCCCACTAGGAAAATTCGTCCCCGAATGACGGACAAGGTAAGGGTAACCACACGCTAGAGTCATTTGCATTATCAAACATAATCCCAATCTTTAACAAAGTTTGAAAACAAGGAGGATAAGATATAAATCTTTCCTTTAACAACTCAGAAAATAAAGATATGCTAAAGACATATCCCTTTCATACGAATCCAAAGAGCAGGAAATAGATGCGGATACTTAGACTTCATGTCTTCCTCTGCTTCCCATGTAGCTTTTTCTACCTTATGTTTCCACCAAAGAACTTTAACCGAATCCACATCCTTGGTTTGCAACTGAAAAACCTGCCTATATAAGATCTCAACTGGGACCTCTTCATAAGACAGAGTCCGAGATACCTAACCCTTCCAAAGGCACAACCGTAGAAGGATCACCAAGAAACTTACTCAACATGGATACATGAAATACCAGATAAACCAAACTCAAGATGGAAGGTAACTCCAACTCATAAGCAACACTACCAACTTTCCACAAAATCTCATAGGGACTAACATACCGGGGACTGAGCTTCCCCGTTTTGCCAAACCGCACTACTACTTTCATGGGAGATACCTTGATGAAAACCTTATCCCCAACCTCAAACTCCAAGTCTCTAAGCCTAACATCCGCATAGGACTTTTGGTGACTTTTGGTTACCTTCAACTGCCTGGAAGCATAGGCAATAACCTTCCTATGCCGAATCAAGACACATCCAAGTCCTACCAAAGATGCAACACAATAAACATTGAACCGTCATTGCCTTTCGATAAGGTAAAAATTGGAGCCGAAGTTAACTTACCCTTTAACTTCTTGAAACTCTATTCATAAGAATCTGACCAAGAAAATTTAACCTTCTTCTGAGTTAACTTAGTCAAAGGAGAAACTATCGACGAAAAACTTTCCAAAAATCGCTTGTAATACCCGGCTAAACCCAAGAAGCTCTAAATATCAGATGGAGTCATAGATCAAGGATACCTTTTCACCACAACAACCTTCTATGGATCCACCATGATCCCTTCACTAGAAATAATATGACCTAAGAAAGTTACAACATTTAACCAAAACTGACACTTGGAGAACTTGGCATATAATTGTTTTTCCTTTAAGGTATGTAGCACCACATGAAGGTGATGAGCATGATTCACCTCACTCTTTGAATAAACCAGAATGTCATTAATGAACACAATGATGAAGAGATCTAAATATTGATGAAAAAAATTATTCATCAGATCCATAAACGCGGTCGGAGCATTAGTCAACCTAAATGATATCAAAAAGCTGACTTAGGGATATCCACCTCCCTAATCTTTAGCTGATGGTACCCAAATCGAAGATTAATCTTAGAAAAAAACTTGGCACCTTGTAACTGGTCAAACTGATCATCTATCCTTAGAAGAAGATATTTGTTCTTGATTATCACCTTGTTCAGCTGCCTATAAGCAATGCATATCTGAAGAGAACCATCATTCTTGTGCATGAACAACACCGGTATGCCCCAAAGAGATACACTAGGATGAATAAACCCCTTATCTAGAAGATTCTTAAGTTAATCCTTGAGTTTCCTTAACTCAGCCGGAGCCATTCTATACTAAGGAATAGAAATTGGATGAGAGTCCGAAATTAGATCAATACCAAACTCTATTTCTCTATCCGGAGGAACACTAGGAAAATCATCCAAAAAGACCTCGAGAAACTCATTAACCACAGGAATTGACTAAAAAAAAGACCTTTCGAGTTAGAATCTTTAACCCATACCAAGTGATAAAGACAATCTTTAGCGATCAACCTCCAAGCTCTAAGATAAGAAATAAATATCCCCCTATGGGCTAAAGAAACACCCTTCCATTCTATAAACGGCTCACCGAGGAACCTAAAGATAACCCTAAGGGTCCGATTATCCAAAGACGCATAACATGAGTATAACCAGTCCATACCCAGAATGACATCAAAATCCACCAAATCAACTCAAAAAGATCCACCAAGGTCTGCCTGCCACCAACAGATACAACACACCCCTTATAGACTCCCTTAGCAATAACCGAGTCACCTACTGGTGTAGAAATGAAAAAAGGATCTAAAATAACTTTTGTATTGAAAACAAAAGATACAACCACATAAGGAGTTGCGTAGGAGAGAGTAGACCCCAGATAAAACAAACAATGGATGTCATCAGTGAAAAGTTGTATCGTACCAGCATTGACATTAAGTGATGCCTCGAAATCCTGTCAGGACACTAAAACATACAACCTATTCCGACCAATACTAGAACTAGTAGCAGTAACAGAAGCAGATGCTACACCACTAGGTGTAGGAGCATAAGATGAAGCCACAAAATCTTATTTAGCCTCGTGGAAACCTTATTAACCGAACAATCCGTGAGCCGATGGCTTACCTGGCCACACTTGAAGTAATTATCCTTTTCTTCATAGCAATAACCCCGATAAAGACGACTACAAAATTGACAAGGAAGACATAAAAAACTGACTGACCTCTGTTTGCTTGAGATTAGGCACCCTGCGCTAAAAAATTATCACCACTATGATGACGTATGTCCCCCGACTAATAAGAAGCACTAGCAGTAGAGTAGGAACCAGAACTCCCCCACTTCTTTTTTTGCCACTTGCCACTATCTCGACCACCCTGAGATTGAGCATCTCCCTGATCAGAAAACTTACCCCTCTTTCCGTGCCTATCCCCAAACTCTGCCTACTTTCTCTTTTCATCCTCAACCTGTTTCATATGAATAGTCAACCTAAAGATGTCCATATCCTTAATCAACAAAGCAGTTTTGCTCTAAAAAATCAAATCCATATTCAACCCAGAATCAAACTTCCTCATTCTAACCCGCATGTCAGCTACTAAATCAGGAGCATACGTTGACAATTGGTGAAACTTTAAGGTATATTTCTTGGTAGGCATCCTCTCCTGCTTGAGATTCACAAACTCCTCCATCTTTGCTTCCCTCAATTCTTTGGGAAAGAAATGGTCCAAAAAAGCACCAGAGAAGGCATCCCATAAAGATGACTACTCCACATCCTCTTTATCCCTATCCCACTCTTCATACCACTGATATGTAACCTCTTTGAGTTGATAAGCTGCAAAGTTTACCCCCTCTACATTAGTGGCCTGCATCACCTAAAATATTTTTTCCATCTAATCTAAGAAGCTCTCTAGATCCTCTTCCGCCTTCACTCCAGAAAAAGTGGTAGGACCCATCTTCATAAATTGGCCAAATCTTGTGGACTCAACAGAAAAAACACCAAACGCATCCCGGTTATCCTGAGCAGCAACCAATTTTGTAATAGCATGAATAGACTAACAGAATTTTCCATTATTTACCTCTCCTTGAGGAGGACTAGTAGCAATTGGTAGAACTCTGGAACTATCAGGGATAAGACCACGAGATTGAAGATGAACCCCAGAAGTAGGATGCACCCCTTCAGCATTACCCCAAGATGGGATAGAAGAATTTTCTTGTGCTCCAGATCTACGAGGCAAGATCTGAAAGTCGAACAAACAAGGATTAGAGAAGATTCCAAGACTAAGAATTCAAGATTGAAGATAGAATACCAAGAAAGTGAAATATTCTGATATGCTAAGTAGCCTCTCCCTTATGAGTGTGGCACGCTACACAACCCTAAAAGAGACTCTACTCAGTGCGGCTTTATTGACACCCAATTGACCATAAACCTAGGCTCTGATACCAACTTGACATGACCCGCCCTGGGGCCTTGTCATAATTGGCATCCCAAGCCAACCAGGATCTAAAACCACCATCATTACCCAACCCAACCTCCAGCAACTTACCCTGAGTTGGTTGAATTTCAAGCATGAAATATAAAAGTGTAACAACTCAATAAAAGACCTTGGGAATAGATAACAATCACGACTAACCTAACTGAGTCCAACTATCCCATAACCATAATCTAACCATACCAAACCACACAAAATAAGGCCATAAACAGGCCATAACAAAAAATGTTCCAAAAAATAATATAATTAATCCTAAAATGAAATATGATAGAACAGTGAGAAATTATGTCTGATAATGCCAGCCTCCCAACCTATTCCAATGACAAGGCTAACACCTATACCGATCACGCCCATTCTAACCCATAGAAGTACCACAAAGCCTATATCCAAAAGAGTAATGAAATTCGGTTAGGATATGCCCCTAACCATAGCCAAAACCAATATCCAAAATAAAACTAAAATGTCTAGAAATATTAATAACATGAAATAGAGCCTTTTGAAAGGATGGAAGCTTACCACTTCAGTACAAATACTGTCCCTGAGTCAATCACAATGTAGGAGGAGTAGAATGACCGATTACTGCATAGTGTGGGTATATAACTACCAGTAGACGGGATAAGTGAGTGACCGCTAGCATGATCTTAGGGTAAGGATAAAATAATACGATTTAAAGAAACCAATTAAAACAATCCATATGCGCACAACCAAATACACACACATATATATAACAATGCCGAGAAAAAGAGACCTGGTTTAGAATGCCTTAAAAACTATTACCTGGGCTGTGTATCTTTGCCATCCTAAACCACCCATGGTCTATATGGGTTCAGCTCCTCCGGCTGAAAGGGACCTAGTGCATGTAGCCAAATAACCAGGAGAGTATCCCATGGGATGAATAGTACATCCCTAAAATAAAGTGTTACAGAATGCACACGGTTACCAAAACCAACCTCATATCGGCAAATATGTGTTTTGAGTTTTGGTTCTCTCGGGACCACTACCTTCCACGGCTTAGCTACACCTCTCACTATTATTGCCAAATTAAAACAAATTTCCAAATAACCAAACCATTGTCAATTTATTAACCAAGTCCATTGATATTGGTATCGTCAGACCAATCCTTACTTAAAAGTATCATCCATAGCCAACCATTTATATGTTTAAGGGAACTTTCAAGTTTCCTTCTATTTACCATTTTAAACCACTTAGGATACTTCCATGTTCCCCACAAGCATAACCAATTAGCCTTAAGCCTTTCCAAACCATTTAAACCATGCATAATTTCTTTACCATGTTTAAAACATGAAAGAGTTCCATTAAAAGAAGTCAATGCAATGAACATACCTTTATAAGCATTTTGTCAAACACATTGGGGACATAATATAACCAAAACCAATTCCAATTACCATTAAACCATTCCCATTTAATCCAATTATACAAAACCACCATTAATGCATATAAAATCATAATTAAAACCATGAGAAATTATAACTAACCATTTAATATTAAAAACCCAAATCATATTTAAGCCAAAATTATGTAATAGTAAAACCATGAAAACATTCATATAATTCATGCCTTTAAGTAAATTTAACAATGACTTAAACCAAGGTGATGACGGAAAGAAATCACCAAGAAAAGCCTTAGATTGATCCCTCAGTTGAAACCCTAACTTCCCTTGCCCAATAGCTCTTGAGAGAATTATGGAGTTTCTAGGAAGAGTTTCTAAGTGTTAATTGGATAATAGGGTAAATAACCTTCCAAGTAGATTAGAAGTCGTGGGGCCTTATTAGAATAAGTAGGGAAATATCAAGAATACCCCCACTTAAGTTGCACAAAATCCCATCACAGGGATACGATTGGTCCTCATGAGTCGTACCCTCTAAATATGATTGGTATCCACCACTCATATCCAAGACTTAACCCTTGGATCAAACATTGTCTAGTATACGACTCATCCAACTAAGTCGTAACAACAGTATACGATCTATAACCTTCATTCGTACCCCTGGAAGATTTATACCCAAGGAAGATTTAGACATTATCCACCATACGAGTACTCGGTATAATTCATACCCTGGATTATGGCTCATGGTGAGCCACTCGTACTTAGATTTAACCTAGTAACCAAGTCTAAGATTAAGTTAAGGAACTAAACAACTCAAAACCACCAATACAACTCGTACCCCTAAGTCGTATCCATTCCAGTAAACAAAATCCATCCAACCAACCAACACTGGTCAGTATACGACCGGACCATACCATTCGTACCCCAATGTATGGCTTGTACCCACGAGTCATATTGGGTCTAGAGATCGAAATTCTAGGAAATTTTCTAAGGTCCAGAAACTAGGGTGTTTCATAGTGTAAAGGTAGTCACTACATAAATACCATCCCATGACCTGGTAGAGCTAGTACAAGAGTAACTATAAATACAACCCAAGTATCTAAAATAGTCAATACAATCTGTCTTAAAACTAAAGACTAGACATAAATAAGATAGAAGGAAATAGGCAACTCTAACTCCACGATATCACCCTATCTATGGATATCAACACAACATGAACGTCGATCAACAATGGCAACTAATACTTAAATCCATACCAAAAAGGTACAGAAGTATAGTATGAATTCCAAAGCCACAGGTACTCAGTAGGTATCATCGGCTAACTGAGCTAAATCACGAAATAAATATAATAAAATGCAAGATAACATAACTAAGTCAAGGTAGGAACGAACCTGAATCATCTCCAACATCATTAGGCATAAATAGATAAATAAACCTAAATCATAGTATAACATAACATAAAGCATCAATATTAACAAAAATAATAGCACAACATAACGTAAAATATAAACACACAAAATCGTAACTACCAAATTAGCTCCCATACGTCAATTAGTGCGAAAAAAGTAAATAACCCTTTGCAAGCCCCCATAAGCCTGAAGGTACAAATAAGATAGAATAACCCACCACCGTCATTTATCAACTCTCATAATACAATTGGAATTCATCCAAGTCATTCCACATTATAGCCATCACTTGTCCATATTCATTATTTGTAAATTAATCAACACTTATCAACTAATCATTATTTCACTAGAATTCATTTATATCATACCATATTATAGCCATTTTCTCATTTTTGACTTAGATAGATTATCAATCTCACACCCCAATGTGATCATATCATAATAAGTATATCATCATAGCATAGTATGCATATTCACACTTAAAATGGTATATATAATCAATAGTCGTACTTGAGCCGATAAATATAATCGATAGCTGGACTCAAATCGATAAATAAATATAATCAATAGTTGGACTTGAAGCGGTAAATATAATCAATCGTCGGACTTGAATTGATAAATATATAATCAATAACCAATCTCAAATTGGTAAATATATCATCAAAATCATAAGCATTCTCCAGACTTGAACCGGGTAAATATCATCAATATCATATGCATCTTCCAGAATCAAACTGCTAGTTATAAATATATCAACGTAATCAATAGTATCATTAATAGCATAAGTAATAGCATAATCAATAGGAATCAACCCTCGCATAAACCAACTATCTATCAAGTGTCATGGTTTCTCAATATTACCTCAATAAGCATTTCCAAGAGTTGAACAAGTGTATAAAGGTCTACATAAGCTAACATACGTATTAGCCTAAAGTAGGTCAATGGCCTATTTCTAATCCCTAAAATTATATTTTAGGAAATTCTACTCGAGCTAGACTTAAGGTATCTAAATCCACTTTTAGATATTAAACAAGCCTTAGTTATCCCTAAGATAGGAAATTCACCTAAAATATAAGCAACTAAGTCAATTATGCCTAAATTATAGTTTCTGAATATCCTAAATGGTCCAACTAACCCAAGCATTACAATTTACCATACCAACAGCTAAAACCCATTACAAATATAACACAATATCATAAACATACTATGAATTAGATCAATCTAACAAGGGATAAAACCTAGCCTACCTCAACGCCTATGAAATCTCAAAATATCTACTAAATCACCATTTTTCCTTCTGAGAAGCTTTCAAAAGATGTCAAGCAATCAAAATCATATTCTACTAATCAATACGAGAATAATGATACCCATATTTTAGTATTGTTCTTTGGGTCCAAAAATCACCTAAATCCCATGTGGGTCCCATTTATGAAATGTCACATTTCTGAAACCAACCCAATATCCCCTCATGCTCAAGGAGTCATTACCCTAAAAAGGGGTGAAACTCAAGCTAATTTGGGGCTAAAATCAAGCCTCCAATGTTTTGAGATTTTTTGAAATGAAAACGGGAAAATCAACCATAAAAAGGGTGAAATCATACCATATTTCGAAGGATAATTACATAAACATACATTATCCAAGCTTATAAATCATCCACAAGCTCAAGTTTTAAGCTATCTCACCATTTGGGATTTTAGCTCTCAAGAAAAAGGATGAAGAATGAGCAAAGTCGGCTAAAATAGAGTATTTATACCCTTACCAGGTGCTCGGGTCTCGCTATCGTGACCTGACCTTCGCGATCACGATCCAAGGCACCAGAAGAGGATGTTGCAATCACGACATTACCCCACCGCGATGGTAGTTCTATTGTCCTGCCCAAGGAGTCACATTTGTGACTTGAAGTGTCGCAATTACGACACTTTCTGGTGCTTCCAGATCGTGATCGCGATACATGGTCTGCGATGGCAGATGCACCAGATTACAGTTGAGACTTGGAAATTCTAAGACTCGGCCAAGCCCTCAAAATTTATCGTAATCTAGTATACACAAGAGAACTATGTAACCATACCATGTTCTATATTTTGGATGCAATGGCATAGTCAAAATTTCCATCTGAGGTTGTTTTGACAAAATATGGATCCCACACCCAATTTTTATTTTCTTAATTTTCTAAATAATAGGTCAAAATGACCCTAGGTGCTAAAAACCAGAACCAAAGGTCCAACTAGCATAAAATCAATAATCTGAAGCTGCTAGAATAGTCAAAATTTGCATTCGAGATCATTTAACTAAAGTTTTCATCTGGTGGCCATTTGGAATTAACGATGACTTCAAAACATGGAATTATCTCTAAAAAATAAATAAACTGCCCGGTAATCAAATTGTCAGTTCCAGCAAGTCATAATGACTTAGGGTAGCTATAAAAAGCTCTAACAGTGAAAATAATTGAAAATATGGAAAATGACCTGAAGAGTCATTATAATATCCACTACTAAAGGAACTTTTGTTCGCAAAATTTAAGAATTAGGATATAACTGATGTATCGAACAGGTGAGGATACTGGGTTTGCATATCGCTCTCGGTCTCCTAAGTAGCCTCTTCTATCGGGTGGTGCATCCACTGAACCTTAACTACAAGAATCTCTCTAGTGAGTAACAACCTGACGGCACTAGCCAAAATAAGTTCAGGCTTCTCTACGAAGGTCAACCTCTCATCTAACTAGACTAAGTCCCATATAAGCACTCGAGATGGGTCAGGAATATATCACTACAATATAGAAATATGGAAAACTGGATGGAAAACAACAAAATTTGGAGGTAAAGCTAACTCATAAGCCACCTCAACAATCGTGCGAAGGATCTCAAAAGGTCTAATATATATGGGATTGAGTTTTCCTTCCTTCGGAACCTTATCACACCCTTCATGAGTGATACACGAAGAAATACTCGATTACTAATTCCAAATCTCAATGTACAAAGCCTACGATCTGCATAGGTCTTCTGCCTACTCTAAGCTACTCTCAACCTATCCTGAATCACCCAGATTCTATCCAACAATTCCTGAAGCTAATCAATACCAAATGGTTGAATCTCAAAAGTCTTTAACCACCCAATCAAAGAACAATATCTCCTACCATACAAAGCTTCAAAAGACGATATCTCAATACTCAAATAATAACTGTTGTTATAAGTAAACTCTGTCAAGGCTAAATGTTCCTCCCACTGGCATCCAAAATAAATAAAAGAAGCTTAGAGCATAACCTCGAGCACTTGAATAGTCCACTCGGACTAGCTATTTATCTGTGGATGAAAGGTTGATCTCAGATCCACCTGAGTACCCAACTCCTCCTAAAAAGCTCTCTAAAAATAAGAAGTGAAACGAAACCCCAATCTGAAATAATAGATATAGGCACCCCATGTAAACAAACTATACTATGCACATATATACAAGCTAACCTCTCAGCACTGAAGGACATGTGAATAGGAATGACATGTGTTGACCTGATCAACCGATCCACGATGACCTAAATACCATCAAAATCTTGAGAAGTATAGAGTAAGACATTAACGAAGTCCATGGTAATCCTCTCCCACTTCCACTTGAGAATAGGCAATTTTTGAACAAATCCACCTGGTCATTGATGCTCGTCCTTCACCTTCTAGCATCAAAGGTAACGAGCTAATAAGTTTTCCACATCTCTCTTCATGCCACTCCACTAATAATGTTGTCTCAAATCTCTATACATCTTGGTTATGCCTAGATGAATAAAATATATAGGATTGTGAGCCTCATGCAGAATCAACTAAATCAAGTCATCAATCCTCAAAACATAAATGTGTCCATCAAATTGCAAAACACCCTTAAAATCTATGGTGTTCCCCTCGGACTCACCACTCAACACCTAATCACAAAGACAGTGAAGCTTACTATCCTCAAACTGACGATCTTGAATCTGCTCAAATAACGAATACCTCGCCTTAACGCTAGCAAGAATCCTCCTAGGATATGAAATAACAAGATGAACCATTAAGTTGGCTAAGGACTGAATTTCCTATGCCAACGACCTCTGAGAAACTAAAATACAAGACAAGCTACCCATACTTACTATTTTCCAACTTAAGGCATTTGCTATTATATTAGTCTTACCCGAATGATACAAGATAGAGAAATCATAATCCTTAAGTAACTCCATCTATCTACGCTGTCTAGCATTAAGCTCCCTCTAGTCATTAGATGCTGAAGATGGTAATGATCGATGAAAATCTTACAATGCACACTTTAAAGATAATGTCTCCAAATATTAAATGCAAAACTACCACCGTCAACTCCAAATCATTAGTGGGGTAGTTGTGTTCGTGCACCTTAAGATGCCTCGAATAATACGTAATAACATGACCCTATGGCATTATTAAACAACCTAGGCCAACACCGAGAGAATCACAAAATATGGTAAATCCCTCACCCTTAATAGGAAAAGCTAAAATAGGAGATAAAGTAAGAAAATCCTTAAGCTTTCCAAATCTCGACTCATAATCCTCGAACCAATAGAAAGGAACCTCCTTCTGAGTAAATCTGGTCATAGGCGTTGTAAGTGTAGCAAAACCCATGATAAATCATCTATAATAACAAACCAACTCAATAAAGCTACGAACCTTAGTTGGAGATATAGGTCTATTCCAATCACAAATTACCTCAATATTATCTGGGTCTACTATAATACCATCCTTAGATACCACATACCCAAGAAATGTAACCACCTCAAGACAAAACTCACACTTGGAGAACTTGGAAAAAAGCATATGATCTCTCAAAGTTTGGAACACAATCCTCAAATATTGTGCATGCTCTTCTCTATTCCATGAATCCACAAGGATATCGTTGATGAACATGATTATAGAGGAATACAACTAAGGTCTGAGCACATGGTTCATCAAATCCATAAATGCGACTGGGGCATTAGTCAACCCAAATGACAACACCAAGAACTCATAAGGACCATAACGGGTCCTAACAACTATCTTTGGGATATCCTCAGCCCGAATCCTCAATTGATGGTAACCAAAACTCAAATCAATCTTAGAGACCATTGTTGCTCCATGAAGCTGGTCAAGCAAATCATCAGTGCTAGGAATAGGATAATGGTTCTTCACCATCACCTTATTAAGACTCCTATAATCAATATATATATGCATGGAGCCATCTTTATTCTTCAAAAACAACATAGGGGCACCCCAAGAACACACACTTGGTCTAATAAAATGCTTACCAAGAAGATCTTGAAGTTGAGAATTTAGTTCCTTAAGCTCTACAGGTGCCATAGAATAGGTTGGGTGCCAAGCTCGAGATCATTAGCAAACTCAATCTCACGGATAGGGAGACTACTAGGTAGGTCAGTAGGGAACACATCAGAAAAGTCATAAACTATAGGAATAGAGTCAAGAGATGAACTCTCCATACTAGTATCACAAATATAAGTGAGATAAGACTCACAACCCCTCAAAATAAGTCTCCTAGCTTGAACATAAGAAATAATCCCTGTTTACGGATAACTACTCCTTGCCAAACGACTGTGGGTATATCAAGCATAGCTAAGTTAATGGTATTAGCAAAACAATATATGACTGTATGATAGTGAGATAACCAGTCCATCCCTAGGATCATATAAAAATCAAGCATATCCAAAATAATAAGATCAACATGAGTATTAACATCAAAGGTCATATGGGATCACGTATCCTTAAAGTTGAAGCGTATGATATAGTGTTGGTTTAGTATGTAATTTAGTTGTTAATTAATGGATAGGCTAAGTCAAAGGTCGTTGAGGTCAATCATTCAATAAAACCCCAATGATTTCACTCATTGGCTCTTTCGAGCACCTAACAAGTCTGGAGTTTGTATAACCACCCAAAACCTCAACCAAGCATCACTATTTCTAGGATGATGCTCTTGACATGAATTACAATCCCTAAACACTTATTTCTATGATTACAAAGGGTAGTAACCCATAGGCTAAGTTGTTCACCATTGCATTGTCCCCCGATAACTCTCTTTCGAGGATGTTATAGGTTACCTGATATTCACCTAAGTCCCTCTTTTAGGATGACAAAGGGTTTCTAGAGATTGGAGTTTTCACCCATCAAACCCATTTGGAAATTTGGAGTTTTCACCCATCAAATCTTAACTCATAAGCTCAAGCAATGGTTAAACCCATAATATTATTATTATTATTATTATTATTATTATTATATAATAGGTTTTATTAGAAATATTTTTTTATTAATTATGGTATATTCAAAATATTATATTTATTTTACCACGAATCTATGCATTACCGGAGTGTGAATTTAATGGAGAGCAACGGGTGGTATTGCCACATCCCCGACATGTCGAATCCATGAAAAATGCCACCAAAGTGAGAGGTGTCATCATAATTAATATTATGGTTCCAATTCATTACAAATAGTAATGTTAGGAAATAGAAAACTTTGATATGTAAGTGCAATCCATTCTTTTTATCAATAACTACTTTTGTCTCCATGTACTTGTAGCTTTCTTCAGTCATGTTATGTTCAATTAGATTTTTATCCTTGCTTACCAATATTCATTTTTCATATAAAATATATTATTTCATCCTAAACACAAGTATTTATTATTTAAGTTTTAAAAAGAATCTATGACTTATCTTAAAAGTTGTTATCAATTCTTGAATCATGAAGGAAATTTTTAGGATACTGCTAAATTTATTCGACTCGGGTTCTAGCGGGACATTATTTGGAGGCTTCTTGGAGAGGTATTTAGCTTTGACAGTCAGGTAGGCTAGGCTTACCCTACTTTTAGATTGAGCTTATGTACGGTAATTTTGTACTATTATGCTAGTTTTAGAGAAGTGTTTGTAGTTTGCGTACCATTTGATATATATATATATATATATACATATAATCCCTTATTTATCTTGTTATGACCCCATTCTAGTAAATTTTGGTATCTTATTCTTTACTATGATATAGCATCTATCACTTTAAGACACGGAATTGAGTTGTGGATCCTTGAATTCATTCCTTTTTAATTAAGATATGTGTATGGTTGATTAAATATATATTATAATATATTTAAATACATTATTTATTTTATTGATTGTGAATTCTGGAACCAGTTTGGCATTGTTTATGATTTGGGTATTAATTTTATAGTTAGGTATGATTACTATAAGTTCTGGTTCGAGTCCGGCATCTAGTTATGATGGTTGGGGAGTTCTGGTACTGATTATGGTTATTTTGGGAATTGTGGTTCCTCTGAGTTTTGATTCGAGTCCGTCATCTGATTATGAATTCTATTGTTTATCATATATGTGACCTCTTATTATTACCCACTATTTTTGTTTCAAATCGGCATATGACCTTATGCTATTATCCACCACTACCGGTTCAAGCCCGACGTCTGGCCTCTTGTTACTATCAATTGGTGATGGTTCAAGCCCGATGCATATCTAGATGGCTACTATGATTTCGTAGGATGTGTTCAGCTATGAATTATTTATTTTTATTTTTATTAATTATTTCTTATGGGTCCCACCAACTTAATGAGGGTAGAGTGTGGTTAATTTTCTTCTTAAATGTGCCTAGCGAGCTTATAGGGGGCAATTAGGCTATGTTTGATTTACCTTTGTTACTGTGTTATTTATTTTTTGTATTTCTTATACTTGTTACTTTATTGCATTGTGTATCTTGGAAGTTGTTTTACCATTCTATCCTTGCTTACCGTTGACTTAGATTACACCCTCGTATTTTTATTATACTAGTTTAATTGCATGTGCTTCGCACGTGTAACATTAATCATTTAAAATTAAATGATTTTGTCTATCGTGGAGATTTTTAATGAAGTACAAAAAGTTCAAATAATTTTTTAAAGATGCTTCACGCGTTAATATAATGATATAAAAATAAATTCAATATAATTTAGTGTAAGCACATATATATTTTACAATCAAAGTTTCAAGTGGTTGATGGATAATCACTTTTGTGTTTGTCATGCAATACATCTTTTTCATGTTGCCAGAGGGTAAGTAGATGCATCAATTTGAACCATATTTGTGGTATGATTATTTTATTTCTATATTTAAAATCTTTCTATTAATTTTAAAGTCAAATCTTTACAAAATCATTGATTACATACTTCTTAAGTACTTAAAACTTTTAAAAACTTACTATTTCTTAAATTTTTCTTTTTCTAACGCTTTTGTATTTATTTAAATTTTTTTTAAGTTTTCTTAAAATCAAATGTAGTTGATTCGAAATTGTTAAACTAATGAAAAAAGTATTAGTCATCATTAATTATGACAACTTCTAATAAGGAAAGGTTTTAGTATGCATATTTTTATAAATCTATTTTTCTAATCTGAACTGGTTATTAAATAGTACAAATCAAATAATTATAAGAATTATAATTCTTAAAAAGATCCTAAAGCTAAAGAAATACGAGTATATTATTTTTTTAAAAAGGCTAAATGCAATACTTACTTGACTGTTATTTGCTTCTTCTGGTGTACACATGTAGATGATATGGTTGGCTTTGATTTTTGGTGTCAACATGCTTTTTTCGTCCAACTTTTGATTAAAAAAATTTAATTGAAAGAGAAACACAAAAAATTGACAAAAATTTTTCCTGTAACACTAACACAAGAAATTATTTGAAAGACATACTATTTACATATATATAATAGTTTAACGAAGGAAAACAATAAAAGACGAAAGATATAGAAAAATGTACATACTTGAAACCCCTTTGAATAAGCATAATTGAAGGTATAAATTCATAAACTTCTTGGGAGGAGCCTATCATTTCATGTAAGCTTCTCGGACGCAATCCTATATAATGAATTGTGTTTGGATTTCTTGATGGAAGAGTTTTTGTTACATTATATATGTGGGAGGGTATTTTAGGTTAGTAGTTGCAGAAAATATATTATTAGGGTTTACATATAGTAAGAATTTTATATTCAACCAAAAAATATACTGTAATAAATAATTTGAGGAAACTTACGAAAACTTTTCCTCAAAATTTACCACTTTTAATTCCTTTCTAAAGTCACTTCTTACTTTTTCTTTTGTTTTCTATAAATACTATTTAAATAAAATTATTAAAAAAATTATATAACATAAAATTTTAATTGATTTAGAAATGCTTATAATTTCTTACCTAGATAAAAAAGGACTTTAAGTAATTTTAAAATATTAATATAATGATAATTATTGAAGAAAAAGGGTGAAAAGATAATTTTATCGATTGCAGAAACTTTTAATGAAGGACAAAAAGTTCAATTCACTTTTACAAGGGTCTTCACATTTTTAATATATTATAGATTTTTTCTATGTTGAGCTAAGTCGGCTGATGATGCCCACTGAGTACCCATTTCTTTGGTACTCATACTATATTTCTGTATTTTTTCCTAATGCAGATCTGAGTGCTAGAAGTCATTATTGACGTGGTTCCTACCTTTCAGTACTGATTTAGAGCAGGGTGAGCTTGTTGTCATCTAACACTAATCCTGCTCTATCTATTTCAGTTTAATCTTTTGTACTTGAGACTGCTTGTATATATTATGTATATTTTGGATTCTGTCTAGTACTTTGGTTATTTTTTAGTAGTGGCTCTAGTATCGACCATACCAGATCTTGGTAGGGATTCGTTTGTATATTTGGTCCTTTTTCTCTCTCATTTTGATATATTATACATGGTTCCTATCTGTTTATAAATTAGAATTATTACTGTTATCGTTATATATTGACTTTTTCTGGTTTCCACCTATTTGCCCGTTACCTATCATTCTGGGCTATGACTTGAATTGCCTAGTGGTGGGAAAAGGTAGGCGCCGTCGTAACTTGAGAAATCAGGTCATGATAGCATAGTATTAGAGACTAGGTTTCATTGGTATTGTTGGAGCCGATATTTAGTATAGTCGTCTGTATCCTATCTTCGGGAGGCTACGGAGCATTTTTAGGAAACAATCTCATTTTTCTGATCCATTTTTGTGCATGGGGTCTGAGTTGTTTTTAAAATTTTATTGGTTTACTCTTGACGCAGATGGATAGGATGCGGGGTGCGAGATCCGGGGAATTAGACCCTGTGTCACGTTCTGATTTATGATTCATGATGCCACCTACTAAATCCTCCTAGTAAGTAAGCCGAACTGTAACTCAGAGCTAGACGTAATGGGTCAACTTGGTGTAAATACCCCCAAAAGGGACAAATAGGCAATCCAACCTAAAAAATAAGCAAGTCAATAGAAATAGTTTGATACGACCTGCCCTGGGCCTTGTTTTAATAGGCGTACCAAGTCCGACCAGGACCAAAGACCACCCCCATTACCCAACCCAACCTCCAGCCGTTTGCCTTGAGTTGGCTGAATTCCGAGCATGAAATATAATAGTGTAACAGCTCGCACAAAGACCCTGGAATTAGATCACAACCGTGATCAATCCAATAGAGTCCAACCATCCCATAACATAATACAACCATACCAAACCACACCAAACAAGGCCATAAGCCAAGCCACAACCAAAGACGTTCCAAAACATAATATAATTAATCCCAAAATGAAATATAATGGAATAGTGAGAAATTATGTCTGATAATGCCAGCCTCCCATCCTATTCAAATTCCAACGATGACACCTATACCGATCCCGCCTATTCCAACCCATAGAAGTACCATAAAGCCTCTATCTAAAAGAGTAATAAAATTCGGTGGGGACATGCCCCTAACCATAGCAAAAACTAATATCCAAAATAATACCAAAATGTCTAGAAATATCCATAATATGAAATGGAGCCTTCCGAAAGGATGGAAGCTCACAACTTTAGTCCAAATATTATCCCCGAGTCAATCACTATATAGGAAGAGTAGAATAGTCAGTTCCTGCATAGCGTGGGTATATAACTACTAGTGGATGGAGTTAGCGAGTGACTTCTAGCATGATCTTAGAGTAGGGATAAAACTATTCCATTTTTAAAACCAAGTAAAATCATGCATATGCACACATCCACACACACACATATATAACCATGCCGAAAAAAAGGGACTAGTGTAGTATGCCTTTAAAAACATTACCTGGGTTGTGTAGCTTTGTCGTCCTATTCTACCTACGGGCTATATGGGTTTATCTCTCCTTGCTGAAAGAGCCCCAGTGTGTGTAGTCGCACGGCTAGGGAAGTATCCAATGGGATGACTAGTACATCCCTCAAATAAAGTGTGACATCATGCACACAGTTACCAAGATCAACCTTATATCGACAAATATGAGTTTCCAGTTTTGGTCCCCCTGGGACCTCCACTTTCCATGGCTTAGCTACACCTCCCATCATTATTACCCAATTAAAACCAAATTCCAAATAACCAAACCATTATCCATTTATTAACCAAGGCCATTGGATATTGGTATCGTCATTCCAACCCTTACTTTCAAGTATCATCCATAGCCAACCATTTATAGGTTTAATGGGACTTTCAAGGGCCCTTCTATTTACCATATTAAACCACTTGGGAGACTTCTATGTTCCCCATAAGCATAACCAATTATCCTTTAGCCTTTCCAAACCATTTAAACTATTCATAATTCCTATACCAAGTTTAAAACATGCAATAGTTCCATTAAAAGAAGTTAATTTAATGAACATACCTTTATAACAATTTTTCAAACATATTGGGGGCATAATATAACCAAAAACAATTCCATTTACCATTAAACCATTCCCATTCAATCCAATTATCCAAAAACACCATTAATGCATATAAAAGCATAATTAAAACCATGAGAAACCTTAACTAACCATTTAATATTAAAACCCCTAAATCAAATTGGAAAGCCAAAATTATGTAATAGTAAAACCATGAAAACATTCATATAAACCATGCCTTTAAGTAAATTAACAATTATAGAAGAGAAACATGCCTTAAACCAAGATGATGATGGAATGAAATCACCAAAACAATCTCTAAATCGATCCCTTAGTTGAAACCTTAACTCCCCTTTCCCAATATCTTTTGAGAGAATTATGGAGTGTTTCGAAAGAGTTTCTAAGTGTTAATGAATAGAATAATAGGGTAAATAACCTTCGAAGTAGGTTAGAAGTTGTGGAGCCTTATTAGGGTAAGTTGGGAAATATCCAGAATACCCCCACTTAAGTTTCATAAAATCCCATCACATGGATACGATTGGCCCTCTTGAGTCGTACCCTCCCAATACGATTCGTATCCACCACTCGTATCCAAGCCTCAACCCTTGGATCAAAAACTGTCCAGTAAATGACTCATCCAACCAAGTCGTAACCACAACATATGATCCATACCTTTCATCAGTACCCATGGCAGATTTATACCCAAGGAAGATTTAGACGTTGTCCACCATGTACTTTAGCATATGGCTCGTAGTGAGCCACTCATACTCAAATCCAACCTAAGAAACCAAGTCTAAGATTAAGTTAAGGAACCAAATAACCCATAACCGCCAATACCACTCATACCCCTAAGTCGTATCCATTATAGTAACCAAAATCTATCCAACCAACCAATACTGGTCAGTATACGACCGGACCATACCATCTATACCCAAACATACAGATCATACCCATAAGTCGTATTGGGTCTAGAGATTGGAATTCCAGAAATTTTTCTAAGGTCCAGAAACTAGAGTGTTTCAGTCTCCCCCACTAGGAACATTCGTCCCCGAATGACGGACAAGGTAAAGGTAACCACACGCTAGATTCATTTGCATAATCAAACATAATCCCGATCTTTAACAAAGTTCGAAAACAAAGAGGATAAGATATAAATCTTTCCTTTAACAACTCAGAAAATAAAGATATGCTAAAGACATATCCCTTTCATATGAATCCAAAGAGCAAGAAATAGATGCGGATACTTAGACTTCATGTCTTCCTCTGCTTCCCATGTAGCTTTTTCTTCCTTATGTTTCCGCCAAAGAACTTTAACCGAATCCACATCCTTGGTTAGCAACTGAAAAACCTGCCTATCTAAGATCTCAACCGGGACCTCTTCATAAGACAGAGAGTCTGAGATACCTAACCCTTCCAAAGGCACAACCATAGAAGGATCACCAAGAAACTTCCTCAACATGGATACATGAAATACCAGATAAACCAAACTCAAGATGGAAGGTAACTCCAACTCATAAGCAACACTACCAACTTTCCATAAAATCTCATAGGGACTAACATACTGGGGACTGAGCTTCCCCTTTTTGCCAAACCGCACTACTCCCTTCATGGGAGATACCTTGAGGAAAACCTTATCCCCAACCTCAAACTCCAAGTCTCTAAGCCTAACATCTGCATAGGACTTTTGGTGACTTTGGGCAGTCTTAAGCCTATTCAGAATCACCTTTACCATGTCCATAGCCTGGTAAACCAAGTCGAGACCAAATATGTCCACCTTACTAAGCTCAAACCAACCAATAGGAGATCTACACCTCCTACCATACAATGCCTTAAGGGGACATACCAATACTATAATGATAACTATTGTTGTAAGCAAACTCCACCAAAGGTAGATCTCAACCCAATTTCCACCATAATCAACCACACAAGCCCAAAGCATATCCTCCAATGTTTGAATAGTTCTCTCCGCTTGTCCATCTATCTGCGGATGAAAAGCAGTACTTAGACTTTCCTTAGTCCCCAACCCTTTCTGAAAAGATTGACAGAAGTGAGATGTAAACTGCATGCCACGATAAAAAATAATCAAAACAGGCACCCCGTAAAGTTTCACAATCTCCTGAAGATACAGTTTCGCATAATCCTCCGCCAAGAAGGTAGTCCGCACTGGCAAAATGTATGCAGACTTAGTCATCCTATTCCCGATGACCTAAATCGAATTATATTGACACCGAGACCGATGAAAACTGGTAGCAAAGTCCATATTTATCACTTTCCACTTTCATTTGGGCAAATCAATTTCTTGATACAACCCTCCTGGCCTCATGTGCTCAACCTTAACCTGTTGACAAACCATGCACTTGGCCACAAAATCAACCATATCCCTTTTCATACCATTCCACCAATAGATCTCCTTAAGATTATGATACATCTTAGTCGAGCCGAGATGAACAACATAGCGTGACTCATACACCTCATCCAAAATCCTTTGTCATAACCCATCGACATCAGGAACACAAAACCTCCCTCGGTACCATAAAGTAACATCACTACTACCTTTTTCCCACCAACGTCACTCTTTATTTTTGTTAAGATAGAATCTAGAACTTGTTTCTCATTAATCTTCTCACCAAGAGATGATCAAACCACTTCTTGCACCACCACACCACCATCCTTTGATGTCCAAAAGGCGAACTCCAAGATTAGTTAAATTGTTAATATCCTTCACCAAATCCCGCTTTTCTTTGTTTACATGAGCCAAACTCCCCATGGATAACCTACTAAGAGCAACAAAAACCACATTAACTTTGGATGGGTGATAGTGAAGACTTATATCATAATCCTTGAGAAGCTCAAGCCATCTTCTCTGCCTGAGATTAAGATTTTTCTGCTTGAACACATATTGTTGACTTTTATGATCCGAAAAGATATCCCATGTGTACACCATAAGAATAATGCTGCCATATTTTCAAAGCAAACACAACCACCAACAGCTTCAAATTATGAGTAGGATAATTCCTCTCATTTACCTTCAACTGCCTGAAAGCATAGGCAATAACCTTCTTATGCCGAATCAACACACAACCAAGTCCTACCCAAGATGAAACACAATAAACTTTGAACCGTCATTGCCTTTCGACAAGGTAAAAATTGGAGCCGAAGTTAACTTGCCCTTTAACTTCTTGAAACTCTATTCATAAAAATCTGACCAAGAAAACTTAACCTCATTCTGAGTTAACTATGTCAAAGGAGCAGCTATCGACGAAAAACTTTCCAAAAATCGCTTGTAATACCCGGCTAAACCCAAGAAGCTCTAAATATCAGATGGAGTCATAGGTCAAGGATACCTCTTCACCACAACAACCTTCTATGGATCCACCATGAACTGACACTTGGAGAACTTGGAATATAATTGTTTTTCCTTTATGGTATGCAGCACCACATGGAGATGGTGAGCATGATTCACCTCACTCTTTGAATAAACCAGAATGTCATTAATGAACACAATGATGAAGAGATCTAAATATTGATGAAAAAAATTATTCATCAGATCCATAAACGCTGTCGGAGAATTAGTCAACCTAAATGATATAAAAAAGATGACTTAGGGATATCCACCTCCCTAATCTTTAGCTGATGGTACCCAAACCGAAGATCAATCTTAGAAAAAAACTTGGCACCTTGCAACTGGTCAAACTGATCATCTATCCTTAGAAGAAGATACTTGTTCTTGACTGTCACCATGTGCAGCTGCCTATAGTCAATGCATATCTGAAGAGAACCATCATTCTTGTGCATGAATAACACTGGTGTGCCCCAAGGAGATACACTAGGACGAATAAACCCCTTATCCAGAAGATTCTTAAGTTAATCCTTGAGTTTCCTTAACTCAGCTGGAGCCATTCTATACGAAGGAATAGAAATTGGATGAGAGTCCGAAATTAGATCAATACCAAACTCTATTTCTTTATCTGGAGGAACACTAGGAAAATCATCCAAAAAGACCTCGAGAAACTCATTAACCACATGAACTGACTAAAAAAAAATACCTTTCGAGTTAGAATCTTTAACCTGGACCAAGTGATAAAGACAATCTTTAGCGATCAACCTCCAAGCTCTAAGATAAGAAATAAATATCCCCCTATGGGCTAAAGAAACACCCTTCCATTCTACAAACGGCTCACCAAGGAACCTAAAGATAACCCTAAGGGTCCGATTATCCAAAGATGCATAACATGAGTATTACCAGTCCATACCCAGAATGACATCAAAATCCACCAAATCAACTCAAAAAGATCCACCAAGGTTTGCCTGCCACCAACAGATACAATACACCCCTTATAGACTCCCTTAGCAATAACCGAGTCACCTACTGGTGTAGAAATGAAAAAAGGATCTAAAATAACTTTTGGATCAAAAATAAAAAGATACAACCACATAAAGAGTTGCATAGGAGAGAGTAGACCCCAGATGAAACAAATAATGGACGTCATGAGAGAAAAGTTGTAATGTACCAGCATTGACATCAAGTGATGCCTCAAAATCCTTTCAGGACACTAAAACATACATCCTTTTCCGACCAACACTAGAACCAGTAGCTGTAACAGAAGCAGATGCCACACCACTAGGTGTAGGAGCATAAGATGAAGCCACAAAAATCTTATTTACCCCCGTGGAAACCTTATTAACCGGACAATCCCTGAGCCGATGGCTTACCTGGCCACACTTGAAGCATTTGTCCTTTCCTTCATCACAATAACCCCGATAAGGACGACTACAAAATGGACAAGGAGGACACAAAAACTGGCTGACCTCTGTTTGCTTAAGATTAGGAACCCTGCGCTAAAAAATTATCACCACTATGATGACGCATGTCCCCCGACTAATAAGAAGCACTAGCAGTAGAGTTGGAACCAGAACTCCCCCACTTCTTTTTCTTCCACTTGCTACCATCTCGACCACCCTGAGACTGAGCATCTCCCTGATCATAAAACTTACCCCTCTTCCTCTGCCTATCCCCAAACTCTTCCTACTTTCTCTTTTCATCCTCAACCTGTTGCATATGAATAGTCAACCTAGAGATGTCCATATCCTTAATCAACAAAGCAGTTTTGCTCTCAAAAATCAGATCCCTATTCAACCCAGAATCAAACTTCCTCATTCTAACCCGCATGTCAGCTACTAAATCAGGAGCATACCTTGACAATTGGTGAAACTTTAAGGCATATTCCTTGGTAGGCATCCTCTTCTGCTTGAGATTCACAAACTCCTCCATCTTTGTTTCCCTCAATTCTTGGGGAAAGAAATGGTCCAAAAAAGCACCAGAGAAGGCATCCCATAAAGATGACTTCTCCACATCCTCTTTATCCCTATCCCACTCTTCATACCACTGATATGTAACCTCTTTGAGCTGATAAGCTGCAAAGTTTACCCCCTCTATATTTGTGGATTGCATCACCTGAAATATTTTTTCCATCTCATCTAAGAAGCCCTCTAGATCCTCTTCTGCCTTCACTCCAGAAAAAGTGGTAGGACCCATCTTCATAAATTGGCCAAATCTTGAGGCCTCAACAGAAAAAGCACCAAACACATCTCGGTTATCCTGAGCAGCAACCAATTCTGCAATAGCATGAATAGACTAACAGAATTTTCCATTATTCATCTCTCCTTAAGGAGGACTAGTATCAATTTGTGACACTCTAGAACTATCAGGGATAAGACCATGAGATTGAAGATGAACCCCGGAAGTAGGATGCACCCCTTCAGCATTACCCCCAGATGGGATAAAAGAATTTTGTTGTGCTCCAGATCTACGAGGCATGATCTGAAAGACGAACAAACAAGGATTAGAGGAGATTCTAAGACTAAGAATTTAATATTGAAGATAGAATACCAAGAAAGTGAAACATTCTGATATGCCTTGTAGCCTCTCCCTTATGAGTGTGGTACGCTACACAACCCTAAAAGAGACTCTACTCAGTGCGGCTTTGTGGACTCCCAATTGACCATAAACCTAGGCTCTGGTACCAACTTGACATGACCCTCCCTGGGGCCTTGTCATAATGGGCATCCCAAGTCCAACCAGGACCGAAAACCACCATCATTACCCAACCCAACCTCCAACCGCTTACCCTGAGTTGGCTGAATTTCAAGCTTGAAATATAAAAGTGTAACAGCTCACAAAAAGACCTTGGGAATAGATAACAATCACGACTAACCTAACTGAGTCCAACTATCCCATAACCATAATCTAACCATACCAAACCACACAAAATAAGGCCATAAACAGGCCATAACCAAAAATGTTCCAAAACATAATATAATTAATCCTAAAATGAAATATGATAGAAAGTGAGAAATTATGTCTGATAATGCCAGCCTCCCAACCTATTCCAATGACAAGGCTAACACCTATACCGATCACGCCCATTCCAAACCATAGAAGTACCACAAAGCCTATATGCAAAAGAGTAATAAAATTCGGTTGGGATATGCCCCTAACCATAGCCAAAACCAATATCCAAAATAAAACTAAATTGTCTAGAAATATCAATAACATGAAATAGAGCCTTTTGAAAGGATGGAAGCTTACCACTTCAGTACAAATACTGTCCCTAAGTCAATCACAATGTAGAAGGAGTAGAACGACCGATTACTGTATATCGTGGGTATACAACTGCCAGTAGACGGGATTAGCGAGTGACCGCTACCATGATCTTAGGGTAAGGATAAAATAATACAATTTTAAAAAACCAAGTAAAACCATCCATATGCGCATAAACAAATACACACATATATATATAACAATGCCAGGAAAAAGAGACCAGGTTTAGAATGCCTTAAAAACTATTACCTGGGTTGTGTAGCTTTGCCATCCTAAACCACCCATGGTCTATATGGGTGCAGCTCCTTTGGCTGAAAGGGCCCTAGTGCATGTAGCCAAACAACCAGGAGAGTATCCTATGGGATGAATAGTACATCCCTAAAATAAAGTGCGACTGAATGCACACGGTCACCAAGACCAACCTCATATCGGCAAATATGTGTTTCAAGTTTTGGTTCTCTCGGGACCTCTACCTTCCACGGCTTAGCTACACCTCTCACTATTATTGCCAAATTAAAACAAATTTCCAAATAACCAAACCATTATCAATTTATTAACCAAGTCCATTGATATTGGTATCGTTAGACCAATCCTTACTTGCAAGTATCATCCATAGCCAACCATTTATATGTTTAAGGGGACTTTCAAGTTTCCTTCTATTTACCATATTAAACCACTTAGGAGACTTCCATGTTCCCCACAAGCATAACCAATTAGCCTTTAGACTTTCCAAACCATTTAAACCATGCATAATTCCTTTACCAAGTTTAAAACATGAAAGAGTTCCATTAAAAGAAGTCAATGCAATGAACATACCTTTATAAGTATTTTGTCAAACACATTGGGGACATAATATAACAAAAACCAATTTCAATTACCATTAAACCATTCCCATTCAATCCAATTATAAAAAACCACCATTAATATATATAAAAGTATAATTAAAACCATGAGTAACCATAACCAACCATTTAATATTAAAAACCCCAAATCATATTTGAAGCCAAAATTATGTAACAGTAAAACCATGAAAACATTCATATAAACCATGCCTTTAAGTAAATTTAACAATGCCTTAAACCAAGATGATGACGGAAAGAAATCACCAAGAAAAGCCTTAGATTGATCCTTCAGTTGAAACCCTAACTTCCCTTACCCAATAGCTCTTGAGAGAATTATGGAGTATTTAGGAAGAGTTTCTAAGTGTTAATTGGATAATAGGGTAAATAACCTTCCAAGTAAATTAGAAGTCGTGGGGCCTTATTAGGATAAGCAGGGAAATATCAAGAATACCCCCACTTAAGTTGCTCAAAATCCCATCACAGGGATACGATTGGTCTTCATGAGTCGTACCCTCTAAATATGATTGGTATCCACCACTCATATCTAAGACTTAACCCTTTGATCAAACACTGTCCAGTATACGACTCATCAAACTAAGTCGTAACAATAGTATACGATTTGTAACCTTCATTCATACCCCTGACAGATTTATACCCAAGGAAGATTTAGACATTGTCCACCATACGAGTACCCGGTATAATTCATACCCTGGCTTATGGCTCATGGTGAGCCACTCGTACTCAGATTCAACCTAGTAAACAAGTCTAAGAATAAGTTAAGGAACTAAACAATTCAAAATAACCAATACAACTCGTATCCCTAAGTCCTATCCATTATACTAACTAAAATCCATCCAACCAACCAACACTGGTCAGTATATGACCAAACCATACCATCCATACCCCAACATATGGCTTGCACCCATGAGTCATATTAGGTCCAGATATCGAAATTCTAGAAAAATTTCTAAGGTCCAAAAACTAGGGTGTTTCATCGTGTAAAGGTAGTCACTACATAAATACCATACCATGACCTGGTAGAGCTAGTACAAGAGCAACTATAAATACAACCCAAGTATCTAAAATAGTCAATACAATCTGTCTTAAAACTAAAGACTAGACATAAGTAAGATAGAAGGAAATAGGCAACTCTAACTCCATGATATCACCCTATCTATGGATATCAACACAACATGAACGTCGATCAACAATGGCAACTAATACTTAAATCCATACCAAAAAGGTACAGAAGTGTAGTATGAATTCCAAAGCCACAGGTACTCAGTAGGTATCATCGGCTAACTGAGCTAAATCACGAAATAAATATAATAAAATGCAAGATAACATAACTAAGTCAAGGTAGGAACGAACCTGAATCATCTCCAACATCATTAGGCATAAATAGATAAATAAACCTAAATCATAGTATAACATAACATAAAGCATCAATATTAACAAAAATAATAGCACAACATAACGTAAAATATAAACACACAAAATCGTAACTACCAAATTAGCTCCCATACGTCAATTAGTGCGAAAAAAGTAAATAACCCTTTGCAAGCCCCCATAAGCCTGAAGGTACAAATAAGATAGAATAACCCACCATCGTCATTTATCAACTCTCATAATACAATTGAAATTCATCCAAGTCATGCCACACTATAGCCATCTCTTATCCATATTAATTAGTAGTAAATTAATCAACACTTATCAACTAATCATTATTTCACTAGAATTCATTTATAACATAATATATTATAACCAGTTTCTCATTTTTGACTTAGATAGATTATCAATGTCACACCCCAATGTGATCATATCATAATAAGCATATCATCATAGCATAATATGCATATTCACACTTAAAACGGTATATATATAATCAATAGTCATACTTGAGCCGATAAATATAATCGATAGCTGGACTCGAATCGATAAATAAATATAATCAATAGTTGGACTTGAAGCGGTAAATATAATCAATCGCCAAACTTGAATCGATAAATATATAATCAATAACCAATCTCAACTTGGTAAATATATCATCAAAGTTATAAGCATTCTCCAGACTTGAACCGGGTAAATATCATCAATATCATATGCATCTTCCAGACTCAAACTGGTAGTTATAAATATATCAACATAATCAATAGTATCATCAATAGCATAAGTAATAGCATAATCAATAGGAATCAACCCTCGCATCAACCAATTATCTATCAAGTGTATTGGTTTCTTAATATTACCTCAATAAGCATTTCCAAGAGTCGAACAAGTGTATAAAGGTCTACACAAGCTAACATGCGTATTAGCCTAAAGTAGGTCAGTAGCCTATTTCTAATCCCTGAAATTATATTTTAGGAAATTCTACTCGAGCTAGACTTAAGGTATGTAAATCCACTTTTAGATATTAAACAAGCCTTAGTTATCCCTAAGATAGGAAATTCACCTAAAATATAAGCAACTAAGTCAATTATGCCTAAATTATAGTTTCTGAATATCCTAAATGGTCCAACTAACCCAAGCATTACAATTTACCATACCAATAGCAAAAGCCCATTACAACTATAACACAATATCATAAACATACTATGAATTAGATCAATCTAACTAGGGATAAAACCTAGCCTACCTCAATGCCTAAGAAAGCTCAAAATATCCACTAAATCACCACTTTTCCTTCTGAGAAGCTTCCAAAAGATGTCAAGCTATCAAAATTATATTCTACTAATCAATACAAGAATAATGATACCCATATTTTAGGATTGTTCTTTGGGTCCAAAAATCACCTAAATCTCATGTGGGTCATATTTATGAAAAGTCACATTTCTGAAACCAACCCAATGTCCCCTCATGATCAAGGAGTCATTACCTTAAAAAGGGGTGAAATTCAAGCTAATTTGGGGCTAAAATCAAGCCTCCAACATTTTTGGGATTTTTTGAAATGAAAATGGGAAAATCAACCATAAAAAGGGTGGAATCTTACCATAATTCGAAGGATAATTCCATAAACATACATTATCCAAGCTTATAAATCATCCACAAGCTCAAGTTTTAAGCTATCTCACCATTTGGGATTTTAGCTCTCAAGAAAAAGGATGAAGAATGAGCAAAGTCAGCTAAAATGGAGTATTTATACCCTTACCAGGTGCTCGGGTCTCGCTATCTAGACCTGACCTTTGCGATCGCGATGCAAGGCACCAGACGAGGATGTTGCAATCACGACATTACCCCACCGCGATGGTAGTTCTGTTGTCCTACCTAAAGAGTCACATTTGTGACTAGAAGTGTCGCAATTACGACACTTTCTGGTGCTGCCAGATCGTGATCGCGATACATGGTCTGCGATGGCAGGTGCACCAGATTACAGTTGAGACTTGGAAATTCTAAGACTCGGCCAAGCCCTCAAAATTTATCATAATCTAGTATACACAAGAGAACTATGTAACCATACCATATTCTATATTTTGGACGCAATGGCATAGTCAAAATTTCCATCTGAGGTTGTTTTGACAAAATATGGATCCCACACCCAATTTTTATTTTCTTAATTTTCTAACTAATAGGTCAAAATGATCCTAGGTGCTAAAAACCAGAACCAAAGGTCCAACTAGCATAAAATCAATAATCTGAAGCTACTAGAATAGTCAAAATTTGCATTCGAGGTCATTTAACTAAAGTTTTCATCTGGTGGCCATTTGGAGTTAGCGATGACTTCAAAACATGGAATTAGCTCTAAAAATAAATAAACTGCCCGGTAATCGAATTGTCAGTTCCAGCAAGTCATAATGACTTAGGCTAGCTATAAAAAGCTCTAACAGTGAAAATAATTGGAAATATGGAAAATGACCTGAAGAGTCATTATAATATCCACTACTAAAGGAACTTTTGTTTGCAAAATTTAAGAATTGGGATATAACTAAAGTATCGAATAGGTGAGGATAATGGGTTTGCATCTCGCTCTCGGTCTCCTAATTAGCCTCCTCTATTGGGTGGTGCATCCACTGAACCTTAACTACAAGAATCTCTCTAGTGAGCAACAACCTGATGCCACTAGCCAAAATAAGTTCAGGCTTCTCTACGAAGGTCAACCTCTCATCTAAATAGACTAAGTCCCATCTAAGCACTCGAGATGGATCAGAAATATATCACTTCAATATAGAAATATGGAAAACTGGATGGAAAATAACAAAATTTGGAGGTAAAGCTAACTCATAAGCCACCTCACAAATCGTGCGAAGGATCTCGAAAGGTCTAATATATCTGGGATTGAGCATTCCCTTCCTTCGGAACCTTATCACACCTTTCATGAGTGATACCCAATCTAAAATAATAGATATAGGCACCTCATGTAAACAAACTATACTATGCACATATATGCAAGATAACTCTTAGCTCTGAAGGACATATGAATAGGAATGACATGTGTTGACCTGATCAACCGATCCACGATGACCTAAATACCATCAAAATCTTGAGAAGTATGGGGTAAGACATTAACGAAGTCCATGGTAATCCTCTCCCACTTCCACTTGAGAATGGTCAATTTTTGAACCAATCCGCCTGGTCATTGATGCTCGTCCTTCACCTGCAAGCAACAAAGGTAACGAGCTAATAAGTTAGCCACATCTCTTTTCATGCCACTCCACTAATAATGTTGTCTCAAATCTCTATACATCTTGGTTATGCCTAGATGAATAAAAAATATAGGATTGTGAGCCTCATGCAAAATCAACTAAATCAAGTCATCAATCCTCAAAACATAAATGTGTCCATCAAATTGCAAAACACCCTCAAAATCTATGGTGTTCCCCTCGGACTCACCACTCAATACCTAATCACAAAGAAAGTGAACCTTACTATCCTCAAACTGAAGATCTTGAATCTGCTCAAATAACGAATACCTCGCCTTAACGCTAGCAAGAATCCTCCTAGGATATGAAATAACAAAATGAACTATTAAGTTAGATAAGGACTGAATGTCTCATGACAACACACCTCTGAGAAACTAAAATACAAGACAAGCTACCCATACTTACTATCTTCCAACTTAAGGCATTTGCTACTATATTAGTCTTACCCTAATGATACAAGATAGAGAAATCATAATCCTTAAGTAACTCCATCCATCTACACTGTCTAGCATTAAGCTCCCTTTAGTCATTAGATGGTGAAGACTGTAATGATCGATGAAAATCTCACAATGCACGCTATAAAGATAATTTCTCCAAATGTTAAATGCAAAACTACCACCGTCAACTCCAAATCATTAGTGGGGTAGTTGCATTCGTGCACCTTAAGATGCCTCGAATAATACCCAATAACATGACCCTATGGCATTATTAAATAACCCAGGCCAACACCGAGAGAATCACAAAATATGGTGAATCCCTCACCCTTAATAGGAAAAGCTCAAATAGGAGATAAAGTAAGAAAATCCTTAAGCTTTCCAAATCTCGACTCATAATCCTCGAACCAACAGAAAAGAACCTCCTTCTGAGTCAATCTAGTCATAGGCGTTGTAATAGTAGCAAAACCCACGATAAATCATCTATAATAACAAACAAACTCAATAAAGCTACGAACCTCAGTTGGAGATATAGGTCTATTTCAATCACAAATTGCCTCAATATTATCTGGGTCTACTATAATACCATCCTTAGACAACACATGCCCAAGAAATGTAATCGCCTCAAGCCAAAACTCACACTTCGATAACTTGCAAAAAAGCATATGATCTCTCAAAGTTTGGAACACAATCCTCAAATATTGTGCATGCTCTTCTCTATTCCATGAATCCACAAGGATATCATTGATGAACACGATTACAGAGGAATACAACTAAGGTCTGAGCACATGGTTCATCAAATCCATAAATGCGACTGGGGCATTAGTCAACCCAAATTACAACACCAAGAACTCATAAGGACCATAACGGGTCCTAACAGCTATCTTTGGGATATCCTCAGCCCGAATCCTCTATTGATGGTAACCAAATCTCAAATCAATCTTAGAGAACATTGTCACTCCCTGAAGTTGTTCAAGCAAATCATCAATGCTAGGCATAGGATAATGGTTCTTCACCATCACCTTATTAAGCTACCTATAATCAATACATATATACATGGAGCCATCTTTATTCTTCAAAAACCACATAGGGGCACCCCAAGAAGACATACTAGGTCTAATAAAATGCTTACCAAGAAGATCATGAAGCTGAGAATTTAGTTCCTTAAGCTCTACAGGTTCCATAGAATAGGCTGGGTGCCAAGCTCGAGATCATTCGCAAAATCAATCTCACGGATAGGGAGAATACTAGGTAGGTCAGTAGGGAACACATCAGAAAAGTCATAAACTATAGGAATAGAGTCAAGAGATGAACTCTCCATACTTGTATCACAAATATAAGTGAGATAAGACTCACAACCCCTCAAAATAAGTCTCCTAGCTTGAACATAAGAAATAATCCCTGTTCGTGGATAACTACTCCTTTCCAAACGACTGTGAGTATATCAAGCATAGCTAAGTTAATGGTATTAGCAAAATAATATATGACCGTATGATAGTGGGATAACCAGTCCATCCTTAGGATCATATTAAAATCAAGCATATCCAAAATAATAAGATCAACATGAGTATTAACATCAAAGGTCGTATGGGATTATGCATCCTTAGAGGTGAAGCGTATGGGATAGTGTTGGTTTAGTATGTAATTTAGTTATTAATTAATGGATAGGCTAAGTCAAAGGTCGTTGAGGTCAATCTTTCAATAAAACCCCAATAATTTCACTCATTGGCTCTTTCGAGCACGTAATAAGTCTAGAGTTTGTATAACCACCCAAAACCTCAACCAAGCATCACTATTTCTAAGATGATGCTCTCAACATGAATTACAATCCCTAAATACTTATTTCTAAGATTGCAAAGGGTAGTGACCCATAGGCTAAGTTGTTCACCATTACATTGTCCCCCGATAACCCTCTTTCAATGATGTTATGAGTTACCTGATATTCACCTAAGTCCCTCTTTTAGGATGACAAAGGGTTTCTAGAGATTGGAGTTTTCACCCATCAAACCCATTTGGAAATTTGGATTTTTCACCCATCAAATCTTAACTCATAAGCTCAAGCAATGGTTAAACCCATACTCAACAACTAAAATCCATGTAAACACAACAATACCCATACACAATCACACACTAATTCAACATAATCCCAAGACTAAATTATTTAGCTACTCATGAGGAAAGTAAAGAGAATATACCATATGGGTTATTCAAAGCATCCATTCTTTAACGAGAAACTAGGAAATTTATCCTCCCAAAATTAATTACACATTTGCCCAGGATTAAGGTTTCAAGTCTTGAATTCCAAGATATCTTATGAGCTAAGTTCCCTAAAGAGGAAGTTTTTTTGCTTAAATATGGCTTGGGATGCGTCTAAGTGCTTTTACAAATCTGCCCTGGGCCTATTCCCGCTTAAGCACAATCGCAGACATTTGTCCGCAACTACTACCTCACGACTGTAATTTTGTTCTGCGATCGCATTGCTCTGATCGTCTTAACTAACCGCAACCGCGGATAGAGGACCGCAGTTGTGTTAATCGAGGATGATCTAATCCATTTCTTTAGTTGCACTCTTCCTTTCTCCTTTTTTATCATTTTCATCTCCAATCCATATCTTTTGGTCTTCTTAACTTTATGCCTGCAAAGGGTGGATACTAGTGTGTCTACCCATAGATGTTGTCTCATTTATTCATTCAAAATAAGGTAATGTGAACGAAAAATGAGTATGAACGAGTGGTAAACTCACCACTCATCGACACCCCCAACTTTAGACCTTGCTTGTCCTCAAGCAATGCTACCACTTATTACGAGAGAATTTTATATGTACGCCCTCTTACTATCACTTCAATGATCATAAAGACTCAAACTTGATTGCCACTGCTAAAAGTATTTCACACATGGGAAAATAAGTTTTTAACCACTTCTTTTCACTTTACTACTTTGCCTACCTTTGCTTCTTCTAGGCTTTCCTACTTTTCTCTTTTTCTCTTCTTCTACAACCCCTATTTTTTTAGATAAAGCCTTTCTTTCCTTTATGGGATCATTTCTTTATTCAAATCTAAAAAGCTTTACTTTCTCAAGATTGTATGGACCTTCTTAAGACTTTGTGGCCCAGCTATACTTCTTTCTCTTTCCACTACCCCCAACTTAGGCTTTTAGCCTCAATTTGTAATCTCAAGTTCAAAGAGGATAGAGTTCAAGAGCAGATAAATAGATGGGTCACGACTTGTAATATGTTTGACAAAGAAAGGTCTGAAGGCTCAGAAAAGGTGACTAGGGGTAACTCTTATGTATTGGTAGGCTCTTTAGGCTAAAGTGGACTTCTAAAATCAAAAAATGGCCTATGATAAAAGTTCTAATATAAGGAGAATTATCAATTAATTATGATAAGTAAAAAATATGACAATAAATTGATAAAATCCTAAAGTAAGGATCATTATCAATAATTTGTTAACAATTGTAAAAAAAATATTTGAAAATTGCGTTTTGTGCCTTTAACGATCAGAAAATCTGAAGACGTTATTTTAAGCACGGAGAGTCAAAATTGGGTGTCAATAGCATACTTTTCAAGCTGCTGCCCGTAACATTATTATTTTTCAAAATATGATCTCAATAAAGGGATTACCACAGTGATCACAGTATGCAGATTTTTAAGATATGCACGTGGTTATTTTTTTTAAAATTCACATCCCTCCTAGCAAATAGTCCATCAACTCTGATCAAGAATTGAAAAAAAATTATCCCCCTGACCCAACATACTGTCCAAAATAGAAGAAGAAGAAGAAGAAGAAGAATTCACCTGACATAAGGCCTAAAATTAGATAAAAAGAGACATTAAATTATTAATACATAATCAAAGAATAGAAATGATGTAGATTAAGTCCAAGGGTATAAATCAATTGTTTTTGTCTCACTTGAACTTTTGGATGTTCCCAATAACGATCAACCGACGCAAATGAACTTCAGAAATGTCATCAGGATATTTTGCTAGCATTTGTTCATTAGTAAGGTTCTTATCAAAACATATTTTTTTAATATTTCTCGTGTTACCTAAAAGTATCACGAATAACACTCATCACCCACTTTTCTCCTTCTTTTGGAACTAGGAATTTTGACTATGCAAAATAAAATATATTTAGCTTGATTTAGTAATAACTAGAATAAATATGCAATCTAAAATATTGGTTTTTCTTACATTGACATAGTCCCACATGCATTTTTATTTTCCTTTCGCATAACATGCCAGTTAGTGTACATCAAGGTAATAAATCTAGGGTTTCTTGCAACTATGCCTATGCAACTACTTAAACTAGAAGTTTTCTTTACAGTTGGTCCCACTGCTTGCCATTTGTAAAATATCACCTCCTCTTTTTCAGCTAAATTTTTTGTGTGAATATTCTTACAAGTTATTTGTCCTCAAACTTTTTTCTTCGTCGATATCCCTAGGTTGATGTAATAGTAAAGAATTAAGAAGAAAATTAAACTAATTAATAAACTTAAAAAGTATAAGAAATACCATTTATCTTGCATTCAGTGTCCATATTCTCATCTCTAGCACACCCATCCTCGCCAATTTCTTCTTGTTTTGCATACTTACAATAGTCTTTATTATGTTCATCAATAAAAGAAGTTGGTAGATCAGTTTTTATGTGAATATTATGTTGTTTTCAACACCTATGTGTAACTCTTCCCTTTTAAGAAACTGATCACGACTAGTCTCAGGTAGGACTCACTTCCTCTTCACTTGTTTGCAGTTTTGAAACCCTTGAATAACATGTTTTTTTTCTTCATCTCGGCTTTTCCATTGATATTTGAAGTATTAACATCTACCTTTGAAGATGTTTGTAACATGAGGCTGTTCATAGGTAATTCCATTTTTTTTTTAAAATGGACTCTCTAATTCTAGATTGAAATAACCTTTGTGTGTTTTATCATTTTCCTGTAATTATCTGTGGAGCTTTAATCTCTTTCCCTGAGTAAAATTTAATCATTAGATTGTGCCTAGGCAAGTTCTTCTTTCTTTGTTGTGGCATGAAAGAGTCAGGATTCTTTCTTTTAAGCGTCATTTGTGCCTACATTTTCCTAGATTTATCATTGTGTTCATTTACAAGCTGTTCTCTCTTGATCGTATGTTATTGGTCCAATTTTGTACTTGATTAGTACTGAACATTAGAATTCATATTCTTGATAGGACTTTGAGCTTTATTTGGGTTTAGGACTTTTTTTCTTACGACTGTTGCCTGATTCATTCTTGTTACCTTCTTCTAATATCTCTATTTATTCTCTTACAGTGACTTCATCTCTGCATATCAAAAATTAAAAACACATCAAATTATAATAGATATCTAACAAAATCCGCATTGTAACTTTTTAATTTCAAGGGCCTAATATATATTTGGCACCTCTAGCAAGTTCGTGTAACATATATTAGTTTAGCAAATTTTTTATCAGCAGGGTCTATCACCAATAGGCAATAAAAAGGTGTCAAAGGCCAATAAAATGCTACTTCTAGCATATCTGGCAGATCCACAGACTCTCACTAAATTCCAGTTTCAAATTATACAATGATCAGTACAATCATATGGAAATTAGGGGGATCAACTCCAAAGAAGCTTCGGAAAGATTTATACTCAAGAAACTTGGTTAATTATAGATACATCATTCCAATACTTAATAATATGCTAGTATAGAGAGGCTAAATGCCCGACTGATTTTCTATCCAAATTAAGCCATGAATTTGACACCCTAGAACACTTCTACAATATGTAGCGGTTACCTGAAGACACAACAGGCTATTATGAGCTAAACAAACCTGGAGTAATCATCCTCAAAAAAAGTTTAGTAATATTTATAGAAAATTTGAGCAACACAGAATAGAACGTTGGGCTCAAATCTTACTGGAAACCACGTATTAAATAGAAAAGATTGAGGAATAGACACATCAACCTACTTTTTGAGTTGTAATCAACGACTTCTCGGTTATCAAGTAAAGAAAAACAAGGACAATGCAAACATAAATATAGAACAAGGTAACTTTGGTAATAAAATATCATTCAAAACTTACTTTTATTTCATTCAAAGTTTACCATCTTCAAAGACTCAATCCACAAGTGACATAACACCTAAGTGTTGAACTCAGATTATGAACCTTTAAACTTGTTTCAATTTAACATGGCCAACTATTTTCCATATGTTCTAACAACTTCTCATTTTTATTCTTTTATCATCACTACTGGAATACTAAATCAATTTCTCAAAGGAAAAAATGAGCTAAAATACCATAGATAAAGAATGAGTGATTTCTTTTCTCATTTTATCCATAATATGGTCATTTAGGTCGCTCCTATATTTATTAGTTGGGAAATCTGGAAATAGTGGACATCTTATAAATTTGGAGGTCAAAATAAGTTGTACCTAATTTGGAATATCATTTCTTCTCTCAAAAGTTAAATAGTGTAACAACAATAACCAAACTAAAGCCAAGATAGTAAGGTTTGTATCTCAATGTTGCGTGGTGAATGGATTAATTAGTGTCACTGTTGAGATGGATTCTAAGGTGATGGATTATTTTTTTAAAAAAAGTTACAAATAAGTTTTGAAACACAAAATTTTACAACTTGCATACTACAATCTACCTTTAGGATGAACAAAATTTGTGTACAGTTGTATAAGGAAAAGAAAACTATGGAATAGTTCTTATTAAAGTACAAAGAAATCATCTCTATGTCATTTTGTCTGTATGATCAAGAAATACTACAATATTAACCTACAAACTATCTTGGAATCTTTCTATGTATCATAGGCAGTAAATCGAAGTACAAACACATCAAAGAGGCAACCACACCAAATACAAATGTGTTTTTAGAAACTCTAAAAAAGAGGTGCACAAAAAATAATGTGAGAGAATCAAAACTGTAATGACCCTCACAGTCATTTTTCTTATTTTCAAACACTTTTGGTGTCTAGAGCTTTTCTATAACTGCCCCAAGTTATTTATGACTTATTGGGGATGATAATTCAATTCTAGGCGGTTCATTTGAGAATTTTAGTGATACCAAATATATTGTAGAACGCTTAATTTAAATTGGCATTTAGTAGAAACACAATTCATTACCCATCTAAAATATTTTAATATTGATAAAAAAATTTATTTTATGCTATATTTATATTACTTTATAATAGCTTTTATGGTTTATTAATATTTTAAGCAGAGTTAGTAAATCTAAATATGTTAAAATATTATTATTATTAATATTATTATTGTTATTGTTGTTGTTGTTGTAGTTGTAGTTCTTGTTGTTGTTGTTGTTGTTATTATTATTATTATTATTATATAATAGGTTTTATTAGAAATATTTTTTTATTAATTATGGTATATTTAAAATATTATATTTATTTTACCACGAATCTATGCAATACCGGAGTGTGAATTTAATGGAGAGAAAGGGGTGGTATTGCCACATCCCCTACACGTCGAATCCATGAAAAATGCCACCAAAGTGAGAGGTGTCATCATAATTAATATTATGGTTCCAATTCATTACAAATAGTAATGTTAGGAAATAGAAAACTTTGATATGTAAGTGCAATCCATTCTTTTTATCAATAACTACTTTTGTCTCCATGTACTTGTAGCTTTCTTCAGTCATGTTATGTTCAATTAGAATTTTCTCCTTCCTTACCAATATTCGTTTTTCATGTAAAATATATTATTTCATCCTAAACACAAGTATTTATTATTTAAGTTTTAAAAAGAATCTATGACTTATCTTAAAAGTTGTTATCAATTCTTGAATCATGAAGGAAATTTTCAGGATACTGCTACATTTATTCGACTCGGGTTCTAGCGGGACATTATTTGGAGGCTTCTTGGAGAGGTTTTTAGCTTTGACATTCAGGTAAGCTAGGCTTACCCTACTTTTAGATTGAGCTTATGTACGGTAATTTTGTACTATTATGCTAGTTTTAGAGAAGTGCTTGTAGTTTGCGTATCATTTGATATATATATATATATATATATATATATATATGTATATATATATATAATCCCTTATTTATCTTGTTATGACCCCATTCTAGTAAATTTTGATATCTTATTCTTTACTATGATATAGCATCTATCACTTTAAGACATGGAATTGAGTTGTGGATCCTTGAATTCATTCCTTTTTAATTAAGATATGTGTATGGTTATTTAAATATATATTTAAATATATTTAAATACATTATTTATTTTATTGATTGTGAATTCTGGAACGACTTTGGCATTGTTTATGATTTGGGTATTAATTTTATAGTTAGGTATGATTATTACTATAAGTTCTGGTTTGAGTCTGGCATCTAGTTATGATGGTTGGGAAGTTCTGGTACTGATTATGGTTATTTTGGGAATTGTGGTTCCTCTGAGTTTTGATTCGAGTCTGTCATCTGATTATGAATTCTATTGTATATCATATATGTGGCCTTTTAATATTACCCACTATTTTTATTTCAAATTGGCATATGACCTTATGCTATTATCCACCACTACCGGTTCAAGCCCGACGTCTGGCCTCTTGTTACTATCAATTGGTGATGGTTCAAGCCCGATGCACATCTAGATGGATACTATGATTTCGTAGGATGTGTTCAGCTATGAATTATAAATTTTTATTTTTATTAATTATTTCTTATGGGTCCCACCGACTTAATGAGGGTAGAGTTGGGTTAATTTTCTTCTTAAATGTGCCTAGCGAGCTTATGGGGGGCCAATTAGGCTATGTTTGATTTACCTTTGTTACTGTGTTATTTATTTTCTGTATTTCTTATACTTATTCCTTTATTGCATTGTGTATCTTGGAAGTTGTTTTACCATTCTATCCTTGCTTACCGTTGACTTAGATTACACCCTCGTATTTTTATTATACTAGTTTAATTGCACGTGCTTAGCACGTGTAACATTAATCATTTAAAATTAAATGATTTTGTCTATTGTGGAGATTTTTAATGAAGTACAAAAGGTTCAAATATTTTTTAAAAGATGCTTCATGCGTTAATATAATGATATAAAAATAAATTCGATATAATTTAGTGTAAGCACATATATATTTGACAATTAAAGTTTCAAGTGGTTGATGGATAATCCCTTTTGTGTTTGTCATGCAATACCTCTTTTTCATGCTGCCAGAGGGTATGAAGATGCATCAATTTGAACCATATTTGTGGTATGATTATTTTATTTCTATATTTAAAATCTTTCTATTAATTTTAAAGTCAAATCTTTACAAAATCATTGATTACATACTTCTTAAGTACTTAAAACTTTTAAAAACTTACTATTTCTTAAATTTTTATTATTCTAATGCGTTTTTATTAATTTAAATAAAAATTAAGTTTTCTTAAAATCAAATGTAGTTGATTCAAAATTGTTAAACTAATGAAAAAAGTATTAGTCATCATTAATTATGACAACTTCTAATAAAGAAAGGTTCTAGTATGCATATTTTTATAAATCTATTTTTCTAATCTGAACCGGTTATTAAGTAGTACAAATTTAATAATTATAAGAATTATAATTCTTAAAAAGATCCTAAAGCTAAAGTAATATGAGTATATTATTTTTTTAAAAAGGCTAAATGCAATACTTACTTGACTGTTATTTGCTTGTTCTGGTGTACACATGTAGATGATCTGGTTGGCTTTGATTTTTGGTGTCAATATGCTTGTTTCGTCCAACTTTTGATTAAAAAAATTTAATTGAAAGAGAAATACAAAAATTTGACAAAAAATTTTCCTGTAAAACTAACACAAGAAATTATTTGAAAGACATACTATTGACATATATATAATAGTTTAACGAAGGCAAACAATAAAAGAAGAAAGATATAGAAAAATGTACATACTTGAAACCCCTTTGAATAAGCATAATTGAAGGTATAAATTCATAAACTTCTTGGGAGGAGCCTATCATTTCATGTAAGCTTCTCGGATGCAATCCTGTATAATGAATTGTGTTTGGATTTCTTGATGGAAGAGTTTTTGTTACACTATATACGTGGGAGGGTATTTTAGGTTAGTAGTTGCGGAAAATATATTATTAGGGTTTACATATAGTAAGAATTTTATATCCAACCAAAAAATATACTGTAATAAATAATTTGTGGAAACCTACAAAAACTTTTCCTCAAAATTTACCACTTTTAATTCCTTTCTAAAGTCACTTCTTACTTTTTCTTTTGTTTTCTATAAATACTATTTAAATGAAATTATTAAAAAAAAATTAAATAGCATAAAATTTTAATTGATTTAGAAATGCTTATAATTTCTTACCTAGATAAAAAAGGACTTTAAGTAATTTTAAAATATTAATATAATGATAATTATTGAAGAAAAAGGGTGAAAAGACAATTTTGTCGATTGCAGAAACTTTTAATGAAGGACAAAAAGTTTAAATTACTTTTATAAGGGTCTTCACATTTTTAATATATTATAGATTTTTTCTATATTGAGCTAAGTCTGCTGATGATGCCCACTGAGTACCCATTTCATTGGTACTCATACTACATTTCTGTATTTTTTCCTAATGCAGATCCGAGTACTAGAAGTCATTATTGACGTGGTTCCTACCTTTCAGTACTGATTTAGAGTAGGGTGAGCTTGTTGTCATCCGACGATGATCCTCTTCTATCTATTTCAGTTTAATCTTTTGTACTTGAGACTGCTTGTATATATTATGTATATTTTGGATTATGTCTAGTACTTTGGTTATCTTTTAGTAGTGGCTCTAGTATCGACCATACCAGATCTTGGTAGGGATTCATTTGTATATTTGGTCCTTTTTCTCTCTCATTTTGATATATTATATATGGTTCCTATCTGTTTATAAATTAGCATTGTTACTGTTATCGTTATATATTGACTTTTTCTGGTTTCCACCTGTTTGCCCGTTACCTATCATTCTGGGCTATGACTTGAATTGCCTAGTGGTGGGAAAAGGTAGGCGCCGTCGTAACTTGAGAAATCAGGTCATGATAGCATAGTATCGGAGCCTAGGTTTCATCTATATTGTTGGAGCCGATATTTAGTATAGCCATCTATATCCTATCTTCGGGAGGCTACGGAGCATTTTTAGGAACAATCTTATTTTTCTGATCCATTTTCGTGCATGGGGTCTGAGTTGTTTTTAAAATTTAATTGGTTTACTCTTTACGTAGATGGATAGGATGCGGGGTGCGAGATCCGGGGAATTGGACCCTGTGTCACATTCTGATTTATGATTCATGATGCCATCTACTAAATTCTCCTAGTAAGTAAGCCGAACTGTAACTCAGAGCTAGACGTAATGGGTCAACTTGGTGGAAATACCACCAAAAGGGCCAAATAGGCAATCCAACCTAAAAACTAAGCAAGTCAATAGAAATAGTTTGATACGACCTGCTGATAACGCTCAAACTACAGCTCTCGTAAGAGTGTAAGCGGTCGTTGTCAAATATAGAACCCAACTGGGTTGGGTGTCGAATCCCACAGGGAATACTTGGTCACTAAGTATTACAACTATTATTAGACTGTTGGTCGAAAATTCTATGGAAAGGGGGGATGGTTTAGGCGTGAAGTAAAAGTATCAAAATAGTAAAGTAAAAATGGAATGTTTAGTAAGATTTTAATCAATGAGAATTGTAAGTTAGGGTTATGTCCACCTTATGAGTTTTACGTATCTATTGTCTATGAGTTATGCGGAATTCAGACATGCATGCGCTTATAGAGATTCGTATTCTATGGTAAATCCTAGCGTCTTTCGACCATCAAGGATTATATCACTTTAACTCTTTCGAGCTTAAAGCGTATACTAATGGTACGAATTCTCCAAAAGGTTAATCCAATTACGGCACTAACTTTTAAACAGGGTTTAGTAGCCCTATTTCCTTGTCATTCTCTCTTTTCCAGACATGTAACTTTTCTTTCAAACAAGTTAATGCTATACTGGCGTATTCTATATGTTTGCAACCACAAGAATTCAATTAAGATGAAGAGAGTAATGATATAAGCAGCATACGTATCAAGAATTCACAAACTCATAACAAAAGATAGTATCTCATAAGGCTTCCATAACCCTAACAGAGAAGTTTAGCTACTCATGAGTGCAACGAAAATCACAATAGACATCATCATCATACCAAAATCTAGAATAATCTTCGCAATAGATGATGTTAACGTCAACTAGGGTTGGACGTTTTTGCTCCTTCCGTTGATCAAGTGTTTGCCGTCCTTTCTCTGTTTTGGACTTACAGAATCTGTAACTTGAATAATAGTAAAAGTCGAATGGAAAATAATTGAATTAATGAATGAGTGAATTGTCAAAAGCTTGAATTAATTGAAAAGCATGCCTTCTGAAAAATTCGGCAAAATAGGGTATTTATAACACCCATATCCTATTCCTACTAGGCTACTGCTTACTTATCCTAATCCTACTAGGTTACTGCATCCTTATCCTAATCCTACTAAGTTATTGCTGATCCCCAAAGTCTTTAGAAATGTTGTTTTTGCCCGGGACAAGTTATCCATGCATCACTTTCAGTCCATAGGTGTCCAAACGCTGCTTTCCTTCTTTCGTGAAGCTTCCTTTGGCGTCAAGTTATCCATAAAGTGCTGGAATCTTCATCATTTATACCTGAAAACTTGCTAATCACATTTGTTAGCTCACTTACAGGAAAAAGGACTAAAAGTGCATGAATTATATATTTTGTCCTCAAAACTTAGCTAAAATATGGGTAAATTAAGGTGTTTTAGGCATGTAAATACGCCTATCATCAACACCCCACACTTAAAGCTTTGTTCATCCTCGAAAAATATATCATGTCCATATAAACATCTACTTAGGGTTTCACAGTAACAACACAAAATGTTCAACAAGACAGGCACGACAATTATTAACAAAGAGTATTTTTCTAATCACTACTAGAAACAATTCAACCTCCAACATAGACTCTTGATGATGGTTAATTCGTATTCAAAAGTTAAGGCACAAAGAATCATACAAGACTACCCAAAACTCATCAACCATGTGTGTTTCACAGAAGATATTACCCATAATCACTCACAAATATTGCATTTTTCAGAACATGGGTATAAGATTATCCTTGCTCTCACTCTCACCAAGAATTCATATGTTGCAACTGATGACCATAAGCTTGCCCTTAGTGTAATGCTCTACTAATATCAGAATGCTAAGCTTAGGATCAAATAGGTCTTTTACAGGTTGTAATGTAGGCTAAGGGACGGGTAGGACTATTTTGGACAGAAATAGTGACTATGTTCCTAAGTGCTTTAATACATCACATTATGCCATTAACACTCTCTTTTAATCAACCCTGCTACCTTTCTTTCATCTACCACCCCTTTTCACCTATTTTGTCATTCAAGCATAACTATCTTTTTATTTAATCATAAACACAATTTATCTTTTTGTTTTTCTATTTCTTTTTCTTTTCTTTTCTTTTTCCTTTGTTTTTATAACACACCTTTATGATAGCCACTTTTTTTCATAACAAATTCAAGTACCAATACACTCTAAGGCATCACTCTTACCCAATTTCCTCTTATTTTGTCACATGACTTCACAATTTAAAGCACTTAGGAATTTGGATCAAATTATGGTCTTGAAAAAAAAATGGATTAGGCTTACATATGAGGCTGTCAAAGAAAATGGCTAAAGTCTCAAAGGGGGTTAACTAAGGAGATGCCAATGGGTAGGTAAAAAGAAGGTAAATAATCACAGGCTGCCAAAGAAATGCCTAAATCATCTCATAAACTCACACTCTTTATTTCGCTTTACACACACACCAGGCAAGTTCTAGCATCAGTCACAACACAGAATATACTATAACCTCACACACACAAGGCACATGGTCAACTTTATTGGGAGCAGTATAGACTCTTGACCCAACAGATGAATGAATTAAACAACACAATTATCACACAGTGAGTCACATGTAGAGCCTAAATGTCTCAATAGTAATGATTTAGCACAAACGCTTGTTATACTACCATGCCGTCTATCAGAACAATTTCATGCAAAATCTAAAAAATTTAAAATTAAACTAACTAATTACGACTAATTAAAACAAACAAGAACTAGAATAAATGCAAATGCAGACAAAGAAGTATAGCATACAAATACCAGCACCCCACACTTAGACGGGACACACTGCCCTCAGTGGAAAATAAATAAGAAGAACCTGATTAGTCGGACTCATCCTCTATGTCTGGGGCCATACCCCCTGCATCGGAATCATCATCAGAGTCGTCGTCATCAGAGTTTTCCTCCACGTCGGATTCTGGCATTCGTCGATCATCATCGGTTGGAATGTCGTCATCAAGAGGTTCCTCAAAATATACACCTACTCCACACATCGCCCTCGCATGCTCATTCATTGGGTAGTCATAATCCAACTGTTGGAGTTCTGCAGCAGTTGGAACACGACCCCCGCTCATCATGGTAAACTTCATCATGCCATATAAATGGCGGGTGAAGATTTCGTCGCGAGCATGTCTTTCTGCAGTGGTTAGGTTAACGCCATGCATGGATTCAGCATCTTTAACCTTTGTGAGGTCAACCTTCTTCGGGTTGTGTGGGAGCTTATGATCTGCAGGTTCCTCTTCGATGTCCTCCTTCCTCAATATCGCAGTCAACAGATTACCAAAGCTGAAGTGGGACCTCTTGTGCAGCCTGGCCTTACGCATTGAAGATCGAATAATCGGCCCAATGTTGATGGGGATGTTCATCATCAAAGCGTACACCAAGCACACTCTATCACGTGTGATCTTTGTGTACTGTGACCCTGGAATCAGGCAATAATTGACTATCCGCAACCATATCCGAGCTTCTCTATTCAAGGAGGCATACGGGAAGGTATTGTGCCGACCGGTATCCTTGTGACGACTCCACCATGCCATTGATCTTGTTCCGCATAGTGTGCGTCTGATTTCCCTGTATTGAGGTTTGTGATAAAGCTCCTTGAGTGGTGATGGATCCACAGATGGAAAACCTAGAAAGGAGTTGAAGAACTCCGCATTTAGTTGCAGGACTTGGCCCCGAATCTTTACTTCACTCCCTATAGTTTTCGGTGACCAGTTGGAAGATGAAATCAAGATGTAACGCCATTATCTTAGCCAACATTCGGGGTTCTTTCTTTGCTAGGCTCTCCTTTTGTATCAACTCCACATGAACATATTTTTTTACTTTATTGTTCTTGTACCACTCCTTTCCTTCCTCCTCTAAGACCCATTTTATTCCGTACATACGTCGAGGTATTTGCAGCGAGGAGGATTCAGCTTGCTCTTTTTTTCCCCTTTTCTGGCCTTTTTGTGAAGTGGTTGCTCTTTCTTTTCCTTGTCTTGCTTTTGGTGCCATTGTACCTGAGATTAAAATAATAGTCATGTTAGCTTCATCTCGGTGGATACAATCAACAAACAAGAAGTAGTGGCACCACCCCACACTTAATTTGTTGGCATAAACTAGTGAAGTGAACGATGTCGATTACTCAGACTTCATCGACATACATATAGGCGATATGTTCCAACAATATGTTCAGCACGGTCATACTTTCATGGAACCTTAACTATCCTTTTCAGCTCTATGTCATGTAATCTTGACTATACTTTCATGTGTGAATTAATGCACCTTTTGCACAAGACTACTACATAGAGATCGTATCAAGTTATGGCATAGAAATAATCACAACATCTCATGCTTGTATTCAATAATGATCTTCATCTCGATGAACAAGTCATTCAAACATCCAAGTATTCAACTTTGAAGAGTATGCAATTTACTTCACCATTTCAATTTCGCAAAAATATGACAGTGCATCAAAATCAAATACAAGTTGGAAACAAGTCAAGATCATCCTTACGTATTCTTTCACTTACTTAGTTGTATCACAACAAATCAACCACATTCAAATCACTAATACTACTTCAAGATTTAACAATTCATTATAGGCGTAGTAGTGTAGTACTTATGGAATATAAAATAAGAATAAAGAAGTACTTACTTGGTTGATGGCCTCGGAATATGTTCTTGCAAAGTAAAAGAGCAAAAGGAAAATTTTTGAGAGATTTTGGAGAGGTAGGCGGCGCCTAGGTTGAAATTGCAATGCATTTTTGTTCTAAGACTAAGGTTCTATTTATAGGACAAGCTTGGGTCGGGTTTTGACCCATTTGGAATCAGATTTGGAGACCAAAAGTGACCATAGGTGGCGCCTAAAGCTTTGCCTATGCTTGGCATAGGCGGCGCCTTTTGCAAAGCCTTGTTGAGCATAGGTGGAGCCTATGCTATGGCATTGTTAGGAATAGGCGGCGCCTATGCCATGGCATACTAGATTCAGAGACAAAAGGCTTTTGCATAGGCGGCGCCTATGCTATGGCATTATTGAGCATAGGCGGCGCCTATGCCATGGCATTGTAGAATCCGAGAGCTTAGGCCATAGCATAGGCCTTGCCTTGTTCGTGGCCTAGTTTTACATAGGCCTTGCCTTGTTCTTTGCCTATATTTTCATAGGCAATGCCTAACCCATAGCCTTTTGCTTCTTCATTCCTAACATACCACCTTCAACATGCAATACTTCCAAATCAAAATTTGAAACCAATCTCCTCCTTTACACCTCTTGCACCTACACTTACTCAAAAATAACAAAAACGATTAGAACAATGGGTTGCCTCCCATCAAGCGCCTTAGTTTTGGTCGTGGCTCGAAAAACTCTTAGAAAAACAACATAATTAAAAACCATGGGTTGCCTCCCATGTAACGCTTGATTTATTGTCGCGGCACGACATAGTTACCTCGATTACTTAGACTTCATCGAGGTAGATGGTGGCCATAAATTTTGTCGAGTCAAGAGGACCGATATATGGTTTCACTCGTTGTCCATTCACTTTAAAGACAACACCATTATTGTCTTCTAACTCAACTACTCCAGACGAGTAGACTTGGCTAATTTTGTACGGACCAGACCATTTGGACCTTAACTTACCTGGGAATAGCTTCAGTCTGGAATTGAAAAGAAGTACCATATCACCCTTTTGAAAGTTTCGTTGAACAATCCACTGATCATGATACTTTTTCATCCGCTCCTTGTAGAGGTCTGATCTTTCATACGCATGTAGACGGAATTCATCCATCTCATTCAGTTGCTCCAATCTCATATTCATGGCATCATCCCAATTCAAATTCAGTCGCTTCAACGCCCATAATGCTTTATGCTCGAGCTCAATGGGCAAGTGACAAGCTTTCCCATAAACTAGTTGGTACGGGGACATACCAATTGGCATTTTGAATGCATTCCTATAAGCCCATAGTGCATCGTCCAACTTCCGAGACCAATCCTTCCTATTAGCGTTTACAGTCTTAGCAAGGATCTGCTTGATCTCTTGATTAGAAACCTCTACCTGTCCACTAGTTTGTGGGTGATAAGGCGTGGCTACCTTATGTTGCTTGACCCCATATTTCACCAACATGGATTTGAATAGCTTGTTGCAAAAGTGTGATCCTCCATCACTTATGATGGTACGTGGTACCCCAAAACGAGAGAAGATATTTCTCTTCAAGAATGCTACAACAAGCTTTCCTTCATTATCGGCCAGCGCTACTGCTTCGACCCATTTGGATACATAGTCGACAACAACTAGTATATATTTCATCCCAAATGAATTTACGAATGGGCCCATGAAATCAATGCCCCACACATCAAACAGCTTTACTTCAAGAAATTTTGACATGGGCATCTCATGGTGCTTCGAAATCGTGCCTTGTCTCTGACATTGGTCACATCTTCTCACAAATTCGTAGGCATCTCTAAATATCGAAGGCCAATAATAGCCGCTTTGCAGTACCTTCCTTGCTGTTCGACCACCTGCATGGTGTCCCCCAACTTGGGAAGCATGACTTGCTTCCAAGATACTCGGCACTTCCACATGAGATATGCATCGCCTGATAACACCATCCGCGCATCGTCGAAACAAATATGGATCATCCCAGAAGTAGTGTTTTACATCATGCATGAACTTCCTCTTTTGATGAAAAGACAGATGTGCAGGTATCACATTACTTACCACATAGTTTGCAAAGTCTGCGTACCATGGTAATTCTTCCATCATCGTGGCTAGGATCTTTTCATCGGGGAATGCATTATTGATCTCAAGATCGGACTGCGCTGTGTGCTCATTCTCAAGTCTAGATAGGTGATCAGCCACTTGGTTTTTGCAACCTCTTCTATCTTTTACCTCAAAATCAAATTCTTGCAGCAATAACACCCATCGAATTAGCCTTGGCTTTGCATCCTTCTTCGTCATTAGGTATCTCAAGGCTGCATGATTGGTATGAACCACCACTTTAGTCCCCGATAGGTAAGCACGAAACTTTTCAAAAGCATAAACAACTTCTAGAAGCTCTTGTTCCGTGACAGTGTAGTTCTTCTGGGCTCTGTTCAAGACCTTGCTCGCATAGTAGATTGGCTGAAATAACTTTTCTCTTCTCTGGCCAAGTACAGCACCCAAAGCTACTCCGCTTTCATCACACATAACTTCAAATGGTAGGGACCAATCAGGTGCTACAATGATAGGAGCTTCAATTAGCTTCACTTTGAGGCATTCGAATGCCTTCAAGCAGTCTTCACCGAAGTCGAACTTTGCATCTTTCTCCAAAAGCTTGCATAACGGACTAGAAATCTTGGAAAAGTCTTTAATGAACCTTCGATAAAAACCTGCATGCCCGAGGAAACTACGAACTCCCTTTACAGAGATTGGAGGTGGTAGTTTCTCGATGACTTCAATTTTAGCTCGATCCACCTCAATTCCTCTTTCGGAAATTTTATGCCCAAGAACAATACCTTCTTTAAACATAAAGTGGCACTTCTTCCAGTTTAACATCAAGTTGAATTCAACACATCTCTGTAACGCCATACTTAGATTCACCAAGCACGATTCGAACGACTCACCCACAACTAAAAAATCGCCCATGAACACCTCCAAGGTGTCTTCAACCATATCAGAAAAAATGGACATCATACAACGCTGAAAAGTGGCGGGAGCATTACATAGCCCAAATGGCATACGTTTGAAGGCAAACGTACCATATGGGCATGTAAACGTTGTCTTCTCTTGGTCTTCGGGGGCAATACAGATCTGATTATAGCCGAAATAACCATCTAAGAAGCAAAACCATCCTTTCCCTGCCAATCGATCAAGCATTTGGTCCATGAATGGCATTGGGAAGTGATCCTTAAGTGTCCATGAATTCAGCTTCCGGTAGTCCATGCATACTCTCCACCCTGTGACAGGTCTGAGTGGAATTAGCTCATTCCTTTCGTTTGCAACTACCGTCATGCCCCCTTTCTTGGGCACACACTGTACCGGACTCACCCATTTACTGTCAGAGATTGGATACACTACCCCTGCATCTAACCACTTAATAATTTCTTTCTTCACCACCTCTTGCATAGGTGTATTCAAACGTCTTTGATGCTCAATAGTGGGTATGCAATTTTCTTCAAGCTGAATCTTGTGCATACATATCCCAGGAGGAATACCAATAATATCAGCGATGGTCCAACCGATGGCTCTCATGTATTTCCTTAGAACAACGATGAGAGCTGCAACTTGCTGCTCACCTAAGTCAGCCGCCATAATAACCGGGAGGGTGTTTCCACTTCCCAAGAATGCATACTTTAGATGACTGGGTATCTTTTTCAATTCTAACATTGGTGGCTCTTCAATGGATGGTTTATCTGGTGGTGTAGGCCAATTTTTGAGATCGAGGTCCAGCTTCTTGGGAGCATAAGGATACGACCCTATTCCTGTTAGAGCACAAATAGTTTCTTCATAATTTTCAGCATCCTCACGCTCAATATTCATAAGCACAGCCGCCAATGGGTCAACAATAAGCTGCTCCTCTACGGATAATTCTTTCTCATCATCAAAATACACATCAACTACCGAGAACACGTTCAGATCTTTGGGTTGCTTCATTGATTTGCATACATCAAAGCGGACTACTTCGCCATTCATCCGGAATAAAAGCTCATTCGCTCTTAAATCAATAAGCACACTCCCTGTTGCAAGAAAAGGGCTCCCCAAGATTATGGGAACTTCAGAGTCCACCTCACAGTCCAGAATAACGAAGTCTGCAGGAAATATGAATGAAGAAACCTTCACCAATACATCATATAAAATACCAACAGGTCGTTTTACCGACCTATCTGCCATCACGAGCCTCATATTAGTTGGAGTAGGATCACCCAACCCCAACTTTCTGTAAATAGATAGAGGCATCAAATTGATGCTGGCTCCTAAATCGCATAATGCCTTGGCAAAATTCAAAGATCCGACAGTGCAAGGAATAGTGAAGGCACCGGGGTCAGCCTTCTTCTGCACTAGTGATCTGGTAGCGATTGCACTGCAATGATGAACAGTATCCGTCAACTCATAACTTGCTTCCCGCTTCTTTGTCAAAAGATCTTTCATAAATTTTGCGTACCCAGGCATTTGTTCCAGTGCCTCGACCAAAGGAACATTAATAGTTAGCTGCTTCAACATAGTCATAAAATTATTGAACCTGGTATCGTCGTCTTTCTTCTTCAATCTCTGAGGAAAAGGTGGTGGTGGAAGGGGAATAGTTTTCTCCACCACTTCCTTTTCATCTTGCTTCAGTTCGGCAATCTTTTCAGGCTTTGGACGTTGAGAGGTGACGTCACGAACAACCTCATCAGCTGCTTCGGCATCTTTTGATTCTGCAATGATCTCATTATCTTCTATATCATCAACCACCTGCTTGCCTTTGGATGGTTTTTCCAACGCTTTACCACTTCGGGTGGTGATAGCCATACACGATCCATCATTCCTCGGATTTTGCACTGTGTCGCTAGGTAGTGTTCCAGCTTTTCTTTGATTTAATGCCGCTGAAATTAGACTCAACTGCTGCTCTAGTAGCTTTATTGCAGTAGAATGCGAGTCAACCAATTGATTTATTGAAGACAAATCGTTCTTCACCTCATTCACTCCCGTATTAGTTGCCTCTACTCCCTTCAACAGCTTTGCCATCATATCTTACATCGACATCTTCCCAGAGCCAGACGCCACAGCCTCACGGTTTACAGGAGGAACATACAAACCACTCTTGTTAGTCTTATTCTTCCAACCACCTTGATCGCGATCCTTGTATCCAGATTTATCATAATAGATTCGACCTTGGTTTCCTTGGGCATTGCCTCGGAAACCCCCCTGATTATTCAAGTAGTTGGTTTCTTCCTCTGAATCAGATTCGTCTCTTCCTTTTGACGCAACTGCTTTGACTTTTTCGGTCTTCCCTGATAATAAATGCTTGGTAAGAAGATCCATCTGTGTTATATCTTGATCACGTTCCTCTTTTCTATGCCTCTGCTCTGCAGTCATGCCAATAGATACGGTAGAGCTTGCTACCTCAGAATCCCTGGTATGCCAAGATCTACTCTGCTTTGTCATACAATCAAGCATATCACTTGCCTCAAGAAAAGTAAGGTCCATGAATGACCCACCTGCAGCATTGTCAACCACTGGCTTTGTCACTGAGTTCAAAGCCCTATATAATATTTCCATCAAGTGGATATTCGTCATCTGATGGTTTGGGAACCTCATAAGATTCTTCTTGAACCTCTCCCATGTTTCGTGGAGAGCTTCAGTTGGAAGCTGTCAAAAATTGCTGATCTCATCCCGTAATTGGGCTCTCTTGGATGGCGGAAAGAATCTTTCTAGGAAAGAATCTTTCAGTTGACTCCAATTAGTAATAGAATCAGGAGTTAGCCCGTTCAACCATAGAGTTGCCTCCCCAGACAGAGACAATGGAAATAAGCGCAGCCGAATTGCATTCTGCCCAACTCCTGGATTGTCAAAAGACTTGCATGTTGAAATAAAGTTGATCAGATGCATATTCGGATCATCTCCTACGAGTCCACCAAATAACCCCTTGAGCTACAATAACTGAATCATGGTGCTAGTGATATTGAACTTAGCTCCGGGTGCCAAGGGTGGAGAAATAATAGCCCCTGTGGCACCAGCTCCATCCAGATCATCATCATCATCATCAAAAGGGGCCTGCACAGCTCGGCGGTCAGGTCTCATTCTAGCTTGACGATCCCTCCTGTGCATAGGTGCTGCCACTTCATCTGCACGCCGTGGATTAAGTAACTCCTCATCACCCAGGTCCTCATCATCAGGATTTGATGCCCGACCTGGGTTATCAATATTCTGTTGATGCACTTGAGTAGCTGCCAGTGCAGCTAGTCTAGCCTGCTCCTGTTGAGCTGCCCTTCTGTCAATGTCACGTTGTACATCCATTCTGCCAATAAGTTGAGGTTCAGGATTGATAGGTAATAACGATTGACCTGAACTTCGAGTATTTGGCATGCACTCAACAGAACCTGCAGAAAACAAAAACAACAACTAAAAGTAAAATACGAGAATCTTTGACCAAAGGGTCTAGTAATTATCACAAACTTAGTTGACAACCGTATTCCCCAGCAACGGCGCCAAAATTTGATAACGCTCAAACTACAGCTCTCGTAAGAGTGTAAGCGGTCGTTGTCAAATATAGAACCCAACTGGGTTGGGTGTCGAATCCCACAGGGAATACTTGGTCACTAAGTATTGCAACTATTATTAGACTGTTGGTCGAAAATTCTATGGAAAGGGGGGATGGTTTAGGCGTGAAGTAAAAGTATCAAAATAGCAAACTAAAAACGGAATGTTTAGTAAGATTTTAATCAATGAGAATTGTAAGTTAGGGTTATGTCCACCTTATGAGTTTTACGTATCTATTGACTATGAGTTATGCGAAATTCAGACATGCATGCGCTTATAGAGATTCGTATTCTATGGTAAATCCTAGCGTCTTTCGACCATCAAGGATTATATCACTTTAACTCTTTAGAGCTTAAAGCGTATACTAATGGTACGAATTCTCCAAGAGGTTAATCCAGTTACGGCACTAACTTTTAAACAGGGTTTAGTAGCCCTATTTCCTTGTCATTCTCTCTTTTCCAAACATGTAACTTTTCTTTCGAACAAGTTAATGCTATACTGGCGTATTCTATATGTTTGCAACCACAAGAATTCAATTAAGATGAAGAGAGTAATGATATAAGCAGCATACGTATCAAGAATTCACAAACTCATAACAAAAGATAGTATCTCATAAGGCTTCCATAACCCTAACAGAGAAGTTTAGCTACTCATGAGTGCAACGGAAATCACAATAGACATCATCATCATACCAAAATCTAGAATAATCTTAGCAATAGATGATGTTAACGTCAACTAGGGTTGGACTTTTTGCTCCTTCCGTTGATCAAGTGTTTGCCGGCCTTTCTCTATTTTGGACTTACAGAATCTGTAACTTGAATAATAGTAAAAGTCGAATGGAAAATAATTGAATTAATGAATGAGTGAATTGTCAAAAGCTTGAATTAATTGAAAAGCATGCCTTCTGAAAAATTCGGCAAAATAGGGTATTTATAAAACCCATATCCAATTCCTACTAGGCTACTGCGTACTTATCCTAATCCTACTAGGTTACTGTATCCTTATCCTAATCCTACTAAGTTACTGCTGATCCCCAAAGTCTTTAGAAATGTTGTTTTTTCCCGGGACAAGTTATCCATGCATCACTTTCAGTCCATAGGTGTCCAAACGTTGCTTTCCTTCTTTCTTGAAGCTTCCTTTGGCGTCAAGTTATCCATAAAGTGCTGGAATCATCATCATTTATACCTGAAAACTTGCTAATCACATTTGTTAGCTCACTTACAGGAAAAAGGACTAAAAGTGCATGAATTATATATTTTGTCCTCAAAACTTAGCTAAAATATGGGTAAATTAAGGTGTTTTAGGCGTGTAAATACGCCTATCATCACCTGCCCTGGGCCTTGTTTTAATAGGCGTACCAAGTCTGACCAGGACTGAAGACCACCCCCATTACCCAACCCAACCTCCAGCCGTTTGCCTTGAGTTGGCTGAATTCCAAGCCTAAAACATAATAGTGTAACAGTTCGCACAAAAGACCCTGGAAATAGATCACAACCGTGATCAATCCTATAGAGTCCAACCATCCCATACCATAATCCAACCATACCAAACCCCACCAAACAAGGCCATAAGCCAAGCCACAACCAAAGACGTTCCAAAACATAATATAATTAATCCCAAAATGAAATATAATGGAACAGTGAGAAGTTATGTCTGATAATGCCAGCCTCCTATCCTATTCAAATTCCAACGATGACACCTATACCGATCCCGCCTATTCCAACCCATAGAAGTACCATAAAGCCTCCATCTAAAAGAGTAATAAAATTCGATGGGGACATGCCCCCAACCATAGCAAAAACTAATATCCAAAATAATACCAAATTGTCTAGAAATATCCATAATATGAAATGGAGCCTTCTGAAAGGATGGAAGCTCACAACTTTAGTCCAAATATTGTCCCCGAGTCAATCACTATATAGGAAGAGTAGAATAGTCGGTTCCTGCATAGCGTGGGTATACAACTACTAGTGGATAGGGTTAGCGAGTAACTTCAAGCATGATCTCAGAGTAAGGATAAAACTATTCCATTCTTAAAACCAAGTAAAATCATGCATATGCACACATCCACACACACACATATATAACCATGCCGAAAAAAAGGGACTGAGTGTAGTATGCCTTTAAAAACATTACTTGGGTTGTGTAGCTTTGTCGTCCTAAACTACCCACGGGCTATATGGGTTTATATCCTCTCACTAAAAGATCCCCAGTGTATGTAGTCGCACGGCCAGGGAAGTATCCAATGGGATGACTTGTACATCCCTCAAATAAAGTGTGACATCATGCACACGGTTACCAAGATCAACTTCATATCGACAAATATGAGTTTCCAGTTTTGGTCCCCCTGGGACCTCCACTTTCCATGGCTTAGCTACACCTTCCATCATTATTACCCAATTAAAACCAAATTCCAAATAACCAAACCATTATCCATTTATTAACCAAGGCCATTAGATATTGGTATCGTCATTCCAACCCTTACTTTCAAGTATCATCCATAGCCAACCATTTATAGGTTTAATGGGACTTTCAAGCGCCCTTCTATTCACCATATTAAACCACTTGGGAGACTTCTATGTTCCCCATAAGCATAACAAATTATCCTTTAGCCTTTCCAAACCATTTAAACTATGCATAATTCCTATACCAAGTTTAAAACAAGCAACAGTTCCATTAAAAGAAGTCAATTCAATGAACATACCTTTATAACCATTTTTTCAAACACATTGGGGGCATAATATAACCAAAAACAATTCCAATTACCATTAAATCATTCCCATTCAATCCAATTATCCAAAAACACCATTAATGCATATAAAAGCATAATTAAAACCATGAGAAACCTTAACTAACCATTTAATATTAAAACCCCTAAATCAAATTTGAAAGCCAAAATCATGTAGTAGTAAAACCATGAAAACATTCATATAAACCATGCCTTTAAGTAAATTAACAATTATAGAAGAGAAACATGCCTTAAACCAAGATGATGATGGAAAGAAATCACCAAAACAATCCCTAAATCGATCCCTTAGTTGAAACCCTAACTCCCCTTGCCCAATATCTTTTGAGAGAATTATGGAGTGTTTCGAAAGAGTTTATAAGTGTTAATGAATAGAATAATAGGGTAAATAACCTTCCAAGTAGGTTAGAAGTCGTGGAGCCTTATTAGGGTAAGTAGGGAAATATCCAGAATACCCCCACTTAAGTTGCACAAAATCCCATCACATGGATACGATTAGCCCTCATGAGTCGTACCCTCCCAATACGATTGGTATCCACCACTCGTATCCAAGCCTCAACCCTTGGATCAAAAACTATCCAGTAAATGACTCAGCCAACCAAGTCGTAACCACAACATATGATCTATACCTTTCATCAGTACCCATGGCAGATTTATACCCAAGGAAGATTTAGACGTTGTCCACCATGTACTTTAGCATATAGCTCGTAGTGAGCCACTCATACTCAGATCCAACCTAAGAAACCAAGTCTAAGATTAAGTTAAGGAACCAAATAACCCATAACCACCAATACCACTCATACCCCTAAGTCGTATCCATTATAGTAACCAAAATCTATCCAACCAACCAACACTGGTCAGTATACGGCCGGACCATACCATTCATACCCAAACATACAGATCATACCCATAAGTCGTATTGGGTCTAGAGATTGGAATTCCAGAAAATTTTCTAAGGTCCAAAAACTAGAGTGTTTCAGTCTCCCCCACTAGGAACATTCGTCCCCGAATGACGGACAAGGAAAGGGTAACCACACGCTAGAGTCATTTGCATTATCAAACATAATCCTAATCTTTAACAAAGTTCGAAAACAAGGAGGATAAGATATAAATATTTTCTTTAACAACTCAGAAAATAAAGATATGCTAAAGACATATCCCTTTCATATGAATCCAAAGAGCAGGAAATAGATGCGGATACTTAGACTTCATGTCTTCCTCTGCTTCCCATGTAGCTTTTTCTACCTTATGTTTCCGCCAAAGTACTTTAACCGAATCCACATCCTTGGTTTGCAACTAAAAAACCTACCTATCTAAGATCTTAACCGGGACCTCTTCATAAGGCAGAGAGTCTGAGATACCTAACCCTTCCAAAGACACAACCGTAGAAGGATCACCAAGAAACTTCCTCAACATGGATACATGAAATACCGGATGAACCAAACTCAAGCTGGAAGGTAACTCCAACTCATAAGGAACACTACCAACTTTCCGCAAAATCTCATAGGGACTAACATATCGGGGACTGAGCTTCCCCTTTTTGCCAAACCGCACTACTCCCTTCATGGGAGATACCTTGAGGAAAACCTTATCCCCATCCTCAAACTCTAAGTCTCTAAGCCTAATATCCGTATAGGACTTTTGGTGACTTTGGGCAGTCTTAATCCTATTCTGAATCACCTTTACCTTCTCCATAGCCTTGTAAACCAAGTCGAGACCAAACATGTCCACCTTACTAAGCTCAAACCAACCAATAGGAGATCTACACCTCCTACCATACAATGCCTTAAAAGGGTACATACCAATACTATAATGATAACTATTGTTGTAAGCAAACTCCACCAAAGGTAGATCTCAACCCAATTTCCACCATAATCGACCACATAAGCCCAAAGCATATCCTCCAATGTCTGAATAGTTCTCTCTTCTTGTCCATCTATCTGCGGATGAAAAACAGTACTCAGACTTTTCTTAGTCCCAAACCCTTTCTGAAAAGATTGACAGAAGTGAGATGTAAAATGCGTGCCACGATAAAAAATAATCAAAACAGGCACCTCATAAAGCTTCACAATCTCCTGAAGATACAGTTTCGCATAATTCTCTGCCAAGAAGGTAGTCCGCACTGGCAAAAAGTATGCAGACTTAGTCATCCTCTTCTCAATGACCAAAATTGAATTATATTGACACCGAGACCGATGAAAACTGGTAGAAAAGTCCATATTTATCACTTTCCACTTTCATTTGGGCAAATCAATTTCTTGATACAACCCTCCTGGCCTCATGTGCTCAACCTTAACCTGTTGATAAACCATGCATTAGGCCACAAAATGAACCATATCCCTTTTCATACCATTCCACCAATAGATCTCCTTAAGATTATGATACATCTTTGTCGAGGCGGGATGAACAACATAGCGCGACTGATGCACCTCATCCAAAATCCTTTTTCATAACCCATCGACATCAGAAACACAAAACCTCTCTCGGTACCATAAAGTACCATCACTACTACCTTTTTCCCACCAACGTCACTCTTTATTTTTGTTAAGATAGAATCTAGAACTTGCTTCTTATTAATCTTCGCACCAAGAGATGAACAAACCACTTCTTGCACCACCACACCACCATCCTTTGATGTCCAAAAGGCGAACTCCAAGATTAGCTAAATTGTTTATATCCTTCACCAAATCTCGCTTTTCTTTGTTTACATGAGCCAAAATCCCCATGGATAACCTGTTAAGAGCAACAAAAACCACATTAACCTTGCCTGGGTGATAGTGAAGACTTATATCATAATGCTTGAAAAGCTCAAGCCATCTTCTCTACCTGAGATTAAGTTTTTTCTACTTGAACACATATTGTTGACTTTTATGATCCGAAAAGATATCCCATGTGTACACCATAAGAATAATGTTGCAATATTTTCAAAGCAAACATAACCACCAACAGCTTCAAATTATGAGTAGGATAATTCCTCTCATTTACCTTCAACTGCCTGGAAGCATAGGCAATAACCTTCCTATGCCGAATCAACACACAACCAAGTCCTACCCAAGATGCAACACAATAAACTTTGAACCGTCATTGCCTTTCGACAAGGTAAAAATTGGAGCCAAAGTTAACTTACCCTTTAACTTCTTGAAACTCTATTCATAACAATCTGACCAAGAAAACTTAACCTTCTTCTGAGTTAACTTAGTCAAAAGAGCAGCTATCGACGAAAAGCTTTCCAAAAATTACTTGTAATACCCGCTAAACCCAGGAAGCTCTAAATGTCAGATGGAGTCATAGGTCAAGGATACCTCTTCACCACAACAACCTTCTATGGATCCACCATGATCCCTTCACTAGAAATAATTTAACCTAAGAAAGTTACAACATTTAACCAAAACTAACACTTGGAGAACTTGGCATATAATTGTTTTTTCTTTAAGGTATGCAGCACCATATGGAGGTGATAAGCATGATTCACCTCACTCTTTGAATAAACCAGAATGTCATTAATGAACACAATGATGAAGAGATCTAAATATTGATGAAAAAAATTATTCATCAAATTTATAAACGTTGTCGGAGAATTAGTCAACCTAAATAATATCAAAAAGCTGACTTAGGGATATCCACCTCCCTAATCTTTAGCTGATGGTACCCAAACCGAAGATCAATCTTAGAAAAAAACTTGGCACCTTGAAACTGGTCAAACTGATCATCTATCCTTAGAAGAAGATACTTGTTCTTGACTGTCACCTTGTTCAGCTGCCTATAGTCAATGCATATCTGAAGAGAACCATCATTCTGGTGCATGAACAACACCGGTGTGTCCCAAGGAGATACACGACGATGAATAAACCCCTTATCCAGAAGATTTTTAAGTTAATCCTTATGTTCCCTTAGCTCAGCCGGAGCCATTCTATACGAAAGAATAGAAATTGGATGAGAGTCCGAAATTAGATCAATACCAAACTCTATTTCTCTATCCGGAGGAACACTAGGAAAATCATCCAAAAAGACCTCGAGAAACTCATTAACCACAGGAACTGACTAAAAAAAAGACCTTTCGAGTTAGAATCTTTAACCCGGACAAAGTGATAAAGACAATCTTTAGCGATCAACCTCCAAGCTCTAAGATAAGAAATAAATATCCCCCTATGGGCTAAAGAAACACCCTTCCATTCTATAAACGGCTAACCAAGGAACCTAAAGATAACCCTAAGGGTTCGATTATCCAAAGACGTATAACATGAGTATAACCAGTCCATACCCAGAATGACATCAAAATCCACCAAATCAACTCAAAAAGATCCACCAAGGTCTGCCTGCCACCAACAGATACAACATACCCCTTATAGATTTCCTTAGTAATAACCGAGTCACCTACTGGTGTAGAAATGAAAAAAGGATCTAAAATAACTTTTGGATCGAAAACAAAAGATACAACCATATAAGGAGTTGCATGGGAGAGAGTAGACCCCAGATGAAACAAATAATGAATGTCATGAGAGAAAAGTTGTAACGAACCAGCATTGACATCAAGTGATGCCTCGAATTCCTGTTAGGACACCAAAACATACAACCTATTCCGACCAACACTAAAACCAGTAGCAGTAACAGAAGCAGATGCCACACCACTAGGTGTAGGAGCATAAGATGAAGCCACAAGAATCTTATTTACCCCCGTGGAAACCTTATTAATCGAACAATCCCAGATACGATGGCTTACCTGGACACACTTGAAGCATTTGTCCTTTCCTTCATCGCAATAACCCCGATTAGGATGACTACAAAATGGACAAGGAGGACATAAAAAACTGACTGACCTCTGTTTGCTTGAGATTAGGCACCCTGCGCTAAAAAATTATCACCACTATGATGACACGTGTCCCCCGACTAATAAGAAGTACTAGCAGTAGAGTAGGAACCCGAACTCCCCTACTTCTTTTTCTGCCACTTGCCACCATCTCGACCACCCTGAGATTGAGCATCTTCCTGATCAGAAAACTTACCCCTCTTTTCCTTCCTATCACCAAACTCTGCCTACTTTCTCTTTTCATCCTCAACCTGTTGTATATGAATAGTCAACCTAGAGATGTCCATATCCTTAATCAACAAAGCAGTTTTGCTCTCAAAAATCTGTTCCCTATTCAACCCAGAATCAAACTTCCTCATTCTAACCCGCATGTCAGCTACTAAATCAGGAGCATACCTTGACAATTGGTGAAACTTTAAAGCATATTCCTTGGTAGGCATCCTCACCTGCTTGAGATTCACAAACTCCTCCACCTTTGTTTCCCTCAATTCTTGGGGAAAGAAATGGTCCAAAAAAGCACCAGAGAAGGCATCCCATAAAGATGACTTCTCCACATCCTCTTTATCCCTATCCTACTCTTCATACCACTGATATGTAACCTCTTTAAGCTGATAAGCTGCAAAGTTTACCCCCTCTACATTAGTGCCCTTCATCACCTAAAATATTTTTTCCATCTCATCTAAGAAGCCCTCTAGATCCTCTTCCGCCTTCACTCCAAAAAAAGTGGTAGGACCCATCTTCATAAATTGGCCAAATCTTGTGGCCTCAACAGAAAAAGCACCAAACACATCCCGGTTATCCTGAGCAGCAACCAATTCTGCAATAGCATGAATAGACTAACCGAATTTTCCATTATTCACCTTTCCTTAAGGAGGGCTAGTAGCAATTGGTGGAACTCTGGAACTATCAGGGATAATACCATTAGATTGAAGATGAACCCCAGAAGTAGGATGCACCCCTTCAGCATTACCCTCAGATGGGATAGAAGAATTTTCTTGTGCTCCAGATCTATGAGGCATGATCTGAAAGACGAACAAACAAGGATTAGAGAAGATTCCAAGACTTAGAATTTAAGATTGAAGATAGAATACCAAGAAAGTGAAACATTCCAATATGCCTTGTAGCCTCTCCCTTATGAGTGTGGCACGCTACACAACCCTAAAAGAGACTCTACTTAGTGCGGCTTTGTGGACTCCCAATTGACCATAAACCTAGGCTCTGATAGCAACTTGACATGACCCGCCCTAGGGCCTTTTCATAATGGGCATCCCAAGTCCAACCAGGACCAAAAACCACCATCATTATCCAACCCAACCTCCAGCCGCTCACCCTGAGTTGGCTGAATTTCAAGCATGAAATATAAAAGTGTAACAACTCACAAAAAGACCTTGGGAATAGATAACAATCACGACTAACCTAACTGAGTCCAACTATCCCATAACCATAATCTAACCATACCAAACCACACCAAATAAGGCCATAAACAGGCCATAACAAAAAATGTTCCAAAATATAATATAATTAATCCTAAAATGAAATATGATAGAATAGTGAGAAATTATGTCTGATAATACCAGCCTCCCAACCTATTCCAAGGCTAAGGCTAACACCTATACCGATCACGCCCATTCCAACCCATAGAAGTACCACAAAGCCTATATCCAAAAGAGTAATGAAATTCGGTTGGGATATGCCCCTAACCATAGCCAAAACCAATATACAAAATAAAACTAAAATGTCTAAAAATATCAATAACATGAAATAGAGCCTTTTGAAAGGATGGAAGCTTACAACTTCAGTACAAATACTGTCCCTGAGTCAATCACAATGTAGGAGGAGTAGAACGACCAATTACTGCATAGCGTGGGTATACGCTGCCAGTAGACGGGATTAGCGAGTGACCGCTAGCATGATCTTAGGGTAAGGATAAAATAATACAATTTAAAAAAACCAAGTAAAACCATCCATATGCGCACAACCAAATACGCACACATATATATAACAATATCGGGAAAAAGAGACTGGGTTTAGAATGCCTTAGAAACTATTACCTGGGATGTGTAACTTTGCCATCCTAAACCACCCATGGTCTATATGGGTTCAACTCCTCCGACTGAAAGGGCCCTAGTACATGTAGCCAAACAACCAGGAGAGTATCCCATGGGATGAATAGTACATCCCTAAAATAAAGTGTGACAGAATGCACACGGTCACCAAGACCAACCTTATATCGGCAAATATGTGTTTCGAGTTTTGGTTCTCTCGAGACCTCTACCTTCCACGGCTTAGCTACACCTCTCGCTATTATTTTCAAATTAAAACAAATTTCCAAATAACCAAACCATTATCAATTTATTAACCAAGTCCATTGATATTGGTATCGTCAGACCAATCCTTACTTGCAAGTATCATCTATAGCCAACCATTTATATGTTTAAGGGGACTTTCAAGTTTTCTTCTATTTACCATATTAAACCACTTAGGAGACTTCCATGTTCCCCACAAGCATAACCAATTAGCCATTAGCCTTTCCAAACCATTTAAACCATGCATAATTCTTTTACCAAGTTTAAAACATGAAAGAGTTCAATTAAAAGAAGTCAATGCAATGAACATACCTTTATAAGCATTTTGTCAAACATATTGGGGACATAATATAACCAAAACCAATTCCAATTACCAATAAACCATTCCCATTCAATCCAATTATACAAAACCACCATTAATGTATATAAAAGCATAATTAAAACCATGAGAAGCCATAACCAACCATTTAATATTAAAAACCCCAAATCATATTTGAAGTCAAAATTATGTAATAGTAAAACCATGAAAACATTCATATAAACCATGACTTTAAGTAAATTTAACAATTCCTTAAACCAAGATGATGATGGAAAAAAATCACCAAAAAAGCCTCAGATTGATCCCTCAGTTGAAACCTTAACTTCCCTTGCCCAATAGCTCTTGAGAGAATTATGGAGTATTTAGGAAGAGTTTCTAAGTGTTAATTGGATAATAGGGTAAATAACCTACCAAGTAGATTAGAAGTCGTGGGGCCTTATTAGGATAAGTAGGGAAATATCAAGAATACCCCCACTTAAGTTGCACAAAATCCCATCACAGGAATACGATTGGTCCTCATGAGTCGTACCCTCTAAATATAATTGGTATCCACCACTCATATACAAGACTTAACCCTTGGATCAAACACTGTCCAGTATACGACTCATCCAACTATGTCGTAACAACAGTATACGATCTGTAACCTTAATTCGTACCCCTAGCAGATTTATACCCAACGAAGATTTAGACATTTACCACCATACGAGTACCCGGTATAATTCATACCCTGGCTTATGGCTCATGGTGAGCCACTCGTACTCAAATTCAACCTAGTAACCAAGTCTAAGATTAAGTTAAGGAACTAAACAACTCATAACCACCAATACAACTCGTACCTCTAAGTCGTATCCATTCCAGTAACCAAAATCCATCCAACCAACCAACACTGGTCAGTATACGACCAAACCATACCATCCGTACCCCAACATATGGCTTGTACCCATGAGTCATATTGGGTCCAGAGATCGAAATTCTAGGAAATTTTCTAAGGTCCAGAAACTATGGTGTTTCATAGTGTAAAGGTAGTCACTACATAAATACCATCCCATGACCTGGTAGAGCTAGTACAAGAGCAACTATAAATACAACCCAAGTATCTAAAATAGTCAATACAATCTGTCTTGAAACTAAAGACTAGACATAAGTAAGATAGAAGGAAATAGGCAACTCTAACTCCAAGAGATCACCCTATCTCTGGATATCAACACAATATGAATGTCGATCAACAATGGCAACTAATACTTAAATCCATACCAAAAAGGTACAAAAGTGTAGTATGAATTCCAAAGCCACAGGTACTCAGTAGGTATCATCGGTCAACTGAGCTAAATCACGATATAAATATAATAAAATGCAAGATAACATAACTAAGTCAAGGTAGGAACGAACCTGAATCATCTCCAACATCATTATGCATAAATAGATAAATAAACCTAAATAATAGCATAACATAACGTAAAGCATCAATATTAACAAAAATAATAGTATAACATAACGTAAAACATCAACACACAAAATTGTAACTACCAAATTAGCTCCCATACGTCAATTAGTGAGAAAAAAGTAAATAACCCTTTGCAAGCCCCCATAAGCCTGAAGGTACAAATAAGATAGAATAACCCACCACTGTCATTTATCAACTCTCATAATACAATTGGAATTCATCCAAGTCATGCCACACTATAGCCATCGCTTGTCCATATTCATTATTTGTAAATTAATCAACACTTATCAACTAATCATTATTTCACTAGAATTCATTTATATCATACCATATTATAACCATTTTCTCATTTTTGACTTAGATAGATTATCAATCTCACACCCCAATGTGATCATATCATAATAAGTATATCATCATAGCATAATATGCATATTCGCACTTAAAATAGTATATATATAATCAATAGTCGTACTTGAGCCGATAAATATAATCGATAGCTGGACTCGAATCGATAAATAAATATAATCAATAGTTGGACTTGAAGCGGTAAATATAATCAATCGCTGGACTTGAATCGATAAATATATAATCAATAACCAATCTCAAATTGGTAAATATATCATCAAAGTCATAAGCATTCTCCAGACTTGAGTCGGGTAAATATCATCAATATCATATGCATCTTCCAGACTCAAACTGGTAGTTATAAATATATCAACATAATCAATAGTATCATCAATAACATAAGTAATAGCATAACCAATAGGAATCAACCCTCGCATCAACCAACTATCCATCAAGTGTCATGTTTTCTCAATATTACCTCAATAAGCATTTCTAAGAGTCGAACAAGTGTATAAAGGTCTACACAAGCTAACATGCGTATTAGCCAAAGTAGGTCAATGGCCTATTTCTAATCCCTGAAATTATATTTTAGGAAATTCTACTCGAGCTAGACTTAAGGTATATAAATCCACTTTTAGATATTAAACAAGCCTTAGTTATCCCTAAGATAGGAAATTCACCTAAAATATAAGAAACTAAGTCAATTATGCCTAAATTATAGTTTCTGAATATCATAAATGGTCCAACTAACCCAAGCATTACAATTTACCATACCAACAGCTAAAACCCATTACAAATATAACACAATATCATAAACATACTATGAATTAGATCAATCTAACAAGGGATAAAACCTAGCTTACCTCAATGCCTAAGAAAGCTCAAAATATCCGCTAAATCACAATTTTTCCTTCTGAGAAGCTTCCAAAAGATGTCAAGCTATCAAAATCATATTCTACTAATCAATACGAGAATAATGATACCCATATTTTAGTATTGTTCTTTGGGTCCAAAAATCTCCTAAATCCCATGTGGGTCCCATTTATGAAAAGTCCCATTTCTGAAACCAACCCAATGTCCCCTCATGCTCAAGGAGCCATTACCCTAAAAAGGGGTGAAACTCAAGCTAATTTAGGGCTAAAATCAAGCCTTCAACGTTTTGGGATTTTTTGAAATGAAAACGGGAAAATCAACCATAAAAAGGGTGGAATCTTACCATAATTCGAAGGATAATTGCATAAACATACATTATACAAGCTTATAAATCATCCACAAGCTCAAGTTTTAAGCTATCTCACTATTTGGGATTTTAGCTCTCATGAAAAAAGATGAAGAATGAGCAAAGTCGGCTAAAATGGAGTCTTTATACCCTTACCAGGTGCTCGGGTCTCGCTATCGCAACCTGACCTTTGCCATCGCGATGCAAGGCACCAGACGAGGATGTTGCAATCACGAAATTACCCCACTGCGATGGTAGTTCTGTTGTCCTGCCCAAGGAGTCATATTTATGACTTGAAGTGTCGCAATTACAGCACTTTCTGGTGCTGCCAGATCGTGATCGCGATACATGGTCTGTGATGGCAGGTGCACCAGATTACAGTTGAGACTTGGAAATTCTAAGACTCGGCCAAGCCCTAAAAATTTATCATAATCTAGTATACACAAGAGAACTATGTAACCATACCATATTCTACATTTTGGACGCAATGGCATAGTCAAAATTTCCATCTGAGGTTGTTTTGACAAAATATGGATCCCACACCCAATTTTTATTTTCTTAATTTTCTGTCTAATAGGTCAAAATGATCCTAGGTGCTAAAAACCAGAACCAAAGGTCAAACTAGCGTAAAATCAATAATCTGAAGCTGCTAGAATAGTCAAAATTTGCATTCGAGATCATTTAACTAAATTTTTCATCTGGTGGCCATTTGGAATTAGCGATGACTTCAAAATATGGAATTAGCTCTAAAAAATAAATAAACTGCCCGGTAATCGAATTGTCAGTTCCAGCAAGTCATAATGACTTAGGGTAGCTATAAAAAGCTCTAACAGTGAAAATAATTGGAAATATGGAAAATGACCTGAAGAGTCATTATAATATCCACTACTAAAGGAACTTTTGTTCGCAAAATTTAAGAATTGGGATATAACTGAAGTATCGAACAGGTGAGGATACTGGGTTTGCATCTCACTCTTGGTCTCCTAAGTAGCCTCCTCTATTGGGTGGTGCATCCACTAAACCTGAACTACAAGAATCTCTCTAGTGAGCAACAACCTGACGCCACTAGCCAAAATAAGTTCAGGCTTCTCTATGAAGGTCAACCTCTCATCTAACTAGACTAAGTCCCATCTAAGAACTTGAGATGGATCAGGAATATATCACTGCAATATAGAAATCTGGAAAACTGGATGGAAAACAACAAAATTTTGAGGTAAAGCTAACTCATAAGCCACCTCACCAATCGTGCGAAGGATCTCGAAAGGTCTAATACATCTGGGATTGAGCTTTCCCTTCCTTCGGAACCGTATCACACCCTTCATGAGTGATACATGGAGAAATACTCGATTACTAATTCCAAATCTCAATGCACAAAGCCTACGATCAGCATAGGTCTTCTGCCTACTCTAAGCTGCTCTCAACCTATCCTGAATCACCCAGATTCTATCCAACAATTCCTGAAGCTAATCAATACCAAATGGTTGAATCTCAAAAGTCTTTAACCACCCAATTAGAGAACAATATCTCCTACCATACAAAGCCTCAAAAGGCGATATCTCAATACTCGAATAATAACTGTTGTTATAAGTAAACTCTATCAAGGCTAAATGTTCCTCCCACTGGCCTCCAAAATCCATAAAATAAGATCAGAGCATAACCTCGAGCACCTGAATAGTCCACTCAGACTAGCTATCTATCTGTAGATGAAAGGTTGAACTCAGATCCACCTGAGTACCCAACTCCTCCTAAAAAGCTCTCTAAAAATAAGAAGTGAAACGAAACCCCAATCTAAAATAATAGATATAGGAACCTCATGTAAACAAACTATACTATGCATATATATGCAAGCTAACCTCTCAGCACTGAAGGACATGTGAATAGGAATGACATGTGTTGACCTGATCAACCGATCCACGATGACCTAAATACCATCAAAATCTTGAGAAGTATGGGGTAAGCCATTAACGAAGTCCATGGTAATCCTCTCCCACTTCTATTTGACAATGGGCAATTTTTGAACCAATCCTCCTGGTCATTGATGCTCGTCCTTCAACTGCTAGCAACAAAGGTAACGAGCTAATAAGTTTGCCACATCTCTCTTCATGCCACTCCACTAATAATGTTGTCTCAAATCTCTATACATCTTGGTTATGCCTATATGAATAAAATATATAGATTTGTGAGCCTCATGAAGAATCAACTAAATCAAGTCATCAATCCTCAAAATATAAATGTGTCCATCAAATTGCAAAACACCCTTAAAATCTACGGTGTTCCCCTCGGACTCACCACTCAACACCTAATCACAAAGAAAGTGAACCTTACTATCCTCAAACTGAAGATCTTGAATCTGCTCAAATAACGAATACCTCTCCTTAACGCTAGCAAGAATCCTCCTAGGATATGAAATAACAAGATGAACCATTAAGTTGGCTAAGGACTGAATGTCCCATGCCAACGACCTCTGAGAAACTAAAATACAAGACAAGCTACCCATACTTACTATCTTCCAACTTAAGGCATTTGCTACTATATTAGTCTTACCCTAATGATACAAGATAGAGAAATCATAATCCTTAAGTAACTCCATCCATCTACGCTGTCTAGCATTAATCTCCCTCTAGTCATTAGATGTTGAAGACTGTAATGATCGATGAAAATCTCACAATGCACGCTATAAAGATAATGTCTCCAAATGTTAAATGCAAAACTACCACGGTCAACTCCAAATCATTAGTGGGATAGTTGCATTCGTGCACCTTAAGATGCCTCGAATAATATGCAATAACATGACCCTATGGCATTATTAAACAACCTAGGCCAACACCGAGAGAATCACAAAACATGGTGAATCCCTCACCCTTAATAAGAAAAGCTAAAATAGGAGATGAAGTAAGAAAATCCTTAAGCTTTCCAAATCTCGACTCATAATCCTTGAACCAACAGAAAGAAACCTCTTTCTGAGTCAATCTGGTCATAGGCGTTGTAATAGTAGCAAAACCCACGATAAATCATCTATAATAACAAACCAACTCAATAAAGCTACGAACCTCAGTTGGAGATATAGGTCTATTCCAATCACAAATTACCTCAATATTATCTGGGTCTACTATAATACCATCCTTAGAAATGTAACCACCTCAAGCCAAAACTCATACTTGGATAACTTGGAAAAAAGTATATGATCTCTCAAAGTTTGGAACACAATCCTCAAATATTGTGCATGATCTTCTCTATTCCATGAATCTACAAGGATATCGTTGATGAACACGATTACAGAGGAATACATCTAAGGTCTGAGCACATGGTTCATCAAATCCATAAATGCGACTGGGGAATTAGTCAACCCAAATGACAACACCAAGAACTCATAAGGACCATAACGGGTCCTAACAACTATCTTTGGGATATCCTCAGCCCGAATCCTCAATTGATGGTAACCAAATCTCAAATCAATCTTAGAGAACATTGTCGCTCCCTGAAGCTGGTCAAGCAAATCATCAATGTTAGGCATAGGATAATGGTTCTTCACCATCACCTTATTAAGATGCCTATAATCAATACATATATGCATGGAGCCATCTTTATTCTTTAAAAATAACATAGGGGCACCCCAAGAAAACACACTTGGTCTAATAAAATGCTTACCAAGAAGATCTTGAAGCTGAGAATTTAGTTCCTTAAGCTCTACAGGTGCCATAGAATAGGCTGGGTGCCAAGCTCGAGATCATTAGCAAACTCAATCTCACGGATAGGGAGAATACTAGGTAGGTCAATAGGGAACACATCAGAAAAGTCATAAACTATAGGAATAGAGTCAAGAGATGAACTCTCCATACTAGTATCACAAATATAAGTGAGATAAGACTCACAACCCCTCAAAATAAGTCTCCTAGCTTGAACATAAGAAATAATCCTTGTTCTTGGATAACTACTCCTTGCCAAACGACTGTGGGTATATCAAGCATAGCTAAGTTAATGGTATTAGCAAAACAAAATATGACCATATAATAGTGGGATAACCATTCCATCCCTAGGATCATATTAAAATTAAGCATATCTAAAATAATAAGATCAACATGAGTATTAACATCAAAGGTCGTATGGGATCATGTATCCTTAGAGGTGAAGCATATGGGATAGTGTTGGTTTTGTATGTAATTTAGTTGTTAATTAAATGATAGGCTAAGTCAAAGGTTGTTGAGATCAATCTTTCAATAAAAACCCAATGATTTCACTCATTGGCTCTTTCAAGCACCTAATAAGTATGGAGTTTGTATAACCACCCAAAACCTCAACCAAGCATCACTATTTCTAGGATGATGCTCTTGACATGAATTACAATTCCTAAACACTTATTTCTAAGCTTGTAAAGAGTAGTAACCCATAGGCTAAGTTGTTCACCATTGCATTGTCCCCCGATAACCCTCTTTTGAGGATGTTATGGGTTACCTGATATTCACCTAAGTCCCTCTTTTAGGATGACAAAGGGTTTCTAGAGATTGGAGTTTTCACCCATCAAACCCATTTGGAAATTTGGAGTTTTCACCCATCAAATCTTAACTCATCAGCTCAAGCAATGGTTAAACCCATACTCAACAACTAAAATACATGTAAACACAACAATACCCATACACAATCACACACTAATTCAACATAATCCCAAGACTAAATTATTTAGCTACTCATGAGGAAAGTAAATAGAATATACCATATGGGTTATTCAAAGCATCCATTCTTTAACGAGAAACTAGGAAATTTATCCTCCCAAAATTAATTACACACTTGCCCAGGATTAAGGTTTCAAGTCTTGAATTCCAAGATATCTTATGAGATAAGTTCCCTAAAGAGGAAGTTTTTTCACCTAAATATGGCTTGGGATGCGTCTAAGTGCTTTTACAAATCTACCCTGGGCCTATTCCCGCTTAACCACAATCGCGGATATTTGTCCGCAACTGCGACCTCGCGACTGTAATTTTGTTCTGCAATCACATTGCTCTGATCGTCTTAACTAACTGCGACCGCGGATAGAGGACCGCAGTTGCGATAACCAAGGATGATCTAATCTAGGTCTTTAGTTTCACTCTTCCTTGCTCTTTTTTTATCATTTTCATCTCCAATCCACATCTTTTGGTCTTCTTAACTTTATGCCTGCAAAGGGTGGATATTAGTGTGTCTACCTATAGATGTTGTCTCATTTATTCATTCAAAATAAGGTAATGTGAACGAAAAATGAGTATGAACGAGTGGTAAACTCACCACTCATCAACACCCCCAACTTTAGACCTTGCTTGTCCTCAAGCAATGCTACCACTTATTACGAGACAATTTCATATGTATGCCCTCTTACTATCACTTCAATGATCATAAAGACTCAAACTTGATTGCCACCGCTAAAAGTATTTCACACATGGAAAAATAAGTTTTTAACCACTCTTTTTATTATAAAGTGGAATATCGAAGGATGAAATAGACTTTGGTGAGAAACCATGTAATAACTACTAACACTCTAAAAATAACTTGCATGTTATACCCTCATTTACCTCATTGTGAGGGAGATGAAAAAATCACTCACCTCAACTACCTCACACGCCTCCTCATGAGAAAAAAAATTTCACACACCTAGTTACTAATCAAGCAACAAGGAATTTTAAGTGCAATCACTCACTCTCTCAAGAAATTCTCCATGTTAACAAGTACCATGCCATAGGCTTACCCCTATTTCAATTACCACTACAGTGACTACACCTGGTTGGGAATCACAAAGGGCTTGTTGAGTTTGTAATATAGGTTTAGGGTAGGGTAGGAGATCAACTTAGGAGCACAAGACTACAGCCTCCTTGAACTTCTACATCTTTCTCTTATCATGCTTCACTTATTGGCCACTTCTTTTCACTTTACTACTTTGCCTACCTTTGCTTTTTCTTGGATTTCCTACTTTTCTCTTTTTCTCTTCTTCTACAACCCCTCTTTTTTTAGATAAAGACTTTTTTTCCTTTATGGGATCATTTCTTTATTCAAATCTAAAAAGATTCACTTTCTCAAGATTGTATAGACCTTCTTAAGACTTCGTGGCCCAGCTATACTTCTTTCTCTTTCCACTACCCCCAACTTAGGCTTTTAGCCTCAATTTGTAATCTCAAGTTCAAGGAGGATAGGGTTCAAGAGCAGATAAATAGACGGGTCACGACTTGTAATATGTTTGACAAAAAAAGGTCCGAAGGCTCGGAGAAGGTGACTAGGGGTAACTCTTATGTATTGGTAGGCTCTTTAGGCTAAAGTGGACTTCCAAAATAAAAAAAATGGCCTATGATCATTTTACCAACCAAGCACAGTCAAAGATTAGCTTCTAAGGACTAAGGAGGAAATTTCTAGATAGTACAAGTACACATGAGATGGAGATAATTAACCTTACACATATGGCATGTGAATGTCGTCGAGGGGATTCAATTATTCTACCCACTCGAGACAAATATGAAGTATTCATTGTTTTTCCAAAGTAAACTTTCAGAGTCATAGAAAGAGGGAAATTTTTTTACACAAAGTTGCTCACGCTCATGCCTTCGAATATTTTAAAATTTTCAGATGGAGAGGGTTGTTTGCTTTTGCATCTGCACCACATATGATTTTCTAATCATGGAAACCATCCAAGTTATCATCTCACATTGAAGTTCATAGTATGGGTGAACCACCATATGATTACTCCGACTTCACCAATGGATCTTAATTCAACCCCAAATTAGCAATTCTATAGGTATTCAGACTTCCCTTACATTCTAAGGCCGTGATGCCACGGGTACTCAGACTTCCCCTGCACCTATGGTTGGAAACCCAATCATGAAGGCAAAGCTTGTCTAATGAAATTTAGGCTGAAATAGCCAACTCAAAACAAAATAGTTAATCCATGTGAATGTGAACACCATCAGAGTGCCTGAATATTACAACCCAAATAAAGATCACGATAAGAATTATCCAAAATAACAAAAAAGTGTGCAACAATATAAATAATACAAGCCCAAATGAAATTAATAAGGAAACACCCCCAACCAAAAAGGTTGCAGTTTCCCTACTGCATAAATAATCAAAGCTAATAAAGAGATAATGGTGCTCCCTAAAGCTCTATCAAAGGCCGCTATTCTTTTCAGAATTGGCAACATCACTAATTATCTTGATATTAGACCATTCCTTTATGCAATAACTTGAGCGAGAGTGCGAGGAAATTAGGGATTTATTTGATGAATCAACTAGCTTTTGTTCCCATGATCGCAGCTGACTGACCACGATCACGGATAGACAGGTATCCGCGATCATGCTTGGGACCGTGGTAATGATAACCGAGGGCATGTCTACTCCCCTGCTTTTCCACTATTCAGAATTTCTTCTCACTTGAAGCTTATTATTTCTTTGTTTGGCTTTCACCTCAAATTATGCACACTTTTTTCTTTCTAAGCTTATGCAAAGCTCTCCATAGTGTCACAGATGTATTAGTTATTCATATACGAAAACTAACCATCAAAACTATAAAAATATTATAAAAAGGATACGAGTCATCCTTGCGGCATTTGTGGGTTGCCTCCCACTTAGAGCCTTAGTTATCATCGTGGCACAACATTGGCATGTATTAATTTATCAAGAAGGGTCCACAGGACCCCACTTATCAAACTCTCCCTCATCAATTAACTGACCAACAATTCTTTCCACCTCTTTCTTCTCTTTATCGATTATACTTTGGAATAACCTTTATTTTGATTGGGCGTTGGACAATTTTCTGCCTAAGTCCTCCGTCGTATGGTTTTCCTTTATCTTTTTACCCTATGCATGTATCTCCAAGATTTGATCATCATTTTGGAGGTTAGAGATTGTGCCAATATTGAATTTCCCCGTAGGTTTAGCGTCTAGACGTGTGATAACTAGACCCATTTGATTTTCCAATTCTTTAATAGAGACCGAATAGGAGACCACTATTCTAGAGAGTGAATGAAGTGCTCTTTTAATTCATGGACCATTTTGTCCATTCCTTCAACTTTGTTCAAGTTTTTCCAGGGAGATCCTCTGTTCTACCTCTGTTGGCATCAATGGATCTTGACTCTTTGTTAGAATCCCGATCAAAATAGCAATCTTCATGCTCCCATTCTCTCCAAACTCGACTACCAACCTAATTTATCCAACCTTTATTCCCACCTTGCCTATGGTAGATTAGGTGGGAACCCTCTGAGGGTTTTTCTAAATACCGAATTTCTTTTTCATCCTTTCCATGGGATTTTGGTGAAGCACCCATGACATACTTGGTTAGGAGCTCAAGTTGAGGCAGTATCTTTTCCAAGATTTCCTCTTGCTCGTTGACCCTCTTTTGTTATTCCTTGCTAACCATGGGATTAAGTGAAGATCTATTAGAGATGTTGTAATCTCGGGTATGCCATTCCTGATTTTGATTAGTTACCTCTTTCAATATTTTTGTAGCCGCATTGAAATGCAAGTTTAAGAAAGACCCTTCCGCCACATTGTTTTCCACTGTTTGGTTCAAAGGCTCAAGTTCCCAATAGAATATTTGAAGAAGTGTCTTCCCTAGAATATCATGGTTTATTCATTGGGATAGCTTTCGATAAAATCTCTCCCACACTTCCTGAAGTGGTTCCCCGCTCCTTTGTCTAAAATTCATAATTTCATCTCTTGGTTGATAGACCTTGGAGGTCTGGGAGTATTGGTATAAGAAAATCCTTGTGATTTTACTCCATGAAGTTATTGAGTTCGTAAGGAGTGAGCGGAACCACAACAATGCTTCACTCGTTAGTGAGAATGGGAATAGACAAAGATGAAAGGCCTATTGAGTGTTGCAAGGAATGTTAAATGGTGTACATACCTTCGAAAAGTTCCTTAAGTGAACATATAGGTCTTCTATACATACAGATTGTGCTTGACCTCTGTATGGACGTTTTATTTGCAACACATGAAGCATGGTACTAGTCACATGGAATGTCCCGCCCCCATGATGAGGTGGGATTCGGTTTTCACTCGCATGACCCCTATAGTTTAAGTAGCTCTCTCCCCATGTATCATCAAATGGTTCCATATGATTAGGACCTTTAGTCATGGTTCTATTTATGCTATAATTACCTATAAAAGATTCAAAAACAACAAGGAAAATAAAGTGTGACACTCCGGATGCTCCAAAGTAAGAATAACACCACACAAGTGAAATCTACACTTCACTCCCTAGCAACGGCACCATTTTGATAACGCTCAACTCACTCCCATAATTGAGGGGTGAGGCGGTCATTGTCAAGTAACCCAATATAAATTAGGGTCGAATCTCGAGGAGTGAATGATATAGACTTCAGACCTATGGGTATTCCAATTACTATAAGGTCATCTGGAATGCTAAATAAAAAGACATGTATAATTAAATGGGGGGATTTATTTGGGAACCTTTTTTACTACTATCTTTAGCAAGTAATCAGTAAATGCTATCTTTGATTTGAATTCAAGGTTTGGAGGAATCTTGGGATCATGTATCCATAGAGGTGAAGCATGTGAGATAGTGTTGGTTTAGTATGGAATTTAGTTGTTAATTAATGGATAGGCTAAGTCGAAAGTCGTTGAGGTCAATCTTTCAATAAACCCCAACGATTTCAGTCATTGTCTCTTTCAAGCACCTAACAAGTGTGGAGTTTTCATAACCACCCAAAACCTTAACCAAGAATCCCTATTTCTAGGATGATGCTCTTGACATGAATTAAAATCCCTAAACACTTATTTCTAATATTGCAAAGAGTGGTAACCCATAGGCTTAGTTATTCACCATTGACTTATCCCCCGATAACCCTCTTTCAAGGGTGTTATAGGTTACCTGATATTCATCTAAGTCCCTCTTTTGAGGATGACAAAGGGTTTCTAGAGCTTGGAGATTTCACCAATCAAACCCATTTGGAAATTTAGTGTTTTTACCTATCGAATCCCAACTCATAAGCTAAAGCAATAGTGAAACCCATACTCAACAACTAAAATCCATGTAAATACAACAATACCCACACACAATCACACACTAATTCAACATAATCCCAAGACTAAATTATTTAGATACTTATGAAGAAATTAAAGAGAAATATACCATATGGGTCATTCATAGCATCCATTCTTCAACAAAAAACTAGGAAACTGATTCTCCCAAAATTAATTACACACTTGCCCAAGATTAGGGTTTCAAGTCTTGAATTCCAAGATATCTTATGAGCTAAGCTCCCTAAAGAGGAAGGGTTTTTTTTCTTAAATATGGCTTGGGATGCGTTTAAGTGATTTTACAGATCTTCCCCTGGGCTTGTTCCCGCTTAACCGCAATAGCGGTTATCTGTCCTTGACCATGACCATAACCTTTTGACTGTGATTTTGTGTTGCGATCATGTTGCTCTGAACTTCTTGATTTACTGCGAACGCGGATAGAGGACGACAGTCGTGGTAACCGAGGCTGATGTAATCCAGGTTTTTAACTACATTCTTCCTTGCTCTCTTTTTATCATTTTCAGCTTCAATCCACATCTTTTAGTGTTCTCAACTTAATGCCTGCAAAGAGTGGATATTAGTGCGTCTACCCATTGATTTTTTCTTATTTATTCATTCCAAACTAGGTAATATGCACGAAAAATGAGTGTGAATGAGTGGTAAACTCACCACTCATCATGGAGGTCCCAAGGGACCAATACTAGAAACCTCGGTTACCGACGTAGGGGTCTATATGACTGGGAGGTTCGAGTCCTGCTTATGATTATTATCAAATGATTGGGAGGTTCGAGTCCCCCAAATCTTATTACACGATTTGGTGCTCGTGTCACCTTGATATGCAAGGAGCTTTGAGTCCCCTATAGTGCATATGTATATACCCTTTAGTTCATGCAGCAACACGCACTGGGGCCCTACCAACTGGGGGAGAGATGGGCCCATATAGACCGTGGGTGCCTTTGTATGTTTTGACAGTTAAGCTATACAACCCAGATTAAAGTTTTAAGTGCATGTTAAGCCTTGTCCCTTATCCTGGAATGTGATATATATAAGTATATGCATTTGATTATGTGCATTGGATTTGAATGATTTGAAATGGTTGATCATTGAATTATGTTTCCTTATCCCTGAGTTTCATATTAGTGTTCACCCCACTAACCGTCTCCAGATATTGTTTCACCATGCGATGCAAGGTCTAGAGGCAAGTATACTTTTCCTGTACAGAGTTAGGTGGTCTGTTAGGTTCATTGCATTGTGGTGAAATGGTGAGCTTCCATCTCCTGGAAGGCTTAGGCATTTCACCAGCTTTCATTCTTAGATTTGAGTTGATAGATACATTCATTATCACTAACATTATCATTTTTATTCTTATTGTCATCTGTCAGAGTCGGGAACATGTCCCAACCAAGACTGGTTTGGTTTCTTATTTAGAAGGCTTTGTTTGGATTACTGTGGATATTGGGACATATTGGTAGGTTGTTGGCCAATTTCCAGTCGTTGGTGATCGACATGTTTTTAATTTTCCTTGAATTTATCTTGTTGTATGTTCGGAATTCATTCGACATCAGGGGTATTGTGTTGTTTGGTTAGGTGCGAAGGGGTGATCTCCAATCCACTAGGACTTGAGATGTCTGTCACGACCAGGCCCTAGTTCGGGTTGTGACAATAATTGTCACGACCCGAACCAAGGCCTAGACTTAAAGAGTATCTCAAGTATGTCGAGGACCGAAGACCACCCCCTTTGCCTAGCCAAACCAAACCCAATACAAATAGTAGTATATGAATTCTGAACATATATCAAGATAGAGCTGAGTTCCGAACATGTAACAAGATAGTCAAGCAACTAGCTTAGAAAGAAAACTAAGAACTTCAACATCTATCCCAATACATAGTAATCCACAAAGCCTCTAGTAACCAAGAACAAGCTAAGTCGGGACATGTCCCCGACAATAGCAAAAATGAGTCCAAAAGGAATAGTCCAAAATATGAATGAAACAAGACCATGAAATAAGGGTCTTCCGGAGAATGGAACTCATCACTTCAAAAATGACTCATGAGCTATCCAGAAATCACCTATTACTGCGCTGGGAAAGCAAACTTATCTCTGTTTTTTGCATTGCATGGGGATACAACATCCGGAGATAGTTAGTGGTATGAGCACTAGCATGTAACTCAGGCTAGCGATAAAATAATGTCAATCGAAAATCAAGTTCAAACTCAATGTACATGTTTACAGACATGCATACACACACACATACATATATATATATAAGTTGATGGAATAGGGGATAAGGTTTAGAATGAGATTTAAATCCATTAACTTGGACTGTGTAAGTCTAACCATACTAAGGGCACCCACGGTCTATATGGGTTCAGCTTACCCTGCTGAAAGGGTCCCAGTGTATGTTAGCCGCACGAACCAGGAAAATCCAAGGATGTGCCATGAAATTCCACGACCCTAGCCAATCCCAAATATTTGCAAGTGTGAACTATGCACAGAGTCATAAAGATCCCTGCACCGGCAGATGTGGTTTCCAGTATTAGTCCCCCCAGGACTTCCACCTTCCATGACGAGCCGCATAACCCTCTTTAAGCCTAATTAAAACAAGTTTCACATAACCCATCCCTTTAACCAAGGAATTATCCATTATAGTATCAACCATAGGTATCGGCATACCATTACTCTTGCAAGTTTATAATTATGCCATATCAATTCCATCCACTTAGGGGAATGCCACGACCCTCTTTGTTCATTAAATCAAGTTGGGGGAATGCCATGAACCCCTTTGTTCATTAAATCAAGTTTAAAATAAAAAACCTGGCCAACAAGGCCTTCAAAACCCTTTTAATCCATTTAAACTTTTGTGCAATGCAATAGTTTAGGGAAATAAGTCAAATCATATGATTAACCATATTTTAAATCCAATTATGCAAGTGGGCTGAGGTAACGCAATTTCCAAACAAAATACCAAAACCAAAATCATCAATTTGGAGGAATACCTCGACCCCCATCCCATTTACCATACCCATGCACCCCAACGGATTTCAAAATACATAAATAAAACATGCATACTTGCATTAAACCATGGGAATTCAAATCAAATAACAAACCTTCCAAAACCCTCAACCCAATTCAAAATCCATATTCTAATCAACAAAATAACCATTTAAACACGTGACTTTACTAAATCAAGTTTAAGGGAAAGTATAAGGAATTATGGAGGGAAATCAACATCTAATCCCTAGATGATCAACCATGAGAAACCCTGGCCTTGTTTTAGCTTTGACGTATTTGAGAGAGGGGAAGTGTATTCTAATTTCTTTTGGAGTGGTAATAAGATCCTAAAGTGTTTTTTAAGTTGTGGGTCACAATTGGGGAAAGAGGGAAATGATCAAAGTGCCTCTAATTAAAACAGAAGAAAAATTGTTGCTAGTGACTACGAATCACATCACGACTCGTGACAACTGGTTACAAGACATCTCCACGGTTCATAGTCTGGGCAGAGACAAAGGGCATCCTAATTGTTTACCCTATGAGTCGTACCCTATGACTTATATACAGACCTTGCAACTCATACGTTCCTAGTCGTAACCACAATAGGGACTTGGGTACCTACATTGGTATGACGATGGAAAGCACCCTACAACTCATAAAGAGTCAATACGACTTGTGACATCCCATTCATAGTCATAACAGAAACATGAGCAATGCTCACTGGTAACTCTACAACTCGAGCCCTGTGACCCGCAAGGAGACCTTACGACTCATTAGGTGAGTCGTAGTCCGACCAGTGAGTTCCAAACTCCAGAAATTTTTAGAGGCAAAAATTTGAGGTGTTATATTACCCCCTAAGATCATTCGTCCCCGAATAAGGTGTCAAGGCATCCATTAGCATGATTTTAAGACAGACACACAACTACAATTCCTTTTAAAAAGTCAAAAATCAAAGAGAGCAGGAAAACCCATACCTTAAGCACATTATCCAATCTGGGGAACAAGAACAGATACTTGGACTTCATGTCCTCATCAGTTTCCCAAGTATCTTCTTCAACCTTTTGGTTCCTCCATAGAACCTTTACCAAAGCCACATCCTTAGTCCTTAAATGATGGAATCGTCTATCCAAAATCTCCATTGGGACTTCCTCATAAGACAAGGAATTTGAAATACCGATATCCTTAATACACTCCACCAAAGAAGCATCACCCGCGCACTTCTTCAATATCAAAATATAGAAAACCGGGTAAACAAAAACAAAACTCGAAGGCAAATCCAACTCATAAGCAACCTTCCCTACTCTCCTCAAAATCAAGTATGGAAAAATATAATGGGGGATGAGCTTCCCCTTCTTCCAAAACCTCATCACTCCCTTCATACAAGATATCTTCAAGAACACCCAATCACCAACCTCAAGCTCCAACTCTTATCGCATCACATCCGTATAGGACTTTTGGCAACTCTGAGCAGTCTTAAGTCTATCCTAAATCAACTTCAACTTCTCCATGGTTGGTGGACCAAGTCTAGACAAAATAATCTGGACTCACAAACCTCAAACCACTCGATAGATGATCTACACCTCCTACCATAAATAGCTTTAAAAAGAGCCATCCTAATACTAGAGTGATAACTATTATTATACGCAAATTCAATGAGGCAAATGATCCACCCAAAAACCACCAAAATCAATCACACAGTACTTTAGTATATCTTCCAAGGTTTGAATAGTCCTCTCCGCTTGTCCATCCGTCTGAGGGTGGAATGCGGTGCTAAGGTTCACCCGTGTGACCAAGCCTTGCTGAAACAAATGCCAAAAGAGAGAAAAGAACTGTATACCTCGATTTAAAATGATGGAAAGGGGAGCACCATGCAATTTGTTAATTTCCAAAATAAACAGCTTCGCATAATCCTCTCCAATGTAAGTAGTCCTCACAAGTAAGAAGTGAGCAAACTTAGTCATCCTATCCATGATGACCAAAATCAAATCATGTTGGTGCCGAGACCACAGAAGACCAGTAATAAAGTCCATGTTGATCACCTCCCACTTCCACATAGGCAACTCAACCTCTTAAGATATGCCGTCAGTCCTTAAGTGCTCAATCTTCAACTGCTAAAACACTATACACTTATCCATGAAGTTAGCCACATATCTCTTCATGTAGTTCCACCAATAAATTTCCTTCAGGTCATGATACATCTTCTTGATCAAATGAACTGTATACCTTGACTCATGAGCCTCAGTCAAAACTCTTTTCCGCAACCCATCAACATCAGGAAAACAAAATCAACCTTGATACCTCAAGATACCATCTTAACCAATATCAAATGTCATGACCTTCTGCTAACTAACATCATCCTTAAGTTGTATCAAGATGGGTTCTAAAAGCTATTTCTTCTTCTCCTCTGCACTAAGAGATGACTTTACCACCTCTTTCATTATCACACCACCATCCTTGGAATCCAACAAATGAACTCCAAAATTTTCCAATTGGTAAATGTCCTTCACCAATCCTCGTTTCTCCTTATCCACATAAAATAAGCTACCCATGGACAACCTGTTAAGAGCATTAAGACATATCCTAGTCCCACACACGATGCATCAAGATAAACAACATAAGAATCAGTACCCTTGGGCAGGGTCAAAATCAGAGCAGAAGTCAACTTATTCTTCAATTTCTCAAATTTACCCTCGCAAACATCGGACCACAAGAACTTCACTTTTTTCTGATTCAACTTAGTTAATGGAGAAACAATAGATGAAAAACCTTCCACAAATCTTCTATAATACCTGGCTAAACCCAAGAAGCTCCGAATGTCAGTTGGGTTCATGGGTTTAGGCCACTTCTTAACTGCCTCAACTTTCTATGGATCTACTATGATCCCCTCACTAGACACAACATAACTCTGAAAGGTCACAACATTCAACTAAAATTCGTACTTTGAAAACTGGGAATACAATCATTGATCCTTAAGAGTCTGCAACACTATCGTTGGTGATTGGCATGGTCCTCCTCACTCTTAGAATATACAAAGATGTCATCAATAAACATGACCATGAATAAATCAAAGAACTGCCTGAATGCCTGATTCATCAAGTCAATAAATGTAGTCTGAGCATTATGGAACCTGAATGACATCACTAAAAACTTATAATGACCATATCGGGTTTGGAAGGCAGTCTTAGGGATATTCATCTCCCTAATATTCAAATAATGATAACCTGACCAAAGATAAATCTTAGAAAAGTATCATGCATCCTGAAGATAGTCAAAGAGGTCATCTATACTAGGAAGAGGATATTTATTCTTCACCATCACCTTATTCAACTGTAGATAATCTATACACATCCGAAGGGAACCATCCTTATTACGCACGAAAAGTATGGGACCACCCCATGGGGACACACTAGGATAGATGAAACCCTTATCAAGAAAATTCGTTAACTGCTACTTTGTTCTTTCAACTCAACTGGAGCCATTCTCTAAGGAGGAATAGATATAGGTCGAGTATTTGGTAGAAAATCAATCCCAAAGTCTATTTCCCTATCGGGAGGAATACCAAGAAGATCATCAAGAAACACTTTAGGAAATTCATTAACAATGGGGCCAAATTTTAGAGAGGGAACCTCAGAACTAAAATCTTTAACCCAAACTAAGTGGTATAGATACCCCTTGAAAATCAATTTTCGGGCTCTAAGATATGAAATAAACCTTTCCTTAGGAACTAAAGAACTTTCCTACCATTCCATTACCGGTTCATTTGGGAATTAGAACCTGACCTTATAAGTCGACAAAGTAGAGAAGTGTAGCATGAATGGAGCCAATCCCTCCCCAAGATCACATCAAAATCTACCATATCCAATTCAATTAGGTCCACTAATGTATTTCTATTATCAATAGATACGTATACCCTTTTAGCCATAATAGAATCACCGACCGGGGTAGACATAGAGAAGGGATTAGAAATACGCTTAGGACCAAAACAAAAATAATTAGCCACATAAGAGGTCACATAAGAAAGGGTAGACCTTGGATCAAGTAAACAGTACACAACACAAGAGAAAAGTTGTAACATACCATTAATAACATTAGGAGATGTCTCAGATTCCTGATGAGTGGCAAGAGAATAAAGACGGTTTCGACTAGTGCATGTACTAGAAGTAGAACCCTTTGGCATAGGAGCTAAAAAAGTAGAAACCAAAACCTTATTTGCTCCAATAGCAACATTTACTGATGGACAGTTTCTCTAAAAATGAATAGGCTGGCCACATTTGAAACACATATTTCTCCCCTTATTACAATAACCACGGTGCATCTGTTCACAGAATCTGCAAGGAAGATATGATGGAGTTGACTGAGCTCCACTAGACTAGGTCTGGGCACCCTGGGTCTTAAACCAGTTGTCAGCCTAAAAGTGACAATCGCCAGACGACTTAGGATAAAAAGCACTAGCCATAGAATAAGAACCAGAATTTCCCCAGTCCTTCTTCTTTCCCTACTGCCTACCATTTTTACCACTATTCTTCTAGCCTCCACCTTACTCTAAATATCTGAATTTCTTACTATGCCTTTCTCCCATCTCTATCTATTTCTTATTTTCATCTTTAACCTATTGCATATACACCACCAACCTAGAAATATCCATGTCATTATTCAACATCACCGCCTTACAGTCTAGTACCAGGTCTCGAGACAAACCCAAAGCAAAATTCCTCATTCTATACCTCATACTAGACATAATCTTTAAGGCATAATGAGGCAACTGGTGGAACTTCAAGGTATACTCTTTTACAGTTATTCTTTGCTATTTCAAGTTCACAAATCCTGCTGCCTTGGCCTCCCTCAACTCTTAAGAAAAGAAACGATCAAGGATATCACCAGTAAATTCCTCCCACATAGCCTACTCAGCAATATTACCCCTCGACTGCTCCCACTTCTCATACTACTGGTATGCCATATCCTTTAATTGATATGCGGATAACTCCACACCCTTTACATTAGTAGCATGCATCACCCAAAATATCTTCTCCATCTCATCCACAAACCAGTAAGGATCCTCCTTAACCTTAAATCTTGTGAAGGTTAGGGGATTTAACCTCATGAACTGTTTAATCCTAGTGACCTTAGAAGATGGAGCAACAAAACCAACACAGTCTAGCTGATGATATTGGAAAGTCTCCAACTGAGTTAGCAAATAAATAAATCGATGAAATTCAGCATTAGAAATGTCTCCTTGGGGTGGTGAGGCATGAACATCATCACCTTAAGAATCCCGGGGAGGACTAGTAGGGACGGGTGGAACTCCACATAGGAAATCATAAGCAGGGGACCTAGACCGGGAATGTACTCAAAAAATAGAATGAGCTCCATCCACATTGGCCTTAGGTGGGATAGAGGAGTTTCCACAAGCATCAGTTATTTAAGGAGGCATGACCTAAAATGCAAACAAACGGAATTAGAGGAGATTTCAAGACTTTAGACTCTATAGCCCAAAAATTAAATCACAAGAAAAATAAATAATCCTAAATAAAAGAAATATTCCTAAATGCCACATAACCTCTCCCATATAAGTGTGGTACGCTACACACCCATAAAAGAGACTCTACTTGACACGACTTTTTGGACACCCAATGACCATGAACCTACGTTATGATACCAAGCTTGTCACGACCCAAACTAGGGCCTGGCTATGACAGGTATCTTAAGTCCACTGAGGATCGAAGACCACCCCCTTTGCCTAGCCAAATCAAAGGCAATACAACTAGCAATAGATGAATTTTGAATATATAAGAAGATAAAGGTTAGTTTCGAACATATAGCAAGATAGTTAAGCAACTAGCTTATAAAGAAAATTAAGAACTTCAACATCCATTGCAATCCACAATAATCCACAAAGCCTCTAGTAACCAAGAACAACCTAAGTTGGGAAATGCCCCCGACCATAGCCAAAATGAGTCCAAAAGGAATAGTTCAAAAAATGAATGAAACAAGACCATGAAATGAGGGTCTTTCTAAGAATGGAAGCTCACTGCTTCAAAGCTGATTCACGAGATATCCCTCACTATGTAGGGAAAGCAGAGGTGTCTCTTTTCCATACATCACATGGGGATATAGCATCCGGAGATGGTTAGCGGGGTGAGTGCTAGCATGTAACTCAATATAGGGATAAAATAATACAAATTCAAAATCAAGTTCATACTCAATGTACATGTTCACATACATGGATACATATATATATATATAAGATATTGGGATAGGGAAAAAAAGTTTAGCATAAGATTTAAAACCATTAACCTGGACTGTGTAGCTCTAACCGTCCTAAGGGCACCCACGGGTTGTATGGGTTCAGCTCTTTCTGCTGAAAGAGTCCCAGTGCGTATTAACCACACGAAATAGGAAAATCTAAGGATAATCCAGGGAATGCCTCTACCCCAGCCACTCTAAAATATATGTATGTGTGAACTATGCACACGGTCATAAAGACCCCTATGCTGAGAAATGTGGTTTCTAGTATCGGTCCCCCAGGGACCTCCATCTTCTACGGTGACCTATACAACCCTCTTTAAGCCCAATTAAAATAGGTTTCACATAACCTATCCATTTACCCAAGGAATTATCTGTTAAGGCATCAACCATAAGTATCAGTATACTATTACGCTTGCAAGCCTATAATTATGCCATACCAATTCCATCCACTTGGGGGAATGCCACGACCCCCTTTGTTTATTAAATCGAATATGGGGAATGCCACGCCTCCTTTGTTCATTAAATCAGGTTTAAAATAATAAACATGGCCAACAAGGACTTCAAAAACCTTTTTATCCGTTTAACGATTTATGCAATGTAATAGTTTAGGGAAATAAGCCAAATCATATTATTAACCATATTTTAAATCCAATTATACAAGTGGTTTGAGGGAACATAATTTCCAAAACCAAAATCATCAATTTAGGGGAATACCTCGACCCCCATCCCATTTATCATACCCATGTACCCCAACGGGTTTCAAAATATACAAATAAAACATCAATATTTGCATTAAAACCATGGGAATTCAAATCAAATAACAATCTTTCCAAAACCCTCAACCCAATTCAAAATCTATATTCAAACCAACATGAATAACCATTTAAACATGTTTCTTAACTAAAAAAAGTTTAAGGGAAGAGGTACAGGCCTGGAGGTATTAGGGATTATGGAGGGAAATCAAGCTCTAAGCCCTAGATGATCAACCTTGAAAAACCCTAGCCTTGCTCTTGCTTTGAAGAATTTAAGAGAAAACAAGTGTATTTTGATTTCTTTTGGTGTGGTAATAAGACCCTAAAGTTTTTTTAAGTCATATGTCATAATTGGGGAAAGAGGGAAATGATCAAAATGCCCCTGATTAAAACACAAAAAAAACTATTGCTAGTGACTATGAGTCACGGCATGACTCATGGGCATGGCTCGTGATGTTTGGTTACGAGTCATCACCATGACTCGTAGTTTTGGCAGATACATGGGGCCTCCTCACTATTTACCCTTCGAGCTATACCCTATGACTGATACACAGGACTTATGACTCATAGGGTCCTAGTTTTAACCACAATAGTGACTTGGGCACCTATACTAGTTTGACTACGGAAAGCACCCTATGACTCGTAAAGAGTCAATATGATTCGTGATATCCCAGTCGTAGTTACAAAAATAACATGGTCAACCCTCACTGGTCACCTTACGCCTTGAGCCCTGTGACACGTAAGGACACCTTACAACTTTTTAGATAAGTCGTATTCTAAGCAGTGAGTTTCAAACTCCATAAATTTTTAGAGGCAAAAATCTGGGATGTTAAAATAATAAATCCCAAGATAAATCTAATCGTGGAGCATAATAAGCAGATAAATAAGAATAAGTGAATCCTAGATTAAATAAAGCAAGGTCTAACTAATGGCACACCAAAGTTGTACCTTTAATAACAATATCTAAAGACTTAGCCTCGAGTTTTATAGATACTGCATATAATGGACCACGCTCGCCACCTTGCTGATTCTAGACCGACCTCCTGTCCTACCTGCCTAAGAACCTACTCGAATACCCTGGAAACCACCTCTACGACCCTAAGAACCACTTCTAGCTGAGGGATGAACTACTCTAATAAGGGGAACACTCTGAGCCGAAGCAACAATCTCCCTATGACTAGGGCACTCACAGTAGTAATGATCAAAAGATCAATAATTATAACATGCTCCCTGAGCTGAACCAGTACCAACAGATTCAGCCAACCCAAAGTAACCACCACGACTAGAATAACGAATAGACAAACCCCTCAAAGACTAACCGTCATCTCGACCAGGGCGATCACTAGCACTAGACTGACCTCCAGCAGTAATCTAAAGATCTACTTGAATCAGTCGACTAGGATGACTCTGAGGCTGATGGTATGGATGTGGGAGAATACCCACCATGAGGGATACTACCACTTAATCGGGAACTAATACGGCTCCCACTGAAATCGGCTTGATATCTAAGCCCCTTATCATTGCCCCTTTGGGCCTCATGATGCATCTCCTTCATCACCTGAGCGTGATCAAAATCCTCAACAAAAGGCATACCTACAACAACCAAACTTTGAGTGGATATGCAAAAGGGAAGTCTCGATCCTCAAACAAAGAAACGAACTCTCTCATACACAGTGTCCATAATAGAAGTAGCATGCCTAGCCAATTCTTGAAAACGAACCTCATACTCTACAACTGTCATGGATCCCTACTCCAGTCTAGATAACTGAACTCTTAGGCAATCCACAAGGCTACAAGGCATGTGTTTCTCCAAGAACATCTCGGAGAGCTGAGTCCAGGTCAAAGGTAAAGATCCAATTGGTCTAGAATCCATATACAGTTGGTCTAGAATCCATATAACCTCTTGACCAATGTCGAGCAACCAAATCCAACTGAAATGTGGTGTAATCCATACCACGATCCTCAACAAGGCCTAAATATGGAACCTATCTTCATAAGAAATTAGAAACTCATACGCATCTTCTCCCTGAGCATTAGAAAATCTAGGGGAAGCTAATCTCAAGAATCTACCCAATACCTTCTGCTCTTCGACAGACATAGCAGGCTAGGAAACAACAGATTAGCATCTACCAACCGAGCAACCATCGGTGCATGAGAGACCTCAACTCTGGGTGCCACAACTACAGGTTGTGACCTCACCTCAGTACCTATCACAACCCAAACCAGGGCTTGGTCATGATGGGTATGTCAAGCCCACCGTGGGCCAGAGACCACCCTTAGTATAACCACCTGAGCATAATTAAATCATAGCACAAGCAAAACTAAACCAAATTAAAATATGTATATAAAACCAAGGGAGAGAATACGAGACAAACATAATGACTAGTAATCCCTACACCTGTTAACAAAGCCTCTAAAACTAGAATACAAAATTTGGTCAGGACATGCCCCTGACCATGACAATGGAACTCTTTAATTCCTAAAATCTGGAAAGAAACCTAAGGAAATAGAAAAGATTTCTAGGGGAAAGAGGCTCCCCACTTGAGAACAACTAAATGAAAAACTATACTACCTAACACTGCACAAGGGTAACAGAAAAATCTTTGGACCCTACATCATTTCATGATGTAGCATCATAGGAGAATCAGTGGGATAAGCACTAGCATATAACTCAAGGAAAGTGATAAAATAATGCCATGTCTAAAACCAGCAAAATCACATGCACACATTCAGATATACATATATAGAGGATATCAGGATAAGGTAAAGGGTCATGGAAATGAGAGTTTGAAACCATTAAGCGTAGCTCTATCCATCCTAAAGGCACCCACAGACTATATGGGTTCATCTCCCCTTACTAAAAGGGCCCCAGCGAGTGTTAGTCACATGAACTTAGGAAATTCGAGGGAGGGCTAGATACACAAAGACTCCAACCAGCCTAAAATATATAATGTGTGAACTTCACACACGATCGTAAAGGCCCCCACTCCAGCAAACATGGTTTCTAGTATTGGTCCCTCCGATACCTCCACCTTCAAGACAAGCTACACAACCTTTTTTAAGCCCAAATTAAAACATTTTCACATGATCCATCTTTATGTTGTTCCACCAATATATTTCCTTCAAGTTATGGTCTATATTAGTCAAACTCAGATGAACCGTATACCTCGACTCATGAGCCTCAGTCAAAATCCCTTCTCGCAACCCATCAACATTAGGAACACATAATCTACTTTGATACCTCAAGATACCATCTCTCCTAATCTCGAATGCCATAACCTTTTATTGACCCACAACTCCTTTAATTTGCATAAGAATGGGATCCAAGTCCTTCTTCTCTTTCACCTCTACACCAAGAGATGATTGAACCACCTTTTGAATAATCATTTCTTGATCCTTAAAGTTTAAAAGATGAACTCCCAAGTTATTCAATCAGTGAATATCCTTTACCAACCCTTTCTTCTCCTCCTTCACATGAGATAAACTTCTCATAGACAACCTGATAAAAGCATCACTAGCAACGTTAGCTTTATCTGCATGGTAGTGAAGACTCATGTCAGAGTCCATAATAAATTTGAGCCATCGTCTCTATCTAACATTCTAACTCCTTCTGAGTTGACACATATTGCAAGCTCTTATGATCTAAGTAAATATCCATATGTACCCATACAGATAATAGCGCCATATTTTTAATGTAAAAACCACAGCCGCCAACTCTAAAACATGAGTCAGATAGTTCATCTCATGAACCTTAAGCTTCCTGGAAGCATAGGCTATAACCTTACCACACTGCATCAAACCATAGCACAGTCCCATATAGGACGCATCATAATACACCATGAAATCATCAATACACTCGGGCAAGGTCAAAACCAGAGTAGAAGTCAACTTCCCCTTCAAGTTCCCAAAACTACCCTCACAAGCATCAGACCACAAGAACTTGACCTTGTTTTGAGTCAACTTTTTCAATGAAGAATCAATAGAAGAGAAAATCTCCACAAACCTCCTATAATACCCAGCTAAGCCCAAAAATCTCCTAATGTCAATTGGAGTTGTGGGTCTAGGACACCATTTAATCGCCTTGATTTTTTGTGGATCCACCTTGATCCCCTCACTAGATACCACATGCCCAATAAAGGTCATAGCACTCAATCAAAATTCACACTTAGAAAATTTAGCATACAACCTCTGGTCCTTAAGAGTCTGCAACATAATTTGGAGGTGATTTCCATGATCCTCCTCACTGTTAGAATACAACAATGTATCATCAATGAAGACTATCACAAATAGATCTAAAAACTACCTGATTACTCAATTTATAAGATCTATAAAAGTAGTTAGAGAATTAGTTAACCCAAATGGCATAACCAGGAACTCATAATGGTCTTACCGAGATTAGAAAGTAGTCTGGGGAATATCAACCTCCTTAATTTTCAATTGATGATACCCCAAATGGAGATCGATCTTTGATAAGCATCTAGAACCCTAAAGCTGATCAAAAAGATCATCAATCCTGAGAAGAGGATACTTTATTTTCCATATCACCTTATTCAGCTGACGATAGTCTATATATATTTGAAGAGACCCATTATTTATTTGCAAGAAAAGCATAGGATCACCCCACAGTGAAACATTAGGATGAATGAACTCTTCTTTAAGAAGATTTTTTAACTACTCCTTCAGCTCTTTTAATTCAACCGGAGCCATTCTAAAGGGATGAATAGAAATAGGACAAGTATTTGATAGTAGATAAATCCCAAACTCTATCTCCCTATCAGGAGTAATTCCAAGAAGATAATTGGGAAATACTTTAAGAAACTCACTAACCACTGGGACAGATTACAAAGAAGGACCCTTAAAATTAGAATCCTTAACCCAAACTAAGTGATATGAACACCCTTTGGAAATCAGTTTTTGAGCTCTAAGATAGGAAATAAACCTTTGTACTAAGGAACTTCTCTCTCATTCAATTACTAGTTCATTAAGGAATTCTAAACTGATCGGTCGGCTCCTATAATCTAGAGATGCATAGCATGAATAGAACCAATCCATCCCCAAGATCACATCAAAATCTACTATGTCAAGCTCTATCAGATCCACCAATGTCTTCCTAAGAAAGATAGACATCACATAACCCCTATAGATTTTTGTAACAATTATAGAATCACCCACTAGAGTAGACACAAAAAAATGGTCGGAAATATTTTCAGGATCAAAACCAAAATGCACAGCCACATAAGGGGTTACATTGGATAGGAAAGAACCCGCATCAAGGAAATAGTAAACATCACGGGAGAAGAGCTATAATGTACTAGTAAAACTATTAGGAGAGGCCTCAAATTCTTAATGGGAAGAAAGAGCAAAAAGGTAATTTCGGCCAGTGCCAGTGTCAATACCTGAGTAGCACCCTTTGGTGCAAGAGCCGAAGAAGTGGAGACCAAAACCTTATTAGCTCCAATGGATACCTTAGCTGCTGGATAGTTCCTTTGCATATGTCTAGGTTGACAATAATTGAAACACAAGTTCCATCCCTCATCACGATAACCATAGTGAAGTTGTTCGCAAAATCTACAAGGAGGATAAGGTGGGGCCAACTGAGCTCCACTAGCCTGAGACTGGGCACCCTGTGCTTTAGGACCACTGCTATCCTGGAAACAATGATCGACAGATAACTTACAATAAGGAGCACTAGCTAAACAATGTGAATTAGAATTTCCCTAAGTCTTCTTCTTGGTCTATTGTTTGTCATCTTTCCCACTATCCTGTTGCCCTGCACCCTGCTCTGAATATATGAACTTCTTATTTTGCCTCACTCCCAACTCTGTCTATCTCTTCTTTTCATCCTCCCTACTGCATATAAACCACAAGGATAGATATATCCATGTCGTTATTTAACATTGTAGCCTTATATTCTAATACTAAGTCGTGGGACAACTAAAAAGAAAACTTTCTCATTTTAGATCTCTAGCTAGACACCAACTCTAGAGTATAATAAGACAACTATTGAAATCTTAAGGCATACTATTTCTCACTCATCTTACCCTGCTTTAGATTCACAAACTCCTCAACCTTTGCTTCCCTCAGCTTTTGAAGAAAGAAATGTTCAAGAAAGGCCCTCAAAAACTCATCCCATAATGTCGACTTTGCATTTTCACCATTCAAATGCTTCCACTCCTCATACCACTAATAAGCTATATCTTTCAACTGATATAAACCAAACTCTACACCTTCAGAATTAGTAGCATACATCACTTTGAAAATCTTCACCATCTCATCCACAAACCACTAAGGATCCTCCTCAACCTTAGAGCCTATAAAGTTTGGCGAATTCAACCTCATAACCTGGTTAAAATAAGTGACCTCGAGCGAAGGAGCAATAAAACCACACGATCCGATTGATGAGACTGGGATTTCACTAACTTAGTAAATAGATAAATAGATTGGTTGAACTCCACATTAGAGATTCCCCCCTTAGGTAGGTGATTATAAGCATCACCACCCTAAGAATACTGAGGAGGACTAGGAGGGATAGGTGGAACTCTACGTGGGGCAGTGCAATCTAGAGAAGGGACCCTAGACCGAATCTACACACCATAAATAGGGCGAGTTTCATCCATATTTCCCTTAGGTGGTACAGAGGTTCCAGCAGAGTTTATATGAATATCAGATCTTCGGGGAGGCATGATCTAAAACATGAACAAATTAGGAGTTAAGAAAATTCATGAAACCTGACTCTATAGCCCGAGATAGAACTCAAGAAAGAGAAACATTCCTAAATGCTTGGTAGCCTCCTCCTTATAAGTCTAGAACACTACACACCCATTAAAAAGACCCTACTTAACAAGGATTTAAGGATACCCAATGACTCTAAATCATGTTCTAATAACAAACTTGTCACGACCCGAACCAGGGCCTGACTGTAACGGATATCTCAAGCCCACCATGGTTCGGAGACCACCCCCTAGTCTAACAACCTGAGCACAGTAAAATCATAGCAGAAGCAAAACCAAACCAAATGAAAATATGTATATAAAACCAAGGAAGAGAATACAATACAAACACAATGACCAACAATCCCAATCCCCACATCTGTCCACAAAGCTTTTAAAACCAAAATACTAAATTTGGTCGGGACATGCCCCCGACCATGACAATAGAACTCTTCAATTCCCAAAATCTGAAAAGAAACCTAAGAACATGGAAAATCTTTTTAAAAGATAAAGGATCTCACCACTTTACAGCAACTCAACAAAACAACTGCACCACCTAACATTGTACAAGGGTAATAGAAAATTTTTCAAACCCTATATCACGAAATCATGTAGAGTCCTAGGACGGTCAGTGGGATATGCATTGTATGTAACTCAGGAAAGTGATAAAATAATTCCATGTCCAAAACTAGTCAAACCACATGCACACATTCTAATAATGCCCAAGCAACACCTTCACTCTGAAGATTATGTGGTCTTTTTCAAATATAGTAACCCAACAAAGGTTGGGGTCAAATCCTAAGGGAATATATGGAATCGTGGCTTTCAGATGTCGTAATTAACAGGCAGAACTGAAAAAGTAAATGGGGGATTTTGAGACACAATGTCTAACAAGTGTTGAATATCAACTTCTGTTGTAGTCAGTCATAGGTGAACACTAGGATTGTGTTCCCCCTGGATTCTTAACTCCGTAGGATTATCGTGCTTTATTAAACTAACCTGATACCTTATATGTAGAATTTGATAAGTTACGTACCATCAACAGTTTTTTGCACGAGCTGATAAATTTTACCCTTTACCTTGTGAGTCTCAGGATATCACCTTACTAACCCTTATCTTGATCCCAGTTAACTATACTTTTTGAGTCTCTAGTGATTAGATGAGAGCTAACTATCTTACTTAGATAATACCTAGTAGCGTGGATCGACAGTTAATCTTCAAATTACTATTTTTATTATCTTTTCCTAGTTAATACTCCTCTTTTGGAGTAAGTAGAAATAATCTAAGAGGGATCCCAACATTTGCAACCGCTAAGATAAATATTAAAGTGAAGATAACACAATGCATGCATGGGTATCGATTTAGAACAACAATAGCACTTTTTCTACTTCGTTAATTTGCCAGGGTTTCCACAACCCTAGAAAAGTATTTTAGCCGCTCATGCTTGTGAAGTAATCAAAAACATTCATGAATGAAATCATAATAATCACTAGTAAAAACCTAAAACTTTAACTGAATTAATCAACCAAAATCAATATAAGAGAAGTCCAAGACCAAAATCAAATCTCGAAATCAAAATATGTTTGTAAGTATCAAGAGTGCATAACTTTTACTATAAAAACATAATGGGTATTTATAGTACATGAGGAAAGCCTAAAATCAAATCCTGGACAAAAGGGACAAAAAGGGTCGGTGGCTACATGTGGTGTCCACATGCGACCTGCCCTTGGGCATTTGTGCCACACACGACTTGAGGTTGGGTGCATGTAGACACCTTAATGTGCAGGAAAAGTATATTGTATCTTTTGCTCACGGGATTTTGGACTTATGCCACTTACCTTACCCATATGTGGCCCACATGTGTAATATGTTGTCCACATGTTGACATAGGTAAGTACCGAAAGTTATTTCTCAGCTTTTTTACTCTCGGGATCTCTAATTTCGGTACTTACCTTAGTTTTATACAGCAGTGTGGTCCACATGTAGACATAGGTAAGTACCAGGCCTTCCAATACTTGCAACCATGTTTCAAATCTTCAACTTTCAATACATGCTTTAGTCACGAACATCTAGAAAGTGTTACAAATACCCACAATTGATCAATTAAGTAGCCAAAAACTCCATTTTTCATCTTTTTCACAAACCTATCATCCAAAACCTATTTTCTTGTAAAACATACCCAAAGTGCATCATATCTAACAAAAAAACCTAAGAAACTTGCTTATTTTCCTCGTTTTAAGCATCGAAAGTTCTATATTTCTATAGCACATCTACTCCCTCAACTTACAATGTTTGCATGTCCTCAGAAAACACAACACAATAAATTTACGTGTCCTCAGGAAACACAACACAATAAAACATAATCATTAATTAGGAGGTGCTAAGTTATTCAAGCCAGTCATCAACACTTTAAGCTCAAATCAAAACACCTCCTCCTATCTCACTTTTCAAAACCAACTTTGTATAAACATAAAGTACAAAAATGTAATACAATGAGATCAAGGTATGGCACCACATTAGCAATAGACAACTATGCATATGCATAAGTTAACTCAAACACATAGACAACTAGCAATATGACTCTTGTTTCCTCACAACGAAGATGTCCCACTCACTCATATAAAATAATGCATGTCAATTCAGGGATAGTCAAGAGACACTCACACTCAGAAGAGAAGTTCTAATCAATATGTATCAAATACCATAAGCTTACCCTTATTTTCTTTACCTTAATTTTCAGTCAGTCGGGCTAGGATCACTATAGGAATTTTCTCATCTTGTAATGTAGGCTTGGGATCTGGTATGGTACATATGGACATATCAAGTGACTAAGTCTCCTTGGCACTAAACTAAGCATAGGGTCTCACTTATTATCCAATTTTCTTTTTATTCCACCCTTATTTCTCCCTTTCATTCTTTATTGCACATTCAGGTTGGGTGTGGTCTTTTATTCATTCTTTTTCACTTTTTTCACAATTTTTCTTTTCTTTTTCTTTTCATTTTCTACCTCACCCATCCCTACTAATTTTTTCTCTTAGTTTACCCTTCTACATACCCACTTTACATCACATGCCCCTATGATAGCCACCCTTAAATTAGGCAATTTACTTGATTTGAGGTGCATAATGTCTAAGGAGGAATCGGTCAACACAGGTTATTGCAACACAAATGGGAAGGTGAACGGTGAAACAAGAAAAATAGGCTACAAGGCTCAAAAATAGGATCAAGGGATACTATTTCACATAGGGAAGGTCATTTAGGCTAAAAGACGACTAAAATAAAAAATGACCTATGATCCTTTCCTAACTGACTATTCTACAACTTAGGCAAAACTAACCGAGCAAGTTCTGAATTCAACACACAAGGGGAATTAAGTAGCATCTCATACACACAGGGCACATAGTTAATAGTATAAGTTACTACCTATCTAGTTTATGCAATTATTAACAAGTGATTATCATGTCCCTAATCCTAATGCCATAACAAGATCCACAATGTTCACAGATATCTACATTCACATAGTTTTGAAACAAAATTTTGAGGGATATCATTTTTCTCAAAAATCAATCAAAAACATGATAACTGACCTAAATACTTAAAAATCTCCTAATTACACAAAAACACAACACAATATGAAACAAAACACAATACAACGCTAGTTTTAATCTAGACATGTCGTCTCTACAACCATACTATGGCCGATAGGAAAAAAAATTGGCAATAGAAACTCAGACAGTTATGGTATACCCCACCCCCAACTAAAAACTATGTATTGTCCCCAAAGCGTTAAAATAATATAAAATTGAGGGAATAAGGACATATTTGGGATGCGTTACTCATCCATGTACCTTGGGTTATCTTTCAATAAGTGTTTGATTTATTATTGCAGCATGACTCAGTTCCCTTGGCTATTCAAACTTTGGTAAGGTCGATATCAACACTGCTTTTACTTTCTCCAGGTTTCCCATGTAGTGCTTCACTTGCATCCCATTTACCTTGAATGAGATTTCACCATCACGCCTTATTTCTATAGCACCATATGGGAATACCTTAACCACGATGAATAGTATAGTCCACCTAGATTTCAATTTTCCAGGAAACAAGTGGAGTCTTGAATTATCCAATAAGACCAAATAACTAGGTTCAAATACTCATTTCTTGATTTTTATGTCATGATGTAGCTTCATTCTTTCTTTGTACGTGGCTGAGATCTCATAAGCACAGAGTCGGAATTCATCCAACTCATTCACCTTACTTAACCTCAAGTTTGTTGTATCACACCACTCAAAATTTAGTCGTTTCAATACCCATAGTACCTTATTCTCAAGCTCAACTGGTAAATAGTGTTCCTTTCCATGCACCATATGATACGGGGAAGCACCTATAGTGGTCTTATAGGCTGTCTGGTAGGCCTACAAGGCATCATAAAATTTTCTAGACTAATCAGTCCTGTTGGCATTTACAGTTTTTGCCAAAATGGACTTTATCTCTATATTTAAGACCTCAACTTACCCACTTATCTATGGATGGTAAGGTGTTTCCACCTTATATCTTACACCATATATATCAAGTAGGGCTCAAAATAGAGGGTTGCAAAAGTGTGACCCACCATCACTGATAATTGCACATAGAGTACCAAATTGAGAAAAGATATTTCTCTTCAAAAAGGAGGTGACACTTCTACCTTCATTGTCTAGAAGTAAAACTACCTCCATCTATTTTGACACATAGGCAACTACTACCAAAATATATTCTATGCCATAGGAGCTTATAAATGAGCCTTTGAAATCAATCCCACACACATTAAACAACTCGAACTCCAGAATAGGTGTCATGGGGAGCTCATGGCACCGTGAAACATTGCCTTGATGATGACATTGGTTATATTCTTGCACAAAATCTTGAGCGTCCTTATAGATTGTAGGCCAGTAGAACCCGCACTGTAAAAATTATTGGGTTGTGAGAGTACCACTGTGATGACCCCCTCAATTGGTGATGAATGACAAGCTTCTAAAATGCTCATCAGCTCCACTTTTGGGATACACCTTTGAATCACTCCATCATATAAACCTTAAATAGGTATGACTCATCCCAAAAGAACTTCCTCACCTCATGCATAAATCTTCTTTGCTGCTAGAAAGATAGATCTTTTAGGACCAAATTACTTGCCAAATAGTTGGTTAAATTAGCAAAATAGGGTATTAGGTCTTGAGATTCTACTAAAACCTGCTCATCTAGAAATGAATCATCTATCTCATTATTATCCCCTAATCTCTATATCGCCTCATCCCCGAGTCTGGACAAGTGATCTGTAACCTGATTTTCTGTCCCTTTCTGATCTTTTACTTCAAAATCAAACTCTTGCAGTAAGAGAACCCAAGAAATCAATCTTGGTTTGGCATCTTTTTTCAACATCAGGTACCTCAAGGCGGAATAGTTAGTGTGAACTATAACCTTAGTCCCAATCAAGTAAGATAGAAATTTTTAAAAGGCAAAAATCACCATAAGTAACTGTGTGGGGTTTAATGCCTTTCTGGCATAGTAGATGGGATGCAAGATCTTTTCTCTTATTTTTTCTAGGACAACACCTAAGGCTACTCTTCTCGCATCACATATGACCTCAAAAGGCACAGACCAGTCAAGAGACACAATAATAGGCATCAAAATCAACCTCACTTTCAGGCATGTGAAAGCCTTGAGACATGCATCATCAAACAAAAATTTCACCATCTTCTTTAAAAGCTTGCATAGAGGATTTGCAATTTTAGAGAAGTCCTTGATGAACCTCTTATAAAATCCTGCATGACCCAAAAAACTTTATATGCCTCTAACGGACACTGGCGATGGAAATATTTGAATAACCTCAATATTAGATTTTTCCACCTTAATACCATGTTTGGAGATCTTGTGCCCTAGTACTATACCCTCTTTCACTATGAAGTGGCACTTTTCCCAGTTCAGCACCAAATTGCACTTTTTACATCTCTATAGTGCACTGGCCAAATGGGTCAAACAATCATTGAATGAGTCCACAACTATTGAAAAGTCATCCATAAATACTTCAATCATGTCTTCCACCATATCAGAGAACAAAGATATCATACATCTCTAAAAAGTGTCTGGTGCATTGCATAATCTGAACGGCATCTTCTTGAATGTGAAGGTCCCATGGGGGCAAGTGAAGTAGTATTTTCTTGGTCTTCGAGAGCAATCATGATTTGATTGTAACCCCAAATACCCATCAATAAAACAATACCAACCCCTGCCTGCTAGTCAATCCAGCATCTAATCTATAAATGGCATAGGGAAATGGTCCTTTTGTGTCTATTTATTCAGCTTCCTATAATCCATGTAGACTCTTCAACTGGTCACTGGGCTCATGGGTACTAATTTATTTTTTCCATTGGTAACCACTGTGATCCTCCTTTTCTTTCGCATGCATTAAACCGGGCCTACCCACTTGCTGTCTGCAATGGGGAAAACCACCCCAGCATTTAACCACTTGATTATTATTTTTCACCACTTTCTGTATAAGAGGGTTCACTCGCCTTTCATACTCAATACTGGGAATGTTATCTGGCTCAAGTTGTATCTTGTGTGTGCATATTCCTGATAGAATCCCCTTAATATTTGTAATGGTCCACTAGATAGATCTCTTGAATCAACCTATGCTCCTGCCAAATCTACCACAATAATTACTGGCAGGGTATTATTGGCCCCCAAGAATACATACTGAAAATAAGATGGGAGGGTCTTCAATTCCAAGACCGGTGGCTCCTCGATGGATGGTTTTGTAAGAGGTGTGGTTCTATTTTTCAAGTCAAGATATAGCTTCTTAGGGGCATATTTGTAAAAACCTATGACATGTAATGCATTAACCATCTCATCATATTCATCTATCCCATCACTCTCGAAATTCATAATCACTGGTGATAGTGCTTCTACCCCTAATCTTTCTTCAATAGGCACATCCACTGAAACCACATTATTATCCACAATATCTATCATTGACACCACTCTCATATCATCTAGCTATTGTACTATTATGCACATATTAAATACTATTGGCTCATCATTCTATTTGAAGGTGATCTCCTCTAAGTCCATATTAATTAACATTCGGTCAGTGGATAAGAATGGTCTACCCAAGATAATCGAAGCTTGGGCATCTATTTCACTATCTAAAATCAAGAAATCTGCACGGTAGGTAAAGGATGCCACCCTTACTTCTACATCACATAAAATACCCACTGGCTCTTTTACAGATGAATCAGCCATCAATAGCCTTGCAGATGTAATCTTGAGTTCTCCTAACCCTAACACCTTATATATTACTAGCGGCATTAAATTTATTTTTGCTCACAAATCACACAGAGCCTGGTTAATATTGAAATACCCAATAGAACATGGAGTGGTGAATGCAACTAGGTCCCCTTTATTTTCTACTAGAGGACCGTGAGAAATCATGATAAACTATTAAAAATCATCTTTGGGATCATTTATGACCCAATTATCACCGCACTCACACTTATAATCATAATCACTATAAGTCAGCTTTTCAAACTCAGCGTCAGGTAGCTTGTCAGCAATAATACTACCCCTCTTTATCTCATTAGTGGTGGGAACAAAATTTTCATCAGGAGAGAAGCTAATCCTAGTTTTGATATCCAAAAAATAAACTCCTACTGTTGATAGACAAAAAAATGAACAAGTGTTGGAGGATTCTGTATAGTGTCACTAGGAAAGGCACCTGGTTATTTGTGAGTCAAAGTGGCAGAGATCTACCCATACTGCTGCTCCAATAGCTTGATAGCAGTTGCATGTCACTCAATCTTCTGTGTCAATCCTAACATATCAACCTTAAGTTCTTTATGGTAAGTTTCCTTACTCTTTTGACCCTTCATTAGTTTAGACAATATTTCTTCTATTCTTGATTATGCATCTCTTCTTCTAGGTGGAATGTATTTGTCTCCCTTTTACTTGTAATTATCTCTCCATCTCCATTTATTATCTCTATCATCATAATAGCTTTGACCTTGGTTTCCTTTCCCTTGGGCTCGAAAACCCACCAATTGATGATCCAAATACTTTGCCTCCTCCTTAAACTCAGACTCATATACTCTAGAGATTGCACCCTATGCCCCTACATTATTAACCTTTTCAGAATTTATTATTGCAAATTGTTTGGACAACTCACTAATATCAATTCATAATAGTTAAATATCCTATGCTACAGTATCCTCAGCCATGCTCTATTTACTAGAAACTCCAATAGTATATGTGTTAGAACCTCTCTTGACCTCCCTAATTTGCCACCCTTGGTTAGTTAGTGAGATCTAATCCATAATACTAGAGGTTATTTCCCAACACAATCTCATAAAGGCTCCTCCATATATAGTTTCTTCTATAACTTTGGAACTAATGGTCAGGGCTTGATAGAATATCTCTAGTAAGCTTGGCCCTGAAATTTAGTGGTTGGGCACCATTCTAAGCTTCTTCTTGAACCTGAACCATGCCTCAGACGTAGATTCTGACTACAGTTGCCTAAAATTATAAATCCCAACCTTAACCTGCAACACCCTAGATGGAGGAAAGAAATTGTTCAAGAATTGTCTACGTAATTCATTCTATATAGTGGAAGACGCTCTAGGAAGTTCCCCCATCCACAATGATGCTTCTTTAGTAAGCAAGAAGGGAAATAGCCTCATTCTAAGCACCTCTTGATCTACCTCAGGAATAGTATATAAAGTGTAGATCCCAGTAAAATTGGCCAGATACATATTTCCATCATCTGTTGGAAACCCCACAAACATACCTTTTAAGTATAAGATTTGGATTTTATCAGTAGAGATATAGAACTTGACATCATAAGTAAAACGGGAGGAACAATGGATCCAGACTCTATTGGAACAATGTACCCTAAATTTTCTTAATCATCCTTATACGGCTACACATACTGATATGCTGGGATCACTTGAGGATGGCCTCTTCTAACTCTATTCTGATTATCATCGAGTATTGCTCAGCGATCTACTTTTTATGTCTTCTCAGCTTGCTCTGCCTCTCTACCTATCTGTTGAGCTTTATCTACTGCCCTGCTCTTACTAGTATCTTATTCTAAAAGCACCCCTATCTACTGATCAACAATATCCTATATTCCTTCAGGAGGATATGGAGGCACATCATCATGAACCTCTTTAGGAATATCATTTTTTTGTTCCGTTATCATATTAGGTGTTTGTAGGATACTCTATGGATTCATATTCAATGGGAGTAAGGGAGTTTCTCTACTTCATGTGCTAGGCATACACCAGAATAAACCCAATTAAGAACAAAAACAAAAGGAAAACCCACAAACTGCAAAAATTTCATTTAACAAATAAACATTGTATTCCCCAGCAATGACGCCAAACTTTTGACAATGCCCAAGATATACCTTTACTCTGAAGATTATGCGGTCGCTGTCAAATATAGTAACCCAACAAAGGTTAGGGTCGAATCCCAAGAAAATACGTGGAATCGTAGCTATCAACGAGCAGAACTAGAAAAAAGTAAATATAGGGTTTTGAGAAACAATATCTAACAAGTGGTGAATATCAACATCGGTTGTAATCAGTCATAGCTGAACACTAAGATTGTGATCCTCATGTCTTCTAAACTCCGTAGGCTTATCATTCTTTATTGAACCAACCTGATACCTTACATACAGAATCTGATAAGTTATGTACCATCAATAGTCTTTTGGACGAGCTGACAGATTTCACCCTTTACTTTTTGAGTTTCAGTATGTTTCCTTACTAAACCTTATCTTTATCCCAGTTAACTATTACCTTTTGAGTCTCTAGTTATTAGATAACAGCTAACCATCTTACTTAGAAAATACCTAGTAGTGTGGATCGATAGTTAAACTTCAAATCACTGTTGTCATTATCTTTTCCTAATCACTATCCTCTTTTGGAGTAAGTATCAATAATCTGGGAGGGATCCTAATATTTGCAACCGCTAATATAACTATTAAACTGAAGATAATACAATGCATGCATGGGTATTGATTCAGAACAACAATAGCATTTACCCTACTTTGTCAATCTCCTAGGGTTTCCACAACCCTAACTAAGGGTTTTTATGCTTATGAAGTAATCAACAACATTCATGATTGAAAGAATAAGATGAAATCACAATAATCACAAGTAAAAACCCTAAACTTTAACTAAATTAATCAACCAAAATCAATAAAAGAGAATTCTAAGACCAAAGTCGAATCTCATAATCAAAATATGTTTGTAAGTATCAAGAGTGTGTAACTTCTACTGAAAAACACATAAGGAGTATTTATAGTACATAAGGAAACCCTAAAATCAAAGCCCAGATGAAAAAGGACAAAAAAGAGGTCGGTGGCCACATGTGGTGTCCACATTCGGACTGGCCTTGGGTGCATATGCCACTTTCGACCTTAGATTGGGAGTATGTACACACTTACATGTGCAGGAAAAATTTCTTGTAGCTTCCGCTCTCAGGATTTTGAACTTCATGCACTTACCTTACCCACATGTGCTACATGCGGTCAACATGATTACATAGGTAAGTGCCAAAAGTTATTTTTTAGCTTTTTTATTCTCGGGATCTCTAATTCTGGTACTTACTTTAATCTTATATAGACCAAATGTGCTATATGTGGTCCACATGTAGACATAGGTAAGTGCTAGGCCTTCCAATACTTGCAATCAAGCTTCAAATCTTTAACTTTCAACATATTCTATGGTCATGAACATATGGAAAATGTCATGAATACCCACAATTGATCAATTAAGTAGCCAAAAACTTCATTTTTCATCTTTTTCATGAACCTAGCATCCAAAACCTAGTTTCCTGCAAAGTATACCCAAAACGCATCATATCTAACAAAACAACCTAAGAAACTTCATTTTTTTTCTCGTTTTAAGTGTTGAAAGTGCTATATTTCTATAGTACATCACATTCATACATACATATATAGAGTATGTAGGGATAAAGTAAAGGGTAATGAATGTGAGAGTTTAAAACCATTAACCTAGACTGTGCAGCTCTATTCATCCTAAGGGCACCTATGGGCTATATGGGTTCAACTCCCCCTACTAAAAGGTCCCCATCGAGTGTTAGCTACAGGAACTGAGGAAATTCGAGGGAGGTCCATAGGCACCAAGGCTCCAACCATCCCAAAATATATAATGTGTGAACAATGCACGCGGTCGTAAAAACCCCCACGCTGACAAATATGGTTTCCAGTAATGGTCCCCCCCGAGACCTCCACTTTCACGACGACCTAAACAATCCCCTTTAAGCCCAAATAAAAACATTTTCATATAATCCTAACCGTGAAACCAAGAGTTATTTATTAAGTCATTTACCTTTGGTGTCGTCATATCAATTATGCTTGAAAACTGAGTCCAATTTCAAATACATTCCAATACATTTAAACAAATTGACTCCCGAGTTCCATTTTAAAACCAAACCATGGCCACCAATGCATTTCAAATCCATTTAATTTGTTTGTCCATTAATATAATGTAATAGTTCCAAAAGTGAGTTAAAAGATGCAAATTCCACATTCAGAACCAAAGCTCATGAAGGTAGGTTGAGGATATTTCCATTGTCAAGTCAAAATTCAACTAGTTAGGGAAACCCATGTTCCCTATTTCAAATTCCCATAACCATGCACTCATTCAATTCAAAAACCATAATTTAAAGCATGAATATCATATTCAAAACATGAGAAAACAATTTCAAAAGTAAACAATCAAAAATCCTCAAACCAATTACAAACCCACCATCAAATTTACATAAATAATAATTAAACATATGCCCTTATATAAAAATCAAGTTAGGGAGGAGAGATATGCCTGAAACACACAAGAATAGTAAAAAAATCCAAAGATAAGAGCTTAAAGATTGAATTCCTTAGAAACCATAGTTTTCTCTTACTTTGGAAGGGGGTTAAGATGATAAGAGTAGTGTTTAACTTGTTTAACTGATGTTAATAGGGTCCCTTAGAAATTTTAAGGTAGTGGGTATAGTGAAAAGAAGGGAAAAAGACCAAATTATCCTTAATTAAAATGTGTAGAAGAAATAGCTCCCAGTCACTACGGGTCGAGTAATGACTCATGGTTACTGGTCATGAGTCGTTGCCTAGACTTATGGCCTAAGAAAAAACTTTGGGCCATCTCACTATTTTGGTCACGAGTCCCTCAGTTCGACTAATGACCTTACCTAATGACTCGTGAGGTCTAATCATGATCAAAATAGTAACCTTTCACAAATTCATTGGTGGTACTTTGAGTCTCACCCTATGACTCATGATGAGTGATAATGACTCATCACTTTAGTTATAATCTAGGTAGTGTCATTAACACTCAAAATCTTTTAGAGTCCAGGACCTAAGGTATTACAATACCTCTTTAATCTATACCGTGCACCATTAGATGGTGCACCACAAACTATCCCTAAAAGATGAACCAAAGCATCTCTGAGCACTGAAGAAAAAATAAACCCTAGTGGAGCCTGGGTTGGTCCCTATCCCAATGCTAGCTAGGAAGAAGAATCTCTAGCTCAGGAGTGAGAATAGGGTCTGGTGAAGGCCTCCAATCCTGGCCCCTAGCTGAGGACATATCTCTAGGTTGTCCACGACCTTTGGTTCATCCATAAATAAAAGTAGGATCCCTAGGCTCAGTCTCGGGACCCTTATTTCATATAGCAGAAGCACGTGTCCTAGTCATCTATAAATGAGTGAAATAAAAGAAATGTTATATAAACCAACAGATTCTTTGCATGATATGACTGAAAGAAGTGAAGAACTCCAAAGAATGTCCCATATCCTCTCGAAGATAGGAAATGGACGTCATCGTTCTAATCTACGGGACTCTACTAGACACTTTCTTGTGTACCAATAACACTGGTGAAACCTAGGCTTTGATACTAATTTTTCACGACCCTATTTATGAGTGATGATGGAACCTGCTAAATCTTGCTAGTAGCTAAGCCAAACCATAACTTGGATCTAGACGTAATGGGTTAACTTGGTGAAAATACCTTAAAATGGCCAAATAGGCATCTAACACAATAAATAAGCAAGTCAATAGAAATAGTTTAAAGGTAGCCAATACATAAATACCATCCCACGACCTGGTAGAGCCAGAACAAGAGCAACTACAAGTACAACCCAAGTATCTATAATAGTCAATACAATCTGGCTTGAAACTAAAGACTAGACATAAGTAAGATAGAAGTAAATAGATGAATCTAACTCGAAGAGCTCACCTTATCACTATAATTTGAAGGATAATTATGTAAACAAGTTAGCCTAGTTCCTAAATCACCCACAAGCTCTAATTTTAAGCTATCTCGCCATTTAAGGTTTTAACTCTGAAGAAAAAGGATGAAGAATGAGCAAAGATGGGCTAAAATGGGGTATTTATACCCTTACCAGGTTCTCTAGTCTCATTTTTGTGACCTTTCCTTCACGATCGCAATGAAAGGAACTAGAGGAGGATGTCGTGATTGCGATATTACACCACCGCAATCACGGTTCTGTTGGATTGCCCAAGGAGTCACATTTGCAACTTAAAGTATCATGATCATGATATTTGCTGGTGCTGCCAAACTGTGATAATAATCCATGGTCCAAAATCACAGGCGCACCAGATCACAGTTGAGACTTGAAAGATTTCCAAGTCTCCATAAAGCCCATAGGATTCATCCAGAATCTTGTATACACAAGATAACTATGTAACTACACCAAATTCGACATTCCGAACTCAATGGTGTAGTTAAAATTTCCATCCGAAGTCATTTTGATGAACTATAGGTACTACACCTAATTTTTATTTTCTTACCTTTCTAACTAATAGGTCGAAATGAACCTAGGTTCTAGAGACCAAAACCAAAGGTTCGCCTAGCCTAAAATTAATAATTTGGAGCTTCTAAAATAGTCAAAATTTGCAATCAAGGTTGTTTAAATAAAGTTTTCATCTGGTGGCCATTTGAAACCAGCGAAGACTTCAAAATATGGAATTGGCTCTAAAAAACAAATGAACTTCCTAGTAAATAAATTTTCAATTCGAAAAAAGTCATAAATTATTTGGGGTTAGCTATTCAAAAGCTCTAACAATGAAAATAAGCAAAAATAGGAAAAATGCCTAATGTTGGGTGTTTTTATGCATTCTAGCGTTACTATCCTAACCTTTTTTTCTTTATTTTGAGGATGATTCTTATGCTATATGTGTTTATAATGATATAAATGAGAATTTATGTGTCCAAGTATGTGTTTACAATGTTTAATGGTGTTTTCACAAGAGAATTGATTCAATTCGACCATTTAAATTTCAACCAAGAAAACTAGTGTGACTAGCTTGAGTTAGGTGTTGTCTAGTCTTTTGTGTTGGGTTATAATGTGTATTAATGAGTTACTAAGATTTTTATTATGAATTTATATGTTAAAAAACTTATTTATAATGTTCAAGGGACAATTATATCAAGAAAAGAGTCAAAATAATGAGTTAAAGGTCAATGTGAAATTAGCCTATGCTTAGCTCATGTTTGTAGTTCACCGTTGAGGATGTTGTGTTGTTTTGAGGTATAAATTGTTGTTTTTAATACTATAGTATGCTTTTTGAATGGATTATGATGATATATTAAGGATATACAAGCTTCAAATCAAGTGAAAACAACTTAAAAAGGCTCATAAATGACCACGGAAGTACAAGACACAAGCTGGACGCAATTTGGATACCCGAAATGTATGGGGAAAGTGTGGGCTGTAGGAAGGTCCACTTGAAATTTTCAAACCACCATTGGATTCATAAGAGGGCCAATTTTGTGACCCATATGCGAGTGTAGCATTTGGTGGAGCATGAAGAGGCTCCGTGATGCGGTGAAATCGTGGTGAGATTTTGGAAATTGGCATGTCACCGTGTCGTAATGGCCATCAAAATCAGAATAAAAACTGCCCAGCTGAAGGTTAATAACGTGGAAACCCAATCCTAGTCCGTTTATGACTTGTTTACTATAAATATAACGTGTTAAATCACGTTTTATGAATCTTGGAACCCCTAGATCACTTGGAACAACATTAGAGGATACCAAAACTTCTTTTTAGGTTTTTATTTCTTTAATTTAGCTTTATTTATGGTTTTAATCATTCATACAATTATTTGGATGTTGATTATGACTATGAGTGGCTAAAAACCCTCTTTTTGGGGTTGAAGCCAAGAACATGATTATTATTGCTATGGATTAAGTTTGTTTTCTTTTCTTATCAATATTGGTTGTTTGTTTAGTCTCATTTTAAATATTTTATGGATTCACGACCCTTAGAATACATCTATTGTCAACCTTGTGAACTCAGGAGAGGGAATAGGGAGATAGAACATAAGAATAAGCATAGTATAGTTCTTGATTCTTTATAAAATAAGAAACTTGAATTAGTATCTAGGACAGGGATGTACTTAGATACCTTATTTGATTAATATGTAGGATGATATTTGTTGAGAACTTAATTGAACTATTACATCCCCGCTCAATGATGTAGTTGTAAGGTTCAACTTAGGAAAAGGATTAGAAGTTGGGAATCCCTAATCAAGCAATTAAACCTATGAATCAACAACCAAGATAAGCAAGTTAACGAATGAAATTCAATAACATAATATGATTGTTCAGAGTGCTTCAACCCTAGGTTTTATCTTATTGATTGTTTCAAGATCTTTAAATTAAGCATTGTTTTATTTTTCTCTAGTTATAATTTCCAAACTCTTTATTTTGTTACTCTCACATCAATTGAATCTAAAGTGCAAACTGAAATTAAATCGTTGCCCAATCTAGTCTCTGTGGGATCGATAACTCGGCTTTCTTGAAGGCCACTATATTACTTGGTAGACCACATACACTTGTGTGTGCATTTAGGCGCTGTCAAGTTTTTGGCACTAATGTCGGGGACTTATTATTTGGCAATTTTTTATTTTATATTTAATTGGTGTTTTTACGCTTGGTCTTTTTTTTGCAAAAAATAGATTCTTAAGTTTCTAAGTTGGCAAGGGATCGGGAGTTGGTAGAACTAACCCCGAAACCTGATCAACTTTACCATCAATGCAGGAGAGAAGCAATCTTTCACCCTAGAATTCCTCAAATCCAAGACGGCCAAGAGAATATTGTTCCTATGGCTAAACAACAAACAGCTAGTAAGAAGGTTAAGGAAGTGGCAGTCCCACTTCCAACGAACTTGACTTCCCCAATTTAAAGACTGGCAGCGGGGGGATTTCAAGTTGAAATAAAATATGGTGCAGCTTTTTATCAGTAGTGGACATTTTGCAGGGCTTTAACACAAGGATCCACAAGTCCACTTACAGACTTTCATTAAGCTTACTGATATATTCACTCCGACTGGGTAACTCTAGATTATGTGAGGCTGACACTGTTTCCCTATTCACTTTTGGGGGAATCTAAAAGGTGGTTGAATACAGATCTATCCAATTCAATCACATCATGGTATAACTTAGCCAGAAAGTTCCTCATCAGATTCTTTCCATCAAGAAAGACTACGAGACTTTGTAGTGAGATAGTGAGCTTCAAACAGAAGCCTGATAAAAACCTCTATCATGCTTGGGAATGATTCAAGGCTCTTCCTCGAGAGTGTCCAAACCACCAACAGTTGAATAAGGTACTTGCTCATACTTTTGTAGAAGCTCTTTATCAAAATACAAAGATTTTGCTAGATTCGGCCGCAGGTGGTCAAGCGTTGGAGCTAACTTATGATGAGCTGTACGCATTGCTAAAAAACATAGCATAAGGAAATCTAGATTGGCATTCAGATTCTAGAAGTGCCATAAAAGAAATTGCGGGTGTATTGGAGGTGGACCAATTCACAGCCTTATCAGCATAGGTTTTTGCACTACAAAATTTGATCAATACATCATTCAGCAGCATGAAATTGGGAACAATGCAACCTGCAGCCACAGTCAATGTCATCTAACAAGCTGCAGGTTGGTATAAGGTATGCAGAAATAATAGCCATTCAGCGGTCATGTGTGTGTCAAATTCTGAATCTGTGATGTATGTAGGTAATGCTCAAAGGCCAAATTATGGTAATGACTACAACATAAAGTGGCAGACTCATCCAAAAAATCACCCATGGAATTCCCCAAAGCCGCATGCCCAACCAAATCAATCAACGAGAAGCACAGGGGAGATATTGAAGCAGATCCTAGCTAATCAGACATAGTTTGCTACAGACTTGAAAAATTTACAAGCAGCTACTAGAATTTTAGAGTTGTAAGTGGGGTAGAATCAGAAAGTGTTGAATACTAGGCCACAAGGTGGTTTTCCAGCAGATAAAAAAACTATAAAGCAGGTTATGGCAATCACCTTAAGAAATAGTAAAGATCTTCAAGAAAAAACTCCCATGGTAACAAAGAAGGTAGATGCTGAGGTGGTGACCCAACAGGTTCCCAACAGCATTGCTAAAAATTCAAAGAAGTTTGAGTACTTGATAGAAAAAGTTGTTGAACCATAAGTGAAGGAGACACTGCTACTACCCTTTCCTCAGAGGCAAAATTAAAGCGAAGGAGGATGCCTTGTTCAGAAAGTTCTTTGATACAATCAGAGGACTTCATATTAATTTACCTCTTTTAGATATTTTGCAGAGTATGCCTAAGTATGCTAAGTACTTGAGGGATGTGGTGGCAAAAAAGGTAAAATTTCAAGATATGGGAGCAATAACACTCACTGAAGAGTGTAGTGCGGTAATGACACAAAAAATTCCCAAGAAATTAAAAGATCAGGGGAAGTTTGCTATCCCTATTCAAATTAGGAGCAAAGAGGTCCATACATTGTATGATTTAGGGGCAAGTATAAATTTGATGACCCTATCTCTATTTGAAAAATTAAGCTTGGGAAAGCCTAAATTGACCACCGTGGTTTCGCAGCTAGCAGACGATTCCATGGCATATCCGAAAGGAACAATTGAGGATGTCCTTATTAAGGTTGGTAAATTTGTTATTCCTGCTGACTTTATTATTCTTGATTTTTAGGTAGACGAGAAGGTACCAATTATTTTGAGGTATCCATTCTTAGCAACCGAAGAGGCCTTAATTGATGTTAGAGAAGGCACGCTCAAGATGAGGGTAGAGGATGAAGAGGTGGTATTTGATGTTTACAAAGCACCTATTGAAAATCCCAAATATAAAGATTTATGCATGATCAGTGTGATTGAAAGGGATGAGTGTGGGGCGCTTAAGCCACTAAAGACCTCTTCCAAATACCTAATTGAGCGGCCTAAGATGAAACCACCAATTTCCAACATGTTAAAAGGTAAAAGAGGTCTGAAACAAATAAAAAAATGGCTCCCCAAAGGGAGTAAAAGGGTGAAGAAATATAGTTGAGTTGATATGGGTTGTGCTGTGACACTAAATCGGGCGCTTCTTGGGAGGCAACCCAAGCTAAGGTATGTTTACTTTTTAGTTTTTAGTTTTTTTTTACTTTACATAGTTTTTTTTAGTTGAGTCACAGGTTAATGGAAAGTCTGAGTACCATAAGCTTGAGCTTGAAGCATGGAAAAAAAATGAGTGTGGGGTCCTATGGATCTCATTTATGCGTGAAGATGCTACTAGCTAGGCCTAGAGGCCTCAGGGAGTATTTCTATCTCTTACTTTTAAGTTCACTTTGGAGACAAAGTAGATTTTTAAATGTGGGATAGGTAAATTCCCAAAGTTTAGCTCAACTTAAAAATTTCTTGGTTAGGAATAAGTGGGATATTCTTACTGGTGCTATTTTTGATTGCATGGTGCAAGTGTTTTATTTGGTAAAAGCATGGTGAATGAGTGAATTGCTACTTTTGAGACTCTTAGGCTCATTTTTATGACTCTTGTACTTGTTGGCTTAAATTTGAATTTATGTTATTGTTTGGTTGGGAGTCTATGATGAACCTATTTAGTTGAGCATGTGACATGTGCGTGTGAGATTTTTGTATATTCCTTGTTGCATATGATGTCTAGAACTTACCCAGTGTGTGTGTAAAGCAAAATAAAGAGTGTGGGTTTAGGAGATGATTTAGGCACTTCTTTGATAGCCTTATTTTATATCTTCTATTTTTCCTACCATTGTGCATTTTCCTAGATAACCCCTATTGAGCCTTTAGCTTATTTTCTTTGGTAGCCTCATATGTAGCCTAATTCCCTTCTTTTATAAACCTTAATTTGATCCAAAAAGCTCCTAATTGCTTTAATTGAAAAATAAAAATATTTTTGATTTAGTAAGGAGTTTGAGAAATTAAAGAAGAAAAAGGTGAAATTGATGCCCCATGGTAATAGTTATTGGTGTATAATTGATGTGTGGTGGATGGTTGTGATATAATTTATGCTAAAAATATTGCCATGATTGTGAAAAGGAGAGAAAAATTGATTTTTGTGGTAGTAAACTATGTGTCCACCAAGTGTTTGTGAAAATGCTTAAAAGAGATGGGGAGGGACAAAAGGTATGGATGAATGAAAAAGTGTAATTTGGTTGTTTAAGATTGGTTTTAATTATTTAATGTAGTGTATTAAAGTTCTTAAAGAGGTTAGTCACTATTCCCAAATAGTTACTACCCGTCCCTTAGCCTACATTACAACCCGGAAAAGACCTAATTGATCCTAAGCTTTACATTTGACTATTAGTGGAACATTACACTAAGGGAAAGATTATGGTTCATTATGTGTAACTTGTGAATTTCTTGTGAGAGTGAGTGTAATTTGATTCTTGTATCCATTGTGATAATTTGCAATATTTTGAGTGATTATGGGTAACTCTCTTATTATGAGGGCTCATGTTTGATGAATGTGGGTGAATTTTATGATGTCCTTAATTGAGAAATATGCATGATTTTTCCACTTGTAGAGTCCATTCTTGAGGCTAGGATGTTTTAAAGTAGGATTCTTGAGCTTTCAATTGTGTATAACATGCTTAGTGTTGTAAATTTGCACTCCATAGAGTCATTGTAGTGCTACCTTGAATTTCTTGAATGTAGTAGAATTCTGGAGTCTTTACATCTCATGGTGTTTATAGTTAAGAGTTGTTCGAGGACGAACAAGGCTTTAAGTATGAGGTGGTGATGTTAGGTGTTTTTATGCATTCTAGTGTTACTATCCTAGCCTTTTTAGCCCTATTTTAAGGATGATTCTTATGCTATATGTGTTGATAATGATATAAATGAGTATTTATGTGTCCAGGTATGTGTTTACAATGATTAATGGTGTTTTCACATGAATATTGATTCAATTCGACCATTTAGAGTTCAACCAAGAAAACTAGTGTGACTAGCTTGAGCTAAGTGTTGTCTAGTCTCTTGTGTTGGGTTCGAATGTTTCTTAATGAGTTACTAAGGTTGTTATTATGTATTTATATGTGAAACAACTTATTTATAATGTTCAAGGGTCAATTGTATCAAGAAAAGAGTCAACATAATGAGTTAAAGCTCAATGTGAAATTAGCCTATGCTTAGCTCGTGTTTCTTGTTCACCATTGAGGATATTGTGTCGTTTTGATATCTAAATTATTGTTTTTAATACTATAGTATTCTTGTTTAATGTATTATGATTATATATGAATGATATACAAGCTTCAAATCAAGTGGAAACAACTTAAAAAGGCTCGAAAATGACCATGGAAGCACAAGACACAAGTTGGACGCAATTTGGATACCTGAAATGTATGGGGCACATGTGGGATGTAGGAAGTTCCACTTGACATGTTCAAAACACCAATGTATTCAGAAGTTTCCCAATTTTGTGACCCATAGTAGCGTGTAGCATTTGGTGGAGCTTAAAGAGGCGCCGCAATGCGGTGAAATCGCGGTGAGATTCTGGAAATTGACAAATGTCTATTGGCATGTCACCATGTCATGATGGCCATCAAAAGCAGAATAAAAACTTCCCATTTGAAGGTTAATAACGTGGAAACCCAATTTTAGTCGGTTTATGACTATTTACTATAAATATAACGTGTTAAATCATGTTTTATGAATCTTGGAACCCCTAGATCGCTAGGAACAACATTGGAGGCTACCAAAACTTCTTTTTAGGTTTTTATTTTCTTAATTTAGCTTTATTTATGGTTTTAATCATTCATACAATTATTTGGATGTTGATTATGACTATGAGTGGCTAAAAACCCTCTTTCCAGGGTTGAATCCAAGAACATGATTATTATTGCTACGGATTAAGTTTGTTTTCTTTGCTTATCAATATTGGTTGTTTGTTTATTCTCATTTTAACTATTTTAAGGATTTGCGACCCTTAGAATACATCCATTGACAACCGTGTGAACTCGGGAGAGGGAATAGGGTGATAGAACATGAGAATAAGCAGAGTATAGTTCTTGATTCCTTATAAAATAAGAAACTTGAATTAGTATCTAGGACAGGATGTACTTAGATACCTTACTTTCTTCATATGTAGGATGATATTTGTTGAGTAATTAAGTGAACTATTACATCCCCGCTCAATGGTGTAGTTGTAAGGTTCAACTTAGGTAAAGGATGAGAGATTGGGAAGCCATAATTACGCAATTAACCCTACAAATCAGCAATCAAGATAAGCAAGTTAACGAATGAAATTCAATAATATAATATAATTGTTTGGAGTGCTTCAACCCTGGGTTTTCTCTTATTGATTGTTTCAAGATCTTTACATTACACATTGTTTTATTTTTTCTAGTTATAATTTCAAATATCTTAATTTTGTTGCTCTCGTATCAATTGAATCTAGAGTGCAAATTAAAATTAAATCATTACCAAATCCAGTCTCTGTTAGATCGATAACTCGGCTTTCTTGAAGGCCACTATATTACTTGGTAGACCACGTACACTTGCGTGTGCGCTTGGGCGTTTTCAATGCCCTAAAGTGTCATTACACCATAAACCTACTGCTAGAGTTTTGATTAGGGTTCGAGGTCGATACAGAGGGTAAGGGTAGGATAGAACTGTAACCCCAGTTTAATATCAGGCTAAAGATCCATCTCTTGATCCTATCATAGCTTTTGAGACTGAGAGCTCCGGGTATTCCACCACAACAGTAGCTAGGACAAGGGGCAGCCCAGGCTATACCAGATTTTATATCTTTTTCAGTTCTTCATAATGCATTGGTACAGTTATTGGGGTTAGTAGGCAGTCTACCAGCTAATGAAGCTCAGCTAGCAGCACAGACTGGTGTTAATTTAGGCATATAATAGATGGAAGTGGCGCCTAAGGTAGAGGTTTCACCAGCACTAGCAGTCCCACAGCCAGAAGTAGCCCAACCAATTATGCCTTCCGAGGACCAAAAGATATTGGGCAAACTTTTGAGATTGACTCTACCCAAGTTTGTTGGACCCTAGGAGAGGATGCTTATGAGTGCCTATCCGATTGAAAGGAACGATTATGGTATTTGGTATTGGTTGATTCATAAGGAGTAGACTTTATTGCTTATCAGCTAGACATAGTAGCGCGGAGGTAGAGGAGTGTTTATATTGATTTAAGGCCAGTTGGATCTCAACCAATAACTTGGACTCAGTTCTCTGAGGCCTTCTTGGGGAAGTATATGTCTTGCAGCATACACAAGTATCTTTTGGATAAGTTTGTTGCTTTGAGAAAAGTTTGTATATCTGTGGTTGAGTATGAGGCTAGATTTCATGAGTTAGCCAAGCTTGCCACTATGATTTTTCCTGTAGAGTATGATTAAATTTGATGCTTTATAAGGGGATTGAGATTACCACTTTGTAGGGCTACACAGAATTTAGTTACTTTAGGGAAGTCTTTTTTTGAAATTGTTAAGCGTGTTTATTCTATAAAAGAGATGGATCATAAGGCCCAAGGGGGCAGTGATAAGAGAACTCATTATGAGAGAAGCTATAACAGTTCACAGTTCACAAGCCTAGGGTTTTATGGTAGGTACCCCCCAAAAAAGCCTTATCAGTATTAGGGTCATCCTATTCATCCAGTTTAGGCATCACTTCAGATATCAGACTTGGGTTAGCCTGATTATAGTGGTTATAATAGTCAGAGCAGCATTCAGCTTTGGAGGGATGTTCAGTCAAGATCTTTAAGTTGAGATGGACATTTGAAATCCACCAAACCTTCTAGATAGAGTAGGGTTCTAAGGGCATGTTACGACTGTAGGGTTGTTGTTCACCTTGCCCATAAGTATCCCCCAACGTAGGATGATTAAACCTTTAATTTAGACTGCATAACTGCTCAAATCAGTGTTGCCGCCAGCCAAGGGTGGTGCACAGGGTTGTGAAGGTGGTCCTAGGGATCTAGAGGTGGCCTATAGGGCAGTAAGATAGGTGGTCAGACAGGCGCCCAGTCCAATAGTGGACATGGTCATTTGTATGCAAAACCAGGTAGATCAGAGACTTAGGCTTTGGATTCTATGATCACTGGTATGATTTTCGTATATCATCAACTAACTTCTACTTTGTTAGATCTTGATTCCACATTTTCATATGTTTTTGCTTATTTTGCATTGTCGTTGGATTTATGTTCGGAGTCTTTATTTGTGCCATTTTATATAGCTACCCCCATCGGTGATTTTTTAGCAATGGACCAGGTATATAGATCTTGTTTAGCAACTATTTGGGAGTTTGATACTTAGATTGATCTTATTATTCAAGAAATAGTACATTTTCATATAATTTTAAGCAAGGATTGGTTATCTCCTTACCATGCAGTCTTAGTTTGTTTTTCTAAGACTGTTACCTTACCCATGCCTGGCATACCCCCAGTAGTGTGGTAGGGTTCTGTTAGCTGCATGCTGATTGGGATTATGTTTTATATTCAGATTAGGAGACTGATATTAAGAGGTTATGGGTCATTTCTTTCTTATGTTTGGGATGTCAGTGCTGAGAGTCCATCACTTGACTTTGTCCTTGTTGTTTGTGAGTTTCCTGATATGTTTTTGATTGACCTACTTGTCCTTCCACTTGAGCGTGATATAGAGTTTATTACTGACCTCGATCTAAGCACCCTACCTATTTGTATGGCTCTTTATCGTATGGCCCTGTTGAGCTAAAAGATCTGAATAGTCAACTTCGGGATTTTCTGGGTAAGATTTTTATCAGTCCGAGTATGTTACCATGGGGTTCTATAGTTCTATTTGTGAAGAAGAAAGATGGCTCTATGTATATGTGTATCGATTGCAAGTAGTTAAATAAAGTGACTACGAAGTATAAATAACCTATGCACCATATTAATGATTTATTTGACCAGTTTCAAGGTACAACTGTGTTTTCTAAGATAGATTTGAGGTGTGGTTACTATCAATTAAGAGTTAAGGCTGTAGACAGCCCTAAGACAGCCTTCAAGACTCGTTATAGTCATTATGAGTTCTTGGTGATATCTTTTGGGCTAACCAATGCCCCAATAACTTTTATGGATCTGATAAATTACATATTCAGGACATATTTGGACTCTCTCATGATAGTATTTATTAATGAAATTCTGTTATATTTGAGGATTAGGAAGGATCACAAGCAATATTTGAGGACTATGCTCCACGCTTTAAGAGATCATCAATGCCAAGTTCTCAAAGTCTATGTTCTATCTTGAGTCTGTAACTTTCTTGGGGAACGTAGTGTCCAAGAACGGTATTATGATGGACCCGTCAAAGATTGAGGCTATTCGTAGTTGGTCTAGTCCTACTTTACCTTCTTAGGTTTGCAATTTTATTGGGTTGACAAGTTACTATAGGCGGTTCATTGAGAGTTTTTCTTCTATTGCTGCCCTGATGTCTAGATTGACCAAAAAGGAGGTTTCATTAGTGATCTACGAGTTGTGAGGAAATCTTTTTGAAGCTCAAGGATTTGCTTACTTCAGCTCCTATTCTGACTTTTCTAGTTGAGGGAGAGGGTTTTACTATCTACTATGATGTATCTAGTGTCGGTCTGAGATATGTTCTAATGCAGCGGGGCCATGTTATTATTTATGCATTGAGGCAGCTGAAGGTGTATGAGCACAACTACCTCACTCATAACTTAGAGTTGGCAGCGGTAGTGATTTTTCTTAGGATTTAGAGGCATTATTTTTATGAGGTTCATTGTGAGATCTTTATTGACCACCACAGTCTTTAATATATTATGACCCAGAAGGAGTATAATTCAAAGCAGCATAGATGGATTGAGTTTCTGAAAGACTATGATATCTTTATTCTCTACCATCTAGGTAGAGGGAATCTTATAGCAGATGCCTTGAGACAAAAGTCACTAAGTATGGGTAGCTTAATCTTTATTTCATCTTCTTGGCGATCATTGGCTTTGGACATCCAGTTCTTAACTAACTTAATGGTTTATTTGAATATTTCTGACCCTCAGAGGATTATTGCTAGTGTTGAGGCTAGATCTACCTTGTTAGAGTAGATTTGGGGTCATCATTTTGAGAATAGTAGGATTTGTAGCATTTGAGAGCAAGTGTTAAGGGGTGAGTCTTGATGGGCTACCCTAGATTTTAAGGTTGTCCTGAGGTTCGATTGTTGTATTTGTGTTCCAAAGGTTAGAGATTTGGTTTAGTTGATTTTTCGTAAGCCTCATAGATCTAGATACTTTATTCACCCTGGGATAGCTAAGATGTATAAAGATTTAAGGCAGTATTACTGATAGAGTGGTATACGGAGAGATATAGCAGGGTTTATGGCTTGATGCCTTTATTGTCATCAAGTAAAGGTCAAGCACTAGATGCCTGGTGGATTGCTTCAGCAACTACCCATTCCTGAGCAGAAGTGGGAGCAAGTGACTATGGATTTCATAGGTGGATTGCCTTTCACTTCCCATGGTTTTGATAGCGTTTGGGTCATCGTGGATCGATTGACTAAGTCTACATATTTTATCCTCGTTCGAGTTTCCTAAAGTGTCGAGAGGTTAGCATGTGTTTATATTTAGGAGGTAGTTTGCTTACATGGGGTACTTGTGTCTATTATTTCAGGCTGAGATCTCAGTTAACTTCTTGCTTCAGGAGGATTCGGGCATCCAGATTGATCTTTGAACCATATTTCACCCTAAGACTAATGGGTAATCAATGTAGACTATTTAGGTTTTGGAGGACATGCTCTGTGCTTGTGTGTTGGATTTTGGGGTCACTAGGACCAGTTTTTACCTTTGGAGGAGTTTACATATAATAATATTATTCGTTTGAGTATTCAAATTTCCCCATTTGAGGCATTATATGGTAGATGATGTCGATCTCCTGTTTGTAGGTTTGAGACTGTAAGGCTAGACCTCGTGGCATAGATTTGCTTTGCGAGTCATTGGACCATGTTTGGGTGATTTAGGATAGACTTTAAGCAGCTCAAAATACATAAAGGAGTTATGTTGACCGTTGACATCATCCATTGAGACTCAGAGTTGGTGATAGGTTCTTTCTGCGAGTATCGCCCATAAAGAACGTGATGAGGTTTGGGAGGAGGGGTAAGCTTAGCCCCAAATATATTGGACCATTTGAGATCGTGCAGATAGTTGGGGAGGTAGCTTATGTGTTGGCCTTTCCTCCTGCCTTCTCAGCCATTCACCCAGTGTTCCATGTATCTATATTGTGGCAGTACATGCCAGATGAATCGCTCGTGCTTCAGTGGGACTCAGTTCAATGGATAAAAGGTTGGCATTTATAGATAAACCAGTGGCCATTTTGGCTAGAGATGTCAGAGGGTTGTACTCCAGGGACATCCCAGTGGTTACGATTTAGTGACGTCACCGTCCAGTAGAGGAGGCTACTTAGGAAACCGAGCATAATAGGCGCGCCCAGTATCCCTACTTATTTAAGACTTCAGGTATTTACCTATCCTTTACTTTCGCGGACGAAAGTCCTTTTAGTAGTAGATGTTGCAATGACCCTCACTATAATTTTTCATATTTTCACACACTTTCAGTGTCTAGAGTTTTTCTACAAGTGCCCCAAGTTATTTATGACTTACTAGGACTGATAGTTCGGTTCTAGACAGTTCGTTTGAGAATTGTAGTGATACCAAATATATTATAGAATACTTAATTTAAATTGGCATTTAGTTGAAATACAATTTATTACCTTTCTAGAATATTTTTAATATTGATAAAATTCTTTAGGTTATGCTATATTTATATTACTTTATAACAACTTTTATGGTCTATTAATATTTTGAGCAGATATAAAAAATCTACTTCTTCGGAGGTAGTGGTATGGACTGCGTACATTTTACCCTCCCCAGACCCCACTTGATGGGAATTCACTGGATATGTTGTTGTTGTTCTTATTAGAAATAATTTTCTATTAATTATGGTATATTCAAAATATTATATTTATTTTACAAAAAACCTATGCAATACCCGAGTGCATTTAACAGAGAGCAAAGGGTGGTATTTACACATCCTGTGCACGTGAAATCCATAAAAAAAATGCCACCAAGTGGGAGGTTTTGTCATAATCAATATTATGGTTACAATTCATTACAAATAATAATGTTAGGAAATAGAAAACTTTGATATATAAGTGAAATCCATTCTTTTTATCAATAACTACTTTTGTCTCCATGAACTTGTAGCTTTTCTTCAGTAATTTTATGTTCCATCAGAATTTGCTCCTTGCTTACCATTATTCATTTTTTATGTAAAATATAGTATTTCCTCCTAAACATAAGTATTTACAATTTAAGTTTTAAAAAGAATTTGTAAGTTATCTTAAAAGTTGCTATCAATTATTGAATCACGAAGGAAATTTTAAAGATACAGCTACATTTATTCAACTCGGGTTCTAGCGGGACACTATTCAGACAGTTCTTGTAGAGGTTTTTTGCTTTGGCGTTGAGGTAGGCTAGGCTTACCCTACTTTTAGATTGAGTTTATTTATGGTAATTGTATACTATTATGCTAGTTTTGGACAAGTACTTGTTGTTTGCGTACCATTTGATATATATACCATGCCTTATTTATCAAGTTATTACCCCGTTCTAGTAAATTTTGGTATCTTATACTTTAGTGTGATATAGCATCTATCACTTTAGGACATGGAATTAAGTTGTGGAACCTTGAATTCATTCTTTTTAATTAAGATATGCAAATGGTTATTCAAATATATTTTAGTTTTGCGTTAGATTCCGCACATACTTTATTTCTTTCAATGATTATGAATTTTGGCACTACTTAGGCATTGATTATGGTATGATTTGGGTATTTATTTTATAGTAGGGTATGGTTACTATGAGTTTCGATTTGAATTAGGCATCTGGTTATGATGGTTGGGGAGTTATGGTACTGATTATGGTTGTTCTGGGAATTATGGTTCCTCTGAGTTCCGGTTTGAGTCCGACATCTAATTATAAATTTTTTTGTATATCATATATGTGGCCTCTCATTATTATCCACTATTTTTGGTTCCAATCCAGTATATGACCTCTTATTATTATCCACCAATATAGATTCAAGGCCGATATCGGGCCTCTCGTTACTATCCATTGGTGCCGGTTCAAGCTTGGAGCACATTTGGATAGCTACTATGATTTTGTGGGGTAGATTCAGTTACGAATTATTTATGTTTATTTTCATTAATTATTTCTTGTATGTCCCACCGGCTTATAGAGGTACGATTGGGTTAATTGTCTTTTTTAGTGTGCCAAGCGGGCTTATGGGGACCCAGTTAGGTTATATTTGATTTGCCTTTATTACTGCAATATTTATTTTCTGTATTGCTTATACTTATTCCTTTATCGTATTTGTGTAGCTTGGTAGTTGTTTTACCGTTCTATCCCTATTTACCATTGACTTTAGATTACACCCTCGTATTTTTGTTATACTTTTCCTGTATTGAGCTTAGTCGGCCGGTGATACCTACTGAGTATCCATTGCTTTGGTACCCATACTATGCCTCTGCATTTTTTCCTGATGCAGATCTGAGTACTAGCAGTCGACGTTAACGTGGTTCATACCTTTTAGTATTGATTCAGAGCAGGGTGAGATTGCTGTCATCCGAGGCTGATCCTCCTCTTTCTATTCAAGTTTAGTCTTTTGTACTCGAGATTACTTGTACATATTGAGTATATTTTGTATTCTAGCTAGTACTCTGGTTGTCTTTTAGTAGTGGCTCTAGTACTGACCATACCAGGTCTTGGGAGGGATTCATTTATATATTTGATCCTTTTTCTCTCTCTCATTTTAAGATATTATATACGGTTCCTATATATTTGATCCTTTTTCTCTCTCTCATTTTAAGATATTATATACGGTTCCTTTATGTTTATCACTTATCATTGCTACTATTATTGTTATATATAGTCTTTTTCTGTTTTTCACCCATTAGCCTATTATTTATCATTCTGGGATATGGCTTGGCTTGCCTAGTTGTGGGATACTAGGATGGGATATCTTTGTAGTATCACTATGTTGCCGAAAATATTGTTAGTCCAACACCTTCTTAGGATGACCACTACCTGAAAATACAAAAAATGGGTATTTATGTAACAAGTACAATTTGAAAATTAGAATAACAATTAGACATAAGAAAAAAGCCAAAAAAATACATAAACATTATCAATCTCATATTTGTTTCTACATATTAGATATGCTAACAGTTTTTGTACCAGCATAGTCAAATAACAGATTGAGAAATCTAACATTATGTGTCAATAACAAAATAATAAATTCATGGTTAATCATCAAAATCATTTTCGAACTCCTCTTTGGACTCTTCTACGGACTCATCTTTAGACTCATCTTCAAACTCATCTTCCAACTCGTCTTCAAACTCATCTTCAGTCTTAGCTTCAGATTTGTCGACATACTCAACTTCAGGTGGTTGAGAAAAAAATCCTTTAATAGCCTATCATTCACATCAATAATTATTTCTGGTACATTATTCCTTATTAACACAACTTCACCATCATCATCTTATATAGATGGGCCCATCAAATGTTCAGAAGTCTCATTTTCATAACTTTGTTCAACCTCATCAGTTACATTAAACAAGTCTCTAAGAACAGTCTTCATAACATAATTTCTATCTTGATTATATGGATCTTGAACATAGAAGCATTGGTGCACTTGAGATGATGGCACAAAAGGCTCTTCCAGAGAGCATTTCTTGTTGAAATAGATGTAAGTAACACCATACATACCTTTTTCAACCTCATACGAGTTGCACTTAAATAAAAAAACCTTAAAATGGCCATAATAGTCTAACTAAACAATATTAACTATTCTTCCATAATAAGCCAAATCTGCATCTACTGGATTTTTATCCTTTGAGCTTGTAAATCTTGTTTTGTAGGCAACTAATGTAACACCACTATTTTGGATTTCTGTAAGACCCCGCAAAATTTCTAATCTTAAGTCAGTCCTTTAAGCTTGTCAAGGGGTCCCAGATATAGAAAAAATTCTAATTAAGTTCCTAGACTTAGCCTATTATTGGCCTTCAAAAGCTGGCAATCTCATTTTGCCACCTTAACGTCCTTTAATGGTCTGTATTTTTGTTAGTTCATGATCAGAGAGGTCCATAGGTGGTCACAGACAAGTTTCGGGTCTTTCGGACCACATTTAGACCAGGTTTGGAAGCCCAAAATAGTGGACCAATGCGATCTTGGCGCGCCGCGTCGCCAATCGCGTTGGTTGATATTGTTGCAAGTTTCCAAAGTCAAAGTACTGAGACTCGACATGATGATGGCGCAACGCATTGCTATCGCGTCGATGCCATAGACGCGTCGCATTAATAATAGCATCGATGCCCAGTTTCATTCATTAAATATCTGCATTTTTAAGGGCAGAATGGTTAATTTCCCACCCCTATATAAGTCTAAAACATGGGATTTAGCCCCAATTCAACCAAAATATAGTGTCTCTATCAAGTTTCTCTCAAGAACAAGTTAGGGTTTTCAATTAAGGATTCAAATTCAATACTCAAATTCAAGAATCTCTCCATCAATCTTCATAAAATCAAGAACTAAGGTATGTCAAGTGTTGATTTATGGATTCCTTTCTTCCATGAAGTCCAAGAACCCTCTTTCAAATTATAAAACATGATATTTATGTTGTGGGTTGTTTGTAACCATGTTTATCTGGTTGTATGATTCCCAAGTTGGAATCTTTATGTATGTTTTTATGAAACTATGTTAGCATGCAAGTTGAAATCCATGAATTGAGTTGTTTATGATGTGTAAGTTGATGATTGCACCTATTCCCTAAGTAGTGCATGTAAGGTGTTTGACAAAATGCCTAAGAGGATAGAAATTGTGTATTATAGCTCAATTGTGACTCAAATAATAAATGCATACTTTACCCTTATGACCAAGAATGACTTCCATGATATTGTGTGCATTATGAGTATTTGATGGAATGTTCATGAGATTAGGTTGATGAAAGTATGACATGTCTATATGCAATTCCATCCATGTATAACATTATGATAACCATGTGCTTTATGGAATCCCCAACTTATTGTATTATGAATTGTTGATATTGGTCACGTGTTCAAGAAGTGTCAAATCTTGTCAGTTTCATACTATCGAGTCCTAGGGGTACTTGTACCCGACAATTTAGTTGTGTACCTAAAGCCAGTGTCAGTTTTCATGATACTCTCAGTCAAGCCATGATCATTAGAATTCAGTCAGTTACATGACTCAGGAAAACTCAGTAATCTCAGTACCCTCGGTAATCTCAGTAATCTCAGTAATCTTAGTCAGTTATCAGATCTCAGTAGTATTCCATCAGTCAACGGAAATTTGGTGAACTCTGTTCAAATCAACTAAACAATAATATCAGTAACAGTTCAGTTCAGTTTAAATCAGTTCAGTGTCTCTTCAGTTGGGAGTAGGATTCAGCATCGAGTGAACCCAGGGATGGGGACTCACCTACTAGCTAGTAGAAGGTGTGATCCTTAGAAGAAATCCTTGCATTCCAGAACTACGTAGCAAACGTAGGTTGAGATATACCCTACGAGTTTAGGTATTATACACCTCATCCAAGTTTTCATACTAGGAGGGGTTGACGGAAGAGCTCCTTATTAGAGAGGGATTACTCATAGCTTATCTTTACTCGTGGCACAGTACTGACACCCTTCCAGGTGGGGTTACAGGTTGGACCCCACCAATTCAGTTTTGGGGCATGTCGGTTAGATGATTACCTCCCACAATCTCAGTTTTGGATCCATTCTCAGTAATAAAACTCAGTTCAGTTCTACAGTTTTAGGACTGTCAGATACAGTCGCTCAGCTCAGTACAGAACTCAACTAGTTCCATCAGAATTAGGACTGTTAGACATAGTCACCCAGTTAATAGTATATTAAATATACGAAATTCATGTAACCAGTATTTAGATTTCAGGACTATCAGATACAGTCAATCAGACCAGTTCTTCATAATCAGAACTGTCAGAAACAGTCATTCCTTTATCAGTAATATGACATCAGTTCCTCTGTACTCAATAGACTTAGTCATTTAGTATCCCAGTATTAGTACTCAGATATCAGTAAATCCATGTTATCAGAATTCATGAGTTAGTATTATCACGATCCCAGTTACAGTTACGTATTCGTGCATGTATTCTCATGTTTATGTAATTTAGTCAGTTAGTAATTTTCATACATATGAACCATTGCAATTCAGCCTGCCTCATTTTCATATTAGTATATTCAATAGTACTGACGCATTTGCGCTATGGTGTTTTATACCATAGGTTAAGAAGCACGCGCTCCAGAGTATTAGTAGCATTCCAATTTCAGTAGTCAGAGTCAGCAGTGAGTCCTCATCATTCGAGGATGTTATTATTTAATTATTTTATTTTTTAGTACTTATTTTATTTCAGCAGATGGAGTTAGTTGGGGGATTGTCCCATCAACTCTTTATTCAGACAGTTCAGTTTTAGAGGCTTTCAGACTACATCAAGTTCAAACAGTTATTTCAGTTGTTTTGGTATTGTTATACCATATTTTTAGTTATGTATTAGTATTGAACCTTATGGACTTTCATCTCATGTTTCCATATTTACGATATTATTATTATTATTATTATTCAGTGCTCAGTTACAGATATTAGTCATGGGTTAGCTTGAGGTCCTTCGGGAATATGAGCACTGTGTAGCATTTCGGGTACCAGATTTGGGGCGTTACAGTTTTATGCATTGCATCATGATACCTTGTACAGAATCTATATCCATTAATAAGATACCCAGAATATCTTTTAGCAGCTGAATTTGGTCCTGTAGCCAATTCTTTTATAATATCAAGCACATCCTCTTACAAAGCATAAATTTTAAACCATTGAGAAAAGTTTTGACTATGATTCTTAGCCTTGCTCCATTTAGATCTTTGTGGCTGATTATTAACCTCAATTTCATGATCTCTTCACATAAGTATTTTTATTTTGTTAGAACAAAGAAAATTTTTATAACTATACGAAAAAAGGAAATACTATAGGTGATTAAAGTACCTAACATACTCTTGAACTTCATCACTATTGGCTAGTAAGAATGGATGCACCTAATTTAATGACTTCTTATCTAAAATAGTACCAGCAACTTTATATTTTCCTAAAGTAAAACCACTGTAAGGAAATAAATTACAAGTTTGAGCATCACCCAGTCCACGTTCATCATCATTCTGGGGTCTTCTTTTAAATCTCGTGCATACACCCTCATTCGAATGTCTAGACCATAAATTTAAATACTCTTCAACCAAATATGTCTCTGCTATAGATCCTCCTACACAATTTCTATTTTAGGCATACAATTTAAATGTACACATATCTTTTTCAGATGGATACATCCATCGATTCTGAATTGGACCTCCTAATCGTACCTCATTCTCCAAATGAAAAGGCAAATGAATCATTATAACAAAAATGTTAGAGAAAAAAATTTCTCTAACTAATTTATCATTTCTATGATCTCTATTACTAAGCAATCTATTTCCTCCAGTATGATAACTTCTTGACATAAACGATGAAATAATGAACTCAGAAGAATCAAAGAAATAGCAACATAATCAAGAAGGATGATTTTAATTGCTATTAGCAACAAGTAATATAATATGAAATGAGCATCATGTGTCTTATAACCAGATATTTGGTCTTTCATCTAGTTGCATACATCTAGATATGTTAGAGGCACTACCATCAGGCAGCTTTGTTGTCTTTAGAACTCCACAAAAAATTAATTTCTCCCCATTAGTCATAGAGAAACACCTTTTTGCCATCTGTGTTTCTCTTTCCATTTGTTGTATCTTTTGGATGAAGGTTCTTTCTAATTCCCATATCTTTCAAATCATAATGAGCCTTTGCATGATCCTTTATTTTGCTAAAAATATCCAAAAGAGTTCTAATTATATTATCAATAATGTTCTTCTCTATGTGCATTACATCAAGGTTGTGGGGTAAGGAATTTCCTGGCCAATAAGTTAATTCAAAAAATATTGATCTTTTTTTCCACGGGCCATCATTTAATTTCTGAAACACTCTGGGTTTCGACCCTTGGAAACTTCCTAAATTTGAGCCTTCTAATGATCATACAACTCACCGTACTAGTCGTATGGTGTGGGTTTGGTTATAGGGACCCTATTCATATGTTGGTCAGTGTGATATTGGCCAAGTTCTATTCTTGGTACGAGAAGACATCATACGAGTCATATGTATATAGTGCAAGAGGTAGGGTCCAAATCATATGTTGTCTAGTGTCTAGCCTTTGATATTCTGCTTAGAGTATGACTTGAAGGGTACTAGTTGTATGGTTAGGGTACGAGTTAGGATAAGGAGTCGTATTTTGGACATAATGTGGTGTCCAATTTTTTTATCAAGTTACGAGTAGAGGGTACCACTCGTATGATGTGGATACGAGTATGGGGTCCAATCGTACCCTCCTGCATTTATTTTTACAATTTAAAATTGGGTAATTTTAGACATTTCCCCTCTTAACTCCTTTTGACCCCACGACATAAAACACCTTTGGATGTTTTCTTAACTTATTATTCTTATTCAAAACACTCTCAAATCTCTCTCAAGCTCTTGGTTGAAGAAAGGCTAGGTTTTTCTTTAAGGCAATTAAGTAAGGCTCTAAAGGGGTGGTTTTTCTCTGTCTTCCTTGGTGTCTAAGGCATGTTACTCTTCCCTCATTGTTAGTTCAATTAAAGGCATATTTTAATGAATGGTTTTCATGGTATTACTGTGGATTTGTTTTGGGTTTGAAATATATGTTAGGTGGTTTGGTTGTTTATGGTTTGATAATGCTCTTCTATGTTTTACTTATGGTTTTTATGTTATATTTATTGTTTTGAACATGTGGTTACATGGTAATGTTCAATATATGCTTGGTTTTGGTTTTAGAAACTACATGCCCTCAACACGTTTGTTAAAATGCCTAGGAGAATGATTTTGTCACATAGTTTGATTATTCTTGAAACCTTTGCATTGCATAATATGGTAATGGAACCTAAATTTGTTTGGTTGGTTTAAATAGTTTAGAAAGTCCTTGATGTCCATGGTTTTGGTTTAAATAGAAATCTTGTGGGGTACATAGGAATCCCTTAAAACTTGGCTAATGACATTGCTTGCAGGGCTATAGTCGGTATGACAATAACGCTTCATAATGCCTTAATAATGGACTCTTAGAATTGGTGATTTGGTTATGTTCTAAATATTTTAATTGGTCAATAATGCCAGGTTGTAATAGCTAGTCGTGAAGGTGTGAGACCGATAGACAGATACTAGAAACTCATGTTTGCCGACATAAGGGTTGGTAATGATGACCATATGCTTGTAAAGTACATGAGAATACCTCAAGTTATACATGTATTTATGTATCATGGAGGGCGAAGGGTATACGAGAATCCTCGGCCCCTATGATATCTTTTGTTTGTGCGGCTACACATACTAGGCCCATTCAAGGGGTAACACTAGACCCATACAGCCCATGGATGGATTATGATGGTAAATCTGTATAACCTAGTTAATGTTCTTAAATGAATGCTAAATTTGGTTCCCTTTCCCTGCATGGAATATATATGTATATGGCTATTTACTTCGGTTTTGAATAATAGAATTATTTTATCCTTACTCCTGAGTTTATGCTAGAGTTCACCCACTAACCCATCTTTGGGCATTGTATCCCCATGCGATGCATGAACCGATTGTACTACTTCTCCTACTCAATGATCTTAGATTTAGGAACAGCTTTATGTTGGACTGAAGTGGTAAGCTTCCATACTCTGGAAGACTCCATTACATGTTATGGACTTCTTTTCATACATTTGTTTCTTTCTTGGACTTTGGTTTTTTCTATGGTCGGCAGCATGTCCCGACCGAATATTTTTTTATTTAAATTAAAGGCTTTGTATAACTACTATGGGCATGGGTGGTGTCGGTATTAGTGTCAACCTTAGCATTGGAATTGGAATTGGGGTTGACACCAGTTGGATATTTGGTTGGATATTTTATTATCTATGGTTATGGACTTCTTTAAATTCCTTTCAATTAATTTATTTTTTTCTTGTTATATGTTTGGAATTAATCCGACAGGGGGTACAGGGCGGTTATGGTTTGGTATTGGGGGCGGTCTCTGTACGAGTCGGACTTGAGATGCCCAAAATGACTAGGCCCTAGTTTGGGTTATTTCAAATTGGTACCAGAGCCCTAGGTTCATAGTCAATTAGGAGTCCACAAAGTCGTGTTGAGTAGAGTCTCTTTTAAGGGTGTGTAGCGTGCCATACTCATAAGGGAAAGGCTACAAGGAATTTAGGAATATTTCTCTCACTTGTGTTTTATTTTTGAGATGTAAAGTATAAGGTCCTGAATTGTCTTCTAATTCCTATTTGTTCGCTTTACATATCATGCCTCATCGACGATCTGAAGATTATGCAAACTTCTCTATCCTACCTGAGGACAACATTGATGGGACCCGTCCTACTTATGGGGTCCAAACCCTGTCTAGGGGTCCAGTTCCTGGTTGTCCTCTTGGAGTACCATCGGTTCCCTCCAGTCCTTCTCAGCTCCCCAGGCTGATGTGATGAATGCTGAGTTTTGTCAGCCTATTCATATGTTACCATGGTTGGTAACTTATCAAGATGAGCGTGGTACATCTATTACTCCATCTTTTGAGGCCACGAAAGTTGGCCAGTTCATAAGGTTGAACCCTCTGACCTTTACTGGTGCTAAGGTTGAGGAGGATCCTCAAAGTTTTCTAGATGAGATGGAAAAGATCTTTCATATTATGAATTCCACTAATGTGGAGGACGTAGAGTTTGCCGCCCACCAGCTTAAATATATGGTGCACCAGTGGTTCGAGGAATAGGATTAGTCAAGGGGTGACGGTGATGAGTCAGCTCTATGGGTGAATTTCTCTGGTGCTTTCCTAAACCGCTTCTTTCTACAGAAATTGAGGGAACAAAAGGCAAAAAAGTTTATTGATCTGAGGCAAGGCAAGATATCAGTCAAGGAGTATGCCTTAAAGTTCCACCAGTTATCTCGGTATGCTTTGAAAATGGTTTCTAGCATAAGATCTAGAATGAGGAAGATCACTTTTGGGTTGTCCAAAGATTTGATATTGGAGAGTAAGGTTGCGTTGTTGATCAAGGACATGGATATATCCAAGTTGGTTGTGTACATACAACAGGTGGAGGAAGAAAAAAACAAGCAGGCTGAGATAGGGGAGAGGCAGGGTAAGAAATTTAAGTACTCTAATCAGGGTGGTAGCCAACAGCAAAGTGGAAGGGATGGTAGTAAGTCGCCCAAGAAGAAGTGGAGCAATTCTGGGTCTTACTCAACGGATAGTACTCTCTAACCAAATTAGTTGGGTGTCAGGCGTTTCTAAGGTAGTGACAACTTTAGGGCATAGGGTGCCTAATCTCAGACTAGTGGGGCCCAGTCAGCTCCATTAGATCCTTTCTACAAATTTTGTGCTAGAATGTATCAGGGTTACTGTGAAGAAGGAAAGGACAAGTGCTTCAGCTATGGTTATCCAGGGCATATAATTAGAAACTTCCTAATGGCCAAGGTTGCTTCAGGGGTAAATAAGGTTCTGGTTGCCTCCTCATCAGCTCCGGCACTTAAGGTGCACTATCTGTCTTCGACACTGGTCAGAATCATCTCTATGCTCTCACTACTCACCAGGAGTCCGATGTATCGCCTGATGTCGAGACTGGTGTGTTGAAACTCTTTTCCCATGATGTGTACTCTTTGTTTGATCAAGGGTCCACTCTTTCTTATGTGACCCCATTTATGGCTGTGTATTTTGATTTTGGTCCACAGAATATTGCTGACCCTTATTTTGTTTATACTTCAATGGGTGACTTTGTGGTGGCTAGAAGAGTCTATAGGGGTTGAATGGTATCTGTGGGTGGTCGAAAGACTTTGGTTGATCTGTTTGAATTAAACATGATTGATTTTGACATCATATTAGGGATGGATTGGTTGCACTCGTGCTATCCTTCGCTAGACTGTCAGACCTTAAAGGTCATCCTTAAATTCCTTAATGAACCAGTTATTCAGTGGGAGGGTGGTTCCCTAGCTCCTAAGGGAAAGTTCATATCATATCTTAGAGCTCAGAGATTAATCTCCAAGGGTTATCTCTATCATCTGGTCTGAGTTAAAGATTCTAACTCGGAGGGTCCTTCTTTGCATTCTATGCCGGTGGTGAATGAATTTCTAAAGCTTTTCCCTGATGACCTTCTTGGTGTTCCTCCTGATAGGTAGATTGAGTTTGGAATTGGTCTTGTTTCGAACACTCATCCAATTTCTATTCCCCCATAGAGAATGGCTTCGACTGAGTTGAAGGAGCTTAAGAAGAAACTCAAGGATCTTTTAGATAAAGGTTTCATCTATCCCAGTGTGTTCCTATTGGGTGCACCTATGTTATTCGTGCATAATAAGGATGGTTTATTTTGGATGTGTATTGATTACCGGCAGTTGAATAAGGTGACGGTTTAGAATAAGTATCCTCTTCCAAGGATAGATAATTTGTTTGATCGGTTGCAAGGTGCTAAGTTTTTCTCCAAAATTGATCTTCAATTCGGGTATCGTCAGTTGAATATTAGGGAAGTGGATATCCCTAAGACTATCTTACGTACACGGTATGGGCACTTTGAGTTTCTAATTATGTTCTTTGGGTTGACCAATGCCCCTGCGGCATTCATGGATTTGATAAATAGGGTCTTCCATCAGTTTCTGGATCTGTTGTCATTGTTTTTATAGATGGCATTTTGTTGTACTATAAAAGTGAGGTGGATCATGAAAATCACCTTCGCATTGTATTGCAATCCTTGAAAGAGCAGCAGTTGTATGCAAAATATTTGAAATATAAGTTCTGGTTGAATGTTGTCACCTTTTTGGGTAATATCATTTCTAGTGAAGGGATCATGGTAGATCCGCAAAAGGTTGCAGTGGTGAAGAAGTGGACAAGACCCATGACTCCAACCTATATTCGGAGCTTCTTGGGTTTTGCTAGATACTACAGAAGATTTGTAGAGATTTTCTCGACAATAGTTGCCCCATTGACTAAGTTGACTCAGATGAAGGTAAAGTTCCTGTGGTTTGATTCTTGTGAAGGGAGTTTCGAGAGGCTGAAGGATAAGCTAACTTTGGCTCTGGTTTTGACTTTTCCTAAAGGCAATCAAAGGTTTGTGGTGTACTGTGATCCGTCTTATGTGGGGCTTGGTTATGTTCTGGTGCAGTATGGAAAGGTGATAGCTTATGCCTCTAGACAGTTGAAGGTACATTAGAGGAATTATCTAACTTATGACATGGAATTACTAAGTGTGGCATTCACGTTGAAAATTTGAGGACACTATTTATATGGAGTGCATGTAGATATATTTTCTAATCATAAGAGCCTGCAGTATGTGTTTACTCAGAAAGAGCTTAACCTCGGACAAAGGAGATGGCTTGAGTCTCTCAAAAATTATGACACGAGTCTTCACTACCACCCAGGTAAAGCTAACGTGGTTGTTGATGCTCTTAGCAGGTTATATATGGGGGAGTTTGGCTCATGTGGATAAAGGGAAGCAGGATTTAGTGAAGGATATTCACCATTTGACTAACCTTGGAGTTCACCTCTTTGACTTAGAGGATGGTGGTGTGGTTGTTCAGGAGGTGGCACAGTTATCTCTTGGTGCTGAAATCAAGGAGATGTAGATGTTATATCTTGTCTTGAGGAGGATTAAGGGTGATGTAGGTGGGCAGAAGGTGATGGCCTTTGAGATTTGTGGTGATGGTACTTTGCAGTACCAAGGGAGGTTGTGTGTTCCTGATGTAGATGGTTTGCGGGAGAGGATTTTGGCTAAGGCGCATGAGTCGCACTGTGTTGTTCATCCTGGTTCGATGAAAATGTATCATGACCTTAAGAAGATGTATTGGTGGAGCAATATAAAGAGAGATGTGGGTTGATAATGAGATAATTATGCATAAAAGTGTTCAGGCAAGTGTTTTCAATGGTTTAAATTGCTTTGCAATGATCTTTGGCGTATTTATATGTCCAAACACCGCTATTTACCCATATTTGGACTTGTTTTAAGAATAAAAAGTATGTTAAACATGTTGAATTGCTTGTTAAATTGTGTTTCGCAGCTAACCGATGTGATTAGAAAAACAAGGTTGATTTCCCATGGATTTGAAAGAAATGGGATGCATGTCATGATGAGGCAAAGGACCATGCAAATCAAAGGCAGAAACATATGGAGATGCACGAGACGAAAGAAAATAGAGAAGAATACCGGTGTCGCGATGTGATGTCAATGAATCGCGTCAATTGGGAACATTATGTGCCTTAGCAAAATTTTGAAGAATAATTTCCAGTTCATCGATGCTATGTCAATGCATTGCGTTGATGCTTGATTTTTTTGAGTTAGCAGAAATTACATGTGCAACTTCCAGTGCATCAAAACGATATCAACGTGTCACGTTGATGCCTCAGTTTTTTACAGTTACCTAAATATTTGAGGAGCAACTTTCAGTGAAACGATGCTATGTCAGCGCGTCGCATCGTGTGGTGACAAAATAGACTTAGCTTGATTTTGAAAGTGGAATTCCAGTGGAACAATACGATAAGGACGCGACGCGTTGGGTGATACAATGCAATTTATGACGTGTCGCATCAAGAGTACAGATCTGGTGAAATTTTCTCTAGTATAAAAGGAACACGTGAGCACAATTACAGGGGCTTTTTGGGCAAGCATAGCAGCGGCAAAAAAAACACAAAATTCTTTCTTTTAGGGTTCTTAATACTTCTTTTAAACTTTTTTACTTCAAGAATTATTTTGGGTATAATTAATTACTTATTTTGGATGTTGAATTCAAACATGAGTGGCTAAACACCCTTATTCTGAGGTTGAGGCCTAGAACAAGATTACTCTTTTGTATTCTCATTCATAGTTTCTTTTTGGATTATCATCTGGGTTATTCTTAATTTCTTGCACTTACTATTTTGATGAGTGGCCACTATTAGAATAAATTTATATTTCTATGTGCATCCGGGAGGAGAATCATAGTATAGAACAAAGCTTTGAATTAGCATCTAGGATAGGGATATACCTAGAAGCTTTGCTTGGTTCAACTGCAAGATGATAACTTTATGAATTTAGAAGAATTTTTGTATCTCTGCGGGAGTTGTAGCTACATATTCAATAGATAGAAGATTTGAGGTCAGGAGACCAAGAACGTGGCATAAACCTTGCGAATCAACAACCCGATAACCAATTAGACTGTGATAAGAATAAAGAATTGTATGATTGTTCAAAATGCCTCAATCCTGGAATCATTATCATTATTGATTACAACCGTTGCTTGCTTTGCTCTAGTCATGGCTAGTTATTTCTTGTTTAATAATTTACATTTTTATTCAGAAATTCACAATCATCTTGATACTCTCAAGCACTTAATACCAATTTGTCTCAAACTAAAAGTTGACTAAATTTCTAGTTTATTAGTCCTCATGGGAACGATATCTGACTGTCTAAGTGTTTATACTACTTGTACGATCACGTACACTTGCGTGTGAATAGGGACGTAACAAGTTTTTGGCGTCGTTGCCGGGAATTAGTATAATTAGTTAATTTCTTAATTCTTGGTTTTAGATAATAAGTTTAAGTGTAACAACTTGATCTTAGCGGCTGAATTTTTGCAAGTTTAGCTGAATTCTGGACTGGCTAGAGATAAAGAGTTGGTAGAGCCTTTTGCAGAACCGGAATTGATTTTTCATCAGAGGCGAAGAGCTCAACGTTTCATTCAACGGGGTCAGATGGCTGAAATATGAGATCCTAATGTTGTTGATCCAAATAATTGAAATGTTCTAGCTCCGGTTATTCCAGTCGTTCCTATTCAACTAGACGCAAGACCTGTTCATGAGGTGGAAATCCCACTTACGAACCATGTAGCTAACAGCATTTGGAAGCCTGATCCAGGAGGTCGGTGGGAATTGAAACAAAATATGGTGCATTTGTTGAATTCTGTGGGGAAATTTCATGGACTTTCACACGAGGATCCGCAGCAGCACATACAGACCTTCCTAGAAATAAGTGATACATACATTTCTGAAGATGTGAATACTAATTATGTCAGATTAACACTCTTTCCTTTTTCTCTAAATGGGGAAGCAAAGAGGTGGTTACATGCTGAACCACCATATTCCATCACTTCTTGGGAAGATTGTTCTCGAAAGTTCCTTATTCGATTCTTTCCAACCCAGAAGACTGCACGATTGAGGAGTGAGATTTTGAGTTTCAGACAAAAAGATGAAGAAAATCTCTATCAAGCCTGGGAGAGATTTAAAGGTATGCTCAGAAATTGTCCTTATCGCCATCAATCGAATGATGTCTTGGTGCACACATTTATAGAAGTCCTTGAGTCGAATACAAAGATTCTCTTAGATTTGGCAACAAGAGGCCAAGATTTAGAGAAAACTTATGAAGAATTGTATACACTATTGAATTGAATCTCACAACGGAATCCGAACTGGCATGCAGACTCAAGGAGTGCTCCCAAGAAGATTGCAGAAGTATTAGAGGTAGAATAGTTCACTGCATTACAGGCACAGATTGCAGTAATCCTAAACCATATGACTACTCAGCTGAACAACCTAAAGATGGGTATGACATAACCAGCAGCCGCAGTAAATCCAGTTCAACAGGTATATTCGTGGTGTAAAGTTCGTGGAAGTGGTGAGAACAAAGCAGACGCATGTTATGTTAATCCAGATTCAGTCAACTATGTGGGGAATGCAAATCATCAGGCTCAACAGAATTTTGGCAACACGTATAATCCCAATTGGAGGAACCACCCCAATTTCTTATGGGGTGGAAATCAGGCATAGAATGTAAACTAGTACAAAGGACCAATACAACCAAATCCCCAATTGGCTCAGAATAATCAGCCGACCACTCAGACTAGTAATATGGAGGAATTGATTAAGCAGTTTATGGCTCAACAAGCACAGTTTACAGATGACATAAAGACTCAATAAGCACAGTTTGCAGCTAAGTTGAAGAGTCAATAATTGCTTACAAGAAATCTAGAGTTGCAGTTGGGTCAAATTGCAGGATCACAGAATACAAGGCGACAAGAAGCATTACCTAGTGATGCAGAGGCTAATTCGAAACAGGTAAATGTTATAACAATAAGGAGTGGGCTGAAAACTAAGGAGATAGTTCAGGAGCAGGATAATCCCATGGTCACTGATGATAGTTCAAAAGACAATACAGAGGAGAAAGTCAAGGAAAAAAAGGCAAGAGATAAAATTCATGCGGAAAAGAAGACTATACTTTTACCCTTTCCTCAAAGGGCAAGGAAGCATCAAGAGAAAGCAAGTTATAAGAAGTTCCTAGATCTTCTAAAGCAGGTTCAAGTAAACCTTCCTCTTGTTGACATTCTGTAGAGTATGCCAAGTTATACAAAATACTTGAAGGATATTGTTGCCAATAAGAACTGGTTGACCGAATATGCTACAATTGCACTTACTCAAGAGTGCACGTCCAAAATTCAAAATAAACTACCTAAGAAGTTGAAGGATCCAGGTAGTTTCACCTTGCAGATTACCATTGGACAGACTATTTTTGCACGTGGATTGTGTGACTTGGGTGCTAGCATAAATCTCATGCCCATATCATGGTACTGAAAAATGGGTCTTGGGAGTCCTAAAACCATGATTATTGTGTTGCAATTGGCAGATAGGTCCATTGCTAGGCCAGATGGTAATTTTGAAGATGTGTTGGTGCAAGTAGGATCTTTAATCTTCCCAGTGGATTTTGTAATTCGTGACTTTGAGGTTGATCCTGTTGTTCCATTTATTTTAGGACGACCCTTCTTAGCAATAGGACAGTCACTCATTGATATATCATCTAGAAAAATAACAATGTGAGCACACGATAAAGTGGAAGTTTTTGATGTGTACAAAGCATTGAAACTGCCAGCTATATATGAGGAGTTGTCTTCTATATCAGTTATTGATCTTACTTTGGATTGGCAGTTGTTGTTGTATGATAATCCATTAGAGCGAGATTTGATGGGTCATGATCTTTATGGAGACGTGGAAGCATTGGAATTGGTCCAGATTATGAATTTGGCAGTGATTGAAATGAAGAAAGCATTGTTTGATCCTTTGAATAAGACTATTAGTCCATCACCCAGACCTTTAATTAAAAATGCTCCTAACATGGAGCTTAAGGTTCTTCCTCCACATTTACAATATATTTTTTTGGTGATTAAGATACCTTGCCTGTTATTTTGTCTGTAGTATTGTTAGATATATAGGTAAAGGAAGTTGTAGCAGTGCTAAAGAGGAGAAGGAAGGCAATTGGTAGGCAAATATCTGATATTATAGAAATCAATCCAGTTTTTTGCATGCACAACATCTATATGGAAGAGGGTTACAGACCTAGAGTGCAGCAACAATGAAGGCTAAATCCTTTGATAAAGGAGGTGGTCAGAAAATAAGTAATCAAGTGGTTAGATAGTGGTATTTTCTACCCAATGTCCGATAGCAAATGGGTGAGTTCGGTGCACTGTGTACCAAAGAAAGGAGGAATTACTGTAGTGATCAATGATGATAATGAGTTGATTCCCACATGTACGATGACAGGTTGGAGGATCTGTATTGATTATTGGATATTGAATGAAGTGACTCATAAAGATCACTATCCAATTCCTTTCATTGACCAAATGCTGGATAGATTGGTGGAGCAAGAGTATTATTGTTTTCTGGATGGGTACTCCAGCTATAATCAGATAAGCATAGAATTGGAAGACCAAGCGAAGACCACCTTCACTTATCCATACGGTACATATGCATTCAGATGTATGCCTTTCGACTTATGCAATGCACCTGCTACATTTTAGAGATGTATGATGGCAATATTCTCTGACATGGTGGAATAATTTGTGGTGGTATTCATGGATGATTTCTCTGTGTATGGTAATTCTTTTAAAAAGTGCCTGCAGAATCTTGACAGAGTCCTAACGCGATGTGAGGAAACAAACTTGGTGCTGAATTGGGAGAAATCCCACTTTATGGTTAAGGAAGGAATCATCCTAGTCCATAAAGTGTCATGCAAAGGACTTGAAGTGGACAAGGTGAAGGTTGAAGTGATTGAAAAATTGCCTCATCTAGTCGCAATCAAAGGAGTGCGGAGCTTTCTAGGACATGCAGGGTTCTATAGATGATTCATTCAAGATTTCTCAAAGATTGCAAGCCCAATATGAAAATTGTTAGAGAAAGAAGCCAAGTTCGAGTTTGGGGCAGATTGTCATGAAGCTTTTGAAAAGCTTAAGAAGAAGTTGACTGAAGCACCTATTCTGATTGTGCCAGATTGAGAGTTACTTTTTGAGATGATGTGTGATGCTAGTGACATTGTTGTGGGAGCAATTTTGGGTTAGGGAAGAGATAAGATATTTTTTTCTATCTACTATGCTAGCAAAGTGTTGAATGATGCTCAAGTTAACTACATAGTTATAGAGAAAATAATGTTGGCAGTGGTGTATGCATTTCACAAGTTTAGACCTTTCTTAGTTGGTACTAAGATCATTGTTCATACTGACCATGTTGCCATTAAGTATCTTGTGAACAAAAAGGATCCAAAGCCACAACTGATTAGGTGGATTCTGCTACTACAAAAATTTGATCTTGAGGTGCGAGATAGAAAGGGATCTGAAAATCAAGTTGTTGATCACTTGTCATGGCTAGAAAATCGAGACCATATTATGGATGACTTCCTTAGTATTAAGAAAGAGTTTCCTGATGAGAAGTTGTTGTCGTTAGATGAATTTGAGTTTTCATGGTATGCTGATATTGTGAACTTGATAGTGTGTGAGGTGTACCCTTCTGAGGCCACCACTCAAAAAAGAAAGAAATTACTCCATGATTCTCATGCCTACATTTGGGACAAACCATACCTTTTAAAGCAGGGTCCAGATTGAGTTATTCATAAGTGTATCCCAGAGGCTAAATTTTCAAAGGTGCTATAAGATTGCTACTCGTCTCCATATGGTGGACATCATGGGGGTGAGAGGACTTTGAGAAAAGTACTACAATCAAATTTTTTCTGGCCTACTTTGTATAGAGATGTAGTTGCTTTTGTAAAGAATTATGATCAATGTCATAGATTGGGTACCATATCTAGGCGTCATAAGATGCCCCTCGACAATATTTTAGAAGTTGAAGTCTTTGATGTTTGGGGGATCGATTTTATGGGACCATTCCCACCTTTAAAAGGTAATTTTTACGTTTTTGTAGCGGTTGACTATATCTCTAAATGGATGAAAGCTATGGTGAGTCTGACCAATGATACAAAAGTGGCGCTGAAATTTGTGAAGAAGAATATATTTTCCAGATTTGGTACACCAAGAGCAATAATTAGTGACGGAGGTACGCATTTCATTAACACCTAGTTCAAAAATCTTCTTGCTAAGTATGGTGTGAGGCATAAGGTTGTCACTGCATACCATCCCCAAACTAGTGGACAGGTTGAGATGTCAAATTGGGAGATTAAGCAAATACTTCAGAAGACCGTGAATTGGTAGATAAAAGATTAGGCGGAGAAGCTAGATGATGCACTTTGGTCCTATCGAACAGCTTACAAGATGCCCATTGGGAAGTCTCCATATCATTTGGTGTATGGTAAAGCGTGTCAACTTTCTGTGGAGTTGGAACACCAAGCATATTGGGTGGTGAAGAAACTGAACTTTGAGATGAATGCTGCAGAGGAGAAAAGGTTATTACAGCTGAACGAGATTGAGGAGTTTAGACTTCATGCTAACGAAAATGCCAAACTATACAAAGAGAAGACCAAAAGATGGCATGATAAGTAAATTCAAGAAAGAGTATTTGAACCCAAACAACTTGTGTTGTTGTTTAACTCACGGCTCAAGTTATTTCTGGGAAAATTGTGGTCGAAATGATCTGGACCTTTTGAGGTGGTGCGTATGACACCTCATGGAGCTGTAGAGTTGTGGAATAAAGATAAGACGGAGAAGTTTCTTATGAATAAACAGTGTGTAAATCACTATTGGGTGGATCATCCGGATAAGCACAAGGAATCTATCACTTTTGTTGATGAGTGATAATGGGGGCTGAGTTGTGCCACGACATAAAATAAGGCGCTATGTGCGAGGCAACCTACAAATGTAATGTAATAGGTAGTTTGAATTTTTAGTAGATAAAGAACAAAAACAAAAATACAGAAAAATGAGTCATACCACGACCAAAAATAAGGCGCTCGGTGGGAGGCAACCCACTTTTGCTTACATAATTTCATTGTTTTTTATTGATGTGCAGGAATGAGAAACCAGTTAGAGATAAAAAGATGGTGAACATAGGCAATTGAGTAAGTAAATAACTGATAAGTGGTGAAAAAGGTAAGGGGTAAGAAAAGATGCTTTAAAATTTGAGAAATTTGTCCTTAGAAAAAATTTTGGATGTAATTTCAAGAGGATCAATGCGATCTTGGTGCGTCGCGTCGATGGGCATAAATTCGACACTTCGAAAAAAGTTTCAAGGCTATTTCCAGAGAATCGACGCAAACTTGACACGTCGCGTTGATTATTCAACGCGATATATAATGCATCACGTCGAACATAATTGTTGTGTCACATCTATAAATACCAAACTTAACCATTTTCACTCCCATCACCTAACCCTAGCTGCGAGTCGCCCCCTTTCCCCCATAAACCCTAAATCACTCTTTAGTCAACTCTTGTCAAAAATTTCACAAGGTCTCAACTTCAACTTTTTTTCTCAACCATGACAAGGTAAGTTTTCATTATACTTTGAGTTTAAATTTTGAGAATGAAATGTGCTTAAATATTGCTATGACTTGTGTGATTTAAAACTTAGTTGATTTGAAATTTAATTCCCAAGGGATTTAGTTTCCCTAAATTGAATTTACTCTGAATAGTAGTTGTTAAAATTGTGTGGGAATATTAGGAGGTGATGGTGATATGTTGTTGTTGTTGGTTTGATGCATTGTTCATGTGGGAAGAATTGCTATTTTGAAATGTAAATAATGACTTAAATGATGTGGTAACTCCTAGGGTCGAGATGTAACTTGATTTTCTAATGATGTGTTTTGTTGAACTATGTCTTCACTGTCAATAAATTGGGATTTGTTGATTCACTATATGATAGAAATTAAGTGTGGGGTTGCACTGAAGTAGTATGGAGAATCTGAATAGGTGACATACGTTGGAGACTAAATATGGGCTCTTATGAAATGACTTTAATTGACATGATGCCCTGCACTTTGAGTTAAGGTAGTTTCTATGTAATGAACTGCAAGTGGTCATAATGAGATAATTTTATTTGTCACTTCCTCAAGATTAATCAATGTTGAATGAGTAATGTTGGATAACTGACCATGAACTTGTGAAATAAAAAGGGGAAGTTTGAGTACCCGAGTACTTGTAATTTTTGTAGCAACTTGTTCTAGCAACTAAGTGTGGGGTGACATTCACACTTAGTGGTAGCTAGTGTTGAAGGTGCTTGTTTTATATTTTTGTCGGTTGTTGTGCTGAACAGGTAACATGTCTAGCAAGGGAAAGAGTACAGCGAGTACATCGAGCTCTGCACATAAGAGGAGTAGACAAGCTGATAGAGTACCAGCAGCTCCACAAGTTCCCAAGGGGCATCGCGGGTTTGGAACAAAAGTTGTTGCTGAAGAGGGTAGAAAGTGGTACTCGCAGCACAAGGAATCCAAATACTCAACTGACCAGTTCATCAACCGGAGAACTTTGTTGAAGGAGTATCCTTAAATGGTGAGGAAGATTGAGGCTCAACATATGGGGTTTCTTTTTTAGCACCCAGGAGAATGCAATTTGATCTTGGTAAGAGAATTTTATGCAAACTGGAACCCGAGAGAGTCTGAAGTTGAGGTGCGTCGTCAAACGATCACTTTCATGGCAGACAATGTTAATGAGTTCTTAGGTGCACCTTCACCATATGCTAATCCCGACCCACTGAAGATGATGATAATCAAACCCCTATATCAGGATATACGTCATATTTTGTGCGGCACTAGATCTACGGCGATGTGTATTCACCACAAAGAGAGAGGTACGAATGTTTTTCTTCTATTTGATCATTTTAATAGGGAGGCGCGTCTATGGGCAAAAATTATCTATGCTTGCCTGGTTCATGGAAAACATATGATGGAGGTGACCCGTGATCGAGTATGTTTGATTTATGCCTTGATGAGAGATGATGTGGATGTTAATGTTGGTTTTATTATTTTCTCAGCGATGAGAAAGGCTCAATTTTTAGGAGGAAGGAGATATGGATTTGGTGGATTACTGACTAGATATCTGAGGCAACATGGGGTGCCGAAAGAAGATGCAGATTATTTACCACCTGTCGGTGACAGTCCACTTGACATTTCTCGCACAAAAAGGCCAACTCCTCATGGGACAAATTTGACTATGCCCGAGCGTCACACTCGGAATGATGAGATTATGGCTCGGATGTATAGGTTTACCAAGTTCCTGCTGAGGGCATCTGGGGAAGCAGTCACCCAATAGGAAATCCGCGATGCAGAGTTGGATTATCCGTTAGGGAGTCATGCCAAGACCATGTTGTGGATAGGTGATGAGTTCGATAATCCGGTGGATGATGATATCCCGACAGATGAGGAGAGGCGTATGGCATACTCTGATGATGAGTTTGACGAAGAAAAATAGTCTGATAATGATGATGACTCCGGTGATAATGTTGGTCATGGTAATGATACTGAAGTTGATGACATGCTTTCCATGGTGACATTTGACTAAGCAGGGAGTATTACGCCACCATGCCCTTTTTGCTAGCACTGGGACAATGCTCGGCTTTAGTGTGGGGTGGCCGATCTTCATCTTCTTCTTCATCTCTTCTATTTGACTATGTTGTGTTGGCTTGGTTGGATGAACAAACAATTTTTATTCGTTTTGTGTTTTTGGATGTTTTGATAAATTTGTAAGTTGACAAGTATTGTCCTTTTTGGCAAGAATTATATTTGTTGGTTTATGTTAATGGTAGTATTTTATTTTTACCCTTTGTGGTGCAATTTCAGATTATAGTAATTAGGTGTGCCCTTTTTGGAAAATGTCGTTATTCAATCATCTTAGTTAGTGCCTTCCCTTATGATGGATGGATGACGACCGTCTTAAGGAGAATGTGTCTTTAGAAGCTGAGAAAGTAGCAAGACCCCAATTGTAACCTTTGAGGAATGTACGTGTTGGAAATTTTTTATGTGAAATCTCAATAGGTAGAGTTAATTTGATTGGCTTAATATTGAAATTGATAAAGTAAAAAAATCGAAGACCTTATTGATCTGACTTGATTATTAGCATGCACTGAGTGTGTGAGTAGTTGTTCATATTCTGCATGTATGGAAATGACTAGAACTTGTCTGGTGTGTTTACAAAGAGAAATAAAGGGTGTGGGGAGTAGGAAGTGATTTAGGTATTTCTTTGTTAACCAGATTTTAAAGACTTTATTTGCCTACCCTTATGCATATTCATAGTCAGCCCCATTAAGCCTATGGCCTAATTTCTTTGGTAGACTCATATGTAGCTGAATCCTTTTCTTTGGTAAGACCTTAATTTGATCCATATTTCCGAAACACTTTAATGCAAATAATGGAATAAGGGGGAATTTGAAATACAAAAAATAGGAAAAAGGTAAAAATAAAGCTATAAGAGAAGTAATTTGTGCATTTGTGTGTGATAAGGAATTAGAAAATAATGTGTGATAAAAAGTTAAGTTCTTGTTACCCCATTATTGCATTACAATGAATCTGTTTTTGGCCCTGGTCCGTTAAGGACAATGTGCACCTCAATTAAGACAAATTGCTTAGGATGAGGGTGGCTACTATAGGGGTGCATAACTAAATTTGGAATTTAAAGAAAAGCTGAAATGTAAGAGAAAATACTCCTGCCAAAGTAATGTTAATGTGCTTAGAATGATCTGGGTGAAACAATGGATGTGTAAAGATAATGAAGTGGAAAGTTTGGTTGAAAAGAATGTGATTTTTAATGAAGGTAGTTATGTGTTAAAGTGCTTAGGGAGATTAGTCACTATTTCCAAAATAGTTCCTACTCGTCCTTTAACCTGCATTACAATCATGAAAAGACCTAATTGATCCTACATTTCAACACCTGACTATTAGTGGAGTAATACACTAAGGGAAAGCCTATGGTTCATCTCTGTATATGTATGAATTCTTCGTTGAGAGTGAGTGTTTGAAATTTAATATTACCATTCTGATTAAGATTGTTAAAGTATGAGTGATATGGGAAAACTTTCTTGCAGTGAGGGTACATGCGGATGAAAGTCCAGATTACTTATTGAATTCCTGATTTCGTGCTTATATTAAGTTCGCCAAAAAATTGAATGCACTGTCGGACAATGAATTGTGAAATAAAAGTTTATGTGTCCAACACCTGCATGATTCTTAGGTTGTGATTAGAAGGTTTGAGTATTGTAATGCTTGAAGTTTGTTCGAGGACGAACAAGGTTTTAAGTGTAGGGTGGTGATCTTGGGCATATTTATATGTCCAAACACCGCTATTTACCCATATTTGGACTTGTTTTGAGAATAAAAAGTATGTTAAACATGTTGAATTGCTTGTTAAATTGTGTTTCGTTGCTAACCGATGTGATTAGAAAAACAGGATTGGTTTCCCATATTTTGGAAAAAAAATGATATGCATATCATTATGAGGCAAAGGACCATGCAAATTGAAGGCAAAAACATATGGAGATGCACAAAAGGAAAAAAAATGAAGAAGAATACCAGTGCCACGACACGATCTCAACGCGTCGCATTAATTGGTAACATTATGTGCCTTAGCAAAAATTTGAAGAATAATTTCCAGTGCATCGATGCGATGTCAACGCATCGCGTCGATGCATGATTTTTCTGAGTTAGTAGAAATTCCATGTGCAACTTCCAGTGCATCGACGCAATGTCAACGCGTAGCGACGATACGTGATTTTTTTGAGTTAGCTAAAATTCCATGTGCAACTTCAGTGCATCGACGCGATATCAATGTGTCGCGTCGATGCCTCAGTTTTTGACACTTAGCTGAATATTGAGGAGCAACTTCCAGTGAAATAACGCGATGTCAGCGTGTTGCGTCGTGTGGTAACAAAATAGACTTAGCCTGATTTTGGAAGTGGAATTTCAGTGGAACAATGCGATAAGGATGAGACGCGTTGGGTGATACAATGTGATTTGTGACGCGTAGCGTCAAGAGTACAGATCTGGTGAAATTTTCCCTAGTATAAAAGGAACACTTGAGCACCATTAAAGGAGCTTTTTGGGCAAGCATAGCAGCGGCAAAAAAACACAAAATTCTTTCTTTTAGGGTTCTTCATACTTCTTTTGAACTTCTTTACTTCTAGAATTATTTTTGGTATAATTAATTACTTATTTTGGATGTTGAATTCAAACATAAGTGGATAAACACCCTTATTCTGGGGTTGAGGCCAACAACAAGATTACTCTTTTATATTCTCATTCATAGTTTCTTTTTGGATTATCATCTGGGTTGTTCTTAATTTCTTACACTTACTATTTTGATGAGTGGCCACCATTAGAATAAATCTATATTTCTATGTTCATCCGGGATGAGAATCATAGGATAGAACGAAGAAATTAGGGAGCAAGGTTCTTATCTTTTTATAAAATAAGGGATTTGAATTAGCATCTAGGATAGAGATATACGTAGAACCCTTGCTTGGTTCAACTTCAAAAAGATAACTTTATGAATTTAGAAGAATTGTTGTATCTCTGCGGGAGTTGTAGCTACAATATTCAATAGATAGAAGATTTGAGGTCAGGGGACCAAGATCGTGGCATAAACCTTGCAAATCAACAACCCAATAATCAATTAGACTGTGATAAGAATACAAAATTGTATGATTGTTCAAAATGCCTCAATTTTGTAATCATTATCATTATTGATTACAATCGTTGCTTGCTTTTCTCTAGTCACCACTAGTTATTTCTTGTTTAATAATTTACATTTTTATTCATAAATTCACACTCATCTTGATACTCTCAAGCACTTAATACCAATTTGTCTCAAACTAAAAGTTGACTAAATTTCTAGTTTATTAGTCCTCATGGGAACCATATCTGACTGTCTAAGTCTTTATACTACTTGGAAGATCATGTACAAGTTTGTACTTAATTGGTCAATTAAAGTTCAATAGAGAAAACTAGTTTTTCTAGCTTGAGCTAGTTGTTTGTCTAGTCTATCTCGTTGGATTCTCTGGTGTTTAATGTGTTCCAAATGGCTTTAATGTGTGATTATGAGTGGAATAACTTGTTGGTGATGTGTAAATTTTAATTTGATTAAGTGTAGAAGTGGAACAATAAGTTGAAGATCAACATTAACTCGCCTAGTCTTAGCTCTTGTTTTGATTCATCGCTATGGATATAGTGTTGTTTAAATTGCTAATTCGTGGTGTGTAATTTTGTAGAAAGCTTTGTGAGAAGAATATGATGATATTTTGATGTTGAAAAGGTTTGAAATCCATGAAAAATACACCACAAGACAAGGGATGGAAGGAAGTATGATCAACAATTAACCAAATTCGTGAAGATGAATTCCAGTAGCACCATGCGATATGCGTGTATTGCATGCTATATTTCATGGAAGCCAAGCGTGTGTAGCATGCTCCATTACTATTGAATACATAGTGCATCGCATTCTCCATTTCAGTGGAATAAAGCATGCATCGCATGCTCTATCTCAGGGCTTAATTTTGATATGAAATCCAACTCCTACGTGGCTAAGGCTTGGCTAACTATATAAACACACTTTGTGCACATTTTTTACTATCTTTGGACGTCTTGGAGGCAAGGGGCTGCTACAACTTTGAATTTTTGGTTTTTATTATTTTAATTTAGTTCATACATGTTCTTAGTCGTTAGTTACCACTTTGTGATTATGATTATGACTGTGTGGTTAAACCCCATATTTCCGGGGTTAAAGCCAAGAACATGAGTATGATTGTTTTAAATTAAGTTTGTATTACTTTTCTTATCATTATGGTTGTTTTTTTATCTTTGTTTAACTATTTTAAGGATTAGATACCCTTAGAATATATCAATTGTCTACCTTTTGACCTCGGGAGAGGGAATAGGGGATAGAATATGGAGATGAACAAAGTTTGGTTTGTATTCCTTTATGAAATAAGGAATTCAAATTAGTATCTAGGACAGGGATATACTTAGATACCTTACTTGATTCATATATTGGATGATAGCTTAAAGAACTTAAGTGGACTATTACATCCCCTCTCAACGATATAGTTGTAAGGTTCAACTTAGGTAAAGGATTAGAGGTCGGGAGACCATGATCATGCGATTAACCCTATAAATCAACAATCAAGATAAGCAAGTTAACAAATGAAGTTCAATAATATAGTATGATTGTTCGAAAGTACTTTAACCTTGAGTTTTCTCCTATTGATTGTTCCAAGATCTTTGCTTTACGGATTGCTTACATTACTTGCAATTACAAATTATATACTCTCCTTTGGTTACTCTTGATCTAAGTTAATCTAAAAGTGAACTTGAATTTAATCGTTGTTAGATCAAGTCCCTGTGGGATGGATACTTGGCTTTCATTAGGCCACTTTACTACTTGATAAGACTACGTACACTTGCGTGTGCGCTTGGGCGCTGTCAAGTTTTTGTCGTCATTGTCGGGGACTTGAAATTTGGAAACTATTTATTTTAGTTTTACTCTTAGATTTATTTGGAGTTTTTATGCTTGGTCTTAATTTTGTGATTACATGAAATGGGTTTTAAGGTTAGGAAGCTGGCAAGGTATAGGGAGTTAGTTGAACCAAGCCTTGAACCCGAACAACACTTCCATCAACAAAGAAGAGACACAATCCGTCTCCCCTAATTTCCATAAATAGAAGAAGACCAATAGAATCCTGCTCCGATGGCTAAACAACAAGCAGCACGTAGGACGATTAGGGAAATGGCAGTCCTACTTTCGACAAACTTGACTTCCCCAATTCAAAGATCGGATGCTGGGGGAAATCTTGAGTTAAAATACAACATGGTGCAGCTTCTTATCTGCAGTGGACAGTTTGCAAGACTTTCACATGAGGATCCACAAGTCCACTTGCAGAATTTCATTGAGCTTTTACTGATACATTCATTCCAGCTGGGGTGAATACAGATTATGTTAGGCTGACACTTTTTCCCCATTCACTGTTGGGGAAAGCTAAAAGGTGGTTGAATGCGGAGTCGGCCAATTCAATCACATCATGGTATGGCTTAGCCAGAAAGTTCCTCGTCAAATTCTTTCCATCTGGGAAGACTGTGAGACTTCATAATGAGATACTGAGCTTCAAACATAAGCCGGATGAAAACCTCTATCATGCTTGGGAATGCTTCAAGGAACTTCTTTAGGACTGTCCAGATCACCAACTATCCAATGAGGTACTTGCTCATACTTTTGTAGAAGTACTTGATCACAATACAAAGATTTTGCTAGATTCAGTAGTAGGTGGTCAAGTGCTGGAATTGACTTATGATGAGCTTTACACATTGTTGAATCGCATAGCACAAGGAAATCCTAAATGGCATTCAGATGTTGGAAGTGCTACGAAAAGAATTACACGTGTATTGGAGGTGGACCAATTCACTACCTTATCAGCTCAGGTTACTGCATTACAAAACATGATTAATACTCAGTTTAGTAGCCTGAAATTAGGAGCTACACAGCCTATAGCATCAGTTAATACAATTCAACAAACTAGTGGTTGGTGTGAGATCTGTGGAAATAGTGGCCATTTAGCGGCCATGTGTGCTTCAAATCTGGAATCAGTAATGTATGTAGGCAATTCTCAAAGGCCAAATTATAGTAATTCCTACAACATAAAGTGGCAGACTCAGTCGTGGAACGTCCAACAACAACAAATTCAGCAACCACAGGCACAAGGAAATCATTCAACTAGCAATGTTGAAGAGATGTTCAAGAAACTTTTAGCTAATCAAGCACAGTTGACTGTGGATATGAAAAATTGGCAAGCTTCCCAGAGAAGCTTAGAGTTGCATATAGGGAAGTTACAGCAAGAATTAAATACTAGGCCATAAGGTGGTTTGCCAACAGATATAGAATATCCAAAGCAGGTTATGGAAATCACCTTAAGGAGTGGTAAAGAGCTTCAAGGAGAACCTCCAAAGGTAACTAAGGAGGTAGATACAGAATTGACTCCCTCACAAGTTTCCAAAGAAGTTGTTGAAAAATCAAGGAAGTCTGAGTACTTGAAAGAAAAATTTGCCACAAAAGAAAAGAAATAGATGTCGCTATTACCCAGATATTGCCATTACCCTTCCCTCAGAGGCAAATAAAAGCGAAGGAGGATGCCATGTTCAAAAAGTTATTTGACACATTCAGAGAACTTCGCATTAACTTACCTTTGTTAGATGTTTGGTGGGGTATGCCCAAGTACACAAGGTACTTGAGGGATGTGGATGCTAATAAGGTAAAATTGCAGGATGTGAGGGCAATAATACTCACTGAAGAGTGTATCACTATAATGACACAGAAAATCCCTAAAAAATTAAGATATCCAGGGAAGTTCACTCTCCTTATCCAAATTGGGAGTAAAGTGGTCCACGCACTGAGTGACTTAGGGGAAAGCATAAATTTGATGCCCCTATCTCTATTTGAAAAAATGAGCTTAGGAAAGCCTAAATCGACCACCTTGGTTCTACAACTGCCAGACGTGTCATTTGCATATCTGAATGGAATAATTGAGGATGTCCTCATAAAGGTTGGTAAATTTATTATTCCTGCTAAATTTATTGTTCTTGATTTTTGAGGCAGACGAACAGGTACCAATCATCTTGGGGCATCCATTCTTAATAACTGAAGAAGCGTTGAATGATGTTAGAGAAGGCACACTCAAAATGAGGGTAGAGGATGAAGAGGTGGTATTTTATGTTTACAAAGCACCCATAATAATGTCCTACTATAAAGATTTATGCATGATCAATGTTATTGAAGGAGACAAGTGTGGGGTGATTAGTCTACCAAAGACCTCTTTGGATTACCTGATTGAGCAGCCTAAGCTTCTATCGCCTAAGCCTGACATGATGAATGTTGATGAGCCTGAAAAGGCTAAAGTTGAAAAACCTATTTATCTTGAAAATTCACCCCCAATAGGGGTTAAGATAATAAGAATATGGAGGCCAAGTGTGAGAAAGAGAAGGAAGAAATATGGTTGAGTTGAGTTAGGTCGTGCCGCAACACTAAATCAGGCGCTGCTTGGGAGGCAACCCAAGTTAAGTAGGTAGGTTTTCTTGTTAGTTTTTAGTTTTTACTTGATGTGGTTTTTGTTTTTTTGGAGTCACAGGTTGTTGGAAAGTCTGATTACCTAAAACCTAAGCTAAGAATCATGGCAAAGACTGAGTGTGGGGTTTTACGAACCTCCTTTTTTAGTAAAGATGCTACTATCTAGTCCTAGAGGCCTCGGGGAGTATTGCTATCTCTTACTTTAAATTTCACTTTGTGGACAAATAGATTTTTAAGTGTGGGGTAGATGGGAAATTCCCAGATTTTGGCTCAATTTAAAAAATTTAGTGTGAGATATTTTTGTTGGTGCTATTTTTTGGTACATGGTGCAAGTGTTTTAATGGTAAAACCATATTGAATGAGTGAATTGCTACTTTTGAGACACCTTGGCTCAAGTTTTTGTGACTCTTGTACTTGTGGCTTAAATTTAAATTCATGTTATTATTTGGTTGAGAGTCTATGATGATCCTATTGAGTTGATCATGTGTCGTGTGCATGTAAGGTTTTTGTATATTCTTTGTTATATGTGATTTTTAGAACTTTCCCGGTGTGTGTGTAAAGCGAAATAAAGAATGGGAGTTAAGGAGATGATTTAGGCATTTCTTTGATAGCCTTGTTTTATACTTTCTATTTGTCCTACCCTTTTATGCACTATCCTAGCTAAATCCCATTGAGCCTTTAGCTTTTTCTTTGGTAGTCGCATAAGTAGCCTAATCCCTTATTTTATGGACCTTAATTAGATCTAAAAGCTCCTAAGCGCTTTAATAAAAAATTGATTTAGTAATGAGTTTGAGAAATTGATGAAGAAAAGGTGAAATTGATGCCCTAAGGTAATAGTTATTGGTATTTATATTTGTTGTGTGGTGGTTGGGAGTGATATAAATGGTGTTAGAAATATTTTCATAATTGTAGAAAGTGAGAAAAATTGAATCTTGAAGGAATAAACAATATGCCCACCATGTGTTTGTGAAAATGCTTAAAAGAGATGGGGCAAAACAAATGAATGGTTTAGACAAAAATGGTGTCAATTGGTTATTGGAGATTGGTTTTAAATGTATAATGTAGTGTATTAAAGCGCTTAGAGAGGTTAGTCACTATTCCCAAATAGTTCCTCCCCGTCCCTTAGCCTACATTACAATCTGGAAAAGACCTATTAGATCCTAAGTTCATCATTATGATATTAGTGGAGTATTACACTAAGGGAAAGCTTATGTTTCATTGTGTGTAACTTGTGAATTCCTTGTGAGAGTGAGCGTAATTGATTCTTATACCCATCATGTTATAAATTACTTAATTGTGAGTGATTATGGGTAACTCTCTTGTTGTGAGGGCACATGTTTGATGAATGTGGGTGATTTTTATGACATCCTTGATTAAATTATAAGCATGATTTTTCCAACTAGGTGAGTCAATTCTTGAGGCTAGGATGTTTTGGAGTTGTGTTCATAAGATTTCAATTGTGTTTGTAACATGCTTAGTGTAGAAACTTATATTACGTGTAGTCATTATAGTACTAGTTTGAGTGTCTTGCATGTAGTAGAATGGTAGAGTCTCCTTAGTTGATGATGATTATAGTGAAGAGTTGTTCGAGGATGAATAAAGATTTAAGTGTGGGGTGGTGATGTTGGTCGTATTTATGCATTCTAGTGTCACTATTCTAGTCTTTTTAGCCTTGTTTTGAGGATGATTTGTATGCTATATAGGTTGATAATGAGAAAAATATGCATATAAGTGTTTTATGACGTGTTTTCAATGGTTAAAAGTGTTTCCCAACAAGTTTGTACTTAATTGAGTCAATTAGAGTTCAATAGAGAAAACTAGTTTTTCTGGCTTGAGCTAGTTGCTTGTCCAGTCTATTTCGTTGGATTCTCTTGTGTTTAATGTGTTCCAAATGATTTTAATGTGTGATTATGAGTGGAATAACATGTTGATGATGTGTAAAGTTCAATTTAATTAAGTGTAAAAGTGGAACAATAAGTGGAAGATCAACATGAAATAGCCTAGTCTTAGCTCTTGTTTTGATTCATGGTTATGGATATAGTGTTGTTTAAATTGCTAATTCGTGGTGTGTGATTTTGTAGGAAGCTTTGTGAGATGAATATAATGATATTTTGATGTTGAAAATGCTGGAAATCCATGAAAAATACACCACAAGACAAGGGATGGAAGGAAGGATGATCACCACTTAACAAAATTCGTAAAGATGAATTCCAGTATCACCATGCAATATGCGTGCATCACATGCTCTATTTTAGGGAAGCCAATCATGAATCACATGCTCCATTACTATGTAACACATGGTGCATTGCATGATCCATTTCAGTGGAATAAAGCATGCGTCGCATGCTCTATTTCAGGGCTCAATTTCAACATGAAATCCAACTCCTACATGGCTAAGGCTTGGCTAACTATATAAACACACCTTGTGAACTTTTTTTACTATCTTTTGATGTCTTGGAGGATCAAGGTCTGCTATAAGTTCGAATTTTAGGTTTGTATTATTTTAATTTAGTTCATACATGTTCTTAGTCGTTAATTACCACTTTGTGATTATGATTATGACTATGCATGTCTAAACGCCCTCTTTCTGGGGTTAAAGCCAAGAACATAACTACGATTGTTTTGAATTAACAACTTTTATTATCAGTATGGTTGCTTTTTTATGTTTGTTTTAACTATTTTAAGGATTATCTACCCTTAAAATATATCAATTGTCGACCTTTTGACCTCGGGAGAGGGAATATGGAGATGAACAAAGTATGGTTTGTATTTCTTTATGAAATAAGGAATTTGAATTATTGTCTCGGACAGGTATGTACTTAGATACCTTACTTGATTCACTCGTAGGATGATAGCTTAAAGAACCTAAGTGGACTATTACATCCCCGCTAAATGATGTAGTTGTAAAGTTCAACTTAGGTAAAGGAATAGAGGTCGGGAGACCATGACATGCGATTAACCCTACGAATCAACAACCAAGATAAGAAAGTTAACAAATGAAGTTAAATAACATAGTATGATTGTTCGAAAGTTCTTTAACCCTGAGTTTTCTCCTATTGATTGTTCCAAGATCTTTGCGTTATGAATTGTTTATTTTAATTGCAATTTCAAATTACATACTCTCTTTTGGTTACTCTTGCACTAATTTATTCTGAAAGTGAACTTGAATTGAATCATTGTTAGATCAAGTCCCTGTGGGATCTATCCTTGGCTTTCATTATGCCACTTTACTACTTGATAAGACCACGTACACTTGCGTGTGTGCTTGGGCATTGTCAGTGCCAACAAGTGAAAGTGGAGCATATGAGGCTTGGAGGATTGGATCAAGAAATTAGGTTGACTATATGGAAGTGGGAAGTGATCAATATGGACTATATTACCGGTGTTCCTCGGTCTTGAAATTAGTTTGATTTGGGTAAGGTCATCGTGGATCGGATGAAAAGTCTGCTCATTTCTTTCAAGTAAGGACTAACTTCTTGGTTGGCAATTATGCAAGGTTATGTCTCCATGATATTGTAAAGTTGCATGGGGTACCTATTTCTATCATCTCAAATCATGGTAAGCAATTTTCATCTTACTTTTACCGTTCATTTCAGAAAGGGTTAGGGACTAAGGTAAGTCTAAGTAATGTTTTTCACCTGCAGTCAGATGGGCAAGTAGACTATTCAGACATTGAAGGATATGCGTCGGGCTTGCATTATTACTATGGTGGTAGTTGGGTTGAGCACTTTCCTCTTTTAGAGTTTTCTTACAGCAATAGATACTAATAACGCTCAACTCACTCCCATAATTAGGGGTGAAATGGTCATTGTCAAGTAACCCAATTTTAATTAGGGTTGAATCTCAGGGAGTGAAATTATTGATTTCAAACATTATAGATGCTCAAATTACTAAGAGATTATCCGAAATGCTAACAAAAATGACATGTAAAATGAAATGGGGGATTTGTTTGGAAGCTTTTCGCAACACACTTAGACAAGTACTTGATAAATGACACTTTGACTTAGAATTCAAGGTTCGGGTGAAATCTTGGGATTATTTATACCTAGAGGTAATGCATATTGGTTGGTGTTGGTTCATCATGAAATTAAGTTTTTAACCAAAGGATAGGCTTGGTCGAAGTTCATTGAGGTCAATCTTTCAACAAAACCACAACGATTTCACCTGTTGGCTCTTTCGAGCACCTACAAGTATACGTATTTTCATAATCACCCAGGACCTCAATCAAGCATCCCTATTTCTAGTATAATGCTCTTGACATGATTTACCATTCCTAATACACTTATTTATAAGATTGCAAAAGGTAGTAAGCCATAGGCTTAATTGTCCACCATTGTTTTGTCCCCCTATAACCCTTTTTCTAGGATGTTATGGGTTACCTAATATTCATCTTCATCCTTCTTTCGAGTATCACAAAAGGTTTCTAGAGTTTGGGGCTTTCACCCATCAAACCCATTTGGAGATTTGGGGCTTTCACCCATAAAATTCTAACCCGTAAGCTTAAGCAATGGTGGAATCCATACTCAACAACTAAAATCCATGCAAACACAATAATATCCACACACAAATTACACTCTAGTTCAACATAATCCCAAGACTAAATAAGTTAGTGACTCATTTGATAGGATAAAAGAATTTTACCAAGTAATGCATTCATGGAATTCGTAATAAGAGAGGGTAAAATAATCTTCAATTCCACACTTCAAACTTTCTAACTTCCCTTTCGAACAATACTTACAAATAAGGAACAATAAATAAAACTGATTTTTCACTCTCTCTTTCTAAGGTTCTCTCTCCTCTCCATAAGTGTTTTTGAATTCCCCATTATAAGTCTTACTTTATCTGTCTAATTTACCATAATTCCCTTTACACATCCCTCCCGCTAGGTCACGGTCACGGAGCTTTGGTTGCGATCGTGTGGCCGCGGTTACGACTATAAGTGAGCGATAGCTTTGTGTCGGCCAAACTTGACCAACCACGATCGCATTCCACCATCCGCGACCGCATTACCTAAGGCTAGGTAAATCCTCTGCTTAGCTGTCAGCGATTGTGGTGCATAGACCGCGACCGCGATTCCTACGGCCCTTTTCTGAATCTTCAGTTGTATTTTTCTGCTCCTTTTTTATAGTCATAAGCTTCAATCCATATCTTTCTACCTAATCGACTTTGTACCTTCAAAGAATAGATATTAGTGAATTCAAATTAGGTCATGAATATGTCTCATTTATTCATTCAAATTAGGTCAATGTTCACAAATGTTCACAAATTCAAAAAGTTCGCCACTTATGGCAGACAAAAACTCGCCAAGGAGGTTCAATAGTCCCTCCCGTGAAGCAAAAGTGAAGTGTCTATCATTACTTATAAGTCAACAACTTGTGGAGTCACAAAAAGAGAAAGAGATTTGTTACAAAGTCACTCACGTTCATGCCCTTGATTTTTGAAAAATTGTGGATGGAGGGAGTTGTTTGTTTTGCAATAACACCATGCACAATTTTCTAGACTATGGCTACAACCAAAACCTTAGTCTCATATATTGGCTCAAAATTGTCAAGCTAACCCTATGGCTACTCAGACTTCGCCAATGGTGTATAAAGTGACCCCAGTTTTAACAAAACAAAATGCCACAGGTACTCAGACTTCCTTTCATTCTTTAGTCGTTACTCGGGAAAGGTTAATTCATATCTAAGAGATTCCACATAGCCTCACTGCAACACAACACCCCCAACTTACAGGCGTGAAGTGCCCTCACTAAAGTAAATTTAAAATTAAAAAGTAGAAGGGATGAGAAAGGCTCTCGTGGACAGTAGGCATTGTAGGAATCTGATCTTGTTGTTGCGGTATCATGTCCGTGGTCGCGTTGACGCGATCGCGGTAACTGAGACTGAAATCCCCTATTTTTGCTCTGTTTTTCATTTTCTGTACATCTATCAGTTTTCCAACTCTGTTTTCCCCTGTTTTTTCTAAGTACATCATTTATGTAAAAAAACTACAAAGCATCAAAACAAACAAATGAGTTAAGGATAGGTTGCCTCCCATCAAGCTCCTAATTTAACGTTGCAGCATAACTCTCTCCTTTCACCATATAGCGTCTTTAAAGTTCACGCACTCTACCTTGGACGCTGCAGAGATGTTCTCATTGTAGTGCTTCACCCTTTGACCATTGACTATGAATTTCTTCCCTTTATTATCTTCCAACTCAACTACACCACTTGAGTAGACTTTAGAAATCACAAATAGCCCGACTATTTTGAGCGGAGTTTCCCCGCTAAGAGTTTAAAATGGGAGTTATAGAGGATTACCTGCTCTCCTTCATGGAATTTTTGCAGAAATGTTCTAGAATCATGCCAATTCTTTATTTTCTCCTTATACAAAGTTGCACTCTCATAAGCCCTAAGTCAAAACTCTTTCATCTCATGGAGTTGTGTTACCCATGCCCTGGATACTTCTCCACAGTTCATGTTTAATCTCTCCAATGCCCACAAAGACTTATGATCAAGTTCAATGGGTACATGGCATGCCTTAGCAAACACCAATTGATAGGGTGACATACCTATTAGGGTTTTATAGGCCGTTCTATAGGCCCAAAGCACTTCATCCAGTTGCCTTGCCCAATTCGTGCGGCCTACATTTACCATCTTTTAGAGTATGGCTTTGATTTTATGATTTGACACCTCCACTTGACCACTCATTTAGGGGTGGTATGGGGTGGCGACTTTGTGTTTAACTCCATACTTATCAAGAAGAGCACCAAGCATCCGATTGCAAAAATGTAAACCGACATCACTAATGATGGCCAGAGGGGTGCCGAACCTTGTGAAAATATTTTTTTTTAGGAATGAGGTAACATATTTGATCTCATTAGTGGGAAGTTCCATGGCTTCCACCCATTTAGAAACATAGTCGACCACCACCAAAATGTACTTATTCCCAAAGGAGCTCACAAACGGACCCATGAAATTAATTCCCCATACATCAAAGAGTTCTACCTCCAAGTTAGGCTTGAGAGGTATATCGTGCCTTTTTGAAATACCATTATTCATTTGACAACTGTGACAAGATTTAACCCATTCTATGGTGTCCCTATGCATGGAAGGCTAATAGAATCCGCATTGAAGGATCTTGGCGGTAGTTCAGATCCCTCCATGATGACCGCATTAAGGTGACGAGTGGCAAGCCTTCAAAATTCCATTTATTTTAGAATCCATGAAACACTATCTAATAACTCCATTGGCACACTATCAAAATAAAAATGGCTCATCCCAGAAATATCGTTTCACATCAAATAAAAATCGCTTATTTTGATAGTAACTCAATCCCTCTGGAAGTACACCACTTGCTACATAGTTGGCAAAATCAGTATACCATGGTATATTGTTCCCCTCGATGGACATGATCAATTCATCGGGGAAAGCATCATTAATTTCCAGTTCCCCATGCTTCTTATTGTTGCCTTCAAGTCGAGAGAGATGATCGGCCACTTGATTCTCGCACCCTTTTCGGTCTTTCACCTTGAAGTTAAACTCTTGTAATAATAAAATCCACCTAATTAACCAAAGATTTTCTTCTTTCTTTGCCATGAGTACTTAAGATCAGAATGGTTCGTATGCACCACCACCTTCGTGCCTAATATATAGGCCCAAAACATTTTGAAGGCATAAACAACCTGCCATAATTCTTGTTCGATGACGGTGTAGTTTCGTTGGGCATCATTCAAGGTTTTTCTAGCATAGTAGATAGGATAAAAAAGTTTGTCCTTGAGCTTCCCTAGCACCTCACCTAATGCAATACCACTTGTGATGCACATTACCTCAAATGGGGATGACCAATCCGTAGCCACAATAATAGGGGCTAAAATGAGAAATTCCTTAAGACGCTTGAATGATTTGAGACATGTTTCATCAAAGTTGAACTTAGATTCTTTCTCAAGAATTTTACACATAGGGTGTGCATATCTTTGAAAAATCCTTGATAAAACAATGATAGAACCCGACATGGCCAAGGATACTTCAAACACCTTTAACGAAAATGGGGGGTGGGAGCTTAGAAATTACCTCAACCTCATCTAGATTGACTTGAATGCCTTTTCCTGAGATCTTATGGCCTAAGACAGTTCCTTCTTTGACCATGAAATGGCATTTTCCCCAATTTAAGACAAGATTTGTTTCCATGCACCTTTCAAGCACCTTATTCAAGTGTTCGAGGCATGAATCGAAAGAATTTCCCACTATTGATAAGTCATCCATATATACTTCCATGGAGTCTTCAACCATATCCGCAAATATCAATAACATGCAACGTTGAAAGGATGTTGGGGCATTACACAACCCAAAAAGCGTTCGCTTGAATGCAAACGTACCATATAGGCAAGTAAAAGTTGTCTTTTCTTGGTCTACTAGGGAGATACAAATTTGATTATACCCCGAATACCCATCCAAAAAACAATAACACCCTCTACTGGCAAGCGTATCTAACATTTAATCCATGAACGGCATTGGAAAATGGTCCTTCTTGGTTCATGAGGTCAATTTTTGGTAGTCCATGCACACTCGTCATCCGATGACCGATTGGATGGGGATGAGATCATTTTTTTCATTCTCGACTACCGTGATACCATTTTTTTAAATGCATTGCACTAGGCTCACCCACATGCTATTGGATATAGCATAGATCACTCCTGTATTAAGCCACTTTATAATCTCTATTTTAACCATCTCTTGTATGGATTGGTTCAATCTTCTTTGGTGTTCTACACTTGGTATGTGATCTTTCTCAAGTTTAATTTTGTGTGAGCATATGCCGGGAGCTATGCCAATGATATCTGCTATTGTCCACCCAATGGCCCAAATGGATTTTTTTACCTCCAACTTTAATGCTTCAACTTGAGAGGAATTTAGGTCACTGGCAATAATAATTTACAAAGTCTCATCCTATCCCAAAAACATATATTTGAGATGAGGTGGTAAAGGCTTTAATTCAATTTTGGGAGGTTCAGGGGTGGATGGTTTGGTGGGTGGACTTTCATGGTTTTTAAGATCAAGATCTAATTTAACCGGGTTCTTGGTGTGAAACCCAAGCTCGGTTAGAGAAGCCACCACTTCATCATACTCCTCCACTTTTTCTCTCCCATAATTCCAAAGCACAACGACTAAAGGGTCATTCAACAAGCCCACGTCGACGTGGTTGGACACTTCACCATCAACAACATCGATTACCGAAATAACTTGTTTGTCCATTGGTTGTTTTGTAGTCTTACAGAAGTTGTAAGTCACTGTTTCACCGTTCAATCGAAACTTCATCACCTTAGACTCCACATCTACTAATGCCTTCCTGGTTGCTAAAAATGGCATTTCAAAGATAATAAGGATTTTGACATCTATCTCACAATCCACAATGACAAAGTCAGCCAGGTAAATGAACCGGTCTACTTTTACTAGAACATCATGGAGAATCCCTATAGGCTTCATAATAGATCGATCGGCCATAAGAAACTTTATTTTGGTGGACTTTGGCTTACTCAATCCAAGTTTGTGAAATATAGCATAAGGCATGAGGTTCACACTTTCCCCAAGGTCACACAAAGCCTTAGCGAATGTGAAGGCACCATTGGTGCATGAGATTGTAAGCGCACCGGGATCCTTTTTCTTTTTAATATAAGCGTTTGTCATGATAGAGCTACAATGGTGAGTAATCTCTATGGTTTCATCTGCCAAAAGATTCTTTTTGGACACCAAATCTTTCATAAATTTAGCATACCCCGAAATGTTATACAACGCCTAGATAAGAGATATATTGATAGAGAGGTTGCTAAATTTATCGAAAAGTTTGTTGAGTTTATCATGCTTTCCCATTTTTGATGACCATTCTTGGAAAGGAGGATGAATGGTGGTTAAAGGTATAGAAATAATTTGACACTCATTATTCATTATTTTTCTCATCAACATCTCATTCAACTTTGGCTCGTCAACCTTGGGTCTTTTTCTCTTAGCCTTTATCGCCTCCCCATTTTGCATTTCTTCACTTTGCCTCTCCATTAGATATTTTGATATTTTGCCTACTTTTGTTTTAAGTTGTTGGATAGAAAAGAAGTGAGACGCAACCTTTTGGTGAAGCATGGAGAATTAATTTCACATTTCATTCACCATTTCTCTGGTTCTCTCAATATTACTTAAGATCCACGCTAAAATATCTTTATTAATCTTCTCTCTCCCTTAGAAATGTGCAATGCTTAGATTCTCCTGGTTCCAACCTTGATTCCCATCTTGTCCTTGTGGATCAAGATGGAAACCCTCTGATTTCTTAGGTTTCATCCCCATGTTATCGCCAACCACCTCTTCCTCCTTTTCTTTGCAAGTTTCAACTTCTATCGCATTTATCACACTTGCACTTTTCATTGAGTCTCCCAACACATGCTCAATAAGAATCTCGAGGCAAGACATTACTTTGCTCATCTTAGCATCGATCTTTTTCTCTTTATCTTTCTTATCATTGTATACAAAGGATGAGGAGGGATCCCCCATGGACACCTCGGTGTCCTCTATGTCCCAACATCTACACCAAATTGCCACATGGTCCAAGACTTTTGAAACAATCCCATTTGGTGAGTTGATGAATGATCCACTGGATGCTTTCCACTACGGCCTTATTTTTTTTATCCAATGCTTGATAGAAGATTTGGAGGAGCATCTTTACTGGCAACTCATGCGTAGGACATTTCAAAAGTGTTTCTTTAACTGTCCCCAAGCATGGTACCATGATTCTTTGTGGTATTGGAAAAAATGAACAATCTAGTCTCTCAACTTTAACTTTCTAGTATAGTGGTAAGTATTCCCGCCTATCATATGGGTGACCCAGGTTCGATCCCCGGCAATGGCTATTTTGACAACGCTCAACTCACTCCCATAATTAGGGGTGAGGTGGTCGTTGTCATGTAACCTAATTTAAATTGGGGTCGAATCTCAAGGAGTGAAATTATAGACTTCAAACTTTAGGTATGCTCAAATTACTAAGAGATTATCTGAAATACAAACAAAAACGACATGTAAAATGAAATGGGTGGATTTGTTTGGAAACTTTTTGCAGCATACATAGACAAGTACTTGATAAATGAATCTTTTACTTAGAATTCAAGGTTTGGGGGGAATCTTGGGATTATGTCTACCTAGAGGTAATGCATGTGGGTTGGTGTTGGTTTATCATGAAATTTAGTTTTTAACCAATGGATAGGCTAGGTCAAAGTTAATTAGGGTCAATCTTTCAACAAAACCACAACGATTTCACCTATGGGCTCTTTCGAGCACCTAACAAGTGTACGCATTTTCATAATCACCCAGGACCTCAAGCAAGCATCCCTATTTCTAGGATGATGTTGTTTACATGATTTAAACTCCAAATACTCTTATTTATTAGATTGAAAAAGGTCGCAAACCATAGGCTCAGTTGTGCACCATTGTTGTGTCCCCTTATATCCCTCTTTCGAGGATGTTATGGGTTACCTAATATTCACATCCATCTCTCTTTCGAGGATGACAAAGGGTTTCTAGAGTTTGGGGCTTTTGGAGATTTGGGGCTTCCACCCATCAAATTCCAACCAGTAAGCTCAAGCAATGATGGAATCCATACTTAACAACTAAAATCCATGCAAACACAACAATACCCATACACAAATTACACTCTAGTTCAACATAATCCCAAGACTAAATAAGTTAGTTACTCATTAGATAGGAGAAAAGAATTTTACCAAGTAATGTATTTATGGAATTCATAATAAGAGAGGGTAAAATAATCTTCAATTCCATACTTCAAACTTTCTAACTACCAGTTCGAACAATACTTACAAACAAGGAACAATGAATATAACTAATTTTTCACTCTCTTTCTAAGGTTATCTCTCCTCTCCAAAAGTGTTTTTGAATTCCCCATTATAAGTCTTGCTTCTGCTGTCTAATTTAACACAATGCCCTATACACATTCCTCTCACTAGGTCATGGTTGCAGAGCTTTGGCCCCGCAGTCGCGGCTATGAGTGAGCAATTGCGTTGTGTCAGCCAAACTTGACCGACCGCGATCGCATTTACCATTCTCAACCGCGTTAACTGAGTCTAGGTAAATCCTCTGCTTAGTTTTCAACGATCGTGGTGCACAGACCGTGACCGCGATACCTGAAGCCCTTTTTTGAGTCTTCAGGTGCACATTTCCTTCTCTCTTTTGATCGTCATAAGCTTCACTCCACATCTTTAAACCTAATAAACTTTGTACCTGCAAAGAGTGGATATTAGTGCATTTTTATCATGAATATGTCTCATCTTTTCATTCAAATTAGGTCAATGTTCACAAATATGTAGGGGGAATAAGTGGTAAAATCACCACTCATCAGCTACCACTCTAGCATTAAAGTAGATCCATTTGAGGCTCAGTATAGTAGGAGGTATAGGTCTCTTATTTTGTGGTTTGAGGTTGGTGTGGTAGACATGTTTGGCCCGGATTTGGTTCACCAATCTATCGAGAAGGTGAAGGTGATTCAGGATAGGCTAAAAGATACCCAAAGTTGCCAAATGTCCTATGTGGATGTGAGGCATATAAAGTTTGGGTTTGAGTTTGGTGATAGGGTATTCCTGATGGTGTCTCCCATGAAGAGAGTGATGCAGTTTTAGAAGAAGAAGAAGAAGCTCAGTCCCTGCTATTGTAACTATCTGATTTGCTGAACAGGAATGCTACATGGTGCTCATGACCCCAAAGGACCACAAGCTAATCCATGACTGATATCAGTACCTTTATACTGCATAAGATAACATAATAATGCAGAAACATGCACTGAAAGGCCATAAGGTTTGATCATGAACATAACTGAATAACGTAACATCTGTGTGGGGTAATAGAATACCCAAAACAAAACTGAATTCTAAAACATGATAGCCTGTATCTAGTCTGCATCTAGTCTAAAAGCCTCTACTGTCTGAAGAATCTGATTAAGGAGTTGATGGGATATGTCTCCAACTAACTCCAACTAATAAGCTAATCAATGAGATACTAGAAAATCATTATGTCCTCGAAGGATGAGTACTCACTTCTACTCTGACTGCTGAATCTGGAATCTACTGTTGATCTGGAGCTCGTGTCTCTGAACCTATGGTGTAACATAAAAAACAAGCACCATAGCATGAATACGTCAGTATATATGTACTGAGTATAACTGTGAGGTAGGCTAAATACAAAGGTTCACATGCTTGCTAATGCTAACTGACTGTCTAACATGAACGTGAGAATGCATACATAATTATATAACTATAACTGACAACATGATATCGTGATTACTGAATCTGAATACTGATAACATGACATGACTGATAACATGAATGAATGTATCTGAGTATAACTGATAACATGGGTGACTATAGCTGACAGTCCTGAATTTGATGAAACTATCTAAGTTCCGTACTGTATCTAAGTTGACCGTGTCTGACAGTCCTGAAATCTAATGAACTATCTAAGTTCTATTAATGAGACTGATTGACTGTATCTGACAGTCCTAATTTTGTAACATGAAACTTTGGGAAGTAGTATCTAACCGACATGCCCCAAAGGTGCTATAATAGCTGAGCTGGGGTCCAATCTATGCCCTGATTGGAAGGGTGTCAATACCGCACCACTAGTAAGGACAACATGTGAGTAACCCTCAAATAACAGGTAACTCTAGCGAGAATGGTGGGAACCCTCACATAATAGTTAAGACACCTCATCTACCCTCATATAGCAGGCTACGATGTCTCAACCTATGCTGGCTACATAGTTCTGGAATGCAAGGATTGCTTTTAGGAATCACACCATCATATAACATGTCAGTCCCCATCCTTGGGTTCACTCGGTGCTAATTCCTACTCCCATCTGAATAGACACTAAACATGATTTTCTGAGCTAAACTGAGCATGGACTGAGTTATTGAATTTTCGTGACTGGTGAAATACTACTGATATCTGACAACTGGCTGATTCATGAGATAATGGAGATTTTTCCTGAGTCATAAGACTATCTGAAGTCTAAGAGTTCATAGCCTGACTGAGAGTATCGTGAAAAACACGACATGGCTCTAGGCACACAGCTAATATTTTGGGTACAAGTACCCTCAGGACTCGATGGAAGGAAACTGACATGACTTGATACTCTTGAATACATGATAATCACCACAATACGTTTATTGAAGCATTTCATCAAACGTCTAATAGGAATAAGCTTGTACATATATGGGGATTTTCATGATATCATGCTAGTTAGGCAAATTTCCTTCATTTAGGCATTCAGTCAAACATATTGTAGGCATAGTACATGTATAGCACATTATACAACAATTAAACATCATGTTTCAATTCCAATTCCATCATACAAGGTTTTAGTCATGAGATTTCGTAAATCTTTATCTATACTAATTAACCCACATGGAATTTATCATCAAATCATGGAATAGAAATCAATTCCTCATTTATCAAAATGAAAGAGAATATACAAAGCATGAAAACATGAAGAAAATCCATAACTTGTAGTTAAAAAGGATTCTTGGACTTCATGGACAAAAGAAGTCCATGAATGAACACTATACATACCTTAGTTCATGATTTTGTCAAGATTGATGGTGAAACCTTCCTGACTTTGAATCCCCAATAGAAACCCTAGCTTGCTCTTGAGATAAACTTGAGAGAAACTAATTTGTTTTAGGTAAAAAGTGGTTGAATCACGTGTTAAAGGGATTATATAGGGTATAAAGTTGAACATTTTAACCCGTCATTAAATTTTCAATAAAATTTCCCGAGTTGGGCCCTTGGCGCGACGCGGCGCTATCGCGCCATGTCACTGAAATTGACAATTGGGAAACTGCACGGTGGTGCAAAGTGGAGCTATCATGTTGCCACCTTTTCTACAACTGGAAGTTTGGCGCGATGCGCTAGTATCACGGAGCAACACTGGAATTTGACAATTGTCATTTGAGCATTCTCCACAACGCGCTGAAGGCTCAGGTTAAACACTGTCTCACTAAAAAGGCTCTAACTCTTTGCCCGGGTGTTGGATTTGGGCGAATTATATATCGATGGAAAGATTATTCAATTTCCCATGTGATAGTAAGTGAAAATTATGGAAATACCATATTTATAAGAATGAATTATTATTTCAAATCAAGTTCTAACATCTTTGAGATGATTTTCGAGCTAAGAAAAAGCACGGGTATTACAATATCTCCCCCTTGAGAACATTCATCCTCGAATGAGACTGACTGAGAGTGGAAACAATGATCTGAACTTGAATAACTGGAACATGATATCATAATGGATGTGACTGACAAGCTGAACATAACATACTGAACATGTATATCTGATGTGTGTGTAACGAATTCATAAATGCATAACTGAAAGTTCTGAAGAATTAAGTTTTCTCACAATGAGAATGCATGTCTGATGCATAACTATATAACTGATCTGATACATGAATGCATGACTGAATATGTGGTGGTACTTGATACCAAGATTATCATGGAAACATGAGCATGAGACTGAATACTAAGTTAGTGATGCACACTAATCATGAAACTGAGTAAGATTAAGGAGAATTGTTACCTTGAGCTTAATCTGAGTTGCCGGGGAAGAGGTGAGGGTACTTGGTATGCATATCTACTTCTGCTTCCCAAGTAGCTCCCTCGACAGACTGATTTTGCCAATGAACTTTAACTAGAGGGACTTCTTTGTTCCTCAATCTACGAGTATGATAGTCTAGGATTTCAACTGGAATCTCTTCATAAGAGAGGTTGTTCTTAACATCAATTTTCTGAATAGGGACTACTACTGATGGGTCACCTATGCACTTTTTAAGGAAAGAGACATGAAAGATTGAATGAACAGAGGTTAGATCTGAAGGCAATTTGATCTTATAAGCTACCTTGCCGAAACGACTGAGAATCTTGAAGGGAACGATATATCGGGGAATGAGTTTTCCCTTCTTGCCGAATATCATTACTCTCTTCATAGGAGAGATCTTGAGGTAGACATGATCACCAACCTCAAACTCGAGATCTTTTCTATGAATATCTGCATAAGACTTCTGTCGGCTCTGAGCAGTCTGGAGTCTTTCTCTAATTAACTGAACTTTCTCTAAGGCGTCGAATATTAAGTCAGGACCTATGACTAAGTCCTTACTAACTTCGAACCAACCGATTGGAGATCTACATCTCCTACCATAGAGCTTCGAATGGAGCCATATGAATACTGGAATGATAGTTATTGTTATATGTAAACTCAATCAAAGGCAAGTGGTCATCCCAACTACCTTTGAAATCAATTAGACATGCCCTTATCATATCTTCTAGAGTTTGAATGGTCCTTTCTGCTTGACCATCTGTCTGAGGATAAAAGGTTGTACTGAGCTGAACTTGGGTACCAAGACCCTTTTGGAATGCTTTCCAAAAATGAGAGATGAACTGGGTACCTCTTTCTGAGATAATAGACAACGGAACACCGCGCAATCTAACCAGCTCCTTAATATAGAGCTTGGTATAATCCTCGGATGAATAAGAGGTATGAACCGGAAGGAAAAGAGCTGATTTGGTCATTCTGTCTACAATGACCCAGACTGAATCATGCTGATGACGAGTTCGAGGCAAACCCATCACGAAGTCCATGTTCACAACTTCCCACTTCCAAGTAGTAATATTGAACTCCTGCATTGGTCCACTAGGCTTCTGATGCTCTATCTTAACTTGCTAACATATAGAGCACTTAGCCATAAACTCTGCAACATCTTTTTTCATCCCACTCTACCAATAGATTTTCCTCAAGTCACGGTACATCTTTGTGACCCCTGGATAAATAGAGTAACGCGCACCATGCGCTTCTGCAAGAATTCGCTGCATTATGTTATCTACTCCTGGAACACAGAGTCGACCTTGACAATGAAGGACTCCATCTCCCCCTTTGGAGAAAACCTCTATTTTTTTATTCTAAACTGACTCTTTTAGCTTGACAAGGCTAGGATCCTTATCTTGCTTTTCTTTCACCTCGGAAACTAGAGATGATTCTGAACTACTCTGAACACATACACTGCCTTCTGAAGAGTCGACTAAGAGAACGCCTAGTCTAGCAAGCTGGTGGACTTCCTGGGCTAACTTCTTTTTACTATCATCAACATGAGAAATACTACACATGGACAGTCTACTGAGAGCGTCGGCCACTACGTTGGCCTTGCCTGGATGATAGAGAACACTCATGTCATAATCTTTTAAGATCTCTAACCACCTTCTCTAATGAATTTTGATAAAAGACATACTGAAGGATCTTATGATCTATGAAGACATTCACATGAACTCCATAGAGATAATGCCTCCAAATCTTTAAGGAAAATACTACGGCTGGTAACTCAAGGTCATGAGTAGGATAATTCTTATCATGGGGTTTAAGTTGTCTGGAGGCGTAGGCTATGACCTTACCATGTTGCATGAGGACACAACTTAAACCCACTCTAGATGCATCACAATAAACTACAAAACCTCTTGAACCGTCTGGTAATGCTAGAACTGGAGCTGAGGTGAGTCGAGTCTTTAATTCTTGAAAACTCTTCGGGCATAGATCTGACTACTGAAACTTGACTTTTTTCTGAGTCAATCTGGACATAGGGGATGCAATAGAAGAAAATCCCTCAAAAAACCATCTATAATAGCCAGCCAGACCCAAGAAACTCCTGATATCTGATGGAGAAACAGGGCGAGGCCAGTTCCTTACCACTTCGGTCTTTTGAGGATCTACTCTAATGTCATCACCAGAAATAATATAGCCAAGGAATGCTACTGATCTTATCCAAAATTTGCACTTACTAAATTTGGCGAATAACTGATGATTTCTGAGAGTCTGGAGTACTATTCTGAGATGGTCTGCATGATCGCTCTCAGTGCGGCAATAGACCAAAATATCATCTATGAAGACTATGACGAACATGTCCAAGTACTGCTTGAACACATGGTTCATCAAGTCCATGAAAGGAGTTGGGGCGTTGGTAAGAACAAATGATGTGATGAGAAATTCGAAGTGACCATACCGCGTACAGAAAGTTGTCTTTGGGATGTCACATTCTCTAACTCTGAGTTAATAATGGTCGGATCTGAGGTCTATCTTAGAGAAATAACTGGTACCCTAAAGTTGGTCAAACAAGTCTTTGATTCTGGGAAGAGGATACTTGTTCTTGACCGTAACCTTATTTAGTTGACGGTAGTCTATACACATTCTGAGGGAACCATCTTTCTTGAACACGAATAAGACTAGTGCGCCCCACGAGGAAATATTGGGTCTGATGAATCCCTTATCTAAGAGATCCCTCAACTGTTCTTTTAGTTCCTTGAGTTCTGCTGGTGACATTCTATATAGAAGAATAGAGATAGGCTGAGTGTCTGAAAGAAGATCAATACCGAAGTCTATTTCCCTTTCGAGAGGAATTCCTGGAAGATCTTTGGGAAAGACATCTGAATACTCATTCACTACTGAGACTGATTTTAGACTGGGTGCCTCAGAACTGGAATCTCTAACATGAAATAGATTATAAACACATCCCTTAGATATCAATTTCCTTGCCCGAAGGTAGGAAACAAGCTGATCTTTAAAAATGGATACGCTACCCTTCCACTCTAGAACGGGTTCATTCAGGAACTGAAAATGAACTATTCTATTTCTACAGTCAACTATGGCATAGCAGAACTGCAGAAATGAAACCAATCCATGCCGAGAATAACATCAAAATCAGTCATCTCTAATTCAACTAAGTCTGCTGAAGTGACTTTCTGAAATATCATAACCGGGCAGTTCCTGTATACCCACCGAGCTATGATGGTTTTACCCACTGGGGTAGAGACTGAGAAGGGCTCTGCTAGAATTTTGGGACTGATTCCAAAATCAAATGCTATATAAGGAGTAACAAAAGACAAGGAAGCTCCTTGATTTAGTAAAACGTAAACATGCACATGAAAGATTTGTAACGTACCAGTAACTACATCAGGAGAACTTTCCTGATCTTATTGAGTCTGAAGAGTATAGAGATGATTTGGTCATTGCCCGCTAGCATCACTGGAACTTTCATGATCGAGTTAAAGACTATCATGCTGATTTAGGCGACCAGAATGAGCTGAGGAGTGATTCTATTGACCTTGAGGACCTGGCTGAGGATAGTCTCTAACTCTATGACCTATCTTGCCACAACCAAAACAAATGCCACTACCTTCTCTACACATACCCTGATGGTGCTTACTGTAAGTCTGGCAAAGAGGATAGGTGCGGGCACTACTAACACTGCCTTGGGTCTTAGAGCCTGGTGCTCTATCTTTTTTACCCTCCCTGAACTTAAGAACTGGAGCACTGGCTATAGAGGGAGCTGGAACTGATGACTTAGGATGAAACTGAGAACGGTTTTCTCCTTCTGATTTAGGCTGAGTAAAATTGAAGCTACCTATCCTATCTTTCTTATTCTATTTTTCCCTCTACTTAATTTTCTGCTCTTCTATCTATTGAGCATGGTTCATAAGTCTAGATAAGGTCATGTCACTATTCAGCATGGTGGATCTGCACTCATTAACCACACTATCATTCACCCCTGAAGCAAACTTACTCATCTTGGATCTACTGTCTACAACCACATGAGGGGCATACCTGGCTAATTGAGTAAACTTAAAAAAATACTCTTTCACTGTCATATTGCCCTGCTTGAGGTTGATGAACTCTATAACCTTGGCTTCTCTAAGCTCTTGGGGAAAGAATCTATCTAAGAATGCAGTGGCAAACTCCTCCCACTCTATAGGACCTACATCATCTGATCTTTCAGACTTCCACTATTTAAACCAAGCATAAGCCATATCCTGCAACTGGTATGCATCTAGCTCAGCACTCTCAACAGTAGTCACCCCCATGATGTATGTCACTTTTTGAACTTGAACTAAGAATTCCTGAGGGTCTTTATCTACCTTAGACCCGAGGAAGGTTGGAGGATTCATTCGGGTGAAGTCCCGAATCCTAGCTGTGGCTGAGTTGGCCACTGGGTTAGCCGAAACAACTATTGGCCATTCATTATGAGTAGAAACTGATTGAGAAAGAGTGGTAAATATGATCCTGAACTCCACATGAGAAACATGATCGCCCAAAGGTTCTTCAGGCTAAGGGACTGACAGATTTCTTTTCTTACGAGGCATATTCTGAAATAAAGAGAAGAAGCGGGTTATACTGAGAGACTAACTTGTGACTATGCTCACAGGCATGACATGAATACTGAAAGAAGTGAAACTATTATTAAACATCTCATAGCCTCTTTTACATAAATGTGGCATGCAACACACCCATCATAAGACTCTACTAGACTCGGCTTGCAGACTTTCTAGGACTCTATTGAACCTTAGGCTCTGATACCAAGTTTGTAATGACTCGATTTGTAGAACCGGAATGCTACATGGTGCTCATGACCCCGAAGGACCACAAGTTAACCCATGACTAATATTAGTACATGTATACTGCATAAGATAACATAATAATGCAGAAACATACACTGAAAGGCCATAAGGTTCAATCATGAACATAACTGAATAACATAACATCTGTATGGGGTAATAGAATACCCAAAACAAAATTGAAGTCTAAAACATAATAGCCTATATCTAGTCTGCATCTAGTCTGAAAGCCTCTACTGTCTAAAAAATCTGATTAAGGAGTTAATGGGACATGTCCCCAACTAACTCCAACTAATAAGATAATCAATGAGATACTAAAAAATCATTATTTCCTCAAAGGATAAGGACTAACTTCTACTCTGACTGCTGAATTTGGAATCTACTGCTGATCTGGAGCTCATGTCTCTGAACCTATGGTGTAACATAAAAAGAAAGCACCATAGCGCGAATGCGTCAGTACATATGTACCAATTATACATGTGAGGTAGCCTAAATTCAAGGGTTCACATACATGCTAATGCTAACTGACTGTCTAACATGAACGTGAGAATTCATTCATAATTACATAACTATAACTGACAATGTGATATCGTGATTACTGAATCTGAATACTGATAACATGATATGGCTGATAACATGAATGACTGTATCTGAGTATAACTGATAACATGGGTGACTGCAGCTGACAGTCCTGAATTTGATGGAACTATCTGAGTTTTGTACTATATCTGAGTTGACCATGTCTGACAGTCCTGAAATCTAATGAACTATCTAAGTTCTATTACTAGACTGATTGACTGTATCTTACAGTCCTGATTTTATAACAAGAAACTGTGGGAAGTAGTATCTAACCGACATACCCCAAAGGTGCTATAATAGCTGAGCTGGGGTCCAATCTATGCCCTGATTGGAAGGGTGTCAATACCGCGCCACTAGTAAGGACAACATGTGAGTAACCATCATATAATAGGTAACTCTAGAGAGAATGGTGGGAACCCTCACATAAAAGTTAAGCCACCTAATCTACCCTCATATAGCAGGCTACGATGTCTCAACCTATGCTGGCTACATAGTTCTGGAATGTAAGAATTGCTTCTAGGAATAACACCCTCATATAATAGGTGAGTCCCCATCCTTGGGTTCACTCGGTGCTAATTCCTACTCCCATATGAATAGACACTAAACATGATTTACTGAGATAAACTGAGCATGGACTAAGTTACTGAATTTCCGTGACTGGTGAAATACTACTGATATCTGACAACTGGCCAAGTCATGAGATCATGGAGATTTTTCCTGAGTCATAAGACTATCTGAAGTCTAAGAGTTCATAGCTTGACTGAGAGAATCGTGAAAAACACGACACGGCTCTAGGCACACAGCTAATATTTTGGGTACAAGTACCCTCAGGACTCGATGGAAAGAAACTGACATGACTTGATACTCTTGAATACATGATAATCACCACAATACGTTTATTCAAGCATTTCATCTAATGTCTAATAGGAATAAGCTTGTACATACATGGGGATTTTCATGATATCATGATAGTTAGGCAAATTTTCTTCATTTAGGCATTTAGTCAAACATATTGTAGGCATAGTACATGTATAGCACATTATACAACAATTAAACATCATGTTTCAATTCCAATTCCATCATACAAGGTTTTAGTCATGAGATTTCGTAAATCTTTATCTATACTAATTAACCCACATGGAATTTATCGTCAAATCATGGAATAGAAATTCATTCCTCATTTATCAAAATAAAATAGAACATACAAAGCATGAAAACATGAAGAAAATCCATAACTTGTAGTTAAAAAGGATTCTTGGACTTCATGGACGAAAGAAGTCCATGAATGAACACTATGCATATCTTAGTTCGTGATTTTGTGAAGATTGATGGTGAAACCTTCCTGACTTTGAATCCCCAATAGAAACCCTAGCTTGCTCTTGAGATAAACTTGAGAGAAACTAATTTGTTTTAAGTAAAAAGTGGCTGAATCACGTGTTAAAGGGATTATATAGGGTATAAAGTTGAACATTTTAACCCGTCATTAAATTTTCAATAAAATTTCCCGAGTTGAGCCCTTGGCGCGATGCGCCGCTATCACTCTGTGTCGCTGTAAATTGACAATTGGGAAATTGCATGGTGGTACGATGTGGAGCTATCACATTTCCACCTTCTCCACGACCTTAAAGTTTTGCACAACACACCAGTATCGTAGAGCAACACTAGAATTTGACAATTACCATTTGAGCATTCTCCGTTACGCGCTGAAGGCTCAGGTCAAACACTGTCTTACTAAAACTGCTCTAACTCTTCGCTCGGGTGTTGGATTTGGGTAAATTATATATCGATGGAAAGCTTATTCAATTTCCCACGTTATTGGAAGTGAAAATTATGGAAATACCACATGTATAAGAATGAATTCTTATTTCAAAGTAAGTTCTAACATCCTTAAGATAATTTTCGAGCTAAGTAAAAGCACGGGTATTACAGGTATTTGGGTCCTTATGTGATTTTGAGGAGGGTTGGTAAGGTTGTATATAAGTTGGAACTACCTTTTAGTTTGAGCTCTTTCTAGTTTGAGCTTCATTCACCTGGTATTCCATGTCTCTATGTTGAGGAGGTGTATTGGTGACCCATCACAAATTGCTTCTATCAAGGATATTAGTATTTTAGATTCCCTATCTTATTAGGAGATCCCTCTTGAGATCTTACATCATCAAGTTCGTTGGTTGAGGACCAAGAATGAGGCCTCAGTAAAGGTTCTATGGAGGAACCACAAGGTTAAAGCGGCTACTTGGGAAGCTGGAGAGGACATGAAGTCCAAGTATCCTTTCTTGGTTTCTACTCCAAAAATTTGTGTGGAAGGTATGTATTTTTCATAACATCTTTGTTAAAGGAAAGATTGATTTCCTTGGTATATTTGTTTTCCTAGCTTGGTTAAAGGTAAGGGTAGAGATGTTTACGGTTTTAATTATGTTTGTACTGCCGTGTTCCATCATTCAAGGACAAATGATCCAAGCGAGGGAGAATTGAAACACCCTAGGTTTTGACCCTTGGAAACTTCCTGAGTTTTGAGACTTCTATTGGTCATACGACTCACCATACTAGTCGTTTGGTGTGGGTACAGGTCTAGGGACTCTAGTCATATATTGGTCAGTGTGATATTGTCCAAGTTCTATTCTAGGCACGAGAAGACATCATACGAGTCGTATGTACATAGTACGATAAGTAGGGCCCAAATCGTATGTGTTCCATTATTTAGCCTTTTATATTCTACTAGGGTACGACTTGAAAGGTACTAGTCGTATGGTTAGTGTACGAGTTAGGCTAAGGAGTCCAATGTTGGACAAAATATGGTGTCTAATTTTTTTATCAAGTTATGAGTAGTGGGTACCACTCGTATGATGTAGATACAAGTGAGGGGTCCACCGTACCCTCCTGCATTTATTTTTTTAGTTTAAGTTAGGTTTTATTTTAGACATTCCTCTCTTAAATCCTTTTGACCACTCGACATAAAACACCTTTGGAGGCTTCCTTAACCTATTATTCTCATTCAAAACACTCTCAAATCTCTCTCAAGCTCTTGGTTCAAGAAAGGCTAGGGTTTTCTTCAAGGAAATCAATTAAGGCTCTAAAAGGGTGGTTTCTCTGTATCTTCCTAGGTGTGTAAGGCATGTTACTCCTTTCTCATTGTTAGTTCAACTAAAGGAATATTTTAATAAATGTTTTTCATGGTATTATTGTCGATTTGTTTTGGGTTTGAAATATATGTTGGGGGTTTTGGTTGTTTATGGTTTGATAATGCTCTTCCATGTTTTACTTATAGTTTTCATTTTATATTTATGGTTTTGAACATGTGTCTTCATTGGAATGGTCAATAGATGCTTGGTTTTGGTTTTTGAAATTACATTCCCTCAACATGTTTGTTAAAATGCCTACGAGAATGATTTTGTCACACGGTTTGATTATTCTTGAAACCTTTGCATTGCATGATATAGAAATGGAACCTAAATTGGTTTGGTTGGTTTTAAATGGTTTGTAAAGGACTTGATAGCCATGGTTTTGGTTTAATTTGAAATCTTGTAGGGTACATAGGAATCTCTTAAGACTTGGCTAAGGACATTGCTTGCAAGCTATAGTCGGTATGACGATTCCACTTCATAATACCTTGATAATGGACTCTTGGAATTGGTGGTTTGGTTAGGTGCTAAATGTTTTAATTGGGTAATAATGGCGGGTAGTAAAATCTAGTCGTGAAGGTGTGAGTCCGATGGACGGACACTGGAAACTTATATTTGCCGACATGAGGGTTTGTTATGATGACTATATTCTTGTGGGGTACACAGGAATCCCCTATGTTATACTCGTATATATGAATCATGGAGGACAAAGAGTACAGGGGAATCCCTGGCCTATATGATATCTCCAATTTGTATGGCTATACGTATTGGGGGTCGTTCAGGAGGTAAGACTGGACCCATATAGCCCGTAGGTAGATTATGATGGTAAACCTATACAACCCAGGTTAAAGGTTTTATATGCATGCTAAACCTGGTTCCCTTTCCTGGCATGGTATATATATGTATGTATGTGAATGCATATGACTATTTACTTTGGTTTTAAAAATTAGCATTATTTTATCCTTACTCCTGAGTACATGCTAGCATTAACCCGCTAACCCGCTGATGTGTGAGCAGATGCTAACATATTTGAGGCTTTTGACTAAGAATATTGCAAAATATTAAGTAACTTTTGTCGTTTTTGATTGTTTTCTCTTTGATATTGCAGTAAAAGTCGAGATGCAAGAGAATCAGCAATAATGGGAGTAAAAGAGTTGATTTCTGAGCAAGTAGAGAAGGAAGTATAGATGATGACTTGTCTAATAAGTCGTTAGCCTTGTGATAAGCTATCAGAGTTGTCGTCAGTCTTAGAAGGAGAATAGACTTCAGCTGGAATCAGTGACGATATCTGTGATAGGCCGTCAGAAGTATGATAAGCTGTCAGGATCATCGTTAGGCTTAGGCAGGGAATGGATTTTAAAGTGAAGAAGTAACCATATCTCTGATAAGTCATCACATGTCTGATAAGCCATTAAGCCTCATCGTTAGCCCAAGGCAAAGATTATCAAAAGTGAAGAGGAGCTGACGACATTCTTGATAAGCCGTCAGACTCCTGATAAGTCGTCACACACGTCGTCGCCTGTTCGAGAAAATATTATGATCTATGATTTTGTTTCCATAATTAGGCTGAAGTATTTAAAGCATATGTTAGGGTTTTCTAATCATCTTGGAACTAACGTTTTGAGCATTTTTCTCTCTAGTTTTCTCACTTTAACAAGACAATTATTTTGGAGAGATTTTTACCATTGTTTTTTGGGATTTTCTACTGGATCAAATCTGAGAAACACTTGTTACTATTTATCTTGCTGTAAGATCATCTATCTAAGTATGAATTCAACTTGTTGTTTTGCTTATATTATTATGAGTAGCTAAATTCTCTTAACCCGAGTTATGGGATCTATGGGTTTGGGTTTGTAACATAACTAAGTGTTCAAGATTCTAACAGTGGTAGGAACTTATTGTTAATTCCATTATTTTACATGCTGACTATTGGTTGCAAACAATAGGCCTCGCTTACTGTTGATTTGCTTGAGATAAGAAATCAACCCTAGTAAGAAGTGAAGTATCAACAGGGACTTGGAAGCATTAAACTTCCATTTAATAATTAATGTTGTAACAAGATTAATTAACTTGAGATAACATCCTGTTATGAAAGATAAATTTCCTAAGTTTGAGAAAATTAGGTGGTTAAATGTCTAAATAGGTTGAGAAACATTTAGACATAACTTCGACAAGGATAGTTAGTTGTTCCTACCTAGAACAAGAATCTTGAGCCGTTACTAGCGTCTGTCAAATACCAACACCCATCGTGAACATACTCTGGTTTCCCTTATCATATTAATTTCAAATACTGAATTGAGAAGTAATTATTTGCTACCTTTCCAAAAAACCCCATTGACAGGAAACTACTAACTATCAGTTGATTAACCCACAGATAACTTAGAATCATACCATATTCCCTGTGGGATTGGACCCCAACCTAGTTGGGTTATATATTGACAACGATCTCTTACATTCTCTTAAGAGAGGTGTAGTTTGAGCGTTATCAAAAATGGTGATGTTGTCGGGGAGTACGATTGTAAATTGAAGTTTGTGTGCGCTAATTGACTATTAGTCAAGTTTCCTAGTTTTACATTTATTTGTTGTTTTTGTTTGCTACAGGACTTTTATGGTGTATGCCAAGAACCAGAAGTTTCGGAGAACCATTATTACCATTTAATCCAGAACCGTAACTAATCGGCAGAATAGTAGACCAGCAGAAGGCTGACAGGTTAGCAGCCTTAGCTAGAGCTCAGGTGAATGTGCAGAATGATGATCATCAAGTACGGCATCCAAATCCAGAGGATGAAGATTTGGGAGATGAGGTGTTTCTAAACCCTGGTAACCCAAGGCGTACAGAGCAAATAGCTGTACTAGTACAGCATAATGCGAACAGGAACCGTCCGTTCCAAGAAAGGCAAGATCACCAGCCAGTCCAGTATAACCTCAATGAGGAAGATGATGGAATGGATGGAGTAGGTACAAAGGGTGCAATTATTCCTCCATCGTTAGCACCTGGAGCAAAATTCAACATTACGAGTACTATGATTCAGCTCTTTTATCTGAAGGGGTTGTTTGGTGGCCTTTCTGGGGATGATCCGAACTTGCATCTGGTGAACTTTATCACCGTATATAAATCTTTTCATAACCCAGGAGTTGGTCAAAATGATATCCGTTTGAGATTATGTCAGTTGTCTCTGTCTGGGAAGGCAATATTATGGCTTAATGAGATGACACCCGATTCTAAACCAACTGGAGGCAGTTGAAAGGAGCTTTCCTAGAAAGGTTCTTTCCACCTTTCAGGAGGGTACAGTTGAGGGATGAGATCAGTAACTTCAGACAGCTCCCAACTGAAGCCTTACATAAAACCTGGGAGAGATTCAAAAAGAAGCTGATGCAGTGTCCGAACCACAATATGATGGACATACACTTAATGGAGACTTTGTACAGATATCTTAACTCTGTGACAAAACCAATTATAGATAATGTTGCTGGTGGTTCATTTGTTGATCTTACATTCCCAGAGGCTTCAAAAATGCTAGATAGAATGACCAAATAGAGTCAGGCATGGAATACCAGAGACTCTGTGGTAGCAAGCCCCACTGTTTCTATGGGTATGACTGCGGAACAACGCAGAAGAGACAAGTAGCATGATCAAGACATGGCTCACCTAAAAACACAAATGGAGTATCTAACCAAGCATTTACTATCAGGTAAAACTGAGAAAGTGAAGGTTGTGGGATCGCAGGTCAAAGAGGAGTCTGACTTTGAAGAAGAGGCAAACTATGTAAATAATCAGGGGGTTTCTGAGGCAATAGCCCAGGAAATCAAGGTCGGATCTATTATGACAAGGCTGGATTAAGAACCAGGAGCAAGGAAATTGGAGGAGAAATAATGATAGGAGTGGGTTATATGTCCCTCCTAGAAATTGTGAGGCTGCTACAACAAGTTTTGAAAAGATGTCCATGGAGGACATGATATCTAAATTGTTAAACGGAGTTGAGGCTACCAACTCATGGGTGACTACTATGAAGACCGATTTGTCATCTATAAGTTAGCTGGTAAACTTGCACTCCACTTCGATCAAACAGCTGGAATAGTAAATGAGCCAACTCTCCACAGTGCTAAACCAGAGGAAGAGTGGAACGTTACCTAGTGATACGGTTTAGAATCCGAAAAATGATGGCTCATGTATGGAGATTACCACTAGAAGTGGAAAGATATTACCTGGCCCTTCTGTGGGAAAAGTTGGAGTTGAAGATGTGATTGAAGTAGATGATGAACCCGAAGAAGAATGTCTAGTGAAGTCTGGGAAGCTGGATGGTTCTGATGATGCTCCGAAAAAAAGAAAAGAAAAGGAAAAGGAAGTAGTGGTGAAAAATCTCTGAAAACCACCACCTCCCTTTCCTCAAAGATTGAAGAAGAAGGTTGAGGACATAAAATTTAGTAAATTCATGGCGATATTGAAGCAATTAACAATAAATGTTCCTTTGGTGGAGGCACTTGAACAAATCCCAGGATATGCTAAATTTATGATGGATCTGGTGACGAAGAAGAGGGAAGTAAGCTATGAGCCGGTGGATAATCTCCACCATTGTAGTGCCATTGCTACACAATCCTTAGTGCAGAAGAAGGCCAACCCTGGAGCATTCACTATTCCATGTACAATTGGGTCTCTCAATTTTGCTAAGGCCCTATGTGATCTAGGGGTGAGCATAAATCTTATGCCTCTAGCCATGTATAAAAATCTAAGTTTGGGGGATCCTACCCCGACAAACATGCGGTTGGTGATGGAGGGTAGGTCTGTAAAGCGGCCAGTAAGAATATTACATGATGTATTGGTAAAGGTGGACAACTTTTTACTTCCTGCTGATTTTGTAGTCCTAGACTGTGAGGTGGACTTTGAAGTACCCATCATTTTGGGTAGACCATTCCTTGCAAATGGAGAGTGGTAGTGGACATGGAGCTGAATGAGCTAAAGTTCAAGTTTAATGACAAAGAAGCAAGTTTTGAAATGCACTCATCTATGACACAGCAAAAGAAGATGAGCGTTTTCTAAATCGTGGATGTGTTTTATGAAGATGGGAAAGAGGTAGCAGTATGGTGTCTTGATAAAGTCTGAGTAGTCAAGATAACCTAGTCATTCCATGGCATTAAATCAGGCTCTATTGGGCGGCAACCCAAATTTTTTATGTTTAAACGCAAGTTATTTTAATTTATTTAGATAAGAAGCATAATAAACTGAATAGGTATGCAGGGGTATAGGTAAAAATTGAGGAAGTCAACCAAGTGACCCTGACAACATATGTGACGAGCTATCACAATTGTGATAAGCCATCAATTATGTCGCCAGAAAATCCAAAAGAAGGCAACACTCTGCCTAAGGTTGATGACATTCGCGATGACTTATCACATATCTGATAAGCCGTCAGGTAGTTTTGGCCCCAATTACAGAAAATGCAACTTGTCCCACAGTCAAACCTTTCCACCTTCCCGCATATCCTTTTTCTTTTCTTTAAGTTTTATTTCCTTCCATAGTTAGTTTATTTACTTACTCTTTTCAAAATTATTTCCCAAATAAAACAAAAAAAAATATTCCTTCCTTGTGAGTGTGGGTTTGAAATCAAGATAAAGAACTTTTCTTTCATCTACTACTTCCTATCATTCTAGTAACCAAGTGAAGTCGCCTATCAGGTATGCTCATAACTCAACTCTCCTCTTTATTTGGTAAGTGACGCAACTAATGTAAATCTTAGTTTCAAAGGGATTGTGCCAAGCGTAACTTCCCATTGTGTGAAAAACGGAATCTAGGGTTTATAGTGATGCATTGTGCATGAGAACCTAGGGCTTAGCTCAAGAACACAACTCCATGCGATTCTAAGAAGAAAATAGTTTGATTAATCAAGACTAAAACTAAGATAGAGGTTGTATTCTGAGCTAACGACGTGTCTGATAAGTTATCACGAATATGACGGCTTATCAGACTATGTCATCACAAGTTGGGAAAAATAAGCCTGTTTTGTTTAAGGCTGATGACACACCTGATAAGTCGTCACAAATGTGATAGCTTATCAGACAATGTCATCACAAGTTCGTAAAATAAGCTTGTTCTATTTAAGGCTGACTACACGCTTGATAGTCATCACAAATGTGATAGCTTATCAGAATATGCCGTCATAACTTTGATCTGATACAGTTGTGAACCTCTTTTGAGGGATATGGAATTATAATGACTAAACTTCTTGAGTTGTATGATCATAAGTGCTAAATGAGTGCTTTCTTTTGCTACAGGTCTTATAATGGCACCCAAAGGAAAGAGCCCCAAACCTACAAAGAAAGTAAAAAGGGGGAATGTACCTCGGAGACTCTTTAATGAGGAATTCGATTATGAGGAGGAGGATCCACTGCTCAAGATACAAAGGAAAAATAAAGCCCAAAAAAGCCTTTGCCACCTTCACTAGTTGAGGAGGATCGGAGTAAAGAAAGTGATACTGAAGCAACAACAACACCTAACAGTACGGCTTCTGAGTTACCTGAGTGTGAGCATTCTGAGTCTGGGGAGCCTGAGTCAGAGCATGCTGATTCTGAGCAACCTGAATCTGAGGGACCATTATCTGAGTCCCCTTCTGTTGAGAAACAAGATGATGAAGAATCTCCGATTCAGGGAACTCTGGTTAAATGCAAGAACCCTGGGGTTCGAGACAGTGCTAGGTGGCTAATTCCCAAGGCACAGAAAATCTTCTATGATGGGCTTCTCAAAACTAAAAGAAGGACCATTAAAAGGCCAATCTTTGAAGAAAAGAAGATCATCACTACCGGGTTGAGTAAATACCCTGAAGTGGAGCAGAAATTTTGAGACTATGACTTGGGATGGACCGTGAAAGGAAAAAGCTCATTTTTCCCTACACTAGTTTGGGAGTTTTATGCAAACTATCAGGCTCGATTGGAGAACATGTGCTAAGAATGAGAGAGATCAGTAGATCAACCTTTGTTGGATAGAGTTCCAGTATGGGGTGTGATGGTGGATCTCTAGAAAACCATAATCAACAGATTTCTTCATGGCCTTGAATTCACTCCTCAAGCTACTTCACCTACATTCTACGCTCGGTTGAAGCATCGTACAAATCAACGGTCTTGGTTAGCCACCCTCATAGCTGAAGGGAAACTTGAATGGATGACCAACCCAAATAAAAAGATTTTCAAGGCCTCCCTGACTCAAGAGGCAATGTTCTGGTGGGGTGTAGTGTGCACCTATTTGATACCTACTAAGGGAGATAACATCCTTGGAGACGATAGAGCAATACTAGTTACAAGTCTTGTGACTAAACTCAGCTTGAACTTCGGAGAGATCATTGTTGAAGAGATAAAAATTTGGGCTTCAAGGCTCGACACGGCATATCCTTTCCCTTATCTAATTATGAGGATGTGTCAGGCAGTCAATGTACTTAAAGTTGCAGGGATAGACAACGAATTTCCTGCCAAAAAGACCCATAACCCCATCCGATATGATGAAAATCAGCCGAGTATGACACTTGACATAGGAGAAGAGGTTGAAACAGAGCCACCAGTTACAGATACCAGCTCAGCACCTAATGTAGCGGTGCAGGATTCTGAAGCTATAGCAACGACATCCTCAGCACTAGTAGATTCAGTTCCTAGAAATGAAACAAATCCTTCAGCTGTTGTGATTACCATAGAATTTGCATTCAACTCGGTGAATTTAAGGAGAGTAGAAAAACAAGCCAAGTGGTGCGAGGCTCATCTGCAACTTTTTGCCAAGCAATTTGCCTTTGTGGTAGACAAGAGGATTAAGGTCGCACTGAAGCCCTTACGAGCCTGGCCCGGTCAGATTGATGAGTTTGAAAACCATTTTAATACACAGTTAAGAGAAATGTCGCACTCAGACCTTGCACAATTTAGAGCAGCCCTAGACAAGGTAAAGGCAGATATTAAGGTGTTACAGCAGTACCAACTTATGGTGTCGGCAGATCCGGTTATTGATGAGTCTGAGGGTGAAATCCCATTGCTTGATCTCACAGGGGAACCAATGAAGAAAAAGAAGAAGAAAAAAAAGGGTGAGAAAAAAGGTAAGGATAAGAGAGAAAGGCCTGATAGTGATGAAGAAAGAAAAATAGAGAAGAGGGCGAGAAAGAAGGCTAAAAAGGAGGAGACGAAAAAGGCAATGATCAAGTCACTAGATGATAATGAAAAATAGGAGGAGGCTCTAAGAGCGAGAGTCGTAGGTGCCTCAACTAGTAGGCCTCCAACAACTGCTAGTCCAGATGTGTCAAAATAGGGAGAGACTCCCGATGGAGATAAGGCAGCTGAGGATGCAGTAGCAGGGTCAAAGACCCATGATCCTCGTGCTTGATCTACTCCAAGTATACCCTAACCCTTAGTTCAGTTTTTCTTTGATTTTAAGTTGAGGGTGTAGGGTGAGTTGTTGTTGTAACATTTTGTAGTTGACTAGGAGAAATACAAGTACCTGAGACAGTTAACACGATTTTGTTATTTTGTGAACACCTCTCAAATGGTCTAATTATTTAACTGTGTGATTTGCATCTACTTGTGACCACTGTACATCTTTGTATGGTATTAGTTCTAGTAACTTGATAACCATTGCTAAACAATAGCATGAACTGGATAAATAGTAACTTGTGATATACTTGTGTGCCATATGTGTGTGAGATTTTACTTAGTCCCTTTTGTATGTTTAATCCAGAACTTGCCCGATTAGTCTTACCTAGGTTGAAGGATAGGGGTTAGGAAAGGATCATAAGTCATTTTGATATTAGCCCACTTTAGACTAAATAACCTTTCTTGTATGCATATTATCCCTTGATCCCTATTTTGAGCCTGAATAGCCTATTTCTTTTTATGATACCTATCACCATCCCATTTATATCATAATGAACCTATTTTGGCCCTGGTCCTTCTTGGACACTATGCACCTTGACATAGGAAAATGGCCTAAGTTGAGGGTGGATATCATAAGGGTGTGTGATGTAAAATGAGTATGAATAAAGGTAGAATAAAATAAAAGAATAAAAATCTAGGTGCGGTGGAAAAAACAAGAAAAGAAAAGTTGTGAAAAAAAAGGACTGATTGTAAAAAAGACCTCACCCATCCTGAATATGTGTGATCAAGAAAAGAGAAGAATAAAAAAAGGTTAATGAGTGAGACCCCAGAAGCTAGTGTAGTATCAAGGAGGCTTAGTCACTTTAAATATCATCGAGTATCATACCAGCCCCTATCCTACATTACAAGCCAAAGAGAAGACCTATAATGATCCTAGATGACCTGTCTGAAAATCTTAGTAATGAAAATAAGGGCAAGCCTATGGTATTCGGCATACATTAATTGGAACTTCATTTTGAGAGTGAGTGTCTCTTGGTTGTCCCCATGGTTACATATGTGATGTATGATATAAGTGAAGTGGAACTTTTTTGTAGTGAGGGCATACTGGTTACGTTGCTAGTTGCTAACCTGTTTGGATAGTGTAGTCTTGGTACATGCATGGTTGTTATTGCTGAATTGATGCCATATCTTAATTCCTGTGTGTCGCATTGTTGTTTTTCAATAATATACATAGTTGTTTTTAAATTTATTGACCTTAGAGATGGTGAAGATGTTTTGAGATAATATGGATGGTTGACTGCCGAAATTACTTTGTATCCTCTTGGTTGTGTTTTATTTGCTTGAGGACAACCAATTGTTTTAAGTTAAAGGTGTCGATGTATGAGCAGATGCTAAATCATTTGAGTCTTTTAACTAAGAATAATTGCAAAGTCTTAAGCAACTTTTGTCGTTTTTGATTGTTTTCTCTTTGATATTGCAGAAAAAGTCGAGAAGCAAGAGAATCAGCAATAATGGGAGTAAAAGAGTTGATTTCTGGGAAAGTAGAGAAGGAAGTATAACTGATGACTTATCTGATAAGTCTTCAGCCTTGTGATAAGTTATCAGAGTTGCCGTCAGGCTTAGATAGAGAATGGATTTCAGCTAGAATCAGTGACGACATCTGTGATAGGCCTTCAGAAGTGTGATAAGCCGTCAGGCTCGTCGTTAGGCTTAGGCAGGGAATGGAGTTTGAAGTGAAGAAGTGATGACATCTCTGATAAGTCATCACATGTCTGATAAGACTTCAAGCCTCATCGTCAGCTTAAGGCAGAGATTATCAAAAATAAATAGGAGCTGACGACATTCCTGATAAGCCGTCAGACTCCTGATAAACAGTCACACACGTTGTCGCTTGTCCGAGAAAATACTGTGATCTATGATTTTGTTTCCATACTTAGGCTGAAGTATTTAAAGCATATGTTAGGGTTTTCTAATCATCTTGAAACTAATGTTTTGAGCATTTTTCTCTCTAGTTTTTGACTTTAACAAAACAATTATTTTTGGAGAGATTGTTACCATTGTTTTTTGGGATTTTCTACTGGATCAAATCTGAGAAATACTTGTTGCTATTCATCTTGTTGTAAGATCATCTATCTAAGTATGAAGTCAACTTGTTGTCTTGCTTATTTTATCATGAGTAGCTAAATTCCCTTAACCCGAGTTGTAGGATCTATGGGTTTGGTTTTGTAACGTAACTAAGTGTTCAAGATTCTAACGGTGGTAGGAACTTCTTGTTAATTCCATTATTTTACATGCTGACTATTGGTTGCAAACAATAGGCCTCGCTTACTGTTGATTTGCTTGAGATAAGAAATCAACCCTAGTAAGAAGTGAAGTATCAACAGGGATTTGGAATCATTAAACTTCAATTTAATAATTAATGTTGTAACAAGATTAATTAACTTGAGATAACATCCTGTTATGAAAGATAAATTCCCTAAGTTCGAGAGAATTAGGTGGTTAAATGTCTAAATAGGTTGAGAAACATTTAGACATAACTTCAACAAGGATAGTTTGTTGTTCCTACCTACCACAAGAATCTTGAACCGTTACTAACGTCTGTCAAATACCAACACCCATAGTGAACATAACTCTGGTTTTCCTTATCATATTGATTTTAAAAACTGAATTTAGAAGTAATTATTTGCTACCTTTCCAAAAAACCCTATTCACAGGAAACTACTAACTATCAGTTGATTAACCTACAGATAACTCAGATTCACACCATATTCCCTGTGGGATTTGACCCCAACCTAGTTGGGTTATATATTGACAATGATCGCTTACATTCTCGTAAGAGAGGTGTAGTTTGACCGTTATCACTCGTCTTTGGGCATTGTATCCCCATGCGATGCGGGAACTAGCCATACTACTTCTCTTGCTCAGTGATCTTGGATTGGGAATAGGTTTGTGTTGGACTGGAAGGTTTGAAAGGTTTGATTTCTTGAAGGATCAAATGTTTCAACTATAGAATTCCACAACAAATAATTCATATATCAACGATTGTAAATAAATATCAATGTTATTTCAAGGTGATCGGGCCCCAAGAATAAGTAAAGACAATATAGAGTATTTTGGTTTCATGCATATCCAAGGTGGCAAATTATAAACCATTAACATAACTGGCCATATGCCACGAGATATACTCATGGTCTAAAATGGATTTAAACCTTCACTTGACAAGCCAAGTCTCAAACTACGACAATCTCGTGCGAATTTCGGATATAACCTATCAAAGTCTTTCCATGCTTGGCCATCAGCCCGATGCCTTAGCTTTCCATCTTCACAACATTTTTTGTTATTCCACCTCAATGAATCTACTATCTTTGAGCACATAAACAACCTTTTATGTGTAGGAATTAAGGACAAGCATCTCAGAATTTTTGTTGGAATACGATGAGTTTTTTAGAAGGCTCAACTATCTCACTGTCCACTTCAGTTGGTTTAATATATCAAGAAGCTCCATAAATATGGCAGAATTCATCATCCTTATGGTCATTCCTAAACAACATGAAATCATTGGGACATACATGAATTCTTACATAGTCAAGACCGAGATCTTTAACCATAGACTTGGCTTTATTGTAGGATAGAGGAATGTTCAACTTGGGTATGACCTCTTTTAATAACTCTAAAAGAGAAGTGAATTATTTATTGCTTCATCCATGCAGATACTTCAACAAATATAAACAGATTATGAATGATAATCTAGAAAAATCTTTATAATAAAGATATAGTTCTTGACTAGCCTCTTCAACCAAGTTAAAGAATTTCTTGGCATCTTTATTTGGACCTTCATAAACTCCTTCAGCTTGTGCAACATGTCTAAATTGATGATTTAACAACCCATCAACGTCATCATACGACTCATCCATATGATTATCAACATCCAATTGGATTTCCCATTCCCCGTGATTGATCCATCTTTTAGAATTTTTAACAAATCCATGATCTATTAGGTAATTATGCATTATATTTATTTTCCTCCAATAGATGTTGCCACAACAATCACATGGACACTGAATTTGTTTGCCTTGAGGATCTCTTTAAGTGTAAGAAAATTCTAAGAAAGATCGAACACCATTAATATACTCTTGGGAATACCTAAGTAAATCCATCCAATCGTTGGATGGAACATTTGAGTTCCTAAAAACCCAAAATTGATGTTAGATCATCCAATATACAAAAATATTAAATACTACACACTTTGGTTCTAAAAGTCACAAATAAGTTATCAGAATCATGTATTGGCACGTGCTGGCAGATGATAAAATAATTTACCTAGTTATAGCCTTTATGCTATGCCTAATCCAAGTTTAAATATGCAGCAGATCCAATTCTCCTTTTCCTAAATATAAAAAAATTAACTACCTATTATAAACAGTTTAACAACTTCAGACACGTAACTACTTCCCATTCTTAACTAACTATTCATACCAAGTACTTTAAATTTACACCAAACTTATACAAGAAATTACTAAGTTTAAAAAATTTAACAACTTCATATACCTATTAACACAAGCACACGGGGACAAAAAAATCATAATGTAGATCTTATAGGCATGCATTTTAGGGATAATTTCAAATGAGATGGGTGACGGGGGATCTCCAACCCATAGAATCATATTGTACAATTCATTCAGACTTGAGAGCATAATAGTTATGTCTTTAGACAAGATGAAAGACTTCAACAGATTCCAGAGACTTCAACATGTATATAATTATACTCTATAAGCATGTTTTCATATAACTATCTAAGTCTAATGACTTGATGTGATAGAAAAGAAAAATAAATCACAAAACAGATCCTAAGAGTTATAATAGTCCTTAGAAAAAATAAATAATAAATGTTGGAGACTGGATACTAATTAGCTGTAGATCTTGCTTCACACAGATTTTGAATATACTCTCAAGTTGTTCACGTCAAGGTTGAGTTGAGACTTGATAAGGTAAGAAGGTTCAAAAGATTCAACAATATAAGAAACTAATATGATCATTGAATAACATAACAAGTAGATGAAATATAAGAAATAAAAATAAAGTAGTGAGCTATGAGCTCCCCGTATTCGTACAAAGCTACACAACTAGTGAACATAGAGGGAATCAAAATACATAGCTAAGATTCTAACCTATTAAGCGGATCAAATGGATACACAAATAATTGACTAGTGCGACAAATTCCAAAGCTTTTGAGTTTGTACTACAAAGTGTATACTAGCAATACACTAGTGGGAGAGGGCCAATTTCATAATAAGAAAAGAAAAAGAAATCCCCAAGTGTAAGCAGTATATAAGTATATATCGACAATCTAATTTAGTACCATCACAAACAATCATATTTAACTAAATAATATATACTAATTTATACACTCCAGTAGCAACATTATTGTAGATTTCTTACAGATATAAAACAAGGTGAGAAAATTCCAGCAATTCCCTAAAAATCAAACGTTCTAGTAATTTCAATAACTCCCCAAAACATAAATGTTCCAGCAATTCAAACTTTCCTAATTAATCTCCTCGTATTGAAAAATGATTAGGTTAAATCAAGCAACATCTTGCAACATTATTTTCAGTTCATAAGATATTAGTAAGAAAGCAATTTAAAGAAATTACCTGCCTATTGAAATATAGAAAATAGAAATAATTCAACACATAATATGTATTCATATAGTATATATACACTAGCATAGACATTCGTTAATTTTGCTACAACTGAATAACCAATTGACAACATACATTTTTAATCTGACATTCCATTTATAATGGAAAAGAATAAATGCCTAACTGGATCTATGAAACTAAAACTAACCTTCAGAACAACCTCGCAGTAACAATCTCAATCAAGTTACCTCAACAGGAAAAGAAACCCTATTACAATAAACTAGAAATAAAAGAAAATAATATTTGGACATTCGAAAAGGTCCTAATGAACCATAGTCAAGTTGATAAATTTGCATACATAGAGAACTCACATTCCTTCACAACTAGACTTCCAATGTTCAATTTAGATATGTTTAGTGACAGAACTTGGTATTGATTCTCATCCTTAGTGGGAAAAAAAGATTTTTATCATCAAAATTGATGTCACAAAAATTGAAAATGGAAAAGGTGAAAGAATAAGGAGAGAAGCATAAACAACAAAAGGATTTGATATCTTTCTCAACGGTGCAAAGGTAAACTTCCTTAAGCATAACTAACTTAACTACAGAGTTACAAATAAAGATATTTACCAACACATGAGGATGTTGCAACCATAACAAAAAAAATTCCCATTATGTTGCATTAGCTTTGGAATTTTCAGCTATAAGCTATCAAGTCTATAATTTTTTTAACAATGATCTGTCAAGTCTGTGCTATCTAAAAAGAAACATTAGCATATTCTTATCCTTTTTCTGTTAAAGTTTTCAACTAGAGACACCTAGATTTTATATATGTGATTATACAGCTATGAAAAATAAGAGAAATCAACCTTACTCATTCAAAGGTCAAGAATGAGCCTTCATAGTAAAAACCCAACACTATAACTGCTCTGACAGGTGTTAATAGTTATAGTTGTATAGACGAACACTACTTATAATGCTTTCCTAGTAAAAGGAAAGAAGAAGGACATGAGAAAGACAACTAAGGGACAAATTATCAAAAATAGAGTATAGGGCAAACCAATCCAGCCATTGTACTTCAAATTATACACCTAACTCTATAAACACAAGAAAAAAGGCACAACATTAAACCATTAGATCAAATTAGTAAGTAGTTCTGCATAAATGAACAATATGATAGAAACCTAAGAAATTCAAATAGATGTAGATATGGATAATGATGGAAACATGAAACAACATCTTAAGTTACATTAACTTCTTTATTCTGGTGAAGTTCCCCAGGTCTATGCACAATCTTTGTTCGACAAACTGCAATAGTCTATCTATACCATCTAGTTTGTACAAAGAAACTTTTAAAGCTTTATACATCATTCAACAATTATTTTTTGAAAATTATTGTCATAGAATGCTATAAAAACAGTAGGAACTTGAAAAAATCAGGATAGAAAAAAAATTACCCAGATGTAAAATAGACATGCAATGAACCCAGATTCAAAATAAACATGCAATAAATCCAGATGCAAAATATAAGCCAAATTATTTTATATGGAATCTTAAAAGATGAAAATTTTTACCTATTTTAGCTCACACAAACTGAAATCACCATTGAAATTAGGATAACTAGAATAAATTTAAGCTGAGCAGAGCAGAAATAAAGTGAAATTAAAAAGTCAAATTTCAGTCTCATGTTGGACCGATTTTCCTGAAAGAACGAATAGATAATCAGCTTTACTTTGCATTACTTTTACAAAAATCACAAGAGAAAGTAGACATGTAAGAAACTGACAAGCAAAAAATCAAGATGCAAAATAGACATACAATAAATGTAGATGCAAAATAGACATGCAATAAACCCTGATTTAAAATAAACATGCAATAAACCTAGATGCAAAATATAAGCATAAAAGATAAAAAAGAATTTAACCCTTTTACCTCAAAAGAACTAAAATTATAACGACTTGATTTTTGATAATTTATGTGAAATATTTTATTTTTGTGTGAGTTGATCATTTTACCCCTCTCCGTGGTTGCTTCATGGTATTTCTGTGGTGTGGGGATGACAGACACAATTTTAAGTGCATTTTAGTGTTATTTATGTCATATTATTTTTGGTGGCTTGAAAAGCCTTATAGTTGGCTTTGGTAAAGAATTATTGATCTGTGCATTGGATAAGAAAATAGACTATGTCAGAAGATCCAGAATATCGATTTTAGTGTGATAACATATTTGGTATGGTTTCATGGCTTTTATATCTCATTTGAAACCTCGATTCGAAAGCTATGAAATTGGGTTTTGGGGTCAACTTTGTAAAAATGATGTTTACTCAAAAAAGAAGATATTTCTATTGAGTTCGGAGCATCGAATTTGGTATGGTAGCATAGTTTGTTTGCATTCATGAGATTCCAATAAATTTTGAGGGGTTTTCGGAGACTTGGAATTCTCTAAGTCTCTAGCTAGTATTGGTGCACCGACGGTTTGGTCACTTACGCAACTCAGCAGATCAGACCAAGTGTCACATACGCAACATCTTGGTCGCGATCATGAGCCCCATGTAAGAAATGATAGGATTGCTTATGTGATACCTTCCCTTAAGTAAGGTATCGTGTACGCGATGCCTGGTCACGTGCGATAGTCAAAAAAGCAACCCGGTGATCGCGTATACGATGGTTGGGTCCTTTATATACCCATGTTTTGCCATTTTCACCATTTTTGAGACTTGGAGCATAGGGTTTTGTGATTTTGAGTAATTTCTTCTTTTTTAAGCTTGGTAAGCTCCATATCACCTATTTCAATTATTTTCTCTAAATTTTATCATATAATTTTAGTTCAAAGGCGAATTAAAAAGGTAAAAATTGGAGATTTTAGCCCATAAGGCCTAAAAATTATAATTGTCCCATTTAAACCCCGATTGCAACCCATTTTTGATTGGGTGAGTTTCTAATTCTTTAATTATCACTTTTCTTTTGATTTCATCTTCAAAACAACTTCAATTCTTGATTTTAAAATAAATTTTGAGGATTTTTATTGGTAAAGTTTAAGCATGATTTTTCTTTAATTGAGACTTTGTTTTTAACTCATTTTTACTTGGGTTTTTAACTGTAGACTCCTATAAATATGGAGAACATGTTTCAAAAATAAAATTATAATTTTACTCTTTATTTTCGAAAACCCATTTTGGGAACTCGTTTTGACCTCAATACAAAAATTGGTAATAAGGGTATCATTAGCTTTCTTTTGATGCATAGATTCTATATTTCTATATTTTAGTTGATTCCGAGACCATTCGTGGGATAAGGCTTCAAATTAAAGGCTTTTGGATTAGTTTTTGGCATTCGGGATAGGTTATGGCTTAACTTTCTTCACACTAGGTTCTGTAGCTAATGTTGATACAAAATCATATTAAGGGTATGGGAACTAATCATGAAAATGGCTATATTTATTGTGTTGTGCCCATATGGGGACCTATATTTTGATGTTATTTGGTGGTTTTGGAATATTATTTGCTATGTGTGATGGTGTGGGGTCCTATATGATATTATTATCCATGTGTATATGAAATTTATTGTATCTTGTTGATGAAAAGGCCTAATGTCGTATCAATGGAGACTCCTTTAATGTATTTCATTCTACTGGCATATGTATTATGTTGGATTCATGGATGGTTAGATAAATAAGTGGATTTTGGCTTACTTAGTATATTGATTGGATATGGAATCTCTTATTCTGGTTGGTTGTGAGCATTACAACCTCATAGAATATTTATTCATAAAACATTGGTACCACTGTGGAAGTATTGGAAATACTGTAAACACTATCTTTTTCTTATAGAAAATGTGACATCTTAAAAACCCTTTATCAAAGGATGTGTCAGAGAAGAGATAAGGATATTGGTATTGGATATCCGCTCAAGGAGTCTTGTCGTGGGTTTTGATATCATTTTTCTCAATTCATATCAGTTTGGGTGATAGGCTTACTTTTCAAGGCTTATCGCGATAAGTGCAATCATGACCTTTAATTTTTAGATCATGACAAATTGATATCAGACCATTCAGGTTCATTTGGTCTCAATGGTGTAAGAATGAAGTAAAAAATAGAGTCTTACAGATTGTCATGTAGATGTTTGTATCTATCTTTGAAAGGCTATAGGATGTCTTTAGGAAATTTCCCTCATTTTATTCCTTATCGTGTGGATTTCCTTCATACCTTGTGTTCTAAGTCATATTTCACTCTTTTCCTACACAAATGGTAATGAATAGGTCTTGTGAGGTTAGATATGCAGAGCCTTCATCTGAGAAGAGAGCCCAGTCTAGAGAGTGAGTTGTGAGTTATGGATGAGCTCAAGGAAGTGGATGGCCACGAGGATCTGCCCGAGCTAAGAGTAATGACAGGGGATTTTCTCCTAAGCCTTGGTTTGGGCATATTAGAGATGTGGGTCCTACTTTAGTTCTGCTAAGTTCTTTTACCCCAGTCTTGGAGGGCTTGTTCGTTTGCTTGTTGACCCATTTATAGGGTGCTCCTAGTGTTCCTCTATTTTTAAGTATTATACCTCTGTCTGTGCTGAAGTCTACTTATGGTGTTCCTTTAGTTTCGAGTAGGGACCCTCCAGTAGTTCCTACTTCTGCTTTTGGGACTTCACAGACTTCGAGTGTTGTCCCTCTTTTAGCACCTGCATCTGAGTATTGGATTTTAAGGTCGGGAGTTCAATATTCATCTATGTTACCTCCTTAGGTAGGATCTCATCCTACAAGATTCACCATGCCTTCTCTTATTGCAAGTACAGTTATATCTTCTGAGAATCTAAAGAGGTTTAAGAGGTTCACTCGCTTGGGTCCCTCTAGGTTTAGTGGTGTTGTGGGCGAGGATGCCTATGAGTTCTATATTGAATGCTGTAAGAAGTTCCATAACCTGGGTATGGTTGAGTCATATGTTGTTGCATATAGAACTTATCAATTGAGGGATGTTGCTAGAGATTGGTAGAGGTTAATTGTTGGTTGCATACCTCTCGATTCACCTAAGATGACTTGGGATTAGTTAGTTGAGGCCTTCTTGGAGAGGTTCGTGCCTTACAGTTTGAGGGATCCATGAGAGATGAGATTAATCGCCTAGAGAAGGGATCCATGACTGTTGTATAGTATGAGTCACTCTTTCATGCCTTGTCAAGATATTCTTATGCCAGCATTGCCACTAAATCTAAGAAGATTCAGAAAATCATGAAGGGGTTGGACATTTCCCTTCAGTTAGCTACATCTCAGATGGTTATGTGTAGAGCATTATTTCAGAGAAGAGTGGATCGTGCTAAGATGACCAAGGGTATTCTTCAAGCATCTCAAGAAGGTACCAAGAAGGTACACTGTCTGGGAGAGTTTAGAGGTCACACTTCTCAAGGTACGGAATTAGAGGTTTTTGTGGTTATCATAGTAGACTCGTGCAGGCAGTCTTAAAGAGTTCAGGTAGTAGGTCTTCTGGTTCAGCAGTTCTGTGTGTCCGTTCTATTCCAGTCATACCGTCTTCTATTAAGCCAGGTCGTAGAGTTTTCTATATGTGTGATAAGACTATCCATTTGGCCAAGGACTGTCCTCATCGTGTGTTAAGAGCTACTCCTATTTAGTTGTGAAAGGTAAGGGTTCTACCAGAGTTGTGCGAAGTAGAGGTAGTGAAGCTTGTGGTGGTGGTCGCGGGGCTATTCATGTCACGACCCAACTCTGAGCCTAGTCATGACGGGTATCTCAAACACACCATGGACCGAGACCACACCCTTAGCCTAACATCAGAACATAATATAATAACAGCGGAAGAAAACCAAATGGTAATATAAAAGATAAGATAACCAAAAGGGACACTAAGAGTCCAAAAAAAACAGCCACCTACACTTGTCCACAAAAGCATCTAAAATCGAATATCCAAACTAGGCTGGAACATACCCCCCACTATAGCCAAAAAGGAATCCAAGATGATAGTCTAAGACATAAATAATAATAGGACAATAAAATGACAGGCCTTTCGACGAATGAAAACTCACCACTTCAAAGTTGACCAACGTACAAACCAGAACCACCTAACCCTGCACGAGTCAACAATAAAAACCCTAGAATCCTACATAATGAAATGATGCAGCGTATGGGGAAAGGTTAGTGGGATTAGCACTAGCATGAAACTCAGGATAGGGATAAAATAACACCATGTCAAAATCAGTCCAAAACCATATGTACACATTCATATACATGTATATAAGATGTCAGGATAGGGAAAAAGGTTCAAGCATGATATTTAAGATCATTAACCTAGATTATGTAGCTCTAACCATACTAAGGGCACCCATGGGCTATATGGATTCATCTCCCCCTGCTGAAAGGGCCCCAACGTATGTTAGCCACGCTAACTGAGAAAATCATAGGAAGGGCTAGGGAATCCATGACCCCAGTCATTCCAATATATATATATATATATATATATAAAGTGAGAACTATGCACAAGGTTATAAATAACCCATATCGGCAAACGTGGTTTCCAGTACTGATCCCCCCAGACCTCCACCTTCCATGGAGAGCTACATAACCCCCTTTAATCCCAAATTAAAACCATTTACACACACATTCTCATCTATTAATCAATGAGTCTTTTAATTAGGCATTTACCGCTGGTATCGTCATACCAAATAAAAGTCTAAGCTTGCAAACCGATTCCATTAAGCCATTCCAAAACCAATTAGCCAAATGAATCCAAAGATTCAAATTTAAAACAAATCCATGGCCACCAAGTCCTTACAAAACTATTTTATGTTCCATTAACCTTTCATGCAAAGTAAGGTTCCAAAAAGGAGTTAAATTATTCATATACCCATGTTTTAAAACCAATTTCACAAGTTGGGGTGAGGTTAAATTCAATTTCAAACCATTAAACCATACAATTTGGGGAAATCCATGTTCCTCATTCCAGTTCCCACACTCGTGCATTTATTTAGTTCAAAATCATGAGAAAAAATCATAAACAACCAATACAAACCATGGGAATTCAATTCATGTAACAATCATTCCAAATCTCTCAACCCACATTCAAAAACAAACAATTAAACCACATGGACAATAAATAAACACATGCTTTTGTATAAATTTAATTTAGGGAAGAGATACATACCTGAAACACCAAAGAATTTAGAAGGAAACATAGAAATTGGAGCTTGGATAATTAATACCTTAAAACCCTAGCTTGTTCTTGATTTGGGAATTAGAGAGAAGAGACTAGTATTTTGATAGGTATAATTGAAGATAATAGGGTATATTAGTGTTTTTAAGTCATAGGGGAGGAGTTTGGGTGAGTAAAAGACCAAATAAAGAAACCATAAAAAATATAGAAATTCTTCAGTTGATGACTTGGGTTGACGGCTTGTCAGTTTGGTGACAACTCGTCACCCTAGTCGTCAATATCTGGATGGATTTTACCATTTACTAGTTAAGGCTGACGGTTTGAGTTAATGGCTCATCACCAAGATGATGTCTTGTCACCTTAGTCATCACCTAGTTGACGGATCGTCGGCTTAGTCGTCGTTTTTCGGCAGACAAACACTCCTAAGTAAAATAAGCATAACTCTCTACTCTAATATCGGATTAAGGTAAAATAAGATGTGTTGGAAAGAAGACTCAAACATATTTCATATGGTATATAGTAGAACATATAAATCATTATATTAAAGAAGTAATGGTCGTTAGAAGTTGTCCCAAGTTGAAACATTCACTAAAACTCAATCGATAGAAAAGTTCTCAACTAGTCTTTGAGTTAGGAGATTTTTATGATCTCAACTTATCTCCAAAGATGTTTCCACACGGTATAATTGATCATCACACTTATATTGACATTGAATTATTGGATTCGGGTCTATATAGGTAGGAATGATGGTTTGAATTCAGCCCAAAAATATGGGGTGTTACATTGTCTCCCCCTTGGAATCATTCATCCTCGAAAAATGGGTAGGGACTTATTGAAGCTCTAGAAGTATGAAATAAAGGATGTAACTTTACATTAGGAATTCTCCATCAACAAAACATACGTAGGCACCAAGATAAATGAGCTTTATGACATCACCAAGTAAATCGTGTAAGCACGGATCACGCGATAATAAGACATGGCATAGACATGACCTTGGGCATTAGTTCTATGGAACATGATCATAACAATGTAAGGTATGAATATTTTTCCCAGGAATCCTCGACCTGATTAAGATTGATGCAAGACACGAACTCAGATTCTCGCGGGACATAAGAATATAATAGAAGCATTCTCCACCTCAAATGATATGTCTAATATCCCTTATATATAGCCACGCTTCCCCATTATGTTTTCAGCTATGAATACAACACTTCACCATTTTGTTCTTATAATTCCCCCTCAAAACACATAACTACAAGATTATAAGTATAACTGCATATTTTTTCCATGTTAAAGCCTAATCCAGAGTTAGAAGGTGCTAGCTAAATCTATGGGACCCCATACTCTACACCCCTCCAAGAATAGTTCTCTATCTTACCACTATGATCAAACAACCTCAAGTCTTAATCAAGGAGTACTAGCCACATAACACAATGGTTTGTGTATCTAGCAATCACAACATTCAAGCCTATCTTTACTACACCCACTTTATGGATCTCCCCACCAAAAACTAGCAACTTCAATCATTATTATAAAGGTTTTCACCACATCTCCCCTTCTTAACTTTGTCACATAACAAAAGTACATCTTAATCTTCCATCTTCATCTATAACCTTAGCCCGAGTAATCACCCCCAAAATTTTCACATTAGAGAACATCCGCTCTCTTATCTAAAATATTACTATACTTCCATAGCCACTACTATACTAACAAAAGGAGGGTAACTGAGGGACTAGAGTACAAGCATCAAGAATAGAAGGGTTACATCTCAATTATGACTCCTATCAGTCATACTACTCAAGGTGAGACATGTGAAATGAGATACAGTACAATAGGCACAAAATACTTCATAGCAACCACCTAGATCATAAATAGAGGATCATTCCAGAATAAACATAACATAGCATGACTTCTTCGGACTGGGCATAGTGAGAAACATGAGTGCATATATCATGGGCTATATAACATAAAGCTGAGATTTATATATTTAAGAAATAAGATAGGGATTGACGCTTGAAACTATTTTTTCTTATTTTAAGAACTAAGAATGGTCATGAGTTGTCATATATAGCATTACTTTGTGCTAAGACATGACATAAAATGAATTCGTAGCATATAGAACTTATAGTTCTTAGAACTAAGCATAAAGTGAGACATGATTTTATGGATCATGAGCATCATAACATAGAGCTGAAATACTTGAAAGGTTGGATTTTTTAGAACCGTTATTGCTTCTAGTTCAGGGGTTGGAGCATGGACATAAGTTGCATAGAGAACTCGAAACTTAGGCACGGGAAAAATTTGAATACATAACACATTGGTAGAATGCCCTCTCAAATTAAAGTACGAGAAATTTACTAGAATAAGAATAGAATTATCACGACACTTTATCGAAACTCACCACCATGAGAAAATTCAAGATCTAACTTAGTTCAAAATCTCCCCCTTCGCTCAAAGTCCACAATCCTAGACTTGAGAACATATCCTCTCATTAAATCTATGAGCACAACATTCAGCACTAGGGGGTATCACCATACACATGAACATCAAACTCCCCCCCCCCAATAACTATAATATAAAGAAACTACCCTTTAGGGATAAAAATCTTAACTTTCATTAGCCTCTGTAGCCATCACCCTATAACTGTGATTCTCATAAGCGTACACATCCACCATTCTATAACACATAACCATCCATTCTCCACTCCTTAATATACTAGCATTAAACCTCTAATTGTATAACCTCATAACTTAACAAAATTTTAAAGACTACACCAAAGGCTCACATCGTCTATCGATATTCTCCTTAATTCAGCTCTAAAGAACACCAAATAACAACTCCCTAGGCTTCTCCATACTAAGAAATCTAAGAACATGAACTAGGTACAAATGGCACTTGTACACTTAAAACCTCATCTAACAACATGCTACTTGGGGTTCAACTTATTCTTATAACCCTAACGCTTTAATCCATCTAATGACATAGCCATAATTCATCATTTCAAAATTAGTCCTCATGTATATATCAAAATTATCTACTCAAATCTTTCAGAAGTTGTCAACATAGGTTCCTCCTCACATCAAATTAAGCCTACTAATTTAGTCTCATAATTCTTGTGTCACTATCCCTGAGGTAATGTCTTTATCACCATAATAAATATCTAAAGTTCAAGATTAACACCTATTACCAATCATGAATTTTCTATGAAACAACCTATATCCCGTCCCACTCTATCAAAATATATGACAACTTAAGCAATCTAAATTCCTTATTCCACTTAACTACAGCCTACTAATGCATCTTTTTCCCAATATTTCTACTACACCTTAAAATTGACTACATATATTGCCACCTACTAGACTAGCTTACAACTGCCAGACAAATATTCAAAGGACAGTAAGACTACATAATCAGGATAGTAGATCCAAATCTTATAACATAACCCATTAAGGTCTATTATCATATTATCCTTTCTCACAAGTCTTCTACTTACCCATACATACCTCTAACTATCTTCAAAATTCTATAAACATCATTGAGCCCCCCCCTCTTTATGATTTAACAATTTTGAATAAGTTCTAAATCACTGTAACTAATCACTTCCTCTACTAACTACTATAGAATCTACACATCTTCCTGAAACCATAATGAATCACCATAAGAACAGACCACCCCCAACACTCACTTTATGGTTACACAAAAACAACTACTTTTTCCACTCAAAGGTTACTCTCACCCTTACTTCCAAACCTATGACTTTATAATATAAACCTTCGGATCATCTTACTATCCATAATACCCCAATTCAAACTACCTCCCAGGTGAAAATACTATCCCAATATTAAAATACATACTTTCCCCCTTAAGCGAGACATTCACAATAGAATTTTTAGAAGGGACTGAATCCATACCTTACCTCAGGCTTGAAAGAATGATTCATGAAGATAGAGGTATACACTTGAATCTATACACTTTGATGCACTAATGGACTTCTTTTAAGTCATTATGTTGTTTCACAACCTTTTATGATCAATCAGAAATGACCGCACTATTAGGAAGCTAAGCCTTTGCACTTATATCACCTTGATAATGAGACATAGCCCACAAAATTAGAGCAAGGAAGGAATGTGGAAAATTTTCATATGGACAATACTATTGCATAATCTAGAGTATGAAAGAGTGAGAAACATTTCCTAAACATCTCATAGCATCCCCCTTATAAGTGTGGTATGCTACACACCTATAAAGGGGGCTCTACTCGACTGGTTTATGGACACCCTAGGACTCTAAACTATGCTATGATACCAAGATTGTCACGAACTGACCCTAGGCCTAATCGTGAGGGGTATCTAAAGCCCACCATGGATTGGAGACCACCCCCTTAGCTTAACATGCAAAATAAAATATAATAATAGCAGAAGACAACCAGATAATAATATGAAAGATAAAATAATCAAAGGGACATTAAGAGTCTAAAATAAACAACCACCCATACTTGTCCACAAAAGCCTCTAAAACTGAATATACAAACTAGGTTGGGATATGCCCCCTATTATAGCTAAAAAGGAATCCAAGATAATAATTAAGATATAAATAATAACACGATAATGAAATGACAGAACTTCCGGAGAATGTAAGCTCACCACTTTAAAGCTGACCAATGGAAGATCTAGAACCACCTAACTTTACATAGTACAATCGAAAAACCCCTAGAATCCTGCATCATGAAATAATGCAACGTCCGAAGACAGTTAGTAGGATGAGCACTAGCATGTAACTCAGGATAGGGATAAAATAATGCCATGTCAAAATCAATCCAAACCCATATGCACACATTCATATACATGTACATAGGATGTTAGGATAGGTAACAAGGTTTAAGCATGAGATTTAAAACCATTAACCTAGACTATATAGCTCTAACCATCCTAAGGGTATGCATGAGCGACACCTGCTGAAAGGGCCCCAACGCGTGTTAGCCAAGTGAATTAAGGAAATTCGAGGAAGGGCCAGGGAATCGATAACTCCATCCATTCTAAAATATATATATAAAGAGTGAACTATGCACACGATCATAAATTCCACTACGCCGATAAATATGGTTTTGAGTATTGGTCCTTTCGGAACCTCTACCTTCCACAGCGAGCTACACAACCCCTTTTAATCCCAAATTAAAACCATTTACACATAAATTCCTATATATTAACCAAAGAGTCTCTTAATTAGTCATTTACCATTGGTATCATCATACTAAATAAATGTCTAAGCTTGCAAGCCAATTCCATTATGCTATTCCAAAGCCAATTAGCCAAATCGACTCTAAATTATCCAATTAAAACTAATTCATGGCCACCAAGTCTATCCAAAACCACTTTATGTTCCATTAAACTTTTATAAAAAGTAAGGTTCCAAAACGTGAGTTAAATTATGCATATATCCATATTTCAAGACCAATTTCACAAGTTAGGTTGAGGTTAAAACCAATTCCAAACTATTAAACCATACAATTTGGGAAAATCAATGTTCCCCATTCCAATTCCCACACCTATTCATTTATTTAGTTCAAAATTATGAGAATAAAGAATAAATAACCAATTCAAACCATGGGAATTCAATTCATGTAACAACCATTCCAAATACCTCAACCCATATTCAAAACTCAATAATTAAACCACATAGACAATAATTAAATATATGATTTCATATAAAATTAATTTAGAGAAGAGATACATGCCTAAAACACCAAAGAAATTAGAAGGAAACCCAAAGATTGGAGCTTGAATGATTAATCTCTTACAACCTTAGTTTGTTCTTGATTTGGGATTTAGAGGGAAGAGAGTAGTATTTTGATTGGTATAATTGAAAATAACAAGGCATCTTAGTATTTTTTAAGTCATGAGGGAGGATTTTGGGGTGAGGAAAAGACAAAAATAACACTAAAGAAACCATAAAAAATCACAGAAATTCTTTAATTGATGACTTGGGTTGATGGCTCATCAGTTTGGGGACAACTCGTTACCCTAGTCGTCAATATCTGCTAGATTTTACCATTTACTGATTAAGGCTAATGATTGAGTTTGATGGATCATCACCTTAGTCATCACTTAGTTGAAGGCTCGTCAGCTTAGTCGTCACTTTCCGACAGACAAACAGTCCCAAGTAAAATGAACATAACTTTCTACTCCAATATCGGATTAAGGTAAAATCAGATAAGTTAGAAAGAAGACTCAAATATAGTTCATTTGGTATATAGTAGTCCACCTAAATCATTATATTCAAGAAGTAATGGTCGTTGGAAGTTAGCTCAAGTTGAAATGTTCACTAAAACTCAATCGATAGAAAAGTTCTAAACTCATCTTTGAGTTAGGAGATTTTATAATCTCAAATCATCTCCAAAGATGTTTCCACACTATAGAATTGATTGTCACACTTATATTGACATAGAGTTATTGGGTTTGGGTCTATACACATAGGAAGGACAATTCAAATTCTAGCCCAAAAATATGAGGTGTTACAATTCAGCTAGTTAGTGGTCATGGACAGTGTTATGCTCCACTCGTCAGACTAGAGGCAGAGGCATCTAATATTTTCATCATAAGTATCATCCTAATTTATTTCAGACTCGCATCTATTTTAATTAATTTGGGATCGACTTTCTCCTATATGTCTGCATACTTTGTTTCAGGTTTTGATTTAGTTTATGAGCCTTTTGATGAGACTATTCATGTATTTACCCCTGTAGGAGACTCTTTAGTGGTAGATCAAGTGTACCAATCTTGTTTTGTGACTTTTGCTGGGCGGGAGACCTGGGTAGATTTGATTGTATTGGATTTGGTAGATTTTGGTGTCATCTTGGGTATGGACTAGTTGGATCCTTACCATGGTGTCCTAAATTCTTATGCTAAGACCATAACTTTAACATCATCGAGTATGCCAATGGCAACTTAGAAGGGTGTTCTTTATTCGGATTCTAAGAGGGTTATATTTTATATTCAGGCTCATTGCTTAGTTAAGAGGGGATATTTTTCTTATTTAGCTCATATTCACGATGCTAGTGTTATTTTACCTCTTTTCTTGGATTATGTCTATGTTTTCCCTGAGGTCATAGATGTATTCTCTACATATTTGCCTGGTAAGCCTTCGGATCTTGATATTGACTTTGTCATTGATGTTAAGCCGAGTACCAAGACTATTTCTATTCCTTCATATAGGATGGCCCCAGCTGAGTTAAAGAAATTGAATGATCAATTGCAGGATTTATTAGATAAGGGATTTATCTGACCTAGATGATACGGGACAAAGAAGCCTCTTATCTTTCGAGGACATGAGTGGAGACCAATACGTTAAGACTCGAGCTCAGGGGTTGACCAACCAAGACAACAAGCCTTGAAGTGTCAAGAAGGCCTTCAAAACACTCTAAGTCCATCCAAGAGCACACTCCAAGGTAGCCCCTATATAATGGCTCATTAAGGGCCTTTTGGTTATTTTGCATAATAAGCTTAACCTAGACTATAAATAGAACATTTTAGGTCTTTTGTCCATAACTTTGATGAACATTTTGAGTGCTCTTGAGAGAGTCTTGCAAGTGTGGATTTCACTTGTGACAAGTGTGGACATCACTTGTATTGGTAACTAGCTTAGAACGGTGGTTTCTTGGGGATTTCGGTTCCCTTGACGTCTCCGTAAGAGTGCAGGTATTGTTATTACATTCATTAAGGGTTTTGGTGTTTGATACATACCTTAGTTCTTAGTCATTATAATAATCTATGTCACACTACCTATCTTTACTTTTTTGTAATCATTTGTTGTTGATCTAGTCAATTTGTTGGTTTTTGTTGTTGTCATCTTGTTAATCATATTGTTAATTTGGTTGTTGGTTGATTTAGTATAATATACACATTGTTATCTCGGGCAATTCTTGTTGTTGTTGCTGTCGAGACAAGTTCTCATTTGGCCCTCAATTTGTGCCTGGTTTGTGGACTGTTTTATGCCACTTTTATGTGTTCCGTAGAGCACTTTGAATCACTTGGTATCAGAGCTAAGGCTGATTTTGTTCCCACAAGATCAATCTTGGGCTAGCTAACTTGAAAATAAAAAAAAAGAGTAGTAGTTGTTCTTGAATCTTGTCCAAGATTTATACTTAGATCTAGGTGTGTTTTTATGTGTATTGGTGTTTCTTGTATTATATTCTTTCTCCCTAACACTTATAATGTTTAGATCAAAGTCCTTATGCTAAAATTTCAAGTTGTGTTGTGGTGATATTGGGCGGCTTCTTGTTGTTGTTCTTGTGTTCTTGTGTTGTGGTGAAGAAGAAGCTTCAAAGAAAAATTTGTTTTATCCAAAATTCAAAAAAGAGAAAGTGTGGATTCTTGTTTGTCTTGGAAACATTTCCAAGACATTACCAAAAAGGCAAAGAAAAAAAAGATCCCTAAAAGCCTTACTCCCAAAAGGAGTTAGGTCACTTTTAAAGATTGTCCAAAAGGGGAAAGAGGATAAGACTTCCAAAAAGGTTGTCTTGCCAAAAGAGTGTAAGAAGGTCAAAACCTTTTGAATCTTGAAAGGGGAGTCTAAGACCTTGTTTACCTACCCATATAGCCGAAACTTCTTCTTCCAAGTGTGAAATTGAACAACTAAATTCTTGGAACAAAAATTTTCCAACTTCAACAACATCTTAACGACCAATAGTTAACTGCCACGTCATTATAAGCTCAAGAATTTGGAATTCCTAGTTTCTCTTCTTTATTTCCATTAGTTTCTATTTTATTGATTCTTATACTAATTAGAAAACTAGTAAATACCTACTAGGTTGTAAATTAGTTTTTGAATTCGTTCTTTGTGTTTTTCTCATTTATGAATCGTAGCCATTCTTGATTTGAGTTTGGACAATACTTCGTAAGTCATTTCAAAATAGAATCTACTCCGACTTCGAGCCACAATTAGAACCAAGTAACCTCATTATAGTATAAGCAGTTTGCCAACATTTGTGAGGCCAATTGAATGATTCTTCAAAGGTATGGGCTTGAAAGTTTGTGAGGCTGATTTCTTTTGCTAACCTTTAACGTGTTTGATATTTTTGTTTGTCTTATTTAGCATTTACTTGTTGGGTATCATGGCTTTGGGTCAAGGTAGTCGAAGGGCTCCGGGAGAGGTAGATGCTTTGATGGCGACCATAATGGGTGTGAAACATGATCTTAGTGGTCTAATGGAGAGGATGGAGGGAATGATGGAAGGGATGGAAGGATCTCTTTCAAGGATAATGGACCCCTTGGAAGTTCATCTAGACTCCACCCACTCAAGTCCTAAAAACTACCATTCCTCATCTAGTGGATATGCTTCAAAACCTCCCCTACTATAACTCAGGAAACACTTTACCAAATGTTCAATCCACCTAAACAAGTCCATAAACCCATCAACCAAGTCCCTACTTACCCAAACAATTGAATGGCTCCACAAAACCAAGAAATGTCAAGAGTCCCTCTAAACTAAAACCAACCAATCCAAATTGATGATGTGGAAGGTGAGGGTTCTTATGGAGGTGAGGAGTTAAATGAAGTGACTCTCTTTTTAGAGTTTGTGAGAAATATAAAATAAGCTCATGGCGGAGGACATAGGGTCCATGGGGGAAGGTTTGGACCGGCTCCTCATGGTAGAGGCAATTTGGGACACTGTCCTCAAATTCAAGAAAGTTTATAGGACCAAGGAGGAAATGTGGGTAGATACACGGGTCTTAACTCCATCAACATCACTTTTTCTACCTTCAAAGAAACTAGTGATCTAACTCTCTATCTTGACTGGGATTTACAATGTAATCGAATATTCCAACTCAATGAGTTAACTCCTCACAAGAAGGTCGCCCATGCCATTGCTCAACTTGAAGGGCATACGTCTGCTTGGTGGGAGACCAAATAGTTGCATAGAGAAAGAAATAGTAATCTTGACCTTCCGAATTGGGACAAAGTAAAAGCACTTATGGGAGAGAGATATGTCACGAAAAGGTTTAAGCTAGAGCAATTAACAAGGCTCTCCAAATTGCAACAAGGTGATAGAAGTGTGGAGAAGTATCATGAGGAATTTCAAAACTTTATTCTTCATCTTTATATTGTTGAACCTCCAAATCATTACATAGCTTGGTTCAAAGATGGCTTGTGCTATGACATTGTTTATCAACTAGTTGTCCATAAGTTTGACCGAATTAAGGATCTTATTGAAGCATCCATTGGGGTTAAAAGGAACAATGATGCCAAGAAAACCTTCGGATTAAACAAGAACAAAGATGCCTACAAACCCTTTGAGAAGAAACCTGTTGATAGGGCTACCCAAAGGTATCCACCACGACTTAAAGGTAATACATCTAATCTTAAGGGTATTGTTTGTTTTAAATTTCAAGGTTAGGGTCACAAGGATAATGAATGCCTCAACCAAAAGACCATTGTGTTGGTGGAGGGTGATCCTTACTTGTTGGGGGTAAAGTGACCCTAAATGATGGTAGTGAAGAAATACCTCAAGAGGATGATGACAGTGAAGGTGACACCAAATTGATGGTAGAAGAAAGGGATATTAGTGTGCCTTGCGGGTTGATGATGAAAGCTTCTTATGAAGATGTTTGGCCCGAAGAAGGAAAGGTCTTGAACTTTAACCTTATGATGAAGAGGTACCCGAATGGTGAAAGTGAGGCATCTTGGGTTCAAGAGAAAGAACTTAGTGTCAACACTAAGCACTTGTTATTCACCACATTCGAGACTAGCATTGTGCTAAGTTCTAAGCCGAGATCAAGCTCAAGTCCTTGCTCTAAGGGTATGTTCCTACCCCTTTTTGTTTCTTGTCATACTTATGTAGATAGATAAATTTTTTCTCAAACTTTGTGTTTGGGTTTTGGTGATTGGAAGGGTATACTACTCCCTAAGACCCCTCAGTATGTGATATGTGTTCAACCTTGGTTTGATACTACTGTTGATTATGCTAACATTAACCCTCATGCCATGAGAACTATGTGTTCTTTTGTCTTCTCTATTATTTTACAAGGTTCGGATTCGAGGTCGAATCCTTTTTAAGAAGGGAAAGATGATATGGGACAAAGAAGCCTCTTAGCTTTTGAGGACATGAGTGGAGACCAGTACATTAAGACTTGAGCTCATGGGCAGCCCAACTAAGACAACAAGCTGTAAAGTGTCAAGAAGGCCTTCAAAACACTCCAAGTCCATCCAAGAGCACACTCCAAGGCCGCCCCTTTGTGATGGCTAATTAAGGGCCTTTTGGTTATTTTATGTAATAAGCTTAACCTAGACTATAAATAGAACATGTTAGGTCTTTTTTCCATAACTTTGATGAATATTTTGAGTGCTCTTGAGAGAGTCTTGCAAGTATGGATTTCACTTATGAAAAGTGTGGACATCATTTGTATTGGTAACTAGCGTAGAAATGGTGGTTGTTTGGGGATTCTGATTCCCTTGAGGTCTCCATAAAAGTATAGGTGTTGTTATTACATTCATTAAGATTTTTGGTGTTTGATACACACCTTAGTTCTTAGTCATTGTAATAATCTATGTCACACTACCTATCTTTACTTTCTTGTAATCATTTATTATTGTTCTAGTCAATCCGTTGGTATTTGTTGTTCTTATTGTTGTTGTCATCTTGTTAATCATATAGTTAGTTTGGTTGTTAGCTGATTTGGTGTAATATACACCTTGTTATCTCGTGTTATTCTTGTTGTTGTTATTGCCGAGATAAGTTCTCATTTGGCCCTCGGTCTGTGCCTTTGTGCCACTTTTGTATGTTCCGTAGATCATTTTGTACCATAGTGTATCACCTTAGGGTACGCCTGTCTTGTTTGTGAAAAAAGAAGGATGGGTCTATGCGTATGTGTATTGATTATTAGCAATTGAACAAGGTGACAGTTAAAAATAAGTATCCTTTTCTTGTATTGAAGATTTGTTCAACTAGATTTAGGGTGCTTTGGTGTTATTGAAAATTGATTTGAGATTTGGCTATCACCAATTGAGGATTGGAGCTTCAGATATTCCTAAGGCAAATTTTCAAACTCGATACAGTCATTATGAGTTCTCGATCATGTCCTTTGGGTTGACCAATGCCCCAGTCGCGTTCATCGAGTTGATGAATCAGGTATTTCGACCATATTTCAACTCTTTTTTATTATATTTATAGATAATATTTTAGTTTATTCCAAGAGTGAGGCCAAGCATAAGGAGTATTTGTAGATTGTGTATTAGAGATTGAGGGATGAGAAGTTGTATGCTAAGTTCTCTAAGTGTGAGTTTTGGTTGGAGTCTATCTCTTTGTTAGGTCATGTAGTGACTAAGAAAGGTATTATGGTTGATCCATCCAAGATTGCAGTGGTTCGTGATTAGGATAGGCCTACTTCGCCCACTGAGATAAGAAGTTGTATTGGTTTAGTAGGTTACTACCAACGTTTTGTTGAGGGTTTCTCATCCATTGCGGCTCTGTTGAAAAAATTGACTCAGAAGAAGGTTTTTTTCATTGTTCCGATGTTTGTGAGGCAAGTTTCCAAAAGCTCAAGAATTTGTTGACATAAGCTCCTATCTTGACTTTGCCCAAGGAGGGCGTGGGTTTTACCATCTTATGTGATGCTTCAGTTGTTGGGTTAGGTGATGTTTTGATGCAAGAGAGTAAGGTGATTGCATATGCTTCTCGCTATTTGAAGCCCAATAAAAAAATTTATCCTACTCAAGATTTAGAGTTGTGTGCGGTTGTTTTTGCTTTGAAGCTGTGGAGGCACTACTTGTATAGAATCCGTTGTGAGATTTTCTCAGATCCTCATAGCCTTCAGTATTTCTTCACCCAACGAGATCTTAATATGAGACAACATCATTGGCTTGAGTTTCTTAAGGATTATGACTTGACTACTCTCTATCATCCGGGAAAGGCTAATATAGTTGCAGATGCCTTGAGCTAAAAGTCAACTAGCATGGGTAGCTAGGTACATCTTTTGACCTAAGAGAGTCCTTTAGCCTTAGAGGTCCAGTCCTTATCTAACTAAATAGTTAGGATTCATATTTTGACACTTAGGTATGTTTTGGCATTCGTGGAGGCTAGGCCTTCTTTGATGGAGCAGATTTGAGCTCATCAATTTGATGATGTTGGATTGAGGTTGATTTGAGATAAGGTATTGAGTGGTGAGTCTAAGGAAGCCTTACTTAATTCTGATGGCATTTTGAGAATTGGAGACCAAGTTTGTGTACCGAGAGTAGGTGATTGGATTAGATTGATATTATAAGAAGCTCATTGCTCTAAGTATTCTATCCATCTGGGAGTGACTAACATGTATCGTGATTTGGGGTAGCATTACTGGTGGGGTAGTATAAGGAAAGCTGTAGCAGATTTTGTAGCTCGCTGCCTATGTTGCCAAAAGGTGAAGCTCGAGTACTTGAGGCTTGGTGGATTGCTTCAGAGGTTACCTATTCCAGTGGAAATGAGAACTGATCACCATGGAATTTGTGATTGAGCTTCCTCATACTTCTTCTGGATCTGATAGTGTTTAGGTCATTATGGATCGATTAACCAAGTCCGCCCACTTAATTCTGGTTCATGACTCTTTTAGTGCTGAGAGGTTGGCCCGTATTTATATTTGTAAGATTGTGTGTCTTCATGGTGTTCCAGTGCTTATTATCTCAGATCGAGGATTAGTGTTTACATCTCACTTTTGGAAGACCTTTTAGGATGAGTTGGGTACTCGGGTTGATCTTAGTACAATATTTCACCCCAGGCTAACGGGCAATCAGAGCGTACTATTCAGGCTTTGAAGGATATCCTTCGTGCTTTTATGATGGACTTTGGTTACCAGTGGGAGCAACATCTAACTTTGAGAGAGTTTTTGTATAATAATAGCTACCATTCAGTATTGATATAACTCTTTTTCACGCTTAGTATAATAGACGTTGTCGCTCTCCAGATGGTTGGTTTGAGGTTTCTGAGATTAGATGTAACGACCCGGACTATCCCCTAGTCGTCACACGGTGCTTACAGGACCGAGGGACCACAAGCTAACCTATGAGCTGGTACCGGTTGTTAGCACTGGATAACACGATCATAAATACGGAAGAATACTGATATGCCATAAGGTTTTAATAACTGAATTTAAAACAAAAATATGAGTCTATAAAAACAATTGACTGAATCTGATAAAATAATGATAAACTTGATAACTAACTGTAATATCTGAATACTGAATAACAGACTCTAATGTCTGAAAGCCTCTAAAACTGACTGACTGAATATGGGTTGATGGGACAAGCCCCAATTAACTCCAACTAACTATTAATTGAGACATGAAATAAAGTAAGTTTGTCCTCGAAGTATGAGGACTCACCACTACTACTACTGAGGATCTGATAAGTCTAATCACGAGTCGGGAACTGAGCATCAGAACCTATGATATAATACATCATAGTACAAAAAAAAGGTATACGATCAGTACTTTGAATGTACTGGTATGCTAAATGAGGTAGGATGATATGCATGGTTTCATGAACAGAACTAATAATTAACTGGGTATGCATGTAACTCATGGAGTACTGAATAAAGAGCATGGAATCTGTAGTTACTGAAAATGCATAAAAATCTGGAAATATTGAGGATGCATGACCAAGCATATAACATGAACTGAGTAAAATCTGTAAACTGAAATACTGAAATAACTAAAATATGTATGCTCTGGTCAAACAACACTAAGACTGAATAACTGAGCTGGGACTGCAACTGAGACTATATCTGAGACTATGGAAGGTATCATCTAACTGACATTCAACAATTTTAGCTAATCGGGGTCCAACCTGTACCCCCAGTTGGAAGGGCATTAATACCATGCTACGGGTACTAACGATGGCTGTGTGGATCCATTAAACTGATATAATGTCCAAAGGATTAAGGGTGTCAATCCTGATCTGCCGGGTGACTCCTGCGAGATAGTCAATCCTAATCTAACGGGTGACTTCTCATACCCTACGCTGGCTACGTAGTTCTGGAGTATAGGGATTGTTACTAATAACCTATCTATCTGATGGGGAAGCCTCCATCCCTACACTGGCTCGGTACTAAATCCTACTCCCAACTGAAAGACACTGAAATACTAGACTGTTTTAAGTTCATCTGTCTGGTAACTGATTATTCTGATAATGCTCATAGTATGTTCTAAAGACTATTCTGTAATGTACTGATACTAGATTAAGTAAGCAGCTATGGATTTCGGGTATTCAATACCCCCAAGACTCAAAATAATAAATAGTAAAATAACACTAAAGCTTGAAGGACAAAACATAAATACTTTTATTTAAATCAATCACTCTTATAGGCATTTTATCACACACTTGTAGTTCATGGTTAAAACAATCATAGGAATGTCATGGAACTTATGGAATAGCATGAATTCAACATCATAGATCTAAATCATGGTTTAATTCAATAAATATTAATATAAAAACATTGAGGATTGAATGATATCAATAATTTCATGGTAACATGGTATAAAATCAATAGTACATGGAGGTTCATGGTTGAAATCATAATTTAAAATATAATAACTTAAAAAGATCAAAACTTGTAAATTAAATATGTTACATGGACTCCATGGATGAATATCTAACATACCTGGGATAATGAATTTCTTGAAGTTCTGGGTGAGTTCTTGAGGATTGGCCTTGAATTTGAAAGCTAGGATTTCTTGTTCTTGAAAGAGGGATTTTTTATTGTGAGAGGAATTGAAATAATGATGACTACTTAGGGTGTTTAGGGGTTAAATTTTGTGTTTTAGGTTAATTAGGGCCATGAAAAAAACCCAAATACCCCATAACAAATTTAAAAACGGAAGCTGAAAACTGAAGATCCCAATTTTTTGGCCTTGAAGCGAAGCACCACTATCGCGCCAAGCCACTAGATTGGACAACTGGGAAACTGGTCTATGGCGCGATGCGGAAAAAGTCATTGTCCTTCACTGATTGGGGCCTAGATGTTTACCACTACGCGATGGAATCGCGGAGAGACACTGGAAACTGCCAAATGCCAATTCGGCCTTTAGTGTGACGCGCCAAGATCACGCACCTCCACTTGAAATTACCAATCGTCACTTATACTAGCTCCGCAATGCTCTAAGGGTTAAAATGACGGAGTCTAACAACTGAAACTTAAAATCGCCATAACATCTTACCCGGTTATCGGATTTGGGCGAATTTTATATCGTTGGAAAGCTAATTGAATTTTTTACGCAATGGCAGGCTCTAAACTAAAAAATAATGAGTATTTAGAAAATTATATATATGAATACTCACGTGTTGGGACTTAGATTATTCTAGGGAAAAACGAGGCATTACAATATCTCCCCCTTGGGATCATTCGTCCTCGAATGAAACTGGTTAAGCTGAGGAAACTAATAGACTAAGCTTACACACTGAACATGCATATCTGATGCATAGAATGCATGACTGAACTGATTCATGAATGCACAACTGACATGAACATAATGTGCAACTGAAACTGATCATGATAGAGGAAAAATCTTAAGAAGGTTTGGTACCTCATACTGAATCTAGATTCGCGGAGAAAAGATAAGGGTACTTGGTCTGCATATCTGCCTCTGCTTCCCAAGTGGCTCCCTCAACGGACTGATTCCGCCAAAGAACTTTGACTAGTGGAACTTCTTTGTTCCTTAGTCTACGAACTTGATGATCAAGAATTTTGACTGGAACTTCATCAAAGGAAAGATTGTTCTGAATATCTACACTTTCTAAGGGAACAACTACCGCTGGATCACCAATACACTTTTTCAACAATGAGACATGGAACACTGGGTGTACTAAGGCTAAATCTGAAGGCAAATCAAGCTCGTAAGCTACCTTTTTAAAATGACTGAGGATTCTGAAGGGGTCGACATATCGAGGACTGAGTTTCCCTTTATTACCGAATCTCTTAACTCCTTTCATAGGAGAGATTTTCAAGTATACAAAATCACCAATCTCAAACTCGAGATCCTTTCTCCTCACATCAGCATATGATTTCTGTCATCTCTGGGCAGCCCTAAGCCTTTCTCTGATCAACTATACCTTATCCAATACATCAAACACCGCCAGGCCCTACTACTGCAGCCTAACCTACTTCAAACCAACCAATAGAAGATCTACATCTCCCACCATAGAGAGCTTCATAAGGAGCCATCTGGATACTAGAATGATAGCTGTTATTATATGCGAACTCAATCAAAGGCAAGTGGTCATCCCAACTACCCTTGAAATCAACAACGCATGCTCTCAGTGTATCTTTAAGAGTCTGAATGGTCCTCTCTGCTTGATCGTCTGTTTGAGGGTGACAAGTTGTACTAGGGTGGAATTGGGTGCCAAGACCCTTTTAGAATGCCTTCCAGAAATGAGAGGTAAACTAGGTACCTCTATCAGAGATGATAGATAAGGGAACACTGTGTAACCTGACCAACTCTCTGAGATAGAATTTGGCATAGTCCTTGGCTGAATAAAAGGTATAGACTGGCAAGAAATGAGCTGATTTGGCCATCCTATCTGCGATAACCCAACCTGTCATAAAATTCATATTCACTTCCTCCCACTTCCAAGTTGGAATACTGAACTCCTGCACGAACCCACTAGGTTTCTGATGCTCAATCTTAACTTGCTGGCATGTGGAGCACTTAGCCATAAACTCTGTAATATCCCTCTTCATCCCACTCAATCAATAGATCTCTCGCAAATCATGATACATCTTAGTGGCCCCTGGATGAATAGAGTCATGCGAACCATACGCTTCCGCAAGAATTCATTGCCTCAAGTCATCTACACCAGCCATACACAATCTACCCTGACAACGCAACACACCATCTCCCCCTTAGGAGAAAACCTCCATTTTCTGATCTCTGACTGATTTCTTCAACTTAAATAGACTGGGATCTCTATCCTTCTTTTCCTTCACCTCAGAAACTAGAGATGATTTGGTGCTACCCTACACCCACACACTACCCTCTACTGAGTCGACTAAGTGGACACCTAGTCAGGCAAGCTGATGAACTTCTTGAGCTAACTTCTTCTTACCATCCTTAATATAAGCAACACTGCCCATAGACAATCTTCTGAGAGCATTAGCCACTACATTGGCCTTGCTCGGATGATACAGAACACTTATGTCATAATACTTCAATAACTCTAACCACTTTCTCTGACGCAGATTCAAATATTTCTGAGAACACATACTAAAGGCTTTTATGATCTGTGAACACATCTACATGCACCCCATACAAGTAATGCCTCCAAATCTTTAAGGCAAACACTACAGCTACTAACTCAAGATCATGAGTAGGGTAATTCTTCTTATGGGGTTTAAGTTATCTTGAGGCATAGGCTATGAACTTATCTCTCTGCATGAGGACACAACCTAAACCTACCCTGGATGCATCACAGTACACAATAAAATCATCTGAACTATCTGGTAAAGTCAAGACTGGGGCTGAGGTGAGTCGAGTCTTCAACTCTTGAAAACTCTTCTCGCGTGAATTTGGCCACTGAAACTTAACTTTCTTTTGAGTCAATCTAGACATGGGGGATGCAATAGAAGAAAACCCTTCAACAAACCGACAGTAATAGCCATTAAAACCCAAGAAACTCCTAATATCTGATGGAGAGAAGAGTCTAGGCTAGTTTCTCACCACCTCAGTCTTTTGAGGATCAACTCTAATGCCATCACCGAAAATAATATGGCCAAAGAAAGCTACTGATCTTAGCACGAATTCACACTTACTGAATTTAGTGAAAAATTGGTGAGCTCTAAGAGTCTGAAGTACTATTCTGAGGTGGTCCGCATGATCATTTTCACTACGAGAGTAAACAAGAATGTCATCAATGAAGACTATGACAAACATTTCCAAGTACTATTTGTAAACTCGGTTCATCAGGTCCATGAAGGTTGCTAGGGCATTGGTAAGACCAAAGGACATGACTAGAAATTCGAAGTGACCATACCGGGTTCAGAAAACTGTTTTCAGAATGTTACATTCTTTGACCCTGAGCTGATGATAGATCTGAGGTCTATCTTTGAAAAATAGTTGGCACCCTGAAGTTGATCAAACAAGTCATCGATTCTAGGAAGTGGATATTTATTTTTGATTGTGACTTTATTCAACTGACGGTAGTCTATGTACATTCTGAGAGAATCATCTTTCTTATGCACGAATAGAATAGGTGTGCCCCATGAAGAGATGCTGGGTCTGATGAATCCCTTATCTATGAGATCCTTTAACTGTTCTTTTAACTTCTTGAGTTCTGATGGAGCCATTCTGCATGGCCGAATAGATATAGGATGAGTATCTGGGAGAAGGTCTATTCTAAAGTCGATTTCCCTTTTGGAAGGAACTCCGGGCAGATCTTCAGAAAATACATCTGAGATTCATTTACTACTGGAACTGACTCAAGAGTTGGAGTTTCTAAGTTAGAGTCTTTGACTCGCACAAGATGGAAAATACACCCCTTCGATATCATCTTTCTCGCGCTAAGGTACGAAATCAACTAACCCCTAAGAATTGTAGTACTACCCCTCTATTCAAGGATCGGTTCATTTGGAAACTAAAAATGAACTATTCTGTTTCTACAATAAACTAAGGCATAGCATGAGTGGAGCCAATCCATGCCGAGAATGACGTTAAAATTCGTCATCTCTAACTCCACGAGATCAACTGAGGTAACTTTCTGAGATATTATGACCAGACAGTCCCTGTGTACCTGTTTGGCTACAATGGATATGCCTACTGGGGTAGACACTAAAAAGGGCTCTACTAGAGTTTCGAGACTGACTACAAAGTTGACAGCTATATATGGAGTTACAAAAGAAAGAAAAGCTCCAAGGTCTAATAAAGCGTAAACATATAAGTGAAAGACCTGTAACATGCTAGTAACTACGTCAGGAGAATGTTCCTAATCTTGGTCGGACTGAAGAGCATATAATTTGTTCGTACGCTGACCACTGGTAGCACTGGAAGTAACACCCTACTAAGTTGGGCGATCGAATGGAACTGACGACTAATGGGACTAGCCCTATTGGTGCACATCCCTACCTTTCTGAGAAACTACCCGACACTCCCGAATCCGATGGCCTGGCTTGCCACACCCGAAGCACACATCACTACCTGCTCTACACTCACCAAGATAGTGTCTACCATATTTTTGACATAGAGAATTTGTACAAGCACTGCTAACACTAACCTGGAACTTAGATCCTGGTGCCTATCCCTATTATCATTTCTAAATTTGGGTACTGGGGCACTGGATAAAGAGGGTGCTGGGGCTGAAGACCTTTGATAAAACTGAGGACGGTTACCACCTTCTGACTTTGGCTGATTGAAATTAAAACTACCCGTCCTAGCTTTCTTGTTTCCTCTTTTACTCTCCTTAATATTTTGCTCCTTTATCTGTTGAGCATGGACCATCAGCCAAGACAAGTCCATTTCACTAATAAGCATAGCGGTCCTGCACTCCTTGACTACACTATTAGATACGCCAAACACAAACTTACTCATCTTGGACCTGTTGTCTGCTACCACATGAGGAGCATACCTAGCTAACTAGGTAAACTTGAGGGAATACTCCCTCACGCTCATACTGCCCTGCCTTAAGTTAATGAACTCTAACACTTTGGCCTCCCTCAACTCCAATGGGAAGAATCTATCTAAGAAAGTTGTGGCAAACTTTTCCCATTCTACAGGCCCTACATCTACACCCCTATAACCTTTCCACTACTTAAACCAAGTATGGGCTATATCCTGCAACTGATATGCAGCCAACTCAGCACTCTGACTAGATGTCACCCCTATAGTATCCGTTACCTTTTGCACCATATCTAAGAATTCCCGTGGATCCTCTTTAGACTTGGATCCCATGAAAGAAGGAGGATTCATCTGGGAGAAATCCCAAATTCTAGTCGTAGCAGTATTGGCCACTGGGTTGGCCGAAACAGCAGTTGGCCATTCATTTTGTGCTGCTACAGAATTGGCTAGAGTAGTGAATGCAGCCCAAAATTCTGTATGAGAGACGTGCTCGTCCAGAGGATCTTCCTGGATAAGCTAAGGGGCTGGATGATTTCCTGTTCTTCTTTTGTTCTTCTTGGGAGGCATGTTCTATAAATAGAAGGAAGAAACGGATTAGGTAGGGAGTTTAACTTGAGCTCATGCTCACTCGCACGACATAAATACTGAAAGAAGGGAAACTTTTTCCAAAATGCATTGTAGCCTCTCATTCATAAGTGTGGCGCGCTACACACCCATGCACAAGACTCTACCCGACGCGGCTTTCAGACTTCTTAAGACACTTTAAAACCTTAGGCTCTGATAGAAGTTTGTAACGACCTGGGACATCCCCTAGTCGTCACACGGTACTTATAGTCCCGAGGGACCACAAGCTAACCCATGAGCTGGTATCTACTTGAGCACTGGATAACATGATCATAAATGCGGAAGAATACTGACATGCCATAAGGTTTTAATAACTAATTTAAAACTGAAATATGAGTCTATAGAAACAACTGACTGAATCTGATAAAATAATGATAAACTGGATAACTAACTGTAATATCTGAATACTTAATAACAGACTCTAATGTTTGAAAGCCTTTAAAACTGATTGACTGAATATGAGTTGATGGGACAGGCCTCAACTAACTACTAACTGGGACATGAAATAAAGTAAGTCTATCCTCAAAGAATGAGGACTCACCACTACTACTGTTGAGGATCTGATAAGTCTAATTGCGAGCCAAGAACTGAGCGTCAGAACCTATGATATAATACATCATAGCGCAAGAGAAAAGCTATGCGATCAGTACTTTGAATGTACTGGTATGCTAAATGAGGTAGGTTGATATGCATAGTTTCATGAACAGAACTAATAATTAATTGGATATGCATGTAAAGCATGGAGTACTGAATAAAGAGCATTGAATCTGTAGATACTAAAAATGCATGAAAATCAGTAAATACTGAGGATGCATGACCAAGCATATAACATGAACTGAGTAAAATCTGTAAACTAAAATACTAAAATAACTGAAATTTGTATGCTTTGGTCAAACAACACTAAGACTGAATAACTGAGCTGAGACTATAACAAAGACTATATCTGAGACTATGGGAGGTATCATCTAACAAACATTCCCCAATTTTAGCTAATCGGGGTCCAACCTGTAACCCCAGTTGGAAGGGTGTTAATACCGTGCCACGGGTACTAATGATAGTTGTGTAGATCCATTAAACTGATATAATGTCCAAAGGACTAAGGGTGTCAATCCCGATCTGACAGGTGACTCCTGCAAGATAGTCAAGCCTAATCTGACGGGTGACTTCTCATACCCTACGCTGGCTATGTAGTTCTGAAGTATAGGGACTGTTACTAATGACCTGTCTATCTGATGGGGAAGCCACCATCCCTACACTAGCTCGGTGCTAAATCCTACTCCCAACTGAAAGACACTGAAATACTAGACTGTTCTAAGTTCATCTGTCTGGTAACTGACTGTTCTGATAATGCTCATAGTATGTTCTAAAGACTATTCTGTAATGTGCTGATACTAGACTAAGTAAGAAGCTATGGATTTTGGGTATTCAATACCCCCAGGACTCAAAACAATAAATAATAAAAGAACACTAAAGCTTGAAGGACAAAACATGAAGGTTTTTATTTAAATCAATCACTCTTATAGACATTTTATCAAACACTTGTAGTTCATGGTTAAAACAATCATAGGAATGTCATCTAACTTATGAAATAGCATGAATTCAACATCATAGATCTAAATCATGGTTTAATTCAATAAATATTAATATAAAAACATGGAGGATTGAATTATATTAATAATCTCATGGTAACATGGTATAAAATCAATAGTACATGGAGGTTCCTGGATGAAATCATAATTTAAAATATAATAACTTGAAAAGATAAAAAATTATAAATTAAATAGGTTACTTGGACTCCATGGATGAAAGGAATCCATGGATAAACATCTAACATACCTGGGATAATGAATTTCTTGAAATTCTGGGTGAGTTTTTGAGGATTGGCCTTGAATTTGAAAGCTAGGGTTTCTTGTTCTTGAAAGGGAGATTTTTTATTGTGAGAGTAATTGAAATAATATGACTACTTAGGGAATTTAGGGGTTAAATTTCGTGTTTTAGGTTAATTAGGGCCATGGAAAAAGACCCAAATACCTCTGAACAAATTTAAAAATGGAAGCTAAAATCTAAAGATCCCAATTTTTTGGCCTTAGCGCGACGCGCCACTATCACGCCAAGACACTGGAATTGGACAACTGGGAAACTGGTCTATGGCGCGATGCGGTAAAAATTGTGGTCCTTCACTGATTGGAATCTGGAAGTTCACCGCGATGCGGTGGAATCGCGGAGAGACACTGAAAACTGTCAAATGCTAATTTGGACTTTGGCATGACATGCCAAGATCGCGCACCTCTACTAGAAATTGTCAATCGTCGCTTAGACTAGCTCGCAACGCGCTAAGGGTTAAAATGACGGGGTCTAATGACTGAAACTTAAAATCACCATAATTTCTTACCCGGTAATCGGATTTGGGCGAATTTTATATCATTGGAAAGCTAATTGAATTTCCTACGCAGTAGTAGGCTCTAAACTGAAAAATAATAAGTATTTAAAAAATTATATATATGAATGCTCATGTATTGGGACTTAGATTATGCTAGGGAAATACAGGGTGTTATATTAGACCTCAGGGTATGAACTTGCTTTCTGAGTCCTTCAATAGAGTTTGAATCATTCAGGCTTCTAGTGGTTCAGGGTAGGCAGAAGTATTATGCAGATCGTAGACTTCGTGCCTTAAGATTTAGTGTTGATGGTCGAGTTTTCCTTTAAGTTTCTCCCATGAAGGGCGTGATGAGGTTTGGAAAGAGGAGAAAGCTTATCCCCAGGCATATTAGCCCATTTGAGATTCTTCGGACTGTCAATAATGTGGCTTATGAGTTCGCTTTGCCCCAAGATTTATCAATTGTTCATCCAATTTTTCATGTTTCCATGCTTCACCGTTATATTCCAGATGAGTCTCATGTCATTCATTGGGATTTAATTCAGTTAGATGAGAGGTTGTCCTTTGTTAAGGAGCTTGTCTCCATCTTGGCTAGGGATATTAGACGATTGTGTTCTACAGATATTCCAATCATTAAGGTCCAGTATGGACATCAACCTGTAGATGAGGCCACTTGGAAGGTCGAGTCTGATATGTGTAGTTCTTATCCTTAGCTTTTTGTTGATTCAGGTATTTTTCCTTGCCTTTAGTTTGAGGACGAACTAGATTTTTAGTGGTGGATGATGTAACGACTCAAGTTTAGATGATTTAAGTAAAATATTCATTTCTGTGTGATTTAAACATTTTATCCTTCCCTGTGGTTGTTTTGTAGTATTTTTAGGGTGTGGGCATGACAAACACGATTCCCGATGCATTTCATGAAATTTATGTGATATTGTGATTTTTGGTGGATTGAAAAGACTTATAGTTGGCTTTGGTCAATAATTATTGATCTATGCATTGGATGGAAAAAAAGACTGCGCCAGCAGATCCAAAACATCATTTTTAGGGTGGTAACATGGTTAGTATGATTTTATGGCTTTTATATCTTATTTTGACCCTTAGTTCGAAAAGTTGTGAAATTGGGTTTTGGGGGTTAAATTTGTGAAACTGGTGTTTTTTTGAAAATTTAATATTGTCATTGAGTCTGAAACATTGAATTTAATAGGATAGCATAATTTATTTGCGTTCACGGGATTTTGGATGAATTTCGAGCAACCCGTGGATACTTGGAATTCTCCAAGTCTCTAGCTGGTGTTGTCGCACTCGCATAAGAAACACTATGGTCACTTACACCACTTAATAGATCAGACTAAGTATCGCATATTCAATATCTTGCTCGCGATTGCGAGCCCCGCATAAGCGACGATAGGTTTTCTTATGCAATACTTGCCCTCAGGCAAAGTATAGGGTACACAACACCTGGGCGCTTATGCGATAGTCGCATAAGTTATTCGGTAATCATGTATGGGATGCCTGGGTCCTTTATGTACTCATGTTTCACCATTTTTAAGACTTGGAGCTTAGGTTTTCATGATTTTGAACTATTTCTTCCATTTTTAAGCTTGGATAAGCTTCATAACACCTATTTCAACTATTTTCTCCAAATTTTATCACGGAATTCTTGTTCAAACGTGAATTAAAAAGGTAGAAGTTGGGAATTTTGGCCCGTAGGCCTAAAAATTATAATTCTTTTATTTAAACCCTGATTTCAACCAGTTTTCACTAGGATGAGTTTTTAATCCTATAATTATCACTTTTCTTTTATTTCAACTTCAAAACAACTTCAATTCTTTAAAATGAATTTCGAGGATTTTTGCTGGTAAAGCTTAAGTATGGTTTTTCTTCAATTGGGATAACTTGTTTTCACTTGAATTTTCAGTTGTAAACTCCTATAAATATGGGAAACATGTTTCAAAAATAAAATTATGATTTTACCATTCTTTTTCAAAAAAACATTTTGTGGGTTCGTTTTGACCCCGACACAAAAATAGGCAATATGAATATCGTTGGCTTTCTTTTGACGTATAGATTCTATATTTTAATGTTTTAGGTGATTCTGAGTTTGTTCATAGTAGGAGTAAAGCTTCGGATTGAAGGCTTTCAGATCGATATTTGGCATTCGAGGCAGGTTATGACTTAACTTTCTTCAGACTAGGCTGGGTAGCTAGTTGATACAAAATCATGTTAAGGGTGTGGGAACTAATAATGAAAATGGCTATATTTTTTGTGTTGTGCCTGTGTGAGGGCCTATATATTGATGTTATTTGGTGGTTTTGGAATATTATTTGCTATGTGTGACCGTGTGGGATCCTATATGATATTATTGACCATATGTATGTGAAATTAGTTGTATCTTGTTGATGAAAAAGCCTAATGTAGTATCAATGGTGACTTTTTTAATGTATTTCATTCTATTGGCATACGTATTATGTTGGATTCATGGATGGTTGGATAAATGAGTTTATTTTTGGCTCACTTGGTTGGTATATTGGTTGGATATGAAATCTCTCATTCTGGTTGGTTGTGAGCATTACATCTTCATATCATATTCATTCATAAAATATTGGTACCACCATGAAAATATTGGACACACCAGTTTTTTCTAACCGAAAATGTGACATCTTAAAAAAACCCTATCGAAGGATGTGCCAGAGAGGAGATATGGATATTAGTTGTATACGGATTGACGAACCCCCCATGGGTCCTACATCGGAAAGCTTTAGCTCCGTAGGTGTATATGGAGGTTGTGAATCATCATTATCATCATCATCATCCCTATTGGATTTTATTTACATTGTACCTTTATTTGTGTTTCTTTATCTCCCCTGATGTATGCCTGTTTATGTGTATTTCCTTCTTGTACTTGTATGTGTGATATTTGTATACTTATGTTCCTTTCTCATAATTTGCTATGGTGTATGTGAATATTATAGAACTGTTAGTGGAGATGGTATGGGCTACCGTTTGGGATATTTTCTGATTGCAGGTGACGTGCCCTTAGAGTGTATATTGTATGCTTTAGTTTCTACTTTGCTCAGTCGACTTATCATACCTACTGAGAATATATAGACCGTACTCACTCCTACTGCGTCCTTCCAGTGCAGATCTAGGTTCAAGTATGCCTCATGGTGGTTGATTCAGGCAACATTTGGAGCTTTTTGAGATATTAGTGGATTTCATGCATTCGAAGTTGACTACTGTCTTTTCTTATTTAAACTATGTCTTTATTTGTATTCAGAGACAGAGCTGTTCCTGTTTTGGATATCTTATGTATTTTGATCTCGAGTTGTACTAGTTACTTCTTACACCGTGTCACCAGATTTTGAGATTTGGTTTGGTATCACTAATTATGTATGCTTTTTCTATATACGTGTGTGGTACGATTCCGCTCTAGGAGTTTTTCCATGGTTTTTGACATTGTTTTTCTTGATTCCTATCAGTTTGAGTAATAGACTTACTTGTCAATGCTTGCCGCAACAAGTATCATCATAACCCTTGGTTTTTGGATCATGATAGAAATTTCCACTGAAATTAAGAAATTTGAGTTGAGCTGAGCTAAAATAAGCGGAAATTAGAAGAAATTTGAGCTGAGTTGAGCTGAAATAAGATGAAATTAGAAGAAATTTGGGAGATTTTAACTTAAATTTGTCGATCAAATTTGTGAAAGAACAAATTTAAGAAATAGAATGTGAGCTTTGATTTGAGCTTTATTAACTTCAGATTTGTGAGAATGTGAGAGATTTCTGAGCTGAAATATGCGAGAATGGGAGAGATTTGGGAGAGACCCGATAGAAGGAGAATGTGAGAGTTGGGAGAGATTTGTGAGCTTTCCTAAATTTTGACGGTGAAAATTAGAGCTGAGAATAGGAGTTCCCTAATTAACTCTCCCAATTTTTTCTTTTTTATTTATTTTTCAGCCAATTATAAATTGGTGGGAAAGTAAAATATTTTGGAGGGAGATTATACTTTTGATGAAAGTTTTAGACCACACTTTTAAAGTGTGTATTTAAAATTATAAAAATGCCACACTTAAAAATGTAGTTGTATGTGCAAATAAATGTTGCCAATTATATCATTATTTGGTAACACTTGAAAAGCATGACTTATTCAATTAAAGATCACTAGAAGCTAAAAACTATAGCTACTTTAAAAGTGTAACCAAGTACATTTTAGGCAACACTTTACATGCGTGGTTCAGATTTAGTGTGGTCAAAAGACTAAAATGTTGTAGTGAATGATGGAGAAGTAAATGACCGTACATTTTATGGTGTAAGGAGAATGAAGAAAGGAGGACGTGATTTTATTATGGTGTTTTAGACCGGTGATAGTGAGGATAGTGGAGGCGGCAGGAGGAGGGATAAGAGAGTATGACGACTGGTTTTGGGGAAATGGATTAAGTTTAGGGTGATAGGGTAAAGTAAAAAAGAAAATATGCTAGGGAATGGATAGGGACCGTCTTATCAAAATGTGTGGCTAGTTGAGATCAAAATTAGAATTTAGGCCATTTAAGGGTTATTGGATTGAGTTAGTTCAAGATTTTAAATTGGGTCAATTTAGGCCATATTTTGTATAAAATTGAGTACATGGGTAAGAAATTAAATATTAAAACAAATTAAAAATATAATTGAGCTTTCACTTGCTATTTAAATAATAACAATTATAAAAGTTATTTTAAGTAACATAGATTATCTAAAAGTAATGTAGAAAGTATTATAAATAACAATAATTAAAAAATTAAAATATGTAAAACGAAACTATATAAAAAAATATTGATTGACTCTTCAAATTTCATCAGTGTCACATAAATTAACATAGAGAGAATAACATATATTACCTGAAAATTATGCAAAATATTATAAATCACAATAATTAATAATTTAACACTTTTAAAAATCATATTCAATTCTAAAAATCATATAAAAAATTTGGTTAACTCTTTAAATTTCATCAGTGAACATAAATTGAAACGGCAAGAGTAACATATATTATCTAAAAATTACTATTTCAAATGTATTATACCTCATAATAATTAACTAAAGATGTTTAAAAATCATATAAAAATTTAATCATCTCTAAAATTTATTGATATCATCAAATAAAATGAGAAAAAAGATACTCCCTCCGTCCCATTTTATGTGTCGTCATTTTCTTTTTGATCCGTCTAAAAAAGAATATCATCTTTCCTTATTTGGTAATTATTTAACGGCATCATTTCCATTTTATCGTTATTGAGTTTCACTAATTAAGAAAAGACAACTAAAAAGTAAATATTAAGAGGGATAATTTTATAAATAATTTTATAAATTTTACAAAATCATCACTTATTTCTTAATTTTTGTACCCAATCAAATCACCACATATAAAATGGGACGGAGGTGGTAATATATATTAGCGCAGGTTTTAGTTTCTAGTTAGTAAAATGGAAAATTAAAATGCAGCTGAGGGAACACAAAACATGCCCAAAATTTCTAGTTGAAAAAGGAAATTGTTTTTTCTGGTGACATATCCAGAAGCAGTCCAACGCGTTTCCTCCTACAGCAAGTATATAACTCTACCGATACCTAGAACTATCAGAACCACCGGACCACCAAATTTAACAAAAATGGTAATTTTTTTATGCTCTGTTCCTTCAATTTCGTTATATTCTCTGTATTTTTGCTTTACCTTTTCATAAGCTCAAAAATCTCTATAACCCATCCAGTTTACTGTTTACATACATGTCTATATAGATGTCTAGTTCCTGCTGCTTATATGTTGATTAATGATTCTTTTTCTTCCTTTTGATTTGTTTTTTTCTGCAGACTTATTTAGAGGAAAGATCAACGGTAAAGATTCTAGCTTTTCTCCATAACTTTTTCATCTTTCTATGAAGGTGTTGATATCTTGTTATTTAATTTAACATAGAAGGAAGCCCATAGCTTGAGAACAAGAGAAGAGAAATAGTACATTAGTTTTAGCTTATAATTTGGTAAAAATACATATATCGGTACCTCTAAGCTTTCATAAGGAGTGAAACGCTACTACTCCTATTTTGTGAAAATTTTAAAGGTAATAATTCAAATGATGCATGGAGTTGTTTCCTTTTTCACTTTCTTCGATAACAAGCAAATATCCATGTCATTTGTTCCTATTTTCCCATTCTATATGTAACGAATCCCGTTTGAAACCTTCTCCTCTGAAAAGGTTGGTGTGGTTGTTCTCGTTTATGATATAAATCATGGAGCAATGTTTGACTGTTTATCTGACTTAAAATCAAGTTATGACTGTTGATCTGACTTAAAATCAAATTATGTGATTTGGGAAATGAACAGGAAAAGGAACCATGTTTGACTTGTTGATTTGCCAACTAAAAGGGAACAAAAATACCCGATAGAGAACGGGGAAATTAGGATGGGCTGGAAGGTTGTCTTTGGTAGTTTCACTAGGGTGCTTTGTTTTCTTGTTTGTTCCCCTTATATTTATTGACTTGGTGTTACTCTTTACCCTCTAAGTTGTATGGGTATTTTAAACAAAAAATAGACTATATATTTCATTAAGGTTTCAATGGGATAATTTTTCTGTCGGACTTCAAACTCTTTGTTGTTCTTGTCATCTTGAGAACCTTGTGCTATGTGAACATTTTAATGTGTTATAAGAGTAAAAGAATACAAAGCAAGGATTGTAGAGAAAAGGGTTCTTGAGAGAATTAAAGATTTTAATGTTATTAAGATTATTCTAGAAAACGAGTGAGTTAACCCCATTTAGGAGAAAAACTTCCTTTGTTAGCTCCCTCAAAGCTTTCTTAGTAAGCTCCTTTATCTCTAGAATAACACCCAATGGTGTGACCTAGTGGTCAATGAAGTGGCTGCACACTATGGAGACAAAGGTTCACGTTCTTAGTAGAGCCAAAGGAAAAAACTTGTTATTTTTTTCCTATTTGGCTAAATCTAGTGGTCAGAGTTAGCCCGCCGATATGTTGGTGGGAGGTAGCAAGTACCCGTAGAATAGCTGAGATGTGTGCAATTAGATGGCTCAAGCACCAATGTTATTGGAAAAAGGATGCATAGGAGTACTAATGGACATCCGTAATTTGATGTACTTATAACAATTCTCTTGTATGTCTCTTAATAACTAATGTGTCTCGTTGACGACATACTAAAAACATGGATCAAGTTTGTTGAGTAGTTGACTGAAGTATATTAGATTTGAACTCATTGAATGCTTCGAATTGGACTGCACTTGTCTCTGATTTTTTTCTTTAAATATAACTCTTTGATAATCTTTGAGGACACCTAATTCTGTTAGGTGCAACCTTATTTGCTAGATGAACTATGATAACGCCCAAACTACACCTCTCAATGAGAATGTAAGCGATCATTGTCAATATAAAATCCAACTAGGTTAGGGTCGAATCCCACAGGGAATATGGTGTGAACGTAAGTCGTTTGCAAATTAATCAGCTGATAGTTAGATGTTTCCAGAAATGGGAGTTTTTTGTTTAACAAGCAATTTTTGGTTATGTTAGTTTTAGTGTTCGTAATCAAGAGTTTATGAAAAACCAGAATTATGTTCACTAGGGATTTTGGTACTTGACAGATGCTACTAGTGGTTCAGGATTCTCACGGTAGGTAGGACAACAAGTTATCTTTATCGAAGTTATGCTTAAATGTCTCTCGACCTACTTAAGCATTTAATTACCTGATCCTCTCGGACTTAGGGAATTTATATTCACTGCCCAGATTTTACCTCAGGTTAACTAACCTTGTTACAACGCTGATTATTAAACGGAGTATTTCCAAGTCCCTGTTGATAATTCACTTCCTACTATATTTGATTTCTTTCTCAAACAAATCAAAGTAGGTTTTATCTATTGTTTGCAACCAACAAACATTAATTAAAACCTCAGAATTATCAAGAAGTCCTACCTCCTTTCGAATCCTGATCACTCAGCACCTTATCAAGACCTAACCCTAGATCCTATAATTCAGGTTAAAGGAATTTAACCGCTCATGTCGTAATAATCGAAACACCTAGATGAATTCATGCTTTGAAAGCTAAACTTACCACAAGATGAATAGAAACTAGAGATTCTTAGATTAACTCACAAAGGAAATCCCAAAATAATGAATATAATCTCTTCCAAGTAATTGCTTTCTCAAGCCAAAAGTAGAGAGAAAATATCAAAGTATATTTCTCAAAACTCAATGTCCGGACTCTAAGAAAACCCTAAACAAGGCTTTAAATAGTTCACCCTAATTATGGAAACAAAATAATAGAATTCAGAAATCCCTCAGATTAGGTGACGACATTTGTGATAGCCTATCAGGGGGTTGATGACTTATCACAAATGTCGTCAGCTTCCTTTATGCTTTTGGTCACTTGCTGCTTAATGCTGACGACAATCTTGATGATTTATCAGCTCCTTGACGACCTATCACAAAATGTCGTCAAGGCTCTGCTTCAGTTCTCATGTGCTGCCTTAGGCTGACGGCATTCTTGACGCCTTATCAGCTCCGTGATGGCCTATCAAAAAAAAATCGTCACAGCTTTCAACTTAGGCCAATTCTCTGTCTTCGGCTGACGATGAACTTGACAGCTTATCACAGAGCTGACGACTTATCACAAATGTCGTCAGCCACACTTTGCCTTTATTTCCTTCTCATTTCAACTCCTTTGCTTCCATTCTTGTTGGTTCTCTATCATATTAGCTTCTACTGCAAAACCAAACACAAAACAATCAAAAACCAACAAAAGTTGCTTAAGACTTTGCAATTATTCTTAGTTAAAAGCCTCAAATGTGTTAGCATTAGCTCACATATCAACACCCTCGACTTAAAACAATTGCTTGTCCTCAAGCAACTCAATACAACTAAGAGAATACAAGGCACATTTGGCAGTCAATCATCCACATTATCTCAAAACACTTTCACCATCTCCAAGGTCACTCAATTCAAGAACAATAAAGAACACCAATGCAACACACAAGACTCAAGATACGGCATCAATTCAGTTATAACCACCATGCATAGACCAGTATTACACTACCTGAACAAGTCAGTAACTAGCAATGTAACCAGTGTGCCCTCACAACAAAGAAATCCCCCTCCTCTCATATCAATGTCGCGGCACGACTTGGTTAACTTGCCTCCTAATAGCGCCTGATTTAATGTCGCGGCACGACTTGGTTATCTTGACTACTCAGACTTCGTCAAGACAACCTGTTGATACCCCTTTACCATCTTTATAGAGTACGTCCACAATTGAGAAAACACTCATCTCCTTTGCCGGTGTCATGGATGAGTGTATTTTGAATCTTGCTTCCTTGTCGTTGAACCTGAACTTTAGCTCATTCAGCTCCATGTCTACGATTCCCTCCCAGTTGCAAGGAATGGTCTACCCAAAATGATGGGCACTTCGAAGTCCACCTCACAGTCCAGGACTACAAAATCAGCAGACAGAATAAAGTCGGCCACCTTTACCAATACATCCTGTAATATACCCACTGGCCGCTTTACAGACTTATCTGCCATCACTAATCGCATGTTCGTCGGGATAGGATCCCCCAAACCCAGTTTCTTGTACACAGCGAGTGGCATTAGATTTATACTGGCTCCCAAATCGCATAGTGCTTTTGTGAAATTTAGGGACCCAATAGTACACGGGATAGTAAACGCTCCTGGATCTGCCTTTTTCTGCACTAAAGACCTTGTAGAGATAGCACCACAATGAAGGAGATTGTCCTCCGGCTCATGGGTAACCTTCCGTTTCTTAGTCACAAGGTCTTTCATGAACTTCGCGTATCCTGGCATTTGCTCAAGTGCCTTAACCAAAGGCACATTTTTTGTCAATTGCTTGAGTACTGCCATGAATTTGCTGAATTTTGCATCTTCAGTTTTCTTCTTCAATCGTTGTGGAAAGGGAGGTGGTGGTCTTGGGATAGTTTTCAGCACTACCTCCTTCTCCTTCTCTTCACCTTTCTCCGGAACATCATCAGAATTATCCAGCTTCTCAGACTCCACTGGACCTCCTTCTTCCGGTTCATCAGCAACTACCTCATCAACTACAGGTTTGCCCACAGAAGGGCCAGGTAATATCTTACCACTTCTAGTGGTAATAGCCATGCATGAGCCATCATTCCGCGGATTCTGGACCATATCGCTTGGTAACGTTCCGCTCTTCCTCTGGTTGAATACTGCGGAGAGTTGGCTCATTTGCTGCTCTAACTGTTTGATTGCGGTGGAGTGTGAGTGCACCAACTGACTGATGGATGTCAGATCGGTCGGTGGTCACACCAGAGTTGGTAGCCTCCACTTCCTTCAACAACTTAGCCATCATGTCCTCCATGGACATCTTTTTAGAACTTGTTGAAGCAGCCTCACGATTTCCAGGAGGAACGTATAGCCCGCTCTTGTCATTGTTATTCCTCCAATTTCCCTGCTCCCTATCTTTATAACCAGGCTTATCATAAAAGTTCCGACCGTGATTCCCTTGGCTATTGCCTTGGAAACCCCTGATTATTAACATAATTAGCCTCTTCTTCTGCATTAACCTCAATCCTATCCTGAGATCCCACAACTTTCACCTTCTCAACCTTGCCTGATAGCAAGTGCTTGGTTAGCAAGTCCATTTATGTTTTCAGGTGAGCCATGTCTTGGTCACGCTCCTCTTCTCTTCTGCGTTGTTCCGCCGTAATACCTACAGAAGCAGTGCGGCTTGCCACCACAGAGTCTCTGGTATGCCATGCCCGACTCTGTTTGGTCATTCTGTCCAGCAGCCCTGAAGCCTCTGGGAATGTAAGATCAACAAACGAACCACCAGCAACATTGTCTACAATTGACTTTGTAACAGAGTTAAAAGCCCTGTACAAAGACTCTATCAAATGTATGTCCGTCATGTTGTGGTTCGGACATTGTGTCAGCTTTTTCTTAAATCTTTCCCAGGTTTCATGCAAGGCTTTAGTCGGGAGCTGCCTAAAGTTGTTGATCTCGTCCCTCAACTGTACCCTTCTGGAAGGTGGAAAGAACCTTTCTAGGAAAGCTCCTTTCAACTGCCTCCAGTTGGTTATAGAGGGCGTCAACTCATTTAGCCACAAAGTTGCCTCCCCAGACAGAGACAACGGGAACAATCTCAATCGGATAGCATTTTGGCCCACTCCTGGGTTATTAAAAGATTTACAGATGGTGACAAAATTCACCAGATGCAGGTTCGGGTCATCCCCAGGAAGGCCACCAAACAACCCCTTCAGATTGAGGAGTTGGATCATAGTACTAGTAATGTTGAATTTAGCCCTAGGTGCCAACGGTGGAGGAATGATTGCACCTGCTCCATCCATTCCATCATCATCATTGAGATCATACTGGACCGGTTGGTACTCTTGTCTTTCTCGGAACAGACGGTTCCTGTTAACATTACGCCGTTTGGTGCAACTATCTGCTCTACACGCCTTGGGTTACCAGGATTCAGCAACTCCTCGTCTCCTAAATCTTCGTCCTCAGGATTTTGATGTCGTGCTTGTTGACCGACATTCTGCACATTCACCTGAGCTCTAGCTAAGGCTGCTAGTCTGTCAGCCTCTTGCTGTTCTGCCATTCTTCCAATTCGTTGCGGTTCCGGATTAGGTGGTAATAATGGTTCACCGGAACATCTGGTTCTTGGCATACACTATAAAGATCCTGCAATAAACAAAAACAACAAATAAACGTAAAACTAGGAAACTTAACGAACAGTCAATTTGTGCACATAAACTTGAGTTTACAACCGTATTCCTCGGCAACGACGCCATTTTTGATAACGCTCAAACTACACCGCTCAATGAGAATGTAAGCGATCGTTGTCAATATAAAACCCAACTAGGTTAGGGTCGAATCCCACAGGGAATATGGTGTGAACGTAAGTCGTTTGCAAATTAATCAACTGATAGTTGGATGTTTCCAGAAATGGGGTTTTTTTAGTTTAACAAGCAATTTTTGGTTATGTTAGTTTTAGTGTTCGTAATCAAGAGTTTATGAAAAACCAGAATTATGTTCACTAGGGATTTTGGTACTTGACAGATGCTACTAGTGGTTCAGGATTCTCACGGTAGGTAGGACAACAAGTTATCTTTATCGAAGTTATGCTTAAATGTCTCTCAACCTACTTAAGCATTTAATTACCTAATCCTCTCGGACTTAGGGAATTTATATTCACTGCCCAGATTTTACCTCAGGTTAACCAACCTTGTTACAACGCTGATTATTAAATGGAGTATTTCCAAGTCCCTGTTGATAATTCACTTCCTACTATATTTGATTTTTTTCTCAAGCAAATCAAAGTAGGTTTTATCTATTGTTTGCAACAAACAAACGTTAATTAAAACCTCAGAATTATCAAGAAGTCCTACCACCTTTCGAATCCTATCACTCAGCACCTTATCAAGACCTAACCCTAGATCCTATAATTCAGGTTAAAGGAATTTAACCGCTCATGACGTAATAATCGAAACACCTAGATGAATTCATGCTTTGAAAGCTAAACTTACCACAAGATGAATAGAAACTAGAGATTCTCAGATTAACTCACAAAGGAAATCCCAAAATAATGAATATAATCTCTTCCAAGTAATTGTTTTCTCAAGCCAAAAGTAGAGAGAAAATATCAAAGTATATTGCTCAAAACTCAATGTCCGGACTCTAAGAAAACCCTAAACAAGGCTTTAAATAGTTCACCCTAATTATGGAAACAAAATAATAGAATTCAGAAATCCCTCGGATTAGGTGACGACATTTGTGATAGCCTATCAGGAGGCTGACGACTTATTACAAATGTCGTCAGCTTCCTTTATACTTTTGGTCACTTGCTGCTTAACGCTGACGACAATCTTGATGATTTATCAGCTCCTTGACAACCTATCACAAAATGTCGTCAAGGCTCTGCTTCAGTTCTCATGTGCTGCCTTAGGCTGACGGCATTCTTGACGCCTTATCAGCTCCGTGACGACCTATCACAAAATATCGTCACAGCTTTCAACTTAGGTCAATTCTCTGTCTTCGGCTGACGATGAACTTGACAGCTTATCACAGGGCTGGCGACTTATCACAAAGTCGTCAGCCACACTTTGCCTCTATTTCCATCTGATTTCAACTTCTTTGCTTCCATTCTTGTTGGTTCTCTATCATATTAGCTTCTATTGCAAAACCAAACACAAAACAATCAAAAACAACAAAAGTTGCTTAAGACTTTGTAGTTATTCTTAGTTAAAAGCCTCAAATGTGTTAGCATTAGCTCACACATCGAACTGCAAGTGCCCATAAACTCTTTGACCGACCCCGATTATACACGCAAGCACACATGGTCATTAAGTAATAAATAGATTAGTATCGTTCCCAATGAGGATTTAATGTTGACTTTCGATCTAGATCAAACAGTAAACAATTCAAGAGATTATATCCTAGAGTTACGGGGTAATTTATCCTGTGCAATTACGTATCCACTTTCGTTAGTCCGTTGAAAATCTAGTTTACTATCCATGCTGATTTTACTTGGAAGTTCATCTCTAAAAAACTGTTGCCTTTTTTTTTTTTTGATAATCGTGGCATTCGGGCTAGATTGCGCACACCTCGACTAATTCCATAGGATACCTGTCATATTTCACCGCAACTCTGTCCCCAAGGCTAGAACAGATGAGAAGAAATCACCTAGTTTTTGTCTGTACTGGAAATTGAAATTGAAACCTCATGGTGCTCAACCCACTTCATTGAACCACTAGGCCACACCCTTAGGTGCAATTGGGTGCCTATTCAAGCTATTGAAATGTCTATGTTTCAATGATCGTCTCAAGTAATGAGAATGCTATTGTATCTTCTATATTTGACTTAGCAAGCCGAAATAAGTAGAAGTCTATAACTACCCTATCACTTGCTAGCAATAAGTTAATCAGAGCAGTTTATCAGTGCCGGGTGAATTGTCGAATCACCGAACAAAGCTACCTTATCCTATAATGCAAAATAGACCTCCCCGTTCGGGCACACAATCTAGATTCATAGATAACATTCAATTGGTGATCAGGCAATCAACAAATAATTAAGCGTGGGATAACTTAAGTAAATTAATTAAATCAATGGATAACAGTGATAATTAAACATATGTCGTATGCCAACATAAAACTTCAACCAACAACATTCATGGGTAATTCCGCAACCCTAGTGTTGCGTCCAAGCGCACACGCAAGTGTATGTGGTCAATCAAGTAGTAAAGTGACCATAGAGACTTGGTGTTTAGCAAACAATCTAATTATAATATTACTATTTAAGTTAAACAAATGCGATTTGCAACAAAATAGAGTTTTGAGTTCTATTTGCATAAACTAAGTAATAAAAATAGCAACGATATGAAACTTGGATCATAAACAATATATGGAGAATTCCAGGATTGAGGCATTTACTTCACATTCATGCATAACTATGGTTTCTAGCCGGTGTTGGTGTTTATTGTGATTATTTATTTACGAGGTTGATAATATAACTCGAGGATGTCACCCTCTAAGTCATCAATCCAAATTAGTCTCACAACTACATCGTTGAGTAGGGATATGAGTCTCTAATTTGGATGCACTAAATTATTTTCCCCTTTCATTAACCAAGTGGTCCATTTAGGTATATCTCTATCCTAACCGCAAATCGTCCTTTAACCGTTAGAGTTTGATCAATTAAAGATATGATCCACACTCCCTACATTCTTCATTCCGTCCCTCCACTCCTATGGTCAATTTGTTTTGGGACTTAGGTTTATTCTAAAGTTCATGACTATTCAAAACAAGAATAATCACATTACTTGATAAACACTTTAGCCAACTAACAAACCATAATTAAACAATCATGTTGTAGCCTTAACCCTAGAAAGAGGGTGTTTAGCCACTCATAGACTTACGAAGAATAACCATAGATGAGTTCGTAATTTAAGTAGCTGTTTGGCCATGAAAAGGTTTTACTTTTTTCCGAAAATTATCACTTTAGTGAAAAAAGTGAAAACTGTAAGTGTTTGGCCATGAGAATTCCAAATACAATTTCGGAATTGTATTTGGAAAAGTGAAAACACGTTTTACTTGTTTTCACTTTTTCCACTCATACTTCTCTCACAAAATTTCAAAAACAACTTTAATTTGTATTCATGGCCAAACACAACTCCAACTCCAACTCCGAAAAATTATAATTTTCATAACGGGGCCTAAAATTACAAGAAAGAAAAGTAAGAGAAGAACCCTAATTTCGAGCTCCTTGGTGTCTTCTGTGCCCTCCAAATCATGTAGCCTCCCCAAGATGCGTGTAAATGTTGATAAGTACTCCTTTTATTGCCCTAAATTTCTTCCATAAGCAGCCACACACGAAATATAAGCATTGACCACTTTGCCCTCAACTTAAAATAAGTAGAATGCCAAATTCTAGTCGGTTTAGGAGTGTGTTTTGATTTCGTGTTGTGGACTCCCCCTCCCCCCTCCCCAACCCCACACACGTTCTCCACTTCTTTGTAGCCTTTTTTGATGTTTATATAGCCCTTAAGTCATCCAAATTAAGTCCCATAAGGATTAGGTACAAGTATCACACGTATCCTACTCAAACTAGGACTTGGAACCGACTTATGCTCATTGGCTGTGCGCCGCAGAACTTGTGGCATGGCTTATGGAGCGCGACGTGGGGCCGGGAGCTGAGTAATTCCAGTAGCTCAATTCAGGTAGTTGGGCGTTGCATGGCTGGGAGTCATTGCTGGGCTGTGCAGCGCGCAGGGTGTATCACTTAGGCACAATTTCGTCCTGTTTTGTCCCTTACCGCTTGTCGAACTTGCTCTTGTTCCATCATGCATTGCAGCTCATATGCAGCTTCAAAGGTCACCCAAGGCACCTCCATTAACCTCCTGCAAATGCTCATAGCAACCATTAGAAAATACAATGGTCTAAGCTTATCAAAATCACTCGAGAATAAGCACAACTCAATCTTGGTTTGACTAGTTAACTCGTCTAGCCTCGCCATTGTTGGCTTTACTCTTGAATTGATTCAAATGCACCTTAAACCACCTGAACATGATGCTCAACACACAAATACACCAATATCACTAATTGTTCACAATTTCGAAATGCCACGATTTATATATCCTTTTCTCTTGTGTTTTCTGTAGAATTCTCAAGCTTAATAGAGAGAATCAAAGTATATTATTGATAATCAAGAAGTGGAGTACATGCTCCTTCTTATAGGAGTTGGATACAGTGTAGTTGTAGAGTCCTAGACTAATTACAAGAGTCTTAACTATAAGTTACCTTTACAAGTAGATGTCTACTGCCACTACAATACTAACAGAGACTAACTACAACTATCTTACACTCCTAGCATTCTCCATCTCTGAATGTCGATCACTTTTGTGATCATGATCCTGTTGATCATTATCCTTAGTTTGATAATTATCTTCAACACTTCCCCTCAAGCTAGTGAGTGATGGTTCACTCACTCCTAGTTTGCTTCTGAAGCCTGCAAACACCTGTTTTGACAGGGCCTTGGTATGAATGTTAGCTAGCTGGTCTTGGGACTTGACAAACTGAGTGAGCAACTGTCCTCTGGCTACTTTTTCTCTAACAAAGTGATAATCCATTTCCACATGTTTTGTTCTGGCATGCATAACTGGATTTACTGACATGTATAGAGCACTCAAATTATCACAATACAGTATAGGAACTGTCTTAAGATATACTCCAATATGATGGAGCAAGTAAAGAATCCATGTCATCTCAGCTGCAGTAAAAGCTAAAGCTCTATATTTTGCTTCAGCACTAGATCTTGCCACTGTTGTTTGCTTCTTAGAGGTCCAAGAAATACAATTTGCTCCTAAGTAGATGCTGTAGCCTGTGGTTGATCTTCTAGTTGTAGTACAACCGCCCCAGTCAGCATCTGAATAACCATTAAACCTGCAGGGTGAGTGTGATATAATTCTGAGTCCATGAAGCAGTGTACCTTTGATGTACCTGAGTATCCTCTTAACTCCTTGAAGATGTTCAGTCTTTGAACTTTGCATTAACTTACTAGCTAGATTTACAGCATGAGTGATGTCAGGTCTAGTGAGTGTCAAATACTGAAGACTTCCAACAATCCTCCTATACATGGATGCATCAACAAGACCACCGGTAGCCTCGTGTAAACCATGCTTCTGTGCAAGTGGTGTATTTTTTGCCTTTGCTTGTGTCATCTTGGTTTTCTCAAGCAACTCAGCAGCATACTTCCCCTGACCCAAGTGAAGGCCATCTGGGAAATACTTGACTTTAATACCTAGAAAGAGATGTAGAGGACCAAGATCTTTCATTGCAAATTCATTTCCAAGTTTGGCAACCACCTCTGAGACATGTTTTTGATCACTTCCTGTGACAATTATATCATCTACATATAACAACAGTAAGATAGTGCCCCTGTGATTATGTAAAGTAAACAAGGAGGGGTCTGCCTTACTACAGACAAATCCAAGATGAAGTAAATACATACTAAATTTGTCAAACCAGGCTCTAGGTGCCTATTTAAGACCATACAATGCCTTCTTTAACAGTCAAACATGAGTTGGATAACTAGAGTCAATGATCGTGGAGGTTGACTCATGTAGACTTCTTCGTGAAGGTTACCATGTAGAAATGCGTTTTTGACATCAAGTTGTCTAATTTTCCAGTTAGAGGCAACAACTACTGATAGCACCACTCTAATAGTTGTAGCCTTAACTACAGGGCTGAAGGTTTCTTCAAAATCTATCCCCTCAAGCTGAGAGAAACCCCTAGCAACCAACCTTGCTTTGTACCTGTCAATTGCTCCATTTGCTTGCAATTTTGTCTTAAATACCCATTTGGAGCCAACCAAGTTCATACCTGCATGTTTTGGTACTAATATCCAGGTCTTGTTGTTGTGTAAAGCATTTATCTCATCCTGCATCGCTGCAAACCAATGAGGTTATTTCAGTGCCTCATTTGTTGACTATGGTTCCCTCATGGTCTCTTCTTTGCTTGCAACAAGAGAGATGAGGTAAAGCAGCTGACTTAGCCTTATTTCTAGTGATCATGTGATGCCTTTGTGGTGCTGGTGATGTCTAAGGTCTACCATCTGGTGAAGATGTTACGACTACTTCTGAAGTATCTATTTCAGGCGTTACAACTGCGTTAACAGGTTGGTTCTCAGCATTGAGCCATTTTGAGAGATCAACAGGTAGTTGTAACCCTTGTGAATTAGTCACTGAAATTGATGCAGGGTTTGTTGACTCAGAAACAGCTTCTGTTGGCTCAACATTTTAGATGTCTTCAGTGGACTCATCTGCAGACATGGAACTAGGATCACTCTCATTATCTACCAGAAGAGTGGTTAAGGCAGGCTCATCTAGCAACACAAGCTCTGCAGGTGTTGTTGAATCAACTGCCTAAGTAGTTTGTCCCTCAACAGTTGGCAAAACTTCCCCTGGAGTAACTATTTGAATTTAGTGTCTGCAAGTCAGTAAAAAACTCAACAAAGGTAGCTAAGTGAGGTGAGACATCAAAAATGACATGCCTTGACACATACACTCTCCTTGTAGGAGGATGATATCATCTGTATCCTTTATGTAGACTTGGGCTTATTTATTGAAAGGGGGGGGTGGGGGGGGGGGGGTGGAGGAAGAATGGTAAGCCATAAATACATATGGATAAGTCTTTGGACTGAACTTACTGTCACCCTTTATATATGGAAAACATCTACAACCAAATACCTTAAAGCTATTATAGTCGGGTTGTGCACCAAACAACTTGACAAAGGGAGTTACCATTTTCAGTACCGAGGAGGGAAGCCTATTTATGTGAAATAGAACTGTCAAAAAAGCTTTTATCCACAGAAACAGTGGTAGATTAACATGCAGTTAACATATTAAGTCCAGTCTCAATTATATGCCTGTGTTTTCTCTCAGCAATTCCATTCTGTTTAGGTGTACTAGGACAAGAAAGGTGTCTGATGCTACCACATTTATCTAGATGCTCAAGAATTCCAGCTTTGATGAACTCACCACCACCATCACATTGAAAATTTTTAATGACTTTAGAAAACTGTTTTTCCACCATTTTCTGAAACTTGAGAAAGACTTCAAAAAAATCAGATTTTCTTTTTCAAAGGATAAAGCCATGTGTATCTTGTATTATCATCTGCAAAGACTACATAATATCTCATGTGTTGAGTGGATTCAACAGGTGCAGGACCCTAAAGATCACAATGAATTTTCAATAAAGGTTCTTTCTCAATTTTATTCCTCAAGCCAAATGGTAGTTTACAACCTTTGCCCAACTGAGAACTAGAGCAAACAAGAAGCATTTTATTCTAACTACTAACATTAATGCAACTACTACTATTCAAAATTTTTAAAATCTTCAAACTGGGGTGTCCTAATATATTATGCCAAATGTTATCTGATGTCTTCCAGTCTTGTGTGGCAGTCAATGCATAGAGGTTGTTGTCTTCCAAGGCATAGAGTCCATTCCTCTTAGATCCCTTAGCTAGTAGTGTCTGTCTTCTTGTCCTTTACAAAAAAATCAGTTTCATCAAATTCAAGAGTGCAAAAGTTATCATTTGCAATTGTGCTAACTGAGTAAGGGTGGCAACGGAACCGGAATTTTCCGTTCCGGTCCGGTTACGCCGGTTCCGGCAACGTTCCGGTACGGATAACTCAACGGTACCAGTTGCAACCGATATACCGGTACCCAATGGTCCGGAATTCGGTACCGGTGCGGACCGTGACTTTTTTCCGGTTTACCGGATCCGGTCCGGCGCCGGAATTAACGTCTGTTTTTTTTTTTTTAAAACTTAATATAAATATAATTTAACTTATTAAAGATATTATATTAACTTAGACTTAAGAGATATATTTTTTAAGTTTAAGATATATTAAAAAATGTTATATAATTTAATAAAAAAAAAATAACGTGAAGTTCGTCTTTCCGGTATAGATCCGGTTGCCGGTCCGGTCCAACCCGGTTCCACACTGGTAACCAATGGACCGGTGCGGAACAACCAAAAAATCCGGTATTCCAGTTCTGGTAGTACCAGTTCCGGCAAAAAACTCCGGTAAGTCTGTGCCGGTACTGGTTCCGGTTAAACCAGTCCGGCGGTACCGGTTCCGGTCCGTTGCCACTCTTATAACTGAGAGAAGATTCTTAGCAATCTTAGGTACTACAAGATCATTTTGTAATTTCAAGCCTGACCTAATTGTATTCCCACATGTGTAGTATCTAACTGAGACCATCATTTCCAACAATGATCTTGTCATCACCTTTATAATATTTAAGGTCAGATAAAGTACCTGAGTTGTTTGTCATTTGACTAGTTGCACCTGAGTCCATGTACAAAGCATCATCACCATTTGATTTGTTCTGCATGTTCATGGCAGCTAGTGCTTGTGGAAGTTCATCTGAAGCTGATAAGAGTAATCCCACTTGTAAAAACACTTAAGAGTTGTGTGATTGTTCCTACCACAGATTTGACATGACTCAGTTCCATTGTTCTCTTTGTTCTGGTTTCTACCTTGATTATTCTGATTATGTGTTGTTTGTCCAACCGGTCTAAAATCCCTACGTCTAGAATTGGAACTGTTGTTACCTCTTTTCTGAGTGCAGTGTCCTCTTCCTCTGCCTCTTTGACTAGAGACAACAGAAAATGCCATGTTTTTGTTGTGGCACTTCCTCTTCATCCTCCCTTATGTCAAAACCCCTGACTGCATTGACAAATTGGTTTAGTGTTAGGATAAGGTGCCTTACCTAGCATGACAGTCCTGAAGGTCTTGTATTTGAGATTGAGACATAGCCCTCTGGCAAAGTTTATTACTTTGTTGTCCTCATCAGTAGGCTTGTGTATGGCTGCAAGTCCATCACAAATGCCTTTGAATTCCTTGACATATTCATCAACTTTCTTGTTTCCCAGCCTCACACTTTGCAGTTGTTGTTTAAGATGGAATTCCTTGTCCTTTGTTGCTTGAAGATAGGCTTCTTCCAAGCATTCCCACATCTCTCTGGCAGTATAGCAGCCTACTATGAGGTACATGCTTGTTGGTACATGCTTTCTTCTGTCAGTGTTCCTGAAATCCAACTCCTCAACAGTACATCTTTCTCTTCCCAATCTGTAACGTTGCTACTGTCTGCAACATCTTTCTCAGCACCTGCATCCACCTCCTTTCCAGTAGCTTTTTCCGGTTGTTTCAAAACAAATGTTGGTTCTGGCTTGACCTCCTTAATGAGATAGGTTAGTCTCATAACCTGTATTAGTTGCATATCTGTGTTCTCCAAATTAAGTAGTTTGTAGGCTTAAGTTTAATGGAACATAAAGCAATTAGGTGATGAAGTGATGAGGTTGAAAGAGTATTGGTCGAGGATTTTGAGGAGGCCATTAGTTAAGCTTTTGAGAGTGAGAGGAAGGGAACTCAGTATTAAGCAGCCTGAAAAGTTCAAAGCTCTGATGCTATATGTAGAATTCTCAAGCTTAATGGAGAGAATCGAAGTATGTTATTGATAATCAAGAAGTGGAGTACATGCTCCTTCTTATAGGAGTTGGATACAGTGTAGTTGTAGAGTCCTAGACTAGTTACAAGAGTCTTAACTGTAAGTTACCTTTACAAGTAGATGTCTACTGCCACTACAATACTAACATAGACTAAGTACAACTATCTTACACTCCTAACATTCTCCATCTCTAAATGTCGATCACTTTTGTGATTATGATCCTGTTGATCATTATCCTTAGTTTGATAATTATCTTCAACATTTTCTAGTGGATTGTGTTTAAAACTTCGGGATGTTAATGAAAGCTGTGATTTTCTTTACCTTTTCTTTTGAGACGGAATGATATCGAATAACAAAACAACTTGAGCAAAAAAAGAATGAAGGCTGTGGGATGTGATGTTCATGCAGACAATTCAAATCTAGCTTAGTTCTCTGGGGGGATTGGGAGAATGACATGATAGATAAAGATATAACATATAGAATTAAATAGGATAGCTGATAAAGAGGAACTAAAATGCTATAGAAAGATGGCTGGCTGGCTACTTTGTGATACTTGATATGTGCTTGACATTACTCTATCTTGATCCTTATCTATTCCCCCTTTGTTGCATTTTTTTTTTTTTTGGTTCTGATTTTCTTCCTCCTCCTTCCCTCTATCCCTATCTCTGTCCATCTCACTTGCCTGAATCATGTCTTCCTGCAGGGAAGCCTTTACAGAGGTGCATCACGCAGAGAGAAACCCAGAGGACGTAATCAGGGGTTGACTCAACAGAAAAGGCAAGAAATAAGAGAGGCTTTTGAGCTTTTTGATACAGACAACTCTGGTAATAAAATAAACCTCAAGGAATCCATACTAGATGCAGTTTTTTGATGCTTAAACTTCTGTCTGACTGTTAATTTTTGCATCTTGTTTAGGAACCATTGATGCCAAAGAGCTCAATGTTGCTATGAGGTTTGTGATACTTCTTTGCCGTTCCTTATAGTGTCCTGGATGTCTTCATTAACAACTTAAATTGACTTTGTGTTTTGGGGATCATCTACTTTCTCACACTTCTCGCAGTCTGTGGTACCTTTACTGCTTCATTTTATTGATAAGTAAAACTTATATGGTTTGTTACAGGGCTCTGGGTTTTGAAGCTACAGAAGAGGTATTTATATGCTAGTTCATATTTTTTTGATAACTACATGCTAGTTCATATATTCTACTGTATCTTTCTGTTTAACAGCATATTTCATACAATGAAGATACTGAATTACAACATAATCTGTGTTTCTGAAGCACATGATTTGATTATAAGATGCAATAATTTACTTTTTGTCCTTTCAAAGATGGTGCTTTTCTTGCATGACTGCCAACTGAAGATTCTCTGTTTTTCCTTGTAGTCTTGAAATTTGTGTTTGGTGCTTTTACTTTTTCATATTCAAGTTGCAGACTTATGTACCGTGTTTCCTCCCCCTGTTTGCATTAAAGTTCCGATACCCTGCAATGATCAACATAAGGTTCTTTCATCTCCGGGTTTCTTTTCTATTTTGGACAAACAGTGGTTGAGCTTATTTAAAGACTCTGCTCCTTTCTATTGATAGTTTGATACACTAATCCAGATTGTTGGGAAATGTCTTGGGTGGCTATCAGTTAATGCATCAATAGTGACTGTTTAGCAGCGCTTCCACTTGGTACATGATGATTTTCAGAGTATTGAGAATGATATTGACCTTAGCATATGTTGAGTTACATTATTTTGTGTTCGACTTGTGGTGAAGTGATGCCAAGCTGTTAGTGATGTGGTCTTTAGTTAGTCGTGCAGCTTGTTGTTTTGATCCAGGGAAATAAAGGACATCTATGGATTATCTAAGAGGCTTTGATTATTTATTTTTTTTTCTTTCTGATCTGTATTCCGCCTAGCCTTCAACATGCTGGCTGGTCAGTGATCCCATCGACAAAATGTCAAGAAGATTTAGCCTTAGGTGCCTGTATCAGGATTTGAACCTTTCTAATATCTGATATTCTTTCCTTGTTATTTGCCCCCCCCCCCCCCTCCCCCCCACAACCCCTCCCTCTCTCTCTCTCTCACACACACTCATTTGGAGCCTTTCCATCGTGCCAAATATTGTTTATTCCTGGGTTTAATCCTTGGTTTTTGTTTTCTTCTTTTCTGCCCTTGTCAGTTCTTCTCATATGTGTTGGTGCACTCATGATTGCATTTGTTATTCCAGGAGATCAATCGAATGATTGCAGAAGTTGATAAGGATGGAAGTGGTGCAATTGATTTTGATGAATTTGTGCACATGATGACTGCAAAGTTTGGAGAAAGGGACACTAAAGAAGAGCTCATGAAGGCATTTCACATTATTGATCAAGATAAAAACGTGCTTGCTTTTCTTGCCCTCCTGCTTTATGCGTATTTGGTTATCGTCCTGACAGTTAGCTTGTTTTCTTGGCTTGTTACTGATCATTAAAGCATTTAAATGCAGGGGAAGATCTCTTTTGCAGACGTTCAAAGAATCGCTGATGAGTTGGGGGAGCGATTTACTGACAGAGAAATCAAGGAAATGATAGAAGAGGCAGATCGCGATCGTAAGTTCCAAGTATTCCTATTTTGGCTGTAGTGCTTGTACTTGTTTCAATGTATATTGGGGTTTTTTTTGGTTGATAATCAAGAATCCCCGAGGGTTGGTGGTGCACGGTCCAAAACTCGGTGGATGATAACTCACCCTTCTATCCTTCTCCACTTAGATACTAGGCTTCTATCTGGGGTAGGGTTTGAAACTGTGACGTATCCCTAGCTCACACCTCACAAAATACGCTTTTACTTCTAGACCAAAGCTGTTGGGGCTTTAATATGGTTGGTATTTATGATATTTTGCTGCGAAACTCTCAAGCTCATGAAAAGACGTAGTTATTCCAAAAACTGCTATACCCAAATTCCAAAATGCTCTAACCTCTTATATATTACGAGTTAAGGGTTAAACAAAAAAAAAAAAAAAAAAGGTAAAAGAAATTACCAGTTAAGGGTGGCCAATGGGCGGTTTGAGCTGAATTTGGCCCGGTCAAAATGGGCTGAAACAATAAATGGGTTATTGCCTAAGCTTGCCCAAACTTAGTCGGTTGAGATGAGTATCAATGGGTCATAACTCATAAACCTACTCACCCAACTAGACTCATAATTTTTCCATTCCAAACTTATATTCCATGATTCCCCATGATTTCCATCTAATGAAACAGAGACCTATAGGATAATGAAATTGATGATTTGGCTACATTATTGGTTAGACATCAAGACTAAATTGGCAATACGATACCAAAAATACATTATTCTTTTCATTGTTATTTTAAAATTAACTGGAAGTCTTACTTAATTATTGTAGACAATGAAATTTTATTGGATAAATCCATATTAAATTTGGATTAAATCTTAAATTCATGATATGTTGACCAGGTCAAATTATTGGTTAATATATTCGGATTGAGTTTAAGTTAAAATTATATAACTTAAATAGTCCAATTACTTTTGGAGTGTTTAAAGAATGGAATTTTGGAGTGTACTCTCCATCGAGTCAAAGATAAGGATCCTGCGTCGCCAAAGTAAGGAAGGACTACTCCAAACCTCTTTCTCACCAAGTTGCAAGGTTGAGATGAGCACATGTTTGTGCAACAAGTGTGAAATGCGGTTCCTCCAACTGCTCGCCAAGAACGGAATGCAGTTGCTCCAAGTCTCTCTCTTACCAAGCCACAAGAGGTAACACATTAGCTGGTACTTCGTCACTTATACATCTATCCCTTGCATCGTTGTGGTCTGATATAAAGATCACTTACACCCTCGGGCAGACCTACTCAGGAAAAAAAAGAAAAGTGTGCTCATGAATGTCGTCCAATGTCCAGGCGAACAAGATCATATTGCCAACTTAAAAAATTAATTCCCGTTAGTCCAAAAGGATATGGCTTTGATTTTTGGATATATCGTAGCCTTCGAGGTCTAGTTTCTACATAAGAAAGCCGCTGATCATTTGGATGCTCCCGCACCAGGATACAAATATTTTGGCAAGACTGTGTGAAACTGTCACAAGAACATGCCAGATTTATAGTCAACTTCAAAAATCCTCTTCAATCCAGAAGGAATTTTTCTTTGATTTTTGTACTTCTTGTGACTTCTCAAGTCTAATGTCTACAAAATTAAGTCGCTCGTCATTTGAACGTCCCTACACCAAGACAGGGACGTATTAGTGAGACTGCACATATCTGTGAGAAAAACACGACAGATTCATCAGTTCTAAAATTAATTCCCGTTAATCAAACATGAGCTTGCCTTTAATTTTTGGATATATCGTAGCCTTCAAGGTTTACTTTCCACAAAAATCAAGTCGCTCATCATTTGTACGCTCCTATGCCGAGAAGGGGATGTTTCGATGAGACTGCACAAATTTGAAAAAAAAAGCAGGTCAGGTTTATAGCTATTAGAATACGAATAGGAATAGGAATAACATATAGAATCTTACTTGGAAAAGGATTGTAATGTAGTGTCCTATTTGGAAAAGGATTGGAATGTAATGTCTATGATACTTTTCAATTCAATAATATTCTTCTCTTATATTTCTCACATGGTCTCAGAGCCTCTACGATCTTGGTAAAGAATCAAAGAGCTTCCCCTGCTGGAGGGCAGCTTTACCCATATATGTCGCCCGTCTGGCCAATGATCATGTTAGCTAAGTTGGGCCACCGTGCTTCTTTCCAGTGGCTTCTCATAACTAATTTGTGCAGCGTCGTGCATCTTTCCGGTGACTATTTTCTCATATCTAATTTCCATAGCACCATGCATATTTTTGGTGACTACTTTCTCATATGAATTGCGTAGCACTGTGCATCTTTCCTGGCTATTTTCTCATATTTGAGTTGTATAGCACTGTTCGTTTTTTCAATGACTCAGATCTTATTTGTGTAGGGTCGTGTCATCATTCCGACCCTACCCATATATTTTTTCTCAGATTTTGCCCATCTTTAAACCATCAAATCTAATAATCCGGTGCATAAGCATGTTTCGGCCAGTTTTCAGTGACTTTCTTTCTCAGATTTTGCCCATCTTTAAACCATCAAATCTAATAATCCGGTGCATAAGCATGTTTCGGCCAGTTTTCAGTGACTTTCTTGTTCAAGATTTACTCATCTCTTGATTTTGAGATAACCCATATGTTTTATACCAGTTTTCGATAATTTTTGAGTGACAGATCGACTTTCTGGCAACGTTTACTACTTTTCCAACTACTTTTTCAGTTTGCTCCTTTTCAACTGAGGTCTCCTAGACATCCAGAGTAGTCTTTACCTGTTTTCTTGCAGATATGTTCACTAAATCTCTCACTGTTCCTCGTATTAATTACATCCATAACAAGCTTGGTATATGTCTTGGACGCACCAGCTTGAGGGGAGTGTTAGAATATGAGTAGGAATAAGAATAGCATGTCGAATCCTACTTGGAAAAGGATTGTAATGTAGTGTCCTATTTGGAAAACGATTGCAATGTAATGTCTATAACATTTTTGACAATGAATGCCTATAATATTTTTCAATTCAATAATAATCTTCTCACTGAGGACATGACCCTAGATAGAAAGATCTGGAGGACGCGAATTAGGGAAGAAGGCTAGGGTCAGTTTGGGTCGCTAGTGTAGGGCATTACTTGGTGGGGGTATTATTCTTGTTATGATACCTTGTTTCATGCTTTATTACGAATCTGTTTACTTTTCTCTGTTTACTATTACTTGTGGGTGTCGTATTTATGTTATGCCATCTTGTTCCATGCTTTACTATGAATTTGTTTATTATTCCGTGTCTCGAGCCGAGGGTCTATCGGAAACAACCTTTCTACTTCTTTTGAGGTAGAGGTATGAACTGCGTACATCTTACCCTCCCCAGATCTCACTATGTGGGAATACACTGGGTTGTTGTTGTTGTCAATAATATTCTTCTCTTATATTTCTCACAATAGCCAACTTCAAAAATTGATTGCGGCCCATCCAAAAGGAGTTTATGTTGTAGCCTTCGAAGTTTAAGGTCAGCTTTAAGGCTTTTCTTCCACTTAATGTCTCTTAGTTACTTCTTCCGTTTAAAAAAGAATGACCTATTTTGACTTGGCACGAAGTTTAAGAAAATAAAGAAGACTTTTAAATCTTGTGGTCTCAAATTAAATTTATGTCAAATGTATCAAAATGCCCTTTAATCTTGCGATTTTGAACATGTCACGTGGAAAGTTGGAATTGACGTGTTGTCAAACAAAGAAAGGTTCATTCTTTTTTAAACGGATTAAAAAGGAAAGTAGATCATTCTTTTTTTAAGCGAAGGGAGTAATAGTTAATAAATTAAAATCTTAGATTGTTGGGAATAACATCTAGGGGTTTCATGGTTCGATTTGGATCGATTTTTGTTTAAACAAAATCAAACCAACTTAATCGATTTTTAAATTTCTAAAGCGAAACCAAACCAAATAAAATAACCACTATCAGTTGGCTCTTGTCTGTTGGTTTGAATTTTTGATTTTTAACTAGCTAATGGTAAATTGGCAGTAGTAAAATAAAGGACACATGAGACAACTATTTCAAATAAATATTAGGAATCAACGAATTCCTCTTTAATATCACAAGATGAATGGATACGAATCTTCTAGTATTTTCAATACTATTCCAATGTTTTAGCATGTTTAAGTTGCATAACTATAGAGGTTACTCCACACCTCATGTCCAATATCCACAAAACTAAGATGTAACCTTAAATAGAATGATTAACCCTACAAAAATCAAAGAAACAAGACATTGAAGAGTAGATGGATGTCTTAGCAAAAAAAAAATTAAAATCAGCAAAATGCCACCCCACATATAGACAACTAGATTTAGAGCGTTGGGTTTGAGCATATTTTTTGAGAAACAGAACTTAAAAATGTTGTAGTGCATGTTAAAAAATTAGACTAATCACCCGTTTGGATGAACTTATTTTTTTTGGCTTATTTTTGCCTTTTTAGCTTAAAATAAAGTGCCTTTAAGCACTTCAGAATTTTACCCAAACATATCAAAAGACTTAGAGCCCGTTTGGATGAGCTGAAAAAAAGTGGCTGAAAAAAAGTTTTTTAAAAGTGCTTTTGAAAGTGCTGAACTTATTTTAAAAATAAGCAGTTAAGTGTTTGGATAAAAGTGTTGAAACTGAAAAAAATTATTGATGTGTTTGGTAAATAATGCTTTTAAGCACTTTTTTAAAATCAAAATGACTGAAATACCCTTATAGCTGTTAATAATATATAGAGTTGATTATTATTAAATTTTATTACAAAAATGATTCAAATTAAAATTAATATATATATATATATATATTAAAAAAGATATTTTCATAAATGGCTATTAATCTGTGCGCTAAAAAAATATTTTTTTAAGACTTTAAGTGTTGAATGTTTGTGTTTGAAAAAGATAGTTATATATTAAAAGATTATAATCCATACTCACTCCCTCCGTCTTAATTTATGTGGTATCTATCGAATTTCGAGATTCAAATAAGTCTATTTTTTATCAAATTTATAGTGAAATTGTTCGACTCTTGCAAAATAAAAACTGTCACATAAATTAAATCAAAAATAATTTTTTTCATTTAAATTATGAATAGTGTAACAAGTAGTAGTAGGTATTTTTGTTGAAAAGGGAAAGCTACTGTGACATTAATTGGTTTGCCAAGAAAAGAGAGTCCCAACGCAGTAGGCCAACAAGGGTAGAATTGGAATAAGCAAAAAAATGTTAGGACACAAATGTAATTTCATTGGTCAAACTTAAAAAAATTAAAAGCTAAAAAAAAAAAAACTACCATTTGCAGCTTATTGATTTTGGCTTAAAAAAAGCCAAAAATGACTTTTTTTAAGCAACTTCAAATTTTGCCAAACACCCTTTTAAGCTGAAAAGAGATTATAATCTGTTTTGACCAGATTATAATCTCTTCCAAACGGGCACTTAAAAAGCTATTTTTGGCTTAAAAGCACTTAAAATAAGCCCATCCAAATGGGCAATAAGATCAAATCAATGATCAAAAGATATGGAATATTTATAATTATTTTTGAATATATTCAAATAATTATATTCAGTTATTTTTTAGTAAAATCAAAATCAAACCAAATATTTTCGACTTGTAAATTTAAAACCAAACCTAGCCAAACCAAATGTCGGATTTTTTTAATCGATCTAGTTTGGTTCGCAGTTCTGTTTGGTTTTTAACCAAATGGTGAACACATTAGTATCTGGAACAAATGATGTGCACTCTGCTGAATTTAAATCTCAATTCCTTCTCTTTTTTTAGAGGTTCAACGATTCTGTGAATTTACAAGTTAAAATAAAATCCTGAATTGATGCAGTAGACTAATACCATGTAGTTTTTCGGTGTCCCTGCTCTATTTAACCCCTTCTCCATTTAACACTCCATTCATAGTATAATTTTTTTGATAACCAAGAAATCCCCAAGTACTGGTGATGCACCTTTTGAAACTTTAGATAATGGGCCCACCCCTCTCGCACATCACACACTGCACTCTTACCACTACACCGAAACCCAATGGGCCCAATTTTAGTACATTTTATCCTGTACTTCTACTTGGTTGAATATTCAATCAAGTACTGAATTGTTTATGTTTAATAAGCATCCTCCGATGACAAACTATTCCTTGCGATTGAGGGATCTGTACACATTTTAATAATAGCATAGCTATATGCAAACAGTAAACAATGGTCAACTTTTTTAAACATGTTGCAGGACTACTAATCTCAGGGCTGTTCCACGGGGTAAAATCTTACTACGTTGTATTTATTGTCTACACGACCACTGAACTGTTCATCGACGTGCCATAACTTAGCTTATGGTTTTTATATAGCTCTCCAGCCTTTCGTCTGCTTTTTATTTAATTTTTGTTCTTTATAATCCTTTTTAATTTTGCACTTTCATAACATTGAGGTCTAGTTTCTGGATATGCTTCAGGAAATTTGCATTTCTTTACCTCTTTCTCTTCATTTCCTCAGCTACCATATGTTAACTTCTCTTTGGGTGCTGCAGAATATGGATGTAACTCCTAGTTTTGCACCACTACTCTGGATCATTGCTGCATGTTAGGGTAATATATTGAGGAAGTCTTGTCTGAAATTGCTGCAGGTGATGGAGAGGTTAATGTTGAAGACTTCATGAGAATGATGAGGAGAACGAACTTTGGGCATTAAAGGAGTTTCATTCTGGCGCCCTACTGCTGCACCAGATACATTTGAGTATGGATATTATTAACACTTGTTATTAATTATACTATATATAATATGGTCTTACAGCCTCAGGACAGATGATTTTTATGGATTAAAATGGACGACTTAGAGAACCAGTATCCAGTTAATTACTGGAATGTGTATTATTGAAGTTTGTGGTAACAAGAATTTATGGTTCGGCATGCGGATGCGTTACTGATTCTTGTTTGACAGAACATTGTAGCCAGTGTTTTGGACGGTGAAAAGCGACAAAAGGCGATAAGGGACTGACTTGGAACAAGGCGAGCGCTGCCTTTTTGAAGTGAGGCGTCAATTAATACTTAAAAAAATAAATTTTAATTTTATATATAAATAGTCTAATCCCAATAGCAGTAACATATTAACAAATATTTTGACTCAAATTAAAAGTATATACTAAAAGTTTAGAACATGAATGATTCAATAATTCACAAGACACGCAATGTTAAAACTTGAAAAGTTTATTCTTCAAGATTTTCAAAATCTTGAAATCCAGGATTCAGTTTGTTATGTTGCCCCTGATCTTCTTCCTCGGATTCTTCATCAACTAGGGCTTGAATTTGACTTGAACTAGTAGCTTTTCACTTGTCAAGTGACGTTGACCTTGAAGAACTTCCCCCAGGCCATAGATATTCTTATCAACTCTAGCAGCAGTAGCAACAGACCCCAAATCAAGATCACCTCTCATATACTAGTTTAGCTTCTTTATCTTTGCAGTAGTCGGTTGACCATTTATTTGTCTCATCAAAATAGTATCCAGTGAAATTGGATCAGTGGTAATGGGAGCATTATAAAAGAGTTTCAATGTTCTATTGTACTTGATGCGGACGAGAAATTGAGATGCGATAGCAAAACCTATTCCTCTTTTTGGAATGAATTTATGCATAAGTTGTCGAAAGTACTTAGTAGATACTAATAAATAATAATAATGCAATATAGAATTAAGACTATAACGAATCTTCTCCCTACATATTCAAACATGCTCCAATTAAGCTATAAGTTAGATTAAATACTTTCAACGCAAATTTTCGCGAGATTGGAGTCTAGCAACCAAATAGCAATCACCATTCAACTACAAAAAAGTAAATTTAGAGGTTAATAAGTATTCAATAAGTTAAATATCTTAAGTAAAGTTGACAACTAAACCAATACACTTATCCTTACCTTGTGTCTGGCTGTAATAGCCTGATCAGAACCAAACATCCCATCTGTTATTTTGTAGTTAGAGGGCTCATTGATAGTATATCTTGTGTTTTTTCATCGGGGACCATCTTCTCAACACATTTATAATAATCCTCCCACAATTTGAAACTTATAGCTTCATTACTATGTGGCTTTATAAAATAACTTTGGGTTCAAAACTGAAGTAAATTTCAGAGCAAAATAGTGTACCTTAGTATGCAGCGGAAATTGTATGTGCTTATGAAATTGGATCTGCCCAAGTCTGTTTTGAATCACTAGGAAACAAAACTTTAATCACAAACTAAATGCTCTTAATTGTTGTTGTCGCTGGTTTTTCTGAATTCAAGACCCAATCTTTTTGTTCTCTGTATATATGTTTCTTATCTCAGTTAGACAGAGAAAACAAATCATTTTATAGGGGTTATTTGGGGCGGAAATAGTTACAACCCTTCCCCCCTTTTTATTTGAATTAAGATTATCTTAATCTTATTATTCTGACGGAGAAATGGATCGGGTCGGGTCAGTTCGGGTCGGGTCGGGTCAGTCCGCATGGGTGACCCATATTCGTAATCCAACATCTCCCACTTCACACATGGTGGGCATGACCTGAGTCAGTACGACATCAACAAAATCACGAATTCATATGGCAAATAGTTTGTGCGACCTGTGAGCATTACGAGCTTTACCTATAAGGTTTTACAAGCTTTACTTAGGAATCCAATCACATGAGGAAAGAATTCTCTATTAAAATGAGGATACTAATACTCACAATACCCCAGTCGGGTCAGTTCGGATCGGGTCGGGTCAGTCCACATGGGTGACCCATATTCGTAATCCAACATCTCCCACTTCACACATGGTAGGCATGACCTGAGTCAGTACGACATCAACAAAATCACGAATTCATACGACAAATAGTTTGTGCGACCTGTGAGCATTACGAGCTTTACCTATAAGGTTTTACAAGCTTTACTTAGGAATCCAATCACATGAGGAAAGAATTCTCTATTAATATGAGGATACTAATACTCACAATACCCCAGACATTATTCACTACTTCAGTAGTTACTTATCCGATCCCCCATCCTCTTAAAGAGGTGAACTCGAGTTCATGATTAACTTTATATACACAATTACACTTGACTCTTATATGGTTAGTGTAATAGCCAGCTTGTGTAAACAAGTTAAAATATTTATTTTAATCATCTTCCCTTTCCACTTGAATCTATTTGTTCCAATTAACTACTTTCTTAGACACGCACCGCATTGCCAAATCTCTCATGGCTATTAGTAACATGCTAAAGTAGCAACACTGATCGCAACTTCTAGAAACAGTCAAAGGTCTAAGGGTATTTCAATGAAAGGTTAAAATAACCTTGAGGGTCTTACACAATGAAGAAGCAGGGATTCATTCTTCCATTAACCCATTGATCGCTAAGCACATGTGGTATGAAACACGTGTTACAATGTTATCACCTTATATTGGTGCGTGTGTCTTATTCTTTTAGTCATTCAACATCGTACAGATCTAGGTCTAGACACCTCTAAATGTCTAACCTGAGTTTCTTTCTTTAATAATCCTCAAATTCATATTATCATAGAAACTCACATCTGGATTTATAAAACAAGTCATTATCTTATGGTGGAACTTTTTTCTTCATGTTTCTCGACGTAAGAGGCGATTGCTCGTGTGAGAGATCCAATCTCCCGACTTGTTCGACACACTGTATTAATAAAACATATTTTCGCATGCATATGAGATTGAACATAAATTCAAGATTCTTATATTGATAATAATTATAATCAAGTCATCTACAATACATAAATATAATCATATCCTACGTAGTCCCAGAGCCATAACATGTTTCTCAAACAAGTCTCTAGATATCGCCTTAGTAAAGGGATCAACTATCATTTCTCGTGTAGGAATGTATTGTAAAATTATTTCTCCATTTGCTACTATGTCTCTTATAAAGTTATACTTAATGTCAATGTTCTTGGTTTTGCTGTGATATTTAGGGTCTTTAGTATATGCGATAGCCGTTTGACTGTCACAATATAAAATCATGGGACCCTTAGAATTCTTTGTGACGTTCAAATGCTCAAAGAATCTCTTCAACTAAACAGCTTCTTATACTGCAGATGCACAAGCCACAAATTCTGATTCCATAGTTGACAGTGCTGTGCAAGTTTGTTTCTTTTTTTTTCACTAAATTGCACCACCATTTAGCAAGAAGGCATAACCAGAAGTTAATTTTCTATCATACCGGTCACCAGCCCAATCAGCATCCGTATAATCTCTTTTGGATAAATCGGATCCACTATAGCATAGTGAATAATCAGTAGTTCCCTTCAGGTATCGAAAGATTCTCTTTACTGCTTTCCAATGATCTCTTCCGGGATTAGATTGATACCTGCTAACCAGACCTACGACATAACAAATGTCTGGGCGAGTACACATCATAGCGTACATTAAACTCCCAACTGCACTGGAATATGGTACTCGAGACATGTCTTTCTTTTCTTTTTCAGTCTTTGAACACATTTCAAGGCTTAGAATTTCACCTCTTGCTATAGGAGATTTGCAACTATTCATTCGAAAACGTTCCAAAATTTTCATTATGTATGTTTCTTGAGATAAACTCAAAATTTTCTTGGAACGGTCTCTTTGGATTTTAACACCCAATATATAGTCCGTTTCACCCATATCTTTCATGTCAAATGACTTTGACAGCCATGACTTAACAGTTTTTACATACTCCAAATTATTTCCAGCTAATAAAATATCATCCACGTAAAGCGAAAGAATCACAAATATTTCATCTGTCACGACCCGAACCGGGGCCCTGGCCGTGACGAGCATTCCAAACCATGAAGGCTCAAAACACCCTTATCTATCTGGTAATTATGCACATAATCCATATGATAATAGGATATGTGAAAGATTCACAATATTACGGGAATATGGTCATAAATCAAAAGAAATCAACAAAGGGGAAATAATGTCCCACAACATCTATCGACATCTGAACACCCGTGTGCGAAATCTCTACTACATGACTGAAATAAACAACTGTCTGAAAATTGGGACAAGGCCCCCAGTAGACCCAAAACTACTAAATAATAATTAATCTGCCAGACATTAGGCCTTCCGAAAGATAGAAGGATCACCACCCAACTCTGCAGATCTGTCTGAAGAATCTACTGATTATCTGGACCTCTAGACTGTGCCTCTGAACCTGGGAGGGAAGGGGGTCAATACAAAAGTACTGGTACGCAGAGAAATCCAAAACAAAAATATAACATTTTTACAGAATATAAGTGAGAGCCATTATAAAGCAGTTTCGTATCAAATCATTTGAAAAACACATGGGCATAATGTAATAATTTTCCAACAACAATGCAATGCAACTGAGCTAGGTGGAATACCCTACATATAATATTTACACCAACTGTCAAACCTCGGTTGCCGCCGAGATTAGAGTATAAGTGAGGGGAAGACACACAAGATCACACAGCAGGGTGTCTCGACCCAATAAAGTATGGTAGTGCACAAGATCACAAAGCAGGGCTCCTAACCATAGTCCCAATTTGGGAATGATATAAAGTCAGGTACACAAGATCACTGAGCCTGGTACCAAATTCCCATGTCGGCAAACACGGTTTCCAGCGATGAGCCCTTACACTCAAACGCCTCCTTTGGGCATCCACTTATCTCGTATAAAATCAATGCATTCAACTCCATTTAATTCAACCACATATCTTATTCTGTAGGGTATCGTCATACCAGACTTGCAAGCCATCAATATCACATCATTCTTTCATGTAACCATTATATTCATCATATTTCAACACTCCTTGCAAGTCAAAAATCATATCCACTTTCAAAATATTTCATGTCATGCTTGTCAAGATGATTTCAAAAAATCACATCATATGAAAATTCATAACAATTTCATATCAAGAGAGGGGTTTCATATAATTCATGCTCTCAAGTTAACATCTTTTTGAATCACAAGCATATACATACATAATATATCAAATCACTTCGGATTAGGCCTAAAGACCAAATCAATATCATAGAGATGCTTAAAACATGATTATATTCATAATTTCCAAAACCCCCATTTTTAAACCATAAATTTTTTTAAGCCCATGAGATTTTTAGGATCACCCCACGTACCTCTATATTCGAAAATAATAGGTGCTTCTTGAAGCTTACGATCTGGGGATTCCAAATCTCCAGTTTGTTTTGAATTTCCATGGTTGAATCTTGAGTTACTAGAGATAATTGGATTGGAATTATAGGGAGGAAACCCTAATTCTTGCAATGAAAGAGAGAGAAAAATAAGATTTTTCCCTTTACTAGGACATATATAGAGGGTAGGAATGGATAGAAAAGACCAAAATACCCTTGAGCGAAATTCTGAAATTGGAGCCCCATTTTTGGCCCCAGTGCGACGTGGAGCTTGGAAAAATGCCAATTATTGAGACCTGGAAGTTTGGCGCGAAGCGGGACTATCGCGGAGGCTTGCTGGAAATTAACGAGTGCCATTTTGGCCTCTAGCGCGACGCGTCATGCACTAAAATGGCATTCGTCTTACAGCTGAAACTTAAAATAGCCATAACTTCTTACCTGGTTATCGGATTTTTACAAATCATATATCGTTGGAAAGATTATTTAATTATCTACAATTTGGTATATAGTAGGCCACCCAGTTCATCATATACAATGAGTTATGGTTGATTGAAGTTGACCCAAGTTTCGATGCTTACTCAAACTCGAACGATTGGAAATCTTTCAACTCATCCTTGAGTTAAGGGACTTCTATGATCTTAATTCATGCTCAAATAGATTTCCACACTACATAATTGATCAAAATACTAATTTTGCATTAGATTTATGGCTTTTGTAACCTTTATGAGAAGAAATGACGGTTTATGTTCTAGCCCAAAAATGCGGGGTGTTACATCATCGAACTTTTTCACATAGATGCAATGGTCTTCATCAATCATGGTGAAATCAAATGAAATCACTTCCTTATGAAATCTCAGGTACAACTGCCTTGAAGACTGCTTAAGGCCATATATAGATTTGTTTAATTTACAAACCTTCTTTTCTTGGCCTTTAACAATAAAACCTACAGGTTGTTCCATGTAGATTTCCTCTTTTTGTTCTCCATTGAGAAAAGCGATCTTCACGTCCATTTGATGTAATTCTAAATCTAAATGTGCAACTATAGCTAAAAACAATCGAATTGAGGTAAATTTCACAACTGGCGAAAAAGTTTCCTCATAATCTATTCCAGCTTCTTGAGTAAAGCCTTTTTCCACCAATCGTGCTTTATGCCTTTCTATTGATCCATCTGATTTTCGTTTGACTTTGAGAATCCATTTGTTCCCAGTAGCTTTATACCCCAAAGGAAGATCAACTAGATCCCAAACTTTATTGGTTTTCATGGACTCTAATTCTTCTTTCATTTCTTTTATCCATTCATTTTTTTCAGGTCTCGATAAAGCCTCAGTCATAGAATTAGGTTCATTCAATTTTGTAGGAGATACCATAAAGACATAATCCTCAATCTCATAAGATCGTTTAGGCACACCTTTTCTGGTACTCTTACGTAATTGAAGCTTAGATTCCTCAATAGGATTTTAGGATTCACAACTCCCACTTGGACCAGGAATCATTTCTTGAGCAATAGAATTATCAAGCATGTCTTGTGACATTATTTGATCATCTGAATTCAACATTTCGTAAAAAGGCTCATTTTTCTTTATTTCATTCTTTTTTGAAAAATTATTTTCCAAAAATGTGACATCTCGTGATTCAATTTCAGTAGTACTTCCATATTCCAATTTACTAATGAACACATATCCTTTGGAGTGTTCAGAGTATCTTATAAAGATACACTTCTTTCCTCTTGGACTTAGTTTTCCAAACTTACCAAACTGATCTTTAATATATGCAGTACAACCCCAAGGTCGTAGATCATTAAAGTTTGGTTTATTACCAGTCCATAGTTCATAAGGAGTAGAAGATACTGATTTAGAAGGCACTTTATTCAATATGTAGGCCACAGTTAATAACGCGTCTCCCCAGAAAGAGATTGGTAAATTTGCCTGCGCCATCATGGACCTTGTCATATCCAACAATGTTCTATTCCTCTTTTCGGCTACACTATTTTGTTGAGGTGTATAAGGAGTAGTCAATTGTCTGATAATGCCTTTTTCAATACACAGTTCTTCAAACTGTTTTGACAAATATTCACGACCTCTATCGGTTCTTAATGTCTTTATACTTTTGTCTAATTGATTCTCAACTTCATTCATATATCTTTTGAAGCATTCAAGTGCTTCTGATTTATGAGATATCAAATAGACATAACCAAAGTGCGTGAAATCGTCAATAAATATAATGAAATATGAAGCACCAGTTATTGCCCTCACATTCATTGGACCACACTTATCAGAATGGATTAATTGTAATGGGAATTCGACTCTTTTAGCCTTCCCAAATGGTTTACGTGTAATCTTTCCGGCAAGACAATTTTGATAAGTTGGCATTTCAATTTTGGAGAAAGAACCTAGATGTCCTTCCTTCACCAATCTATTCATTAGATCTTGCCCTATGTGACCCAATCTAGCATGCCATGTAATTATATCAACATCATTATTACTAGAATAACATGACATTACACAACGGTCAATATAATATTTATAAGTTGAAGGATTACAATCTAAAATAATAAAGTGGTCATAGCGATGTCCAAAACCATAAAAAACATTATCTAGAGTAATTCTTACACAATTACAACTAAAGAACAAATGAAAACCAACATCTAAGAGAACAAACACAGATACTAAGTTTCGTTGAATTTCTGGAGCATATAGGACGTCATGTAGCATTAAAGATCGGCCTTCACGCAAATCTACTTTGCAAGTGCCAATCCCTTTGACTTCAAGTCTTGCATTATTTTCTACATAGATCCACCTTGATCCAGGTGAAACTCGATGGAACTCCACAAATGCTTCTCGATCTCGACTCACATGGTCGGTGGCTCCTGAGTCTACAATCCACATAGGATAAGATTCAGTTAATAAAATAGTGCTAGAAACATATGTAGCACTTAGATATGCGTTTAGAAATGCTACTTTTTTCCCTTCAGGACATTCACGAGAAAAATGCCCCAGATTTTGGAAATTGTAGCACTTCATCTTGCTCTTGTCTTTCTTCTTGAATTTTTTTTTCTTCTTCTTGAAGTTTGTCTTGTTCTTTTTCTCAGAGGGTCCTTCTTCGGTATCTTTACCCTTCCCGTTCTTTTTCCACTTCTTCTTACGCTTGAATCCTGAAGAGTCCTTACCACTTGATTCAGCCATAAAGGCATTAGAAGCAGCTTTAGCAGCACCAAGCCGCTCATCTTCAAGTTCAACGTGACGTGCAACATCAGAAAAAGTTTTGATGCTGTCATTGTGGGTTAAGTTAACCTTCAGGTGTTCCCAACTATTGGGAAGAGATCAGATCACTGCCTGAACCTGCTGCTCATCCGAGAGAACATGACCAATACTTTTAAGTTGATCTATCATATTCTACATCACCCTAAGGTGTTGTTTGATGTTCTGATCATGACGCTTCTTGTAAGTGTTAAACTTGATAGTCAGCTGTCTCAGGCGGGTAATAGAAGTACCCCCATATGTCCCTTGCAAGTGTGCCCAGATGACATTGGCAGTAGGAAATTCCTCACACTCATGTATGAGGTCATCAACCACAGAACTTACAATAATTCCACGTGGAATGGAATCAGCCTTTTTCCAAGCCTTATAAGCTTCAAGGTCTCTCCTGTGTCGTGCAGTATTGCCCTCTTCTGGTAGACTTAAGACATGATTAATACCTTCGAGAGCATTTTGCTCTTCCAGTACATACCACATCTTACGACTCCAAATATCGTAGTTGTCTCCATTTAGTTTTTCTCCTTTGTTCAAGTCAGTAATTATGCTTTTAGATGCCATGTCTGTTATTAATAGACAATTACGCAAGTATATTATCAATTATGCATGCAAGTTACACATTCAAGTAAATCATTTCACATTAAAGGTTTCATGTTTAATGTATAATTGAAAGGACACATAAGAATCCAATCATCATATACTAACTAAACACTTAACCAAAATTAGAAATTAATTTCTTAATGTGCATTAGAATGATAGCTTTCAATTAAGTCATATAAAACTCAAACAAATAAATGAAATTCATATAAAAGGAGATAAACAACTTAATATATATAATAACTTCATGTTACAAGGCAATCTAAAAATAAAAGTCATTCCACAAATATTCTAGACGCCTTATGTATACCCAAAAAGGCTCGCTAGGCCAAATCTCGTGGTAAACATCAATTAATCTCTCGCCCCAAGGGTCACGGAGAGAATTTTCTAAAATAGCTAATGCTTCCCAATCCGAGATTTCTACATAGTTTTCTAGTTCTATACGTTTCAATTCAAACAGGTGTATAAAACTAGCAACACTTATGTTAGGTGACATCTTAAAAGACTTGAACTCTTTCATCTTCTTCTCTCTTTCCCTTCGTATAGTCCTTTTATTTCATAACAAATTTTGTGTCTCCCTGGGGACACCATTTTGTATGATCTCACGACCTCGAAAACATGCCCTTCGATGATATGCTCTTCTACCTTGTCTCTTTGCTCGATATTCAGAACTCCCACTTGGAGTGATTCGAGTTTGTTCCCGTTCAGCCATTTCTGAAATAGGAACCAAGAAACAATTAAGAATGGATTTACCACTCAATGTGATGCTTATGTCACAATTCATCGTAGAAGATTAAATCTGTTAAATTATTATGGACTAATTAAGGGAAAGATTAATATTAAGCTTACCTCTATAAGCATTAATTATACTAGAATAAAAAAAGAGGAATTCTTTTATTATATTTATGAAGAAACAACAAAAGCATAAACAAAATGATAAAGCCGAATTTCAAGATAATGCTCAAGCACTTTTTCCATTTGAAGGATACAGTAACAAGATACTTTATCATCCTTATTATATATTCAAAAGGTGAGCATTATCATTCATTCTCTCTCATCATTCCCTTAAAAAAATACTAAAACTTTATTACTTTCTTCTGTCATCTTCTCCAAAAAATTGCACTATAACATAGAACCAGATCCTACAAAAATTTGACGCATCTTAATAAACCAGTGTGCGTCTGACAGACCAGCAAAGCATCTGACCGGATCAACGACACGACTGACCGGAGCAGTGATGCATTTAATCGGTGCATCGAACCAGATTTGGTGGCGCCTTTGATCGGATCAGTGATATGACTGATCGGAGACCAAAATTTTATTTACAGCTATGTGCTAAATTAGTTTTCTATCTCTACACTTTAAAATCAAGATATTACATACAAATTTAGGGCAATGAACCTGCTCTGATACCATTGAAGTAAATTTTATAGCAAAATAGTGTACCTTAGTATGCAACGGAAATTGTATGTGCTTATGAAATTGGATCTGCCCAAGTCTGTTTCGAATCACTTGGAAACAAAACTTTAATCACAAACTAAATGCTCTTAATTGTTGTTGTCGCTGGTTTTTCTGAATTCAAGACCCAATCTTTTTGTTCTCTGTATATATGTTTCTTATCTCAGTCAGACAGATAAAACAAATCATTTTTAGGGGTTATTTGGGGCAAAAATAGTTACAACCGTTCCCCCCATTTTATTTGAATTAAGATTATCTTAATCTTATTATTCTGACGGAGAAATGGATCGGGTCGGGTCGGGTTAGTCCACATGGGTGACCCATATTCGTAATCCAACCAAAACATGGACTGTTGCATGCAAAGGCCGATGGAGTTGGTCAGTCCACTTTGCACCAATGATTTAAAAGACTCTCACATTGCTTTTCAACTCCACCAAAGAATGTCCAATAGTTTCCTTGGCTCTATCTATTGTTGCATAAATATAGCATATTAGTGGTTTTTTCAACATCCACCAAATGAAGCACTGTGATGAAAGGACCACAAACTTTATGAGCTTGGATAATATCATTCTAAAAGTGTGTAAAAATAAGATGACTGACAATTTCTTTCCCCAAAATTTTCTTTTGCAAATTACTTGAAGTATATTCGGTAGAGAGGATTGATAGCGCACACGCAAGTGTATGTAGTCTACCAAGTAATATAGTGGCCTTTAAGAAAGCCGAATGTCGATCCCACAAGAACTTGTTCTAACAACTATTCAATTTCAATTCACAATTTAGATTTAATTGATGCAAGAGTAATCAAAAAAGAGTTTTAAATTTATAACTAAATGTAAAGTAAACAATACGTAAAGTAAAAAACTTGAGACAATCAATGGAGTAAAACCCAGGGTTAAAGAACTTCGAACAATCATACTATGTTATTGAACTTCATTCGTTAACTCGCTTATCTTGGTTGTTAATTCGTAGGGTTAATCGCACGATCATGGTCACTCGACCTCTAATCGTTTACCTAATTTGGACATTACAACTGCATTGTTGAGCGGGGATGTAATAATCCAATTAAGTTCTTTAAGCTATCATCCTACGTTTGAATCAAGTAAGGCTTCTAAGTACATCCCTGTCCTAGAGGCTAATTTGTATTCCTTATTTCATAAAAGACTACAAACCTTACTTTGTTCATTTCCATGTTCTATCTTCCTATTTCTTCTCTCGAGATCACAAGGTTGACAATTGATGTATTCTAAGGGTGATCAATCCTCAAAATAGTTAATCAATAATAAACAAACAACTAATAATGATAAACAAATCAAATGAACTTGATCCAAAATGATTGTAGTCATGTTCTTGGCTTTAATCTCGGAAAGGGAGTTCTTAGCCACTCATGGTCATAATCATGATCCAAAAGGTTGAATTCATGTTATGAATTATTAAAAAGCTAATTAAAGGATGTAAAAACCTAAAGTTGAAGTTGCAGCAGCCTCCCTTAATCACCAAGACGTTCCAAAGTTCGTAACAGAAAGTACAATGTTATATTTGTAGTAGAAGTCATCCAAGTTGTGTAGGGATTAACCACCGCATCGCCTAGCATTTCTCGTGGCAGGACCAATGCGGCGCGGAGAAAATCTCGTGGCAAGACCACTGCATCGTGGTGGATATCTCGTGGCCTAAGGGGCGCTTCGCGGCCCAAACACTTTGGCTTATAGGAATTAGCCTCTCAAAATTTGGTTAAGTGTTCACATCCCTCTTGCCTCATGGTGTTATTTTTCCTTCAATTCCAACTTATTCCTCATCAAATTATCATTAAATTTAACTACTCAAGCATCCTATATCATCATATACCATACATTAGAGCTCAAAACATCAAACAACCCATAACGATGAATCAAAATAAGAGCTAAGACTAGGCTAGTTCCATTGATCTTCAACTTTATGTTTCGACTCTTGACTTAATCAAATTGAACTTTGCACATTATAAATAAGTTTTTCCACATATAAATACACTTGTTAAGATATTTAGAACTTATTCAACATATTAGAATCTATTACGATAGACTAGAACCACACCTAGCTCAAGAGTAAAACTAGTTTTCTCGGTTGAACTCTAAATGATCAATTTAAACCCAAACTTGTTTGAAAATACTTTTCACCATTGTAATAACGTCCTTGAACGCTTATATGCTTATTTATATCACCACCACACATAAATCACACGAATCATCCTTAAAACAAGATTGAACAAGCATAGAATAGTAACACTAGAGTGTATAAATACACCCAACATCAAGGATCAAAGCTCACATGTTTTTATTTTGCATGTCCATAAATTGCAAATTTAAAAGGACCTTTGTGAATCTTGTATTGGTCCGTTTCATCAAATTTCTTTCATTGGTGAATTTGTTCATCAAATTCAACAACAACGACCTTTAACTAATGTAAGAATATACCTTGATGGTCCTTTTGAAAACTGTAAGGGGTCGTTTGGTACGAAGACAAGTAATGCAGGAATTAACAATACAAGAATTGTTATGTTTGGATTATTTTTTATCAAGTGTTTGATTCATTGTATTAAAAACTAGATATACAATGTATTTTGTTTGATTTAAAACTCTACAAAAATCTCCTTTACAATTATACCCTTACAATTTTCAAGGGATTTTCTGTTTCATTAAATTAGTCAAGTTAAAATCTAAAATGTGAATCAAAATTTGTTAGTAATTTTCAGGTGTAATGTACCACTACAAAAATGCTTGATAGCACGGTGTAATTCCAATATTGTTTTAGAGAAAAATCATCATTTCACCTCTGAACTTGTCCTCTCAACTCACTTTAGCACTTCAATTAAACTTTTATTTATTTACCCCCTTAACATCTTTAAAGTGAGTTAATATTAAGTCTAATGCTGACGTTTCATTTTTTTTAAAAACGGGTATCTTTTTAAAAAATATACATAGTCCCACTTTTATTTCATATATATATATATATATATATATGAATAATTAAAAAAAATCCACTCATCTTCTTTATACAACCACACCTTACTTCTCACATCTCACCTCCCCCTCCCCATTTATCTTTTTCATACTGCCCCACCCCCTCATCCCTCACCCTCACCCCCTACCCTATCTGCTGGTATTTTTTCTTACACCCCAACCCCAATTTCTTTACTCTTTCTTCTAACTCTTCATCTCCACTTTCATTGCACTTCATCAATTTATTCAAGAAAAAAATGTGTGTAAACAATTGTGAATTTTAGTACACTTTTCAAATTTTGTTATTTAGAAGAAAAAAAAGAAGAAATTCATAATCAATTCATCATTATTTTGTTGTTGCCGAGTTGACTTTTTGATGTACTTTTAGTAATGAGTATTCAATTTTATTATTAAATTCATGCAAGTGGTTGAATCTTGGAGCTATTTTTTGTACAATACCTATAGTGGAGTTTTCTTCATCTTTGTGAAATTTGCTTACTATACTTAAATTAGTTTCTATGATATGAGAATTGAGTTTCTATGATTTGGTCTGAAGAAAAAAGAAAATGGGCTGAGAGGTTTTTTTTTTTTTTTTTTTATATATATATATATATAATATATATATATATATATATATATATAAATATGAAATTTATATATGTATGTATATATATATAAATATAAATATTAGAGGTGGGTGGGCGGTTGCAAATGAGGGGAAGGGGGTGGGGGTTGAAGAAGATTTTTTTTGATATATATATGTGTGTGTGTGTGTGAAGGTAGTACTGGAATTTCTAGTGTTTGTATCATTCTTGCAAAAATTTTGATTTATTTTATAATGAATAAACGAAAAGAAAAAGATAAAGAGTCTGTTTCCTGGCTTATTTCTCTTATCCTTTTGGTGAAATTGGATATATATATATATATATAGAGAGAGAGAAAGAGAGACAAATGTTGAGGGTGGGTGGGCAGTTGCAGATAAGGGAGAGAGGAGGGGCTTAAAGAAGAAAATATGTTAGGGGTGGAGGTGGTTGCAGATAAGGAGAAGAGGTTGAAGAAGATTTTTTTTAATATATATATATATAATACTTTTCTTGTGTGGCTTCGACATAGCATAGACGTAACGCTGATGTGTGGGCTCATGTAATGCACTCTCCATTGTGAGAGTGGTATTATATATTTAGGGTGGTAAATAATTCACACAAAAGTTGTTTAGAGGGTAAATAATTACCTATAAGGTTAAAGTTGAAATTCAAGAGGGTGGGGAGAGGGGTGAATTGAAATTTTCTTCTGTGAGTCGACTACTGACTCCTCACAGTCGACTCATTTGTAGATCATTGCACTTCACAAATAGATTAGATTTAAACAATTAAGCACGTAAATAATAGAATGTAAAGTAATAACACAAAGATTTATCCTAGTTCGGAGCACCAATGTGGTGCCTACTTCCAGCCCTCTTGGGTTTCAAAGTTTTCTTAGATCGTTGAATGTTGAGATCGAGTATAATAACATGAATCAAGTCCCGAAGACTTATTTTGCTCTTCAGATCTTGTGACACAGCTTCAGTTGATGTTACAAAGTTGACTCGATCCTACTCTTTATATAACAGTTGTAAACTAAAGTTACAAAGCCTTGTAAGACTAAGAATGAGACACTTTGAATTTTCTTCTTAAAGTTGCGTAACCCATGTCTGTCTTCATTCTTCACCTTTTATAGTCTTCGGCTGCTACTCTTCATAAGGAAACCCAAGAGATTTCTTCTCAATCAAGGATTTAAATTGATTCCTTGATTGAGGAATGTAACTGTTTGATATGTCCATATGCGGCTTTGGATCACGTCCATATCAGATATGTCTGTAATCTATTCTTTCTTTTTAGTCTTGTATAGATTGATGTCCATGTGACGATTGTAGCCTTCCTTCCTTTTGCTTTTTGTCCTGATTGATCTCCTGATTTATCTAGTCTGCCGTGATTTTGGGATAGTGATTCTCCTTCTATTTTTTAGATTTTTGATTGATTTTCTTGCCACGTTGTTTGAGTTCCATTGCCGTGATCCTTATGACTGGATATTTTTCCATTTCTGGAGACTACTTCCTTACTTACTTCTTTTATTCTTTCACAATCAACAATCTTCTAATAGCTTGCATCTTTTATCTTGCAAAGATCCACCTGTTAGTTTGTCATTATTAAAACATTTCCCTAGGAGGCTAACAATCTCCCTCTTTTTGATAATGAAAAACTTAAATATTAGTTGACTTTTCTATTATGATAGATAGCTAGACCCCCTGACTTTCTATCTTGGTGGCTGTTGTTGACTTTGATGTGATGATAGTCGACTTGCTTTCCTTGTCTTGTTCTTCCCTGTCTTGTAATTGATGTACATTTTCTTCTCCTTTTGGCATAATAAAAATGGACAGAGAAAACACACAACACAACAAAATGAATAACCCAACCACAGAACAAGAAAAAAGACAGAGAAAAAACACAACAATGAAATAACAAGCCACAAAACACAGAATACTAGACATCCAAAGTTACAGTAGGAAGTGGCAGAAAAAACACATCAAAAAAGGAGTAGGTAGTGAATTTATACAGGATAGATTATAGAAAGGGATATACCCCCTTTTGAATAAAAGAGTTTAGCGTCGTTTGGCAAGGAAATAAGTAAGAGTGTTGTGCATGTTAGAGTAGAAACAATCATAAGATTTCTCAACACTTTTGGTGAAGTTGGAGTAAGAGTTCTGAATGAAGATGGTAAGCTCATTTGAGGAGGAGGGGGAAGATTCAAACTTTATGGACTCAACTTGAGAGAACATTCTATTTAACAGTCTCACTCCTTCTTGTTTGAAACTGTCAAGGAAGAGTCACATTTTGCCTATGTCGGTACCTGTCTCTTTGACCTGCTATAGCAGCTTGGCAGTCGACTCCTTGATGCTGGATATTCCTTTCTTGATGGAAGTGAGCCTGCTCTTGAGTTCTTCAGTTTCCTTATCTGCACAGGACATGATTTAGGCACAGGTTTACTTACCCTGGATGTATCAGGACGACCTTTAACAAACTCTTTTTTACACCATTCCTTTTCAAACAGGCCATAACCCATGCTTGCGAAGGTTTTTGAATCATACGTGGCAGAGATTTCTACCACTGGATAGGCTGAAAGGCCAATTCCATATTGAAGAAGAATCCGAGTGATGAGCAGACCATATGGTAGACTTGCCGATGCATAGGAGGCAACTGCACTTTCTATCATGTATTCAAGAATCCAGGCGCTCATGTTGATTTTGTATTTTTTGATCAGACAGTAAAGAACAAATACATCTCTACAAGTCACATTACTGAGAGATTCCTTTCGAGAAATCAAAGTGGTTGCAATGTATGAGCCAAAATCCTATTGCAGAAGCTGAGGGACAGAGGACCAAAAGAGGGGCTGATTGAGTCGGGATCTGAGACAATTTTCTTTGCTTCATCAAAACTAACTTCAAAATTCTCTGGCCAGGTGCCGTTCATGAAAGGGACAACACACGAGAATTTGGTGTCAAACACTTTCTCAAATAAAAAGTCATTTAGAATAATATGAGTACCAAGAACCACAGATTCTAGTTCCCTGCTATCAAGGGAAAGACAAAGATTGGCAAAAAATATGCGGACGGGATCTTCAAAAACTTCTAGGCCATATAGGTGAAACATCATCGACAAGTCTTGAGCTTTGAGAAGGTGACCGATATTGCAGTGGGATTCCTTAAGGTGAGAGAGATTGATGACTCGTCCAGAAACAATAGAGCGATTCTTAAAGGTAAGAAACTTCTCTTTGTGAACGAGAGTCCATAACTTATGCATGTCCTTCGGAGAAAGAGATTCTAGAAAAGAGGGTCTTTTTTTGTTAGAGAATGACATGCGACCAGAAGCGATACGTTTTTTGGATACAGTTGACTGCATAGAGTAAGAGGAAGCTTCCTCAGAGGATTCAGAGGGAATGATAGGGTCAAAGTTAGAGGAGTTTTGATTAGGGGAATTTTTGGTGAGATTATCCATTGAACGGGTTTTTGTCATAGTAGAGAAGATGGGGATTGATGGGTATAAGAAAAGAAAAGATGAGGGGAAAAGATAGATTGAGAGAGGAGAACCAGGGGTTAGGGTAGAAGATAAGAAAGAAGAGGAGTGTTGGGAAGTGAGAGGGTGCAGAGAAGGTGATGATGAAGGAAGAGAAAAAGGTGGCGTATGAAGAGGGACATTTGAAAGGAAAGGATGGGGGATCAGAATGAAGTTGACGATTTTTTTGCAAAAAATAAGCCTTTTGAAAATCATAGAGATTTTGGTAAAATATATAGTACCGATATTTTCTAAAACAAAATCCTTTACAATATGTTATACCAAAATTTTTAAAGACAAAATCTTTCCTTACAAAAATAAAAAGAACTAACAACGATTTTCAAAGTCAGTAGAATAAAAGTACCACTTATTACCAGATTTCAAATGAAATGAAGCTTTAGCATAAATAAGTAGACTAAGATCATGGAAGATGTTACACATAAAGAGCACAGATTCATAGAACACATTTAAACCAAGTAGATGACACATAGTTTGCAAGATTTAAGTATGACAGCTCCTAATGACTGTGATACAACTTCGGTTGTTGACGAGTCAACTAGGGCTTGCTTCAAGCTGAGTCAAGGACTTATGAGTTTCCCATAAGGCCAAAATCTTCTATCAGGCTAGCAAAAAAATTCCCACACAAGGAAGGAATTATCAGGAATAATATAAAAATACAAAAAAAATTATGGACTTGGAATTTTATAAAAATTAAACCTTTGTTTAAAAGATATTCAATTTTTAAAAAAGGTTTTGGACATAAAGAACTTTTTCATGAATAGGGCTATATGAGGCAGCTTAAAATATTTGAGGGCAACAACTGATAAATATAATCCGTATTGATTCTGACCTTGTCAGAGACTTTATTGAGGTCAAGTACCTTCTTGGAGAGAGAGAACCTATCTTCATTTTTGTTCATTGTTTCAGATGCAATAGTCGACTTTAAGGGAGGTATAATCGACTCTGGTGACATTGCCTCAGGCATTGTCACTGAATCTGACTACCTTACCATCCTCATTTTCTAACACAGAGGATATACCTTTTTTTTCGTCTATAGTTTTGGAACATCTGCTATCAATCCCTTCTTTTTATAGATTTTGCGGACATGCTCTTGCAAAATAAGGAGATTAATTCTTCTTAGGTACCCAAGTAGTCTTGGGTCCTTACGGGTCAGTTGTGTTTCCTTTGGGCCTCCAAAGGCACACTCTTTTAGGCTTATTCCTACAACTGTAGAATTTGTGCCCTCTTTGTCCACAGATAAAACAAATAGGTCCTCGAGAAGAGAAAGAGGTTTTAGCAGATTTAAACGACCCTGATGAGGAACTCAAATAGTTTTTTAATGAATTTGATCTTACGAAACTATGGCATGGGTAAGTCCTAATACTGTTTAATTTTATTTTTGCATCATCAAGCTCTTCATGAAGTAGGTCAATTTTAATTTGACATGCTTCTATTTCTATTTTCTAGTTTCGACGTTTCTCTTTGAGTTTTTGTTTAAATCGAGATTCACAACTCTTCTTCTCTTGATATAGTTTATTATATTCATCTATGACTTTTTAAAGCTCGTTGGTTATCATATCCAAGTTGGATTTAAGAGTATTACAGTTATGACAATCATGTTGTCTTACCTCGCTAGGTCCACCTGTTGCTATGAAGCATCTATTGGCGGCTTCTACTTCTTATTTTTTTTTATATTCATAGCTCCAGACTCCAAGGTTTTGATTCTTTCTAGATGATCGTCGTCTCAGTTCTGAATAATTTTGTTTAAAATGACCAGGCCTTGTACAGTAGTAACAGAGATCAACGTTTCTGGTGGAGTTATTATTTTTACCTCCTTGGGATCTTTATTGTCTCCGTCTCATAATTTGCCTTACCCCATAGTTGATGAGGGCCATTCCTTCACTATTAGCATCTTCTAGAATGTCCTCCTCTTCAGTTGGAGTAGCGTTAAAGGCTACTGGTTTCTTTTTTTCATCCTTGTGAAACCTGTTTATATAATTTTTCTCATATACAATAAGGTTACCTTGTCGTTCATCATATGTCATGTTGTGAAGTTCTTCGTCTTTCAGAATGGCAGCCTTAGTTTTCCAAGTCTTTAAGAGACTTCAAACCAGCTTTTGGACTTGCAGGTTGTGTGGATAGATCATCCCCAGTGATTTTAGTTCGCAGACAATTTTACTAAATCTGAAAAACATTGTTTCAATATCCTCATTTTCTTCCATTCTGACTAGGTCGTATTCATTGACTAGGGCAGCAATTTTTGATTTCTTAACTTTGGTGGTTCCTTCATAGGTTACCTTCAGTTTGTCCCATATTTCTTTTGCGGTTTCACAAGTTTATATCTTGTCGTATTCTTCTCCGCTAACTGCACACAAAAAAAAACTTATAGCACGTGCATTAGTTTGAATTACCTCTTGTTGTTTTTTAGTGAAGGTCTTCTAAGTCAATACTTCCATATTTCTTGTCTTTATCCTTTGGCTTCTCTTTAAGTCCCGAAATTAGCTTTGGACCTTTCCTGATGATAACCTAGGCTTGGAAGTTATTTAATTGGACAAAAATTCTGAACCTGTTTTTCCAGTAAGAGTAATATTGCCCATTAAAGTATGGTGGTCTTGTAGAGCAGCGACCATCCTGGAGAAGAGCATCGGGAATCTGATAATTTGCCATTTGATATTTGCTCACTTGCGATTAAGCAATGCAGTTGGTGAGACTTTGATCTGATACCAATTGCAATTCAAGAGGGGGAGGGGGTGAATTGAAATTTTCTTCTATGAGTCAACTACTGACTCTTCACAATCGACTTTCCTGATGATCAGTGCACTTCACAAACAGATTAGATTTAAACAATTAAGCACATAAATAATAGAACGTAAAATAATAACACAAAGATTTATCCTGATTCGGAACACTAATGTGGTGCCTACTTCCAATCCCCTTGGGTTTCAAATTTTTCTTAGATCATTGAATGTTGGGCTCGAGTACAATGATAGGAAACAAGTTCTGAAGACTTATTTTTCTCTTCAGATCATGTGACACAACTTCAGTTGATATTACAAAGTTGAGTCGATCCTACTCTTTATATAACAATTGTAAAATAAAGTTACAAAGCCTTGTAAGACTAATAATGAGACACTTTGAATTTTCTTCTTGAAGTTGCGTAACCCGAGTTTGTCTTCAGTCTTCAGCTTTTATAGTCTTCGACTGCTACTCTTTATAAGGAAACCCAAGAGATTTCTTCTCAATCAAGGATTTAAATTGATTTCTTGATTGAGGAATGTAGTCGTTTGATATATCCATATCAGATATGTCCATATGCCGCTTTGGATCACGTCTATATCATATATGTCCGTGATCTATTCTTTCCTTTTAGTCTTGTATAGATTGATGTCCATGTGATGATTGTAGCTTTCCTTCCTTTTGATTTTTGTCCTGGTTGATCTACTGATTTATCTAGTCTGCCGTGATTTTGGTATATTCATTCTCCTTCCATTTTTAAGATATTTGATTGATTTTATTGCCACGGTTTTTAAGTGTCGTTGTCGTGATCCTTATGATTGGATATCTTTCCATTCCTGGAGCCGGGTTCCTTACTTGCTTCTTTTATTCTTTCACAATCAACAATCTTTCAGTATCTTGCATCTTTTATCCTGCAAATATCGACCTGTTAGTTTGTCATTATTAAAACATTTCCTTAGGAGGCTAACAAAAATGCTAAAGTAAATTGTGACGACAAATTCAGGGGTGAAATGATGATTTTTTTTTCTATTTTTTATTGGCCAAATATACCTTAAACTTATCATAGATTTAAGGATACATAAATGCTTAAATACCCAAAACTTATTAAAAAAAAAAGAAAACAAATGTTCAAGTGTCCAATTCATGAACTATTTTTTAAAAAAACAGCCCCTATCCCCTTCCACACCCAAAAATAAATAAATCCAACCTAGTAAAAAAATCAAATATGAAAACAAAACCAAACATTAATTTATGAAATCATCAAATTACAACGAACTGAATCTGAAGAATTCAAAAGGACATTTATAACCAATCCAATATAATTAAAGAAAACATCAAATTACAAAAAAAAATTACAAAAAGGAATTTAGGGATAATTTAGTCATTTAGGGGGTCTTATCCATGGATTATTAAACCTTGGATAAGTTATCCCTCCATTTACTAGAGATAAAATAAGACCTCATATGGTGTATAAGTAATCCATGTATTACGTTAAAAGAAGTAACCAAACAATGTATTGGATGAGACTAAATTTTAATCCAAGGATTATTCTAATTAGTGAGGCCTATCAAACGGGTCATAAAAGAAATATATAGCACTACCTCCATTTCATTTTATGTGTCACTCTTCGACTTGACACGCTGTTTAACAAAAAAAAAGTAAGACTTTTAAAATTTGTGGTCTGAAATAATCCTTGAATACTTGTGTGGTTATGAATCATTTCTTTAAGGGTAAAAGAGATTTTTTTAAAAAAAATTATATTAAGGTGACATTATTTTGGGACGAACTAAAAAGGAAAACGTACCCCATAAAATGGAACAGAGAGAGTAATTAGTAGCTTCAGAAGTATTAAGTAATAACTATAAAGAAAGTTAGAACAAAGGAAAGATATTACCTGAATTATATGGGTTAATCTATGAATACGTCACCAAACATCAAGTTGATGCAATGGGCAACACATAGAATCCATTAGATGTGTGGGTGCCCATCTTTCTTCATGTTACTCACTTTCACATTCTCACTGGCATTATCAAGAACAACTTGTACAATATTTTGCACCCTGATTTTCACAATGGTCTTCTCAAACAAGTTTTATCATCTTTATGTTTTACGTTGTCCATTTCCTATCTTAATGAATAACTAAACTTTTTCTACTGCACTTTATGGCATCCTTAGAGACCATGGAGGCAATCTTATATGTGCATTTGTAGCCCCTTCAAGGATAGACACCAACGATCAAGCTGAATTCCAGACAACAATTATTAGTTTCATCTGGTGGTATATTGTGGAGCTGGAAGAATTATTACTTTCACTTGAATGTTTTCACTGTCAAACATTTATACGGAAGCCAATTATACAATAGATTGGGGGTTTAAAAATGAACCTAAATTGAGTTGATCCGATCAATCCGCCCGAAACTTAATGGGTTGGGTTCAAGATAATTTGTTATTGGGTAAATCTCAACCCATTAAACCCCAAATCATTTTCAAATTGGATTCAAATGAGCCCAATCAATCTCTACTTCAACTCGTTTAATAGAAAAAATATTTTCTTAATGAAAGTAGGGAAAAAAGTGAAAATGTGTCCTCCCACTCTCAAAATCACCCGTCTCACCTCACCCCCACCTTACCCCACCCCCAACCCGCCTCGCTTAAATAAATTAATTTTATTTCTTAAAAATCTCTTTATAATTTTTCTTCTTTTCCCCACCCACCTCATCCCCATTCCCCTTTCCTACCCCGAACCCCCACCCTAAAAAATTAAAAATCTTTTAATTTTTAAAAATAAATAAATAATTTTTTTTGAACAAAAAAATTAATCTTACCCCAACCTCCATCTCTCCCTACTCCCTACACCCCCACACCCTCCTCCCCTATACGATATATGGCCTCCCCCTGCCCCCCCCCCCCCAAAAAAAAAGTATAAAAATAAATATATTTTTTAAATAAATTTATTTTTTTTAAAAAAAAAAACTCTTACGTCAATCCTCATCCTTTCCCTAACCCCTATCCCCACCCCCACACCCCTATACCCCGCCCGATTCCAATTTTATTTTTTAAGAAGAAAATATTTTTTTTTTTTTATAGAAAATTAAATTTCTTTTAATTTTTTTTTTACCTCAACCTCCATCCTAAAACCCGCCCCTCCTCCCTCCCGATTTCTCCCTAAAAATAAATTTTTATTTTAAAACAATTAAACTTTAAAGAAATATTCTTACCCCACCCTCACTCCCTACCCATCCATCCAACTTTTCAAACTCATTCAAATTTATTTTCTTTACAAGAGGTAAATATTAATAGGTTAATATTTTTTAGATTAAGCGGGTTAAATTGGGAAAGTCAAGACCCAACCCGATTTTTACTCATTTCAACCCAAAGTGAATTTGAGCGGGTCATAACCCAACCCAATATCTAATTAAACCCATTTAATATCTTCAATCTCAACCCAACCCAACCCACCCATTTGACATCCCTACAATAGATGCTCTATCTAAACACAACCGTTAGGTTACCCAATTACAATACTTACTCGGGTCTATAATTTTCTGAAGAGGCTAAAGGATATTTCAGAATGGATAAGTTAGGAATGGTCAGTTTCAGAAGAACAAGAGGAGAAGAATTATGATGCCATCCTAGTGTAAGTCATTTCAAGACATTTGTTTTGTAGTTTCTTAGTTTTTCATTTCTGTTTAGCTTCTGTATCAATTTTTATACCTAGACTTTTCGTACTAGGTCCTTCTTAGTATGGGAACAAATTGGTTTGCATCAGTAGGTTCATTATCTCGTATCACGTTAAGGCTTTGGAGGTAAGGTCTTATGTCCCCTTTCCTTGTACCTTTTCTGTGTGATTAATAAAATCCAAAATTTGGCTTAAAAAACAACTAGTTGGTCCACTTTATGCACATTTTTTAAGTTGAGTAGCTCTAACTTCATGATATGTATGAAGCTTTATTCTTGGGCTATGTTGTCTTACAATCTCAGTTAATTTATCAAATAATTTATAATTGACACAATAAAAAAGGGAGCCCTGCATCGTACATCCATGATGCAAAAGCATTTACAATGCATTCCATTAACATCTTTTTGATGTCATCAACTCCTCCCTTTCAAAAGCCTCACTTTTGTTGTGATTTTTGTGGAAAATAAAGATTGAAAAGACCTTTTGTGTGGACGAGGCACTATCACTGGAAGACACTTTTTGGGTTTTAGAGGGAGATATCATTTCATCATATTAATCCATATCATCATCATCAATGGGATTAACCACTGGTTCATGTCTTTGATTCTTTGAATTACTCACGATTCTGTTTTCGACGTACACCTTTATTTACTCCTTAATTTCACTGGACAATTTGAATATGCTTTTATAATTTTATTTCCACCCATGAGATGTTGCTTGTGCCTAGTAATACCACCATTCTAAGTATATTTAGAAAACTTTCATATAATCGAATCTTTTGCTACTATCAGACGCCATTAAATTTGCTTTCAATGGAAACATAATTACTGTATCAATTAGTATATCATATAACTAAATTGAATCGGGAGGATATAAAAATAAAACGATCAGAATTTTTTAAAAAAATGGGCAGATTGTAGTTGACTACAAGAGAGAGGATAGAAAATCATAAAAAGAAATAGAGGAATGAGCTGTGAAAGAAGAAGAGAAGAAAGAAGAAGAACTGAACAAGATGGAAGAAGAAGAAGAGTAAAAACGTACCTTTTGCTGAAGAGAAGTCATTTGAAGCCTGAAATGGGTCGCCTAAAGTTTGATGATCGAAGAAAGTCGCAGTTTGTGCAAATAAATTAACCCCTAATATTATGTTTTAACTTTTAGGACCCCAAATTGCTTTCTTTATTTCTTTCCTTTTTTTTAAAAGAAAGGCGATACCATAGTCCCCCTCGCAATTATCTCCTTTAAAAGATTGCCTCACCTTGCTAATATTAGGGACAAGGCCTCACCTTACCTCTTGCAAAAGGCGCTAAAAGAGAGTGCCTTTCACAACACTGATTGTAGATGATCATTAGCTGTATGAGCCCTTTAAATGCAGAAATAGCGTAGGTTGTGATGAGCATTAACACTCGGACGCCTGATAGTTAGCGGTTCCGGCTATTTTGTATAGTTTTGAAGGTTTCTTGCCTCTTACAGGCTCTCTATTTACCTATTGCTCATTTCATGTAGTCCAATACTTTTAGAGAGTGGAGTGAAATATTTTTTATTAGAAGAGATGATAAATGTCAGCCATGACTTCAAAAAAGTAGTCGGTTGTTGCTACCTTAAACAAAGAATATACAACAAGTAGGTCAAATGTGATGCACACCTGCATGAAATCGCAGAAAAAGGAAGGAAAATGCTCCGATAAAGATAAAGACACTTCATTCCTGATTCATCACCATCATTTATCACTCTCTCAGTAATTAAGGGACTAAAGTACAATAACTTAATAAAGAAATAACAAACTGAAAGGACTAAACAACATATTAGAAAAAAGAATAACTAACTTGTAATAACTAACTAGCACCAGGTACTGTAGTGATCCTCTTTGAGAGGATTCTACAGAGATATAATAATATTTATTTAATACATATTTATAATAAACTAGTAGAGGAATTTGACCCATTTATATTATATTCCTCTTCGTTAATCTCATATAATTTCATGTTAAAATAAATACAATGCAAGAGTATCAATTGAAAATTGTAGAATCTTTTTTAAAATAATCAAATAAGTATCTAATAAAATTTGTTTTTCATTCAACACCATTATAGATTCATATTATAAATAATTTTAAAACTTGTGAATATCAAAAGAAAAACAATAGTTTCCTCTATTGTAGAAAATCTCAAATCAAAATATAAATTTCTGACATTGCAAGACTTGGGGCTGCATACCTTAAATAGCCAAACAAGTCACCAACTTTAACTTACAAATTTATGATCTTATGATCAAACAAGCCTCTAAAATTACTTACATAAATATAACATATGGATCATATATAATTCCCAGATCCTTACAAAAAATAGATGCATACATGCAAATGTGATCTTCATAAAGGTTCCAAAAAAGTCTATATCAAATGTCCATCTTCAAATATCTTCCTGTACATCACCTATGATAGAAAACAACTACCAAGTATAAAGCTTAGTGGTGCATAAACTTAACCTTGGAGCCATTAAATTCTCCCATTCCCTCCTAAATTATTGGATCCAATAAACAAGAATAGCAAAAGCATCAAATATCAAACCTTGAAGTGTTTCTAAATATCAATCTCAGTGTAAAATTTTAAAGGTTCAAGTGTCAAGAAAGCTCATAGAACTATTTAAAGAGAGTTTGTCAAAGAATAAATTTTTTCCAAAATGTACGTCATGCAATCACACCAAGAATAATCAACTATCGAAAAGGATCAGAATCATATGTCAAGTAAGACTGAAACTGAATAACCAAAACAATCAAGAATCATATTAAAAAATAGCTTTCTAGTTCAATTTAATATGATTAAGTTACATAATTAAGATGAACTAAAAATCCAAATTCAAGATGGCAAAAGATCCAAAACGAGAGGTATGGTGATATGTGATGAAGTCACTGCAACAGAAGGACAAAGTCCCAACAAAAATATAAAATAATCAAGCAATCCATACAAGTTGCGAGTTAGCGAATATTTTGCAATAATTGAGAAATACCAATACAACGATATAAAGTGGAGAGAAAGAAAACAAAGCTCAAAGTATTTTGAAACATTCTAGAAAGTCGAGACTTAAAGTTCATGTGTATAGACAAACCTTGACGTTTTAGCATATAACAAGTCTACCACAACTCGCCGAGTTCACATTTTCTATGCCATAGACCAAAAAAATATGCCAACTTCGTCAAACAATAGACCTTGAATAAATGACCATTTACCTATTTAATAGTCATTGATTATATCAGGTTAAAATGAAACAAAGTAGGCAATCAAAGTGAACCTAGTTTGTGTAAATCAATGAAATTCCCAAAATAGAAAATCAGGACAACTCAATTGTCTTGTATTGTGACTTAGTGTTGAATAAGTAAATTATACAACTAGACTTTGTGATCTTCATGAAAATTGTAGATGTACTTCTTCGCATTCCAAAGAGTAAAATTTCAACCCAACGTGAGTTTTGTACTGGACATATGCTTAAAATACTAACAGTAGTACATGAGAGGTTCGTAAGGTAGCTAGAAAATCTGAGGGGTAAATTTCATCCATGGTCACTTAACTTTGTATCTATTACGCAAAAATTACTTTTCTTTCATTCATTTCATCCATGGTCACTTAACTCTGTATCTATTATGCAAAAGTAACTTTTCTTTCATTCATTTCATCCATGGTCATTTAACTTTACTCCGACCATCACAAAAGTCATTATGACCGAATTTTGCAATAATTTCATCGAAAAAATGATGTATCAACATTAATTAGTTCTTAATTTAATGTAAGTGAATATATAATATATTACTCATATCTTGACTTTTTTTATATGTGCACAACCCAATTTTTCTTATAGATTATTTAATGAAAGAATACAAATTTCTTAATAGATTAGATTACCTAATGAAGACTATTTACATTAAAAAAAATTGGTTGATATTTTTATGAAACATTTCATAATATTGCATTCATCTGCCAAAAAGGTGCATCGAAAAAGAGTGATAAACAAGATAAATTCTTCAAAACACATAAAATAGAAATACATGTATGATATTATCTTTTTTTAAAAAAATATTTTAATTCTTTGAAGATAAATCAACATGCTAAAGATAGTTTTAAAATAATTTTTTTTAATTGTGTCATTGAATAAGAATTGTCAAAATTTGTACAAATAATGTTATATTAACGTACAGTTTTGTTAATAAAAGTTATAAAATATAAGTACTTTAATAGATAAAGAAATTATAGGATATCTAATTTTTATATTTATCAATTAAATTAATTAAATAATGTGTAATTTATCAGAAATTGACTATTATAATAAAAACTTTTAAGAGAATTAATCGATTAGTCAAGCAATTAAAAATACAAAAACAAACTCAATAAATAGAGTAGTTTATCATATTATTATGATATAGCGAATGCAAAGACTCAAGTGGCAAGAAAAAGAATGTTTGAAAATAAAGTAATTTTATCAACTACATGTCACAATTTTAGAGGGAGAAAAATAATTTTATCAACTACATGCCATAATATATTAGTGAAAAAAAATAATTTACTAACACATGTCTCAACTTTAGAGGATTTTAAGAATATACAAGTATAATTTTATTTCATAAATATATCAACCAAATTTTTTTTGTGAAAATAGTCTTCATTAGTTAACGTAATCCATTAATAAATTGGTATTCTTTCATTAAATAATCCATAAGGAAAATTGGGTTGCGCATATATAAAAAGGGTTAAGATATGAATAATATATTATATATTCACTTAAATTAAAATTAAGAGCTAATTAAGATTGTCACATCATTTTTCCGATGAAATTATTGTAAAATTTGGTCATAGTAATTTTTGTGATGGTTGGAGTAAAGTTAAATGACCATGGATGAAATGAATGGAAAAAAATGACTTTTGCGTAATAGATACAAAGTTCAGTGACCATGGATGAAATGAATGAAAGAAAAATGACTTTTGGGTAATAGATACAAAATTAAATGATCATGGATGAAATTTATCCAAAAACTGAGCAGAACTTGTCTTGTATTTAGTTCTCTTTTTATGGTCCAAAACAACAAAACTAATTTTTGTTATACAAATAAGAGCCGTAGAAATATGAATTAGCTTTTCAAGACATTTATTAACTTAAATGGAGTCCTACACAAGATATGCTCGAATTGCTAATAACTGCACATTTCAAAAATTGGTTTTGCAGACTTACCAGAAAGGAGAGATTATCTTGAGTTTCAACTCAAAAGAACTTTGTCTTTATAGTTGATTTAGTGGGAGAATTTGATAAGAAGAGAATATTGAGGTTTTATTATCTTGAAAGAATGAAATAAATTAGAGGAGGTGCAAAAATTTAGACAGGAATTGATATATATATATATATATATATATACACACACACGTAAAACTACATCAAACAAAGTTACATTGTAAAATTTAACCCACTTTTTAAGTTCTTACAAAAAATGACACAATTGTATAGGCCTAAAATGTTACTTTTCATTCTGTGGCCCATACAACCGTAGTACAATTTTTTTGACGTCATTGTTGAAGCTCGAAGCTTCAAAATTTGAAAACCAAACTTCCATAAATAAGCTCTGTTTAGAGTGATATGATTGCAAAAGATTATTTGTGTATTGAGGGACCCAAATCTAAAGTTTTTGATAATTTGATATAATTTTGAGGTGTTTTTGGAAAAAATTGAAAATTGAACTTCCATAAATAAGCTTTGTTTTGAGGGGATGTGATTGCAAAAGATTAGTAATGTATTAAGGAACCCAAATATGAAATTTTGAATGATTTGGTGTAGTTTTGTATTTTTGGATGAACTCGGTGCTTGAATTCGTGGAAGAAGTCAAAGTCTATTTTTTTGTATACATTTGTTACTGAATTGTATATTGTTGTATATTCAACACAATCTTTTTATTTCAATGATGCTCTTGTTCCTCTCCATTTTACATACACTTGTTCAATTTAGATACATTATATTGTTTAAACATAATATATACATATGTATATATTTGGATAATTATGTATATTATATTATTGAATAATTATATATATAATATTATGCAATGCAATAAAAAGACTGTATTGTATATCCAATAATATAAAATACAATATACACATGTGTGGCCAAATCCATATTTTGGACTATAAAAATGTAAGTACCTTTTTAGCCATGAAATTTCAATATATATATATATATATATATTTGTTATATGTATTTTTTTTATAATATCCCTATATTTAGGGAAAAGGACAGAAATGACACTTCAAATTAAACTATTTCCATGAAAATGACCATGGAATTTAAATTTCACTTTCTAGCCATTTTAATTTACTGGCTTGTTCTATACTGTTTCTACACACCTTCTATACAGTTTCTATACAAATCTTATACATATAAATATTCTATACGAATATTATACAATTTTGATACACAATTTATACAATAACTGTATATTTTTTTTTTACACGTTTTATACAATAATTATATAATTTTCATACACTTTCTATATATTTTTATATATATCTTATACATATTTAATAGAACTATACAATTTTTATACATATATCTTATATAGATACATATTCTATTTAACAATTATATCGTTTTTATATAATTTAATTATTATTTCTAAACAATAGAAAAAAATAGAATATTTGATCAGTTAAAAAATTTTATAGAAAAAAAATTGAAATATATTTAAAAGGGCCGAATTGCCCAAGTTGAATACTGTATCAATATTGTATATAGACTGTATCAGTATTGTATATGGATTGTTTATGGACTACGTGGACCAAAATGACCCAAATTAGGAATTGACTATAAAGCGAAAATAGTATATCCGACTTGCCACTTTTTGAAAAGTTTTCAAACTTAGACTATTTATTTTAAAAATGCTATATAGAGTGTCCTTTTCTCCTATATTTATCCCTAGGATAAACTAGAAGGGTGACTACCCCAAAATAAAATAGGGTGGCTGTCCAAATCTAATATATACATCCTATTCATTATTAAACTTAAGATACTTATATTTAAAGTAGTTCACATATATAACCAAGACAATTACTTAAAATACTATCACAATTAAGAAGAGAAAATTTTCAAATATCATAAAGTTTGAGATTAGGAACCGTGAAATAGAATTTATTCTTATTATCAAGATTACATAATGAAGGGCCCATTTATGGGTCTAATATTACAATTTTAATTATATTTATAGCTATTTAATTAGTTTTATAAAAAAATGATCATAAATATTTTTAAATAAACACAATATAAATTGTAAGTACAAATCACACTAAATAATAAAATATAATTTCTTATTTTTATAAATTCAAATAATAGCTTACAAGTTATTTAAATTTTCATAATTAACATTAAAATATCATATCGCTGATGCTTATTTTAACATCAGGTCAAACACATTCTATTAAATTAAATAACTAATTTAATGTTTTTTTTACTTTATTTAAAAATTATACAAGAGAATAAATTAAAATTATAAATATCTATTCATTTACATTTTTCTTTAGAATCATACGAAGCAATAAAGAATACTAATCCATCTATAAATTGATTTTAAATATATTTGAATTTATTTTATGGGTGTTTAACAAATAAAAATAAGGACATACAGAATGAACATTTAACGAATCATAAAGTTAAAGGATTGCCTCTATGTCTTGCCTTATATACGTCAAACTAAGAGATCAATTTAATATTGTAAGAAAGAAATTTCTTTTAAAGTGATTTGTCTACCTAGTGAGGAAATTTACTACATCAAATAAAGAGAATCAAACAAATTAACAAAAGTGAACATGATATATATTGTAGTAATTTAACATGAGGTAGTCAATATTATATTTTAAATAATTTTTTGAAAATAATTTAATAGGTGATTAGTAAATAATTATGTTTCCATAAATTATATGTATTGTAAATCTATGTAGTGATACGTATCATGTGAAGTTTTAAAATTATGGAGAAATCGCTTATTGTGTTTGATAGATAAACACTTATTCATAATTATGAGTATATTTTTTACTATAATACAGTGTTGGTGTAACATACTACAAATTATAATAAATTATAGTTGAAATAAAAATGAACAAAAAATAAGAAAATAAGATAATCTTCTTCCTAGCTGAGCTCTTTTTAAAGAGATTCAAACCCATTGCGGCATAAACTACACCGATCCAGCAGTATCAACTCTTCACTTTTCCCCTAAAAAATACAACAATCCATCCCAATGTACAACTCAAATAACTCCGGATTAGTTGAAGAGTCCAAAGCTCCACCACAAAGACACTTTCCTTCAACATATAATTACTCTCTCTTGTATAGTGAATATAGTTGTAAACTTAAAATATTTTTCTTTGTCCCAACTTTCTCTTTCACTAATATATTAGCTAAAATGGTTCAATGGACCTTTGTACTATGTCCGTTTTGTAATGTGGACACTTCTACTTACATGTTTGTCATCTGGACCCTTGAACCCACTAAAAGACAATATTTTAAACCCTTTGCCGGTCTACTCAGTTGAACGTGTTGCACAATGCGGACACTTCATGAAATATTTGTAAAATAATTTCCATACAGGAAATGACGTGTCTAGAGTATAAGTAGTAAAGTTGGACCAAAAAATTAGGTCATTTGAGACCCTTCTTCATCGTCCTTCGTCTCTATCATCCCAAATTTAAAATTACCCCAATTTTAACTTAATTTAGGCCGATTGTTGTTGCAATTCGTGTAAGTATTTAATATTTTGGGATAGTTGTAGTATTTGGTAGTTTATTTTGAAGCTTCTTGTCGATTTAATGGAGTTCGTTTTAGTGGTTTTAAGGTTTTCGCGATTATGAACTTTTTTCTTCAATCTTTCGGGTGGTTTTTCTCTGTTTTGTTTGTAGTGTTGTTTAAGGTAGTATTTGTAGTGGTGATATGCCTTCAATGGCATATATTGGGATATTGATTAGAATTTAGGGTTTTTTCGTAAAATGGTAATTGGGTCCAAAAATTTTGGGGCTTTTGGTTTATTTGTTATCTAATACTCCTATTATACCTATATATTGCAGTTTTGTGCCTCCAATGGCATGTTTTGTTATTTCGATTACATTTGAGGGTTTTTTTGGTAAATTCAGAATTGGGTTCGAAAATTTTGGGGCTTTTGCTTTTTTTTTTTTGTTGTTTAATGCTCCAATTAAACGTGTGTATAGCAGTTTTGTTCCTTCAATGACATGTTTTGTTATTTCGATTATATTTTAGATTTTTTTTTGGTAAAATCAGAATTGATTTTTTTATTCCTTTATTTTTTCTTTAAAAAATGGTGCTTTGTGGATAGTTGACTAATGTATATGTTATCTTGTCATTGCACAGGTCTTCTAAATAAATGAACACAATTGTAACACTTCAATTCACCTATGGGGGGTCTTTTGTCAGATTCTGATCTAAGGTATGCAAATGGAGTGTGTATTCCTGATAAAATTAGAGTGGATGTAGATGAGCTTCATATTATATTATTTCATAACTTAGCAGTAGATTTTGATGTGGGAAAAGTTGAAACCTTTTGGTTTAGAGTAAACAAAAAGGGCTATTATTACAGGTTGGATAGTGATGTTAATGTTTTTAGATTTACCAATAGTTTAAAACATGGAGATTTTGTTGATGTATATGTTGTTCACCAAATTAGTGAGCCTATAGTCGTTAATGATGATGTGTCAGCCACTCCACCATTATTATTACTTAGTAATGATGATGTGGCAGCTCCTTTTGAAACTGATAGGGCTGATGTGTCTTCATCTCATCCATTGGATATAAATGAAGATGAGTATATAAATTAAAATCAGTCTCCTAGGGCAGACAAAGAAAAAGCTAAGGTTTCTTTAGAAGACTTAGGTGAAGGTCAATTTAATGATTTCTCTACATACCATTTTCAAACATCTGATTCTGAATTATATTTTGATATCACTGATAATGATGGTCATTCACTTTATGATGCTGATGAAAACATCGAAGAGTTGAGTGATTTTGATGAAGAGTTGCTTCAAGCTAGGAAGTCTAACATTGAAAAACAAGCAAAAAAAGGGCTGATAGAGTGAATCTAGATAAGATACCATCTGGACCAGTAGGTATAGATGCTGGTTTTAAGGATATTTGTAAGAACAAGGGGGTTAGATATGAAGGTAAACTGGGTAAGGATGACCCTTCTTTTGATAGTTCAAATCCAGGTAGTGACATTAGTGATGAAGAGGAAGGAGATCCTGTTGATGATGATGAAGTGGTAGATCCACTACCTAGAACTTCATCTAGCAAGATCTACTTTGATAAAACTGCAAAGAAGATACGTTTTCAGTTGTATATGGGTTTTTTGAATATTGTTGAGTTTAGAGAGGCACTGCAGAGTTACTCTATTAAAAAAGGTGTGAACCTTAAGTTGAAACCTAATAATAAGGAATGGGTAAGGGCAAAGTGTAAGTATAAGGGTTATCCTTGGGTTATCCTTGGAAGTGTTGATAACACAGGACATTTTAGTATGAAAACTTACTTTACTGTACATAAGTGTTCTAAAAGGACAAGAAATAAGATGTGTAACCCTTTGTGGATTAGTAAGCATTACAAGGATAGGATTATGAGTGATCCATCAATAAAATTGCATTAGATTCAAACACTTTTAAGAAAGGACTATGGGTTATATGTTAGTAAAACAACCTGTAGAAAGGCAAAAATCAGAATTATGAATGAACATTTTGGTGATTTTGTTGAAGAGTTTGTTAGGTTGTATGACTATGCTTAACAGTTGAGGACCACCAATCCTGGTACCACTGTATCTATTAGGACATCCGAGAATGCAATTCTAGGAAAAAAAGTGTTTATGGGCATTTACATTTGCCTTGGGGCCCTAAAAAGTGGATCGAAAGAGGGCTGCAGAAGAGTAATTATTTTAGATAGTGCCTTTCTCAAGGGTGTATGTAAAGATATCTTGTTGTCTTGCATTTCCAAAGATGGAAATAATTAAATGTACCCTGTAGCATGGGTTGTGGTTGATAAAGAGACCAAGGACACATGATCTTGGTTTCTTAGGTACATCAACCATGATTTGGAACTTCAAGAAAATGAGGTTGAAGGCTTGATAATAATGTCTGATATGCAGAAGGTATGAAGTTTCATATTTTTTAGTTATTTTTTTCAGTTTGCTACAATGATTTCATTAATGTTTAACTACTATTTTACATGTTTTGATAGTCTTTATTTGACACTTGCTAATTTACTGTCAAATGCTGAGCATAGATTATGTGCTAAACATATATGGGCTAACTGAAAGCAGGTTTGGAGTGGTGAAGAAAGGAGAAAAAAATCCTGGCAGGTTGAAAGGGCCCCATTTGAAGTGTATTTGCTATAGAAACTTAATGAAATAAGTGAGTTGGGTGTTGTAATTGTGGAAGATTTGCTCAAGTACAACAAAGAGACATGATGTAGGGCCTTTTTTATGGAACATAACAGGTGTGATATGGTTGAGAACAACATGTGTGAGACTTTCAATAGTTGGATTATAGCTGCTAGGTTCAAAACAATTATCACTATGTTGGAGGAAATAAGATGCGAAGTCATGGAAAGAAAAACAAATGAGAGATTTTTCTAAAAAATGGACCAGTGATGTATCACCAATGGCTATGGAAGTTCTTGCAGAGAATGGTGAATATAAATCCAAGTGTGAGGTGATGTTTAATGGTGATATAGGCTTTAGGATTAGTAATCCACCTTATACAGATGTTGTTAATGTGAAGAGGAAGCAATGTAGTTGTAGGTCATAACAACTAAATGGAATTCCTTATGCACATGCAATTGCTGCAATGCATTACAAATGATGGTATGTAAAGTCATTTTTTGATCACTGGTATCAAAGGGAAACATACCTGAAGGCATATGATAAGTACATTCAACTAATGACAAATATTAAGATGTGGCCAACAAGTACAAGACCACCAATTGAGCCACCTGAGATTACTCCCTTGCCAGGAAGGCCAGGTAAAAATAGAAACAAAGCTAAGGATGAACCTTTTAAGAAAAAGTTTGGAAAGGCTACAAGAAAGGGAAGAAAAATGACATGTTCTGTGTGCAAGTCTATTGGACACAACAAGAAAGGATGTCCAACTTTGGTAAGTTAAATCTTTTCTTATTGATGTATTTTACTCTTTTTGAATGTTTTTTTGACCTTAACATATTTTTTTGTAGAAAAAAATTTTCAGTAGTAGATGTGGCAGTCAACCAAGTGTACAAGCCAGTAAGTACTGCTGCTGCTGCTGAGAGAGCTGTAAATGCTTTAACAGCTGAAGAGATGTATGCAAATGCTAAATCAAGAAATAGAAGGCCTGAAAAAAGGCTTGCAAATGCTCACAGTGCACCAATAGGTGCAAGAAGGCCTACAAATGCTCACGGTGCACCAAGAACTTTAAAAAGGCCTGCAAATGCTGCATCAGTTGGTGGTGTGAGGACTGCAAGTGCCTCAACAACTGATATAAGGCCTGCAACTACTGTGATGCCCATTACCACTTCAGCAGTAGGTGATAATGCTATACAATCTATAACTTATCAATCTACTAGTGGTGTTGGTGCCCAAAAGAGAAAGATTAGTACAGCTTTGAGAGGTGGTGCAAATCATGCATATAAAAGACCAAGGCAAAAGAAGGCAAAAAAAGCTAATTTTGTGTGCTATTTGGACCAAGTGGAAGTGTGGTAGAGAGGGTAAGTTTCATACAATGTAGTTTACATTTAACTGGTATTAATGAGAGCATCTATAACTGATTGCTTTATTTTTACAGTCTGGAAATACCAATAGAGTGTTACATAGTCCAACACTTATTAGTTCAGTTCCAACCAATATTGACTTGGGTTTCAAACCAAATAGACTAAGGTGGAAAGGTGGAGCTGCAGTAACTCAAAGACAACTACAAGAATAGAGTTACAAAAGATCAAGAATCAGCCCACAACAAGCACTCAAGGAACACATTAGTATAATTCTCTTTCTATTGACCCCAAGTGTTGTTAAGATAATCTTTTTAAGACTTCTGGTGCATTTCTCATTTAAGATGTTGTTAAGACAAGATTTTTGATGTCAACTCTTATTAAGACATTATATATTGAAGATTTCTATGTTGGCAAAATGATGTTTGTCATTAAATTTGAATTTCATTTTCATTGCACATTGTAACTACAAAGATCAAGCCATCTTAAATACAACAGATAGAAACCAGATGAGAACAATAATGATAACAGTGATATCAATACTAATACTTGATCTTTCACGTCTTCCGTGCCTTTCATATCTTTCCAGTCCTTCTTGTCTTCGTTGCCTTCTATGTCTGTCCTTATATTATCCATTTTCATCAGCCCATCGAAAGAATCCACAATCATTATATTTTTAACATCCCCAAAACATTCTTCCAGGGTCGGTTGGTGTTCTTGACATCTTAAGTTCAGCGTAAAACCCAAAATAACAAACCTAAACTGTCATGGTGTTGCAAAAAATTTCATAAAAAATCAACTTTCCAATATTACAAACAAAGCAAGAAAAAAAATTAAGGAACAAGAACTTAGAGAGAGAAAAATAGAGAAGAAGGGAGAAAAAAAAAGCTCAAATTGCTCCAACAATGGTGTTGGAAGCAAATGAGAAAGAATGAGCATTTATAAGGTCTTTTATGACTGTTGGGGGCCCTTTTTTGATGGCTGACGCGTGTTAGGAGGCTAAAATACACGCTCCTATGTGGTCCCAGCCACATAGGATGCCGCATCAGAAAATATATTTAAAATGTTGCTTTTTAGTGGGTTCAAGGGTCCAGATGACAAATATGTAAGTAGAAGTGTCCACAATACAAAACGGACATAGTACAAGGGTCCATCGAACCATTTTGTCATATAATTACTCTCTTTTGTATAATGAATATATAGACTTAGAATATAAGTCTCCCTTTCACGGCTTATTTTTCATACTTATAATCTTTTTTCTCATATTTCACAATATACTAAACTCATCTTTTTTCTTCTTACAACACAAAGGAAAGAAACACAACTATTTATAGGTGATGAATCTTCTTTGCAATGAACAAGAAGAAGTAGTGGGAAGATAAATAAAATAGAGGTTTTAAGTGTTACAAGAGTAATGAGGTAGAATAATGGTAGACGTTACAAAAAACTTTTGGTCACATTCTTACCACTAACTCATAAGATTAAATATATAAAAATAATGAGAGTAACTAATAATCACCACTTTCTCTACTTCATAAATCACAAACTAATGATCACCACTTTCTTCACTTTATAGTGTTCATAAATTATCATGCAATTTAATTTTAATAGTGAAATGCGGCATGGCTTGGTGGACCCTTGTACTATGTTCGTTTTGTAATGTGGATACTCCTACTCACATGTTTTTCATCTGGACCCTTGATGTAATAACTCGAGACTACCCCCTAGTCGTCACACGATGCTTACGACCCCGAAGGACCACAAGCTAACTCATAACTGATATCTGCTGTGAGCACTGAATAATATTACTGAAATTAATGCGGAAAAATGGGCTGAAGTGCCATAAGGTTCAAAACATCTGAAATACTGATAAAATATAACATTTGTAAAACTGAATACTGTCTGGAAATCTAGTCTGAAAAACTTCTAACTGAATCTGTCTGAAAGTGGAGTTGATGGGATAATCCCCCAACTAACTCCATCTCCTGAACTACTATATTTACTGAAATATGAAATAATAGAATATCCTCAAATGATGAGGACTCACTGCTAAATCTACTACTGCTGGCTGAATCTGAATCTACTATGTGTGGTCGGGAATCTGACGTCCGAACCTATGATATGAAACATCATAGCGTAGAAAATATGCGTCAGTACGTGGGAATGTCCTGGTATGCTAGATGAGGTAAGGATGAATGCAAGAGTTCATATGCATGAACAATAACTGACTAAATGATATAAAGTAACTGAATATAAGAGTACGTGTATACTATAACTGAGCTTTTCTGAAGCTATGTACTGAGTTCTAGTAACTGTATAACTGATATCTGAAGTTAGTGATAACTAATTTACTGATATTGATTGACTGTGTCTGACAGTCTTGATCCTGTAGAACTGAACTGAGTTCTAGACTGAAGACTGAAACTGAAATTGTGGGAAGTAATCATCTAACCAACATGCCCCAAATAAGATAAGATAACTGAGTTGGGGTCCAATCAATTACCCCAATTAGAAGGGTGTCAGTACCGTGCCACAGGTACTAACATTGGTTGTGAGTTAACCCTAACTAGCAGGAAGACATTTTGTCAACCCTCACTAACAGGAAAACTCATGAGAGATGTGTCAACCCTAATCTAGAAGGAAGTTATCTCAACCTATGCTGGTTACGTAGTTTTGTAACTCAGGGATTGCTACTAAGGGTCAAACCCTACACTAACAGGAATGCCCCCATCTATGGGTTCTCTCGGTGCTGAATCCTACTCTCAACTGAAAGACAATGAACTGGTTATACTGAACTGGACTGGACTGATACAGAGTTTACTGAGTTTTCCTAAGTTCTGTAACTGACTGAGTTCTGTAACTGTCTGAGAGTACTACTGATCGTGACATAACTGATACTATTCTATCACTGACACTGACTCTAGGTAAACAACTAAATTATCGGGTATTAGATACCCTCAGGACTCGATATCATGAAAAATAAAGCAAAACATTATCTAGAATAACATAACAATGTTTACTTGGTCATAATTCATTCATAGAGATATTTCATCAAACACCTATAATGCATTAACTTGTACATGGATGGAAAATACATGTTAGCATGCTATAATGACATTATTTAATTCTCATAGACAATTTATCAAACACATAAGAATCATACATGGTTCATTAAATCATAAACTCTTAGGGTGAACATGGTTACAACAATCAACTTGCAAATTGAAGGGTTTATCATAAATATCATGTAATTCCATACATACTAGAATCAATTCTTGGAACTTGTAATCTAAATCATGAATTAAAACTCAAACAACATCATGAACATGAATTCAATCTAATTCAAACATGGAAATCATAAAGGCAAAATGACCTTCTGGACTCCTGTACTGTGTCGGTTTTGTAAGTTGGACACTTCTACTTACATGTTTGTCATCTGGACCCTTGAACCCATTAAAAAGAAATATTTTGCACCCTTTGACCATTGACCTTGCCTATGTGGCATTGAATGGTGACTAGGACAAAGAGAGTGTAGCCACTCGCCTGGGGTGCGAGTGGGGTTCAATTTTTGGCCAATTTTACATTAAAATAATGAAAAAATAATATAAAAATAATATTAAAATTAAAAAATAAATTAAAAAGGGTCATTTTTTTCCCTCCATCTTTTTAAATTTAAAAATATTTTTAAAAATTTAAAAATAAGTTAAAAATATTTTCAAAAATTAAAAAAAATATTTTTTTCCCCTTCCTACCCCACCCCAGCCCGTCCCCACCCCCATACCCCATACCCCACCCAGCCCTATCCCACCCTACCCCATCCCAACACCCATCTAGCCCTTCCCTACCCCACCCCATCCCGGACCTACCCCCCACACCCTACCAGCCCCATCCCACCTCACCCCTAACCCCTTCCTGCCCCTCCACCCTACCCCAGTCTCGTCCCCACCCCCCACACCTCACCAGCCCCGTCCAGCCCCTTTCCATCCCACCTTTAGCCCCCAAACCCCTCCCAGCCCCATCCCCACCGCACCTCCAGCCCTTTCCAACCCCCACACCCTACCCCAATACTCTTCCAGCCCCCCACACCACCACCTTCACTTTTTATTTTATTTTAATTTCCCCTCAATTCAATTCTTTTCATTTTTTTTGAATAAAAATTTAAATTTGAAATATTTTTTTTGGATTAAAATTTAAATTTGAATTGAAAGTGAGTGATAGTGAATATTGAAAAAGAATCAGTGAATTTCGCTTGAAAAAAATTAAAATTTTTGTGAATTTTTTAAAATATTCAAATTTAAAAATAAAAAGTTTATTATGTTTGTATATATGAATTTATAGTTAAAAATTTAAATTAGATGGAGAAGAATTTTAATTATTTGGAATGAATTTGATGTTTAATTTGTGAGCAAAAATAAAAACCTAATACTTTTTTTAATTTTTTAATTTTTATTTTTTAATTTTTTTATTAAATAACGTGGCAGATGAGACAGACGTGGCAGCTGACGTGGGGAGAGTGCGTTACACTCACCAAAAAGGGTTTAAAATATTGATTTTTAGTGGGTTCAGGGGTCCAGATGACAAACATGTAAGTAGAAGTATCCAACTTACAAAACCGACATATTACAAGGGTCCAGAAGGTCATTTTGCCAATCATAAATCATAAATCTTGTATTTTGAAAAAGGATTCTTGGGCTCCATGGAAGGTAAGGATCCATGGATGAACATCTAACATACCTTAATTTGAGAGTTTCTTGGAGTTCTTGGAGAATTTCTTGAGATTGACCTTGATTCTTGAGAGCTAGGGTTTGTTTTCTTGAGAGAGAATTATCTTTTGATTTTGGAGAAAGGTGAATAATGAAGGGTTTAAATGTTTTTAGGGTTAAATCCCATATCTGAATGAATTAAAATCATGAAGAAAGACTGTTTTAACCCTGGACGCAACTTTAATTTTTCATAAAATTTTTCCGATATGGACCTCTGGCGCGACACGCCACTATCGCGCCAAACCATTGGAAAATGACAACTGAGAAATTGCATGGTGGCGCGACACGGTGGAATCGTGTTTCCACCTTGGTTACGACCTGGAAATTCACCGCAACGCGGTGGTATCACGTTGGAACACTGGAAAAGGATAATTCTTAAATTGAGCCTTGGCGCGAAGCACCAATATCGTGGAGGCTCATTGTTTTTTTGACAATTGCCATTTTGGCTGGCTCTGCGACGCGCTGATGGCTCATGTGGTACACTGTCTTAGTAAAAGGGCCATAACTCTTCGCCCGACTGTCGGATTTGGGCAAATTTTATATCGATGAAAAGCTTATTCAATTTTTCACACAATGAAAATTCAAAATCTTGAAAATTCCACATGTATAAAAGTGTATTCATTTTTAAAGAAAGTCTTTGACATTTTTGAGATGAATTTAAGCTAGGTAAAAGTACGGGGTGTTACACTTGAACCCACTAAAAATAATATTTTAAATACTTTTTTGGTGAGTGTAATACACTCACCCCACATCAGCTTCCACATCATTTTAAATACTACATTAAATTTCACATCATTTTTAAAATGCCACATAAAAAATTAAATATTAAAATAATTAAATACTTAAATTGAGAATTTAAAAAATAATTAAAATGATAGTGGCCATCGGCTCTCTCTTCTCCATCTCTCCACTCTCTCTTCTCCATCTCCACCGCGGCACCACAACTACCGATGTGACAACAACCAATTAATTTTTTTTCTATTCTTTTCTTGATCTCTTCTTAATTATTGGATCATGGAGTATTTGTTTGTGTTTTATTTCTTGTAGAAATTGGGTTTGTTGGTTTGAGATAAAGACTAAAGAGGTAATTTTTGGCTGATTTTGAAAATTTTAAGGATTTGGGAAAGTGGTGGAAAATGAGTAGTGTGAGTATGGAGGAGGATGATTCAGCTTCAAAAATTAATCTTCTAGTAGATATTCATTGGGCGATGCTTGACAAATCTAAGTTTTTTTTCTTAGGATCAGCGCTTTTTTCGGGTGCACTTTACCCAATTGTAGTGTTGAAAACTAGGCAACAAGTTATAAGCAGTCAAATTCCGTGTCTAAAAATGGCAGGATATATGTTGTGGAGTGAAGGTTACAGAGGATTTTATAGAGGATTTTAATGGTGATAGCCGGTGTTAAGGGGGGCACTGCAGTGGTGCTGGTGAGGTTGGGGCGTTCATGGTGGTGCTGCGGCTGCCATGGTATCCTTAGGGCTGCAAGGGTCGGGGTGGGGGCATTAATGGTGGTGCTAGTGACTCTAATGGCCCTGGCAGCCTTGTGGGCTGCAGGGGTGGGGCAGGGGGGCGGACTTTTTTTAAAAATCTTTTTTAAAAAATTTAAATTATTTTAATATAAAATTGACCAAAAAATTACCCTCACTCGCACCCTAGGCGCATGCCTACACGTATTTCGTCCTACTCAACCTTTTTAATGCCACATAGGTTTGGTCAATGGTCAAAGAGTTTAAAATGTTACTTTTTAGTGGGTTCAAAGGTCCAAATGACAAACATGTATGTAGGAGTATTCACATTACAAAGCGAAAATAGTACAAGGGATTCCAGATATATTACAATGATACATTTCGTAAAATTACTCACTAATCATTAAAAATTCAATATCACACCAAAATAAATAATTTACATATGTCAAACATATGTTAAATGTATCAAATATTTATAAATAAACATATGTTAAAGTTGTATCAATTGATGATAATTTGGTAGAGATTTTTTGGGATGAAATATTTGAAAAAAAAAATCTTCAAAGATAAATAGATTGCATGCATTAATTGTGGATTAAAAGTAGGGTGGGGTTTTTATTCATATGTATCAAGAGTGAAATACAGAATTCAGAATTTTAAGTAATTATTTAAAAAGTAGGGGATTTTAGGTAATAAGGTCTCTTAGGTTTGTGGTTTTGTGTAATTTACACTATTCGTTTTACCTTACTGAGTTATTCTAGAGTAATGAAATCTCATATCACACTAATTTAATTTAAGAAAAGAAAAAAGATGAAGAATGTATATTATCTTAAATGTTAGTACTTAAAAAAAAGAAAAAGAAAATCATATGATAACATGAAAGTCAATAGATGGGCCTCATGGGTTTAGATGTTCTTTTGGAAAAAATACATAAAGTAGCATATCTAAGTATTAAATTACAAAAAATAACAACACTTTTATCAAATTACAATTTGTAGCATATGTATTTGTATGTATTTGTATTTTTGTAGCAACAGTTTGCAAAAATACAAAATATATATCGATCATAAGGGCAGTAAAAATCATATGTACTTGTATTTTTGTAGCAACAGTTTGCAAAAATACAAAATACAACTTGCTATATTATGTAATTATGAAACTGTTGCTACGAAACTCATAATTAAGGGGATAAGTATGCTATTTATGAATTTTGCCCTTTTTTTTTACTCTTCCAGTGTGTAACTTTTACTTTTTAAGTGTACGGATAACCATGTGGCAATTATAATTTATGGAATTTTGATTGGGTTTTCCAGAAATTCAATGCTTAATCTGCATGAAGTACAACTCTGTTAAGCTGGATATTTTGTTATTGAACAAATATGCTCTTGGTCGTCCTTTTAGTCATCTTTCTTTATACTAAAAATATGGTCAATCGATAGTACAATAACAACATACCTAGTGTATTACTACAAAGTAGTATCTAGGGATTGTAGAGTGTACGCCAATCCTTACCTCTGCCTCAGAGGTGAGGTAGAGAGGCTATTTTCGATAGATTCAAATAACTCCCAAGCTACACCTCCAGTCTGAAGATAATGTGATCGCTGTCAAATATAGTAACCCAACAAAGGTTGGGGTCGAATCCCAAGAGAATACGTGGAATTATGGCTCTTAATTGCTGTAATCAATGGGCAGAACTGGAAAGGTAAATAGGGGGATTGTAGTGGCAATATCAAACAAGTAACAAATATCAACTATGGTTGTAATCAGTCATAGATGAACACTAGAATTGTGTTTCCCTTGGATTCTCAACTCAGTAGAATTATCGTGCTTTATTGAACAACCCGATACCTTGCATCCAAAATCTGATAAGTTAAGTACCATCAACTATCTTTTGGACTCATTGATAGATTTCACCCTTTACCTTTTGAGTCTCAGAATGTCACCTAACTAACCCTTATCCTGGATCCTAGTTACAATTACCTTTTGGGTCTCTAGTTATTAGATGATAGTTAGCGATCTTGCTTAGATAATACCTATTAGCGTGGATCGACAGTTAATCTTCAAATTACAGTTGTAATTATCTTTTCCTAGTCACTACTTCTCTTTTAGACTAAGTAGCAATATCTAGGTAGGATCTTAATGTTTGCAGCTGCTAAGATATATATTGACACGACCTAAACCAGGGCCTTATCGTAATGGGAAATCCCAACCCCAACTAGGATCGAGAACCGCCCCTCGTTACCCAACCCAACCACCAAACGCATACCTTGAGTCGCCAAAAGTCCAAACATATAACAAGATAGCGTATCCAACCATGTAGTGACTCTGGGATAAGTCTATATTTGAGACCAACCCAACCAAGTCCAACTACCCAATGACCAACCAAACCAATGCAAAAACCCCTAAACCAAAACAAATTATAATAATTCGATATATGTATATATTTATATGAAACATAACCCATCCATACCATGCCCAAGTCTATAGTTGTTCGTACAAAGCCTCAAGACAAACCAAAGAGTACCTAGTCGGGACATGCCCCCAACCATAAAAAACCCAAGTCTATGAAAGACAAGAAATATGTAAAGTAACCCATGACATGAAATAGATGCCTTCCGATCTATGAAAGATCACCACTTCAATCCAAAAATGACTGTCCCCGAATTCGATCACTAAGTAGGAGAAGTAGAATGGCCAGTCCCTGCATAATGTGGGTATACAGCCGCCCGAAGACGGGTTAGTGGGCGAACACTAGCATGCACTTAGGATAAGGATAAAATAATGTCATTTACAAAGCCAAGTAAAACCATCCATAATGCATACAATCACATATATATATATAACCATGTCGGGAAAGGGAACTAGGTTTAGCATGTCTTTAAAATCTTTACTTGGGCTGTGTATCTTTGCCGTCCTAAACCACCCACGGGCTATGTGGGTTCAGCTCCCACTACTGAAAGGGCCCAGTGTATGTAACCGTACGACTAGGGAAGAAAACCTAGGATGACTAGTACATTCCCTAAATATAAAGTATGACATCATGCACATGATCACTAAGACCAAACCTCACATTGACAAATATGAGTTTCCAGTTTTGGTCCCCCTAGGACCTCCACATTCTACTACATTACTACATACTCCACCATTATTGCCCAATTAAAACCATCACCAAGCAACCAACCAATCCATTAACCATTTATTAACCAAGGCCATTAGTAGTGGTATCGTCATACCAACTACACTTGCAAGTACTATCCATAGCCAACCATGTATAGGTTTAAGGGATTTCATGTACCCTTCCATTAACTATATTAAATCACTTGGGGGATTTCCATGTACCCCACAAGCATAACCAATTTCATAGCCACCAAGGCTTAGCTATTTAATCCTTCCAAACCATGTACCCTATTTATACAATTTAAAATCATTCCAAACCATTTATGACCATGCCAAGTATTTAAAGAATTTATATCATTTAAACTATACAAAACCATTCAAATCCATTTAGGGTTCCATTACCAAACCAAACCATGCAAGAGTTCCAATAAAAATTCAACAACAGAGTGAAAACATTCTTTTAGGCATTTTATCAAACATGTTGAGGTTATACCTTTACCAAGACCAAAACCAATGCATAAACCACCATAATTAGGGTTACTCAAGACCCATTTGTTAAACCATAACCAACAAGTACCAACATATGTAAACCATTACCAAAAACATGTAAAAACATAGTTTAAACCAATACCAAACCATATGCCTCAAGACCCTCAACATATATTTTGAAAATCACCATTCATGATTCATAAACCAATGTTTTAAACACAATACACATTACTTTAGTTGAAACAAACAATGAGGGAAGGGGTACATGCCTTATATAAGAAGATTTTGTAGAGAAACATGACTCTTGGGCCCCTTTGCAGAACACTTGAGAAACCCTAGCCTCCAATTTTTAAGGATGAGTTTGAGAGAGTATTTGAAGTATTTTAAACCTTTAACAAGTGTTATGAGAGGCCACCAAGGGTTATATAACGTGAGAACATAAGGACTTTGAAGTAGGAAATATTCGAACTACCCTTGACTTAAAATTAAAACAAACCACGTCTAGGGGTACGACTCACATATACCATTCATATCCTAGGGTGCGAATGGATCTCTAACTCATACCCAAGACCTTGCCAAGACCCTACCTACTGGTTTCTATACAAGTCACATCTCCCTACTCATACCTGAGGGTATGAGTGGTACACTAAATCATACCCAACAACTATACCATAGACAGATTCACAAGATAAGCCAATCAAGCACCATACTACTTGCCTTGCACCACTCGTATGTTCCTATATAACTCGTACCAAGATGAGTCATATCTTGGGCAGTAGCTATACCAAACACACTGCCTAGTGTATGAGTGAACCACCAAGCCTCCCCCTAACTTATATCCAAAGGTACAATTGGTACTCTTGAGTCATACCAAGTCTATTGAGTCTAAAACCAAAAGAAAATTTGCAAGGGTCCAAGATTTGGGGTGTTTCAGTCTCCCCACTAGGATCATTCATCCTCGAATAACGGGTAAGGATAAGGGACAAGCATAATCTAACACATTAATACCTAACTAACTTTTCCTCAACAAAATAGGAAGCAAGAACATACAACAAAGGTGAGAAGATCACTACATAACACAAACTTTACACCCCAATACCCTCATTCCAACCTCTAACTAAGTTAAAAAGCAGAGATATAAGAGAAACTATTCCTCACCTTTAACCAAGTTAGAAAACAAAAAGACATGTTGAAAAACACACACCTTATGCACGAATTTCTGGAATAAAGAACCAACGAGGACACTTGGACTCCATGTCCCCTTCCGCATTCCAAATGACTTTCTCGGACTTTTAGTTCCACCATGTAACCTTTACCGAAGCCACACCTTTTGTTCACAACCGGTGAACTTACCATTCCATGATCCTCATCGGGACCCTCCTTAAAGAATAAGGAATTCGAGATCCAATACCACCCAAAGGAACCAACCAACTAAGGACCATCCACACCTTACCCCCACACAACACATAAATTACCGTATGAATGGACTCATGCTAAAGAGCAAGTCCAATTTGATTTAGAATTTACCAAGACACATCACTATGAGAGCTTGAGTCTAACTATACACCACTTCCATGTTTAAGCCTATCCAACGCTAAAAGGAATTAACTTAGGCCACCGGGCTCTACTCTTTACATCTATCTCGAAACACCACTCCCCTTCCATCACCATTATAATATGGAAACCATGAGTAAAGACATGGGTAAACCATGCCCAACCACTATAAACAAAACCTCCAACCTATAATTGAATATCTAAAACCATACACTACTATGCCATGAAAACAATTCATAAAACCATGCCCTATAACATGACTTAAGTACCTAATACAACTATTGGTATATCTACCAATCACAACATTAAATCCTACAACTTATATACCCGCGGTATGATCTATCCATAAAAAAATCTAGTTCCCTTTACAATCTTCATAAGGTTTTCACCACCCATTCCTTTCCTAACCATTTCCCACGACAACAACCTTACCTTACCTTCCAAAACCTTAACTCTGGTAGTCACCTTAGACTCTTCCCCACTTAGGGGCATCTACATTCCCCATTTCAACACATCACCATACTTCCCAAACCATTACCATCCTAACATAAGAAGTGTTATTTGAGAAACCAAATTATAAGAATTATCCATGCCTGCCAAGGCAATATCGCAGAGATAAGACACGACGAAGTACTTCACAACAACCACCTGGACCATAGTGACAAAACATTCCGAGTAAACCATACCATAAGAGGAGTCCTTAAGACTGGACACCAAAATAAATACAACCTCACATACCATGAGTAACTTAACACAAGGTCAAAGCTCATATACAGGGAATAAGGCGAATGCAAAATATGAACCTTAGTCATAAGTTCTATAGGAATGCATGCAATACTAGTAGAGCAATCTCTTAACCAAGAGAGATGAGTATCACTAGAATATGAAGCCCGACCTTCCCTTGAAGTCCACCACTAAAAGAGAATTCTAGATTAACCACCAACCTTTATCCCATCACATCTACGAACACAATTCTCCATTCTAATGGGTATCACCTAAGAAGTAAACCAAGGAATCTTGGTTCTCCTATACCCAAAACCTCATTCAACTAAATTCTACCTAGATCCCAGCATAGACATGCAAAAACCATGAGACCAAATTAACTCCAAGGTTTCCAATTAAATTAAAACCATTTAAAATCAAACCATGGCCACCAAAGACTATTCATAAATCATTTGAATCCAACCAAAACCAATTCATGTTCCTTAAACCTTTTATGCAATTCAACTATTTAAGAATAGTCAAACTATGTGACATAATTATATTCAATGGAAATTTTGTAAATAGTTTGGGGGCATATAATTTCCAAGACCAAACTCAAGTAATTAAGGAATCCATAGTACTCCGAAATACATTTAACATCCCATGCATCCAACAATGTTTGTAAACATAAATAAAGCGTTAATAATGAATCATAATCCATGGAAAATTAATTAACTGAGTAATCATGTCAAAGCCTTCAGTTGTGCCAAAAACCCACACTCAAGACCATAAATTTAATAATCAATTTTACGCCAACAACAAAGTACAAGTATAGGGACAAAGATACATGAAAGCTCCATGATCTAACCTATCGAATGACTAGATCCCCAGTCTCTCCGTTCAACCTTTACTCCCAGCCTATATGGAACAACTCTCTCAATAATGTATTTCCCGAATCATCAATCTCATTTAACCTACCAGTTTACCTCCATAACTCCTGCATCGCTATTTCTGAGCTTACCATACTCTATTTTATTAAATTCAAGCATCTTGATCAAGCCTAGGATCTACCAACCACTGTGTACTACTAGCAAAGTACCTCATATAGAATGGGATATACATATAACATCCACCCTATAAGTAGGATACTCCCAATTCCTTAGTTACCCACCGATATCCTATCCATTCCCAGGGAAAACCATTCCACTTATGTATGCAAGAACAAAACACTTTATAGGGGAATATTAAAACTAATGACACCTTCATCTAAGAGATCCCTTAATTTCTCTCTATGATTCTTTAACTCCTCCGGAACCATTCTATAAAAAAAGAATAGAAATTTGGACAAATTTCCGAAATAAGACTAACCTCCCCAATAGAAAGACACCATCAGGGTCATTAGAAAGGATCCCAGGAAATTCATTCACCACCAAAATTGAATGCAAAGAAAGACCTTCTGAGTTAAAATCTTTAACCCGAACCAAATAATAAAGAAGTCCAATTTGAAACCAACCTTTGAGTTCTAAGATATAATATTTACCTTAAAAACTAGGGACCCGAATGAAACCATTCTCCTATTCCATAACCGACATACCTGTAATACCCCGTATGTTTATGCTAGAATTCTAAGCGTCGTTCCTACATGTCTAAGCTCTAATCCAAATGATTTCCTTGTGAATACAAGTTTTATGATCATTATCATAGTCTATAAAGTGGTTTATAGGTGAAAAATATTCATAACAATGACTTAGAATAAAGTTGAGCTAAGATCATTTGATTCGTCCAAAATTTGATATTTGATTCTACAAGGGTCTACTTTAAATGTGTATAACTTTTTATATATATGGAATTTTAAGCTAAAAGACCCACTAAATTGTAGATAATTAAATTAGCTTTCCAGCAATACCAATTTCACAAAAATCTGACAATCGAGTAAAAAGTTATGCCATTTTCCGTGTGAGGCAGTAAGCCGACGAGATCTTGGCGCGTCGCATCGATTTTGTCTCGACACAAAAAACTGACGCGGATCCAAGGCTATTTTACATATTAATTCAATTCCAAAATGGCCTAGGGTCACTTTAGTCGATTCCCCTAACCCAAATCCATCAAAAACACATAATTTCACCCCCAAAGAAGCAAAGATATCTCATTATTCATCTATTTATATCAAGAAACAAAACCCTAAGGCTCATACTTTCTCTCCAAGAAACCCAAAGTTTCTCCATTAATTCTCCAAGATAACTCAAGATTAAGGTTTCCCAATACAAAAGGTCTAAGAATTCATCATCAATTCATCAATAGAAGTCCAAGATTCAAGCTTTTACATTCAATTAATCAAAGATCATCAATTAAGGTATGTGGGATTTTCAACAAGAAATGTGGGGTTTTCAACAAGGACAGTCTTTTCATCCTTATTCCCAAAATTTGTTTTAAATTACAAAGATATATGATTTTACAAGTTTTCCTATGAAATTAAAGTTGGGGTTTATACCCAATATTACTATGCATGAGATTTTGAGATTTTTAATGTTTTAGAAGATGAATTACATGAGTATGTTGATATTATTATGCTTATTGCTGAAATTTCTAGATTTTATGATGAATTATGAATAATTAAGTTATCAAGCATGGACTTTGAGACATTTTATTATGAGATTGTTGAAACCTTTTAAGATGATTGTTGAGCATGAAGTTTAAATATGATTTTGATGCATTTAAAGCTTTATATTTTGAAATCTAAGTACAAGTAATGAGTTTATAAGGAGACTATGATCTCAATGTGTTATTGACAAGTTTTGATAAGTTCTTTCAAAAGAAAAGATTAATTCTTTTAATTCTAAGCTAAAATTAGAATCCTCATTATTTATATAGTTTATGATTTAAAGCGAAGAGAAACGTAATTGTTTTTTATTATAAACCCTTATACTATTTTAAGATGAATTTTTTAAAAGTTCTGAGAAATAAGTATGAGAGTAGTATTTATCATGGAGTTGGGTATGATTCCAAGGTCTCATGACCCAAAACTACGTGCTACCATAGGATTAAGATTATTCCAACTTTGATATGGATGACTAAGATCGTGATCACTTAAGTTAAGGTTCTATTCTGATGGCAAGGGTAGAATAGCTCTCCCCTATGTTGGTAAGACGTTGGACTCCATGACATCTTACATAGTTTATGTCGGTTAGAAGAAACTCCCAAAAGATGTCCCCTACTCTTGAAATAATTTATTAATTTAAAGTATTGAGATAAAACATTTTCTATACAAAATGAGTTTTTAGATTTCATCTAGCTTACAAGATTTGAGAATAAGAAGAGAATACAAATTTTAGAACTAAGTGTAATGACTCACGAGATTTATACTACATGCTTTACTATTCATGATTTATGAGCTTTAGATTTCAGATTACTCAAGCTATGTGAGTCATTTACATTTAGTATGCATTTTTTTATAAATAATTATATTGACATATTATTTTACTTATGCATTCACACCCATATACTCAGTACATTCCCAAAGTACTGATCCACATATACGTCTATGTGCTACATTGTCTCATAATGTAGGTACAAGATTTAGTATGCACATCAGACTCAGATAGTTGCAGATTCCAGCCAACAAGATAATGAGTCCTCCTACTCCGGGGACTTCAGTTAGATTTATTTATGTTGTTTATTTTCTTATTCATATGTAATGATTAGTGATAGTTGGAGTAGCTTCCCAACTATTTCTAGTCAGTATAGTAGAGGCTTCACATATGTCAGTTAGAGTCAGTCTTGTAATTTCAGTCCCTCTTTCTAGACTTTATTAGAATGTAAAAGTTGTATCAGTATTGGGTTTTTTAGATTTTAGTATTTTTTTATGTTTCCACACAGTAAACTCAGTCATTTATACATGTTTATTCAGTTGCTTAATAGTATGATATTAGAAGGGTTAACTTGGGATCACTTATGGTCCTAAGCACCGTGTGACGTCTCGAGATAGATTTTTGGGGCGTTATAAACTCGGTATCAGAGCACAGAGTTAAAGTGTCCTAGGGTGTTTGTGAAACCGTGTCTAGTGGAGTCTTTCGGAATGGTATGGAGACGTCTGTATTTTTCTTAGAGAGGCTAAGAGGCATTTAAGAAAAAATTCCTTTCTTTTCTACTTTAGATCTGCTGTAAAGTTGTTCTCTCAGAATCTCCTTTCTATTCATGTGTTACCTCGAAATTCCCCATCTATGTATTATTCTTGAGATGACATAATTAGCAAATTCAAGCTCCTCCTCAGATAATGCTCTCATATTTACTAGTAAAAATTTTAGAAGTCATACAAAGGGGCTTGAGAGGAGCCCTCTAGTGTGTGATAAGTTCCTCAAGTTGAAAATTATGTCCTTATCCTTGTGACTTATTTAGTTGAGACAGAATTAGATATGTATTCAGATTCCCTATTTGCCTTTCAATATGGATAATACTCATTAGAGGAGATAATGTGAGTATAGATTGCTGAATAAAGTTTGTATTCATGATATATTGAAACCTACAGTGTTATGATTCATAAGTAGATTCAACCTTCTTATATTTGGAAGTATGGGTTTAGTGGTGTTGTGACAACAAGGGTGGTAAGAGAGATTTATTGAATATATATAGCTGAATTTTTGCATATGATTGAGTTAGTAATGAAGTGACATGTCCTTGTGTGTTAGTTTAGTGGAAGGTAGAGAAGAAGTTATTAGTTAAGGAGAATTATTGTTTGCTTAAAGTATGAAATGAGTTATTGATGATATTTGTTGTGCTAGAAAAGTATAGGTTATTGATGAAAGTTCTTTGTGGTAGAGTGTTGTTAATTTAGGCTTCCCTGAGGTTACAAAAAGAGAGTTTAGTTGAAACTTATAGAGCTATGAAAGAAGTTTAGGTGTATAGATGGGTGAATAATCAAAATATTTAGAAGGAGAATGAGTTATTAGATTTTAGTAAGGTATGTATTAGGATTATGATCAGTTATTGTTATTATGGGGTTCTAGTGGAGTAGTGTTTCTTGATGTCTTATTTTATAGCTTCCAAATGAAAATAGTGTGTGAGATTGTGTTATAAATCATGTTTAGCATTAAACATTAAGTTTGAATAGTTGATGATCATAAAGGTAAGAATAATGATGGTTCGGTTGTTGATGCTAGTTATATGGTGGTGATCTAGTAGGCTTGAACCGTGCATACAAGAGTGTAAGTTCATGTATTCATAATTAAGAATAATTTAGAGGTGTTCCTAAGGTGATAAAGGTCTTTATTATTTCGAAGTTTACTAAGTTTTGTGTGTGGTTAGTAGTACCATTAAGTTTCTAAGTGGAAAGAGGTTAGTGATATAGTATATGGTGTTCTTAGTAGCTAACTTAAGGAGTATGATTGATAATGTTGAGCCTTTTGATATAATCTTCATTCTCATGGCTTAGAAATATAAGTATAGTAGTGTGATCTGGGTAGGCTATGATTATGTGTTTGGAGATGTAGGTATATTTGCAAATGTGGGTGTAAGTCTTTGTTGATGATTATTGAACATAGAAAGTTTAGGATGGTGTATGAAAGGGTTGTTCAAGAGTGAAGTCAGTAACTTTGAAATATAGTTTATTCTTGTGTGTTTAGTATTTATGTGTAGACATTAGAATGATGAAATTATAGCTCAGTCTCGAGGATATAGAGTAGACCATAAGCTTAGAATATCATCTTTGACCAAAGGGGGAGATGGTAGAGTGAAGAACCTAATCAAGTTTTGACAATTAGATTGTGATACATGTCAATAAGAGTTGTGATGAGATAGTGATCCCTTCTTACTCTAGAGTATTCCTTGAATTTCTGTCATTACAACACCAAATCAATGTCTTGCATGATAGATCCTTGCCACATGCCAATGCTTATACACATCATGCATTCTCAAGTCCATTCTCAGTTTCTAACAAGCAAGTAATAACTTCATTATGTGATTCGAGTTATCCCACATGAATCTATGAATTCCAGTCTTATGTTGAATAGATCATGATAAGTATAAACTCATGTTCCAAAGTGTGGTCAATTTTCAAAAACTCATGATCCTAGTGCAATCCAGTTTATATCATGTATGTCCTCAATTGATATCTCTTGGTGAATCCATGATGTTGATATTCTATTTCTCAGGTCTCAGTTAATTGTCAAAGATATCCTTTCAAGTTTTAGGTCCTTATACTTTAACCTTTTAGTGACCTTTCCTTGTATAATAATAGTGGTGATGAGTAATTGTGTTGATGGGAGAGAGTAAGTATTTCTTGTCGATGAAAGATCTCTGTATGCTTGGTTTAGCTAAGGCCATAAGTGTGAAGTAAGATTAAGGCTAAACCATTGATAAATGTCGTGGTTAGTTGAAAATTTTGTGTGTATGTTCTTGTGGTAGTGCATGGAAGTTTTTGTGATAGAGGGTTAGAGAATACGAGGAGTATGCTATTATGGGTGTTTGTTTTGACGTTCATATATGGTTATAACAATTGGCTTGAATTTCATGTTGGTGCATAAGTGGATGAATATGGTGCACGTTTTTTTCCAACCTTCCCAATCGTAGAATGTAAATCCTTGAGTGAATTTATGATCGGGGTTGTCAATAGCACATATTGTGTAGGTTTTAGATTATTTGGGCAAGGTTTGATGGTAAAAATAGTAAGGCAACACGATATGGTCGCGAGTATCGTATATCGCATTGGTAGGGGACAACACGATGCATTGGATATCGCATCAGTAGTCAATTCAGTTATGGTGTTATATGTAGTACCCCGTGATTTTGTGTTAGACCTTACCATGATGAGAGGACTTGGTTTAGTTTAGACCTTAGTACAAAGGCTTATCAATGCCTATGTAAGAATTAGAAGTTGAATCAAGTGAGTATGGTATTTAATGGGAATAGTATAGTGAGGGAGTATTTTAGAGGAGTTGCTAAGTTTGAAAGTAAGAAGATACATTTATTGAGGCCTAGTACTTCTATCCTGACTTATGATCTATATGTCTATGTTCCAAGCTACAGAGTTGTATATATGCTGTGATTCCTTAGTCAGATGTCTTGTTCTGATCATGCCCAGAATTCTTCGCTCCCTAGTATTATTAGAATTTCGTCGAAGAGTGTTGAAGAAATACTCCATTTGAGCATGAGCATTTAGTATCCAATCCATATAGCCTGCAATCCTATTTAGCAATCAATCAGATAGGCTCTTATAGGTTTCCAACTTTCCACCTAGTATTACTATCCGCAGTCTCATGCGTATGTCTATTCCAAGAGGTAATGTGTTTTCATCCATCTAAATTATGAATTCAACTCAATTCATGCATCAGTTTTAGTTTTAGGTATTAAGTAATGATTCAGTTCGTGAGTATCCTGTGTTTCATCTCAATCATTTTCTAGTATTTCAACCAAATTAGTATCATTCGGGGATGAATGATCCCAAGAGGGGGATGTTGTAATACCCCGAGTTTTCATGTTATAAACCTCTCATCTTTTCTCATGAGATCAAATCCAGCGTACAGTAATGGTTACTCATAAGTTGACACTCTCATTTCTATCTTAACAATATAACTATTTTCATGAGAATTCATGCACTCACAGATCAGTTCAGTAGCTCATTATGTTCAAGATTCATCGATTCAGTTTATTTCAGTTGTGCATGATTGCGTATAGACTCATATTCCTCAGTGTTTTCAGCTTAATTAGCCACATTCGGGGACGAATGTTCCCAAGGGGGAGATAATGTAATACCCCGTATTTTCATGCTAGAATTCTAACCATCGTTCCTACGCGTCTAAGCTCTAATCCAAATGAGTTCCTTATGAATACAAGTTTCATAATCATTATCATAGTCTATGAAGTGGTTTAGAGGTGAAAAATGTTCATAGCAATGACTTAGAACAAAGTTGAGCTAAGATCATTTGATTCGTCCAAAATTTGATATTTGATTCTACAAGGGTCTACTTTAAACGTGTATAACTTTTTATATACGTGGAATTTTTATATAAAAACCTACCAAATTGTAGATAATTGAATTAGCTTTCCAGTGATACCAATTTCGCAAAAATCCGACAACCAAGTAAAAAGTTATGCCATTTTCCGTGTGAGGAAGTAAGCCGACGCGATAAACTGACGCGGATCCAAGACTATTTTACATGCTAATTCAATTCCAAAAGGGTATAGGATCACTTTAGTCAATTCCCCTCACCAAAATCCATCCAAAACACATAATTTCACCCCCAAAGAAGCAAAGATACCTCATTATTCATCTTTTCATCTCAAGAAACAAAACCCTAAGGCTCATATTTCACTCCAAGAAGCCCAAAGTTTCTCCATTAATTCTCCAAGATAACTCAAGATTAAGGTTTCCCAATAAAAAAACTCTAAGAATTCATCATCAATTCATCAATAGAAGTTCAAGATTCAAGTTTTTACATTCAATTCATCAAAGATCATCAATTAAGGTATGTGGGGTTTTCACCAAGGACAATCCTTTCATTCTTGTTCCCAAAACTTATTTTTAATTAAAAAGATATATAATTTTACATATTTTTCTATGAAATTGAAGTTGGGGTTTATACCCAATATTTCTATGCATTAGATTTTTAATGTTTTAGAAAATGAATTACATGAGAATATTGATATTGTTATGCTTATTGCTGAAATTTCTAGATTTTATGATGAATTATGAATAATTAAGTTATCAAGCATGGATTTTGAGATAATTTATTATGAGATTGTTGAAAGCTTTTAAGATGATTGTTGAGCATGAAGTTTAAATATGATTTTGATGCATTTAAAGCATTATATTTTGAATTCCAAGTACAAGTAATGAGTTTATGAGGAGACTATGATCTCAATGTGTTATTGACAAGTTTTGATAAGTTCTTTCAAAAGAAAAGATTGATTCTTTTAATTCTAAGCTAAGATAGGAATCCACATTGTTTATACAGTTTATGATTTAAAGCAAAGAGAACCGTAATTGGTTTTTATTATAAACCTTTATACTATTTTAAGGTGGATTTCCTAAATGTTCTGAGCAATAAGTGTGGGAGTAGTATTTAGCACCGATTTGGGTATGATTCTAAGGTCTCAATCTCCAGAACTACATGCCACCGTAGGATTAAGATTATTCCCACTTCGATGTGGATGACTAAGATAGTGATCACTTAAGTTAAAGTTCTATTCTGATGGCAAGGGTAGAACAACTCTCCCAACGTGGATAAGACGTTAGACTCCATGACATCTCACATAGTTTATGCCGGTTAGAAAAAACTCCCAAAAGATGTCCCCTACTCTTGAAACAGTTTATTGATTTAAAGAATTGTGATAAAGCATTTTCTATGCAGAATGAGTTTTTAGATTTCATCTAGCTTACAACATTTGAGAAAAAGAAGAGAATACAAATTTTATAACTAAGTGTAATGACTCACGAGATTTATACTACATGCTTTACTATTTATGATTTATGAGTTTTAGATTTCAGATTACTCAAGCTATGTGAGTCATTTACATTTAGTAAGCATTTTTTATAAATGATTATATTAAGATATTATTTTACTTATGCATTCACACCCATATACTCAGTACATTCCCAAAGTACTGATCCACATATACGTCTATGTGCTACATTGTCTCATAATGTTGGTAGAAGATTTAGTATTCACATCAGACTCAGATAGTTGCAGATTCCAGCCAACAAGATGATGAGTCCTCCTACTTCGGGGACTTAAGTTAGATTTATTTATGTTGTTTATTTTCTTATTCATTTGTATTGATTAGAGATAGTTGGAGTAACTTCCCAACTTTTTATAGTCAGTATAGTAGAGGCTTCACATATGTCAGTTAGAGTCAGTCTTGTAATTTCAGTCCCTCTTTCTAGACTTTATTAGAATGTAAAAGTTGTATCAGTATTGGGTTTTTTAGATTTTAGTATTTTTTTATGTTTCCACACAATAAACTCAGTCATTTATACATGTTTATTCAGTTGCTAAATAGTATGCTATTAGAAGGGTTAACTTGGGATCACTTATGGTCCTAAGCACCGTGTGACGTCTCTGAACAGATTTTTGGGGCGTTATAAACTTGGTATCAGAGCACAGAGTTCAAGTGTACTATGGTGTTTGTGAAGCCGTGTCTAGTAGAGTCTTGCGAAATGGTATGGAGATGTTTGTACTTTTCTTCGAGAGGCTACGAGGCATTTAAGAAAAGTTTCCTTTCTTTCCTACTCTAGATCGTGCTTTAAAGTTGTTCTCTCAGAATCTCCTTTCTATTCGTGTGTTACCCCGAAATTCCTCATCTATGTATTATTCTTGAGATGATATAATTAGCGAATTCTAGTTCCTCCCCAAATAATGCTCTTAGATTTACTAGCAGAAATTTTAAAAGTCATACAAAGGGGCTTGAGAGGAGCCCTCTAGTGTGTGATAAGTTCCTCAAGTTGAAAGTTATGTCCTTATCCTTGTGAGTTGTTCGGTTCAGACAGAATTAGATATGCATTCAGATTCCTTGTTAGCCTTTCAATACGGATAGTACTCATTAGAGGATATAGTGTGAGTATCGATTTCTGTATAAAGTTTGTATTCACGAGATATTAAAACATAGAGTGTTATGATTCATAAGTAGATTGAACCTTTTTATAGTTAGAAGTCGTATTTAGAAGTGTAGTGACAAGAAGGGTGGTAAGAGCGATACATTGAATATATATATAACTGAATTTTTGAATATGATTAATTTAGTAATGAAGTGATATATCCTTGTGTGTTAGTTTATTGAAAGGTAGAGAAGGTGTTATTAGTTAAGGAGAATTATTGTTTGCTTGAAGTATGAAAAGAGTTATTGATGATATTTGTTGTGCTAGAAAAGTATAGGTTATTGATGAAAGTACTTGGTGGTTGAGTGTTGTTAGTTTAGGCTTCCCTGAGGTTGCAAAAAGGGAGTTATGGTTAAACTTATAGAGCTATGAAAGAAGTTTAGGTGTATAGATGGGTGAATAGTTAAAATGTTTAGAAGGAGAATGCGTTATTAGATTTTAGTGTATGTCTTAGGATTATGATCAATTATTATTATGGGGTTCGAGTGGACTAGTGTTTTTTGATGTCTTATTTTATAGCTTCCAAGTGAAAATAGTGTATGAGATTGGTTTGTAAATCATGTTTAGCATTAGACATTAAGTTTGAATAGTGGATGATAATAAAGGTGAGAATAATGATGGTTCGGTTGTTGATGCTAGTTATATGGTGGTGATCTAGTAGGCTTGAACAGTGAATCCAAGAGTGTAAGTTCATGTATTCGTAATTAAGAATGATTTAGAGGTATTCCCAAGGTGATATAGGGCTTCATTATTTCGAAGTTTACTAAGTTTTGTGTGTGCTTAGTAGTACCATTAACTTTCTAAGTGGAAGGAGGCTAGTGATATAGTATATGGTGTTCTTAGTAGCTAAGTTAAGGAGTATGATTGATAATGTTGAGCCTTTTGATATAATGTTGATTCTCATGGCTTAGAAGTATAAGTATAGAAGTGTGATCTTGGTAGGCTATGATTATGTGTTTGGAGATGTAGGTATGTTTGCAAATGAGGGTGTAAGTCTTTGATGATGATTATTGAAGCTAGAAAGTTTAGGATGATATATGATAGGGTTTTTCAAGAGTGAAGTCAGTAAGTTCGATATATAGTTTATTCTTGTGAGTTTAGCATTTATGTGTAGACATTAGAATGATGAAATTATGGCTTAGTCTTGAGGATATGGAGTAGACCATAAGCTTAGAATATCATCTTTGACCTAAGGGGGAGATGGTAGAGTGAAGTACCAAATCAAGTTTTGACAATTAAATTGTGATACATGTCAATAATAGTTATGATGAGATAGTGATCCCTTCTGAATCTAGAGTATTCCTTGAATTTTAGTCATTACAACACCAAATCCATGTATTGTGTGGTAGATCCATGCCATATGCCAATGATTTTACACATCATGCATGCTCAAGTCCATTCTCAGTTTCTAACAAGCAAGTAACAACATCATTCTGTGATTCGAGTTATCCCTCATGAATCTATAAATTCTAGTCTTATGTTGACTAGCTCATGATAAGTATGAACTCATGTTTCAAAGTGTGGTCTTTTTTCGAAACTCATGATCCTAGTGCAATCCAGTTTATATAATGTATGTACTCAATTTTGATCTCTTGGTGAATCCATGATGTTGATATTCTATTCCTCAGGCCTCAGTTAAGTGTCAAAGATATCCTTCCCAGTTTTAGGTCCTTATACTTTAACCTTTTAGTGACCTTTCCTTGTATAATAATAGTGGTGATGAGTAATTGTGTTGATGGGAAAGAGTTGCTAAGTTTGAAAGTAAGAAGTTACATTGATTGAGGCCTAGTGCTTCTATCCTGACTTATGATCTATATGTCTATGTTCCAAGCTATAGAGTTGTATATATGTTGTGATTCCTTATTCATATGTCTTGTTCAGATCATGCCCAGAATTCTTTGCTCCCTTATATAATTAGAATTTTGTCGAAGAGTGTTAAAGAAATACTCTATTTGAGCATGAGCATTCAGTATGATCCAATCCATATAGCCTGCCATCCTATTTAGTAATCAATCAGATAAGCTCCTATAGATTCCCAACTTTCCACCTAGTCTTACTATCCGCAGTATCATGCGTATGTCTATTCCAAGAGGTAATGTGTTTTCATCCATGTAAATTATGAATTCATCTCAATTCATGCATCAGCTTCAGTTTTAGATACTAAGTAATGATTCAGTTCGTGAATATCCTGTGTATCATGTCAATCATTTCCTAGTATTTCAACCAAATCAGTATTATTCGAGGATGAACGATCCCAAGAGGAGGATGTTGTAATACCCCGAGTTTTCATGTTATAAACCTCTCATCTTTTCTCATGAGATCAGATCCAGCGTAAAGTAATGGTTACTCATAAGTTGATACTCTCATTTCTATCTTAGCCATATAGTTATTTTCTTGAGAATTTATGCACTCACTGATCAATTCAGTAGCTCATTATGTTCAATATTCAGTGATTTAGTTTATTTCAGTTGTGCATGAGAGTTTATAGCCTTAGATTCCTCACTTTTTTTAGCTTAATGAGCCACATTCGGGGACGAATGTTCCCAAGGGGGAGATAATGTAATACCCCATAATTTTGTGCTAGAATTCTAACCGTCGTTCCTACACGTCTAAGCTCTAATACAAATTATTTCCTTGTGAATACAAGTTTCATGATAATTATCATAGTCTATGAAGTGTTTTAGAGGTGAAAAATGTTCATAGCAATGAATTAGAGCAAAGTTGAGCTAAGATCATTTGATTCGTCCAAAATTTGATATTCGATTCTACAAGGGTCTACTTTAAATGTGCATAACTTTATATATATGTGGAATTTTAAGCTAAAAGACACACCAAATTGTAGATAATTGAATTAGCTTTCTAGCGATACCAATTTCACAAAAATCCCACAACCACATAAAATGTTATGCCTTTTTTCGTGTGAGCCAGTAAGCCGTCGCGATCTTGGCGCGTCACGTCAACTTCGCCTCAACACGAAAAATTAACGTGGACCCAAGGCTATTTTACATGCTAATTCAATTCCAAGAGGTCCTAGGGTCACTTTAGTCAATTCTCCTAGCCCAAATCCATCCAAAGCACATAATTTCACCCCCAAAGAAGCAAAGACACCTAATTATTCATCTTTTCATCTCAAGAAACAAAACCCCAAGGCTCATACTTTCTCTCCAAGAAACCCAAAGTTTCTCCATTAATTCTCCAAGATAACTCAAGATTAAGGTTTTCCAATACAAAAACTCTAAGAATTCATCATCAATTCATCAATAGAAGTTCAAGATTCAAGCTTTTACATTCAATTCATCAAAGATCATCAATTAAGGTATGTGGGGGGTTTTCAACAAGGACAATCCTTTCGTTCTTGTGCCCAAAACTTATTTTTAATTACAAAGATATATGATTTTACATGTTTTCCTATGAAATTGAAGTTGGGGTGTATACCCAATATTGCTATGCATGAGATTTTGAGATTTTCAATGTTTTAGAAGATGAATTACATGAGTATGTTGATATTATTATGCTTATTGCTGAAATTTTCAGATTTTATGATGAATTATGAATAATTAAGTTATCAATCATGGATTTTAAGATATTTTACTATGGGATTGTTGAAAGATTTTAAGATGATTGTTAAACATGAAGTTTAAATATGATTTTGATTTATTTAAAGATTTATATTTTGAATTTCTAAGTACAAGTAATGAGTTTATAAGGAGATTATGATCTCAATGTGTTATTGACAAGTTTTGATAAGTTCTTTCAAAAGCAAAGATTGATTCTTTTAATTCTAATATAAGATAGGAATCCACACTGTTTATACAGTTTATGATTTAAAGCGAAGAGAAGCGTAATTGGTTTTTATTTTAAACCTTTATACTATTTTAAGGTGGATTTCCTAAAAGTTCTGAGCAATAAGTATGAGAGTAGTATTTAGCACCGAGTTGGGTATGATTCCAAGGTCTCATGCCCTCGAACTACGTACCACCATAGGATTAAGATTATTCCAACATGGGTAAGATGTTGGACTCCATGATAGCTCATATTGTTTTTGTTGGTTAGAAGAAACTCCCAAAAGATGTCCCCTACTCTTGAAACAGTTTATTGATTTAAAGTATTGAGATAAAGCATTTTTTATGCAAAATGAGTTTTCAGATTTCATCTAGCTTACAAGATGTGAGAATAAGAAGAGAATACCGATTTTAGAACTAAGTGTAATGACTTACGAGATTTATACTACATGCTTTACTATTCATGATTTATGAGCTTTAGATTTCAGATTACTCAAGCTATGTGAGTCATTTACATTTAGCATGCATTATTTTATAAATGATGATATTGAGATATTATTTTACTTATTATTCCCAAAGTACTGATCCACATATACGTTTATGTGCTACATTGTCTCATAATGTTGGTAGAAGATTTAGTATGCACATTCAGACTCAGACAGTTGCAGATTCCAGCCAGTAAGATGATGATTCCTCCAACTTCGGGGACTTCAGTTAGATTTATTTATGTTGTTTATTTTCTTATTAATTTGTATTGATTAGAGATAGTTGGAGTAGCTTCCCAACTTTTTATAGTCAGTATAGTAGAGGCTTCACAGATGTCAGTTAGAGTCAGTCTTGTAATTTCAGTCCCTCTTTTCAGACTTTATTAGAATGTAAAGGTTTTATCAGTATTGTGTTTTACAGATTTTTGTATTTTTCTTTGTTTCTGCACAGTAAACTCAGTCATTTATACATGTTTATTCAGTTGCTTAATAGTATTCCATTAGAAGTCTCGAGACAGATTTTTGAGGCTTTACAATGCCAAGGAGCCTAACAAGTCCGAAAATATAATAAAGAATAGCACGAGTGCAACCTATCCATTCCCCCAAATGACATCAAAATCCACCATATTTGAGTCACACAAATACACCAAGACCCCTTTACTACCAACAGATACCACACACCTCTTATAGATTCTTTTAGCAATTACAGAGTCACCTATCGGGGTATAAATAGAAGAAAAGAGTTCAAAATATCCTTGGGACCAAAATACACAACCACAAATGAGGTCACAAAAGAGAGGGAACTCCGAACCAAGTGAACCACACACACCATAAGGAAAAGAGTTTTCAACATACCAATGTCGACATTAGAAGATGCCCCAGACTCCAGACGAATAGTAAGAACATTGAGACAATCTCGACCACTGTCGAAACCATAGGTAGTAGCCAATACTCTATTTTCTGAAGAGGCAACCTTTATGGGAAATCCTTATCACACTAGACCTAACTAACCGCAACCAAACTACTAATTCCTTTCTTTCTTGCAACAACTACGGTGTGACCAACCACAAAATTTATAAAGAAAATGGGATGATGTGGAATGGGCCCCATTGTCCTGAGATTGGGAACCTTGTGCCCTTGAAGAATTTACCAGTTTGAACACACCTGCCTCCCAATTGAATTCGAGTATGGAACAAAAGACATGGAATAAAAGTTAGGACTCACCCAAGTCTTCTTTTTTTGTACCATTATCGCTATGCCGTTGGCCTCCCCTTTTATTCAGATGACTGAGAGCTCCTTACCTTACTCATATACCAAACTTAACTCATTCCTCCCCATACCAATATGACAAGATTGGCATGATAGAGTTTTCACTATTTAGGTCAATAGATTTTTAGGATGACAAAACTCGGTGTTGGTAATTCTCTCTTCGAGATGGTCGAGAATGAGTGACACCTTACGAAATAGGGTCAGTGGAGATCGGTGGGACTCCACAGGGAAAACCAGAAGCTGTGACCCTTGGCTGAGTTTGTTCCCCATGAGTTGGACTAGATCCATCCATGTTGTCCTTGAGTGGGACAAACGAGTTTCCAAAAATTTAGATCATTGATAAGAAATGATCCAAAGAGTGAACCAAAGAAGATTTTGAGAAGAGTTCAAGACCTTAGACTCCATATCCTAAAAGTAGATGACAAAACCGGTGAAACATTCCTAAATGCCTCGTAGCCTCCTAATTATAAGTGTGGTGCAAAACACACTCATAAGCAATAATCTACTTGACATGGCTTTGTGGACACCCCATGACACCAAAACTTAAAGCTCTGATACCAACCTGATGCTACCCGAACTAGGTCCTTATCGTATGGGTAATCCCAAGCCCAACTAGGACTGAGAACTGCCCTCGTTACCCAACCCAACCACCAAACACCTACCTTGAGTAATGTGAAGTCCAAACATATAACAAGATAGTGTATCCAGCCATGTGGTGACTCTGGGATAAGTCTATATCCGAGACCAGCCACCCAATGACCAACCAAACCAATGCAAAAACCTCAAAACCAAAACAAATTATACTAATCCAATGTATGTATATATTTGTATGAAACATAACCTATCCATACCATACCAAAGTCTACAGTTGTTCGTACAAAGCCTCTAGACCAACCAAAGAGTGTCGTGTTGGGACATGCCCCCAACTATAGCCAAAAACCCAATTCTATGAATGATAAGAAATATGTAAAGTAACCCATGACATAAAATAGATGCCTTCCAAACTATGGAAGCTCACCACTTCAATCCAATAATGACTATCACCGAATTCGATCACTAAGTAGGAGAAGTAGAATGGCCAGTCCCTACATAAAGTGGGTATATAGCCGCCCGGAGATGGGTTAGTGGGTGAACACTAGCATACACTCAGGATAAGGATAAAATAATGTCATTTACAAAGCCAAGTAAAACCATCCATAATGCATACAACCATATATATATAACCATGCCGGGAAAGTGGACCGGGTTTAGCATGCCTTTAAAACCTTTACCTAGGTTATGTAGCTTCGCTGTCCTAAACAACCCACGAGCTATATGAGTTCAACTCCCTCTACTGAAAGGACCCTAGTGCGTGTAGCACACGACCAGGGAAGAAAACCTCGGATGACTAGTACTTCCCCTAAATATAAATTTTAACATCATGCACATGATCACCAAGACTAAACCTCACCTCGGCAAATATGCATGTAGTGGTATCGTCATACCAACTATACTTGCAAGTACTATCCATAGCCAACCATGTATAGGTTTAAGGGATTCCATGTACCCTTCCATTAACCATATTATACCACTTGGGGGATACCCATATTCCCTACAAGCATAACCAATTTTATAGCCACCAAGGCCTTACTACTTAATCCTTCCAAACCATTTATGACCATGCCAAATATTTAGACATTTATATCATTTAAACCATTTAAACCATGCAAAACTATCCAAATCCATTTAGGGTTCCATTATAAAACCAAACCATGCAAGAGTTCCAATAAAAGTTTAACAGTAGAGTGAAAACATTCTTTTAGGCATTTTATCAAACATGTTGAGGGCATACCTTTACCAAGACCAAAACCAATACATAAACCACCATAATTAGGGATACACAAGACCCATTTGTTAAACCATAACCAACAAGTACCAGCATATGCAAACCATTGCCAAAAATATGTAAAAATATAGTTTAAACCAATACCAAACCATATGCCTCAAAACCCTCAACATATATTTCGAAAACCACCATTCACGATTCATAAATTAATTTTTAAAAACCAATACACATGACTTTAGTTATAACTAACAATAAGGAAAAGAGTCCATGTTTAACACCCCGAGTCTACACCCCCCGGATGTCACACCGTGCTCATAATTCCGAAGGACCACAAGCTAACCCATGACTGGTACCTACTATAAACACTGAATAATAGCATTGTAATAATGTAGAAATTAGGGTGAATCTGCCATAAGGTTCATAACCAAAATCAAATACTGATAAATATATACTGGAAACTGAATATTTATCTAAAATAGTCTAGTCTGAAAGCCTCAAACTATCTGAATATGGAGTTGATAGGACAAGTTCCAAAATAACTTCGACTACTAAATATACTGAATACTAAAATACTGAAATGATAACTCTATCCTCAAACTATGAGGACTTACTGCTAAATCTACTGCTGCTGAAAGTCTAGGCTGCTAAGTATAGTCAGGAGCCCATGCGTCTGAACCTATGATATAAGACATCATAGCACAAATAAAGAGTATGCATTAATACTTTGAATGTACTGGTATGCTAAGTGAGGTAGGCTGATATGCAAGGGTTTATATGCATGAACAATAACTAGCTGAGTAACATGAATATAACTGAATGAGAGTATATGTATATTTGAAACTATTATAATTATTGATTTTTTTGCAATACTGTATGTTAATCTACTTTACTGTACTGAGATCACTGATAACCAAATTACTGATAACTGGATGGCTGGTTCTGACAATTCTGAATCTGTGAAACTGAACTTAGTTGCGTACTTAGGTAACTATGTCTAACAGTCCTGATTCTGATAACTGAACTGAGGATTTATACTGATTCTGAAATTGAAACTGTAACTGTGGGAGTGTTCATCTAACCGACATACCCCAATTATGAACTGAGTTGGGGTCCAACCTGTGACCCCAGGTGGAAGGGCGTAATACCTTGACAAGAGATACTAACAATGGCTATGAGTTAACCCTTTCTGGCAGGAAAACATTTCGTCAAACCTTACTGGCAGGAAAACTCATACGAGATGTATCAACCCTTTTATGGAAAGAAAACATCTCAACCTACACTGGCTATATAGTTCTATAATGTAGGGATTTCTACTAAGGGTCAAACCCTCTGCTGGGAGGAATGCCCCCATTCCAGGGTTCTCCTGGTGCTGATTCTTACTCCCAAGTGAATAGACACTGAACTGATTTTTAGACTTTTCTAGGCTTGACTGAGCTGTTACTGATCGTGCTAACTAACTGAACTAGACTAAGTTCACTGAGTTCTGTTAACTGACTGAATACACTGAGTTCTGTAACAGACTGGGTACTACTATACGTGATATCCCTGAGACTATTCTGTAGCTACTGTAATTCTAGGTAGACAACTAGATTTTGAGTATTAAATCCCCCTAGGACTCGATAGCATTGAAATTAAAACATAGTGTGGTCATAATAACATAACGATAGTAGCTTGTTAACAATGCTTTCTTTTAAACATTTTGTTATACACTTGAGAGGCATGAATTTATGCATATAATAAAATCAACATGCAAGCATCATGATCAGAATCCTAACTTACAAATTCAAGGATTTTTTTTAACATAAATCAACATAACACTACACACATGTTAATTACTTCACATGAAACTTGTAATAATTCATGGATTAAAATCCAAATAACATCATAGTCATGAATACAATCAAATTCACTATGAAATTCATGAAGGAACTCAACTTATAGTTTTAAAAGAGGCTCTTGAACTCCAAGGGTGGAAGGAAACCCTTGGATGAACACCTAACATACCTTGACTATTAATTTCATGAAGATTATGGTGAGTTATTGAGACTTGATTCTTGAGCTTGATGAAACTAGGGCTTGTTCTTGGGATGATTTTTGAGAACAATGAGTATATTTAGCCCTTTGGGATATTAAATTTCATGTTATGGGTGAATAATGTAAGGGGAAAATAACCCATTTTCCTCCACAAACTCGGATAAAATTATGCTGGATGGGGTCCCCATCGTGTTGGAACCCCTGCTTGGGTAAAGTGGCCCTCGCGGTGCGACCCCTACTCAGGTCAAGCAACCATCGCGGCGCGACCCCCACTTAGGTCAACTGGCCCTCGCGGCGCAGGACTATCGCGATCCTTTGCTGTTTTGGACATCCAAACTCACCCTTACGCTAGTTTGAAAAATCCAAAACTCGTCTGAGATGACCTATAAGTGACCCTAATCATGAATCAATTTGAAAATCGACATACTAAGGTCAGAAAGATTGAAAATAAGATACTTCAATCTCGAAGGTTAAAAATGATTCTAAGCCTTGATACTTAGCTGGAATTTTCTAAGTCTGAGGCCTCTTTTGGCATGCTGTTTAGGACAAAAATAACTAGGATTTTGTGAGGTCTTACAATATCTCCCCCTTAGGAACATTCTTCCTCGAATGAGACTGACTAAGCTGAGAATACTGAAAGACTGAGTTTATATACTGATCATACACAACTGAAGCATGATTACTTGATTGAAACTACTGATATACTGAGTTTCTATACTTGACATGCATAATCGAAGCATGACTGAATTTTAAAGACATGACACATGACTGAGCTATTTCATGATGATATGCATGATATGAGAATGCTATCCAACTAAACTGATACAGAGTTTGTAACGGTAATCTGAGCATAGAACCGAGTAAATTTAAGAAAAACTATTACCTTATGCTGAGTCTGAGTTTGCGGAGAAGAGGTGGGGATACTTGGTCCGCATATCTGCTTCTGCTTCCCAAGTAGCTCCCTCAACGGATCAATTCCTCCAAAGAACTTTTACTAGAGAAACTTCTTTGTTCCTCAGTCTGCGAACCTGATAATCAAGAATTTTGACTTAAATTTCCTCATAAGAGAGACTGTTCTGGACATCAATGCCCTCTATTGGGACTATAACTGCTGGGTCACCTATGCACTTCTTTAGCAAGGAGACATGAAACACTGGATGCACTGAATCGAAGTCTGAAGGCAACTCAAGTTCGTAAGCTACCTTCCTGAAACGGCAGGGAATTTGGTAAGGACTGATATACCGGGGAATGATCTTCCATTTCTTGCCAAACCTCTTCACTCCCTTCATGGGAGAGATCCTTAGATACACTTAATCACCAATCTCAAACTCGAGATCTTTTCTTCTCACATCTGCATATAATTTTTGTTGGCTCTGAGCTGTCTTAAGCCTCTCTCTAATCAACTGAACCTTCTCTAAGGCATCAAATACTAGGTCAAGACCTAATACTGGGGCCTCACCTACTTCAAACCAACCAATATGAGATCTACATATCCTTCCATAAAGTGCCTCAAATGGATCCATCTGAATACTAGAATAATAGCTGTTATTATATGCGAATTCAATTAAAGGCAAGTGGTCATCCCAACTCTATAAAATCAACAACACAGGCTCTTAACATATCTTCTAGATTCTGAATGGTCCTTTCTACTTGACCATCTATTTGAGGATGAAAGCCTGTACTAAGGTGAACTTGGGTACAAAGACCCTTTCGGAAGGTTTTCCAAAAGTGAGAGGTGATTTACGTACCTCTATCTGAAATGATGGACAACGAAACTCCGTGCAACCTGACCAACTCTCTGACATAGAGCTTGGCATAATCCTCGACTGAATAAGAGGTATGAACTGGCAAGAAGTGAGCTGATTTGGTCATCCTATCCACAATCACCTAAATTGAATCATGCTGATGATGAGTACGAGGCAAATCCGTCATGAAGTCCATGTTCACTTTCTCTCACTTCTAAGTGTGAATACTGATCTCCTTCATAGACCCACTAGGGTTTTGATGCTAAATCTTAACTTGTTGACATATAGATTACTTAGCCACAAACTCTACAATGTCTCTCTTCATCCCACCCTACCAATAGACTTCCCAAAAATTACGGTACATCTTGGTGGCCCCTGGGTGAATCGAGTAATGCGTACCATGTGCTTCTGCGAGAATCCTATGACTCACGCCATCCACACATAGAATACAAAGTCTACCCTAACAACGTAACACACCATCTGCCCCTTGGGAGAAAATCTTTACCTTCTGATCTTTGACCAACTCTTGAAACTTAACTAGATTGGGATCTCTATCTTGCTTTTCTTTTACTTTAGAAACTAGAGACAATTCTAACTTTTACTAGTCGGGCAAGATGATGAACTTCCTGAACTAACTTTCTCTTACCATCCTCTACATGAGAAACACTACCCATAAACATCCTACTAAGAGCATCATCCACTACATTGGCTTTGATCGGATGATACAGAACACTCATGTCATAATTTTTTAACAATTCTAGCCACCCCCTCTGATGCAGGTTCAAGTCCTTTTGAGAAAATACATACTGCAGTATTTTATGGTCTATGAACAAATCAACATGTACCCCATGCAAATAATGCCTCCAAATCTTTAAGGCAAACACTACAACTGCTAACTCAAGATCATGAGTAGGGTAAGTTTTTCATGGGGATTAAGCTATCTATAGGCGTAGGCTATGACCTTACCTCTCTGCATCAAAACACACCCCAACCAACTCTGGTAGCATCACAATATACAACAAACCCGTCTAAACCATCTAGTAACGTCAAAACTGGGGCTGTAGTGAGTCGAGTCTTCAACTCTTGGAAACTCTTCTCACAAGAATCCGACCACTGGAACTTGACTTTCTTCTAAGTCAATCTGGACATAGGGGATGCAATAGATGAAAATACTTCCATAAATCGATGATAATAGCTAGCTAGACCCAAAAACTCCTAATATCTGATGAAGAAATAGGTCTGGGCCAGTTTCTCTCTGCTTCGGTCTTTTGAGGATCAACTCTGATGCCATCACCGGAAATGATATGACCAAGGAAAGATACTGACCTTAGCCAAAATTTGCACTTACTGAATTTGGCAAACAACTGATGGGTTCTGAGAGTTTGTAATACTATTTTGACATGGTTTGTATGATTATGTTCATTGCGAAAGTAGACAAGGATGTCATCAATGAAGAATATGATGAACATATCCAAGTACTACTTGATCATGCAGTTCATCAAGTCCATGAAAGCTGCTGGGGCATTGGTAAGACCAAATGACATGACTAGGAATTTGAAGTGACCATACTGAGTTCTGAAAGCTATTTTCAGAATGTCACAATATCTTACTCGAAGCTGATGATAGCCTTATCTGAGGTCTATCTAAGAAAAGTAACTGGCACCCTGAAGTTGGTCAAATAAGTCTTTGATTCTGGGAAGTGGATACTTGTTCTTGACCGTGACTTTGTTTAACTGACAGTAGTCAATATACATTCTGAGAGAACCATATTCCTTACGCACAAATAGAACTGGTGCATCCCACGGGGAAATGCTGGGTCAGATAAATCCCTTATCTAGGAGATCCTTCAACTGTTCTTTTAGCTTTTTGATTTCAGCTGGTGCTATTCTGTATGATAGAATAGAGATGGGCTGAGTGTTTGGAAGAAGGTATATTCTAAAGTCAATTTCCCATTCGGGAGAGACTCTTGGAAGATCTTTGGGAATCACATTTGGAAATTCACATACTACTAGAATTGACTCAAGACTAGGAGTCTCAAAACTAGAATCCTTAACTCAAACAAGATGGTAGACACACCCCTTAGATATCATTTTCCTCGCTCTAAGGTAGGAAACAAGATAAACCCTAAGTGCTGAAGTACTACCTCTCCATTGTAGGACAAATTCATTCAAAAACTAAAAATAGGCAATTCTGTTTCTACAGTCAATTGAAGCATAGCATGAGTGAAGCCAGTCCATGCCGAGAATGATGTTAAAATCTGTCATCTCTAATTCTACTAAGTCTGCTGAAGTAAATTCTGAGATATCATAACTGGACAGTTCCTGTATACCTATCGAGCTATGATAGATTTACCTACTGGGGTAGAGACTGAATGGGAGCCATGCTTGTCCAAGGGATCGGCCTAAGGTGCTGGCTGGTTTACTGTTCTTCTTTTGTTGGTTCTTTTGGGAGGCATATTCTATAAATGAAAGGGGAAAACTGGATTAGACTGAGAGTTTGACTTGAGTTCATGCTCACTCACACGATATGAATACTAAAATAAGGGAAACTTTTCCTAAAATGCCTCATAGCCTCTTATCAATAAGTGTGGCGTGCTACACACCATGCATAAGACTCTACTTGACGCAACTTTCAGACTTCCTAGGACTCTTTAGAACCTTAGGCTCTGATACCAAGTTTGTAATGCCCCGAGTCTGCACCCCGGATGTCACAAGGTTCTCATAATCCCGAAGGACCTCAAGCTAACCCATGACTGGTACCTGATGTAAACACTGAATAATAATACTATAATAATGTAGAAATTAGGATGAATCTTCCATAAAACTCATAATCGAAATCAAATACTGATAAATAAATATTGGAAACTGAACATCTTTCTGAAATAGTCTAGTCTAAAAGCCTCTAACTGTCTGAATATGGAGTTGATGGGACAAGTCCCCAACTAACTTCGACTTCTAAATATATTGAATACTGAAATACTAAAATAATAACTCTGTCTTTGGACTATGAGGACTCACCACTAAATCTGATGCTGCTAAAAGTCTGGGCTTCTAAGTACGGTCAGGAGCCCATACGTCTGAACCAATGATATAAGATATCATAGTTCAAAGAAAGAGTATGTGTCAATACTTTGAATGTACTCGTATGCTAAGTGAGGTAGGTTGATATGCAAGGGTTCATATGTATAAACAATAACTAGGTGAGTAACATGAATACAACTGAATGAGAGTATATGTATATTTGAAACTGTTATAATTATTGATTGTTTTGCAATGCTACGTGTAAATCTACTTTACTCTACTGAGATCACTGATAACCGAATTACTGATAACTGGGTGACTATTTTTGATAGTTCTGACTCTGTGGAACTGAACTTACTTCCCTACTGAGCTGGATGACTGTGCTTGATAGTCCGGATTCTGAGAACTGAACTGAGGATTTATACTGAGTCTGAAGCTGAAACTGTAACCATGGGAGTGTTCATCTAACCGACATACCCTGATTATGAATTGAGTTGGGGTCCAACCTATGACCATAGTTGGAAGGGTGTTAGCACCTTGCCAATAGATACTAACAATGGCTATGAGTTAACCCTATCTGCCAGGAAAATATTTTATTAACCCTTGCTGGCAGGAAAACTCGTACGAGATGTATCAACCCTTGTCTGGCAGAAAGACACCTCAACCTATGCTGGCTACGTAGTTCTGTAATACAGGGATTGCTAATAAGGGTCAAACCCTCTACTGGAAGGAATGCCCCCATCCTTGGATTCACTTGGTGCTGATTCCTACTCCAAACTGAATAGACACTGAACTGATTTCTAGACCGTTCTAGGCTTGACTGAGCAATTATTGATCATGCTTACTGATTGAACTAGAATGAGTTCACTGAGTTTTGTTGACTGATCGAATACACTGAGTTCTGTAACTGACTGAGTACTACTGTACATTACATCCCTGAGACTATTCTAAAGCTACTGTAATTCTAGGTAAACAACTAGATTTCGGGTATTGAATACCCCAGGACTCGATAGCATTGAAATTAAAACATGGTGTGGTCATAATAACATAACAATAGTAGCCTGTTAACAATGCTTTCTTTTAAAAATTTTGTCATACACTTGAGAGGCATGAATTTAGGTACATAATAAAATCAACATGCAAGCATCATGATCACAATCTCAACTTACAAATTCAAGGGGTTTTTAACATAAATCCATATAACACTACACACATGTTAATTACTTCACATGAAACTTGTAATGATTCATGGATTAAAACCCAAATAACATCATAGTCATGAATACAATCAAATTCAATATGAAATTCATGAAGGCAATCAACTTGTAGTTTTAAAAGAGGTTCTTGAACTCCAAGGGTGGAAGGAAACCCTTGGATGAACACCTAACATACCTTGACTATTAATTTCGTGAAGATTGTGATGAGTTCTTGAGACTTTATTTTTGAGCTTGATGAAACTAGGGCTTGTTCTTTGGATAATTTTTGAGAACAATGAGTGTATTTTGCTCTTTGGGATATTAAATTTCTTCTTGAGGCTGAATAATGTAAAGGGAAAATTACCCATTTTCCCTTACAAACCCGGATAAAATAATGCTGGATGGGTTCCCCATCGCATCGCGACCCCTGCTTGGGTCAAGTGGCCCTCGCGGCGCACCCCCTGCTTGGGTCAAGTAGCCATCGTGGCGCGACCCTCACTTGGGTCAAAAGGCCCTCATGGCGCGGGCCTATCATGACCCTTTCCCTTTTTGGACCTCCAAACCCACCCTTACGCTAGTCCAAAAATTCCAAAACTCGTCTAAGATGACCTAAAAGTGACCCTAATCATGAATCAATTTGAAAATCGACATACTAAGGTCGGAAAGGTTGAAAATAAGATCCTTCAATCTCGAAGGCTAAAAATGATTCTAAGCCTTGATACTTGGCTGAAATTTTCTAAGTCTGAGGCCTCTTTTGGTATGTTGTTTAGGACAGAAATAACTAGGATTTTGCGGGGTCTTACACCATTCCTTATACAAGAAGATTCCAAGGAGAAACATGACTCTTGGTACCCTTTATAGAACACTTGAGAAACCCTAGCCTCCAATCTTCAAGGATGAGTTTGAGAGAGTATTTGAAGTGTTTTAATCCTGTAACAAGTGTAATGAGAGGCCACCAAGGGTTATATAACGTGAGAACATAAGGTATTTGAAGTAGGAAATGTCCGAACTACCCTTGACTTAAAATTAAAACAAATCACGTCCAGGGTTACGACTCACATATACCATCCGTATCCTAGGGTACGAGTGGTACCCCAAATTGTACCCACCAACCGTACCATGGGAAGATTCACAAGACAAGAAAATAAAGCACCGTACAACTTGCCTTGCATCACTCATATATTCCTATATGACTCGCACCAAGATAAGTCATATCTTGGGTAGTAGCTACACCAAATACACTGCCTAGTGTACAAGTTAACCACCAAGCCTCCCCCTAATTCGTATCCAAGGGTACAATTTGTTCCCTTGAGTCATACCAAGGCTAGTGAGTCCAAAACCAAAGAAAAATTTGCAAGGATCCAAGACTTGGGGTGTTTCATATATTAAACTGAACGACTCAAAAAAATATAGCACTTCCCCTACTTCATCAATTCGCCAAGGTTTCCACAACCCCAGCTAAGGGTTGTATCCACTCATTCTTGTAAAATAATCTACAATATTCATAATTGAAAGCATTCGAAGAAATAACAATAATCACAACTGAAAACCCAAAACTTCAACTGAATTAACAACCAAAGATAATACAAAATAATTTCAAGACCAAATTTAGATCTCAAAATATATGTTTATGAGTACAAAGAGTGCGCCACCTCCACTAAAAAACACATAAAGGGTATTTATAGTACATGAGGAAACTCTAAAAATCAAAGCCCAAATGAAAAAGGAAAAGTGGAGTCAGTGGCCACTTATTTGGGCCACATACGACCCGTAGTACTACATACAGTCCGTAAGTGGATCCAAGTAATATGTCATGACCCCAATCAGGTCCTGTCCATGATAGGTATATCAAGTCCCACCGGGGACCAGAGGCCACCCCTGCGTACCTAAACAAACCACATAATATCCCCAATATCAGATGAATTCCGAACATATGACAAGATAAGTATAATTAATAAAAGGTATGTCTATAATCGATAACCATCGACTAGCCAAAGCAATCGACCAACATCACCCAAGTCAATAGTAATTAGATAAAGCCCTCTAACACAAAAAGCCAATAAAAACTATTCTTGGTTGGGACATGTCCATGACTCTGACAAAGGACGATGCAAATGATAATGTTAATGATAACTAAAACAATCAACTCAATTCTAAGAATGAAAATTTGTGAAATGTCTAAGCCTTTTGAAGAATGAAAGCTCACCACTTCACCACAATGAGCCGACAAATTGAGCTGATCCACCTAACTCTGTGTTGGAAATATAGAGGTATCTCCGGTTCCTACATCGCGTAGGGATACAACATCCAGAGGTGGTTAGTGGGTGAATACTAGCAACTCAGGAATAAGGATAACATAATGCTGTGATCAACAATTCAAAATCATTCAAAATCAATGCACATAATCAAATGCACACACACACACACACATATATATATATATATATCTCATGTCGGGATTAGGAAACAAGGCTTAACATGCACTTTAAAACTTTAGCCTGGATTGTGTAGATCAACCGTCATAACATAAGAAGGCAAGCACGGTCTATATGGGCCCAGCTCTACCTCAGCTGGCAGGCCCCCAATGCGTGTGGCTGCACGAACCAGAGTGTATACATATGCACTATGGGGGACTTGAACCTCTCGACATACCAAGGTGAAACGATCACCAAATTATGTAATATAATGTGAGGGACTTAAATCTCTTAATCAAATGATAGTAATAAGGGGGACTCGAACCACCCGATCATATAGACCCCGCATCAGAAACTACGGTTTCTAGTGTTGGTCTCTCAAGACCTCCACTTTCATGACTCAGCTACACAACCCTCATTAGATCCCAATTAAAACAATTATCGCACATTCCCATTCATTGAACCACATTACACATTAAGGCATACATTGTTGGTATCATCATACCAACTACACATGCAAGGTAACATCAACATTCCACACGATTTACCATCACTTGGGGGAAATCACAATCCCCTTTTGGTTCAATTATACATTAGCTTAGGCAATTACACAACCCCATAATGTTTAATTAAAAATCATTATGCTTTATTAACCTTTCACATTATGCAATAGTTCAAGAGTAGTCAATATGCATACTTTTCATATTCAAAACCAATTTCACAATATGGGCTTGAGGTCATAACCACTTTAAAAGTTACAAATTTGGGAAGTCAAAATCCCTAGTTCATTCACCATTTCCATGCATCAATTTGATTTTTAAAACCACCATATAAACATAACCCATGCAGGGACAAACATGAAACATCACAAAACAACCGTTATTAAAAACCCTCAACCCATGTATTAAAAAAAACCACAATACCAAATGAACAACCCTTTAAAACTTATGCTTTTTGCAAATTAATAATTAGGTATGAGTAACATGCCTGAAATACCAAGTTTCATGAAATAAATTCAACCCTTGAGCCCTTGGATGTCCTACTTCTTGGCAACCCTAAGTATGGCTTCTTGAGAGAATTTAAGAGAGCTTTAGAAGTGTTTGAGTATGTTATGAATGAGAAATAACCCCTCTTAAGTGCCTTATGAACGTGGAGTTTTAATTGGGTGAGTAGGGAATTGTCCAAAGTTCCCTCAATTTAAAAATTAAATTTAGTCGTCAGTGACTACGGGTCACTATAAGACTCATATAGACTCATTATGTCTGGTCACCATAAGTCGTAGCCAAGATAGTCTCCAAGGCCCTCACGATCTGTTGACCTTACAACTCAACTTATATGACTAGTAATGGGACCCTACGACTCGTAGGGTCCAGTCGTAGTCAACCTAGTAACTATTTAGGGTATACATTAGACACCCTTCAATTTGCACCCAACGACTCGCAACAAGTCCTTATGACTTATAGTGAGACACTTGTACTCAGAGCAGAACTCAGCTATACACTTACTAATTTGGTTATGATTCGAGTCCAATGACTCGTTAAGACTCCCTACGACTCATTAGGGGAGTCGTAGTTAGGTCAGTGAGGATAAAATTTTGGAAATTTTCAAGGACCAAAAACCTGAGGCATTACATACTCCTCCTTAGGATCATTCATCCTTGAATGACAGGACAAGGCATTTATTAGCATGATTTGATACCACAGACAACCGCACTTACCTTTAACAAAGATAGAAAACAAAGATATTAAGGACTACATATACCTCAAGCATGATTATTCAGAATGGAAAACAAGAATGGATACTTGGACTTGATGTCCTCCTCGTCTTCCCAAGTGGCTTATTCAACCTTTTGGTTCCTCTAAAGAACCTTCACTGATGCCACATCCTTGGTCCATTACCGATGTACTTTTCGATCTAAAATCTCAACTAGGACTTTCTCATAAGACAAAGAATCCGAAATACCAACCTCCTTCAAAGTTACGACCATCGAAGGATCACCCATGCACTTTCTCAACATCGAATCATGAAACACCGGGTGAATAGAACTCAAACTAGAAGAAAACTCCAATTCATATGCAACATTACCAACCCTCTTAAAAACCAAGTATAAACCAACATAATGGGGAATGTGCTCCCCTGTCTTACCAAATCACATCACTTTCTTCATGGAATACACCTTCAAGAACACCCAATCACCAATACTGAACTCCAACTCCCTTCTTCTCACGTCCGCGTAGGACTTTTATCCACTTTGGGCTGCCATAAGACTATCCCGAATCACCTTCACCTTCTCCATGGCTTTGTAAACCAATTAAGGACAGAATAACTTATTTTCACCAGCCTCATACCACCCAAAAGGAGACCTACACCTCCTACCATATAAGGACTTAAATGGGGCCATACCAATTGTAACGCCCCGAAATCGGGTCCCGAGACATCACACGGTGCTTAGGGTCACAAGTGACCCCAAGCTAACCCTTCTACTGGCATAACTCATAAGCAACTGAATAAAAATACAAATCCATACAAATCAGCAGAAATTAACTCTTTTCTGAGTCTGATCAATACAAAAATGGAATTTTACAGGATTACAATTCTGCCTTTACAACCAAAATTGAAACAAAATACATCAACTTCTACTGACTGTCTATGAAACCTCTACTAGTACTGACTGTAGGTAGCCGGGTCATGACTCCCGACTACCCCAACTCAATACGACTGAATAAAGAAAATACAACACTATAAACTCTGCATAACTAACCCAAGCCCTTGACTCAAAAAAACTCATCACCAGCTGACTGGGTACCACGAACTAGATGGATCCGAAGGTGCTACTATACCTTGTACCTACTTTCCGAGAAAATGTAGCCCACATACGAATATGTGGGTCAGTACCATGGAAAGATACCGAGCATATGGGGGTGCAATGCATATATAAAATAATATCTTAATATCATCACAGTTTATAAAATTATGCATGCTGATATAGATGACTCACTTAGCTCGAATTAAATCATTAAAAACATGGATGAATAATACATGTAAAGTAAAACAAGTGAGTCATTTCAATACGTTCTCAATTCACTTTAATCTCAATTTCAAATCATCAAAACAATCAAATCTTATGTCAATTATCATTAGAATATATTCCTTAAATCTTTTAAGAATAATGACTTTCTCAAACTCAGCCTTTTAAGCAAATATGTTTTCATCTCAGATAGAAGAGTACACACACACATTGGGAGATCTTATAACCGACATAAACCATGTGAGCCACATGGAGTCCAACGTACAACCCACGTTGGGGAGAGCCGTCCTATCCTTGCCATCGGAGTAGGACTTCCAGTATCAATTCAAAAACACTAGTGATCACTATATAAATTAGCCTCAGGCTCACATCCTATGGGGGAACGTAGTTCTAGGAAAGTAAGGTCACTTTATACCTCCCACACGGTGCTAAAGATTACTCCCAGACTTAGCTCAAAAATTTAAATCAGCCTCAGGCTCACATTAAAGAAATTCACAATAAATACTTCAACAATTTTCATCGGGAGCCAATTTGCTACCCCTTTATCATAATTAATAAAAACATGGATTTCTTTCACAGTCGAGTTCAAAATAACTCATTCACGACCAAAAGGTCAAATCATTCAAAACATCTCAAATTATTTAAACTCAAGGTGTTTATAACATATGATTTTCTCAAAATAATAATCTCAAATAGGGTTCTAAAAATCCATACATCAATATCACCATAAAACCTTCCAAAGTTTCATACTTTATGACATAAGCACAAAAATAATCACTTAAAACTTAAAATTTCAGCTTTATAATCATACATCTTGGTAAAGAAAATTAGCTTTGGGATTCAAATCTCATTGTGCTTATAGCACATAATTTCTCAAAGTACAATTCCAATTAGGACTCAAGGTCTCATACATCAAAATCATATTAAATTTTCTCAAGATTCATGCTTTTCATCATAATTATATATAACTTACTTTAAAATCTGAAAAATTCAGCTTTATGTACGAAAATGTCAGCATTCTCATTCAATTCAACTTTCAAAACATAGAGAGTATCATAATCTCATGTAAAATCATATAGGGTATAAATTCATGCTTCAAATTCATATCAAAACATGTAAAATCATGTATATTAATAAAAGAAAAATCAATTTGGGCACAAGATCGAAAGAGAGTTCTTCTTGAAAAACTCCACATACCTTGAATGATGAACTTTAGATCGATACTCGTTTTTGAGATGTTAATCGTGCCTTTGAATGATGGTTCTTTGAGTTCTTGAACTAGAAACTTAGAATCTTGAATAAATTTGCAGAATTAATGGTGAACTTTGGAGGTTCTTGAAGTTGGATGTAGGAGCTTAGGGTTTTTTTTTGAGGGAATTTGATGAAATATAACATATAATTCTTCTAATAGGCTTTAATATAGGGTTTGGACGGATTTTGGGTGAGGAGGAATGACCAAAACGCCCCTAAAAATCAAATAATTCTCGAATCTGTCCTTTGGTGGACTGTTTTGATAGTCTGAAGTAGATCAACCATAACATTTTACTCCAATATCCAAATTGGATGAACCTAATTTCATTAGAAAGAGGACTCTCATATATTTCCGTTGATATATATTATCTCACCCATATCATTGTGTACGAGGATTTATGATCGTTTGAAGTTGACCCAAAAATTCACTTTTGATAGGCTAAAGTAGATCGACCATAACTTTTTGCTCCGATAGACAAATTGGATGAAACCAATTTCATCGGAAAGAGGACTCGCATATCTTTTCGTTGATATATATTAGATCACCCAGATCATTATGTACAAGGAGTTATGATCGTTTAAAGTTGGAAAAAAAATACGCCAGGCCTCAGTACTTTTTTTTTCTGCATGTTTTACTGTTCACTACTATTCACAGTTCGATCGGAATGTTCATAACTCGTCGCTCGGGTGTCCGTTTTGGATGATTCACATATCGTTGGAAATTTTATTTGATACTCTACACAATGGTGGGTCATAATCTAAGACATTCCGTACAGATAATTTATAATTCATTCTAGAAGATAGAACCCAACACGTTTACGCACAAAATTTCAATGAAAAATTTCCCGGGGTATTACACCAATGCTAGAGTGATAACTTTTGTTGTAGGCATATTCTATGAGAGGAAAGTGGTCAACCCAACTACCACTAAAATAAAAAACACAAGCTTGAAGCATATCTTCTAAGGAATAAATTGTCATTTCTGCTTGCCCATCCATATGCGGATGGAAGGCGGTACTAAGGGTTACCTTAGACCCCAAACCTTTTTGAAACAATCTCCAAAAGTGAGATGAGAACTGAGTACCCCAATCAGATAAGATGGAAACTGGAGTACCATGCAACTTCACGATCTCCTTAATGAATAACTTGGCATAATCCTCGAAAGAGAATTTGTCCTCATTGGCAATAAGTGAGAAGACTTAGTCATCCTATCAACAATGACCCAAATTGAATCAAATTGCTGGCAAGACCATGAAAGACTGTTAACATAATCTACATTAATTATCTCCCATTTCCATACCGGTAGCTCAATCTCCTCAGTTAACCCATGAACCTCAAGTGCTCCAGCTTCACTTACTTACACACCATGCACTTAGCCAAAAAATTGGCCACATCCCTCTTCATATTTTTCCACCTTTAAATCTCCTTAAGATTATGATACATTTTCGTCAAACTAGGATAAATAGTAAGAGAAACTATCCATAAACCTTCTATAATAGCCGGCTAAACCTAAGAATCTCCAAAATATCGGATGGAGTCGTGGGTTTAGGCCACTTCTTAACCACGACAACCTTTTGTGGATCCATCATAATCCCTTCACTAGAAATAACATGACCCAGATAGGTCACAATATTTAACCAGAATTCCCACTTAGAAAATTTAGCATACAACTGTTGCTCGTTAAAGGTATGCAGCACAAGGCAGAGGTGATCGACATAATTCGACTCACTCTTTGAATACACCAAAATATCATTGATAAAGATAATCATGAATAAATCCAAGAACTGATAGAAAACCCGATTCATAAGATCCTTAAACGTTGTCGAGGCATTAGTCAAACTGAAGGACATCACCAAAAACTCAAAGTGACCATACCATGGCAGTCTTAAGGATATCCACCTCCTTAATCTTCAACTGATGATAACCCGACCGAAGATCAATCTTAGAAAAGAACTTAGCACCCTGAAGCTGATCAAACAAATCATTAATTCTCAAAAGGGGATACTTATTCTTCATGATCACCTTATTTAGTTGGTGGTAATTATTATACATCCGAAGGGACCCATCCTTCTTACGCACAAAAAGAACAGAAGAACCCTACGAAGACACACTAGGGAAGACAAAACCTTTGTTAAGAAGATCTTTCAATTGCTCCTTGAGTTCTTTCAACTCAGCCGGAGCCATTATGTAAAGAGGGATAGAATAGGGCGAGTGTCCGAAAGAAGATCAATCCCAAAATCAATTTCCCTATTGGGAGGTACACTAGGAAAATCATCAGGAAACACCGCAGAAAATTCACAAACTATAGGGACAGTCTGCAAAGAAGGACCTTCGGATCTAGAATCTTTAGAATTCACCAAGTGATAGAGGCACCCTTTAGAAACCAATTTCCAGGCTCTAAAATATGAGGTAAACCTTACCTGGGGTACTAGGGAACTACCTTCCTATTCAATCACCGGCTCACTTGGGAAATGAAAACTGTCACTTCGGGTCTGACAATTAAGAGAGGCATAACCCGAATGCAACCAATCCATCCTAAAAATCACATTAAAGTCTAACATGTCCAACTCTATCAAATCCACCTGGGTGTCTCTACTGTATACCAACATCACACAACCTCAATAGACCTTTCTAGCCCAATGAAGTCACCCACCGAGGTGGATACAGAGAAAGGGTCTGAAATACATTCAGGATAAAAACCAAAATGGATAGCCACATAGGGGGTCATATAAGAGAGGGTAGACCCGCAATTAAGTATACAATATACATCATGAGTGAAATGTTTAAGCATACCAATAACAACATCGAGGGATGCCTCAAAATCCTGGCGGGTGGAAAGAGAATACAAACAGTTTTGATCGATGCCAGAGCTCGAAGCAGACGCAACACCATTTGGTGCGGGAGTTGGTAAACTAGAAACAAGAATCTTATTTTTCCTAGAAGCAACCTTAAAAGGACAATCCCTCGGTATATGACCAATATGACCACATTTAAAACACTTGTTCCTCACTTTATCACAAACACCACAGTGCACCTGACTACAAAATCTATGAGGAGGGTACGATAGAGCTGACTAAGCCCCACTAGCCTGACACTGGGCTCTTGGTGCTCTAAATCCACTATTATACTGAGAATGATGATCACCCGATGGCTTTGGAGAAGGAGAACTAGCCATAGAGTAGGAACCAGAATTGCCCTACTTCTTCTTACACCATTTCCCACCATCTCTACTACTTTACTGCGGACCTCCACCCTGATCTGAATAGCAGAACTTCTTATTTTTCCTTTCACTCTTCTCTGCTTGCTTCTTCTTTTCCTCTTCCACTTTTTGCATACACACCACAAGTCTAGAGGTATTCATATCCTTATTTAACAAGGGAGCCTTTATCTCTAAGATCAACTCATGGGACAACCCATAGTAAACTTCCTCATTCTATCCCTCATGCTATACACCAATTCAGGAGCATAACATGACAACTGATGAAACTTTGAGGCATACTTCTTTAGTGTCATCCTGCCTTGCTTCAAATTCATGAATTCCTCAGCCTTTGCCTCCCTCAACCTTTTAGAATATAAGCAATCAAGAAAAGTACTAAAGAAATTATCCCACAAAGTAGACTCAACATTGCCACCCCTAGACTGGTCCCACTCCTTATAACACTGATACACCATATCCTCCAACTGATATGCTGCAAACTTTAAACCCTCCACATCAGTAATATGCATCACATGAAAGATCTTTTCCATTTTATTAATAAAATTTTAAGGATCTTTCTCAAATTTAGAACCAGTAAAAATAGGAGGACTCAACCTCATAAATTAGCCAACTCTAGTGGCCTCGGAGGATAGAGCAATAAAATAAACACACCCAGTCTAAGAGGTCACCAACTAGGTATGAAAATAAATTAACTAGCAAAACTCAATATTAGACACACCAGCCTGGGAAGCCTGAGGAGGGATACAGGGAATCAGTGGAGCTCCCTCAAGACAATCAAAAGTAGTGACTGTCGATTGAGTCTAAAATCTTGGAGTAAGATGAGATCCATCCATATTATCCTCAGACGGGATAAAAGAGTTTCCACAAATATCATATCTTCTGGGAGAAATGATCTGAAAAGCAAACATAAGGAAATTAGAGAAAATTCAAGACCTTAGACTCTATTGCTTGAAATAGAACAACAAGAAAAAGAAATATTCCTAAATACCCCATAGCCTCTACCTTATATGTGTGGCGCGCTACATACCCATAAATAAGACTCTACTTGACACAACCTTGTTGGACACCCAATGACATCAAACCTAGGCTCTAATACCATCTTTGTCATGACCCAAACTAGGTCTTAGCCGTGATGGGTATCTCAAGTCCTACTGGGGACCGAATACCACCCTTATGAACCTAACCAAACCACACAAAATCCCTAATATTGAATGAATTCCAAACATATTGAAAGATAATTTTAATGAATAAAGGGTATGCCTATAACCGATAACCATTGAACAGCCAAAACAGCCGACCAGCATCACCCAAGTCCAAATTAATCCAATAAAGCCCTCTAATACAAGAACAAAAAAAACCAGTCTTTGTTTGCACATATCTCCAACTATGATAGATGATAATGAAAATAATAATGTTAATGATAATGAAAATAATCAACTTAATTCTAAGAATGAAGACTAATGAAATGTCTAAGCCTTCTGAAGAATGGAAGCTTACCACTTCACCACAACGAACTGACAAAATAAACTGATCCACTTAACTCTGTGCAAGAAAAGTAGAGGTTCTTCGGTGCCTGTATCGCGTGGGTATATAGTATCCGAAGATGGTTAGTGGGGTCATGTAACTCAGGGGTAAGGATAACATAACGCCATGATCAATAGTTCAAAATCATTCAAACTCAATGCACATAATTAAATGCATATATATATATATATCACATACTGTGATAGGTAAGCAAGACTTAACATGCACTTTAAAACTTTATCCTAGATTGTGTATCTCAATCGTCATAACATAAGAAGTCACCCACGGGCTATATGGGCCCAGCTCTCCCCCAGCTGGTACGGCCCCAGTGCGTGTGGCCGCACAAACCCGAGGGTATACGTATGCACTATGGGGGATTTGAACCTCCTAGCATACTAAGGTGACACGAGTACCAAATCATGTAATATAATGTGGAGGACTCGAACCTCCCAATCAAATAGAGTTATAAAGGGGACTCAAACCATCAGATCCTATAGACCCCTGCGTCGGCAACTGTGGTTTCCAGTGTTGGTCCCTCGGGACCTCTACTTTCATGACTCAGCTACACAACCCTCATTAAAGCCTAATTAAGAAAAGTATCATAGGTTCTCATTCATTGAACCACATTACACATTAAGGCATACATTGTTGGTATCGTCGTACCAACTACACTTGTAAGGTAACATCAAAATGCCACACCATTTACCATCACTTGATGGTAAATCACAATCCCCTTTTGAGTCAATTATACATTAGCTTGGGGAATTACACAACCCCATAAGATTTATTTAAAAATCATTATGCTTCACTAAACCTTTCACACTATGCAATAGTTCAAGAGTAGTCAATATGCATACTTTTCATATTCAAAACCAATTTCACAATATGGGATTGAGGTCATAACCACTTCAAAAGTCACAAGTTTGGGAAGTCATAATCGCTAGTTTATTAACCATTCCCATGCATCAATTTGTTTTTTAAAACCACTATATAAACATAACCCATGCAGGGACAAACATGAAACATCACATAAATAATAGTTATTCAAAATCCTCAACCCATGTTTTCAAAACCAACCTCAATAACATATGAACAACACTTTTAAACTTAAGCTTTTAGCAAATTAATAATTAGAGAAGAGTAACATACCTTAAATACCAAGTTTCATGAAAATAATTCAACCCTTGAGCACTTGGATGGCCTACTTCTTGGAAACTCTAAGTATGGCTGCTTGAGAGAATTAAAGAGAGTTTTTAAAGTGTTTGAGTATGTTATGAATGAAAAATAACCCCTCTTAAGTGCCTTATGAATGTGGGGTTTTAATTAGGTAAGAAGGGAATTGTCTAAAGTGCCCTTAATTTAAAACTAAAATTTAGTCATTAGTGACTACGAGTCACCATACAACTCGTATAGACTCATTACGACTGGTCACCACAAGTCGTAGCTAAGACAGTCTTCAAGGCACTCATAATCGCTTGACCTTATGAATCAACCTATATGACTCGTAATGGGACCCCATGATTTGTAGGGTCCAGTTAGCAACCCAAAAAACATTTGGGGTATACATTGGATACCCTATGATTTGCTCGTAACGACTTGTAACAAGTCCTTATGACTCATAGTGAGCCACTCGTACTCAGAGTGGAACTCAACCATACACATACTGATTTAGTTATGATTTGAGTCCTACAACTCATCAAGACTCCCTTCGACTCGTCAAGGGAGTCATAGTCAGGTTAGTGAGGATAAAATTTTAGAAATTTTCAAGGACCAAAAACCCGAGGCATTACAAAGTGCAAAAAAGTTTTCTTACAAATTTTGACTCTTTGATCTTGACTTATGGTACTTACCTTAGCCACTTGCAGTCCGTAAGTACAACATACGATCCGTAAGTGGGCCTAGGTAAATTCTAGAGTTTTAAAATTCCAACAACCAAGTCTCTGGACTTCAATTTCTGGTACATGCTTTGGTCACATACGCCAGTTAAGTTCTACATACTCCTAAAATTGCTCAAGTAAGTAAACAAAACCTCTATTTTCATCTTTTTCTTGGACTTAGCATCCAAAACCTAATTTCTTGCAAAACATGCCCAAAACACATTATATCTAACAAAACACTATAAGAATCATGCACATTCTTATAGTTTTAAGAATCAAAAGTGCTATAAACACATGGCACATCAACACCCTCAACTTAGAATATTGCATGCCCTCAGGCAACAAAACAAAAACAAGTACAAAATACGACTCTTAACTAGGATAATCTAAGATATCCAAGGAAGTCAATCATCATCTTTCATTCAAATTCATTATCCCCTCCTATCCCATAAGTGAAAACCAATTGTGTGTCTATATGAAGAAGAAAAGTATGATCTAAAGGAATCAAGTTATGGAAATTACATTAGCAACAGAAAACCATGCATATATAAAAGTCACACTTACCCAAAAAAGTATGTAACTTAGCAATACAATCCATGTACCCTTACATTAAATGAAGTTCCACTCACTCATATATAAAATCAGGCATGTCAATATGGGGATGGTCAAGAGACACTCACACTCAGAATGAAGTTCCAATTAATGCATGTAAAATACCATAGGCTTGCCCTTATTTTCTATACCTAAGCTTTCAAACAATCAATCACGATCACTACAGGACTTTTATAGGCTTGTAATGTAGGATTGAGGGGATGGTATGGTACATATAGATGTTAAGTGTCTAAGCCTACTTGGTACTACACTAACTTTGGGGTCTCACTTACTAACCATTTTCACTTTATTTTCGCCCTTATTTCTTCCTTGTTAATTTAAAGTACATTCAGGTTGGGTGTGGTTTAGTTATTCTTTCTTTTTCAACTTTTTCACATTTTTCTTTTTTCTTTTATTTGTCTTTTGCTACCACACCCAACCCTACTTTCTTTTTCTCTTATTTTACCCTTATTTATACCCATTTTACATTATGCACCCCTATAATAGGCACCCTCAACTTGGACGATTTGCTTGAGTTGAGGTGTATAATATCTAAGTAGAAACATGGCCAAAATAGTTTCATTGTAACATGAATAGGAAGATGAAAGGTGAAAACAAAGAAATAGACTATAAGGCTCAAAACAGGGATCAAGGGATACTAATTTCCACATGGAAGGTTATTTAGGCTAAAAGTGGACTATAATAAAAAATGACCTGTGATCCTTTCCTAATTGACTATCCTACAACTTAGGCATGACTAACCAGGAAAGTTCTAGATTTAACACACAAAGGGAACTAAGTAGCATCTCACATTCACACGACGCAAGACTATATCACAAAGTTACAACACCTATCCAGTTTATGTAATTATTAGCTACGGTTATCGTCTCCCTAATTCTAATTCCATAACAATATCCATGAAGGTCACACATATATATATCCCACAGAGTTCAAAAATAATTTTTGGAGGGGTGGAGGGTTCTCATTTTTCTCAAAAATATATCAAAACTTAACAATCGCCCTAGATACTTAAAAATCTCCTAATTACACCAAAAAAACACATCACAACTTAAAATAAAACACATCATAAAATAAATTTAGACCTAAACATACTGGTTCAACAACCACACCTCAGTCGATAGGAATAAAAGCACGACAAAAAAAATGTACGACGTCTATGGTTTGCCCCACCCCTAACTAAAAGATTCTGCACTATCCCTAATATGCAAATATAAAGTAAAATAGAGGGAAGTGAGTATATACTTGGGATGCATTAAGAGTCCATGTACCTTCATTTTTCTCCAAAAAAGCTCCTGATTTACCATCGCGGTACGACTCAGTTGCCTTGGATACTCAGACTTCAAGGTCTATCTTAACACTGACTTTCACTTTCTCTAGGTTCCCATGTAGTGTTTCACTCGCTGCCCATTCACCTTGAATAGGATTTCACCATCAACCTTTGTTTCTATAGCACCTTGTAGGAACACCCTAACCACAGTGAATAGCCCAGTCCACCTAGACTTCAGCTTGCTAGGAAATAAATAGAGTCTTGAATTATACAATAAAAATAAATCACCGGGTTCAAATACCCTTTTTCTTAATTTTCCTATCATGATACAACTTCATTCTTTCTTTGTATATGGCAGAGTTATCATAAGCACGCAGTCAGAATTCATCCGACTAATCCAGCTTGCTCAACCTCAAGTTTGCTACATCACTCCACTCAAAGTTTAGCCTTTTTAATACCTATAGTGCCTTATGCTCCAGTTTAATTGGTAAGTGGCATGACTTTCCATATACAAGCTGATATAGGGAGGCACCTATGGTGGTCTTAAAAGATGTTCAGTAGGCCCATAATGCATCATCTAATTTCCTTGATCAGTCAGTCCTATTGGCATTCATAATTTTTGCCACTATGGATTTGATCTTTCTATTGGAGACCTCAACTTGCCCATTTATTTGAGGATGGTAAGGTATTTCCACCTTATGACTTACACCATATTTATCAAGCAGGGCTTTAAACAGCCATTGCAAAAGTGATACCCACCATCACTGATAATTACATATGGAGTGCCAAATTGAGAAAATATATTTTTCTTCAAAAAGGTAGTGACACTTCTACCTTCATTGTCTAGAAGCGCGATTGCCTCCACCCATTTTGGCACATAGTCAACCGCCACCAGAATATACCTCATGCCATGGGAGCTCAAAATGGACATAATTCCCCATATATCAAATAACCTTAATTCTAGAATAGGTGTCATGGAAAGTTCATGGAACTGTGAAATATTGCCTTAATGCTGACATTAGTCACAGGCTTACGCAAAATCATAAGCATCCTTGTAAATTATAGGCCAGTAAAACCCACAATGTAGAATTTTATGGACTATGTGGATACCACTATGATGAACCCCAACTGGTGAGGAGTGACAAGCTTTCAGAGTGCTCATCATCTTTACATCTGGGATATATCTCCAAATCACACATCACTAAAAATCCTAAACAGATATGGCATTGCCAAAATAACTTCCTTACCTCATGCATAATTTTTCTTCACTGCTAGAAAGATAAGTTCTCTAGGATAAGATCACTTGCCAAATAGTTGGCAAAATCAGCAAACCAAGGAATTAAGTCTTGCGATGCAACTAAAATCTGCTCATCTGGAAAGGTATCATCTATATTAATATCATCCCCTAATTTCTGTATTGCCTCATCCTCAAGCTGGACACGTGATATACAACTTGGTTTTCTATGCCTTTTTGGTCCTTTACTTCAAAATCAAACTCTTGCAGCAAGAGAACCTATCAAATCAATCTTGGTTTGGCATCTTTTCTCGACATCAAGTATCTCAAGGGTGCATGATTAGTGTGAACTATGACCTTAGTCCCAATTAAATAGAACCAAATTTTTTCAAAGGCAAAAACCACTGTAAGTAACTCCTGATCTGTAGCCATATAATTTTTATGTGCATGGTTTAAAGCTTTGTTGGCTTAGTAGATAGCATGAAGGATCTTCTCTTTCCTTTAGCCTAGGAAAACAACCAAGGCCACTCCACTAGCATTATACATGACCTCAAAGAGTGCAAACTGGTTAAGGGACACAATAATATGAGCCAAAATTAACCGCTTCTTAAGGCATTTGAAAGCCTGGAGAGATGCATCATCAAACAAAAATTTCACCTCTTTCTCTAAAACCTTGCATAGAGGATTTGAAATTTTAGAGAAGTCTTTGATTAACCTTCTATAAAATCCTGCATGGCCCAGAAAACTCTGTATGCCTCTAACTAAGACTTAGGATGGTAATTTTCAATTACCTCAATCTTTGCTTATTCCACCTTAATACCACGTTTGGAGATCTTATGCTAGAGAATGATGCCTTCTTTCACCATGGAGTGGCTTTTTTCCCAATTCAGCACCAAGTTACATTCTTCAAATCTCTGTAGTGCCCTAGCCAAATGGGCCAAATAGTCATCCAATGAATCCCTAATCACTGAAAAGTCATCCATGAATACCTCATTTATATCCTCCACCATGTCAACGAATAAGGACATCAAGCATCTCTGAAAGGTGGCAGGAGCATTGCATAACTTGAGCGACATTCTCTTGAACACAAAAGTCCTATAGGGGAAAGTGAAAGTCATTTTTTATTGGTCCTCGAAAGCAATAGTGATTTGATTGTAACCCAAGTACTCATCAAGAAAACAATACCAACCACTGCCCGCTAGACTATCCAACATCTGATCAATGAAATGCACAGGGAAATGGTCCTTTTGTGTCTAAGTGTTAAGTTTTCTATAATCCATGCAAACTCTCTAACTGGTCACTGGTCTCATGGCTACTAATTTTTTTCATTGGGAACCACCATGATTCCCCCTATCTTTGGAACGCATTGAACTAGGCTGACCCATTTGTTGTCTGTAATGGGAAAAACTACTCAAGCATCTAACCACTTGATAATTTCCTTCTTTACCACATTCTGCATAGGAGGGTTTAGTCTCTTCTGATTCTCAATACTGGGGATGCTATCCGGCTTAAGCTATATCTTGTGTGTACATATACCTAGTGGAATCCCTATAATATTTGCAATGGTCCACCCAGTAGATCTCTTGAATTTTTACAACATAGATATCAATGCCTCCACCTATGATCCTGCTAAATCTACCACAATAATCACAGATAAGGTATTGTTGCCCCCCAAAAATGACTACTACAAATGAGATAAGAGGGCTTTCAATTCCAGTACTAGTGGTTTTCCAGGAGGTGTGGTTCTATTTTTCAAATCAAGATCTAGATTTTTAGGGTCATACTTATAAGAACTATGCCTTATAACCAACTCATCATATTCATCTATCCCATCACTCTCAAAATTCATAATCACTATTGCTAATGCTTCAACCCCTACTTTTTCTTTAATAGGCATACCTTCTACAACCATATCGTCATCCATAACATCTATAACCACCACAAATCTTATATAATCTAGCTACTCGACTATCATAGACACATCAACAACTATTTACTCATCATTCAGTTTAAAAATGATCACTAAATCCATATTAATCAACACTTGTTTGGTGGATAGAATGGGTCTACTCAATATAATCAGAGCTTGGGCATCTACTTTGAAGTATAAAATCATAAAATCCATTGGGTATGTATAGGATGACACCCTTAATTCCACGTTACCACTTCTACTGCATTCACTTTCTCAGGACACGCTGCCGCAAACTGCTATTTCAGCAACCCAAGATCAGTTCTTATCAGTGTAATTTCTTGTACTACTGAATCATCAACTACTCTTTGTTTGCTGGAGGCACCAATAGCATAAGTTCTATAACATATCTCACTCTTCTGAGTTTTCCACCCCCGATTAGTGAAAAAAATTTGGTCTAGAATATCCGAAGCTACCTTTCATTATAGTATCATAAAAGCTCCTCAAGAGATGGTATCTGTCATAGCTCTAGAACTAATGGTCATAGCTCTTTAGAATATCTCCAATAAGCTCGTCCCTAAAATATGATAGTTGGGCACCATACTAAGCTTCTTCTTGAACCTGAGTCAAGCCTCATACATAGACTCAGAATGCAATTGACTAAAATTATAAATCTCATTCTTAAGCTGTCAGTTGTAGTCTTAAGTGTTCCTATACCATTAAGCTGCATTTTTTATTGATGAATCAGCCATTAGCAGCCTTGCAGTTGTAGTCTTAAGTGTTCCTATACCTAACGCCTTGTATTTCACTAGTGGCATTAATTGATGCCTTCTCCCAAATCATATAGATCCTATTTAATGTCAAAGGCCCCAATAAAACAAGTAATAGTGACCACTCTAGGGTCCTCCTTCTTCTCTACTAGTGGTAAAGAAGGAACTACATGTCAGCTTCTCAAATTCTGCTACATGGGTCTCATTTATCACAGTGCTATCGTTCTTCAACTCTTCAGTAGTAGGCAAAGGAAAATCATCACTAAGGGTACCACTTCTACTGCATTCACTTTCTCAGGACACACTACCGTAAACTGCTATTTCAGCAACCCAAGATCAGTTCTTATCAGTGTAATTTCTTGTACTACTGAATCATCAACTACTCTTTGTTTGCTGGAGGCACCAATAGCATAAGTTATATAACATGTCTCACTCTTCTGAGTTTTCCACCCCCGATTAGTGAAAAAAATTTGGTCTAGAATATCCGAAGCTACCTTCCATTATAGTATCATAAAAGCTCCTCAAGACATGGTATCTGTCATAGCTCTAGAACCAATGGCCATAGCTCTTTAGAATATCTCCAATAAGCTCGTCCCTAAAATATGATAGTTGGGCACCATACTAAGCTTCTTCTTGAACCTGAGTCAAGCCTCATACATAGACTCAGAATGCAACTGACTAAAATTATAAATCTCATCCTTAAGCTGCAATATACTAGATTGAGGAAAGAATTGATTCAAGAATTTTCTGCGCAACTCATTCCACATAGTGATAGATCCCTTTGAAAGTTCCCCTAACTATAAAGATGCTCCTCTTGTAAGCAAGAAATAGATCAACCTCAATCTATGTTCCTCGTGATTTTCCCCTAGGTTTGAGTACGAACTGTAGATCCCAATGAAAATTGCACGGTGCATATTTGCATCATCAGTAGGCAAACTAGAAAATACACCCTTCAGGTTTAAGAGTTGAATCATGGCACTCATTATGTTAAACTTAATACCTGGGGGAAAAACAAGAGGAATAATGGCTCCAGTCTCTGCCAGATCAACGTACCCAAGATCCTCTTCATTATCCTTATATGGATGCAAATACTAGTACGCTGGGATCATTTGAGCACGACCACCCTTAACTATATTCTGATTAACACCGAGTGCTTTTTGGTGGTCTTCTTTCTATCTATGTATAACCAGCTCTACCTCCTGAGCTATGCACTAAGAATTTTCTTCCCTTCTTTGATTAGCAGCTTATGCTAACAACACCTCAATTTGCTGGGCGATAATGTTCTGCACTCCTTCAGGAGAAGGGGGAGGCACCTGATGTGTATTATCCAGAACCCCTTCAGAAATATCATCTCTCTTCGACTCTATCATCCTACTAGGCATTTAAAGGATCCTATCTGGATTCGTATTCAGTGGGAGTAAGGGATTGTCTTTAACTTCGTGTGCTAGGAACACACCAGCGTATACCCAACTAAGAATAAGAACACAAATACCCAAAAACTGCAACAACTTTGATTCAAATCTCAACACCATAATTCCCTAGCAACGACACCAAAATTTGATAACGCCCAAACTATATATTCAGTCTGAAGATAATGAGGCCTTTATCAAATATAGTAACCCAACAAAGGTTGAGGTCAAATACCAAGGTATTATGTGGAATTGTGGCTCTTAACTACTGTAATGAACAGGAAAACTAGAAAAGTAAATAGGGGATTGTAGTGGCAATATCAAACAAGTAACAAATATCAACTCTAGTTATAATCAGTCATAGATGAACACTAGGATTGTGTTCCCCTAGCTTCTTAATTTAGTAGTCTTATCGTGCATTACTGAACCAACCCGATACCTTGCATGTAGAATCTGATAAATTAATTACCATCAACTATCTTTTGGACTCATTGATAGATTTCACCCTTTACTTTTTGAGTCTCAGGATGTCGCATTACTGACCCTTATCCTGGATCCTAGTTAACTATTACCTTTTGGGTATCTAGTTATTAGATGATAGTTAATGATATTACTTAGATAATACCTATTAGTGTGTCTCAATGGTTAATCTTTAAATTACTATTATAATTACCTTTTCCTAGTCACTACTCCTCTTTTGGAGTAAGTAGCAATAATATAGGCGGGATCCTAACATTTGCAACCGCTAAGATATCTATTAAACTAAAGATAATACAATACATGCATGGGTATCGATTCAGAACAACATAACACTTCCCCTACTTCATCAATCCACTAAGGTTTCCATAACCCCAGCGAAGGGTTTTAGCTGCTCATGCTTTTGAAATAATCAACAATATTCATAATCGAAAGCATTAGATGTGATCACAATAATCACAACTAAAAACCCAAAACTTCAATTGAATTAACAACCAAAAGTAATATAAAATAATTCCAAGACCAAATTCGAATCTCAGAATCAGAATATATGTTTGTGAGTATAAAGGGTGCGTCACCTCTACTAAGAAAACACATAAAGGGTATTTATAGTAGATGAGGAAACCATAAAAATAAAATACCAAATGAAAAAGGAAAAGTGGAGTCGGTGGCCATTTACTTCATCCACATACGACCCGTATGTACTACATACAGTCCATAAGTGGACCGATAAGTGCCAGAAAGTTTTCCTGCAGCTTTGCACTCTTTGGATCTTGACTTTTGGTACTTACCTTAGCCACTTATGGTCTGCAAGTTCAACATACGGTCCACAAGTGGACCCAAGTAAGTGCTAGAGTTTTCAAATACCTATAACCAAGTCTATGGACTTCAATTTCTTGTACATGCTTTGGTCACATACGCCCGATAAGTTCTACATATGCCCAAAATTTCTCAAGTAAGTATCCCAAAACTCCATTTTCATATTTTTCTTGAACTTGGCATCCAAAACCTAATTTCCTGCAAAACATACCCAAAACATATCATATCTAACAAAACACCCTAAGAATCATGCATATTTTTATAGTTTTAAGCATCAAAAGTTCTATAAATTCATAGCACATCAGACCCTCGCTCAAGACAAAAATAATATCAAAGAAAGATGAAATAGAGGTACAACAGACAATAGGCAGTAACAAGACAACATATAGTAACATAACAATACTACCATAAAATAATACTACAATCATCTATCGAAAATAATATATATTGAGAAAAATCTAAGAACAAAAAAACAAAAAGTATTGAACTATGACTGGTAGTAAGGATAATAGGAAAAAGAATTCCTACTTACTAACATGGGCACACCCCTGCCCATTAACTTTCTGCCCTAATTTGTGTCCTCTACAACCTCCTATCTAAGGTCTTTGGTAAGATGTAACTACACTATTTCCTGTCTAATTTCATCTCTTAAGTATTTCTTTGATATACCTCTACTTATTCTATCCATTTATAACCAACATATCAAACCTCTTTACTATGACATTTGTGCATCTCCTCATCACATGGCTAAACCATTTCAATCTTGTTTCCGCATTTTGTCTTCAATCAAAGTCACTCTTACCTTGTCTTAGATATCTTATATATAATCATATCTCTTCTAGTAAACCTATACATCCATCACAACATCCTCATCTTTGCCACATTCATCTTCGGGATAGAGAGTTCTTTACAACCTAATATTTTGCTCCATACAATATAGCAAGTCTAACCACACAGTGTAGAACTTAGATTTAAGTTTAGGAGGAACTTTTAGACTCAATATGTGATCCCGATTTCATCCTCCATGAACCAATATAGTGAGTCATATCCTTGTAAATCTCTCCATTTCCCTAGATAGTAGAACCAAGATACTTAAAACTATCTCTTTTTTGATGACCTGTGTATCAATCCCCACTTCCATGTCAACTTCATACATCACCTCACTGAACTTGCATTCTAAATATTTATTCTTAGTCCTACTCACCTAAACACTTCAGACTCTAGGGTCTGTTTGCAAACATCGAACAAGCATTAACTCCTTTATGAGTCTCTATAATCAAAACTGTATTATCTAAAAATAAAACACACTATGAAACCTCACCTTGAATTTTTTGCGTCAATACATTCATCATTAAAGAAAATAAAAATAGGATAAGGGTTGATCCATGTACAACCCTCTCAACACAAGAATATGTTACGCGTTCCTTTTACTATTCTTACTTGAGTATTAGATCCATCATACAATTCCTTAATTTACCTAGCATACACCACATGTAAACCTCTAGCCTCAAGTACCTCTATATACTGCTCCACCAAACTCCTTACGAGATGAATGGCTTCTTTGGTTGATCATCCTTGCATAAATCCAAATTTGTTATTAGAATTTATCACGATCTTCTTCAAGCTCAACTCCACTACCCTTAGCCATTCGATACCTACCTTACCTATGTTTCTTAAAAAATCTACCAAAATCTTATCTGGACCAATTTCTCTACCCTTATGCATCCTATGATATCACTCATTATCTCCTCAACTTTTATATGCCTAAAATAACCATGATGATGATGTCTCTCCGAGTACTCTTATAAGAAGATTGCAAACAAACTTTTATAAACTCTTGAACAAAGAGGGGGATTTAGGGTATTACTTATCCTTCATATAAAGCTTATGGTACTATTTAACTTGCATCATCACTTCCCCCTTAAAACTTCCTTGACCTAAAGAAAGGAACTTAGGGAATCTAAACTTAACCTTAAAAGCATCCTCCTAAGTAGAAAATTCCTCAGAAGCCTATTCCCAAGTAATTAGCCATTGAGGTAGTCTTATTTCATTTTTATGTTATTCTTCTCTGCAATATCTTATTTGGAGTTGGGAAAAGGATAACCAATATATAGTATAGGGGTGCGATATTCAAGAGGGAATTGATAAGTTGATATTTTCACCAACTTATCTTATATTTAAGCTTAAGATTTTTTCCATGTTTATTTAATAAAGTGCATTTATTATGGTTTACTCTCAATTTTATAGGTTTAAATATTTTAGGAGTGATTGGGGAACAAATTAGATAAATAAAAACTAGGAAAAAAAAGAATTTCTACAATTTGTGTGAATTAGCACTTTTGGCACTAAAACAGCGCTGTTAGTGCTGAAGAGGAGGTCAACCTTAAATGTTGTAACCCCCCAGCACTGTTAGTGCTAATCAATGCTAGATTTTGGTAAAAGTAGATTTTCACAACTTTCTCAATCCCAATCAACATAAAACTCATTCCAGCCTCCAACAAAATCATATTTAGCGACTTTCATCAACTTTGGCATCAAGAAACACCAACCAATACCCTTAGACTGAAGATTAGGATGATTTCTTATAATCAATTCTTTACCCTTTCTTCATCTATTCCCTTCATCTTGAATATTGGGTGTAGCTATTGATCTTAATTTGAATGTTGAAATTAGAGATTTGGACTTTGATTTATATATTTTTCTTTTATATTTATTAATTACTTTTAATTTATGAAATGAATTTGTATTTACCTAACTAATTTTCAATGATTTAATTGCTTTTCAAAGGGAATGATCAATCCCAGGACTTGCCCATTTACTTAAATTGAATTGAGAGAGAAAATTAAGAGTGAAAAAATTTACTTAGAACAATTTGAGACTTTAAACCTCATCTAATGGATTTGATCTAGAGATAGTTGAATCCTAGTGTAGCCTATAATTAGAATATTTTGATTTTCCCTTAGCTAGGATTCTAGAGAATTTAGTTAAGGTATATTCACTTTTGGTTGAAATACTTTGGTAAATGGTTAATGTTCCAAGGATAATTGCTTGACCCATGATTAATTAGTAGTATTTATTTACATACAATGAATTGTTTGTTATAAATTGACTTTTGGTTATCGATTCCCTTATTTTCCTTCGCTTGTGAAGGTCATTTATCACTTATATGCTTTTTGATTACTTCTACTTTTGCATGTGTGTTATATTAACCCCTGCAAATATTTGTATCAATTATTTGAATTCGAGTGAGTTGCTTTGATTCCCTGTTTTCTCAATTGCTTATTCATCATATTTTGTAGGATCAACCTGACTCTTTAATTTGGTTAATATATCTCATTAATTATCTGTATCTCTTTTGAGAGGTTTTTTAACATTATCAAATATGACAATGTTATTGAAGAACAATTTGGTGTATTGAGTTAGTTTGAACTTTGAATTTACTTGCTCTGGTTCAAACTCATGAATAAATGTTTGTGATTTTCTTGTATTTCTTTGTATTAGTTAGATTTTCTTTTTTGTTATCATTGTTATTATGGTATCTTTGAATGAAAATGGTTTTGATGGTTTCAAGTCATAAGTTGATAACCTATTTTTTTATTATGAAGGACCCCATTTTTTGGTAAAATTATTAAAAGTTTCCATGAGATAGGTGTATGCACCATCTCAATCCTATGATGCGTATGATTCTTATTTGTGTGGTGGTTGAAATAGATATTGGAGTGAATGTCCTAATTATTATACCCCACTCCTAGTTTGTCTAACAATAATATTAGTTGTTCTTTTGAGTTTGATAGAAATCATGATATGATAATTGAAGAGCAATATACCAAACATGGAGGTATTAAAGCAATGCTTCAAATAATATTAGATCAGGTGACTAAAGTGGGTGAGTAAGTACATCATGCACCAATCCATGACAACATTTAAAAATGAGTATGAAAAAGAAAAAGACCATTGTGAGGATTTCAAACTTCCAATTGATATGAAATTGCTTACTCCTCAAGAAGAAATTATTGAAGAAGAGATTTCAAGCAAAATTAATGAGTGAAAAATAGTTGATAACCAAAATGAAAGTTGTGGAGGTAAAAAATGGTTTAGTTCATAGATGAAGGTCTAACCGGTGTTAAGAAATCTCTAATTCTCAAAGTAAAAAAATTGAGGTGATGTTGATAAATGCAAGGGAGAAGAGTGAAAGACGTGGGAAAGTCTTGATAAAATAGAAGGACAAAATTTAAAATGAAGTTTCTCAAATCATGAATTTTTTTGGGTGGATTTTTGCTAGGTTTGATCGAGTTCCAACATGAAGAAAAACTTGACAAAGATAAAATTGTGAGCTAATATTGGCTCCTGAACAAAACTCAACAACTTGAGGTCTATGAGAAATATCAGAGGGGTTTTTCCTAATGATTGATGAATTTTTCAAATGCATGTTGAGCAAAGTCAAGAAATGAACCAACTTAAAGGTGCTATTTGTGATTTAGAGGCTAATGTGAATGCAAAGATTGGGTCATGTGATGCTCAACTTCAAATGGTCAAGGATAATGGTTTCGAGTTGAGCTCCAATAAAGAAGTGTTCAAGATTAATATTCATGAAGTATTTGTGATTTTTCAACCAACTAAGCTCAAAATCATTCAAAATGTAGAAATTGAAAAAATAAAATTAGAGTTGCAAGAAAAAGTTAATCAAACCATTTTGAGGACTTTAGTTTATTTTGTGAAGAATATGTCAAAAAAGGAGTAAATTCGTATATAGAGAGGCTTAAACTGCATTTCAACCATTTATTGGTGTTGTACTTAATTGCCGAGCTAAAAATTGAAATAATCAAGCTTATGGAGAATTTTAGGGAGGAGGGTCAAAGCTTCTACATTTTGGAGTTTGGATTTTGTCATACCAAGGTGACAAAATGATATGCCTCACTTGAAGGTCAAATAATGCAAAATGAGATGTCTGAGAAATAGCCTTTTGATTTTCTTATCATTGTCCAACGAGCCTATTACAATCCTTTTTGGGATTTTTAGCTTTTTCTATATTTGATCATTTTTATCTTTCCTCAGTTGATATATGCCATTTATAAGTTTTGGGGATGGTTGACATGGTCCACAAAGTGTTCAAAGTGATTTGAGTGAGTTTGAGGTTTTGAATAGTCTTATAAGTGAATAGTTTGACTTTGATCAACATTTTGTGATCCAAGAGTTGAATGGTGATTCTGTTAGTTCCATTTTATCCAAAATATCAATTTTGAGTTAGTAGCATGATTGGTTGAAGTTCTGAGCTTTTATATTTAGTTTTGACCTATTAGATGAGAAACTAGTTAAATTTAGCCTAAAGGGGCCCCATGGATTAACTTGTTGAAAATAATCTCATTTTGTAAATTTGATGATTCTATTGAGTTGGAAATGTCAAAATTAGCCTAGTAGTATATTTGGATTTTTAACAGTGCAATGGTCACTCAAATCAATAAAAGTAAAATGGGATAAGACATATTATCAGCTGTGGGATTCCAAATTAAGCAGTCCAATGATACATCTAATAAGGCAAAATGCAATAAGAAGGATAAATTACAGCTGGATAAGACAAATTATCAAGAGAGGGTAATTAATCATATGGACCTCCCAATAATATACTAAGGTGACTTAAGCACCCGATCGTGTGATGATTTATGAGGGACTTGAACCTCCCTAATCATGAAATAATAATAAGGGGCACTCTAACCTCCTTGGTCACTTTGACCCTCGCGCCGGCAAACACGGTTTTTGGTATCTGTCACTTGAACCTCCACTTTCACAACTCAGCTACACAACCCTTATTAGTTCCTCTTTAAAATAAGTATGACACATTCCGATTCATTGAACTATATTCCATATTAAGGCATGAATTGTTGGTATTGTCATACCACCTACACTTGCAAGGTAATAACAACATGCCAAAACAATTTCCATTACCTTAGGGAAAACAACTCCCTTTGTTCATTAATATAAGGTGGGGGAATATCAACTCCATTTGTTCGTTAAATCAGATCATTGTGTTTTAAATACCTTTTTATACCATGGATTAGTCCAAGACTAGTTTAATTTTACGAATTCCCACCTTTCTCATAATTAAAACCAATTTCACATTATGGGATAAGGGTCATAACCACTTTAAAAGTCACAAGTTTGGAAAAATCACAATTTCCTCATTTATTCACCATAGCCATACACCCACAAGTTCAAAACCGCAATTAAAACATGAAAAATCATATGTAAACCATGAGAAACATTGCTCAATTCAGTAACATTCAAAACCCCTAACCCTTGTTTCAAAACCATCATAAATATCTCATGAAAATACTTTAAAAACACATGTTTTTAACAAATTAACAATAAGGGAAGAGTAACATGCCTTAAACGCCAAGAAATTTGGAGAGAAATCGATCCTTGATCCCTTAGATGACCAACTTGATAAAACCCTAGCTTGACTTGCTTGAGAAAATTTAGAGAGCCTTTTGGAGTGTTTGAAAAGTTACTTGATTTGTTTCTGAGTGCTAATGATACCCTAAAGTGGTTATAAGATGTGGGTTTCAATTTGGATAAAAGACGAAATGTTCAAAATGCCCTTAACTTAAAATCTAGAAAAGTGTTGCTATTGACTATGGGTTAACTAGTGACTCGTAGCCACTCTTTATGACTCGTCACCATGAGTTGTAACCAATATAGTCTATAGGAACCTCACACAATGTTAACAGTACGACTTACTGGTACCACTCATAATGGGACCCTACGACTTGTAGGGTCTAGTGGTAGTCAACACAGAATCCAATTGGGTAAACACTGGATATCCTACATTTTGCACCCAGCGACTCATAACAAGTACTTACTGCTCTTAGTAAGCCACTTTTACTAAGAGAAGAATCAAGCCATGAACATACTAATTTGGTTATGACTCATCCCAATGACCCGTCAAGACACCCTACGTCTCATAGGGTTTAGTCATAACCAGGTCTATGAGTGTAAAACTTCAGAAAACTTCCATGGACAAAAAGCCCAAGTTGTTACTGTAATGCCAAAACATTTGATTTTTGTGATGCCACACAGTGCTCCGACCTACAAGTAATCCTAAGCTAACCCTGGCTGCCTTCTACTAAATCTGAATCTCAAAATAGGAGAATATTAATGTAGATCAAAATAAATACGACAAACTATCTAAACTATTTGAGTATATCTAAAAATTATAATCTCATCAATCTAATAAAGCACATACTAAAAATCTAAATACTGCAACTAAAATCTAAAAATAAATCTGGTAGTTTGATAAGCCTCTACTGACTGAATCTAGAGAGTCACTAGCACAGGCTCCAGCTGACTCAAACTGTCTGAAATGAATACTGAATCATCTACTAATAAACTAGAAATCTGAATAGCTAAGTCCCAAAACTATGGGGACGCACCAACTACAGAGATGTAGATGAGATGCTCAAAAATCACTCATGTTGCTGCGACTGAGCACCTGAACCTACATTATGAGATAATGTAGCACACAGACATATATGTGGATCAGTACTTTGGGAATGTATTGAGCATATGGGGGTGAATACAATAAGTAAACGATATTATCACAATTTATAAAATCATGCATGGTAAATGTAAATGACTCACATAGGCTTGAGAAATCCGAAAACTGAGGATCGTAAATCATGAACCAAAAAGCATATAATATGAATCTTGTGAGCCATTACAGTCAGTTCCAAAAATTTGTACTTTCTAAATACTACTATATTATCTTGTCAACTGCAAGGGAAATACTTCATGTCAAGACTTTAAGAATCCTAAAAAAACACAGCTTAAAAAACAATGCTTTTATCTTAAGGCATTAAACCAATAGACTATATTAAGAGCAGGGGACTTCTTTTGGGAGGTTCTTCTAACCGAAATGAACCATGTGAGAATTCATGGAGTCCAACGTCTTACCCATGTTGGGGAGAGCGGTTCTACCTTTGCCATCAAAATAAAACCTTTATCTTAAGTGATCACTATCTTAGTCATCCACATAGAAGTGGAAATAATGTTAATCCTACGGTGGAATGTAGTTCTGGAGCATGAAACCTTGGTAATATACCCATCTCAGTGCTAAATACTACTCTCATTCTTATGCTTAGGATCTAAGAAAATCCACTTCAAAAATAGCACAAGGGTCTATAAGAAAAGTAATTATGCTATTTCTTTTCTTTAAATCTCAAGTCATATGAACAATGTGGATTCTTTATCTTAGCTTAGCACCAAAAGGTGAAATCTTTATCAAAAAATCTAAGAATAATCTTATCATAGGATGCGCGTAGCACAAACAATCTTGAAATAGCAATCTTTAATTAGGTCTTAGTGACCCATGCATCAAACTCACCTTAAAATATCATAATGTTCATGCTTGATAATGTAAACATTGATAAATTAATTCAAAATCTGGAAATTACTAAAATATGCATGAAAATATGAACATAATCATGTAATTAAACTTCTAAAATTACTGGAAATCTTATAAGCTTGTGAATAACAATAATGGGTATAAACCTAACTTGAATTTCATGGGAAAATCATATAAAATTGAGTGAAATTGGAATTAAAATAAGGTTTTGGGCACACAGACGAAAGGATTGTCCTTGTTCATAACCCTGTATACCTTAATCAATGATCTTAGATGAAAATCTTCAATCTTGGACTCCTATTGTGTCTTTGGAGATGATTTCTTAGAGTTCTTGAAGTGGAAATCCTTAATCTTGAATTTCCTTGGAGAATTGATGGAGGAATTGGATTTCTTGGGGAGTAAGCTTTCATGATCTAGGGTTTTGTTTAAGAGTATTTTGGTGAAAAGTGGGTATAATATGCTTAGGATGAGTTAAATGATCTGTTATTCACGACTTGGGTCTCGACAAAAGACCAAAGAGCCCCTTTTAAGATTTTACTCGGACTGGGAAAATTCTCAAAATTGGCCTACGGCACGATGAGCCGTTATCGCGATGGCCTACTGGAAACTGCCAACTGGGACCTGGAAAATCGCCGCGATGTGGATCTATCATGGTACGCTTATGAATTGCCATTTTGGCCACCTTTGTGATGTGCCATTATCGCGAGGCTCATTGGAAAGTGACAATTGTGAAACAGGACATCACTGCAATGCGGTGGAATCACGAAGTCTTACTAGAAATTGACAATTGGGATTTTGGTCCCCTCCGCGACGCGCTAGTGACCAAAATGACGGTATTTTATGACTGTAACTTAAAATTGCCATAACTTCTCGTCCGGTTATCGGATTAAGGTGAATCTTATATTGTTGGTAAGCTGATTCAATTTCTACACATTAGAGGGTCTAAATCAGGAAAATTCTATATGTATGGAAAGTCATTCTTTATTGAAGCTAATTGTTGACATTCTAGACGTCAAATTAAGTTAAGAAAAGTATGGGGAATTACAATATCTCCCCTTTGGAAACATTCGTCCTCGAATATTGCTAGTTAGACTAAGAATACTGAGAAATATGAGGATATATGATGGCATCCACAACTGAAATAAATTGCAAAACTGAATCTAAATCATTCTGAGCTTCTGAGTAATTTTGTGAGTACCTGAGTTTTCAATGAGGACGATTATGTAGCTGACTTTGAAACTGGAAAGATATTGAATTAAAGAAGAGTATTACCTTCAACTGAATCTAAATTTGCGGAGAAAAGGTGAGGTCACTTGGCTCACATATCTACTTCTACTTCCCAAATGGCGCCCTCAACCGACTGATTCCGCCAAAGAACTTTGACCAAGGGAACTTCTTTCTTGGTTAGTCTACAAATCTAATGATCTGAAATCTTAACTGGAATCTCTTTGTATGAAAGGTTGTTCTGAATATCTAAGCTTTCTAAAGGAACTACAATAGTGGAGTCACCGGTGCACTTCTTAAGCATAGAGACATGGAATACAGGATGAACGGATGATAAGTCTGCGGACAAATCAAGCTCATAAGCTACTTTCCTAACACGACTCATAATTCTGTAAGGGCCAAAATACCGAGGACTAAGCTTCCGCTTTTTGCAAAATCTCTTCACCCCTATCATGGGTGAAATCTTCGGATACACTAAATCACCAACCTCAAACTCAAGGTCCCTTCTTCTCATATCTGCATATGATTTCTAATGACTCTGGGCTATTTTCAATCTTTCTCTTATCAACTGGACCTTCTCCATAGCTTCAAACATTGTGCCTGGCCCAAGCAAAGTAGCCTCACCCACTTCACACCAACCTATGGGTGATCTACATCTCTTTCTATAAAGATCCTCAAATGGGTCCATCTGAATACTAGCATGATAACTGTTATTATAAGCGAACTCAATCAATGGAAAATGCTCATCCCGACTACCTTTGAAAATCAAGAGCAAATGCCCTCAACATATCTTCTAGAGTTTGGATGGTCCTCTCTTCTTAACCATTTGTCTGAGGGTGGAAAGCTGAAGTAAGATGGACTTGAGTACCAAGACCCTTCTGAAAAGCTCTCTAAAATGAAGAGGTAAACTAAGTACCCCTATCTAAGATGATGGATAAAGGAACTCTATATAGTCTGACTAACTCTCTGATGTCCAACTTAGCATAATCTTCAGCTGTGTAAGATGTGTGAATTGGAAAGAAATGCACTGATTTAGTCAACCTGTCTACAATAACCCAAATCGAATCATGCTGACAGCGCAAATGGGGTAAACCTATCACAAAATCCATATTTACCTCTTCCCACTTCCAAGTGGGGATAACAAACTCTTGCAATGAACCACCAGTTCTTTGGTGCTCTACCTTAACCAGTTGACGAGTTGCACACTTTGCTACAAATTTTGCTATATCTCTTATCATACTATTCTACCAATAGATTTCTCGCAAGTCGCAGTATATCTTGGTAGCTCCAGGATGGATGGAATAATGCGCACCATGCGCTTCTAGCCTAATCTGTTGTCTCAAATCATCAACATAAGGAACACACAATCTACTTTGGTGTCTCAACACACCATCTCCCCCTTGGGAGAAAACCTCTACCATTTGGTCTTTAACTGACTTCTTCAGTTTGACCAAACTGGAATCCTTATCTTGCTTCTCTTTCACTTTCGAAACTAGGGAATATTTGGAACTACTTTAAACCCAAACATTCCCTTCAGCTGAGTCAACCAACCTAACACCCAATATAGCTAATTGATGCACTTCTCAAACTAACTCCTTCTTATCATTCTCCACATAAGCAACACTGCCCATAAACAGTCTACTAAGGGCGTCTACCACTACATTAGCCTTTCCCGGATGGTAAAACATACTCATATCATAATCCTTCAACAATTCTAACCACCTTCTCTGACGAAGATTCAACTCTCTCTGAGTAAGCACATACTGTAAGATTTTGTGATCTGTGAACACATCAACATGCACCCCATACAAATAGCGACTCCAGATTTTTAATGCAAACTCAACATCAACTAACTCAAGATCATGGGTTGGGTAATTCTTTTCATGAGGCTTAAGCTTTCTAGAGGCATAGGCTATGACCTTACCTCTCTGCATCAGAACACAACCCAAACCAACTCTAAAGGCATCACAATACACTACAAAACCGTCTGTACCACCAGGTAATGCTAACACTGAGGCTGATGTGAGTCGAGTCTTCAACTCTTGAAAACTTTCTCGCAAGAATCTGACCACAGAAACTTAACTTTCTTTTGGGTCAATCTATACATAGGGGATGCAATAGATGAGAAACCCTCAATGAAATATCTGTAATAGCCAGCTAAACTCAAAAAACTCCTAATGACTGAAGGAGAGATAGGTCTAGGCTAATTTCTTACGACTTTCGTCTTTTAGGGATAAACTCTAATACTCTCAATGGAAACGATATGAAAAAGGAAAGCTACTAACCTTAGCCAAAATTTGCATTACTAGATTTGGAAAACAATCGGTGATCTCTAAGAGTTTGCAACACAATTCTAAGATGGTCTGCATAATCATCCTGACTACAAGAGTAGACGAGTATATCATCGATTAAGACTATGAAAAACATGTTCAAATACTGTTTGAACACTCTATTCATCAAGTCCATGAAAGCTTCGGGGGCATTGGTTAGCCTAAAAGACATGACTAGAAACTCAAAATAACCATAACGGGTTCTGAAAGCTATCCTTGGAATATCACATTCCCTTACTTTAAGCTGATGATAGCCGGATCTAAGGTCTATATTTGAGAAATAACTTTCACCTTGGAGTTGATCAAATAATTCATCAATTCTGGAGAGAGGATATTTGTTTTTGATGATAACTTTATTCAGCTGGTGATAGTCAATGCACATGCATAGAGAACCGTCTTTCTTTCGCACGAATAAGATAGGAGCTCCCCATGGAGAAATACTAGGACTTATAAAACCATTATCTAAAAAATCTTTGAGTTTCTCTTTCAACTCTTTAAGCTCGATAAGAGCCATATAAAAATAAGCTGAGTATCTGGAAGAAGGTCAATATCAAATTCTATTTCCATATTGGGAGGTACCCCTGGAAAATCTTCAGAAAGACATCAGGAAACTCATTGACTACGCTGACTAACTAAATTATTGGAGACTCCGACTTAGTGTCTTTGACTCGAAGAAGATGATAGATACACCCTTTGGAGATTAACTTTCTGGATTTAAGATAAGATATGAAATGGCTTTTGGGAGACACTGAATTTCCTTTCCACTCAAAGAATGACTCATCTGGAAATTGAAACTTCACCACTCTGGGGCGATAATCTATAAATGTATAACAGGAATGGAGCCAATCCATACCAAGAATAATATCAAAATCAACCATATCTAACTCTATTAGGTTTGCTATCATGATTTTATGAACGACGGTGATAGGACACTTTCTGTAAATTTAGTTGGCAACAACTGACTCACCTACTGGGGTAGAAACCAAGAAAGGATGAGGGATCTTTTCAGATGTTACCTCAAAATTTACTACAACTAATGGGGTCACATAAGAGAAACTCGACCCAGGGTCTAATAGCATGTAAACATCAAGATGAAAGATGCGAAGCATACCAGTAACAACATCTGGTGAATCCTCCTGCTCCTAATAGGATGGTAATGCATAAAACTTATTCTGGCATTGAGCGCCACCGGTACTAGATGATGCGCTCTGAAGAGGAGCTGGGCGACCTAGAGAAGTTGGTGCACTAGTAGCCTGAGTCTGAGGCCAGACATCTTTATTTCCCTATCTAGTATGCGAGCACTCTTTGATTTTATGATCGGCTGGCCATAACCATAACAGCCTTTCTGATCCCACAAACACTTACCCATATGGGTCTTACCACACTTAGCACATAGTGGATAATTGGGCTTCCCACTTACACTATTCTGGGATCTGGACATAGAAGGTTTACCCCAATACTCCTGTCTACCTATGGGAATGAGAGCACTAGCTGAATATGGTGCTAGCATAGATGAACGATTCTAAATTTACAAATGATTGAGACCTATTCTGACCATACTCTAACTATCCTATTCTAGACCTCTTGTTATTTCTATCTCTCTTAGTCAACTTCTCTGCCTCTATCTATTGGGCATATATCATCAACCTAGCAAGATCCATGTCCCCAATAAGCATAGTAGTCCTACACTCCTTAACTACCAACCTAGACACATCGGTTATAAACTTACTAATGCTTGACCTAAGGTCAGCTATCTGATCAGGGGCATACTTAGACAACTGGTTAAACTTAAGGCAATACTCCTTCACTGTTATTGAGCCATGCCTCAGGTTCATAAACTCTTCTATCTTGGCTTCCCTTATCTCACGTGGGAACAACTTATCAATAAATATATCCTAAAATACCTTCCATATCATAGAAGCTGCATTCTCCCCTCTACTTTTCTTCCATATCACTACACAATCATATGCAATATCCTTCAGCATATAGAATGCCAACTCTACACTCCCCTTTTCATAAACATGCATAATCTGGGTGATCTTCTTCACCTTATCTAGATAAAACTATGGGTCCTCACCTTCCTTCGATCCAAAGAATTTTGGTGGGTTCATTCTCATAAAATCTCAAATCCTGGTTGTGGTAAAGTCCCTATTTTGCTGAAGTAGGATTGCAGCCTGACGGTTGCCATAAACATTAGCTATCACAACTTGGGCTAGTGCCTGAAAGGCAGCTCAAAACTCTGCATGTGACACATTATTATTCAAAGGATCTGCAGGCTGAGGTGGCTGGTTATCATTTTAGCATGCGTTAGCTCGACGAGGAGGCATTTTCTATCACGTGAAAGCACGAGTTAGAAGCAGATAGAGACACTGAATGCATGATAGATCATAAAAGAAGAGATGATTTCCTAAATTGCTTCATAGCCTCTTGCTCATAGATGTGGCACGCTTCACACCGATGATCAAGACTCTATGTAACGTGGCTTGTCTGACTTCCTAGGACTCTCTAAACCTTAGGCTATGATATCAAGTTTGTAATGCCCCAAAATCTAATTTTAAATACGTCACAGGTGCTCTGAACTACAAGTAGTCCTGAGCTAATCCTGGTTGTCTTCTACTAAATTTGAATCTCAAAATAGGGGAATATAAATGTAAGATCAAAATAAATGTGGAAAACTATCTGAACTACTTGAGTATATCTGAAAGTTCTAATCCCATCAACCTGATAAAAAAAATACTGAAAATCAAAATACTGCAACTAAAATCTAAAACTGAATCCGGTGGTCCAACAAGCCTCTACTGACTAAATTTAGAGAGTCACCGGGATAGGCCACAACTGACTCAAACTGTCTGAAATGAATACTGAATCATCTACTAATAAACTAGAAATCTGAATAGCTAAGTCCCCGAACTATGAGGACTCACCAACTGTAGAGATGTAGATGAGATTCTAAAATCACTCACACTGCTGAGACTGAGCACTTGAACCTACATTATGAGACAATGTAGAACACAGACGTATATGTAGATCAGTACTTTGGGAATGTACTGAGTATATGGGTGTTAATGCAATATGTAAACAATATCATCATAATTTATAAAATCATGCATGGTAAATGTAAATGACTCACATAGGATTACGTAATCCAAAAACCGAGGATCATAAATCATGAACAATAAAGCATATAATATAAATCTTATGAGCCATTACATTCAGTTCTAAAAATCTGTTCTTTCTGAATATTACTACATTATTTTATCAACTGCAAAGGAAATACTTCATTTCAAGACATTAAGAATCTTAAAAAAACACAGCTTCTAAAACATATGCTTTTATCTTAAAGCTTTAAAACAATTGACTGTATTAAGAGTAAGGGACTTCTTTTGGGAGGTTCTTCTAACCGACATAAACCATGTGAGCATTCATGGAGTCCAAAGTCTTACCCACATTGGGGAGAGTTGTTCTACCCTTGCCATCAGAATAGAACCTTTATCTTAAGTGATCACTATCATAGTCATCCACATAGAAGTGAGAATAATCTTAATCATACAGTGGCACGTAGTTCTGGGGCATGAAACCTTGGTAACATACCTATCTCAGTGCTAAATACTACTCCCATTCTTATTCTCAGGATCTTAGGAAATCCACTTCAAAAATAGCACATGGGTCTACAAGAAAACCAATTATGCTCTTTCTTTTGGTAAAATCTCAAGTCATATGAACAATGTGGATTCTTTATCTTAGCTTAGGACCAAAAGGTCAAATCTTTATCAAAAATTTGAGTTTAATCTTATCATAGGGTGCGCGTAGCACAAACAATCTTGAAATAGCAATCTTTAATTAGGGCTTAATGACCCATGCATCAAACTCACGTTAAAATATCATAATGTTCAAGATTGACAATGTAAACATTGATAAATTAATTCAAAATTTGGAAATTACTGAAATATGCATGAAAATATGAACATAATCATGTAATTAAACTTCTAAATCACTGGAAATCTCATAATCTTGTGAATAATAATAATAATGGGTATAAAGCATAACTTGAATTTCATGGGACATCATATAAAAATTCATAAAAATTAGAATTAAAATAAGTTTTTGGGCACAAGGACGAAAGGAGTGTCCTTGTTCATAACCCCACATACCTTAATTGATGATCTTAGATGAAAAACATGAATCTTGGACTCCTATTGTGTGTTTGGAGATGATTTCTTAGAGTTCGTGAATTGGAAATCCTTAATCTTGAATTTCCTTGAAGAATTAATGGAGGAATTGGATTTCTTGGGGAGTAAGCTTTGATGATCTAGGGTTTTATTTAAGAGTATTTTGGTGAAAAATGGGTATAGTATGCTTAGGATAAGTTAAATGATCTGTTATTCACGACTTAGGGCTAGAGAAAAGACCAAAGAGACCCTTTTAATATTTTACGCGGACTGGGAAAATTCCCAAAATTGGCCTACAACGTGACACACTGTTATTGAGGTGGCCTACTGGAAACTGCCAACTGGGACCTAGAAAATTGCCGCGATGCAAACCTATAGCGGTACGCTTCTGAATTGCCATTTTGGCCACCTCCATGACGTGCCATTATCGCGGAGGCTTACTGGAAAGTGACAATTGTAAAATGGGACATCACCGTAATACGGTGGAATTGCTATGTTGTACTGGAAATTGACATTTGGGATTTTGAACCTCTTCGCGATGCCCTAGTGACCAAAATGACGGTGTTTTATGACTGGAACTTAAAATCGCCATAACTTCTCATCCAGTTATCGGATTAAGGCGAATCTTATATCATTGGAAAGTTTATTCAATTTTCTACACATTTGAGGGTCTAAATCTAGAAAATTAAATATGCATGGAAAGTCATTCTTTCTTGAATCTAACGCTTGACATTCTAGACTTCAAATTGAGTTAACAAAACTACAGGGTATTACAGTTACATACTCCCCCCTTAGGATCATTCTTCCTTGAATGATAAGACAAGGCATTTACTAACACGATTTGACTCCACATACCTCTACTCTTACCTTTAACAAATACCAAAAACAAAGATGTTATGGAATACACATACCTTAAGCACGATTATTTGGAATGGGAAACAAGAACGAGTACTTGGAATTTATGTCATCTTTTGTTTCCCAAGTATCTTCCTCAACCTTTTGGGTCCTCCAAAGAACCTTTATTGAAGTCACATCCTTAGTCTGCAATTGATGAACTTGATGATACAAAATCTTAATCGGGACCTCCTCATAGGATAGGGAACCCAAGATATCCACCTCCTCCAAAGGAACAACCGTCAAAGGATCACACACTCACTTCGTCAATATCAAAACATAAAACACCGGATGAATGAATCAAAAATTAGAAGTCAACTCCAAATCATATCCAACATTATCAACCCCTTCAAAACTAAGTACGAACCAATATAATGGGGATCGAGCTTCCCCTTTTTACCAAACTGCATCACTCCCTTCATAGGAGGTACCTCAAAGAACACTTAATCACCAACACCGAATTCCAACTCCATTCACCTCATGTTCGTGTAGGACTATTGGAGACTTTGGGTGGCGTTAAGTCTATCCCGAATCACCTTAACCTTCTTTATGGCTTGGTGAACCAATTTAGGACCAAACAACTTATTTTCATCAACCTCAAACCACCCAATAGGATACCCACACATCCTACCATATAAGGCCTTAAACAGAGCCATACTAATGCTAGAGCGATGATTATTATTATAGGAAAATTCTATGATAGGATAGTGTTCAACCTAACTACCACCAACATTAAACACACAAGCCCGAAGTATGTCTTCCAAAACCTAAATTATTCTTTCTTCTTGTCCATCTATTTGTGGGTGGAAAACAGTACTAAAGTTTTACTTTAGTACCTAAACCTCGCTAGAACGACCTTCAAAAATAAACTAAGAACTGAGTACCCCAATCATATATGATGTAAACTAGAGCACCATACAATTTGATGATCTCCTCGATGAACTTGGCATAATCATTGGAAGAGAAATTAGTCCTCACTGGCACAAAGTGAGTGAACTTATTCATCCTATCCACGATGACCCAAATCAAATCAAATTATTGGAGAGACCACAAAAGACTGATAACAAAATCCATATTAATTATCTCCCATTTCCACACTGGTAGCTCAATCTCTTGAGTCAACCCATCGAGCCTCAAGTGCTTTACCTTCACCTATTGACACACCATGCACTTAGCCACAAAATTTTCCATGTACCACTTCATATTATTCCACCAATAAATCTCTCTAAGATCATGATACATCTTCATTGAACCAGGATTAACAGTATAACGCGACTCATGAGCTTCATAAAAAATTCTTTCTCACAACTCGTCAACATAAAAAATACACAACCTGCCTTAGTACCTTAAGATGCAATGACTACCAATCTAAAATCCATCACTTTCTGCCTACCTACATTATTCTTGATGTGCATCAAGATAGGATCCAACACGTTTTTCTTCTTTACTTCAACACAAAGAGATGAAGGTCCAATTATAACTAGGGCAGTGAGTGAAAAACTCTGGGAAATTTCCAAGGACCAAGAACCAAGGGCGTTACATTCCAAGAATGGTTATTAATTTTAATAGTTCTCTTAATGTGAGACCTAGTAAAATTTTAATAATTTTATTTTTGACTCTTCTTCTTGTGTAATGTCAATTTTTGACTTGAATTATATTTAGGGATGTTAAAAAAAGTGTTTTGGGAAAATTTTAGAATTTTTGAAAGGGGTTCGGGGTTATTTTGGAACACCAAGACAGTGTGCTTATGTGATAGTGGCATGGCACAGAGGTTAGCCTTTGCGATAAGGATGTGGCACGGAGGCTACCCTCCGCAATAAGGGCGTGGCACGTTTTTATGTTAAATTTGTCCAGTTTTTGTTTTTTAACTTGGGGTGAGTGGCTTTTGGTATTTTTACCCCCTGTACAACTTACAAACATAAAAGTGCCCCTTTTCCTTCAGTTTTCAAAGATCAAAATCATTATTTTTTCTCTCTAACTCAAAACGTAAGAATGCTCAACGGTTTTACAAGGAATTCACTGTTCAAGCTCCAAACTTTAAATTCTCTTTAAATTATTCTACATTTCAAGCATGTTGATTATCCTTAACTTATTTTTTACATTGTTGCATTAATTCATCAAATTTTCATGTGATTAAAATTGATGGATTTGAAATTGGGTTGAGGGATTTAATTGGGTTTACTTGAATTTTTTTTCCCATGGTTTAAATTATTTATTCATGCTTTAATTAATGGTTATGGGGACTGAATTGGTGTATTGTTTTAATGGTTGGAATGAGGGACATGTATTTCCTAAAATTGATGGAATTTTGGCTTGGTAAAAGACAAATCTCACCCAGTTTGTAAACTTGATTTTAAATATGGATAATTGCACGATTTAACTTGTCTTTTGGACCCATTGAATTGCATTAAAGGGATAAATGAATGAATATGGTTTTGATTGCCTTGGTGGAATTGGATTTGGATATTAAATGGAACTTGGGAGGTAATTTTCTTATACAGATTGGTTTGGCATAATTATATTAGCTTGCAAGCATATTTGGTATGACGATACCATATTGTTAAATTCCTTAATGAATGACTCCTGGGAGAATGGATGGCTTATGTTTAAAGTGTTTTAATTTTAGATTAAAAAGAATTGTGTAGCTCACCATTAAGGTATAGATCCTGGGGGATTAATATTAGAGACCACATTAACCGACGTTAAGGGTCCAAGTGACCGTGTGCTTGGTGCACACACTATATATATATATATGTATATATATATATGTATATATATATGTATATATATATATATATATATATATTGGGAGGGATATGGCCTTAGTGATTTTATTCATACCTTGGGTTTTCCTTAGTTCATGCGGCAAACACACACTGGGGCTGTAACGCCCCGAGTCTATACCCCGGATGTCACATAGTGCTTACGATCCTAAAGGACCACAAGCCAACCCATGACTGGTACCTTCTGTTAGCACTGAATAGTAATACTATAATAATGCAGAAGTATAACTGAAATGCCATAAGGTTCACAACATTGAAAACCAATACTGAAATACTGATGTAATACTAAAAAGAAAATTGAACAACTGTCTGAAATAATTTAGTTTGAAAGCCCCTATTGTCTGAATGGGGAGTTGATGGGACAAGTCCCCAACTAACTCCAACAAATAAATAACATCAGTCTACTGAAATACTGAAAAGAATAACTCAGTTCTCAAAATATGAAGATTCACCACTGTAGTCGCTGTAATAATCTAAACTGCTAAGTATGATCTAGAGACCGTGCATCCAGACCTATGATATGAAACATCATAGCGCAAAATAAAAGGTATGCATTATTACTTTGAATATACTGGTATGCTAAGTGAGGTAGACTGATATATATGGTTTTATATGCATGAGATGATGACTGACTGAATGATATGAACATGACTGAATGAGAGTATATGGATAACTGAGACTACACTAAATACTAAGTATGCAACACTAAGAACATATATTGTATCTATGATCATATTAAAACTGAATACTGAGTTTTGATAACTGAGTGACTGATATCTGAGATTTTTGATAACTGATAATTGGGTAACTATTTTTGACAGTCTTGATTCTGTAGAATATAACTGAGTCCTATACTGAGTATGGAACTGAAACTATAACTGTGGGAGTGTTCATCTAACCGACATACCCCTATATAAGCTGAGTTGGGGTCCAACCTGTAACCCCAGTTGGAAGGGTATTAGCACCTTGCCAAGGGATACTAACAGGGCTGGGTAAACCCTAATATGGCAGGATGACCCATAATTTATATGTATGGTTGCGTCAAACCTAGTCTGGGAAAAAGACCACTACGCTGGCTACGTAGTTCTATAATGAAGGAACTGCCACTAAGGGCCAAACCCTATGCTGGCTAGAATGCCCCCATCCCTGGGTTCACTAGATGATAAATTCTACTTCCAAGTGAAAGGACACTGAACTGATCACTAGACTGTACTAGGCTTGACTGAGCTATTACTGATCGTATTGACTAACTAACTGGACTGAGTTCATTAAGTTCTGTAACTAACTAAGTTCTACTATTTTTGACGTTACTGAGACTATCCTGTAACTACTGCAATTCTAGGTAAACAGCTAGATTGTCGGTATTGAATACCCCTAGGACTCGATAGCATCTATACTAATAGAATATGGAAATACATGAAACATGACAATAGTAAACTATTCACAATGCAATCATTTAGATATTTCATCAAGATCTTGGAAGTCATGAACTTGTACATGAATAGGAATACATGCTAACATGTTATAATTACACTATTCAATTCACAAAATCATTCCAACAAACACTTGCAAGGCATATCTTTAGCATGATAGAAATTTAAACAGGTACTAATGGTATGAGTTCAACACTAGGGTCACCAAGGGATCACATATGCACAATTAACTCAATTAAGTATTTTTTCAAACACCTAGGAGGCATAATCTACTACTTGGGCATGAATAACATATTGATGCATCATGACTACAATCATCAATTCACAATTCAAGGGTTTTGATATGGGGATTACAAAAATTACATACATGATCTCTTATACTCATGAAAACTACAATTAAATCTTGAATTGAAAACCCATACTAGCAATATGAACATAAAAACAATTCAATTGATATATGTAATTCATGAAACTATTAACTTGAGATTTTGAAAAGGGTTCTTGAACTCCAAGGGTGGAAGGAAACCCAAGGATGAACACCTAACATACCTTGATTGTTGATTTCATGAGATTTGTTGGCAATTGCTTGAAGCTTGAACGTGAATTGTATGAACCTAGGGTTTGTTCTTGGGGGATGCTTCGAGCAAAATTATGGATAAAAGGGCAAATAATGCTCCCCAAGGCTTTAATTATCTGTTATAGATGAGTTAGTGTGGAGGAAAAAACCCCTATGCCCTTAAAAATGTGAAAAAAAACCTGGGAAATAGGTGCATACGACGGGGCGCGCGTCGCATGCTAATCGCGTGTAGCTACTGCCTCTCTCACGAAAATGGCTATAACTTTTCGCTCGGGTATCAGATTAAGGCAAAATTGGTATCGTTGGAAATCTAATTCAATTATCTACAATTTGGTGGGTCTTAAGGTGACAAATTATACATATATCAAAATTTATACACTTCAAATTAGACCCTTGTAGAATCAAACACCAAACTGTGGGCGAATCAAAGGACCTTAGCTCGACTTTGTTCTAAGCGACTCTTATGAACATTTTAAACCTCAAAATCATTTCACACACTAGGATAAGGATTATGACATGTTTATTCAAAATAAATTCATGGGATTAGAGTCAACACACGTGAGAATGACGTTTCAAAGTCTAGCATAAAAATCTGGGGTGTTACATTATCTTTCCCTTGGGAACATTCATCCTCGAATGAGACTCGTTAGACTGAGAGTACTGTATGAAGGTAACTGAGGTCATATTCTGAACATGCATGACTGAAAACAAGACTTTATAAGTGATTCTAAAATATGATACATGTACTGAATATCATGAACTGAAATGATTTCTTGAGCAAATGCAATGACATGAGAATAACTATAAGCTGAGATAGGATGAGGGAGTTAACTTGTGAGTAGCCAGTACCTCAAGATGGATCTAGTTTTGTGAAAAAAAGATGAGAGATTTAGTACATGAAAAGTTTGAGGGTATTACAACATCTCCCTTTTGGGATAGTTCATCCCCCGAATGATATTGACATGGCTGAAATACTAAGGAAAAACTGAGATGATGCATGGGACACTTTTGAACTGAAGCATGACTGATTATTTGGAATCTAAAACTGATGCATGATGTATGAACTGAGATGAATGCGCAATCTACATAGATGTAAATATTTTACTTCATGGAATAGCTATATTCATGAAACTTTTGATAGTAAGGCTAGATTAAAAGATAGAAAACAATAGAAACTTATCTACCGGACTGTTAAACTGAGTTGCTGGTTATATGGACTTACTCATACTTAAATCTTATACGTAACTGGAACATCCATTCAATGTTCTTTCCAAGAAGTTCTAATAACATTAGAGAGCAAAAGATCTTGGGCATGGTCTGAATAAGATATCTGAAGAAGAAGTGACAACATGGCTAGAATTCTAGAATATAGAACATAGGCCTATAAAACATGAGCTAAGATAGAATTGTCGTGCCTCAGACCATGCAACTGCTGTTTTTAAGCTTAGACATACTACTCAAATACTCCCTCAACTATACCTTCTACTTCACAACTGCACTTCTTCTGAGACTACTAAAGATATTAACATGAGCGCTGATAACTCTACATGCTGAAGTTTGATCTGAACTAAATTCTCTCACTCTGTTTAAGCCTACTCAAATCTACAAAATGCAGACATAACCATGTAATACTAATCTGAATCATGAGTTTAATACACTCTTCATTTTCACAACTTCTCACTTCATGAATAATTATTACCACTTCAACAGCTATATTCAACCTCTTACTAGATATTTACTCACGCGCAATGCATTCATCCTCAGATAAAACATAACATTTAAGCCTATTCTCATAACCACATTTGCCTTTCTAAACAAACACCCATAAAGCATCTTCCTCATATCCTCCAAACCTCTACCATCAACAACTTTTATGCACCAGCCCAAGAAAACACACACAAGATTTCAACTAACAATGACGCGACTGAAGGATGGAAAAATTTAGGAGCGTGCTATAGAGCATGTGTTGGATACTCTGGAGCATCAGAATAGAGCGTGGGTCGCATGTTGTATCGCATGCTCCCTCAGCAGTGAAATGGAGTGTGCGTCGCATGCTAATAACGGGCAACTACTATTTTTGACTTCCAAACATTTCCTTACACTCATTTGAAAATTCTAAAACTTACTCGAGATGTACTATTAACAACCCCGATCATGAATCAACTTAAGAATTAATGTTTTGATGTCAGAAAGGTCAAAACTAAGATCGCCAAAGTTTGGGAGCTTTAGAAATGACTAAGTCCTTCACTTAGTGAAATCTTCTACGTCTTGGACCCCTTTTAACATGTAATAGTAAGCTGAAATAAGTTTTGTCAATAGGGAGCATTTACTCTCTCCCGCCTAATAATTGCTTATCACTACTATTATTTCATAAGGGGAGGTCACTAAAAGTCTAGGACATGAGGACTTAAAGAATGAAAGAGTAACTTTGACACTCAACTGAGGCCTAAGAAATAGAGTATCAATAACATGAATTCATCCAAGAGTTCTGAACTGAGGACATACATGACATAAATTTGAATTTTGCTAATCATTGAACCTGTAGCATGAGTATGGAACTGAGCATACTGTAAAACATGAGCACATGTGTCATGAGCCGAATAACCTGAGTTTGGATTTTATGATTTTATGGAAAATGATTCGTACTGCTGAGTCATACTAGAAACTAAAAGCGTACACAGTTTTTCTATAAAGTGCATGAATATGAGCTGTGATGGGGGAGATAACATGTTAGGCATGAGTAGATATCGTGATGACTGAAAAACTTTGCACTGAGATAAGAATAGGTTGGGAATCGTCTTCCCTCAATGCTTTTCTACACATACAACATCACTACTAGAGTCTAAGAGCCTGACTTAGTTACCTGTTCTATCATCTTCCCCTTAGCTTAAGGCCATCATTCTAAGTCTGTGAACCATTGGATCAATATCTCTAAACTGAACTGCCACCACTTTGCTCTAGAATCTAGGGGTATAACAATATATATAAATGATAAATTACCCTAAATGACTATGACCGATAATATAAAAATTGTTGCTGGTACTTTTTTTTGAGATACAACTATTGGACCTCTATAACCCTAGTAGTCATCATGTAACAACTTAAAATTGACTAACTTAGAATTTTTAACTCCTCTTTCTATTAGCTCAACCTTCAAAGATTCAACTTATATTCTAACACATAATATGGATATCCGCAAATCCTTAATAACCATACTACTTTCATCATAGTCTACAAATATCACATCTCTAAACTTATATTTTCCCCACACCATGAGAATTACCACTATATCAACATCAATAACACATAATTTCAAATCCCCAAACTTTAATTCTTGTATACACTATTTCAAACGTACTAATTCTCTTTTCATACAACTAGCCCCATGGAATACATACTTTGCTCAATCTGGATGACACTATCCCAACTCTACTACTATTGTTAAACTCCCGTGTTCATACTTCTAACTCTGGTTTACCTTCTATCATAGAACTTTAAAAAGAATTTGGTAACACGTCAGACTCTTAAGCACAGAAATACTACCCCCTTCATTCAAGGATAGGTTTATGGAAAACTAAAAATGAATGACTCTATTTCTGAAATTAACTGAAGAGATATTCTAGAATACTATAATTGGGCAATTTTTTTGTATACCCGTCTGACTGGAATAGGCTTACGTACTGGGGTAGACACTAAGGAGGGATCTGCTAGAGTATCAGGACTGACATCAAAATTAATAGTTATATACTGAGTTACAAAAGGAAGCAAGGCTCCTATGTCTAATAAAGCAAATGTAAGAATATAAAAGGCCTATAACGTACCCATAACCGTATCAGGAGAACTTTTCTGATCATGTCAGGACTAGAGTACTTAAAGTCTGTTCTGAGCTTGACCACTAGTGGCACTAGAAGTGGCACACTGCTGAGTCGGGCGACAGGATAGGATTGAAGGACGATTGGACTGGCCCAGCTAACCACGCATTGGGCAATCTCTAACTCTGTGGCCTGGCTTGTCACACCCAAAATACACACCACTACTGGCTCTACACACACCCTTATGATTCCTACCACATTCTTCGTAAAGTGGGTTAGTACAAACTCCCTTCCTTCTACTCTGTGACTTAGATCCTGGTGCTCTGTTTCAACCATCATTCTTAAACTTAGGCACTGGTGCACTGGCTGAAGGCGGAGCTGAGGCTTAGAATTTCTGATGAAATTGAGAGTTGTTACTACTTGACCGTAGCTTAAAACTACTTGTCCTGGCCCTCTTATTCTTTCTCTCTTACTTCATACGCTCCCCCTTCACTCTGTTGAGCATAAATAAAGAGCCTAGATAGAACAATAGCCTGAAAATTATTCTGAACAACTATTGAATAAGCTAAGGTAGTGAAAGAAGCTCTGAATTCATCGTGAGAGACATGCTCATTTAGGGGATTTTTCTGAACAGATGGAGGTACAGGTTGATTCCCATTCTTCTTCCATTGTTCTTTCTGGAAGGCATTTTTTGTACACAAAAGTATGGATGAGTTAGGAAGAGAGTTTAAATAGAGCTCATGCTCTTTCGCATGACATGGATACTGAAAGAAAAGGGCTTTTCCTAAAAATACTTCATAGCCTCTTGTCCATAAGTGTGGTGCTCTACACACCCATGCACAAGACTCTACGTGACATGGATTTCAGACTCCCTAGGACTCTTTATAACCTTAGGCTCTGATTCTAAGTTTGTAATGCCCCGAGTCTATACCCCAGACGTCACACGGTACTTACGATCCTGAAGGACCACAAGCTAACCCATAATTGGTACCTGCTGTGAGCACTGAATAGTAATACTATAATAATGTAAAAGTATAAATGAAATGCCATAAGGTTCACCTCATTGAAAACCAATACTAAAATACTAACGTAATACTGAAAAGAAAATCGAACAACTGTCTAAAATAATTTAGTCTGAAAGCCTCTAACTATTTGAATGGGGAGTTGATGGGATAAGTCCCCAACTAACTCCAACAACTGAATAAAATGAGTCTACTGAAATACTGAAAAGAATAACTCAGTCCTCAAAATATGAGAACTCACCATTGTAGTTTCTGCTAATTATCTGAACTGCTACGTATGATCTGGAGCCCGTGCGTCCGAACGTATGATATGAAACATCATAGAGCAAAACAAAAGGTATGCGTCAGTACTTTGAATGTACTGATATACTAAGAGAGGTGGACTGGTATACATGGGTTTATATGCATAAGATGATGACTAACAAAATGATATAAACATGACTGAATGAGAGTACATTGATAACTGAGACTACTGTAAATACTCAGTATGCAATACTAAGCATATATACTGTATCTGGGATCATACTGAAACCTAATACTGAGTTCTGATAACTAAGTGACTAATATCTAAGATTTTTGATATCTTAATTACTAATAACTAGGTGATTGTTTTTGATAGTCCTGATTCTATAGAACTGAACTGAGTTCTATACAAAGTCTGGAGCTAAAATTGTAACTGCAGGAATATTCATCAAACCGACATACCCCGATATAAGCTGAGACAGGCTCCAACCTGTAACCCCAGTTGAAAGGGTGTTATCACCTTGCCATGGGATACTAACAGGGCTGGGTAAACCCTAATTTGGTAGAAAGACCCATAATTTATATGTGTAGTTGTGTCAACCCTAGTCTGGCATGAAGACGTCTTACCCTACGTTGGCTACATAGTTTTATAAAGCAGGGACTACTACTAAGGGTCAAACCCTATGCTGGCAAGAATGTCCCCATCCCTAGGTTCGCTCAGTGCTGAATTCTACTCCCAACTAAAAGGACACTAAAATGATCACTATACTGTACTAGGCTTGATAGAGCTATTACCGATCATATTGACAGACTGAACTGGACTGAGTTCACTGAGTTTTATAACTGACTAAATTTTACTATTGATAAAGCTACTGAATCTATCTTGTAGCTACTGTAATTCTAGGTAAACAACTAGATTGTCCGGTATTGAATTACCCTTGAACTCGATAGCATCCATACCAATTAAATATGGCCATACTTGAAATATGTCAATAGTCAACTGTTTACAATGCAATCATTGAGACATTTCATGAAACACTTGGAAGTCATGAACTTGTACATGTATAGGAATACATGCTAACATGTCATAATTACACTATTCAATTCACATAGGCATTCCAACAAATACTTGCAAGGCATAGATTTAGTATGATATAAATTTAAACATCTAGTAATGGCATGAGTTCAACACTAGGGTCACCAAGGGATCACAAATGCACAATTAACTCAATTAAGTATTTTTTCAAACACCTAGGAGGCATAATCTTGTACTTGGGAATGAATAACATGTTGATGCATCATGACTACAATCATCAGTTCACAATTCAAGGGTTTTGATATGGGGATTATAAAAATTACATACATGATATCTTATACTCATAAAACTACAATTAAATCTGGAATTGAAAACCCATACTAGCAACATGAACATGAAAACAACCCAATTGATACATGTAATTTATGAAACTATTAACTTGAGATTTTGAAAAGGGTTTTTGAATTCCAAGGGTGGAAGGAAACCCAAGGATGAACACCTAACATATCTTAATTGTTGATTTCATAAGAATTGTTGGCAATTGATTAAAGCATGGACTTGAATTTGATGAACCTACGGTTAGTTTTTGGGTAGGCTTGGAGAAAAATCATGGATAGAGGGGCAAATAATCCTCCCCAAGGCTTTAATTATCTGTTATGGAGGAGTTAGGGTGGAGGAAAAGACCCCTATGCCCTTAAAAATGAGAAAACAGAACCTGGGAAATAGGTGTGTGTGTCCAGGCATGCGTTGCACGCTAATCGCATGCATCTACTGTCTCTCTCACGAAAATGGCAATAACTTTTCACTCGGGTATTGGATTAAGGCGAAATTGGTATCATTGGAAATATAATTAAATTATCTACAATTTGGTGGGTCTTGATCTACAAAATTCTACTTATATAAAAATTTATACACTTCAAAGTAGACCCTTGTAGAATCGAACACCAAACTGTGGGTGAATCAAATGACCTTAGCTCGACTTTGTTCTAAGTGACTCTTATGAACATTTTTAACCTTGAAATCATTTCACATACTAGGATAAGGATCATGAAATTTTTATTCAAAATAAATTCATGGGATTAGAGTCAACATACATGAGAATGATGTTTCAAAGTCTAGCACAAAAATACAGGGTGTTACAGGGGCCCTTCCAGCAGGGAGAGTTGGACCTATATAGTCCATGGGTGCATTTAGGATGGATCGAGTTACATTGTTCAGGTTAAATCTTTAAACTCTCATGCTCATGGACCTTATCCCTATTCGGATATCCTATATATGTATATATGGATGTTGTGCATGTGGTTTTGACTGCTTTTGGTAAATTGTATTATTTTATCCCTTTTATTGAGTTTCACGCTAATGCTCACTCCACTGACCATTCTAGATTCTACATTATTTCATAATGTAGTGTCCGAAGGATTTTTTGTTGCTCATGTATAGCGTCAGGTGATTCAGTATTTATGTGGATATACTGTGAAGTGGTAAGACTTCATATTTTGGAAGGCCCTATCATTTCATTGGTTTTTTATGGTTTTTAGTATTTTTTAGTATCTCATTTTGGATTCTTTTGGTCATAGTTGAGGGCATGTTCTGACTTAGTTGGTATTTCTACTTCTAGAGGCTTTTGTTGAGAATTGTGGGTTATTTGTTTGTTTTGACTCTTATTTCTCATTTGGTTTATCTATTCTTTTTATTATCATGTTTGGTTGTCTTCCTCTATATGCTTGTATTGTGTTTTGGATATTAGGCTAAGGAGGTGGTCTCCATCTCACGGTGAGCTTGAGATACCCATCATGACTAGGCCCTTGTTTAGGTCTTAAAAACCTTGGTATCAGAGCATAGTTTAGGGTCATTGGGTGTCCACCAGGTCGTGTTGAGTAGAGTCCCTTTTATAAGTGTATAGCACACCACACTTATAAGAGAGAGGCTACATTGACTTTAGGAATGTTTCCCTTTCTTGTATTCTATTTTTGGGCTATAAATTCTAGTGTTATGAAACTCCTTTAACTCTTGACTTACTCGCATTTCAGATCACGACTTTCCAAAGATCTGACAGTCGTAGACACTCTGTAGGAGCCTCTATCTTACTTGAGGAAAATATGAAGGAAACACTCCTTATTTATGAAGTGCAGACCCAGTCTAGGGTGCCTGCTCCTGAATGTACTGCTCCGCGCGTGGGTTTTTTTGATCCCTACTAGTCCTTCTCAGAATTTTCTAGATGGTGATACTTATGCTCAATAACCATAGGGAGATATCGCTAATGCGGAGTTCTGTTAGTCTATTCATATGCCCGTTCAATTGATGGCATCTCAGTCTCATCAGTATGATTATATTAGTCCTATTGTTAGTTTATTTGAGGTCACTCGAGTTGGTGATTTTATAAGGTTAAATTCCCAACCTTTATAGGATCTAAGGTTGAGGAGAATTCTTAGGGTTTATTGATGAGATATAAAATCTTTTGGGTGATGCATGCTATTGATTTGGAAGGTGTAGAGTTTGCTGCCTATCAGTTGAAAGATGTGTCTTATTAGTGGTATAAGAAGTGGAAGAGATCACGATTGTTGATGCTAAGTCGGCTGAGTGGGATGACTTTTTAGGCGCTTTTATTGACCAATTCTTTCTTAGGAGCTAAGAAAAGCTAAGGATGAAGACTTTGTGAACTTGAAACAGGTTACAATGAGTGTTAAGTTGTATGCTCCGAACTTTCAACAGTTGCTCCATTATGCTCTAGAGTTGGTGTCTAATATGAGGTCTCAAATGAGAAATTTTTCTTCTAGGTTATCCCATGTTTTGGTGTTGGAGTGTAAGGCTACTATATTAAATATGATATGGACATATCTAGGTTAATGGTTTACATGTAGTACGTAGAGGATAAGAAAAATAAGTAGGTAGAAATGGGAGAGAGGTAGAACAAGAGGTTTAGATATTCAAAGTAGGGTTCGAGTCAGTAGAACAGTGAGAGTGATGGTAGGCAGTGGACTAAGAAGAAGAATTAGGGAAATTCTTATTCGACAGCTAGTGTTCCTTATCCTAAGCCATTGGGTGATCGTTGTTTTCAAGCTAGCACTGGTCCTAAGGCATAAGGTGCCCAGTCTCAGGCTAGTGGAGCTTGGTCAGCCTCACCTTATCCTCTTTGAAGTTTTTATGGATAGCTTCACCATGTATATTGTGAGAAAGAGATAAATTGGTGCTATAATTATGGTCAACATGGTCATATGCAGTGAGATTGTCCTTCGACCAAGGGTACCATTGGATCTAATAAGGTTTTGTTCGCCACTTCTTCAGCTTATGCACCTAAGGGAGCCACTTCAGGTATCGACATTGGACAAAATCATCTCTAAGCTGACTGGGGTTCAATCTCTGCCCTAACTGGGAGGGTGTCAGTACCGCGCCACCAGTAAAGACATCTACTGTGGAGTCAGTCCTAATCAAGGGAGTGACTCCTAGGATCAGTCCTATATATATAAATGTGCTAATGGGTGACCCCTGAGTATGTCAGTCCTATCTAACGGGTGACATCTCGTACCTACGATGGCAACGTAGTTCTGGAACTTAGGGATTGCTTCTAGGGATCTCATTCCTATTCTAGCGGGTAAGCCCCCATCCCTAGGTTCGCTCGGTGCTGAATTCTACTACCAACTGAAAGAGACTGAACTCAATAACTGGGCTGAACTAAATAACTTAACTGAACTAATTTTTCGAATTGATACTGATTAACTGAACTGATACTAGTGGTATTGTTTAGCGGAGTTAAAACTGAGTTTACTGGATTTCGATGACGAACGGAATATAATGAGTTCTGAGGACTGATTAAGAGTACTGAAGTTACTAAGATTTACTGTGATTACTGAGGTTACTGAGCACTGAGATTGTTGAGAATACTGAACTACTGAAATTACTAAGTTTTCCTGAGTCACATGACTGACTGATTTCTATAAATCATGGCTTGACTGAGAGTATCGTGAAAACATGACATGGCTCTAGGCACACAACTATATTTTTTGGGTACAAGTACCCCTAAGACTCGATGGAAGGAAACTGACACACATGACTGACTTGATCATAAGAGCACAGTCTATAATCCACAATATCATAAATAAGGGATTTCATACTAAGCATAGTTCTCAACAATCTATTTCATGGAAGGGAATTTCATACAATATGTATATACTTGCATAGCTTTCAATATCATGCTCATTACATATTACAACCACAATCCATAATATCATAACTTGGGGAATTTCATGATGTACATGGGTATTCTACATCTTGTATATCAGTGGGTTTTGCAAGTAAGCATAGCATAATTCCATAAGACTAGTTCATGAGTAATCCAACAGTGTTCACAAGACACATTATCAACATGGATTACATTGAATCATAGAGGCCTATCATGAATCCTTCACTTAGTCACAATTTAGCTATAATGCATGATTTCTAGTCTCTTAGGTATTTTATCAAAAACCTTACATACACTCTTTAATGCATAGTTGTATTCACAAACTTACACCACTTTAATCCACCCAAATTCATGAGTTCCAACTATATGATCACAATTTTCCTAGAATTTCATCAAATTCCCACTCTATAACACAAACCACAAATAGCAACATGAATACAACCATATCACCACAAAATATTCATGATTTTGTTATCAAAGATTAATTCTTGAACTCCATGAACGAAAGGGATCCGTGGATGAACACTTCACATACCTTATAAAGGAAACCTTGATGATTTGCTGGAGAGTTCTTGAATTGGGAAACTTAATTCTTGATTATCTTGGAAAAAGGCTTGAATCTTGCTTTTGAGAGATGAGTTTGATGGAAACCCTAATCTTATGGTTGAGCGTATAAGAGAAGGTTTTTGAGATGCTTAACTGAAGAAAAATAGAAAAAATTACGCCTCTTTAGGGTAAAGTCGTGCAAGGTGAAGGAAAAGACCAAAATACCCTTATAAAATAATTTCCCAGTTGCTAAAAAATCATAGATGACGACATTGGTGATAGAGCGTCAGACTTGTGATAAGTCGTCAAAAATGTCATCAGATTTGTGATTAGTTATCACAAATGTTGTCACTTAGGAGCTGGTATCTGCCTAAGGATGATGACCTTCGTGATAGGGCATCACAAATGTGATAAGCTATCATAAATGTCATCACTTAGGAGCTGGTTTCTGCCTAAGGCTGACAACCTTCGTGATAGGGCGTCACAAATGTGATAAGCTATCACGAATGTCGTCACACTGTTTCCAGCCTGATATTCTGGAGTAAAATAGGCATAACTCTTTTCTTCGATATTAGATTTAGGAGAAATTGGTATAGTTCGTAATATACAATGAGTTATGGTCGATTAAAGTGACCCAAATTTTGATGCTTACAAAAACTTGAACGATAGGAAAACTTTCAACTTGTACTTGAGTTAGGGGACATCTATGATCTAAATTCATGCTCAAATAGATTCCCACACTACATAATTGATTAACACACTAAATTTATATAGTATTTGAGGCTTTTGAAAGATCCACGCATAGGAATGATGGATTTTTATTCTAGTCCAAAATGTGGGGTATTACAATATCTCCCCCTTGGGAACATTCAGCCTCAAATGATACTGGCTGAGATGAGAGAAAAGACAACTTACACGAATATATAGAATGAATAACTGATCATGATTTCATGGATTACATGAAAGAAAACTGAGCATATCATACTGTACATGCATATCTGATTCATGGGTAGCTGATTTATTAATGTAGGACTGAGTGTTCTGATAACCTGATTTTCTTAAAATGAGAATGCATAACTGATGCTTAACTGATAAGTTGAATCCATACATATCTGATGCATGATTATATGATTGATATGATACGTTAATGCATAACCGAAAGTACTGATAAGCTGACCATGTATATCTGATGCATGAATACATGACTGAATTGACTCACGAACATGCGACTGAACATGCAATGGTAAAGGAACTAAGATTGAACTGAAACATGAGAACATGACTGATTCTGCTACGTGACATATGGACTGAACATCTGAACTAAACTGAACCTCTGAATACTTGACTTACAACTGAGGTCTAACTTGAAAGTCAACTTATGAGTACCCTCTATTCTAGACTGAATTCGTTATGCAAGGAGAGATTGAAGGATCTAAGGCATGAGAGCATTAAGAAAAAGTGGAGTATCTTCCCCTTGGGATGCTATGTCCCTCTAAGAATGCTTACCTTACAGAGATACTGGGTGATGTACAGGGCATCTACGAACGAGATTATAACTAAACTTTGGGAGTCTGAAACTAATGTATGAGATGGACTGCACTTGCAACTACTAGGAGGTTCTACCTTGAAATAGTTACATTCTATGAGATTTTGGATAGCATGAATAGATGAAAGGATGAGAAAACAAGCTATACAAATCTGACTGCTCACTGGCATGACATGAATACTGAAAGAAGGGAAACTATTCCTAAAACATCTTATAGCCTCCTGCACATAGGTGTGGTGCACAACACACGTATGTACAAGACTCTACTAGATGCGGCTTTCAGACTTCCTAGGACTCTATTGAACCTTAGGCTCTGATACCAAGTTTGTAACACCCCGATTTTCTGAACCGGAAGGCTACACGGTGCTCATGACCCCTAAAGACCACAAGCTAACCCATGACTAATATATGTACATGTATACTGATTAATATATCATAAAATGCAGAAACATGAACATGAAAGGCCATAAGGTTCGAACTGAATGATCGTCTAATAACAAAATTTCTGAAAAAGGTATAACAATACCAAAATAAGTCATAAATACTAAAAATAATGAGATATGAATATCTAATCTGACATCTAGTCTAAAAGCCTCTAACTGAACTAAATAAGGAGTTGAAGGAACATGTCTCGAACTAACTCCATCTAGCAACTGAATAGTAAATATAGCAATAATTATATTATCCTCGAATGAGAAGGACTCACTACAAACTCTGAACACTGGAATGCTACTACTAATCTAGAGCTCATACCTCTGAACCTATGGTGTAACATAAGAGAAAACACCATAGCTCAAATGCGTTAGTACGTCTGAATGTACTGAGTATACGAGTGAGGTAGGCTAAATGCAAAGAGTTATATGCATGAACAATTCTAACTAATATGAACGTGAGAATACATACATGTATAAATAACTATAACTGAACTCGTGATGATGCTGACTACTGAGTCTGAATGCTGACGACATGAATTTACTGTTACTGAGGTACTGAATAGATTATTGACTATTTCTGACAATCAAATTATAAAGAACTGGTTTAAAGGACTGTGTCTAACAGTCCTGAAACTGAATACTGGTAACGTGAGCTATGACAATTGATATAGCTGATATAACAGAAATGATTGGACTAATCGATATAATCGATACTGAGAGATTGTATCTGACAGTTTAAGTTCTGATGGAACTATCTGAGTTCCGTTTTACTTGGAGTAACTAAATTTGAGATCAGTCCTATCTAGCGGGTGATCATGAGTATACTGATAATAAGGATGATTTAACTTAGTCTGAGATCAGTCCTATCTAGTAGGTGATCTTTAAATATAATAATTCTGATACTGATTAATCATAGTTGAGATCATTCCTAGCTAATGAGTGATCTTGAAGTCTATTTAGAATGATAAGCATTGACTGTATCTAACAGTACTGAATCTGTACTACTAAGCTGAGTTGATTGTGTTTGAAAGCCTTGATTCTGTAATTGAAACTGTAGAATATGTTCATCTAACCGACATGCCCCAAGCTAAGCTGACTGGGGTCCAATCTCTGCCCTGATTGGAAGGGTGTCAGTACCGCACCACTAGTAAAGACATCTGCTGTGGACTCAGTCCTAACCTAGCGGGTGACTCCTCGAATCAGTCCTATACATATAAATATGCTAACGGGTGACCCCTGAGTATGTCAGTTCTATCTAACAGGTGACATCTCGTACCTAGGCTGGCAACGTAGTTCTGGAACTTAGGGATTGCTTCTAGGTATCTCAGTCCTATTCTAGTGGGTGAGCCCACATCCCTAGGTTCGCTCGGTGCTGAATCCTACTCCCATCTGAAAGATACTGAACTGAATAACTGGGCTGAACTAAATAACTTAACTGAACTAATTTGCTGAACTGATACTGATTAACTGAACTGATACTAGTGGTATTATTTTGTGGAGCTAAAACTGAGTTTACTGGATTTCGATGACGGACGAAATATAATGAGTTCTGAGGACTGATTAAGAGTACTGAAGTTACTGAGATTTACTGTGATTACTGAGCACTGAGATTACTGAGAATACTGAACTACTGAGATTACTGAGTTTTTCTGAGTCACATGACTGATTGATTTCTATAAATCATGGCTTGACTGAGAGTATCGTGAAAACATGACATGGCTCTAGGCACACAACTATATTTTTTGGGTACAAGTACCCTCAGGACTCGATGGAAGGAAACTGACACACATAACTGACTTGATCATAAGAGTAGAGTTCATAATCCACAATATCATAAATAAGGGATTTCATACTAAGCATAGTTCTCAACAATCTATTTCATGGAAGGGAATTTCATACAATATGTATATACTTGCATAGCTTTCAATATCATGCTTATTACATATTACAACCACAATCCATAATATCATAACTTGGGGAATTTCATGAAGTACATGGGTATTCTACATCTTGTACATGAATGGGTTTTGCAAGTAAGCATAGTATAATTCCATAAGACTAGTTCATGAGTAATCCAACAGTGTTCACAAGACACATTATCAACATGGATTACATTGAATCATAGAGGCCTATCATGAATCCTTCATTTAGTCACAATTTAGCTATAATGCATGATTTCTAGTCTCTTAGGTATTTTATCAAATACCTTACATGCACTCTTTAAGGCATAGGTGTATTCACAAACTTACACCACTTTAATCCACCCAAATTCATGGGTTCCAACTAAATGATCATAATCTTCCTGGAAGTTCATCAAATTCCCACTCTATAACACAAATCACAAACAACAACATGAATACAACCATATCACCAAAAAATATTCAAGATTTTATTATCAAAGATTGATTCTTGAACTCCACGAATGAAAGGGATCTGTGGATGAACACTACGCATACCTTAGAAAGGAAACCTTGATGATTTGCTGGAGAGTTCTTGGACTGGGAAACTTAATTCTAGATTATCTTAGAAATAGACTTGAATCTTGCTTTTGAGAGATGAGTTTGATGGAAACCCTAATCTTGTGGTTGACAGTATAAGAGAGGTTTTTTGAGATGCTTAACTAAAGAAAAATGGGAAAAATTATGCCTCTTTAGGGTTATAAGTCGTGGAAGGTGAAGGAAAAGACCAAAATACCCTTATTAAATAATTTTCTAGTTGCTGAAAAATCATAGCTGACGACATTGGTGATAGGGCATCAGATTTGTGATAAGTCGTCAAAAATATCATCAGATTTGTGATAAGTTATCACAAATGTCTTCACTTAGGAGCTGGTTTTTGCCTAAGGCTGACGACCTTCATGATAGGGCGCCACAAATGTGATAAACTATCACAAATGTCGTCACTTAGGAGCTGGTTTTTGCCTAAGGTTGACGACCTTCGTGATAGGGCATCACAAATGTGATAATCTACCACGAATGTCGTCACACTATTTCCATCCTGATATGCTGGAGTAAAATAGGTATAAATCTTTGCTCCGATATCAGATTTAGGCAAAATTGGTATAGTTTGTCATATATAATGAGTTATGGTCGATTGAAGTTGACTCAAGTTTTGATGCTCACTAAAACTTGAACGATAGGAAAGCTTTCAACTTGTACTTGAGTTAGGGGATCTCTATGATCTAAATTCATGCTCAAATAGATTCCCACACTACATAATTGATTAACACACTAAATTTATATAGGATTTGAGGCTTTTGAAACATCCACGCATAGGAATGACGGATTTTCATTCTAGTCCAAAATATGGGGTATTACATTCATAAAATTGCAAGTCTCAAGTAGGGTTTAATAACCCATAGTTCAATCTCATGTTAAAACTCATCAAAAGTATAATAGATAGCATATAGATTCATAACTTATGTAGAAATCTGGAAATTTTAGCAATTTATCTCAAAATCTCAACATACTCATATACTTCAATGTTTCAAATATTTCAACTATTAACTTCTCAAGGATTAAAATCATGGGTATAGACCCAGCTGCAATTTCTGAAGAAAACATGTAAAAATCATGCCATTAGACTCTGAAATCAAGGGAAACATCAAAAGCTTGCAACCAATAACAATGGGTGAAAACCCCAATTCAATTTTATGTAAAATCTTATAAATTGCAGAGAATTGTAGTTTAAATAAGCTTTTGGGAACAAGGGTGAAATGATTACCCTTGTTCAAAACCCCACATACCTTGAATTAAAAGCTTTAGATGAACTCTCGCTTTTGGGACTCTATTTGTACTCTTGAATGAGGGTTCTTGAAGCCCTTGACTTGGGAACCTTGAATCATGACTCATTTAAGAAAATCTATGGTGGATTCTTGAGATTCTTGGAAGAGGTTTTGGACACTTAGGGTTTTTGTTGAGAGAGACTTCATAGAATGCTTGTAAATGACCTTGATTTGGTGTTTGCACAGTTTAAGAGGCTTGGAAAAAAGTCCAAAGTGCCTTTTTTAACTTCTGAATGAAGATGGAAAAATTAAACTGGGAACCAGATTTCATGGGCCACCGCAACGCGCCACTATCGCGGTGGCTCACAGGAAATTGACAAATGGGAAATTGGTAGTCACCGCGACGTAGAGCCATCGCATTGTCCCACTAGTTGGGACCTAGAACTTTAGCGCGACGCGTCACAATCGCGTCAGGCCATTGGAAATTGACTATTGGGAAATTAAGGTCCTCCGCGATGCGCCACTATCGCGGAGTTCCACTGAAAATTGACAATTGTCAAATAGACCCTCTCCGTGATGCGCCAAGCACTAAAATGACGTTGTTTTATGACTAGGACTTTAATTAGCCATAATTTCTTACCCGGGTATCGGATTTGGGTGAATCTTATATTGACGGAAAGCTTATCAAATTTTCCATGTGATAAAGAGTCAAAATTAGGGAAATTCTATATGGTTAACATGATACTCACTTAGAAAGTCACTTCTTAATCTTTTAGGGTCGGAATCATGCCTCACTTGACACGCCCTAAGGTTCATTCTATGAGAGAATTTCGTGAGGTCTTACATACGTTTTGAAAATAAGAACTCTCTTGCATTGTTTGATTGATTTGGTGGTCTAAACATTGTTTTTCTTGAAAAGAATTGTAACTTGATAATATATGGCTGAGAAATATGACTTGCAAGTCTTGGTATGACGATACCAAAATAGATGAATGCCATAGCAGATTAAGAACAGACTAAAATACAGATTTTTACTCATATTTTTAGAATTTGATTTCAGAAATATACATGTTTAGAACAAACTAAAAATGGGCTTAAAGAGAGTTAGGTGGTTATCCAAAGAAGACGTTTGAGTGTAAGGGCCCATCGCTGGAAATCGTAGTTGCCAATACGGGTATTATCCTAGAAAGGGAATAATGTATACATCATGTAAGGGTGATGCCATGGTGTACTTATAAGGGGGTGTACCAAACTATTAAGAACTTCAATCCTTGCAGCATACTTGGATTAGAGGCTTTGCCACCAAGTAGAGGGCGGATTCCATATAGCCCATGGAATATCAGACTTATAGGGTGTACCACCTAGCTCAAAAGTAAGATAAAATGTGACTCTTGGTTTCAAAGAATTGTTTCAAAGTCTTTTAAGATTGCCCCTGTGTTTTCATATATTATATGTAAAAATGTTTTATGAATTGCTCTCACTTATGTTATATATATAAATACATTATTTTGTATTGCTCTGCGTACCAGTACATTTGTATTGACCCCCTATATTTTAGGATCTGAGGATCAGTCCCGGGGTCCCGCTAAGATGTAGACCATTGTCAGACGATTCGAGTCGGTGAGCCTTCCTTATTTTGGAAGGCCTTATCTCATGATTTTATTATTTTTAGTTCACGGTGTGATCGAGGGCCTTGTCCCGGTCTTCAAAAAGATGTTGTTTTCTTTTAGTTAGTAGAACTTTCACAGACAGGTGTTAGATGGATTGGGTCTTGTTGAAATTAGAACCGTATGTTTTTTTTGAAATTATATGAACATGATTCCATTTTGTTTTCAATATTTCCTTATAGTTTATGAATTTTGTATACGATTGTCAATAGAGAAGGGCTCTCGGTCTTTCATGGTTCAGAATACTTGTTGTGGTCTGGGTCTCTATTTTGGTCGTGACAGTGGTATCGTTGACTCTTGGCTAATATATATAACTTGTTTGAAAATCCTTGGGATAAGTCATACCTCTAAGGCAAGTTTTGTAGAAAATCTCATAAACCAAGACATAACGTGGTAGTGTTAACTCTTGCCCGTGGGACACCTCTCGTTTGAAAGTCCTTGAGCTAAGTCTTGCCTCTAAGTTAAGATTTATTGAACATCTCTTAAATCAAACCATAATGTGGTAGTGTCAACTCTTGTCTATGGAATATAACTTGTTATTTGAAAGTCCTAAGTCTTGTCTCTAAGCCAAGATTAATAAAACATGTCATAAATTAAGATACAGTGTGGTAGTGTCAACTCTTGCCCATGGGGCGTAACTTGTTGTTTGGGAGGAATCGAAGAAAAGAAAAAGAATAAAAATAATAAAAGTTGCAAAAATATTAAAAAAATAAAAATGAAAAAAAAGAAAGAAAATATAGAAGTTAGAGGAGAAAGGGAAAAAAATAAAGATTGAGAAAAAAAAACAAAACAAAATTACAGGTTGAGAAGAAATTAAAGAAAAATAAAAAAGAGAAAAAAATAAAAGAAAGATTAGAAGTCGAGAGGAGAAAAGAGAAATAAGTAAGGGTTAAGAAAAATTAAAAGGAAAAAAAATAGAAAAAATAAAAAATAAAAAATAAAAATCAAAGTAAAATAAAAAAAGAGAAAAAAGTTTAAAATAAAAATAGAAGTTGAGAGGAGAAAGGGGAAAAAAACTAAGGGTTGAGAAAAACTAAAAACCAAAGAAAAAATAAAAATAAAAATTAAAGTAAAATAAAAAAGAAAGAAAAATATATGTTGAAAGATAAAAAAGAATGAAGTTGTTTAGAAATATTTGAAACATAGAAGGGTAAATAGGTAATTGTTCTATATACAAACAAGAAGGAAGGTTAGTTTTGTAGGACTTTTTTAAGGGGAAAAAATCTAAATAACTTTACTTAGATGGTTAAATACAACTTATAGCAAAACTTTTTAGTTTGCACGTTATAGAAAATTTTGATATTAAAAAAGAAAAAAATATTTTTTATTTAATTAAAAAAATAAAATACAAATTACATATAAGGAAAAAAAAAGATTTCATACCCATTAAAAAGGATGTCAGTTATTATTAGATGTCAATCATTCCCCCTTTTCTCTCTGAAATGGTTATTTCCTTCTTCATAGAAAATCTTATATTTTTTTCCTCAAATCTTCATTATCAAACATTGAATTTTTCTTTTTTTGTTTCATGATTTTATTTTGAATTAATTCGCCAAAATTTTCTTCTTCTTCTTCTAAAAGAACTGATATAATTATTTTATTTGATCAGACTTAAAATGGATGGTAATAGTTTACATTCTATGTTTGTGATGCATGGAGGAAGATGATATGTAGCCGATATTTTTTTATTCAACTAATTGTGTTATTTTATTTGTTCTATTCGAAATTCATATCATTTTGTTGAACGTAATTGCAATCTTTTTTTAACATATCTGTGAAAATTTTGTTGGTTTAGTAAACAGAACATTGTTCAAATTCTTTTTATACCCAAACACAATTTCGATAATTTTAGTCTTGTTGATTTCTGTATAAGCAGTTAGCATAGTTTTTTTAATATGTATGTTTGGTCAGTATTAAAATTTATTGAAATTTTCATATTTCATATCAATACATTTTTATGTGTATTTTTGTGGGTATTAAATTTGTTGAAATTTTCATATTTCATATCTTTACGCTTTACATGGATTACTGAACAATTCTGCATTATACTTATAGTTATACCTAAATATTTTTCTGTAGATGAGATTTATGTATGATGCAGATACCAAGTATAAAAGATTGATAAATGCAATAGCAAAATAATTTAAGATTGACATTAAGTTCTTGATAAGTGATCGATGCCCGCCAATTATCATACACAAAGATACAGAGTAAAGGTATATCTGGATCAAAAGAAGTATGTTGCATATTTCTTCATTAACTTCTCATTGGCATGGCGTTGAGGGATATGACTATGGATATAATAATGTAGTGCTGAATTCATTGTTGATGAAAGAAGTTTACATTCAACTAAAGAAACTCGGGAGATAGAAGATCTACCAATCTAGACATTAAACATGATGTGATTATTTTTTTTATTTTTTATATACATATTGATTATATTGTATTGTATGAAAGAGGTATATAGCTTAGTATTGTATGAAAAAATATATAAATTGATGTGTCATATGATTTGATTAGTTGTTTCGTATTTCATGACAAAGTTTATAAAAAGGTAATAAATTCTCATATGATGTGATTAGTTTTTTTGTATTACATTAAAATAATATAGAAGCATGAAAAAGTTATATAAATTGATGTCCCACGTGATGTGATTAGTTGTTTACTTGTTTCATATCATATAAAAAGATTATATAAAAAATGTATATAATATAAATTGTATTCTTTATGATGTGATTGGTTGTTTTGTATTGTATGAAAAACGTATATAAACTGGTATAAAATTATAGCAGTGTATGAATTCAATATGTAATATGCTATTTTAAGTATCAGGTAAAATATTTTCTTTTTCAAATATTGGGTCTATAGTGAGGAACCTACATATTGCAAATAATTTTTTAACATAACAATACATTGCCATGAAAACTTATTTGTCATATCTAATAACTCATAAAACTTAAATCCACATGTAACTTATGTATACATATATCTGTACATTCATTTTATGATTCTTTCTACACAAATTCATACAAAAAGATTCCCAAATAAAAATCACCCCACCCACAAAATTTGATTCAATTAACCTTTCTTGTAAAAGATGAGAGATGGAGTAAAAAGAAAAGAGAATAAATATGGTAATTAAGGTACATATCGGATAATTTTCACTAACTACAAACACGACAATTAAGGTAAGATGAAAAACTAAACAAAAATATAATAACAAAGGAAAATATATGATTAATTTATCAAAATTTACTCCTCTAATAATTATAAAATGATAATTAAGATAAGCTGGAAAGATAAACACAAATATACGAAAATATTTATATATATTAAATAGATTTTTCAAAAGGTAAAATGACACGAAAAAATGAATTTTAGTAAAGATAAACACACGTTTTTTTCCTTGAATTTCATGAATGTTTTAAAAAAATGAATTTCACGAATGAATAATAATAGAAACGTGTGAATTTTTTTATTCATGTGAAATTCACTCTTACGTTTCATCTTACCTTTATAAAAAAATATGTGTGTTTATCTTAAATTTCAAAAATCTCTCATGAATGAATTAAAAAAATCCCATCTTATTTGACAACGTGTGAACAAAAATCTCTCATAAATAAATAAAAAAAGGTTCAGGTAAGATGAAATGTGTGAATTTGCAAAAAATATTTTTGTTCCAACAAAATTGATCTAGAAAACCATGAGAGATTTTAAAAAAAAGGTAAGAATAATAATAAAGGTAGATTTAATATTGACCATATTTTACTCTTTCCATAATTATCAACACATTTATTTATGAGATATTGAATGCTAATTCCTATAAAAAGGAGTTAACTATTCTTTAAAAATTTATTTACCAATTTTTCTAAAAGAAAATAAATAAATTAATTTTGTAAAAAGTTGCTACAACTTGCAATTATAATCTTAATAAAATAATTATCTAATTGCTATAACTTGCAATAAAAAATCTAATAAATGCACTTGAGATAATATTCTCCTTTTCTAATGGGGGACAAAAAATAAATCTACCCATTATTAGGGCCATTTATGTAGTTTACTGGGTTTGGGTCCTTGACTTCTTTTGAGTTTTAATAAAAAGTCCAAGTGGCTGCTTTTATTTTATTTTTAAAAATTCTGGGGGTTTGTTCAAAGATAAAATTTGTGCACTATTGGTTTTCCTGATATTTGGTGCCTCATTAATCCTTCTTCATGTTTGTGGACCCAAGTCAACATTCATGGAGAAGAAAAATATTGTTCATTGCAAATGATGGTGGGACCGTATTTGGAAAGGGTCAACTTTACATTTAGTGCGAATATGTGGTAGTTACTACGTTCGTGAAGGGATAGTAGGTACGGGTCGGTCCTCATCCCTAATGATATGGTTTGACCACGTTCATAGGACTCAGATCTGGTTGGTGTTTGCATTCACAACTGAGGGCTTGCATTCACGAAGATCAAATTACACATGGACATAATTTAATATTTTTTCTTATTCAAAGCTCCATTTTCACCATTTTTAGGCTTTGGGAGCTCGTTTTTAGAAATTTCAAAGGGAACGTTCATCACTTTTATGGGTAAACTATAAACTCATATTTTGTCATCTCCCATTGATTCTATCTTCAAAACTTGGAATTTTGAGGTTTTATCTGGTAAAGTGAGATAATGGATTTCAACCTCAATTTCATCTTATTTTTAATGGGTTTTTATATTTAGAAGCCTTGTAGTATGAAAAACTTGATTCTTAAATAAAACTTTAGTTTTACTCTTCTTTCTCTAGGGTCGCTCTTGAACTATTTTTGACCTAGAGTAAATGTAGCTAATATGGGTAGAATCCTTTTGATGTGTAGATTATATTTTTGATAGATTTAATTCATTCTATATCTATTCATAATGGTAAGGCTCCATGTTGAAGGGTCCAGGACCGAGATTCAACTTTTTGAGGTAAGTTAGAGCGTAACTTTCTTTAGGTTAAGCTGTGTAGTTAATTATTCATGTAATGTATGCTATCAGTTGGAGATTTGATGTAAGATTCATATTCTAAGATAAAGTATTATTATTGTGTTTTCCGTGTAGGGGCATATGTGTATCTTATTATTGACTTGTATAGATTATTATTATTATGATGCCTGTGTGGTGGCTAGTATTGGTCTTATTTGAGATTTATTTTCCATATATCTATATTGTGATGCTTGAGTGAGGGCTTGAAATGATATTATTGATGTCTTTTATGACTATTCATTACTGTAGTGTTATATGATGACTTATTTATTGATTTATTGAGACGTGAGCTCATTTGGTACCATTCTTAAATTAATTTATTACATCATATTTTCTTGGTTATGAGAATGCATCCTCACTTCATTCATCTATATACATGGAGTTGGTACCACAGAGAAACACTAATTTTTAAAGAAAATGAAACACTTTATAAAATGCTTGATTGAGAAATTTACGGGCAAGGTTGAATGAGATATGAGATGGAGATAGTAAAAGTACATGGATTGTGAAGCTCCCCTAGGTCCTGTCCTGTAAGATTATGCTTGGAAGGGGTACATGAGGTGCCATGTGATGGCATACTTTAAGATCATCACACTGCATTGTATTTTATTATTTGCACTTCTATTTACGTGTTTGGTATCATGTATTTAGTATTTCCATTTGTATTCATGTGTAGTTACTCTTATACAAATATTATACTTGGAGAATTTCTAGGAGATACAATTTGAGCAATTATCGAGAATTTTTTTATATGTAGGTGAAAGCATCCTCATGGTATTCCTTACTTAATTTAGTTTCCTACTTTTCTCAGGTAGCCTATGATACCTGTTGTGGATAAATGGACCATACTTACTCCTACTTTCTATACCCTTTTGATGTAGATCCTAGTTTAAGTGTGACACGCGGAGCGTGAGATTGTGTACTGATCGAGGCAATTTTGGAGGATGAGTGACCTCCTCATTCGGGGCTTAGATTTTAGACTTCATCTTATCTATCATGTCTTTATTTTATGATTCTGAGTTAGACTTATGTATTTTCATACTCTTCATCAATATTAGTGTTGATTACTTATGATATTAGATTTTGGGTTTTGAGTTGTATTTTGTTAAGTTTTGGCTATTTTTGTTTTTCTATATTATGGTCTGACTTTCTTATGAAGTCTCATATTGAGTTTTATTAATTCTATTCTGCATTTTTTATCTCTTTGGTAGTTGGGCTTACCTACCCAAGTGTCACAATCCTAACCAGGGCATAGTCATGACAGGTATCTCAAGCCCATCATGGAATGGAGATCACCCTCTTAGCCTAACCTCCAGAGCACAATAAAAGTAAATAGCGAAAGCCAACCAAAATATATAATAATTATGGATATGTCTAATCAAGTTATAAGAGTCAAAACATAATGACCAAAACATCCCAACACTGTCCACAAAAACCTCTAAACCAAAAGTACCAACTAGGTCGGGACATATCCCCGTTCAGGACAAAGAAAACTCACAATTCTCAAAATATGAAAAGAAATCTAATAAAATGACATGGCTTTCCGAAAGATGGAGGCTTACCACTTCACAACAATTCAACCAGTGTAACCCACCTAACACTACACAAGAGTAACAGAAAATCCCTCAGACGCTACATAATGAAATGATGCAGCATGTAGGGACAGTCAGTAGGGTGAGCACTGACATGTAACTCAGGGAAGTGCAATAGAATAATGCCATTGCCAAAAACCAGTCAAAATCATATGCACAACATTCATATATACATATATAGGATGCCGAAATTGGGAAAAGGGTCATGGACATGGGAGTTTAAATCATTAACCTGAACTGTATAGATCGCTCCATCATAAAGTCATCCATGGGCTATATGGGTTCAACTCCCCCTGCTGAAAGGGTCCAAGTGCATGTTAGCCACACAAAACGAGGAAATCAAGGAAAGGATAAAGACACCAAGGTGATAGTCATAAAAAATATAATGTGCGCATAAAGCACACAATCATGTGGACCCTCACATCGGCAAACATGGTTTTCAATAGTGGTCCCCCTGGGACCTATACCTTCACAGTGAGCTAGACAATTCTCTTTAAGGCCAAGTTAAAATAGTTTGCTCATAAACCCAGCCACTAACCCAGGAGTCATTCAATAAGCCATTTAGCTACTTAGTATCATTATACCAATATGCTTGCAAGCTAATTACATTATGCCAGACCAGTCCGTATAACCATTAGACTCCCAAGATCCATTTAAAATCCAAACCATTGCCACCAAAGGCATTCTAAAATCATTTTTACTATCCATTATACTTTAATGCAATGTTATATTCCTAAAGTAAGTTAAATTATGCAAATTTCATATTCAAAACCAAAGTTAATAAAGGTGGGGTGAGGTTATTACCATTATTATGCCAAATTTTCATCAATTTGGGTAAACCCATATTCCCCATTCCATTCCTCATAACAATGCACCCATACAGTCCCCAAAACCATCAATTAAAGTACAAATAACACATTTAAATCATGGAAAATACAATTCAAGTAATAACCATCAAAGACACTCAACCCAATTTCAAATCCAACAATTAAAATCATATGATTAATGAATAAATAAATTCCACAAAGTAAAATTTAAGTTAAGGATGAGAGACATGTCTGAAATACCAAATAATATGAGGAGAATTCGAAGTTTTGAGCTTGAACGGTGAATTCTTTGGAAAATCCTTAAAATTTCTTTATTGGAGAGTTAGAGAAGAAAAAAATAGACTTTGATATTTCAAAACTAAAGGAAAGAGGTTTATTTGATGTTTAAAAATCGTGAAATAGGTAAAAGGACCAAAAGCCCCCCACCCCAAGTGAAAAAACAAAAACTGTATGATTTTTATTTAGCGACGTGGCACGCTGCTATCGCAAAGCTTAGTATCTGTGCCACACCCTTATCGCAGAGGCTAAGTGGCATGGCTCACTACTATCGCAGAGGCTTACTTCCTCAGAGATTCAAATGGTCCCGAACCCCTTTCAAAAATTTCAAAACTTTCTCAAAACACCCTTTTAACATCTCTTAATATAATTCAAGTCAAAAATTGACATTAGCACGTGGAAGGGTCTAAAATAAAATATTTGAAATTTTGTGGGTTCTTACATTAATTCCCTTTTAGATCATTCCTCCCCAAATGAGGAGTTAGGACATAGTTATCACGATAACGAAAATAATACAGTAGAATCCAAGGACAAATTCAAAATGCAATAAAAGGGAAAATAAAATTTATACCTTAACCATTTTCCTTCAACGTGGGAAATAAGAACAAGTACTTAGCTTTCATGCTTCCTCAACTTCCCAAGTAGCTTCTTCCACCTTTTGGTTTCTCCAATGAACCTTCACCGAAGCTACATCCTTAGTTCTTAATCTACAAACTTGCCTATCCAATATCTCAACTTGGACTTCCTCATAAGACAAAGAATATGAAACACCAATGTCCTCAACTGGCACTATCACACCCTTTTTTTGCTCGAAGGTCGAAGTCGAAGGGTTTTTCCAATTAAAGTAGCGGTTTTGAATAGGGATTATATTTATCATTTTTAGAGTCGCCATTTGGAATTGTGTTATGGGGTTCCAAGTCACCTTATTGAATCCCTAATAAAAATAAATGACTCTTTTATTTTGGTCAATGAAAACAGAAGACCGGGTATGAAATTTTGTTGATCGAGGAAAAGGTGTGAGGCATCCGTCGAGTCCCATAGTTCAAGCACGGTCACTTGTATCAACTTATCTTGACTTAACCTATTTTGATAAATTATGCTAGGTCTTATATTTGCCATAATACCTAAAATATTTGTTTATACATCTTATATTAAATTAGTGAAAATTAATTTTAGAAAATTCTTGCCTTTGCTAAGGTGAATTATTCCATCCTTGAATTATTCTTTAAATATCTCAAAAGATATGTACGTTGTATTTTTAATTGAGACAAGATTTAATTATTTTATACTTTCCTAACGTTTAAAAGTTTTGCCTATTCGAAATACTACCTAACTAAAACAGTAACCTTAAGCAATATTTATTTAAGGCAATTAATTAATTAACAATAATTATTAAGATTTATTAATGACAGTGAATTGTAAGGCCCCGTAAAATTTCTAAGCTTAATTCAGTCCTTTAAGCTTGTTAAGGGGTCCCAGACTTAGAAAAAAAATACTCTAGCTAAGTTCCCATACTTAGCTTATTTTTAGCCTTAGAAAGTTGGCAATCTCATTTCACCACTTTTATGTCCTTTAATAGTCCGTATGTTTGTTAATTCATGATTAGAGAGGTAAATAGGTGTTTCTGGATGAGTTTCAGATTTTTTAAACCTCAATTAGACCACGTTTGGTATCCCAAAACAGTGGACCAACGCAATCTTGGCGCACCGCATTGCCCATCACATTAGTTAACATTGTTGCAGGGACTGCCAGTGAAACTACTAAGGCTTGGCGCGATCATGGCGCGATACATCAGGTATCGCATCGATGCCCAATTTCAGTCATTAAATGTCCTCATTTTTAAGGGTAAATAGGTTAATTTTCCATCCCTATATAAACCCAATAACACATAATTCAACAATTTTTCACCCAAAATATACTAGTTTCTCACAATTTTCCTCAAGAACAAGTTTAGGGTTTTCAGTTGGGGATTCAAATTCAAGAAAATTCCACCGTCAAACTTAGTAAAATCAAGAACTAAGGTATGCATAGTGTTCATTCATGGATTCCTTCCATCCACGAGTTCAAAAATCAAGTTTCAAATATTGTATTGTGAATATTTTGTTGTGGGTTGATTATGATGATGTGATTCCCAAGCTGGAATCTTTATGTGTTGTTCAAGAAACTATGTTAATGTGTGGCTTGAAATCTATAAGTTTGGTCGATTCATGGAGTTTTGAAGTGATAATTTGATGATTATGCCTATGCCTTAAGTTGTGCATGCAAGGTGTTTGATAAAATGCCTAAGGGACTAGAAATTATGCATCATAGCTCAATGGTGACCCAAATGATAAGTGCATGCTTTACCCTTATGATCACAATAACTTCTATGATATTGTTGTGTATTATAAATGTTTTATGGGATGCTCATGAGACTAGTTAATGAAATTATGACATGTTTATATGATTTCCCATTCATGTATAAGATTATGACAACCATGTGCTTCATGAAATCCCCAACTTATGGTACTGTGAATTGTGGACTTTAGCCCTATGGTCAATAAGTGTTGTGTCTTATCAGTTTCATTCTATCGAGTCCTGGGGGTACTTGTACCCGATAATTTATCTGTGTGCCTAGAGCTAGAGTTATTTTTCAGGATACTCTCAGTCAATCCATGATCACTAGAATTCAGTCAGTTACAGATTTCAGAAAAACTCAGTAATCTCATGAACTCAGTCAGTTGACAGAAATCAGTAACATTCCGTCTGTCAATGAAATCTAGTAAACTCAATCTAGTTCCTTCAAGTATGATCAAGTTCAGTGTCTATTCAGATGGGAGTAGGATTTAGCACCAGTGAACCCGAGGATGGGAACACATACTGCCAGATGAGAGTGTGATTCTTAGAAACAATCCTTGTATTCTAGAACTATGTAGCCAGCATAGGTTGAGATATCAATACGGAAAGATGAGGGTTGATGAGGTGGATTAACACTATCAAATGAGGGTCCCACCATTCTCTTTTGGGGATACTGTCAGATAAGGGTCACCCATAATTTGTCCTTACCAGTGGCACGGTATTGACACTCTTTCAATTGGAGTTACAGATCAAACCCCAACTCAGCTATATTGCTTTATTTGGGGAATATCAGTTAGATAACTACTTCCCATAGTTACAGTCTTAGTCTCAGTAATAGAACTCAGATAATTCTACAAAATTTAAGATTGTCAGATACAGTCACCCAGTTTAGTATGGGAATCAACTAGTTCCACCAGAAATAGGACTGTCAGACACAGTCATTCAGATAATAGTATATCAATTATATGAACTTATGTTATCAGTATTCAAATTCAGTAATGGAATAATCTCAGTCGCAGTTCATGTATTCTCACGTTTATGTTATTCAGTTAGTTAGTATTGTTTATGCATATGAAACCCTTGCATTCATCCTACCTCACTTGCATACCAGTATATATAATCGTATTGACCCATTTGTGTTATGGTGTTTTTATATCATAGGTTCAGAAGTACGAGTTCTAGAGCATCCTTAGTAGATCCACAGTTCAACAGACAGACTAGCAGTGAGTCCTCATCATTCAAGGATGTTATTATTTGATTATTTCATTCTTTCAGTACTTAGTTATTTCAGAAGTTGGAGTTAGTTGCAGGATATGTCCCATCAACTCCCTATTCAGACAGTTTAGAGGCTATTCAGACTATCATATTCAGACAGTTATTTCAATTGTTTTGCTATAGATATACCGTATTTTCAGATGTTATGATTTATCAGATATTTGAACCTTATGGCCTTTCAACCTTTTATTCCACATTTATACAGTATTTTAAGCAATTCTCTGGTACATATATCAGTCATGGGTTAGCTTGTGGTCCTTCGGGGTCATGAGCACCGTGTGGTATTCTAGGTGTTAGATTCGGGGTGTTACAAATTTGGTATCAGAGCCAAAGGTTCAACAGTGTCCTAGGAAGTTTGAAAACCACATCTAGTAAAGTCTTGTACATGGGTGTGTTGCGTGCCACATTTATGTGCAGGAGGCTATAAGATGTTTTAGGAATAGTTTCCCATCTTTAAGTATTCATGTCGTGCGAGTGAGCATATTAAAAAATAAATCTCTCAATCTAGTCCTTTTCTCTTACATTTACAGAATATTCCCCCAGGAAGAGAACTGGAAATCAGTCAGTCCCTCAGCCTGATGATCCTTTGGGCAAATATGTATCTCATGCAGAGTTCAAAGATGCATTCGCTACTCTTGCTCAGTCAGTTACTTTTCAGAATGAATGACCATCTGTCGTTCTAGCCAACCCAGTGGCCTATTCAGCTGCAGCAAGGATTCGAGGCTTCACCCGAATGGATCCTCTATTTTTTTTAGTCTAACTCAGATGAGGACTCTTAGGAATTCCTTGACCAGGTTTAGAAGGTTACAGATATCATGGGGGTGACTCCTAGTGAGAGTGCTGATCTAGCTGCATATCAGTTACAAGATGTGGCTCACACTTGGTTCAAACAGTGGAAGTCAGAAAGAGCAGTCGATGCAGGGTCAGTAGAGTAGGAGGAGTTTGTCACTGCATTCTTAGATAGATTCTTTCCCCTAGAGCTTAAAAAAGCTAAGGTGATAGAATTTATCAACTTCAGGAAAGGGAACATGATAGTGAAAGAGTATTCTTTTAATTTTACTCAATTAGCCAGATATTCTCCTTATGTGGTGGTATATAGGAGGGCTAAGAAGAGTAAGTTTATTTTAGGGGTTAATGATAGTGTGGTAAATGAGTGCAGGTCTGCAATATTGAATAGTGACATGGACATAACCAGGCTTATGGCCCATGCTCAACAGATAGAAGAGCGGAAGATTAAGATAAGAGTGAAGTAGACTAAGATAGCAAAGACAGGTGGTTTCAACTTTTCTCAGCCTAAGTCAGAGGGAGAAAACCATTTTCAGTTCTGTTCTAAGCCATCCATTACAGCTCCTTCTTAAGCTAGCGCTCCAGTGCCAAAATTCAGAGATAGCAATAGAGATAGGGCGCCAGGCTCTAAGACTCAGGGCAACATTAGCAGTGTCGGAACTAATCCTCTTTGTCCGACTTGTGGTAAGAACCACAATGGTGTTTGCAGAGCTGGCAGTGATATTTATTTTAGATGTGCAAGCCAGGCCATAGAGTCAGAGATTGTTCCCAGTCAGGTTATTAGGGTCAGCATAACCGTTCTTTAGCTCTGTCTTATAGCCCAAATCAGCTAGGTGCCACCTCCAATGCTACTAGTGGGCAACACCTAAATAGACTCTATGCTCTTTAGTCCCGACAGGATCAGGAAAATTCTCCTGATATGGTCACTAGTACATTATAGATCTTTTATGTACACATTTATGCTTTGCTAGATCCAAGAGATTCCTTGTCTTTTGTTACTCCTTACATAGTAGTTGATTTTAGAGTGAGTCCAAAAATTCTAGCAAACCCCTTCTTAGTATATACCCTAGTGGGTAAAACCATCATAGCCCGACGGGTATACAGAAACTGTCTGATTATGATATTTTAGAAATTCACTTCATCAGACTTAGTCGAATTAGAGATGACTGATTTTGATGTCATTCTCAGCATGGATTGGCTTCATTCCTGCTATGCCACAGTCGACAATATAAATAGAGTTATCCAGTTTCAGTTTCCGAAGGAACCTATCTTAGAGTGGAAGGGTAGTACTTCAGCTTTCAAAGGTCAACTTGTTTCCTACCTTTAAGCATAAAAAATAATATCTAAGGGATGTGTCTATTATCTTGTTCGAGTTAAAGACACTAGTTCCAAAACTCCCAGTCTTGAATTAGTCTCAGTAGTGAATGAATATTCAGATGTCTTTCTCGAAGATCTTCCTGGAATTTCTCCTGAAAGGGAAATAGACTTTGGCATTGATTTTCTTCCAGATATTTAGCCTATATCTATTCTGCCTTACAGAATGGCACCTGTATAACTCAACGAATTAAAAGAACAGTTGAAGGATCTGTTAGATAAGGGATTCATCAAACCTAGTATGTCCCCGTGGGGTGCACCAGTCCTATTCATGCGCAAGAAAGATGGTTCTCTCAGAATATGTATCGATTACCGTCAACTCAATAAAGTCACAGTCAAGAATAAGTATTCTCTTCCCAGAATCGATGAATTGTTTGACCAACTTTAGGGTGCCAGTTATTTATCTAAGATAGACCTCAGATCAGGCTGCCATCAGCTCAGAGTCAGAGAATGTGACATTTCAAAAACAACCTTCCGTACTCGGTATGGTCACTTTGAATTCTTAGTCATGTCCTTTGTGCTTACCAATGACCCAGTAGCCTTCATGGACTTGATGAACCGTGTGTTCAAGCAGTACTTGGACATATTCGTCATAGTCTTCATAGATGATATTCTTGTCTATTCCCGCAGTGAGCAAGATCATGCAGAACATCTCAGAGTAGTATTGTAAACTCTCAAAAATCATTAGTTGTTCTCCAAAATCAGTAAGTGTGAATTTTGGCTAAGGTCAGTATCATTCCTTGGTCATATCATTTTCGGTGATGGCATTAGAGTTGATTCTCAAAAGACCGAAGCGGTAAGAAACTGGCCTCTCCCTGTCTCTCCATTAGATATCAGGAGTTTCTTGGGTTTGTATGGCTATTATAGGAGGTTTTTTGAGGGATTTTTATCTATTGCATCCCATATATCTAGATTAACTCAGAAGAAAGACAAGTTTCAGTGGTCAGATCCTTACGAGAAGAGTTTTTAAGAGTTGAAGACCCGACTTACCTCATCTCTAATTTTGGCTCTTCCAGATAAATCTGATGGGTTTGTAGTATACTGTGATGCATCTCGAGTAGGTTTGGGTTGTGTCCTCATGAAATATGGTAAGGTGATAGCCTACGTTTCCAGATAACTTAAGCCCCATGAGAAGAATTATTCGACTCATGATCTTGAGTTAGTAGCCGTAGTTTTTACCTTAAAGATTTGGAGGCATTATCTATACGGAGTTCATGTAGATCTATTCACAGATCATAAAAGCCTTCATTATGTATTCTCTCAGAAAGATCTCAATCTTCGTTAGAGAAGGTGGTTAGAGATCTTGAAAGATTATGACATGAGTGTCTTTTATCATTCGGGCAAGGCCAACGTAGTGGATGACACTCTTAGTAGACTGTCAATGTTTAGTGTTTCTCATGTTGAGGACAGTAAAAGGAAGCTAGATCAAGAAATCCATTATCTTGCCAGACTAGGTGTCCGCCTAGTTGATTTAGAAGAGGGTAATTGATGGGTTCAGAGTAGTTCAGAATCATATCTAGTTTTTGAGGTGAAAGAAGAGCAAGATAGAGATCCCAGTCTAGTCAAGTTGAAAAAGTCAGTCAAGGATCAGAAAGTAAAGGTTTTCTCCCAAGGGGGAGGTGGTGTATTTCGTTGTCAGAGTGTTCTGTGTGTGCCAAATGTAGATGACTTAAGGCAACAAATGGTTTTAAAATTGCATGGTGCGCACTACTCTATTCATCCAGGTTCAACAAAGATGTATCATGACTTATGAGAGATCTATTGGTGGAGTGGGATGAAAAGAGATACTGTAGAGTTTGTGGCTAAGTGATCTACATATCAGCAAATTAAGATCGAGCATCAGAAGCCTAGTGAGTCCATGCATGAGTTCAATATTCCTACTTGGAAGTGGGAAGAAGTGAACATGGACTTCGTGATGGGTTTTCCTCGTACTCGCTATCAGCATGATTCAGTTTGTGTTATTGTAGATAGAATGACCAAGTCAGCTCATTTCCTTCCAGTCCATACCTCCTATTCAGCTGAGGATTACACAAAACTCTATATCGAGGAGTTGTTTAGATTGCACGGTGTTCTATTGTTCATTATCTTAGATAGAGGTACCCAGTTCATCTTTTATTTCTGGAAACCATTCTAAAAGGGTCTTGGTACCTGAGTTCACCTCAGTACAACCTTTCATCCTCAGATAGATAGTCAAGAAGAAAGGACCATTCAGACCTTGGAAGATATGCTAAGGGCGTGTGCAATTGATTTCAAGGGTAGTTGGGATGGCCATTTGACTTTGATTGAGTTTACATACAACAACAGCTATCATTGTAGTATTCAGATGGCTCCATTCAAAGTTCTCTATGGTAGGAGATGTAGATCTCCAGTCGGTTGGTTTGAAGTTAGTGAGGCCTTAGTTATTGGGACTGACTTAGTATTCGATGCCTTAGAAAAATTCCAATTGATTAGAGAAAGATTTTGGGCTGCTCAGAGCTGACAGAAGTCTTACGCAAATGTGAGCAGAAAAGATCTTGAGTTTGAGATTGGTGATCATATATACCTGAAATTCTCTCCCATGAAGGAAGTGAAGAGATTCGACACGAAAGGAAAGCTCAGTCCCTGATATGCCGGTACCTTTAAAATTCTCAATCGCTTCGGCAAGGTAGCTTATGAGCTTGAATTGCCTTCAGATCTAGGCTCAGTCAATCTAGTGTTCCATGTCTCCTTGATAAAGAAGTGCATAGGTGACCCAACATTTGTAGTCCCTATAGAGGGCATAGGTATTTAGAATAATCTCTTTTTTGAAGAGATTCCAGTCAAAATCCTCGACTACCATACTCGCAGACTGAGGAACAAGGAAGTTTCTCTACTCAAAGTTCTTTGGTGGAATCAGTTCATTGAGGGAGCTACTTGGGAAGTAGAAGCAGACATGCGGACCAAGTATCCTCACCTCTTCTTCAATAATTCAGACTCAACCCAAGGTAATAGCTTTCCTTAAAGCTTATTCATGTTTTATGTCGAAATTTCAGATACAACTTGGCATTCATTCTCATGCTCAGATTCTCATTATAAACTCGGTATTAAATTACCATTGCACATTCAGTCATATGTTCATGTATTATGTCAGTCATGTATTCATGCATCAGGTATGTATCCTCATTATGAGAAACTCAGCTTATCAAAAATCTCAGTCATGCATTCATGAATCAGTTACGCATGCATCAGATATGAATGTGCAGTATGATACATTCAGTTTATCAGTCATGTCAGTTATGTAATCATGTTACAGTTATTCATGTCCCATATATACTTAAGATATCATTGCCCTCCTCTCAGTCAGTTTCAATCGAGGACAAATATTCCCAAGGGGGAGATATTGTAAGGCCCCGCAAAATTTCTAAGCTTAATTCAGTCCTTTAATCTTGTCAAGTGGTCCCAGACTTAGAAAAAAAAACTCTTTCTATGTTCCCAGACTTAGCTTATTTTTGGCCTTCGAAAGTTTGCAATCTCATTTCACCACCTTAATGTTCTTTAATGATCCGTATGTTTGTTAATTCATGATCATAGAGGTCAATATGTGTTCCCAAACAAGTTTTGGGATTTTTTGGACCTCAATTAGACCACGTTTGGTGTCCCAAAATAGTGGACCAATGCGATCTTAGCGCGCCGCGTCGCCCATCGCATTGGTTAACATTATTGCAAGGACTGCAAATGAAACTACTGAGGCTTGGCGCGATCATGGTGCGTTGCGTCAGGTATCGTGTCGATGCCCAATTTTAGTCATTAATGTCCATATTTGTAAGGGTAAAAGGGTCAATTTCACACCCCTATATAAACCCAATAACATATAATTCAGCCATTTTCCACCCAAAATATACTAGTTTCTCTCAATTTTCCTTAAGAACAAGTTTAGGGTTTTCAACTGGGGATTCAAATTTAAGGAAATTCCACTATCAAACTTCATCGAATCAAGAACTAAGGTATGCATAGTCTTTATTCATGGATTCCTTCCATCAATGAAGTTCAAGAATCAAGTTTTAAATCTTCTATTGTGAATATTTTGTTGTGGGTTGATTATGTTCATGAGATTATGATGATGTGATTCCCAAGTTGGAATCTTTATGTGTTGTTCATGAAACTATGTTAATGTGTGGCTTGAAATCTATAAGTTTAGTCGATTCATGGAGTTTTGAACTGATAATTTGATGATTATGCCTATGCCTTAAGTTGTGCATGCAAGGTGTTTGATAAAATACCTAAGGGATTAGAAATTATACATCATAGTTCAATGGTGACCCAAATGATAAGTGCATGCTTTACCCTTGTGTTAACAATGACTTCTATGATATTGTTGTGCATTATAAATGTTTTATGGGATGCTCATGAGACTAGTTAATTAAATTATGACATGTTTATATGTTTTCCCATTCATGTATAAGATTATGATAACCATGTGCTTCATGAAATTCCCAACTTATGGTATTATGAATTGTAGACTTTATCCCTATGGTCAAGAAGTGTTTTGTCTTGTCAATATTATTCTATCGAGTCTTGGGGGTACTTGTACCCGACAATTTAGCTGTATGCCTAGAGCCAGAGTCAATTTTCACAATACTCTCAGTCCATCCTTGATTACTAGAATTCAGTCAGTTACAGAACTCAGGAAAACTCAGTAATCTTATGAACTCAGTCAGTTGACAAAAATAAGTAACATTTTGTCAGTAAACGGAATCCAGTGAACTCAGTCCAGTTCCTTCCAGTATGATCAATTTCAGTGTCTATTCAGATGGGAGTAGGATTTAGTACTGAGTGAACCCGAGGATGAGAACACACACTACCAGATGAGAGTGTGAATCTTAGAAGCAATCCTTGCATTCCAGAACTATGTAGCCAGCATAGGTTGAGATATCAACACTTATAGATAAGGGTTGATGAGGTGGATTAACACTGTCAGATAAGGGTCCCACCATTCTCTTTTGAGGATACTGTCAGATGAGGTTCACCAACAACTTATCCTTACCAGTGGCGTGGTATTGACACACTTCTAATTAAGGTTACAGATTGGACCCCAACTCAGCTATATTGCTTTATTTGGAGCATGTAGGTTAGATAACTACTTCCCACAATTACGGTCTCAATCTCATTCTCAGTAATAGAACTCAGATAGTTCTACAAAATTTAGGACTGTCAAATACAGTTACCCAGTTCAGTACAAGACTCAGCTAGTTCCTCCAGAAATAGGACTGTCAGACACAGTTATTCAGATAATAGTATATCAGTTATACGAACTTATGTTATCAGTATTCAGATTTAGTAATATCATGATCTCAGTCACAGTTCACGTATTCATCCTTGTATTCTCACGTTTATGTTATTCAGTCAATTAGTATTGTTCATGCATATAAAATACTTGCATTCAGTCTACCTCACTTGCATACCAGTACATTCAATCGCATTGATGCATTTGTGCTATGGTGTTTTTATACCATAGGTTCAGAAGCATGAGATCCAGAGCATCCTTAGTAGATTCTCCATTCAACAGATAGACTAGCAGTGAGTCCTCATCAATTGAGGATGTTATTATTTGAATATTTCATTCTCTCAATACTTAGTTATTTCAGCAGTTGGAGTTAGTTGGGGGATATGTCCCATCAACTTCCTATTCAAACAGTTTAGAGGCTATTCAGACTATCATGTTCAGATAGTTATTTCAGTTATTTTGGTATTGATATACCATATTTTCAGATGTTATGACTTATTAGATATTTGAACCTTATGGCCTTTTAGCCTTTTATTCCGTATTTATATAGTATATTAAGCAGTGCTTAGGTACAGATATCAGTCATGGGTTAGATTGTGGTCCTTTGGGGTCATGAGAACCTTGTGGCATTCCGGGTGTCAGATTCGGGGTGTTACATGAATAAATAAAATAAAAAATATACACAAACTACACATTAAAAAAAATCCTTTTCATGACCTTCAAAGCCGGTCTCTTTAAATTAATACAAATCCAAATCTACCCATTTGTATTTTTTTAAAAAACTCAACCCCAAAATCATAAAAGAAGGATAACCCGCACCTAATTTTATGCAAACGGGTTTGTTTCAATCATGTTACGATGAATTTGACTGGCAACGGGTAAAGGGGTGACTGATCGGGTCAAAATTTTATGGTTTTTCGGTGGCTTTTGCCAGAAATGGGAATTGGAAGGGTTGGCGGGGGCGTATTTCGGCGGAACTTCGCTGGAGAAAGGTCGGTTGGACTGGAGTTTTAGCAATTTTTAGTGAATTATCGTCGGAATCGACCACAGGGGTCGGGTTTTTTGTTATTTTGGTTTTTTAGCGCTGGTTTTAGCCGGACTTTAGGGATGACAGTCAAATTTGATGATGAAGCTATGATTCTAGTGAATGCTTCGCTAGAGAAGTCTGCGTTTTTCCTATTCTTGATCACCCTTCCCATTTCTTCACTATTTTCTCTACTATTTCCTTCTCTCATTTCTTTCTTTCTCTTGTTGTTCTCTCTATCTCCGTTCACTAATTTTTTCTCCTATATTTTATTCACTATTTTGTTGCCAATCTTCTCAGTTTTCCCCTACTGTTTATGCCAGTTTTGGTGTGTATCCTCTCCACCTTTATTCACTATTTATGTATTGTATATCATTTCTAGTTGTGTGTTGATGTGTGTGTATATGTTAATGAATGGAAATGGAGGAGTCCCTCTATGTGATTGTGCGTCTGTGTGAGAATGTATAGAGTGGTGTATTGTGTGTTGAGTGTCTTGTGTATGTGTGAAGGGTAAATTGTGAGTATGTGTGCATATATCAATGTGTATGTGCATATCAGTACAAACACGTTCATAATCCTTCTACATTCCTTTAAATATCCACTTTATAGACTTTAAACTCTAATTCACTTTTTGATTCAACATTTTATGCAACAAAATATTTGGATAACAAAATATACAATATAATTTATGATAACGCATTCACATCATTAATCAACTTTTACATATTGAAGATGCATGAAGCCATTGAACTAATTTGATTTCATACTTCGATTCATAACAATAAAACTTATGAAATAACAATACAAAATGGGATAAGAACCTGTGTGATGAATTAAATGAATATCGTAGCAAGAACGGTATCACCGAAAACTCGAATAAAAACCCAAAGCTCGATTCAGAACTCCTTTTATTTGTTTTTTTCTCTATGTCAGATGTTTTTTCTCTCTCCGTGTCTGATGTTCACTTTGTCAATTTTCTATCTGGTTTTTTTTCTCGGTGTACGTAACTGGTTTGGGAGTTGAGGAGTTACCCTTAGAAAAGGGGGTGTGGAGAGCAGTTAAGGGAGAGTGGAAATCAGATAGGGTGGGGTAGTTGGGTAGTTTTAGGATAGGGATTTTGTTTTTTTAATTTCATTTATTTATTTATTATTATTATTTTTTAAATAAAAAATTAAAATAAATAATAAAAATAAAAGAATATTAACTAATTAATTTTTATATTTTAAGAAAATACAATAAAAAATTATAAATAATCTAAAATAAATATAATTAAAATAATACTAAGATTAGTAGCCTATTTATTAAGATTAAAAAGGAAATATATTTTTGAATTTTTTGTATTATTTTTAAAACAAAAATAAATTAAAACAAAAATAAAAATATCCCAAAATGTAACTTTAATTATTTATTTATTTTTAACTAAAACTTATTAAAAATAAAATAAGAGATAAAATAGATATTGAACAAAAAATATAAATATTTAATGCCGAAAAATAGGCTAAAACTCAAGGAGGGTAAAAAATTACGTGTCTATAGGCACTATCAAGGAAGGATCACCCACATACTTTTCAACATAGACACATGGAAAATAGGATGAATCGAAGCCAAACTTGCTGGTAAATCTAATTCTTAAGCAACATTCTCAATCCTCCTTAAAATCTGATACAGACTAATGTAACAGGGATTGAGCTTCCCCTTCTTCCCAAATCTCATGACTCCCTTAATGAGAGAAACCTTTATGAACACCCAATCACTAACCTTAACCTCCAACTTCTTCCTCCTTACATCCGCATAAGACTTTTGGTGACTCTGAGCATTCTTACGTCTTTCTCTAATCATTTTCACATTCTCCATGGCTTGGTGAGCCAATTCAAGGCGAAATAACATGGTCTTACCCACCTTAAACTATCCAATAGGGGACCTACACCTTCTATCATAAAGAGCCTTGAAAAAAGCCATTTGAATGCTACAATGGTAACTATTATTGTAAGCAAACTCAATAAGGGGAAAATGGTTAACTCAACTACCCTTAAAGTCAATCACACATGTCTTTAGTATATCCTCCAAAATATGAATGGTGTGCTCTGCTTGTCCATCCATTTGATGGTGGAAAGCATTTCTAAGGTTCACTTGAGTATCCAAACCTTTTTGAAACAAACACTAGAAGTGAGAAGAGAAGTGCGCACCTCGGTTCGAATGATAGACACCAACGTTCAATGCAATTTTACTATCTCCTGAATGAACAACTTAACATAATCCTCTCCTGAGTAGTTAGTCCTAATAGGAAAAAGGTTAGCAGACTTAGTCATTCTATACAAAATGACCTAAATGGAGTCATACTGATTGGGAGACAACAAAATACCCATAATGAAATCCATATTTATCATATCCCTATTCCATATGGGCAATTCTATCACTTGAGACATGATATCCAAAAGGCCTCAAATATTCAACCTTGACTTGTTGACACACATACACTTAAATTTTTTTTTTGTCTTATATCTCTTTATTATTTTCCACCAGTAGATTTCTTTCAAGTCATGGTACATCTTAGTCAAATACGGATGAACTGTATATCTGGGCTCATGAGCCTCAATCAAAATCCTTTCTTGCAACCCATTAACATCAAGAATACACAATCTTCCTTGGTACCTCAAAATGCCAGCTCCCCAATCTCGAATGCCATAACCTTTTGCTGACCCATATTTTCATTAATATGCATAAGTATGGGATCCAAAGCTTGCTTCTCCTTCACCTCAGGATCAAAAGATGATTTGACCACTTTTTGAACAATCACTCTTCTATTCTCAAATTCCAAGTGACAGACTCCAAAGTTAGACAATCTATGAGTATCCTTCATCAACCCTTTTTTATCTTTATTAATGTGAGATAAGATTCCCATAGATAGCCTGCTAAGAGCATCAACAACTACATTAGGTGTACCTAGATGATGGTAAAGGCTCATGTCATAATTCTTTAATAATTCGAGATACCACCTCTGCCTGAGATTTAATTCCTTCTGCATAAATATATACTGCAAGCTCTTATGGTCTGAATAAATATCCACATGCACCCCATATAGATAATGGCGCCAGATTTTCAAAGAAAAGACCATAACCGCCTACCCTAGATCATGAGTCGAATAGTTTCTCTCATGAACTTTAAGCTGCCTGGAAGCATCGCTAAAACCTCACCATGCTGCATCAAAACACAACCTAGTCCTATATGGGATTCATCATAAAGCACAATAAACCCATCAATACACTTGGGCAGGGTCAAAACTGGTGTACAAGTCAACTTATCCTTCAATTTCTCAAAATTACCCTCGTAAGAGTCAGACCATAAAAACTTAACCATTTTCTGATTTAACTTAATCAGTGGAGCTATAATAGATGAGAAACTCTCCACAAACCTCCTATAATACCCAGCTAAGCCCAAGTAGCTCCTAATGTCGGTTGGAGTCGTAGGTCGAGGACATTTCTTAACTTCCTCAACTTTTTGTGGATCCACCTTGATCCCCTCACTAGAAAGAACTTTCCTAGGAAAAGTAACAATACTTAGGAAAAATTCACACTTAGAAAACTTTGCATATAACTTCTGGTCTTTAAGAGTATGCAACATAATTTGGAGTTAATTGTCATGATCTTCCCCACTCTTGGTACACCAAGATATCATCGATGAAGACTATAACAAACGAATTCTTAAACTTCCTAAACACTCAATCCACAAGATCCATGAAAGCATCTAGAGCATTAGTCAACCCAAATGAAATAATCAGAAACTCATAATGACCATATCGGGTTCAAAAAGTAGTCTTGGAAATATCAACTTCCCTAGTTTTTAACTAGTGATAGCCCAAATGAAGATCAATCTTATAGAAACACCTAGCACACTGAAGCTGGTCGAAAAGTCATCAATCATAGGGAGAGGGTATTTAATTTTCACTGTAATTAGTCTATACACATTCAAAGAGACCCATCTTTCTTTCGCACAAAAATTATAGGAGTGCCCTATGGATGAAATACTAGGACAAATGAAACCCTTATTAAGAAGAACCTTTAGCTACTTCTTTAGTTCCTTTAGTTTAGTCGGAGCTATCCTATAAGGAGGAATAAAAATAGAATGGGTATCTGGTAAAAGATTAATACCAAAATCTATCTCCCTATCGGGAGGGATCCCAGGAAGATCATTGGGAAAAAATTCAAGAAATTCACTAACCACAGGATAGATTGCAAAGAAGGACCCTCAGAGTTAGAATTCTTAACCCAAAATAAATGATATAGACACCCTTTGGGAATCACCTTTTGAGCTTTAAGATAAGAAATAAACTTTTGTTTAGGTACTAAGGAACTCTTCTACTATTCAATTACCTGTTCATTAGGAAATAAGAAACTAACCTTTTGGGTCTTACTATCAAGAGAAGCATTGCACGATTGAAACCAATCCATCCCTAAGATTACATCAAAATCCACCATATCAAGTTTTATCAAATCCACCAATGTCTTCTATGAAATATGGACACCACACAACCCCTATAGATTTTTCTAGAAATAATAGAATCACCCACCGGAGTAGACATAGAAAAAGGGTCAGAAATATTTTTAGGACCAAAACAAAGTGTACATCCATATAAGGGGTCACATAAGATAGGGTAGAACCCAAATCAAGCAAACAATAAACACTACAGGAAAATAGATGTTACATACTAGTGAGAACATTGGGGGGTGGCTTAGGTTTCTAATGAGTAGTAAGAGCACAGAGATGATTCCGGCCAATGCCGGTACTTAAAGTGGCCCCCTTAGGTGTAAAAGCCAAAGGCGTGGCATTCGAAACCTTATTATCTCTAGTGACAACTTTAGCTATGGGAAAATTTCACATAGATGACTAGTCTGACCTTAATTGAAACACATATTCCTCTCTTCCTCACAATATCCATAGTGAAGATGTCTACAAAATCAATAAGTAGGGTAAGGTGGGGATGACTGAGCTCCACTAACCTGATACTGGGCACTCTGTGACGTAGGACCACTGCTAGCTAGAAAACAATAATCACCAGAAGGCTTACGATAGGGAGCACTAGTTGTTGAATAAGAATTTCCCTAATTCTTCTTCTTAGTTCACTGTCTACTATCTCTCCCACTATTCTGCTGACCCATACCCTGATTTGAATAGCTAAACTTCTTATTTGTCCTCTCTCTAATCTCTATCTTCTTATTTTTCTAATCATCTACCTGCTGTATAAGAACCACTAACCTAGAGATATCCATATCATTATTTAACATTCCAACCTTACACTCTAACACCAAATTACGGGAAAAACCATAAACAAACTTTCTCATTATTGTTCTCATGTTAGAAACCAACTCTAAAGCATAATGGGCCAGCTGCTGGAACTTTAGAGAATACTCCTTAACACTCATCTTTCCTTATTTTAAGTTCACAAACTCTTAAGTCATAGCATCCTTCAACTCCTAAGGAAAGAAGTGATTAAGAAAAACACCTGAAAAGTTATCCCATATTGCCAGTTCAGAATCATCATCCCTCATTGCCTCTCACTCTTCATACTACTGTTAATCCACATCTTTAAATTAATAGGTAGCTAACTCCATACACTCTAAATTAGTAGCCTGTATAACCATGAAAATCATCTCTATCTCATCAATAAAACCCTAAGGATCTCCCAACCTTAGAGCCTATAAAGGTTGGGGGTATTTATCCTCATAAACTGGAAAACCCGAGTCACCTTAGATGAACTAACAACAAAACCAACATGATCAGGTCAACGAGACTGTGATACCACCAGCTGGGCAAGCATATGAATAAAATGATAGACCTCTGCATTAGAGATATCTCCTTGAAGGATCTAGGTATGGGTATCAACAGCCTGAGAAGCTCGAGATGGACTAGTAAGAATTGGTGTAACCCTATGTGGAGATGTATAGTCAGAAGCAGGGACTCCATATTGGGTCTGCACTTTGTAAATAGGGAAAGTTCCATCCACATCTTCCCCAGGTGGTTTAGAGGTTCTTGTAAAGTTTCTACAAATATCAGATCTTCTGCAAAGCATAATTTGAAATATGAGTAAGCCAAGAGTTAGAGCAGTTTCATGACGACTAGACTCTATAGCCCAAAATAGAACACAAGAAAGGGAAACATTCTTGAATTCCTTGTAGCTCCCTCTTATATGTGTGGCATGATACATACCCATAAAAAGGACTCTATACGACACGACTTTGTAGACACCTAAAGAACCTGAACCGTGCTCTGATACCAATTTTGTCATGACTTAAACCAGATCCTAGTCATGGTGGGTATCTCAAGCTACTGTGGGCAGAAGTCCACCCCCTTAGCCTACCCTTCGGAGCACAATAAAAGTAAATAGTAGAAGCCAACTAAAATATATAATAATAATAATATATATGCCTAATCAAGTTCTAATAGTCAAAACACAATTACCAAAACATCCCAACACTGTCCACAAAAGCCTTTAAACCAGAAGTACCAAAAGATTGGGACATGCCCTCGACCATGACAAAGAAAACTCAAAATTCCTAAAATATAAAATGAAACCCAATGAAATGGCATGGGTTTCCAAAAAATGAAGGCTCACCATTTCACAACAATTTAATCGATGTATATCCAACTTAACATTGCATAGGAGTAACAAAAAATCCCTCAAACCCTACATCATGAAATGATTTAACATCTAGGAATAGTCAGTGGGGCGGGTACTGACATATAATTCAGAAAAAGGGGATAAAATAATGCCATTGCCAAAATTTAGTCAAAACCATATGCATAACATTCTTATATAAATATATATGATGTTGGGATAGGTACAAGGTTCATGAACATGATATTTTAAACCATTAAACTATACTGTGTAGCTCTCTCTGTACTAAAGGTACCCACGGGCTATATGGGTTTAGCTCCCCTACTGAAAGGGCCCTAGTGCGTGTTAGCCGTACGTACCGAGAAAATTGAAGAAAGGATAAAGACACCAAAGAAATAGCCATCCAAAATATAATATGTGCATTAAACAAATGGTCATATGGATGGACCCCCATACCAGCAAACGTGATTTTCAGTGTTGGCACCCCCGGACCTACACCTTCATGGTGAGCTACATAATTTTCTTTAAGCCCAAATTAAAACAATTTACAAATAAACCCAATCATTAAACCAGTAGTCATTCATTAAGGAATTTACCAACTTGTTATCATCATACTAATATGCTTGCAAGCTAATTCCATTATGCCAGACCAGTTTGAATAACCATTCGACTCCCAAGTTCTATTTAAAATCCAAACCATTGTCACCAAGGGAATTCCAAAACTAATTTTAGTATCTATTATTATTTAAGGCAATGCAATGTTCAAAAAGTAAGTTAAATTATGCAAATTCTATATTTAAAACCAAATTTATTAAGGTGAGTTGAGGTTATTGCCATTATCAAGCCAAATTTTCATCAATTTGGGGGAACCCATGTTCCCCATTCTAATACTCATAACAATACAACCACACAACCCCAAAATCCATCAATTAAAGTACATACAACACATTTAAATCATGGAAAATACAATTCAAGTAATAACCATCAAAATTTGTCAATCAAATTTCAAATCCAATAATTAAAGTCACATGATTAATTAAATACCACAATGTAAAAATTAGGTTAAGGATGAGAGATATTCCTACAATACAAAAAGAATTTGAAGAGAATTTAAAGTTTTGAGCTTGAATGATGAATGTTCAATAAAACCCTTAAGCTTTCTTGGTTGGAGAGTTAGAGAAGAAAATAATAGACTTTGATCTTTGAAAACTAAATGAAAGAGGTTTATTGGTGCTTAAAAGTTATGGAAATGGTAAAGGGACAAAAACCCCTCACCTTAGTAAAAAAGTAAAAAATTGTCAATTTTTATATAGCGGTATGACATGCCTCTATTGTAGAGCTTAGCCTTCTTGGCATGCCCTTATCGCGGAGGCTAAGGGGCATGGCATGCCACTATTGTATAGGATTTGTAAGACCCCACAAAATACTATGCTCAACTCAGTCTTTTAAGCTTACCAAAGGGTCCCAGACTTAGAAAATTTTAGCGAAGTATTCAGACTTAGTATTATTTTGGCCTTCATAAATTGGAAACTATATTTCACAACTCTTATGACCTTAAAATGTCAATATTTAGGTTAATTCATGATCAGGAATGTCAGTAGGTGTTCCTGAATGATTTATATATTTTTTGGACCTCGTTTGAACCACGTTTGGAAATCTAAAATGGTGCATCGACACAATCTCAGTGTGGCGCATCGGCCATTGCATCGATCAATATTTTTTCTTGGCTCCAGTGGCAATTTCTAGTGAACCGATGCTAACTCGATGCGGCGCATTGGCTATCGCGTCAATGCCAACGACGCAGAGCGTCGATCTGCGTATCGATAGTTTAATTTTCAGTCATTAAAAAGTCGCGTCCTCAGGGGTAATAGGGTCTTTTTCCCACATTTATCATCCCCCAAAACACGAGATTAAGCCCCTTTAGAGGCTAAATTCATTCATTAATTTCAAATTTCTCAAGAACAAAAACCCTAGGGGGATTAATTTCAAATCAAGAACTCAGGAAACCACTACCAATCTTTTAGAATTCAGGCACTAAGGTATGTGAAGTGTTCATCCAAGGGTATCCTTCCACCCTTAGAGTCCAAGAAACTCTTTTAAAATTTAAGTTAATTGATTTCATGGTTTTCTTGTTAGATCTTGAATGTATTCATAATTATGATGTTAATGGTGATCTAACTCCATGATTTTCCCCAAGTTTAATGCAAACTAGTTAATTGTGAATTGAACTTTATGAACTTCATGTTAAATTCTTGAGTTGCAAGTTGAATGTAGAATTCATGATAGTACTACATGCGTATTGATATGTGAAATACTCATGCTTCTCAAGTGTTTTTCAAAATTCCTATGTGAATTGACTAGCCCAAGTATAATAATTATGTGAATTTAATCTTGCACATGCCTAATGTATATCAAGTGTTTGACAGAAATGCCTTAGTGAATGTATTGTTAGTAAGCTGGTACTAATATGCTACTAAAGTTATGTAGTGATTTTCTTTAAATACTATTAAGCCCTGAGGGTATTTAATACCCGGTGATTTAGATGTATGCATAGAACCAGTGTCAGTTATAGAATAGTATTCAGCCATGTCACGATCAGTAGAATTCAGTCAGTTATAGAATTTAGTAGTATTCTGTCAGTCCACGAAACTGAGTGACTCAGTTCAGTTTAGTTAAACAGTATAATCAGTAATAGTTCAGTCTATCTTTGAATAGTTTAGAAATCAGTCCAGGGTCTATTTAGTTGGGAGTAGGATTCAGCACCGAGTGAACCCAAGGATGGGGACTCACCTGCCAGTAGAGGGTATGATCTTTAGAAGCATTCCTTGTGTTCTAGAACTACATAGACAGCATAGGTTGAGATATCAACCTGCCAGTTGAGGGTTTATGAGGTGATCTACCTGCCAGTTGAGGGTACCGCCATTCTCATTCAGATCACCTTCAAGATAAGGGTAGCTCAGCTTGTCTTTACTTTTGGCATGACATGGACATCCTTCCAACTGGGGCTATAGGTTGGACCCCAATCAGTTCATAGAGGGTCATGCCGGTTAGATAATTACCTCCCATAGTCTTAGTTTCAGTTCTAATCTCAGTATAGAACTCAGTTTAGTTCTATAGATTCAGGACTGTCAGATACAGTCACTCAGCTTAGTATGGAACTCAACATAATTCCATATTCAGGACTGTCTGATACAGTCTCTCAGTTATAAGTAATTCATTAGCCGTAGACTCAGATATAAGTTAATCAGTATTCAGACTCAGTATCCAGTGTTATCACGATCTCAATTATAGTTTACGTATTCATGAATGTACTCTCATTTAGTTACATTTTATGTTATTCAGTCAGTATTGTTCATGCATATGAACTCGTACATTTTAGCCTACCTCACTTTGCATACTAGTACATTCAAAGTACTGATGCATACCTTTCTTTTTCACTATGATGTTTTGTATCATAAGTTCAGATGCACGGGCTCTAGATCATCCCTAACAGTTATAGATTTTCAACAGTCAGAGTTAGTGGTGAGTTCTCATAGTTCGAGGATATAATTATTATTTCAGCATTTAAGTTATTTTAGTAGTTCGGAGTTAGTGGGGGACTTATCCCATCAACTCTGTATTCAAACAGTTTAGAGGCTTTCCAGACTAGATTATTTTCAAACAGATGTTTCAGTTTTGGTATTGTTATACCGTGTTTAGTTTTATTTCAGTATTGAACCTTATGGAAATTTTTTGCCTAATTTCCATATATTTACAGCATTATTATTTAGTTACTGCAATAGGTCACAGTCATGGGTTAGCTTGTGGTCCTTCGGGATTATGAGCACTATGTAGCATCCGAGGTACAGACTCGGGGTGTGACAAACTTGGTATCAGAGCCTAAGGTTCAACAGAGTCCTAGGAAGTTTGAAAGTCACATCTAGTTGAATCTTGTGAATGGGTGTGTAGCGCGCTACACTTATGGACAGGAGGCTGTGAGGTGTTTTCAAAAAAGTTTCCCTTCATTCAATATTTATGTCGTGCGAGTGAGCATTTTCTCTGGTTAAACTCCTTGTTTAATCTAAATTTCTCTTCCATTTACAAAATATGCCTCTAAATAGGACTAAGAGAAGATAAATGAGAGACCAACCAGAACCCCAACCCATCCAACCGAATCCTCTGGACGAACACGTCTCCCATGCTGAATTCAGAGTATCTTTCACCACCCTAGATCATTCCGTGGCAGCCCAGAATGAATATCCAGCTACTATTTTGGCCAACCCAGTAGCCAATACTGGTGCTGCCAGGATTCAGGATTTCACCTGAATAAACCCTTCATCTTTTACTGGGTCTAAGTTAGATAAGGACCTTCAGGAGTTTCTTGATCAGGTGAAAAAATATACAAATATTATGTAGGTGACTGTTGTTGAGAGAGATAAGTTGGCCACATATTAGTTACAGGATGTGGACCACTCATTGTTTAAGCAGTGGAAAGCAAAGAGGGCCACCGATGCAGGTCCCATAGAATGGGAGGAGTTTGCCACTATTTTTCTGGATAGGTTCTTTCCATTGGAGTTAAGGGAAATAAAGGTTTTGGAGTTTATAAATCTGAAGCAGGGCAACATGACAGTGAAAGAGTATTCTCTTAAGTTTACTCAATTAGCTAGATATGCTCCTCATGTGGTGGCAGATAGCAGATCCAGGATGAGTAAGTTTGTGTTGGGGGTGTCTAATAGTATGGTCAAGGAGTGTAGGACCGTAATATTGATTAAGGAGATGGATATATCTAGGATCATGGTCCATGCTCAGCAGATAGAGGAGGATAAGAATAGGGAGAAGAAGAGGGAGAACAAAAATCAAGAACATATAGTTTCAGCTTTGCTCAGCCTAAGTCAGAGGGTGGTAATTATTCTCAATTCCACCTGAAATCCTCAGTTCCATCTCCATCCTCAGCTAGTGCTCCTGTGCTGAAATTCAGAGACGGCAATAGGGATAGGTCACCAGGCCATAAACCCCAGGGTAGTGTCAGCAACGCCCGAACCATTCCCCTTTGTTAAAAATGTGGCAGAAACCACCAGGGTATCTGCAGAGTGGGCAGTGATGTGTGTTTTGGGTGTGGTAATCCAGGACACAAAATTAGAAATTGTCTCCAGTCAGGTTCTCAAGGTCAATATAACCATCCTTTAGCTCTGTCCGATCGCTCAAATCAACAGGGTTTCACTTCCAGTGCCACCAGTGGGTAGCGCCTAAATAGACTTTATGCTCTTTAGTCCTGATATGATCAGGAAAGTTCTCCTGATATGGTCACTGGTACGTTAAAAGTTTTCCATTTACATAATTATGATTTGATAGATCCAGGAGCTTCGTTGTCCTTTGTTACTCCTTATATAGCTATTTACTTTGGAGTCAGTATCGAAATCCAAGCAAAGCCTTTATCAGTATCTACCTTAATGAGTAAATCTGTCATAGCCCAGCGGGTATACAGGAACTATCCGGTTATGATATCTCAGAAAGTCACTTCAGCGGACTTAGTCAAATTAGAGATGATTGATTTTGATGTCATTCTCGACATGGATTGGATTCATTCCTGCTATGCCTCAGTCGACTGTAGAAATAGAATTTTCTAGTTTTAGTTTTCAAATGAACCCATCCTTGAGTGGAGGGGTAGTACTTCAGCACTTAGGGGTCAACTTATTTCTTACCTTCGGGCTAGAAAAATGATATCTAAAGGATGTGTCTACTATCTCATTTGAGTCCAGGACTCTAGTTCAGAAACCTCTACTCTTGAATCAGTGTCAGTAACATGTGAATTCCTAGATGTGTTTCCCAAATATCTTCCCGGAGTTCCTCCCGAAAGGGAAATTGATTTCAAAATAAACCTTCTTCCAGATACTCAGCCCATATCTATTCTTCCATACAGAATGACACCTACAAAACCCAAAGAATTAAAAGAATAATTAAAAGATCTATTATATAAGGTATTTATCAGATCCAATATGTCCCCTAGGGTGCACCAATTTTATTCGTGCGTAAGAAAGATGGTTCTCTCAGAATATGTATTGATTATGATTAGCTAAACAAAGTCACAATAAGGAACAAGTATCCACTTCCCAGAATCGATGACTTGTTTGACCAACTTCAGGGTGCCAGTTAGTTTTCTAAGATATACCTCAAATTAGGCTATCATCAGCTTAGAGTTAGAGAATGTGACATCTCGAAGACAACTTTTAGAACTTGTAAAAAATATGGTCACTTCAAATTCTTAGTTATGTCCTTTGGTCTTACCAATGCCCCAGCAACTTTCATGGACTTGATGAATTGTGTGTTCAAGTAGTACTTGGACATGTTCATCGTAGTCTTCATAGATGATATTTTTGTCTACTTCCGCAGTGAGCATGATCATGCAGACCATCTTAGAATAGAATTCCAGACTCTCAGAAACCATCATCTATTCGCCAAATTTAGTAACTGTGAATTTTGGCTAAGGTCAGTAGCCTTCCTTGGCCATATCATTTCCGGTGATGGCATTACAGTTGATCCCTAAAAGACCAAAGCAGTGAGAAACTGGCCTAGACCCATCTCTTCATCAGATATCAGGAGTTTCTTGGGCTTGGATGGCTATTATCGATGGTTTGTTGAGGGATTTTTATCTATAATCCCCTATGTCCCAATTGACGTAGAAGAAATTCAAATTCTAGTGGTCAAATTCTTGTGAAGAGTTTTCAGAAGTTGAAGACTCGACTCATTACAACTTCAGTTTTGACCCTACTAGATGGTTTAGATGGGTTTGTGGTATACTATGGTTTCTCCAGAGTCGCTTTTGGGTATGTATTGATGTAGAGAGGTAAGGTCATAGCCTACGCATCTAGATAACTTAAGCCTTATGAAAATAACTATCCTACTCATGATCTTGAGTTAGCAGCAGTAGTATTTGCCTTAAAGATTTGGAGGCACTATTTCTATGGGGTGTCATTGAAATATTCATAGACCATAAGAGCCTGCAGTATGTGTTCTCTTAAAAAGACCTAAACCTCCATCAGAGAAGATGTTTGGAGTTGTTGAAAGACTACGACATGAGCATCCTGTATCATCCGGGTATAGCCAATATAGTGGCTGATTCTCTCAGTAGGATGTCTATAGGAGTATTGCTCATGTGGAGGATAGTAAGAAGAAGTTAGACTAGGAAGTTCATCAACTTTACCAACTAGGTGTTTGCTTAGTCGATTTAGTAGAAGGCAGTGTATGGGTGTAGAGTAGTTCAAAATCATCCCTGGTTTCTGAGGTAAAGGAAAATCAAGATAGGGATCCCAGTCTAGTCAAGTTGAAGGAATCAGTCAGAGATCAGAAGGTAGAGGTTTTCTCTCAAGGGGGAGATAGAGTGTTGCGCTGATATGGTCGGCTATGTGTGCCAGGTGTAGATGACTTAAAGAAGCGAATTCTTGTAGAAGCGCATAGTGCACACTACTCTATTCATCTAAAGGCCACTAAGATGTACCATGATTTGCGGGAGATCTATTGGTGGAGTGGGATGAAGACAAACATTGTAGTGTTTGTGGTTAAGTGCACAACATATAAGCATATTAAGATTAAGTATCATAAGCTAAGTGGGTCCATGCAGGAGTTCAGTATTCCCACCTGGAAGTGGGAAGAAGTGAACATAGACTTTGTGATGGGTTTGCCTCGTATTCATTGCCAGCATGATTTAGTTTGGGTCATTGTAGAAAAGATGACCAAATTAGCTCATTTCCTATTAGTCCATACCTCATATTCAGCCGAGGATTACGCCAAACTCTCTATCAAGGAGTTGGTCAGATTTCGCAGTGTTCTATTGTCCGTTATCTCAGATAGAGGTACACAATTCACCTCTTATTTCTGGAAGGCATTCCAAAAAGGTCTTGGTACCCGAGTTCACCTCAGTATGGCCTTTTATCCTCTGATAGATGGTCAAGCAGAAAGGACCATTCAGACTTTAGAAGATATGCTATGAGAATGTGCGATAGACTTTAAAGGTAGTTGGGATGACCACTTGCCTTTGATTGAATTTGCATATAAAAACAACTATCATTCCAGCATTCAGATGGCTCCATTTGAGGCGCTTTATGGGAGGAGGTGTAGATCTCCCATTGGTTGGTTTGAAGTGGGTGAGGCTGTAGTGGTAGGGCTTGACTTGGTATTTGATACCTTAGAGAAAGTTCAGTTAATCAGGGAAAGTCTTAAGACAGCTCAGAGCCGAACAAAATCATACGTAGATGTATACAGAAAGGATATCAAGTTTGAGATAGGTGATTTTGTGTATTTGAAAATCTCTCCTATGAAAAGAGTAGAGAGGCTTGGAAAGAAGGGGAAACTCAGTCCCCGATATGTTGGTCCTTACTAAATTCTCAGCTATTTCGGAAAGGTAGCTTACGAGCTTGAGTTGCCTTCAGACTTAGCTTCAGTGCATCCAGTGTTCTATGTCTCCTTGCTTAAGAAATGTATAGGTGACCTAGCAGTCATAGTCCCTATAGAGGAAATAGATATTCAGAACTACCTCTCTTATGAAGAGACTCCAGTCAAAATCCTTGATTATCAGATTCGCAGACTGAGGAACAAAGAAATTCCCCTAGTCAAAGTACTTTGGCGGAATTAGTCCATTAAGGGAGCTACATGGGAAGAAGAAACATACATGCAGACCAAGTATCCTCACCTCTTCTGCGCAAACATAGACTCAACCCAAGGTAACAGTTTTCCTTTGAATTTACTCAGTCTCATATTTAGATATAGCAACCAAATTGGTATCAATTAATGTTGCATACTCAGTCATGAATTCATGAATCATTTCAATCATATACTCATGCATCAAATATATATGTCTAATATATAAACTCATCTTATCAGTAATTGCAGTCATGCATTCATGAATCATGTTCAGCTATGTACTCATGCATCAGATATGCATGTTCAGTATGATAATTCAGTCTATCAGTAAGTTCAGTCATGAAATCATGCTTCAGTTGTGCATGTCCAATGTCTAAATCCAATCTATCAATATTCTTAGTTTAATCAGTCTCATTTGAGGACGAATGTTCCCTAGGGGAAGATATTATAAGACCCCGCAAAATTCTAAGCTCAACTCAGTTTTTTAAGCTTGCTAAAGGGTTCCATACTAAGAAAATATTAGCTAAGTATTCAGACTTAGTATTATTTTGGCCTTCATAAGTTGGAAACTCTATTTCACGACTCTTATGACCATAAAATATCAATATTTAGGTTAATTCATGATCAGGAATGTCAGTAGGTTTTCCCGGATGAGTTTTGTATTTTTCAAACCTCGTTGGAACCACGTTTGGGAATCTAAAATAGTTCATCGACGCGATCTCAGTGCGGTGCATCGGCCATCACGTCGATCAATATTTTTCCTTAGATCCAGTGGCAATTTCCAGTGAACTGATGCAAAATCAACGCGGCGCATTGGCTATTGCATCGACGCCAATGATGCAACATAATGGCTGTTTATTTGATGCCAATGATGCGGTGTGTCGGTCTGCGCATCGACAACTCAGTTTTCAGTCATTAAAAAGTCACGTCCTCGGGGGTAATAGTGTTTTTTCCCCACATTTATCAACCTCTAAAACACGAGATTAAGCCCCTTTAGAGGCTAAATTCATTCATTAGTCTCAAATTTCTCAAGAACAAAACCCCTAGGTAGATCAATTTAAAATCAAGAACTCAAGAAACCACCACTGATCTTTTAGAATTCAGGCACTAAGGTATGTGAAGTGTTCATCGAAGGTTATCCTTCCACCCTTGGAGTCCAAGAAACTCTTTTAAAATTTAAGTTGATTGATTTTATGAATTTCTTGTTGGATCTTGAATGTATTCATAATTATGATGTTAATGGTGATCTAACTCCATAATTTGTCCCAAGTTTCTTGCAAACTATCTAATTATGAATTGAACTTTGTGAAATTCATGTTAAATTCTTGAGTTGCAAGTTGAATGTAGAATTCATGATAGTACTACATGTGTATTGATATGTGAAATACTCATGCTTCTCAAGTGTTTGTCAAAATTCCTATGTGAATTGACTAGACCAAGCATAACATGCTATTATGTGAATTTAATATTGCACATGCCCAATGTATATCAAGTGTTTGACAAAAATGCCTAAGTAAATGTATTGTTAGTAAGCTAGTACCATTATGCTACTAAAGTTATGTAGTGATTTTCTTTTCATGCTATTAAGTCCTGGGGGTATTTAATACCCAGTGATTTAGCTGTATGCCTAGAGCTAGTGTCAGTTATAGAATAGTAGTCAGCCATGTCATGATTAGTAGAATTCAGTCAGTTATAGAATTCAGTCAGTTATAGAATTCAGTAGTATTCTGTCAGTCCACGAAACTCAGTGAACATAGTTTAGTTTAGTTAAATAGTATGATCAGTAACAGTTCAGTCCAGCTTAGAATAGTTTAGAAATTAGTCCAGGGTCTATTTAATTGGGAGTAGGATTCAACATCGAGTGAACCCAAGGATGGGGACAAACCTGCCAGTAGAGGGTGTGATCCTTAGAAGCAGTCCTTGTGTTCCAGAACTACATAGCCAACATAGATTAAGACATCAACCTACCAACTAAGGGTTGATGAGGTGATCTACCAGCCAGTTAAGGTTATCACCATTCTCGTTTAGAGAACCCTCCAGATAAGGGTGAATACACTAGTCTTTACCCATGGCATAGTACGGACACCCTTCCAACTGGGGTTATAGGTTGGAACACTATCAGTTCAGAGAGGGGCATGCCAATTAGATTATTACCTCCCATAGCATCAGTTTCAGTTCCAATCTCATTATATAACTTAGTTAAGTTCTACAGATTCATTATTGTCAGTTACAGTCACTCAGCTCAGTACAAAGCTCAGCATAATTCCATATTCAGGACTGTCAGATACAGTCACTTAGTTATCAATAATTCAGTATCAGCAGACTCAAATATCAATTAATCAGTATTCATACTCAGTATCCAGTATTATCACGATCTCAATTATCGTTTACGTATTTATGCATGTACTCTCATTCAATTATCTTTCATGTTATTTAGTCAGTATTTTTCATGCATATGAACCCATACATTTTAGCCTGCCTCACTTTGCATACCAGTATTTTAAAAATACAGACACATACTTTTCTTTTATGCTATGATATTGTATATCACAGGTTCAGACGCACAGGCTCCCGATCATCCCTAGTAGTTATAGATTTTCAGCAATCAGAGTTAGTGGTGAGTCCTCATAGTTCGAGGAATTGATTATTACTTCAACATTTTAGTTATTTCTGTAGTTCGGAGTTAGTTGAGGACTTGTCCCATCAACTCCCTATTTCAGACAGTTTAGAGTCTTTCCGACTAGAGTGTTTTCAGACAGATGTTTCATTTTTAATCTTGTTATACCTTGTTCAGTTTTATTTCAGTACTGAACATTATGTCAAGTTTCCACCTAATTTCTGCATATTTATAACATTATTATTTAGTTACTGCAGCAGGTACCAGTCATGGGGTTAGCTTGTGGTACTTCAGGATTATGAGCACCCTGTAGCATTCAGGGTACAGACTTGGGGCGTTATAGTATTACTACCTCAGCATTCAAAAATAATCCCAAACCCCTTCCAAAAATTCCAAAACTTTCTCAAAATACCCTTTTAACATCCCTTAACACAATTCATGTCAAAATTGACATTACACATACGGGAGTGTAAAAAATAAAGTGATTGAAATTTTGTGGGGTCTTACACTAAGGTTAGGGTTGGGTAGGTGACATCATGACCTCACTTTTGGGTTGTGACAAAGCCTCATTAGAATTTTATTGTAAAGTTGTGGATAAGATTTAAATCCTCAAACTGGAGAGTTAAATGGTATGGTTGCTTGATTTGGGATGTGATGTTAAATTAAGTTCTTGATTGAGGCAACCCATTGTTTTCAATTTTCAAAGGTTATTTTCTTGAGATTATATTTTTAAAATAGCTTAGAGTTTTATTTTTCACTAATATGATAGTTTTAAGAATTTTTAGAGGTGTTCTGGATAGGTTGGGGTGACTGAGCAACCTCAAATTTAGTAGTAGAGTCACTATATAGCACGATCAATCTCAGAGAGTGCTAACACCATAGAAAAATTACTAAGTAGGTGTGATTATGCCACTTAAGGATCTTAACTGAGTCAATCATGAATTAAAACATCTGGGTCTATTTATCTTCTTCATTTTCTCACTATTTCAACAGGTAAAATTCCTTCATAGTCCAAAATCTACCATCCCCCATTGCTGATTTTTACACCAAATTCAAGTGGTAATTGAGGGTCAGGTCATAAATTGGGAAAAAATAAGTTTTCTTTCTTATAATTTTCCTTTTTTCCACTGCCTACAGATCTCCTCTATGCATGTATGTCTCCTTACCTCCATTCTTTCATGGTGAGAAATCTTTTACTCCTTGATTCTATTACTGATTCCACTCTACTTCTAGAAATTCAAAAATGATGAATGAATTTCAAATTTCATGCTATTAAATTAGGGTAATATCTGGATTAATTTTGAATTTATTTATGAAAAATAGGGAATGGTGATGCAGAGGTTGAATTGCTTGAGTTGTATGGGTTGTTGTAAAAAAATGGAGAATTCTTGAGTACCTATTGTTTCACTATTTTTATTGTAACGATATATTCCATCGTTACTGAAAATATCACTGGTAAAGGCATAAGAACCTCTTTAATCATAAATGTTAGAATTAATTATTTAGTATGAGATCACATTAGATATGGAACCTTTAGCTTTAAAGCTCCATTAATGGAGTTAGGTTGAGTTTGATAAATCTAATTAATGAATAAAACAATCCTTGGGTAATTTAATAGACTGTGAATAAGGGTAATATTAGTAAATTTGAATTTCCAAAGTGTTTGTTTAAAGAGTATCTGATTAATTACTATTAAATTGCTTGTTTATTAGATAATTTAGCTTTCAGAAAACATGAAAAAAAAGGAGCATTAGGGGTAGGCCTTACTTTTTGCAACAACTTGGTGCCCAGGTAATCTAGGTTTAATGTGTAGTAGGTCTTAATAAAATTTCATGACTATAATATAGTTTGATGAGAAATTCCATGGTTAGGCCTGCAGATACAGTGAATTGTTGGTAATAATCAAAATATGAATATGAATTGAATCTAATTTAGTTTAGTTATTATTTTATGAAAATCTTTTGATGATTTTATGGATTATGTGTTAATTGTGATAATTTGTGAGAATATATATATGTTGGTATTCGTATATCGAACTAAGAATTATGAAAACTAGTAACTATGGTGTTATCCAAAATTGGAAGGTGCTAATATAAACTGATTATAGTGAAGTAGGAATGGTAGGGAATAGGCCAGAAAGTTTGGATGGATTGATGGATTGTAATCATAGTTGAACAAATTGGGGGATGAGTTAGTCTATACTAATGGTTTGTCATAATTTTATGGTTGGTGAGAATCAAATTAAAGTTAATTTACTATTAATGAGAGTTCTAACTAAATACTTGGTCATTGATTACATTGCATGCTAGTAAATGTGATTACTTAATTTTTTTTTAAAATCTATTAAACATGGTAAATGATTATCACAAACGTTGTATAATGAAATTGTAGTATTTCTAGATAAGGAATGGGTTGTACTGCAAGTGGTGATAATTGTAAACTTACTTGATGATTACACTTGAACCAGTAAGTGATGATTAAATGTAGTTGGAAACCCAACTTGGTTTATGTGTGCATGTTATCTACTTCTTCATATACTTGTTACAATACATGTTCAAAGAAACTAATAGTCAGATTATATCTTAAGTGTTAATCATATATAATGAGGTTATATTAAAAGATTTTTTATTGTACTATTCTTATTGTGGTTATAATTATTGTGATATTTGTGTTGTTTGTGGGATGAGAAAATAAAGGACATCCTCAAGGGGTTACTATTATTATTATTATTAATAATAATAATAATATTATTATTATTATTATTGTGAGATGAGCCACTAATGGACATTGTCATGGGATTGGTTAAAATAAGGTAGACAACTTCATGTTGGTATAGATGATGACACTAAGTGCTAGATCTGATATTATTCATTGGTTGGATCGGCTTCCACACCGGTATAGTAGATATGATTCATTGATTGGCTTAGGTACCACGTTATTACAATACATGGACAAAACTGTAGGTCATGGCTAATGGGTACCATAAGACCCTTAGCATATGTATACAAGGAATGGTGAGTTTGACGATTCCTTAAATGGATCAAGTTATTTATTTCTAATTGGTTCCTCGAGTGGACTATATTTATTTGTTTATTTACTTAAAATCTGATCCTAGAGTGGATAGAATTTATTTGCCGATTTACTTATATATAGTACCTTGAGTGGACTAGATTTGCTTATTGATTTATTATATTTGGTTCATTGAGTGAACCAGATTTATTTGTTGAGTTAATGATATTGGGGATCCTTGTGTGGTCCGATTGATGATAGTGATATCTGGTGCTCCTTGTGTGAACTATTACTAATATTATTGAGTTGGGTTCCTTGAGTGAACTATTGAATTGATATTTCAACTTGGGTTTATAGTGTGACTAAATTTTCTAGGCTTAATTTTCCTTTCCATGTTGAGAAATTTTACTTCGATATTTTCCAATACTTCATGAAATAAAGAACAACTTTAGTTGTAAAATAGTCTTGTGTGTTGACTTGTAGTTGGGTGTATATTTGTCTAAGTGTAGATATTGTTATTGACTATTTGAATTATATGTCATGGTTGTTTTCTGTAATGTAGTGAATGGAGATGATAATAATGGTTTTATAAAGGAAGGTTAGGAAATATTGGGTAGTTAACCTTTGTATTTATACCTCACTTGTGAATTTGTGTGCAGTCATATTTAGTCTAGGCCGGAGATCAAAAGGCTGGTGTATTTGAGGAAAAAATGAAAGTTTCTTATAGTAAGTGATGACATAAACTATAGACTGAGGGGTTTAAAATATCACATTATGTGTACATATTTTTTATCTTGAATTTCTATATTATATAATATGTGATTTAACCTTGGTTGGCTGTTGATGTCTTCTAGCAGTTGTTTCTACTGATTATATACTTGCTATATCATTTTTGGGGTATAGTCTTGTTGCAGGGTCAGTTGATGTGTCTCAGGTGGCATAGATAGTGATCTTTAACAACTTCTACTCTTTTCATTCCTACTGTGGGAGCTGTGTCCTTTGTGTTATCATTTACTTATTAGAAGCTCTTGTACATTTTCAGGACTAACTCCTCAGGGAAAGTATTTTCATTTATGATTTTACTGTAAAAGATTATATCATTTATTATATTTTGAGATCCTTAATGAAATTTCTTAAACTTCTACATGTATTTTGAAATGGGAGGTAAGAGTTTTCATATCTAGGAGAATTATAGAAGGTGCCCTCACGATGTAGTTAGTTGGGTCATGACAGTTATGAGCTTAAAAGACCCATTACCGGTTTTTGAAATGCTTGAATGAGTTTTTGATGGGGCTTAAAAATAATGATCACGTCGCTTGATTTTTTCGTTGAAATTAAGCATTAAAAATGGATTAAGGAAATTTTTTTGTTGTCAAATATCTTTGATGCAGTTGGGTTGATTGGTTATGAAGACAAGTAGTCCCAGTCTCCCAGTGTTGATAGTGTTGCTTCGGAAGTTTGTTTGAAGAAATCAAATAACATTTTTCCTCAACAAAGACAAAAATTTCAAGACTACTATTTCTTCCATTTACTAAAATTAGATGGACAAAAGTTATCCAATTCATATGCCCATCGACTGAGCTGTACCAGTCTAAATATTAATAAATAAATCCAGAAAAAAGAAAAATTAAGAAAGTTTAATATATATTATTCATAAACTAAAAATAATTAACTATATATTTCCCTCCCTCTCTGCTTCTACTTTTACTAGCATCGAGGTGCTCAAAAACTCATCTCGAACATAATAGTTATAAAAACTGAAAGGGATAAAAATACTAGGATGCTGATAGTGCTAAAGATATATTAATTAATTAATGTAGTTACACCAGTGTAGTGCTGGGTGGAAAACAGTAGCTCTTTGTAGGGCTCTGTTATGATTTTCTAAATTACTTATTTTAAAAGCACTCATTATATGTTGTGACCTTATTCTCACTTTGAAAAATGTTTTGTAGGTACGTTTGAATAGAAAATGTGTTTTAGTGCATCTTTCTTAGAAAATCAACTTGATCAAATTAGAGTATGATTGTAACACAACATAAGTTCCTAAGACTCTATTTCAGACTTAGAATAGAAAAACCCTTGGAAACTAAAAATTTTCCTGTAGTATGACTTAGCCAATGAGTCATCATCAGTGCCAATGACTTGTTGGGTGGGCACTCTGAGGACTTAGCCAAAAAAGTCCTGAATATTTAAGCTAACTAATAAGTCGGCAATTTGATGACTTATTAGCACTTTTAAATCTTGAATCATCTTGTTTTTCCATTGATTCGTAGTAATTCACATGTTATAATGCTTATTTATGTAGGTAAAGTTTGAAATGAAGTTGAGAAAGTCATACGAGTCAATTGAAGTGTGAAAACGGAAGAAAAAAAGATTAAAAGTTCATTTGGGAATGTTAGAACACACATTATGATGCATATGATGACCTACACATGCCCATTTGAAGCAATCAATGCTACATGAAAAGGTGACCTCCACGCACAGGTCACCCACCTATACTAGCCTAGTTCACTGGTATTTTTGTAATTTCAATAAAACATGATTTTTTAATCTATATAAGGATTTTTCAGCTCAAAACCTCCATTCTTGTAGTTTCTAAAGCTTGAAACACTAAACTGAAACTCCATGTGCAAAACTAGTGACTCATTCTCAAGTTTTATTGAGTTCAGATCTTCAGCATTGCATTAAATTATGATTCTATGGAACAATATGTTGAGAAATTAGGTAAATATCCTCTTTCTCTCTGTAATTTCTTTGATCGGGGTTATGCTTGAATAATTTGTGATTATTGTATGAATGTTGCTTATTTGTCTTCCTAATTAGCTAATTTACGTGGGTTTTACTCCCATTTGATGTTTTAGTTGAGAATTAAAGGTTGCAAACTCTAGTTACCTTTGAACCCTTATCATCCTTGACAAAGGGGATGAGGGTGAGGAATGGTGGTAAAAAATACCTTGATCTACATTATTTAATAGTATCTCATATACTAGTCGAGGACATAGATTGCTCAAATTTCTATATTTATGAGGTGTTTGAAAGAACCCATTTGTGAGATTTTGGTGTTTGATTGACAAATTGACTCTAAATACTTATAATTTAGTCTACCTATTAATTTTAGAAATTTAGACAAATATTCAATTACCTATGCATGAACCCACACTTTGTAAAGCATAATCCACGTCTCATTCCATATTTGGTTCAACTCTCACTATAGTAAATTCGTTAACTCTAAATATTGTTCAAACGAAACCCCCAATTTTGCATTATTATTTGATTTACACCACATTACGAGCCAACTTTTAGTTGCTTATAACACTTAAGATTGAAAATACTATTCTTATTCCCTGAGGACTCAACCCCAAATATTATTGGATTAACTATAATGAAGACGATCGCTTATACCTTAGATATGTAATTTGAGCTTCATCAAATTTTGGTGCTGTTGCTAGGAGTGAAATATAGTTTTCATTCTTGTAGTGTTTCTAATCACTTTGGGTTAGCTATAGTGTTTATTTTACATTATTTGTTGTATTTATTCTCTCTTAGGTGACGACCATAGTTTACATGATACCATGAGCCAAGACGATAACAATACAGGTATTTCTGATCAGCATCACAAGGATGATGATGTCACGACCCAAAATCTATAAGTCATGTGGCACTTGTCGTGGTGAACCTTGACAAGTAGTACTATCACACAAACCCATACACAAGGGAAAAAACTAAAATAACCCCAAGGTAAGGCTTCTAGAAAAAAGCTGAACCATTCAAGTATAACAAATTCGAAAGGTAACATAACATTGCAGCCATAACTCCCAAAACCAGGTGTCAACATAAAAGAATGTATCTAGTACAAATCAAATCCAAAAGAAATACATAAGGTATCAAAACACAAGAGAAACTCCATCTCTGAAATGAAAGTAAAGACATAGTTTACAGAGAAATATAATTGAAGGCTATCAAACTCCTGAAAATCATAAACTACCTTGAAATCTCCAACAATCTCCCGAGTCAAGCAGTGCGGGGCGCACCCAAACCTGAATCTACACCGAAAAAGTACATTAGGAATCTGTACAGTCCATTTGTACTCAATAGGTATCATAGGACGACCGAGCAAAGTAGAAAATAAAGTACAAAAAATACACACTATGGGCACGTCACCTGCAATCAGAAAATGTCCCACAATGGTAGCCCACAACACTTACACTAACAGATCTAATATATATATATATATATATATATATATATATATATATATATATCAAATACAATAGCAGTAGAACAAGTATTACACAAGTATACATTATATCACACACAACTATAAAGAAAGAACAACATGTATATATAGGATGGTCAAGTATAAGTGACAGCATATAGAGAAGGTAGACATATAACAAGTAAATATGAAAATCCAATCACAACACCAATCAGAATAAAGCAAATTCAATGTATAATATTATGAAGATGATGATGATGATGCATGAGGTGGGAACACAACCTTGAGATTGACACACAACCATGAGGTTGGCACACAACCTTGAGATTAGCACACAACCTTGAGATCGACAAACAACTTTGAGATTAGCACAAAGCCTTGCGGTTGACACATAGCCTTGAATAATATTCAGTACTTATAATGTTTCCTATATTTTTAGTAATTCTTATATTTCCAGTGTTTCCAAAACACATACATAACATAAGACACAAATCAAGCACACTTACATGATAATAAGTAAATATAAGGCAATAAAACTAACAAGTGAAATGATGCATATGATGACATGAGAATTATGATGCAAGTTTCACAACCATTCAAAATAAGTATTTCCACAACCAATACACATGATGTATTTTCACAACCAATCCATATGATGTATTTCCACAACCAATCCATATGATGTATTTCCACAATCAACCATAATGTTACAATTCTACAACCATGTGAACCAATATCCACTCACTATTTCCATTATCCCTAATTTTTTCACATGATTCATATGCCCACAAAGTATGAATATGTAAAAATACGCCAAAGAAATCACAATTGGAGTTTCTAATAACACAATACAATTATTTCATGTATTCCAGGCTATCAACATCATATAAGACCCCACACAGTCACACAGATCACATGTTATCTCAGATTCAACAATTACATCACGTACATGCCCCCGCACGGGAACAAAATATAGATTGCCATATTTCATGATTAGTTCCCACCCTTAACATGCATTTTCATATACAAATTAACTATCTAATTCAGTCTGAAGAGTTAAGACATAACCTACCTTGAATGCCGAAACCGATCCACTACACTTTGATCATGTATTCCTACTCCTCGCAGATGATCCTAAAATCAACTAAAACTAAGAAATATAGAATCTATACATAAAAACAAATACAAAATACCCATATTTCCTACTTTTAGTTTGTGGTCAAAATGAACCCCTGAAATAAGTTTTTGAAAAAGAACAGCAAAATCAAAATTTTACTTCAAAAACATGTTCCCCCTATTTTTAGCAATCTACAGCTGAAAATCCAAGTCAAATTGAGGTTCAAATATAAGTAAAATCATTTTTAAGCTTTACCGAATAAATCCTTTAAAATCCATCAAATTTGGCTATGAGAAGAGGTGTGATGACATGAGACTAACAATTTTTTTGAAAAAAGGTTATAATTATCTTGAATTTCTTATTTTTGGAAAATTAATAGCTATGGAAAATTAATAGCCAGGGAGTTAGATTTCTAACCTTTTCTTTTTCATAAAATAATCCATCTTTTCTTTGTTTAAGTTCAGACTCAATGCTTTGATGATTTTCACTCATGGCTTGTTTTTCTCATTCAGTAATTGACACTTTTACGATTTTAGATTTTAGATCTAGGTCAAATGAACCAAGTCGACTGACCTATTCCTTTAAGGTGCAATTTTCGATATCAGTGGCATTCTTGCAGGTCTCAAGATCAGTGTAATCAAGCTTTAGACTTGTAAAAGCACTGAATAACTGCTCCCTTTTGAAGGTTAGCTCAAGAAAATCATCAATTGGTGCATTCATCAAGGAAATTAGCCTTTTCTTTGAACAAAGATCCAATTTATATTTAAGATCAAGTAAACTAACTAGATATTTTGTTTGTTCTTCTTCCAAATAAGAATCACCTATTTCCATAAATGTAGTTTCATCAAATCCATAATCATCAAATTCTTCTGAGTTTGATCCTCATGCAACAATCATAGAAAATGATTCCTTCTATTGGGAGTTAGATTTTTCTTTTTGCTTCAGAACTTTTTCAACTCTTTCCTTTTCTCGCTCAATTTCCCACAACGGACAATACTTGATCATGTGATGGTATTTTTACACTTAAAGAAACCAACTTGACACTTATCATTAGAAAAAAACTGCTACTTGTTTCTTTCTTACAAACTCTGTAACCTAAGGAATTATAAATTCTAGTTCCTAACGTTCACCAATCTCCCTAGACAATTGAAACCCATCTCAAGTTCCCCCACTTGAAAATTAGATTACACAACTACCCTATGAACTAACTCTAATTTCTAAAAATGTACAATCCTCTTATGGTTTATGTCCCCAAGTCTTTGTGTTATCCCAACTAAAAGACTTTACTTCTAATTCAGTTTATAACACACTGGCACTAAGAAATCATGAAAATTATAACTCAATAAGCTTCCTAATACATATTAACTAGAATAGAAGACTGTTAGACAAATGTATGAAACATGTTCTTCAATTTGGTTCTTCAATGTAGTTCACTCTAGTTGGATGCACTTCAATAGCGAGGCAGGACTCTCTCAAATATGGGTCTTACTTATTTACTTATGTTCTCCCATTTTCCCTCTCAGTATACATGCATAAATTTTGTTTTGTAAGTCTTTGAATATTTATAACTTCTATCAATCTTTACAAACAAGTAGACTTTTAACTCCACAAGAACTCCTATGCTTCTTGGACTCACTTCTTGAGTGTTGTAGTCAAACACTAACTCTTCTTTTTTGCACTTTATGATCTCCTAACGTTTATATAAAGTAAAAAACTTTCTTTGCTTTATTATTGCTCATATGATTTTATCCACAAAAAGTCCCCTTGCAAGATGAATTTTTTTGAAGCAGTTTTTCAAAAGAAGGGTGTGTAACCCTCCCAGAGCACATTCAAATGTGCAAGTTCTTTATTAAGAAGCGTGTTTCATACATCATCTCCTGGAACTTCGCTATAGGATATCAAGATCGTAAAGAATTCGATGTCGCATCGAAGTCTTTTCATATCAGCGATCCAAAGTCTGCCAAACTCCTTTTGCTGATCTTTAGAATAGGTACTGGTGTACCATTTTCTTTTCAAAGAATCTTTAGAAAGATACCAGAGTATTTCAAGAGCTTTGAAGTCCGGGGTATGTTCGTCATCTGATTTGATGACTTGTAACCCTGGGTCAGTCCTAATCTTTTGTCGAGACAGATTAGGAGGGGGTTCCATGTCTAAGGCTGTAGGACTGCCTGGATCATAGAGATTTTTGGGTTCTATGGATTTTTGAACCCTAGTATGTTGTTGATAATATACTTTGGGAATAGGACCAGAGAATTCAACTCCTCTCACTTTTCCCTAGTCTTAATAGATTCTTCTGGAATACTCCAGTTTTGAAGATTATTTTCAATATTAGCAATCTGAGTTGCTTGAGAAGATAAGTTAATAGTATTTTTAATATGGTTTTTGGAATCCATTTAATAAAAATACTGTCTAGAGACTAATAGGGAAACATATATCAACACATAAAATAGCATACAACTATAATCCTTAATGACTTAACCTATAATAAATTTTATCAATGCATGTACGACCTATGGGATCTAGCGAGTTTTAATGGCTATTACATTAGTTTTCTCTTAGTGTCATCTTAGCGACGGGACCACCAACAGGGTCGAACGCTTACCTTAGCTGAGACCACACTTTCAGGCTGACCAACATCCGAAACCGGATATTAATCGGACACTTCAAACAACTTGAGAAAACGAACACCCCATACTAGCCTAAACCCCATTATAGGACAACATTCATTAAAGATACCTCTATACTCGATATCTGAAGCATCAGTTTCAACAATCATAAAGGCTTGAGCCAAAAAGAAGGATCAATAGATATACAACAGAAGTACTGAGAAATAGTAAGAAGATTTAAAACAAACTTACAATGTTTTATTTATGAAGAAAACATTGCTGAAAACATTACAAGAGAAGAGTTAGGCAAGAAGAAGATTTCTTTTGTGTAAAATTTTCTGATGCCTTCTCTAGGATTACAACAAGTCTTTAAATAGACAAGAGTAGAGAATAGAATACATCTAAGGTGTACAAGTGTAAGGCTAAGATGAATTCTTAGCGGCCAACAGTCCTTTTGCAACAGGCTGTTGAGTGCTTTTGCTTTTAGAAAAGTTGTGGTCCTAAAGATTCCTATAGGAATAGTAGAGTGCCCTTTCGAAAAAGATAATTCCAGTTCTTTGAACCTCTATATTTACCGAAAGGTCATTCCCTATTCTTAATAGGGGTCCATGTAGGCCATAGCTATTCCCTTGGGATTTAGCATATCTCCATTATTTTCACTGCTTCCTGTGGAGGAAGCTTCTTTGAGAAGTTGTAACATTTCTTCTTCAGTTGTTTCTTGGCTTTCCATATCATGTAAAGCCTTTTTTAATTTTTCTTTGAGTGCCTTCTTACTTAGTGAATCACTGATTGAAGGTGAAAAGGCTGAAGTTGTTTTCCCCTTATCTGGTGTTTTTGGCGCTACTGGCTTGGGAGTCCATCCTTTGACTTTAATCTCTTTGGATAAATATTTAATACGATCTTGCTCTCCTTTAGCGAAGTTCCAGGAGATGATGTATGAAACACGCTTCTTAATAAAGAACTTGCACATTTGAATGTACTCTGGGAGGGTTACACACCCTTCTTTTGAACAGAAATCACTGAATCTGTTAATGAATTGTAGGGGAAGAATCTCTTTGATTCCTCTGAAGTAAATCCACCATTCATAGAACCACCTAGGAATAATGGCTTCTACCATAGCTGGACAATACTTAATAAACCAGGTGTGTCCTAGTCAGACATATAAGAAGTTAAACCATGCTGATTTGTAATCATACCAATTATAAGTTTGTGGCCTGTGTGGTATGGATAATGCAATCAAAGTATGTAGGTGATCTGTGAACCAATTGAAAGGGGTTAATACCCTCTTGATAGTAAATCTAGAGTAATCAATATACTCTGGATTCCTTTCATTCATAGAATGCTTGACTTCAATGGAGTCGGTGTCTACGAGGATAGCTTCATAATATCTTCTGGTTTTGAGTGGATTTTCAGTATCCATAAAGTTCTTATCATTGTAGACTGGCTTGATTAGCTGATCTAGTGGGTATCCTTCATATTATTTGTCTAACGCGATGATTGACATTACCTGAGTGGTAATGAATTTGAATTCCTCTTTGATAGAAGGAGTTGTTGTTGTTTTGGCTGCTGAGGGGTTTACAGCTTGTGCGAAGGTTTCAGGAGCCTTCATAGTGTAACTCTACTTTGATTGGACCGATGAACTCGATGATTGTACTTTATCGAAAGTCTTACCTGTCTTCAAATCAACCAATTTAGTTGGCATTGGTAGAGGGAGCTTTGGAAATTCTGCCAAAGCTGCATATTTGTTCTGAGACGGTAACTGGAGTTCCGATTTCAATGTAGGCCTCTGACGGACTGATGGCCTTAATGGGTTTAGTGAGGCCGATGGAGGATCAAATGGTCTAGCCATTTTGGTTTGGTCCTGTTTGCTTCATACTGGGATCTTGCCCAGTGTAGTGGGTCTCATTTCTTCCCTGTAAAAATTCTCTTGTTAGAAAATCGAGAAGGGAATTATTTTCTCCTTTGATAAATTCAATTTGAAAATCAAAGCTAGATAGGAGAGCTTTCCATCTAGGAAATATTTGTTTTGAAACCAGATTTCTAACATCCTTTTGTAAAATTTCTTTAGCAAATTTGCAATCTACTCGTAATAAATATTCCTTATTAATAAGGTCATCTTGAAATTTGGTGATACATAGCACTATAGATAAAATTTCTTTTTTAACAGTGCTATAATTTCTTTGAGCGGAATTCCATATTCCTGAGGTAAATCTGACTAATTATTCAGAAGAATTAGTATCTACCTTTTCCTTCAAGATACCTCCATTCCCGATATCTGAAGCATCAGTTTCAACAATCATAAAGGCTTTAGGGTTAGGAATTCCTAAGCAGGGGAGGTTTTTGACCAAATCCTTTATCTGAATGACAACATTAGTTTGCTCGGAGCTCCAAGGAACAGGGGTCTTTTTAAGCCTTTTGTAAAGAGGTTCATAGACCTGCCTAATGTTTGGGATGAAGTTTGCTACGTAATTAAGACTTCCTAAAAACCTTTGAAGTTGGGTTTTATCACTAATCTCAGTAGGGAATTTTGAGGAGAACTCTATGGCTCTACAAATAGGTTTATAGGAGAGATCTATGGCTCTACAAATAGGTTTATAACTACCCTGATAAAGATCATGTCCTAAGAATCTAATGGAAGTCTGAAAAAGCTTCATTTTCTTCTCACTTATGACCAGTCCATTAAACTTAACAATCTTAAAGAAAGTATTAAGATGTTTGAAATGAGAATCAATGTTCTCAGAAAAATAAGCACATCATCAATATAAACAATCGACATATAACTATAAGGATTGAAGATATTATTCATGATGTTTTGGAATTCAGATGGGGCATTTTTGAGGTCGAATGGTAAAATATTCCATTCATAATGTCCAAAAGGGACGTTGAAAGCAGTCTTGAATTTGTCCTTTTCAGAAATTTGAATTTTCCAGAAACCGGACTTCATATCAAACTTACTGTAAAGGTTAGCTTTACAAGTCCTTTTCAAAAGATCCCTTTTGTTAGGAATCAGATGTCTAATCCATTTCAGAACTGTATTTAGAGGCTTGAAATTTATTACTAGCCTGGGAGTTCCTCGTTCCTTTTCTGCACTATTATTTACATAAAAGGCAGAACAACTCCATGGAGAATTTGAGGATCTGATAATCCCATTCTTTAGCAAATGGTTTATCTCCTCTTTGCAGACTTCCATCATTTCTTGGTTCATTTGAATGGGCCTAGCCTTAGTAGGGATGGCCTGTTCGTTAAAACCAGTAATGTAGGGGAGTTCTACAGAATGTCGTTTTCTTTCCCAAAAAGCGTAAGGAAGTTCGGAACAAATTTCATTTTTGAACAATCTTTGAAGATTGGCAATTTTACCTACCATCTCAGGGGTTTTTAAAATTTGTTCAATTTTCTTTATTTGAATTTCTTGTTTAAGAAAACAAATGTGTGAAGAAAGTCTGTTTATTTTATAAGCAATCCTTTGTTTAATAAGGTTACCTTCATTTTGTGAGAGGGGCCTTAATAAGGGGAAGAACAGATTTTGATTTAAAATTGTTGTGCGAATTCCGTCAAAATCACTAATGTAAGGGAGAATTTGATTCACAAAAGGTATTCCTAGAATGATATCTTCAGTGATACCTTCAGTAATGACAAAATCATTAATAAGACAAATACCATTGTTGCAGATATGAGCTTTAGAAATCTTGTAATCAATTTTCATCTTTTCTCCCGTGGCGGAGTATAAACGAGAAATGCTCTTTTGTAGATACTTTCTGGGTACTAGTCCCTTGATGATGCAATTGCTATCGGCTCTAGTATAAAAAAGGGCTACTCTGTTAAGAATAAAGTCTTTGTTTATGACAATTTTTACAATGATGTGTTCGCTGTAAGCTTTTATGGCAGTGATTGCTGCTCTGGAGGTAGAGGGAGAATCTGGGCCGGGGAAGGAACCAGGCTCTTTGAGATGATCATTTTGGATAAGATCAGTGATTATCAGAGAGGTTCTAGGAGACTCTGGTGGCGAGACATTCTTTAGAACTTGTTCTGTAAGAATGTTGAGTTCGACTCGATCGAGTCTGATTTTTAGATCTCTGATTTCTCCTTTAAGGGTGGCGATTTCACCCTTAAGATCAGATATGGAAGGTTCCGCAGGTTTATCAAATTGAGACATAACCTGTTCCATGCTAAAAGGCTGAATAATAGGTTTGTGGGGCTTTTCTTCTTGAGAAAACATAAGTCTTTTGAGTTCTAGAAGATATTTATTTCTAGCCTCATCATCTTGAATATGTTCTATAATGTCAAACAGGATTTCTTTAGGATTTCCGGATATGACATTAATAGAACTCTTTGTGCAGGTACAGAAAGTACCATTGCAGGCACAGTCTTTGCCCAACTGAGATTGATCGGATTCATATGCGGCGTTGATAAAATCTTCGTCGCTATAATCGTCACTAGAAGAGCTGGAAGTGTCGGAAGAGTCTGAAGAGTCTTCCATTATAGAAAATAGTTTTTCTTTGGTTTCTTCAGAGAGACCTAATTGGTTGATCTTGATCTTTTTGCCAGATCGACAATCTTTGGCTCTATGACTAGTTTTTCCACAAGTCCACCAAACATCTTTCTTGGAGGACTTTCTCCTAGCTTTTCTGCTAGTTTTGTAGGAATTAGAATCCTTTTTAGAGGATTCTTTTCTAGGCTTAGACTTCTTATGAGTCCTATAGGATTTTTTCCTATATTTTTTACTAGACTGAGAGGACACGTTTGTAAAACCGAAGTCTTGGCAAAAGGTTCCTAACCCGTATTTGGAGGAACTATCCTTCTTAAGTTGTTTCTTAAGTTTAAGATCTATGCAGAGGTCAATCCCTACAGTGGTAATGAAACTTGTTAAGACACCATAAGTTAGGATTTCGTAAGGGATTTGTCCTTCGAACCTATCCTTAATTTTAGTTCTAACTTTGTCTGCGAACAGAGGAGGAAGACCACTAATGAAACGTTCTTTCCATAAGTCTTTGTTGCAGTCAGTTCGAATCATAACTTTGACTAAAAAGGTATCCTTATACCACCTAAAGTCTGCTAAGTCTTTGCAGGTGAGGTTGTTAAGGATTTCTAGACTTCTATCTTGAAATAACTTGGGTTTGCCTATAAAATGTCTAGCTATATGATATAGGAGGGTGGCACATGCGTCTTCTTTTGCGACCTGTTGAATACTTTCTTGTCCATTTTCATTTTTGACGACGGCTGTCTCCATGGCCGTGGCCTCGTAGATAAGGCTCTTAACGTCATCTGCGAAATAGTTGTCCCACCAGTGTTTTATCATACCAGTGAATCCTGCTACGATCATGGTGGCTGCTTCTTTGTCAGAAGCTCCTCTGATTTTATAGGCCGTGATGTCCATACCCATTTCATGGAGCTTGTTATAGATTTGGTGTTCGGTTAATCCATCAACATTCCATTCAGTTATACCTCTACCATCGTGGTTTGAGGTAGAAAGATACGTATTTTCCTCAAACTGGACGTCTGGAGGAGAGGGTCATTTGTAGTAGTTTTTCTTGGTAGAAAAGCGTTCATTGGTAAGTTTAGAAAGGGAGTTTTTCTCCTTTTGGGTAATGGTGCTGGGTTCATTTTTCTCTTTTTTAGAAATTTTGAACTTTGAGAGTTTCTCATTGATTTGCTCCAGGATTTTTCCTGAAACTTTAAAGTCATCGCTGAGAGTAGGGAATTTCTCCTTTTGGAACTCATGAATTTTGAAGATAGGGTTGGTAGTGAGACTAGGTCCTGGAGTACTTTTCTCAGAAGTGGGCGAGCTAAAAGGAAGTTTTGAGCTCTTAGTATCTCTTATTTGTTGGGAGATGGTATGAAGGACCTGGTTAGTATAGTTGATTTGTTCAACTATTCTATCTAGGTCTCTGTTGACAGGGGCTGGTAGGGGTCTATCATGCTTTTTCTTGAAAGGCGAAGCATTTAGGATTTCATTGGAATGAGGAATTTTTATTCCTTCAAGGGGAGGAGTAACAGATTCAATTACTTTGTTACTCTACGTATACCATTTATTAATGATAACTTGGAGGGATTCATTTTGGTTTTCCATTTTTCCAGTGAATTCAAACCATCTAAAGAATTCGATGTCGCATCGAAGTCTTTTCATATCAGCGATCCAGAGTCTGCCAAACTCCTTTTGCTGATCTTTAGAATAGGTACTGGTGCACCATTTTCTTTTCAAAGCATCTTTAGGAAGATACCACAGTATTTCAAGAGCTTTAAAGTCCGGGGTATATTCGTCATCTGATTTGATCACTTGTAACCCTGGGTCAGTCCTAATCTTTTGTCGAGACAGATTAGGAGGGGGTTCCATGTCTGAGGCTGTAGGACTGCCTGGATCATAGAGATTTTCGGGTTCTGTGGATTCGTGAACCCTAGTATCTTGTTGATAATATACTTTGGGAATAGGAGCAGAGAATTCAACTCCTCTCACTTTTCCCTTGTCATTATCATTTTCGTGTTCGTCACTCCCTGGGTTTTTTGAGGTAGAAGTTCTGTGCGAGACCGATCTTCTAAACGAAGAGGATCTGGAGGTTTCAAAACCTAGGAATTTTAAATCAATAAATCCATCTGGGTGTTGGATAACCTGTTTGATCTGTGATTTCTCTGGGTAGGTCGGGAGAGGTTGAGTGATGGCATCGAATTGCCAATCATTTTGATGTATAATCTCATTCCAAACAAGAGCTTTAGGAACAAATATGTTACTCATATCTCTGTTTGATTCCATGAGGGTAGTAACACCTCTGGGGCTTGTTATTCTAGCTTTAAGGGCTAGAGTGGTACCCATAAGCCGATAATATACTCTGTATATTATTGCTATTTCTCTAGTATTATCCTTACTATTCATGTTTTTGTCTTAACATTTAGTGTTAAAACATCCATGATAATAGGATCATTGATATCTACAGAGAAATTTGGGTAACAATTAAAGTATACCGCGTCGTCGGCGAGGTTACTTTGTATTACTCCTAAGAGAGAGTCGTCAAAATTTAATAAATGAGCATATCTTAGAATAACACAGACATGGATATCAAGACCTTGTATAAAATGTGGCTTAATAGCTACTTGAACAAGTCCAACATGGAGATAATTAAACTGATTTTTAAATTGGTTTATGTCATGCTCATTTAATAACTGAATAATTTCTAAAGAATTATTAATAGCGATAGTAGACTCTGAGGTCTTGATATTATGATTTTTAATAAAACTAAATTTACCAAGTTGATAAATAGTCTTAAAAGATTCTTTTGGAATACTCCAGTTTTGAAGATTATTTTCAATATTAGCAATCTAAGTTGCTTGAGAAGATAAGTTGATAGTATTTTTAATATGGTTTTTGGAATCCATTTAATAAAAATACTGTCTAGAGACTAATAGGGAAACATATATCAACACATAAAATAGCATACAACTATAATCCTTACTGACTTAACCTATAATAAATTTTATCAATGCATGTACGACCTATGGGATCTAGCGAGTTTTAATGGCTATTACATCCATTTTCCCTTAGTGTCATCTTAGCGATGGGACCACCAATAGGGTCGAACACTTACCTTAGCTGAGACCACACTTTCAGGCTGACCAACGTCTAAAACCGGATATTAATCGGACACTTAAAACACCTTGAGAAAACGAACACCCCATACTAGCCTAAACCCCATTATAGGACAACATTCATTAAAAACAATTATTTAGAAGTTGCGTCATTAAAAGATTAATGTTATAAGTATCTTATGTGAAAAATAGTTTGCCCAGGTTGGCAATATATGCACTTAGCATGGTTTATCTCTCCTTTGCAGACTTCCATCATTTCTTGGTTAATTTGAATGGGCCTAGCCTTAGTAGGGATGGTCTGTTCGTTGAAACCAGTAATGTAGGGGAGTTCTACAGAATGTCATTTTCTTTCCCAAAAAGTGTTAGGAAGTTCAGAACAAATTTCATTTTCGAACAATCTTTGAAGATTGGCAATTTTACCTACCATCTCAGGGGTTTTTAAAATTTGTTCAATTTTCTTTATTTGAATTTCTTGTTTAAGAAAACAAATGTTTGAAGAAAGTCTATTTATTTTATAATCAGTCCTTTGTTTAATAAGGTTACCTTCGTTTTGCGAGAGGGGCCTTAATAAGGGGAAGAACAGATTTTGATTTAAAATCGTTGTGCGAATTCTGTCAAAATCACTAATGTAAGGGCGAATTTGATTCACAAAAGGTATTCCTAGAATGATATCTTCAGTGATACCTTCAGTAATGACAAAATCATTAATAAGACAAATACCATTGTTGTAGATATGAATCTAAATTCAGATTTGTATGTGACATAATATAACTAAAACTGTAGTTGTTATATAGTACAATACAATACGACATTAGAACAGGCAAAAACTTAACAGACACGTGATTCTTTTTCTTTTGTGCGAGCTAAAAATGTAAGACTCAATGGATTAATATACTTACAGCTTCTTGAGCAATGCTTTTAGCTTGAATATATTTAGTGGATTTGTCATTTTCGGCAGGAAGTCGAAACTCGCGCATCATCCAATCAGTTTTTGTGCCTTTTCCAGCAACCTCGGTAGTATAGACTAATGACTTCTTGAGGCCAATACATTCATGAAAAGAATTAGAACTATGAAAAGCAGTCCTTTTCTCCCATGTTTCTTGACTCTAAACAAATATTAATAACACATCAAAAGAGAACGATATTATTATTTATAGAGGGGGGAAGGGGTTAGAGTTTTATCTACGAGTGTAGTAGAGTTCAACAGTTTTGGTCAAATTTATGTGTTTGTGTTGAGAAAATCTCATCATATGTATCCATAATTTATCGAGCCTACTAAGATGCCTTGTTTGATAATTCAAAATGTAAAAACATAAAATTCTGGGATTAGCTTCTGCAATCCTAGTTTGACCTTCTTCTTTTGCTTTTCCACTTATTTGTACTTTAAAGACTGCTACATTTGTTAGTATTCACATTAAAAGCTTTAGGGTTACTATATACTACAACTAATCCTGAACTTCTACATGAAAACATAAAAAGATGTTCCAGCTAGATATGATAATTGATGTACATGTTTTTCTCGTATATTTTATATAAGATATATAAAGTAACATAAAACTACCTTAATCTAAACTGGAAGCTACATTTTGTTAAGGATTATTCATTCCTTATGGAAATATAGATGGAAAACGGATTCTCTCGGCAAAGAAGATGATGGTTGTTTCTCAGAAATGGTGTGGGAAGAAAAAGAAGAACTTTCTAGTTCTCTTTAAATGTATTTTTACCTGCAACTCATTTTGTATAGTGTTTGTAATAAGTTGATCCCAATGGAGAGGTTGTCTCGCTGAAATGTATAGTGTTAATGACCATAACTTCTTTGGTCGAGGCTTGAGCTAACGTTCGGTTAAAGGTGTGTTGCTCATAATAACTTATCACATGATCTTTGTATATTCTATACAACTCTGGTTAAGTTCAAACTTGTATCAAATATATTGTCTAGTATATTTCATATAAGATATATAAAGTAACATAAAACTACCTTAATCTAAACTGGGAGCTATATTTTGTTAAGGATTATTTGTTCATTGTGGAAATATGGATGGACAGGGGACTTTCTCGGCAAAGTAGATGGTGTTTTTTTCTCATAAATAGTGTCGGAAGAAAAAATAGAACTTTGTAGTTCTCTTTAAATGTGTTGTTACCTGCAACTCATTTTTTATAATGGTAGTGATAAGTTGATCCCAATGGAGAGGTTCTCTCTAAAATGTATAGTGTTAAAGACCATAACTTCCTTGGTCGAGTCTTGAGCTCCCCTCTAATTAAAGGGGTGCTGCCAATAATAACTTATCACATGATCCATGTATAGTCTATACAACCGTGGTTAAATTCAAACTTGTAACAAATATATTGGCAAGTATATTTCATATATGATATATAAAGTAACATAAAACTACCTTAATCTAAACTGGAAGCTACATTTTGATAAGGATTATTTATTCCCTATGGAAATATGGATGGATAGGGGACTCTCTCGGCCAAGTAGATAGTGCTTCTTTCTCAGAAATGGAGTAGGAATAAAAAGAATAACTTTGTAGTTCTCTTTAAATGTGTTATTAGATGCAACTTATTTTATATAGTGGTTGTGATAAGTTGATCCCAATGGAGAGGTTCTCTCTGAAATGTATAGTGTTAATGACCATAACTTCCTTGGTCAAGGCTTGAGCTTTCCACTGATTAAAGGGGTGCTTCCCATAATAACTTATCACATGATCCCTGTATAGTCTATACAACTATGGTTAAGTTCAAACTTGTAACAAATATTTTGTCTAGTACATTTCATATAAGATCTATAAAGTAACATAAAACTACCTTAATCTAAACTGGAAGCTATATTTTGTTAAGGACTATTTGTTCCCTGTGGAAATACGGAAGGACAGGGGACTCTCTCGGCAAAGTAGATGGTGCTTATTTCTCAGAAATGGTGTGGGAAGAAAAAGTAGAACTTTTTAGTTCTCTTTAAATGTGTTGTTAGCTGCAACTCATTTTGTATAGTGGTTGTGATAAGTTGATCCCAATGGATAGGTTGTCTCTCTGAAATGTATAGTGTTAATGACCATAACTTCCTAGGTCGAGGCTTGTGCTTCCCTCTGATTAAAGGGGTTCTGCCCATAATAACTTATCACATAATCCCTGTATAGGCTATAAAACTGTAGTTAAGTTCAAATCTAGTCCAAATCATGTAGGCTCTACACTACAAATGTTTTTATCATTTAATGATTCTCAATCTAATGTTTTTTGTATCTTACAAGGTTATGGAACCTAGTAAGCAATGGATGCAACTTATTAATGACCGGAACAGTGAAATCTACAAAAGTAGGGTGAAAAAGTTTGTGAATTATACTTTTCAAAAAATAGGAGAAGATTATGAAATACGATGACTCTATAACAAATGTTCCAATACTACTTTTGGAACTCGTACAACAATTGAGACATTTAAAAGTACATAGAATAGTTCAGAATTATACTTTTAGTTTCACCATGGAGAACGCTTGGGTGAACCGTTATTTGAATCTGAATCTAAAGATGAATATGATGATGAAGTGGAAGAATATGAGAGTAAAGATGAAGTAGAAGAATTATTGAGAGATTTGTATCCTAATCATGATGGTGAACCTACATACACTAATTGTGTTGAGGAGGAGCCAAATATTATAGGAGAAAAATTTTACAAACTATTGAACGATTTTGAGCAGCCACTGTATCAAAATTTAAAAGCATCAAAGCTTTCCACTTTGATTAAATTGCTTCACATCAAAAGTATGGGCCGTTGGTGTAATGCATCATTTACAATGTTTTTGAAAATGTAGAAAGAGGAGTTGTTTCCTGATGGTGCCAATTTTCCAAACTCATATTATGAGGCAAAGAAAATAATTTGAGAACTCGGACTTTCTTACAATAATATAGATGCTTGCACTAATGATTGCGTGTTATACTAGAAGTAAGATAGCTCACTCAATTTTTGCAAAGTTTGTGGTGCGTCTAGATGGAAAATAGATACCCATAGTGGAGAAACAAGGAACCAAAAAGGTAAAAAGATAGCAACAAAGAGCTTACACTATTTTCCCTTATAGCCTAGACTTCAGAGGTTGTTTATGTATTCCAATACATCTACTCTAATGACATGGCATAAGGATAAAAGAGTTGAAGATGGGATATTGAGGCATCCAGCTGATTTAATGGCATGGAAGTCACTTGATAATCATTATCCTTTATTTAATGCCAAGCCCTGCAATGTAAGACTTGGACTTGCTAGTGATCGATTTCAGCCATTTCGAAATTCAAAAACCTCACATAGCATTTGGCCTGTAGTTCTTCTTCCTTATAATTTACCACCATGGTTGTGTATGAAATAATAAAACTTTATTTTGTCAATGCTTATTCCTGGTCCAAATAGTCCAGGAGATGCAATTGATATATCTCTTTATCCTTTGATAGAGGAATTGAATGAGTTATGGGGAATAGGTGTTGAGACCTATGACGCATCTACTAAATAGAGTTTTATGTTGCATGCATCTTTGTTATAGACCATCAATGACTTTCCAGCATATGAAAATTTATCTTGATGGAGTACCAAAGGAAAATTGGCATGCCCGTGTTGCAACAAAGACACTTCCTCAATTCGATTGGCTAATAGTAAGAAGAAGTGTATTATGGGTCATCAGCATTACCTTTCTCTTAGTGACAAATAGAGATATGAGAAGAAGTCCTTTGATTGCACAGAAGAGAAAAGGACACCACCAAAGAATCATTCTGGTACAGAGATACTTAATCAAGTACAAGATCTTGAAGGGCAACAATTATCTAGAGATCTAAAGAAAAGGAAGAAGATATCACATAAAGTTCGAAAGGATAAATGGAACAAGAAAAGTATCTTTTTAAAACTTCCATATTGGGAGAATCTCTTATTGCGACATAATTTGGATGTTTTGCATATTGAAAAAAATATATGTGAGGCTTTTTTGGGGACATTTATGAATGTCAAAGGAAAGGCCAAGGATACAATTAACTCTCGATTAGACTTTCAAGAGATGAACATTAGGCCAGAATTGTACCTCATCAAAAATGGGGAGAAGGTTGAAGTTCCAACTGTATGCTACACATTGCCTCCTGAAGATAAGCACAAATTTTGTCTTTTCTTAAAGAATCTAAAAGTGTTTAATGGTTTTTCATCTAATATTTCTCAATGTGTGAACTTAAAAGATCAGAAGATATCTGGGTTGAAAAGTTATGATTGTCATGTTCTTCTACAACATCTACTCCCTCTTGCACTTTATGGTATGTTGTCCAAAGAAATGTGTGAACCACTTATTGAGTTATCTTAATTTTTTAGTGTTCTTGGATCCAAGGAGTTGAGAATTGATGATTTGGAACATATTGAAGTGCAAATTTCCATAACACTTTTCAAGTTAGAAAAGGTCTTTCCTCCTTCAATTTTTGATGTCATGGTGCACTTGCCTATTCATTTAGCTACTGAAGCTAAGATTGCCAGGACTATTCATTATAGATGGATGTATCATGTGTAACGATGGTTGTATTTTTTGAAATCTCTCATTGGTAATAGGGTATGCCCTGAAGGTTCTATTGCAGAGGGCTATATTGCAAATGAGCGTATGACCTTGTGTTCAAGGTACTTGTAGAGAATTGAGACAAAATTCAATCAACCCAAAAGAAATTATGATGGGGGTTTAAAAACAATCTGATGGAGTTTTATCTATATTTTATCAACCTAGAAAAAGTTTGGGAGCTAAAGATTCATGTGAGATTGAGGCCGATGAATTAGAACAAGCACATATCTACATATTGAAGAATTGTGATGAAGTATTTCCGTATCTTAGGTATGGGAAGATCTCATGTAGTCTAATTTTTATTATTTCCTTTATGGTAATTTCCTTTCGAAATGAGATTTATGGTTCACTTTAATTTTGTAGAGAATTTGCACAAACTCATAAGGATACTATTTGACATTTGTCTGATGCAGAATGGAATCAAAAATTTATTAAATGGTTAAAAGATAGTGTAAGTAATATATAACAATAAAATTTAATATTTTAATATTATATTACTCATTCTAAAGTATTCAATGCAATCTTATTCATAGGTCACATAATTGTATAAAGGAGATGATAGTCGGATCATGGAAGATTTGCTTTCACTTTCACGTGGTCCTACCAAATATTTTCGACATTGCAATGGTTATATTGTTAATGGATATAGATTTCATTTATAATATTATGATAAAAAGTTAAGAACTCAGAATTGTGTTGTTGTTGTAGTTGGCGATAATGTACTCTTGGTGATAATGTTGATTACTATAGAGATTTAACAGAGGTTATTAAGTTGCAATTTATACCAGATAGGAGAGAGGCCTTACTTCAATGCAAGTGGTTTGATATGTATGATGAAATAAATGGAGTAAAAAAAGATGAGTATGACTTCGTGAGTGTTAATCCGAGTAGATTTTTTAAAACAAATGAGCCATTTGTTTTAGCGAACCAAGAATCTTAAGTTTTTTATGTCCATGATAATTACAATAAAGGTTGGAAAGTTGTGAGGACGACTCAACCTAATGATTCCTATGAGACATTGGAAAAAGTGGATGATGATATTGAAATAGATGATGATGTTGTAGAGTTAGAAAGTCCGGCATAAAAAAATAAAAAAGAACAAATGAGGTAATGTTTTGGTTAACTAAAATAATAATTATATTGTTAGACATTCTTATGACATGCATGATGATTTCCTGTATTACTATATCATCCCACATTTTTTCATATTCTTTTTTTCACTTTTAGCTTTTTTACAGGTTTAAGATAAAATGATTGAAGGTTGAAAATGAGGTCAGATCAACTGGAAAGTGTACTATGTATACAGTTGTTGCATCTAGTGTTATAGGAAAAGGATGAGGACGAGGGATTAGATCTTTAGCTGAGAAAGATAATATGTCAACTAAGAGTTTTTTCCCTTAATCTAGTAATGTTGTCAAGAAATACCTCCAAGATGTTAAAACAGGTAGGATATTTTATATACCAATTGAAATCAGGTTGCTATTGATATTCTAGGTTTTGAACTTAAGTTTTCTTCAATGATCACACATGTGGTAAAGTTATGTGCGATATATTTATATGAATTTAAATACTAAAGTATCGAATATGATTTAATTTGTTTGTCTTTATTCTATAGGGATCGATCGAGGACAATGACTTAAATACTCCACCATATCTGTTAGTCAAGGAATGGAAACCATTGGTAAGAAATACACTCAAGAATTTGAAATAGGTTAGTATTTGTTCAAATATGTTATGTTTTTCCAAACTATGTATTTTATGAACTTTAATGATATGTTTTTTTTCTTTCAGGTGCTATAGGAAATGGACTACAACAAAGACCTAGATCTTTGAGCTTCTCTTTAGGGATTTCTGAGAAAGAGGATATGCAAGCCGATATTTCATTGCCTCTATTTGTTGATCAAGTCATGCAACACTCTTAAAATGTTGAAAAAGGTATATTTTGAATTCATATGTTATTAATTTGTTGAACTAAATTTGATAGTTGTAGTAAATTAAAAAAAATATCTAGTTCATCCTCAAGGGATTGTATAGTTTCATCCTTCATCTTTAGTTTGTTGGTGTGGAAAGAGAATTCCTCTTTGATTTTCTGTAGCTCATACTCAGCAACGTCTTTACCAAGCAAAGCTTTTTTTTCTTATTCTTTAGTAGTAAAACATTCTTCTCTGCCAGGGAAAAAGAATCCTCAATGGATTTTCTATCATCAAATAAATTCTCAAACTCAACAGTTTTAGCAGAAGCTTCTTCCATTGCTTTCTCTAGTTTTTTTTTAAACCAATGCCTTAGCAATTTCTAGCTCTTTCTTGTCATCCAGAAGTTCTGAGATATTGTTATTCGCAACAGATAATGCATCTTCTAGGGATTTAATGGTTTTCTGGAACTCCAATAATTGGTTGGCTAAAGAACTGTCTTCATCTTTTACTCACCCAACTCCTGTTCGACCTCCATCTTTACAGTTTGGCTTTCCCTTAAGTATCCTAAAATCCATTTTACCTTTTCTATGTGATCTTGAAAACCCAAATCAGCAGGAAGAACAATATATCAAGTGACTCAATAACCTTTTGAAGCATGTTATTCCTTTCCGCTAGAACTGCTCTAGTTGATCCCTTTGATCGTTTACAAAAACAACATCAGCCTCTAGTTGTTCTCCAGGGATTCCTTTTCTTCATTTATGTTTATTAAGTTCCTCAGATAGTTTTCCATTTTCATCACTTAAATAGCTCAGATATTGGTTTAGATTCACCTCTTTTGTTCTAAATTTAGCCAAGTGCTCCATTGCTCAATCCTTATAGTTGACTTGACTATACTGTGCATTATTGCTCTTTTCTAAATACCACAGAGTTTTAGGACCTTCTATGACATCAGAGAAATCAACAAACATGTCCTCTCTTCCCCCATCCTCTGTCATTCTTGCATCTTTTGTATAATTCTCTACATACACAACTGTAACAACTGAAACCCCGCTATTTAGATATGCAACATTCACCTGCAAAGTCTCCAGTCAAAATCCTTAATTATCAGATTCGCATACTGAGGAACAAAGAAATTCCTCTAGTCAAAGTACTTTGGCGGAATCAGTCCATTAAGAGAGCTACATGCGAAGAAGAAGCAGACATGCAGACCAAGTATCCTCACCTTTTCTATGCAAACTTAGACTCAACCCAAGGTAACAGTTTTCCTTTGAATTTACTCAGTCTCATATTTAGATATAGCAACCAAATTGGTATCAATTAATGTTGCATACTCAGTCATGAATTCATGAATCATTTCAATCATATACTCATGCATCAAATATGCATGTCCAATATATAAACTCATCTTATCAGTAATTGCAGTCATAAATTCATGAATCATGTTCAGCTATGTACTCATGCATCAGATATGCATGTTCAGTATGATAATTCAGTATATCAGTAAGTTCAGTCATGAAATCATGCTTCAGTTGTGCATGTCCAATGTCTAAATCCAATCTATCAATATTCTTAGTTTAATCAGTCTTATTTATGGATGAATATTCCCTAGGGGAAGATATTATAAGACCCCGCAAAATTCTAAGCTCAACTCAGTTTTTTAAGCTTGCTAAAGGGTTCCATACTTAGAAAATATTAGCTAAGTATTTAGACTTAGTATTATTTTGTCCTTCGTAAGTTGGAAAATCTATTTCACGACTCTTATGACCATAAAATGTCAATTTTTAGGTTAATTCATGATCAGGAATGTCAGTAGGTTTTCCCGGATGAGTTTTGTATTTTTCAAACCTCGTTGGAACCATGTTTGAGAATATAAAATAGTTCATCGACGCGATGTCAGCGCGGCGCATCGGCCATCACGTCAATCAATATTTTTCCTTAGATCCAGTGGCAATTTCCAGTGAACTGATGCAAAATCAACGCGACGCATTGTCTATCGCATCGACGCCAATGATGCAGCATAGTGGCTATTTATTTGATGCCAATGATGCGGTGTGTGGGTCTGCGCATCGACAACTCAGTTTTCAGTCATTAAAAAGTCACGTCCTCGGGGGTAATAGTGTTTTTTTCCCACATTTATCAACCTCTAAAACACGAGATTAAGCCCCTTTAGAGGCTAAATTCATTCATTATTCTCAAATTTCTCAAGAACAAAAACCCTAGGTAGATCAATTTCAAATCAAGAAATCAAGAAACCACCACTGATCTTTCAGAATTCAGGCACTAAGGTATGTGAAGTCTTCATCCAAGGTTATCCTTCCACCCTTGGAGTCCAAGAAGCTCTTTTAAAATTTAAGTTAATTGATTTTATGAATTTCTTGTTGGATCTTGAATGTATTCATAATTATGATGTTAATGGTGATCTAACTCCATAATTTGTCCCAAGTTTCTTGCAAACTATCTAATTATGCATTGAACTTTGTGAAATTCATGTTAATTTCTTGAGTTGCAAGTTGAATGTAGAATTCATGATAGTACTACATGTGTATTGATATGTGAAATACTCATGCTTCTCAAGTGTTTGTAAAAATTCCTATGTGAATTGACTAGACCAAGAATAACATGCTATTATGTGAATTTAATATTGCACATGCCCAATGTATATCAAGTGTTTGACAGAAATGCCTAAGTGAATGCATTGTTAGTAAGCTAGTACCATTATGCTACTAAAGTTATGCAGTGATTTTCTTTTCATGCTATTAAGTCTTGGGGGTATTTAATACCTGGTGATTTAGCTGTATGCCTAGAGCCAGTGTCAGTTATAGAATAGTAGTCAGCCATGTCATGATCAGTAGAATTCAGTCAGTTATAGAATTCAGTAGTATTCTGTCAGTTCACGAAACTCAGTGAACTTAGTTTAGTTTAGTTAAATAGTATGATCAGTAACAGTTCAGTCCAGCTTAGAATAGTTTAGAAATTAGTCCAGGGTCTATTTAATTGGGAGTAGGATTCAACATCGAGTGAAACCAAGGATGGGGACTCACCTGCCAGTAGAGGGTGTGATCCTTAGAAGCAGTCCTTGTGTTCCAGAACTACATAGCCAACATTGATTAAGACATCAACCTACCAACTAAGGGTTGATGAGGTGATCTACCTGCCAGTTAAGGTTATCGCCATTCTCATTTAGAGCACCTGCCAGATAAGGGTGAATACACTAGTCTTTACCCATGGAATAGTACAGACACCCTTCCAACTGGGGTTATAGGTTGGACCCCTATTAGTTCAGAGAGGGGCATGCCAATTAGATTATTACCTCCCATAGCATCAGTTTCAGTTCCAATCTCAGTATATAACTTAGTTAAGTTCTACAGATTCATTATTGTCAGATACAGTCACTCAGCTCAGTACAAAACTCAGCATAATTCCATATTCAGGACTGCCAGATACAGTCACTTAGTTATCAATAATTCAGTATCAGCAGACTCAAATATCAATTAATCAGTATTCAGACTCAGTATCCAGTGTTATCATGATCTCAATTATAGTTTACGTATTTATGCATGTACTCTCATTCAATTATCTTTTATGTTATTTAGTCAGTATTTTTCATGCATATGAACCCATACATTTTAGCCTGCCTCACTTTGCATACCAGTATATTCAAAGTACTGACACATACTTTTTTTATGCTATGATATTTTATATCACAGGTTCAGACGCACGGGCTCCCGATCATCCCTAGCAGTTATAGATTTTCAGCAATCAGAGTTAGTGGTGAGTCCTCATAGTTCGAGGACTTGATTATTACTTCAGTATTTTAGTTATTTCTGTAGTTCAGAGTTAGTTGAGGACTTGTCCCATCAACTCCCTATTTCAGACAGTTTAGAGTCTTTCCGACTAGAGTGTTTTCAGACAGATATTTCATTTTTAAACTTGTTATACCTTGTTCAGTTTTATTTTAGTACTGAACGTTATGTCAAATTTCCACCTAATTTCTGCATATTTATAGCATTATTATTTAGTTACTGCAGCAGGTACCAGTCATGGGGTTAGCTTGTGGTACTTCAGGATTATGAGCACCCTGTAGCATTCAGGGTACAGACTTAGGGCGTTACAGTATTACTACCTCAGCATTCCAAAATAATCCCAAACCCCTTCCAAAAATTTCAAAACTTTCTCAAAATACCCTTTTAACATCCCTTAACACAATTCATGTCAAAATTGACATTACACATGCGGGAGTGTAAAAAATAAAATGATTGAAATTTTGTGGGGTCTTACACTAAGGTTAGGGTTGGGTAGGTGACATCATGACCTCACTTTTGGGTTGTGACAAAGCCTCATTAGAATTTTATTGTAAAGTTGTGGATAAGATTTAAATCCTCAAACTGGAGAGTTAAATGGTATGGTTGCTTGATTTGGGATGTGATGTTAAATTAAGTTCTTGATTGAGGCAACCCATTTTTTTCAATTTTCAAAGGTTATTTTCTTGAGATTCTATTTTTAAAATAGCTTAGAGTTTTATTTTTCACTAATATGATAGTTTTAAGAATTTTTAGAGGTGTTCTGGATAGGTTGGGGAGACTGAGCAACCTCAAATTTAGTAGCAGAGTCACTATATAGAAAGATCAATCTCAGAGAGTGATAACACCATAGAAAAATTACTAAGTAGGTGTGATTATGCCACTTAAGGATCTTAACTGAGTCAATCATGAATTAAAACATCTGGGTCTATTTATCTTCTCCATTTTCTCACTATGTCAACAGGTAAAATTCCTTCATAGTCCAAAATCTACCATCCCCCATTGCTGATTTTTACACCAAATTCAAGTGGTAATTGAGGGTCAGGTCATAAATTGGGAAAAAATAAGTTTTCTTTCTTATGATTTTCCTCTTTTCCACTTCCTACAGATCTCCTCTATGCATGTATGTCTCCTTACCTCCATTCTTTCATGGTGAGAAATCTTTTACTCCTTGATTCTATTACTGGTTCCACTCTACTTCTAGAAATTCAAAAATGATGCATGAATTTCAAATTTCATGTTATTAAATTAAGGTAATATCTGGATTAATTTTGAATTTATTTATGAAAAATAGGGAATGGTGATGCAGAGGTTGAATTGCTTGAGTTGTATGGGTTGTTGTAAAAAAATGGAGAATTCTTGAGTACCTATTGTTTCACTATTTTTATTGTAACGATATATTCCATCGTTACTGAAAATATCACTGGTAAAGGCATAAGAACCTCTTTAATCATAAATGTTAGAATTAATTATTTAGTATGAGATCACATTAGATATGGAGCCTTTAGCTTTAAAGCTCCATTAATGGAGTTAGGTTGAGTTTGATAAATCTAATTAATGAATAAAACAATCCTTGGGTAATTTAATAGACTGTGAATAAGGGTAATATTAGTAAATTTGAATTTCCAAAGTGTTTGTTTAAACAATATCTGATTAATTACTCTTAAATTGCTTGTTTATTAGATAATTTAGCTTTTGGAAAATATGAAAAAATAGAAGAGCATTAGGGGTAGGCCTTACTTGTTGCAACAACTTGGTGCCCAGGTAGGCTAGGTTTAATGCGTAGTAGGTCTTAATTAAATTTCAGGACTATAATATAGTTTGATGAGAGATTTCATGGATAGGCCTGCAGATACGGTGAATTGTTGGTAATAATCAAAATGTGAATATGAATTAAATCTAATTTAGTTTAGTTATTATTTTATGAAAATATTTTGATGATTTTATGGATTATGTGTTAATTGTGATAATTTGTGAGAATATATATATGTTGGTATTCATATATCGAACTAAGAATTGTGAAAACTAGTAACTATGGTGTTATCCAAAATTGGAAGGTGCTAATATAAACTGATTATAGTGAAGTAGGAATGGTAGGGAATAGGCCAGCAGTTTGGATGGATTGTAATCATAGTAGAACAATTGGGGGATGAGTTAGTCTATACTAATGGTTTGTCATAATTTTATGGTTGGTGAGAATCAAATTAATGTTAATTGACTATTAATGAGAGTTCTAACTAAATACTTGGTCATTGATTGCATTGCATACTAGTAAATGTGATTACTTAATTTTCTTTAAAAGCTATTAAACATGGTAAATGATTATCACAAACGTTGTTGTATAATGAAATTGTAGTATTTCTAGATAAGGACTGGGTTGTACTGCAAGTGGTGATTATTGTAAACTTACTTGATGATTACACTTGAACCAGTAAGTGATGATTAAATGTAGTTGGAAACCCAACTTGGTTTATGTGTGCATGTTAACTATTTCTTCATATACTTGTTACAATGCATGTTCAAAGAAAGTAATAGTCAGATTATATCTTAAGTGTTAATCATATATAATGAGGTTATATTAAAAGATTTTTTATTGTACTATTCTTATTGTGGTTATAATTATTGTGATATTTGTGTTGTTTGTGGGATGAGAAAATAAAGGACATCCTCAAGGGGTTACTATTATTATTAATAATAATAATAATAATATTATTATTATTATTGTGAGATGAGCCACTAATGGACATTGTCATGGGATTGGTTGAAATAAGGTAGACAACTTCATGTTGGTATAGATGATGACACTAAGTGCTAGATCTGATATTATTCATTGGTTGGCTCGGATTCCACACCGGTATAGTAGATATGATTCATTGATTGGCTTAGGTACCACGTTATTACAATACATGGACAAAACTGTAGGTCATAGCTAATGGGCACCATAAGACCCTTAGCATATGTATACAAGGAATGGTGAGTTTGACGATTCCTTGAATGGATCAAGTTATTTATTTCTAATTGGTTCCTTGAGTGGACTATATTTATTTTTTTATTTACTTAAAAGTGTATCCTAGAGTGGATAGAATTTATTTGCCGATTTACTTATATATAGTTCCTTGAGTGGACTAGATTTGCTTATTGATTTATTATATTTGGTTCATTGAGTGAACCAGATTTTTTTGTTGAGTTAATGATATTGGGGATCCTTGTGTGGCCCGGTTGATGATAGTGATATATGGTGCTCCTTGTGTGAACTATTACTAATATTATTGAGTTGGGTTCCTTGAGTGAACTATTGAATTGATATTTCAACTTGGGTTTCTAGTGTGACTAAATTTTCTAGGCTTAATTTTCCTTGCCATGATGAGAAATTTTACTTCGATATTTTCCAATACTTCATGAAATAAAGAACAACTTTAGTTGTAAAATAGTCTTGTGTTTTGACTTGTAGTTGGGTGTATATTTGTCTAAGTATAGATATTGTTATTGACTATTTGAATTATATGTCATGGTTGTTTTCAGTAATATGGTGAATGGAGACGATAATAATGGTTTTATAAGGGAAGGTTAGGAAATATTGGGTAGTTAACCTTTGTATTTGTAGCTCACTTGTGAAGTTGTGTGCACTCATATTTAGTCTAGGCCGGAGATCAAAAGGCTGGTGTATTTGAGGAAAAAATGAATGTTTCTTATAGTAAGTGATGACATAAACTATAGACTGACGGGTTTAAGATATCACATTATGTGTACATATTTTTTATCTTGAATTTCTTTATTATATAATATGTGATTTAACCTTGGTTGGCTGATGATGTCTTCTAGTAGTTGTTTCTACTGATTATATACTTGCTATATCATTTTTGGGGTATAGTCTTGTTGCAGGGTCAGTTGATGTGTCTCAGGTGGCATATATAGTGATCTCTAACAACTTCTACTCTTTTCATTCCTACTGTGGGAGCTGTGTCCTTTGTGTTATCATTTACTTATTAGAAGCTCTTGTACATTGTCAGGACTAACTCCTCAGGGAAAGTATTTTCATTTATGATTTTACTGTAAAAGATTATATCATTTATTATATTTTGAGATCCTTAATGAAATTGCTTAAACTTCTACATGTATTTTGAAATGGGAGGTAAGAGTTGTCATATCTAGGAGAATTATAGTAGGTGCCCTCACGATGTAGTTAGTTGGGTCATGACAGTTATGAGCTTAAAAGACTCATTACCTATTTTTGAAATGCTTGAATGAGTTTTTTATGGGGCTTAAAAATAATGATCACGTCGCTTGATTTTTTTGTTGAAATTAAGCATTAAAAATGGATTAAGGAAAATTTTTTGTTGTCAAATATCTTTGATGCAGTTGGGTTGATTGATTAAGAAGACAAGTAGTCTCAGTCCCCCAGTGTTGATAGTGTTGCTTCTGAAGTTTGTTTGAAGCAATCAAATACCATTTTTCCTCAACAAAGACAAAAATTTCAAGACTACTATTTCTTCCATTTACTAAAATTAGATGGACAAAAGTTGTCCAATTCATATGCCCATCGACTGAGCTGCACCAGTCTAAATATTAATAAATAAATCCAGAAAAGAGAAAAATTAAGAAAGTTTAATATATATTATTCATAAACTAAAAATAATTAACTATATATTTCGCTCCCTCTCTGCTTCTACTTTTACTAGCATTGAGGTGCTCAAAAACTCATCTCGAACATAATAGTTATAAAAACTGAAAGGGATCAAAATACTAGGATGCTGATAGTGCTAAAGATATATTAATTAATTAATGTAGTTACACCAGTGTAGTGCTGGGTGGAAAACAGTAGCTCTTTGTAGGGCTCTATTATGATTTTCTAAATTACTTATTTTAAAAACACTCATTATATGTTGTGACCTTATTCTCACTTTGAAAAATGTTTTGTAGGTACGTTTGAATAGAAAATGTGTTTTAGTGCATGTTTCTTAGAAAATCAACTTGATCAAATTAGAGTATGATTGTAACACAACATAAGTTCCTAAGACTCTATTTCAGACTTAGAATAGAAAAACCCTTGGAAACTAAAAATTTTCCTGTAGTATGACTTAGGCAATGAGTCATCATCAGTGCCAATGACTTGTTGGGTAGGCACTCTGAGGACTTAGCCAAAAAAGTCCTGAATATTTAAGCTAACTAATAAGTCGGCAATTTGATGACTTATTAGCACTTTTAAATCTTGAATCATCTTGTTTTTCCATTGATTCGTAGTAATTCACATGTTATAATGCTTATTTATGTAGGTAAAGTTTGAAATGAAGTTGAGCAAGTCATACGAGTCAATTGAAGTGTGAAAATGGAAGAAAAAAGACTAAAAGTTCATTTGGGCATGTTAGAAAACACATTATGATGCATATGATGACCTACACATGCCCATTTGAAGCAATCAATGCTACATGCAAAGGTGACCTCCACGCACAGGTCACCCACCTGTACTGGCCTAGTTCACTGGTATTTTTGTAATTTCAATAAAACATGATTTTTTAATCAATATAGGGATTTTTTTAGCTCAAAACCTCCATTCTTGTAGTATCTAAATCTTGAAACACTAAACTTAAACTCCATGTGCAAAACTAGTGACTCATTCTCAAGTTTTATTGAGTTCAGATCTTCAACATTGCATTAAATTATGATTCTATGGAACAATATGTGGAGAAATTAGGTAAATATCCTCTTTCTCTCTGTAATTTCTTTGATCGGGGTTATGCTTGAATAATTTGTGATTATTGTATGATTGTTGCTTATTTGTCTTCCTAATTAGCTAATTTACATGGGTTTTACTCCCATTTGATGTTTTAGTTGAGAATTAAAGGTTGCAAACTCTAGTTACCTTTGAACCCTTATCATCCTTGACAAAGGGGATGAGGTTGAGGAATGGTGGTAAAAAATAACTTGATCTACATTATTTAATAGTATCTCATATACTAGTCGAGGACATAGATTGCTCAAATTTCTATATTTATGAGGTGTTTGAAAGAACCCATTTGTGAGATTTTGGTGTTTGATTGACAAATTGACACTAAATACTTATAATCTAGTCTACCTATTAATTTTAGAAATTTAGACAAATATTCAATTACCTATGCATGAACCCACACTTTGTAAAGCATAAACCACGTCTCATTCCATATTTGGTTCAACTCTAGTCATTTCTAACTTTGAAATTGCACTCTCACTATAGTAAATTTGTTAACTCTAAATATTGTTCAAACGAAACCCCCAATTTTGCATTATTATTTGATTTATACCACATTACGAGCCAACTTTTAGTTTCTTCTAACACTTAAGATTGAAAATACTATTCTTATTCCCTGAGGACTCAACCCCAAATCTTATTGGATTAACTATAATGAAGACGATCGCTTATACCTTAGAGGTGTAATTTGAGCTTCATCAAATTTTGGTGCTGTTGCCGGGAGTGAAATATAGTTTTCATTGTTGTAGTGTTTCTAATCACTTTGGGTTAGCTATAGTGTTTATTTTACATTATTTGTTGTATTTATTCTCTCTTAGGTGACGACCATAGTTTACATGATACCATGAGCCAAGACGATAACAATACGGGTATTTCTGATCGGCATCACGAGGATGATGATGTCACGACCCAAAATCTATAAGTCATGATGGCACTTGTCGTGGCGAACCTTGACAAGTAATACTATCACACAAACCCATACACAAGGGAAAAAACTAAAATAACCCCAAGGTAAGGCTTCTAGAAAAAAGCTGAACCAGTCAAGTATAACAAATGTGAAAGGTAACATAACCATGAAGCCATAACTCCCAAAACCAGGTGTCAACATAAAAGAATGTATCTAGTACAAATCAAATCCAAAAGAAATACATAAGGTATCAAAACACAAGAGAAACTCCATCTCTGAAATGAAAGTAAAGACATAGTTTATAGAGAAATATAATTGAAGGCTATCAAATGCCTGAAAATCATAAACTACCTTGAAAGCTCCAACAATATCCCGAGTCAAGCAGTGTGGGGCGCACCCAAACCTGAATCTACACCGAAAAAGTACATTAGGAGTGAGTACAGTCCATTTGTACTCAATCGGTATCATAGGACGACCGAGCAAAGTAGAAAATTAAGTACAAAAAATACACACTATGGGCACGTCACCTGCAATCAGAAAATGTCCCACAATGGTAGCCCACAACACTTACACTAACAGATCTAATATATATATATATATATATCAAATACAATAGCAGTAGAACAAGTATTACACAAGTATACATTATATCACACACAACTATAAATAAAGAACAACATGTATATATAGGATGGTCAAGTATAAGTGACAGAATATAGAGAAGGTAGACATATAACAAGTCAATATGAAAATCCAATCACAACACCAATCAAAATAAAGCAAATTCAGTGTATAATATTATGAAGATGATGATGATGATGCATGAGGTGGGAACATAACCTTGAGATTGACACACAACCATGAGGTTGGCACACAACCTTGAGATTAGCACACAACCTTGAGATCGACAAACAACTTTGAGATTAGCACAAAGCCTTGCGGTTGACACATAGCCTTGAATAATATTCAGTACTTATAATGTTTCCTATATTTTTAGTAATTCTTATATTTCCAGTGTTTCCAAAACACATACATAGCATAAGACACAAATCAAGCACACTTACATGACAATAAGTAAATATAAGGCAATAAAACAAACAAGTGAAATGATGCATATGATATGAGAATTATGATGCAAGTTTCACAACCATTCAAAATAAGTATTTCCACAACCAATACACATGATGTATTTTCACAACCAATCCATATGATGTATTTCCACAACCAATCCATATGATGTATTTACACAATCAACCATAATGTTACAATTCCACAACCATGTGAACCAATATACACTCACTATTTCCATTATCCCTAATTTTTTCACATGATTCATATGCCCACAAAGTATGAATATGTAACAATACACCAAAGGAATCACAATTGGAGTTTCTAATAACACAATACAATTATTTCATGTATTCCAGGATATCAACATCATATAAAACCCCACACAGATCACATGTTATCTCAGATTCAACAATTACTTCACGTACAGGCCCCCACACGGGCACAAAATATAGATTGCCATATTTCATGATTAGTTCCCACCCTTAACATGCATTTTAATATACAAATTAACTATCTAATCCAGTCTGAAGAGTTAAGACATAACCTACCCTAAATGCTGAAACAAATCCACTACATTTTGATCCTGTATTCCTACTCCTTGCAGATGATCCTAAAATCAACTAAAACTAAGAAATATAGAATCTATACATAAAAACAAATACAAAATACCCATATTGCCTACTTTTAGTTTGTGGTCAAAATGAACCCCTGAAATGAGTTTTTGAAAAAGAATGGTAAAATTAAAATTTTACTTCAAAAACATGTTCCCCCCTATTTTTAGCAATCTACAGCTGAAAATCCAAGTCAAATTGAGGTTCAAATCTAAGTAAAATCATTTTTAAGCTTTACCGAATAAATCCTTTAAAATCCATCAAATTTGGCTATGAGAAGAGGTGTGATGACATGAGACTAACAATTTTTTTGAAAAAAAGGTTATAATTATCTTGAATTTCTTATTTTTGGAAAATTAATAGCTATGGAAAATTAATAGCCAGGGAGTTAGCTTTCTAACCTTTTCTTTTTCATAAAATAATCCATTTTTTCTTTGTTTAAGTTCAGACTCAATGCTTTGATAATTTTCACTCATGGCTCATTTTTCTTATTCAGTAATTGGCACTTTTAAGATTTTAGATTTTAGATCTAGGTCAAATGAACCAAGTCGACTGACCTATTCCTTTAAGGTGTAATTTACGGTATCAGTGACATTCTTGCAGGTCTCAAGATCAGTGTAATCAAGTTTTAGACTTGTAAAAGCACTGAATAACTGCTCCCTTTTGAAGGTTAGCTCAAGAAAATCATCAATTGGTGCATTCATCAAGGAAATTAGCCTTTTCTTTGAACAAAGATCCAATTTATATTTAAGATCAAGTAAACTAACTAGATATTTTGTTTCTTCTTCTTCCAAATAAGAATCACCTATTTCCATAAATGTAGTTTCATCAACTCCATTGTCAGAATCTTTTAAATCACCTGACTTATCCTTAATTCCTTTATTTTTCTTAAGGTTATCGATTTTCTTCTCGTATGCATTCACAAGAGTGTCCCAAATTTGTTTTGCACTGGTTCAACCTGAGATCTCATTGTATTCATCTAATCCAAGTTTGCAAATAAGAATATACTTAGCTTTTGTTTTTTTCCAAGTATTTTGAAGTTAGACTCATCATACTCATTCTTATCTTTTAATACATCTTTGTTCATGGGATATTGATGCCCATCAATAATTCTATTCCAGAGTTTGTAGTCCACAGCCTAGAGAAAATGTTTTATCCTTTCTTTCCATCTTGAGTAGTACTATTCATTGAACAACAAAGACCTATTTATGTCTTGTTCTTTGTAGTATCGAGTAAGTGGTGCAGAATTCATCATTGATCTTATCTCAAGGTGTTAGCCTTGAAAAGATAACTTGCTTTGATACCCGTTGATATTTCTACATGTCCCGATAAATCACATGATTATGCCTAATTTTTTCTTATAGATAGACTAGGTTGACAAAAATATGCCAATAGAAGCATTAAATATAATAAATAATGAACATGATAGCTTTACCTAAAAAACACCCGACTCACAAAAGGAATAAAAACCATAACCTATACCTCTATAGGATTTAACCCCAACTTCACTAAACTCAATGAGCCTCTCAACAGAAGATTACAAACTCTGTAACCTAAGGAATTATAAATTCTAGTTCCTAACGTTCAACAATCTCCCTAGACAATTGAAACCCATCTCAAGTTCCCCCACTTGAAAATCAGATTACACAACTACCCTAAGAACTAACTCTAATTTCTAAAAATGTACAAACCTCTTATGGTTTATGTCCCCAAGTCTTTGTGTTATCCCAACTAAAAGACTTTACTTCTAATCCAGTTTATAACACACTGGCATTAATAAATCATGAAAATTATAACTCAATAAGATTCCTAATACATATTAACTAGAATAGAAGACTGTTAGACAAATGGATGAAACATGTTCTTCAATTTGGTTCTTCAATGTAGTTCACTCTAGTTGGATGCGCTTCAATAGCGAGGCAGGACTCTCTCAAATATGGTTCTTACTTATTTACTTATGCTCTCCCATTTTCCCTCTCAGTATATATGCATAAATTTTGTTTTGTAAGTCTTTGAATATTTATAACTTCTATCAATCTTTACAAACAAGTAGACTTTTAACTCCACAAGAACTCCCATGCTTCTTGGACTCACTTCTTGAGTGTTGTAGTCAAACACTAACTCTTCTTTTTAGCACTTTATGATCTCCTAATGTTTATATAAAGTAACGAACTTTCTTTGCTTTATTATTGCTCATATGATTTTATCCACAAAAAGTCCTCTTGCAAGATGAATTTTTTTGAAGCAGTTTTTCATGAACCAACTATGCTTATTTATTTTCTGGTTTCTTGTCAATCATCAAAACTTCACAAGTCCTAGTAAATTCTCCTATTTTTATGATAACAAATTTAGGCCCTTATGCATTACAATTTTTTTTACCAATGTCTTGATTAATGAATACTAAAACATAAAACACTTGAATGAAAACTAATGCTCTTATGAATTCCATTTCAATTCAAATATCTTGACCTATGAAGATTAAATCATGGAATAATTTAATGAGCTAGTTTATTTAACAAGATTATAAAATTTACACAACCCTTATCTTTTCTCTTTTGGCATCATCAAAAATTGTTTCAACCATCCAGATGATAAAGAAATATGGGCTCTGTATGATGGAATAGGTACTATAAACATGTTTTATGTACCTGGTTCATCACTTTATTAATCATCAAAATCCATCAGTCCATTAAGAACTCGTGCATGACAAGGAATCTCATCTTCTTGGATGCTTGAGCCTGCATATTTGTGGACTACATATGTGGATATGCTTTGTCCAAGTCTGTAAGAATTCTTTCTTGACAAGGACTTCCATCTTTCTTGGATACTTGAATTTGTACATTTCTGGACTCTTTCCTTGGATATGCCTTATACAAACTTTATGATCTTTTCTTCTTGAGACTCTTATTAATTCAAAAATTCCTTATACAAATTAAACTCTAGATACAGGAACATATTGATCAACCTATTTAATGTATGTCTTTCACTACTTTATCAATCCTCAAAACATACACGAGCTCAATAATTTCCCCCTTTTTAATGATTACAAACTAATTCACTTTGTGTATCATGCTCAACCTATTTCATCAGTTTAGAGTCTAAGCAAAATATCAAAAGACATGTTAAATAAACCAGGTTAGAATCATGGGTTATAAATATTACACAATATGCACACTTCCCCCTTTTGGTATTATAAAAAAACCCATATAAATTATACAAACCAAGACTCTTGAGTTAGGAAATTTTAGCCCTTGGCCACTAGGGTTATCATCTTTAGTAACACTTAAAAGCCAAGAACTCAGTTAGATATAACAAAGTATTTGCAAAGAAAAAAAATAGCCAAAATCAAAAGACTAAAACCAAACATTTTCATTGATCATTTATAAGATGCACCACAAATTTTTAACAAAATGAAAAATAATATTAAAGCACTTGTGGTGAGTGTAAGAAAGGTTTAAAAGAGTCCAAGGATAGGAGGACTGGGCTTTTCATTAAGTTGGAGCATGAGATGATGAAGGAGTATCTTTCTTAAGTTAGTCAAAGCCTTGCATGTTGCACAGTTTGTAGACTTTTCTTTATTTTTATTTTTATTTTTTTGGTTTTACATTAGGACATGAATTTTACTCTCTAAGAGATGAGATCACACCTGTTTTGAAATTAATGTGCAAATAATAATGCTTGTGTCATCAACTTTGTTCATTGGTACAGAAGAATCAGGTGCATCAACCTATCCAATATATGCAGCTATTTCATACTCAACCCTTAATTATCTATCCTTGTTCACCAATCCTAATGTCCTTTCTACAATGAGTTTAATAGGAGAATTAGGTTCTATCGAAGGATCCCCAAATATTTCTACCTAAATAGATGCATCAATAAAACTAAGCTCATAAGATAGATCTAGTTCAACTATGATGTTACCCAAATATTCCCCATCACAAGATACATCCTTCTTAACGCTTACGCTGCCCTGAGACTTAGAGCCTGACGCCCTATCTCTATTACCATCCCAAAACTTAGGAGATGGAGCACTAGCTAAAGAATGAGATGGAATGGATAACTTAGGATGGAATTTAGAATGATTTCCTCCTTCTGATTTAGGCTGAGCAAAGTTAAAACTATCAATCCTTGCTCTCTTATTCTGCCTCTCTCTCATCTTAATATTTTTCTCTTCTATCTATTGAGCATGGGCCATAAGTCTGGCTATGTTCATGTCACTATTCAACATTGTGGATATGCACTCATTGACCACAATATCGTTTACCCCAGAAACAAACTTAATCATCTTGGCCCTGCTATCTGCAACCACATGAGGACCATATCTGGATAATTGAGCAAACTTAAGAGAATACTCTTTCACCGTCATGTTTCCCTGCTTGAGGTTGGTAAATTCTAACACCTTAGATTCCCTCAGCTCTTGAGGAAAAAATCTATCTAAGAATGCAGTGACAAACTCCTCCCACTCAATAGGCCCTGCATCAACTGATCTCTCTGAGTTCCACTGTTTGAACTAAGTGTGAGAAACATCCTTCAACTGATATGTAGCTAGATCAGTACTCTCACAAGAAGTAACCCCCATGATATATGTAACCTTCTGAACCTGATTTAGGAACTACTGAGGATCCTCTTCTATCTTAGACCCAAAAAAGGATAGAGGATTCATTCGGGTGAAGTACCGAATCCAGCATGCAGCTGAATTAGCCACTGGGTTGGCCGAAACGACAACTGGTCGTTCATTCTGAGCAACAACTGAATTAGCAAGAGTAATGAATACAACTCTAAACTCTACATGAGAGACATGTTCATCCAAGGGATCTGCTTGGATGGGATGAGGGGCTAACTAATTTCCATTTCTTCTTTTGGGAGGCATGTTTTGTAGAATAAAGGGAGAAACATATTAGACTAAGATATAAATTTAATCTCATGCTCACTGGCACGACATAAATACTGAAAGAAGGGAAACTATTCCTAAAACATCTTATAGTCTCCTATACATAAATGTGGCGCGCAACACACCCATGCACAAGACTCTACTAAATATGGATTTCAGACTTCCTAGGATTCTATTGAACCTTAGGCTCTGATACCATGTTTGTAACACCCCAAATCTGGTACCTGAAATACTACATGGTGGTTATGACCCTGAACAACCACAAGCTAACCCATGACTGAAATATGTACCTGAACACTACACGATATACTGTATAAACACGGAAATAGTAGACTAAAACATTCCATAAGGTTCAAAACTGATAAATATCTGATAAAACCATAGCTGAATAATGTGGTACGACAATACCAAAAATTGAAACAATGTATGGAAATATCTAGTCTGAAAATACTATAGTCTGAAAGCCTCTAAACTATCTGAAAAAAGGAGTTGATGGGACATGTCCCTAACTAACTCCAACTACTAAAATAAACTATGTAATAAAGAAATAAAGTAATTACCATGTCCTCGAAGGATGAGGACTCACTGCTAACTCTGGCTGCTGAAACTGGAATGCTACTGATGCTCTGGAGCTCGTGCTTCTGAACCTATGGTATAAAAAACCATAGCTCAAATGCATCAGTACGTTTAAATGTAATGGTATGAAAGTGAGGTAGGCTGAATACAAAGGGTCCAAATATATGAACAATTCTAACTAACTGAATAATATGAACGTGAGAATACATGCATGAATAAGTGACTGTGACTGAATTCGTGATGGTACTAACTACTGAGTCTGATTACTGATAACATGAGTCACTGATAATTGATATGACTATTACTGAGTGACTGTATCTAATATTCTAGGTTCTGATGGAACTAACTGAGTTCCATACTGTTCTGAGCTGACTGCATCTGATAGTTCTAAAATTCTGGAGCACTATCTGAGTTCTATTACTGAAACTGAGTCTAAAACTGTAACTGTAGGAAGTAGTCATCTAAACAACATACCCCTAATAAGCTATTATAGCTGAGTTTGGGTCCAATCTATAACCCCAATTAGAAGGGTGACAATACCGCACCACTGGCAAGGTCAAGTTATGAGTGACCCTCATCTGGCAGTATCCCAAAAAGAGAATGGTGGGACCCTTATCTAAAAGTGTTTATCCACCTCATCAACCCTCATCTTCCAGTGTTGATGTCTCAACCTATGCTGGCTACATAGTTATGGAATGCAAGGATTGCTTCTAAGAATCACACCCTTAATTGTCAGTGTGTGTCCTCATCCTTGTGTTCACTCGGTGCTAAATCCTACTCCCATATGAATAGACACAGAACATGGTTAATTGAACTGAACTAGACAGAATTCATTGAGTTCTATTGACTAACAAAATACTACTAAGATTACTGAAGTACTAAGCTTTCTGAGATTACTTGGATTACTGAGTTTACTGAGTTTTCCTGAGTCACATAACTGACTGAATTCTACTAAACATGGCTTAACTGAGGATATCGTGAAAACATGACACTGTCTCAAGGAACACAACTAAATTAGCAGGTATTATATACCCCCAAGACTCGATATCATAATATGCAAATCATGACACAAGCCTAAAAGCCCAACAATGGCAATATACTCCCAATTCATTAAAACATTTCAATGAACACTTGGGATGTATTAGTTGTACATGAATAGGGAATACATAATTGCATACTATATCATGGAATTAATCCATTCTCAAGGACAATTTGTCAAACACTTGCACATAAACTAATCATGGCATGGTTTCTTCTCTTATTAGTTCACATAGGCTATTCATCAAGCACATAATGAACATAGTATATATAGACAACATTACAAAACAAGTAAACATTATGATTCAATTCTAATTTCACAATTCAAGGGTTTAATAATGGGTTCACATGATCTACTCATATAATAACTATTCCCACACAAAATTTATCACCAAACATGGATTAGAGTTCAATTGGTCATTTTCAACATGAACAAAAGCAAACTGAACCTGGGATTCATAAAAATCCATATACTTGAACTATGAAAAAGAGATTCTTAAGGTTCATGGGTGAAAGGGACCCATGAATCAACACTTGACATACCTTGATTGTAAGTTTCTTGAATTTCTTAGAGAGATACTTGAAATTGGCTTTGATTTCTTAAAAGCTAGGGTTTTTTTATTCAATTTCTTGATTTGGCATGTTGGCGTGACGCGACGATGCTATTGCACCGTGTCTATGGAATTTGACAACTGGGAAATTGGGAGGTGGCGTGACATGGGGCTATCATGTTGCCACTTTATTTGCGACCTAGAAATTTGGCGCGATGTAGAGACATCGCAGAGATTCATTGGGAAAAGGACAATTGGGATTTAGGACCCCTCCGTGATACGGTGTAATCACGGAGTCTTACTGGAAACTAAAAAACATCATTTTGGCTTATGGAACGATGCGCCACTAGCTGAAATGACGGTCTTTTATGACTGAAACTTTAAATCGCCCTAATTTCTTACCCAATTATCAGATTTAGGTGAATTTAGTATCGATGGAAAGCTTATTCAATTTCCCACACAACAAAATATCAAAATATTAAAAATTCTACATAGATAAAAGTGTATTCATCTGTAAAGAATTCTTTGTCATCTTCAAGATGAATTTAAGTTAGGGAGAAGTACGGGGTATTACAGTGTCTCCTATGAAGGAGTGGTGCGATTTGGGAAAAAGGGGAAACTCAATCCTCGGTTCATTGGTACTTATGTAATTTCTTGGAGAGTTGGCAATGTTTTTTATGAGTTGGAGTTTCCATCTAGCTTAAGTTTAGGAAGTGTCTTAGTGATCCTTCTTTGGTTGTTCCATTAGAAGGATTGTGTATTTTGTATTCTCTGTCCTATGAAGAGGTATCGGTTGAGATATTAGATAGGGAAGTTCCTTGGTTGCGGACCAAGAATCAGTTAAGGTACTATGGTGAAACCATAAGGTGGAAGAAGCTACTTGGGAAGCAAAAGAGGACAAGAAGTCCAAGTATCTGCATTTGTTTTCTTCTTCTAGGATTTTTGTGGAAGTTATGTGTCTTGAAAATATCTTTGTTTTTCGAGTTTGTTAAAGAAAATATTAACATCTTTGCCTCTTTGTTTTCAAACTTTGTTTAAGGGATGTTTGATAATGCAAATGACTCTGTGTGTGGTTACCTCTACCTTGTCCGTCATTCAGGGATGAATGTTCCTAGTGGGGGAGACTGAAATATCCTGGGTTTTGACCCTTAGAAAATTTCTTGTAAATCCATTTTCGAACCCAATACGACTCATGGGTACGAGCCGTATGCTGAGGTATGAGTGGTATGGTCCTGTCGCATGCTGACCAGTGTTAGTTGGTGGTATTTTTATGGTCATTTGAATAGGTAAAACTTAGAGGTGTGAGTCATAAGGGATTGATATGATTTGTATCAGGGACTCATATAGTGGACGGTGTTTTATCCTTTTGGTATTTCATTCTTTCAGGGATACGGGTTATGGGTATAGATCATATACTTTGGTTACAACTTAGTTGGATAATTCATATGCTAGGCAGTGTTTGATCCAAGGGTTGATGCTTGGATACGAGTGTTGGATACCGATCGTAAAGGAGGGTACGACTTGTATAGGTTAGTCGTTTCCATGTGATGGGTTTTTAAGGGATTTAACTGAGGGTATTCTAGACATTTCCCTACTTATCCTAATTAGGACCCATGACTTCTTATACACTTAGGAGGTTATTTACCCTATTATTCTATTAATTTATAGTTAGAAACTATTCCAGAACATCTCATAATTCACTCAAGAGCCTTTGGGGAAAGGAAGCTAGGGTTTTAACAAGGGCCTGCTTTGGTGTTTTCTTTCAATCAATTCTTCTGTTTAAGGCATGATTCTTTCCCTCATTGTAATTTCTATTAAAGGCATGGTTTATATGATTGATTTCTTCATTTTACTATTTCATGATTATGGTTTTTCAACTATTATTGGGGATTTTTTTATTAAATACTTGGTTATGGATTCCTACAAATTTAATTATGCTTTTATATACATTAATGCTGGTTTTGGATAATTGAATTGCATGGTAATGGTTTATTGTTCTTTGTAATTGGTTTTAGTTAAATTATGCCCCCAAGTTATTTTATAAAATGCTTATAAAGATATGTTCATTTCATTGACTTATTTTAATGGAACTTTTGCATGTTTTAAATTGGACAAAGGATTTATACATGGTTTAAATTGTTTAGAAAGGCTAAAGGCTAAATGGTTATGCTTGTGGAGAACATGGATGTCTCCCAAGTTGATTTAATATGGTAATTGGAAGGCCACATAAGGTCCTGTTAACCTAAATGGTTTGGCTATGGATATTACTAATAAGTAAGGGGTGCTATGATGATACCACTAACATTGGCCTTGGTTAATATATGGTAAATAGATTGTTTGAACCTGGTTTTAACTAGCGGTCCTGGGGAGATAAAAATTGGATACTCATATTTGCCGATATGAGGGATCTTGATGACCACATGCGAGTGTCACGTTTTATATTGGAGGGATTTACTAGTCATCCTATGGGATATTTCTTGGTCGTGCGGCTACACACACTGGTACCTTTTTATCAGGGGGAGCTGAACCCATATCAACCATGGGTGGTTAGGACGACCAAGATACACAACACAGGTATAGGTTTTAAGTGAATGCTAAACCTGGTCCCTTTTATCGACACATATATTTATGGTTGTATACATTATGAATGTTTTTACTTTGTTTTATGACTGACATTATTTTATCCTTATCCTAAGATTCATTCTAGCGGTTATTTGCTAACCCCGTCTACTGGAAACTTTAGACCTACGCTATATAGGAACCTGTCATTCTACTCCTCCTAGTTTGAACACGTATTTGGAATCGACATTTGGACTGAAGTGGTGAAAATTCATTCATTCGGAAGGCATCATTTCATGTTATGGATTTCATTAGACACTTTTCTTTTATTTTGGATATTTGTTTTGGCCATGGTTGGGGGCATGTCCCAACCGAATTTTTTTACTCTTTAGGATAGAGGCTTTGTGGTACTTTTAGGGGTTGTTATGAGATACGAGTACGATCATGATCATGGACACTTTTTGAGTATTTTGAAGACCACCTAAAGAGTGCAAAAGTATAAGTGTGAAGGAGGCCCAAAACCTTCCCAAGCACACTCCATGGGCTATTTTTATATCCCTTTTCATTAAAGGGTCTTTTAGTCTTTTATCTTTTATTTTGTAATGTAATATAAATTGAACATTGTAGGGTTTAGTTGGTATTTTTTATGAATGTTGAAGAAAGAACACTCCTCTTAGAGAGAGAGAGTCCATAACCGAAACTAGGGCATAGCATAAGGGTGGATTCTCTTGTGTGTTGCATTTTTCTTGATATGTTGGTTCTTGGGTGGTGGACGCCTCTCTTGTGTCAATTGTAAGAGTTAGGTGTTTGTTGTTTGAAGTGTTAAAGGGCCAAGAGTGGAATATGCTCTTGGGTTGTTAAGACTACATCAACACTTGTCTAACTATCTATCGTGTATCTTGTTTTAGTTTCTGCTTCTTGTGTTGTTAATGTAACCCGTTTGTTCTTGTTGATATTGTAATATTGTGGATATTCATCTTGTGTTGCTAAACTTGTTGTTGGCTGGATGTTTTGGTGTATTAACACCTTGTATCCTCTTCTTTCTTCTTCTAGGTAGTGAATTCGAGAGAGGTCCCCATTTGGTCCACGATTTGTTGTGATTTGTGGACTATTTTGGGGTGTGATTTCGTGGTCCATTGTTTGTTCCATATCATTTGGTATCAGAGAAAGGCTGTTTTTTTTCCCACAAAGCCAATCTTGGGTTTGATTAGTAAAAAATGAAGGTTGATAAAAACTGAAAAATTCCAGAAAATAGCAATCTGTCCATTTGTGTGTTCTTGGCCAAAAATTGTGTTGTGTTGTTGTCTTGGCCGAGATTTTCTTATTTTTCTTGATTAGATCTTGTAGTTATTTTGTTTGTCTTGTGTGTTTCTAGTATTGGTTCTTTCTCACCAACACTAAAAGTGTCTAGATCTAAAGGTTGAGCTTATTGACATTGTTGTTGTGAACTTAAAATGGCCATGTGTTGATCCTTATTGTTGGAGGTTGGTGTTGTTGTTGAGTTATTGAGCTTGACCTTGCATTATTTTTGTGAATTGGTGGCTTAAGAACTTCTTTTTTTAAGTTGTTGTTGAAAGGTGGAACTTGACAAAGTGTTGATTGAAGTGTGAGACCAACTTGAACCTTAGACTCCAAGATTCAAAACTTTTTGTTCTTGGTGTTCTTGGTGTTCTTCACCAATCTTCATATTTTATTGAAAAAAAGCGGATGTTATATCTAATAGGGTAAATTAAGGAGGTGTAGTATTTGTTAGTCATTAAAGACTTTTACCACCAGTTCCAACCACTCAAAGACTTTACAACCCTTTTCCAACTAACTTCCATGTTTTATGGGTCTTGTTTTAAGGGAAAATACTACAAAAGTCTGAGTCTTGAAAATTGAGTTGAAAAAAGTTCCAAGACTTATTCTTTCCCTCCTTAAACATTTCCACCAATCCATATCAAAAATTGGTCAATACTTGAACCTTGGACAATAAAACTTCACAAAACCGTGGCCAATTGAGGGTTGCCACATCATCACATTTTTACTGTTCACCGACAATTTTTAAGCTCAAATTTTAGATTTCTTAGTTTTATGTTATCGTTTCTTTAGTTTCATTTGTTGATTCCATTACTAACTTACAAGCTAGTACTAGAATGTAAGTTAGTTTTGAAACTGTTCTTCGTGTATACGTTTCTTTGTGTGTCTAATTATTTTGAGTCGTTGTAATACTTGGTCCACCTCTCAATGCCTCATGGAGTACAAGGAAGGTTACGACACTTGTGAGATCAAAGTGTGAGAAATCCGAGAGATAAAACAATAGAGAGGGAGTGTGAGGACCATTCTTGTACAACTAACTTGTTTGTTGTTTTGTAGGTAACTTTTGGACATAATGGAAACCATTTTGGCCCTCCTTGATGCTCTGTCCCAAGACCTTGCTAGGGCAAATGTGGGTCTTTAAAAAATTGACTCGTATGTGGTAACTATGAGTGAGAGATTGGATCGAATGGAGAGTCGAAGGAACTCTCGTGCTTTTACTCCCAAAACTTTACTTCCAATGTCCAATCCTCCAAGACCACCACATAATGCCACAATCCAAGCTCCAAATAGCCCTCAAAACCTAGAACAAGATAGACCACTTCCCCCGCAAGTTGATCAAGTCCAACAAGGAGGACTTGGAAGCCAATTTCCTTCCATCGAAACTCCGCAACCGAAACCCCACTTAGCCAAAGAAATCCTCTCAACCAAAGTTCCACTACACCAAACCCGACATATCCATATAGAGAAGAATGGTAGAAAGGAGCATAAAGGATATGGGGTCTACGACAATTCTTGTATGATGGTAGGAGACTTGTTTTAAATGAGATTGAAGACAAGGCTCAAGATGGAGAGGAAGACGAGGTTCAAAATGAAGATATTAGACGAGACTTGTTCTCATTGTATCCTCGGGTTCCCTTTGTTTTTTTTGTGGACTGTTTTGTGCACTTTCTTAATGTTTTGCGGACTGTTTTGGGTGGTTTATTTTGGAGGGCCAATTGCACGAGGTGAAGCCGTGAATTTGTGGTCAAATTCCTCTTAATATGGAGAGGATGGTATGAGTACGATCATGATCATGGATACTTTTTGAGTATTTTGAAGACCACCTAAAGAGTGCACAAGTCTAATTGTGAAGGAGGCCCAAAACCGTCCCAAGCACACTCCATGGGCTATTTTTTTAGCCCTTTTCATTAAAAGGTCTTTTAGTCCTTTGTCTTTTATTTTGTAATGTAATATAAATTGAACATTGTAGGGTTTTAGTTGGTAGTTTTTATGAATGTTGAAGAAAGAATACTCCTCTTAGAGAGAGAGAGTCCACTAGGGCATAGCATAAGGTTGGATTCTCTTGTGTGTTGCATTTTTCTTGATACGTTGGTGCTTGGGTGGTGGACGCCTCTCTTGTGTCAATTGTAAGAGTTAGGTGTTTGTTGTGTGAAGTGTTAAATGTCCAAGAGTGGAATATGCTCTTGTCCTGTTAAGACTACATCAACACTTGTCTAACTATCTATCTTGTATCTTGTTTTAGTTTCAGCTTCTTGTGTTGTTAATGTAACCCGTTTGTTCTTGTTGCTATTGTAATATTGTGGAGCTTCATCTTGTGTTGATAAAATTGTTGTTGGCTGGCTGTTTTGGTGTATTAACACCATGTATCCTCTTCTTTCTTGTTCTAGATAGTGAATCCGAGAGAGGTCCCCATTTGGTCCACGATTTGTTGTGATTTGTGGACTGTATTGGGGTGTGATTTCGTGTTACCTTGTTTGTTCCATATCAGTATGGGAAGGATCAGTATTGGTGTCAGCCTTGGCATTGGAATAAGCCGGTGGGATTACATCTTTGGACGATATTGTTGGTTGTTCCATCATATTACATTTTGGGATTGATTTTCATATTATGTTTTGGTATTCCCTTTGGTTTATGGTCTATGGTTTGGTTTGGTATGGTTAGGAGGTTGGTGCGGTACGATTGGGCTCGGTTGGGTCGATCATAGTTTTGACCCAATCCAGAGTCTTAATGAGAACAATAACACTATCTTGTTATATGTTCAAAATTCAGCAAATATGAGGCTGGATATAGGTGGTTGGGTTGGGTAGAAGGGGTAGTCCCTGGTCTTGGTTGGACTTGGGATGTTGATTACGGCAAGGCCCGGGGTCGGGTCATGTCATAGTATAAAATAAGACCCCACACGATCACATATAGTAAATACTATTTCAAAACCACTGAATATAATCCACATAAGCCCCTACATGGAACGTAAATCACTTAAATGCATTTGCCATGATGCAACCCCATACCCTAGCATGCTTTTTACATTATTATTAACTACCCAACCTAATATGAAGAAAGTTAAACCATAACCTATCTCAAATGCCGAAAACCGATCCCAAAATCCTTCAATCAGGAGCTATCCCCTAATGAAGGGCCCAAAATAAATTAAAACACACAAATATAGAATCTACAGGTCAAAAGAAAGTCATTGATACCCATATTGATCACTTTTGAATTGGGGTCAAAACGGATCCTGAAATGAGTTTTCGAAAAAGAAGGATAAAACAAAAATTTTAGTTCAAAAATATATTTCTCGCGATTAAAGGAACTCATAGAAAAAAATCCAAGTGAAAATGTGTTGAAATTAGGGTTTAAATAAAAAAAATACAATTTTTAGGTCTTCCGAGCCAAAATCCCCAAATTCCACTTTTGGATCCAAGTTTTAAAGAAGTTAGATGATAAAAATAAAAGAAAAGCAATTGAAATAGGGATTTGGAGCTTACCTAAGCTTTGGAAAGGTAGAATTTCTCAGAAACTCAAAACCCCAAAAATAGTGAAAAAAATGTGAAAGGATTATTTATACCTAAGGCCACATGCGCCGATAAAGCTGGAAAGTAGGCAGTCACCACTAAAGAGGTCAAGTGTCGCTTTAGAGGTATCAGACAAGGCAGCCAGTCTTCTAAAGCGGGCAATGGCCTCTTTAGTACCCTCTGATAAAGTAGAGAAGGGACGCTAAACCGCCCTTACCCATTTGGTTGTTGGCCACTAAAGTTACTAATTGGCGCTTTAGTGTCTGCTGCTAAAGGGGCCAAAATGGCGCTTTAGCGGCTGCACCAGCTAAGGTGCACCAACTGGAGACTTGGACCATTCCAAGTCTCTGCGGGCCCCTCGAGATTCATCTGGAATCCCAAAAATGCAAAAGAACTATGCTTCCCTATCAAATTTGATGCTCCAAACTCAATAGTGATATAAATATTTTAAAAAGACGTCGTTTTCATTGAGTTGACCCCCAAAATCAAATTTTCAAACTTTCCAAACCGAGGGTCGAAATGAGATATAAAATCCATAAAATCAAACCAACCATGTTGCCAACCTAAAATCAAAATTATGGACCTAATGGCGCGGTCTGTTTTGCCATCCGATGCACAGATCAATAAATGTTGACCGAAGACAACTATAAGGCTTTTCAAGCGATCAAAAATCACAATTCCACATGTGTCACGCAGAAATACGTTGGGAACCATTACAAACATCCCCATATCCCATAAATACCACAATCCAACCACGAGGAGGGGTAAAATGGTTAAATTATATAGAAACACATACTTCACACATGACACCAAAAATTAGGTTATTATATTATCCACCATTAAAAGTCTAGTTCGTCCTTAAACTAAGGGAAAAAGAAAATACCTGAATTAAGAGAAGCTGAGGATAAGTACTATGCATATAAGACTCGACCTGCTAAATAGAATTATCTATAGGATGGTGTCACCACTGGACCTTAAAGGCTGGAAAAACTCTAGAATGCAACCATCTCACATCTCTGGCTAGGATGGAGATAGGCCCCTCAACAAAAGATAATTGCTCATCCTGCTAAACTGACTCAAAATTAATAACATGATACTCATCTAGAATGTAATGACTAAGCATGGAAACATGAAAAATAGGATGAATAGTTGGTAAATCTGGAGGTAAATACAACTCATAAGCCACATCACCAACAATGCGAAGGATCTCAAAATGTCCAATATACCTAGGACTAAGCTTATCCCTCTACCAAAAACTCAACACGCCCTTCATGGGCGATACACAAAGGAAGACAAAATCACCAACACTGAAGCTCAAGGAACGAAGCCTACTATCCGCATAGCACGAAGTCTACTTTAATATGCTCGAAGTCTATCCTGAATAATCTAAACTTTATCCGAAGACTCATAAGGTAAGTTCGTACCTTGAGGTTTATCTTAAGAAACATCAAACTAACTAACTGCAGAGCGACAATGCTTGCAATACAAAGCCTTTAAAAGAGACTTCTCAATACTAGAATGATAACTATTAATATAGGCAAAATCTGCCAAGGCTAGATGTTGCTCCCACTAGCCTCTAAAGTCTATCCCACAAGCATGGAGCATATCCTCCAAAACCTGAATAGTCTATTCCAACTAACCGTTAGTCTGGGGTAAAACATCATGCTATGAACAACTGGAGAACCCAACTCCTCTTGAAAAGTCTTCTAAAAGTAAGATATGAACACTGAACCTTAATTCAAGATGATAAACACTGACACCCTATGAAAATGAACTATCTCATAGAGATACGGGGTAAATCTATCATTACCAAAAGAAGCCTGAATTGGAATGAAATGAGAAGATTTGGTCAATCGATCCTCGATGACCCAAACAATCTTAAAACCACGAGAAGTACAAGGCAACCCAGTCAGAAAGTCCATAGTGATCCATTTTTATTTCAACTTAAGAATGGTCAACCTATAAAGCAAACCAACAGGTCTCAAATGCTTGACCTTCACCTTCTGGGAACATTGGCAACGAGCTACAAAATCTGCTACATTTATCCTCATACCACCACACAAGTGATGATAGGCGAATTTACACGCCTATAGCACTATATTTTGCCCATATTGTAGCCTAGTTTTGAGAACAAATTATATATTTCATGCACTTTTAGTCCTTTTTCCTGTAAGTGAGCTAACAAACATGATTAGCAAAGTTTCAGGTATAAATGATGCAGAATTCAGCATTTTATGGATAACTTGACGCCAAAGAAAGCTTCACGAAAGGAGAAAAGCCAATCTTGGACGCCAAGGACTAAAGATGGCGCATGGAAATTTTGTCCCGGGCTAAAACAACATTTCTGAAGACTTTGGGGACTAGCAGTAACTTATTAGGATTAGGATAATGATACATTAACCTAGTACAATTGGGTTAAGTATTACATTAGCTTATTAGGATTTGGTTAAGCATTTCATTAGCTTAGTAGGAATAGGATATGGGTATTATAAATACCCTATTTTGCTAGAGATTTTATTACTTCTCATCTTACTTCTCAACTTCAAATTCTACCTTTCAATTCCGAATTAATTCTATTTTTCTTCTTCTATTCATCTATTCTTAAATTCCACAACAAGAGAAACGTTACTTTGCTACGGGATTCACGCCTAATGCCTACCACACCATTACAAACGTGAAATCTTTATTGTGGTATAACAACAATGTCAATAGTGATTTCCTTCGCACTCATGGGTAACTAAACTTCTCTGTTGGGGTTATGGAAGCCGAATGAGATACTATCTATTGCTGTGAGTTTGTGAGTTCGTGACACGTATGTTGCTTATATCATTATTCTCTTCATCTTAATCCAAATTCTTTGTGGTTGCAAACGCAAGAATACGCCAGTATAACATTTAACTTGTTCGAAAGAAAGGTTATCTGTGTGGAAAAGAGATAATGTCAAGGTAGTAGGGTCCCATCCCCTATTAAAAAGTTAGTGTCGTAACTGGATTAACCTCTTGGAGAATTCGTACCGTTAGACACACTTTAAGCTCGAAAGAGTTAAAGTGAAATAATCCTCGAATAGGTCAAAAGACGCCTGGATTTACCATCGAATACAATTCTCTATAAGCATATGCATGTCTAAATTCCGCACACTCATAGCCAATAGAGACGTATAACTCAGAAGGTGGACATAACCCTAACTCCTCAATTCTCATTGTTTACATCTCACTAAAAACATTCTTTCTCTTTTTACTTTTCTATTGCCGTTTTTAGCTACTATTTGGTTACATTACTTGCACAACAAGAATCCCCCCTTCTTACGAGACTTGCACTAAAAGTCTAGTAATCTTTGCTTACTTGTTGACCAAGCTATTCCCTGTGGGATCGATACCCAACCCAGTTGGGTTCTATATTGGAAAACCGACCGCTTTACACTCCTACGAGAGCTGTAGATTGAGCGTTATCAAAAATTGGCGTCGTTGCCGGGGAATACAAGTGTCAATTAAGTTCGTGATAATTACTAGACCCTTTGGTCAAAGATTCTCGTACTTTTACTTTTAGTTTTTGTTTTTGTTTACTGCAGGTTTTTATTCAGTGCATGCCCCATACTCGAAGTTCTGGTCAACCATTATTACCTATCAATCCTGAACCACAACGTATTCGCAGAATGGAGGCACAACACGCAATTTAAAGGATGGCTGCTCAACAGGAACAGGCAAGATTAGCTGCTCCTACCACCGCTCAAGTGCATCAACAGAATATTGATAACCCTGGACGAGCAACAAATCCTGACGATGAGGATCTAGGTGATGACGAGTTACTAAACCCAAGGCATGATGCTGAAATCATAACACCTACCAACAGAAGAGATCGACAAGCTCGGTTTAGGCCTGAACGCCAAGCTATGCAACTAGCTTTCAACGACGATGATGATGATCTTGATAGAGCCGGAGCCACAGGAGCCATTATTCCTCCACCATTAGCGCCCGGAGCCAAGTTCAACATCACAAGCACCATGATTCAGTTATTGCAACTCAAGGGATTATTTGGTGGACTAGCAGGCGATGATCCAAATATGCATCTCATCAACTTTATTTCTACATGCAAGTCGTTTGACAATCCTGGAGTTGGTCAGAATGCAATTCGGTTACGCTTATTTCCATTGTCTCTGTCTGGGGAGGCAACTCTATGGTTGAATGGGCTGACTCCTGATTCTATTACAAATTGGAGGCAATTGAGAGACGTTTTCCTAGAAAGATTCTTTCCGCTATCCAAAAGAGCATAATTGAGAGATGAAATCAGCAACTTTCGTCAGCTTCCAACTGAAGCTCTTCATGAAACATGGGAGAGGTTCAAGACAAAGCTAGCGAGGTGCCCAAACCATCACATGACTAATGTTCACCTAATGGAGATACTTTACAGAGCCTTGAATTCAATAACTAAACCAGTGGTGGATAATGCGGCTGGAGGATCATTCATGGACCTCACCTTTGGTCAAGCAAGCAATATGCTAGATCGTATGACGAAACAAAGTAGAGTTTGGCATACCAAGGATTCTGAGGTAGCAAGCCCCACTTTATCTATTGGCATGACTGCAGACCAAAGAAGAAGACAAGAAGAACGTGATCAAGATATGGCACACATGAAAACACAAGTGGATCTTCTTACAAAGCATTTATTATCAGGGAAGACGGAAAAAGTGAAAGCTATTGCGTCAAAAGGAAGAGACGAATCTGATTCGGAAGAAGAAGCCAACTACTTAAACAATCAGGGGGGTTTCCGAGGTAATACCCAAGGAAACCAAGGTCGGAACTATTATGATAATTTTGGAAACAAGGACCAAGGTAGTTGGAGAAAAAACAATGAAAAGAGTGGTGTATATGTTCCCCCTGGAAGACGTGACACCACCACATCTAATTCGGGAAGTATGGAAAACATGATGGCTAAACTACTAAAAGGAGTGGAAGTAACTAACGCGGGAGTAACGGAGGTAATAAATGATTTGTCCTCTATGAAGCAATTAGTTGATTCTCATTCCACTTCAATCAAGCAAATAGAGCAGCAATTGAGCCAACTTTCAGCAGCACTCAATCAAAGAAAGGCTGGCACTTTACCTAGCGACACCGTGCAAAACCCAAGGAATGATGGGTCATGCATGGCCATTACTACCAGAAGTGGTAAGGTGCTGGAAAATTCAGAAAAAGGCAAGCAAGTGGCTGACGAAGAGGTGGAAATTGATGATAAGGCGAAAGGGGAAGATGCCGCAGCAGCCGATCCTAATGTCCTTAACGTCACTCCTCACGACATGCAGCCTGGAAAAGCTGAAAAACGGAAGCAAGATGAGAAGAAATCTGTGGAGAGAACAATGCCATACCCACCACCACCTTTTCCCCAAAGATTGAAGAATGTGGCGGATGATACGAAGTTCAGCAAATTCATGACTATGTTAAAGCAGCTGACCATTAATGTTCTATTGGTGGAAACACTTGAACAAATGCCTGGGTATGCGAAATTTATGAAGGATCTTTTGACAAAGAAGCAGGCAACAAGTTATGAGTTGAAAGATGATGTCCATCACTGCAGCGCAATCGCTACCCGATCAATAGCTCAGAAGAAGGCTGACCCCGGAGCTTTCACTATTCCTTGCACCGTTGGATCTTTGAATTTTGCCAAAGCATTATGTGATTTAGGAGCCAGCATCAATTTGATGCCATTATCTATCTATTAAAAGTTAGGGTTGGGTGATCCTACTCCAACCAATATGAGGCTCGTCATGGCGGATAGGTCGGTAAAACGACCTGTTGGTATCCTATGTGATGTCTTGGTAAAGGTTTCTTCATTCATCTTTCCAGAAGACTTTGTTATTTTGGATTGTGAAGCGGACTCAGAGGTTCCCATAATCTTGGGATGCCCTTTCCTTGCTACAGGAAGTGTGCTCATTGATTTGAGAGCTAATGAGCCTTCATTCCGAATAAATGACGAAGTGGTTCACTTTGATGTTTTCAAATCAATGAAGCAACCCAAAGATCCGAGTGTATTCTCGGTGGATGATGTTTTCCATGATGATCCGAAAGAATTACTTAAAGAAGAGCAAATCATTGCTGACCCTTTGGCGGTTGTGCTCATGAATGGAGAGAGTAAGGATGCTGAAAATTGCAAAGAAGCTATTTGTGCTCTATCAGGATTAGGGACATATCGCTATGCTCCCAAGAAGCTTGACCTTGATCTCTAAAATTGACCCACACCACCAGCTAAGCCATCTATTGAAGAGCCACCCACGTTAGAATTGAAGGAGCTGCCAAGTCATTTAAAGTATGCATTCTTAGGAAGTGGAAGCACACTTCCAGTCATTGTGGCAGCAGATTTGGGTGAGCAACAAGCTGCAGCTCTTATTACTATTCTACGGAAGTATATTAGAGCCATTGGATGGACCATTGCGAATATTATTGGTATTCCACCTGGGATTTGTACTCACAAGATTCAGCTTGAAGAAAATTGCAAACCAACCATTAAGCATCAAAGACGTCTAAACCCACCTATGCAAGAAGTGGTGAAGAAAGAAATTATCAAGTGGTTAGACGCAGGGGTTGTGTATCCAATCTCTGATAGTACATGGGTAAGCCCGGTACAATGTGTTCCCAAGAGAGGAGGCATGATGAGGGTCGCGAATGAGAAAAATGAACTTATTCCACTCAGACCCATCACTGGATGGAGAGTATGCATGGACTACCGGAAGCTGAATTCTTGGACGCTCAAAGATCACTTTCCAATGTCATTTATGGATCAAATGCTAGATCGATTAGCGGGGAAAAGATGGTTTTGTTTCTTAGACGGGTATTCAGGATATAATCAGATTTGTATTGCTCCCGAAGACCAAGAGAAGACAACGTTTACATGCCCATATGGTACGTTTGCCTTCAAGCGTATGCCATTCGGGCTATGTAACGCACCAGCCACCTTTCAACGCTGTATGATGTCTATTTTTTCTGATATGTTTTAAGACACTTTGGAGGTATTCATGGATGATTTTTCAGTTGTTGGTGAGACTTTTGAAGCGTGCTTGACAAACCTAAGTATGGCGTTGCAAAGATGTGTAGAATTCAACCTAGTGCTGAATTGGGAAAAGTGCCACTTCATGGTAAAAGAAGGTATTGTTCTTGGGCACAAAATCTACGAAAGAGGAATCGAGGTTGATCGAGAAAAAATTGAAGTCATTGAGAAGCTACCGCCTCCAATTTCGGTGAAGGGTGTTCGTAGTTTTCTCGGCCATGCAGGTTTCTATCGTCGGTTCATCAAAGACTTCTCCAAAATTGCTAGTCCATTGTGCAAACTCTTGGAGAAAGATGCGAAGTTTGACTTCAATGACGATTGCTTGAAGGCATTCGAATGCCTCAAAGGAAAACTCATTAAAGCCCCTATCATGGTAGCACCAGATTGATCTCTCCCGTTCGAGGTCATGTGTGATGCTAGTGGTGTAGCCGTTGGTGCTGTACTTGTTCAGAGAAAGGAGAATCTATTTCATCCTATATACGCGAGTAAGGTCCTAAATGAAGCCCAAAGGAACTACACTGTGACTGAACAAGAGCTCCTAGCGTTTGTGTATGCGTTTGAAAAGTTTTGTGCCTACCTATTGGGTACTAAGGTGATCGTTCATACAGACCATGCAGGTCTTAGGTATCTAATGACAAAGAAGGATGTAAAACCAAGACTAATTCGATGGGTATTGCTCCTGCAAGATTTTGATTTCGAAGTTAAAGACAGAAGAGGTTGCGAGAACCAAGTGGCCGACCATCTCTCTAGACTCGAGAACGAGCATGTGGCGCAACCTGAAATCGAGATTGATGATGCATTCCCTGATGAGGAGATCTTAGCCACGATAATAGAAGAGTTACCATGGTATTCCGACTTTGCAAACTTTGTGGTGAGTAATATGATACCTGCAAATTTATCTTACCATCAAAAGAGGAAGTTTATGCATGATGTACAACACTACTTTTGGGATGAGCCATATTTGTTTCGTCGATGCGCGGATGGTGTTATCAGACGATGTATATCCTATGAAGAGGTGCCAAATATATTGGAAGCATGCCACACTTCCCAAGTTGGGGGACATCACGCAGGTAATCAGACAGCAAGAAAGGTATTTCAAAGCGGATACTATTGGCCTTCAATATTTAGAGATGCTTATTACTTTGTTAGAAGAAGCGACCAATGTCAGCGACAAGGTACTATTTCAAAACACCATGAGATGCCCATGATGAAAATCCTTGAAGTAGAGATCTTTGACGTATGGGGTATTGATTTCATGGGTCCATTCATAAATTCGTTCGGAATGAAGTACATCTTAGTTGCTGTGGATTATGTCTCGAAATGGGTTGAAGCTGTAGCGTTGGACGACAATGAGGGAAAGCGTGTTGTAGCATTCTTGAAGAGGAATATCTTCTCTCGCTTTGGAGTACCACGTACTATCATAAGCGATGGAGGATCTCACTTTTGCAACAAGCTATTCAAGTCTGTGTTGGCAAAATATGGTGTCAAGCAACATAAGGTAGCCACGCCTTATCACCCACAAACTAGTGGACAGGTAGAGGTTTCCAATCGAGAGATCAATCAAATCCTTGCGAAGAGGTAAATGCTAATAGAAAGGATTGGTCTCGGAAGCTGGACGATGCACTATGGGCGTACAGGACTGCATTCAAAACGCCAATTGGCATGTCCCCTTATCAACTAGTTTATGGGAAGGCTTATCACTTACCCATTGAGCTCGAGCGCAAGGCATTGTGGGCGCTGAAGCGATTTAATTTGAATTGGGATGATGCAATGAAGCTGAGGATGGAGCAACTGAACGAGATGGATGAATTCCGTCTCCATGCTTATGAAAGATCAGACCTATACAAGGAGCGGATGAAAAAGTATCATGATCAGCGGATTGTTCGTCGAAACTTTCAAAAGGATGATATGGTACTTCTCTTCAACTCCAGATTGAAGCTCTTCCCAGGTAAGTTAAAATCCAAGTGGTGTGGTCCATACAAAGTTATCCAAGTCTACTCGTCTGGAGTAGTTGAATTGGAAGATAATAATGGTGTTATCTTTAAAGTGAATGGCCAACGTGTGAAACCTTATATCGGTCCTCTTGATTCGATAAACTTCATGGCCATCACTTATCTCGACGAAGTCTAAGTACTCGAGGTAACTATGTCGTGCTGCGACAATAAATCAAGCGCTAGATGGGAGGCAACCCATCGTTTATCGTTTATCGTTTTTCATTTTTCATTTTGTTCTAGTATGTGTTTTGCTTTTGATAAATAAAAATCCAAAAATAAGAGTCGTGCCACGACCAAAAATAAGGAGCGTGATGGGAGGCAACCCATCGTTCTAATCATTTTTAGTGTTTTTGAGCAAATGTTGGTGCAAGAGGTGTAAAACGAGGAGATTGGTTTCAAAGTTCGATTTGGACGTATTGCATGGTAAAGGTGGTAAGTTAGGAATTAAGATGCATAAGGCTATGGATTGAGCATTACTCATGACAAAATAGGCATCGAGCAAGGCTAGGCCTAGGTAAAACTAGGCCACGAACAAGGCATGGCCTATACTATAGCCCAAGGTCTCGGAATCTAATGTGCTATAGCATAGGCGCCGCCCATGCTCAAGTATGCCATAGCATAGGCGCCGCCTATTCTATAGCATTTGGTCTCTGAATCTCATATTCCATGCTAAAGGCGCCGCCTATGGTCACTAAAGGCATTGCACTAGGCGCCGCCTATGCTAACTAAAGGCATTGCACTAGGCGCCGCCTATGGTCACTATAGGCGAAGCTAAAAGCGCCGCCTATTGTCACTTTTTGTCTCCAAAACCGATTTTAAATGGGTCAAAACCCGACCCATTCTTTTCCTATATAAAGGATACTTAGTCTTAAAACATAAACACATTGAAAACTTGACCTAGGTGCCGCACATACTCTCCAAATCATCTCAAAACTTTTCTTTTTGCTCTCCCACTTCACAAGAACATCTCCAAAGGCTTCAATCACGTAAGTACTCTTTTGTTCTTCATCTACTTTTTCGTAAGTGCTACATTGCTATGTCTATTATGAATTGCTATATCTTGAAGAAATATTGGTGATGTTAATGTGTTTGAATTGTTGATTTGAAACCAAGTGAGTGAACATGAACGTTAGGATACTCTTAACTTATTTCCGACTTGAATTTCATTTTGATGCATTGTTATGCTACTTGCGGAATTGCTACAGTCATGAACATTGCATACTCTTGTCACTTGAATACTTACATGTTAGAATGTCCCGTTCATCGGAATAAGACTTATAGTTGTCCACCGACATAGGCGATTGTGATTATACCATGATGTAATCCCTATGTAGAAGTCTTGATATACCTAAACATGAAAGTATTGCAAAGGTTGCAAGAAGTAATATATCTCTGATTTTCTTGTTGGAATATAGCTCCTACAACGTATGTCGATGAAGTCTAAGTAATTGACCACTTTCACTTCACTAATTCATACCAACAAACTAAGTGTGGGGTGGTACCCCTACTGCTTATGTATAGATTGTATCCATTGAGATTGTGCTAACGTGAACTCTATTTCAAGTCTCAGGTACAATGGCACCCAAAGCGAGACAAGGCAAGGAGAAGGCTACCACTTCCCAAAAGGGCAAGAAAAGAGGCCGCAAGGAGCAAGGAGAATCATCTTCAATGCAATTACCACGCCGAATGTTTGGAATCAAAAGGGTTCTTGAGGAGGAAGCCAAGGAATGGTATAGGAACAACAAGGAAAGAAAATATGCTCATGTCGACTTGATAAACAAGGAAAGCCTAGCGAAGAAGGAGCCGCACATGTTGGCGAAGATCATGGCATTAAATCTAGATTTTATCTTCCGCGACATGGGAGAATGTAATCTTGATTTGACAAGAGAATTTTATGCCAACTGGTCGCCGAAAACCACAGGCAGCGAAGTCAAGATTCGGGGCCAAGTGTTACAACTCAATGCGGATTTCTTCAACTCCTTTCTTGGCTTGCCTTCAGTCGATCCAGCACCATTCAAAGAGCTGTACAGCAGACCTCCTTATAGAGAAATTCGACACACACTCTGTGGAACAAGATCCATGGCACGCTGGAGTAGACACAAGGACACTGGTCGACACAACACTTTCCCATATGCTTCATTGAATAGGGAAGCAAGGATATGGTTGCGCATGGTCAACTGTTGCCTCATTCCAGGGACGCAATACACAAAAATAACAAGAGATAGAGTGTGCTTGGTATACAAAATGATAACGAATATCCCTATCAACATTGGGGTAATCATCTGATCTACAATGCGGAAGGATAGGCTACACAAGCGATCCCATTTCAGCTTCGGAAATCTGTTGACTACAATCTTGAGGAATGAAGACATCGAAGAGGAACCAGCTGACCATAAACTCCCACACAATCCGAAGAAGGTTGACCTCACAAAGGTCAAAGATGCTGAATCAACACATGGCACCAACCTTACTACGACAGAGAGACATGCTCGGGATGAGAGTTTCTCCCGCCATATGTACGGCATGATGAGGTTTACAATGATGAGTGGAGGTCGTGTTCCCACTGCTGCAGAGCTCCAACAGCTGAACCATGACTATCCAATGAATATTCATGCATGGGAGATGTGTGGAGTAGGTACATACTTTGAGGAACCTCTCGATGATGACGTGCCGACCGATGATGATCGACGAATGCCAGACTCTGACATGGAGGAGAATTCTGATGACGACGACTCCGACGAAGGGGGTATGACCCCCGACATTGAGGACGAGTCCGACTGACCAGGTTCTTTGTATTTATTTTCCACTGAGGACAGTGTCCCGAATAAGTGTGGGGTGGTGGTATTGCATGCTATACTTCTCTACTCACATCTATGTTTGTTTGCTTTGTTTTTGTTTCGTTTTTTTTTTCATTTTTAGTAGCAAAATTTTTTAACTTCGCATGAAATTATTCTAATAGGCAGCATGAGATTATGACAAGAGTTTGTGCTAAAATCATGACTATTGAGACGTTTAGGCTCTAATTGTGACTCACTATGTGATATTGTTTGGTTTAATTCCTTCATCTGTTGGGTCAAGAGTCTATACTACTCTTAATAAAGCCGACCATGTGCCTTGTGTGTGTGAGCTAATAGTATATTCTGTGCTTGTGGCTGATGCTAGAACTTGCCTGGTATGTATGTAAAGCGAAAATAAGGAGTGTAAGTTTAGGAGATGGTTTAGGCATTTCTTTGGCAACCTATATTTATTTACCTTCATTTTTACCTACCCATGGACATTATCCTAGTTAACCCTTTTGAGCCTTTAGCCTATTTTCTTTGACAAACCTCGTATGTAAGTCTAATCCATTTTTTTCAAGACCATAATTTGATCCAAATTCCTAAGCGCTTTAAAGTGAAAAAGTCATGTGACAAAATAAGAGGAAATTGGGTGAGTACGATGCTTTAGAATGCATTGGTGCTTGAAATTGCTATGAAAAAGAAGTGCTATCATAAGAGGTATGTTATGAAAAGAAAAAAGGAAGAAAAAAAAACTGAAAAGTTAGTCATGTTTAAAATCGAAAAACAAAAGAGGAGAAAAAGGGTGGTAGAATAAATGAAAGAAAAGTTGTTAAAAAGAAAAGTGTTAATGACACAATGTGATGTATTAAAACGCTTAGGAACATAGTCACTATTTCTGGCCAAAATAGTCCTACCTGTCCCTTATCCTACATTACAACCATCAAAAGACCTATTTGATTCTAAGCTTAGCATTCTGACATTTAGTGGAGCATTAACTAAGGGCAAGCCTATGGTCATCAGTTGCTGCATATGAATTCTTTGTGAGAGCGAGATCAAGGATATTTTGATACCCATGTTTGAAAAATATGCTATACTTGTGAGTGATTATGGGTAATATATTGTGAGACACACATGGTTGATGAGTTTTGGGTAGTTGTGTATGATTCTTTGTACCTTAACTTTTGAATATGAGTTGACCACCATCACGAGTCTATGTTGGAGGCTAAATGGTCTCTACTAATGATCGGAAAACCACTCTTTGTTGATAATTGTTGTGCTTGTCTTGACGAATATTTTATGTTGTTGTTGTGAAACCCTAAGTTGATGTTTAGAGGGACATGATATTTTGTTCGAGGATGAACAAAGCTTTAAGTGTGGGGTGTTGATGATAGGCGAATTTACACGCCTATAGCACTATATTTTGCCCATATTGTAGCCTAGTTTTGAGAACAAATTATATATTTCATGCACTTTTAGTCTTTTTTCCTATAAGTGAGCTAACAAATATGATTAGCAAAGTTTCAGGTATAAATGATGCAGAATTCAGCATTTTATTGATAACTTGACGCCAAAGAAAGCTTCACGAAAGGAGAAAAGCCAATCTTGGACGCCAAGGACTAAAGATGGCGCATGGAAATTTTGTCCTGGGCTAAAACAACATTTCTGAAGACTTTGGGGACTAGCAGTAACTTATTAGGATTAGGATAATGATACATTAACCTAGTACAATTGGGTTAAGTATTACATTAGCTTATTAGGATTTGGTTAAGCATTTCATTAGCTTAGTAGGAATAGGATATGGGTATTATAAATACCCTATTTTGCTAGAGATTTTATTACTTCTCATCTTACTTCTCAACTTCGAATTCTACCTTTCAATTCCGAATTAATTCTATTTTTCTTCTTCTATTCATCTATTCTTAAATTCCACAACAAGAGAAACATTACTTTGCTAAGGGATTCACGCCTAACGCCTACCACACCATTACAAACATGAAATCATTATTGTGGTATAACAACAATGTCAATTGTGATTTCCTTCACACTCATGGGTAACTAAACTTCTCTGTTGGGGTTATGGAAGCCGAATGAGATACTATCTATTGCTGTGAGTTTGTGAGTTCGTGACACGTATGTTGCTTATATCATTATTCTCTTTATCTTAATCCAAATTCTTTGTGGTTGCAAATGCAAGAATACGCCAGTATAACATTTAACTTGTTCGAAAGAAAGGTTATCTGTCTGGAAAAGAGATAATGTCAAGGTAGTAGGGTCCCATCCCCTATTAAAAAGTTAGTTCCATAACTGGATTAACCTCTTGGAGAATTCGTACCGTTAGACACGCTTTAAGCTCGAAAGAGTTAAAGTAAAATAATCCTCGAATAGGTCGAAAGACGCCTGGATTTACCATCGAATACAATTCTCTATAAGCACATGCATGTCTAAATTCCACACACTCATAGCCAATAGAGACGTATAACTCAGAAGGTGGACATAACCCCAACTCCTCAATTCTCATTGTTTACATATCACTAAAAACATTCTTTCTCTTTTTACTTTGCTATTTCCGTTTTTAGCTACTATTTGGTTACATTACTTGCACAACAAGAATCCCCCCTTCTTACGAGGCTTGCACTAAAAGTCTAGTAATCTTTGCTTACTTGTTGACCAAGCTATTCCTTGTGGGATCGATACCCAACCCAGTTAGGTTCTATATTTGACAACCGACCGCTTTACACTCCTACGAGAGCTGTAGATTGAGCGTTATCAACAAGTAAACTTTCTCAAACAAGAATACATCTTAGTCACTCTCGGTTGGATGGAATATCAGTAATAATAAGCCTCCTCCAAAATTGATCTAATCCAATCACCCACTCTCGACACACAAACTCGGCCACCAGTCCTCAGGACACCATCCGGATAAAGCGAGGCTTACTTAGCCTTGCCACTCAACATCTTATTTTGAATCATTCTCAACCCAATAATATCAAACTGATGAGCCTAAATCTAGTACATTAAAGAAGACCTAGCCTCCACGAATGCCAGAACACACCCAGGTGTCAAAACATCAAGCCTAACCATCTGATTAGCCAAAGATTGAACCTCTTGGTCAAAGGCCTCTCCTAGGTAAAACTATACACCAAACTATCCATGTTTGTCGACTTCTAGCTCAAGGCATCTGCAACCATATTAGACTTGCTTGGATAATAGAGAATAGTCAAGTCATAATACTTAAGAAACTCAAGCCAATGGAACTACCTCATATTAAGATCTTACTACGTGAAGAAATCCTTAATGCTACGATGATCCAAGAAAACCTCACAATAGTCTCCATAAAATTAGTGTCTCTATAACTGCAAAGAAAAACAACCACACATAACTCCAAATCATGGGTAAGGTAATTCCTTGCACGGGACTTCAACTAATGAGAAGCATAAGAAATTACCTTACCCTTCTACATCAACACAACACCAAAAGCATCACAAAAAACTATAAAATCCACGCCCTTCTTGGGTAATGTCAAAATAGGAGCTAAAGTCAACAAATACTTGTGCCTTTGAAAGCTCCTCTTATAAACATAGAATCACTGAAATGAAATCTTCTTTTGAGTTAACTTGGTAAATGGATATGGATAGATGAAAAAACCTAAACAAAATGCTAGTAATATCCTGCTTACCTAACAACTCTAAATATCAGTAGGAGAAGTAGGTCTAGCTTAATTATAAACCGCTGCAATCTTGGCTAGATCGATCATAATACCATCCTTGGTCACCATATCACCAAAAAAAGATACAGACTCCAACCAAAACTCATGCTTAGAGAAATTAGCTTACAACTTATTATCTCTCAATCTCTAGACCATAATTAAAAAATGCTCCTCATGATCGGCCTTATTCTTGGAATAAATAAAACTATCATCTATAAATACAATAAAAAAGTTCAAGATACGATCGAAATACCTAGTCTATCAAATCCATGAATACAGTTGGGCATTGGTCGACCTAAAAGACATAACCAAGAACTCATAATGATCATATTGAGTCTGAAAAGATTTCTTTAGAATATCCAAATCTCCAATCCTCAAGTGGTTATACCTGAACCTCAAATCAATCTTTTAAAAGACCAAAGCACCCTGAAGTTGATCAAATAAATCATCAATACAAGGAAGATGATATTTATTCTTAACTGTCACCTTGTTCAACTACTGATAATCAATACACACATGCAGAGTCTCATCTTTTTTCTTCACAAACAAGACAGGCTCACCCCAAGGTGATACACTAGGTCAGAATCCCTTATCCAACAAGTCCTAAAACTAATCCTTCAATTCTTTCAATTCTATTGGGGCCATTCTATAAGGAGGAAAAGAAATGGGCTTATTTCCTGAATCAATATTAATATCAAAATCAATATCACGATCCAGAGGCATACCAAGAATTCACAAACTCATGGACAACACTAATAGAATCCAAAGAATAAGGTGAAGAAACATTTGTATTACGAATATGATAAAAATAAGACAAACATCCTCTCTTAACCAAATAATGAGCTTAAAGAAAAGATATAACTCTCTTGGCACCGAAATGAGGCACACTCTTCTAAGTTATCCTTGGTACACCCCATGGAACTAAAGTCATGGTCGTAGCATAACAATTTAGAATAGCATGATAAGGAGCTTACCGGTCCATACCTAAGATGACATCAAAATCTACCATATCTAAATCAATCAGATCTACCCAGGTATCAAGACAAAAAAAGTCACAACATAAGATCGGTACACCTGATATATTACTAAAGAGTCTCCTACAAAGGTAGATACATGATTAAGAATATCAAGAGGCTCATAAGAAGAATCAAAACCCAAGGCAAAGTATGAAAAAATATAAGACACAGTCAACCCTAGATTAAATAACAAAGATACACATCTAAAACAAGTAGGGATAATACCTATGATGACAGCATCAGAGGACTCTACCTCTGGCTTGGTAGGTAAAGCATAGCACTAACCACGTCCATTACCTGGCTGAGTAGCCTCGAGACCACTACTACGGGAAATACTACCTCTACTCCTTGCACCTCTAGTAGAACCTCTACCTCTAACATACAATATAGAAGCAGCTCTAAAAACACAATGGGGACAGTCCTTGGCCACATGGCCAATCTCATCACATCAATAGTAAACCTTGCGGCCCATCTCAAAGGAAGGAGTTATGGCTGAACTACCTAAAGATGCAAAACTAGAAGATTCACTACATAAACTCTATAAGGTATTCTGTATTGATCTACGATGATATCCGCAAAAGCCTCTAGAATCTTTACCTCAAGAGGTGTGACCTCTGAACTTACCTAAACAATGCTACTTTTTAAAGCCTCTAAGATGCTGAAAGAATGGACTTAGTCATCTTAGTATGATCCACTATAATATAATATGATGCTCTATATACTACCATTTGAGTCATAGCAAGATGAAGAGAAACATCAATCCTCTTTATAAGCTTCTAAATCTTTTTAGATACAGTGGAAATACTAGAATTAGAATATGTAGCCAAGGCATCAAATCGAGCCTCAAACTATGCAACAATCATTGAGTCATACTCCAAATGATCAAACTCATCCCTCATCTAATCTCAAATTGAAAGGTACAAATCTATCCAAAAAGGCCTTTGTAAACTAATCCCAAGATATCTCTGGAAAACCAAGAGGTTGGAAACCAATAAGTTACCTCCACTAACCCCTGTTTATATCTCTGAATTTGTAAGTAGTAAAATTAACTCTATACGACTCGATCAAACCAAGGTTACACAACTTCTCCCGAGATCAATCAAAAACTCATAGGTATCCTCGCTTGCAACACCACTAAACTTAGGAGTACCCAAATGATTAAATATCTCAGACCTCTTATGATCCCTAGAAGAAATACACTATAACAAAAAGGTCTATTTAAGACCAACATTTAGGGATGAGTCAATAGTTTCATCTCTAAAAGTATACTTATTAGGACGAGATTAAATTTCGGTTCCTAATTGTTCATTTTATTATGAAGGTATAAAATATAGCCCTAAAAATTTATTTAGCGGTCCCTATTAGTAATTTAGAGAAAAGTACCACCAAATTAGTCTGCTAAAATTTTTAGTGAAAATAATGTTAATTAATAAAATTAAACTTAACACGCCAAAAATGAAAAAACTCTGTGTATTCTCCAAAATCACGCCCTATATTGTACGTATCTAATAGCAATCATCAAAATTTCCATCGGCTTTCTCATTATCGGCTTCAAATCGCTGCTTTCTCCAACATATCATTTTGCCCTAAATTATTATTGTTGCTTCCATTGTCGCAGATTCCATATATAGAAATTGAGGTATGAATTTTTCATCCATAAATTCTCATCTCTCTATTTTCCATCACATCTGCAAAAAATCTTTGTTTGTTTAATTTGGTCCATAGCAATCATTTGATTCTTTGATGAGAATATGAAATCATTTGATCCATAAAATCATTTGATTCTTTAATTCCAGCAATTTAACAAGAATATCAAAGTTACAGATGTTTTATTTTCTATTTTCCATTATTTTTTCACTGAAAGTTATAGATGTTCTGTTATTTCTTGTTTTCCATGAAATCAATTTAAATTTGACCACATGTAAATTCAAGGAAATTTTTATATAATTTTTCCGTTGAATTCGTTGTTTTCACTAAATATATTTATTTCAAGAAGTTAGATAGATTATTATTTAGACGAGTGGTCATATTTGACAAACTAGTAGTAGTACTCGATCAAGCTACATATCATCATGTTATTTGACTGTACAAGATGAGAAGGTAGAAATCAAAATCGATAAAGATCTAAAATAGATCTAAGCTCATCCCAATAATCTCCATTCTTTAACAACTCATTCATGTATTGACCAAAGTTCGATAAAGGTGTTTGATGAGTATACACTGATGATGAGCTCATGAGTTGCCCTATAATCAACTGTTGGTTACAATAGTTGTTATTTGATATATTTTGATCATGAATATGGTCGCTAATAAAGGGTTTGGTTTAATGAGTTATAGAATGATTATTACATAATTATCTATTTAAGAATCTACATTGCATGTTTGTAAACTTGTGTCGACTACTGGGCTTCTTTTTGCTGTTGTTACTCTCCATTCTGCAAGCAGACATTTCTTTTATAAACCATTTCTCTTAAAGATTCTGTAGAGAGTCCAAACTTCCTACAAAACACAAAAAATTTCATCAAAACAATAGCTTTAAATCTAAATTCAGATTTGTATGTGACATAATATAACTAAAACTGTAGTTGTTATATAGTACAATACAATACGACATTAGAACAGGAAAAAACTCAACAGACACTTGATTCTTTTTCTTTTGCGCGAGCTAAAAATGTAAGACTCAATGGATTAATATACTTACAGCTTCTTGAGCAATGCTTTTAGATTGAATATGCTTAGTGGATTTGTCATTTTCAGCAGGAAGTCGAAACTCGTGCATCATCCAATCAATTTTTGTGCCTTTTCCAGCAACCTCAGTAGTATAGACTAATGACTTCTTGGGGCCAATACATTTATGAAAAGAATTAGAACTATGAAAAACAGTCCTTTTCTCCCATGTTTCTTGACTCTAAACAAATATTAATAGCACATCAAAAGAGAATGATATTATTATTTATAGAGGGGGGAAGGGGTTAGAGTTTTATCTACAAGTGTAGTAGAGTTCAATAGTTTTGGTCAAATTTATGTGTTTGTGTTGAGAAAATCTCATCGTATGTATCCATAATTTATCGAACCTACTAAGATGCCTTGTTTGATAATTCAAAATGTAAAAACATAAAATTCTGGGATTAGCTTCTGCAATCCTAGTTTGACCTTCTTCTTTTGCTTTTCCACTTATTTGTACTTTAAAGACTGCTACATGTGTTAGTATTCACATTAAAAACTTTAGGGTTACTATATACTACAACTAATCCTGAACTTGTACATGAAAACATAAAAAGATGTTCCAGCTAGATATGATAATTGATGTACATGTTTTTCTCGTATATTTTATATAAGATATATAAAGTAACATAAAACTACCTTAATCTAAACTGGAAGCTACATTTTGTTAAGGATTATTCATTCCTTATGAAAATATGGATGGAAAATGGATTCTCTCGGCAAAGAAGAAAATGGTTGTTTCTCAGAAATGGTGTGGGAAGAAAAAATAGATCTTTCTAGTTCTCTTTAAATGTATTTTTACCTGCAACTCATTTTGTATAGTGTTTGTGATAAGTTGATCCCAATGGAGAGGTTGTCTCTCTGAAATATATAGTGTTAATGACCATAACTTCTTTGGTCGAGGCTTGAGCTAACATCTGGTTAAAGGTGTGCTGCTCATAATAACTTATCACATGATCTCTGTATAGTCTATACAACTCTGGTTAAGTTCAAACTTGTAACAAATATATTGTCTAGTATATTTCATATAAGATATATAAAGTAACATAAAACTACCTTAATCTAAACTGGGAGCTATATTTTGTTAAGGATTATTTGTTCATTGTGGAAATATGGATGGATAGGGGACTTTCTAGGCAAAGTAGATAGTGCTTTTTTCTCATAAATAGTGTGGGAAGAAAAAATAGAACTTTGTAGTTCTCTTTAAATGTGTTGTTACCTGCAACTCATTTTTTATAGTGGTAGTGATAAGTTGATCCCAATGGAGAGGTTCTCTCTAAAATGTATAGTGTTAAAGACCATAACTTCCTTGGTCGAGGCTTGAGCTCCCCTCTAATTAAAGGGGTGCTGCCAATAATAACTTGTCACATGATCCATGTATAGTCTATACAATCATGGTTAAATTCAAACTTGTAACAAATATATTGGCTAGTATATTTCATATATGATATATAAAGTAACATAAAACTACCTTAATCTAAACTAGAAGCTACATTTTGATAAGGATTATTTATTCCCTATGGAAATATGGATGGACAGGGGACTCTCTCGGCCAAGTAGATAGTGCTTCTTTCTTAGAAATGGAGTGGGAAGAAAAAGCAGAACTTTGTAGTTCTCTTCAAATGTGTTATTAGATGCAACTTATTTTATATAGTGGTTGTGATAAGTTGATCCCAATGGAGAGGTTCTCTCTGAAATGTATAGTGTTAATGACCATAACTTCCTTGGTCAAGGCTTGAGCTTTCCTCCGATTAAAGGGGTGTTTCCCAAAATAACTTATCACATGATCCCTGTATAGTCTATACAACTATGGTTAAGTTCAAACTTGTACCAAATATTTTTTCTAGTACATTTCATATAAGATCTATAAAGTAACATAAAATTACCTTAATCTAAACTGGAAGCTATATTTCGTTAAGGACTATTTGTTCCCTGTGGAAATATGGAAGGACAGGGGAATCTCTCGGCAAAGTAGATGGTGCTTGTTTCTCAGAAATGGTGTGGGAAGAAAAATTAGAACTTTGTAGTTCTCTTTAAATGTGTTGTTAGATGCAACTCATTTTGTATAGTGGTTGTGATAAGTTGATCCCAATGGATAGGTTGTCTCTCTGAAATGTATAGTGTTAATGACCATAACTTCCTAGGTCGAGGCTTGTGCTTCCCTCTGATTAAAGGGGTTCTTCCCATAATAACTTATCACATAATCCCTGTATAGGCTATAAAACTGTAGTTAAGTTCAAATCTAGTCCAAATCATGTAGACTCTACACTACAAATTTTTTTATCATTTAATGATTCTCAATCTAATGTTTTTTGTATCTTACAAGGTTATGGAACCTAGTAAGCAATGGATGCAACTTATTAATGATCGGAACAGTGAAATCTACAAAAGTAGGGTGAAAAAGTTTGTGAATTATACTTTTAAAAAAATAGGAGAAGATTATGAAATACGATGACTCTGTAACAAATGTTTCAATACTACTTTTGGAACTCGTACAACAATTGAGACATTTAAAAATACATAGAAAGTTGTGAGGACGACTCAACCTCATGATTCCTATGAGACATTGGAAAAAGTGGATGATGATATTGAAATAGATGATGATGTTGTAGAGTTAGGAAGTCCGTCATAAAAAAAATGAAAAAGAAAAAATGAGGTAATGTTTTGGTTAACTAAAATAATAATTATATTGTTAGACATTCCTATGATATGCATGATGATTTCCTGTATTACTATATCATCCCACATTTTTTCATATTCTTTTTTTCACTTTTAGCTTTTTTACAAGTTCAAGATAAAACGATTGAAGCTTGAAAATGAGGTCAGATCAACTGGAAAGTGTACTATGTATACATTTGTTGCATCTAGTGTTATAGGAAAAGGATGAGGACGAGGGCTTAGATCTTTGGATGAGAAAGATGATATGTCAACTAAGAGTTTTTTCCCTCAATCTAGTAATGTTGTCAAGAAATACCTCCAAGATGTTAAAACAGGTAGGATATTTTATATACCAATTGAAATCAGGTTGTTATTGATATTCTAGGTTTTGAACTAAAGTTGTCTTCAATGATCACACATGTGGTAAAGTTGTGGGAGATATATTTATATGAATTTAAATACTAAATTATTGAATATGATTTAATTTGTTTGTCATTATTCTATAGGGATCGATTGAGTATAATGGCTTAAATACTCCACCATATCTGTTATTCAAGGAATGGAAACCATTGGTAAGAAATACACTCAATAATTTGAAATAGGTTAGTATTTGTTCAAATATGTTATGTTTTTCCAAACTATGTATTTTATGAACTTTAATGATATGTTTTTTTTCTTTCAAGTGCTATAGGAAAGGGACTAGAGCAAAGACCTAGATCTTTGAGCTTCTCTTTAGGGATTTCTGAGAAAGAGGATATGCAAGCCGATATTTCATTGCCTCTATCTGTTGATCAAGTCATGCAACACTCTTAAAATGTTGAAAAAGGTATATTTTGAATTCATATGTTATTAATTTGTTGAACTAAATTTGATAGTTGTAGTAAATTAGAAGAAATATCTAGTTCGTCCTCAAGGGATTGTATAGTTTCATCCTTCATCTTTAGTTTGTTGGTGTGGAAAGAGAATTCCTCTTTGATTTTTTGTAGCTCATACTCAGCAGCATCTTTACCAAGCAAAGCTTTTTTTTTCTCATTCTTTAGTAGTAAAACATTCTTCTCTGCCAAGGAAAAAACATCCTCAATGGATTTTCTATCAGCAAATAAATTCTCAAACTCAACAGTTTTAGCAGAAGCTTCTTCCATTGCTTTCTCTAGTTTTTTTTTAAACCAACGCCTTAGCAATTTCTAGCTCTTTCTTGTCATCCAGGAGTTCTGAGATATTGTTATTCGCAACAGATAATGCATCTTCTAGGGATTTAATGGTTTTCTGGAACTCCAATAATTGGTTGGCTAAAGAACTGTCTTCATCTTTTACTCACCCCAACTCCTGTTCGACCTCCATCTTTACAGTTTGGCTTTCCCTTAAGTATCCTAAAATCCATTTTATCTTTTCTATGTGATCTTGAAAACCCAAATCAGCAGGAAGAACAATACTATCAAGTGACTCAATAACCTTTTGAAGCATGTTATTCCTTTCCTCTAAGAACTGCTCTAGTTGATCCCTGTGATCGTTTACAAAAACAACATCAGCCTCTAGTTGTTCTCCAGGGATTCCTTTTCTTCATTTATGTTTATTAAGTTCCTCAGATAGTTTTCCATTTTCATCACTTAAATAGCTCAGATGTTGGTTTAGATTCACCTCTCTTGTTCTAAATTCAGCCAAGTGCTCCATTGCTCAATCCTTACAGTTGACTAGACTATCCTGTGCATTATTGCTCTTTTCTAAATACCACAGAGTTTTAGGACCTTCTATGACATCAGAGAAATCAACAAATATGTCCTCCCTTCCCCCATCATCTGTCATTCTTGCATCTTTTGTATAATTCTCTACATACACAACTGTAACAACTGAAACCCCGTTATTTAGATATGCAACATTCACCTACAAAGACTTTGTCCAAGACAAGCTTTAAAGATATTTATTTATAAGACTAATTGTGAGATGTCAAGTTACTAAAAAATAATTGGAATGAATATGAAAATGATCAGGCAATAGTCAAGGTTTTAAATACAGAAGACCAACCAAGAATTTTCTTTAGATGCAAATTCCACGCTAGCAAACATGACTTTAAATCCTATCCTACCAATCCTTTACCTCAATATTTAGACACTAATTAATTAGTGTACAGTAAGGATCTCACTTAACACCCTAATCTCTAATTAATTACAGTAATTTAACCTTAACACTGGGTATGTTGTTCTTGTTGAACTATATATTTTTCATGAATTTTTATGATACGATTTTTGGTTTTAGGTGCTATAGGAAAGGGACTAGAGCAAAGACCTAGATCTTTGAGCTCCTCTTTAGGGGTTTCTGAAAAAAAGGGAATCTTTCAGCAATAGCACCCTGAATGCTAACCAACATGTGCAACCTCCATCTAAAATCATAAGTTCAAGTTCTACCATGCATTCTAGTCAAGTAATGCGAAGAATGGATAAAAATCCCTTGGTTCATGAGTAAGAGAATATGCAAGCCAATATTTCATTGCCTTCATCTGTTGATCAAGTCATGCAACACTCTCAAAATGTTGAGAAAGGTATATTTTGAATTCATTTGTTGAACTAAATTTGATTGATGTAGTTTTTTACCAAATTGTATAACTGTAGGTAAATCTACTCTTGGAAAGGTGAAAAGAGTTCGAGGTAGCAATAAGTGCAAAGAAGTTTCGTTACTTGGAATAAGAGAAAATCTAAAATTAACCTTTTACAATAATCAAGTGGTTGAAAAAAATGGCAAACTATTTTCGACGCATTTGGGAAAGATTATTCATGATCGCACTATCTGTCCGCTGGGAGTATCATCATGGAGTGATATTAGCCAAGAAAAATTAAATCACATGTGGGTAGCTGTTGAGGTAAATAACATATCTACATTTGATTTAGATTCTTTTTTACTATAAAAATTCTACTTATTTTTATAAAATCTGAGCTCATCATATTGATCATTTGGGTCCTTTCTTGGTAAAAAAGTTTGATAGTATTTGTAATGCATTAACTTATCCCATATTTTGATTATTGTAGGATAAATTTGAGGGTGTTGAATTGAGTGATCGTCAAGAACATATTTTGAGATGGATGAATGAGTAATGGAACAAATAGAAAGGATACTTCTATGGAAAATATGTGAAGAATAAGTCACTTCACAAGCTCTGAAGAATAAGCCAAATGGAATACATAAGAAAGAATTGGAGTGGTTCGTAAAAGAATATTTTTCTTCTGAAGCTTTTCAGGTATGCAAATACTTTCTTATCTGAAATCTAGCAAGACATCAAGGGAATTTAGGCAACTCCCTGGTTTCAAGATGGATTTCCTTATGGGGACTTATGCAAATCCCTTTTGTTTTATAATTTTTATTTGAATTATTAAAAGTTAGCTTATTATTTCACAAATATAGGAAAAAAGAAAAAGGAATGCAACAAATCGAGCTAAGTTGATGATGCTTCATCACATGGGTAGCAAGCCTATTCGAGATATTATTTTTGAAAAGGTATTATCATAAAGTTATTTTCCTATAAAAAAATTATGTTATGAGGTGTTATTTGACATGTTTGTCTTTGATGTAAAAGGGGGGGAGAAAGATGGCAATACACCAGATTTAGGGATTATTTTCTATGAGAGTCAGAAGAAAGATAACAAGATTGTTGAACCTGAAGCAATTCAAAAACATATGCATTTGGTAAATTTAATATGTTGATTAATTACTTAAAATTTTATGGAATAATGATAGAAAATATTTTTTTCTATATTTTCCAGGCTCAAATAGAAGAAATAGTGAATGCAGAGCCATCTTTATTTAGCATAGAGATTGTTGAAAAGTGTTTTAGACCTCAAAATCGTATCCATGTAGTTTCCTTTGGGGGTGGAGTAAAGGCGAAAGACTTAAAAGGTGGCACTTCCTCCAAGGCTGAAATATTTTCCACGCTACGTTCTACTCAAGAGGAAAAGAAATACTTGAATGAGGAAAACAATTCCTTGAATAACTGTCTGTCTACCTTAGAAGATGAGATGAAGCAAATAAGGAAAATGAATGAATTATTTGCTGCTCATCAACAACAAGTTAGGGCTATAACATCGCAAATTTCAAATGAATGACCACTGCCTTATTCTCTTAAAGTTAGTAATCATATACCTTCTCACTCCTCTCTGTACATTTATTGTATTGGTTTGAGAAATTTGAAATGCAATAAACTGTAGCAAGTGGCTGGTGTATGTAGGATGTAATTTTTGTTAATACTTTTCGAGGTTCTATTTTGCTGAATGAGGTTCTATTTTTGTTAGTGGCTGAACGAGGTTAATCCTTCATGTATATGGTTGGTTTCTGAGTGAGGTTTTATTTTATACAATTGTGTGACTGGAAGATGAATAGAGTTCCCACTTTGTTTATCACCAGGCTTAGCTTTGTAGGTGTTTATAGGCTGATACGGGACAAATGGCCATCTTATCTTTTGATGACATTTTTGGAGGCCAACACATAGAGACTCAAGACTTGGTCACCTCGAGAAAACAAGAACATGCATGGAGGACCCGTTTTGAGCATAACTTAAAGCAATCTCGCGTGTGGAAGATTGCTTGGAGAATTTAAGGTTGAGGACTCACGGTTTTGGACCTTAATTAAGGGTATTTTGGACATTACACATGGTGTATTTACACACCATGGCCGCCCCTCTCATTAAGGGCAAAGTGGTCTTGTTATCTTCATTTGCAATGTATTATAAATAGGCCCCCTTAGTCTTATTTTCATTAGTTTTTGGATGATGAAGAATTGAAAGAAATATTTTCTCTCTTTTGAGAGTGTAACACCATTAGTTGTAGGACTTGGAAAAGTCACCCTTAGCATAGGGCTTGGAAAAGCCAATATTGATCTTTGCTTGGAAACGGTAGATCTTGAGGCGAGTTCATTCCCTTGGTGGTCACCGTAAGAGTGTGGTTTTGATTGTTACATTCATTAGGGGTTAGTGTTGAAATACACTTGGTTCTTAATCTTGTAATAATCTTGGTCTCACTATCTATCTTTATTTTCTTGCAAATCGTGTATGTGTTGTGTAGTGGACTGTTTTGGGGTCTTCGTTGAATCCGAAACTTGTATTATTGTTGTTCATCTTGTTCATCACGTTTTGTCACTGTTTTGGTGTTAAAATATACTCTTGCATCTTGTATTCTTGTTGTTGGTAGCGAATCCGAGTGAGGTCTCCATCTTGGTCCTCGAATCCTTAAGATTAGTGGACTGATTTGGTGGTTGTTTCGTGCTCCCCTTGTCGATCCCGTATCATAGGCTGATTTCAGGATGGATGTCCTTTGGTGATCAGACGTTTTACTTTCATTTGAAGTTATTATAATTGTAAAAAAAATATTATTTCTTTGTTTATAACACTCAAGTGATCCCTTTCTTTTCACAGTTTACATAATTCCTTGGTGTTCAATAGTTATAATACTTCATTGACTATCTTGGAAGCTTCAAAAATCAATTCACATAATTTGATTTTTTTTGTATTCGATGTAAACTACACTATGAACCAAAAATATCTTCTTGGACCAAATCTCCACAATCACTAGATAGTCAAAGAAACCCAATACATCATTCCTTTTTAATGCACTTAAAATGTTGTATACTATAGTTTACTTACAACTGAGAGGAGGTTTCACCTCACAGCAATTTATGGGTTGCATACTATAGCTGTCGGACTTCCTTTATGGGGAGCACTGAGATATTTAGTCTCATATTACAGAACCTTGGTTGCTCTTGGGTGATTTTAATTCCATGTTGCATATTGACGCCAGAGTGATAGGCAACCAAGTTCAAGATAGTGAAATCAAGGATTTTAAAAGTTTTGTAGATGACTGCAACATTTCATAATTGCCTACTGTAGGGAAGGATTTTACATATTTGGAAAATTGGTTCCTCCTGTCAAAATTTTGTGAAATTACTGTACATGTTCAAACCAACAAGAAAAGCCCATTCAATTTCTTCAAGTACTTTTCTCTATTTCATTCATGTAAAACAAGTTGCTTTGCTCAATAAGTTCCTTTCTTGCCTATTTGTACTGCATGTTCTTGAAGGATTTTTGATTTCCAAATAATGTAAGAGTGAAAAAGATACTATCTTTGATAACCCCTTTTGCTTAATTCATGCCCATTTTATCTCTATTGTCATAATCATTCATTCAAGTTCCTGATAATGGGTTGTCGTTAAGTTTGTTGATTCTTGGTTGTTATTGTTTAATTTAGTTAGATTTACTTTAAAACACTAAAAATTATCATTTTTTTTGAAATGGGGTCTCCCTAAATTCGTGATTCTTATTAGTTTCGTCCCCATAAGGTTTGTCAGATAGTGGTTATAAAGTTCTGACATCTAACTGAAAGTTAGATCCCTGTCAGTTAACCTTTTGTTCTTATTGACTGCATTTTTGTGGAAACTTAGTTTTTTGTTTATAAAAGTTATGGCTTTACTCCTTTAATCTATAGGAGTTGCGGTGGTCCTATGGAGTTCAAATATGTGAAATATTGTTTGGAGGTTTTGGATACATCCTAGATATATACTATTATTCATTTGCTAACTGATTCTTTTGTTCTTCACTAACTTATATATTCTTTGTAAATCTGTTAATATGTAGAGTTAGATTAATAGTAACATCTTATTTTATGGACCTTAATAAAGTTAGATTAAAATAATAGGTTTTATCATAATTACTCTAGTCATGATCAAGTATCTAGGCGTTGTCTTCTTGCCCAAAGTTTTTTTTCCTTTGCCTATGCAAGTTTAGTTGAATATATTTCAAAGATTTTTTTTCTCCTAAAGTGATGTACTAATTTTCTGCTTTACTGTTGCAGGAGTTACTTCATTAAGGTGAAGCAGTAGGAACTAAAAGTGGAGGACTTTATTATTTTTTTGCCCTATGATGGAAGTTGGCGATTTGAACTAAAAGTCGAGGACTTAAACAGTAGAAATAGGAGTTACTTGATTACTTTTTTGCTATGTATTCAAATTTTATGGAAAAATTGATATCATACTTAGGTCGATCGAGATTGTAACTATGTTTTTTGTGAAACAAATATTAAAACTAATATCATGGGATGTTGACTTAGTTTTTTGGTCTCTAATTATATCATGTTTTTGTATCGAGATTCTCGATAACAATTTGATATAAATTGATGAAATTTATTATTTTGTGATATATATTAGCCTCATTTAATTTGTGGTCAATTAGAGACTAGAAATATCGCTTGTCTTTAAAGTTTGATCTAGGACTAGAATATTTCTCGTCTTTAAAAGTTAATCTACGACCATGATATTACACTTCCTTAAAGGTTGATCTAGGAAAAGAATTTTGCTCGTCCTTAAAGTTTGATCTAGGAAAAGAATTTTGCTCGTCCTTAAAGTTTGATCTAGGAAAAGAATTTTTCTCGTCCCTAAAAGATAATTTAGTACCAGGTAGTTAGTCTCTTTGAGATGAGATATATCATCACTAAAAGATAATTATAACCAAGTAGTTAGTCTATTTGAGACGAGATATATCGTCGCTAAAAGATAATTATGACCAAGTAGTTAGTCTATTTGGGATGAGATATATCGTCACTAAAATATAATTATGACCAGGTAGTTAGTCTATTTGGGATGATATATACCACCGCTAAAATATGATTAGGACCAGGTAGTTAGTTTATTTGGGATGAGATATACTGTCTCAAAAGGATAATTAGGACAAGGTAGTTAGTCTATTTGGGACAAGATATATCATCGCAAAAGGATAATTAGGACTAGATTTTTGACCATCTCAAAAGGTTTTTATGGACCGGCTTTGTTGCATCGTCACTATTGAGCTTTTGCGGCGGAGCCTATTAGGACTGGACGCGATCAGTTTTTTCCATCCCAAAAGACCAATTGGGACGACATTTGGACTTTTTCGGACTAGATTTCCCTTCCTTATAGGCTATTTTTCTTATAGTGATAACTGTACTCACAATAATAAAAGGCATAGCAAATCTGGTTGGATGAGATCCCACTTAATAAGGTAATATAGATAAAGGTTGAACACCTGTTCTTGGGAATACCATAATCAGATGCCAGCGCAAAACTAACACAATCGAAGTATATGATGTACCATAAGAATATATCGGTACCACTAGAGGATCCACACTTTAAATTGGAGGAACACCACGTACATTCACGTAGAAAAGATGAAATACAATTTAGACCACAAGGTATGGAATGACCCGCATGATAAGGAACAAAATTTGAAAAGATTCCTAAAGACATCTTATAGCCTCTCAAAGATAGATATGGACGTTTATGTACCAATATGCGAGAATATATTTGACACCTTATTCTTGCACTCTTGAGACCAATGAATTTGGCTGCTCTAATACCAATTTGTCATGACCTAAAAACCAAGGGTCATGATGAAATTTGTAGAGGTAAGCCTATCACCCAAAATGATTTAAAATGAGAAAATCAATACCAAACAAAGGCAAGACCCCTAGAACAGAGTCGAACCACATATATATAGTCAAATCAAAAATATAATCAAGATACCAACCAAATCCCAAAACCTAGTGTCCTAGTGGAAAAACTAACTAGTCCACATTGAGGTAAACATACATAAGATATCCAAACAAGAGAAAACTCTAACTACGAATATAAGTAAGATATAGTATAGATATGAAAAGGTAGAAGTCAACTCTGGATGCATAGATAAACCTCTAACTCGAATGAGCTCTAAATATCGCTTGAATTAACTATTCATGCAGTAAACTTATTCCTAGATCTACACCTAAAGGGTGCAGTAGGGATGAGTACGATCTATTGGTACTCAGTAGGTATCATAGGTTTACTGAGTAGAGTAGAAAATAAAAAATATAAACACAAGTCATAGTCACATCACCTACAGTCAGAAAATGTCCCAAATGGTAGCCCATACTGTCTCCACTAATAGTTCTACTATAAACACATAAAGCCAATATGATTAGGGAAAGATAAATGAGTATACATATATATTAAATACAAATATATGAAGGTATAAAAAATGGACATATATCAATTCAAAGACAGAGAATACAATCACAACAAATTATAATATGTAGAGTAAAATAAAGATGATGATGATGCGATGCACGAGGTTTTCAAACAACCCCCGTCTACACATACAAAGCTAAAGATTCTCGATGTAGGACCCATGGGGGCTTTTCAAACCATATACAACCAATATCCATTACCAATATCCATACATCCTGTCCAGCGCATACATTAGTAGAGGATATTTAAAGATATCACATTTTATGTCAGAAAAGCAAGTGTTTCTAGTATTTTCATGGTGGTACCAATGTTTCATGAATGAATATGATATAAGGATGTAATTCTTACAACTAACCAAATGATAATATCAGATATTGAACCCGTATATCAACCAAGTGAGCCAAATTTCACTCAAATCCACCAACCACCCATAATCCAATATAATACAAAAACCACCAAGTGAAATATGCAAGAAAATGTAATTGATACCAAATAATTCCTAAAAATTTGGATTTTTTCCAACCAAAAAGAGTGTAACCAAACATGCATATATCATAACCAAGCCAACAATATCATATAAGACCTCACACGATCACACATAGTAAATAATATTTCAAAACCACTGGATATTATCCACATAGGCCCCCACAAGGGCACATACATCACCTAAACATATTTTACATTATACAAACCCATACCCATAACATTATTTTATGTTATTATTAACTACCCAACCCAGTCTAAAGAAAGTTAAACCATAACCTACATCAAATGCCAAAAACTAATCCCAAAAGCCATCAATCAAGACCTATCTCCTAACGAACAGACCCGAAATCAACTAAAACAAATAAATATAAAATCTGCGCATCAGAATAAAGACACTGGTACCTATATAAACCACATTTGAATTGGGGTCAAACCAGACCATCAAAATAGGTTTATGAAAAAGAAGGGTAAAACTAGAACTTTTGTTCAAAAATATATTTTCCATGATTAAAGGAACTCAAAGAAGAAAACCCAAGTAAAAATGAGTTGAAATTGAGGTTTTCATAAAAGAAATATAATTTTTAGGCCTTCCGGGACAAAATCCCCAAATACCACTTTTGAATTCAAGTTTTAACAAAGGGTAGATGACGAAAATTGAAGAAAAGTAATTGAAATAGGGATTTGGAGCTTACCCAAGCTTAAGAATGGTAGAATTGCTCAAAAACTCAAAACCCTAAGCTCCAAATCTCAAAAAATGGTGAAGAAAATGAAAATGGATTATTTATACCTAGGGCCACAGGTGCCGCTAAAGAGGGTAAGTGCCTATTTTAGAAGTCACCGCTAAAGCGATCAAGTGACACTTTAGAGGTATCTGCCAAGGAAGCCAGTCCACTGAAGCGGGAAAAGTCCACTTTAGTGTCCTCCACTAAAGTGGACAAGGGTCACTAAAGTGACCCTACCCATTTGGCAGGTGGCTATTAAAGTGACTAATAGGCACTTTAGCGCCTACCGCTAAAGCAGCTAAAATGGCACTTTAGCAGCTGTACTAAGGTGAACCAGCTAGAGACTTAGAGTATTTTAAGTCTCCATAGGTCCTTTATAATTTATTCGAAATATTATAAATACAAATGAACTATGCTACCCTATCAAGATGTTTTGAACTCAATGGTGATATCAGATTTGCTAATACGCATCGTTTTCATAGAGTTGACCCACAAAATACAATTTTACAACTTTCTAAACCAAGGGTCTAAATGAGATATAAATCCATAAAATAAAACCAACTATGTTACCGACCTAAAATTAATGTTTTAAACCTTCTAGTGCAGTCAATTTTGTCATCCGACACAAAGACCAATAAATATTGACTGAAGTCAACTATAAGGATTTTTAAGATATCAAAAAACATAATTCCATATAGGTCACAATGAAATACATTGGGAACCATGCTAAATATTCATACATCACTAAAAATACCATGATGCAACCACAAGGGGGATAAAATGGTCAAATCACACAAAAACAAATATCTCACACAAAACACCAAAAAATAGTTTATTACATGGGGGTACTAATTTATTGCATGATCTTATAGATAAGGTATAGATAATTCTCGAGAGGCTGCATATAGCTTAAAGAAGGCATAAGAGCTTTGCTTCTTAAAGAGTTTGACATTTGGGGTTTATGGTTTGGGATTTATTTGGGTATCATCCATACAAGATATGATTAATTTCAAAAAAAGAGGTAACATTATCCTAGGTTCATCGGTCCATTGAGATCCTTTAGAGTGTTGGTGATGTGTCTTATGAGTTAGGTATGCCTTTAGCTAATTAAAGTGTTCATATTATTTACAATGTGTCTATGTTGATTCAATATATTTTAAATGAGTCTCATATGCTTTAATGGGATTCGGTTTAGGTATATGACCGTGGATTGGAATCTATCTCATTCAGATCTCTAAAATATCATTTAGTCTAAAAAGCTCATAAATTATTCATTTAGGTAGTATGATTCCCATCATGAAAGAATATGCTTTAAAGTGAAAAATGAGAATAAATCCTTTTTCAGGAAACAATAGTAAAACTATATTATTAGTTTGAGTTATACCATTTGATGAGTATGAAAGAACCAAATCTATAAAATGTTATCACTAGTATCCAAACAATACAATTATAAACATCTAAATGACAATAACTAAGACACGTCCTTTACAAGGATAAGTCACTCTCATGAAATCCAACTAACATCATAATAACGACCTTGGTCCTAATAATATATAACCAGCACAACCCTATTATAATCCGAAAAGTAATCCATTGAGCCAAGTAGTAAATCTTAATAAAGGGTTATTAATCTCAACTGTATCTAACATGCTAGCAACCTAAGGTAGTAGGATTCTAAAAGGATAATAAGTACTTCATCTTAAGGGTTAATTCAACCTTTTAATACCAAAAATCATAATTTAGGCATGGTCAAGGTGTTCTACCCATAATCACATCCTAACCCCCTATTTAACATACAATATATATAATACACTATCTCATAAAGAAGAGTAGATAGAAGACTGCCTCAATGATAAACCGTAAGTCCTTAAATTGCCTACAAATCAGTTTCCTTTTCTCTATAATCTTGAAATGCTGTCATACTATCAAAATAGTAATCTACATATCATAAGGAGTAAAAAAAGACCCATATTTCTATATTAGGGGACGGGTCAAATTTAGGTCAAGAACGAGCTTGTGGGGCCCATAAATAGCATCCAAAATTTAATCTATCACAAGGTCCTTCAAAAAACAAGGAATATGTGCTCAAAAGTTAAGCACAAATGGAGTGCAAATCGGGTGTCAAATCAACCCTTAAAGTTTAGGAATTTTACGACCTAAATCTATGAATTTACCAAGATATAGGTTTGAAATTAATTGAGAATGACAAAAGAGTGTTAGGCTATCTTACCTTAGCTTCAATAGATGATTTACCATTTTTCCCTCTCTTTGAGGTCTCAATTTGGTAAAGAAATGGTGGAAAATTGAGTGGGAAAAAAAAGATAAAAAGTCTGAAGTGCCACCTTAAGAGATCACCCAGTCTCTTAAGAGACAACTTCTTAAGCGGATTCTTAACCTCTTAAGCTATCTAGTATGATAGGTGCGGGTATCGCTTAAGCGATACCTAGGCTGCTTAAGCGATGTTCGCTTAAATAAATATTGTTCTCTTAAGCAGACATTGTTTGCTTAAGTGGACCTCGATCAAATGGATAAGGATACTAAAGAAACATAATATCACTAAAGAGGTGACACATAAATGGTCAAATGATTGATTAAGCAGTTGCACCAACAACATGATGCATCCGATTTTCTAAGTCTAAATGGAGTCCGATCGTGTGCTCGAGATTTATTTGGAACCCCGTGTGTGCAAATAAACTATGCTACCATAACAAATTCAATATTTTAGACTCAATGGAACCATCTAAACTTTCATCCGAGATCATTTCAACTAAATATGGGGCCCACATCTGTAGTTTTATTTTTATATAATCCACCCAATAGCCTAAAATGAGTCTGGATGCCTTAATACCTTAACTAATGGTAAACTATAGCCTAAAATCAATGTTCAATAGTTGATGGCACTATCTAAATTCTCATCCGAGGTCAGCTACTAGGAGTTTTGGTTCGAGGCTAATTCCTTAACAACGAAATCTCCAAAATAAAGAAATGAGTCTAAAATTCAAATGAACTGTCCAATAACTAAACTGATAATTTTGGCAAATCATAAATAACTTATAGTAGATGTAGGAAGGCTCAAAATTCCATAAATATATGTAAAATAAGGAAATTACCTAGAGAGTCATATAACAACCTCTATGTAATTTCCTATGATAATTACGCATACTTTATCCTTGTTATATCAAATTTGAATTTGATTTTTGTAAAGTTCAGTTTAACATTTGGGCTTTTTTGAAGAAAAAAATAGTTTCCAACTTTATCTAACTTTTGAACATGAATTCCTTAGCCTTGGGCTAGGGTAATTGTAAAAAAAAATTTAGATTCATTGATGGACCTTAATGATTGATTTTTAATCGTATTTCTTGCATGAATTATAAGTTACTTATATGGGTATCATTGTTCTCGTGCTTATAGATTATGTATTTTATAGAGTCGCATTAATCTGTGGCTTTGTAGAATGGTATGGCATCGTGTGATTTGATATTGTTATTTGACCTTGATATAGGTCATGGTTTTTATTTCTTTTAGACATAGGTCAAATAGATAGTATATGGTATAAATTGCATGTTGGTTAGGGGAACTGTTAGTTAGTAAGAATTTCATTGTGAATTTCTAAATTATTGGCCTGATTTAGGGTCTTTAGAGTAGTATTCTTGCCATAGTTTTAGGATACTTTCCTGGTATTAGGCTTAAATTAAGGATTCTTAGGTTAGGTTGAGGTATAGTCTCATAGTAGTATAGGTTTGAACTTCTTAATTAATTGAGAGGCATATATTTAGGTCTTGTATCTTACGGTGAAACTTGTGAGGGCCTATGGCTCGATATTTATGTGGTACTAGTTTTATCAATGTATTATGGCTATGGTGGATCCTTATATATGTATACAGATAGACACACACACACATATATATAAATATATAAATTAATCCAAAGTCGATAGAAAGATATAGACAAAAAGTACAACTATCTCTAATTTGGATTAGTTCAAATTGATGCTAAACCTCTCAATAGGGAAGGTTTTGATACCTCACTTATTCTTTTTCTTAGAGATTTGAGGTTCCTATACTTTAATGATTTTCTCCTAGGAATGGCAGAAACTAGCCTTTGTAGCAGGCTAATTTACTTTGGCTATTTCCAAGTTTTACTGTATCTCTCAAAGATATAAACCTATTAGATTCATTAACATTAAATTTTAAAACATCCAATTACAAAACCAAGACGGGATACCTCCTAGTATCTTTAATATATAGGATTTAATATAAGACAATGATTTCAACATATATATATATCCCTGTGGTTTCCTTTTGGTATTTTTATAGGTGGGCATGATCGGCAAAGTACCTAGTGCATTTTGGTGTAAATTGTGCAAGTTTGTAATTTTTGGAGGTTAAAAAGGCTTTATAATTGACTTTGGTCATCATTCATTATTCTGTGTGTCGGATGGCGAAATGGACTTCGCCAGCAAATCCATAACATTATTTTAGATTAGTAGTGTGGTTGGTGTGATTTTATGGCTTGTCATCATATTGACCCTTGGTTTGCAAGATTGTGAAATCGAGATTCGGAGGTCAATTTTGTGACAACCTCTTTTTGAAAATATGATGTTGTCATTAAGACTGGAACATTGGAATTTTATAGGGTAGAATAGTTCGTTTGCATTTTTGGGATTTTGGATAAATCTCGAAGGGTTGGTGGAGACATGGAAATTTCCAAAGTCTCAGTTGTTGCATCACCCATCTTGTGCAACCGCTAAAGCGCCACTTGGGTTGCTTTAGCGGTGGCTGCTAAAGCGGTAAGCTATTCACTTTAGCGACCCGACTCACCAGGTAGGGGCATCTAAAGTGTAGTCTTGTTGCTAAAGTGGCCCCTTGTTTGCTAAAAAGCTCACTTGGCATGCACACAGGTACCGCGCTAAGTGGCACTTGGCCGCTTTAGCGGTCAGCGTTGGTATAATATAAAAATTATTTTCTTGGTTTTCTCCCATTTTTTGATACTTTGAACTTTGGGTTTTAGAGAATTTGGCCTATTTCATACATTTTCAAGCCTGGGTATGCTCCAAATCACTATTTCCATTATTTTACTTTGATTCTAGTCATTTAAGACCCATAATTTTGATATTTCAAAAGTGGAGTTTGGAAATTTTAGCCCAGAAGGTCTGAAATATTTTTCTTCAAGTTCAACCAATTTTCACTTGGGTTTTCTTCAATGTCTTTCTTTAATCATGGGTCAAATTTTTATAAATAAAAATTTTAATTTTACCTTTTTTTTCAAAAACCCATTTTGGGGGGTTGTTTTAACTCCGACTTGGAAATAAGAAATTGGCTTACTTTTAATGCATAGATTCTACATTTTCAAGTTTTAGTTGGTTTTGAGGCCATTTGGGATGGAAAGACTCAGTGTTGAGGGTTTTTTGGATCAGTATTCCATCGTTCAAGGCAGGATATGACTTAACTTTCTTCAGATTGGGTTGGGTAGTTAATGTCTTATATAAATTCATGTTATGGTTATGTAAATGAATCATGCAAAATTTATTAATATTGTTGTGTTCCTATGTGGGGGGACTAAATGTAGTTATCGGTAGATTGAAATAATAATGGCTATATGTGTGTGGCCCGTGTAGGGGTCTTATCTGGTATTATTGGCTTTATGTATTCATTTGGTGGTTTCTTCTTGTTATAAATGCCTAAGTTGGGGTTTAAGTGGTATCAATGATATATTACTTGCACATTTCACAATATTGAGACATGGCTTTTGTTGGATCATAGATGATTGCCCTATCGAGTGAATTTTTGGCTCACATACATGTATATTTGTTGGATTGGAAATTCTCATTCTTGTTTGGTTGTGAGAATTACATCATTATATCACATATACATTCATGAGACATTTGTACCATAATATTTCCCAAAGATACACCTCAAATTGAAGATAAAGCGGCCGATACAAAATATAAGAACCCAACTAAGGTTAGGGTCGAACCCATAGGGAATACGTGAACTATCTCTTAAGTTTGCTGAAACCCACAGACAGTAAAGAAAAGTGAATGAGGGAATTGTAGTTAGAATCTGTGACAAGTAACAAAATGTGGAATGCATGGTTGTAATTAATGAGAAACGAACACTCATCTTATGTTCCCCCAGGCTTTTAACTCTGTAGGTTTATCATAATCAATACAACTATCAAACTGTTGTGCATGTAGAATCTGGCAAGTAATGTATCACTAACATCCTCTCAATACACTTTGGTGAATCTCACTCATCTCCTCTCGGTCTCAAAGTGCCGCATTACTAATTTTGACCTTGGACGGACCTCAGTTTCAACTATCTCTTCTAAGTCACAAAGTTGATTGGATGAGATAATTATCTTAAGTAAATAAAAATGATTAGCTTATTTTGGCAATTAACTTCAAATCACAGTTGTGATCTCCTTTTCCCAATATCTAACTCCCTATAAGGTTCACCGCGAATACAGGAAGGATCTTAATGTTTGAAACCGTTAAGAAATCAATAAATGTAAGGAAAACAACAATACATGAAACAACAAAAATCTAGAAGGATTGGACACTTCCCCTACTTCATTAATCCGTCAGGGTTCCCACAACACTAGCTAAGGGAATTAACCATTCATTATTGTGAAATAATCAATTGGATTCATATCCTGTCATGACCCAGTTTCTCAGGTCATCAGGGCGCCTACTATAACCCACCAGTAATTAAACCAAACATGTAATCTGGAACATCTCATAATGGACCACCCAAAGAGATAAAAGAAAGAATGCAAAATAAATGTAATAAAAGATCAAGTACATAATAAAGTCTAAGAACATGGTGATATCAGTACAAGAGCTTCTAATATATTAAGAGTACCAAAAATGAAACACCAAAGGGATTACATTGTTACAACTTGTCTCTGTATACAACATAGAGACTAGTCTAGTACACAAGAGTGAGCAAATAATACTCCAGACATCAGGAGCTCACTCTATGTCTCAGAACAATGGCTTCTCCGCACGATGCACACATCAATGACGATAACCCATAGCATGATCTATAGGGTGCAGAAGTGTAGTATGAGTGACAAACACGTGGTACTTAGTAGGCAACTTCCAACTAAGCTCCAAATATAATGGACATATATACAACATATAAATAGAAATGGAACTATACCCAAATTTCCAGCAGTCATATAATAAAGTTAGTGAGATAGTAAGGGAAACTATTCAACTCATACCCAAGAAACTAGCATAATAAGACTAAGGAAGTATCAAGGATGAACTATCCTATTCTATCCATACACAGGAATCTCAACACAATACATTATATCACCAACAAATATACTACTAAAGGATGAAAGGGGGATATATAATGGTATATGAGGCTAAGGAATGAATATACAATCCGAATAACGAATGAAGCAAGGGATATACGAAAATACCATAGTTACATATATATATATATATTTGTATAAACAAGGTCAATTCAAGGAACAACTTAAATCATCAGACTGGCATTTTAAGACCCATAATAAAAGCAGGAGCTAGTGCTAGTATACTCGGGGTTTCTAATCCATATGTCTAATCATGAGCTAGTCATGCAAAATAATAAAATCATAAGATAGAAGAGATAAGAATCATACCTCAAATATCGATACCGAATCAATAGCCAATCTATCATAAACTAGCCGTAACAACAATCATAACAATATTAATAACAATGCGATTGACTGACTAGTTCAAACAATCAAATATCTAACCAAGCCTCTCATGTACCCCCACCTCCCTAGGCTTAGAAGGTTTAATCAACATACAACACACAAGGTAAGTCAACACCCATACCTATGCAATCCCCCATATTAGTTTATAGATATAGGCTCATACTGGTGATAGGTAATGCACATACAAGAATGAATACAATGCATATAGTCAATATCACAATCATTTCCCAGACTAGAACAAGTATTATGTATATAGTCAATACCTGGAATTGAACCGATCAAAAAATAAGCAATACCTAAAATTGAATCGATCATAATATTTAATCAATACCCAAAATTGAATTGGTCAATATATAATCATTGGCTCACACCGGTAAATATATAATCAATACCCTCAACATTGTCAACATAATCAGTATCATCATCACACACACATATATAACTTCAATACTAAAATCTGCCATAGATTTTTTTACCCAAATTTTATATCATCAATACAAAATCTTCCTCCGTCCCATACTAGAGAGATTTGTATTTAGATATTATAGGTGCACAGACTCAAGCCATGGCTAAAAATAGTGTAAATTCATAAATCCATTGCCCGGAGTGAACTTCAGGACAAAATCATTATAAAACTATAGAAAGGTCTAGAATCTCTCATGACAAGAGTAATTAGTAGTATCAAATAATAGATCGAAATCGGTCTCAGTAAAATCTTTAAAATATCATTATTAATCTCTTTTACATATAAGTTATTCATTAAATATATAGTTATTGTTATGAAGAAATCTATTTTAAAGGTGAAAGGTTGGCTTTAACCCTTTTTTAGGGAAAATAGTAATAACATCACATTTTAGCCAGAAGTGTGTCATTTACCAATTTAATGATCATGACTGTACAAAATATATGCATGCCATCACCAATATTTAAGAAATGAAACCATTATCATCAACATTCATAGACTACAACTGCATCCCATATAAGGATAAGCATTTCCTGGATGTCCAACGAATATCATAACACAGCCTTTGGCCCAATAATATGTCTGGAATAATTACAACACCATAATCACATCCTTAGGCCTACATACTTATCCTTGACTCATATCAATAATCATATTTGAAATCCATCTCGTATTTATAAGCCATATCACATCTATGAGACACCTCACATCTATAGGCCATATATCATAATTTGAGGAAAAGACATAACCATTCATTAAGTCAAAAAGTAACCTTATACTAAGAATTTTAATATTATCAACTAAGTCTAACATCTGTAAATAAGTCCACATAATCTAACACAAGTCTTCGCCTAGGGTGGGCTGGAAGGACCTCCTTCTAATCCTTGAATTCTATATTTAGGAAATTTCTTCCCTGGACTAAGCTAAGGTATCTAAATTGACTTCTAGGTGGTACATAAGCCATAATTAATCCTAAGATAGGAATTTCACCTAGAACATGAGCAATTAAGCGAACTCCACCCATTTTACAGTTTCTAGGTCACTAAAATAGTCCAAGTAAGGTAAATCATACTAATCATATTTCCAACACTTAAACCACATCCTAAATCTAACATTATAGCAAGATCCATTCGATGAATTAGCTCAAACTAGAAAGAAGGTAATAGGATTCTAAAGTGTAATAATCGTTTTAAATTATGGGTGAAAACCCTCATCTAATCCCCAAACTTCAATAATCAAGACGAGGTCATTCTACCCATAATTAATATTAATATTCACATCCATATGAAATATATAACACACATTACCTTACAAAGAAAAGTAGACAGAAGCCTACCTCAAAGACAAAATGCAAATACTTAAATCATTTACCAAACATCTGTCTTCATTTCATGATCCTAAAATGTTGTTACACTATTAAAATCGTAATCTAATCATCATTAGGAACCCATATTGCACCATTTTGCTTTGGGTCCAAAAATCACACCCAAAACCCTATATGGGTCTTATTTGCTAAAATGCATTTTTGATACCAACCCAATGTCCATACATGATCAAGGAATCATAACCCTTATAAAAAGGTGAAAACCAAGTTAATTTGGGGCTAAAATCAAACCTTTAGGCTATGTAATACACCAAAAAATCAAAACCAATATTAGAGCCATGTACCAAGCTCATGAATAGTACATCATGGTTCTTTTATAGTTTTATGAGTAGTTTAGATATATATTAAGGCTTCAAATAACTCCCAACTATCAGACGAATCAAAACATTCCTCACCGATCGAATTCTTGAGAAAGATATTGTCATAGTCATATTCAAACGAGCATATATCTCATTATACTTGGAATTTATGATCTCATAACCTATCAACAGATATATAATTCAATTATATTTCCAACGATACTAATTTTTCCTAAATACGATATCGGAGCAAAGAGTTATTCCTATTTTACTCCATCATGTAAGGCTGGAAACTGTGTGATGACATTCGTGGTAGCTTACCACATTTGTGACGCCCAACCACGAAGGTCGTCAGCCTTAGCCAGAAACCACCTCCTAAGTGATGAAATTCAAGGTAGATTACCATATTTGTGATGCCCTATCACGAAGGTCATCAGCCTTAAGAAGAATCCAGCTCCTGTGTGACGACATTTGTGGTAGCTTACCATATTTGTGACGCCCTACCACAAAGGTCACCAGCCTCAGGCAGAAAACAGATCCTAAGTGACAAAATTCATTGTAGATTACCACTTTTGTGATGCCCTACCACGAAGGTCATCAGACTTAGGCAGAAACCATCAATTCCAGCTCCTGTGTGACGATATTTTTGACGGCTTACCACACTTTTGACGCCTTGTCACAAATGTCATCAGCTATGATTTTCAACAACTGGGAATTTATTTTATAAGGGTATTTTGGTATTTTCCTTCACCTTCCATGACTTATAACCCTAAATAGGCATAATTTTTCCTATTTTTCTTCAGTTAAGTATCTTAACAACCCTCTTTTACACTTTCAACCACAAGATTAAGGTTTTCTCTCAAGATCATCTCCTAAAGAGCAAGCCTAAGGAATTCTTGAAGAACCTTCAGAAAGATTAGATTTCCTTCAAGTGTCAATCACTAAGGTATGCATAGTGTTCATCTATGGATCCAATCCGTTCATAGAGCTCAAGAACCATGTTTTAAATATTATTTTGTAAACTTTTTGTGGTGATATGAGTATGTACATGTTGACGATTGTTGTTTAAGTTTCAATGTGATGTATAAAGGTGTGTTCATGGAATATATATGTTTGTTAATTGAAAACCATGAACTTTAGGTGGTTTAATATGGTGTAAGTATGAAACTCACCTATGCCTTAAAGAATGCATGCAAGGTGTTTGATAAAATTCTTAGGATGCTATAAATTCATGTTTGTATGGTTCTATGATGTCTAAATGACAAGTACATGTTAGCTATATACTTCAATATGAATTCTATGTTTTTCATCTGCTGCTATTATAGTGGTATGAAACATGTAAGATAATGGAGATATATAATATGTACACAAAATATATCCATGAATTCCCTACAATGTTTAAGATGTTGAATAACTATATGAAATATGATATCCCCTACTTATGATATTATGAATTGTGGAATCAAATCTTGTGATTAAGTCATGTCATGTGTGTCAGTTTCCTTCTATCGAGTCTTGGGGGTATTCGAACCCAAAAAAAATAGTTGTGTGCCTAGAGCCATGTTATGTTGTCACGATAATATCCATCAAGATATAATCTATAGAACTCAGTCAGTCATGTGACTCAGGAAACCTCAGAAATCTCATGATCTCAGTTAACTCTCAAATAATAGTACTACTCCGTAAGTCAACAGAAGTCAGTTAATCTGTCCATGTACAGTCAGTTGAATCATGTTTAGTCTCTTCATATGGGAGTAGAAGTTATTACTGAGTGAACCCAAGGATAAGGAATCACCTACCAGAACTACGTATGATCCTTAGTAGTCATTCTTGTGTTCCAGAACTACATATCCAGCGTAGGTTGAGACATCTTATCCTGTCAGATTAGGGTTGATGAGGTGGATTAACCTGTCAGTTTAGGGTCCCACCATTCTCACTTTGAGTACCTGCCAGATAAGGGTCACTCACAACTGTCCTACCAGTGGTGCGGTATTGACACCCCTCCAGTCAGGGCAGAGATTGGACCCTAGATTAGCCGTAATGGTATACATGGGGCATGTTGGTTAAACAACTACCTCCCACAGTTTCAGTATCAGTCTAAGTAAAGAACTCAGACAATTCTTCTGATATCAGTATACCAGGACTGTTAGATATGATCAAATTCAGTTATAGCACGGAACTCAGAGAGTTCAATAAGATTTAGGGCTGTCAGATACAGTCATCCATGTTATCAGAACTACGGTTCCAGCCATGTATTAGCATATAGATTGAGCCATTATGTACTCATGATCTTAGTACTATGTATGTATGTTTGCATTGTTACATTCATATCAGTCAGTCAGTTAGCATTGTTTATGCATGCAAACCCTGTTTATATTTAGCCTACCTTACTCGTATACTCAGTACATCCCCTCGTACTGACGCATTTGTGTTATGGTGATTTCTTTTCAATTTACACCATAGGTTTAGAGACACGAGCTCCAGATCGGAAGTAGCCGTAGCATTTCCAGTCGCAGAGATTCAGTGAGTCCTCTTAATTCAAGGATAATATGATTGGATTTATTCATTATTATTTTAGCCAGTTATCAGTTTACAAAGTTAGTTGGAGACATTTTCCTTCAACTCTTTATTTCCGATAGTACTTAGAGGCTTTTTAATTTACGCTCAGATTTAGCTTTCAAATTTAGTTTTCAGTTGTTTTGGGCATTTTTCGCCCATATGGATGTTATATTATTTCAGTTGAACCTTATGGCCTATTGTGCATGTTTTCTGTATTATTATGTCATGAATTACAGTATACATGTACAGATATCAGTCATGGGTTAGCTTATGGTGCCTCGGGGTCATAAGCACCATGTAGCATTTTGGTTCACAAAATTAAGGCGTTACAAACTTGGTATCAGAGCCTAAGGTTCAATAGAGTCCTAAGAAGTCTGAAGTCCGCATCTAGTAGAGTCTTGTACATTGGTGTGTTGCGCGCCACATTCATGTACAAGAGGCTATGAGATGTTTTAGGAACAATTCCCTTTCTTCAGTATTCATGTCATGCTAGTAAGCTTAATTTCAAGTCAGTCTCTCAGCCTAATTCACTTTTCTCTTATTTCAGAAACATGCCTCCAAAGAGAAGAAATCAGCTAGCTCCTCATCCCGAAGATCCTTTGGGCGAACATGTTTCTCATGCAGAGTTTAGGACCACATTTACCGCTCTTGCTCAGTCTGTAGCTGCCCAGAATGAAAGACCAGCAGTCGTTCCGGCCAACCCAGTGGACAATTCAGCAGCAACTAGGATTCGGGACTTCACTCGAATGAACCCTTCGTCCTTCTTTAGGTCTAATCCAGACGAGGATCCTTAGGAATTCATTGACCAAGTCCATAAGGTCATTGATATCATGGGAGTCACTTCTTCTCAGAGTGCTGAGTTAGCCACATACAAATTGCAGGATATCATTCACACTTGGTACAAGCAGTGGTTAGCAGAAAGGTTAGGGGATGCAGGTCCTGTTGGGTGGGAAGAATTTTTCAATGCTTTCTTAGACAGATTCTTTCCCTAAGAGCTGAGAGAGGCCAAAGTTCTTGATTTCATCAATATCAGGTAGGGAAATATGACAGTTAAAGAGTATTCTCTTAGATTTACTCAGCTAGCCAGATATGCCTCTCATGTGGTTGCAGACAACAGGGCTAAGATGAGCAAGTTCGTGTCAGGGGTGAATGATAGCGTGGTAAATGAGTGTAGGTCTGCGATGCTGAACAGAGATATGACTTTAGCCAGGCTCATGACCTACACTAAATAGATAGAGGAGAAGAAGGTTAAGACTAGGGAAAGACAGAACAAGAGTTCAAGAGTAGGTAGTTTTAGTTTTGCTCAGCCCAAATTAGAGGGAGGAAATAGTTTGCAGTTTCATCCTAAGTCAGAAGTTCCATCCCGTTAATTCGCTAGTTCCCCAGTGCCAAAGTTTAGGGACGGCAACAGAGACAGAGCACCAGGCTCTAAATCTCAGGGCAGTGTTAGCAGTGCCGAACAAACCCCCTTTGTCAGACTTGTAGTAAGAACCACAAGGGTATTTGCAGAGCTGGTAGTGATGTCTATTTTGGTTGTGGTAAGCCAGGACACAGGATTAGGGAGTGTCCTCAGCCAGGCCCTTAGGGTCAGCAGAATCGTTCCACAGCCTAGTCTGGTCTCCCGAACTAGTAGGGTACCACTTCTAGTGCTACTAGTGGGCAACGCCCAAATAAACTCTATGCTCTTCAGACCCGACATGATCAGGAAAATTCTCCTGATGTCGTTACTGGTACATTACTTATTTTCTATGTTCATGTTTATGCTTTGCTAGACCCAGGTACATCCTTTTCTTTTGTAACTCCATACATAGCAGGCAATTTCGGAATCAGTCCCAAAATTTTAGCAGAGCTCTTTTCAGTCTCTACCCCAGTGGGGAAAACCATCATAGCTCGGTAGGTATACATGAACTTCCCGGTTATTATATTTCATAAATCTACGTCAGCAGATTTAGTTGAGTTAGAGATAATTGATTTTGATGTCATTCTCGACGTGGATTGGCTTCATTCCTGCCATGCCATAGTCGATTGTAGAAACAGGATAGTTTAGTTTTAGTTCCCAAATTAGCCCATCCTAGAGTGAAAGGGTATAACTTCATCTTTCAGGGGTCAGCTTGTTTCCTACCTTCGGGCAAGGAAAATGATTTCTAAGGGGTATGTGTATCATCTTGTGCATGTTAAGGATTCCAGTTCCGAATCTCCCAGCCTCGAATCAGTCCCAGTGGTTAATGAATATTTAGACGTCTTTCCCAAAGATCTTCCAGGCATTTCTCTCGAAAGGGAAATAGACTTTGGCATAGACCTTCTCCCAGATACTCTATCCTATTTATATTCTGCCATACAGAATGGCACCAACAGAACTCAAGGAACTGAAAGATCAGTTGAAGGATGTCTTAGATAAGGGATTCATCAGGCCCTGTGTATCCCCATGGGGTGTGCCAGTCTTATTCGTGCACAAGAAAGATGGTTCTCTCAGAATGTGTATTGATTACCGTCAGCTCAACAAAGTCACGGGCAAGAATAGGTATCCGCTTCCTAGGATAGACGACTTGTTTGACCAACTTCAGGGTGTCAGTTATTTCTATAAGATAGACCTCATATCAGGTTATCATCAGCTCAGAGTTTGAGAATGTGACATTCCGAAGACAACTTTTCATACTCCGTATGGTCACTTTGAATTTCTAGGCATGTCCTTTAGTCTTACCAATGCCCCTACAACTTTCATGGACTTGATGAGCCGGGTGTTCAAGCAGTACTTAGACAGATTCATCATAGTCTTCATAGATGATATTCTGGTCTATTTTCGCACAGAGCATGATCATTCAGACCATCTCATAATTGTTCTTCAGACTCTCAGGGATCACCAGTTGTTCGCCAAGTTCAGTAAGTTCAAATTTTGGCTTAGATCAGTAGCATTCCTTGGACACATTGTTTCCAGTGATGGTAATAGAGTAGATCCTCACAAAACCAAAGCGGTAAGAAACTAGCCTTGCCTGATCTCTGCATCAGATATCAGGAGTTTCTTAGGTTTAGCTGTCTATTACCGATGGTTTGTCGAGGGATTTTATTCTATTACATCTCCTATGTACAGATTGACTTAGAAGAAGGTCAAGTTTCAGTGGTCAGAACCTTGCGAGAAGAGTTTTTAGGAGTTGAAGACTCGACTCACCTTATCTCCAATTTTAGCACTTCCCGATAGTTCCGATGGATTCGTAGTATATTGTGATGCATCCAGAGTAGGTTTAGGTTGTGTCCTCATGAAGCATGGTAGAGTCATAGCCTACGCCTCTAGACAGTTAAAGCCCCATGAGAAGAATTATCCTACTCATGACATTGGGTTAGCAGCAGTTATCTTTGCCTTAAAGATTTGGAGGCATTATCTATACGATGTTCATGTAGACGTCTTCACAGATCCTAAGAGCCTTCAGTATGTCTTTTTCCAGAAAGATCTCAATCTTTGTCAGATAAGGTGGTTAGAGCTTTGGAAGAATTATGACATGAGTCTCCTATATCATCCTGGAAAGGCCAATGTAGTGGGCAACGCACTCAGTAGACTGTTCATGGGTAGTGTTTCCCATATTGAGGATAGTAAGAAGATATTAGCTCAGGAGATTCATCAGCTTGCCAGACTAGGCGTTCGCTTAGTAGACTTTTCAGAGGGTGGTGTATGTGTTAAAAGTAGTTCAGAGTCATCTCTAGTTTTCAAGGTGAAAGAGAAGCAAGACAGGGCTCCTAGCCTTGTCAAGCTAAAAGAGTCAGTTCAGAGTTAGGAAGTAGAGGTTTTCTCCCAAGGGGGAGATAGTGTTCTTCGTTATCAGGGTCATCTGTGTGTTCCCGGTATAGATGACTTGAGGCAGCGAATTCTTGCAGAAGCGCATGGTGCGCGATACTCTATTCATCCAGGGGACACTATGATGTACCACGACTTGCGAGAGATCTATTGGTGGAGTGGGATAAAGAGGGACGTTGTAGAGTTTATGGCTAAGTGCTCTACATGTCAGCAAGTTAAGATAGAGCATCAGAAACCTAGTGGTTCAATGCAGGAGTTCACTATTACTACTTAAAAGTAGGAAGAAGTGAAAATGGACTTTGTGATGGGTTTGCCGAGAACACATCATCAGCATGATTCAGTTTGGGTCATTGTAGACAGAATGACCAAGTCAGCTCATTTCCTTCCAGTTTGTACCTCTTACTCAACTGAGGATTATTCCAAACTCTATATCAGGGAGTTGGTCAGATTACACGGTGTTCCACTATCTATCATCTTAGACAGAGGTACCCAGTTTACCTCTTACTTTTGGAAAGCGTTCCAAAAGGGTCTTGGTACCCAAGTTTATCTCAGTACAGCGTTTCATCCTCAGACAGATAGTCAAGAAAAAAGGACCATTTAGACACTAGAAAATATGCTAAGGGCGTGTGCAATTGATTTCAAGGAAAGATGGGATGACCACTTTTCTTTAATTGAGTTCTCATACAACAACAACTATCACTCCAGTATTCAGATGGCTCCATTCAAAGCTCTCTATTGTTGGAGATATAGGTCTCTGATCGGTTGGTTCAAAGATAGTGAGACCGCAGTCATAGGGCTTGACCTAGTATTCGATGACTTAGAGAAAGTTCAGTTGATCAGAGAAAGACTTTGGGCTGCTCAGATCCAACAGAAGTCTTATGTCGATGTTCCTAGAAAGGATCTCAAATTCGAGGTCGATGACTATGTCTATCTCAAGTTCTCTCCCATGAAGGGATTGAAGAGATTCGGCAAGACGGGAAAGCTCAGTCCCTGATATGTCAGTCCCTTCAGGATTCTCAGTCACTTCGGCAAGGTAGCCTATGAGCTCAAATTGCCTTCAGATCTAGCCTCAGTTTATCCAGTCTTCCATGTCTCTTTGATCAAGAAGTGCATAGGTGACCCAAAAGTTGTATTCCTTATTCCGAGCGTTGACATTCAGAATAGCCTCTCTTATGAAGAGATTCCAGTAGAAATCCTGGACTATCAGACTCGTAGGCTAAGGAACAAAGAATTCCCTCTAGTCAAGGTTCTTTGGAAGAATCAGTCCATGGAGGGAGCTACTTGGGAAGCAAAAGCAAATATGCGAACCAAGTACCCTTATCTTTTCTCCGCTAATTCAGACTTAGCTCGAGGTAACCATTTTTCTTAAGATTATTCAGTTACATATTCAAAATTCCAGTATAAAATTGGTATCAAGTATCAGTGCATAGCTTATCATGCATTCATGAGTTCAGCTTATCAGTTATGCATGAGATATGCATGTTCAGTTGGGCTATATTCAGTTTAGAATTCAATTCAATCCTAAATCATGTTCCAGTTGAGCATGATCAATTATGCATCGTTTAGCTTTTCTCCCGTCTTAAGCATTCATCATTCGAGGGCGAATGTTTCCAAGGGGGAGATATTGTAATATCCTGAAAAATCCAAACCGATATAAGAGCCATGTACCAAGCTCATGCATAGTACATCATGGTTCTTTTAAAGTTTTATGAGTAGGTTAGATGTATATTAAGGCTTCAAATAACTCCCAGCTATCAGACGAATCAAAACATTCCTCACTGATCAAATTCTTGAGAAAGATATTGCCATAGTCAGATTCAAACAAGCATATCTATCAATATACTTTGAATTTTTGAGCTCATGACCTATCAACAGATAGATAATTTAACTAGCTTCCCAACTATACCAATTTCGCCTAAATATGATATCGATGAAAAGAGTTATTCCTATTTACACCAGCATGTCAGGATGGAAACAGTGTGACGACATTCATGGTAGCTTACCACATTTGTGATGCCCTATAACGAAGGTTGTCATCCTTAGGCAGAAACCAGCTCCTAAGTGACAAAATTTGTGGTATCTTACCACACTTGTGATGCCCTACCATGAAGGTCATCAGCCTTACGTAGAAACCAGCTCCTTAGTAACGACAGTCGTGGTAGCTTACCACACTTGTGACGCCCTATCACGAAGGTCGTCAGCCTTAGGCAGAAACCAGCACCTAAGTGATGACATTCATGGTATCTTACCACACTTGTGATGCCCTACCACGAAGGTCGTCAGCCTTAGGCAGAAACCAGCTCCTAAGTGATGACATTCATGATAGCTTACCACATTTTTGACGCCTTGTCACAAATGTCGTCAGCTATGATTTTCAGCAACTAGGAATTTATTTCATAAGGGTATTTTTCCTTTTTCCTTCACCTTCCAAGACTTATAACCCTAAGGAGGCATAAATTTTCCCATTTCTCTTCAGTTAAGCATCTTAAAAACCCTCTCTTACACTCTCAACCACAAGATTAGGGTTTTCTCTTAAGATTATCTCCTCAAGAGCAAGCCTCAGGAATTTGTCAAGAACCTTAAGAAACATTAGTTCTCTTTCAAGATTCAATCACTAAGGTATGCGTAGTGTTCATCTATGGATCCAATCTGTTCATAGAGCTTAAGAACAATGTTTTAAATATTATGTTGTAAACCTTTTGTGGAGATATGAGTATGTACATGTTGACGATTGTTGTTTAAGTTTCAATGTGATGTCTAAAGGTGTTTTCATGGAATATATATGTTTGGTAATTGAAAACCATGAACTTTAGGTGGTTTAATATGGTGCAAGTATGAAACCCACTTATGCCTTAAAGAATGCATGCAAGGTGTTTGATAAAATGCTTAGGATGCTATAAATTCATGTTTGTATGGTTCTATGATGTATAAATGACAAGTTCATGTTAGCTATAAACTACAATACGAATTCCATGCTCTTCATCTGTTGCTATTGTAGTGGTATGAAGCATGCAAGATAATGGAGATATACAATACGTACATGAAATATAACCATGCATTCCCCATAATGTTTAAGATGTTGAATAACTATATGAAATATGATATCCCCTACTTATGATATTATAAATAGTGGACTCAAATCTTTTGATAAAGTCATGTCATATGTGTCAGTTTCCTTCTATCGAGTCCTGGGGGTATTTGTACCCGAAAAACATAGCTGTGTGCCTAGAGCCATGTGATGTTGTCACTATAATCTCAGTCAAGTTAAAATCTATAGAACTCAGTCAGTCATATGACTAAGGAAACCTCAGAAATCTTATGATCTCAGTTAACTCTCAGATAATAGTACTACTCCGTCAGTCAATGGAAGTCAGTTGAATCATGTTTAGTCTCTTCAGATGGGAGTAAAAGTTAGCACCGAGTGAACCCAAGGATGGGGACTCACCTACCAGTTTAGGGTGTGTTTCTTAGCAGTCATCCTTGTGTTCCAAAACTACGTGGCCAGCGTAGGTTGAGACATCTTAGCCTGTCAGATTAGGGTTGATGAGGTGGATTAACCTGTCATTTTAGGGTCCCACTATTCTCACTTTGAGTACCTTCCATATAAGGATTAATTACAACTGTCCTTACTAGTGGCGCGGTATTTACACCCCTTCAGTTGGGGTAGAGATTGGACCCCATCTTAGCCGTCATGGTATACATTAGGGATGTCGGTTAAATAACTACCTCCCACAGTTTCAGTATTAGTCTCAGTAAAGAACTCAGACAATTCTTCAGATATCAGTAGACCAGGACTGTTAGATACAGTCAAATTCAGTTATAGCACGGAACTCGAAGAGTTCAACCAGATTCAGGGTTGTCAGATACAGTCATCCATATTATCAGAACTACGGTTCCATCCATGTATTAGAGTATAGATTTAGCCATTATGTACTAACGATCTTAGTTACTATGTATGTATGTTTGTACTCTTACATTTATATCAGTCAGTCAGTTAGCATTGTTCATGCATGCAAACCCTATTTATATTTAGCCTACCTCACTCGTATACTCAATACATCCCCTCGTACTAACGCATTTGCACTATGGTGCTTTCTTTTCATGTTACACCATAGGTTCAGAGACACGGGCTCCAGATCGGCAGTAGCCGTAGCATTTCTAGTCGCAGAGATTCAGTGAGTCCTCTTCTTTCGAGGACAATATGATTGTATTTATTCATTATTATTTTAGCCAGATATCAGTTGACGGAGTTAGTTATAGACATGTTCCTTCAACTCCTTATTTCAGACAGTACTTAGAGTCTTTCGGATTTACGCTCAGAGTCAGTTTTCAGTTATTTTGGGCATTTTCCACCCATATGGATGTTATAGTATTTCAGTTGAACCTTATGGACTATTGTGCATGTTTTCCACTTTCTTATGTCATGAATTACAGTTTACAGGTACAGATATTAGTCATGGATTATCTTGTGGTCCCTCGGGGTCATAAGCACCGTGTAGCATTCCGGTTCAGAAAATCAGCGCGTTACAAACTTGTAATACCCTAAAAATCCAATCCAATATTAGAGCCATGTACCAAGATCGTGCATAGTACATCATGGTTATTTTTTAGTTTTATGAGTAGGTTATATGTATATTAAGGATTCAAATAACTCCCAGCTATCAGACGAATCAAAATATTCCTCACTGATTGAATTATTGAGAAAGATATTTCCATAGTAAGATTCAAACGAGCATATCTCTAGTTAATCTTGGAATTTTTGATCTCATGACCTATCAACCGATATATAATTGAATTAGATTTCCAACGATACCAATTTCTCCTAAATCCTATATCAGAGCAAAGTGTTATTCCTATTTTACTCCAGCATTTCAGGCTGGAAACTGTGTGATGACATTCGTGGTAGCTTACCACATTTGTGATGCCCTACCACGAAGGTCGTCAGCCTTAGGAAGAAACCAGCTCCTAAGTCACGACATTCATGGTAGCTTACCATATTTGTGACGCCCTATCACGAAAGTCATCAGCCTTAGGTAGAATCCTGCTCCTGTGTGATGACATTCGTGGTAGCTTACCACATTTGTGATGCCCTACCACGAAGGTCGTCATCCTCAGGAAGAAACCAGTTCCTAAGTGACAACATTCATTGTAGCTTACCATATTTTTGACGCCCTACCACGAAGGTCATCAAACATAGGCAGAAACCATCAATTCCAGCTCCTTTCTGACGACATTTTGACGGCTTACCTTACTTTTGACGCCTTGTCACAAATGTCATCAGCTAAGATTTTCAGCAACTGGGAATTTATTTCATAAGGATATTTTGGTCTTGTCCTTCACCTTCTATGACTTATAACCCTAAAAAGGCGTAATTTTTCCCATTTTTCTTCAGTTAAGCATCTTAAAAACCCTCTCTTACACTCTTAACTACAAGATTAGGGTTTTTTCTCAAGATTATCTCCTCAAGAGCAAGCCTAAGGAATTCTTCAAGAACCTTCTGAAATATTAGATCTCTTTCAAGATTCAATTACTAAGGTATGCGTTGTGTTCATCTATCGATCCAATCTGTTCATAGAGATCAAGAACCATGTTTTAAATATTATTTTGTAAACTTTTTGTGGTGATATGAGTATGTACATGTTGACGATTGTTGTTTAAGTTTCAATGTGATGTATAAAGGTGTTTTCATGGAATATATATGTTTGTTAATTGAAAACTATGAACTTATGGTGGTTTAATATGGTGCAGGTATGAAACTCACCTATGCCTTAAAGAATGCATGCAAGGTGTTTGATAAAATGCTTAGGATGCTAGAAATTCATGTTTGTATGGTTCTATGATGTCTAAATGACAAATCCATGTTAGCTATATACTTCAATATGAATCCCATGCTTTTCATGTGTTACTATTGTGGTGGTATGAAGAATGTAAGATAATGGAGATATACAATATGTAGAAAAAATATATCCATGCATTCCCTACAATGTTTAAGATGATGAATAACTATATGAAATATGATATCCCCTACTTATGATATTATGAATTGTGCACTCAAATCTTGTGATCAAGTCATGTCATGTGTGTCAGTTTTCTTCTATCGAGTCCTGGGGGTATTCGTAACCGAAAAAAAATAGTTGTGTTCCTAGAGCCATGTCATGTTGTCACAATAATATCAGTCAAGCTATACTATATCGAACTCTGTCAGTCTTGTGACTTAGGAAACCTCAGAAATCTCATGATCTCAGTTAACTCTCAGATAATAGTACTACTCCGTCAGTCAATGGAAGTCAGTTAATTTGTCCAAGTACAGTTAGTTATATCATGTTTAGTCTCTTCAGATGGGAGTAGAAGTTAGAACCGAGTGAACCCAAGGATGAGGACTCACCTACCAGTTTTAGGGTGCGATCCTTAGCAGTCATCCTTGTATTCCAGAACTACGTTGCCAGCATAGGTTGAGACATCTTAGCCTGTCAGATTAGGGTTGATGAGGTGGCTTAACCAGTCAGTTTAGGGTCCCATCGTTCTCACTTTGAGTACCTGCCAGATAAGGCTCACTCACTACTGTCCTTACCAGTGGCGCGATATCGACACCCCTCCAGTCAGGGCAGAGATTGGACCCCAGCTTAGCCGTATTGATATACATGGGGCATGTTGGTTATATAACTACCTCCCACAGTTTCAGTATCAGTCTCAATAAAGAACTCAGACAGTTCTTCAGATATCAGTATACCAGGACTATTAGATATGGTCAAATTCAGTTATAGCATGAAACTCAGAGAGTTCAACCAGATTCAGGGCTATCAGATACAGTCATTCATGTTATCAGAACTATGGTTCCATCCATGTATTAGCGTACAGATTTAGCCATTATGTACTCACGATCTTAGTTACTATGTATGTATGTTTGCACTCTTACGTTCATATTAGTTAGTCAGTTAGCATTGTTCGTGCATGCAAACCCTGTTTATATTTAGCCTGCCTCACTCGTATACTCAGTACATCCTCTTGTACAGATGCATTTGTTCTATGGTGCTTTCTTTTCATATTACACCATAGGTTCAGAGACACGAGCTCCAGATAGGCAGTAGCCGTAGCATTTCCAGTCGCAAAGATTCAGTGAGTCCTCTTCATTTAAGGATAATATGATTGGATTTATTCATTATTATTTTATTCAGTTATCAGTTGAAGGAGTTAGTTGGTGACATGTTCCTTCAACTCCTTATTTCAGAAAGTACTTAGAGGCTTTCGGATTTACGCTCAGATTTAGCTTTCAGATTTACTTTTCAGTTGTTTTGGGTATTTTTCGCCCATATGGATTTTATATTATTTCAGTTTAACCTTATGGCCTATTGTGCATATGTTCTGTATAATTATGTCATGAATTGCAGTATAGAGGTATAGATATCAGTCATGGGTTAGCTTATGGTCCCTCAGGGTCATAAGCACCGTGTAGCGTTCCGATTAAGAAAATCAAGGCGTTACAAGCTATTAGGGTTTTGGTCAAGAAATCAAGAAAATTCATCAAGAAAAGGATTAAATCTTACATCAAATTGGAAGATAATAATGAAACTAGATGTTAATCAAGCTCCCAAGTCAACCCATAAGTCTAAGTTTGGAGCTATCTCACGTTTTTGGATTTTGGTCTCAAGAAATGGGTGAGAAATGAGCCAATTTACGACTAAGGGGTCTATTAATACCCTTTCCAGGTAATAAAGGGTTGTAATCACACATACAGGGTTACAATCACACTTCATGGCTAGAAGAGCAGATGATGCAATTGCCACCACCCTTAGTGTGATCGCACAATCACCTCTGCACACCATAGGTGATCGTGAATACTAGATATCAGGTAAAGCTTAGAAATTTTCCAAGTTTCTGCTGGTGCCTCAGGAATTATTTGGAATTCAATATACGCAAATGAAGTATGTAACCAGACTAAATTCAATGTTTCTAATGCAATGGCAAAGCCATATTTTCCATGTGAGGTCGTTTCGACAAAATATGTGTCCCATACCCATATTTCCAATTTTCTAGCTTTTTGACCAACAAGTCAAAATGATCTCGGGGGCATCAGGATCCAAACCAAAGGTCTACCTAGACTAAAATTGTTCTTACAAAATTGCTAGCACAGTTGGAATTTACATTCGAGATTGTTTTCTTAAAGTTTTCACTCAGTGTCAATTTGGAACCAACGAAGACTTTTAAATAAAAAATTAGCGCTAAAAACCAAATGAAGTATGCGGCAATCAAACTGTCAGTCCCAGTAAGTAATAAATTACATAAGGTAGCTATGGGAAAGCTCTAATGGAAAAAATAGCAGAAATATGAAAAATGGCCTGGAGGGTCATTACAATATCCACTACTAGAAGGACTTTCATCCACAAAAGTCAATGGATAGAAAGATCTCAAAAGCTCAAATGATGAGGTACTAGGCCCGCATATTCTAAGCATGACTTCCTAGATAACCTCTACTAAGAGAGAACACTTCTAAGTTATTTTTTCATAGGTATCCATTTTTAAACTAGCTCTCTCACTTCACTCCCAAATAGCCAAAACTCAACTTCAATGTTATTTTTCCATAGGTATCAATTTTTAAACTAGCTCTATTACTTCACTCCCAAAGAGCCAAAACTCAACTTCAACCACCAACTGGCCTCCAACTGAACCAAAAAAGGTTGATGTATGAAAATATAAACCATAATACACCGATATCATCTCAATACCCGGACAAATCAACAAAGGCTCACCCAAGTCTAAACCATGCAAACACATTAGTCATACCACTGACTTTAAATCCAAATATAACCTTGCTTTACCATTCCATACCTGCTACCCACTCCAAACCAGTAGGAATGTCACCTGAGTCCTATTTACGAAAACTTATCATAGAGAACTCAAAGAACTAAAGTTGATCCACTGAAAGTCCACTCGACAAACATAAGAATATGCCCATAAAATGCTATATTGGCACACAAATAGAGATAATCAAGGTATACAATCTATGCAAATTCGACAATTGGTTCGGATGATAATTAGAACAAAAATCCAGGTATGCAAAGCAAAACTACTCATCACTAAATGATCCCCTCCTGAATGTCCCATCAACCGAGAATGAAACCATACTGAATCTAAACTAAGCATGTTACTGACTATGAGTACAACATCTAAAAATCTCAATGCTAATGCCACCAACAAAAAAATGAACCAAATAACTAAATAAACGATCATAGGAACGACCCCCTGCCTCTAACTCTCCAACTCTAGTTATAAGAAAAAACATATCATGGAAATAAAGGAGAATTCAATCTCTCTACTCATACAAAGATAAAACCATCACAAGGAGATGAGCCCAACAAATCTAAGAGATAAATCCAAGACATCCCGACATCAATATCAAAGTTTCTATGCAATGAAATAGCCACAATAAAGAAAAATATCCCAAAACTAATCAAGATCACAAATGGGCTATAAAGTGATGCATAGCTAATGCAACAATCTTTACCACCCAGGAGCCAAGTCTTAGGCTTTTAAACTCAAGAATGATCAATTATAACTAAATTTCCAACTCTAGAACCATATAGAACCACAAAAGGTCAACTTACCTTCGATACTACAATAGGATACTCAATCAAACTAACACAACCAACAAAAGAGGAATCAACCTTGACTTGCTATAGGGAAGAAATCATCAAATCAGACTGTAGCTACTCAAGCCACCGAATAAGAACTACAAAGAATGGAATTCTAACTAGATAACAGTAGTTTAAATAGCTATCCAACGAGGATCAATAACATCAAACAATGACAACAGTAGAAACAACCATATCAACATAAATATAATGAATAGACAATACAAAAATGAAAATCAATAGAAAGTACCACTCAAGGGCCACAATAAGGCCAATGTACAAAGATAAATGGAACTTGAACCCATATGATACACCCATAGGGAGAAAATATCAATACAAATCTACTCCATCAAGGACTAAAAGAAATAAATCATGGGGTTAGTCATATAATCATGAATTCAATAACAAGGCACACCATAACCAATATGAACTCATCAAGAAATATAATCATTAATGGGTACGAATACCCTAATACACCTAATGAAAAAGGTAAATACGAGAAATAAAAGCACATTTATCATGGTGAAATCTGCAATCACATGCCTGATGGATCTAAGGAAGCATAAATCTGAATGTATCCAAAATCAGACTAATTAAATCATCAACTGTGGTGTTAAGTGCACTATCTCTAACTGAAGGTGCAAGATCATCACGAGACTAATCTGACTAAGATGTAAGACCAATAGTCCCTCATTGGGGACACTCTTTGGACCACTATCCTATCTCACCATAACCAAAATAAGCCATTGGAATACTTTGAGGTGACACAAACTCTATTCGAAAATGATCCCCACAACTGACCTGAGAGTTACCAATAATCTCAAATACTACCAGTGTAGAATTAATGGGCTGCAAATGAAGCTAATCTCTATCAAAAAAATCCTCACTCCCAAATGAAATACCAATATCACTATAATAATGGCATGACATCTTACCATCACCTGTATAAGTCTCAATACCTACTCTCTCTATGGTCTTCATGTAACCAACAACCTAACAGAAGGAAGACGCAACATCTATAAGTGCGCTGACCTAAATGAATTAGCAATGCAAGTCCACTAACAAATCTATGCACCAAGTTATACATTGAAGGAAATAGCATAGAATATGTCGAGAACAATCTAAAAACACAATCTCATACTCAAAAATTGGTCAAGAACCCCGATGCGCACCAACTAATCCAACTCCAGTTTGAGAACTGCCCGATGACTTAAATGTTATCCATGGCTGTAAGGATTCTACAACATGACACAGATCCCAATGTTGAACCTTAAAGAGCTAAAGTAGTCAAAAAGTTCAACTGGAGCCTGAACTGGCCCCAAATCCTTTGGATGATGCTGACGATGTTTGACATTTATCCTTTACTCTCTAGTCTGATACTGTGCTGAAGCTCTACAAACACGTGTAGACGTATCATTTGTATCTATCGACCATCTCACATTGTCCATTTGGTATAAAAAAATCAAGGAATATATTTGACGCTCATATAAATATGGATACACGACAAAGAGTTAAGACATAAATTTCCTAAGAATGTCCTTGTATCCTTCCTAAGATGGGTTATGGATGTCTCCGCACCAATCTATAGGAATCTACTAAATACCACTCTTGTACTTAAACTTCTGTGAACTTGGCTTTGATACTAATTTGTAACTACCAAATTTCTTAGGTCATGATAGGGCCTACTATAGCCCATCTGTAGGCAATCCAAACTCGTAATTTGGAGCATCTAGTAATGGACTACGCAAAGAGATATAGGAAAGAATGCAAAATAGATGTAATAAAATATTAAATACATAATATAGTCAAAAAACCTGGTGGTGTCAGTACAAGAGCATCAAATATATTAAGAGTATAAAAAAGGAAATATCAAGGGAATTATACTATTATAACTTGTCTCCGAATACAACATAGAGTCTAGTTTAGTACACAAGAGGGAGGAAGTAATACTTCAAATGTCAGGAGCTCACTCTATGTCTCAGAACTATGGCTCTACACGATGCACACATTAATAGAAATAACCCTCACCATATCTATAGGCTACAAAAGTATAGTATGAGTACTAAATATATGGTACTTAGCAAGAAACTACCAATTGAGATCCAAAGATAATATAAATATATAAAAAAATATAAATAGAAATGGAACTACACACAAATGTCTCACAATCACATACTAAAGCAAGTGAGATAGTAAGGGCAACTATTCTACTCATAGATAAGAAAGTAGTATAGTAAGAATAAGTATCAAGGATAAACTATCCTATTCATCCATATTAAGGAATCTCAACACTATACTATATATGACTGGCCAATATACTACTAAAAGATGAAAGAAGGATATATAATAGTATACAAAACCAAGGAATGGATATACAATCTAAATAAGAAAGTAAGGAAGGGATATAGTCAAAGCCATAGTTATATGTAAATAGATCTAGATATATTTGTATAAAAAGTTCAATTGAAGTTATAACTTATATCATCATACTAGCATTTTAAAACCTCATATGTATTTTTGGGGTTTCTAATCCATATATCTAATCATTACCTAGTCATGTAGAATAATGACATTGTAAGATAGAAGAGACGATAATCATACCTCAAATCTCGATACTGAATTAATAGCCAATATGTTATAAACTAGCCATAACAACAATCATAACAATATCAATAACAACGCGAGTAACTAGCTAGTCTAGACAATCAAATACCTAATCTAGCCTATCACGTACCACCACCACCCCAGGCTTAAAAGGTTCAATCAATATACAACATACCATAAAGTATAGTCATCACCTATACCTATACACCCCCTCCTATATGGGATTATAGTTATATGCACATACTAGTGAATAGCAATACACATGCAAGAATAAATGCAACGTATATAGTTAATATCATAATCATTCCCTAGACTCATATTAGTAGTATGCATATAGTTTATACCCAAAATTGAACAAATCATAATTTAAGCAAGACCCTGAATTGAATCGGTCATAATATATAATCTATACCCAAAATTTAACCGGTTAATATATAATCAATGGTCTGACTCAAATCGGTAAATATATAATCAATTCCCTCAACATCATCAACATCATTAACATCATCAGTATCATCAACCCACACACATATATATAACATCAATCCTAAAATCTTTCATTAGGTTTTTACTTGGAATTTATATCATTAATACATTTTCTTCTTCCATCCCATACCAGAGAGATGTATATATAGATATAATAGGTGCACGGATTCAAGCTATGTCTAAAAAGAGTGTAAATCCATAAATCCACTGCCCTAATTAAACTTCAAGACTAAATTATTATAAACATGTAGAAAAGGTCAGAATCTCTCACGATCGATATAATTAGTAGTATCAAATCATAGATTGGAATTGGTCTCGGTAGAATTTTTAAAACATCATTATTAATCTCATTTACATATAAGTTATTCATTAAAATAGGTAGTTATTGTTATGAGAGAAAATGGTCTATTACCCCTCAACCTCTACCTAAAATCTTAACTACACACTCAACCTTCACGGGATTATCATTACTCCCTTGAGTATTTTTTTCCTATATTTAGACCCCCACAAGTGCAGACTTGTCAACATAAACCAAATAATAATAGGTACGTGTCTACACTCATTGGGTCCATACTCTAATTGTTTCTTTTCCCTCCTAAATAAACAGGCCCTATTTTTCTCTAAAAAGACTTTTTCATCTTTATTACTCCTCTCTCTTCATGTTTTCCTCTAAATATTCTTATCCAAAAATGAATCTTACTGATAAAAACTTGTTTATTTCAAAGCTAATCGACTGATTGTTGATTCAATTTAGTAAAGGTGAGTGGTTTGTGCCAAAAATTAGGGTTGTGTAAGTGTTAATTATGGTTTAATGTTAATTCCAAAAATTAAGAAGTTAAATGTTTGAAATTAAGTTGTACGTATGATAATTATGATGTTTAAGTCTTTAATTAATGCCATAATATGTTCATAATTGCATGTGATTATGTGTTTGGTTGATTGTTTAAGTCAGGTGATGCAAAATTAGGGCTTTTGTAGTGTTTATTGTTAATAATAAAAATTAAGTAATTAATTATGTGTAATAGCATGTGCGTCTTACTATTGTGTTGTGTAGGTGTTCAATCTATATCATATTCCAACTATTATGTTGAAATTAGATTTTTTCTTTGTCGTCTAAGTCGCATGATGTTGTATTTATATGCATCTTAGTATTAGGTTATTTCATTGTTCAAAGAGTACCATATTACATTAGAAAATTCATATCATGTATTTTTTATTCATTGTTCAATCTTGATAATGTTGGACTAAACTCGAGTAATGCTTGATTTTTGATAATGTCGTCTACTATTTTATTTTTCATAATGTTGCTTGATTTTTTATAATTTTTAGTCTAGTATTTCTTATTCTTTTGTCTTGATTGCATTTCGGCAACACATGCATGAGTTTACTTTGATTATTATAAGATGGTACCATGACGGGTGTTAGATTTAGGTAGTGGGTAACCAGTATATAACGGTATAAAAATTACTAAATTTTTGGATGTTGATATGGATAAGATGTCCTATTTTGAGTTGAGAGACTATATTAGAAAATTTGAATATAACACAAGCTGCACCTTTAGTATTAAACCACCTAACATTGGCATTATGGTAGATGTTGATAATGAAATGAAAATTTTAGACTTGATGTATTCCTTGGAAGATGGGGATGAGGTGGAGATATTTCTCAACCATTTCCTTGATGAGCTAATTGTGGGCCCCATGTTATTAGAAAATGCTTGGGGATATGGGGGAATTTGGTGCAACTTTTAATACTATGCCTATCTATAGGGTAGGTGAGGACCATTTAAATATGGAGGATCGTTTTACTTCTTTTCCAACCATACCTCCTTTCAATACCGTACCTCTTTTCACTATTGCAGATAGTGTTATTGTACCTAGTGCAGCTATAGTTGATGATATAGATAATGGTCCTGCTTGATCTGATTTCTTAGAAGAAGAAGTAGAGGGTTCTGAATACTCTTCTGAGGAGAGTGTTGAGTCAGAAGCAGAATTAGTTAGAGATGATAATGAGGAGTATGGTGTGATGTACATGAAGAGGTAATGTAGTAAATAGATGAAAAAAAAGTTTCAAACTAGGAAAAGAAATAAGAAAGCACCAGCTAACAATGCAGAGGTACCATTAGGTGAAGCACAACTAGATCTAGGTTTTGATGAAATTAAAACAGGTAGAGTAAGTCATAAAGGAAGGCTTGGAGATGATAAACCTTACTTTGCAAGTTTTGATGAGGATAGTTTTGAATTAGATAGAGATGATTATTGTGGTGATGATGAACCCAATGTGGTTGAATTTGGTAGAGCAAGAATTGTTAAGTTGTCAAGAAAGAGAAGGACAACAACTCAAAAAATCATTCATGACCCAACTGCAAAGGTAGTTATTTTTGCAGTTAGGTATGGTGTTTAAAGATGTGAATGAATTTAGAAGAGCAGTGACTGAATATGCAATAAGAAAAAGGGTTCCTATGGATAAGTGGGTAAATAAGCAGAAAAAGGTTAGAGTTAGGTGCAAGGATGATTGCCTATGGATTTTATATGCAGGTCTTTACAAGACAACTAATTATTTCAAGGTAAAAACTTACATTCCAAAGCATACTTGCAACAAGACAACCAGAAATTATTTTGCAATACAAAGTTCTTAGATGAAATATTTAGAGAAACAATTATTGAGCAACCAAACATAAGAGTATTTAAGTTGCAAAAGTTGATCAGAAAAAAGTTCAAACTTTATGTTGGTAAGACTACTGTGAGAAGAGAAAGAGCTAAAGTGTTGAAAGATAAAATATGTGATGTTGTAGAATTTTGAAGAATCCTTGACTACAAGGATGAACTATTAAGGGAAAAACTAGGGACCAGTTGTGTTGTTAAACTTGGTGAGGCTAATGCAGCAGGTAAATTTTTTTTTAGAGTTTTTACATCTACTTTGATGCTTTGAATAAGGCATGGGTACATTGTAGAAAGTGCATAGGTTTAGATAGTTGCTTTCTTAAAGGTGTTCATAAAGTCCAGTTGTTAGTTGTTGTGGCTATTGATGGAAATAACTAGATGCTACCACTTGCTTGGAAAGTAGTTGGAAAGAAGAACACAAACACATAGACTTGGTTTGATAGGTGCATAAGGGATGACCTAGGATTTGGAGAAGGTGAAGTTCTCACCTTGATTAAAAATATGCAGAAGATATATATACTATTTTATGCTTAATTTATTTTTAGTTTAACCTAGTATATGTAATTATGTCCTAATTTCACCTTGTTTTATAGTATGTATGTATACTGAAGGGACTGTTTACAGCATTTGAGGAGTTGTTACCTCAATTTGAATATATCAGATCTGCAAGGCATATCTTAGCTAATTAGGATAAGGATTGGAGAGGTTTTCAAAGAAAACATCAGTTTAGGAAGATTGCCAAAAGTAAATTTGTGTCACAATTAAAGCAGAACTTATAGAAGATGAAATTTCTTGTTCTTGAAAAAATGATGGATGAGTTAATGTACTACAACATTATTTACTAGTGCAAGATATACTTCAACACTGAAGTCAAGTGTGATTCTATGGATAACAACATAACTGAGTATTTTAGTGTGCGGATCTTGGCATCTAGGCACAAGACCATCATTACCATGCTTGAAGAAACTATATTAAAGATGATGAAAAGAATAGGCACTCTATGGGAGTTCCCAAGTACTTGGAATTGTAATTATTCTCCAATGTGTTTGAAGGTTTTAGAGGAGAACATCAACAAGTCTATGAATTATATCATTGAGTTTAATGGAGTGGCTAGATTTGAAGTGAAAAAAGGGCCTTGTCAACATAAAGTTGATATTGTCAAGAGGACTTTTAGTTTTAGGGTGTGGCAGTTAAAGGGCATACCATGTGCACCTATTGTGGCTGCATTGTTATCCAAGAAGTACCATTTGTATGACTATATTGACAGTTACTACAGTAAGGAGACATACTTGAGGACTTATGCCAATGTTCTTGAACCAGAAAAAAATATGGAAATGTCACAAATTTTTTCAAACATTATTATTGCACCACTTAAAATCGCAAGCATGCCTAATAGACCATCTAAGGCTAGGAGGAAGGAAGTTGGTAGAACAAAGAAATTAGGAAAATTTCCTAGAACTCTACTAGCAATGACATTTATTTTGTGTCATTTTGGAGTCCACAACAATAGAGGGTGTCCTCAAAGTGCACCATTAGAAGAATCGAGTGCACCATCAGTAACAACACCTATAGGTTCACGCAAGGGAAAAGACAGACCAAAGGTAATATTTACACTTGAATTTAATATATTATAACTTCTCTAATTTTCTATTACATTCTTTTTATATGTAAAAAAACTCAACCAGAAGCACCTAATACACCTCCTCAAGAAAAAATTATTGGTTCGGGTAGGGGAAGAGTTATACTTAAGGTAATATTACACTTGAATTTAGTACTAATTAGCTCAATAGTTTTTATAACATTCTTTTTATATGTATATAAAGCTCCACTAGAAGCAATTAGTTCATCTCCTCAACAAAAAAGGGAAGAAAGAGACCAAAACAAGAAACATTAGTAGCACCTAGTACACCTCCTCTACCTACAACACCTCCTGCACTAACTATTTTTCCAGCATCCTCTTCTGCACCTTCTGATTATTGTTTATCATCTTCAATGATTGGTACTTCTAAAAGAGAAATGGGTAGTAACATGGGAAACACAACTGTATCAAAAAGGTCAAGAGTAATGGGAATAGGTGTGTTCCAAGATGAAAATAGCTTCAAAGTACTAAATATAAGTCTCTTACTTTGTTATATCTTGTGTAAATCATGATTCTTTAGTGTATCCCATTTATTGAATTTTTCTTATCCTTCTTTGCATTATGGCTTCCTAGTAATAAGATCTACTCTACTGGACGAGTAAAGGTGACAAGACCAGTTGATGCAATTGGTAACATTGATTATACACCAAGTACTACTAGTAAGTTGAAATGGAATGGAAAAGCTGTAATATCAACAAGAATACTATAAGATCGTAAAGAGAAGAATTGAAAGAAAACAGTGGGAAGTAGTTCAAACAATCCAAGTCAGAATAACACTTCTTCATAGTCAAAGATGCAATGAAAATTGTAGTGATGTTGATGTATTTTAATGACACAACCAACTCTGGGGCCTTGTCTTAATAGGCATCCCAAGTACATCTAGGACCGGAGACCACCCCCATTTCCCAACCCAACCTACAACTGTCTGCCCTAAGTTGGCTGAATTCTGAGAATGTAAGAAAATAGTGTAAAAACTCGCATAAGACTCTGGGATAAAATAATGATCGGGACTAACCTAATCGAGTCCAACCTTCCCATACCAATAATCAAACTATACCAAACCATTCAAAAATAAGGGCCATAAACCAGGCCATAACGAAACACGTTCCAAACATAATATAATTAATCCCAAAATTAAATATGACAAAATAGTGAGAAATTATGTCTGATGATGCCAGCCTCCCAACTTATTCTAATGCCAAGGATGACGCCTATACCGATACCGTCTATTCCATCCTATAGAAGAACCACAAAGCCTCTAACCAGAAGAGTAATGAAATCTGATTAGGACATGCCCCAAATCATAGCCAAAACAAATATCCAAAATAAAACCAAAATGTCTAGAAACATCCATAACATGAAATGGAGATTTCTTAAAGGATGAAAGCTCACCACATCAGTCCAAATGATGATCCTGATTCAATTACTATGTAAGAGGACTAAAACGGTTGGTTCTTGCATAGTGTGGGTATATAGTCACTAGTAGATAGGGTTAGCGAGTGATCACTAGCATGATCTCAGGGTAAGGATATAATAATGCTATTTATAAAACCAAGGAAAACCATCCATATGCAAACAACCATACATATATATATAACCATGCTGGAAAAAAGGACTGGGTTTAGCATGCTTTTAAAACCTTTACCTGGGTTTTGTATCTTTTCCATCCTAAACCATCCACTGGCTATATGGGTTCAGCTCTCCTGGTTGAAAGGGCCCCATTGAGTGAAACCGCTTGACCGGGGGAGTATCCCTTGGGATGACTAGTACATCCACCAAATATAGTGTGACATCATACACACAGTAACCAAGGCCAACTTTGAATCGAAAAATATGAGTTTCCTATTTTTATCATCTAGAGACCTCTACCTTCCACAACTTTCTTACAACTCTCGCCATTGTTGCCCAATTAAGATAAATTTTCAAATAACAAAACCATTATCCATTTATAAACCAAGTACATTGATATTGGTATCGTTATACCAACCTTTACTTTCTAGTATCATCCATAGCCAACCATTTATATTTTTAAGCGGACTTTCAAGTGCCCTTTCATTTACCATATTAAATCACTTGGGGGATTATATGTCCCCTTCAAGCATAACCACTATCCATTTACAATTCTAATCCATTTAATCCATGAATAATTCCTTTACCATGTTTTCAAAACATGCAAGAGTTCTATTGAAGTAGTCAATGTAATATAATTTCTTTATAAGTATTTTGTCAAACACATTGGGGGATAATATGACCAAAAACAATGAGAATTACCATTAAACCATTCCCTATGGAATAAAACTATCCAAAACCACCATTAATGCACATAAAATCATAATTAAAATAATGGGAAACCATAATCAACCCTTTAACAACAAAAATCCCAATTCATATTTCAAAACCAAAATCATACAATCAATGAAATCATGAAAACATTAATAAAAACCATGACTTTAGTTGGAATTATTAATAAGGGAAGAAAATATGCCTTAAACTAAGATGATGGCAGAAAGAAATCACCAAGACAAGCCCCAAATTAATCCTTTAGTTGAAACCCTAGCTTCCCTTGCCCAAAAGCTCTTGAGAGAATTATGAAGTGTTTTAGAATAGTTTATATGTGTTAATGAATGGAATAATAGGGTAAATAACCTCCCAAATAATTTAGAAGTTGTGGGACCCTATTAGGACCAGTGGGGAAATTCTAAAATACCCCCACTTAAGTTGTACCAAAATCCCATCATAGGGATACGACTGGCCCACATGAGTCATAGTCTCCGATATGATTTGTATATTCCACTCGAATCCTAGCCTCAACTCTTAGATCAAACACTATCCAGCATGCGACTCATCCAACCAAGTCGTATTGACAACATACAATTTGTACCTTATATCCATACCCCTGATAGATTTATACCTAAGGAAGATTTAGGCACTGTCCACCATACGAGTCCTGGTTATGACTCATACCCTGTCTTACAGCTCATGCTGAGCCACTCGTATTCAGATCAAACGTAAGTAACCAAGTCTAAGATTAAGTTAAGGAACCAAATGATCTGTAACCACTAATATGACTCATAACCCGAAGTCATTTCCTTTACCATAACCAAATCCATCCCACCAACCAACACTGGTCAGTATACAACTGGACCATAGAATTTGTACCCCAACATACAACTCAAATCTACGAGTCAGAGACCAGAATTTGAGGAAATTTATAAGGTCCAGCAACTAGGGTGTTTCATTTAAGAATTGTTTTAAGTTATTCCAGTTGGCATGAAAATAATATTTATTTTGTATTTAAGAATAGTGATGGTGAATTGGTTGGGGCTTGCTACTTTTATTTTTTTTTGTTATTGAATTTTGTCTTATGTTAGGCAATATGAATGTGACATATGTTGATGGATATTGGCTTATGTTATGCATTATGAATGTTGCCTTTTGTTTGTTGGTGAAAATAGTTTGTTGATGAATTTTGCCTTATGTTAGCCATTGAAGTTAGAATGAATGATTATATTGTGTTCTAATGAAGAAATTGTATTTTGTTTTGTTCAAATAATGTTGTTGTGATGTTGTAAAGTTGTGTTGTCAAAACAATTGTCTTTACAAAATGGTGGTGATGTTGGCTATATAGTTGTGTTGACACAACATTGTAATTACAAGAAGTAATAGTAAATAATTTAAACAAAGAACAATTGAATTACACAAGACACAGTTAAACAATTAGTTCAAAACCATAACACACCATAATTCGATATATATAGGTAGATAGGCATACAAAATTTACACCATAAATAGTCAATCTAACTACTTTTAATAGATTTATTGCTGATGAACATAACAGCAACACAAATTAAAAAACATAAAAATATCTTTCTATATAACCTACACCATTTCCATCTTCTATCGAGCCTCCTCTCCAAAGTCAAGTTGTCAATTTGGACTTGGTTAAGCCATAATTCTTATTCCAAATCTTTGATTTTTTTCATTTATCATGAAGGACAAAATTTGATCTTGGATCCACTTTTTCTTGGTCCCTCTATAGAAAAAAAATTACAATTTTGATCCTATAAAAAAATGAAAATCAGTACATTAATATCAATTGAATCTAAAATAGAGAAAAATACAATGAAAATAAATGCATACACCATAGTAAGGTCAAGACCAAAATCTTCTTACTGGATTTGATTTCAACCTTGAAGTTTACAAGTTCAGAAAAATACCATGTTTGCATCTCACTACAACATTGAGCATTGGGTCTGATTCATCCATACAAAGCTTATTCAATTCTACATTTGTCATTTGATAAATTCGTACAAAATCAATCAACAAATTATGAACCCTAAATTAAAGTTGGACCATATTACAAATTACAACTTCAAGAATTAAACTAGAAATTGGGATTAACAACTAAACCCTAGGTTCTTTTGAGAGAAAATAAAAAAATAGAGGAAATTAAGGCTTATGGTGGTGAAAATGGTATCTCTTTAGAGAAGAGAAAGATGACCATTGGGGTTTTTATTAATTGGAGAAGAGAATATTATTAATTTATTAAAATTAATAATGTGTACTAGACACGTGGCATTTAATTTCATGATTTTGGAGTCTTGGTGCCTCCACTAATGAGCCTAGAGAAGGTGTTCTCACCTCCCATGAAGGTGGAGTGTGTAGTTGGGATTTTGGGTAAAGGTTGGGGTTAGTAAACCATTTTCTCATTGTTATGAAGAAATCTATTTTTAAGGTGAAATGTGGGATTTAACCCTTGTTTAGGGAAAATCATAATAAGATCACATTTTATGTAAAGTCGCATCATTTACAAATTTAATGATCACGAATGTACCAAATCTATGCATGCCATCACAAGTATTCAAACAATTAAACCATAAGCATCTACATTCATAAACTACAATCGCATCCCTTACAAGGAGAAGTACTTCCCTGATGTCCAACCAATATCATAACACAACCTTTGGCCCATTAATGTGTCTGGAATAATTACAACACCATAATCACAACCTTAGTCCCACATACATATTTGGAACTCATATTAATAATCATATTTGTAAATTATCTTTGTATTTATAATCCATAGAACATCTACAAGGCATCTCACATCTACAAGGCATCTCATATCTATATGGTATATATCATAATCCAAGGAAAAACCATCGCTATTCATTAAGTCATGAAGTAGCCATATACAAAAAAGTTCAATAGTTTTAACTATTCCTAACATCAGTAAATAACTCCACATAGGCTAATACAAGTCTTGGCCTAGGGTGGATTGGAAGCACCCCTTCTAATTCTTGAATTCCATATTTAGGAAATTTCTACCCCGAACTAGGCTAAGTTATCTAAATTGACTTCTAGGTGGTACATAAGCTATAATTATTCCTAAGATAGAAACTTCACCTAGAAATGAGCAATTAAGCCATCTCCACTCATTTTATCATTTCAAGATCACTAAAATAGTCCAAGTAAGGTAAATCAAACTAATCACGTTTCCAACACTTAAACCACATCCAAAACCTAACATTATATCAAAATCCGTTCTACAAATTTTCTCAAACTAGGAAGAAGGCAATAGGATTATAAAGTGTAATAAGCATTTCACCTTATGGGTTAAAACCCTCATCTAATCCCCATACTTCAAAAATTAAGAATAGGTCATTTTACTTATTATAAATCTTAACACTCACATCCCCATGGAAAATATAACACATATCATCTTACAAAGAAGAGTTGACAAAAGCCTACCTCAAAGTAAACTGCAAATCCTTAAATCATTCACCAAACATCTGTATTTACTTCACGATCTCAAAATACCCTTACTCTATTAAAATAATAATCTACTCAACATTAGGAGAACAACAATACCTGTATTACACCAATGTTCTTCCGGTCTCAAACTCACACTCAAAATCCCATGCGGGATCCACTTATGGAAAATATATTTTTGAGATCAACCTAACATCCATACATGATCAAGGAATCATAACCCTCAAGAATGGGTCAAAACCAAGCTAATTTTAGGCTAAAATAAAGCCCTCAAGCTATTGGGGTTTTGATTAAGAAATCAAGAGAATTCATCAAGAAAACGATAAAATCTTTACCTTAAATCGAAAGATAATCATGAAAATAGATGTTTATAAATCTCCCAAGTCATCTACATGTCTCAATTTTAAGCTATCTCACTTTCTAGGGTTTTTTCTCTCAAGAGATGGGTGAGAAATGAGTTAATTCGCGACCTAATATGTCTATTTATACCTTTTTTAGGTAATTAGGTGTCACAATCACACACACAATTGTGAAATCACACTTCATGGATGTAGGAGAAGATGATATGATCGCCACAGCCCTTAGTGCTATTGCACTATCTCCTCTGCACACCATGTGCGATCTTTGAAACCAGATATCAGCTAAAACTTTTTTTCATTAGTGCCTCAGGATTTATTCAAAATTTGATATATGCAAATAAATTATGTAATCACAAATAATTCAACATTTTAAAAGCAATGTCGAAGTTGAATTTTTCATCTGAGGTCGTTTCAACCAATATGGGTCCCACACCCATATTTCTAATTTTTCAACTTTTTGACCAATAGGTCAAAATGAGTTCGGGTGCATTAGGACCCAAACCAAAGATCTATCTATCCTAAAATCAATATTATAAAGCTACTGGCATAATCAAAATTTGTATTCAAGATCATTTTACTAAAGATTTTGCCCGGTGGACATTTGGAACCAACGAAGACTTTTAAATAGGAAATTGGCTCTAAAAACCAAATGAACTGCCCAGTAATTAAATTGTCAGTCCCAGCAAGTCATAAATGACTTAGGGTAGCTATAGGAAATATCTAACGGTGAAAATAAGTGAAAGTATAAAAAATGACTGGGAGGGTCATTACATATTCAAAAGCATTAAATTATTCTCACAACAATTAAAAAATAAGATCCACAATCTCAAATTAAATAATCAACTAAAGTAAAGAACAAAAAAGTCTAAAGATCAAAATTTAATCTCAAAATCAAATATATGTTTGTAAGTAGCAAGAGTGCATAAAATCATGTAAACGTACATAATAATGACTAATAGACATCATTGGAGTATATATAGGTTGCATGGAAACCCTAGGAAATCAATAAAAAATAATCCAGGAAAAGTGAGTTGGCAACCACCTATGGACCCATCCACGAACCATAGGTGGTACCTACGGCAAGAAGGTGGGTGGCCATAGGTAGTTCCCAAAAAATTTCTCTCTAAATTTTAGTTTCTGATACCAAAGCTTCTACTTATGCCCCTTAGGAGGTACCTACAGGTCGTAGGTTCTTAGATAAGTGGTCACTTTTTAGATTTTTGTTTTGTTTTCCCCCAGTTAGCTTCCAACACTTAGTTTTCTACAAAATCACTCCAAAAACACATCAAATCCAACAAAATATCTAGCCTTAAGTACATGTATATTCTCTAAGTTTAGGTATCATAAGTTTCATAGAACCATGGCACATCAAGACCATTAACATAGAACATTTCAAGTCCTTAGGCAATAAAAACACAACCAAATGACACGACGATGCTTAACTAACAAAAACCTAAGATACCTATGGCAGTCAATCATCAAATTTAGCTCAAAACATATTACCCTGTCTAAGTTTAACACTTTAAAACCAACTGTGTGTATCTATGAAGCACAATAATGTGACAAAAAGGAACCAAGTTATGCCATTATACTTGCAATAACAACCATGCATGTGTACAATTTAACTACCCAAAAAAGTAAGTCTCTAGAAACATAACCCATGCGCCATTGCATCAAAGAAGTTCCAATCCCTCAATAAAATAATGCATATCAAGAGACACTCTCACATATAAGAGAAGTTCCAACAATGTGCATCAAATACCATAGGATTGCCTTTATTTTTTTTACCTTAGTTTTCAGGCAGTCAGGTTAGGATCACTATAGGACTTTACTTGGCTTATAACGTAGCCTTGGGAGCTAGTATGGTACATATGGAAATTAATGACTAATTCTCCTTGGCACTACACTAACTTTGGGGGTCCACTTAACAATAAAGTTTCTTTTATTCTGCCCTTATTTCTCCCTTTTATTCCTTTATTGCACATTTAGGTTAGGTGTGGTTTCTTCTATTCTTTCTTTTTCTCCTTTTTCAAATTTTTCCTTTTATTTTTATCTTTCTACTTTATTTGCCACACCCAGACCTACATTATTTTCTCTTATGTACCCTTCTCATACCCTCTTTAAAATACACACCCCTATTATAGCCACCCTCAACTTAATAAATTTGCCTGAGTTGAGGTACACAATATTAAAGAAGGACCAGGGCAAAACAGGTTCATTATAACAAAAATAGGAAGGTGAGATATGAAACAAGAAAAATTGTCTATACGGGCTCAAAATAGGGATCAAGGGATACTTATTCATATTTTGAAGGTCAATTAAACTAAAAAATAGACTTATTTAAAAAATGACCTAGGAAATTTTCCTAACTAACTATCCTACAACCTAGGCAAGACTAATCGGGCATGTTATAGATTAAACACACAAAGAGAAGAAAGTAGCATCTCTCACACACATGGAATATGGATACATCACAAGATACTACCTACCTAATTCATGCAATTATTTGCAATAATTATTATGTCTCTAATTCTAATTCCATAACGAGATTCACAATGGTTATATATTAAAACATCCTAGGTTTTGACCCATAGAAAATTCTTGGAAATCCATTATTCAAACCCAATATGACTCTGGGGTACGAGTAGTATGGTCCTATCGTATGCTGACCAATGTTAGTTGGTGGGATGGTATTAGTCACTGGAATGGGTAATACCTAGAGGTATGGCTTTTAAGGGATTGTTATGAGTCGTATAATGGACTGGTATGGTGATAGTGTTTGATCCTCCTGGTATTTCATTCTACCAGAGATACAGGTTATGGGTACGGATCACATGTTATGGTTATAACTTGGTTGGATAAGTTGTATACAATACAATATTTGATCCAAGGTTTGAGGCTTGGATACGAGTGGTGAAAACCAATCGTATAGAAGGATATGAATTGTATCAGTCAGTTTTAGCCCTGTGATAGGATTTTGTGCAATTTAAGTAAGGATTTTTTGCAATTTAAGTAAGGGTATTCTGGACATTGCCCTATTTACCCTTACCCTAATTAGGACCCATGACTTTTAATATAATTAGGAGGTTATTTACCCTATTATTCTATTCATTAACACTTAGAATCTATTCCAAAACATCTTATAATTCTCTCAAAAGCTTTTGGATCAAGAAAACTAGGGTTCAACTAAGGGATAGGTTTATGGATTTCTTTGGTGATTTCTTTCCATCAATTCTTAGGTTTAAGGAATGATTATCTTTTATTATCTACCCTCATTGTAATTTTTACTAAAGGCATGGTTTATATGATTGATTTCATGGTTTTACTATTTCATAATTATGGTTTTTCAACTATTATAGGGGGATTTAATATTGAATGCTTGGTTTTGGTTTTCTATTATTTTAAATATGCTTTTATATGTATAAATAGCAGTTTTATATAATTAGGTTACATGGTAATGGTTTAATGGTCCTTGGAATTGGTTTTGGTTAAACTATTCTCCTAAGGTATTTGATGAAATACTTATAAATATGAAATGCTTATAAATATATGTTCATTGCATTGACTATTTTTAATGGAACTCTTGCTTGTTTTAAAATAAATAAAGGATTTATGCATGGTTTAAATGGTTTGAAAAAGCTAAAGGCTAAATGGCTATGCTTGTGGAGAACATGAAAGTCTCCCAAGTAGATTTAATATGGTATATGGAAAGGGAACTTAAGGTCCCCTTAGCCTAAATAGTTTTTTCATGGATATTATTTTCAAGTAAGGAGTGGTATGACGATACCTCTAATATTGGCCTTGGTTAATAAATGGTAAATAGATTGTTTGGACATTGTTTTAATTGGTCATTAATGGTAGAGTGTGTATCTAAGCCGTGGAAGGTGGCGGTCCTGGGGGACCAAAATTAAAAACTCATATTTGCTGATATAAGGGGTCCTTGATAACCATGTGCGAGTGTCACTTTTTATATTTGAGGGATGTACTAGTCAGCCCATAGGATAGTGCCCAGTTGTGTGGCTACACATAGTGGGACACTTTCAGCAGAGGATCTGAACCCATATAGCCCATGGGTAGTTAGGAAGGCATAGTTACATAACCCAGGTAAAGGTTGTAAGTTTATACTAAACCCAATACCTTTGCTCAACATTTATATATGTATGGTTGTATGCATTATGGATTATTTTACTTGGTTTTATGACTGACATTAGTTTATCCATACCCTGAGTTTCATGTTAGGGGTTATTTTCTATGGGGAGAATATGATTCTTGTGGATTCATCTTTTGCTCCTACACCTGGTAGTATGGCATCTGCTTTTGTTACTGCTCCTGGTTCTAGTGTTGGTCAAAATAGGTTATATGCTTTAGCATCTTGACAAGAATTTGAGGCATCACCTGATCTCGTTACTGGTATGTTATAGCTTTTCTCTCCTGATGTATATTGTTTGCTTGATCCAGGGTCCACTCTTTAGTATGTGACTCTGTATGTTGTTGTGTCTTTTGGTTTCGATCTAAAAGTTATCTTAGATAATTTTTTGTTTCTACCCCGGTAGGTGACTTAGTTATTGCTAAGAAAGTCTATAGGGGATGTGTGGTATCTATTGGTAGCAAGAAGTTCTTAGAAGATCTATTTAAGTTGGATATGGTAGACTAGATGGATTTTATGTATGGATTGGTTGCATTCTTGTTATGCTTCTGTGGATTGTTGGACTTATAGGGTTATCTTTAAGTTTTCTGGTGAACCAGTTATAGAATGGAAAGGTAGTTCCTTAGCTCCTAGGAGGAGGTTTATTTCTTATATTAGAGCTCGGAGGTTAATCTATAAAGGTTGTCATTATCACTTGGTCCAGGTTAACAATTCTAACTAAGAAGATTCTTCTTTGTCTTTGGTCCCTTTGGTTAATGAGTTTTCAAAGGTCTTTTCGGATGATCTCCCTGGTGTTTCTTCGGATAGGGATATAGAGTTTGGTATTGAGTTTCTCCCTGACACTCATCCAATTTCTATTCCTCTATATAGAATGGCTCTGTCTAAGTTGAGAGAACACAAGGAACAACTTAAGGATCTTCTGGATAAGAGGTTTATTCATCCTGGCATTTCTCCATGGGGTGTGCCGGTATTGTTTGTGCACAAGAAGGATGGTTCCCTTCGGATGTACATTGACTATAGGCAGTTGAAAAAGGTGATGGTCAAGAACAAGTATCCTCTTTCTTAGATAGATGACTTATTTGACTAGTTATAGGGTGTCAAGTTCTTCTCTCAGATAGATTTTTAGTCTGGATACTATAAGCTTAATATTAGGGAGGTGGATATCCCTAAGACAAATTTTCATACTTGGTTTGGGTATTTTGAAATCTTGGGATGTCGTTTGGGTTGACTAATACTCCTGCAACATTTATGGACATGTTGAATAGAGTGTTCAGGCAGTATTTGGATCTCTTCATAATTGTGTTTATTGATGACATTCTGGTTTATTCGAAAAGTGAGGTGGATAATGCTAATCACCTTCGTGTAGTGTTGCAAACCCTAAAGGAACAATAATTTTTGACAAGTTCTCTAAGTGTGAGTTCTATTTGAACGTTGTTACTTTCTTAGGTCATGTTATTTCTAGTGAAGGGATCATGATAGATCCACAGAAGGTTGTTGTGATTAAAAGATGGCCTAGGCCCACGACTTCATTCGATATTTAGAGCTTCTTGGGTTTGGCTAGGTATTATAGGCGGTTTGTGGAAAGCTTTTGTAAGATCCCACAAAATCCTTAGCTTAATTCAGTCCTTTAAGCTTGGTAAGCGGTCCCAGACTTAGAATATTCTTGCTAAGTATTCAGACTTAGTGTCATTCTAGCCTTTCAAAGTTGGAAATCTTATTTCATGGCCTTTATGTCCATTATAGGTTGATATTTAGGTTGATTCATGATCAGGAATATCTGTAGGTGTTTTCGGACAAGTTTTGGATTTTTTGGACTTCGTTTGAAGCTTCTTTGAAATCTTAAAAGAGTGGATCAACGCGATCTTGGCATGATGCATTGACTATCGCATTGATAAATGTTTTCCCCAGCTCCCAACATCAATTTCTAGTGAGTCGATGTGGACTCAACACGGTGCGTTGGCTATCGCATCGATGCCAATGATGCAGCGCGTTGGTCTGCGTGTAGATGGTGCAGTTTTCAGTCATTAAAAGACCGCATCCTTGGGGGTATTTGGGTCTTTTTCCCTCAACTTTCAGCACCCAAAACATGAAATTTATCACCTTAGAGAGCGATTAGACTCATCTTTTCTTAAAATTTCTCAAGAATAAAATGCTAGAAGATTTAATTTCAAATCAAGAACTTAAGATTTCCACCATCAATTTTCAGAAATCCCTTAACTAAGGTATCTAAAGTGTTCATCCAAGGGTCCATTCCACCCTTGTAGTCCAATAAACTATTTTTAGACTTCAAGTATATGAATTCCATGTTGGTTTTGATAATATCTATGTTTAAAAATGATTAATTGGGTTTCAAATCCATTTTTCATGATCAATTTCATGTGGGGTTAATTGATTTATAGGTGTTACCATGTGAAATCATGCTAAAGCGTTCAAATGGTGAATTTAATACTAAAATTATGTGCTCACGTATTGATTAGTACTATGTGCATAATTTATGCCTTTCAAGTGATTGATGAATTTACCATGTGAGTTGAATAGTGAAGTTATATCATGTTAGCATGTGTATAAGTTCATGACATGCAAGTGTTTGTTAAAATGCCCCAATGAATGAAGAATGATCAAATGCTTAGTTTACATGTTTCAAGTTTATACCATATCTCTTATTTTGTTCTATCGAGTCCTGGGGGTACTTGTACCCGACAATTTAGCTAATTATTTAGATCCATGGTCAGCCATAGTATAGTAATAGTTACGTCACTATCATTAGTACTCTTAGTCAGTTACAAAACTCAGGAAAAACTCAGTAGACTTAGTATTCTTCTAGTCTAGTTCAGTAGTCAGTCCAGACCTCAGTAAACTCAGTTAATTAAAAGAATTCAGTAGTTTTTGATAGTCTACGGAACTCAGTGTACCCAGTTTGGTTTAGTTAAAAATTAATATTAGTAACAACTCAGTCCAGCCTAGTACAGACTAGAAATCAGTTCAGTGTCTATACAGTTGGGAGTAGGATTCAACACCGAGTTAACCCAGGGATAGGAGCATTCCTGCAAGCAGAGGGTCTAACCCTTAGTAGCAATCCCTGTGTTACATAACTACGTAGCCAACATGGTTCAAGATATCTTCCTTCCAGATATATTGAGGGTTGATACATCTTATTTGAGTTATCCTACCAGCGAGGGTTGATAGAAGAGCTTCCTGTCAAAGGGGGTTAACTTACACCTTATCTTTACCCATGGCACGGTATTGACACCCTTCCAACTGGGGTTACAAATTGGACCCTAATCAGTTTAGAGAGGGGCATATTAGTTAGACGATTACCTCCTAGAGTCTCAGTTACAGCCTCAGTCTCAGAATAGAACTCAGTTCAGTTCTATAGACTTAGGACTATCAGACATAGTCACTCAACTTAATATGGAGCTCAGTATGGTTCCATAGTATTCAAAATTGTTTGATACATTTATCGAGATAATCAGTAAAATAGTATTCATAAACTCAGATATCAGTTATCAATATTCAAATTCAGTACTCAGTATTAGCCCGATCTCAGTTACAGTCTATGTATTCATGCATGTACACTTAGTCAGTCATACTCATGTTATTTAGTTATTATTGTGCATGCATATGAACCTATGCATTTCATCCTGCCTTACTGAGTATACCAGTATATTCAAAGTACTAACACATGCTTTTTTTTTGCGCTATGATGTCTTGTATAATAGGTTCAGACGCACGGGCTCAAGAGCACACTTATAAGTTCATATTCTTAGCTTTCAGAGTAGTGGTGAGTCCTCATAGTTTGAGGATATTTTTATTATTTACAGTACTTCAGTTTTATTTCGGTAGATAGAGTTAGGTTGGGGCTTGTTCCATCCACTCCACAGTTCAGACAGTAAGAGGCATATCAGGCTAGAGTATTTTCAGACAGTTGTTTAGTTTTTTAGTAATTATATTCAGATTTATTTATAGATGTGAACCTTATGGCATATGCTTCCTCCTATTTCTGCAATTATTATAATATTTATTACACAATTATTACAACAGGTACCAGTCATGGGTTAGCTTGTGGTCCTTCGAGATTGTGAACACCATGTAGCATCCAGGGTACAGACTCGAGGCTTTACAACTTTTCTTAGATATCTTCTCCTTTGAATAATCTAACTTAGAAGAAGGTTAAGTTTTCTTGGTCGGATTCTTGTGAAGGGAGTTTTTAGAATTTGATGGAGAAGTTGACTTTGAAACCAATCCTAACTTTGCCGGAGGGAAATGATTAGTTTGTGGTTTATTGTGATGCATCTCGGGTAAGACATGGTTGTGTTTTGATACAGTATAAGAAGGTGATTGCCTAAGCTTCCAGGTATTTGAAGGTACATGAGAAGAATTATCCTACTCATGAGTTGGAGTTGTTGGCGGTTGTATTTTCTTTAAAAATATTGCGGCATTATTAGTATGGTGTTCACATCAATATCTTTTCTGATCACAAGAGTCTTCAGTATGTGTTCACTTAGAAAGAGCTTAATCTTAGGCAGAGGAGTTGGCTTGAGCTTCTCAAGGATTATGATATGAGTCTTTACTACCATATAGGTAAGGCTAATATAGTTGATGATGCTCTTTGCTGGTTATCCATAGGGATTTTGACTCGTATAGAGGAGGAAAAATGGGAATTGGTGAAGGATATTTGCCATTTTGCTAATCATAGAGTTCGTCTCTTGGACTCTAATAATGGTCGTGTGACGGTGTAAGAAGTGTTTTGTCGTCTCTTGGTGAAGAGATTAAGGACAAACAAGTTCTAGATAATGTCTTGATGAAAATAAAGAGTGACGTTGGTGGGCAAAAAGGTAGTGGTATTTGAGATTAGTGGTGATGGTACTTTGTGGTACCAAGGGAAGTTGTGTTCCTAATGTCGATGGGTTGCGGTAAAGGGTTTTGGTTGAGGATCATGAGTTATGCTATGTTGTTCATCTCAGCTCGACTATGATGTACGATGATCTTAAGGAGATCTACTTGTGCAATGGCATGAAGAGGGATGTGGCTAATTTCGTGGCCAAGTGTATGGTGTGTCAGTAGGTTAAGGTTGAGCTCATGAGGCCTGGAGGGTTGTATCAAGAAATTGATTTGACTAAATAGAAGTGGGAAGTGATCAATATAGACTCTGTTACCAATCTTCCGCATTCTTGGAATTAGTATAATTCAATTTGGGTCATCGTTGATAGAATAACCAAGTATGTACATTTCTTACCAGTGCGGAAACCTTTTCGATGGAAGATTAAGCGCGGTTGTATTTTCAGTAGATTTTGAAGCTGTCTGGGGTACTTGTTTCAATTATCTCTGATCGTGTTACGTAGTTTACATCTCATTTTTGGTGGTCATTTAAGAAAGGGTTGGGGACTAAGGTTAGTTTAAGTATTTCTTTTCAAACACAGTCGGATGGGCTAGTGGAGAGAACTATTTAGACATTGGAAGATATGCTTCGGGGTTACTTGATTGACTATGGCAGAAATTGGGTTGAGAATCTACCTTTGGTGGAGTTTTCATACAATAATAACTATCATTTAAATATTGTTATGGTTCCTTTTGAGGTATTATAGGGTAGGAGGTATAGATATCCTATTAGGTGGTTTGAACTTGGTAAGGCAGACATATTTGGTCCTGATTTGGTCTATCAGGCGATGGAAAAATTCAAGGTGATTTGGGATTGGCTTAAAGCTTCCCTAAGTCACCATAAGCCCTATGCTGATATTAGGCATAGAGACTTGGAGTTTGAGGTTGGGGATAGGGTGTCCCTAAAGGTGTCTCCAATAAGGGGAGTGGTGCAGTTTGGAAAAAAGAGGAAGCTCAATCCTCAGTTCATTGGTCCTTATGTGATTTTTTGGAGAGTTGGCAATGTTGCTTATGAGTTAGAGTTTCCATCTAGCTTAAGTTCAGTTCATCCTATGTTTCATGTTTTTATGTTAAGGAAGTGTCGTGACGATCCTCCATTGTTTGTTACCATGGAAGGATTAGGTATTTTGGATTCTCTATCTTATGAAGAAGTCCCAATTGAGATATTAGATAGGCAAGTTCGTCTGTTGCAGACCAAGGATGTGACTTCGGTTACTATTCTATGGCGGAACCATAAGGTGGAAAAAGCTACTTTGGAAGCGGAAGAGGACATGAAGTCCAAGTATCCATATTTGTTTTCTGCTCTTGGGATTTGTGCGGAAGGTATGTGTCGTGAACACATCTTTATTTTCTGAGTTTGTTAAAGAAAAGATTAACATGTTTGCCTTTTTGTTTTAAAACTTTGTTAAAGGGATGTTTGATAATGCAAATGACTTTGTGTGTGGTTAACCCTACCTTGTCTATCATTTGTGGATGAATGTTCCTAGTTGGGGAGACTGAAACATCCTGGGTTTTGACCCTTAGAAAACTTCTTGGAAATCCATTCTCTAGACCCAATACGACTCATGGGTACGAACCGTATGTTGGGGTACAAGTGTTATGGTCCTATCGTATGCTGACCAGTGTTAGTTGGTGGGATGGTTTTTGTTAATGGAATGGGTATGACTTAGAGAAGTGATTTGTAAGAGATTGGTACAAGTCATATCATGGACTCGTATGATGGATAATGTGTGATCCTCTCGGTATTTCATTCTTCCAGGAGACTGGTTATGGACATAGATTGTATACTGTAGTTATGTCTTGGTTGGATGAGTCGTATACAAGACAGTGTTTGATCCAAGGGTTGAGGCGTATAGAAGGGTACGACTTGTATAGTTAAGTCTTATCCCTGTGATAGGATTTTGTGCAATTTAAGTAAGGGTATTCTAGACATTTCCTTACTTACCCTAATTAGGACCCATGGATTCTAATATACTTATAAGGTTATTTACTCTATTATTCTATTCATTAAAACTTGGAAACTATTCCAAAACATCTCATATTTCCCTCAGAAGCTTTTGGGGAAAGGAAGCTAGGGTTTCAACTAAGGGCTCACTTTGGCGATTTCTTTCAATCAATTCTTCGATTTAAGGCATGATTCTCTTCCCTCATTGAAATTTCAACTAAAGGCATGGTTTATATGATTGATTTCATGGTCTTACTATTTCATGATTATGGTTTTTCAACTATTATTGGGGGTTTTGATATTGAATTCTTGGTTATGGTTTTCTATGGTTTTAACTATGCTTTTATAGGCATAAATGGTGGTTTTTGATAATTGGATTGCATGGTAATGGTTTAATGGTCCTTGAAATTGGTTTTGGTTATACTATGCCCCTAAGGTTTTTGATGAAATGCTTATAAAGATATTTTCATTGCATTGACTTCTTTAAATAGAACTTTTGCATGTTTTGAACTTTATAAAGGATTTATGCAAAGTTCAAATGGTTTGAAAAGGCTAAAGGATAAATTGTTATGCTTGTGGAAACATGGAAGACTTCCAAGTGGATTTAATATGGTATATGGAAAGGGAACCTAAGGTCCCCTTAACCTAAAGAGTTTGGTAATGGATATTACTTGCAAGTAAGGGATGGTATGACGATACAACTTATATTGGGCTGTTTAATAAATGGTAAATGGATTGTTTGGACATGGTTTTAATTGGGCATTAATGGCGGGGTGTGTATCTAAGCCGTGGAAGGTAGCGGTCTCGGGGGAACCAAAACCGAAAACTCATATTTGCCGATATAAGAGGTCCTTGATGACCACGTGCAAGGGTCATATTTTATATTGGAATTCTCTTTGGGTTATGGACTATGGTTTGGTTTGGTATGGTTGGTCGGTTGGTGAGGTACGACTGGACTCGATAGGGTCGGTCACAGTTGTGAACCTATCCCAGAGTCTTAATGAGAACAATAATGCTATCTTGTTATATATTATAAATTCAGCCCATCTAAGGCTGGATATAGGTTGTTGGGTTAGGTAATAGGGGGATGTCCCCGGTCCTAGATGGACTTGGGATGCACATTATAACGAGGCCTAGGGTCGAGTCGGGTAGTGTCACATATATTTGCGCATAACTCAGTTAATTTTTTTTTTTCTTAGGGGTACCATTTTTTCAAAAATCAAATACAAAGTAAATCAGCTACCTTTGATACTCAAAAGTCTCCTAATTACACAAAACACTACACAATACAAAACAAAACAAAATACGTCCTAAAATATGCCAGCACTACTAGGAACAACTCTAGGGAAAAGATACATGAAACAAAAACCCCAAGAGGACGTCTAGACTCACAAGTCTCCCCACCTGATCTTAGGTGTATTTATATGTCCAAGCACCAATATTTACCTATAGTAGGACTTGTTCTATGAGATTAAATGTGTTATTATTATTGTGTTGGAGTTATAATTTTATTATTTAGCTAATGGGCATAATTAGTCGAGGTGGGGTTTAATCATGATAAAATCATACATAATTGGATGCGTTTATTGAAGCTAATGAAGATTGACATTGTTGGAATGATTTTCTGGATAGGAGGATAATTAGATTGAGGTAGGAGATCATGAATTTGAATATGGGAACAAGGAATGAATAAATCAGCTGGAAATCAAAAGAAATAGTGAGATGGGTTGCTCAGAAGATATTCCCTGCGTTGAGCCCCGCATTTCCCCATGTGATTTTGGTACCCAAGATAAATTCCCTTGAAAGTCCACAATAGACTTATGATGGAGACCCTGTTCCTTTGTATTGACTGCCGCAGTGCAGACCTTGTTCCCTTATATTAATTGTCGCAGCGTGGACTCTATTTCACGAATTGAGCTCCGCGATGTGGTGGTGGCTAATAATAGTATCAAATTTGTCCTACAATAAAAGGAAAACTTCAACACAATTAAGGATACTTTTGCAGATGTACAACAGAGGCTAAAAACACTTACGATACTTGTTTTAGGGTTCTTGGAACTTCATCATTTCAATGTTAATTTTTCATATAATTAACTATTTCTTTTTTATGTTGAATTTGAACATGAGTTGCTAAACACCCTTAGTTTGGGGTTGACTCGGAAAACATGAATATACTCTGATATTCTTCGAGTGGTTTGTTGTTGAATTATCATATGGGTTATTCTTAATCTCTTGTTCTTACTATTTTGATGAATGGCCAGCATTAAAATACACCTATATTGCTTTGTGAATCCGAGAGAAAAGTCATATGATAGATCAAAGAGTTTAAGGAGCATGGTTCTTATTCTTTTATAAAATAAAGGATTTGAATTAGCATCTAGGATAGATATATACCTATAAGCCTTTTTTGGTTCACTTTCAAGATAACATCTTAATACATCTAAATGGATTATTGCATCCCCGCTCAACGATGTGGTTGTAATATCCATTTAGGTAGAAGATTAGAGAATTGAGAGACTATGTTCATACTTCAAACTTGCAAATTAATATATATATAATCAACTAAACCATGATAAGAGTAGAAACTTGTTTAATTTCTAAAAGTGTCTCAACCTTGTAATTCTCACTAGTATTGTTTACAACCTTGCTTACGTTGCATTTGTCACACATTTTTATTTCTTTATTAATTAGACTATTACTTGAATCTTCATGATCATCTTGATACACTGAAACACTTAATACTTTTTTGTCAAAAATTAAGATTTGTTGAATTACTAGTTATGTAGTCCTTATAGGTATGATATCCTATTATCTGAGTCACTATATTACTTATATGATCCCGTGCACTTGCGTGTGAGATAGACCGCAACTAGTTTTTGGTGCAATTGCTGGGGACTCAAATAATTAGTAATTTTCTAAATTTTTATTTTTGGTAATAATTTTAAGTGTTAACAATTTGATCTTAGTGGATGACTTTTGCAGGACTAGCGAAGTACCGGACTGGAAAAAGATAAAGAGTTAGTAGAGCCTTATTTGGAACCAGAACAGGCATTTCATCAAAGGCGAAGAGCTCACTATCAAATTCATCTAGTTCAAATGGCGGAACAAAGAGATCCTAATCTTAATGATATAGTTAATCCTAATGCTCAACGTGTTCCAGCTTCGGTGATTCCAACTATTCCTACTCGGGAAGAAGATAGACCGGTGAGTGAAGTGGCAATCCCACCCAGGAACCATGCTACTAATTGCATTTGCAAGCTAGAGGCCGGTGTTCGGTTTGAATTAAAGTAAAATATGGTGCAGTAGTTGTGTTCAAGTGGACAATTTTTAGGGTTATCAAATGAAGACCCACAACAGCATATATAGACTTCCTTGGAAATCAACGATACTTATATTCCAACTGGGGTATCTACTAATTAGGTCAGACAAATTCTCTTCTCTTTTTCATTAATTGGGGAAGCAAAGAGGTGGTTATATATTGAGCCACCAAACTCTATCACTTCCTGAGATGATTTGTCTCGAAAGTTCCTTATTCTATTTTTTTCATTAGGGAAGACAACATGTTTAAGGAGAGAGATTCTGAGTTTTCGATAGAAAGAAGGATAAAATCTTTACCAATCTTGGGAAATATTTAAGGGTATGCTTAGAAATTTCCCTCACCATCATTAGTCTAATAATGTACTGGTTTATACTTTCGTAGAGGGTCTAGATCCAAACACCAAGATTCTCTTGGATTCATCAGCAGGTGGGAAAGCTTTTAAGAAGACTTATGATGAATTATACATGCTGCCCAATCAAATTTTTCAAGGGAATCCTAGGTGGCATACTGACTCAAGAAGTACTTCAAAGAAGGTTGCAAGTGTGTTGGAAGCGCACTAGTCTACTCTATATCAACTCAAACTGTTGCACTACAAAATTAGTTGACTACTCAGCTTAGCAATATTAATCTGGGAGTTACACAACCTGCAACAACAACTAATGCAATTCATTAGGATAATACTTGGTGTGATATTTGTAGAAGCAGTGAGCATACCTTAGATACTTGTGTGGCTAATCCACAGTCTGGTTATTATGTGTTGAATGATAATAGTCAAGCATAACAAAACTTTGGTAACACTTACTATTCGAATTGGCGAAATCATCCTAATTTCTCTTGGGGTGGAAATCAGTCATAAAACACAAATCAATACCATGGGCCAGTGACTCAAAATCAACAGCCACAAGTTTAAGGAAATCAGACAACAGCTCTGACTAGCAATACTGAAAGTTGTTAAAGAATATTATGGCTACTCAAGAACAATTTGTAGAAGTTGTAAAGAGCCAGGAAGCTTATCACAATGAACTAAGAGATGCAGATGGGTCATCTAGAAGGAGAACAGAACACTATACCTTAGGGAGGTCTACCAAGTTCCATGAGCCAAATCTAAAACGGGTAAATCTAGTCATTACTATGAGCGGTCTTCAACTAGAGTAGTTGGAACCTGAGCAGGTAAATGACAAGGCTACTGATGGTGATATTGAAAACAATAGAGAAAAGTGGCTAAAAAAAGCTAGAGGAAAGGAAACCAAAGTGGAGAAGACAACTCTACCTCCACCTTTCCTTTAAAGGCTTCAGAAGTGCCAAGAGGAGATAAGTTTCAAGATGTTTCTAGAGATTTTGAAATAGGTTCATGACAATCTCTCTCTTATTGATATTTTGCAATGTGTTCCAAATTATACAAAGTATATGAAAGATATTGTGGAAAACAAGAACCGTTTGACTGAATATGTTACAATAGAACTTATTGAGGAGTGTACATCCAAGATTCATAGTAAATTTCCCACAAAGCTGAAAGATCAAGGAAGTTTCACTTTATAGATCACCATCGGCCAATCCATTAGTGCTCGGGGGTTATGTGATTCAGGGGAAAGCATTAGTCTCATGCCTATATCTTGGTTCAAAAAGATGGGTCTTGGGAGTCCCAAATCCATGACCGTTATTTTACAGTTAGTCCATAGGTCACTTGCTCAGACTAATGGGATCATCGAAGATGTATTGGTACAAGTAGGATCGCTTATTTTCCTAGTGGATTTTATTGTTCTAGATTTTAATATTGATAGGGCTATTCTATTTATTTTGGGACGTCCATTCTTATCAACTGGGAAATTACTAATTGATGTAGCTTGAGGGAAGATTAACATGAGAGGTCATGAAAAGGTTGAGGTTTTCAATGTGTATAAGGCAATAAAGTTGCCTTCTATATATGAAGAAATGTTCGTTATTACAGTTGTAGACCTTGAGTCATAGCTCCATCTTTTTTTTTCTAATGACATACTTAAGGGAGCATTGATGGGCTATGATCTATATGGTGATGTGGAGGCACTGGAAATGGTACAAATTATGGATTTGTATGGATTGACACTGGAGTTACTAAATTTGAACCTTTGAATAAACCAATAGGATAATATCCAAAGGCGTCTATTGATGAAGTACTAAAACTGGAGCTTAAGGATCTTCCTTCTCATTTAAAATATGTTTTTTTGGTTAGCATGATACTTTACCTGTAATTTTGTCTAATGTGAAGGTATGAGAGGCATTAATAGTGTTGAAAATAAGAAAGAAGGCAATCTGATGGCAGATGTCGGACATCACATGAATCAATCTCGCTTTATGTATTCACAAAATATATATGAAAGAAGGATACAAAGTGATTGTGTAATACCAGACAAGGATAAATCTGATGATGAAATAAGTTATCAGAAAAAAAGTCATTGTCCTGATGCAGGGATAGTCTATCCCACATCTGACAGCAAATGGGTCAGGCTTGTGCACTGGTCCCAAAGAAAGGAGGGATGATTATTGTGACTAATGAAGCTAATGAGTTGATTCTAACCTATATAGTGACTGGATGGAGGATTTGCATAGACTACAGGAAATCTAATAAATCCATAAGGAAGGATCATTATCCTATTTTGTTCATTGATTAAATGTTAGACAGGTTGGCCGGGCAGGAATACTATTGATTTTTGGATGGCTATTCAGGGTATAATCAGATCACAATAACACTAAATAATAAGGAAAAGAACACATTTACCTGTCTATATGGAATGTACGCATTCAGGCGCATGTCTTTTGGCCTTTGCAATGATCCAACAACATTCCAGAGATCCATAATGGTGATCTTCTATGATATGGTGGAAGAATTTGTTAAGGTATTTATGGATGACTTTTTTGTCTATGGTAAATCATTTGATGTGTGCTTGTAGAATCTAGATCGAGTCTTAGCCCATTGTGAAGAGATAAATCTTGTATTAAACTGGAAGAAGTGCAACTTTTTTGTTAAGAAAGAAATTATCCTTGGTCATAAGGTGACACATAGAGGACTTGAAGTAGACAGATCCATAGTTGAAGTTATTGATAAACTACCTTATCCTGTGACAGTAAAAGAAGTGAGAATCTTTCTTAGGCATGTAGGACTTTACATGCACCTTATCAAAGATTTTTCAAAAATAGCAAGTCCAATGTGCAAGTTGTTGGAAAAAGAGGCTATGTTTGATATTTGGGTTGAGTGTCAGAAAGAATTTGAGGGTCTAAATAGAAGATTGACAGAGGCACCCATCCTGATTTTGCCAGATTAGGCATTACCATTCGAGTTTATATGTGATGCTAGTGATGTGGCTGTTGGAGTGGTATTGGGGCTACAAAAATATAAGGTATTTCACTCAATTTACTATGCATGTAAAGTATTAGATGCAACCCATATGAATTATATAGTCAGAGAGAAAGAGATGTTAGCCCTCATATATGCATTTGATAAACTCAGATCATACTTGGTGGGTACAAACGTAATTTTTCATACTGACCATGCTACCATCCGATATTTGTTCAATAAGAAAAACATAAATTCAAGGTTGATAAGGTGTATTTTTCTACTCTAAGAGTTTGATCTAGAATTTACTGATAGAAAAAAAGCTAAAAATCAAGTGGCGGATCATATTTCAAGACTTAAAAGTCATGATCACATAGCTGATGATAATCTTTGTATTCAATAGGAATTTCTGAATGAGTAGCTATTGGCATCTGATGTATCTTAAGTTCCATGGTATACTGACATAGTAAACTTACTAGTAGCTGGTATATATCTTCTAGAGGCCACTAGTCAATAGAAGAAGAAGCTATTCCATGATTCTCATGCTTATGTAAGGGATGAGCCATTTATCTTTAAGCAGGGTACAAATCAACTAATAAGAATATGTGTTCTAGAAGTTGAGTCTAAAAAGATACCTGAAAGTTATCATTGGGCGCATTGTGGAGGTCTTTATAGTGGCGAGAGGACAATTCAAAAGGTATTACAGTCTGGTATCTTCTAGACCACACTATTTAAAGATGTAGTGAATTATATCTGAAGTTGTGACCAGTGCCAGAGAATGGGCATAATATCAAGGCATCACGAAATGCCTTTGAATAATATTCTGGACGTGGAGATCTTTGACATATGCTGTATAGATTTCATGGGCCCATTCCCACCATCACATTGTAATTTGTACATTCTGGTGGCTGTTGATTATATGTATAAATGGGTAGAAGTGGTTTCTCTCCCAAAAAATAACGCAAGTTACTTAAGAAGCAAATTTTCTCTTATTTTAGCACACCAAGAGTGATTATCAGTGATGGAGGTATGCACTTTGTGAACACTTGGTTTTAAAATTTGCTGGAAAAATATGGTGTTAGAGACAAGGTAGAAATAGTGTATCACATACAAACAAGTGGCCAAGAGGAGGTGTCAAAGTGTGAGATCAAGCAGATATTGCAGAAAATAGTCAATGGACAGTGTAGGGATTAGTTGGAGAAGCTGGATGATACACTATGGATGTATAGGACAGCCAATAAAATGCCAATTGGGACCTCTCCTTATCTCTTAGTATATGGAAAAGACTGACGCTTGACAGTGGAGCTTGAGCATCAAGCTTATTGTGTAGCAAAGAAGTTGAATCTTAATATGAAGGCTACTAGAGAGAAAGGAATGTTACAACTCAATGAGCTTGATGAGTATCTCTTACATGCCTATGAGAATGAAAATTAGTACAAATAAAAGAGAAAAAGATGGCATAAAAATCATATTAAGAATTTAGCTTTTGAGCCTGGACAACTTATGCTATTATTAAATTCTAGGCTAAAGTTGTTTCCAGGTAAGCTGAGGTCTATGTAGTCTGGATCGTTTGAAATGGTGAGAATGACTTCTTATTAAGTTTTTGAATTATGGAGTAAGTAAAAGAGCGCAATATCATGGTGAATGGATAGAGGGTTAAGCATTATTGGGCAGATCATGGCTATCAACATAATACGTCTATTACATTTTAAGATTAATAATGCTGAGTTGGATCATGACACGAAGTAAACTATGGTGCTACATAGAAGGAAACCCACGAATGTAATTTAATAGTTTATTTTATTTCTTAGTTGTTTGAAGAAAAAAAAATAAAAGAAAAAGAGAAAAGAAAATAAAAATATGAAAAGGTATGTTGTGCCGCGACCAATACTAAGGCACTGTGTGGGAGGCAACCCAATTTTTTCTTATGTTATTTTATTGTTTTGTTGAGTGTGCAGGAATTAGAAGAATCTGTAGCATGAGGGAGAACAAGAAGCAAGTGAGATTTTGCTAAACGGAAGCTCTCAAGTACTTAAAATATGCATGAAAGTTACTTATGGGGAAGGTAAGGCAAGGGGGATAAAATATCCCCCAAAGTACAAATTCCAGTGGGCATGCATGATAATACTATGACGTAAATCCTTAAACCATACACTAGGACCCACGATGTAGAGGCCATCCCATGCATTAAGCCACGCAACGCGCATACTTTCACATGCGCTACGCCATGCACCGCAGACCCATCTTCAAATCAAATTATAACCCATAACTTGGTCCCATTGTTCCCCTTTCCCTTTAAATACTCCCTTATGTCCCATTTCTCCTCTCCATAACTAACCCTAGACATACCTCCCCTTTATTCCCAAAGATCTCTATACTCTTCCATTTTGTGTTAATTTCAATCAAACAAAAGAAAACTTTTCTGTTATATTCTCCAAGACAACTAAGGTATGTACTTATTTTACTATTTATTTAACTTATTTAGGTGAAAGAAATGCAATTATTTTATGCCTAATTGGAGTGTAAACTTTATTTGGTTGATACTTAGTGAGATGATTTTGAGTTTATGGAGAATTCTTTGTGCTATAAAAGAATGTTTTTATTCTTCATGTTCTTTTCTTGTTCCATTATTGTTAAAATATACTAATGGCATGTGTTTTTAGTAGAATATTGCACATTTGTGTAACATGCATGATTGAAACACCTGTAGAGAAGGCATGGGTTGATAATTGGCATTGAAATTAGCATATGGGGCGTAAAATTATGAAAAGGGAAGTCTAAATACCTTGGGTTGTTAAGTTACACTACCATGATAGAAACTAAGTTTGGGGTTGTTTTTAAATCTTCATACACTTAGAGTTTGCTACAATTTTGATATATGTGTGCCATTGGATTGAAATAATGCTTGAAATTGTGCATGCACTTGCATAAAATTGTTATGTTGGCAATATGTCTGAGTTACATGTTGATGAGGTCTTGTTGAAATAAAGAAACAGGTGCACCTAAAGTTGTTTTTGATGAAGTGAATTAGAGTGTATCTCCTATAAGTCGACCAAACGGTCTGAATTGATGTTTGCTTGAAATCTGAGGAGTTGTGATAATGCAAAGTGTATATTGAATAGGGAAAGTTTGAGTACCCTAGTTCTCTTACCTACGCACCTGTCCTAGCAACTAAGTGTGGGGCGTCCTCAACACTTTTTAACACGTAGTGTTTGCTTGTTAAAAATAGGTTCCCTATTGACGTGTTTGGTGAATGTTGTGACTAATAGATACTATGTGTAGCTAAGAGAAAAGGGGTAAGGCCATAGCTAGACCTTCTGAGTAGCCACACAAAAGGAACAAACTAGTTGTACATATGCCTAGACCTCCGGCAATACCATATAGGTAGGTTAGACAATACTAAACTAAGTGGGTTATAGATGTAGGAAATAAGTGGTACACAAAGCACAATGAGAATAAGTATTCGGTTGATCAATTTATATAAGAGGCAATCCTTTTGAGAGATTTTCCAATCATAGTGCAGAGAATAGAAAAGTTGTACATGAATTTCTTATTTGAGTAGCCCCATGAGTGTAACCTATACCTTGTTATGGAGTTTTATGCAAATTGGACCCCAAGAAGTGAGACTCGGAGGTAAAGATATGTGGCCATGTGGTCACTTTTACCATTCATTCATTGAATGTATTTTTAGGTGCACCAGAGGTGGATGCAGAACCACTAAAGCAGATGAACATCACAATGCTATATGCAGACATTTTCCATTTGTTATGCGAGAACAATTATACACCTATATGGTCACATCACAAAGATAGCGGCCTCCACCTTACATTTCCCTATGCACAGATAAACAGGGAGGCCTGCATAAAGGCAAAGATTATCTACCACTGTCTCAAATAGGGAATACATATAACTGATATGACGCGCGACAAGGTATGTCTCATTTATGCTCTAATGCATAATGATGTTGATGTCAATATAGGTGTTGTGATTTTCTTATCAATGAGGAAGACACACTTCCATCAAGGGTGCAGCTATGGCTTCGGTAGTCTACTAATTAGGTTCCTGAGGGATAGTGGTGTAGAGGAGGAGGCACTCGAGTATAGGTCGGTAGTGAGCACTCTCCCAGAGGATATTTCCCGTACTAAGGGGATTACTATGACTTATGGGCTAGTCTTGACTATGACATTGCATCATGTTTTGAATGACGAGATCACCACCCAGATGTATGGGCTACACCTGCTTCAGTTACAGATAGGGGAATGCCAGCTACACAAGAGTAGCTTTAAGCTATTGAGGTTGATTATCCTATTGGTCATTATACTATGACCATACTGTGGATTGGCCCAAATTTTATCGAGCTTGTAGAGGATGATGTGCCCACTGATAAAGAGCATCATATGCATGATTCAAATATGGAGTCCGATGAAGAGGAAGACACCGATGAACCAGACTTGGGAGTTGAGGCTTATGGTCTAGAGTTTGATGATGATATGGATGATTTTTTACCAAGGATTTGTTCCCCACCTAATACTTGGTTTTATTTGCAAGCACAAGGACAGTGCTTCATTATAAAGTATGGGGTGGTAGTTTCTTATTCCTTGTACTTTTATTGGTTATGTTTTTTGGATATTTTTATTTTTTTTGTGATTGGGATATTGACATTCACTCTAACTATTCAGAACTATTTGGTCTATAATAGTTAGTATTGATGATTTTTTCTTTCCTTAGTGGTAGTTTGTTTCTTAGTTATGTTGTGTGGTAGTTACTTTTTGCTTAAAATTAGGAGTAAAATGTTTGTTTTTTCCCTTTCGGAAATTCGTAATAAGTCGTCATAGTTAGGTGCCTTTTCCTATGATGGATGGATGACGACTATCTTAAGGGGAGTTAGTCGTAGAAAATAAAGAAGCGAAAAGAACACAACCATAACTTTAAGAAGAGATACTTTATGTTGGGCCATGTGGTTGATTAACTTGGAAAATAGTTGGTTTGAAATAGAGGCATGTCATAAATAAAAAGGAAGTGAGTTTTAGACACCTAATCTCAATAGTTGTAATTTTTGTTTTTTTTCTTAAATTAGAACTCGACAAGTACTAGATAGGAAGCCATAGGGGTCCAACTATAATCTAGCATGCACCAAGAGTTAGAGAGTTTTTCTAGTTATTCTACATGCATATTTATATCAAGAACTTGACTGGTATGTTTACAAAGAGAAATAAAGGATTTTTGGTTTAGGAAATAATATAGGCCTTTTTATTGGTAGCCATATTTTTAGACCTTTTTTACCTACCCTTGTGCATATTATTAGTTAGCACCGTTGATCCTATAACTTATTTTCTTTGGCAGACTCATAAGTAGACTATTCCCCTTTTGTTCTTTAACCATAATTTGATCCAAAACTCCTAAGCGCTTTAGTTGAAATTTGTCAGAGTTAAGGAGTAGAAATCTAAGTTAGGATATTGATGAAATTGAATCCCTTGGGTGAATTGCTATAGGAATAGGAAATTGATATTTGTGGTGTTTGAGAGTGCAAAATAAAAATAAATAATAGAAAGTTCTAGGTGAATAGATGACACCCCCACCATAGTGTGTGTAAGAAGCTTAAAAAGCTAGGGCTAAAGGAAAAGAAGAAGGGAAGGTAGTGAGGGAAAGACTTCTGTTGTTAATTTGATGTTTTGAATGTCCATGTGATGTACTAAAGATCTTAGGGAGATTAGCCACTATTTTCCCAAATAGTTCTTATGCATTTCTTAGCTTACGTTACAACTATGAAAGACCTAGTTGATCCTTAATCCCAACATTCGACTATTAGTGGAGTAGTACACTAAGGGAAAGCATATGGTTCATTGTCTATCATGTATGAATTATTCACTAAGAGTGAGTGAATTAGTCTTTGATATTCCCATTCTGTCATATATATTGCAAGTTTGTATATAAATTTGGGAAATTTTCTTGTTAAGAGAATGCATATGGATGATCGTCATGTGACTTATACTGATAGTGATTGAGTAACTTGATTGAGTTTTCCAACAAATTTGAAGTTCAGTTTTGAGATAAGGGTGTTTGAAAAGAATAATCCCATATTTAACAAAGTGAATTGACATGTTTTGGTGAAAGAAGTCATGTTTGGTTTATGTGTGCCCAACATGAGTATTTTGCTTGAATTATGGATTTAAGCTTAAATGCGTATATTATTTGCCTAAGGTTTTTCTGGGACGAACAAGATTCTCAAACATATTCCCAACTTAGTAATTTTACGCAAGTGCATGCACAATTTCAAGAATCATTTCAAACCAATGGCACACGTATATCAAAATTGTAGCAAACACTAAGTGTATGAAGATTTAAAAACCACCCCAGAGTTAGTTTCTATCATGGAAATGTAACATAACAACCCAAGGTACTTGGACTTCCCTTTTCACAAATTTACACCCCATATGCAAATTTTCAATGCCAATTCTCAACCCACACCTTCTCTAAGAGTGTTTCAATCACTTATGTTACCCAAATGTAAAATATTCCACTAAAAACACTTGTCATTAGTCTGTTTTGACAACAATGGAACAAGCAAAGCACATGAAGTATAACAACATTCTTTTATAGAACAAAAAATTCTCCATAAACTCAAAATCAACTAACTAAGTATCAAGAAAATCAAGTTTACACAACAATTAGGCATGAAATAATTGTACTTCTTGCACCCAAATAAGTAAAAGGAATAGTAGCATGAGTACTTACCTTAGTTGTTTGGGAGAAGATGAAAGAAAAACATCCTTTTGTTTGATTGAAATTAACACAAAATAGAAGTATAGAGATCTTTAGGAATGGAGGACGGCACATCTAGGGTTAGTTATGGAGAGGGGAAATGGGACATAAGGGAGTATTTAAAGGGAAAGGGGAACAACGAGGTCGGGTTTTGTGTTATAACCCGATTTGAAAATTAGTCTACAACATGTGGAATAGTGAACATGAAAACCTTTGCATTGTGGGGATTAATGCACGTTCTAGCCTCTGTGTCGCGGGGACTAGCGCACGGGTTTTGGATCTACATTGCGGGCTTATCGTGCACGCCTACTAGAATTTACACTTTGGGGGATATTTTATCCCCCTTGTCTTTCCTTCCCTCTAAGTAACTTTCATGCATATTTTAAGTACCTAAGAGCTTTCCTTTAGAAAAATCTCACTTACTTCTCATTCTCTCTCATGCTACTATTTTTTCTCATTTCCGTACACTCAACAAAAACAACAAAATAATGTAAGAAAAAGTGGTATACCTCCCATGCAGTGCCTTAGTTTTGGTTGTGGCACGACACATCTTTTTGTATTTTTTTATTTTATTTTCTCTTTTATCTCTTTATTTCTTTTTGTTCAATCAACTAAGAAATAAACAACATTATTACATTACATTTGTGGGTTGCTTGTCATGCAACACCTTAGTTTACATCATGGAACGACCCAACATAACTTTATTTATCACCAAATATGATGGATGTATTGTGCTGATCACCATGATATGCCCAATAATGATTAACCCTCTGTCTATTCACCATGAAGTTTTCTCTCTTGTCCTTACTCCATAATTTAACAACTCTATGATAAATCATTCTCACCACTTCAAATTGTCTATACCACTTGGACCTCAGCATACCTGGAAAAAACTTCAACCTAGAATTGAATAATAGCACAAGTTGTCCAAGATAAAAAGATCAAGTCATAATATGCTTATCATTCTATATTTTGGTGTTTTCTTTATACAATTTTGCATTCTCATAGGCATGTAAGCAAAACACATCAAGCTCATTTAATTGTAACAAACTCTTCTCTCCAACAGACTTCATATAAGGATTCAACTTCTTTACTTTCTAATAATCTTGATGCTCAAGATCCATAGGCAAGTGACAGTCTTTTCCATAAACCAAGCAATACAGAAAGGTCTTAATGGGTATTTTATAGGCTGTCCTATACACCTATAGTGCATCATACAACTTCTTCGACCAATCCCTACATTGTCCATGATTTGACACCTCCACTTGGCCATTTATTTATGGGTGATACTCTATGGAAACCTTGGGTCTAACACCATATTTTCCAAGCAAAATTTTAAACCAAATGTTCACAAAGTGCATACCTCCATCACAGTTAATCACTCTTGGTGTGCCAAAACGAGAGAAAATATGCTTCTTGAAAAAGTTCATCACTACTGTCGCATCATTTATAGGGAGAGAAGTCGTTTCTACCTATTTAGATGCATAAACAATAGCCACCAGAATGTACAAATTGCCATCAGCCGCTTCTACTTATAAGTAGCCTACTCCCATTTTGTTCTTTAACCATAATTTGATCCAAAACTCCTAAGCGCTTTAGTTAAAAATTTTTAGAGTTAAGGAGTAGAAATGTAAGTAAGGATATTGGTGAAAGTGAAGACCTTAGGTAAATTTCTATTGGGATAGGAAATTGATATTTGTGGTAGTTCAGAGTGTGACATAAAAAGAAAGAAAAATGAGTGAGGTGAATAGATGACACCCCCACCATAGTATGCGTAAGAAGCATAAAAAGATAGGGCTAAAGCAAAAAAAAAGGGAAGGTAGTGAGGGAAAGACTTTAGTTGTTAATTTGATGTTTTGAATGTTCATGTGATGTACTAAAGTTCTTAGGGATATTATCCACTATTTTCTCAAACAGTTCCTACCCATCCCTCATCTTACATTAAAACCATGAAAGATCTAGTTGATCCTTAATCCTAATATTCAACCATTAGTGGAGTAGTACACTAAGGGCAAGCATATGGTTCATTGTCTATCATGTATGAATTCTTTACTTAGAGTGAGTAATTAGTCTTTTGTTATTGTAAGGGTGTATGTCGATGATAGTCAAGTGACTAATAGTGATAGTAATTAAGTAACTTGATTGAGTTTGCCAACAAATTTGAAGTTCACTTTTGAGATAAGGGCGTTTGAGAAGAATAATCTCAAATTTACAGAAGTGAATTGACATGTTTTGGAAAAAAAAGTCATTATTGGTTTATGTGTGCCCAACAGGAATATTTTTCTTTAATTATTGTGTTAAACTTAAATGTGTATATTATCTGCCTAAGGTTGTTTGAGGACGAACAAGATTCTAAGAGTGAAGTGGTGATCTTGGGCATATTTATATGTCCAAGCACCAATATTTACCCATAGTTGGACTTTTTCTATGAGCTGAATTATGTTATTCTTATTGTGTTTGAGTTATAATTGCATTATTTAGCTAATGGACATGATGAGTCGATGCAGGGTTGAATCATGATGAAAGCGTATGTAATTGGATGTTTTTATGGAAGCTAATGAAGATTGAAGTTGTGGGAATGATTTTCTAGACATGAGGATACTTGGATTTGGCTAGGAGAGCATAAATTTTAAGATGAGAACAAGGAATGAAAAATGAGCTGGAAATCGAAAGAAATAGTGAGATGGGTAAAGTGGAAGTTATTACCTGTGTCGAGCACTGTGCCACCCCATGTGATTTTTGTAACCAATATGAATTCCAGTGAGGTCAGTGATAGTCTTACGATGCGGACCCTGTTCCTTAGCATTGATTGCAGTGGCGCGGACCCCATTTCCTTACATTGACTGCAATGGTGCAAACTTTTTTCCATTGATTGAGCTTCGCAATGCGGTGGTTGCTAATAATTGGGTCAAACTTGTCCTACTATAAAAGGAAAACTTCAACAAAATTAAGGTTGCAGACATAAAATAAAGGATAAAAACTCTGACGATACTTGTTTTAGGGTTCCTGGAACTTCATCAATTCAATGGTAATTTTTGGTATGATTAACTATTTATTTTTGTTGTTGAATTCGAACATGAGTGGGTAAACACATTTGTCCTGGGTTTGAGGCCAAAAAAATGGATACACTTTGATATTATTAGAGTGGTTTATTTTTTAATTATCATATAAGTTATTCTTAATCTCTTGTGCTTACTATTTTGATGAATTGCAACCATTAAAATACACCTATATTTCTTTGTGAATCAGAGAGGAGAATCACAGGACAGATCAAAGAGTTTTAGGAGAAAGGTTCTTATTCTTTTATAAAATAAAGGATTTGAATTAGTATCTAGGATAAAGATATACCTAGAATCCTTGTTTGGTTCACTTTCAGGATGACATCAGATGTTGGGTGTATTTATGCATTCTAGCATCACTATTCTAGCCTTTTTAGCCTTGTTTTTAGGATAATTCGTGTGCTATATAAGTTGATAATGAGATGAATGAGTATCAAAGTATTAAACCATGTATTTATAATGTTCAAAGTGAATTACAAACAAGTTTGTACTTAATTAAGTCATTTAGAATTCAACCCGAAAAATAAGTGTTATAAGCTTGAGCTAGGTGCTTGTCTAGTTGATCCCGTTGGATTCTATTCTATTTAATGTGTTAATTATAATTTAAATGTGTGATTATGAGTGTAATAAAATTTTTTTAGTGAGAAAATTTCAATTTGAGTGAGTGTATAGATGGAGCAATAAGTGAAAGATCAATGTGAACTAACCTAGTTTAGCTCTTGTTTTGATTCATCGTTATGAGTAGTGTGTTGTGCTTGTCTCCTAATTCGTGTGGTGTGAGTTTGTAGGATGATTTTTTTATCTGAATATGATGATATTTTGATGTTAATAAGGCTTTATATCAATAGGAAAGACACCACAAGACAAGGAACTAAGAGGGGAGACTCAACACTAAACCAAAATTCAGAGAGCAACTTCCAGAGGCTCAAGGCGATATTGAGGTGCCACCCAACCTGGATCAGGGCTATGGGTAGGGCGTAGCCTTTCCTGGTGTGGTTCTATAGCCAAGGCTCATCCTTAACTGGAGTGGAGCTATATCCAGGATGATGCCCCACCCAGTTTCGGGCTTAATAACTAACAGATTCCTTGTCCAACACGGAATTTACTTGCTCCTATAATATAAACACATGTTATATCACGTTTTTACATATTTTTGGACGTATTTTGGAGATCAATAGGCTTATACAACTTATTCTTTATGTTTTTATAATTTTTATTTAATTAATTCATATGTTTAGTTATTAATTACCACCTTGTGATTGAGATTATTACTATGCGTGGCTAAACGCCATCTTTTGGGGTTAAAAACAAGAACACGAGTACTATAGTTTTGAATTAAGTTTGTTTAATTTTCTTATGATTATTGGTTATTTATTTATTCTTGTTAAAACTATTTTAAGGATTTGCGACCCTTAGAATAAATCTATTGTCAAACTTGTGAACTCGGGAGAGGGAATAGGAAGATAGAACAAAGGAACAAAAAAAGTTTGGGTTTTCATTATTTTATAAAATAAAGAATTGAACTTGGCACCTAGGACAGAGATGTAGTTAGGAGCCAAACTTTATTCAAACGTAGCATGATAGATAGATGATCTTAAGTGGACTATTACATCCCCGCAAAACGATGTAGTTGTAAGGTTTAACTTAGGTAAAGGATTAGAGGTTGGGAAACCATAATCATGCACTTAACCCTATGAATCAACAACCAAGATAAGAAAGTTAACAAATGAAATTCAATACATATTATGATTGTTTAATGTGCTTTAACGCTGGGTTTTCACTTATTGATTGTTTCAAGATCATTACTTTATGCATTGTTTAGTTTACTTGCAATTGCAATTTCCAACTTTTCTTTTGGTTACTCTTGCACTAAACTAATCAAAATTGTGAACTAAAATTGAATCATTTCTAAATCAAGTCTCTGTGAGATTGATACTTGGATTCTTGAAGGCGACTATACTACTTGATAAGACCATATACACTTGCGTGTGTGCTTAGGCGTTGTCAACATCTTAACGCATCTAAATGGATTATTGTATTCCTGCTCAATGATGTAGTTCTAATGTACATTTAGGTAGAAAATTAGAGGATCGAGAGACTATGATCGTACTCTAAACCCTTCGAATTAATAACCCAATAATTAACTAAACCATGATAAGAGTAGATATATGTACGATTGTTAGAAGTGTCTTAACCCTAGAATTCTCACTAGTATAGTTTACAACATTGCTTACGTTGCTATTGTCACACATTGTTATTTATTTATTAATTAGATTATTACTTAAATCTTCACAATCACCTTGATACTCTAAAACACTTACTACTTTCTTGACAAAACTAAAGATTATTTGAATTTCTAGTTAAGTAGTCCTCGTGGGTAGGATATCCAACTATCTAAGTCACTATATTACTTTCACGATCGCGTGCACTTGCGTGTTCGACAAATCGCAACACCATCCTCAACTTACTATCATTCATTATCCCCAATGCATTAGACTACTACAAAACATGAGAGTTAGGAACATACATGCAGCACCATAGGTGCGACGATCTGGTGTCAATCACATGAACATAAATGCACAAATAACGTAATACCTTAGGTTACATCCCAAGAAATGCTTGATTTAAAATCGCAAAATGACATGGCTATGTTGGTTACTCAGGCATCAACAATAATACCATGGTTTGCCACCCATGCAACACCATATTTAATAGCGTCAGCGTGACATGGAAACCTTGATTACTCAGACTTCATCAAGGTAGCTAAAGGGTTGGCTTCCATTTTTTTCCACTTTGAACTTATGAATTGCACCGCTAAGTTTTTCTCTAATTTTCTATTATGCTCAAGGGGTGGAGATATATAAATGAAGGAACAAATTAATAAATGTGGCATGTTGCAACTCTTGTCCCTTATGTGAGGAATGTAATTTTTCAATTTTGGTTCAATAATTTCAAGAATATATATAACTTTTTCTTCCTTCTTGCACTCTTCTATGGGCTCAAATGGCTTGACTAACATCGTACTATCCAAACATAATGTGGAAAAGCGATTTGAATGAGGTCTAATATATCTCAACTCTTGAGTTGCATTATCCTTTACATCCATACATAATTCAAGTGTGCTCTTCATAATAGTGAAAACATTTATAAAAGTATGATCAAGTGTTGACTCTTCCAATTTTAGCTCCTTAATTTGGCTTATAAGAAGTTTTTCAGCCTCACACAACTCATAACTAAATTGGTGGGCATCACACGCATCAACCTTTGCATTCAACTCTTCTTTTAGGTTGTGAATCTTCAAATCAAACCTATCAACCTTTTGACTGAATTGCTATTTTTATTTTGTGAGGAGTGTCAATGTTTCTAACATGCTGTCATTGTGCTCAAACATTATATTAATTAGACTTTTGTAATAATGCACTATATCAAAAGGGTAAGCATCGATAACTAAGGAGTCATCATTACTCTACCCTTTCTCTTGTAAATATGTCATATCCAGAAGAGTAGCAAAATATATGAAAATAAAACCCAAAAACTTTAGCAACTTCAATCAACAATCATACCATATTTTCCCGACACGATGCTAAATTTTGATATCGCCTAAACCTAAACCTCAAATTAAAGATAAAGTGCTCGATGAAAAATATAGTAACCCTACTCAGGTTGAGTTCAAACCCATAAGGGATATGTGAACTATATCTTAAGTTTTTGAAACCCACGGGAAGTAACAAAAAGTAAATGGGGGGATTGTAATTGTAATTTGTTAAAAATAACATGATGTGGAATGCTTTGGTTATAATCAATTAGAAATTGAACACTAGGCTTGTGTTCCTCCAGGCTTCTAGCTTTGTAGGTTTATCGTGTTAATCCAACTATCAAGTTGTTGTGCATGTAGAATTTGGTATCACTAATCGTTTCTCGACACACTTTGGTAAATCTCAGTCATTTTCTCTCAGTCTCAAAGTGTCACATTACTAGCCCTTACCTTAGACCCTAGGTTTAATTATTTCCTATAGGTCTCAAGTTGATTAAATGAAGATAATTATCTTTAGTAAATAGTGATGATTAGCTTTTTTTGACAATTAACTTCAACTAACTATTGTGATCTCCTTTTCAAAATCTCTACTTCCCTCTCAGGTTCATAGTAAATATAAGAAGGATCTTAATATTTTAAACTATTAAGAAATCAAAAAGCGCGATGAAAACTATAATACATGCAACAATATAAAAGTATTCATCACTTTTCTTACTTCGCTAATCCGTCAGGGTTTACACAACCCTAGCTAAGGAAATTAGCTGGTTACTATTGTGAAACAATCAATGGAATTCATATTCAAAAGCATTAAATTAGTCTCACAACAATTAACAAATAAGATTTAAAGTCTCAAATTAAATAACCAACCAAAGTCAAAAACAAAATAATCCCAAGATTAAAATAGCATCTCAGAATCAAATATATGTTTATAAGCAGTAAGAGTGCATAAATTTGAGTACACATACATAATAATAACTAAAACATATCATAGTATTATATATATGTTACATGGAAACCCTAGGAAATCAATCCAAAATTATCTGGAAAAAGTGAGTCGATGACTAGCTACTGACCTACCTAGGGTCGAAGGTGGTACCTATGGCCAGAAGGTGGGTGGCCGTATGTGATGCCCCAAAATTTTCTCTCTAAAATTAAGTTTTTGATACCTACTCCACTACCTATGCCCCTTAGGTAGTACTTTTAGGGCGTAGGTGCCTAGGTAGGTGGTTACTTTTTAGCTTTTTATTCCATTATCTTTCTGTCAGCTTCTAACTCCTAGCTTTCTACAAAATCACTTAAAACACATACCAAATCCAAAAAATAACCTTAAGTACATGTATATTCTCAAAGATTAAGGATTTTAAGTTCCATAAAGCTATGATACATCATACCACTATGAAAATACTAGTTTTTCTAATAGAAATATGACACATTCAAATACCCTCTATGAAAATTCATGAGATGGAGAGGAGATACACATATTCAACTAGATTGGTTATTGATATTGTATGTGGTTTATAAACACCCCATGGATCCTAGTAGTGCTCAGTAGGTGTATACTAGGATTATCTAACAACGTTAGACATATGACATCATCATCATTATTATTATCAATCTCATTTCATTTCACATATTATGCACCTATTGTGTTGTACTTTCGTGTTTGATTTGATGTTTATCTATTTTAAGATTGTTTTGTGCTTGTAATTTCTTATGTGTTATAATTAGAATTTTTAATGGAGATGGTATAGGCTACTATTTGGGATATTTTTTATTGCAATTGACATATCCATAGTGTGTATTCATATACCATATTTTCTACTTTTCTCAGTCATCTTATGATACCTACTTAGTACAAGTAGACCATACTCATCCCTACTATGCCCATTCAGTGAAGATCCAGGTACGAGTGTGCCACGTGGTAGCTAATTTTGGATGGTGATTTGATATATTTGATATAATGGATGCTCTATTCTTGTAGAGTTGACCTATCACCCTATCCTATCTAGTTTATGTCTTGTTTTGTATTCACAAAAAGACTTATGTACAACTTTGGATTATTAGAGGTATTTTTAGACTTTGAGTTATATATAGATTGTTCTTACAGTGTGACACCAGGTTTTGAGAAGTATCATTGTTATGCATGTTTTTTCTATTATTATATATATTTAGTTCGACTTTACTCTAGTAGTCTTGCCTTGGGATTTTGTATTCTTTTCTTACTTCATATCTATTTGGGTGATTGGCTTACTTGTCAGGATTTCCCGTGATAAGTATCATCATGACTATTAATTTTTTGGGTCATGAAAAATTTGTATCAGATTCAGGTTCATTGGTCTCATCAATGTAAAAACATAGTGTCTTGTATAGTCTCATAGATTGGTACATAAACGTCTTTATGTATCTTTTAGAGTCTATAAGATATCTTTAGGAAACTTTCTTATTTGTTCCTTATCGTGTGGATTTTTCATACCTTGTGTTCTAAATAGTGTTTAAATCTATTCTTTGTAGATGGTGAAGACTATATTATGTGAGGTTAGGGATGCTGTGTTATTATCCTAGGAGAGAGCCCAATTTAAGAGGTGATTTATGAGTTATGGATGAGCTCGATGTAGAATATGAGTAAGAGGATCTTCACCTTCTAGAGTTTGTACTAGGGAATCTCCCTTGAGCCTCAGGTTTAGTATGCTAGGGATATAGGACCTAATCAGGTTCTACAGAGTTTATTTACCCCAGTTTTGGAGGTCTTATTGGTTCATTTGCTAAACCATTTGGAGAGTTTTCCTCTAAATATACCTAGTGTTTCTCCAGCTCCAAGTATTGTACCTCCATCTATGCTAGATTTTTCCTATGGTGTTCTACTAGCTCTGACATGGATACTCCAATGGTACCGATATTTTCTTATGGTACTCAAACTCTAAGTGTTGTTCCTCCTTATGTGTTGATAAATAAGGATGGTATTTCATGATCAAGGGTTCAACCTTTATCTATGTTACCCCCTCAAGTGGGATCTTAGCCAGCAAGATTCACTATGCCTCTTATTGTTTTGAACATAGTTATATCTTCTGAGGATCAATAGAGTTTTGAAAGATTCACTCACTTGGGTCCACCTAGGTTTGGTGGTGGAGTGGTCGAGGATGTTGATGAGTTCTTAATTGTTGGTTGGTAGAAGTTTCATAACCTTGGATCACTTGAGTCGTATGGGGTTGCTTAAAATGCCTACTATTTGAGAGATACAATAGAGGTTTAGTGGAGGTCACTTGTTAGTTCTAGACATATGGGTTTGCCAGAGATAACCTGGGATCATTTTGTTGAGGACTTATTGGACAAGTTTGTTCCATACAGTACGAGGGATCAAATGTGAGATGAGTTTAATCATTTGGAGTAGGGCTCCATGACTTTTGTAGAGAATGAGGAACATTTCCATGCCTTGTCTAGATATTTTAATGGCAGAATTTCCACTGAGTCTTAGAAGATTTAGAAGTTCATGAAAGGATTGGATGTTTTACTTTAATTGGCTACTACCTAGATGGTAGTGTCAAGGGTATCATTTTAAAGTATAATTGATTATATAAAGATGTCTGAGTTTATTCTTTGAGCTTCTTAAGAAGGTTCCAAGAGGGTATGCTATGAGTTCGAGTTTAGTAGTTGTACTTATCAAGGCAGAGATTTTAGATTTTATCATATATATCATGGTAGACTAGTCTAGGAAGCCTTGCCAAGTTAAATAGTAGGTCTTCTAGTTCAATAGCTTTGGGTGGCTAAGCATTGTTCTAGCTCAGTAGTACCTGCTCCTATTGAGTCAGGCCACAGAGTTTTTTATTTGTGTGATGACTTTGGCCATTTGGTCAAATTGTCCCTATCATGTTTTTGGTCCTACTCCTATATCAATAGTAAGAGCTTACCCTCATAGAGGTAAAGGTCTTTCTACAGATGTGAGAGATAGAGGTAGTGGTGTTGGTTATGGTCGCATGGAAGTATATATTGATAGTTCTATGCTATACTCGTAGACTAGAGGTAGAGGCTTCTAAGTTTGTTATCACTGGTATCATCCCCATTTTCTTTAGATCTACATCTGTGTTATTTGATTAGAGATTGACTTTCTTTTATGTATTTATATATTTTCCTTTAGGTTTTGATTATGCTAGTAAGACTATTGTTGTGCTTGTCTATGTATCTACCCCTATAGGAGATCTTTAGTGGTGGATCGGCTATATTGACTTTGTTGTGACCCTTGTTGGGGATGAGACTTGGGTAGACCTGATCATCTTGGATATGGTAGATTTTGATATCATCTTGGGTATGTTTTGGTTGTCTTCTTATTATGCTATTCTATACTATCATGCTAAGACTGTGACTTTAACTTCAACTGGTATGCCAGGGATAACTTGGAAAGATGTGTTTTATTTGGGTCACAAGAGGGTTATATCTTCTACATGCTCATTTCTTAGTTGAGAGGTGATGTTTATCGTATTTGGCCCATATTCATGATACTAGTGTTCCTTAACCACCTCTTTTGAACTCTGTCCATATTATCTATGAGTTTATGGATGTTTTTCTATGGATTCTCCTAGTATGCCTCAACATCATGATATTGACTTTGCTATTAGTGTTGATTCATGTACCAAGCCCATATCTATTCTTCCTTACAGGATGGCCCCAACAGAGTTGAATGAATTGATGGATCAGTTGCAGAAGTTGTTAGATAAGGGACTTATCAGATCTAGTGTATCACCTTAGGGTATGCCTATCTTATTTGTTAAGAAAAGAGATGGTTATATGCATATATATATTGATTAATGATAGTTGAACAAGGTGATGATTAAGAATAAGTATCCTCTTTCTTGTATTAATGATTTGTTTGATCAGCTTTAGGGTGCTTCGATGCTTTCAAACATTGAGGATTAGAGCTTTGGATATTCCAAATATAGCTTTTTAGACTCGATATGGTCATTATGTATTCTTTGTCATGTACTTTGGGTTGACCAATGCCCCAACTGCATTCATGGAGTTTATGAACTAGGTGTTTCGACATTATCTCAACTCTTTTTTCATTATATTTATTAATGATATCTTGGTCAACTCCAATAGTGAGGCAGATCATGAAGAGTATTTATCGATTATAATCTAGAAATTTAGAGATAAGAAGTTGTATGTTTAGTTATCCAAGTGCGAGTTTTGGTTGGAGTCTATATCTTTCTTGGGTCATGTGGTGATCAAGGATGGTAGCATGGTCAATCCGACCAATATTTCAGTGGTCGGTGATTGTTCTAGGCCTACTTCTCCTATTGAGATTCTGAGTTTTATTCGTTTAGCAGGCTACTATCTAGGCTATGTTGAGGGTTTTTCATCTATTGCAGCTCCATTGACTTAGTTGACTCAGAAGAAGATTTCATTTCAGTGGTCTAATGCCTATGAGACAATCTTTTAAAAGTTCAAGGATTTGTTGACCTCAGCTCCTATCTTGAATTTTCAGAAGGAGTGATGCTTTGCGTGTTGGGTTTGACATTGTGTTGATGCAGAAGGGTAAGGTCATTGCATATGCTTCTTGTCAGTTGAAGCCTCATGAGAAGAATGGAGTTGTGCTAGATTGTATTTTCTTATATGGAGTCCATTCTGAGATCTTTGAAATTATTGCAGCCTTCTGTATTTCTTCACCCAGCGGGATCTTAATATTAGGTAGCGTCATTGTCTTGAGTTTCTTAAGGATTATGACCTTACTATTCTATATCATCCGGGCAAGGCTAATGTGGTTGCAGATGCCTTGAGCTAGAAATTGACTAGTATGGGTAGCTTGGCACATCTTTTGACTCTGGAGAGGATTTTAGCATTACAGGTTTAGTTGTTGGCTAACCAAATGTTTAGCTTTGATATTTCGACACTTGAGTGTGTTTTGGCACTTGTGGAGGCTAGATCTTCTTTGTTAGAGAAAATTCGAGCTCATTAATTTGATGATATTACATTGAGAGTGATTTGGGATAAGGTGGTGAGCAGCAAGGCTAATGAGGACTCACTTGATTCAAAGGTTATTTTGAGGATTGGAGGCTGAATCTATGTGCCGAGAATGCATGATTGGTTGAGATTGATTTTGGAGGAGGATCATTGTTCTAGGTACTCCATTAATCCAGGAGTGACCAAGATGTATCGTGATTTGAGACAGTATTACTAGTAGGGTGGTATAAGGAATGATATTGCAAATTTTGTAGCTCGTTCCCTATGTTACCAGCAGGTGAAGGCCAAGCATTTGAGTCCTGTTAGTTTTCTTCAGATATTACCCATTCCCAAGTAGAAATAGATATAGATCACTATGGATTAGCTCGTACTTTTTATCATTCTAACAGTGTTTAGGTCATCGTGGATCGATTAACCAAATCTACTCATTTCATTCCTGTGTTGTATCCTTCACTGCTGAGAGGTTGGACTATATCTAAACTCGTGAGATTGTTTATCTCTATGGTGTACCAGTCTCTATCATCTCAGATAGAGGTTCAGTATTCATATCTCACTTTTGGAAGAAATTTTAGAAGCAGTTAGGTACTCGGGTTGACCTAATTATAACCTTTCAACCCTGGACTGATTGTCAGTCAGAGTAAACTATTCAGGTTTTGGAGGATATGCTTTGTGCTTGTGTTTTGGACTCTAGAGCTTAGTGGGTGCAACATTTAGCTTTTATAGAGTTTTCCTAAAATAATAGCTACCATTCTAATATTAAGATGGATTCGTTTGAGGCTTTGTAAGGTAGGCATTGTCTTTCTCTGGTTGGTTAGTTTGATGTTTCTTATATTAGACCTCGAGGTATGGACCTGCTTTACGAGTCGTTGGATAGAGTTTGGGTCATTCAGGATAGACTTTGAGTTGGTCAGAGTAGGCAGAAGTGCTTTGTGGATTGTAGACTTTGTGCCATGAAATTTAGTGTGGTGATAGAGTCTTCCTTCATATCTCGCCCATGAAGGGTATGATGAGGTTTGGAAAGAGGGGTAATCTTAGCCCCAGGTATAGTGGACCATTTGAGATTTTTCAAACTATTTTGGATGTAGCTTATAAGTTAGCATTGCCCCCAGATTTATCAGTTGTTCATCCTGTTTTTCTTGTTTCCATGCTTCGGCATTATATTCTGAATAAGTCTTATGTCATTCATTGGGATTCAGTGCAGTTAGATGAGAGATTTTCCTTTGTTGAGAAGCCAGTCTCTATACTAGCCAATGATGTGAGATAGGTGCATTCCAGAGATTCTTCAGTGGTTAAGGTGTAATGACCCTTCAGGTCATTTCCTTGATTTACATGCATTTCAAGTATTTCAATCTATCATGAACCAAACTAGGGCCTGGCCGTGATGGGTGTCTCAAGTCTGTCGGGGACTGGAGATCAGCCCCATACACCTAACCAACCAACACCACATCCCCAATGTCAGATGAATTCTAAACATATAACAAGATAACATAAGTATAAGTTTAAAAATATTTAAACCATGACTATAATTCGTCAACAGAAAATCGGCCAAATAACCCACCAACAACACCTAAGCCCAAGGTAATCCAACAAAGCCTTCTAAACAAAGGACCAAAACTGAATTTTAATAAAGTGTCGGAACATGCCCTCGACTATAGAAAAAAAATTCTAAACAATTTGAGACATAAGAGATTAAAACATGAAATATAGACTTCCGGTGTATAGAAGCTCACCACTTTAATGTCAACTCACCACTGACCCCGACTCCAAATCACAGTGCCAGAGAAGTAAAAGTTTGGAAAATTCCTATATCGCGTGGGGATACAACGTTCGAAGATGGTTAGCGGGGAGAATGATGTCATGTAAATCAAGGATAATGATAACATAATTCCATGATCAACAGTTTCAAACTCATTCAAAATATGATGCACATAATCAAATGCATATACATATATAGATATATATCATATGTTGGGATAGGGAACAAGGAATAACATTCACATTAAAACATTAGTCTGAATTGTCTAGCTCAACTGTCTTATAATAGTATCGACGGGCTATAAGGTCCTTAGATCTTACCCCATGGTCGGGCCCAGTATGTGAAGCCGCACAAAATGGAGAAGTATTATATATATATGCATGGGGGGCTCGAACCCTCCAATCATATACTAAGGTGACTTAAGCACCCGATCATAAAGTGTAATATGGGGGACTCGAATCCTCCAGTAATAATAATAACAATTAGGTGGACTCGAAAAACTTGGTCAATAGCAAGGGAACTAGAACCCTAAATCCATAATGACCCCTGCATCGGCTAGCGCTATTTCTAGTTTTGGCCACTCAAACCTCCACTTTCACGACTCAGCTGAACAACCCACTTTTAAAGCCTAATTAAAACATTTAACACATATTTCCATTTTCATTAAACCAATTACACCCCAAGTCATCCCATTGGTATCGTCATACCATCCTTTCTTGGGAGATAATATCATCATGCCATGTCATCTACCAACTAACTAGGACTCGAACCCATAGGTCAAAAGATTTTCAAATAATCAATCATTCGGGACTTGAACTCATTTAATCAACCGAACCCACGACGTTCCAATTCCACCATTTATACATGGAAACCAAGTATTTTCAGGAAAACATACGTAGTTTATTATCCTATTTATGCCAATGAATTATTACATGTGCGTAAACCAAACTGTGTGACAAAGCCCTTTACATTGACAATTTCACAAATATGTTAAGGGCATACAATTTCCAAAACCATCATCAAGGAAAAATCATCAAATTAGGGGTTAACCATAACCCCTTAATTTAAACACCATTCCCATGCACCCAGACATTCAAAACCAAATTTAAAGCATGATTAATCATATATAAACCATGGGAAAACATTGTTCAACAACAAGCATTAAAACCCTCAACCCTTGTTATAAAACCTATATGAGTATCTCATGAACAATACCTTAACTACATGTGATTTTAAAAAATTAACAATTAAGGAAGAGTAGTATGCCTGAAATACGAAGTGTTATGGAAAGAATCTAACCCTTGAGCCCTTGGATGACCTACTTCTTGGAAACCCTAAGTATGGTTGTTTGAGAGAATTTGTAATACCCCAAAAAATCCAAACCAATATTAGAGACATGTACCAAGCTCATGAATAGTACATAATGGTTCTTTTATAGTTTTATTAGTAGGTTATATGTATATTAAGGCTTCAAATAACTCCCAGCTATCAGACGAATCAAAACATTCCTTACTGATTAAATTCTTGAGAAGGATATTGGCATAGTAAACTTCAAACGAGCATATCTCTCATTATCCTTAAATTTTTTTATCTCATGATCTATCAACAGATATATAATTGAATTAGATTTCCAACGATACCAATTTTGTCTAAATCTGATATCGGAGCAAAGAGTTCTTCCTATTTTACTCTAGCATGTCAGGTGGAAACAGTGTGATGCCATTCGTGATAGTTTTCCACATTTGTGACGCCCTATCACGAAGGTCGTCATCCTTAGGCAGAAACCAGCTCAGTAGTGACGACATTCGTGGTAGCTTACCACACTTGTGACTCCCTATCACGAAGGTCATCAGCCTTAGGCAGAAACCAGATCCTAAGTGACGACATTTGTGGTAGCTTACCACACTTGTGACGCCCTATCACGAAGGTCGTCATCCTTAGGAAGAAACCATCTCCTAAGTGAATACATTCGTGGTAGCTTACCACACTTGTGATGCCCTATCACGAAGGTGGTCAACTATGATTTTTCAGTAACTGGAAATTTATTTCATAAGGGTATTTTGGTCATTTCCTTTACCTTCCACGACTTATATCCCTAAAGAGGCGTAATTTTTCACATTTTTTTCTTCAGTTAAGCATCTCAAAAACACTCTCTTATGCTCTAAACCACAAGATTAGGGTTTGCATCAAACTCATCTCTCAAAAGCAAGATTCAAGCTTTTTTCCAAGATAATTGAGAATTAAGTTTCCCAAATCCAAGAACTCTCCATTAAATCATCAAGGTTTCCTTTCTAAGGTATGCGTAGTGTTCATCTATGGATCCAATCTGATCATATAGCTCAAAAACTATGTTTTAAATATTATTTTGTAAACTTTTTGTGGTGATATGAGTATGTCCATGTTGACGATTGTTGTTTAAGTTTCAATATGATGTCTAAAGATGTTTTCATGGAATATATATGTTTCTTAATTGAAAACCATGAACTTTAGGTGGTTTAATAAGGTGCAAGTATCAAACTCATCTATGCCTTAAAGAATGCATGCAAGGTGTTTGATAAAATTCTTAGGATGGTAGAAATTCATGTTTGTATGGTTCTATGATGTCTAAATGACAAGTCCATGTTAGCTATATACTTCAATATGAATCCCATGATTTTCATGTGTTGCTATTGTGGTAGTATGAAACATGTAAGATAATGGAGATATACAATATGTACATGAAATATATCTATGCATTCCCTAAAATATTTAAGATGTTGAATAACTATATAAAATATGATATCCCCTACTTATGATATTATTAATTATGGACTGAAATCTTGTGATCAAGTCATGTCATGTGTGTCAGTTTTCTTCTGTCGAGTCCTGGGGGTATTCATACCCAAAAAAATAGTTGTGTGCCTAGAGCCATGTTATGTTGTCACGATAATTTCAGTCAAGCTATAATCTATAGAACTCTGTCAGTCATGTGACTCAGAAAAACCTCAAAAATCTCATGATCTCAGTTAACTCTCAGATAATAGTACTACTCTATCAGTCAATGGAAGTCAGTTAATCTCTCAATGTACAGTCAGTTGAATCATGTTTAGTCTCTTCAGATGGGAGTAGAAGTAAGCACCGAGTGACCCAAAGGATAGGGACTCACCTACCTATTTAGGGTGTGATTCTCAGAAGTCATCCTTGTGTTCTAGAACTACGTAGCCAGCATAGGTTGAGACATCTTATTTTCTCAGATTAGGGTTGATGAGGTGTCTTAACCTGTCAGTTTAGGTTTCCCACTGTTCTCCTTTTGAATACCTTCTAGCTAAGGGTTACCCACAACTGTCCTTACCAGTGGCACGGTATTGACACCCCTCTAGTTGGGGTAGAGATTGGACCCCAACTTAGCTATATGCGTTATTGGGGCATGTCGGTTAAACAACTAACTTCCACAGTTTAAGAATCAGTCTCAGTAAAAGAACTCAGATAGGTCTTCAGATTTCAGTATATTAGGACTATCAGATACAGTCAAACTCAGTTACAGTACTTAACTCAGATAGTTCCATCAGATTCAGGATTGTCAGATATAGTCGCCCATGATATCAGAATTTCAGTATCAGTCATGTTATCCATGAGTAAACCATGTATTAGCATACAGGACTATCTTTCATACACCCACGATTTTAGTTACTATGTATGCATGTTTGTACTCTTACGTTCATGTCAGTCAGACAGTTAACATTGTTCATACAAGCAAACCCTATTTATATTTAGCCTACCTCACTCGTATACCCAGTACATTCCCTCAAACTGACATATTTTCACTATGGTGCTTTTTTTTCATGTTACACTATTTTTTCAGAGACACAAGCTCCAGATCAGCAGTATCAATAGAATTTCCAATCACAGAGATTCGGTGAGTCCTCTTCATTTGAGGAAAATATGATTTGATTTATTCATTAGTATTTTAGCTAGTTATCAGTTTACGGAGTTACTTAGAGACATGTTCCTTCAACTCCTTATTAAGACAACACTTAGAGGTTTTCAGATTCAGTATTCAGACTTATGTCCAGATTTAATTCAGTTTTCAGTTGTTTTGGATATCTTTCACCTGTATGGATGTTATGTTTTGACAGATTCTTTATTCATTTGAACCTTATGGCCTACATGTTCATTCTTTCTGCATTATTACATTATATATTGTAGTGTACAGTTATAAATATCATTCATGGGTTAACTTGTGATCCTTTGGGGTCATAAGCACCGTGTAGCATTCTGGTTCAGAAAAATTTGGGCGTTACAAATTTGGTATCAGAGCCTAAGGTTCAATAGATTCCTAGGAAGTCAGAAAGCCGCATCTAGTAGAGTCTTGTACATAGGTGTGTTGTGCACCACATTTATGTACAGGAGGCTATGAGATGTTTTAGGAAAAGGTCCCTTTTTTTAGTATTCATGTCGTGATAGTAAGCATAATTTCAAGTCAGTCTCTCAGTCTAATCCACGTCAGCAGATTTAGTCGAGTTAGAGATGACTGATTTTGATGTCATTCTCGGCATGGATTGGCTTCATTCCTTCTATACCACAGTCGACTGCGGAAATAGGATATTTCAATTTCAGTTCCCGAATGAGCCCATCCTAGAGTGAAAGGGTAGCACTTCATCTTTCAGGGGTCATCTTGTTTCCTACCTTCAGGCAAGGAAAATAATTTCTAAGGGGTATGTGTATCATCTTGTGCATGTTAAGGATTCCAGTTCCGAATCTCCCAGTCTCGAATTAATCCCAGTGATCGATGAATATTTAGACGTCTTACTCAAAGATCTTCTAGGCATTCCTCCCGAAAGGGAAATAGACTTCGACATAGACCTTCTCCTAGATACTCAGCCTATTTCTATTCCTCCATACATAATGGCACCAGCAAAACTCAAGGAACTAAAAGATCAGTTGAAGGATCTCTTAGATAAGTGATTCATTAGGCCTAGTGTATCCCCATAGGGTTCGCTAGTCTTATCGGGGTAGAAAGTTATGGCTATTTTACAGAAAGAAGTCAAAACTTCCCAGGTGTGATGATGAGGGCCAACGGACTGTCGCCCAAACTATCTCAGTAGAGGCAGTGACACCACATTGTGCCCAGGTGCGACGGCTTAGGCCGACGAACCATAGAGCCATCGACGGACCATCGCACCCACTGTCATATAGTCTGTTAAGTTGTTTTAAAGTCATTAGAAAGGGGTATTTGGTTCTTTTTCCACCCGTTTGAACCCCTAATAATATCATATCAAGGCTCATAAGTCCTTTATCCATCTACAAAATCAAATACGGTTTTTCTCAAAGATAATCCCCAAGAACAAGATCCAAATCATTCTTCGAGCAACTTAGAGATTTCAAGTTCTTCAAGTCCAGGAACTTCAAGAAACTCACAACCCAGGTATTTCATGTGTTGATTCATGGGTCCCTTTCACCCATGAAGCTCAAGAATCTCTTTTAAAAATTTAAGATTTGCATATTTATGAATGTTCATGAATTAAATTTAATTTAAATTCATGTTAATGATGTTGTGGGGTTATCATTAATGTTTGAAATTATATATTCCAATGATTGACCCTAGAATGTGGTAATTTTTATAATAATCATGATAAACCCTTAAATTTACACGTTGATTGATGTATCCATGATTATTAGATGTGTTGATGATTGTATAACCAAAAAATTCTCACCATGTTTTATTAAATGCCTATGTGAGGGAAAAGTTACATACTAGTATGATAATATGAAATCACTAATCATGTAAAAATTTATCATGTCAAATGTTTGATGAAATGTCTTAGTCAGTGAATTATGGATACATGTGTAACCCCTGTGGTGCATTAGAACTTCTACTTCATGAAATCTCCAACTTATTATATTATGGATTATGATATTGGTCATGTATTCAAGAAAGTTATGCTTTGTCAGTTTCATGCTATCGAGTCCTGGGGGTACATGTACCTGACAATTAGCTGTGTGCCTAGAGCCAGTGTCATGTTTTCAAGATACTCTTAGTCGAGCCATGTTCACAAAAATTCAGTCAGTCATGTGACTCAGGAAAACTCAGTAAACTCAATAATCTAAGAAATCTCAGAAATTCTATAATCTCAGTAGTATTCCATCAATCAATGGAACTAAGTTAATTCATTCCAGTTCAGTTCAGTAATCCATGTTCAATGTCTATTCAGATAGGAGTAAGAATTAGCAACGAGTGAACCCAAGGATGGGAACACACACTGTCAGATGAAAGAGTAATTCTTAGAAGTCATCCTTGCATTCCAGAACTATGTAGCCACCATAGGTTGACACATCAACACTATCAGATGAGGATTGATGAAGTGGATAAACACTGTCAGATGAGGGTCCCACCATTCTCTTTTGGGGACACTGTCAGATGAGGGTCACCCACTGTTTTTCATTACTGGTGGCGCGGTATTGACACCATTCCAATAGGGATTACAGATTGGACCCAAACTCAACTATAATGCATTATTTGGGGCATATCAGTTAGATGTCTACATCCCACAGTTTCAGTAAAGAATCAGGACTGTCAGATACATATGCTCAGTATCAGTTATTTTAGTAATACACATATCCGTACCTCATGTTATCAGTACTCAGACTCAGTAATCATGTTATCACGAACTCAGTTATAGTTATTATGCAGTCATGCATGTATTCTCATGTTCATATTATGCAGTTAATTAGTGTAGCTCATGTGAACCCTTTTGCATTCAGCCTACCTCATATGCATACCAATACATTCAAACATACAAACACATTTGCGCTATGGTGTTTTATACCATAGGTTCAGAAGAACGAGCTCCAGAGCATCAGTAGCATTCCAGTCTCAGAAGTCAGAGTTAGAAGTGACTCCTAATCCTTTGAGGACATAACCATTACTTTATTATTTCATTAATTAATTTTTTTTAGTAGTTGGAGTTAGTTGGGGACATGTCCCATCAACTCCTTATTCAGACAGTTCAGTCAGTTAGAGGCTTTTCAGACTATCATGTTCAGACAGTGTATTTCAAGTTTTGTTTTGGTATTGTGATACCATATCATTCAGAGGTTATTTTATCAGTTTTGAACCTTATTGCCTTACATTCTTTATTTCCACATTTATACATTATGTTATGCAGTGTTTAGGTACAGATATCAGTTATGAGCTAGCTTTTGGTCCATCGGGGTCATATGCACTGTTTAGCATTCTGGGTACCAGATTTGGGGTGTTACAAACTTGGTATTGGATCCTAAGGTTGAATAGTGTCCTAGGAAGTCTGAAAGCCGCATCTAGTAGAGTCTTGTGCATGGGTGTGTAGCGCGCCACATTTATGTGCAGGAGGCTATAAGATATTTTAGAAATAGTTTCCCTTTTATCAGTATTCATGTCATGCCAGTGAGCATAATCTCAAGTCAATCTCTCAGTCTAATCCATTTCTCCCTTTCTTCTACAGAACATGCTCCCAAAAGAAAAATGAGAATCATCCAGCCCCTCAGCCCAAAGATCCTTTGGGCGAACACATTTCTCATGCATAGTTCAGAGCCGCATTTACTAATCTTGCTTAGTTTGTTTCTCTCAGAATGAACGACCAACTATCGTTCCAGCAAATCTAGTGGCCAATTCAGCTACAGCCAGGATTCGGTACTTCACCCGAATGAATCCTCTATCATTTTTTGGGTCTAAGTCAAATGAGGACCCTTAAGAATTACTTGATCAGGTTCAGAAGGTTACGTATATTATAAGGGTTACTCCTAGTAAGAGTGCTAAGGTAGAGGTATATCAGTTGCAGGATGTTGCTCACACTTGGTTCAAATAGTGGAAGTCAGAGAGTGTTATAGATGAGGATACATAGAGTGGGAGCAGTTTTTCACTGCCTTATTAGAGAGGTTCTTTCCACTAGAGGTGAAAGAAGCTAAGGTGTTAGAATTTATCAACCTCAAGCAAGGCAACATGATGGTGAAAGAGTATTCTCTTAAGTTTAGTCAATTAGATAGATATGCTCCTCATGTGGTTGCAGATACCAGGGCCACGATGAGTAAGTTTGATTCTAGGGTGAATGATAGTGTGGTCAATGAGTGCAGGTCCGCGATGTTGAATAGTGACATGAAAATAGCCAGGATTATTACCTATGCTCAGCAGATAGAAGAGCAAAAGATTAAGATGAGGGAGAAGCAGAATAAGAGATCAAGGAAAGGTAGTTTTAACTTTGCCCAGCCCAAATCAGAAGGAGGAAACCATTCTCAATTTCATCCTAAGTCATCAGTTTTAACTCCTTCTTCATCCAGTGCTCCAGCTCTCAAGTTCACAGATGGTAATAGAGATAGGGTACCATGCTCTAAGTCTTAGGGCAGTGTCAGCAATGCCCAAACTAAGCACTTTTGTCAGACTTGTGGTAAGAACCATAAGGGTGCTTGTAGAGCTGGTAGCGATGTCTGTTTTGAATGTTGAAAGACAGGCCATAGAGTCAGAGATTGTCCCCAGTTAGGCTATCAGGGTTAACATAATCGTTCCCCAGCTCAGTCCGATCGCCTAAATTAACAGGGTGTCACCTCCAGTGCTACTAGTGGGCAACACCCAAATCAAATTTGTGCTCTCCATTCCCGGCAAGATCAGGAAAATTCTTCTAATATTGTTACTGGTATGTTACAGATCTTTCATGTGCATGTTTATGCTTTGCTAGATCTAGGAACTACTTTATATTTTGTTACTCCCTATAGAGCAGTTGATTTTGGAGTCAGTCCCAAAATTCTAGAAGAGCCTTTTTTAGTCTCTACACTAGTGGGTAAAACCATAATAGCTCTGTGGGTATACAGGAACTACCCGGTCATGATATTTCAGAAAATCACTTCAGCAGACTTAGTCGAATTAGAGATGACTGATTTTGATGTTATCCTCGGCATGGATTGGCTTTATTCCTGCTATGCCATAGTCGACTGCAGAAACAAAATAGTCCAGTTCTAGTTTTCGAATGAACCTGTCCTAGAGTAGAGGGGTACTACTTCAGTGTTTAGAGGTTTGCTTGTTCCCTACCATCGGGCATGGAAAATGATATCTAAAGGATGTGTCTATCATCTTGTTCAAGTTAAGGACGCTAGTTCTAAAACTCATAGTCTCAAATTAGTCCTAGTCGTAAATGAATATTCACATGTCTTTCCAGATGATCTTCCAAGAATTCCTCCTGAAATGGAAATAGACTTCAGCATTGATCTTCTTCCAGATACTTAGCCTATATGTATTCTTCCAAATACAATAGAACCAGCAGAACTCAGAGAATCGAAAGAGTAGTTGAACGATATCTTAGATAAGGGATTCATCAGACCCAGTGTGTCCCCATGAGGCGCACCAATATTATTCGTATGGAAAAAAGATAGTTCTCTTAGAATGTGTATAGAATACCGTCAGCTCAACAAAGTCACGGTCAAGAACAGGTATCCACTGCCTAGGATAGACAACTTGTTTGACCAACTTTAGTGTGCTAGTTATTTCACCAAGAGAGACCTCAGATCAGGCTATCATCAACTCAGAGTTAGAGAATGTGACATTCCAAAGACAGATTTTCATACTCGGTATGGTCACTTTGAATTTCTAGTTCTTTCCTTAGGTCTTACCAATGACCCTGCATCATTCATGGACTTGATGAAATGGGTGTTCAAGCAGTACTTGGACATATTCATCATAGTCTTCATAGATGATATTCTAGTCTATTCTTGCATAGAGCATGATCATTCAGACTATCTCTTAATTGTTCTTCAGACTCTCAGGGATCACCAGTTGTTCGCCAAGTTTAGTAAGTTAGAATTTTGGCTAAGATAAGTAGCATTCCTTGGACACATTGTTTTCGGTGATGGCATTAGAGTAGATCCTCAGAAAACCAAAGCGGTAAGAAAATGGCCTCGCCCTGTCTCTCTACTAGAAATCAGGAGTTTCTTAGGTTGGGCTGGCTATTACCGATGGTTTGTTAAGGGATTTTATTCTATTGAATCTCGTATGTCAATATTGACTCAAAAGAAGGTTAAGTTTCAATGGTAAGAACCTTGCGAGAAGAGTTTTCAGGAGTTGAAGACTCGACTCACCTCAGCTTCAGTTTTAGCACTTCCTGACGGTTCCGATGGATGCATAGTATATTGTGATGCATCCATAGTAGGTTTAGGTTGTGTCCTTATGCAGCATGGTAGACTCATAGCCTACACCTCCAGATAGTTAAAGCCCCATGAGAAGTATTATCCTACTCATGACCTTGAGTTAGCAGCAGTTGTCTTTGCCTTAAAGATTTGGAGGCATTATCTATACGTTGTTCATGTAGACGTCTTCACAGATCATAAGAGCCTTCAGTATGTATTTTCCCAAAAATATCACAATCTTCATCAGAGAAGGTCGTTAGAGATCTTGAAGGATTATGACATAAGTGTTCTTTATCATCCTGGCAAGGACAATGTAGTGGACGACGCACTCAGTAGACTGTCTATGGGTAGTGTTTCCCATGTTAAGGATAGTAAGAAGAAATTAGCTCAGGAGATTCTTCAACTTGCCAGACTAGGCATTCGCTTAGTTGACTTTTCAGAGGATGGTGTATGTGTTTAGAGTAGCTCAGAGTCATCTCTAGTTTCCGAGGTGAAAGAGAAGCAAGAATGGGATCCTAGCCTTGTCAAGATAAAAGAGTCAGTTCAGAGTCAGGAAGTAGAGGTTTTCTCCCAAGAGGGAGATGGTGTTCTTCTTTGTCAGGGTCGTCTGTGTGTTCTCGGTGTAGATGACTTGAGGTAGTGAATTCTTGTAGAAGCGCATGGTGCGCGATACTCTATTCATCCAGGGGCCACTAAGATGTACCGCAACTTGCGGGGGATCTATTGGTGGAGTGGAATGAAGAGGGATGTTGCAGAGTTTGTGTCTAAGTGCTCTACATATCAGCAGGTAAAGATAGAGAATCAGAAACCTAGTGGTTCCATGAAGGAGTTCACTATTGATATTTGGAAGTGGGAAGAAGTGAATATGGACTTCGTGATGGGTTTGCCTAGAAAACGTCATCAGCATGATTCAATTTGGGTCATTGTAGATAGAATGACCAAGTCAGCTCATTTCCTTCTATTTCGTACCTCTTACTCAGCCGAGGATTATTCCAAACTCTATATCAGGGAGTTGGTCAGATTACACGGTGTTCCACTATCTATCATATCAGACAGAGGTACCCAGTTCAACTCTCACTTTTGGAAAGCGTTCCAAAAGGGTCTTGGTACCCAGGTTTATCTCAGTACAGTGTTTCATCCTCAGATAGATGGTCAAGAAGAAAGGACCATTCAGACTCTAGAAGATATGATAAGGGCGTGTGCAATTAAGTTCAAGGGAATTTGGGATGACCACTTTACTTTGATTGAGTTTGCATACAACAACAGCTGTCACTCCAGTATTCAGATGGTTCTATTCGAAGATCTCTATGGTAGGAGATGTATGTCTCCGATCGGTTGGTTTGAAGTTAGTGAGACCACAGTCACAGGGCCTGACTTAGTATTCGATGCCTTAGAGAAAGTTCAGTTGATCAAAGAAAAACTCCAAGCTACTCAGAGCTGACAGAAGTCTTATGCGGATGTTCATAGAAAGGATCTCAAATTTAAGGTCGATGACTATGTCTATCTTAAGATCTCTCCCATTAAGGGAGTGAAGAGATTCGGAAAGAAGGGAAAGATCATTCCCCGATATGTCAGTCCCTTCAGGATTCTCAGTCATTTCGGCAAGGTAGCATATGAGTTCGAATTGCCTTCAGATATAGCCTCAGTTCATCCAGTCTTCCATGTCTGTTTGCTCAAGAAGTGCATAGGTGACCCAGCAGTTTTAGTCCCTATTCAGAGCGTTGACATTCAGAATAGCCTCTCTTATGAAGAGATTCCAGTCGAAATCCTTTACTATCAGACTCGTAGGCTGAGGAACAAAGAAGTCCCTCTAGTCAAGGTTCTTTGGCGGAATCAGTCCATGGAGGGAGATACTTGGGAAGCAGAAGCAGACATGCAAACCAAGTACCCTCATCTTTTCTGTGCTAATTCAGACTTAGCTCGAGGTAACCATTTTTCTTAAGCTTATTCAATTACATGTTCAAAATTCTAGTATAAAATTGGTATCAAGTATCAGTGCATAACTTATCATGCATTCATGAGTTCAGCTTATCAGTCATGCATCAGATATGCATGTTCAGTTGGACTATATTCAGTTTAGAATTCAATTTAGTCCTAAAATCATGTGATAGTTGAGCATGATCAGTGTATACGTCGTTTTATCTTTTCTCCCCTCTCAAGAAGTCATCATTCGAGGAAGAATGTTTCCAGGGGGAGATATTGTAATACCCTGAAAAATCCAAAAAAATATTAGAGCCATGTACCAAGCTCATGCATAGTACATCATGGTTCTTTTATAGTTTTATGAGTAGGTTAGATGTATATTAAGGCTTCAAATTACTCCCAGCTATCAGACGAATCAAAACATTCCTTCACGATTGAATTCTTGAGAAAGATATTGGTATAGTCAACTTAAAATGAGATATATCTCATTATACTTGGAATTTTTGAGCTCATGACCAATAAACATATAGTTAATTGAATTATCTTTCCAACTATACCAATTTTACCTAAATCTAATATCGGAGAAAAGAGTTATACCTATTTTACTCCATAATGTTAGGCTAGAAATAGTGTGACGACATTCGTGGTAGCTTACAACACTTGTGACGCCCTATCACGAAGGTCTTAAGCCTTAGGAAGAAACCAGCTCATAAGTGACGACATTCGTGGTAGCTTACCAAACTTGTGATGCCCTATCACCAAGGTCATCAGCCTTAGGCAGAAACCAGTTCCTAAGTGACGACATTCGTGGTAGCTTACCATATGTGTGACGCCCTATCACGAAGGTCGTCAGCCTTAGGCATAAACCAACTCCTAAGTGACGACATTCGTGGTAGCTTACCACACCTGTGACGCCCTATCATGAAGGTCGTCAGCCTTAGGCAGAAACTAGCTCCTAAGTGACGACATTCGTGGTAGCTTACCACACTTGTGATGCCCTATCACGAAGGTCGTCAGCTATGATTTTTCAGCAACTGGGAATTTATTTCATAAGGGTATTTTGGTCATTTCCTTCACCTTCCACGATTTATAACCCTAAAGAGGCGTAATTTTTCTCGTTTTTTTCTTCAGTTAAGCATCTCAAAAACTCTCTCTTACACTTTAAACCACAAGATTAGGGTTTCCATCAAACTCATCTCTCAAAAGCAAGATTCAAGCCTTTTTCCAAGATAATAGAGAATTAATTTTCCCAAATCCAAGAACTCTCCATCAAATCATCGAGGTTTCCTTTCTATGGTATGCGTAGTGTTCATCTATGGATCCAATCCATTCATAGAGCTCAAGAACCATGTTTTAAATATTATTTTGTGAACTTTTTGTGGTTATATGAGTATGTACATGTTGACGAGTGTTGTTTAGGTTTCAATGTGATGTCTAAAGGTGTTTTCATGGAATATATATGTTTTTTAATTGAAAATCATGAACTTTAGGTGGTTTAATATAGTGCAAGTATGAAACTCACCTATACCTTAAAGAATGCTTGCAAGGTGTTTGATAAAATGCTTAGGATGCTAGAAATTCATGTTTGTATGGCTCTATGAGTATGAAGCAGGTAAGATAATGAAGATATACAATATGTACACGAAATATATCCATGCATTCCCTACAATGTTTAAGATGTTGAATAAATATATGAAATATGATATCCCTTACTTATGATATTATGAATTGTGGACTGAAATCTTGTGATCAAGTCATGTCATGTGTGTCAGTTTCCTTCTATTGAGTCCTGAGGGTATTCGTACCCAAAAACATAGTTGTGTGCCTAGATCCATGTTATGTTGTCACGATAATCTCAGTCAAGCTATAATCTATAGAACTCAGTCAGTCATGTGACTCAGAAAACCTCAAAAATCTCATGATATCAGTTAACTCTCACATAATAGTACTACTCCGTCAGTCAACGGAAGTCAGTTAATCTGTCCATGTACAGTCATTTGAATCATGTTTAGTCTCTTCAGATGGGAGTAGAAGTTAGCACCGAGTGAACCCTAGGATGGGGACTCACCTACCAGTTTAGGATGTGATTCTTAGAATTCATCCTTGTGTTCCAGAACTACGTAGCCAGCGTAGGTTGAGACATCTTAGACTGTCAGATTAGGGTTGATGAGGTGGTTTAACCTGTTAGTTTAGGGTTCTCACCGTTCTCCTTTTGAATACCTGCCAGTAAAGGGTCACCCACAACTGTCCTTACCAGTGGCGCGGTATTGACACCCCTCAAGTCGGGGCAGAGATTGGACCCCAACTTAGCTATATGCATTATTGGGGCATGTTGATTAAAAAACTACCTCCCACAGTTTTAGAATTAGTATCAGTAAAAGAACTTAGATAGTTCTTCATATTTCAGTATATTAGGACTGTCAGATACAGTCAGACTCAGTTACAGTACGAAACTTAGATAGTTCTATCAGATTCAGGATTGTCAGACACAGTCGCCCACGTTATCAGAATTTCAGTATCAGTCATTTTAGCCATCAGTAAACCATGTATTAGCATACAGGACTAGCTATCATGCACCCACTATTTCAGTTACTATGTATGCATGTTTGTACTCTTACGTTCATGTCAGTCAGACAGTTAGCATTGTTCATGCATGTAAACCCTGTTTATATTTAGCCTACTTCACTCGTATACTCAGTATATTCCCTCATACTGACACATTTGCGCTATGGTTCTTTCTTTTCATGTTACACCATAGGTTCAGAGACACGAGCTCTAGATCAGCAGTAGAAGTAGCATTTCCAGTCGCAGAGATTCACTGAGTCCTCTTCATTCGAGGACAATATGATTTGATTTATTCAATAGTATTTTAGCCAGTTATCATTTTACGGAGTTAGTTGGAGACATGTTCCTTCAACTCCTTATTCAGACAACACTTAGAGGTTTTCAGATTCAGTATTCAGACATATGTACAGATTTGATTCAGTTTTCAGTTGTTTTGGGTATCTTTCACCCATATGGATGTTATGTTTTGATAGATTCTTTATTCAGTTGAACCTTTTGGCCTACATGTTCATGTTTTCCGCATTATTGCATTATATATTTCAGTGTATAGGTATAGATATCAGTCATGGGTTAGCTTGTGATCCTTCGGGGTCATAAGCATCGTGTAGCATTCCGGTTTAGAAATATCAGGGCGTTACTGAATTTGAAAGAGAGAAGCCTATGACTGGCACCCTACCTCTTCACTATCAACCCTACGACTAGAACCCTACGTCTTATAATGAGACACTACGACTCATAGAGTCAATTCGGAGTCTTACCAGCCTCAATAGAGGCATTACACTGGACACCTTACAAAATACCATCCTTACGACTGGTTAGGAGTTGATACGACTCGTTAAGTCTAGTTGATAACAAAGCAATGACTTAGGAAAATCTTTCTAGGATCATTACTATTGGGTACTATGGCCCATAAAGACACATTATGACTTCCAGGGAAGAAAGCTCAGAACTCGAAAAAATTTCAAGGACCAAAAACCCGAGGCATTACATACCCTTCCCCCCAGGATCATTCGTCCTTGAATGATAGGAAAATGAATTTATTAGAACTATTTGAGATCCACATGCCACTAATCTTACCTTTAACAAAGACAAAAAGCAAAGCTTCCAAGGAATTTCTTATTTTCTTTAATCAAAGACAGAAAAGAAAATGTTAAGGAATACACATATCTTAAACACGAATCTCAGGAACGGGGAACAAGAATTGATATTTGGATTTTTTTTAATGTCCCCTCTATCTTTCCACATAGCTCCTTCCTCCCATACAATACATGTAATAACCCTTAAATATAACCAGACTCTCCACTAGTCTTTCAACAATGAATACAACACTCTACTATTTCAACTTCCTAACGCCCCCGCAAAATACATAACTATAAGACCCAAGCATCTTCTACATCTCCCTTCTATGTTAAGGCCTAGCTCAGAGTTAAAGGTGAAAGTATACGACTTGGGACCCTATACATTACACCACTCTAATAATACTACTCGATCTTATGACAAAAATCAAGTAACCTCAGGTCTTAATCAAGGAGCACTAACTACATAACATAATGGTTTGTGTATCTATCAATCACAACATTTAAGCCTGACTTTCTACCCCCACTTTATGGATCTCCCAACCAAAACTAGAAACTTCAATCACTATCACGATTGATTTTACCATCTCTCTTATTCATAATTATTTCACATGACAAAGGTTCAGCTTACTCTCCGATCTTTATCTATAACTTTTTCCTGAGTAGAAACCCCAAAATTTTTACAATAAAGAACATCTACTCCCTCATTCAAAACATTTATATGCTTCTTTAGTCTATACCATCCTAACATAAGAAGGGTCACTGAGGAACTAGAGTACAAGCATAAACAATGAGGAGGGTTACTTCTCAATTACAACACCTATTTCTCGTACTACTCAAAGTGAGACTCACAAAATTAGACATGGTACATAGGCACAAAGTACTTATATCAACTACCTAGGATATAAATGAAGGGTCTTCCAACCTAACATACCATAGGACGAGTCCTTAGAATTAGGAACTGGGAGAAACACGACTGCACAAATCATGTGTAATATAACATAAACACGAGATTTAGATTCAAGGAACAAGGCAATGATTTTCTCTTGAAACCACTATTTCTTAGAACTAGGCATAACATGAGACATGAATGTATGGATCATGAGCGTCATGACATAGAACTTGAACACTTGGAAGATCAGATTTCTGAGAACCATTATTGCCTTTGGTTCAGTGGCTGGAGTATAGACATAGGTAGGATGTAGAATGCAGGGCTTAGGTAGCATTATTATAATATGTATGACACTAGTAGAGTGCCCTTTTAAACGAAATAGGAGGGAATCTCTATCATAGGAGAAAATTTACCTCGTCTCTCCCTAGATGCCCGCCACTAGGAGAAAATTTTAGATTAGACCTTGATCTCTATCTTACCACACCTATAAGCACAACACTCTACTATAAGGGGTATCACCATGGACATATACTAGGGACACTTGGCTTTCTTATACTTACAACCTCATCTATCCAGATGCTACCTGGGGTTTAGCACACTCTTACTAACTCCATGCCCTAATCTATCCAATGACTTAGACCCTAATCCATGAGTTCAACATGGACATCTGGTCTATACATAACAACTTTCCCACTCTAATATTCCCTAAGTCATCAACCTTATTTCTTTTGCATACCCCATTAAGCCTACCAATTTACTCCTACAAATATCGCATCACTATTCTTGAGCTAACACATTCCTTTAACCAAAATCAACATCTAAGGTTCAAACTTGGTTTCTAACAACCATTATTCACCACTTAACAGAGTACCCCACATAAAATATATATATATATGTATGTATAGTTCACCCCATAAGGAGGTCACCCTAAATTCCTTTTTCACCTACCATTAATCTATACATATCTAGAGGAAACCATCCTCCTTACACATAAAAGAATGGCAGCACCCCACAGAGAAACACTTGGGCGGAAAAACCCTTATCTAGAAGATCTTACAGCTACTTCTTAAGTTATTTCAGCTCAGTCGAAGCCATTTCTTAAGAAGGGATAGAGATAGGACGAGTGTTCAAAAGGATATCAATCCCAAAAATCCATTATCCTATTGGGAGGAACACCTTGAATATCATCAGGGAATACCTCAGAAAATTCCAGACCACAGGGACAAACTGTAAAAAAAGACCTTCAGATCTAGAATCCTTAGCATGCACTACATGGTAGAGGCACCCTTTTGGGCTCTAAGATACGAAATATACCATCCATTAGGAACTAGGGAGCTACCTTCCCATTTAATCACTAACCTATTTGGGAAATAAAAATTGGCTCTATGGCTCCAACAATGAATGCAACCAATCCATCCCCAAAATCAAATCAAATTCTACCATGTCCAACTCTACTAGATCCATTAAGGACTCCCTACCACGGACCGATATCACACAAACATTATAGACCATTTTAGACATAATAGAGTCACCCATTGGTGAGGTCATAAAAAAGTATCTTGAATACACTCAGACTAAAAAAATAAAATGAACAGCCACATAAGCGATCACATAAGAAAGAGTATACCCCAAATCAAGAAAGCAATACATATTACCGGAAAAGAGTTGTTACATACCAACAATGATATATGGTGATGGCTCTGACTCTTTTGGGTAGAAAGAATATAGAGATAATTCCGGCCAGTGTTGGTATCAGAAGTAGCACCCCTTGGTACAAAAACCGAAGAGATAGCAACTGAAATCTTATTGGCTCAAGTTGTAATATCGACCAAAGAACAATTTCGTTGATGCCACTGACCATAAAACCTATGATTCCACTTTCCATCATGACAAAACCCATAATGTCACTGACCACAAAACCCATGATGCCACTTTCCATCACGACAAAACCCATGATGCCACTGACTATAAAATTTGCAAGAAGTATAGAGAGGGGTTAACCGAGCTTCGCTAGACTGATACTGGGCACCCTGTTCCCTAGGACTAACACTCTTTTGAAAATAACAATCACCTGATTTTATGACCCTCTCTATACTTAGTCTACAGTCTTCTATGTCTACCGCTATTATTATGACCCTCACCCAACTCTAAATATCTGAACTATTTATTCTGCCTCTCCCCTATCATAGTCTGATTCTTTCTCCCACTAATAAGACCAGACTGACATGATAAAAAGACTACTATCTAGGTCAACAAATGAATAGAATGATAGAACTCAGCATTGGACACTTTTTCTTGAGGTGCCCAAGAAGGGATAGGGAGAATCGATGGAACTCTACTAGGGAAATCAGAATCAGCAACCCTAGATTGGATCTATACCCTAGAAGTAGGACGAGTTCAATCTAGATTGTCCTTAGACGAGATAGAAAATTTTCAATGAGCGTTTGATTTTCTTGGAGGCATGATCTAAAAAGCGAACATATGGGAATTAGAGAAGATTTCATGACCGTAGACTCTATAGCCCAAAGAATACATCACAAGAAATGGAAACATTCCTAAATGTCTCATAGTCACTCCCTTATAAGTATGGTGCACTACACACCCATAAAAGGGACTTTACTTGACACCTCTTTATTGGAAAACCAATGACACCAAACATAGGCTATAATACCATCATGTCATGACCTAAACTAGGGCTTGGCCGTAAAGGGTATCTTAAGTCCGCTGGGAACTATAGATCACCCCTTACACCTAACGAACCAATACCACATCCCCAATATTGGCTGAATTTTGAACATATAACAAGATAACATAAGGATAAGTTTAAAAATATTTAAACCATTTATATAATTCATCAACTAGAAATTGGACAAATAACCTACCAACAACACCAATCCCATAATAATTAGACAAATTCTTTTAAACAGCGAACCAAAATTGAATACCAACAAAGTGTCTGGACATACCCCAACTATAGACAAAACAAGTCTAAATAATTTGAGACATAAAAGATTAAAACATGAAATGTATCTTATGGCGTAGGGAAGCTCATGACTTCAATGTCCTCACGAACTGACCCTGAATCTGAATCAATATGCATGAGAAGTAGAAGCATGGTGTAATACCCCGTACTCTTTCCTAGCTTGAAATCGTCTCAAAAAACTATTAGAAACTTTCTTGAAAAGATGAATACACCTTTGTACATGTGGTATTTAAAATATTTTTACTTTTTGTCATGTGGGAATTTTAACAAGCTTTCCATCAATATAAGATTTGCTTAAATACGATAACCGGGTAAGAAGTTATGACTATTTCAAGTTTCTATCGTAAAACAGCGCCATATTGGTCAGTGGCGTGCTGCACCACAAACTAAAATGGGAATTGTCCTTTTCCAGTATCTTAGCGTGATTTCCCCTACATCGCGCCAAACTTCCAGTTCACAAAGGAAGTGGCAAAGAGATGGCTCCGCATCGCGCCATCCCTCAATTTCCCAGTTGTCAAATTCCAGTGACACGGCGCGATAGCGCCATGTCACGCCAGGGTCCAATTCAGAAAATTTTCACTAAAATTAAAAGACCCATCCAGGGTTAAAAGGGTCAATTTCCCACCCCTATTTAAGACCTTTAACACGATATTCAGCTATTGGGATCCTAAATTATACTCTCTTCCCTCAGAAACCTCTCTAGAACAACCTAGGGCTTTTCATAGAAGATTCAAAATCAAGAATTTCCTCCGTCAATCTTCGTGTATTTACGAACCAAGGTATGCACTATGTTAATTCATGGATTCCTTCCATCCATGAAGCTCAAGAACCTTATTTAATCTATAAATCATGGTATTTATGTTGTGGGTTATTTGTAATCATATTGTTGCCATTGATTGATTTCAAAGTTGGAGTCTTTGTGTTTTTTTTATGATATTATGTTAACATACAAGATAAAATCTATGAATTTAGTTTCTTATGATATGTAATTTGATGATTTCACCTATGCCCTAATTGTGCAAGCAAGGTGTTGGATAAAATGATTGGAAGAGTAGAAATCAGGCCTTATAGCCCAAAACATAAAATAAATGTGACATGTTTGTCATCCTCTTATGTTTATATGGTTTCCATGCTATCATTATGAAATGTGTATGTTATTGGAATTCCATGATATTAGAACATGAGATTATAATATGATTATAAGCATTCCCATCCATGTTACATAGTATGATAAACATGTACTTCGTGAAATCCCCAACTTATTATATTATGGATTGTTGATGTTGATCATGTATTCAAGAAAGTCAGGCTTTATCAGTTTCCTTTCGTCGAGTCCTGGGGGTACTTGTACCTGACAATTTAGCTATATGGCTAGAGCTAATGTCATATTTTCAAGATACTCTCAGTTAAGCCATGTTCAGTAGAATTCAGTCAGTCTCATGACTCAGGAAAACTCAGTAATCACAATAATTTTCTGTTAGTCAACGGAACTCAGTTATCTCAGTCCAGTTAAGTTCAGTAACCCATGTTCAGTATCTATTCAGATGGGAGTAGAAATTAGCACAGAGTGAACCCAAGAATGGTAACTCACCCGCTAGTAGAGGGTTGATTCTTAGGAGCAATCCTTGCGTTCCAGAACTACAAGGCCAGTGTAGGTTGAGACATCATACCTTCTAGTTGAGGGTAGATAAGGTGGCTTAACCTACTAGTTGAGGGTTCCCACCATTCTCATTAGAGTAACCTGCTAGTTGAGGGTCACTCATATGTTGTCCTTACCAGTGGCGCGATATTGACACCTTCTAATCAAGGCACAGATTAGACCCCAATTCAGCTATAATGCGCCATTTGGGTCATGTTGTATAGATAACTACTTCCCACAGTTTCATGCTACAGAACTAGGATGGTTAGATATAGCCAATCAGTCTCGTTAATAGAACTCAGATAGTTTTATAGAATTCAGGACTGTCAGATACTGTAAACTCAAATTTTGTATGGAACTCAGCTAGTTCCATCAGACTCAGGACTGTCAGATATAGTCACTCATGTTATCAGTTATATCAGTTATCAGAACTCATTCATTAGTTATGTTAGTTAACAGTAAAATCACGTTATCATGATTTCAGTTATAGTTACTATATATGTATGCATGTATTCTCACTCTCATATTCGTTAGTTAGTCAGTATTGTTCATGCATATGAACCTCACGCATTCACCCTACCTCATATGCATACCAGTACATTCAAAGTACTGACGCATTTGTGTTATGGTGTCTATACCATAAGTTCAGAGACACGAGCTCCAGAGCATGAGTAGATTCCAGTATCAATAGTCAGAGTTAGAAGTGAGTCCTAATCTTCCGAGGACACGATCATTATTTTAATATCTCATTAATTAATTTATTAGTTGGAGTTAGTTGGGGACATGTCCCATCAACTCCTTATTCAGACAGTCATGTTTAGAGGCTTTTTAGACTACAGTATGTTCAGATAGCTTATTTCATCTTTGTTTTAGGTATTCCATACCCCATCCATATGTTACGATTTATTAGATCTTAAGTTACAGTTTTGAATCTTATGGCCTTCCAGTTCATGTTTTCGCATTATACGGTATGTTATGCAGTATACAGGTACAGATATCAGGCACGGATTAGCTTGTGGTCCTTCAGGGTCATGAGCACCGTGTAGTATTTTGGGTACCAGATTTGGGGCATTACACATGGCCAATTCCTTCATCGCATGGGGATACAACATTTGAATACGGTTAGCAGGGTGAATGTTAGCATGTAACTCAGGGATAAAGATAGCATAATACATTGATAAATAGTTTCAAACTTATTCAAAATCTGATGCACATAATCAAATGCATATATATATATAACATGTCGGGAGAGAGAACAAGTCTTAATGTGCACTTTAAAACTTTAGCCTGGATAGTGTATCTCAACCGCTATATAATAGTACCCATGGGCGATAAGGGAACCCATCTCTTACCCTCTGGTCAGGCCCCATTGCATGTAACTGCATGAACTATAGAAAGATTATATATATATATATATATGCACGGGGGACTCAAACACTCAAATCATATACAAAAGTGACTTAAGCACCCAATCATAAAGTGTGAAATGGAGGACTCAAGCCTTCTAATCATAATAATAACAATAAGGTGGACTCAAACAACCTAGTCACAAGCAAGGGCACTCGAACCCTCAAGCCATAGCGACCACTATACTAGCTAGTGCGACTTCAAGTGTCGGTCACTCACATCTATACTTTCACGACTCATCTCCACAACCCTCTTTTAAAATAAAATTAAAACATTTAACATATATTTCCGTTTTTATTAAGACAAGTACACCCTAGGTCAACCCATTGGTATCATCATACCAATCTTTTTTATGATCTAATAGCACCATTCCATGTCATCTACTCAACAAACTAGGAATCAAACTCACAGGTCAAAAGATATTCAAATAATCAATCATCCGAGGCTCGAACCCATTTAATCAACTGAACCCACGAGGTTCCAATTCCATAATTTATACATGGCCTCCAAGGACTTTCAGGGAAAACATGCATACTTCATTATCCTTTTTATGCCAATTCATTGTTACAAGTGCGTAAACCAAACTTTGTGACAAAAACCCTTTTTAATGACAATTTCACAAACATGTTAAGGGTATACAATTTCCAAAACCATCATCAAGGCAAAATTATCAAATTAGGTGTTAACCATAACCCCTGAGTTTAACCATCATTTCCATGCACCCACAAGTTCAAAACCATATTTAAAGCATGATAAATCATATATAAACCTTGGGAAAACATTGTTCAATAACAAATATTCAAACCCTCAACCCTTGTTATTGAACTAATATGAATATCTCACAAACAACTCTTTAAAACATATACTTATAACAAATTAACAATGAGGGGAGAGTAACATGCCTAAAATACCAAGTTTTATGGAAAGATTCAAACCCTTAAGCCGTTGGATGACCAACTTCTTAGAAATGCTAAGTATGGTTTCTTGAGAGAATTTGAAAAAGAGAAGAGTGTAATTGTGTTATTATTTAGAATAAGGTTCTAAATAAGATTATAAGTCGTGGGTTATTAGTCAGATAGGAGGGAAATATCTAAAATACCCTCATTAAAATTTGACAAATAACCTATTAGTCTCTACGGGTGACCTTATGACTCCTAGAGTAACCCTACAAGTTGGATGATCTAGTCATAACCAATCCAGAATTCTCTTAGGCTCTTCACTAAGAACCCAACGACTTTAACCCTACGTCTCATAATGAGACACTATGACTCATAGGGTAAAGTCATTGTCTCAATAGTCTCAATAGAGGTAATACACTGGAAACCTTACAAAATACCCTTTTTACGACTCATTAGGAGTCTATATGACTCATTAAGTCTAGTTGTTAACAAAGAAGTGACTTAGGTAAATCCTTCTAGACTTATTATGACTGGGTCCTATAACATGTAAAGACACATTATGACTCATTAAGTGAGTCATTGATAAGGCAGAAAGCTCAGAGTTCAAAAAAATTTCAAGGACTAAGAACCTGAGGCATGACACAATCCTTCCCACAATAGCTACATGTCATTTATGTCCTGTAGAAACTAATCAATTCAATTATCAGATAGTTTATTTAGATTTTAGGCTTATTTCTCAATTTTTGAGATTTCATTGTTTAGGATTTGGTCTCAGACAAAAACTCATAGTATATGACCTCAGATTAAAATTTTAATAGTGCCATCAGGTCCAGAACATTTATTTTAGGTTGGGAGGACCCTTTGTTCAGGCGTCGAGGCTTTCAGACTCGATTTAGGCTATTGGGTGAAGTATGTGAAAAATAGAACTATAGGTGTAGGCCCAACACTTAGTCAAAACGATCTTGGATAAAAGTTTTGATGGTTCCATTGAGTTCGTAACATCGAATTTGGTTTGGTATCATAGTTTATTTGCACGCATAGGGTTTCAAACAAATCTCGAGCAACTGGTGGAAGTTTATTTTAGTCTTGGTAAAAATCTGGTACATGGCACCTAATAAGTTTGCTTAAATTCTTATTGGGCCTCTTTTACACTAAGAGCTTTAATGCCCATGGGCCAATATAGTGGCCATGGCTTATTAGCAGTGGTATGCTTTGTCCACTAAAGAGGTGACCGCCTTAGCGCCATTAGGGCCGCTTAATCAGAACCCACGAATTTCTACCAGAATGTTTTACCAGTCGTATTACTGCTTTAGCGGTAGGCACTTTAGCCCCTAGGAGTCCACTTTAGCGGCCCTTGTACCCTTTTATCCAATTTTATCCACCTAATTCTCAACCATTCCTTCCACCATTTTCACACCAAGTTGAGAGCTCAAAGAGAGGAAAAAGTGGGAAATCATCCACATAAGTTAAGGTAAGATAACCTAAATCTTCTTGGTCATTTCCCATTAATTTTCTCTTGAATTTCCATTCTAATTCATGGTAAAATTCATACAAATTAGGTCTTAAATTCCTAATGTTGAGGGTTGATTTGAGACTCAATTTATGCCCTGCTTGTGCTAAACTTTTGAGAATACATTTCTCGTTCTTCGAAGCACCTCGCGACGGGTTCAATTTTTTATTCTATTGCAGGACCTGCGAGCTTATTCTTGACCCAAATTTCGACCCAACCCTTAATATAGAAATATGGGTCTCATTTTACTCCTAATGTCGTGTATATTACTATTTTGTTAGAATGAAAATATCTCAAGATTGTAGAGTGACAACAGATGATTTAAGGATAATTCAAGGGTTATCATTCGGCATCGAGGTAGGCTTCTAACTACTCTTATTCTTGAGATAGTGTTTTATTTATGTTGCATGTTAGATAGGGATGTTAGGATGTGATTGTGGGTAGAACACTGTGACTTAGCCTAAAATAAGAATTTTGGGCTAGAAGGGAAATTGACCCTTAAGGTGATATACATATTTTGCTTCAATGATCTTAGTATCTTAGTGTCATGACCTGAACCAGGACCTAGTCGTGATGAGTTTCTCAATCCCACCATGGATCGAAGATCACCCACTTAGCCTAACCTCAACTATAATAATAATGAATAAAGTGGAAGCCAATTAACATAGTAATAAAAGATGGATAGATAACCCAAAGAAACTAAGAGTCAACACAACAACCAACCTACCCTCGTCCACAATAGCCTCTAAAACCAGATTATCAACTAAGTCAGGACAAGCCCCCAACTATGACAAGAAACAATCCAAAATTACTAAGAAAATAAGGAAAAACTAATGAAATGATAAGGCTTTTCGAAGGATAGAGGCTTACCGCTTCATAATAACTCAACAAACATGCTCAACCACCTAACGCTGCACAGAAGCAACAAAAAAGTCTTTGTAACATAGTAATAAAAGATGGATAGATAACCCAAAGAAACTAAGAGTCAACACAACAACCAACCTACCCTCGTCCACAATAGCCTCTAAAACCAGATTATCAACTAAGTCAGGACAAGCCCCCAACTATGACAAGAAACAATCCAAAATTACTAAGAAAATAAGGAAAAACTAATGAAATGATAAGGCTTTTCGAAGGATAGAGGCTTACCGCTTCATAATAACTCAACAAACATGCTCAACCACCTAACGCTGCACAGAAGCAACAAAAAAGTCTTTGAATCCTATATCATGAAATGATATAGCATCCTATGATAGTTAGTAGGATAAGCACTGAAATGTAACTTAGGGAAAGTGATAACATAATGCCATGTCCAAAATCAGTCAAAACCATATACACACATTCTCATTCAGTCATATATATATATATACCTATACATATACATATATATATGCGTGTATATATAAAAGATTTAGGGATAGGTTACAAGGGTCATCAATATGATATTTTAAAATTATTAACTTGGAATTTATAGCTCGATCTGTCCTAAAGGAACCCATGGGCTATATGGGTTCAACTCCCCCTACTGAAAGGTCCCCAGTCCGTGTTAGCCACCCGAACTGAAGAAAAACTAAATCCACCATGGGTAATTGTTGCCCCAAAAATATATATATCAAGTGTTCTCCAAGCACATAATCATATAGACCCCCAATGCCGGCAAATGTGATTTCTAGTGTTTATCCCCCAGGGACTGAAAACCTTCACGGTGAGCTACACAATTACTATTAAGCCCAATTTAAAATTACTTTGCATATAATTCTAATCAGTAACCTTGGAGTCATATATTAAGGTATTTACCACTTGGTATCATCGTACCAACATGATTGCAATCTAAATTAAACATGCCAAACCAATCCACATAACCACATTAAACTTCCAAGTTCTATTAAAATCCAAACCGTAGATACCAAGGCCAGCCAAATCAATTTTTATATCCATTTATCTAGTAATACAACACATTGAGTTCAAAAGCAATTTAAACCATGCAATCTGTCCATATTCAAAACAAGATAATAAAGTGGGCTGAGGTTAATGCCAATTCCAAGTCTAAATTCATTCAATTTGGGGCAACACATGTCCTCTATTCCAACCATTTAAATAATGTACCGATTCAGTACCAAAAATATCAATTTAAATTATAGGACAAGTAATTCAATTAGTAACAACCAAAACCCCTCAACCTAATTTAAAAATCCACAATTTAAATCACCTGCAAATTCATTCAATTAATTCCATAATTTAGAATTGGAGTTTATGGAAGAGAAACATGCCTGAAACACATAAGAATTTGAAGTCGATTTGAAGTTTGGAGCCCGGAGTAATGATTTCTTGTAAAACCCTAGAGCTTTATTATGTTTTGTGCTTTAAAAGAGAATGAATGGTTATGATCTTTGAAAACTAAAGAAAAAGGGCTTATTTTATGTTTAAAGGTCATACAAGGGGTAAAAATACTAAAAGCGCCTCACCCAAGTGAACAAACCAATAACTAGATGAAATTAAAACATCACCATGGTATGCCAATATTTTGGAAGTTAGCCTCTGTGCCACACTGATATCGCAAGGGTTAACCTCTATGACACGGCCTTATCGCGGACCCTCACTACCTCGGGGTCCCAAAATGACCCTGAACCCTTTCCGAAAAATCCAAAAATTCCCCAAACACCCTTTGAAGATTCCTACACATAATACAAGTCAAAATTGACATTACGAATGAGTGAAGGTCAAAAATAAAATGATTAAAATTTTAAGGGGTCTTACATTATCCCCCATTAGGATCATTCATCCCCGAATGATGAGTTAAGACACTTTTAGCATGAGAAAAGCAAGAATACACCAGGATTAAATGACAAACTTGAAAAGTGACAAGAAAAAAATGCGACACATACCTTAAGCACTTTCATTCGACATTGGGAACAATAATGGATATTTGTTCTTCATATGTTCCCCAGCTTCCCATGTAGCCTCCTCCACCTTTTGATTTTTCCAAAGGACTTTAACTGAAGCTATATACTTTTTCCTTAATCTACGAACTTGCCTATCCATTATATCAATAGGGACTTTCTCATAAGACAAGGGTCTGTAACACCAACATCCTCAACAGGCACTATAAAGGAAGGATCACCTACATACTTTTTCAGCATGGACACATGGAATACAGGATGAATAGAGCCCAAACTACAGGCAAATCCAACTCATAAGGAACATTACCATTTTTTCTAAAAATTTGATACGGTCCAAAGTAATAGGGACTGAGCTTCCCCTTCTTCTCAAACCTCATGACTTCTTTCATAGGAGACACATTCAAGAAAACTCAATCATTAACTTCAAATGCCAATTCTCTTCTTCTCACATCCGTATAAGACTTTTGGTGACTCTGAGCAGTCTTAAATATTTCTATAATCACTTTTACCTTCTCCAAGCTTAGGGAACCAAATCAGGTCCAAATAGCTTAGTCTCACCTACCTCAAACCACATAATAGAAGACCTACATCTCCTTCTATAAAGATCCATAAAAAAAGCCATTTAAATGCTTGAATGATGAATATTATTGTTTGCAAACTCAATTAGCGGTAAGTGATTAACCCAAATACCCTTAAAGTCAATCATACAGGATCTTAGTATATCCTTCAAAGTCTAAATAGTATGCTCTTCTTGTCCATCAAAATGACACAACCTACCCTGAGGCCTTATCGTAATGGGTGTCCCAAGTCCAACCAGGACCGGAGACCACCCCGAATACCCAACCCAACCTCCAACCGCATACCCTTAGTTGGGTGAAGTTCGAACATCTAAGAAGATAGAGTAACATCTTACATAAAGACTCTGGGATAAGATAGTAACCTTGATCGACCCAACAGAGTCCAACCATCCTATAACAATAATCCAACCATACCAAAACAAACGCCATAAATTTGTCCATAACAAAAGATGTTCCAAAACATAATATAATTAATAGCAAAATGAAATTGGATGGAACAACCAACAATCTCATTTAATGATGTCATCCCTTCCTCTTATTCATATGCCAAGGGTGACATCAATAGAGACCCCTCTCATTCCAACCCATAGAAGTACCACAAAGCCTATAGATAAAAGAATAATAAAATCCGATTGGGATATGCCCCCAACCATAGCAAAATCCAATATCCAAAAGTAAACCAAAACGTCCAAAAATGTCCATAACATAAAATGAAGCCTTCCAAAAAGATGGAAGAGCACTACTTCAGTCCAAATATTATTCGTGAGTCAATTACTATGTAGGTGGAGTAGAATGGACGGTTCCAATATAGCATGGGTATACAACCACCAATAGACAGGGTTAGCGAGTCACCACTAGTATGATCTCAGGGTAAGGTAAAATAAAGAAATTTATAAAACCAAGTAAAATCATCTATATGCACACAACTATATATATATAAATATAAAAAAAACAAGTTGGGAAAAAAGGCCGGGTTTATCATGCCATTAAACCTTTACTTTGGTTGTGTAGCTTTGCCATCCTAAACCACCCATGGGCTATATGGGTTCATCTCCCCCTATTGAAAGGGCCCCAGTGCGTGTAGCCACACAACTAGGGAAGAAAATCCTTGGGATGACTAGTATATCCCCCATATATAGTATGACACCATGTACACGGTCACCAATACCAATCACATATCAACAAATATAAGTTTCCAATTTTGGTCTCCTCGGGACCTCCACTTTCCATGGCTTAGCTACACCTCTCTCTATTATTGCCTAATTAAAACCAATTTCAAAAGGAACAAACCATTTTCCATTTATTAACCAAGGACATTAATATTTGTATCATCATAAAAACCCTTACATGAAAGTATCATCCATAGCCAACGATTTATAGGTTTAGGGGGACTTTTAAGTACCCTTCTATTTACTATATTAAACTACTTGGAGGACTTCCATGTTCCCCAAAAGCATAACCACTTAGAATTTTACTATTCAAAGCTATTTAAACCATGCATAATTCCTTTACTAAGTTTTAAAACATGCAAGATGTAATACCCCGAATTTTCTTTAAGTCTAGTTTCATCCTTAAGGGGAGTAAGGGCTGACTTCTCAAGTAAGAAATATTTTAAACCATATAGAATTTTTCTAATATCAACTTTTTATCATGTGGATAATTGAATAAGCTTTTCGTCGATACAAAATTTGCCCAAATTCGACACTCGGGCGAAGAGTTAGAGCCATTTTAGTGAGACAGTGTACCACCTGGTACTTTGGCACATCGCGGAGTTGGCCAAAATGGCAATCATCAAAATCAAGTGAGATTTCATGATTCCACTGCATCGCAGTGTATTTATTGTTCTCAACCAAGTTGGTAACATGATTTCCACCGTGTCGCGCCATCAACCAGTTTCCCAATTGTCCAATTTCTAGTAAGCTGGAACAATTATGGCGCGTCGCGCCAGCATGAAAAATCAAGATTTTTAGATTCTGTTATTTACTTCAAAAGGAATCTTACAATTTTCCCATGACGACTATCATCCCTAAACATGAAATAAAATGCCGAATATACCCTTATTCCATTATTTTCCTCACTTTTCTCTCAAGAACATTATATTTTCTCTCAAAGGGGCAAGAACCCTAGCCAAGAAATCAAGAACAATACTAAGGATTTTCTTCAAGAAACTTTAAGAAATAGTCTTATAAGGTATGTTAGATTTTGATTATTGGGTTTCTTCCACCCAAGAAGCTCAAGAATCCTTTTCAAAATTTTGAGGTTTACGTATTTATGAGATTTCATGATTTATGTGTATTAGAGTTCATGATTTTGTATTGTTGGATTTTTGTTAATTATTTAGACTACCAATTTCAAGAGTTTATTCTAGTATGTGGTGAATTGTATGATGTTCATGATAAATCTTCTTCAAGTTACATGATATTGATATATTCCTGATGATTAAGTATAGAATCTGTGGTATAACCAAAGCATGCTCCCTATATGTTTGATAGAATACTTAAGTAAAGATAACAGTGCCTATTTAGTATGTTATGCATGAAATCTCCAATTTTGTGATAACTAGTGCTTGCCAAGCGTTTGTTGAATGCCTTAGTGAATGTATTATGATAAGTTGCATGCATTCTTATCCATGTGTATTCTTTATTGAACAACTATAAGATGTTAGTATGCATTCCCTATACATTTACATGTGTATGATATTCAAGTGATTGAAGAGATATCATAGGGATTGTGTTGTGAATGAAAGTCCATGGTCATGATTATTTAAGAATGGTTATGTTTTACTTTTATGTTATCGAGTCCTGGGGGGTTTATACCCGACAAATTAGCTGTTGTCTAGAGCCAGTGTCAGCTTTCACGATAATCTCAGTCAAGCCATGATCCTTACAACTTAGTCAGTTACAGAATTCAGTACTCTTAGACAGTTATAGAACTTAATAAATATCAGTAATCTAAGTATCATTAGCATTCAAACTTCAGTTTAGTACTCAGCTCAGATCTTAGTAGTATTTAAGAATTCAGTTTCGACCTCAGTAGAATTCAAGTAATCAATTCGGAACTTAGTATCATCCAGTCATATAACGAGATTCAAAAGTATTCCGTCAGATAATGGAATTAAGTAAACTCAGTCAGATCAGTCAAGTAGATAATCAGTAATAAATTCAGCTTAGTCTAGTACAGTCCAAGAATCAGTTTAGTGTCTTTCAGTTGGGAGTAGGAACTAGCAATGAGCGGGTGCAGGGATGACGGTTTCCCCGTTAGAGAGGCAGAGTCGTTAGTAATAGTCCCTGAACTCCAGAACTGCATAGCCAGCACAGGACTAGGAGTCACCCGTTAGATTAAGGCCTGACTATCATATTGCCTTAGGATTGATTTCCTGTTCAGAGGTCACCCGTTATATAGGATTGATCTCAAATTCAGTTTATCAAGTATCAGGCATCATTACCAGTAAAATCAGAGGTCACCCATTATATAGGATTGATCTAAGATATAATAAATCAGTATCAGTATCAGCAAGATTAGACATCAATCTCAATAGACTCAGTTATTCTGTCTCTTTGTATTAGTAAGCTCGGACATCAGTACTAGTAGACTCAATCATCATTAAGTTAGTATTCAGAAACTAGTATTTAGAGTTCATATTCAGTGTTACTACGATTCCAATTTTGGTCTGTACATTCATGCATATGTCCTCATTCCGTACTCTCATGTTATTCAGTTAAGCTATGTTCATGCTTAAGCCCTTGCATTTAGCCTTACCTCATCTAGCATACAAGTACATTCAAAGTACTGACACATACTTTTCTCTTGAGCTATGGTGTCTTATACCATAGGTTCTGAAGCGCGAGATCTAGAGCACCCTTAGCAGTCCAAACTCAGCTAGCATCAGTAGACGTAGCAGTGAGTCCTCTTCATTCGAGGATGATCCTTATTGTTTTATGGCATTTGACTCAGTTTATTATCAAGTAGATGGAGTTAGTTGGGGAAATATCCCATCAAATCCACAGTTCAGACAAGTTTAGAGGCTTTTCGGACAGATGTATTAATATTCAGTTTTCAATATTGAGTATTTTTAGAAATTTGAACATTATGGCAAGTTTTCGCTAGTTTTCCACATTTATTTCAGTTTATTATGCAGTGCTCAGGTACAGATATCAGAAAAGGGTTAGCTTGTGGTCCTTCGGGATCATGAGCACCGTATAGCTTTCCGATTCCTGAAAATTGGGGCGTTACACAATAGTTACATTAAAAGTAGTCAATGCAATGAGCATATCTTTATAAGCATTGGGTCAAACACGATGGGGGCGTAATATGACCAAAACCAATTCCAATTACCATTAAACCATTCCCATGCAATCCAATTATCCAAAATCACCATTAATGCATATAAAAGCATAATTAAAACCATGGGAAACCATAACCAATCATTTAATATCAAAACTCCCAAATCATATTTGAAAACCAATATCATACAATCAATGCAATCATGGAAACATTCATTAAAACCATGTCTTTAGTTAAAATTAATAAGAGTGAAAAGAACATGCCTTAAACCAAGATGGTGATGGAAAGAAATAACCAAGTCAAACCTCAAATCAATACTTTAGATGAAACCCTAGCTTCCCTTGCCCAAAATATCTTGAGAGAATTATGAAGTATTTAGAATAGTTTCTAAGTGTTAATGAATAGAATAATAGGGTAAATAACCTCCCAATAGGAATATAAGTCATGGGACCATATTAGGATACGTGGGGAAACGTGCAAAATATCCCTAATTAAGTTGCACAAAAATCCCGTCACAGGGGTACGATTGAACCTCACGAGTCGTACCCTTCCAATATGAGTGGTACCCTCCACACTTACCCTGGTCTCAACCTTTGTATCAAACACTGTCCAGTATACAAATCATCCAACCAAGTCGAATCCAAAGCATACAATCTGCACCTTTCACCCGTACCCCTAGCAGATTTAAACCCAAGGAAGATTTAGACACTTTCCACCATACAAGTCCTGGGTACGACTCATACCCTGGCTTACAGCTCATGGTGAGCCACTTGTACTCAGAATCAACCTAAGTAACCAAGTCTAATATTAAGTTAAGGAACCAAACAATCCTTAACCACCAATACGAATCGTACCCCCTAAGTTATATCTATTCCAGTAACCAAAATCCATCCCACCAACCAATACTGGTTAGCACACGATAGACCATACCATCTGTAACCTAACATATGGCTCATACCTATGAGTCGTATTGGGTCTAGAGATCAGAATTCTAGGAAATTTTATATGGTCTAGAAACAAAGGTGTTTCAATCACCCCCACTAGGAACATTCATCCCTGAATAACGAATAAGGTGGTGGTAACCACATGCACGATTTATTTGCATTATGTTATCAAACACATTCCAAATTTTTATCAAAGTTCAAAAAAAAAGAAAAGATATCAATCTTTCCTTTAACAAACTCTATAAATAAAGATGTGTTGAAGATACATATCTTCCATATGAATCCCAGGAGAAGAAAAAAATGCGGATATTTGGACTTTATGTCCTCTTTCGCTTCCTAAGTAGCTTTTTGTACCTTATGGTTCCACCAAAGAACCTTAATTGAAGCCACATCCTTGGTCCGTAATCGAAAAACCTGCCTATCCAATATCTTAATTGGTACTTTTTCATAAGACAAAGAATCAGTGGTACCCAATCCTTACAAAGGAACCACCGAAGAAGGATCACCAATTCAGTTCCTCAACATGGAAAAATGAAAAACCGTATCAACCAAGATCAATATATAAGGAAACTCTAGCTCATAAGAAACATTAGCAATTCTCTACAACACCTCATAAGGACCCACATACTGGGGACTGAGCTTCCCCTTCTTGCCAAACCGCACTACTCCCTTCGTGGGAGATAACTTGAGGAAAACCTTATCCCCAACCTCAAATTCCAAGTCTCTATGCCTAACATCTGCATTGGAATTTTGGTGACTTTGGGAAGATTTAAGCGTCTCCCAAATCACCTTCACTTTCTCCATAGCTTGGTAAACCAATTCAGGACCAAACATATCTGCCTCACCAAGCTCAAACCAACCAATAGGAGATCTACACCTCCTACCATACCATTCCTCAAAAGAGACCATAGTAATACTAGAATGATGGCTATTGTTGTAAGCAAAGGTACATGTTGAACCCAATTGCCACCATAATCAATCACACAAGCTCATAGAATATTCTCCAGTGTCTTAATAGTTCTCTCCGCTTGCCCATCCATCTGTAGATTGAAAGCAGTACTCAGAATCACCTTAGTCCTTAATCCTTTCAAAAAAGATCGATAAAACTGAGATAGAATTTGCGTTCCACGATCAGAAATAACCAAACAGGCACCCCATGCAGCTTCACAATCTACTGAAGACACAACTTTGCATAATCCTCTACTAAGAAGGTAGTCCACAATGGAAAAAAGTGTGCAGACTTAGTCATCCTATCCACGATGACCCAAATCAAATCATATTGATTCCTAGACCAAGGAAGACCAGTAACAAAGTTCATATTGAACACTTCCCACTTCTATTTGGGAAAATAAATTTCTTGATACAACCTTCCTAGCCTCATGTGCTCAACCTTAACCTGTTGACATACCATTTACTTGGCCACAAATTCAACCACATCCCTCTTTATAACATTCCAATAATAGATCTCCTTGAGATCATGATACATCTTTGTAGAGCCAAGATGAACAACATAGAGTGAATCATGTGTCTCACCCAAAATACTTTGTCGTAACCAGTCGACGTCAGTAAAACTAAACCTCTCTTGGTATCACAAAGTACCATCACCATCGATCTCAAACACCACTACCTTCTACCCACCAACGGCACTCTAGTTTTTCATCAAGATGGGATCTAGCACTTGCTTCTCCTTAATCTCTAAACCAAGAGACAATCAAACCAGTACTTGCACCACCACACCACCATCCTTAGAGTCCAAGAGGAAAACTCAAAGATTAGCCAAGCAATGAATATCCTTTACCAATCCCCACTTTCCTTCCCCCACATGAGCCAAACTCCCTATGGATAACCTGCTAAGAGCATCAACAACCATATTAGCCTTACTTGGGTGACAGTGAAAACTCATATCATAATCCTTAAAAAGTACAAGAAATCTTCTCTTGCCTAAGTTTAAGCTCTTACTAAGTGAACACATACTGTAGACTCTTATGATCAGAAATGATATCCACGTGAACACCAACAAATAATATAGCCATATTTTTAAAGAAAACACAACTTCCAATAGCTTTAAACAATGAGTAGGATAATTCCTCTCGTGTACCTTCAACTGCCTAGAAGCATAGGCAATCACGTTCCCATGCTACATCAACACACAACTAAGACCTACTCGAGATGTATTGCAATAAACCATGAACCTGTCATTGCCCTCCGACAAAGTTAAAATTGGAGCAAAAGTTAACTTATACTTCAACTTCTTAAAACTTCCATCACAAGAATCTGACCAAGAAATTTTGACCTTCTTGAAAGTTAACTTAGTCAAACGAGCATCTATCGATGAAATTTTTTCCATAAATCGCCTATAATACCTATCTAAACCCAAGAAGCTTTGAATATCAAATGTAGTCTTGGGTTTAGGCCACCTGTTCACCACAACACCCTTTTGGATATCCACCATAATCCCCTCACTAGAACTAAAATATCCTAAGAAAGTTACAGCATTCTACCAAAACTCACACTTAGAGAACTTGACATACAACCGTTGTTCCTTTAAGGTCTGGAACGTCATACAAAAGTGATTAGTATTATCCACCTCACTCTGCGATAAACCAGAATGTCTTTAATGAATACAATAATGGAGAGATCTAAATACTAATAAAAAATCTTGTTCATCAGATCTATAAATATCGCCGGTGCATTAGTCAATCCAAATAACATTACCAAAAACTCAAAGTGTCCATACAGAGTACGAAAAGTCATCTTAGGGATATCCACCTCCCTAATCTTTAGCTGATGGTACCCAGACCATAGATCAATCTTAGAAAGAACTTGGCACCTTACAACTGGTCAAACAAATCATTTATCCGAGAAAAAAGATATTTGTTATTGACTTTCACCTTGTTCAATTACCTATAATAATGGACATCCGAAGGGAACTATCCTTATTATGCACAAATAATACTGGTGCACCCCAAGGATATATACTAGGATGAATAAACCCCTTAACCAAAATATCCTTAAGTTGCTCCTTGAGTTCCCTTAACTAAACCGGAGACATTCTATACGGAGGAATAGAAATTGGAAGAGTGTACAGAACTAGATCAATACCAAATTCTATTTCCTTATCCAGAGGAACACCGTAAAGATCATCTGGAAAGAACTATGGAAAATTATTAACCACTGGAACTAACTGGAAAGAAGGACTTTCTGAGTTAGAATCCTTAACCCAGACCATGTGATAAAGAAGGCCTTTAGAGATTAACCTCTGAGCGATAAAGTTAAGAAATAAATATTCCCTTGGAGTTATTGATTGTCTCATCAAGGAACCTGAAGATAACCCTACGGGTCTGACAATCCAAGGATGTGTAACAAGAGTGAAACCAATCCATACTCAGGATGACATCAAAATCCACCATATCAAACCCAAATAGATCACCAATGTCTTCTTGGCACCAATAGATAGCACACATACCCTATAGACTCTCTTAGCAATAATCGAGTAACCTACTGGGTAGAAATATAAAAGGATCTAAAATAACTTTTGGATCAAAACCAAAATATATTGCCATATAAAGAGTCACATAGGAGAGAATAAATCCCAAATTAAGAAAACAATATACGTCATGAGAGAAAAGTTGTAACATACCAGTAATGACATCAGATGATGCCTCGGATTCCTATTGGAACACCAAAGCATACAAACTATTCTGACCAACACTAAAACAAAGAGCAGTAACAAAAGTAGATGTCAAACCACCAGGTGTAGGAGTAGGAGATGAAGCCAAAAGAATTTTATTCGCCTCCATAGACACCTTATTAACCAGACAATCCCTGAGTTGATGGCCTTCCTTGCCATACTTAAAGCATTAATACCTTCGATTATTATAATAACCTTGATGAGGATGACCACAAAACCAAAAAGGAGGGCATGAAGAAATTAACTGACCTTTATTTTTCTAAGATTAGGCACTCTGTGCCTGAAAATTATCACCACTATGATGACACCTATCGCCTAACTTGTTAGGATCACTAGTAGAAGAGTAGGAACGAAACCTCTCCTACTTATTTTTCTTCCACTTGCCACTATCTCGACCATCCTGAGACAAGCACCTTCCTAGTCAAAAAAACTGCTCTTCTATCCTACCTAACCCCAAACTCTGCCTGCTTTCTCTTCTTATCCTCAACTTGCTGCATATGAATAATCAACTTAGATATGTCCATATCTTTAATTAGCAAGGCAGTCTTTCTCTCCAAAATCAATTCTCGATTCAACCTTGAAGCAAACTTTCTCATTCTAGCTCACTTGCCAACCACCAAATCAGGAGCATACCTTGACAATTGGTGAAACTTAAAGGCATATTCTTTGGTAGACATCCTCCCCTGCTTGAGGTTCACAAACTCCTCTATCTTTGCATCCCTCAACTCTTGGGGAAAGAAACGATCCAGAAAAGCATTAGAGAAGGAATCCTATAAGTATGACTCCTCCACCTCTCCTCTATCCCTATCCTACTCTTCATACAACTGATATGCAACATCCTTGAGCTAATAAGTTGCAAAGTTTACCCCTTCCACATTGGTTTCCTTCATCACCCAAAATATCTTCTCTCTTTCATCAAAGAAACCCTATGGATCCTCCTCTACCTTCACTCTTGGAAAAGTGGAGGGACTGATCTTCATCAATTGGCCAACCCTTATGACCTCAGTAGATAAAGCACCATACATATCCCGTTCAGCCTGAGCACCAATCAATTTAGCAATAACCTGAATAGATATATGAAATTTTGCATTATTCACCTTGTCTTAAGGAGGACTAGTAGCAATTGGTAGAACTACAGAACTATCAGGGACAGGATCATAAGATCGAAGATGAACCCCAAAAGTAGGTTACACCCCTTCAGCATTACCCCAAGATAGGATAAAAGAATTTTTTGTTATCCAGATATACGAGACATGATCTAAAAGATGAACAAATAAGGATTAGAAATGATTCTAGGACTGAGACTCCAAGCTTGAAAATAGAATACCAAGAAAGTGAGACATTCCTAAATTCAATGTAGCATCTATCTTATAAGTGTAGCGGGCTATACACCCCTAAAAGAGACTCTACTCAACACGGCTTTGTAGACTTCTAATTGACCAAGAACCTAGGCTCTAATACCAACTTGACACGACCTGCCCTGGGCTTTATCGTAATAGGTATCCCAAGTCTGACAAGGACCATAGACCACCCCATTACCAACCCAACCTCCAGTTTTCTTCCCTGAATTGACTGAAGTTTGAGCATGTAACAAGATAGTGTAACAGCTCAAATAGGGACTCTGGGATAAGATCACAACTGTGACTGATCCAAATGAGTCCAACAATCACATAGCAATAATCCAACCATACCAAACCATACTAAAACAATGGCCATAAACTAGGTCATAACTAAAGATGTACCAAAATATTGTATAATTAATCCCCAAATAAAATAGGATGGAACAACCAAAAATCTCGTCCAATGATGAAAGCCCTTTAGCTCATTCTGATGCCAAGGATGACATCAATATCGATCCCTCCCATTCCAACCGATAAAAGTACCACAAAGCCTCTAGTCAAAAGAGTAATGAAATCCGATTGGGACATGCCCCCAACCATAGCCAAAAAAAATATCCAAAAGTAAACCAAAATGTCTAGAAATGTCCATAACATAAAATGGAGCCTTTTAAAGGATGGAATCTCAGCACTTCAGTCCAAATGCTATACCCGAGTTAATCACTAAGTAGGAGGAGTTGAACGGACAGTTCTTGTATAACGTGGGTATGCAACCTCTAGTAGAAGAGGTTAGCGAGTAACCACTAGCATGATCTCAAGGTAAGGATAAAATAATGCCATTGATAAAACCAAGTAAAATAAGACATATGCACACAACTATACATATATATATAACCATGCAGGGAGAAAAGACCAAGTTTAGCATACCATTAAACCCTTTACCCGGGTTGTGTAGCTTTGTCATCCTAAACCACCCATGGGTTATATGGGTTCAACTCCCCCTGTTGAAAGTGCCCCAATCTGTATAGCCACATGACCAGGGAAGAAAACCCTTGGGATGATTAGTACATCCCTCAAATATAGTGTAACATCATCTACACGGTCACCAAGACTAACCTCATATCAGAAAAATGTGGTTTCCAATTTTGGTCGCCCCAAGACCTCCACCTTTCATGGCTTAGCTACCTTCCACTATTATTTCCCAATTAAAACCAATTTCCTAATTAGAAAACCATTTTCATTTATTAACCAAGGCCACTGATATTGGTATCGTCATACCATCCCTTACTTGGAAGTATCATCCATAGAAAATCATTTATAGGTTTAAGAGGATTGCCAACTGCCCTTACATTTACCATATTAAACCACTTAGAGGATATCCATGTTCCCTACAAGCAAAACCATTTAGTGTCTTACAATTCCAAGCAATTTAAACCATGCACAATTCCTTTACCAAGTTCTAAAGCATGCAGGAGTTCCATTAAAAGTAGTCAATGCAATAAACATATCTTTATAAGTATTTTGTCAAACATATTGGGGCCATAATATTACTAAAACCAATTGTAATTACCATTAAACTATTCCCATGTAATTCAATTGTTCGAAGCCACCATTAATTCATATAAAAGCATAATTAAAACCATGGGAAACTTTAACCAACCATTTAATATAAGAAAACCCAAATCATATTTGAAAACCAAAATCATGCAATCAATGAAATCATGGAAATATTCATAAAAATCATGCCATTAATAATAAGGGAAGATAACATGACTTAAACCAAGAAGATGATGGAAAGAAATCACCAAGACTAGCCACAAATCAATCCTCTAGTTGAAACCCTAACTTCCCTTGTCCAAAAGCTCTTCAGAAAATTATGGAGTGTTTAGAAGAGTTTATAAGTGTTAATAAATCAAATAATAAGGTAAATAACCTCCCAATAGGAATATAAGTCATGTGAACCTATTAGTATAAGTGGGAACATGTTCAGAATACCCCTACTTAAGTTGCACCAAAGTCCAATCATAGGGGTACGACTGACCCTCACCAGTCGTACCCTTCCAATACGAGTGATACCCTCCACTCGTACCTTTGCCTTTATCTATGGATAAAACATTTTCAAGCATACGACTCATCCAACCAAGTCATATCCAAAGCATATGATCCATACCATCCTCCTGTACCACTGACAGATTTAAACGCAAGTAAGATTTAGATATTATCCACTATTCGAGTCCTGGGTACGACTTATACTCTGGCTTACGGCTCATGGTGAGCCACTCATACTCAGATCTAACCTAACTAACCAAGTCTAATATTATGTGAAGAAACCAAATGATCTGTAATCATCCATAGGACTCTTACCTTTAAGTTGTATCCATTCTAATGACCAAAATTCATCCCATCAACCAATACTGGTCAGCATACGACTGACCATACCATACGCACCCCCTCATAAGGCTCGCACCCATGAGTCATATTTTGTCCAGAAATAATAATTCCAGGAAATTTTCTAAGGTCTAGAAACCAAGGTATTTAACATTTGAGGGTGTAAACGGAGCTAAGGTTCACCTGAGTACCCAAACCTTTCTGAAATGAACACTAGAAGTGAAGAAAAGTGCGTACCTCGATCTAAAATATTAGACACTGGCGCACCATGCAACTTTACAATCTCTTAAATGAATAACTTAGTATAACCCACTTCTGAGTAGTTAGTCTTCACAGGTAAGAAGTGAGCCAACTTAGTCATCCTATCCATAATGATCTAAATCAAAGCATACTGATTACAAGATTGCAGAAGACATATAACAAAATCCATATTAATCATCTCCCACTTCCATATAAGAAACTTTATCTCTTGAGACATGCTACAAGGCATCAAATCCTCAACCTTCACTTGCTGACAAACCATTCATTTGGCAATAAAATTTGCCATATCCTTTAAATATTATTCCACTTGTGGATTTCCTTCAATTCATGATATATATTAGTTGAGCCCAAATGAACTTTATATCTAGACTAATGAGTCTTCGTTAAAATCCTTTCTCATAGCCCATCAACATCAGGAACACACAATATACCTTGATACCTGAAAATGCCATCTCCCGCAATCTCGAAAGCCATAACTTTTTGATGACCCACATCATCCTTAATTTGCATAAGTATAGGGTTGAAAGCTTTTTTCTCCTTTACCTCAGTACTATGACATGATTTAACCACTTTTCTAACAATCACTCCTCAATCCTCAGAGTCCAAGAGACGAACTCCTAAATTAGCCAATCTGTGAGTGTCCTTCATAAGTCCTCATTTCTTATTATCAATGTGAGATAGGCTCTTCATAGATGACCTACTAAGAGTATCATCAACAATATTAGCTTTACCTGGATGGTAGTGCAAACTCATATCCTAATCCTTAAGCAATTCGAGCCACTACCTCTTCCTGAGATTCAACATTCTGAGTAAATACCTACTACAAGTTCTTATGATCTGAATAGATATCCAGATAAACCCCATACAGATAATGGCGGCAAATTTTCAATGCTAGAACAACAACCACCAACTCTAGATAGTGAGTTGGATAATTCCTCTTATGAACCTTAAGTTGTCAAGAAGCATAGGATACAACCTTACCATGTTGCATCAAGACACAACCTAGTCCTATACGGGATGCATCACAAAACACAACAAAACTATTAGTGCCCTCGAACGAGGTCAAAACTAAAGCAGAAGTTAACATGTTCTTCAATTCCTCAAAACTACCACAAAAACTTAACCTTTTCCGAGTTAACTTTTTCAATAGAGAAACAATAGATTAGAAACTCTCCACAAACCTCCTATAATACCCATCAAAGCCCAAGAATCTCCTGATGTTGGCTAGAGTCATGGGTCTAGGCCATTTCTTATCCGTCTCAACTTTGTGTAGTTCTAACTTAATACCTTTACTAGAAATAACATGACCAAGAAAGGTCATGGAACTCAATCAAAATTCACACTTAGAAAACTTTACATAAAACCTTTGGTCCTTAAGATTCTGCAACACAATTCAGAAGTGATTGACATGATCCTCCTCACTTTTGGAGTACAACAAGATGTCATTAATGAAGACTATAACAAACAAATCTAGAAACTGCCTGAAAACCCAATTAATAAGATCCATTAATGCAATCAAAGCATTAGTCAACCCAAATGACATACCAAAAACTCATAGTGACCATACCAAGTTCCGAAAGTAGTCTTGGGAATACCATCCTCCCTAATTTTCAACTTATAATAACCTAAATGAATATCAATCTTAGAGAACACGTAGCACCCTAAAGCTAGTTGAATAGGTCATAAATCCTAGAAAACAATACTTCTTCTTCACTATAACCTTATTCAACTAATGATAGTCTATACACATTTGTAGAGACCCATCTTTATTTTACATGAAAAGTATAGGAGCACTCTATGGAGAAACAATAGGATGAATGAAGACCTTATCTAGGAGATCTTTCAATTGCTTCTTTAGCCCCTTTAATTTAGACGTAGTCATTCTATAAGGAGGAATAAACATAGGACCGGTATTAGATAGAAGATTAATCCAAAAATCTATTTCACTATCAGGAGGAATTCTAAGAAGATCATCGAGAAATACTTCAGGAAATTTACTAACCATAGGGATAGATTGCAACAAAGGGCTTTCAGAGTCAGAATCCTTAACCAGAACTAGATGATATAGATACTCTTTGGAAATTAACTTCTGAGCTCTAGGATAAGAAATAAACTTCCCTTTGGGAACTAAGGAACACCCCTCCTATTCTACTATTGGTTTATTAGGAAAGTGAAAACTGACCTTTTAGGTCCTATAATTCACAGATGCATAGCACGAATGAAGACATTTTATCCCTAAGATAACATTGAAATCCACCATATCCAACTCTATCGATTCCATTAATATCTCCCTATGAAAGATGAATACCACACAACCTTTATATATTTTTCAAGTAACTATGGAATCACCCATCGGAGTAGACACAGAAAAAGGGTCAAAAATACTTTCAAGACCAAAACCAAAATGCCCAACCATAAAAAAGGTCACACAAGAAAGGGTGGAATCCAGGTCAAGCAAATAATAAAAATCATTGGAAAAGAGTTGTAACATACTAGTAACAAAACCTGGAGATGCCTTAGAATATTGATGATTAGCAAGTCTATACAAAAAATTTTGGCCAGTCTCGGTACCAGAAGTAGCACCCTTAGAGGAAAGAGATAAAGATATATCAACCAAAACTTTATTAGCTCCCATGGAAACCTTGGTTGAAGGACAATCTCACTGTATATTATCGCTCTATTTTCTCCCCTCCTCATAATAACCTCAATGAAGCTTCCCACAAAAATGATAAGGAGGATAAGGTAGAGTTGACTTAGCTCCACTAGCCTGATACTCGGCACCCTATGCCTTGACACCAATGCTAGACTGAAAATGATGATTACTTGAAGGCTTAGAATAAGGAGCACTAGTAGAAGAATAAGAATTACCCTAGTTCTTCTTCTTGGTCCACTGTTTACCATCTCTCCTACTATTTTGCTAACCTGTACCCTGCTCTGAATACCTAAACTTCTTATTCTATTTCTTTCTATTTATGTCTGCCTCTTCTTTTTATCCTTTACCTACTATAAACAAACCATAAGCCTGGATATATCCATATCATTGTTCAACATCGTAGTCATACACTCCAACACCAAATCACGAGACAAACCAGAAGCAAAACTTTCTTATTTTGGACATTATATTGGATACTAACTCTAGAGATTAACAAGCCAACTACTAAAATTTTAGAGCATACTCCTTCACACTTATTTTCCCTATTTTCAAGTTCATAATCACTTCTGTCATAGCATCTCTCAATCCCTGAGGAAAGAAGTGATCAAGAAGGCACCCAAAAGGTCATCCCAAACTATATGTGTAGTATCATCACTCCGTATAGCTTCTCACTCCACATACCACTGATAAGTTATATCCTTCAATTTATACACAATAAACTTCACGCCTTATACTTTAGTAGCATCCATTACCCTAAAGATTATCTCCATCTCATCAATAAAACCTTGAGGATCCTCCTTAACCATAGAGCCTACAAAGGTTGGAGGACTCAACCTCAGAAATTAGCCAACCTAAGCGGCCTCAGATAAATGAGAAACATTATAAAATATTGAGACTGACAAGACTACGATGTCTCCAACTGATTAAGCATATGAATAGATTGACAAAACTCTGCCTTAGTGATATCTCCCTGAGATGAATGAGCATAAGTTTCACCAGTATGGGAAGCTCAAGAAAGACTAGTAGGGATAGGTAGAATTCCAAATGGAGTGGTACAATTAGAAGTAGGAACCCTAGACCAGGTCTGCACTCCAAAAACAAAGTGAGTCCCATTTATATTCTCCTCAGGTGGAACAGAGTTCCTCGTAGAATTTCTATGAACATTTAATCTTTGGGGAGACATGGTCTGAAATGAATGGAAGCCAGGAGTTAGAGATGTTTCATAACGCTAGACTCTACCGCTTGAAATAGAACACAAAAAAGGAAAACATTCCTAAATGCCTTGTATCCTCCTCCCTATAAGTTGGTGCACTTCAAACACATAAAATGACTTCACGCAACATGGCTTTATAGACACCCAATGATCCTAAATTATGCTCTGATACCAAGCTTGTCATGACCCAAACTAGGGCCTTATTGTTCTAGGTATCTCAAGCCCACTATAAATCGGAAACCACACTATTAGCCTAACCTCATGATCACCATAATAATAATAAATAAAGCAAAAGCCAATTAAGATAGTAATAAAAGATAGATAGATAACTCAAAAAAACTAAGAGTCAAAATAACAACCAACCCACACTTATCCATAATAGCCTCTAAAACCATATTATCAACTCAGCAGGTACATGCCCTAAACTATGATAAAAAAGAATCCAAAAGTATTATCAATAAAGAAAGAATAATGAAATAATAAGGCCTAACAAAGGATAGAGGAATGCTCAACCACCTAATACTACACAGGAGCAACAGAAAAGTCTTTGGACCCTATATCATGAAATGATGTAGTGTCCTAGGATAATTAGTGAAATAATCATTGGCACATAACTCAGGAAAAGTAATAACATAATGTCATGTCAAAAATTAGTCAAAACTATATGCACACATTCACACACATAAATATATATAATGTCGGGATAGGGTACAAGGGTCATGAACATGAGATTTTAAAAATATTAACTTGAATTGTGTAACTCGATCCATCCTAAAGGAATCCATGAGATATATAGGTTCAGCTTGCCCTACTGAAAGGGCCCATGTGCATGTTAGCTGAACAAACAAAGGTAAAATCAAGGTAAAACTAAAGCCACAATAGGTAATATCCATCCTAAATATATATATATATATCAAGTGTGCACCAAGCACACAGTCATATAGGCCCCCAATGCCGATAAATATAGTTTGCAGTGTTCATCCCTACGAGACTTACACCTTCATGATGAGCTAAAAGTCCCTTGTTTAAGCCCAAATTAAAATTACTTTACACATAATTCAAATTATTAACTCGAGTCATTCATTAAGGTATTTACCACTTGTTATCATCATACCAATATGCTTTCAAGCTAAAGTAAACATGTAAAAATAATCCACATAACTACATTGGACTGTAAGTTCCATTAAAATTCAAAGCATGGCCACCAAGGCCATCCAAATCCATTTTTATATCCATTTATCCATTAATGCATTGCATTGATTTCAAAAATAAGTTTAACCATGCAATTTTTCTATATTCAAAATAAAATTATAAAGTGGGTTGAGGTTAATGCCAATTCCAAGTAAAAAGTCATCTAATTTGTGGAAACTCATGTCTCCCATTCCAACCATTTAAATAATGTACCAATTCAATCCCCAAAACATTAATTTAAAGAATGAATAATCTATTTAAAAGATGGTCTAAGAAATTCAATCAGTAACAACAAAAACCCCCCAACCCAATTTTAAAATCCATAATTTAAATCATCTAAAAATACATTCAATTGATTCCACAATGTTAAATTAGAGTTTAGGAAAGAGAAATATTTCTGAAACACATAAGAATTTGAAGTAATTTTAAGTTTGAAGCTCGGCGTAGTGATTTCTTGTAAAACACTTGAGATTTCTTTAGTTTTTATATTTAAGAAAGAATGAATGGTTTTGATATTTAAAAACTGAAGAAAAAAAGTCTTATTTTATGTTTAAAGGTCGTGCAAGGGGTAAAAAGATGAAAACACCCTCACCCCAAGTGAAAAGAAAAAAACTGAATAAAATTAATACATCACCATGGCATGCCAATATTGTGGAGGTTAGCCTTCATGCCACGCTGATATGGCACAGGTTAACCTCTATCACACAACTTCATCATGGACCCTTACTACCTCAAGGTCTCAAAATGACCCTGAACTCCTTATGAAAAATCCAAAACTTTTCCAAAACACCCTTTTAACAATCCTAATTATAATTCAAGTTAAAAATTAATATTATGAATGCGGGAGGGTCAAAAATAAAATGATCAAAATTATAAGGGGTCTTACACTTACGTTGCTAGCATATTAGGCAAAGTTGAAACTAATAATCCTATAGTATAATGTTTAATATGTTATTCGATGGATTGTGATAGTTTTTCCTAATTTTATGATGTTATGGTTATGTCAGATATATATTATTAAGCCCATGGACGTGTTTATGGTAGTGGTTGGATTTCGGGATGTGTTTTATCCTTGTAAGGTAAGTGGTTATAGTTTGTAGACATGTTGATGGTTATAATCATATTGTTTGGATATTGGTGATGGCATGCTTAGATTCGATAGATTCATGATCACTTAGATAGTAAATGGTATGATTCTAACTAAAACTATAGTTTTATTACTATTTTTCTTTAAAATAAAATTATTCCCACTTTTCACTTTTAAAATGAATTCTTTCATAATGGGAATTACCATCTTAGTGAATAACTTATGTTCCCTTAATATTAAAAATATTGTTTTAGAGATTTGATAGAGTTAGATTCTGATCTATGGTTTTGCTACTACTATTTACCTCGATCGTGAGAGATTTTGACCTTTTTCACACTTTTATGATGATTTAGACCTAGAGTTTACCCTAGATAATGGATTTACGAACTTTCACTATCTTACCTACTAGTTTAGCCTATGCATTATATATATATATGGTACTGTACAAAGTAGATTTATGATGGTGATGTTTATTCAAAATCCAGGATAGGGACCAGGTTAGCATATAATGGTACCCTCAAACTCTCTAGGGACCCCTTCATCCATGAGTAATTATGTCAGAGAAGAGAGGTCATCGTAGATCCTGCCTTTGTGAGCCATCGAGTTGGAGAAGGTGTATACATTGGGTTACATTATGGTACTTTGATCGGTTATAGAATTATGGACTTACTTAGCATTCATTCTTCCATGAACATTTCCTGGCACTAGTATGTCGCATATCTATCAGCCTTAGGGAGATATATATGAATAGGTATTATTGTTGCTTGCAGTATATTATGTGGTGCTTGTATTTATCAAACTAATGGGGAGTTGCATGGGTATAGTCTCTTTTTTTATTTGCTGAGTATTGATTGAACATTCTGAAACTATGATGACAGTGGTTTATGAAAGGTCCCATTAGGTATCATTTGTACGAACTAGTTAGTTACTTTATATTGTTATTATTATTATGTTTAGTTTGTGACAGGTTGATTATTGGACTGGTATTGAGATTTGAGGTATATTTATGATTACTTTATCTTATGATTATTTAATTTTGCATAATTATCCCATGGTTAGGTATTATGGTTTTGGATCCTTAATATGTCAGCACTAGTTCCTACACTGATTATGAGGCTTGACATGCTAGTGTGATTACTTAGGTTGAATCTTACGTTAACCTTGCATATGAGTACTATATATCTATAGTTGTTATGGTATTACCTTATATCCCTCCCTCACATTTATTAATTTTGTATATCAATTTCTGGGCCTTATATATATGTATCGTTCTTTTGCTCTTTATTTGTATAATGGCCAGTGATATACAATATAGTGCTTAAGGTCCCAGGTATGGCTAGAATGGGATTATTCATCCTTATTACCTATGTAGCCTTAATATTTTGGTTTCATAGTTATAAATAGGATCGTTGTACATATACTCTCAGTAGTTTTATTATGTAGATTGTTGGATATTTGGGTGTAGTTTACCTTTCTACTTGCATGATATTTTCATTCTATTTGGAGCTCAATTGACAGTTGCCTACTGAGTACCATATGTTTAGTACTCATACTACACTTCTGTAGCCTGCAGATCATAGTACGAGTCCTTACTATTATTGTGTGCATCATGCAGAGCAATTATAGTTAGTAGACATAGGGTCCGCTCCTGACGTTTGGAGTATTACTATTCTCCCTCTTATGTAATAGACTAATCTCTATGTTGTATTCAGAGATAGGTTGTATTAGTATATTAATTTAGCATTTCCTTTTGTAACTATATTACATTAAAATCTCTTATACTGATTCAACCAGGTTTTGGAACTATTTTTTGTATTTTATTCTTTAATAATATATATTCTGCATTCTCCCTTCATTTTAATTGGTAGTCCATTACTAGTAGTTTCGAACTATGAGATGACTTACCTGCTAGTGGTTTATAGTAGTCACCATGAAGACCTAAGAAATTGGGTCATGACATAAGGTCCAATGGATACATCAATCTACAGATGAGGCTATTTGGGATGTCAAGTACAATATATGTGGTAGTTATCTCCAGCTTTTCACTGATTCAGGTACTTTCCTTTGACTTTAGTTTGAGGATGAACTAGATTCTTAATGGTGGATATTGTAAATAGTTGATTCCATGAAAATTCTATTTTTATTTGTTTTGATCATTTTACCCCTCCTCGTGGTTGCTTTATGGTATTTTTGGAGATGGGTATGATAGGCATAGTTCTTAATGTTTTTCAATGTAAATTAGGCGAGTTTGTGGTTTTTGGAGGTATAAAAGACTTTATAGTTTACTTCAGTCAATATTTATTATTTTGTGCCTCGGATGGAAAAATGACCTACACTAATTGATTTGTAATGTTGATTTTGGATTAGTAGCGTGGTTGGTGTAATTTTGTGTATATTATTTTACCATTGATTTTGAAGATTATGAAATTGAATCTGAGGATTCAATTCTCTTCTTGAAAATTTGATGTCACCATTGAGTCCGGAACATCAAATTTGATAGGGTAGCATAGTTCGTTTGCATTTTTGGGATTCTGGATGAATCCTAAAGAGTCAGTGGAGACTTGGAAATTTTCTAAGGCCCAGTTGGTGCACCACTCAGCTGGTGAAACTACTGAAGCACCACTTGGGTTGCTTTAGCGGTGGCCGCTAAATTGTCAAGTCTGTCGCTTTAGCAACCCAGCTCACCAACTAGGGGAAACAAAAGTAGAGGCTGCAAAAGCAGCTCCCTTTCCTCTAAAGTGTATTGGGCATCAAATCAGGTACCACTAGAGCAACACTTTACTACTTTAGTGGTGACCGCTAAACCACCCATATGACCACTTTAGCGGTCAACGCCGGTATAGTATAAAAATTAACTTTTCTGATTTTATTCATTTTTTGAGACTTTGCGCTTTGGATTTTAGAGCATTTGGGCGATTTCTTCCATTTTTAGGCTGGTGTAAGATCCAGATCACTATTTCCATTATCTTACTTCAATTGTAGTAATCAAAAACCTATAATTTTTGCATTTCAAAAGTGGAGTTCGAGAATTTTGGTCTGGAATGCCAAAATGGTTTTGTTTAATTTAAACTCCAATTTCAATCTGTTTTCACTTGGATTTTCTTCTATGGATTTCTTTAATCATGGGTAAAGGTTTTATAAACAAAAATTTCAATTGTACCCTTCCTTTTCGAAAATCTCTTTTGAGGGTTTATTTTTACCCCAATTTAAAAATAGGAAATATGGGTATTGTTGGCTTTATTTTAACGCGTAGATTCTACATTTGTATGTTTTTGTTGGTTTGGAGGTCATTGGAAAAGGGAAAAATCCATTTTGAGGGCTTTTTAGATCGGGATTCCATCATTCGAGGTAGGTTATGGCTTAACTTTCTTCTGATTGGATTGGGTAGTTAATATCTTTTAATAAAGCATGCTTTACCTATGGTAATAAATCATGTAAAATGTGTTAATATTATTATGTGCCCGTATGGGGGCTTAGGTTTCGTCATTAGTGGATTGAAATAAATAATTTCTATATGTGTGGCCCGTGTAGGGGTCTTATCTAGTATTGGTGGTTTCGTGTATATAGTTAGTGGTTTCTTTTAGGTAGAAATTCCTAAGTTGAGGTTTAAGTGGTATGAATGATACATTACTTACATAGTTCACTCTATTAGTACATTGCTTATGTTGGATCATAAATGATTGCCCTATTGAGTAGATTTTGGCTCATATATATGTATATTGGTTGGAGTGGAAATTTTCATTCTTGTTTAGTTGTGAGAATTACATCCTCATATCACACATATATTCATGAGACATTGGTAATACTATGGAAATGCAAATTTTTCTGACAGAAATGTGACACCTTCAAAAACCCTCTACCAAAGTTCACGAGCTAAAGAAGAGATATGGATATTGGACCGGATTGGTTATTGAGAGTGTATATGGGTTGCGAACCCTTCATGGGTCCTTCCTCAGGAATATTTCTCAATAGGTGTATATGAAGGTTGTGTGACAACCTCAAAGATATCATATAATCATTATAATTCTCATTGTATTTCATACATTATGCACCTTATTGTTGTACTTTTGTTTTTGATTTGGTGGCTATCTATTATGGGCTTTTTTTTGTACTTGTACTTGGTATATGTGTTATAACTAGAACTATTAGATAAGATGGTGTGGGCTACTATTTGGGATATTTTTTATTGCAGATGACGTGTCTATAGTGTATATTTATATACCTTATTTTCTACTTTTGTCAGTTGGCTATGATACCTACAGAGTATAAGCGAACCATATCAATTCCTATGACTATTGTGCTCATTTGATATAGATCTAGGTATGAGTACGTCACATGGTAGCTGAGTTTGGAGATAATTTGATGCATTTGATGTAGTGGACGCTCTATGCTTCTAGAGTTGACCTCCTACCCCATCCTATCTAGTTTATGTCTTGTTTTATATTCCGAGACAAACTTGTTCTCCTTTTGGAGTATCAATGGTATTTTTATACTTAGAATTGTGTCTAGATTATTCTTACACTGTGACATCAGGTTTTGTAATGGTTTATGGTATCATTGTAATGCATGTTTCCGCTATTATTGTATATGTTTGGTTCCACTTCACTCTACAAGTCTTGCCTTAGGTTTTGTTGTTGTTTACTTATTTCATATCAGTTTTGGTGATTGGATTTCTTGTCAAGGCTTTGCAGCGATAAGTTCCACCATGACCCTTAGTTTTTGGGTTGTGACAGTACATGATCTTGCATTTACATACTTACAAATCATTTGCATAGAAAATGGTTTTGGATTCTCTAAAAATACTAATTTTCTTTCTTAAAAGTTTTAAAGCATAAATTGTACCACTTTTTACTATAATCTGGAGTAAAGCTTCAGATCAATCCGCTTATTTTTCTATGTCTGAGGTAGAACCTCAGGTCGTGCCTCCTTTACTTTGTTAATTGTAACATACGGGAGGGATTCTCGCGGACCAAGGTAAAATTTTGGGTCTTATTGATTTTGTTCGAGGTGAGATACCACACAATCAGAGGGATGATTCTACGATTCATGTATATGTTTGAGCTACGATGATAGGAGACTCAAGGTAATTTCAGGTTTCACTACATTGTCCAGGCAATACATCGAGTCATCCCATAAGGCATAGCAACATTCATGAATATTTATAAACTGCATGTACGAAGTGATCTCTTGGCGTTCAGAGGCTTATCCATTTCTTTCTTGTATTTCGTGTTAGTACTTTGTATTTTTGGATAGACTTGCACTAGATTAATACATACTTCTTGTGTATCAGTATCTCTTATACTAGTGACACTAAGTCCGGGTTGGTTTTTGTATATTCAATTTTTTTCGTCACTTTTAGGCCCATTTTGTGTATATTGTGTTTGTATATACTAATAATATTAGAGGGTATGGACCGTGGTATCAGGTGCCCAATATAATATTATTATTACAGCTAATTGCTCAACCGAATCATTAAACTAAACAAGATCACAATTAAGAGCACAACTTTAACATATCGTTAGACCAATATGTTACATGACATGTTCAATATTCTATAGTGGTGAAGTACTTGCATGTGATCAAATATTATAAGAGGGGTGAGTTATTACAAAATTAATCTCTATTTAGGGAAAAGTAGCACAACATTATGAATCTTTTACAATGTATTTACAACCTCTTAACAACATCTTAATCACCACAAGTGGTAGTAGACATATAAATAAATTAAAATTCATAGGAATAAGAGTGGATGCTGAGTATCTACATATGTAGAATATTCTTTGAGTCAGACATTATTCAGAAAATAGCAAAGGAACTGAAAAAATCTCAATTGAAGATTTTGGATTTAAAAGGACATCAATATAATGTTTCAATTGAATATAGGTGTCATCTGAATTCACGATGATCTCAGAGAGGTTAGGCAAGCATCCACTCATTTATTTCTCCTTGAAAAGCCTTATGACAATAATCAGATGGCAATGAGAAAATGTGAATAGGATATCAACACAATTCTTTCATCCTTGACAAATAGGACATTGTGGATATTTGGTGTCAATTAACAGCTTCAAGCCTAGTTTGGAATCTGGACTTTTCCTTTCGTTTGGCTGATAAATGTTGAAAGTGTTGTTAAAAAACACTCAAGAATATTCATATCAAAGAATAAGCACTATTACAAAAAAAAAACAAAGTTAAAACAAATAAAGCACAAGTTAGATTCTATAATGGGGCTTTCATTGAGTCTCTTTAATTTTAATCCTTTCAAAGATAAATTACATCTCCTAGAAAATAACAATTGCAACAACTATATAATCTACAACCTGAGTACAAATTATGGTTACTACAACTATAATGGAAAAACATTCATCATTTAAGTTTTTGAGTAGCTAAAGTTAAGATAGAATACATCGTGTAAACTATCCAAACACGACTTTATCTTTAACATTAATTTCACTATACCTAATAAGAACCCAAATAAAATAAATAGATTTGTATTGTGATCCCAAAGTCAGACATCTGCAATTCATATTTGGACAAACTTTATCATCAACCTTGTATCTCTCAACAGCTAACAACAGAGCTTTTACAACTACTGCTACATAAGGAATTTGTTGAATTACATAGAGGAAAGAATGTTGAAAACATAATATTCTCAATTGGGTCTCTAATGGACTGCTAGAAAGTAACTAAAAGTTCATATTCACAAAGTATTGATAGGTATTTATTAAAAAAAAATAACAGTCAATCTTGTAAATTAATCCCAAAAAACAACCTTGATAAATAAAACTCTTTAAACCTTATAATCTATTTTATTCTTCTTACAACCTTATCAATTTTATAATTACTTACAATCTTTTACAGATAGGCTTCAATCTACAAATAAAAGAATAAATAATATTAAGTATGCAAAGAAATCCAATAGAGAATAAAAACTATCAAGTATATAGAGAAACCCTAAGGACAAACTTAGAAAAGAAACATACTTGCAACCCATTAAATATAAGAGGAGTTATTCTTACAAATTTTGGTTTCCATTAACATCAAATATCTTCAATAAAAATTCATCAATGTCTGTTTCATTCTACAGAATTTCAAAATCAAAGAATTGTGAGAGATCTATAAATGCAAAATAGGATATAAAAAGATTATTACTCAAGCTATTACGAAATACCCTTATTTTTACTACATAGTCCTAGTCTTGGCAAACCTATCAACCCGTCACCACCCCTAAAGCCTATGTTTTATCCATTTCATTCTTTCAATATTAATCTTTGTTTTTTTTGAGTTATAATTTCTGGAGGCTCAAAAAAGTTGACCTCCCATAACCAATAGCAGAGCTCTCACCTTACGATTGTCATCAATTTTCTTTGGAAAACAATGACAGAGGTTATAAAAGTTATTCTAGTAATAAAGTCCTCTGATGATTTCAGCCTCACCGCACCACCAAGTCAAATTTTTTTTCATAGAAAATTCAACTATTCTACCACATAATTTTTCTCAGCCGCTATATATCAATTAAATATGTTTATTTAAGGAGAGGATCTATTCAAAATTACTATAAAACCAAAGGTAAATTTTCAGCTTCTATAGATAAAATATAACTATATATATAAATCATGAGATATATATAGATAAATGAAGTATCAAATGATTTAGATATGTGTCAACTTAAGGAATACAATACTAGACATGATATCCTTGGTGCGAATTGTGAAATAATTGAGTTTTACCTCAGTTAAAACTGTTTTCAACTCCATTATTTGTGTTTGTTAAAGAGAGTGTGCTTGTTTTGTAGATTGTGTGTTGTAATTATTAATGCTTCAAATTTCGAGAGAGAAAACTATATATGTGTTTCAATAAACTCAAAGGGTCGACTATGCCTGGCATTCATCCTAATTTTAAATTTGCTAAGTTAAAATCTTGTGGAATAATGTAAAGTCTTCATTTTCTTTATGATTACTTTCTCAATGTTCCATGTCTATAACAACAATAAAAGAATACCCAATGTGCAATCCTACAAATGGAGTTTAGGGAGTGTGATGTGTACGCAAAACTTAAATGTCTCAAATAAAAAATATTTAGGAAAGGAAAAGGGGAAAAAAATTCCCAACTATGATTAATTTGTCAAAAGAATTCGGCAAAGTTTATGTCCATGTTTAGAGAAAAAATTTAAACTAAAACATATGTCAGATTTTCTTTATAAAATGACTTACTAAAGTCGTGGATCAAAATATGCTTAAAAACACATTGTGTAATTTCTATCAACAACAATGAGACAAATCATCTCTTTCATAATGATGGATTAAAATTATTTCAATGTCAAAACAAAAATCAAACAGACTTTGCACATAAATCAATGAAACCTACATATATTTCTATATCTAGTAAAATCAAATAAAATGAAATGCTTATCGGCTTAAAGTGATAGCATTATCCTGTCACCATCGTTAATACTACTTTTAGAGTCATTCCCTCAAAATCTTCGAGCAGCTTCAAATTCTAAAATTGATAATCTTTTCCTGGATCTCTTAACCTCTTTCCTATCGGGTTCATCCTTAGACATAGACAAAAAATATATTTATTAAAAATCTACAATAATTCTTCCTTTCTTTCTATATAATTTTTGTGAATTACCTCTAATTGGCACAAAGAGTATAAATGGATGGAAAATTTGAATTCTCAAAAATACTGCAACACCTCTTTTTTTCAAGTCCATTGTCCCGAACTCTAGAAATGTACATATAATAAATAAAAGTTCAATAATCTGACATGTAATTTGCATTATCTATTACAACTATTGTGTTAAAAAATAATCTAAGAAGAAATTAAGGAAAACTCACCAGGAAAAAGGAAAATAAGCTCATGAAAAAACAAAACTGATGCAACGATAGTACTCAACTATGGAGGGGCCTATGAAGAGAAACTTAACTTTATTTTAATTACTGTTTCCAATTACCATACAAAGGTAAAGGATATTTATGTTGGTTTAGAAGATTTATATTGAAATAAATGATCAACCAGATGATTCTACTATTTATGAATATGAACAACAGACAAAAGAGAAAATCTGATGAGCAAGACCATGCAAAATAAAAATGGCATAATTTATTAAAAGGAAAATATACTTGTGAAACTAATTCATTGAGAAAGATCAAACCAGACCCAATTACTAATACCTTATTGGCATTCAGATTTGAGTTTGAGCTTGTGTTGATTTTCCTCATTATTTCTCCATATTTGTAATATCCTCAAATTTGCAAATCCAACCAAGAAAATTCTTATAATCTAAAACAAAATTCTTCAAATTAAGAGACACATGAATCTAATTGAGTCTTCTTCAATAGAAATTCTCGATAATAGAGAGAAATCCAAAGTCATACATTAAAAAAAGTATTATACAAAAACACGCAAAAAAAATATTAAACATGAGATATTATAATCTTAAATCTAGTATTGATAAGAAGTAGAGATTCTCTTTGTTTTACTTTCTTTTCCTTGTATATACACAAAGAAGATGTACACATAAGAAAGAATGAGACATTAGAACTTTGTGTCTATTTGTAAGGTGGTACATGTGTTACATGTCTACTACTAAGGTGATACATACTACTCAAAAATAAAATACAAGACACGTGGAGTAAAAAAATATGCAATACAACACATAAAATGACCAGAACACCTTTATTATATTGTTAAATGACTCATAACACACATGTCAAAGGTGCCTATTCTAAAATATAAAAATATGTGGTTGGGTCATTTATCTCTTCTTTCTTTCTTTTTATGTTCATAGCTTATTACTTAATATATATGACCGTGGATCTTGGCTTACCTATTGTGTTATAGTAGGAGTCATTATGACCTAATTTTTATTGTGATAATCTCTCAAGATATGGAGTTGGAGGCTGAATTTCCTATCAAATAAAATTTCTATGAATTTAGTTTCTAGCAAAACAAACCACTTATCAATTTGACTTTGATACAAAAGTTACACATGTTTTACCATGGACCTGCATTGTACCCTAAAAGCTTACAATGGAACATACGATGTAAGGTCTACAACCTACAATTAGGTGTGATGGAGTTGTTTGTCAATTAAAAATTTGTTATAAGTTATAATATAAGGATATATTTGGGGACAACTCTAGAACAACCTAGGGTTCATTTTCTCTTAATTTCTCTCATTTTTATCACTTGATTTAAATAAAATCATCCATCAATTAAATGTAATTAACCATAGAAGATGATGGATCTTATCTTATAAATACTTGAAGCTTAAATGAAAGCTTATTCTTGAATAACCAAATATATAAAAAGTTAGAATTTCTATCAACTGTGGTAAGTTTATCGTCTATAAGCTCAAGTGAGTATATCTGGGTGTAAGATCATAATACTCCATGTATGATGATCAGAATTTGTGATTTTCTATATTATTATGGTATAGTAAAGCTTGGATATTGTTTCATGTGTGTTAAAGTCCAGAGAGTGTTGGGAGATCTCATGAGGAGGATGTATGATATAATTGTTATATCTAATAGGGAAGGTATAAGAAGATATAAATATTTTAAAGGTTTTACAGGATTTTCACTTAGCTACTATTTGATGAGTTACATATGTGATCCAAGATAGTTAGTTAGATGCTAATATTAGCTTTATTTTTTTGCCTTTGTTGTGGATTACCACTTAAAGGAAATTTTAACTTTTCATAGTTTATGAAACTAACAATCGAGTTATATTAGGCGTAAGCATTTTTTTTCTTTTAAGGGGAACTTTGTGTTACATATTTCACTTAAATTAGTTGATAAGGTTTTAACCAATATGTGATAATAGTTTTCATCTATTATATGTTTCAGTTTCTCATATACTTCTCTTGTTTAAATAGTTTTTTCATTTGGTGTCACATTTTTTAGTCGAGTTTCTTTTACTAATGAACCGACAATACTAAACTGACACCCTCAATTCATATTTAGGGTTAATTTGGTTTTATGAAGGTAATAAGACTGAGGAACCTACAAAGGAAAGATTAAAAGACAAAAAGCAAAAGCTTGGAAGAAAGAAATATGCGATGAAAGTTGGATGGTACAGGTAAAGAAGAGAATTACATAAGGTGAGTGAATTGAAAAAGTTCTGCAAATATCGTAAAATTTAATAACTTCAGAAGGAAGTCTCCATTGACAAGTTATATGAGGAAGAGTGTAGTTGTTTGTTTTACACACAAGTTATACGATGACTTATGAGAGCCAAAAAAATTGACAACATACTTGAAGAACCAAACACTTAGAGTCATGTCATGCAATCCTAAGTTAAGTTTGTGTATCAAACTATAACAATCCAATTCATTATTATTTTGAAATAAGGAGTAGAACCCTTGCTAATTTTTCTATTATATTATTTATTTGAAAAGTTAAGAATGGTCTAGTCTTAGGCGGATTTTGAGTGCAACATAGTCTAACGGAATCTTGTAGTAATTTGAGCATTAAGGGGTTTGTGTGAATTGATTTTGAGATAGAAGATGAGTGTATAAAACCATAGCAACTTATAATATGTAAAATAAATCAAATAAAACACCAGATATATAACTTACCATAAAAGGTTTGGCTCTCAATGACGTATTTTGACGTATATTTTGTACCATCAGTAAAAGGACCACTTAGCAGAAAAACCAATATAGCAGTAAAAGTACCATCACAACAGTGGTCTCAAATACATTGTGAACCGATGCAGAAAAAACTTTACCACTGCAATATTATCACTATCATTGTAGCTTAATTGTTGTAATGGTAAAAATGTAGTTTCTAGCTTTTTAGAAAATCAAAAACATATTTTCATTCTTACTTTCTTAAAAATAAATCAGATTTATAGGGAAGGTAATTTTCTTTACATTTTTGGGGTTTTCATCTTTAAAGATAAGGTTTCTTAACGTTGTAAACTTAAATTACTTCTTAGAAATGGTTAAAAATTGCTAAATCATGTTCATGATAGAAATTAGGGTTTATCCATAAACTATTAACTAAATACAAATTGATGGAAATAAGTATAAATCGGTTGTTAATGATCCTAGGGTAGATTTCTTAGAAGTATCTTTAATGGAAAAATTCTTGGGTATTTAAAGTCTACGTTCATAAGATTTTGGAAAAACTATTGGGTTGGGTTAATATCACCTGGAATCACTTCTCAATTATTTATTAAAAATACCTATCATGAATTAGTTATTCTAAAGCATGAAAATGGTGGTTGGGGGTCTTAAATTCTATAAAAATAGAACCTTTAGCTTTGAGACTCCATTAATAAAGATGTGTTGAAAATGGTAGATTTTTTTGAAGTATAATTGACCTTTGGGTATTTTTTTAGATCATGAATAAGGGTAGAATCAGTAGGTTGAATTTTCAAATTGGTCATTCAAAGTGTAGTAGCTTAATTACTCTTATAATTGTGTGATTGCTAGTGTTTTAGGCTAATAGAAGTATGAAGTAAATGAAAGATCAATTTCTATGCGGCTTGATTGTTCCAAGCTCTTTGGTCGAGGTAGGTTATGGATAACTTGTAGTACACTTAGGCTAGATAGACTTAATTTTTTAGTAATCTCTGGAGATTTGATGTCTTAGTCATTTAGACATGGTATTTGGATTTATTAAATTGTTAAAAATATGGTTAAGCTTAAATATTATCATGGATTCTTATACTTGGCTGATGTGATACTTGTGGAATGAAAATTGGTGGAATATGTTGAGAATGATAGTTGAATGTAATAAAATAGTAAAATAATTGTATGTTATTATCTTTTGTATGGATCTCTTGATGGGTATTTGTATTGTATGACTTGATTGATAAATTATAGAGTTATTAAGTGAATATATGAATAATTAGATAGGAATTGGGTGACCTTCTAAGCTATAAACCAGGGTCTAATGTTTTAAAAAAGAGATGAAACCAATATTATGCACATTTGAAGTAAGAGACATGTCTTTTAGAAGATATTTTGGAGGATTGATTATGATAAGGGGACGTGAGAATATAACTTAAGAACCTAAAATTAAGTTTTGCAAGTGCCAAAAAGTAAGATGTGTAAAGGTGGATAAACCTAGTTAGAATTTTTAGTTAAATAATGTCAAGTAGTTGGATAATCAGGTAAAAAGGGATAGCATCTTGAAACATTATTGTGGCAAAAGGGTTACTAGATTGTAACTAAATTATCATTTTAATATGAATAAAAGAGATTTATATTGGTCAATAAAATAGGATGATGAAGTAGAGTATAGATATCAATCTTGGCGCACTCCTGAATAAATTCCTATTAAATTGGTCTTTGTACATGGTTTGATTGATGATTAAATTTGATAATGCTCAATTGAGAAAGTGATGAATGAGTCTTTGGGAATTCTTATGATTACTGGTTGTAATTTACTTGGTTGTCCTTAATTGTAAGTCCTATTTAAATTATTGTTGGTTGCATCCGATTTCAAATGGGTATTTGTGATTTACCTTCATGTATTGCCTATAATTATTTATTATATTTGAATTTTAATACATATTTTTGATGATATTTGGTGATGGAGGGTTCGGTACCACGCTGATCTAGATAGGATATATTGGTTATGATAGATAAGGTATCACGCCAAACGAATATGATATATTGGTTATGATGGATCAGATATAATTCTAGTGTAGATATTATATTTTTGATGAGTTGCGAAGAGAAGAGAAATTATGCATAATTTCACACATAATCGAATATATGTATGTAATTATGCATAATTATTTTCCATATGGTAGTTATTTTTTGTATCAAATATATTAAACTAGTTGTTTATGAATCTAATTGGGTTGTCATATTTGAAATAGTTGATTAGCTATTCATATGGAAGACATAAATTGACAAAGGAAATATTGTAGTAACTTTCATGTTAATTAAGTAGTGAGTTATTTAGGGTTATCAAATCTAGGGTAGGCATAGGTAGGTGTCTGACATGATCTTACAGGTTTGGTTGTGATAGTCACCCTTAATTGTTAGCATAAAAATCCAAGGATATGTCCTCAATACAAGTGAAAGAATAGAATAAGGAGATTTTATGAGTTAGAACAGACCAATAATGCATGATAAGGAATCCAAGAATAGAATTTCCTAAAGTTTTGTAGTTTATTGAAGATAGATAAAAATGTCTCTATACAAATCCACGATACTCCACTAGATGCATCTTGTACTTGTGAAACCAATGAACCTAGAGCTTTGATATCAACTTATTATGACCCAAAATCCTAGGTTATGATGGAACCTATCTCATCCTATGATAGATAAGATAAAACACCCTAGGTTTTGATCCTTACAAATTCCCTGAATTTTGAACTTACTTGACATTATACGATTAGGGGTACTAGTCGTACGTTATGATATGGTTTAGTAGGGTCTTATTCATACCTTAAAAAGTGTGGTGGGGATAGGTTTCTGTCCAAGGTACGAGTGGAAAACATACAAGTTATATGTTAGGGTCCGGGTCGTATGGAGCTAACTCATATATTAATCAGTGTGTCCTTGATCACATTCTATCTAGGGTACAGGTTGTAGGGTACTTCTCATACCTTAGGGTATAATTTGGTATTGCATGGACATATGTTAACCAATGTGGGGGTCTAAGGTTATACCTAAGGTACGAGTAAGGGTACCACTCATACCTTAGGGTACGGACAGAGAGGGTGGTCATACCCTACTATGGGCATTTATTACAGTTTAATTTGGGGGGTAATATGGACATTTCCCCTTATAACTCCTTAGGACCCCATGACCTAAAACACCTTTTGGGGATTTATTTAACCTATTTGCAATCACTTAAACACTTAGAAACTCTCTCTAAATTCTCTCAAAGACTCTTGGGCCAAAGAAGGCTAGGGTTTCATTAATAGGATCAATTTGGGACTTGCAAGGGTGATTTCTCTTCATCTTCTTTGTAATCTAAGGCAACTTAATCCTCCCTCATTGTTAGTTCTAACTAAAGTCATGATTTATGAATTGTTTTCATGGCATAATTATTATGATTTTGGGTTTTCAAATATATGTTAGGGTTTTGATTATAATGGATGTAATGGCTTTCCAATGTCATTTACTTATGGTTTGCATATTATAATGATGTTTTGGACCCTTAGTAGCATGGGAATGTTTAATTGGATATTGGTTCCTTTTTTAGAAACACTATGCCCTCAATATGTTTGATGAAATGCCTATGAGAATATTTTTACTATATTGTTGGACTTTTAATGAAACTATTGTATGGTATAATTTGGTACTGTAACCCTAAATGGTCTATATGGTTTGGAATGGTCAAATGGTAAGGTCTTAGTGGTAATGGTTGGTTTAATTGAAAACCTTGCTAGGTACAAGATAATCCCCCAAGAAACCTATTTAATGAATATACTTGCATGGTACATAGGAATCCCCGAAGCAACTAAATAATGTAATCTATGGGAATATGAGAATCCTTTTTTATCTCTAAGAAGTTGACTAAGGACATTGATTGCAATCTATAGTTGGTATGACGATACCATTACTTATAGCCTTAGTTTATAATAAATGGAATTGGTGTTTTGGTTGCATGGGTATGGTTTAAATTGGGAAATAAAGGTGGGGTATGTTAGCTAACCGTGAAGGTGTGAGTCCAATGGACAGACACTTGAAACTCATAGTTTTCAATATAAGGATTAGTCATGGAGAGCATATATGATACTTACGGGGTACACTGGGATCCTCTAGATACACTTGTACATATATATCATAGAGAGCAAAGGGTACTCGAGAATCCCCTACTCATATGGTATCTCTAGTTCATATGGCTATATGTACCGAGGCCCGTTCTGAGGGTTACACTGGACCCATATAGGGTGTGGGTAGTTCTAGGATGGTTAAGCTACATATACCCAGGTTAATGGTTATTTTAATACATGCTAAACCCAGTTCCCTCTTACCAACATAGTTATGTATATATATATATATATATATGTATGTATGTATGGTTATGAATGAATATGGTTTGTTCACTTAGTTTTAAAGGTTATAATTATTTTATCCTTATCGTGAGTACTTTCTAGAGTTTACCCTCTAACCCATATTCGGGCGACTGTATCCCCACGCGATGCAAAATTGGCCATTCTACTTCTCTTTCTTAGTGATCGAATTTGGGATCAACTATCGAATTGAAGTGTTGAGCTTCTATACTTCAAAAGCCTCTATTTCATATTATGGATATCATTTTTGGCTATGGTTGGGGGCATATTCTAGTCAAATATTATTTTTCTTTTAATTAGAGGCTTTGTGGAACTATTATGAGTTTGAATGGGAGGTGTCGGTGGTGGTGTCAGCCTTTGTATTGGTATTATTATTGATATTGGGAATATACTGGGTATGTTGTTGTTGTTTTTTATTTGTTTATTATGGGCGGTTGGACTTACTTGGGTTGGTCACAGTTAAGGACCTATCCTAAAGTTTGGATTGGTACAAATATGTTACCTTGTTACATATTAGGAATTTATCTGACTTAGGGTATATGTTGGTTGGTTAGGTTGGGTAATGGAGGTGGTCTCTGGTCCTGGTTGGATTTGAGATGTCCATTACGATAATACCCAGGTTCATGTCAAGTTGGTATTAGAGCTTTAGGTTCTTGGTCAATTTGGAGTCCATAAAGACATTTCTAGTAGAGTTTTTTTTAAGGGTCTATAGAGCTCCATATTCATAAGGAAGAGGATACAAGGCATTTAGGAATGTTTCTCTTCCTTGTGTTCTATTTCAAGCTGCAAGGTCTAAGGTTCACAAATCCTTTCTAATTCCTATTTTTTTGTCTTTGAGATCATGCCTCGACAATATGAAGCTCATGGAAACTCTTTTATCCCAACTGGGGAAATATTGATAGGAAATGATCTGCTCAGGGCATCCATACTCAGTACAGGGGTCAAGTCCCTAATAATCTTAGAGTCTCATTAATTTCTTCTAGTCCCCCTCAGGGTAGCGTGATGAATGCAGTGTTTTGTTAGTCGATTCATGTGATTACTCAGTTAGTGGCTTCTCAGGATGAGTGAGGTACATCTGGTATTTTATTCTCTGAGGCCACAAGGGTTGTCTAGTTCATAAAGATGAGTTCTCCAATATTTACTGGTTTAAGGTAGAGGAGGGTCCTCGTGGTTTTCTGGATGAAATGGAAAAAATATTCTGGATTATGTATGCCACTAATGTGGAAGGGTTGGAGTTTTCATCTTGTCAGCTTAAGAATGTGGTATACCAATGGTATAGGGAATGGGACAAAACAAAGGGTGATGTTAAGGAGTTATCTTTGTGGGATAATTTCTCCAATGCATTTCTAGATCGCTTCTTTCCTTGGAGATGAGAGAAGCAAAAATAGAGGAAATTATTAATCTAAAATAGGGAAAAATGTTGGTCAAGGAGTATTCCTTGAAGTTTCACCAGTTTTCTAGGTATGCTTATGAAATGGTTGATTATATGAGGGCCAGGATGAGAAAGTTTGCTTCAAGACTATCTCGGGATTTGATCCTTGAAAGCAAGACTCCATTGCTAATCAAGGACATGGACATCTCTTGGTTGATTATACATATGCAATAGATGGAGGAGGAATGAAAAAGTAGGATGAGATAGGGGAAAGGGAGGGTAGAAAGTTTAGGTTCTCTGAGTAGGGTGGTTAATAACGAAATGGCAGGGATAGAGGTAAGTGGCCAAAGAAGAAGTGGAGGAGTTCTGGTTCTTTCTCCATAGTTATTACTCCTTAACCGAAGTCGTCGGGTAAAAAGCGTATACCCGTGGTGACAACTTCAGTGCATAGGGTTCCCAATCTCTAGAAAGTAAGGCACAGTCGACTTTATTATGTCCTCCATGTAGGTTCTATGGTTGGTTGCATAGGGGTTTCTGTGATGAGATGAGGGATAGGTTTTTAAATGTGGTCAGCTAAGACATATACTTAGAAACTATCCAGCTAGTAAGGTTGCTTTGGGAGAAAATAAGGTTTCGGTTGCCTTTTCATCTAGTCTTGCATCGAAGGGTGCTGCTTCTGCATCTATTTCTACAACTGGTACCGACGCTCACTGGAATAGGTTATATGCTCTCACTACCTGATAGGTGTTTAATGCATCACCTGATGTCTTGACTGGTACGTCGTAACTCTTTTCTTTTGACATGTATTGCTTGTTTGATCTGGGGTCCATTCTTTATTATGTGACCCCATTTGTGGCTGTGTATTTTGGTTTTGATTCTGAGGTTATTTCAGGAACTTATTATATTTCTATCTCAATAGGTGACTCTGTTATTACTAAAAGAGTCTATAGGGGTATGTGGTATCTGTTCGTAGTAAGGAGACTTTGGTGGATTTGTTTGAATTAGATATGATGGATTTTGATGTTATCCTAGGTATGGATTGGTTACATTCGTTCTATGTGTCCCTAGATTGTCGGACCCATAGGGTTGTTTTTAAGTTCCCTAGTGAACCTATTATTAAATAGGAGGGTGATTCCTTAGCTCCTATGGGAAATTTTATATCGTATCTTAGAGCTTAGATATTAATCTCTAAGTGGTGTTTCTATCATCTAGTTCTGGTTAAAAATTCTAACTTGAACTATCAGTCTTTTCATTCAGTTCTAGTGGTAAATGAGTTTCCCGAGGTCTTTCTTTATGACCTCTCTGTTATTCCTTCGAATAGAGAGATTGAGTTTGTGATTGATTTAGTTTTGAATAGTTGTTCGATATTTATTCCTCATTATAAGGTGGCTTCGGCTGAGTTGAAGGATCTTAAGGAGCAACTTAAAGATCATCTTAATAAGGGTTTCATCTGTCCTAGTGTATTCCCGTGGGGTGCACTAGTATTATTCGTGTGCAAGAAGGATGGTTCCCTTCGAATGTGCATTGACTATAGGTAGTTTAATAAGGTAATGGTTAAGAAAAAATATCCTCTCCCTAGAATAGATGACTTGTTTAATCAGTTGCAAGGTGCTAAGTTCTTCTCCTAAATTGATCTTAGATCCGAGTTTCATCATCTTAAGATTAGGGAGGTGGATATCCCTAAGACGACATTCCACAGTCGGTATGGGCACTTTGAGTTTTTGGTTCTATTTTTTGGGTTGACTAATGCCCCAGCGGCATTCATGGATTTGATGAACAGGGTATTCTACTAGTTTTTAGATCTTTTTGTCATTATGTTCATTGAAGACATCCTGGTGTATTCTAAGAGTGAGGTGGATCATGCCAATCACCTTTGTATGATGTTTCAGACCTTTAAAGAGCAACAATTATATGCCAAATTCTTGAAATGTGAGTTTTGGTTGAACATTGTTACTTTTTTGGGTTATATTTTTTCTAGTGAGGGGATCATGGTGGATCCATAAGAGGTTGTGGTCGTTATGAAGTGTCCTAGACCCATGAATCCAACAAATATTCAGAGCTTCTTGGGTTTAGCGGGATATTATAGGAGGTTTGTGGAGAGCTTTTCTTCTATAGCTACCAATTTGACTAGGTTGACTCAGAATAAAGTAAAATTGTTGAGAGGGGATTTTTGAAAACCTGAATGGTAAGCTAACTATGGCTCCAATTTTCACCTTGCCTGAAGGCAATGAGGAGTTTGTGGTTTATTGTGATTCATCCTAGGTGGGACTTTGGTGTATTTTGATGTATCAAGCGAAGGTGAGAGCCTATGCTTCTAGGCAATTAAAAGTGTATGAGAGGAACTATCCTATTCATGATCTAGAGTTGTTAGTCATAGTATTTGCATTGAAAATCTGGCGGCACTATTTGTACTGAGTATATGTGGTCATCTTTTTGGGTCATAAGAGTCTACAGTATGTGTTCACTTAAAATGAGCTTAATCTGAGGCAGAGGAGATGGCTTGAGCTTCTCAAGAACTGTGATATGAGCCTTCACTAAAACCCAGGTAAAGCTAACATGGATGTTGATGCTCTTAGTAGGTTATCCATGGGGATTTTAGCTCATGTATAAAAAGAGAAGGGGGAGTTTGTGAAGGATATTCATCGCTTGGCTAACCTTGGTGTTAGTTTTCTAGACTCCAAGGATGGTAGTCTGATGGTACAAGAAGTGGTACGGTCATCACTTGGTGCAGTAATCAAATCAAAGGAAATATTGGATCATGTCTTAATGAAAATGAAAGGCGACGTAAGTAGAAAAAAAGGTGATGGTATTTGGGGTCGGTGGTGATAGTACCTTGAGATACCATGGGAATTTATCTATCCTTGATGTCAACAATTTATGTAAAAGAATATTGGCTAAGGCACATGAATCGCTCTATGTTGTTCATACCGGTTAGACTAAAATGTATCATAACCTCAAGGAGATGATGAAGAGGGATGTGGTTAACTTTGTAGACAAGTGTATGGTGTGCCAACAAGTAAATGTTGAGTACATGAGGCCCGAAAGGTTGTAACAAGAAATTAAATTACCAAAATAGAAATGGGAAGTGGTCAACATGGATTTCATTACAGGTCTTCCATGGTCTCGGAATAAATTTGATTTGATTTGGGTTATCGTGGAAAAGATGAAAAAGTCAACTCACTTATTGATTTGTATATTCATGAGATTGTAAATCTACATGGGGTACCTATTTGGATTATTACCGATCGTGTAAAGTAATTTTTATCTCATTTTTGGCGGTCATTTCAGAAGGGGTTGGGACTTAGGTTGGTTTGAGTACTGCTTTTTACTCGCAGATGAATACACAAGTAGAGAGGATAATTTAGACATTGGAGGATATGCTTCATACATGCGTGATTGATTATGGTGTTAGATGGGTTGAGCATCTACCTCTTGTAGAGTTTGTTTAGAATAATATGTATCATTCTAGCATTGGGATGTCCCCTTTTAAGGCATTATATGGTAGGAGGTGTAGATCTCCTATTGCTTTATCCAGACTTGGTTTATCAGACTATGGAAAGGTGAAAGTGATTCGGGATAGGTTTATGGCTACATAGAGTCTCCAAAAGTCTTTTGTAGATATAAGACGTATAGACTTGGAGTTTGAGGTTAGGGATAGGGTGTTCCTAAAGATATCTCCCATGAAGGGAGTAGCGCAGTTCGGCAAGAAGGGGAAGCTCAGTCCGCAGTATGTTAGTCCTTATATGGTTTCGAGGAGGGTTGGTAATGTTTCTTATGAATTAGAGTTGCCTTCTAGTTTGAGCTCTATTCATCTGGTGTTCCATGTCTCTATGTTGAGAAAATATGCCAGTGATCATTCATCAGTTATTCTTTTTGAATGTTTGGGTATCTTGGATTCTCTATCCTATGAAGAGATCCCAGTTAAGATCTTCGATCATCAGGTTTGTCAGTTGCGAACCAAGGATATGGCCTCGGTTAAGGCTTTATGGAATAACCATAAGGTTGAAGAGGTTACTTGGGAAGCGAAAGAGGACATGAAGTCTAAGTATCTTCACTTGTTTTCCAATTTGGATATTCGTGTTTAAGGCATGTGTTCTTTATAACATCCTTATTTTTTGGTTTTAGTTAAATGACAGATTGATTTCCTTGAATCCTAGTTAAAGGTAAAAGTAGAGGTATCTAGGGGTGTAAATCGTTCTTTTACTACCTTGTCCATCATTCGGAGATGAATGATCCTAGTGGGGGAGAATTGAAAAACCCTAGGTTTTGATCCTTAGAAATTACCTAAGTTTTGAACTCACTGGAAATCATATGACTAGGGGTACTAGTTGTATGTTATGATACAGTTTAGAAGGGTCTTAGGTGTACCTTAAACAGTATGGTCAGGATAGGTTTCTGTCAAAGGTACGAGTTGACAACATACAGGCCTTATGTAAGGGTATGGGTCGTATAGAGCTAACTCATATGTTAATCAAAATGTCCCTAATCACATATTTTCTAGGGTACGGGTTGTAGGGTGCTTCTCGTACCTTTGGGTATGATTTGGTATTGCATGGTCGTATGTTGACCGGTGTGGGGGTCTAAGGTGAGGGTATGAGTAAGGGTACCACTCGTACCCTAGGGTATGGATGGAGAGGGTAGTCGTAATCTCCTACGGGCATTTAATAAAGTTTAAGTTGGGGGTAATCTGGACATTTCCCCTTATAACTTCTTGGGACCCCACGTCCTAAAATACTTTTTGGGGCTTCATTTAACCTATTTGCAATTCTCTCAAAGGCTCTTGGGTCAAGGAAGGCTAACGTTTCCTCAATAGGATAAATTTTGGACTTGCAAGGGTGCTTTATATTCTTTTTCTTCTTCTTCTTCTTCTTCTTCTTCTTCATAATCTAAGAAATATTATTGCTCCCTCATTGTTAGTTCCAACTGAAGGCAAAATTTATGAATTATTTTCATGGCATAATTGTTGTATGATTTTGGGTTTTCAAATATATGTTGGGGTTTTTGATTATAATGGATGGTAATGGCTTTCCCATGTCTTTTACTTATGGTTTGCATATTATAATGATGGTTTGAACACTTGGTTGCATGGGAATGGTTAATTGGTTATTGGTTTTGGTTTTGGAAACACTATGCCCTCAACATGTTTAATGAAATACCTATGAGAATGTTTTTACTATATTGTTGGACTTTTAATGAAACTATTGCATCGTATGACTTGGTAATGAAACACTAAATGGTATAAATATTCTAAATGGTTTGGAATGGTCAAATGTTAAGGTCTTAGTGATTATGGTTTGTTTAGTTGAAAGCCTTGTGGGGTACAAGGGAATCCCCCAAGCAAACTAAGTAATGAACATACTTGTGGGGTATATGGGAATCCCCTAAGCAACTAAATAATATAATTTGTGGATACATGGGAATCCCTTTCAACTCTAAAAGGTTGGCTAAGGACATTGCTTACAATCTATAGTAGGTATGACGATACCACTACTTATAGCCTTGGTTAATAATAAATGGAATTGGTGGTTTGGTTGTATGGTAATGGTTTTAATTGGGCTATAATGGTAGGGTGTGATATTTAACCATGACGGTGTGAGTCCAATGGATGAACACTAGCAACTCATATTTTCCGACATGAGTATTAGTCATGGAGACCATATTTGATACTTATGGGGGTACACAAGAATTCCTTAAGTACACTTGTACATATGTATCATAGAGAGCAAAAGGTACTCGAGAATCCCCTACTCTTATGGTATCTCGGGTTCGTGTGGCTACACAAATTAGGGCCCATTCAGGGGATTACACTGGACCTATATAGCTCATGGGTGCTTCTAGAAAGGTTAAGCTACATACCTAGGTTAATGGTTTTTAAATGCATGCTAAACCTGGTTCCCTCTTCCGAACAAGGTTATATATATATATATGTATGTATGCATGGTTGTGAACATATATGGTTGGTTTACTTGGTTTTAAAGGTTAGAACTATTTTATCCTTATCATGAGTATGCTCTAGAGTTCACTCGCTAATTCATCATTGGGAGGTTGTAACCCCACGTGATGTAGGAACCGGTCATTCTACTTCTCCTTCTTAGTGATCAATTCAGGATCAGCTATCAGATTGAAGTGGTGAGATTTCATACTTTGGAAGGATCCATTTCATATAATGGACATTTTTTCGTACTTTGGTTATTTATTGATATCGATTTTGGCTATGGTTGGGGGCATGTCCATATCGGAAATTGCTTTTATTTTGGTTAGAGGCTTTGTGGAACTACAATGGGTTGAAATGGGCGGTGTTGGTAGTGGTGTCAGCCTTAGTATTGGCATTTGTCTTGGGGTTGATGTCGTTTGACTGAATTTATGATTCTTCCATCCTCTTATATTATATTATGGATAAGAACTTGGTTATTGTTTTGGTTTTGGTTATGGTTGTTTGTTGGTAATGGGCAGTTGGACTTGCTTGGGTTGGTCATGGTTATAGATATATCCCAGAGTCTGGATTGGTACAAATATTTATTTTTGTTACATGTTCGGAATTCATCCGACTCAGAGTATATGTGTGTGGGTTGGGTTGGGTTATGGGGGTTGTCTTTGATAGTGGTTTGACTTGAGATGCCCATTACGACAAGGTCCTTGTTTGGATCGTGTCATAAGACAACCCCCAAAACAACGATATAACAATTACATCGATGAAGAAAACAATAGAAAGTCCCAAATACCATCGATCTATCATATCAAACTTCAAAGTAAAAGTACAGAGATTAACATTTAACTATCCAAATTCTGAAAGTCACTAGTAAAAGGCTCTACATGTATAAGATACAAATAAAAGAACCTAATCATCCAAGCATAAGAAAAAATGACATAAAGAAAAGATAGAGGAGATAGTGAAGCCATAAATTAGCCAATAGAAACCTTGAATATCATAATGAAAATCCCTTAGACACAAGTTATAGATCAACTCTAGGGAGAATCATATCTAGGTCTACATACAAGATGTGTAAAAAAGTGTAAATATTAATCCTTAGCAGCATTAGTAACCAATCCTAATTCAAAACATTGGCTAGAAGCATCCCAACTTACTATGATCCGACACTTCACACATATACCATATAAAATTCAGGAAATCAGACCTATTCTAATAGCCAATACTAACAACAACAATATAGTTCGGTACAAATAAGTCCAATAACCTTCAAACCAAAATAAAAGTAGAAGACCACTTAGAGTCGGTTTTGGATTGCTGTTAGAAAACTACTTATTTGAGAAACAGTTTTATAAAATATCCTTTCAAAAAAGTGTTTTAAAAAAAGTAATTTGTGTTTGGCAAATTGCTTACTAAAATACCTTTGAAAAATAGTTTGTGTTTGGCTAATGTTTTTAAAGAAGTGCTTTTGAGAAACAAATTACGAAAAAGGACATGTATCAATGGACTTTTATTAAAAAAATTCATTTCATAGAGAGAAGTTATTTAACATATCTTTTATAATATTTTTAATTAAATTTTTGTTTTAATTTAATTAAAAGTATGTATTATGAGATTTTCAATCTATAGTTATTTACATAGATACATTAAAAATAGTAAATATTGATATAACATTACTATAATGATATAACTAAATAGCCAATTGTTATTGAATAACTTGAGTCAACAAATAATACTTACGTACATCAATATATATAAAATTAATTAATTAATATTAAAATATATATATATATTTAAAATAATACAAAATATAGTATTAAAATTACTAACCTGATGGTTTATGAGAAAAATTAAGATCCAGATTTTTAAGCAGTTGATCAAAATATTCTAGCATGATTTTTTTCCTTTTCTTTGGGATACACTTTTACAATTACTTTTCTTTGGGATACACTTTTACAATTATGTCAATATTTTACTCTCTAGGAAACTACTTTATTCACATATTTATACGATGCATGGCAACAAATATGTCACTTTTAATAAATTGTTTATTTAAAAAAATTCAAAATTTAAGAGAAAATATATACAAGCGCTTCCAAAATACCAACGTGATTGTAACAACTATTTATTTTGTTATGTATAAACCTTTTATTTAAAATTTCATGTTAAAATTCTTTTCAGATTTGAAGTTATAAATATCAGACTAGGCTAGTTTCGGACAAAATAGGGGTGAAGCATGGTCTAGAGAAATCCTGGAATGATTTGGTCAAGTTGTGTTATAGGTGTATGATTTGATTTTTAGTTAGCTAAGACAATAAGGAACCCATAGGAATTTATGGAATCAAATTTGAATAAGTAGACCTTTTGAAATTGATCTATAGCGATGTGCACGTCACTATATCAAAATAATTCCCATTATAGCAATGATTAACCCAATCAATGACGTATATAGCAGCAGGTGCCACTATAGCAACAAAAGTTGCAGTTTATGTTTAAAATTCTCCAAAATATTTTTTTTTAAAACACATTTTGTATCAAAGGATATGAAATTTAAGGTTATATCCACTAGATTTTCTCTATTAGGCTTTGTTAAAGTAAGGATTTCATCCCCGTTATCTAGTAATTGATAATTTAGCCTTAAAATTGCTAAATTATAGAGTTTAGAGAGGGTTTTAGGGTTGATTTTAGTTTTTTTTAAATGTACAGGAGATAATTAAGTACTAAGTTAATGGATTATGACTATTAATAGTTAATTTACCCCTTGTATTTCATAAATTCACTAATAATCCATGAAATTAATAGTTTTAGGTGAATTACGGTAGAAAATCCCTAGAACGGGAAGGGAATGATCATGATATTGACATTACCAATTGAGTATGAGTTATAATTCTTAATATTATAGGTTATTTTATTAATTATATATTTGTATGAGCGTTCTAGACCAAGAACAAACGAAAATTGCACGAAAAGGCACAACTCTTTCTTAGAGGAGTTGTGCAAGCTTGGTTTGAGGTAGGTGATGGTATTATAGATGAATCCATTTTGTACTATATGTTCATATTAACTACTTTGTAGTGTGTCTTGTTAGTTCATGTTGTTTGGTATGATCAATGCAAGTAATTTTACGTGTTGTATGATTTTCACACACCTTATTGTTAACGGTGGAGTATTTAGTATTTGAAACGTTCTCAAGGGTTATTGACAAAATAAGGTTGGAAAAAACTTGTATCTGGTTCTTATTAAATGGATGGAATTTTTCCCTACGAGTCATGACTAAAGGGTGGATGTATTACCTATAGTGTGCATGTACGAGGGTCAGAAGAGCTTGATGATTCCATGAGCGAATCGGGGAATATAATTATACATATATGCTTGATAATGTGTAATTGTCTTAACATGTCTTGAATCCTTGGTTTTAATCCTACACTATTTCTTTGGTGATAGTGTGCTAAGTGTATGTTTTTTTTTGAATCATGGATTAACCTCTTGTGCTAGATTTAAGATAAGTGTTCATATTCTCATCTTGGGTTGGCCAAATGATCCTATAGGTATACTGTTGTTTTCTTGTATGCTGATTCTACTTTTTCCCTTACTTTTGTGAGTGCACTACACATTCTAGCGGCTCTTTTGAGACCTCACCTGTGATTCTAGTGGGTGATTTCAGATTTTAGGGGGAATGACATATTCGGATTATCATATGATTTTTCCTGTAAGTCATGGTCTTTTATTTTGGACATTATGCACTTTTACTTAGTTTTGGGGTTGTATCCCCTTCTTGACAATCTTGGAAATTTTGGTAGGAATGACTTTTGGGTCTTAGGGATGATTTCTTTTTAAGTATAATGTTCTGCAAATAGTATACCATTGAAGTTGTTTTAGATTTGTATATTTATTGACGGATTAGTTCTAATTATCTCTTTTAAGTATTGATTATAGTCTAGTTTTTGGAGTAGTTGGTTTTCCCACCAGGTGAGTAGTGTGGGTGCCACTCATTATGGATTTGGGTCATGACAAAGTTGGTATCAAAGAATAGATTCATCAATCTCTTTAGACCAAAATGGGTACAGTAGAGTCTCACAAAATTGAACGAAGACATATGTACTTTTATTTTAGAAGCTATAGAACTTTAGTAAATCTGTCATTCTTGTTTCTTTCATGCTATGAATTGATTACAATTGGTATCTAGTGATCCAAATTGGTATCTGAATTCTACACTCTTCTATTTGCATATGGTCAATATTAGGTCCAACAGAACCCGAACAGTGTATCCCTTACACCGACCACTCTAGTTGAGAAGCCAACTAGCTGTAAGGGGGAGAGGATGAGTGAATGGGAGAAGTAGGAGAGGAAGGGGATAAGCCACACCTGCCTGAGTTAGATTTCGAGCAACTACTAGCTAAGATCCTAAAGGTTCAATATCCCCTCCCCCACCTCCGAATCATATTGTGGAGTGGGATGTAGTAGTGGAGCAGGGAATAGGGCCCGAGATAGCAGTACCAACTAGAGTTGCAGCCTTACCTTACATGTCTACTGAAGTTGTTCAATTGGTGTTAGCTTTTTGGAGTGATTTTGTATCATAACCTAATTTATGAGTCATGATGGTACCTACTCTAACCCACCAATTAGTATGCCTAACCGCAACCCAGAGTTAAACACAATGGGTTAACTTGGTGGAAAATGCCCAATTATAGGTGAAAATGAACACACTTATAAATAAGTAAAGTGTTCTAAATAGATAAAACATTCAGTAAAAGATACCATCCCACGACCTGGTAGAGCTAGTACAAGAGCATCTAATAATATAATACAACTTGATATCGCTCAACTTACACTACAAACTTGGTGCACGGTGGAAGTTGTGAATATATACCCAACATGAGTCAGGGTCGTATCCTCGAGGAGTGAAAACATAGCTTTCAAAACTTACATATGTTGAGAGTTAATAATGTGTTAACTAGTAATGCAACAAATAAACTATACATGAAAATAAATAAGGGGTTATTTTGAAGTTTGTTAAACACCATCTTAAATGACACTAATACGAGATCAAATAATTGATAGTCATTACAAAATTGATAGGGACCTTAGGGTTATGATATCCTAGGTGGTATTCATGCATGGGTAATCAATTGTTAGTCCTAGTTTTAGTTAAGGGTTTTGGGTAGGCTAGATTTAGGGTCATAGTGTTAACCTTTCGATAAAACACAAAATTTTACTCATGGATTATTTTGAACACCTCATGAGCCCGAAAAGTTGACCAATTCATTACCTCAAACTAGAATCTTTATTTCTATGATGATGCTTATGAAAATTTCTATTTCAAATAACACTCTTCTTTCTATGATGATGCAAGGAAAAAATCTAATTAAAGTTGTACTTCACAATTACTCCTCACCCATATCCCTCATCAAGGGATGATATGGGATCCAAGATAATTGGAGTTTTTACTCCCAATTCTCAACTCAAACATGGAGTAAGAGAAAAACCCATCATAATTAACTAATTATTTGGACTAGAACAACACCTAGCTCAAGCTAGTAAAACTAGTTTTGTCGTCTAGACTCTAAATGACCAATTTAAGTCCAAACTTATTTGGAAACACCTTTAAACATAGTATTCATATATATAAACACTAATGTGATTATATATCTCATTATTAGAACATAAAGCACACGAATTAACCTCAAAACAAGGCTAAATAGGTAGGACAACAACACAAAAGTGCATAAATACACCCAATATCACCACCCCATATTTAAACACTTGTTAGTCCTTGAAAAACTCTTTAATATAAGAATCATAAGAGGAGGAGACTCTACAATTCTACTGAAAAACCCTGCAAATTTCTAAGCTTAACTCAGTCCGTTAAAGCTTGAAAAGACGTCCCAAACTTAGAAATTTCAGCTAAGTGTTTATGCTTAGAAGCATTTAATAAGATGGAAATCCTATTTCCTATCCCTTATGACCTTAAAGTATAAAATTAGGTTTATTCATGATCAGGAATGTCAGTAGGTCACTTCGGCTGAGTTTTGGACTTTTTGGACCTCATTTAAACCATGTTTAGGTGACCAAAATAGTGGGTCGATGCGATCCCGACGCATCGCGTTTCCCATCATATCGACATTTAATTTTCCACAACTTTTAGTGCAATTCTAGTGAGCCAACATGAACTCGACATAGCGCGTAAGTCATCGTGTTGATGCCATTGACGCGGTACGTCGGTCTGTGCATCATTGGGCACACTTTCAGTCATTAAAATCCCTCATCTAGAGGGGTATTTCGGTGACTATCCCACCCATTTTTCATCCCCAAAAGATAAAATCAAACAACCCTAGAGGCTAAATTGCTCACTTTCTTTCAAATTCTCTTAAATTTACTCAAGAACAAACCCTAGGGCTTTTAATTTCAAGAGAAAATCATCTTGAAAAAACCACCAGTCTTCAGGAATTCAAATACCAAGGTATGTTAGGTTTTCATCCAAGGGTTCCTTCAACCCGTGGAGTTCAAAATCCTCTTTTAAAACTTCAAGTTTATTAAATTTATGAATTCCATGTAGGGCTTGAATGTATTCATGATTATGATGTTTATTGGGTTTCTAATTCATGATTTATTACAAGATTCATGTAAATTTATTTGACATATGTGTAGTATTATGTGGATTCATGTTAAAGCCCTGGAATTTTTAAGTTGGGGTTGGAAATGATGCCTACATGTTGAATTGTATTATGAGTATATATTATGTTCCCCAAGTGTTTGATAAATTGTTCTTATGGATTAAATGGGGATATCATGACATGCTATTATATGTACAATCTTATATCTTACAAGTTTTTGATAAAATATTTCTATGAATTAGTTCTGAACATTATAATGCTCTCCAAGATCATGCTATGCTTTACAATTTATGCTTTTGAGTCCTAGGGGTATTTAATACCCGACAATCTAGTTGTTTATCTAAATTTACAGTAGTTTCAAAATAGTCTCAGTAATGTCACATCCAGTAGTACTCAGATAGTTACAAAACTCAGCGTATTTAGTTAGTTAATAGAACTTAGTGTACTCAGTAAGTTAATAGAACTCAGTGAACTTAATTTAGTTCAGATAGACAACACGATCAGTAATAGTTCATTTAAGCCTAGTACAAACTAGAAATTAATTCAGTGTCAATTCAGTTGGGAATAGGAGTCAACACCGAGTGAACCCAGGGATAGGGTAATTCTTGTCAGTAAAGGGTTTGACCCTTAGTAGCAATCCCTTACATTATAGAACTATGTAACCGTAGGTTGAGATGTCTTCCTTTCAGTCTAGGGTTGATACAACTCATACGAGTTTTCCTGCCAGTGATGGTTGATGAAAGAGCTTCCTATCAGAGATGGTTAACTCATAGCCATTGTTATTATACCTTAGCAAGGTGGTAACACCCTTCCAACTGGGGGTACAGGTTAGACCCCAACTCAGTTTATAATCGAGGTATGTTGGTTAGATGAACACTCCCACAGTTTCAGTTTCAGACTGAGTATAAACCTTAGTTCAGTTTCAGAATCAGCACTGTCAGACACAGTAACCCAGCTCAGTATAGAACTTAGTTTAGTTCTAAAGAATCAGGACTGTCAAAAACAGTCTCTCAGTATACAGTAATTCAATATCAGTAAACTCAGATACTAGTCATTCAGTTATCAAAATTCAGTACCCAGTGATAACATGAATCTCAGTTACAGCATGTATAGTTATGAGCATATCATTACATATTTAGTATTTACAGTAGTGTCAGATAAACATATATTCTCAGTAATTTATTATTTATGCTTATGAACCCATGCATACCATCCTACCTCACTTAGCATACCAGTACGTTCAAAGTACTGACGCATACCTTTCTTTTTTTCAATGATGTCTTATATCATAGGTTTAGACACATAAGCTCCTGACTATACCCAGTAGCCCAGATAATCAGTAGCAAATTTAGTGGTGAGTCCTTATAGTTCGAGGACAGAGTTGTTATTTTAATAATTTTAGTATATCATCAGTAGTCGGAGTTAGTTTGGGACTTGTCCCATCAACTCCATTTTAAGACATTTCAGTTAGAGGCTTTTCAGAATAGATTATTTTAGACAGTTCAGTTATTTAGATATGATCATCAGAAATTCAATATTCAGTATTTACATATTTGTATATGATTAAGTTTTGCACCTTTTGGTATTTTGCACAGAATTTCTGCATTATATAGTATTATTATTCAATTATTGCAGCAGGTACCAGTCATGTGTTAGCTTGTGGTCTATCAAGATTTCGAGAATCGTGTATGTAAGACCCCAAAAAATTTCCGTGTTAATGAAGTCTTTGAAATAAGCTAAGAGTGCTAAAACATCAAAATTTGACCAAGTGTTTAGCTTTGTTTCCACACATAGTTTTATTTTGAGCATTGAATCTTCGATGAATTATTTTGTGACCTTCCCGACCTTTGTTTTCCGAAATTCTTGTTGCGTTGCGATGGGGCAAGGTCGTAGGATGATCCGGGTGAGTTTCGGATTTTTTAGACGAGCTTAAGACCATGTTTGGGTGAGCAATCCAGTGAGGGGTCGCTATGGCTATCGCGAGGGGAGCCTGTCGTAACTAGGGGTCGCAACGCGATGCCCATTCCATGCAGTAGCATTTTATCCATTTTTAAGGGTAAAAGGGTCTTTTCCCATCCCAATCCGCCCCAAAACACAAGATTAAAGTTCTGAAGGTGCACATTATGCTATGAACATCAAAACCTCTCAAGAAAAGTTCCCTTTGGGTTTTTATATAAAAACCTCCATAACAAACAATTCAACCGTGGGAAACTTGATATTTTTGCATAATCAGAATCCTTATCGCAAGGGCTTCGTGAGGAATCCAAAAGTTCGTGAATATCACTCCGTTTCTCAGAAACTCATTCCTAAGGTTCATCTTTGAGGTATGTGGGGTTTTTCAACAAGAACTCTGTTTCGTTCTTGTGCCAAAAAGTAATTTTCTTTACAAAGGCATGATTTTTATTTGATTTTTATGAATTTGAAGCATGAACCCATATCTTATGATGATTATTATGAAATCTTTATGTTTATGATTTTGAAAGATGAATTTACATGTGTGGTGATATAAAGCATGAATCTTGACCGATATTTATCATGATTTTGATATTTGGGTCGTGAATCCCAATTTGAAATTGTGTTTTTTTGAGAAAGTATGTGTTATAAGCACGTTGATGTTGAATATTTGAGATATTTTGAATGATTTGAACTTTTGGTCTTAATGGAGTTGTTTTGAACTCGAGTGTGAAAGAAATCTACAATGTGGTTGATTTTGATAGATGGGAAGCATGATGGCTCCCGATGTATATTTACATATTACTGAAATTGTTTTTCTGTGGATTATCTTTGAAATGATCTGAGCTAAGTCCAGGAGAAATATTTAGCATCGAGTGGGAGGTATAAAGTGACCTTACTTCCCTAGAACTACGTGCCCCCATAGGAGTGAGCCTGAGGCTGATTTATATAGTGATCACTAGTTTGTGTGGATTTGATATCGATAGTCCTACTCCGATGGCAAGGATAGGACGGCTCTCCCCAACGTGGGTTATATGTTGGACTCCATGTAGCTAACATGGTTTATGTCGGTTATAGGATCTCCCAGTGTGTGTGTGTTTTCTTGTTTCTATGGTGAACGATGAAGTGATTTGAAAGTGGAATTGTGAAAGTTACTCTTTCAAAAGATTTAAATGATATTTATATTATAAGAATTTATATTCTTGATGAACTGAAAGTGATTGACAAATTATATGATGACTCACATGTGTTATTATACTTATTTCATCACCTCATAATTATGATGATTTTCTTCAGGCTATGTGAGTCTTTCATATATCATGCATATTTCTTATAAATATTTATGATGATGATGTTTATAAAACTGCATACACCCCCATATACTTGGTTTCTTTCCATGGTACTGACCACATCTTCGGATGTGGGCTGCATTTTCTCAGAATGTTGGTTCAGTTGCTCAGTCCCAAGTTCGACAGTGATTCTTCGGGTACGCTGTTCTGCATCCTCTGTTGTGGTGAATCCTCATGTTCCGAGGACATGATATCTGATGTTGGTTTCATGGAATTATTTACATTTGATAACTGAGTGTGAGTCAGTTGGGGCATGTCCTAATGGCTCACTGGTTTTATTGATTTCCTTAGAGGCTTGTCAGACTAGTATAGATGTTGGGAGTTGACTAATAAGTCATATTTTGTTATCTTTCTAAAATCTTTTTATTCTTGGATTATGATTACTCTGATGATATTTGAGGGTTATTTATGGAAACCCCATTGATTTGTGTTGAATTGAATGAAAATGGCTAAAAGAGTTATCTTGGGGATACTCGTAGCCTCAAGCACCGTGTGACGCTCTGGGACCCATTTTTGGGGCGTTACAAACTTGGTATCAAAGCCTAAGGTTTTAAGGTGTCCTAGGGATTTTGACAAGCTGCGTTAACTAGAGTCTTGATCATCGGTCTGTAGAGCACCACATCTATGAGCAAGAGGCTACGAGACATTTTAGGAAAAATGTGATTCTTTCTTTCAGAAGTCTATCGTGCTTTAAGTGTCTCTCTCTGCTATTAATTCGTGCTCTCTTCTTTCAGAAATATGCCTCCACGTCGAGCTAGAAGAAATAATGATGGTTAGCAACCTCAACCCGCTGACACATTGAATGAAAATATATCTCATGCTGAATTTCAGGCAGCCTTTCAGGTGCTGGACCAAGCTGTTACTGCAAATGTTCAGGCCAACCCGGCCCCAGCTCCACAGCAGTAGGGAGGTGATTTAGCTGCTTCCAGGATCCGTGACTTCATGCGGATGAATCCGCTGGAATTCTATGGGTCCAAGTCTGATGAGGATCCACAGTTGTTTTTAGAGGAGGTGCGAAAGATTATCTGGTGATACATGTATCTGAGGAACATAGTGTGGAGTTGGCTGCGTATAGGTTTAAAGATCTTGCATATGACTGGGTTGTTTCTTGGAGGAAAGGTAGAGGTGAGGGAGTTGTCCCTGCAACAGGGTAAGAGTTCTAGGATGCATTCCTGGATAAGTTTTTCCCTTTGGAGATAAGGAAGGCGAAGGTGGAAGAGTTTATGAACCTGCGACAGGGCTCTATGACTGTTAGGGAGTACTGTCTAAAGTTCAATCAGTTGGCCAAGTATGCTCCTGACTGAGTGGCTGATAATTGGGCTAGTATGAGTAAGTTTGTGACTGGAGTGTTTAGTTATGTGGTTAAAGAGTGTAGGTCTGCTATGCTGAATAGTGAGATGAATCTTTCTAGGTTGATGACTCATGCCAAACAGATTGAGGTAGACAAGATTAAGGAGAGAGATAGAATGTGAGGGAATAAGAGAGATAGGTCCGAGCAGCACAGATAGAGTCAAACTAAATCACAAAGAGGGAGTCTCCCTCATTATCAGGATCGTTCGTCTATGCCAGCACCATCATCTGCTAGTTCTCCCATGCCTAAAGGTAGGCAGGAGCAAGGTATCAAGTCTTATGCATCCAGGTCCCAGTACAGTGTTGGCAGTAAGCCAAAAGATTCTCCGTGTCCTAAGTGTGGTAGGACTCATTTGGGTGAGTGTTGGGGTGAGAAGAGGGGTTGCTTCCGGTGTGGTGACATGGGTCACAAAGTTAGAGATTGTCCACAGGATGGACAAGGGCGTTATGATTATCGCCCTCAGACTCAGACTTAGATTGTCAGTACTCTAGTTCCAGCGACTCGTCCAGCCCCATCTCAAGACGCCCCTTCTAGCAATACTGGCGGTCAGCGCCAAAATAAATTCTATGCTTTACCATCTCGCCAGGAACAAGAGGACTCTCCCAATGTTGTTATTGGTATGCTTCGTATATTTCAGTTTGATATATATGCCTTGTTGGATCCTGGATCCAGTTTCTCATATGTTACACCTTTCATTGCTGTGAACATTGAAATGAGTCCTGAAATTATTCCTGCGCCTATCTTAGTTTCTACCCCAGTGGGTGATTCGATTGTTTCCCAGAAAGTGTATAAAAAATGTCTTGTTACTGTTCTTCATAGAGTCATGTTGGCTGATCTAATCGAGTTAAATATGGTTGATTTTAATGTGATTCTAGGTATGGACTGGTTGTATTCTTCTTATGCCTCTATTAATTGTCGTACCTGAGTGGTCAAGTTTCAGTTTCCGGGTGAATCCGTGTTTGAGTGTTCTTGGAATTCTGTGTCACCCAAGAGTCATTTTATCTCTTACCTCAAATCTAGAAAGCTTATTTCCAAGGGGTGTATTTACCATTTGGTTAGAGTCAAAGACACTAAGTCTGAGACTCCAACTCTCCAGTCTGTTAACGTCGTTAATGAGTTTTCTGATGTCTTTCCGGATGATCTCCCAGGGATATCTCCTGATAGAGAGATAGAGTTCGGGATTGATCTTTTTCCCGATACTCAGCCTATTTCTACTCCTCCTTACCGTATGGCCCCTGCAGAACTTAAGGAGCTGAAAGATAAACTCAAAGATCTACTAGATAAGGGTTTCATAAGGCCCAATGTTTCTCCTTGGGGTGCTCCTATGTTGTTTGTGAGAAAGAAAGATGGATATTTGCGTATGTGCATTGATTACCGCCAATTGAATAAAGTCACCATAAAAAATAAGTACCCCCTTCCGAGAATAGATGATTTGTTTGACCAATTGTAAGGTGCAAGTTACTTCTCAAAGATAGACCTTCATTCAGGCTATCATCAACTCAAGGTTAGGGAGTGTGACATCCCAAAAACTGCTTTTCGAACTTGGTATGGTCACTTTGAGTTTCTTGTTATATCTTTCGGGTTAACTAATGCCCCAGCAGCTTTTATGGACCTCATGAATCGAGTGTTCATACCATATTTGGATATGTTTGTTATTGTGTTTATAGATGATATACTGGTGTACTCCCGTAGTAAGGGTGAACATTCTGATCATCTCCGAACTGTCTTGCAAACCCTTAGAGATCACAAGTTGTTTGCCAAATTCAGTAAGTGTGAGTTTTGTCTAAGTTCTGTTGCTTTTCTAGGTCATATCATTTCTTTCGAGGGTATTAGAGTTGATCCCCAAAAGACCGAAGCTGTTAGAAATTAGCCTAGACCTATTTCTCCGAATAATTTCCAAAGTTTCTTAGGTTTAGCTGGCTATTACTGCCGTTTTGTTGAGGGTTTCTCCTCTATAGTGTCTCCTATGACTCGGTTGACCCAAAAAAAAGTGAAGTTCTTGTGGTCTGAATCTTGTGAGAAGTGTTTTCAGGAGTTGAAGAATCGACTCACTACAACCTCTGTTTTGACTTTGCCTAATGGTATTGATGGTTTTTTGGTGTACTGTGATGCTTCTAGAGTTGGTTTGGGTTGTGTGTTGATGCAAAAGGGTAAGGTGATAGCTTATGCTTCTAGACAATTGAAACCCCATGAGAAAAATTACCCCACCCATGATCTTGAGTTAGCTGTTGTTGTGTTTTCTCTGAAAATATGGAGACACTATTTGTATGGTTTCCATGTTGATGTTTTCACTAATCATAAGAGCCTACAGTATGTATTTACCCAGAGAGAATTGAATCTTAGGCAGAGACGATGGTTAGAATTATTAAAAGACTATGATATGAGTGTGTTGTACCATCCGAGCAAGGCCAATATTGTGGCGGATGCCCTAAGTAGAGTGTCTGTGGGTAGTGTTTCGCATGTATTACAAGGTAAGAAAGAGTTGGCTCATGATGTGCATCATTTGGCTAGATTAGGGGTTAGGTTGTTTAACTCTGCTGAAGGTAGTATAGGGGTTTAGAGTAGTTCCGAATCCTCCTTGGTTTCGGAAGTGAAGGAGAAGCAAGACTTAGATGTTTGTTTGGTCAGACTGAAGGAGTCAATCAATAACCAAAAGTTAGAGGTTTTATTCCAAGGGGGAGATGGTGTGTTGAGATTACAGGGTAGACTGTGTGTTCCGAATGTTGATGATCTGAGACAGAGAGTAATGGCTGAAGCACACAGGGCGAGATATTTTATTCATCCTAGTGCCACTAAGATGTACCACGACTTGCGGGAAATCTATTGGTGGAGTGGCATGAAGAAAGATATAGCAGCGTTTGTAGCTAAGTGTGCAACATGCCAACAGGTTAAGGTTGAACAACAAATACCTGGTGGTATGATGCAAGAGTTTAGTATTCCCACCTAGAAGTAGGAAGAGATAAATATGGATTTCATGACTGGTTTACCTTCTTCCCGATGCCATCATGATTCCATTTGGTTTGTGGTTGATAGATTGACTATGTCTGCACATTTCTTGCTTGTGCACACTTCTTATACTACTGAGGATTATGCTAGATTGTCTATCCGAGAGTTAGTCAGAATGCATGGAGTTCCCTTGTCTATCATTTCGGATAGGGGTACTCAGTTCACTTTGCAATTTTGGAAAGCTTTTCAGAAGGGTCTTGGTACCCAAGTGCTTTTGAGTTCTGCTTTTCATCTGCAGAACGATGTTCAGGCTGAGCGAACCATCCAAAACTTAAAAGATATGTTGAGAGCGTGTGCACTTGACTTTAAGGGGAGTTGGGATGATCACTTATCATTGATAGAGTTTGCTTACAATAACAGTTTCCACTCTAGTATTGGCATGGCTCCGTTTGACGCCTTGTATGGGAGGAAGTATAGATCACCCATAGGTTGGTTCGAGGTGGGTGAAGTGGCTCTGAGTGGTGCTGATTCGGTATTTGAGGCTATGGAAAAAGTGAAGTTTATTAGGGAAAGGTTGAAAACTACGCAGAGTCGTCAGAAGTCGTATGCGAATGTTAGAAGAAGAGACCTTGAGTTTGAAGTTGGTGACCTTGCGTATCTGAAAATTTCACCCATGAAAGGGGTGAAGAGATTCGGAAAGAAGGGGAAGCTTAGTCCCTGTTGTGTTGGTCCTTACAGAATTCTTAGTCGTGTTCATAAGGTAGCTTATGAGGTCGAGTTGCCTTCCGAGTTGTCCTCTGTTCATCCAATATTCCATGTCTCCATGCTTAGAAAGCATATTAGTGATGTTGTGGTAGTGGATTCTTCTGTGAGTGCTGACATTCAAGAAAATCTTTCTTTTGATGAGATTCCTGTTGAGATTCTTGAGGTCAGTGTCCGAAGACTAAGGAACAAAGAAGTTACCTTGGTCAAGGTGTTGGGGCGAAACCAATCTATTGAGGGTGCAACTTGGGAAACTGAGGCAGATATGCGAGCAAAGTACCCGCACCTATTTTCCGCAAATTCTGGTCAACCCGAAGGTACCGTTCATTCCTAAATCATGCACTTTTGATAAAAGTTGCAGCAGTTCAACAGTCATTTATTATGCGTTCAGCTGTATTTTCTTGAATTTATGCATTCTATGTTACATTCGGAGTGAGAAACGATGTGGTGATGAGTCTGACGAATGGTTTCAGCTGTATGCTCTATTCCCTATCTAATGTTGGCATGTCTAGCGTCATTCGGGGACGAATGTTCCCAAGGGGGAGATAATGTAAGACCCCAAAAATTTTCCGTGTTGATGAAGTCTTTGAAATGAGCTAAGAGTTCTAAAACATCAAAATTTGACCAAGTGTTTAGCTTTGTTTCCACACTTAGTTTTATTTTGCGCATTGAATCTTTGATGAAATATTTCGTGACCTTCCCGACCTTCGTTTTCCAAAATTCTTGTTGTGTTGCGATAGGGAAAGGTCGTACGATGATCCGGGTGAGTTTCAAAATTTTTATACTAGCTTACAACCATGTTTAGGTGAGCAATCCAGTGAGGGGTCGCTATGGCTATCGCGAGGGGAGCCTGTCGTAACTAGGGGTCGCAACGCGATGCCCATTCCGTGCAGTAGTATTTTATCCATTTTTTTAAGGGTAGAAGGGCCTTTTCCCATCCCAATCCACCCCAAAACACAGGATTAAAGTTCTGAAGGAGCACATTATTCTATGAATATCAAAACCTCTCAAGAAAAGTTCCCTTAGGGTTGTTATATAAAAACCTCCATAAAAAACGATTCAATCGTGGGAAACTTGATATTTTTGCATAATCAGAATCCTTATCGCAAGGGCTTCGTGGGGAACCCAAAAGTTCGTGAATATCACTCCGTATCTTGGAAACTCATTTCTAAGGTTCATCTTTGAATTATGTGGGGGGTTTTCAGCAATAACTCTCTTTCGTTCTTATGCCCAAAAGTAATTTTCTTTACAAAGGCATGATTTTTATTTGATTTTTATGAATTTGAAGAATGAACCCATATCTTATGATGATTATTATGAAATCTTGATGTTTATAATTTTGAAAGATGAATTTACATGTGTGGTGATATAAAGCATGAATCTTGAACGATATTTATCATGATTTTGATATTTGGGTCATGAATCCCCATTTGAAATTGTGTTTTTTTGAGAAAGTGTGTGTTATAAGCACGTTGATGTTGAATATTTGAGATATTTTGAATGATTTGACCTTTTGTTCTTAATGGAGTTGTTTTGAACTCGAGTGTGAAAGAAAGTCACAACGTTGTTGATTTTGATAGATGGGAAGCATGATGCTCCCGATGTATATTTATATATTACTAAAATTATTTTGTTGTGGATTGTCTTTGAAATGATCTGAGCTAAGTCCGGGAGAAATCTTTAGCACCGAGTGGGAGGTATAAAGTGACCTTACTTTCCTAGAACTATGTGCCCCCGTAGGAGTGAGCCTGAGGCTGATTTATATAGTGATCACTAGTTTGTATGGATTTGATATCGATAGTCCTACTCCGATGGCAAGGATAGGACGGCTCTCCCCAACGTGGGTTGTATGTTGGACTCCATGTAGCTGACATGGTTTATGTCGGTTATAGGATCTCCCAGTATGTGTGTGTTTCCTTATGTCTATGGTGAACGGTGAAGTGATTTGAAAGTGGAATTGTGAAAGTTATTATTTCGAAAGATTTAAATGATATTTACATTATGAGAATTGATATTCTTGATGAACTGAAAGTGATTGACAAATTATATGATGACTCACATGTGTTATTATACTTATTTCATCCCCTCATGATTATGATGATTTTCTTCGGGCTATGTGAGTCTTTCATATATCATTCATATTTCTTATAAATATTTATGATGATGATATTTATAAAACTGCATACACCCCCATATACTCGGTTCCTTTCCATGGTACTGACCCACATCTTCGGATGTGGGTTGCATTTTCTTGTAATATAGGTTCAGGTGCTCAGTCCTAAGTTCGACAGTGATTCTTCAGCCATGCTGTTCTACATCCTCTGTTGTGGTGAGTCCTTATGTTCCGAGGACGTGATGTCTGATGTTGGTTTCATGGAATTGTTTACATTTGATAACTGAGTATGAGTTAGTTGGGGTATGTCCCAATGGCTCGCTGGTTTTATTGATTTCCTTAAAGGCTTGTCAGACTAGTATAGATGTTGGGAGTTCACTAATAAGTCATATTTTGTTATCTTTCTGAAATCTTTTTATTCTTGGATTATGATTACTCTGATGATATTTGAGGGTTATTTGTGGAAACCCCGTTGATTTGTGTTGAATTGAATGAAAATGGCTAAAAGGGTTAGCTTGGGGCTACTCGTAGCCTCAAGCACCGTGTGACGCTCTGGGACCTATTTTCGGGGTGTTACCGTGTACCATTTGGGGTACAGACTTGGGGAATTACAAACTTAGTATCAGAGCCAAAGATTCAGCAGTGTACTACAAAGTCCGAAAGCTACGTCTAGTAGAGTTTTGTGTATGGGTTTGTAGCGCGCCACACTTAAGGATTAGAAGCTATGAGGCATTTTAGGAAAAGTTTCCCTTTTTTAGTGTTCATATCATGTGAGTGAGCATGAGCTCAAGTTACACTCTAGGTCTAATCCTTTTCTTACTTCCGTTTACAGAATATGCCTCCCAAAAATAACAACAAAAGAAGAACATGAAATCATCCAGCACTCCTGCCCATACAGGCAGATCCCCTGGATGAGAATGTCTCCTACGCTAAATTCATACCCGTTGTCACTACCCTATCCAATTCTATTATAGCTCAGAATGAGAGATTAAGTGATGTTCAGACTAATCTAGTGGCCAATTCTGTTGCATCCAGAATTCGGGACTTCGCCTGAATGACTCCTTCATCTTTTACCGGGTCTAAGTCAGATGAGCACCCACAAAAATTCCTTAATCAAGTGCATAAGTCACAGATATTATGGGGGTGACTGCGAGTGAGAGCACGGAATTAGCTGTATATCAGTTGTAGGATGTAGCTCACTCATGGTTCAGGTAGTAGAAGGCATTGAGGGACAATGATGCAGGTCTCGTAGAATTGGAGTACTTTGCCACTATTTTTCTGGATAGGTTCTTCCTACTAGAGTTGAGGGAAGCAAAAGTGTTGGAGTTTATTAATCTGAAGCAGTGCAATATGACAGTGGAAGAGTATTCTCTGAAGTTTACTAAGCTAGATAGATACGCTCCTCACGTGGTAGCAGATAACAGATCTAAGATGAGTAAGTTTGTGTCTGGCGTGTCTAATAGTGTGGTCAAGGAGTGTAGGACAAAAATGCTGATTAAAGAGATGGACATATCCAGGCTCATTGTCAATGCTCAGCAGATAGAGGTGGGTAAGAAGAGGAAGAAGCAGAGGGAGAATAAAAGAGCTAGAGCAGGTAGTTTAAACTTCGCTCAGCCTAAGTCAGAGGGTGGAAATCATTATAAGTTACTCCCAAAATCTTCCATTCTAACTCTATCCTCATCAAGTGGTCCCATGATAAAATTCAGAGATGACAATAAAGATAGGGCACCAGGACCTAAACCTTACGATAGTGTTAGCAGTGCCCGAATAAATCCTCTTTGCCAGAAGTGTGGTAAAAATGACCAGGTGTCTATAGGGCTAGAAGTGACGTTTGTTTTTGATGTGGCAAGCCAGGCCACAGGGTTAGAGAGTTTCCTCAGGTGGGTTCGCAGAGTTAGCATAATAGTCCTTCAGCCTAGTCTGGTCACCGGAATTAGTAGGGTGCCACTTACATTGCCACCAGTGGGCAGTGCCCAAATAGTTTTTTTGTTTTTCAGTCCTGATAGGATCAAGAAAGTTCTCCTATTGTGGTCACTGGTATGTTACAAGTTTATCATTTGCACGTTTATGCTTTGCTAGATCCAAGAGCTTCTTTTTCCTTTGTAACTCTTTATACAGCTGTTGACTTTGGAGTCAGTCCCAAAATCCAAGAAGAGCCCTTCTCAGTCTCTACCCCAGTGGTTAAATCTATCGTAGCCCAATGGGTATATAGGAACTATCCGGTTATGGTATCTCAGAAAGTCACTTCAGAATACTTAGTAGAATTAGAGATAATCAATTTTGATGTCATTCTCAGCACGGATTATCTTCATTCATTCTATGCTTCAGTTGACTACAGAAACAAAATTGTCCATTTTCAGTTTCTAAATGAACCTTTCTTTGAGTGAAGGGGTAGTACGTTAGTACTTAGGGGTCATCTTGCTTTTTACCTTAGGGCGAGAAAAATGATATCTAAGGGATGTGTCTATATTTCATTCGAGTCCAAGACTCTAGTTCAGAAACCCCTAATCTTGAGTCAATATCTATAGCATGTAAATTCCTAGATGTGTTTCCCGAAGATCTTCCTGGAGTCCCTCCTGAGTGAGAAATTACTTCGAAATAGACCTTCTTCCTGATACTCAGCCCATCTCCATTCTTCCATACAGAATGGTACCTGTAGAACTCAACGACTTAAAATAATAGTTGAAAGATCTCCTAGATAAAGGGTTCATCAGACCTAGTGTTTCTCCATGAGGCATACCAGTTATATTCATATGTAAGAAAGATGGTTCTCTCAGGATGTGTATAGAATACCATCAACTAAATAAAGTCACAGTAAAAAACAAGTATCCACTTCCAAAAATCGATGACTTATTTGACCAACTTTAGGGTGCCAGTTACTTCCCTAAGATAGACCTCAGATCAGATTCAGAGAATGTGACATTCCGAAAATAGCTTTCAGAACTCGGTATGGCTACTTCAGATTCTTAGTAATATCATTTTGTCTTACCAATGCCCCAGTAGCCTTCATAGACTTGATGAACCACATGTTCAATAAATACTTGATATGTTTGTTATAGTCTTAATTGATGATATTCTTGTCAACTCCCGTAGTGAACATAATTATGTAGAACATCTTAGAATAGTGTTACAGAACCTTAGAGCCTATCAGTTGTTCTCCAAATTCAGTAAGTGTGAATTTTGACTAAGGTCAGTAGCTTTCCTTAGCCATATAGTTTTCAGTGATGGCATTAGAGTGGATCCTCAAAAGACTAAAACAGTGAGAAACTGGCCCAGACCCATCTCTCCATCAGATATCAGAAGTTTCTTAGGTTTAGATGGCTATTACCAATGGTTTATTGAAGTATTTTCATCCATTGTATCCCCTATGTCCAGATTGACTCAAAAGAAAGCCAAATTCCAATGGTCATATTCACGTGAGAAAAGTTTTCAAGAGTTACAGACTCGACTCACTACAACCTTAGTTTTGACTCTACTAGATAGTTCAGATAGGTTTGTGGTATATTTTAATGATTCCAAAGTTGGTTTGGGGTATGTTTTGATGCAAAGAGGTAAGGTCATAGCCTATGCCTCTAGACAGGTTAAGCCCCATGAAAAGAATTACCCTACTCATTATCTTGAGTTAGTAGCTGTGGTGGTTGCCTTAAAAATTTTGAGGCATTATTTGTGTGGGGTACATGCAGATGTGTTCACAAACCATAAGAGCCTACAATATTTTTTTTCTCATAAAGATATGAACCTACGTCAGAGAAGGTGTTTAGAATAGTTGAAAGACTACAACATGAGCGTCCAGTATCTCCCGGGCAAGGCCAATATAGTAGCTGATGCTCTCAATAGGATGTCTATGGGTAGTGTTGCTCATGTGGAGGATAATAATAAGAAGTTAGTTCAGAAAGTTCATCAGCTTGCCCTACTAGGTGTCCGCTTAGTCGATTCAGTAGAAGGAAGTATGTAGGTGCAGAATAGTTCAGAATCACCTCTAGCTTCTGAAGTAAAGGAAATGTAGGACAGAATTCCATGTTTAGTCAAGTTGGAAGAGTCAATCAGAGATCAAAAAGTAGAGGTTTTCTCCCAAGGGGTAGATGGTGTATTGCATTTCTAGGGTTGTCTATATGTGCCATATGTAGATGACTTGAGGCAACAAATTCTTGCAGAAGCGCATGGAGCGTATTACTCTATTCATCCAGGGGACACTAAGATGTACCGTGATTTGCAGGAGGTCTATTGGTGGAGTGGGATTAAGAGAGACATTGCAGAGTTTGTGGCTAAGTTCTCTACATGTCAGCAATTTAAGATCGAGCACCAGAAAACTAGTAGTTCCATGCAAGAGTTCAATATTCCCATGTGGAAGTAAGAGGAAGTGAACATGGACTTTGTGATAGGTTTGTCCCGCACTCATTATCAGCATGATTCAATTTGGGTCATTGTAGACAGGATGACTAAATCTGCTCATTTCATACCAGTTCATACCTCTTATTCAGCCGAGGATTATTCTAATATCTATGTTAGATAGTTAGTTAGATTGCACGGAGTTCCATTGTCCATCATCTCAGATAGAGGTACGCAGTTCACCTCTCACTTTTGGAAAGGCTTCTAAAAGGGTGTTGGTACCCAAGTTCACCTCAATATAACCTTTCACCCTCAGGCAGATGATCAAGAAGAGAGGACTATTCAGACTTTGGAAGATATATTAAGAGTGTGTGCCATTGACTTTAAGGGTTGTTGGGATGACCACTTACCCTTGATTGATTTCTCATATAATAATAGTTATCATTTGAGCATTTATATGGCTCTGTTTGAGGTGCTTTTTGGGTGGAGATGTAGATCTCCCATTGGTTGGTTTGAAGTGGGTGAGGCTACAGTGGTAGGGCCTAACTTAGCATTTGATACCTTAAAAAATGTTCAGGTTGATCCAGGAAAGGCTTAAGACAGCTCAGAGCCGACAAAAATCATATGCAAATTTGTAAAAAAAAGATCTTGAGTTTGAGATTAGTGACTATGTGTATTTAAAAATCTTTCCTATGAAATGGGTGAAGAGATTTGGCAATAAAGGGAAGCTCAGTCCCCTATATGTTGGTCATTACCGAATTATCAACCATTTTAAAAAGGTAGCTTACAAGCTTGAGTTGCCTTCAGACTTAGCTTCAGTACATCTAATGTTTCATGTCTCCTTGCTAAAGAAGTGAATAGGAGACCCAACAGTTGTATTCCCTTTAGAGGGTATAGATGTTTAGAATAGTCTCTCTTATGAAAGATTCCAGTAGAAATACTCGATCATCAGGTTCACATACTAAGGAACAAAGAAGTTCCGCTAGTCAAAGTTCTTTGACAGAATTAGTCCGTTGAGGGAGCTACTTAGGAAGCAGAAGTAGATATGCGAACCAAGTATCCTCACCTCTTTTTCGTAAACTCAAAGAATCAAAGGAGTGATGAATAGTCGAAGACTCACCCCACCCTTGAGGCAATTTGGACACTAATTTCTTCACTATACGTATCTGACTCGAGAGCTCCTCAAATGGCCCCACTGAGGATGGCCTGTAAGAATCAATATCATCATCCAATAAATTATTCAAATTGATCTTCCTCTTTTTCTGTTTGAATTTGTGCCATCACCATGCATCTTAGTGGGTAAATAGGTGTGTTCAGGGATATCTAATTGTCCCCCTAATATTCCTCAACCTCAGCTCTTTTGCACAACTCCATGATCAGAGAAAGAAACATGAGCATGGGGCCTCCTCTATTCATGAAGTGTCTAAACTCCCCAAGAACAAAGTGACCAACATTCAAAGGGATGTTGTCTATAAGGCAAGCATCCATCTAGGATTGCATAACTGGGACATGTGTTATGTTGGTGGTTGGAGAGACATGGCTACATATGATGGTCAACCAAATCCGAGCCTAGTAAGTGAACTCATATAAGGTAATCCTTGTTTGTGTGAAGGCATAATGGACCTCTCTTTGTGGACACAACTTTGTAACCAACTAGTTCCCCAATGCACAATCCTTTGACTCAAACACTATTGGGTTGGCATCCAGTAACCTATATACATCTTTGATTGGCTTGGGGCCAAAATTTATCATCTTATCCCTAATCATCATGCCTAGTTCGAACAAGATTTAGTCCATAATGTAGGTATAGAACTCCCTAACCCATTATTCATTTCACTTGCATTGTTAGGGAAAAACAACTCTAGCCCATTGCCTGCAACTGAAAGTGGCCAAGCGCACATGCAAGTGTACGTGGTCTACAAAGTAATATAGTAGGCCGCAAAAAATCTGAATATTGATCCAACATAGAATTTTTCCAATGACTATCCTAGTTCTAGTTAACTTATTGACATTAACATGATGCAAGGTAACAAAAAAGAGTTTATAAATGGTAAAACTAGAGGTAAAGTAAACAGTGCGTAAAATTAATGACATGAGACAATCAATAGAGTAAAGCCCAAGGTTAAAGCATTTCGAACAATCATACTATGTTATTGAACTTCATTCGTTAATTCTCTTATCTTGGTTGTTGATTTATAGGGTTAGTCACATAATCATGGTCTCCCGACCTCTAATCGTTTACCTATTTTGGACATTACAACACCTTTGAGCGGGAATGTAATAATCCAATTATGTTCTTAATGTTATCATCCTACATGCGAATAAAGTTAGGCTTCTAGGTATATCCTTGTCCTAGGCGCTAATTCGAATTCCTTATTTTATAAAAGAACAAGAACCCTACTTTGTTCATCCCCAACATTCTATCTTCCTATTTTCTCTCCCGAGATCACAAGGTTTACAATATATGTATTCTAAGGGTGATGAATACTTAAAATAGTTAAAACAAGGATAAACAAGCAACCAAATATGATAAGTAAATTAAGTGAAATCAATTCAAAACAATAGTCCCATGTTCTTGGCTTTAACCCTAGAAAGAGAGTTTTTAGCCACTAATCGACATAACCATAATCAAACTAGTTGAATACATGTTATGATCTATTAAAAAGATAAATTAAAAAGATATAAACCCTAAATGAAGTGTTGAGCGGCCCCTCTCCTAAGACAAAACGTTCAAAAATAAGTAAATAACGTGTACGAGTCCTATTTATAGTGGACAAATTTTGCCTTGTGCTAAATGGACCTTATGTCGCGTTGGGCAGAAACTAGGGAGTGGAGGTCGTGCCAAAAGATCTAGAAAGTTGGAGTGAAGGTTGTGCCATGAGATGTGGAAAGGGGGAGTGGATCTCGCATAGCACTTCAATCGCGAGTTCTCTCTTGAATTTGCCATTTGACGTCCAACTAATCTTAAGCGTTTCCCTGTAATTCCATACCTCGTGGTTTTCTTTCCCTTCAATTACCAGCTTGTGTATGGTCAATATATCTCAAATTCAAATCACTAAGATTCCTAAAATCTCATACACCATGTATTAGATCTCAAAACAAGACAACATTCATAACGATGAACTAAAAACACGAGCTATGACTTGGCCTGCTCATGTTGAAATTTAACTTATTTTTTTAACTCTTGGCTTGATTCAATTAACCATTGCACATTATAGAAATTTTTTTCCGCATATAATCACACAATTAAACCATTTTTAACTCATTAGATACACTAGAATCCAATGATATCAACTAGACACACATCTATCTCAAGCTAGTAAAACTAGTTTTATTGATTGAACTCTAAATGACTCAATTAACTACAGACTTGTATGAAAAAACTTTTAACCATTGTGATCTCATCTTTGAACACTTATATACTTATTTATATCATCATCAGACATAAAGAACATGAATTATCCTCAAAACATGACCAAACAAGCTAGAATAGTAACACTAGAGTGCATAAATACATCCAACATCACCACCCCACACTTAAAGCCTTGTTCGTCCTCCAATAACTCATAACTCTAATAATCATAAAATGAGGAAAATATAAACTTCTACTACATAAAATACACTCAAGCTAGTACTACAATGACTACATAGAATGCAAGTTTCTACACTAAGAATGTTATATACACAATTGAAAGCTCATGAACACTACTTCAAAACATCCTAGCCTCAAGAATTGACTCAACACATGGAAAACTTATGCATATTTCTCAATCAAGGACATCATATAAATCACCCACATTCATCAAACATGTGCCCCTCACAACAAGAGAGCTACCCATAATCACTTACATAAAAGAATTTTATAATATAATGGGTACAAGAATCAAATTTCGCTTACCCTCAAAGTGAATTCACAAGTTACAGTAGATGAACCATAGGATTTTCCTTAGTGTAGTACTCCACTAATATCAGAATGTTAAGCTTAGGATCAAATAAGTCTTTGGGGGTTGTAATGAAGGATAAGGGACGGGTAGGAACTATTTTGGACAAGAATAGTGACTATCTTCCCTAAGAACTATAATACATCAAATTATACAGTTAAAACCAATCTCCAACAACCAAATTACACCACTTTTGTTTACCCCATTCTATTGTTTTTCACCTAATATTATTAATCTCATTTACGCACACTATGGTGGGAGGATTCTATGCACAACTCATTCAATTTGAACAAAGTTTTATTCATTTCATTACTCAACTCTCCACCACAACACATAACAATTATTTTGAACACCAATAACTATCACTTTAGGGCTTCGCTTTCACCTTTTCTCCTCTTATTTCTCAAACTTCTTACTCAATTAATTTTTCATTAAAGTGCCTAGAAGATTTAGATTAAGGTCTATTAAAGAAGGGATTAGGCTACATATGAGGTTGCCAAAGAAAAAGCAAAAGCCTCAATAGGGTTGAATAGGATTAAGCACAATAGGTAGGTCAACAAAAGGTATAAAACATGGCTATCAAAAAAATGCCTATATCATCTCCTAAACCTGTTCTTTATTTCGCTTTTAACACACACCAAGAAATTTCTAGAAATCAAATATAACAAGGAATATACAACACCTTACCAGCACATGGCACATGCTCAACTCACATAGGATCATCATAGACACTCAGCCAAACACTAACATGAATTCAAACTTTAAGCCAATAAGTACAAAAGTCATAATCATGATCCTAGGAGTCTAAAAAGTAGTCATTTCACACAATCAACATACTTTTACAACCAAACAACTTGTATTATGCAATCACATATACCACCAATAAGAATATCTAACTTATTTGTAACACAACAAAAATTAAATTTACCCTAAAAATAGGAATTTCCCCACCCCACACTTAAAAGTTTACTTTGTCCCCAAAGTATACTTCAAAAGTAGAGATAGAAATACTCCTTGAGGCGTCTAGTCCTAGCTAGTAGCATATTCATACATCAAGAGAGTTTGGGGACCCCACACTTAGTCTTCGCCAAGCTCCTTATCTCAAGTTTTTGGTACTCAGACTTCCCATCAACCTATGACTCAACAAAAATAAAAACCATGTGAAGTAAAAACTACAAAAAAACTAAAAATAATACATACCTATTTAAATTAGGTTGCCTCCCAAGAAGTGCCTGAACTAGTGTCTCGGCATGACCCAACATAACTTAACCACAACATCTTCTTATTACTTTCTGACCTCTTGAGTGTTCACTCTCAAGGTCAACATGTTTTCCAACTATAGCATTTTTGGGATCATCAATTTGTATTATGTCAGTCTTAGGTAGTTATAGCTTAGGGTTCTCAATGAGGGTGTCCAAAGAGTTTTTTATGGAATAGACACTAACACCCCATATTTATCCCCTTTAATCACAGTAATCATACCTGTATTTATAGTGGGATAGTATGTTAAGAGGTTTGTACACTTTGAAAACCTCCTCTTCATCCTCCAACCTCATTTTCATCATGACTTCTCTCACATTAATTAAAGCACCTCCCATTGCTAAAAATAGATGCCCCAAGATGATTGGTATCTATTTGTCTTCCTAAAAATCTAGAATAATAAAGTATTAAGGAATAATAAATTTACCTACCTTTATGAGAACATCCTCTATAACTCCTTTAGGATGAGCTATGATCTTGTTTGCCAGTTGAAGCAGCACAGTGCTCGGTCTAGGCTTTCCCAAGCCCAATATATTGAACAAAGATAGGGGCATCAAACTGATACTTTCCCCTAAATCAATAAGTGCCTAAATCACCTCGATGTTGCCAATCTGAATGGGGAAAGTGAACTTTCTAAGGTCCTTAAGCTTCTTGGGCATCTTTCGAGTTACCACAAAACTACACTCCTCGGTAAGTGTTATTGCCTCAATATCCTGCAGCATAACTTTATTAGCAACCACGTCCCTCAAGTACTTAGCATACTAGGGCATTCCGTGAAAAATATCTAAAAGGGGTAAGTTAATGTGTAGCTCTATGAATGAGTCAAAGAACTTCTTGAAGAACACATCCTCCTTTGCCTTAATATGCTTCTGTGGGAAAGGTAGTTGTGGGATCTTCTTCAATTCTTCAACAACTTTTTATTTTGAGTACACAGACTTCCTCGTCTTTTCAGAAACTTAGCTATTTACCTGTTTAGGACTTGAATCAGCATCCACCTCCTTAGTTGCCTTCGGAGGTTCTCTATGAAGCTCTTTACCACTACTCAAACTGATTGTCATAACTTACTTTGGATTTTTTATATCTCCAGGCAAACCACCTTGAGGCCTAGTATGTAGTGTCTTTTGTAACTTCCCCAACTGCAACTCTAAACTTCTTATGGTTGCTTTATGGTTCTTTCCATCTGCAGCTAATAGTGTTTGATTAGTTAGAATTTGTTTCATCATCTTTTCTAAGTTGCTAGTTGACTGATTTCCTTATGTCTGTGGTTGCTGAATTTGCGGCCATTGGGCGTTCCACAGCTGATTCAGTGGCTGAGTTTGCCACTTTATGTTGTAGAATTCCTATAATTCTTCCTTTAAGTATTTCCCAAAGACATCACAGACTCAGGATTGGCAGCACATATAGCCGTTGAATGACCACAATTTCCACAAACCTCACACCAACCACTGGTCTATGAACTGCATTAACTGCTGTTGTAGGCTGTGTAGCTCCCATTTTCAAGTGGATAAACTGAGTGTTTATCAAATTTTGTAATGAAACAACCTGAGCTAATAAAGAAGTGCATTGGTCTACCTCCAACACACCTACAACTTTTTTTGTGGAAGTTCTAGAATCATCATGCCACTATGGATTTCCTTAGGAAATGTGGTTTAATATGGTGTATGGTTCATTATAAGTCAACTACAATGCTTGACCACCTGCAGCTGAATCTAGCAAAATTTTTGTGTTTTGGTCTAGTGCTTCTACAAAAGTATGATCAAGTACCTCATTTATGTGTTGATGATGTGGACATTCTTAAAGAAGTTCCTTGAACTGATCCCAAGCATGATAGAGGTTCTCGTTTGGCCTAGGTTTGAAGCTCACTATCTTAATATGAAGTTAAGCATTCTTCCCATAGAGAAAGAATCTGATGAGTAACTTTTGGGCTAAGCCATCCCATAATGTGATTGAATTTTTTGGTTCAGAGTTTAACCACCTTTTAGCTTCCCCAATAAGTGAATAGGGGAAGAGTGTCAGCCTCACATAATCATCATTCACATCTATCAGAATGAATCTGTCAGCGAGCTTAGTGAAATTTTGCTATTGGACCTGTGGATCTTCATGTGCAAGCCCTATAAATTGTCCACTGCTAATCAACAACTGCACCATATTGTTGTTTAGCTTGAACCTCTCTCCAACAGCTGGTTTCTAAAAAAGTAAGGTCAGATTTGTCAAAAATGGGATTGCCACTTCTTTAACTGTCCTGTGGGCTGCTTGTTTATCATCCATGAGAGCAGGATTATTTTGATGTTCTTCGATTTGCGTAATTAAGAGGAGAATGATTGCTTCTCTCCTTTATTGATGGAAGAGTTGCTCAGGTTTGGGGCTTGGTTCAACCAACTCCTGCTCCCTTGCCAGCTTACTATCCTGAAAACCTATTTCCTGGAAATACAAAATCAAAACCAACCGTAAAACACATACTAAAACCAAATCAGATGTAAAATTACAAGTCCCTGACAATGGCGCCAGAAACTTGACAGCACCTAAGAGCACACGCAAGTGTACGCAATTTACACGGTAATATAGTGGCTTTCAAGAATGCTAAATATCGATCCCACATGATCTTATTTCAATAACTATCCTGGTTTTAGTTCACTTACCGAGATTAACGTGATGCAAGTTAACCAAACCGAGTTTACGATTGATAAAACTAAACATAAAGAAAACAGTGCATAAAATTATAGACTTGAGGTAATAAATAGAGTAAATCCCAGGGTTTAAGCACTTCTAACAATCATACTATGTTATTGAACTTCATTCGTTAACTCACTTATCTTGGTTGTTGTTTCATAGGGTTAATCACATGATCATGGTCGCCCGACCTCTAATCGTTTACCTAATTTGGACATTACAACTTCATCATTGAGCAGTGATGTAATAATCTAATTAAGTGCTTAACGGTATCATCCTACATGTGAATCAAATAACGCTTCTAGGTACATCCCAATACTAGATACTAATTTGAATTCCTTATTTTATAAAAGAATAAGTACCCTACTTTGTTCATCCCCAAATTTCTATCTTCCTATTACCTCTCCCGAGATCACAAGATTGACAATATGTGTATTCTAAGGGTGATCAATCCTTAAAATTGTTAAGACAAAGATAAACAAGAAACCAAATATGATAATCAAATTAAACGAAATCAATTCAAAACAATTGTCTCATGTTCTTGGCTTTAACCTCAAAAAGGAAGTAAGTAGCCACTAATCGACATAACCATAATCAAAATAGTTGAATACATGTTATGATCTATTAAAAATTAAAATTAAAGATATATAAACCCTAAAAGAATTGTTGAGCATCCCCTCTCCTTATCCAGTGATGTTCAATAGTAAATACATAACATATACGATTCCTATTTATATGGGACAACTTTTGCGTTGTGCTAAATGGACCTTGTGTCGTGTTAGGAAATAACTAGGGAGTAGAGGTCGTTCCACGAGCTCTAGAAAAGAGAAGTGAATATCGCACCATGAGCTCTGGAAAGAAGAAGTGAAGGTCACACCATGACCTATGGAAAGGAGGAGTGGAGCTCACGTGGTACTTCAATCACGAGTGCTCTCTAGAATTTTCCATTGCACGTCCAACTAACCTTAAGCCTTTTCCTTTAATTCCATGACTTGTGGTTTTCTTTTCCTTCAATTTGCAGCATGTTATCATCAATATATCATTAAAATCAACTCACCAAGATTCCTTCAACATCATACACCATGGATTAGATCTCAAAACAACACAACATTCATAACGATGAACTAAAAACATGAGCTAAGACTAGGCTTGCTCATGTTTAACTTTAACTTATTATTTTGACTCTTGTCTTGATTCAATAGGCCATTGCACATTATAAACAAGTTGTTCCAAATATAATTACACTATTAAACCATTTGGAACCCATTAAACACACTGTAATCCAATGAGATTAACTAGACGCATACCTAGCTAAAGCTAGTAAAACTAGTTTTCTCGATTGAACATTAAATTACTCAATTAAGTACAAACTTGTATGAAAACACTTTTAACCATTGTAATCACATCCTTAAACACTTATATACTTATTTATATCATCATCACACATAAAGCACAAGAATTATCCTCAAAACAAGACTAAACAAGCTAGAATAGTAAGACTAGAGTGCATAAATACACCCAATATCAGCATCCTTTTGTAGAAGGCTGGGAGTTTCTTAGGCACTTTCTCCAAGAAGATGACCCGTTTAGGGAGTATTTTCTTCTTTGTTAGGTCTGCATAGTAAATGGTCTGACAATTAGCATTTAGGAAGCAATTTCTATTGTATTCATCCATTCACAGCTTTGAAGATCGAAAAACAACACACAAGAATTAACCATCAAAAATCATCAAGTGAAAACAGTGCTATGTGACTGGGTTAATCTAAAAAATAGTGCATGGGTCACATTTGGACTTAAAATGAGAAATTAGGATTTTTTGAAAGTCGGTCTGATAGGCCTTAGATATCGCAATCTCACTCCATTGAGTCGCAATTATGACACTTGAGAGGCCTATCAGACAAGCCTCAAGTCACACAATCATAATTTTCTAGATTACAGTTATGACACCGCAAATATACTCTGGCGAGTTGCAATCTTGGTACTGGAGGATTTGGTTCAAGGATTGTTTGATCCAAAATATAAATTTTCTCTCCACCAATTTGTGATTATAAAAATTAAATAACACTTAAAAAATGAAACAGAATTCCTAGACACTAAATTATGCCCTATAATTCATAAAGAAACTAGAAATAAGTTCATTTGGGCATTTTACCAAACACTTGGTGTACACCTATAATATCTCATACCTATTTTGGAAAATCTTGAGTATTCAAGACTTACCTAATGTCAGGGAGATTACACTCTATTTTGTCCCGATCTCGACAATCGAGAGGCCTATCAGACAGTCCTTAGGTCTTACAAGCGCAATTCATTTGTTCACGATCGCGACACTATGATTGTACTCTAGTTAGTTTCGATCCGATACCTGAAACTTCAGTCCAAGGCCTGATCGATCCAAAGTATCAGTTTTGTCTACCAATTTGTTTCATTAATAGTAAATGATCCTAAAAACATGAAACACAATTCCTAGAAGCCCAATTAAGCCCTCTAATTCATAGAAAACAATCAAAAAGTTTATTTCATCATTTTACCAGACACTTAGTGTACAACTAAATTTCATACCTATTTTGGACAATCTTGGGTACTCAAGACTTTTCCAATGATGTACATACCATAAAAAACATCAACCATACAAGAAATATCAATTTAAGCACTATTTAAGTACAAAAAAGTAACAAATTTACTCCATGGCCCTAAACACGCTTCTAAGGCTCACATTTAAGCATAAAAGAAGAATTAAAGGGCATACCTGGTATTGAGATGCAAAAGAGGATTCCTAGCACTTTAGAAATTCTTAACAAAGATGAACACTATGATTTTTTGGTATTTTAAAGCGGGGTGCAAGAGAATAATTTTTGGGTGACTGTTCATTTTTATAACTAATCTGATCTCGATCACAATTAAAGATTCATGATTGTAATGGAACAGATATTGTGATCGCTTTATTATTTGGCGATCGTGACACCTAAAATAAGACAGGGCAGACCTAAGTCTTGAGGTTACGATCGTGACCAAGCAGATCGTGACACTTGAGACCATATGCAAATCCCCTATTTTAAGCCATTGTGTCTCCACACTTCGTTCCACTCCAATTTTTACTCCCCAAGTCACTCAAATATACCACCAAAGTGCCTAAATTCCATGGATTAATTAAAAACAAACAAAAAATACTATTCTAACAATCAAAATTCAAAGGATACAGGTCAAATTCATGGCAATGATGTGTTGCCTACCATCCAACACCTAATTTAACATCACGGTACGACATCCACTTGGGTTTAACTGGGATTATTTTTGGGGTTGGCCACTTTATCACTAGGCAAACCTGCTTTTGGCCAAACATTTATTTGAATGGAGATTTAGCCAAATTGTGTTTCCAATTACATGATTGAGGTCGAGTGGGAGGTCACAATTTGGCTTAGTTTCCAAAAGTTGCCTTTTATTTCCCACAATATTTTATTGGTACCTTTAACAGGCATTAGCATTCTAGGCAAGACATGCTCATTCTCAAATTTTTTGGGGTCAATGAAGCTTGACATTTTTCTTTTCAGGCCTAGCATGCGGACGGATATATCGATAATGGTACCTCTCTTTGTCTCTCAATTTTTGGCATGATCACAATTTCTATCCTTTCAATATTTCTCTCGATCATGATCTTTCCAAAACTAATTCCCACTTTGACTTTAATAGGCGGGGCAGGAACCCCCCAAATTGTTTGACAAAAAACTAATCTCCTCATCAAGTTTTTTCCCCTTCTTCATTATCATAGGACCTAGGGTTCTCGGAGGATTCAAAATTTATCTCCTTAGGAGGGGCTCCCATAACATGTTTTTCAAGAAGGTCAAGTTAGATAATTACCTTGGCCATATTCTCATCCCTTTCTTCATCCTTCATCTTATGCTCTTTTCTCATGAAAGATGTCGCGGGAGACCCCACGGCATCTTTGGTGTCCCTCGTACTCCATCCTCAATTTTGATTTGTTACTTGATCAAGAAAAGTTTCCGAAACACCATAAGACAAATTAACAAGAGATCCACCATATGTATTATCTACCATTTTTTTGTTGATTTGGTCTAATGAATGCCCTATATAAATTTTGAAGAAGCATCTTCTCCGAGACCTCATGATTAGGGCATTACATTGCCTTATAATTAAAGTGTAGCAACACTTCATACAAGGGTTCACATTAAGTAAGATAAAGTTGGTATTTAAGTTATATCATCCTGGATGAAGGGAAATACTAATCCAAGAAAACTTCCATAACCTCAGTCCATGACGTGATACATCCCGTGGGCAATGACCTCAACCATAACATTGTTTTTCCCATCAAACATAATGGGAAAAGACGCAACCAAATTGACTCTTAAGTTATGTGGGCTATATTAAAGGGTAAGCACACATCTATGAAATTTTTCAAGTAAAGGTTCGCATCTTCATGGGCTTGGAATCCAAATAGTCCCTTTATTTAAAGCAAATGAAGCATCACACTAGTCACGTGGAATACTACATTCCCTTTGATTGGTGGGTTACGGCTGACACTAGCTCGCTCTACATCTCTAAGTTTATCCACATGTTCTATCCCATCAAATAAACCAGCATTAATACCATGTTTAATCATGGTATTGTGTAGGCTATTATTTTCCTCTCAGAAAACAAAAACAATAACAATGTAAACAAAAACACTATGACTTACCCAAGTTCACTAACAACACCGCAATCGTGAAAACTATATTTCAATCCCCGAAAATGGCGCTATTTTTATAATACATAACTTACTCTACAAATACATTGCAAGGCAGATGTTATCAATATATATCCAACACGAGTCACGGTCGAATCCTTGAGGAGTGAAAAATTAGATTTAAAAGTTTATGTGTCTTGAGAGTTAACTATATGTTAACTCGTAATGTAATAATTAAATAATACATGAAATAAATTAGGGGTTTTATTTGGAAATTTTGTAAAAACAATCACAAATTACACTAATACGATATCAAACAATTGATAGGTACTATAAAGTTGAGAGGGACCTTGGGGTTATGCTATCCTAGGTGGTATTCATGCATGGGCAATAAATAGTTAGTCCAAGTTTTAGCAAAGGGTTTTGGTTATGCTATATTTAGAGTCTTAGTGTTAACTTTTCTATACAACTCCAAATTTCACTCATGGATTCTTTCAAACACCTCATGAGCATGACAAGTTGATCAATCTATTACCTCAAACTAACACCCTTATTTCTAAGATGATGCTTATGAAAATGGCTAACTCAAACAACACCCTTATTTCTAAGATGATGCTAGGAAATAAGATCATTCAAATTGTTGTTCATAATCACTCTTCACCCATATCCCTATTTCAAGGATGATATGGGATCCAAGATAATTGCAATTTTCACTCCCAATTCTCAATTCAAACATGGAGTAAGAGCGAAATCCATCACAATTATTAACTAATTATTTGGACTAACAATAAACACCCACACATTACTCACCACCTAATCTAACATAATCCCAAGATATAAGCTTAGTTACTCATGAAATTAAAGATTAGAAATATACCCAACTTGGCATGCAATTCATTCATCATAAGCAAAATAAGTATAAATCAAAACTTCAATTTCAATCTGCATCCAAATCTTTCTTGGAATAAAATAAATAATTATTTCTTCACTCAATATAAAAAAAATTTCTCTTTATAACTGGAAAATTCAATCAGGAAAATATTGAGGCGTCATCCATTTATATCTTAGGACTGAGCATTGTGAATTTCCAATTTTGCCTCAGAAATATGCCCTACCTAGCGCAATTGAAATCCATTAGTTGTGGTCATGATTTCATGATCGTATGACATAATACCGCGATCACCACCCCTAAATTTAAGGACTGATAGAAATTGCGACTCTCAGGTTACGATCGCAACCCCTGAGGGTCATCTCCTGGAGCTTATCTTCTGCCTTTGTCAATCTTTTTACCATTTGCCTTCCCTTCCAGCTTTGTCTCAATTCATTTTCATTATGATTATCTGTAGCATCACAGACACCGAAATTTTGTTTATTTTACACAAAATTAGTTTCACCATAGTGTGCAAGAGATTATATGCAAATGAGTGGAAAATTTTCCACTCATCATAACTTAAAGACTTAGAATACTCGACAGTATCTTTCTCAATAACAAAAGACTGAATATCTAAATATAGAAGGAAATAGGTGTCTCCAACCTCATGAGATCACCCTACCTCTGGATAATCAACATAACAAAATCAATGGTCAACGGGGATAGCTAGTACTCAAATCTGCACCAAAAATGTATAGAAATATAGTATGAATACCAAAAAACTGGGTACTCTGTAGGCTACTCAAATCTGCACCAAAAAGGTATAAAAATGTAGTATGAGTACCAAAATAATAGGTACTCAGTAGGCATCATCGGCCAACTGAGCTAAATCATTATATAAATATAATAAAATACAAGATAGCATAACTAAGTCAAAGTATAAAAACAAACTTGAATCATCTTTAATACTAGTATACATAATAAGTAATTTATCCAAAATAATAATATAACACAAGGCATCAACATATTCCAACATCACAATATAATAGAAGGAAACAAATGGGGATAATAATGCATTACAAGGCATCACACAACCAATCACAAACTACAAAATTGGCCCCCATATGCCAATTGGTCCAGAGAGTAAACAACTCAACATGGACTCCCATACGCATGGATAGTACATTTAAAGATAGAATAAAACAACATTTAATCGCTCACAACTAACCAACTAATTATTTAACCATCATTTCATAAGTTATCATTAATTGGTCATTTACCAACACTTGACAATGTACCGAAATTCCATAATATTACCATCCTTTAACAACCTTGTCATCAATACTCTCTAGTCAACATTTATTAGCCAACCACCTCTGATTAACGAATCATTTTAATTACTTGTCATCATTTATCAACTATTCACCACATATCCACTAATCATCATTATTATATAACCATCATTTATCATCTAACATCATGTATTATCTAATCATCATTTACCAACTAATCTTCGATTATCAACTAATCATTATTTTACCACTTAAATAGCATTCACCACTAATCATAAATTATCACTAATTATTAATTATTACTAATCATCAATTATCACCAATCATCAATTATCACTAATTATCAGTTATCACTAATCATCAATTATTATTAATCATCACTTATACCATCTATCTAATTATTTACCATTTTCAGGCCATATTCGGCCTCTCTAATATCAATTTCATATTCAACTACATATAAGTATATCTATATATGATAGCCATACATACGGAATAGCCGGATTCGAACCAGTAGATGTACACATAAGCACATCAATATAATCATTCTCCCGCCTTGCTGGGTATCAAATAATCATAATCATTCTCCAGCCTTATCGGCTACTCATATATCATCATAATCATTCTCTAACCTTATCAGGTATCACTATATAATCATAATGATCCTCCGACCATGCTACGTATCAATATCAATATAATCATCCTCCATTCTCTCCAGGTATAAATATCTATAGAATCATCCTCTGGTCTTACGAAGTATTAATATCAACATAATTATCCTTCGGCCTTACCGGATATGAATATCAATATAATTATAATATCCAAAATAAAACCGGTATCCACATCATCATTGTTGATGGAAAAATCAATATCATATGTGATCATATAATCAAGCATCATAATTTCAAACATAATTAGTAACATCACTTCGCATATAATCAATAACTATGACTTCTAACATAATTCATGGCACAATTGATAATATCGTCAGTAGGGATGTTTTCTAGCATAATTTCTTAGCATGCTCATAATCATAAGCAATATCATGACCAATGGCTTACCAATAGTATATTCAATGGCTTATCATTAGCATAAAAGATAGTTTATCATTTGAATCATCGATAGTAATCAAAGTATGATCTATAGCATATTCATAGAGAAATTCATAGGATATCCAATAACTTACCATAACATGATCCATAGCTCACCATAGGATAGCAAACAATCTAATCAATTAGTCTATGAATCATTACTTCTAATGTCATTATTACCATAGTCAATTACCATGGTTCCTCAATATTGCCTAAAAGGGTATTCTCTAGGCATTTTCTAAGTGTACAAAGGTTTCAAGATAACTTACATTAATCTTTACATAAGGTTGGTCAAAGAGACAACTTTTAAATCTCCAAAATATGTTCTAATGCAAATTCTACCTCGAACTAGGCTAAGGTATCTAAATCCACTCTTATATGTATAGAATACCACAATTAGCCCTAAGGTAGAGATTTTTCTTAAGCATTTTAACTAAGTTTAATGGATATTAGAGAAACCTTCATTAGTGTAAGCAACTAAGTCCAAACTTTCCCTAAGATTGAGTGTCTAATGCATTTTTACCTAACTTGATTTATCTAAGGCATTCTCATGCTAATCATGAGTAATGAAGTCCAATCCACCTAAGGCATAAGAAAATAAGTCAAGTGTTCCAATTCTATGGGTCAAAAAACCCCAAATGATCCAAATAACCCAAGTCTTTTATTTCATCAACCCAACACCTAAAACCCATCATAAATCTCACAATATCATAAGAATATGATGAGATAGATCAAGCTAACAAGGGACATACCTAGCCTACCCCAACATTAAAGAAAGCTTAACGAACTGCTAAAGCACTATTTTCCCTTCTGAGAAGTCTCCTCAAGATGCCAAGCTATCATAAACACATTCTACTTATCAATGCGAGAATAATGATATCCATATTGCACCATTGTTCTCCGGTTCCAAAAATCACATCAAAAACCCCATGTGGTCCCCACTTACAGAAATCACATTTTTGAAACCAACCCAATGGTGTTACAAGCTTAAGGAATCATGTTGTATCTTATTTTGATGATGAGAAACTAAATACAAGGGACCAAGTCCATGGATTATTCAAGGCTATAGTACAGCTGGTATGTGTCTGTACAGTTTTGTCCTCTTGTATAACAAATTGTGCAGGTGCTTCTTGTATGACTTAGGACACCTAGTCCAATTGCATTTCAACCCTTATCATTATACAACCATAAAAGGAAAATCATTATTCTTTATGTAGTAGTTTTTGCAAATACTGAAAGATCAAGGATGAAAGAAAGAAAAATACTCAATTTCAATATTGCTCAAGTTCTTATTTCTTGTGTCCTCAAATAGCAAATAATGTTGACTCTAGTTTCAGTCTGTAACTGAATTACGCATTCTATAAGAGTAATGCTTTTTTTCATTTTTCTTTTAGAGAGCTTAGGTATAGTTTCCTAAGCTTGATACTGGTTAGAGATAATCAGTGTTGAGGGAGTCTTGATAGAGTTGTCAATGTGAAATTGTAGTAGAGTTACTATAAGTAGAAGGAACCTAGAGTTAGGTTCAAGTTTGAGTCTATAATAAAGAGGTTGTGAGGGTAAGCTGTGGGTTTTTTTCCCTTGAAAAAGAGGGTTTCCACGTTAAATCTTGTGTTATTTAAGTTTTCTGCACTGTTATGTTTTCCTGGTTAACTTACTATTTTATTTCCTGTGATTGACTTTGACCTGGTCCCTCACAGTGTGGTGCAACCCTTAAGGTTTCGACAATTGGTATTCGAGCCAAAACACTCTAAAAGGTTCATACTTAGAGTGATTTAGTTAGGATGACTACCCCACCTAACATTGAAGAAGGGTAATCTAGCACTAGACCACCTAAATTTAATGGGCAATATTATGGGTGCTAGAAAATCATAATATTTGACTTTATTATGGCTGAGGATAGTGAACTTATGGACATAATTCTTGATGGACCTTATGTTCCAGTTAAAGAAGTCAAAGAAGGATAAATTAAAAGAATGGTAGTAAAATACAGAAGAGAGTTCAATGATGACAGTAAAATAAAAGTAGAAAAGAGCTACAAGGAAAAGAAATTGCTAGTGTGTGGTATTAGACCTGATGAATATAACAAGATCTCAGCCTATGAAATGCAAAGGAGATCTAGGATTTCTTAAGGACTACTAATTAAGGTACCACTAATAAGAAGGACTAAAAAGTAGATATATTTACTACTCAGTATGAAACCTTCACCATGAAAAAAAGAGAAACCATCTAAGAAATGCATAGAAGATTCAATTCTATCATAAATGAGCTTCACTACTTAGGAGAAGTGATTTCATTGTATAAGTAAAGAAGATTCTTAGTGTTCTTCCTAAGTCCTGGGAAATCAAAGTACATGCCATAACTGAAGAATGAAACCTGAAGACCCTCACTATGGATGAACTGATTGGAAATATAAAAACCTATGAGCTTAAAAAGTTGAACGGGCTAGAGAAGAATGAAGTTAAAAGGGAATAATACCTTACATTGAAGGATTCAAAACATAATTTAGAAGAAGAAGACACTAATATTGCCTATTTGGCAAAGAGGATTGTCAAAGCCATGAGTAAGAGTGGTCAGCTCCAAAGAAGAGGAAGCGGCAGCAAAGGAGAAAGAAATGTTGAAGTGTGTCAAAAATGTGGACGTTCTGAGCATTTAATTAAGGAATGTCCAATGCAAAAATTGGATTATCAAGAGTATCTCAAGCTTGGAGGTGACAAGGGAAAAAAAGGACCAAGTCCCTGAATATTTAAGAAGGAAGGCTGCAGCAGATTATGTAGTATAGCAAGCTCTGGCAGTATGGGGAGATTCATCCACTGAATTTGATGAAGATGAGAAGTCTGGAGATGTTTCTATGCTAGAAGTTGAAGACAACCCAGTTATCTATGATTCCTAATTTGCATTCATGGAAAACACAGAAGATGAAGAAGAAAAAGAGTTAACTCTTTCTAACATTATGGAAAACCTAGATAACTACTCTACTAGGAAGATAAAGAGGTTTGCAAGTGTTTTAATAGACTCTGTGTGAGAATTAACTACTGAGAAAAATGCTTTAGAGGAGAAAGTTGAGAATTAAGAACTTAAACTGATTGCTCTAAGTCTCCAAATATATGAAACTAAAGAAATGGTGACCAAAGTAAAATATGAAAATCTGAGTTACATGAGTCATCTGAAGAAGTTAAATTCTTTGAATGGTAAAGGAAAGAAAGAAGTTTCAAGGTTTTAGATTGAACTTTCAGAGAAACTGAATGACTCTCAAAAGTATCTTATGTCTGTACTGTATAAAAATGAAAAGTTAGAAAGGGACCTGGTCCTTTTAAGATAAGAGATTAGTACATATCTTAAGTGGACTACATTTTTAAAATCCTTTCTAACTTAACCAGTCAAGGTGCTAAAAATGAAAAGGGTCTAGGTTAGAATGAAAAAACATAATCTACTGGATCTCTTGGAAAGGTTCTCCTGATTCTAGAAACAAGGTCCATAAGCCTCTATGTACTCATTAGTAAAGAGATAGCACCTGAAGTAAAATTATAAAAGATAGATTAGAGCTAATATAAATGGTTCTAAAGATATTTAACAAGGGAAATCACATCCTAAAGGGTTCAAGCCTCTGGAAATTATGAAGAGGAAGCTATCACTGCCTAAATGGGGAAACAAGGTTTATATCACACCATTGTCCTCTTACTGGGAACTTAAACTCAAATGGGTTCCCAAATCTACAAGTGATCATGGTACCATGTATGAGAAAGGGGATTGCAGTCAGAAATACCTTATTAATAGGGTATGTTCAAGACTAATATTGGATGTCCTGACTGTGTTCTTTCTCTCTCAAGACACTTAAAGGTGGAAGTGTCTCATTTTAAAATAGATGACCCCAAAGGACCTGGTTCCCAATGGAGTGTAGCTGAAAGTTCCAAAAAAATGAAAATTTTAAGGATTAAATAAAGAGAGGTATTGGTGTTGAAAATTATGGATAAAGGATGAAAAATGTATATGATAATGGTGATGATTTAAAATATTAGTAACTAATACCATCTCAAGTAGAAGATCATCTAGAAGGGGTCATGCCAAAATTCAAAGGGACCTGGTACCTCAAAAACTCATCTTAGAAGGAAAAGCTTCAACAACTTTAATAAAGTTAAGTCTTGAACCTGGTCCCAGACCTACTTTGAGGACTATTTTTTAAATAAAAAGGGGTGTGCAGAGGCTAAAGCATGAATTGATCAAACTGACCTGACTTAACATGTGAATCAATATCTCTCCTTAAATCTAGCTATAATAAGCAGGTAGGTATCCTTGGTAGAATAGGTGCATGTGAGTCTAACACAATACGATACCTTTACAGTTGTACATCAATGGGAATAACTTAGGAAGTGGAAAAATATGACAAGCATTAATTTAAAGATTTACTTAAAGGAGAGAGACCTGGTCTCATCTCAGGTTAGTACCTATACAGGTTGCTCTAATAATCATAAAATGCTTTTTAAAAAGGGCCATGTGTCTTTCTTTTTCTACAAAAATAGTCAGTTTCTTTACAAAATGAAGAGTCAATCTTATTAAGTTCAGACAGGTCATCTAAAAAAGAACCTCTCTTAAATGACAATTGTCACTTCTCTAAACTACTAAATTAGACCTTCTCCCATTATTCTTTAACAATTTCAACTCTTCTTCCTAAATTTATATTTCTCCCTAATCCAAATGAGTTTCTTTTCTTCTCTTTTACTCTTGAAATAAAATGGCTAATAATTCTACTTCCTCAAACCCTGTTAACAGTCCTAAAATAGACAAACCCCCCAAAAAACCAAACTAAACATTCCTAATACTATGATCCTTACACAAAAAAAGCAATAGAAAATATCATCTTGTGTCTTAAACAAGAACCTGATCCATATTTAACTACAGAGTCATCTACAGCAAATCCAAAACCCTTAAACTAGTCAGTTCTCATTGAATCTTCATCAACCATAGAAATTTATGTTCAACCAATCATGGTAGAGGATCCAAATCAAGGATTTAGGTCAACAATTGAATAGGAAATCTTTTAACCCAAAATTTCTCATTTCTCAAAAATTTCAAAAGAACTTGACGATTCTAAGATCCCTAGGCTGTATGAAGAACTCAAATAATCTAAAATTTCTGAAAGCTCACAAGAACCAGTCTCTCATACTCCCTTAGAGTGAAACCTTATTTTTTATCAATTACTTGGTGAAGAAATACTTGTAAAAAGGATTGATCTTTCCTTCAATGAGAACTGGGTGGCTGAAAATCTGCTTTTACTTTCATATGATACCAAGAAAAGCTTAGTTAATGGAGAAGAATAGGAAGTGGGTAATAAGGATGAAGTCAATGGGGGAAAAGAAATTGTGTTACCTCTAAATAAGGAGGATTAGGATGAATTAACTCGGAGATGGTCGGTAAAGAAACTAAGGAGAAGTATAGGTATTAGAGAAAGTGGTAGGCTCTGAGGTAAAAGTTACTAGATCCTATACTATAAGAGGATCTGAGAAGAAAATGTTGGAAGATACCATGAAGTACAACAAGACTTCAACCATAATAAAAGAAGACTTAAGAAAACTGTTGCAGTAGAGGAGAAAGAAAATATTAAAGTTGTAGAGATTGAATGAGGGGAGGACATAGATTCAGGAGTTGCTACTGCTATTAGGGAAATAAGAATGAATGTTTATATTTCTTAGAGGACCAGGTCCTCTAAGTCAAATCTTGGTAGCCCTGCTGTAATGAGGCAGAAACACATAGCTATCACGAAAAGAAAAAACTCTGAGGGACCTGGTCCAAATAAGAGAAAATCTATGATTGAAAAGGAAGAAGAAAGTAGTGATACCAAGAGAAGAAGAAAGGAGGAAGAAATGAAGGATATGTCTATAGAACAAAGAAATAAAATATTGATGACACAGAAGGTTCTGTCAGGAATAAATTTTGATCCCAAGATATATAAAAATCCTTGAATGATAGAGTTGGTTGATTATGTTAGACTCCAAGGTAGGCTGCACTTATTTGAGGAATCAACTCCCATAGTGTTTTAAAATGAAGTCAGAGAATTTTATTACACCATGGAATTCTTAGAAGATAGGCTATGTTTGAATGCCCAGGTGCGGGGGAAAGCCTATCCAACTAGATAAAGAGACATTATGCAAGATCTTGGTCGTACCTGTTGTACGTGTAAGAACCATGGTAAAGTAACAACCTACAACCAAGTTTATGATTAATGTCTCAAAGATAGGAGGGACCTCAATAGCGGCAGTGGAAATGAAGTTTTTAGTTAGTGAGTTTCATCTGGTATTTGAGTTCATTAATAATGTCCTATTACCAAGGTCGGAGAAAAAAACCATAACATCATGAATTGACCTATTCCTTATTGAATGCTTGAGTAAATTTGAACTGATTAGTCTACTTTCTCTAATGATAGAGCATATGCATAAGGTGCTTTATGGAAAAGAAGGAATGAATGGGATGTCATATGGTTATTTCTTAAACAAAGTATTTAATAATTTTTGTGTGGTTGGAACTAAGGGAACACCAAGAATAGTCAAGTAGATATTTATTATGACAACTCTACCAAAAAATGAATGTGTTGAGGGTAAGGCTAGAACTGTGTCTTAAGTATCTGAGTTGCTGGATGCTCAAGAAAAGTTGTGCTGGGAAATAGAGGAATTAAGAATTAAGTTAGCTACAAAGGATGTTGAAATAGTTCACCTAAAGATATAGAATCAAATGTAATCTTCTGAAGGACCAGGTCCCATTAAGGAATTTGCAGCTGAAAATTCAAAGCTCCAAGCTAAAGTGGCAAACTGATTGGTGAAGTTCAACGATTGAATTTGAATTTCAAGGATTGAATGTTGAAGTGAAGGTCCTCACCAAAATGTTGTTGGATGACTATAGTGCTGAAAATGCAAGAATGGAAATGTTGTTTATGTACCTTTCCCCCAATCCTCGCTTTACCTGAACCCTGTTATCCGTATTTTCTCATTAATCGTGTGTCAGTTTCATATCCTGGTTCTCATGATGCCTTTTAAACACAATTGTTTTATGTTTATTATTTTAGCCTGTTGTACTGGTACTGACTTTTATGAAAGAATGAATCTTGTTTTGTGTGTTACATTTATTCCTTTTATAGAATTTTCTTCATGATAGTGTTGCCCCAGTGGCCATGAGTTAACTAATCTATACTTATCTTTACTCATGGTTTACTATTTTCACTTTTCAATTATGTTAAAGGGAGGAATACTAATTTTATATGGAATGGACCAGGTACCAGGTGTGAAAATGTTGAATTATAGATATGATGGCAAAGTGACAAGGGGAAGTATGTAAATTCACAAAATTAATGATGGTGCATGATGATAGGGGGAGTAATTAAAGCTTGATAGAAATTGACAACAAGGAAAGCATAGTGTTGCATGATAGGGTGAACATTCATCTTCACTTGTGGTAAACACACTGATTAAATGTGATGAATATATATTGATGCTCAAAAATCTATGATTGATTTATAATCATCAAAAAGGGGGAAAATTGTTGTATCTTGTTTTGATGATGAGAAGCTGACTCCAAGGGACCAGGTCCTTGGATAATTCAAGGCTACAGTACAGCTGGCACACGTCTCCATAGTTTTGTCGTTATGTGTAACAAACGGTGTAGGTGCTTCTTGTACTACTTATGATACCTAGTCCAATTGAATTTCAACAATTATCATCACTCTAGTTTAAAAGGAGAGTGATTTTTTTTATCAAGTAGTTTTTGCAAATACTAAAATATCAAGAGTGAAAGAAAGGAAAAAACTCAATTCAATATTGCTCAAGTTCTTATTTCTTGTGTGCTAAAGTACCAAATGTTCTTGAGTCCAGTTTGAGTCTCTAACTAAATTTCTCATTCTGTAAGAGTAATGTTTTTTTTCTTTTTTACTTTTAGAGTGCTTAGTTAAAGTTGCCTATGATTGAGACTTGTTAGAGTTAATCAGTGTTGAGGGAGTCTTGACAGAGTTGTCAAGGTGAAGTTGTAGTAGAGTTACTACAAGCAGGAGGAACCTAGAGTTAGGTTAAAGTTCGAGTCATTAATCAAGAGGTTGATTATAGTGAACTTTTGAGAGATTATGAGGGCAAGTCGTGTTTTTTCATTCATTGAGCAAGGGGGTTTCCATGTTAAATATTGTGTTATTTAAGTTTCTTGCACTATTCTGTGTTACTGGTTAAATTACTATTTTATTGCTTGTGATTGACTTTGAGGGACCTAGTCCCTCATAGTGTAGTGCAACCCTCAAGATTTCAACAATTCATTACCCTAAAAAATGGGTGAAAACCAAGCTAAATTGCATCGAAAATCATGCCCTACATGTTTTGGGATTTTGAGCAAGAATTTTTACCAAGAAAAAGGTGAATTCTTAAATCAAATTGGATGATAATTGTGAAAATAAATTTTAATCTAGCTTACCAATCACCAAAAATAATCAACCCCACTAAATCTCACTATTTAGGGTTTAAGCTCTCAAGAATTGGGTGAAAATGCCTTAAATCACGACATAAGGGGTCTATTTATACCCAATCATGGCATCCAGGTGTCGCTATTGTGATATTATCATATGGGGTTTGTATATGTTTATCACAATTGCATCCTGAGCCTCGTGATTGCAATAGTTTTGGATGATCAGACTTATCGCGAGCGCGACATAGATACCGCGATTATAGTGGCACAAAATTTTTTGATGCACCAGATTTTCCAAGTCCAAAATGGGCTCGATCTGGTGCTAGATATTCATTCAGAATCTCATCTATGAAAACAAACTATGTAACCATACCAAATTCAATGTTTCAGACTCTAAGGCGCAATCAGATCAGAGGGTGTTTTGACTGAAAGTGGGTCTCACAACCATATTTCTAAGTTCTCAACTTTTGGACCAATAGGTCAAATGAGCTCGGTTTCTTTGGGACCTAAACCAAAGGTCTACCTAGCCTAAAATTGATATTTCAGAGCTTCTGGTGCAGTTAAATTTGCATACGAAGTCTTCTTACTAAAGTTTTGCCCGATGGCTTTTTGAAACCAACGAAGACTTTTAAACAGAGAATCAGCCCTAAAAACCAAACGAACTATTTGATGATTAAATTGTCAGTCCTATAAAGTCTTAAATGACTTGGGGAAGCTTTAGAAAAGCTCTAACGATAAAACTAAACAGAAATATGGAATATGACCTAAAGGTTCATCACAATATCCATTACTAAAGGAACTTTGTCCCTGAAATTTAAGGATTAGGAAATACTTGAAGTATCGAACAAGTAAGGATATTGGGTCCACATGTCGCTCTCGATCTCCCAAGTGGCCTCCTCTACCGATTGGTTCCTTCACTGAACCTTAACGACTGGAATATCTCCAGTGTGAAACCGCCTGACATCACTAACAAAAATGAGAATAGACTCCTCTTTAAAGGTAAACGCTCATCCAACTAGACTGATTCCCATCTAAGAAGATGAGATAGATCAATAATATATAGACACAACATGGAGACATGGAAAACTGGATGTACAACAACAAAAATCTAGAGGTAGATCGAACTTATAGCCACCTCACAACTATGTAGAGAATCTCAAAAGGTCCAATATATCTAGTACTAAGCTTGCCTTTCCTCCCAAACCTCATTACACCCTTCTTGGGCGATACACGGAGGAATACATGATGACAAACTCAAAATCTCAAGGCACAAAGACTATTATCTGCATAGGCTTTCTACCTACTCTGATTCACTCTCGACCTATCCTGAATCATCCTGACTCTATCCAACGACTCTTGATGCAAATCAGTACCACAGGGACTAACCTCAAAAGTCATAAACTATCCAACCAGAGAACAATATCACCTAGCATACAAATCCTCAAAAGGCTCCATCTCAATACTTGAATGATAGTTGTTATTATATACAAAGTCTACCTAGGCTAAGTGTTTCCCCACTATCCAAAATCCATAACACAGGCTAGAAGCATATCTTCAACCACATGAATGGTCCGCTCCTACATGTAATACCCCAAAGTTTCCTCACTAATTTTGTCTCAAGAATGTCAAGTGCTATCTTATAAATTGAATGATGTTTATTACATGAGAAATTTTCAAGATTTTCACATTTTTTTATGTGGGTAATTCAATAAGCTTTCCATCGATATAAATTTCACCTAAATCCGATAACCGGGTAAGAAGTTATGACTATTTCAAGTTCCCATCATAAAATAGCACCATATTAGTCAGTGGCGCACCGCACCATAAGAGAAAATGGCAATTTTCAAATTCCAGTAGGGGCCTACTATAGTGGCCCATCTCTCTAAACATTTAGGTCGCAAATGAAGTGGCAACGTGATGGCTCCGCGTCGTGTCATCCCTCAATTTCCCAGTTGTCAAATTCCAGTGACATGGAGCAATAGCACTATGTTGTGCCAAGGGTCTAATTTGGGAAAATTTCAATGAAATTAAAAGATGCACCTAGGGTTAAAAGGGTCAATTTCCCTCCCCTATTTAAGCATTTTAACATGAGATTCAACTATTTGGAACCCAAAATATACTAGTTTCTCTCAATTTTCTCTCAAGAACAAACTAGGGTTTCAATTGGGGATTCAATTTTAAGAAAGTCTCTCCATAAATCTTCACTAAATTAAGAACTAAGGTATGTGTTGTGTTGATTTATGGATTCCTTTCATCCATAAAGCTCAAGAACCCTATTTTGAATTATGAATCATGATATTTATGTTGTGGGTTGGTTGTAACCTTGTTTATCTTGTTATATGATTCCCAAGTTAGAATATTTATGTGATTTTCATTAAAATACATTAGAAAGTGAGTGAAATCCATAAATTTAATTATTTATAATGTCTCTATTTGATGATTAGGCCTAGGCCCTAAGGGTGCATACAAGGTGTTTGAAAAAATGCCTAGGAGGATAGAAATTATGCACTATAGCTTAATTGTGATCCAAAATGAATTCCATGCTATTCTTATGTATTGAAATTGTTTGTTGTATTGCTCATGAGTTATCCATATGAAATTATGCTATGCATACATGCTATCGTATTCACGTACCAAGCTATGATAATCAAATGCCCTTGAAATATCTTCAATTTTTGTATTATGGATTGTTGATGTTAGTCATATATTCAAGAATATCATGCCTTGTTAGTTTCATTCCATTGAGTCCTGGGGGTACTTGTACCCAAAAAATACATTTATGTGCCTAGAGTCCGGGTCATGTTTTCACTATATCCTCAGTCAATCCATGGTCCATAGAACTCAGTCCATTATGTGACTCAGGAAAGCTCAGTAATACAGTAATCTCAGTACTATTCCGTCAGTCAATGGAACTCAGTTAATTCAGTCCAGTTCAATTCAGTAATCCATGATCAGTGTCTATTCAGATGGGAGTAGGAATTAGCACCGAGTGTACCCAAGGATAGGAACACACACTGTCAGATGAGGGTGTGATTCGTAGAAGTCATCATTGCATTTCAGAACTATGTAGCCAACATAGGTTGAGACATAAACACTGTCAGATGAGGGTTGATGATGTGGATAAGAACTATTAGATGAGGGCCCCACCATTCTCTTTTGGGAACACTGTCAGATGAGGGTCACTCACAGCTTGTCCTTACCAGTTGGACGGTATTTACACCCTTCCAATTAAGGTTACAGATTGGACCCCAACTCATTCATAATGGAGTATTAGAGGTATGTTGGTTAGATAACTACTTCCCACAATTTTAGTTACAGAAACAGAACTGCCAAATAGAGTCAATCAGTCAAAGTATTAGAACTCAGATAGTTCTACAAAATTCAAGATTATCAGATACAGTCAACTCAGAACAGTACAAAACTCAGCTAGTTCCATCATATTTAGGACTGTCAAATATATTTACTCAAGTTATCATTTATATTATCCATCAAAACTTAGTTATCAGTCATGTTAGTTATCAGTAAGTTCATGTTATCACAATCTGAAATATAGCTAATGTGTATGCACGTATTCTCATGTTCATATTATCCAGTTAGCTAGTATTGTTCATGCATATGAACCCCAAGCATTCAACCTACCTCACATGCATACCAGTACATTTAAAGTACTGACGCATTTGCGCTATGGTGTCTTATACCATAGGTTCTGAAGCACGAGCTCCAGAGTTTAATAGCATTCCAGTCTCAGCAGTCAGAGATAGCAGTGAGTCCTCATATCTTGAGGACATGATCATTTATTTATTATCTCATTAACTAATTTATTAGTTGGTGTTAGTTGGGGACATCTTCCATCAACTCCTCATTTAAACAGTTTAGTTAGTTAGAGGCTTTCCAGACTACAATGTTCAGACTATCATGTTATTTTAGTTTTGTTTTAGTTATTTCATACCCCATTCAGATGTTATATCTTTATCAGTTATGTTACAGTCTTAAACCTTATGTCCTTTCAGTTCATGTTTTTGCAATCATATAATATATTATGCAGTATACAGGTACAAATATCAGTCATAGGTTAGCTTGTGGTTCTTCAGGGTCATGAGCACCATGTAGAATTCTGGGTACCATATCTGGGGTGTTACAAACTTGGTATCAAAGCCTACAGTTCAATAGTGTCCTATGAAGTCTGAAAGCCGCATCTAGTAGAGTCTTGTACATGGGTGTGTTGCGCGCCACATTTATGTGTAGGAGGCCATAAGATATTTTAGAAATAGTTTCCCTTCTTTCAGTATTCATGTCGTGCCAGTGAGCATAATCTCAAGTCAATCTCTCAGTCTAATCTATTTCTCCCTTTCTTTTGCAGAACATGCCTCCTAAAAGAAGAAATGGGAATCAGTCAGCCCCTCATCCCGAAGAACCTTTGGGAAAACATATTTCATATGCAGAGTTTAGAGCTGTATTCACTACTCTTTCTCAGTCAGTTACTGTTCAGAATGAATGACCAGCTGTCATTTCGGCCAACCAAGTGGCCAATTCAGCTGTAGCCAGGATTTGAGACTTCACTCGAATGAATCGTCCAACCTTTCTCGGGTCTAAGTCTGATGAGGACCCTCAGAAATTCATCGATCAGGTTAAGAAGGTTACTGATGTTATGGGGGATCCAGTTGTTGAGTGTGTAGAGCTAGTTGCATATCAGTTACAGAGTGTTGCTCACACCTAGTATAAGCAGTGGAAGTCAGAGAGGTCGGTTGATGCAGGACCTATAGATCGGAAGGAGTTTGTCACTGTATTTTTAGAGAGGTTCTTTCCCCTAGATCTGAGAGAGGCTAAGGTCTTAGAATTCATCAACCTCAGGTAGGTCAATATAAAGGTTAAAGATTATTTTCTTAAGTTTACTCAGTTGGCCAGATATGCCCCTCATATGGGTGCAGGCAGCAGGGCCAAGATGAGTAAGTTTGTTTCTGGGGTGAATGATAGTGTGGTCAATGGGTGTAGGTCTGCGATGTTGAATAGTGACATAACTTTTTCCAGGCTTATGACTCATGCTCAGCAGATAGAAGATCAAAAGATTAAGATGGGGGAGAAGCAGAATAAGATAGAAAAGAAAGGTAGTTTCAACTTTGCTCAACCTAAATAAGAAGAAGGAATCCGTTCTGAGTTTCGTCCTAAGCTGCCAGTTCCAGATCCTTCGTTAGCTAGTACTCCAGCTACTAAGTTCATGGATGGAAATAGTGATAGGGAGCCAGGCTCTAAGTCTCAGGGAAGTGTTAGCAATGCCTGAACTAATCCTCTTTGTTAGGCTTGTGGTAAGAACCACAAGGGTGCTTGCAGAGCTGGTAGCGATGTCTATTTTGGATATGGCAAGACAAGCCATAGAGTCAAAGATTGTCACCAGTCAAGTTATCAAGGTCAGCAGAACTATTCCTCAGCTCAGTCCGGTCTCCTAACTCAATAGGGTGCCACTTCCAGTGCTACTCGTAGGCAACACCCAAATAGACTCTATGCTCTCTAGTCCCAGCAAGATCAGGAAAATTCTCCTAATGTAGTTACTGGTACATTACAGATCTTTCATGTTCAAGTTTACGCTTTGCTAGATCCAGGAGCTTCCTTGTCTTTTGTCACTCCCTATATAGTAGTTAATTTTGGAATTAGTCCCGAAATTCTAGAAGAGCCCTTTTCAGTCTCTACCCTAGTGGGTAAAACCATCATAGCCCGAAGGGTATACAGGAACTGCCTGGTTATGATATTTCAGAAAGTTACTTCAGCAGACTTAGTCAAATAAGAGATGACTGATTTTGATGTGATTCTCGACATGGATTGGCTTTATTTCTTCTATGCCACAATCGACTACAAAAATAGAATAGTCCAGTTTTAGTTTCTGAATGAACCATCCTAGAGAGGAAGGGTAGTGTATCTTCTTTCCGAGGTTAGCTTATTTCCTAACTTCGGGCAAGGAAAATAATATCTAAGGGATGTGTCTATCATCTTGATTGAGTTAAGGACTCTAGTTCCGAAACTCCTGTTATTGAATCAGTCCTAGTCATGAGTAAATATTTAGTTGTTTTTCTCAAAGATCTTCTAGGGCTTCCTCTCAAAAGGGAAATAGACTTTGACATTGATATTCTTCCAGATACGCAGCCTATATCTATTCCGCCATACAGAATGGCACCAGCAGAACTCAGAGAACTGAAAGAATAGTTGAAGGATCTCTTAGATAAGGGATTCATCAGACCGAGTGTTTTCCCTTGGGGTGCACCATTCTTATTCGTGTGCAAGAAAGAAGGTTCTCTAAGAATGTGTATAGATTACAGTAAACTCAATAAAGTCACAGTCAAGAACAATTATCCACTTCCCCGAATCGATGACTTATTTTACCAACTTCAGGGTGCCAGTTATTTCTCTAAGATAGACCTCAGATCCATCTATCATCAGCTCAGAGTCAGAGAATGTGACATTCCAAAAACAACCTTCCGTACTCGGTATGGTCACTTTGAATTCCTAGTCATATCCTTTGATCTTACCAATTCCCCAGCAGCTCTCATGGACTTGATGAACCGTGTGTTCAAGCAGTACTTAGACATGTTCATCATAGTCTTTATAGATGATATTCTGGTCTATTCCCGCAGTGAGAGTAATCATGCTGATCATCTCAGAATCGTAATTTGGACTCTAAAAAATCATCAATTGTTCACCAAATTCAGTAAGTGTGAATTTTGGCTAAAATTAGTAGAATTCCTTGGCCATATCATTTCCGGTGATGGTATTAGAGTAGATCCTCAAAAGACCGAAGCGGTAAAAAACTGGCCCAGACCTGTCTCTCCATCAGATATCAGGAGTTTCTTGGGTTTGGCTGGCTATTACTGGTGGTTTGTTGAGGGATTTTATTCTATTGCATTCCCTATGTCCAGATTGACTCAGAAGAAAGTCAAGTTTTAGTGGTCAAATCCCTTCGAGAAGAGTTTTCAGGAGTTCAAGACTCGATGAACCTCAGCCCCAATCTTAGCTCTTTCAGACATTCCAGATGGGTTGGTAGTGTACTGTGATGCATCCAAAGTAGGTTTGGGTTGTGTCCTTATGCAACATGGTAAGGTCATATCCTACGCCTCCAGACAGCTTAAACCCCATGAGAAGAATTATCCTACTCATGATCTTGAGTTAGCAGCCGTAGTATTAGCGTTAAAGATTTAGAGGCATTATCTATACGGAGTTCATGTAGATGTGTTCACAGATCATAAGAGTCTTCAGTATGTATTTTCTCAGAAATATCTCAATATACTCATGATATCAATCTTCGTATATGGGTAGTGTTGCTCATGTTGAGGACAGTAAGAAGAAGTTAGCTCAGGAAATCCATCATCTTGCCAGACTAGGCGTTCGCTTAGTCGATATAGAGGAGGGTGATACATGGGTTCAGAGTAGTTTAGAATCATCTCTAGTTTCCGAGGTGAAATAAAAGTAAGATAGAGATCCCAGTTTAGTCAAGTTGAAAGAGTCTGTTAAGGATCAGAAAGTGGAGATTTTCTCCCATGGGGGAGATGGTGTTCTTCGTTGTTAGGGTCATCTGTGTGTTCCAGCTGTAGATGACTTACTATAGTGAATTATTGCAAAAGCGTATGGTGCGCGCTACTCTATTCATCCAAGGGCCATAAAGATGTACCGCCACTTGCGGGAAATCTATTGGTGGAGCGGGATGAAGAGAGATATTGCAAAGTTTGTGGCTAAGTCCTCTACATATCAGCAGGTTAAGATAGAGCATCAAAAGCCTAGTATACCTATGCAGGAGTTTAGAATTCCAACTTGGAAGTAGAAAGAAGTGAACGTGGACTTTGTGACAGGTTTGCCTCAAACTTATCATCAACATGATTAAGTTTGGGTCATTGTAGATAGGATGACCAAATCAGCTATTTTCTCCCAGTTTATACCTCTTATTCAACCAAGGATTATGCCAAACTATACATCAGAGAGTTAGTCAGATTCTACAGTGTTTCGTTATCTATTATCTCAGATAAAGGTATCCAGTTCACCTCTTAATTCTGGAAAGCATTCCAAAAGGATCTTGGTACACAAATTTATATAGTACAACCTTCCATCCTCAGACAGATGGTCCAGCACAAAGGACCATTCAGACCCTAGAATATATTCTAAGGGCATGTGCAATTGATTTCAAGGGTAGTTGGGATGACCACTTTCCTTTTATTGAGTTTGCATACAAAAATATATATCATTCCAGTATTCGGATGGCTCCATTTGAAGCTCTCTATGGTAGGAGGTGCAGATCTCAAATCGGTTGATTTGAAGTTAGTGAGGCCTCAGTCATAGGTCCTAACTTAGTATTCGATGCCTTAGAGAAATTCCAGTTAATCAGATAAAGACTCTGGGCTGCTCAGAGCCGACAAAATTCTTATGCAAATATGCGTAGAAAGGATCTTGAGTTTGAGATTGGTGACTATGTCTATCTAAAGATCTCTCCCATAAAGGGAGTTAAGAGGTTTGTCAAGAAGGGAAAGCTCAGTCCCCAATATATCGATCCCTTCAAAATTCTCAGTCGCTTCGGCAAGGTAGCTGATGAGCTTGAATTGCCTTCAGATCTAGCCTCAGTTCATCCAGTCTTCCATGTCTCTTTGCTGAAGAAGTGTATAGGTGACACAATAGTTGTAATCCCTATTTAGAGCATAGATGTTCAGAACATCCTCTCTTATGAGGAGATTCTAATTGAAATTCTAGACTATCAGACTCGTAGACTGAGGAACAAAGAAGTACCTCTAGTCAAAGTTCATTGGCGGAATTAGTCTATTGAGGGAGCTACTTGGGAAGCAGAAGCAGACATGCATACCAAGTACCCTCACCTATTCTCCGCCGACTCAGATCAAGCTCAAGGTAACAGTTCTTCTTAAGCTTTTTATTTTTCATGTCTAGATTTCAGTTACAACTTGGTATCAGCCTCATGTTTAGGATTCCATTTTTAAAATTGGTACTAAGTACCATTGCATATCCAATTATATGTTCATGCATCAGATTAATCATGTGTTCTTGCATCAGACATGCATTCTCCTTGTGAGAAGACTCAGTTATTAGAAATCTAAGTCATGTAATCAGTTATGTCATGTATTAATACATCAGATATGTGTGATCATCTTATCAGTACTCTCAGTCATGCATTTATGTATCAGCTCAGTCATGAAATCATGCATCAGATATGCATGCTCTGTATGAATATCATAAATGTTAGTTATGTAGTCATTTTTCACTGTTCATGTTCAGTATATACTTTGGCTTACCATTTCTCCCCTCTCAGTCAGTTTCATTTGAGGACAAAAGGTCCCAAGGGGGAGATATTGTAATACCCCAAAGTTTCCTGACTAATTTTGTCTCAAGAATGTCAAGTGTTAGCTTCTAAATTTAATGATGTTTATTCCATGAGGAATTTGCAAGATTTTCATGTTCATATTAGTCAGTTAGCTAGTATTGTTCATGCATACGAACCCCATGCATTCAACCTACCTCACATGTATACCAGTACATTCAAAGTACTAACGCATTTGCGCTATGGTGTCTTATATCATAGGTTAAAAAGCACGAGCTCCAGAGCATCAGAGCATTCCAATCTCAGCAGTCAGAGTTAGCAGTGAGTCCTCATCTCTCGAGGACATGATCATTTATGTATTATCTTATTAAGTAATTTATAAGTTAGAGTTAGTTGGGGACATATCCCATCAATTCCTCATTCAGATAGTTCGGTCAGTTAGAGGCTTTCAGACTATCATGTTCAGACTATCATGTTATTTTAGTTTTGTTTTGGGTATTTCATACCCCATTCAGATGTTATATCTTTATAAGTTATGTTACAGTCTTGAACCTTATGTCCTTTCAGTTTATATTTCCGCAAATATACAATATATTATGCATTATACAGGTATAAATATCAGTCATGGGTTAGCTTGTGATCCTTTGGGGTCATGAGCACCGTGTAGCATTCCGAGTACCAGATTTGGGACGTTACACGACTGACTATCTGTCTGTAGATGAAAAGTTGTAAAAAGATCTACCTAAAATCCCAACTCCTAAAATTACCTCCTAATTCTTAAAGCGAACACTGAACCACGATCCAAAATAATAGAAGGGGGCACACCATACAAATGGACTATTTCCCGAACATAGGTATGGGTTAATCTTGTAGCACTGAAGTACATCTGAATAGGAATTAAATTTGTTGACTTGGTCAAATGATCTACAATAACCCAAATACCATCATAACCACGAGAAGTGTGAGGCAAACTACTAACAAAATCCATGGTAATCTGCTCCCATTTCCATTCAAGAATAGTCAACCTCTTAGTCAAACCACCTAGTCGCTGATGCTCGACCTTTACCTGCTAACAACATATGCAATGAGATACAAAGTCTGCCACATCTTTCTTTATACCACTCCACCAATAGTGTTGTCTCAAATCTCTAGACATCTTTGGCTGTGCCGGGATAAATGGAATATCTAAAGTTGTGAGCCTAATGAAAAATTAACTGAATTAAATCATCGAACCTCGGAGCATAAATGCATCCATTAAATCTCAAAACATACTCAGAATCTATGGTGTTCCTCTCGGACTCACTACTCAACACCTGGTCACAAAGGCAATGAAGCTTACTATTGTGAAACTGACGATCGCAAATCTACTCAAGTAATGAAGACCTCGCCTCTAAAATAGCAAGAATTCTACTAAGGTATGAAATATAAAGGCAAACCATCAAGTGTCTAAGGACTTAATGTCCCGTGCCAACTGCCTCTGAGAAATTTAAATACAAGCCAAGCTACCCATACTCCCTGCCTTCTGAATCAAGGCATATGTTACAATATTTGCCTTGACCGGGTGATACAATATCAAAATATCATAATCCTTAAGAAACTCCATCCATTTATATTGTCTAGTATTAAGATCCTTCTGGGTCATAAGATGCTGAAGACTATAAAGATCGATGAAAATCTCATAATGCATACAATAAAGATACTGCTGCCAAATCTTAATCGCAAAAACTACCGCAGCTAACTCCAAATCATGAGTGGGGTATTTTTGCTCGTGCACCTTATGTTGTCTAGAAGCATAAGCAATAACACAATCCTACTGCATCAATGTATGACCTATAAAAACACCAGAAGCATCACAAAAAATGGTGAATCCCTCACCCTCAACAATAAGAGTTAAAACATGAGCTTAAGTAAGGAAATCCCTTAGCTTTCATAAGATCGACTCACACTCTTCAGACCATCGTAAGGGAACCTTCTTATGAGTCAATCTGGTCATAAAGTCTAAAATAGTAGCAAAACCCTCGACGAACCATCTATAATAATTGGCCAAACAAATAAACCTATGAACCCTCAGTCGGAGATGTAGGTCTAGCCCAATCATGAATCACCTCAATCATGGCAGGGTCTACTATAATACCATCCTTAGACACCACATGTCTAAGGAATGTCACCGACGCAAACAAAAACTCACACTTAGAGAACTTATCAAAAAAAACTTCATCTTTCAAAGTCTGGAGCATAATACTTAAATGATGCACATGCTCCTCTCTGTTCCTCGAATACACAAGGATGCCATTAATGAAACAATCACAAAGGAATCGAAATAAGGCTTGAATACTTTATTTATTAAATATATGAATGAGACTGGGCATTAGTCAACCAAAAGACATTATTAGGAACTCATAATGACCATAACAGGTCTGAAAGGCTGCCTTCGGGATATCTTTGGCCCGAATCCTCAATTGATGGTAACTAAATCTCAAATCAATCTTAGAAAACACTATTGTACCCTGAAGCCAGTCAAAAAAATTATCAATGTAAGGAATAGGATAACAGTTCTTCGCTGTCAACGTATTAAGAAGCCTAAAATCAATGCATATACACATAGAAACATCTTTTTTCTTTATAAACAATATAGGAGCTGCTCAAGGGGACGCACTTAATCTAATAAAATCCTTACTAAGAAGATCCTAAAGCTGAGAATATAGTTTCTTATCTTATCAGGAGCCTTATTGTAAGGTGCCATAGAAATAGGTCGAGTGACAGGCTCGAGATAAATATCAAACTTAATCTAATAATGGGGGGAGTACCAGGTAAGACGGTAGAGAACACATTAGGAAACTCACAAACTATAAGAAGAACATAATCAAACAACAGACTCTCCATGCTAGTATCAAAAATATAAGTGAGATAAGACATCCAACCCCACAAAATAAGACTCTTAGCACACATATAAGATATAATCACCATCGGCTCATGGCTAATAGCTCCCTGCCACACGACTAGGGGTATACCTATCATGGCTCAGTAATGGTCTTGGCAAAACAATCCATGATTGCATAATAGTGGGATAATCAATCCATGCCTAGACTAACATCAAAATCCACCATATCCAAAATAATAAGATTAGAATAAGTTACAACATCTCTAACAATCACAACACATGATCTAAAAACTTGATCCACTACTAAAGAATCACCCACGAGAGTAGATAAACGTAATATCACACATATAATCACAAAATAATTCTAACCATAGTTCATAATAAGCAGATATATAAAATAATAGGATCCTAGATAAAATAAAGCAAAAGATGACTCGTGGCACACAAAAATCATACCTATAATTACAGCATATGAAATCTAAGCCTTAAGTCTAGTAGGTACTACATACAATTGATAGCACCCACTACCTGACTATGCACCTAACTGACCTCCTGTCTTGCCTGCCTGAGAACCTACTCGAGTACCCTACTAACCACCCCTCTAAACATGAGAACTAACCCTAGCTGAGGGATAAACTACTTTAATAGGGAAACACTCTAAGCTAAATCAACAATCTCCCCATGATTAGGGCAATCTCAAGAGTAGTGACCAGGAGCTCTACATATATAATATGAGAAATGTGCTAAACTAGAATTGACAAAACTAGCTGACCTGGAATAACCACCATGTTAATAATAATTAGATAATTAACATCTTGAAGACTAACCATTCCCCTTACCAAGGTGATCACTAGCACTAGACTAACCTCAGTCAAAATTCTTAAGTGTTGCCTGAACATGTCGACTAGGCTGACTCTAAGACTAATAGGATAGAAGAATATGATACCTATTCTTAGAACTGCTACCTCTGGGTTGGGAACTACAAAGACTCCCACTGAATATTCCCTAAAACCTAGGCCTCTTATCACGGCCCTCACAACCCTCATGGTTCATCTCCTCCATCACCTAAGTGTGATTTTTCAAATATGCCAAAGACCTACCCATAGAAACAAAACTCTAAGTAGACATATAAATAGGGAGTCTCAACCCTATAACAAAGAAACAAACTCTCTCATACTTAGTATCAAGAATAGAAGTATGCCTATCCCACTCGTGAAAATGAGCCTCACACTCTATAAATATCATAGAGTGCTGCTATAATCTAAAGAACTGATCCCTCAAATAATCTCTAAGGCTGCGAGAGATATACTTCTCTAAGAACATCTTGGAGAACCGAGTCAGAGATAAAAGAGAAGATCCAACTTGCCTAGAATGCATAAAAACTCTCCACCAATGTTGAGAATCCAAGTCCAACTGAAATAGTATGTAATCAACACCACGAGTCTCAATAAGGCCTAAATTACAGTGCCTATCCTCTCATGCAATTAGAAACTCATATACATCCTCGCTTGGGGCACTAGAAAACCTTAGGGGATTCAATCTCAAGAATCTACCAAATATTTTATGCTCCTCAGAAGTCATAGTAGGTTGAGAAACCACTGGCTAAGCAGATACCAATGTAGGAGGAAGCTCAAATCTAGGAGTTGCAGCTATAGGCGGCACCCCTGCCATAGTACCACTTTGATCTATAGACTGTGTACCATCAAATGGTGCATTACCAACTAAACCCAAAAGTTAAACCAATGCATCCTTGAGCACTAAAGAGGAAATAAACTTGGGTAAAGCCTAGGCTAGTCCCTAGACCACCACTAGCTGGGGTTAAAGAATCTCTAGATGAAGAGCAAAAATAGAACCTGGGAAAGCGGCTTATCCTGGTCTCTAGTTGGGGATATATCTTGCAGTTGTCCATAACCTCTTGGTCATCCACGAATATAGTAGGATAATTAGGATCGGTTTCGGGACCATCTTCTCGTGCAGTGGTAGCACGTGTCCTGGCCATCTGTGAAAAAGTAAAATCAAAGGAGTATTCTATAAACCAACTCAAACTCTTAGAACGATATGAGAAAAAGAATAAAAGACACCTAAGAATTTCCCAAAGCCCCCTGAAGATAGAAAATGGATGTAATCATTTTGATCTGCAAAACTCTACTAGACACTTGCTCTTGTACCATCAATATTGGTGAAACCTAGGCTCTGATACCAATTTATCATGACCAGATTTATGAGTCATAATCATACCAACTCTAACTTGCCAGTAGGTAAGCCAAACCATAACTTGGAGTTAAATACAATGGGTTAACCGATGGAAAATGCCCAATCATATGCAAAAATGAACAATACACTTATAAATATGTAAACTGTTCTAAAAAAATAAAACAATCAATACAAGATACCATCCCACGACCTGGTAGATCCAGTTCATAATTATTAAATAACAATAATACAACTCAAAAACTTAGAATAGTCAATGACATCTAGCTTAATAACAAAAGACTGAACATCTAAAGATAGATAGAAATAGGTGTCTCTGGCCCCACGAGCTCACCTTATCTGTAGATAATCAACATAGCATAATCAACGATCAATGATAATAGCTAGTACTCAAAACTGCTTAAAAAAGGTATAGAAGAATAGTATAATTACCAAAGTGAGTACTCAGTAGGAATCAATGACTGACTGAGCTAAATCATGATATAAATATAATAAAATATAAGGTAACATAACTAAGTCAAGGTATAGAAATGAACCTGAATCATCTCCAATACTTCTATATATAATAAGTAATTTAACCAAAACTATAATATAACTCTAGGCATCAACCTATGCCAAATCACTATATAATAGAACTAAACAAATAGGGATAATAATGCATCCCAAGGCATCACACAATCAATCACAAACTACAAAATTTTCTCCCATACCCCTATTGGTGCAGAAAGTGAATAACTTATTATAGACTCCCATACTCTTGGAGAGTACACTCAAAGATTAAATAAAGTAATCATTCATCGCTCACAAATAACCAACTCATTGCTAAACCATTATTCAATAATTTATCATTAATTGGTCATTTACCAACACTTGAAAATGTACCCATATTCAATAATATTCGCATTATTTAACAGCATTGTCATTGATACTCACTAATCACCATTTATTATCTAACTACCTCTTATTAACTAATCCATTTGATAACTAGTCATCATATAACCTCTAATCATTAGTTAGCAACTATTCACCACATATTCGCTGATCACGATCTATTAGATAACCATCATTTATCATATAACAACATTTATTATCTAATCAACATTTACCAACTAATCCTCGATTATTAACTAGTCATTATTTATTACTTTAACAATATTCCCCAATAATTGTCAATTATCACTAATCATCGATTATTACCAATCATCAATTATCACTAATCATCAATGATCAAACTAATCATTAATTATCACTAATCATCAATTATATTGTCTTTCTAATCATTTAGCACTTTCAGGCCATATCTAGCCTCGCTAATATCAATTTCATACCCAACTACAAATAAGTATATATATATATATGATATCTATACATAGGTCATAGACGAACTTGAACCAATATATGTACATATAGGAAAATTAATATAATCATCATCTAGCTTCCAGGTATCAAATCATCATTATCATTCTTCGGCCTTGTTGGGTATCCATATATCATCATAATCATTCTCCAGTATTGTTGGGTATCAATATGTCATCATAATCATCCTCCAGACTTGCTAAGTATCAATATCAATATAATCATCCTCCAGCCTTGTCGAGTATCAATATCAATATAATCATCCTCCGGCCTTGGCTAGTATTAATAGTAATATAATATTAATAGCCAAGCTCAAGTCAACAACCATCTCATCGTAATCGGTAGCAAAATTAATAACATAAGTGATCATAAAATCAATCATAATTAATAGCATCACTTCCCATATAATCCATAAGCATGACTTCTAACATAATTTATGTCAAAAATGCTAATATCATTAATAGGTATATTTTATAGTATGATTACTAGAATAATATTTTAGCATGATCATAATCATAAGGAATATCAGGAGAAATGACTTACAAATAGTATATTAAATAGCTTATCATTAGCATAAAAGATAGTTTATCATTTGAATCATTGATAGTAATTAGAGTATGATCTATAACATATTCGAGAGAAATCCATAGCATATCGAATAACTAACAATAACATGATCCATTTCTCACCATAGGATAGCCAACAATCTAATTAATTAGTCCATGAATCATTGGATTTAATGTAATTATCACCAGAATCAATTACCATGGTTCTTCAATATTGTTTTAAAAGGGTATTCCTTAGGAATTTACTAAGTTTACAAGGTTTTCAAGATAACTAACATCAATCTTGACTTAACATGGGTCAAAGAGTCTACTTCTGAATCACCAAAATATTTTCTAAGGTAAATTCTACCCTGGACTAGGATAAGGTATCTAAATCCACTCTTAAATTTATGGCAAGAAAAAATTAGCCCTAAGGTAGAGATGTTTCTTAAGTATTTTAACTAAGTCAAATGCAAATTAGGGCAATCTTCATTAGTGTAAGAAACTAAGCCAAACTTTCCCTAAGCTTGAGTGTCTAATGAATTTTTATCTAACTTGTGTAATCTAAGGCATTTTTATGCTAATCATGAGTAATGAAGTCCAATCCACCTATGGCATAAGGAAACTAGTCAAGTGTTCTAACTCCACGGGATCAAAATAACCTTAATGGTCCAACTAGCCCAATTCTTGCATTTTATCAATACAATACCTAAAATCCATCCACGATCTAACACAATATCAAAAGAATACTATGAGATAGCTCAATCTAACAAGGGATAGACCTAGCCTACCTTGATGTCAAAAAAGCTCAATGAACTACTAAACCACCATTTTTACCTTTCAAGCAGCATTATCACGATGCCAAGATATCATAAACACATTCTACTCAACAATATGAGAATAACAATACCTATATTGCACCATTGTATTTTGGATCTAAAAAACACATCAAAAACTCCATATGGGTCCCACATACAAAAATTGTATTTTCACAACAAATCCAATATTCTTAAAAGATCAAGGAATCATTAACTTAAAAAATAGGTGAAAAATAAGCAAAATTGCAGGTAAAATCAAGCCCTAAATATTTTAGGGTTTTGAGCAAGTAATAAAGAAATTTCACCAAGAAAAAGGTGAATTCTTACATCAAATTGGAAGATAATTGAAAAAATAAATGTTTATCTAGCTTAACACTTACCAACAAGCTTCAATACCACTCAATCTTACTATTTAGGGTTTAAGATATCAAGAATTTGGTAAAAAGTGGCTTAAATTGTGACATAACGAGTCTATTTATACCTATTCTTGGCATGTGATTGTCGTTAGCATGACTGAGCTATCGCGATTGCACCATATGAGTCCTGCATACATGAACCAAAATCATGACCTGATCCTCATGATTGCAGCAAGTTGGTTTGATCATACTTGTAGCGATCATGACATAGATATCGCGATTGCGATGGCACAAAGTTTTCTAATGCGACAGATTTTCCAAGTCCAAAATGGGCTCGACCGGGTGCTCGAGATTCATTTGGAATCCCTTATATGATAAAAAACTATGTAACCATACAAAATTTGATGTTTTAGACTCAATGACATTTTTATATTTTCTATCCGAGGTTGTTTCGACTATATGTGGGTCCCACACTCATATTTTTAGTTTCTCAACTTTCTGACCAATTGGTTAAAATGAGATTTGGTGCATCGGGACCCTAAACAAAGGTCTAACTATCCAAAAAATAATATTTTAGAGCTATTAGCACAACATAATTTGCATATAAGGTCATCTTTTTGTCGTTTTTTCTCAGTGGTCATTTGGAACCAACGAAAACTTCTAAATAAGGAATTAGCTATAAAAACCAAATGAACTTCCTGGTGACCAGAGTCTCAGTCCTACCAAGTCATAAATAACTTGAGGAAGTTATCAAAAATTTGTACCAAAAAAATTAGGAGAAATAAGGAAAATAACCTGAAGGGTCATCATAGTTGGTTGGGATTGGAGACACTCTTATTATACCATCTTCTCAAGATCTAATTGTTCACCCTACTATTTCCATGACTTCTAACATGGATGAGGTTTTAGATACGAATGCTTTTTCTCGTCTAGTTTTGAGTTTTGTGATGACTAGTAGTAAACATGATCTACTAACTATGTTTTGAAAGATGAAACCAACTACATTCTTGTGTACTAAGTCATGGGATGCTTTTGAGTTCATCATTGAATTTTATGAGAGGTTACAGAAAATGGGTATTATTCATAAACATATAGTTAAGTTGTAACTTTTCTATTAGAGAAGGATATTGAGTAATGGTGGAGGGTGTATATTGAATGTTTATCCCTAATTTTACATCCATTGACTTGGTAATAACTTCATGCTTTGTTTTTATAAAATTATTCTCCTCTTCATCTCCAATATTGCAAGATTGATGAAGTTTTTGCATTGGAGCAAGGTGATATGGTAGTTGTAGCCTATGAAGCTAAGTTTTATTCTTTATATTACTATGATGCTCAGTTGTTATCTACTGAGGAGGAGATCATTCAACGCTATGTCAATGGTTTTAATTATGATCTTTAAATTTTGTCTGTGCATATAACTACTATAAAGATGGGGTTTAATGAAGTGACAGAAAGTATGAAAAAGTTTGAGGGTGTTCGCTAGAGGGTTAGGCTAAGATGTTATACAAGAATTACTTCAATGTTGGGAATTTTAGTGGACCTTACTCTAAGGTCCATGGTCTGTAGGCCTATTTAGCCTGCCCATTTTGTCAGCCTAGTCATCTTCTACTATGGATCCAGCTATGGTTTGTTCTCAGTAGTAGATTAGTTAGGGCTAATATTCTTCTTACTCTTCTAGAAGTCGTCCCTATCACGAGGGGGGATGTTACCATTATGGTGTTATTGGTAACTTTAAGAGTTAGTGTCCTTTGAGATAGTCTAATGCCCAACACAACAGTAGACTCGACTATTGTTACCTCATGTAGAGAAAGAGGAGGTGATTGTAAGGGTTATCCATAGAATGTATGGAGAAATTATCCAGGTGGTAGGGGTGGTCAAGGAAATGGAGGTTTAGGAGGAGGAGCACAACTGCAAAAGGATTTAGCTCAAATTGATGATCGAGCTAACTGTTATACATTTTTGGGATAGATTGGTATCGAGGCTTCTCATGTGGTGATCACATGTATGATATTTGTTTGTGAATTGATGGGTTTTTTTTTATTTTATCTATGATCTACTTATCCTTATCTATCTATATTGTTTGTGGTGAATCTAAATCAAATTAGTGATGTATGATCTTAGGCATATTTATATACCCAAGTGTCACTATGTACGCACATTTAGCTTAGTTTGAAGGACTTGTTGATGTGATTAATGAGGTATTAAGGGTCTAATATGGTATTTATATGTTAAATCACATGTTTAGAGTGTTTAAGGTGCATTTTAAACAAGCTAAGACTTAAAATGATCAAATAGTATTTAGACAAGAAAACTAGTGGTGCTAGCTTGAGCAATGCTTGTTCTAGTGTACTTTGATGAGCTTTATTGTTTTGGATGAACTAATTCCTATTTTATGATGTTTTAGGAGACCATTGGAGGTTATATTCAAGATAATTGAAGCCTATAAACAAGTCCTAAGAATAGGGGAAATGAGGATCAAACAAATGATAAGATAGAAGTGATAATGGAGAAAAATCACACCTTTGAGGAGGTCCCTTGCGCCGCATCACCCAAATAATGAAATGGGAATGGAATACCACCCCTAGGGTAAGATAAAACTACATCACCATTTCTTTGGATGGGTTCCTCATAGCCTAAAGATGTCCTTTAGCCTTGCGGCACAACCTCTCTCCTGGGACGTCCAAAATTACTTTTTCATCTCTTTAATTTAGGGGCAATATTGTAAATGCATATTATCCGTATGGGGAAGCCTATTGATAAACAAAAACACTAAAGGAGTAATTAGTCACAATTACAAGAAACTTTTTGAACATAACAAGATTGGATAAAAGCGAAGGCGTCCAAGGGAGGGTTCTTTCTTCTTTAACTTAGTTTTCTTATAGTTTTTACTTATGAATTCCATTATTGTGATTCTTTGTAAGACTGAGTAGATAAAAACCCTAATTCTAGGGTTGAGTCTATGAACATTATTGTGTAATTATGGTTTTATTGTTGGTTTATATGTTATCAGTAATATGATTATTCTTGCATTCTTGGTTTACGATTCTAAAGCATCATGAACTTTAGGATAAATTTAAGTCCCAAAAGCAATTGACCATAAGAGCGGAGGGATAGAATGAATAATGTAAGGAGTGTGGATCTTTTATTTAATAATTATATATTAATTGTTAAATGATAATTTGTGGTAGCTTAATGCATGAAAGTTAAGGACTCACATCCACACTCAATGATGTAGTTATGAGCTTAATTTGGGTAGGCAACTTAGATGGAGACCATCCTTATGTTATACTATAAACCTCATAAATCAATAATCACGACAAATACAAACACCAACTAGAAACCATAGTTTTGCATAAATATAAAGTAAATGCCTCAACTCAAGAACTTTTCACATATTATTTACAATCCAAACTTCATAGCGTTGTTATTTTTGTATTTAGTTAATAAAAAATATACTTTAAAATATTGATTGGTTACAAATCAAACTTACTTAAGCTTCTATAGTAACAATTGAATTGGATAGTATGCTAATCACCATGTCCCTATGGGATTGATATTCGGCTTGAGAGGGCCACTTTATTACTTGCATAACCACATACCCTTGTGTGTGTTCTTGGGCACAACAATTTTGGTGTCGTTGCTGGGCACTTAAAAAATTAGAAACTCTCTATTTTTTAGTTTTTCTATTTTATTTGATAAGTTTTGACGATTTGGTCTTAGCTACTGAATCTTGCAGGTATAGGTTTGAATCTCAAGTAAGCTAGCTAGAGAAATGAATTTGGTTAAACTATATCCCAAACCAGAGCTACATTAACACCAATTGTGGAGAGAAGCAATACTTCTCTATACCATCACGCAAGTTCAACGGAGAAAATCCATTCCTGCAGTTACAGTTGAAGAACAACCAGCCTGTAAGACAGTACACAAAGTGACAATCCCACTAGTAACTAATGTTACCTCCATCATTCGTATACCGACTTCAAGGGGTAGATTTGACCTAAACCAGAACTTGGTGAAATTATTGCATAGTAGTAGGAAATTCATAGGCCTGTCACATGAGGATCCACAGGTTCATCTACAAAACCTCCTGGAGATCTGTGACACTTTCATTCTCACTGAAGTCTCCAAAGATTTTCTGAGGCTTACTTTTTTACCCTTCTCACTATTGGGGGAAAAAAAGAAATAGTTTAATGTTAAACCTTCTAACTCAATCACAACTTTGGATGACTTGGAAAAGAAATTCCTTGTTTGATTCTTTCCTTCTGGCAAAACTTCAAGGTTGAGGAGTGAGATCCAGAGTTTCAAACAAAAGCCAAATGAGAATCTCTATCATGCATGGGAGAGATTCAAGCCTCTTCTCAGAGCAAGGTATTAGCTCATACACTTTTTAAAGATGTTGACCATAACACAAATATTTTGTTAGATTTGGTTGCAGAAGGTCAAGCATTGGAAAAATCTTATGACAAACTATATATTCTCTTGAATCGAATTGCACAAGGTAATCCCAAATGGCAAGGTGAAGTATCCAGAAATGAAGTGAAGAATCCTGTAGGTATGATTGAGGTGGATAGTGTCACAACATTGGCTTCTCAGTTGGCATCCTTTAGAAATAAATGATGACATTGTTTAGCAAATTAAGTGTGAACCAATCTCAGGCCCAAGATAATGCAATTCAGATGGCTCAAACTTGGTGTGAAATTTGTGGAGGTAGTGGTCACTCTACAGACTTAAGTGTAGCAAATCTAGAGTCAGTGAATTTTATGGTCAATTGACAAGACTCGACTAAGGGCCTTATCGTAATGGGTGTCCTACGTCCGATAGGGACTGAAGACTACCTCCGTTACCCAACCCAACCTCCAGCAGTCTACCTTTAGTTGACTGAATTTCAAACATATAACAAGATAGCATAACCGGACAACGACTGACTTTGGGATAGATGTATTCCTTGAACAGCCCTACCAAGACATCCCGTCACACTAAACCATACCAACCAAACCACCAAGCCAAACCTTTACTAAACCAAGGGACAAAAACCAGGCCATAACCAAATGAAAATCAAAACATAACATGAATAATCCCAAAATAAAATACGATGGAACAGTGAGAAATTATGTCCAATGATGTCATCCCCAATACCAATGCCAATATTAAGGACAACACCAATACCGATCCCGCCCATACAAACCCATAGTAGTACCACAAAACCTCTAACATAAAGAATACCAAAATCTTGTTAGGACATGCCTCCAACCATAGGAAAAAACAATATCCATAAATAAGTCAAAGTATGAAATAGCATTCATGAAATGGAGCCTTTCGACTAGATAAAAGCTCACCACTTCAATCCAAATGTTGACCCCAAAGTTTGAATCACTAAGCAGGAAGAGTTAAATGGCCGGTTCGTGCATCGCGTGGGGATTGAGCACCCAAAGATGGGTTAACGAGTGAACACTAGCATGAACTCATGATAAGGATAAAATTATACCATTTATAAAAAGAAGTAAAACCCATCCATAAGAAGAAAACCATACATATATATATAAATATAATCATTTCGTGAAAGGGAACCGAGCTTGGTATGCCATTAAAACCCCTACCTAAGCTATGTAACTTTGCCGACCTAAACCACCCGTGGGCTATATGGGTTCAGCTCCCCCGCTAAAAGGGCCTCAGTGCGTGAAGTCGTACGACTAGGGAAGAAAATATAGAATGACTAGTACATCCCCCAAATATATATTGTGACATCATGAACAGAGTCGCTAGGACCAACCTTATATCTGCAAATATGAATTTTCAGTTTAGATCCCCCTGGCACCTCCACCTTCCACGGCTTTGCTATGCATCCCTTCTTTAAGCCCAATTAAAAATCATTTTCCAACCAAACCATTATTCTATTTTAATTAACCAAGGCTATTAGTAGTGGTATCGTCATACCAACCTTAACTTGCATGTATTATCATTATCCAATCCTTAGGGGACACCCATGTTCCTCTTATGATTTCCAATTAAAAAAACCTTTCCCCACCAAGGCCTTTCAAATCCATTTAAAACCATTTAAACCATTCACATTATTTAGGTTCCTATTACCAAGTTTAAACCATGCATAATTTCCATTGAAGACCCAATATTATAGTGGAAATATTGTTAAAGAAATTTAATCAAACACATTAGGGGCAGAGTATTTCCAAAACCAAAGTCCATTACCAAAGAACTATTACCATGCAACAAAGTATCCAAAACCACCATTAATACATATAAAAGAATAATTAAACCATGGAAAACCATAACCAAGCATTTATAACCAAAACCCCTAAATCATATTTAAAAACCCAAAAGCATACAACATTCAAATCATGAAAACCTTGAATAAGACCATGCCTTTAGTTGGAACTAACAATGAGAGAAGAGAACATGCCTTAAACAAAGATGATGATGGACAAAAATCACACAGACAAGCCCCAATTTACTCCTTAAGAAGAAACTCTAGCTTCTTTTGCACAAGAACTCTAGAGAGGATTTAAGTGTGTTTACCAAGTGTTTAAGAATAGAATAATAGGGAAAATAACCTAATCAGTTCAATATAAGTTGTGGGACCTTATTAGGATAAGTGGTGAAATATCTAGAATACCCCTACTAAAGTTAAACAAAAATGGCGTCACAAGGATATGACCGACCCTTACAAGTCATATCCTCCCTATACAATTGGTACCCACCACTCCTACCCTTGGCCTCCCGTTTGGACCCAATAATGTCCAAGGTACGACAACCTAACCCCAAGTCGTATTCAAATGTACGAATGGTACCCATCAGCTATACCCCTGGAATAATTGAATACTAAGAGGATTGAACACTTTCCACCATAAGAGTCCTGGATACGACTCGTATCCTGACTTATAGCTCACGATGAGCCACTCAAACACAGATCTAACTTAAGTTATGAAGTCTAAGATTAAGTAAAGGAACCAAATGATCCGTATCTAACCATACAACTCATACTACCAAGTCGTACCCATTCTAGTGACCACAATCCATCCCACCAACCAATACTGGTCTGCATACGATTGGACCATACCATTAGTAACCCAACATATGGCTCATACCCATAAGTCGTATTGGGTCTAGAGACCAAAATTCATGGAAATTTTCTAAGGTCCAGAAACTAGGGTGTTTCAGTCTCCCCCACTAAAAAAATTCATCCCATAAGGACGGACAAGGTAGGGTAACCACACGTACGATTCATTTGCATTATCAAATATATTTCCAATCTTTAACAAAGTTTTAAAACAAAGAGGAAAAGATATTAATCTTTTATTTAATAAACTCAAAAAATAAAGATGTGTTGAAGACACATGCCTTACACACTAATCCCAGAAGCAAAAAATAAATGCGGATACTTGGACTTTATGTCCTCCACTTCATATGTAGCTTTTTCCAACTTATGGTTCTACTACAGAACCTTAACCGAAGCCACATCTTTTTTTCACAACCGATGAACCTACCTATCCAAGATCTTAACCGGGACCCTTCATAAGTCAGAGAGTCCAAAATAACCAACCCCTCTAAAGGAACAATAGAAGAAGGATCACTAAGACACTTTGTCAACATGGAGACATGAAAAACCGAATGAATGGAGTTCAAACTAGAAGGAAATTCCAATTCATAAGAAACATTTCCAACCCTCTACAAAACCACATATGGACCAATATATTGGGGACTGAACTTCCCTTTTTGCAAAACCATATTACTCCCTTCACGGGAGATACCTTAAGGAATACCTTATCCCCAAGCTCAAACTCCAAGTCTCTACTCATTACATTCGTATAGGACTTTTGACAACTTTGGGAAGCCTGAAGCCTATCTCGAATCACCTTTACTTTTTATATAGCCGTATAGACCAAATTTGAATCGAACATATCTACCTCACCAAGATCAAATGAACAAATAGGAGACCTATACCTCCTACCAAACAATGCCTCAAAAGGGGCCATACCAAACTAAAATGACAGCTATTGTTGTACACAAATTCTACCAAAGGTAGAAGCTCAAACCAACTTCCACCATAATCAACCACACTTGCCGAAAGAATATCCTCCAATATCTTAATAGTTCTTTTCGCTTACCCATCCATTTGAGGATGAAAAGAAATACTCAGGCTCACCTTAGTACCCAATCCCTTATGAAAAGACCTCTATAAATGAGATGAAAATTGCGTACCACAATCTGAGATAATCAAAATAGGTACCCTTCACAATCTTTTGAAGATATAACTTTGCATAATCCTCCATCGTAAATGTAGTCCTCACTTCTAAGAAATGAGCATACTTGGTCATCCTATCCATGATAACCCAAATCGAATCATATTAATTTTGGGACCGAGGAAGACCGATAACAAAATCTATATTTATTACCTCTCATTTCCATTCAGGCAAAATAATCTCTTGAAATAACCCACCAGGTCTCAAGTAATCAACTATAACTTGTTGACACACCAAGAACTTGGCCACAAAATTAGCCACGTCCCTTTTTATACCATTCCACTAATACATATCCTTGAGATCATGATACATATTTATTGAGATAGGATGTACAATATAGCCGCGATTCATATGCCTTAGCCAAGATTCTTTATCGCAACCTGTAGACATCAGGAACACACACCCTTCCTTAGTACCATAATATACCAAATGTCAATGATCTCAAACACCATTACCTTCTACATACCTACATTACTCTTGATTTTAATTAAGATATGATATAACACTTGCTTCTCCTTAATCTCTGCACTAAGAGATGACCGAACCACTTCCTGTACCATCACCCCACTATTCTCGGAGTCCAAAAGATGAACTCTAAGATTTTCCAAACGGTAAATATCCTTCACCAATTCCTACTTTCCTTCCTCTATATGAGCCAAAATCCCTATGGATAACCTGCTAAGAGAATCAACAACCATATTAGCCTTACCTGGGTGATAGTGAAGACTCATGTCATTGTCTTTGAGAAGCTCCAACTATCTTTTTTGCCTAAGATTTATCTCCTTTTGAGTGAACACATACTGTCAACTATTATGATCAGAAAAGATATCTACATGCACTACGTACAGATAATGTTGCAAGATTTTCAAAGCCAAAAGCACTGCCAACAGCTCTAAATTATGAGTAGGATAATTTATCTCATGCACCTTCAACTACCTAGAAGCATATGCAATTACCTTCCCATGCTACATCAAGCCATAACTAAGTCCCACCCTAGATGCATCATAATAAACTACAAACCCCTCACTGCCCTCAAGCAATGTCAAGACTAGAGCTAAAATTAGCTTATCTTTTAATTTCTTAAAACTTCCCTCGCAAGCATCCGACCAAGAAAATATCACTTTTTTAAGTGCACTTAGTCAAAGGAGAATCTTTTGTCAAAAATCTCTCCACAAACCGCTAATAATACCTAGCGAAACCCTAAAACTTTCGAATATCGGTTGGATTCATGGGTCTAGGCCACCATTTAATGACAACCATCTTTTTTAGATCAAGCATGTAAGACCCTATAAAGTTCTTAGTTTAACTCAGTCCTTTAGGCTTGTCAAGGGGTCCCAGACTTAGAATATTTTAGCTAAGTTTTCAGACTTAGCGTTATTTTAGCCTTTGAAAGTTGGCAATCTTATTTTATGACCTTTATATCCATTAAATATTGATATTTGAGTTAATTCATAATCAGGAATGTCCATAGGTGTTTCTGGAAAAGTTTTGGATTCTTTGAACATCGTTTGAATCTCCTTTGGAATCCTAAAACAGTAGATCTACGTGATCTTGGTGCACCGCATCAACCATCGCATTGATAAGTGTTTTCGTCACCTCCCTACATCAATTTACACTGAGTCGACATTAACTCAATGTGATGCGTTGGCTATCACGTTGTTGCTGATGACACGATGCGTCGGTCTATGCAAAGATGGTACAATTTTCCAATCTTTAAAAGACCACATCCTTGGGGGTATTTAGGTATTTTTACCTCAATCTTCAACCCCCAAAACACAAAATTAATCACTTTAGGGAGAAAATAAACTCATTCTTTCTCAAATTTGCTCAAGAATAAAACACTAGAAGCTTTAATTTCAAATCAAGAACTCAAGGTTACACCATTAACTTTAAGAAATTTCTTAACTAAGGTATGTGAGATGTCCATACAAGGGTTCCTTCAACCCTTGGAGTCCAAAAAACTCTTTTAAAGTTCATGTAGAGTGATTTCATGATTTCCATGAGTTGAATTAAAGTGTATTCATGATTTATTGCAAGATTCATGTAGAGTAAATTGATATGTGTGCTTTATCATGTGAATTCATGTTAAAACTCTTGGAATTATGTAATTGGAATTGAGTCACATTGCCTACATGTTTTTTTAGTATTATGTACATATTTTATGCCCCACAAGTGTTTGATGAATTGTCCATGTGAGTTGAATAGTAAAATTATATCATGTTTAGCATGTATGCAAGTGCTTGCTTCAATTGCCAAATGAATTAACGATAACTAAGTAGTTAGTTACGATGTCTCAAGAATTATATGCCATGCCCTTTAAGTTTGTTCTATCGAGTCCTGGGGGTATTTAATACCTAATAATTTAGTTGTTTGTCTAGAGCCATGGTCAGTTACAGAGTAGAATCTATTATGTATCTATCAGTAGAATTCAGTCAGTTACAGAATTTAGGAAAACTTAGTGAACTTAGAATTAGTTCAGCTTAGTTCAGTAAAATTATATCAATTTAGTTATACAGTACAATCACTAACAGTTCAGTTCAGCCTAGTACAGTTTAGAATTCAGTCCAACGTTTATTTAGTTAGGAGTCAGATTCAGCACCGAGAGAACCCAAGGATAGGGACTCACCTGCTAGTAGAGGGTGTAATCCTTAGAACCAGTCCCTACATTCCAGAATTACGTAGCTAGCGTAGGTTGAGACATCAACCTACCAGTTAAGGGTTGATGATGTGATCTACCTACTAGTTGAGGGTACCACCATTCTCGTTCAGAGTAAATTCTAGATAAGGGTGACTCAACACTTGTCCTTACCCATGGCACGATATTGATAACCTTTCAACTGGGGTTACAGGTTGGACCCTAAATTAATTAGAGAAGGGGCATGTCAGTTAGATGATTACTTCCCACAGTCTTAGTTCTAGTCTCAATCTCAGAATAGAACTCAGTTCAGTTCTACAGATTCAGGAAAATCATACATAGTCACTCAGCTCAGTATGAAACTCAATATGGTTCCACAGTATTCAAAACTGTCAGATACAGTCATTTAGTTAATTAGTAATACAGTATTCATGAACTCAGATATTTGTTATCAGTATTCAGATTTAGTACTTAGTATTAGCACGATCTCAGTTACAGTCTATATATTTATGCATGTACTCTTACTCAGTCATACTCATGTCATTCAGTTATTATTGTGCATACATATGAACCCATGCATTTCATCCTACCTCATTGAGCATACCAGTATATTCAAAGTACTGACTCATGTTTTTTCTTTATGCTATGATGTCTTATATCATAGGTTTAGATACACGAGCTCCAGAGCACCCTTAGCAGTTTAGATTATCATTTTTTAAGAGTAGTGATAAGTCCTCATAGTTCAAGGACATGCTTATTATATATAGTACTTAAGTTTTATTTTAGTAGATGGAATTAGTTGAGGGCTAGTCCTATCAAATCCATAGTTCAGATAGTTAGAGGCTTTTTAGACTAGAGTATTTTTAGACAGTTGTTCAGTTTTTGGTACTTATATTCAGTTTTGGTATTTTGATACCGCATTTAGATTTATTTACAGATTTGAACCTTATGGAATATATTCTACCTATTTCCACAATTATTACAGTATTTATTACACAATTATTACAGCAGGTACCAGTCATGGGTTAGATTGTGGTCCTTCCGGATTATGAGCATCGCGTAGAATCAAGGGTACAAACTCGGGGCATTACAAACTTTCTATCAGAGCTTAAGGTTTAACAGATTCGTAAGAAGTCTAAAAGCCACATCTATTAGAGTTTTGTGCATGAGTGTGTAGCGTGTCACACTTATTGATAACACTCAAATTACACTCTTGAATGGGTGTAAGCGATCATTGCCAATATAAAACCCAACTAGGTTGGGGTCGAATCCCACAGGGAATAGGGTGTGAACATCAATTTATTTACAAAATGCTTTACTGATAGTTTACCGTTTCTGAAAGATGGGGGTTTAAGGTTCGCAATGAATCAATTTTCACTTTCTAAACTTTAGTGTTGTAATAAATATAAATGGGAAACCAGAGCTATGTTCACCAAGCGTTTCAAAAATTGACAGATACTAGGTAATGTTAGAGATTCTTGGAATGAGTAGAACAACAGAATATCCCTAACGATTATACTATCTGACTTATCTCTCGCCGTCACCAGACAATTTATTATCTAATTCTCTCAAACTTAGATAACTTAACTATTTTGAATAGGATGTTATCTCAGGTAGATTAATCTAGTTACGACATTAATCATTAAACAAAAGGTTGGTAGCTTTCGAGTCCCTATTGATTATTCACGTCCTCTAGTCTTTTTCTCCATTAGAAGCAAATAAAATCTAAAACATAATCTAATGTTTGCAACCACTAGATTTCAGTTAATACAACAGAATTTCAAGATGTTCTACTACTCTTTAAATCCGTTAAACACCTAGTATAGTATCAAATCCTAATCCACGGATCCTATAACCCCGGCTAATGGAATTAGCTGCTCATGATTTGATGAACGAAATCACAAGTTGAATTCATAATATTAAGGATAACTTACGATTAGATGGAAAAAAATGAGTAATATCTTCACTTAAAATCACAAAATAGAAACCCAAAAAAAATAGTTGATAAGAACAACTGAGAATAATTGATAAAAGAAAAGAATGTGTGTCTCTCTCTTTACCCTAGTAAAATTGTTCAGATAGATGAATTATGAAGGAATCAAAAACCCTAAAAGATGCTATTTATGCTAAAGAATAACAAAATTAATAAAATTGTTCGGAATAGGTGACGCCTAGGCTGACGTTGTGTCAAAAAGTTGACGCCCTATCACGGATGGCGTCAGAGAGGCTTCAGTAACCTTCAGGTTCTGTCTTAGGCTGACGATGTGGTTGACGGTGCGACAGGGATCTGACGGCATAACACCAATGTCGTTAGATATCTTCTTCCAATGCTAAATTTCTTCTTAAGACTGATGCCATTCATGATGCCTTATCAAGACTTTGACGCCACATCACCGGCATCGTCAGAACTACTCCTTAAACTACAACTCCCTAGTTAAGGCTGACGCCAATGCTAATAGGCTATCACGAGGTTGAGGACTTATCACGGAGGTTGTCAGCCATGTTTTCTTCTATTTTGCTCAGATTTTCAACTCTTTTTCTCCATTATTATTTATTCTCATTTCTTCAGCCTTTTTCTGCAATATCATGAGCAAACACATCAAAACAACAAGAGTTGCTTCAGAATTCACAATTATTTTGAGCTAAAAAGCATTAAATGTGTTAGATTTTTCTCACATATAAACACCCTCAACTTAAAACAATTGCTTGTACTAAAGTAACAACTAATTAAGAGAATTCAACGAATATTCAGCAGTCAATAGCCAATTTAGCTCAAAAATCAGTTTACCATCTCCAAGGTCAACCAACTCAAAATTATTGTGCAATTTATTGAAAATAACAATGTAACACAAAGGCTTCTACCCATGGCATCAACTAAGTACCAATAATCATGCATGTATCAATGTACACTACCCAAACAAGTAAGTAACTTAGAAAGATACTAGTGTGCCCTCACAATAAAGAAATTCCCCTCTTTTTCTCATGTCAGACATCAAAAATATAAACATGGGGATCACCACATAAACACTAACTCTCAGAATAAAGTTCAAACCAGTGTATGCGAAATACCATATGCTTGCCCTTATCGTCATTACCAAGGTTTCTAGATAGGTACGCTAGGATCACTATAGGTATTTCTTCGGTTGTAACGTAGGCTAGGGCTGGTATGATATTATACGGCATTTAGAGTGACTAACCTCCTTGACACTACCTTAACTTGTGGGGTCCACTTATTAACCTCTTTTTCTCTCTTTTTCTTTTCTTTTCTTTTTCTCTTTTTCTCTTTTTTTCACTTTGTCTATTTTCTTGATCACACTTTCAGGATGGGTGCACTTCTTTTTATTCAAGCAGAGTTTCTTTTCTTGCTCTTTTTCACCAACACCCAAACTTTTATTCTTTTTCTTTGATTCTTTCTCTTCTACTCTACTCTTCTTCATACCCAACTTATATCACGCACCCCTATGATAGCCACCCTCAACTTAGGTTGTTTGCCTACGTTAAGGTGCATAGTATCCAAGGAGGACCAGGTCCAAAATAGGTTCATTATGATCTAAATGGGAAGGTGATAGGTTTCATAGAAAGAAAATGGTCAATTCAGGCTCAAAACAGGGATCAAGGGATTTTGTACATTCAGGGAAGTCATTTAGGCTAAAAGTGACTTCTAATCTAAAACGGCCTATGATCCTTTCCTAACCCCTATCTCTCAACCAAGGCAAGACGAATTGGGCAAGTTCTAGATTTGTCAATACAATAGGGAACACAGTAAGGTCTCACACACACATGGCACACAAGCATTTCCTAGCTACTACCTATCTGTTTTATGTAGTTGCTCAACAGTGATTGTTAAGCACTAAACTAATTCCATGGCAAGATGCACAATGGTCACATTAAGATGCAATTCACACATTCATACAAACAAACCTTTGGAGAGGTGTTCAAAATCACAAAAATCAGTTGACTATCTACACAACTTGCACTACTCCTAGTTATTTACAGAATATACTACAACAACATGCTACCCTACACCCTTAACTTAAAATCAAAACAAAATGAAACTAAGGGTTAGGATATACCTGGAGTGGGTTATTCTTAGGGATCATAGGTTGCCTCCCATGCAGTGCTTGATTTAACATCGCGGTACGATGCAGGTGTCTCAATTACCTCAGACTTCATCGAGAGAAATAATAATGATGCTTTTCACTGATTCTTCTAGTCCAATGTAAAGCTTTACCCGTTGCCTATTTACTTTAAATGTACTGCCACCTTTATTTTTGAGCTCCACTACTCCAGATGAGTGCACTTGATTCACTTTAAAAGGGCCTGACCACTTAGATTTCATCTTTCCTAGGAACAACTTCAGTCTGGAATTAAACAGAAGCACCAAGTCCCCTTTTTTGAAATCTTGCTTCTCTATCTTCTAGTCATGGTACTTTTTCATCTTTTCTTTATACAAATCTTCTTTTTCATATTCCCTGAGATGGAATTCATCCATCTCATTCAGTTGCCCTAATCTCAGTTCTGCAGCCTTCTTCCAATTCAAATTCAACTTTTTGAGTGCCCATAAAGCCTTGTTCTCAAGCTCTATTGGCAAATGGCACACTTTTCCATAGACCAGTTGGAATGGTGACATTCCAATAGGTGTCTTGAAAGTAGTTCGGTATTCCCACAAGGCATCATTAAGCCTTTGCGACCAATCTTTTTGTCTAGCATTCACCGTCTTGGCTAGGATGGCCTTAACTTCACGATTCGACACCTCTACCTACCCACTGGTTTGTGGGTGGTATGGAGTAGCCACTCTGTGTTGTTTCACACCATACTTCACTAGATCTTCTCGAAATAATTTGCTGCAAAAGTGAGATAACTTGTTCTTTTTGAGAAAAGCAATAACTCTCTTTCCTTCATTATTAGGCAATGCGACAGCTTCGACCCATTTAGAAACATAATCAACAACAACCAGAATATACTTCATTCCGTAAGAACTTACGAATGGACCCATGAAGTCAATATCCCACATATCAAATAACTTTACTTCAAGCATCTTAGTCAAGGGCATTTCATGTCGTTTAGATATTGACCCCTGTCTTTGACACTGGTCAGATTTCTGCACAAACTTGTGGGCATCTTTAAACAATGTTGGCCAATAATGGCCACTATGCAACACCTTTCTGTCCATTCGATCACCTGCATGGTGACCCCCAACTGGAGAAGCATGACATACCTCCAGTATACACCGTACATCTACTTCAGGAATGCATCTCCGTATGATATTGTTTGTATATCGCCTGAAAAGATAAGGCCCATCCCAAAAATAATGTGTTACATGTTTTAAGAACTTCTTTCTTTGGTGGGACGAATGATTTTTTGGGAGGATCTCACTCACAACATAATTTGCATAATTAGCGTACCAGGGCAATGCTTCCACAGCAGTTGCCAGGATCTCCTTATCTGGAAATGTATCATTTATCTTTATTTCATCATTAACTTACTGTCCACCTTCCATTCTAGATAGATGATCTTCAACCTGGTTTTCACAACCTTTTCTATCTTTGACTTAAAAATCAAACTCTTGCAGTTGCAACACCCATCTGATAAGCCTTGGTTTAGCATCCTTTTTGGCCATCAAGTACTGCAAGGCAGCATGGTCAGTATGGACTACTACTTTAGTCCCAAGCAGATAAGAAGTGAATTTCTCAAAAGCATACACCACAGCCAGCAGTTCCTGTTCAGTTACTGTGTAATTCTTTTATGCTCTATTTAGCGCTTTGCTGGCATAATATATCGGGTGAAACAATTTATCTTTTTTTTGTCCCAATAAATCTCCCAGCATAACACCACTTGCATCACATATTAGTTCAAACGGTTTAGCCCAGTCGGGTGCAATAACAATAGGAGCCTCGATAAGATTTTTTTAAGGCACTCAAATTCCTTCAAGAATTCTTCATCGAAAAGGAATTTCACTTCCTTCTCCAAAATCTTGCAAAGTGGATTTGCAACTTTGGAGAAGTCTTTTATAAATCTCTGATAGAATCCTGCATGACCAAGAAAACTACGCACTACCTTTACTGAAATGGGAGGTGGTAATTTCTTGATAACTTCTACCTTTGCTCGATCAACTTTAATCCCTTTTTCATAAATTTTGTGGCCCAGCTCGATACCCTCATTTACCATAAAGTGACATTTTTCCCAGCTAAGCACTAGATTAAATTCAATACATCTCTGTAAGGCCACATTCAGATTCTCCAGACACATTTCAAATGAATCACCCACCACAGAGAAATCATCCATGAAGTCGTCTATAGTGTCTTCCACCATGTCACAGAAAATAGACATCATACATCATTGAAAAGTGGCTGGTGCATTGCATAGTCCAAATGGCATCCTCTTAAATGCAAATATGCCATATGGGTATGTAAATGTCCTTTTCCCTTGATCTTCCAGAGCAATGTAGATTTGGTTATATCCAGAATAACCATCCAAGAAGTAATACCACTCTCTACCCACTAATCTATCAAGCATCTGGTCCATAAAGGGCATTGGGAAGTGGTCCTTCAAAGTCCAAAAGTTTAGCTTGCAGTAATCCATGAAGACTCTCCATCCTGTGACTGGTCTGAGTAGAATCAGCTTATTCTTTTCATTCCAAACCACCATTATACCCCCTTTCTTAGGCACGCATTAAACTGGACTTACCCATTTACTGTCAGAAATAGGGTAAACTACTCTTGCATCCAACCACTTAATAATCTTTTTTTTTAACCACCTCCTGCATTGGTGGATTCAGACGGTGCTGATGTTCAATAGTAGGAGTAAAATCTTCTTCTAGTTGGATTTTATGCATACAGATGCTAGAAGTAATGCGAATAATATTAGCGATAGTCCATCCGATAACTCTTTTATTTCTTTGAAGTACTGAGACAAGTGCATTCACCTGTTGTTCTTCTAAATCAGCTGTAATAATAACCGGTAACGTGCTCCCTTTCCCCAGAAACACATATCGTAAGTGACTCGGCAGCTCCCTCAATTCCAACACCAGAGGTTCCTTAATGGATGGCTTAGCTGGTGGCGTTTCTCAATTAGCCAGATCAAGGTCGAGCTTTATAGGATCATAAGAATATGAGCCCATACCAGTCAAGGCACAAACTATCTCTTCATACCCCTCAATGCCTTCACTTTCATAGTTCATCACAATTGCGGCTAAAGGTTCCATCATAAGTTGTTCAGTTCTGACTACATCTTGTTTGTCCTCAAAATACACATCAACCACTGAAAACATGCTCATTTACTCATGTTGTTTCATTGATCTTCCCACATCAAACCATACCTCTTCATCGTTCACCCTGAATAAGAGTTCATTCATTCTCAAATCAATCAACACACTTTTGGTTGTGAGGAAAGGTAGACCCAAGATTATGGGTACCTCGAAGTACACCTCGTAATACAGAATGACGAAGTCCGTAGGGAATATGAAATTTGAGAACTTCACCAACACATCATACAGAATGCCAACAGTTCGCTTTACTGATCTATCAGCCATCACCAGCCTCATATTGGTAGGTGCTAGATTCCCCAGGCCTAACTTTTTATAAATAGTAAACGGCATCAGATTAACACTTGCCCCCAGATCATATAGTGCTTTAGTAAATTCCATGGTTTCAATCATGCAAGGAATAGTGATTGCACCTGAATCCGACTTTTTCTGCGTCAAGGTCCTTATGGAAATGGCACTGCAAAGGTGGATATTTGCTTCTAGTTCACAACTCACTGCTCACTTCTTGGTAATAAGGTCTTTCATGAATTTTTCATACCCTGACATTTGCTCAAGTGCCTCGATCAAAGTCACATTTATAGTCAATTGCTTGAGCATTGCTAGGAACTTGCTGAACTTTGCATCATCCGTCTTCATTGTCAGACGTTGAGTAAAGGGAGGTGGTGGCCATGGGATGGGTTTCAAAACCACTTCCTCTTCCTTCTCCTTGTCCGACATATCAACGGAACTATTTAGTTTCTCAGACTCCTCTGGGTACAGTTTTGTTGGTTCTTCTGCAACTTCCTCAATATTTATAGATTTTTCCATATCAAGGCTAGATAAAATCTTACCACTCCTAGTGGTGATCGTTAGACATGAATCGTCAGTCTTCTGATCCTGAGCCATTTGAGTAGGTGAGGTACCACTTTTTCCAGGGTTTAGTGCTGAAGACATTTGAATCATTTGTTGCTCTAGCTGCTGGATAGAAGTTGAATGTGAACTAACCAATCGACTCATAGTGGAAAATTCACTCCTCACACTAGCTACTCCAACATTGGTAGCCTATACTCTTTTAAATAGTTCTTTTGTCATATCTTCCATCAACCACTTTCCCAAACTAGTTACAGCAGCTTCTTGATTTCCCGCATGAACATACAACCCATTTTTGTCATTGTTGCATCTCCAATTTTCTTGATCCCTGTCTCTGTGATTAGGATTGTCATACCCATTCCGACCTTGATTCTTTTGTCTAAAACCTCGGAAACACACCTGATTAGAAAAGTAATTGACTTCTTCTTTAGGTTCTATATCAGTCCGATCCCGAATCATTATAGTTTTTACCTGTTCCGTTCTTCCTGACAATAAGTTCTTGGTGAGTAGGTCTATTTGAGTCTTAAGATATGCTATGTCTTAATCCTTCTCCGCATCCCTTTTGCGTTGTTCACCATTTATTCCAACAGGAATAGTTGGACTTGCCACCACAGAATTACTGGTGTACCAAGCCCTACTTAATTTGGTCATCATATTCAGTATATTAGCAGCATATTGAAATGAGAGGGCAACAAATAACCCTCCAGCAGCGTTATCTACCATTGGCTTCATCACAGAGTTAAAATCTCTATACAGAGTCTCCATTAAATGTATGTCCGTCTTATTATGGTTCGGAAATTGTGTCAGCTTTTTCTTAAATCTCTCCCAAGTTTCATGTAAAGCCTCATTTGGAAACTATCTAAAATTGTTGATCTCATCTCTTAATTGCACCCTTTTGGATGGAGGAAAAAACCTTTCTAGGAAAGCTCCTCTCAACTGTCTCTAGTTTGTTATAGAGTCAGGTGTCAACTCATTTAGCCACAATGTAGCCTCTCCTGATAAGGACAACGGAAATAGCCTCAAATGGATAGCGCTCTGGCTTACCCCCGGATTATCAAAGGACTTGCAAATGGTGACAAAATTCACCAGATGCAGGTTAGGGTCTTCTCCATGAAGGGCTCCAAAAAGCCCCTTCAGATTTAAGAGCTTGATCATTGTGCTAGTAATATTGAACTTTGCTCCAGGTGCTAACGGAGGGGGAATGATCGCACCCGTTGCCTCTGCTCCATCAACATAATCATCATCATCAATCTCATACCGCAACGGTTGTTCTGCCATTCTACTCATACAGTGAGGTTTCGGATTGAGTAGTGTTCAGTGTAACCTATAGGGATTCTGCAAATGAACAAAAAAAACAACCAAACGTAAATCAAGGAAACTTAACTATCAGCAAAATTTCGTGCACAAAATTTTTAGTCTACAATCGTATTCCCCGGCAACGACGCCATTTTTTATAACGCTCAAATTACACTCTTGAATGGGTGTAAGCGATCGTTTTCAATTTAAAACCCAACTAGGTTAGGGTCAAATCCCACAGGGAATAGGGTGTGAACGTTATTTTGTTTACGAAACGCTTTACTCATAGTTTACCATTTACAAAATATGGGGGTTTAAGGTTCGCAATGAATTAATTTTCACTTTCTAAAATTTAGTGTTGTAATCAATATAAATGGGAAACCAGAGCTATGTTCACCAAGGGTTTTGGAAATTGACAGATACTAGGTAATGCTAGAGATTTTCAGAATGAGTAGAACAACAGAATATCCCTGACGATTATACTATCTGACTTATCTCTCGACCTCACCAGAAAATTTATTATCTAATTCTCTCGGACATAGATAACTTAACTATTTCCAATAGGATGTTATCTCAGGTAGATTAATCCAGTTACGACATTAATCATTAAATAGAAGGTTGGTAGCTTTCGTGGCCCTATTGATAATTCACGTCCTCTAGTCTATTTCTCCTTTAGAAGCAAATAAAACCTAAGGCATAATCTAATGTTTCCAACCACTAGATTTCAGTTAAGACAACATAATTTCATGATGTTCTACTACTCTTTGAATCCTCTAAACACCTAGTATCGTATCAAACCCTAATCCATGGATCCCATAACCCCGTCTAATGGAATTAGCCGCTTATGATTTAATAAACAAAATCACAAGTTGAATTCATAATATTAAGGATAACTTACGATTAGATGGAAAACAATGAGTAATCTCTTTAATTGAAATCACAAAGTAGAAACCCGAAAAAAAAATAGTTGATAAGAACAACTAAGAATAATTGATAAAAGAAAACAATGTGTGTCTCTCTCTTCTCCCAGTAAAATTGTTCAGATAGATTAATTAGGAATGAATCTAAAACCCTAAAAGATGTTATTTATACTAAAGCCTAATTAAGGAAATAAAATAACAAAATTAATAAAATTATTGGGAATAAGTGACGCCCAAGCTGACGCTGCATCAAGAAGTTGACACCCTATCACGGATGGCGTCAGAGAGGTTTCAGTTTCCTTCAGGTTCTGTCTTAGGCTGACGATATGGCTGACACCGTGTCAAGGATCTGACGGCGTATCACCAACATCGTCATATATCTTTTTCCCATGCTAACTTTCTGCTTAAGGCTGATGCTATTCTTGACGCCTTATCACGACTTTGATGCCACATCAACGACATCATCAGAACTTCTCCTCAAACTGCAACTCCCTAGTTAAGGCTGACGCTAATGCTGATAGGCTATCACGAGGATAACAACTTATCACGTAGGTCGTCATCTATGTTTTCTTCTATTTTTATCAGATTTTCAACTCTTTTGATCCATTATTGTTTATTCTCATTTCTTGAGCCTTTTTTGCAATATCATGATCAAACACATCAAAACAATAAGATTTGCTTCAAAATTCACAATTATTTTGAGCTAAAAAGCATTAAATGTGTTAGATTTTGCTCACACATCACTTATGGATAGGAGGCTCCGAGATGTTTTAGGAAAAGTTTCCCTTCTTTTAGTATTCATATCATCCGAGTGAGCATGAGCTCCAGTTAAACTCTGAATCTAATCCTTTCTCTTCTATTTATAAAAATATGCCTTTAAAGAGGACTAAAGAAAGAGGTATAGGAGACTAGACAGAACCCCAGCCTCTCCAGCCAGATCCACTGGACGAATAAGTCTCCCACACATAGTTTAGAGCAGCATTCACCACCCTAGCTCATTCTATAGAAGGACAGAATGAATTCCTACCTGCCATTTTGACTAACCCAGTGGCCAATACTGCTGCTTTTAGTATTCATGACATCACCCAAAAGAACCCTCCATCGTTTACTGGGTCTAAGTCATATGAGGACCCTCAGGAATTTCTTGATCAGGTGCAAAAGGTTAAAGATATTATGGGGGTGACTGCTATTGAGAATGCTGAGTTTGCCGCATATCAGTTGCAAGAAGTGGCCCACTCATGGTTTAAATAGATGAAGGCAGAGAGGGCCATAGATCCAGGGCCCATATAGTGGGAAGAGTTTTCCACTGCTTTTCTAGATAGGTTCTTCCAACTAGAGCTGAGAGAAGCGAAGGTTCTATAATTTTTCAATTTAAAGAAGGGCAATATGAAAGTGAAAGAGTATTCTCTAAGTTTGGTCAATTATCAAGATATGCTCCCCATATGGTAGCAAACAGTAGATCTCGAATGAGTAAGTTTGTGTCAGGGTTGTCTAGCAGCATGGTCAAGGAGAGTAGGACCACAATATTTATTAAAGAGATAGACTTATCCAGGATCATGGTCCATGCTTATTAGATAGAGAAGGCTAAGAATAGGGAGAAGGAGAGAGAGAATAAAAGAGCAAGAACTGGTAGTTTCAAATTCGTGCAACGTAAGTCAGATGGTGGGAATCGTTCTCAGTTCTGCCCGAAATCTTTAGTTCTAGCTCCGTCCTCAGCTAGTGCTCCTGTGCCAAAATTCAAAAATGGCAATAGGGATAGGGCACCAGGCCCTAAACCCTAAGGCAGAATTAGCACTGCCCAAACCAATCCTCTTTGTTAGAAGTGTAGAAAAAACCACCAGGGTATCTATAGAGCGGGTAGCGATGTGTGTTTTAGGTATGGCAAGCCAGGCCACAGAGTTAGATATTGTCACCAGTCATATTCTCAGGGTCAGAATAACCGTCCTCCAGCCCAGTTCGGTCGCCCAAATCAGTAGGGTGCCTCTTCCAGTGCCACCAGTGGGCAACGCCCAAACAGACTCTATGCTCTTCAGTCTCGGTAGGATCAGGAGAGTTCTCCTGATGTGGTCATTGGTATGTTATAAGTTTATCATTTACATGTTTACGCTTTGCTAGATCCAGGAGTCTCTTTGTCATTTGTTACTCTCTATATAGCTGTTGACTTCAAAGTCAGTACCAAAATCCTATTAGAGCCTTTCTCAGTTCTACCCCACTAAGTAAATCTTTCATAGCTTCGCGGATATACAGAACTATTCAATTATGGTATCTCAGAAAGTTACTTCAGCAGACTTAGTTTAATTAGAGATAACTAATTTTGATGTTATTCTCGGCATGGATTGGATTCATTCATTCTATCCCTCAATCGACTACAACAACAGAATTTTTTAGTTTCAGTTTTCGAATGAACCTATCCTAGAGTGAAGGGGTAGTACTTTATTTAGGGGTGAGCTTATTTCTAACCTTTGGTAGAAAAATGATATCTAAGGGATATGTCTACCATCTCGTTTGAGGCCAAGACTCTAGTTGAGAAACCCCTACTCATGAATCAATGTCAGTAGCATGTGAATTCCCAGATGTGTTTCCCAAAGACCTTCCTGGATTTTCTCCCAAAAGGGAAATTGATTTTGGAATTGATCTTCTCCTAGATACTCAGCCCAAATCTATCCTGCCATATAGAATGGCTCCAGTAGAACTCAAAGAATTAAAGGAACAGTTAAAGGATCTCCTAGATAGGGATTCATCTGACCTAGTGTGTCCCCGTGGGGCGCACAAGTTTTATTCGTGCATAAGAAAAATGGTTCTCTTCGAATGTGTATTGACTATCATCGGTTAAATAAATTCATGGTCAAGAACAAGTATCCACTTCACAGAATCAATGACTTGTTTGACCAGCTTCGGGTGCCAGTTATTTCTCCAAGAAAGACCTCAGATCAGGCTATCATCCGCCCAGACTCAGGGAGTGTGACATCCCAAAAATAGCTTTCAGGACTCGGTATAGTCACTTCAAATTCTTACTCATGTCCTTTGGTCTTACTAATGCTCCAACAGCCTTCATGGACTTGATGAACTGTGTGTTCAAGAAGTACTTGGACATATTTGTTATAGTCTTCATAGATGATATTCTTGTATACTCCCACAGTGAACATGATCATGCAGACCATCTCAGAATAGTATTACAGAATCTCATAAATCATCAATTATTCATCAAATTCAGTAAATGTAAATTTTGGCTAAGGTTAGTAGTTTTCCTTGGCCATATAGTTTCCGGTGATGGCATTAAAGTTGGTCCCCAAAACACCGAAGCAGTGAGAAACTAGCCTAAGTCCATCTTTTCATCAGATATCAGGAGTTTCTTGGGTTTGGATGGATACTACCAATGGTGTGTTGAGGGATTTTTGTCTATTGAATCCCCTATATTAAGATTGACTTAGAAGAAAGTCAAATTCCAGTGGTTAGCTTCTTCTAAAAAGAGTTTTCAGGAGTTGAAGACTCGAGTTACTACAACTCCAGTTTTGACCTTACCAGATGGTTCAGATAGCTTTGTGGTGTATTATGATGCCTCCAGAGTTGGATTGAGGTGTGTTCTGATGCAAAGAGGTAAGGTCATAGCCTATGTTTCTAGGCAACCTAGACCCATAAGAAGAACTATCCTACTCATGATCTTAAGTTAGCAGCAGTAGTGCTTACCTTAAAGATTTAGAGGTACTATTTGTATGGGGTGCACGTTGATGTTTTCACTGATCATAAAAGCCTACAGTATGTGTTCTCTCAGAAAGATTTAAACCTCCATCAGAGAAGGTTCTTGGAGTTGTTGAAAGACTGCAACATGAGTGTCCTGTATCATTCGGGCAAGGACAATGTAGTGGTCGACACTCTCAGTGGGATGTCTATGGGTAGTATTACTCATATCGAGGATAGGAAGAAGAAATTAGCTCAAAAAGTTCATCAGCTATCCTGACTAGGTGTCCACGTAGTTGATTTAGAAGAAGGTAGTGTATGGGTGCAGAGTAGTTCAGAATCATCCCTGGTTTCTGAGGTAAAGGAAAAGAAGGATAGGGATCCCAGTTTAGTCAAGTTGAAGGAATCAGCCAGAGATCAAAAAGTAAAGGTTTTCTCCCAAGGTGGAGATGGTGTTTTGTATTGTCAGGGTTAACTATGTATGCCAGGATTAGATGAATTGAGGTAGAAAATTCTTACAGAGCGCATGGTGCGTGCTACTATATTCATCCAGGGGCCACTAAGATGAACCGTGATTTGCGGGAGATCTATTTGTGGAGTGGGATGAAGAGAAATATTGCAGAGTTTGTGGCTTAGTGCTCAACATGTCAGCAGGTTAAGATTGAGCATCAGAATCCTAGTGGGTCCATGCAGGAGTTCAGCATTCGAAGAAGCTAACATTGACTTTTTGAAAGGTTTGCCTCGTACTCGTCGGCAGCATGATTCAGTTTTGGTCATTTTAGACAGGATGACCAAATCAGCTCATTTCCTACTAGTCCATACCTCTTCTTTAGCTGAGGATTATTCTAAACTCTATATTAGGGAGCTGGTTAGACCGCATGGTGATCCATCGTACATTATCTTAGATAGAGGTACCAGTTCATCTCTTATTTTTGGAAAGCATTCCAAAAGGGTCTTGGTACTCGAGTTCACCTTAATACAACTTTTTATCCTCCGACAGATGGTCAAGAAGAAAGGACCATTCAGATAGTAAAGGATATGCTGTGAGCATGTGCGATAGACTTTAAAGGTAGTTGGGATGACCACTTTTCTTTAATTGAGTTCGCATATAACAAAATCTTTCACTCCAATATTCAGATAACTCCATTCAGGATTTAAAGGTAGATCTCCCATTGGTTGGTTTAAAGTGGGTGCGGCCGCAGTGGTAGGGCCTAACTTGGTATTTGATACCTTAGAGAAAGTCCAATTGAGCAGGGAAATACTTAAGACAGCTCAGAGCTGACATAAATCATATGCAGATGTGCGCAGAAAAGATCTCCAGTTCAAGATTGGTGACTATATGTACTTTGAAATCTCTCCTATGAAAGGAGTAAATCGGTTTGGCAAGAAAGGAAAGATCAGTCCCGATATGTCGGTCCTTACCGAATTATCAGCCATTTTGGAAAGGTATCTTATGAGTTTGAGTTGTCTTCAGATCTATCTTCAGTCCATCCAGTGTTTCATTTCTCCTTGATAAATAAATACATAGGTGACCCAGCAGTCGTAGTCTCTGTAGAGGGCATAGATATTCAGAACAACCTCTCTTACGAAGAGATTCCAGTCGAAATCCTTGATTATTAGATTCGCGTGAGGAATAAAGAAGTCCCTCTAGTCAAAGTTCTATGTCAGAATCAGTCCATTGAGGGAGCTTCTTGGGAAGCATAACCAAGTATCCTCACCTCTTCTCCACTAATCCAGACTCATCTAAAGGTAATACTTTTCCTCGATCTTATTGAGTTTCATGTTTTGATTTCAGTTACAAACTTGGTATCAGTTAACATTGTATGTTCAGTCATATGTTCATGAATCATGTTCAGCTATGTACTCATGCATCAGATATGCATGCTCAATATGATAATTCAGTGTATCAGTGATCTCAGTTATAAAACCATGCTTCAGTTTTGCATGCCCAATGTCTAAGTCCGGTCCCTATGGATTCTCAGTTTCAGCAGTCTCATTCATGGATGAATGTCCCCAAGGGGGAGATAATGTAAGACCCCGTAAAGTTCTTAGCTTAACTCAGTCCTTTAGGTTTGTCAAGGGGTCCCAGACTTAGCGTATTTTAGATAAGTATTTAGAATTAGTGTTATTTTAGCCTTCGAAAGTTTGAAATCTTATTTTGCAACCATTACATCCATTAAATATTGATATTTGAGTTAATTCATGATCAGGAATTTCCGTAGGTGTTTCCGGACAAGTTTTAGATTTTTCGGACTTCATTTCAAGCTCCTTTGGAATCCTAAAATAGTGGATCAATGCAATCTTACCGTACAACATCGACTATCGTGTTGATCAGTGTTTTTCTCATCTCCCCGCATCAACTTCCAGGGAGTAAACGCGGACTCGGTGCGACCGTTGGCTATTGCGTCGACGCCAATGATGCGATGCATCGGTCTACACATTGATGGTACAGTTTTTCAGTCATTAAAAGACCGCATCCTTGGGGGTATTTAGGTCTTTTTCCCTCAACCTTCATCCCCCAAAACACGAAATTAATCACTTTAGGGAGCAAATAAACTCATTCTTTCTCAAATTTTCTCAAGAATAAAACCCTAGAAGCTTCAATTTAAAATCAAGAACTCAAGGTTCCACTATTAACTTTAAGAAATTCCTTAACTAAGGTATGTGAGGTGTTCATACAAGGGTTCCTTCAACCCTTAGTCCAAGAAACTCTTTTAAAGTTCATGTATTGTGATTTCATGATTTTCATGAGTTAAATTAAAGTGTATTCATGATCTATTGAAAGATTTATGTAGATTTAATTGATATGTTTGCTTTATCATGTGAATTCATGTTGAAACTCTTAGAATTGTGTAATTGGAATTGTATCATGTTGCCTACATATTGTTTTAGTATAACGTGCATATATTATGCCCCATAAGTGTTTGATGAATTGTCCATTTAAGTTGAATAGTAAAATTATATCATGTTTAGCATGTATGCAAGTGTTTGCTTGAATGCCCAAATAATGAATGATGACCAAGTAGTTAGTTACCATGTCTCAAGAATTATGCCATGTCCTTTAAGTTTGTGCTATCAAGTCCTGGGGGTATTTAATACCTGACAATTTAGCTGCTTGTCTAGAGCCATGGTCAGTCACAGAGTAGAATAAGTCATGTCTCGATCAGTATAATTCAGTATGTTATAGAACTTAGGAAAACTCAATGAACTTAAATTCAGTCCATCTCAGTTCAGTAAAATTAGTTCAGTTCAGTTATACAGTACAATCAGTAATAGTTTAGTCCAGCCTAGTACAATTTAGAAATCAGTGTAGAATTTATTCAGTTGGTAGTAGGATTCAACACCGAGAGAATCCAAGGATGGGGACTCACCTGCGAGTAGAGGGTGTAGTCTTTAGAAGCAGTCCTTGCATTCCAGAACTACGTAGCCAGCGTAGGTTAAGACATCAACCTTCCAGTTGAGGTTTGATGAGGTGATCTACCTGCTAGTTGAGGGTACCACCATTCCCGTTTGGAGTACATGTCAGATGAGGGTCACTCAGCACTTGTCCTTACCCTTGGCATGGCATTGACACCCTTCCAACTGGGTTACATGTTGTACCCCAAATCAGTTAGAGGAGGGGCATGTCGGTTAGATAATTATTCCCACAGTCTTAGTTCCTGTGTTAGTCTCAGAATAGCACTTGTTTCAGTTTTATAGATTCAGGACTATCAGACATAGTAACTTAGCTCACTACGGAACTCATTTTGGTTCCATAGTATTCAGAACTGTTAGATACAATCATTTAGATAATCAGTAATACAGTATTCATGAACTCAGATATCGGTTATCATTAGTCAGATTCAATACTAAGTATTAGCACGATCTCAGTTACAATCTATGTATTCATGCATGTACTCTTACTCGGTCATACTCATGTTATTCAGTTCTTATTGTTCATGCATATGAACCCATGCATTTCAGCCTACCTCACTGAGCATACCAATATATTTAAAGTGCTGACACATGTTTTTTCTATCCGCTATGATGTCTTATATCATAGGTTCAGATGCACGGACTCCTGAGCATCCTTAGCAATTTAGATTTTCAGCTTTCAGAGTAGTGGTGAGTCCTCATAGTTCGAGGACATGTTTATTATTTACAGTACTTGAGTTTTATTTCAGTAGATGGAGTTAGTTAGGGGCTTGTCCCATCAAACCCACAGTTCAGATAGTTAGAGGCTTTTCAGACTAGAGTATTTTTAGACTGTTGTTCATTTTTTCAGTACTTATATTCATTTTCGGTATTTCGGTACCGCATTCAGATTTATTTACTGATTCGAACCTTATTGCATATGTTTCGCCTATTTCCACAATCATTATTGTATTTATTACACAGTTATTGCAGCAGGTACCAGTCAGGGGTTAGCTTATGGTCTTTCGGGATTATGAGCACCGTATAGCGTCTGGGGCATAGACTCGGGGCATTACATATCGTGATCCCCTCACTAGAAATAATATGACTATGAAAAGTCACAGCATTTAACCAAAACTAACACTTCGAGAACTTGGCATACAACTACAATTCCTTCAAGGTCTGCAATACAACACAGAGGTGATTAGCATGATCCACATAAATTTTGGAATAAACCTTAATGTCATAAATAAACACAATGACAAAAACATCCAAGAACTACTTGAAAATCCTATTCATCAAGTCCATAATTTCCGCAGGGGAATTAGTCAAACAAAATGACATCACCAAAAATTCTGATTTCCTATACCGAGTTGGAAAAGTTGTCTTAGGGATATCCTCCTCCCTAATCTTAAGCTGGTGATACCCAGACCGGAGATATATCTTAGAAAAGAACTTGGAACCTTGCAACTGATCAAACAAGTTATCTATCCTAGGAAGAGGATAATTTTTCTTGATCGTTGCCTTATTCAACCATCGATAGTCAATACATATCCGAAGGGAACCATCCTTCTTATGTACGAACAACACTGGTGCACCCAAAGGGGATACACTAGGATGAATAAACACCTTATCCAGAAGATTCTTAAGTTTCTACTTGAGTTCTCTCAACTCAGCCAGAGTCATTTTATAAGGAGGAAAAGAAATTAGATGAGTGTCCGGAACCAAATCAATGCCAAACTCTATTTGCCTATCAAGAGGAACACCAGGTATATCATTCGAAAAGACCTCGGGAAACTCATTTACCACAAAAATTTATTGTAAAGAAGGACCTTTCGAGTTAGAATCTTTAACCCAGACCAAATGATAAACACAACCCTTAGAGATTAACCTCTGAGCTCTAAGATAAGAAATAAACCTCCCCCTCGGAGCTAGGGAACCACCCTCTCACTACATAACCGCTTCACCAGGGAACCTAAAAACAACCTTATGGGTCCGACAATCCAAAGATGCGTAGCAAGCGTGTAACCAATCCATACCCAGAATAACATAAAAATCTACCATATTAAGTTTAAATAAATCCACCAATGTCTACCTACCACTAATAAATACCACACACCCCCTATAGACTCTCTGAGTAATAACCAAGTCGCCTATCGGGATAGAAATAGAAAAGGGATCCGAAATAACCTCATGATCAAAATCAATAGATACAACTGCAAATGGGGTCACATAAGAAAGTATAGACCCCGAATCAAGTAGATAATACACATCACGAGAAAAGAGTTTTAACATACCAATAACACCATCAGGTGATGCCTCAGATTCTTGTAGAGATGTAAAAGAATACAACCTATTCCGACCCGTGTTGGTACTAGAAAAAGGAGAAGACATCGAAGTCACACCACTAGGTGCAGGAGCAGAAGATAAAGCAACCAGAGCTTTGACCACTCCCAAAACTCCCTTACCAACTAGATAATTCTTGAGCATATGGCCTGGTTGGCCATATTTAAAACACTTTCCTGTTCCATCATCATAATAACTCTAATGAAGACGACCACAGAACCTACAAGAAGGGTATAAAGAAATTGGTTTTCCCCCACTCGCCTGAGATTTGGAATCTTATGTCCAAAAATTATCACCACTTTGCAACCTATCACCCGACTATCTCAGGTAAGGAGAGCTAGTAGTAGAGAAGGAACTAGAAATCCCTTACTTTTTTTCAGCCATTTTTCTCTATCCCGACCACTTTGTGACTGAGAACCTCTCTGGTCAAAAAACTTGCTCCTCTTACCCTGCCTATCTCCAAACTCTGTTTGCTTCCTTTTCTCATCCTCTACCTACTGTTTATGAACAACTAACCTTGAAATGTCTATATCCTTGATCAGTAAAACAATATTGCTTTCTAAGATCAAATCCCCAGATAGCCCAGAAGTGAACTTTCTTATCCTCGCTCTCATGTCAGCCACCAAATCAAGATCATAGCTTGACAACAGGTGAAATTTCAAGGAATATTCCTTGAAAGACATTTTTCTTTGCTTAAGATTCACAAAATCCTCCATCTTTGCTTCCCTCATCTCTTGAGGAAAGAAATAATCTAGAAAAGGCATCCCATAAGGGTGACTTCTCTATATCACCTCTATCCCTATCCCACTCTCCGTACCATTGGTACGCAATATTTTTGAGATGATAAGTTGCATAGTTTACACCTTCCATATTAGTAACTTGCATCACCTGAATATCATCTCTATTTCATCCAAGAAACCCTGAGGATCCTCCTCTACTTTTACACTATTAAAAGTAAGAGGATTCAGTTTCATAAACTGACCAACCCTTGTGGCCTTAGTAGAAAACCCACCAGATGTATCCCGCTCAACCTAAGCAGTAACCAATTAAACAATAGTATGAATGGATCGACGACATTCCACATTAATCTGTTCACTCTGAGGAGGACCAGTAGCAACCAGAGGAACTCTAGAATTATCAAAGACAGGACCCTGAGATTGAAGACGAACTCCAAATATAGGACATACCTCATCAATATTATCCCTAGATAGGACTGAAACATTTTCTTGTGTTCCAGATCGTCAAGGCATGATCTGAAAAGTGAAAAACCAAGGATTAGAGAAGAATTCTAGGACTTACACTCAAAGCTTGAAAATAGAATACCAAGAAAGTAAAACATTCCTAAGGGCCTCGTAGCCTTTCTCTTATAAGTGTGGCGCACAACACACCTCTAAAAGAGACTCTACCAGACACGACTTTGTGGGTTCCTAATTGACCATGAACCTAAACCTCTGGTACAAACGTGACATGAACCAACCGGGGGCCTTATCATAATGGGTGTCCCAAGTCCAATTGCGATCGGAGACCACCCCCGTTACCCAACCCAACCTCTAGTCGTCTACCCTAAGTTGGATGAATTTTGAACATATAACAAAATGGCATAACCAAAAAAGAACTTACTTTGGGATAGGTCTATTCCTATACCTGCCTTACCAAGTCATCCTATCAGACCAAACCATACCAACCAAACCAGCAAGCCAAACCTTTACCGAACTAAGGACCATAACCAAATGTGAATCAAAACAAAATATGATTAATACAAAAATGAAATACGATGGAACAGTGAGAAATTATGTACAATGATCTCATCCCTAATACCAATGCCAATATTAAGACCTACACCAATATCGATTCTACTCATACCAACCCATAGCAGTACCACAAAGCCTCTAACCAAAAGAATACAAAAATCTTATTGGGACATACCCCCAACCATAGCCAAAATCAATATCCATAAATAAGTCAAAGTATGAAATAACATCCATGACACGGAGCCTTCTAAATAGATGAAATCTTGCCACATCAATCCAAATGCTGACCTCAAAGTTTAAATCACTAAGAAGAAGGAGTGGAACGGTCGGTTCCTGCATCGCATGGGGGTACAACACCCGAAGACCGGTTAGCAGGTGAATTCTAGCATGAACTCATGATATAGATAAAATAATGTTATTTATAAAACCAAATAAAAACCATCTATATGAACACAACCATACATATATATATGTAACTATGCTGGTAAAAGGAACCGGGTTTAGTATTACATTAAACCTCCACCTGGGTTGTGTAGCATTGTCGTCCTATATCACCCATGAGCTATATGGGTTCATCTCCAACTATTGAAAGGGCCCCAGTGCGTAAAGCTGCATGACCAGGGAATGAAACCTGGGATGACTTGTACATCCCCAAAATATATAGTGTGACATCATACACATGGTCACTAGGACCAACCTAGCTCATATCGGCAAATATAAGTTTCCAATTTAGATCCCCATGGGACATTCACCTTACACGACTTTGCTACACATCCCTCCTTTAAGTCCAATTAAAATACATTTTCCAACCAAACCATTATTCTATTTTTATTAACCAAGTCTATTAGTAGTGGAATCATCACACCAACTATAACTTGCAAGTATTATCCTTAACCAATCCTTAGGGGACTCCCATATTCCCCTTATCATTTCCAATTAACCAAAACCATGGCCACTAAGGCCTTTCCAATTAATTTAAAACCATTTAAACAATTCATGTCATTTAGGGTTCTATTATAAAGTTTGAACCATGCATAATTTCCATTGAAAAACTAATATTATAGTTGAAACATTATTAAAGGCATTTTATCATACACATTGGAAGCATAGTATTTCTAAAACCAAAGTCCATTACAAAAGAACCATTCCCATGCAACCAAGTATCCAAAACCACCATTAATACATATAAAAGCATAATTAAAACATGAGAAAACTATAACCAAGCATTTATAACCAAAATCACCAAATCATATTTGATAACCCAAAAGCATACAACATTCAAATAATGAAAACATTGTATAAAACTATGCATTTAGTTAGAACTAACAATGAGGGAAGATAACATGCCTTAAACCAAGATGATGATGGAGAGAAATCACCAAGACAAGCCCCAATTTACCCCCTAAGATAAAACCCTAGCTTTATTTTCCCAAAAACTCTAGAGAGGGTTTAAGAGTGTTTACCAAGTGTTTAAGAATAGAATAATTAGGAAAATAACCTCCCAAGTGCAATATAAGTCACGGGAACTTATTAGGATAAGTGGGGAAATATCCAGAATACCCCCACTTAAGTTGCAAAAAAATCCTATTACAGGGATACGAACGACCCTTATGAGTTGTATCCTCCCTCTAAAAGTGGTACCCATCAGTCGTACCCTTGGTATCTCACTTGGATCCAATAGTGTACAAGGTACAACACACCTAAACCTAAGTCGTATTCTAGTGTATGATTGGTACACATCAACCATACCCCTAGAAAAATTAAATCATAAGGGGATTGAATACTGTCTACCATACGAGTCCTGGATACGACTTGTACCCTAACTTATGGCTTATGGCAAGCTACTCATACTTAAATCCAACTAATTTACCAAGTCTAAAGTTAAATGAAGGAACCAAACAATCCATATCCAACCATACGACTTGTACCACCAAGTCATACTCATTCTAGTGACCAAAATCCATCCCACCAACCAATAATGGTCAGCATAAAACTAGACCATACCATTCATACCCCAACATATGGCTCATACCCATGAGTCATATTGGGTCTAGAGACCAGAAATCAAGGAAATTTTCTAAGGTCTAGAAACCATGGTGTTTCAGCAATGTATAAAAAAAAAATCTAAACTATGGTAATGCCTATAATTGAAATTAGAAGAGTCAACCTAATTACTCATGAAGCAATAATCAGGCTTAAATTTACCAATGTCAGCAGCATAGCAATAAGAATAATACCCAAACTAGAAATATAGAAGAGACATTAAAAAAGATCCTGTCCAATCAAGATCATAGTACTGTGAGTATCAAAAATCAAAAACTAGCTCAAAAGAATCTAGAGACACCATTGGGACAATTGGCTAAGGCACAAAACACAAGAACTCGAGGGATTTTCCTAGTGATACAGAAAATCAAAATCAAGTAATAAAAATCACTATGAGGAGTTGTAGAGATTTGATTAATAGACCTCCAAAGAAAAATTAGGATGTAAAAGTAAAGTTGGTTCTACAGAAGGCATATGAGAAATAAGTGGCTACCAAAGAAGCTAAAAATTTAGAAAAGTCTAGATACCCAAAAGAAAATATAGCTGAGCATACACCAGAGAGACCAACACTATTATTCCATTAGAGGCTTAAGAAGGCTAAAAAGGATGTATGCTTTAAGAAGTTCTTTGACATCATTAGAGAACTTCTTAATAACTTTCCTTTATTAGATTTTTTGTAGAAAATGCATAAGTACCTAAGTACTTGAAAGATTCAGTGATAAACAAGATGAAGTTGGGTGATAGTGAGATGATAGCACTTACTGAGGAGAGTAGTTCGGTGGTGATTAGCAAGATGCCTAAGAATCTTAAGGACCCTAGTAGTTTCACCCTCCTCATACAAATTGGTAAAACTGATGTGGTCTATGCTTTGAGTGATTTAGGGGAAAGCATCAATTTAATTCCCCTTTCAGTGTTTAATATTCTAGGTTTGGGCAAATCAAGGACATGTTTGATTGTTCTCCAAATGGAGAATATAACAAGAATAGCTACCGAAGGAATCATAGAGGATGCTCTTATTAAGGTTGGTAAGTTCATTATTCATGGTGACTTTATTGTTCTTGATTATGATATAATTTACATTGTATCAATCATACTAGGGCATGAATTCTTGGAAACTAAAGAAGCACTGATAGATGTGGGAAAGGTCACTCTTAAAATGAGATTGAATAATGAAGATATGGTCTACAAAGTATACAAAACACTCAATTAACTCTCAGAATACAAAGATTTGTGTATGATAAAAGCCATGAAAGTTGATGGGTGTAGGGTAGGGGAGTGAAAATATCTAATGACTTCTTTAGACTCTCTCATAGAGATGCTCAAATTAATAACTAAGCCTAAAGTGGAGAAACTTGAAGGGGAGCCTGAGAAGTGTAGAAAGAGTTGTAGATCTTGCGAGTAAGCACTCAAAAGGTCAGAAAAGAATAAGAAAAGAAACTCTGAGTAGGAGGAAAAAGTGAGGGATTACAACTAAGATTTGTTATATAAGTCATGTCACAATAATAATATAATACCCCACACTTCTCCTAGTTCAAATTCATCTCTAAAACATCAAAAATCTTGCTTCAAAGATGAATATATTTTATTCAATGTGAAATTTTTAAGATTTTTACTTCTTATCATACGGTAAATCAAATAATCTTTCCATCGATACCATATTTACCCAAATCCAACAACCGAGCGAAGTGCTAGAGCCATTTTAGTAAGACAGTATACCACATAGTACTTTAGCGCATCCTGGAGTCAGCCAAAGGGTAATTTGTCAAAAACAGTAAGCCTCCGCGATGTTGCCACATCAAGCCAAGGCTCAATTTAGGAATTGTCAGTTTCCAGTACACCAAAGCGATGCCACCGCGTCGCGGTTCCTTTCCAGTTCGCAACCAAGGTGGCAACGCAATTTCCACCGCACCGCCCCATCAACCAGTTTCCCAATTGTCCAGTTTCTAGTGAGCTGGCGCAATTTCACCGCGTCGTGCCAGCATGAAAAATTTTGATTTTCAGATTCCGTTATTTAATTCCAAAGACCAATTGGTAATTTCTTAAAGCCCCTAATCAGCCTATACACTGGATTTAAACCCTTAATAGCCAAAATTACTCATTTATTTTCACTATTCCTTAAGAATAAAAGCATTCTCTCAAATATAGAAAACCCTAGCCCCCAAGTGTCAAAAGAAATCTCAAGAATCCCTCCAGAAGTCTTCAAGAACTTCAAGAATCTATATATCCAAGTATGTTAGATATTGATTCTTGGGTTCCTTCCACCCAAGAAGTTCAAGAATCCTTTTCTAAATTCAAAGATTATATATTTATGAGTTTTCACGATTCATGTGAATTGAAATTGAAGTTCATGTTGTTATTTAGTTTTAATTTATGTTTTGTTTACAAAGTTCCAAGTTTTGATCCTAGTATGTGATGTTTATGTGATGTTCATGATAAACCCCTTCAAGATGCATGTTGATTGATGTAACCATGTTAATTAGGTGTATTGAATAAAGTATGCTCCCCATATGTTTGATAAAATGCTTATGTGAAGGAAATAGAGTCATTATAGCATGTTGACAAGAAATCCCCAATTGTGTATAAGTTAATGCATGCTAAGTGTTTGTTCATTGGCCTTAGTGAATGAGTTATGATATGTTTGATGCATTCCTACTCATGTGCATTCCTAATTGAATGAATTATGAGATAATAGTATGAACTCCCTATACATTTACATGTTTAAGACTTCTAAGTGCTTGAAGAGATGTTTCATTGATTGTGTTATGAATGATAGCTTATTCCTATGTTATGTACGAGTTCTCCTATCTTGTGTTATTTATGTTATCAAGTCCTGGGGGTATTTATACCCGATAAATTAGCTGTTTGTCTAGAGCCAGTGTCAGTTTTATGATAATCTCAGTCATGCCATGATTAGTAGTACTCTCAGACAGTCCCAGAACTTAGGAAATCTCAGTAATCTCAATATCAGTAGCATTCTAGCTTCAGTTCAGTAATTAATTCAGAACTCAGAAGTATTCTTTCAGTCAACGAAACTCAGTGATATCATCTTAGATCAGTTAATCGATACGATCAGTAACAAATTCAGTTCAGTCTAGTATAGTCTAAGAATCAGTTTAGAGACTTTCAGTTGGGAGTAGGATTCAACATCAAGCAAATCTAGGGATGGGGGATCACCCGTTAGATAGGACTGAGATCCCTAGAAGAAATCCCTAAGTTCCAGAACTACGTAGCCAGCATAGGTACGAGATGTCACCCATTAGAAAGGACTGACATACTCAGGGATCACCTATTAGGTAGGACTGATCCCAGGGGTCACCCATTAGATTGGACTGACTTCACAAAAGTTGTCTTTACCCGTGGCACAGTACTGACACCCTTCCAACTGGGGTTACAGTTTGGACCCCAAACTTAGCTAGAAGGGGCATGTCAGTTAGATGACTACCTCCTATAGTCTCATCTTCAGAATCAGACCCAGTAAAAGAACTCAGCTCAGTAGCATAAATTCAGGACTGTTAGATACAGTCACTAAATAGTATTATCAATGGATTTAGTGATTACCTTCTAGATAGGACTGACCTCAGATTTAGTCAAGTAGTATCAGTATCAGTACCATTAGATGAAGAGATCACCCGCTAGATAGGACTGATCTTAACCTCAATTAATTAGATATCAGTATCAGTAGACTCAATAATAAAAAATCTAGTTATTAGAATTCAGTATTCAGTATTCAGTCTTACTACGAATTTAGTTATAGTTTACGCACTCATGCATGTATCCTCATTTAGAAGTCTCATGATATTTAGTCAGTATTGTTCATACATGTAAACCCGTGCATTTAGCCTTACCTCATCTAGCATACTAGTACATTCCCACGTACTGACGCATACTTTTCTCTTGTGCTATGGTGTCTTATAACATAGGTTCAGAAGAATGAGATTCAGAGCACCCTTAGCAGTTCAGATTCAACTAGCAGCAGTAGACTTAGCAGTGAATTCTCGTCATTCAAGGATTTTCTTATTTTATTATTGCGTTAGATTTAGCATTTCAGTAAATGGAGTTAGTTGGGGGATTGACCTATCAACTCCACAATTCAGACAGTTTAGAGGCTTTTTCAAACTAGATGTTTAGACAGTTGTATCAGTATTCAGTTTTTCAAATGTATTTCAGTTTTGAAACTTATGGCAAGTTTTTTGCTAGTTTTCTTCATTTTACAGTGTATTATTTAGAACTCAATTACAGATATCAGTCAAGGTTTAGCTTATGGTCCTTCGAGATTATGAGAATTGTGTAGCATTCGAGGTACTAGACTCGAGACATTACAGATAAATTAGGCATTGAATGGGAGACAACCCAAGTTAAGGTAGTTAGTTTTACTTTTTCTTATTTTTTCTTTAGTATCACCTATTTTTATTTTTGTTTTAAGTTAATAGGTTAAATCAAAGTCTGAGTATCAAATATTTGAGCTATAAAGCATGTCAAAAATTGAAAGTGGGGTTCTCTCAACCCCTTTGATGATTAGGATGGTAGAAACTAAATTTTTGGTTATTTTTGGTTTCGTTGGTGTATGTCTAGTTGAAGCACACTTCATCCACCCCTTGGTTTTTCTTTTTAATTTTTACTGAGGGGATGCCTTTTGAACCCAGTATCCCTTTTTATTTTTAGAAGTAGTTTCAATTTTTTTATTAGGAATACATTAGATGTGCTTGCTAAGTTCTCTATATGGTTACATGATGCAAGTTTGTTTTGAATTTTAAAGCATGTGTAATGAGTTGAATGATTATTTTTGAGACACCTAGACATATTTATATGATTCGTGTGTGATGTTGACATAATTTTAAGCTATTTTTAGTTCTTTGTTGAGAGTCTACATTGATCCTTCTTTATATGAGCATGTGTAATATGCAAGTGAAGCTTTTTGTTATATTCTGTGTATGTGTATTGATCTCTAAAACTTGTCTAGTGTACTTGCAAAGCAAAATAAAGAATATTGGGTGTAGGAGATGATATAGGCATTTTTTATAACCATGTTTTCTACCCTCCTTATCTACCCTTATTGCATGATATTAGTTAGCCCAATTGAGCTTTTAGCCTATTCTTTGGTAGCCTCGCATGTACTTTATTCCTTTTCTTTCAATTGACTGTAATTTGATCCAATACTCATAAGTACTTTAGTTGAAATATTAAGATGTTGAGGAGTGTAGAATTGTAAAATGAACAAGTGAAAGTGCATCCCAAGAAAATAGCTATTGGTGTGCTGAAAAAGTTTAAGTGTTGTGGTTTGAAGTAATGTAGTAAAAAAATGAAAAAAAGTAAGTCATGTGTTTATAGAAAATACTCCCTATTTGAGACGTGTGAACTAGCATAAAGATATGGGAAAAAAAAGAGTAGGAAAAAGATAAAAATGGTGGAAATTTGGTTGCTTAGATAGGAATCTAATGTAAAGTATGATGTATTAAAGCTCTTAAGAAAGATAGTCATTATTACTAATTAGAATAGTTATTACCCGTCCCATAGCCTACATTACCACCCTTTTAAGTCCTACTTGATATTGACCCTCAATATTTTGATATTAGTGGAGTACTACACCATAAGAAAGCTTATGGTTCATATTATGTGACATGTGAATTCTGTGTGATAGTGAGAAAAATTGAATTCTTACACTCATTCTTGTGATAAACTTCATATTAGTGAGAAAATATGGGTGACACTCTTTTAATGAGGTCACATGTTTGATAATGGTTTGGTGATTTGTATGATCTCTTAGTTGAGTAATATTCATGAGTTTTCCAACTTGGTATAGTCAATTCTTGAGGCTAGGAGTTTTGAAGTAGTGTTCATGAGTATTTCAATTGTAATATGACATATTTAATGTGGAACTTATTGTTGATGTAGACATTGTAGTTCTAGATTGAGTGTATTAGTTGAAGTAGTGATGTTATAGTCTTTCTTAACGGTTCTTAATATAAAGAGTTGTTTGAGGATGAACAAGTCTTTAAGTGTTGGGTGGTGATCTTAGGCATATTTATACACCTAAGTGTCACTATCTTTGCATGTTTAGCTTAGTTTTGAGGACTTATTGATGTGGTTAATTAGGTATTAAGGGTTTAGTTTGGTAACTATGTGTTTAAGTACATGTTTATAGTGTTTAAAGTGCTTTTTAAACAAGTTAAGAGTCAGAATGATGAAATAGAGTTTAGACGAGAAAACTAGTTGTGTAAGCTTGAGCTATGCTTGTTTTAGTATACTTTGATAAGCTCTATTACATTGTATGAACTAATTTTTGTTATATAATGTTGAAGTATACCATTTGAGGTGTTATATAATCTAATTTCATACTACAAGCAAGTACTAAGAAGTGGGAAACAAGGATCAAACGTACAAAAAGTTAGGAGCAAAAATAGAGCAAAATCGCACCTTTGAGGAGGTGCCCTGTGCTGCACCCCCCCCCCCCCCCGCAATCATCTGATGGTATGGGAACTGAACCCCCCATGGAGATGGAAAATTGTCTTACCATTTCTTTCGTTGGGTGTCGCACCCCTTTAGGCTGGCCTTTAGCGTTGTGGCGCAACTCCCCTCTCGGGATGTCCAAAAGTTAATTTTTCATGTATTTAAATTAAGGGAAATGTTGTAAATGCATATATTTTGTATGGGGAATCCTATGTACTAAAAAACACTATAAACAGAGTAATTAGTCACAATAACAAGAAACTTTTGAAACAACACAAGATTGGAGAGAAAAGAAGGCATCTAAGTGTTCATCCCTAGTGTTCTTTCTTCTTTAACTTAGTTTTCTTGTAGTTTTTACTTAAAAATTCTATTATTGTGATCTTCATAAGACTATAAATGTCTAAAAAGAATCATTATATGGTTGAGTCTATAAACATTATTGTGTAATTATGGTTTGATTGTTCGTTTATATGTTTTTGAAGAAGTATGTGATTATTCTTATGTTCTTGGTTTACTATTCTAAAGTGTTACGAACTTTAGGATAAATATAAGTCCCAAAATTAATTGACCATAAGAGTGAAGGGATGTAATGAAGAATTTAAGGAGTTTGGATAATATCATTAATCATTTGATACTAATTGTTAAAGGATGATTTGCATTTAAGATAGAGATATACCTAAACACCTCACTTGGTTAATGAAATGGGAAGATAACTTAATACATCCTAGTTATGGACTCGTATACCCACTCAACAATATAGTTGTGAGATTAATTTAGGTAGACGAATTAGAGGGTAACCATCTCTAGTTTATACTATAAACCTCATCAATCAATAAGCATGATAAACACCAAAACAAGCTAAAAACCATAGTTATGCATGAATGTGAAGTAAATTCCTCAACTCTGGAACTTTCCACATATTGTTTAAAATATTAAATTCATATCATTGTTATTTTTGTATTTTTATTTACAAACAAAAACTTTAAAATCTTGTTTGGTTACAAATCACACTTAAAATTTCATAGTAATGCTTGAATTGGATAGTCTGCTAATCATCAAGTCCCTGTAGGGTCGATATTCGGCTCAAAAGGGATACTTTATTAATTGCACAACCGTATAAACTTATGCATGCGGAAGGACTTCATAATGTACTTGATTACCCTATTTATGTGTCTACTGAAATTGGTGAGTTTGTGGTATTAACCCTTGTTTACTGTTCTAATTTTGTATTATTTGTGGGTTTTAAGACTAGGGAAGACTTGATTATTCTAGATATGTTGGACTTGATTTAATTATGGGTATGATATGTTTATATTCATATCATGTTATTTTAAACTGTAATACTAAGGCAGTGACTCTAGCTATGATGAGAATAGATGAACTAGAGTGGGAGTGAGTGAATAAGGCCAGATTGGTGAAAATTATATCATTTTTCTGGGTAGAAGGTTGGTGGTGAAGGGGTGTTCAGTGTTTTTAGCTCATCTCTAGGATATTAATGTGGATCCCCTATCTATGGAGTCAGTTTTAGTACTTTTTGAATTCCAATATGTGTTTCCTTCGGACCTATCAGGTAAGGGTGGCAAATGAGTCGTTTGGACTAAATTTTGGCCGGTTAAAATGGGTTGAATCAATAGATTGGTCATTACCAACCCTACCCAAAATAACTTGAGCTAATATGGGCAGGGTCAAAATGAGCTAAATAATGGGTTGTGGCACAATCCGCCCAACTTGACCCATCTATTCTTCTTTATATTTAACAAATACCAACAAACATTAGCAACCAAATATTTTCAAATAAATACAACAGTAAGCACAAATTCAAGTGATAAGTTCTGTATTTTAGGAATTTGAAATATCTATATGAAGATACTATTTTATTGTATATTTATATATCTCCTTTCCTTTAAAGTACGAGCATAAATTTTTTTAAAATATGTTTTTAAAATTAAATACAATTTATAGTGTCTCTTCTTTGTTTTTTGTCTTAATTTTCCTTCTCTCTTTCTCTATTTCTTTTTTATTCTTTTTTTATTTTTTCTGTCTTTTTACCTTTTCCTTTTTTTTCTTTCTCCTTTTTTTTTCTATTTCATTTTTATTTATTTTTTCCTTTTTATTTTTTTCTCACTTTTTATAATTTTTTTTCATCCATTTTCTTATTTTTATTTCTTTTTTCTTTGCAGTTGTTCTTGTTTCATTTTTTCTTTTTTGTGTAAATTATATATAAAATATAAATGATGTTGAAAACCATAAAATACAAATAAAAGTGTGAACTACAAAATACAAATATAAAAATGAACTTTAAATTAAAAATATAAACACAAGTGCGAACCATAATATACAAGTATAATATTATCGGCGAATGTTAAAATATAAATGATGGTGTGAACTATAAAATACAAATGCAATTGTATCAATGAATACACAAATATAAATGATAGTGCGAATATAAATACAATAAGTGATTGTGGTATTTTCGTTATCACCCATAACTTGTGTTCTACATAACAATATTTTTCAAAAATATAAATAAAATAAAAAAATTTTAAAAAAAGAGAAATAAAAAATACAAAAAAAAAAGAGAAATACAAACTACAGATAGAAAAAAGAAAAAATATAAAAAAAATAAATGAAAAAAATAAATATAGAAAAAAAAGAAAAAATGAAAATATGAAGAACAAACCCAAAAGGGGGGTATGAGAACGAAAAAATTAGAAAAAATATAATAAAAAAAAATGGAGAAAAGAAAAAAATGATAGTGAATAAGAATACAATGACCGGTTATGATATATTTATCATCATCCAGGACTTGTACTCAACGTAATTATATTTTTTAGAAATACGAAAAATATAACAAAAAAGGAAAAAAATGAGAAAGAGAAAAAACAAAAAAGAAAATTAAAAAAGGAAGAAGAATAAAAGAACAAAAAAGTTAAAAAAAAAAAGGGGGCTAGAGGTAAAACCGAGGGAAAAATAGAAATGAAAAGAGAAAGAAAAGTTATAAATTGTAATTTTGAAAGTTAGGCTATAAATACTCCCATTTTACTGAAAACCCTAGGCTATTTTTGTAAGTCCCCCATTAATAATACAAGATTTTGGTAAAAGATTTAACCAATTTGATGGGTCAAGTTTGGGCCTCATCATGGGTCTATTTGGATTGGTGATTTGGGCTAGCCCAAGTTAGCCCATTATCAAAATCACTCTTGCCCAAATCCATCAAACCTTGGGCGGTTTTGGCGGGTCATTTAGGTTTTGGCAAATTTTTCCACCCTTACTATCAGGTATAGCTCTAGATAGAGAGATCTATTTTTGTATTAACTTAGAGCCAGGCATTCTCCCTATATCAATTAGTCCATTTCGAATGTCTCCAGTAGAGCTGAGTGAGCTCAAAACTTAATTGTAGGAACTACTTGACATGAGTTATATTATTCCAAGTACTTCACCTTGGGGTGCTCAAGTCCTTTTAGAAAAGAAAAAGGATGGTATTATGAGGAAGTACATTGATTATAGACAACTAAATAAGGTTACTCAAAGAAATAAATATCCTTTGCCTAGCATAGATGACTTATTTTACGAATTATTAGGTGCGACGATATTTTCTAAAATTTATTTACGATTGAGTTATCACCGGCTTAAAATTAGATCGAAAGACATACCAAAGACAACTTTTAGAACTTGATATGGTCATTATAAGTTTCTGGTGATGTCTTTTGGGTAAACTAATGGACCAAAAACCTCTATGAGCTTTATAAATGGTATATTTAAGCAGTTCTTAGATTCTTTTGTTATTGTATTTATTGAGGATATTATGTTCTACTCCATGAGTAAAGACAAGAGGAGCATGCAGGTTATCTTCCCATAGTCTTGGATATTGTAAGGGAAGAGTGGCTATTTTCTATGTTTTAAAAGTGTGAATTCTAGTTGTATTTAGTTTCCTTTTTTGGGCACGTTGTTTCCCAAAGGGGGTAATGGTTCTCCCCAAAAGGATTGAAGCGACTAGGAATTAGATTCTACCTAGTTCAATGACCTATGTAAAGATATTTTTGGGACATTCTAGTTATTATCAAAGGTTTCTCAAGAACTTTGCATCTATTCCAATTCACTTAAAAAGGTCAACTCAGAAGGAAGTGCCATAGTTTGGTCAGATCAATGTTTAGAGAGCTTCCAAAAACTCAAGATATTGTTGGCTACAACGCCTATCCTTTTGTTACCGGTGAAAGGTAGGGACTTCATAGTGTTTTATGATGCCTCACTTTAGTTCTTAGATACAATATTAATGTAGGATAGGAATGTCATTGCTTACTCTTTGAGGAAGTTGAATCCTTATGAAGGGAATTACATGACCCATTACTTAGAGTTGGTAGTGGTGGTGTTTTCATTAAAGATTTGTAGAAACTATCCTTATGGACTCAAGTGTGAGGTCTTCATAGACCACCCTATCCTATATTATTTGTTTGCTCAAAGGGACTTGAGTCTAAGGAAATAGAGGTGCACGGAATTATTGAAGGATTGTGATGTAACTATTCAAGTATTATCATTTTATTTACAATGTGGTGGAAGATGCATTGTTCTGCAAAGCTGTAAATTAATATGGATATTTTATCATTATTAATGTTGTGCAGGTGACCTTTAACTCGAGAGTTTCAAACTATAGCATTTGTGAGCATGCATTTTAGGGTTTAAGACAGGGGTGGAGTGCTGGCTAGTGTTAAGGTGAAATTAATATTTTTGGATCAAATTAAGGCCAAGCAATTTAAGGATAATAAGTTGAATGCACTTCAGAATAAAGTTGTACGTAGGGAGATGGCAGACTCCACTCTTGACGCGAGTAGGGTGATATGGTTTAAGGAAAGGTTATGTGTTCCTCGGGTTGGTAATTTGATTTGTGATGTACTTTTAGAGGATCATGGTATGCATTATTCTATTCATCTGAGTTTGACCAAGATGTACGGTAACTTGAGGCAGATTTGTTGGTTGTCCAAGATAAAAAGGGACATAGTGGATTATGTGTCCAAGTGTCAAAATTATCAGCAGGTAGAGTATGAACACCAAGGTCATGCAAGATTTCTTTAGAGGATGTCTATAACTCTGTGGAAATAGGAGTATATTGCTATAGATTTTGTGGAGGACCTTCCTAAGACCATGGAAAAATATGACTCTATTTAGGTGATAGTGTATTGGTTGATAAAATCATCTCACTTCTTACCGGTTTGGGTAGACTATAGCTATTAATAGTTAGCTAAAATCTATGTTAAGGAGATAGTGAAACTTCATAGAATTCCACTTACCATTATTTTTTATAGGAATACTAAGTACACTTCTAAATTTTGGGATATGGTACATGAGGAGATAGGCTTCAAGATCATATTTAGCTCGAATTTTCATCCTCAAACTGATGGGCTGTCAGAGAGAATGATTCAGGTGCTAGAGGGCTTGTTGAGGTCCTATGTGATTAATTTTTATGGTCATTAGGACTAGTTTTTTTTGTTGTGTGAGTTTTCATAAAACAACAGTTATCACTCCAGCATTGATATGGCACCATTGGAGACACTCTATGGGAGAAAGTATAGGTTACCTATTGGATGGTTAAGACTGGAAACGTTAACACTTTGTACACTGACTTAGTAAAGAAGGTATAAGAGAATGTAAGGTTTATTCAAACCAAGTTGGTGACTGCTCAAAAAGGGAAAAAAGTATGTGGACTGTTAGGTAAGAGACATCAATTTTAAGGTTGGTGAGCAAGTTTTGCTTAAAGTATATCCATGAAAGGAGTTATGAGGTTCTATAAAAGGGGTAAGCTCATCCCACAATATATTGGTTCCTTCGAGGTTCTTGAATATATGGGTCAAATTACATATAGATTAGCTCTACCATCTAGATTTTTGGGAGTCCATCTAGTATTTTATGTCTCTATGATCAAAAGGTACCATTGGGATGGAGACTGCATCATTAAGTTAGACTCAATTATTTTAGGTATGGATTTGAATTACAAGAAGGAACTACTAGCGATTCTAGATAGAGATGTTTAGAAATAGAGGACAAATGAAATTCGTACTATTAAGGTTCAATAGAAGCATCGCCCAGTTGAGGAATCCACATGGAAAACTAAGAAAGACATTTGAGACAAGTACCCTTAATTGTTTGAGAATACAGGTGCTCATATCTGTCCTTGTTTTAGCCAACTTTTTTGAGTTTAATTGTTAAAAGATGAAAGGTGGGTAAATTGGTATATATTGTAATGAAAATTATAATCATTATGTATAAACCTTTTGTTTAAAATTCCATGTTAAACTTTTTCTGAAATTTAAAGTTATAATTTTTAGACTAGGCTTGTTTTAGATGAAAATGGAGCAAGGGATGGTCTTGGAAAATTGTAATGACCCTCTAGGTCATTTCCTCAATTTGCTTGCATTTTTTGCATTTTGAGCCTTCCAAAAGCGGAAATAGGTCATTTATAACTTATCAGAACTGTTGGTTCAATTATCAGATTGTTCGTATGAATTGTTAGCTCATTTCCCTATTTTGGAGATTTCACTATTTAGGATTTGGTCTCAAACTGAAAATCCTAGTAGATGACCTTAAATGAGAATACTAACTGTGCCATCATCTCCGGAACCTTGATATTAGGCTAGGGGGCCCTTGGCTCAGGTCTCAAGGCTTCCGGACATATTTTAGTCTATTAGAGAGAACATATTAAAAATAGAACAATAGGTGTGGTCCCCACATTTAGTCAAGAAAAACTTGGATGAAAGTTTAGATGATTTCATTGAGTTTGATACTTTGATTTTTTTATGGTAGTATAATCCATTTGTGTGGACGGGATTCTAAACGAATTCCGAGTACCCGTTCGATGTCTGTTTTGGACTTGGCAAAAATCTTGTGCAATGTACCAGATAGGTCCACCTAAGCGCCTATTGGGCCACTTTAGTGCTCAACAATTTAGCACTTGTGGTTCTCTTTAGAGGACATGGTCTAGTGGTAAGGATCTACTTAAAAGATCAATGGCCACTAAAGACGTGCCCTCTTTAATGCCATTAAGGCTGCTTTAGTGGCACCCACTGCTATTGCTAGACTTTTTTAGTGGTCATGTTGCCTCTTTATAAGTAGGTGCTTTAGCTCCTAGGTATTCGTTTAAGCGTCACCTCTATCTTATTTATCCTTTTTTCTCCAACTGATTTTCCACCATTTCTTCAACTATGTTCATACCAAATTGAGAGCTTAAAAAGAGGAAAATGTGGGAAATTATCCATAGAATCTAAGGTAATCTATCCTAACTCTCTTTGGTCATTTCCCATTAACTTTCCCTTCAATTTCCATCATAATTCATGGTAAATTCTTAGAAATTAGGTCTTGAATTCCTAAACTTTAAGGATTGATTTATGACCCGATTTATGCTCCATTTATGCTAAACTTTTGAGCACACATTCCTTGTCCTCCAAGAGACCCTTCATGGGTGAAACTCAAAGGAAAACATAGTCACCAATGCCAAACTTCAACGAACGAAGTCTATGATCCTCTTAGCATTTTTGCCTACTCTGAGCCACTCAAAGTGTATCTTGAATGATCTAAACTCTATCTAATGACTCATGAAGCAATTATATACCTCAAGGACTAACATCAGAGACAACAAACCAACCCAATGGAGAGTGACAATGCCTTCCATATCATGCCTCAAAAGAATCCATATCGATACTTGAATGGAAGTTGTTATTACAAGTAAACTTTGCTAAAGCCAAATGTTGATCCCCACTGGTCACTAAAATCCATCACATAAGCATGGAGCATATCCTCTAAAACCAAAATAGTTCGTTCTGACTGTTCAATAATCTAAGGGTGAAACATTGTGCTAAGATCAAGTCGAGTGCCCAACTCATCCTGAAAAGTCTTCCAAAAGTTAGATATGAACACAGAACCACGATTTGAAATGATAGACACCGACATAACATCCAGGTGCACAATCTTATGAATGTAGGTATGGGCCAACCTCTCAGCACTAAAGAAAACCTGAACTAATATGAAATGGGTTGACTTAGTAAATCGATCCTTGATGACCCAAACACTATCAAATCAATCAGAAGAGAGAGTCAATCCCATCATAAAATCTAATAGTAATTCACACCCATTTCCACTCAAGAATGGGTGATCTCTAAAGTAATCCACTAGGTTCATATGCTCGACCTTCACCCACTGAAAACAAAGGCAATAAGCTACAAAGTCCTCTACATTCTTCCTCATACCACCCCACTAGTAATGTTACCTTAAATAATCCCATATGTTTTTCACACTCAGATGGATAAAATATCTGGAATAATGGGCCTTCTCAAAAATAAATCTAATCTAATGTAACGCCACGAAATATTCCAAGCTAAAATTTGTCCCTAAAAGTATTAAGCATGGTCTTCTAGAGTGAATTATACTCAACTTCCTGTGGAATTCTTTAAATTTTAACTTTTCATTATGTAGGTGACTGAACAAGTTTTTCGTTGATATAAGATTCGTCCAAAATGGACACTCGGTTAGGGAGTTATGGCTATTTTATGTGCTAGTCATAAAACATCGTCATTCAGGTGTTTAGCACATCACGGATGATCCCAATTTCGCATTCGTCAATTTCCAGTGAGACTCCATGATCATGGTGCGTTGCGGAGTGAGACAATTTCCTAATTGGCAATTTCAAGTGAGCCACCACGATTATGGTGCGTTGCGGTGGCCCATAAAATCGGGCACCAGTTATATTTTTACACTATCTCATTAAGGGTAAAAATGGTACTTCTCCAACCCTTTATCATCTCTAACACGGGGTTTAATCCCAAGAACACCAAAAGTAAGTTTATTTTCATCAAAATCTCTCAAGAAACTTTGTTAGGGTTTCATACTAAAAATCCTCATAGCTAAAGATTTAACCATGGGTTTTAGAAGATAATTGGATATTTGGAATCCTCACATCGTAGGCTCCAAGAATCATTCATTTAGTTTCTGAAATAGAGGTACGTGAGGTTGTCCCAAATTTCATGGGCATGATTTTTGAAAAGAATTTACACAAGACCTTACTATCTATACGTATACATATGTTCTTACAAGTGGGGTTTTGTTTTAATATCAATAACATGTTTTGTGATATGGTTTTGAAAGAAATATTGAAATATCATGGGGTTGTTGGCTTGCATATATTTCAATTTTTGAATTGTGAACATGTGATCTGAATTTAAAAAAGGTGCGATGTATATGAATTGTGAATTCTTTAAATCCCCCATGACAATATTTTATAACCCACACTATACTTGTGTTAAACCATCAAGAGCATGAGTTTTTGCAATTGACATGATATTACTCATAAATGATAAAGTTTCTTGAAACTATTACATGTTGAGAACCATGGTGCATGTGTTTGATGCGTGTGAAAGTTTTACATATGTGCATGTTGTAAATGGAATGAAAAGTTAGAGAATTGATATGGTACTGTGACTTGGAAGTCAACGGTATGATGATACCATATAAATATATGTCATGACAGAGTTAGAGTTTGATTTAAGACAGTTAGATGGTTACCCGAAGAAAGTACGAGTTGAAAGACTTTATGCTAGAAAACGTGATTTGCCGACACGAGATTATGGTACCAAGCTTTGTGATCTTGTGTACCTTGATTCATGTCATCCCAAATTGGGACTATGGTTAGGTTCTCTGCTTTGTGATCTTGTGAACTACCATGACATGTTGACTTGATTAGGGATTTTAACACAGTGTTGTGTGATCTTGTGTGTTCCCCTTATAGATACTCCAATCCTTGCGGTAAACTTGGATTGGGGGCTTGTCCGCCGAGTCAAGGGCGGATTCCATATAGCCCATGGAATTACAGATTGTAGGGTGTACCATCTAGCTAAAAAGTAAGACAAAGAGTGAGTCATGGTTTCAAAGAAATGTTTCAAAGTCTTTAAAATGCCCATGTGATTTCTTACTATATGATATGTTTATGAACTGTTTTAAATTGCTCTCATATATGTTGAATATAAATGACTATTTTGGATTAGGTCTGCGTATCATTACATCAATATTGACCCCCCTCCCCCTCAAACCTCTCAGGTTCTGAGGCATAGTCTAGGGGTCAAGATAAGTAGTAGATAATTCAGACAACAGAAGAGATTGTGCAGTGGTGTGCCTTCTATATTTTGGAAGGTCTAATGTCTTAAAAATATTCATTATTCTATAGTTTGGTCTACTGGAGGCCTTGTCCAAGACTTCAGATAGTATTATTTTGAGATTTAGTAGAGATTTCACATACTGAGTCAGATGTTGTTAGAGTTTTCCTTCATTGTTAAACTAATTTCAGAGTATAACCATGTTTCCTATTTGATTTAAAGTTCTACATTTTCCTTTTATTATATGAATGTTGTGCACAATTACCAGATAGAGTGGGACATCCGGTCCTTTATGGGTCGGATGTCCATCACGGCCAGGCCCTAGTTCTGGTCGTGACAAACTTGGTATCGGAGCACGGTTCATGGTCCCAGGGTGTCTGCGAAATCGCGTCGGGTAGAGTCTTATTTATGGGTGTATAGTGTGCCATACTTATAAGTAGGAAGCTACTAGGCATTTAGGAAAGTGTTTCCCCTCTTTGTGATTTAGTTCGTGCTTTAGAGTCTAAATTAGAACTGTCCCCTAATCAGTGATCCACTGTATTTCAGAAAACAATCATGCCTCCCCGTTGTTCCAGCAACTAGGATACTCAGGATGATGAAGTATGCCCTACTCATGGCATGCGGACCCGTAACAGAGACAACACCCCAGAACCTGTTCCTACTCCGGGAGTACCTCCAGTCCCGATCAGTCCTTCTCGAGCTCCGAGGACAAATGTTAACCATCCCCGCTCTTCTTAGAGGGACATATCGAATGCAAAATTCAGGTAGTCCATTCATATGCTTGCACAGCTAGTAGCAGCACAAACTTAGAGGTCAGAAGATACGGGTTCTACATTTGTCACTTCTGAGGCCACTAGGGTAGGCCAGTTCATGAGAATAAACCCGCCTAAATTTTCTGGCACTAAAGTAGAAGAGGACCCCCAGGAGTTCATAGATGAAATAGAGAAGATATTCAGAGTTATGCATATGGATCAGGTTGAAGGGGTTGAGTTATAAGAATACCAACTTAAGGATGTAGATAACCAATGGTACAACGAGCGGGAGGATGCAAAAGGGGAGAGTGCTGAGCCCACAGTTTGGGATGAGTTTGTGGGAGATTTTCTTGACCGATACTTTCCTCTAGAGTTGAGGGAAACCAAAGCAGAGGAATTTATGAATCTTAAACAAAGGAAGAAGAGTGTTCATGAGTAAACTCTGAAGTTTAATAAACTGGCTCGTTATGCACTAGAAATGATAGGAAATATAAAGGCCTGGATGAGGAAATTTGTATCCGGACTTTTTGATGATCTCGTACTTAAATGTCAAGGGGCGATGCTAAATAGGGAGGTGGACTTTGCTAGACTATCAGTCCACATGCAACAGGTAGAAGAGAAAAAAAAGAAAATGTCTTAATCTAGAGAGAAAGACAGGAAGGCAAAGAGAGGAAGAACAGCGGATCAGAACCATAGTCAGCCACAGAGCAGTAACTGAGGCGGGAAATGGCAAAAGAAGAAGTTTTGGAGTAAGTCGTAGTCTGCATCTAGCTCCCCAACACCCAGACATCCAGTTGATAGGAAATCTAAGATTTTTCAGACTAGTCAGGGACCCAGAGCTTAGGATACTCAGTTGCAAGGCAGTGTGGCGCAGCTCGCCAGATCTTTTGCCCATTGTAACACCTGCGGGAAGAATCATCCTGGAAAGTATTACTTCAAGAGGAGAAATTGCTATTCTTGCGGTCAGGTAGGATACCTTCAGGGAGATTACCTTGATACAAGAGGTAATTTTGGGGGAGCCAAGTCACAGGCAAATTCTTCTACACCAGCACCTCAAAAGGGATCCACTTCAGCTACCGGGATCGGTCGCAACCGGCTATATGCTTTGACCAACCGCCAGGAGGTAGAGGCCTCTCCAGATGTGGTCACTGGTATGTTACAAATATTTTACCGTGATTTATATATGTTTCTTGATCCTAGGTCTACCTTATCTTATGTGACCCCATATGTGGCTGTTGGTTTTGGGTTTGAGCTCGAAGTCATTACCGATTCTTTCTCTGTTTCCACTCCAGTGGGTGATTCTGTTGTGGCTAGAAGGATAAATAAAAATTGTGTAGTGTCTATTCTTAGTTGGGATACTGTGGCAAATCTCATAGATCTTGATATGGTTGATTTTGATGTTATCCTAGGGATGGACTGGCTTCCTTCGTGTTATGCTATACTAGATTGTAGAACCCGGAAGGTTACCTTTTCTTTTTCGAATAAACCAGCAATAGAGTGGAAAGGGCACTCTTTAGCACATAGGGGGCACTTCATATCTTATCTCAGGGACCGTAAACTCATTTACAAAAGTTTCTTGTATCATCTTATTCGGGTTAAAGATTCTAACACCAAAAGTCATCCTCTTCATTCTATTCCTGTAGTGAATGAATTCCCAGAAGTTTTTCCAGATGATCTCCCAGGAATTATACCTGATAGGGAGATATATTTTGGTATAGATGTATTTCCAGATACCCATCCTATTTGTATTCTACCATATAGAATGGCTCCTGTAGAGTTAAAAGAGTTAAAAGAATAGCTAGCAAATCTCCTAGATAAAGGTTTTATCATACCAAGTATTTCTTGTTAGGGTGCACCTGTAATCTTCGTGCGGAAGAAAGATGGTTCCCTGCATATGTGCATAGATTACCGCCAGTTGAATAAGTTCACAGTTAAAAATAAATATCCTCTTCCTAGAATCGATGACCTTTTTATCAGATTCAGGGTGCTAAGTGTTTTTCTAAAATAGATCTTCGTTCGGGCTATCACCAGTTGAAAGGTAGGGAGTCAGACATTCCTAAAACAACTTTCCAAACCAGATATGGTCATTATGAATTCTTGGTCATGTCATTCGGGTTGACTAATGCTCCTGCAGCTTTCATGGACATAATGAACTAGGTTTTCCATCAGTTCCTAGACCTATTTGTCATAGTTTTTATCGATGACATCTTGATCTACTCCAAAAGTGAGGAGGACAATTCCAATCACCTCCGAAATATTCTTCAGACTCTCAAAGATTATAAGTTGTATGCGAAATTCTCCAAGTGTGAATTCTGGATGAATGCTATTGCTTTCTTGGGGCATATTGTGTCTACTGAGGGGATTCAGGTTGATCCCCAAAAGGTTAAGGGAGTGAGTAAATGGCCCATACCTATGACTCCAACCGACATTAGGAGCTTCTTGGGTTTGGCGGGTTATTACAGAAGATTCGTAGAGAGTTTTTTTTCCATAGCTGCACAACTTACTAAGTTGACTCAGAAAAAGGTGAAGTTTTTGTGGTCTGACTCTTGTGAGAGTAGTTTTGATAAGCTGAAAGAAAAGTTGACTGATAACGCTCAACTTACACCTTAAATTATTGTAAGGCGGTTGTCATCAATATATTTACCCAGCTTTGGAGTCAAGGTCGAATCCACAGGGAATAATGTGAGTGGCGATTAAGCTAATTTGAAGCTATAGCTACAAGTTCAATTCAAACCAATGGTACAAAAATATAAAATTACGATAGGTAAACCATAGCTATGTTCACCAAGGTTTTCGGGAATTGACAGATACTAGGTAATGCCAGAGATTCTCGGAATGATTAGAACAGTAGAATATCCCTGACGATTATTCTATCTGACTTATCTCTCGACCTCACCAGACAATTTATTATCTAATTCTCTCGAACTTAGATAACTTATCTATTTCCAATAAGATGTTATCTCAGGTAAATTAATCCAGTTATGGCGTTAATCATTAAACAGAAGGTTGGTAGCTTTCGAGTCCCTATTTTAATTCACGTCCTCTAGTCTATTTCTCCGTTTGAAGAAAATAAAACCTAAGGCATAACCTAATGTTTACAACCACTAGATTTCAGTTAAAACCACAAAATTTTAAGATGTTCTACTACTCCTTGAATCCGTTAAACACCTAGCATCATATCAAACCCTAATCCTTGGATCCCATAACCCCAACTAATGGAATTAGCCACCCATGATTTGATGAAAGAAATCATAAGTTAAATTCATGATGATAAGGATAACTTACGATTAGATGGAAAACAACAAGTAGTTTCTTCAATTGAATCACAAGGTAGAAACCCAAAAATAGTTGATAAAAACAAGAAGAATAATTGATGTAAGAGAGCAATGTTACGTGCCTTTCTTCCCTAGGTTAATTGTCTGATTGATGAATTATTAATTAATAAAAAACCCTAAAATACGCTATTTATACTAAAGCCTAATTAAGTTAATAAAATAACAAAATCACAGTTGGGCTCGGATTTAGGTGACGGCATATTGGTGTTGATCGTTATGCTTCTGACGGCGTCTCAGATATGTCGTCAGAAGTCGTGCCTTCTTAACCTATTTTGACTCACTCTGACGATGTCCTCCGACGGCTTACCAGAGGGGTGACAGCGTGTAGCAAATGTCATCAGACCTTCAACTTATTTCACCATGTTCTTTCCCACTTGGCGGATCTTCTGACGGCTTACCACACTTGTGATGACATATTGAGAATGTCGTCACCTTCATACAACAACTCTTCTTCACTGTTCTTCCTGATGCCTTTTTTTTGGTAGCTTACCACATCTCTAACGACTTGTAAGAAATGTCGTTAGACTCATATCAGCTCACTTGTACTAGATTTTACTCTTTTGCTCCATTGTTATTTATTTCCATGCATCTTGACTTTCCTACAAAATCTTAAGAAATAATATCAAAAACGCCAATAATTACTTAAGAACTTACAATTATTTCAAGTTAAAAAGTATTAAATGTGCTACAAAAATCTAGCACATCAACACCCTCAACATAAAACAATTGCTTGTCCTTAAGCAACTACATAACACCATACTATGATGCTTAACCAAGAGACACATAAGATACCTATCACAGTTGATTATCAAGTTTAGCTCAAAACTCATGCCACTCTCCACGTTCAATTACTTATAAATCTAATTGTGCATATCAATGAAGATTAACAATGTGACCCAAAGGAATTAAGATATGGCATTAATTCAGCAACAATAACCATGCATATGTACAAGTTACACTACCCAAACAAGTAAACAACTAGCAATACAACCGATGTGCCTTTACAATAAATAAGTCCCTCCTCACTCATATATGAACTTAAGCATGTCAATGCGGGGACGGTCAAGAGACACTCACTCTCAGAAAGAAATTCCAATCAATGCATGTCAAATACCATATGCTTATTTTCATTACCAAGATGTCCAGACAGGTAAGTTAGGATCACTATAGGTCTTTTCTTTGGCTTGTAATGTAGGCTAAGGGATGGTATGATATTCAATGGCATTTAGAGTGACTAAGACTCCTTGGCACTACCTTAACTTTTGGGGTTCACTTATTAAACTTTTTCTTCTTTTTCTCCTTTTCTTGATCACACATTATTCAGGATGGATGTGGCTTTTCTTTTTTATTCTTTTTCTTTTCTTATTCTTCTTCCACACCACCCAAATTTTTATTTTTTTTCACTTATTCTTTTCCTTTTATTCTACCTTTCTTCATACTCAGTTTACATCACGCACCCCTATGATAGCCACCCTTAACTTAGGTTGTTTACCTAAGTCTAGGTGCACAGTGTCCAAGGAGGACCAGGGACAAAAATAGGTTCATTATGATCTAAATGGGAAAGTGATAGGTTTCATAAAAAGAAATGGTCAATTCAGGCTCAAAATAGGGATCAATAGATATCATGCATACAGGGAAGGTCATTTAGGCCAAAAGTGACTTAAAAATCAAAACGGCCTATGAACCTTTCCTAACCCCTATCTTTCAACCAAGGTAAGACTAACCGGGAAAGTTCTGTATTTAACACACAAAGGGAACTAAGTAGTATCTCACACACATGGCACAAAAGTGCATCACAAGCTACTACCTATTCGGTTCATGTAATTGTTTAGCAGTGGATATCATGTCACTAGTACTAATGCCATAACAAGATGCACAGTGGTCACACATAAATGTATATCACACAATTATAAAATAGACCAACGGAGAGGTGTTTATCAGTCTAAAAAATCAACAAAAATATGTCAACTACTCTAGATACTTATTTTTCTCCAGTTAACCACAACACATCACAAAACAAACATAGTACACCTAAACATGCTGACTCTACTAGGAACAAGAATCCGGGGAAAAGAGGCACGGTGAAAAAAAACCCAGGAGGACATCAACACCCACAAGTAGCCCCACCATCAACTTAATATCATGCATTGTTTCCAACATGTCAAATCAAAACAAGAGAGTTAGAAACATACCTGTGGCACCATGGGTGCGAAGATCTGATTCCAATTATATAATACGAGTACAAATAACAAATTACCTTGGGTTGCCTCCCAAGAAGCGCCTATTTTAACGTCGCGGCATGACCCAACTCAGCTTTTTCCTCCACCTTGAGGATATGAATTTTTCCCCCAACATAGAGTCCATCTTCTAGCCTTGCTCCTAGGGAGGTGGTACAAAGATTAAGAAGCCGAGTAATGAATGATTCATGGTAAACAACTCGACCTTAAAGTGAGGTGTGTTTTTATGTTGTTTATCAAGTGTAAAATAAAGAATATAGGATTTTTGTTCCTCATCTTCATAGTCTTCCACTAGTTTAGATGATTCCATAGACAACATATCATCTAAACATAATGTGGAAAAATACTTTGAGTGTGGCCCACCAAATCTTACTTCAAAATTTACACTATCCTCTACACACTCACTTTTTTTCATCTTGTCAATATTTTTACTTTGAATTGGGAAAGAGTCTTCATAAGAGATTGATTTGGCTTCTTCTTTTGCCTCTAGAACCATTCCCTCAATCTTGGCATCATCCCTCATGGTTGGCTCGGTTGGTTGGGAAATCTCCAAGGGTTGATCAACATCAAGATCATCATCAGTATAGGAATCTTGCTCTTCATCGTCACACTCTTCCATTATTTTAAATGATTCCACAGACAAGATATCATCTAAACATAATATAGAAAAGTGTTTTGGATGATTGACCTTGCTATCCATCTCTTCTATCCTTTCTCTTACCTCGTTAAATGCCCTAATATCTTGACATATGTCACATATGGTATCATTCATTGTGTCTGTACGATCCAACATTAGTTTAAGCATAGCTTCAATGCCACTTTTTCCAGTGCTTCGTTCTTCCTTTTTTTGACCATAAGACCTGTCATACTCATAAGAAGAACTAGAACTTGGGTTAGCGCAATAGGGGGAAAGGGAATTTGGGCAATCACTCCAATGTCCATCTTGACCACCACATAAAGAACAATTACACTCCTGGTAGGATGGATATGGTGCACACATCTCTCTCCGGGGAGCATATCTACAATTTTTCTAAAAGTGGGGTCCATCACAATATGGACATGGATCATCCAGATAAGATTTCCAACCATCAAACTTACATTCATTCCATGATGCCATAGTAAGAAATAAATAAAAATAAAGAAAATCTACCTAACACAAGAACAAAGGAAATCACAATAAATATTTACAAGTTTGAATTCAAGAAAGTAAGCTAAAATTCCAAACTAACTCAATATGCCAAATTGTTCCCCGACAACGACGCCATTTTTGATAACGCTCAACTTACACCTCAAATTAGTGTAAGGCGGTCATCGTCAATATATTTACCCAACTTTGGAGTCGGGGTCGAATCCACAGGGAACAATGTGAGTGGCGATTAAGCTAATTTGAAGCTATAGGTACAAGTTCAATTCAAACAAATGGTATGAAAATATAAAATTAAGATGGGGGTTTTGAAAGTATTAAGTAATGTTGTCACTTCAATATTAATATTTTTAATCAATATAAATGGAAAACCAGAGCTATGTTCACCAATGGTTTCGGGAATTGACAGATACTAGGTAATGCCAGAGATTCTCGAAATGATTAGAACAACAGAATATCCCTGACGATTATACTATCTGACTTATCTCTCAACCTCACCAGACAATTTATTATCTAATTCTCTCAAACATAGATAACTTATCTATTTCCAATAGGATGTTATATCAGGTAGATTAATCCAGTTACGACATTAATCATTAAACAGAAGGTTGATAGCTTCCAAGTCCCGGTTGATAATTCACGTCCTCTAGTCTATTTCTCTATTAGAAGCAAATAAAACCTAAGGCATAACCTAATGTTTGCAACCACTAGATTTTAGTTAAAACCACAGAATTTCAAGATGTTCTACTACTCTTTGAATCCGTTAAACACCTAGCATCATATCAAACCCTAATCCTTGGATCCCATAACCCCGACTAATGGAATTAGCTGCTCATGATTTGATGAAAGAAATCAAAAGTTGAATTCATGATGATAAGGATAACTTACGATTAGATGGAAAACAACAAGTAGTTTCTTCGATTGAATCACAAGGTAGAACCCAAAAATAGTTGATAAAAATAAGAAGAATAATTGATGTAAGAGAGCAATGTTACGTGTCTCTCTTCCCTAGGTTAATTTTATGATAGATGAATTATTAATTAATCAAAACCCCTAAAAGATGCCATTTATACTAAAGCCTAATTAAGGTAATAAAATAACAAAATCATAGCTGGGCTTGGATTTAGGTGATGGCATATTGGTGTTGATCGTCAGGCTTCTGACGGCGTCTCAGATATGTCGTCAGAAGTCATGCCTTTTTAATTTGTTCTGCCTCACTCTGAAGATGTCCTCCGATGGATTACCATAGGGGTGACGGCATGGAGAAAATGTCATCAGACCTTCAGCTTATTTCACTAGGTTCTGTCTCACTTGATGGCATCTTCTGATGGCTTACCACACTTGTGATGACATATTGAGAATGTAATCACCTTCATCCAACAACTCTTCTTCACTGTTCTTCCTGACGACTTTTTTGGTAGCTTACAACATCTTTGACGGCTTGCAAGAAATACTGTCAGACTCATATCAGCTCACGTGTACCATATTTTACTCTTTTGTTCTATTGTTATTTATTTTCATGCATCTTTACTTTCCTACAAAATCTTAAGAAATAACATCAAAAAAACCAATAATTACTTAAGAACTTACAATTATTTCAAGTTAAAAAGTCTTAAATGTGCTACAAAAATCTATCACATCATTGACAATTGCTCCTATTTTGACTCTTCCGGAGGTTACAAAAGGTTTTGTTGTATATTGTGACGCTTCCCGAGTGGGACTTGGGTGTGTTCTTATGCAGCATGGCAAGGTAGTGGATTATTCATCTAGGAAGTTAAAGGTGCATGAGCGAAACTACCTTACTCATGACTTGGAATTAGCGGCAATGGTTTTTGCACTATTTGTATGGGGTGCATGTTGATATATTTACTGACCACAAGAGTTTAGAATATTTTTTCTCACATAAAGAGTTGAATCTCAGGCAGAGATGATGGTTGGAACTTTTAAAGGACTATTACATGACCCTTTACTATCATCCGGGTAAGGTAAATGCAGTAGTCGACGCCCTTAGTAGATTGTCTATGGGTAGCATCTCTCATGTTGAGGAAGGGAAGATAGAATTGGTGAAAGATGTTCATCGACTTACAAATCTTGGAGTACGACTCTTGGATTTCGAAGATAGAGGGATGGTGGTGCATGAGATAGCTAAATCATTCCTTTGTGCATAGGTTAAAGAAAAGCAGGGTGGAGATTCCATCTTGATGCAGATAAAGAGTGATGTGGGTCAGTAGAAGGTGATGTCATTTGAGATTGGTGGTGCTGGCATTTTGAGATATCAGGGTGGGTTATGCATGCTAGATATAGATGGTCTGAGGCAGGGAATCCTTGACGAAGCTCACACTTCGAGGTATGTTGTTCACCCAGGCTCTACTAAGATGTACCATGATCTGAAATCTATGTATTGGTGGAATAATATGAAGCGTGATGTGGCTGAATTTGTTTCCAACTGTTCTAATTTCCAACAAGTTATAGTAGAGCATTTGAAGCCAGGTTGTTCTTCCCAAGATATAGCTTTACCCTTGTGGAATTGGGATATGATTAATATGTACTTCATTACAGGGCTTTCGAGGTCCTGAAACCAGTACGATTCCATTTGGGTAATTGTAGATAGGCTGACCAAGTCAACCCACTTTCTACCTGTCAGGACTAACTACTCGAGAAAGGATTATGCCAAGATGTTCATTTCATAAATAGTTCATTTGCATAGGGCACCTTTGTCCATCATATCTAACCGAGGTACACAGTTTTCTTCTCAGTTTTGGGTATCTTTTCAGAGAGGCTTAGGTAACCAAGTGAACCTAAGAACTGCTTTCCATCCTCAGATTGATAGGCAGGCTAAGCGTACCATTCAGACCCTTGAGGACATGTTGAGGGCCTGTGTGATTGATTTTAAAGGAAGTTGGTTAGAGAACTAGCCCCTAATAGATTTTATGTATAATAACAGTTTCCATTCTAGTATTAAGATGGCACCATTTAAGGTGTTGTATGGAAAAAGATGTAGGTCACCAATAGGGTGGTATGAAGTGGGTGAGACGCAGATATTTGGGCCTGATCTTGTTCATATGGAAATAGAGGATATGAAAGTCATTAGAGAATAACTTAAGATAGCCCCAAGTCATCAGAAGTCCTACGCTGATCTTTGGAGAAGAGGTTTATAATTTGAGGTTAGATATTGGGTGTTTCTCAAGGTTTCTCCCATGAAGGGAGTCATGCATTTCGGGAAGAAAGGTAGGCTAAGTCTTCGCTACATAGGACCATATCAGATTTTGAGAAAGGTAGGTGCAGTCGCATCTGAGTTAGAATTGCTTTCAAGTTTAAGTTTTGTTCATCCGGTATTTCGTATAGCTATGTTGAAGAAGTATATTGGAGACCATTCTTTAGTGTTGCCTGTCAAAGAAATCAAAGTGAAAGACTCCTTATCCTATGAAGAAAAGCCTGTAGAAATTTTGGATCGACATGTTAGAAAATTGAGAAACAAACAGATTGTCTTAGTTTAAGTTTTGTGGAGAAACCAAAAAATTAAAGAAGCAACTTGGGAATCCAAAGTTATCATGAGAGCTAGGTACCCAAACCTTTTTGACCCAGTGAATGACGAAATGGAATGTACAATCCTTGCCTTATTCTTTCTATGCCTTAGTCTGCTTGAAGTCATGTTTGTCTGTGTTCCGCGTCAACATTCGGGGATGAATATTCCCAAGAGGGGAATTTGTAATGCCCTAAAAGTTTCTAAGAAAAAATTTGTCCCTAAAAGTATCAAGCATGGTCTTCAAGAGTGAATTATACTCAACTCCCTATGGAATTCTTTAAATTATAACTTTTTATTACGTAGGTGACTGAATAAGATTTTCATTAATATAAGATTCATCCAAAATGGACACCCGGTGAGGGAGTTATGGCTATTTTATTTGCTAGTTGTAAAACATCGTCATTCAGTTGTTTAGCGCGTCGCGGAGGATCCCAATTTTGCATTCGTCAATTTCCAGTGAGACTCCACGATAATGGTGCATCGCGGAGTGAGATAATTTCCCAATTATCAATTTCGAGTGAGCCGCCGCGATTGTGGAGCGTCGGGCTGGCCCAAAAAATCAGGCACCAGTTATATTTTTTTTGTCTCATTAAGGGTAAAAATGGTACTTCCCCAACCCCTTATCATCTCTAACATGGGGTTTAATACCAAGAACACCAAAAGTAAGTTTATTTTAATCAAAATCTCTCGAGAAACTCCATTAGGGTTTCAGACTAAAAATCCTCATAGCTAAAGATTTGACCGTGGGTTTTAGCAGATAATTGGAGATTTGGAATCCTAGCATCGTAGTCTCCAAGAATCATCCATTTACTTTCTAAAATAGAGGTACGTAAGGTTGTCCCAAAATTCATGGGCATGAATTTTTAAAAGAATTTACACAAGACCTTACTATCTATACGTATACATATGTTTTTACAAGTGGGATTTTGTTTTAATATCAATAACATGTTTTGTGATATGGTTTTGAAAGAAATATTGAAATATCATGGGGTTGTTGGATTGGATATATTTCAATTTTTGAATTATGAACATGTGATCTGAATTTTGAAAAGGTGTGATGTATATGAATTATGAATTATTAAAATCCCCCATGACAATGTTTTATATACCATACTATACTTGTGTTAAACCATCGAGAGCATGAGAACTTTCAATTGACATGATATTACTCATAAATGATAAAGTTTCTTGAAACTATTACATGTTGAGAACCATGATGCATGTGTTTGATGTGTGTGAAAGTTTTATATATGTGCAAATTGTAAATGGCATGAAAAGTTGGAGAATTGATGTGGTACTGTGACTTACAAGTCAATCATATATCGATACCTTATAAATGTATGCCATGACAGAGTTAGAGTTTGATTTAAGAGAGTTAGATAGTTACCTAAAGAAAGTACGAGTTGAAAGACTCTATGCTAGAAAATGTGATTTGTCGACACGGGATTATAGTACCATGCTTTGTGATATTGTGTACCTTGATTTATGTCATCCTATACTGGGACTATGTTTAGGTGCCTTTCTTTATGATCTTGTGCACTACCATGACATGTGGACTTGATTAGGGATTTTGGCACCCTGCTGTGTGATCTTGTGTGTCCCCCTTATAGATACTCCAATCCTTGCGGAAAACTTGGATTGGGGGCTTGGCCGCCGAGTCAAGAGAGGATTCCATATAGACCATGGAATTACAGATTGTAGGGTGAACCATCTATCTAAAAAGTAAGACAAAGAGTAAGTCATGGTTTCAAAGAAATGTTTCAAAGTCTTTAAAAGGCCCATGTGATTTTTTACTATATGATATCTTTATGAACTGTTTTAAATTGCTCTCATATATGTTGATTATAAATGACTATTTTTGATAAGCTTTGCGTACCAGTACATCTGTATTGACCCCCTCCCCCTCCAACCTCTCAGGTTCTGATGCACAGTCTAGGGATCAAGATAAGCAGTAGATAATTCAGAACGCAGAAGAGATTGTGAAGTGGTGAGCCTTCTATATTCCGAAAGGCCTAATGCCTTATAGATATTCATCATTATACATATTTGGTCAACTGGGGGCCTTGTCCCAGAATTCAGATAGTATTGTTTTGAGATTTAGTAGAGATTTTACAGACTGAGTCAGATGTTATTTAGATGTTGTTGGAGTTTTCCTTCATTGTTAAACTAATTTTTGAGTATGACCATGTTTCCGTATTTGATTTATAATTTTGTATTTTACTTTTATTATATGAATATTGTGCATGATTACCAGATAGAGTGGGACATCAGGGATTTCATGTGTCGGATGTCCATCACGGCCAGGCCCTAGTTTGGGTCGTGATAAACTTGGTATCAGAGCACGGTTCATGGTCCAAAGGTGTCTGCAAAATCATATCAGGTAGAGTCTTGTTTATGGGTGTGTTGAGCGCCCCACTTATAAGCAGGGAGCTACTAGGCATTTAGGAAAGTGTTTCCCCTCTTTGTGATTTAGTTCGTGCTTTAGAGTCTAAATTAAAACTGTCCCCTAATTAGTGATCCACTGTATTTCAGAAAATAGTCATGCCTCTTTGTCGTTCCAGCAACCAGGATACTCAGGATGCTGAAGTCCTCCCTACTCATGGAATGCGGACCCATAATAGAGCCCACACCCCAGAACCTGTTCCTACTCTGGGAGTACCTCCAGTACCGACCAGTCCTCCTCGAGCTCCTAGGACAAATGCCATACGTCCTCAGTCTTCTCAGAAGGACATATCAAATACAGAATTCACGTAGTCCATTCACATGCTTGCACAGCTGGTAGCCATACAGACTTAAAGGTCAAAAGATACTGGGTCTGCATCAGTCACTTCTGAGGCCACTGGGGTGGGCCAGTTCATGAGAATAAACCCGTCCAAATTTTCTGGCACTAAAGTAGAAGAGGACCCCCAGGAGTTCATAGATGAAATGGGGAAGATTTTAATAGTTATGCATGTGGATCAGGTGGAAGGGGTTGAGTTGGCAGCGTACCGACTTAAGGATGTAGTGAACCAATGGTACAACGATGGAAGGATGCGAAAGGGGGAAGTGCTGAGCCCATAGTTTGGGATGAGTTCATGGGAGCTTTTCTTGACCGATTCTTTCCTCTAGAGTTGAGGGAAGCCAAAGCAGAGAAATTCATGAATCTTAAATAAGGGAAGATGAGTGTCCATGAGTACACTCTGAAGTTTAATCAACTGGCTCTTTATGCACCAGAAATGACAGGATATATGAAGACCTGGATGAGAAAATTTGCATCCGGACTTTCCGATGATCTAGAACTTGAATGTCAAGGGGCAATGCTAAATAGGGAGGTGGACTTTGATAGAATATCAGTCCATATACAATAGGTAGAAGATAAGAAAATGAAAATATCTGAATTTAGAGAGAAAGACAGGTAGGTGAAGAGAGCCAAAACAGCGGATCAGAACCACAGTCAGTCACAGAGTGGATAGACCCCCAATTGATAGGCGATCTTAGATTTCTCAGACTAGTCAGGGACCCAGAATTCAGGATACTCAGTTGCAGGGCAGTGTGGTTCAACCCATCAGATCTTTTCCCCGTTGTAACACCTACGGGAAGAATCATCCTAGAAAGTGTTACTTAAAGAGGAGAAATTGTTATTCTTGTGGTCAGGTGGGACACTTTTAGAGAGATTGTCTTGATACAGTAGGTAATGTTGGGAGAGCCAAGTCACAGGTGAATTCTTCTACACCGGAACCTCAGAAGGGAGCCAATTCGACTACCAGGAGCGGTCGTAACCGGCTATATGCTTTGACCAACCGCCAGGAGGCAGAGGCCTTTCCAGATGTGGTCACCGGTATGTAACAAATATTTTCCCGTGATGTATATGTGTTGATTGATCCCAGGTATACCTTATCTTATGTGACCCCATATGTGGCGATTGGTTTTGGGTTTCTGCCCGAAGTCATTACCGATCATTTCTCTATTTCCACTCTGGTGGGTGATTCTTTTGTGGCTAGGAGAATATATAAAAATTATGTAGTGTTTATTCTTAGCTGGGATACTATGGCGGATCTCATAGAGCTTGATATGATTGATTTTGATGCTATCCTAGGGATGGACTGGCTCCATTCGTGTTATACTATACTAGATTGTATAACCCGAAAGGTTACCTTTTCTTTTCCGAATGAGCCAGTAATAGAGTGGGAAGGGCACTCTTTAGCACCTAGGGGGCACTTCATATCTTATCTCAGGGCCCGTAAACTCGAATTCCAAACGTTTCTTGTATCAACTTATTCATGTTAAAGATTCTAACACCGAAAGTCTTTCTCTTCAGTCTGTTCCTGTAGTGAATAAATTACTAGAAGTTTTTCCAGATGATCTCCTAGGAATTCCACCTGATAGGGAGATAAAATTTGGCATGGATGTATTGCCAGATAATCGTCCTATTTCTATTCTGCCATATAGAATAGCTCCTGAAGAGTTAGAAGAGTTGAAAGAACATCTAGTAGATCTCCTAGATAAAGGTTTTATCAGACCTAGTGTTTCTCCTTAGGATGCACCTATACTCTTCGTGCAAAAGAAAGATGGTTCCCTGCATATGTGCATAGATTACCGCCAGTTGAATAAGGTCACAGTGAAAAATAAATATCCGCTTCCTAGAATCTATGACCTTTTTGATCAGCTTCAGGGTGCTAAGTATTTTTCTAAAATAGACCTTCGTTCGTGCTATCACTAGTTGAAAGGGAGTTAGACATTCATAAAACACTTTTCCGAATAAGATATAGTCATTATGAATTCTTAGTCATGTCCTTTGGATTGACTAATGCTCCTGTAGCTTTCATAGACCTAATGAACAGGGTTACCATCAGTTCCTAGACCTATTTTTCCTAGTTTTTACCGATGACATCTTGATCTATTCCAAAAGTTAGGAGGACCATGCCAATCACCTCTGGATTATTCTTCAGACTCTCAAAGATCATAAGTTGTAAGAAAAATTCTCCAAGTGTGAATTTTGGCTGAATGCTATAGCGTTCTTAGGGCATATTATGTCTAGTGAGGGGATTAGGGTTGATCCCCAAAAGGTTGAGGCAGTGAGGAAATGGACCAAACCCACGACTCCAACTGACATTCATAGCTTCTTGGGTTTGGTGGGTTATTACAGAAGATTTGTAGAGAGTTCTTCTTCCATAACTGCACCACTTACTAAGTTCACTCAGAAAAAAGGTGAATTTTTTGTGGTTTGACTCTTTTGAGAGTAGTTTTGAGAAGCTTAAAGACAAGTTGACTACTGCTTCTATTTTGACTCTTTAGGAGGGTACAAAAGGTTTTGTTGTATACTATGATGCTTCCCGAGTGGGACTGGGGTGTGTTCTTATGTAGCATGGTAAGGTAGCGGCTTATACATCTAGGCAGTTGAAGGTGAATGAGCGGAACTACCCTACTCATGACTTGGAATTAGCGGTTGTGGTTTTTGCACTTAAGATCTGGAAGCACTATTTGTATGGGGTACATGTTGATATATTTACTGACCACAAGAGTTTACAGTATGTTTTCTCGCAGAAAGATTTAAATCTCAGGTAGAGATGATGGTTGGAACTTTTAAAGGACTATGACATGAGCCTGCACTATTATCCGGGTAAGGAAAATATGGTAGCCAACTCCCTCAGCAGATTGTCTATGTGTAACCTCTCTCATGTTGAGAAAGGGAAGAGAGAAATAGTGAAGGATGTTCATCGACTTGCAAATCTTAGAGTGCAACTCTTAGATTCTGAAGATGGAGAGCTGGTGGTGCATGAGATAGATAAATCATCCCTTTGTGTAGAAGTTAAAGAAAAGTAGGCTGGAGATCCTATCTTGATGCAGATAAAGAGTGATGTGGGTCAGAAGAAGGTGATGTCATTTGAGATTAGTGGTGCTGGCATTTTGAGATATCAGGGTAGGTTTTGCATGCCAGATGTAGATGGTATGAGGCAGAGAATCTTTGACGAAGCTCACACTTCTTGGAATGTTGTTCACCCAGGCTATACTAAGATGTACAATGATCTGAAATCTATGTATTGGTGGAATAATATGAAGCGTGATGTGGATGACTTTGTTTCCAACTATTTAAATTGCCAACAATTTAAAGTAGAGCCTTTGAGGCCAGGTGGTTCTTCCCAAGAGATAGATTTACCCTTGTGAAAGTGGGAGATGATTAATATGGACTTCATTAAAAGGCTTTCGAGGTCCCGAAACTAGTATGATTCCATTTGGATAATTGTAGATAGGCTGACTAAGTCAGCCCATTTTCTACCTGTCATGACTGATAACTCGAGAGAGGATTATGCCAAGTTGTTCATTGCCGAAATAGTTTGTTTTCATGGGTCACCTGTGTCCATCATATCCGACTGAGGTACACAGTTTTCTTCTTAGTTTTGGAGATCTTTTCAGAGAGGCTTAGGTACCCAAGTGAACCTAACCACTGCTTTCTACCCTCAGACTGATAGGAAGGCTGAACGCACCATTCAGACCCTTGAGGACATGTTTAGGGCCTATGTGATTGATTTTAAAGGAAGTTGGGTGGATCTCTTGCCCCTAATAGAGTTCGCGTATAATAACAGTTTCCATTCAAGTATTAAGATGGCACCATTTGAGGTGTTGTATTGAAGAATATATAGGTCACCAATAGGGTGGTATGAAGTGGGTGAGACGCAGATGTTTGGGCCTTATCTTGTTCATCAGGAAATGGAGGATATGAAAGTAATTAGAGAACAACTTAAGATAGCCCCAAGTCGTTAGAAGTCCTACGCCGATGTTAGAAGAAGAGGTTTAGATTTTGAGGTTGGAGATTGGGTGTTTCTCAAGGTTTCTCCCATGAAGGTAGTCATGCATTCGGGAAGAAAGGTAAGTTGTATCCTTGATACATAGGACCATATCAGATTTTGAGAAGGGTAGGTACAGTCGCGTATGAGTTAGAATTGCTTGCCATTTTAGGTTTCGTTCATCCGGTATTTCATATAACTATGTTGAAGAAGTGTATTGGAGACCATTATTTAGTGTTTCCTATCGAAGAAATCAAAATGACAAACTATTTATCCTATGAAGAAGATCCTGTAGAAATTTTGGATCGCCAAGTAAGATAATTGAGAAACAAAAAGATTGCCTCAGTTAAAGTGTTATGGAGAAACCAGAAAATTAAAGAAGTAACTTGGGAATCCGAAGTTGACATAAGAGCTAGGTACCCAAACCTTTTTGACCCAGTTGATGATGAAATGGAAGGTACAATTCTTTCCTTATTGTTTCTATGCCTTAGTATGCTTGAAGTCATGCGTGTCTGTGTTCCGCATCAACATTCGGGGACGAATGTTCCCAAGAGGGGGAATTTGCAATGCCTCGAAAGTTTCCAAGCTAATTTTTTTCCCTAAAAGTATCAAGCATGGGATACTAGAGTGAATTATACTCAAATCCCTTTGCAATTATTTAAATTTTAATTTTTCATTATGTAGGTGACTGAATAAGCTTTTCGTTGATTTAAGATTCGTCCAAAATGGACACCAGGTGAGAGAGTTATGGCTATTTTATGTTCTAGTTGTAAACCATCATCATTCAGGTGTTTAGCATGTCGCGGAGGATCCCAATTTTGCATTCGTCAATTTCTTGTGAGACTCCACAATCGTGGCGCATTGCAGAGTGAGAAAATTTCCCAATTGGTAATTTCCAGTGAGCCACCGCGATTGCGTCACGGTGGCCCATAAAATCGGGCACAAGTTATATTTTTATTTTGTGTCATTAAGGATAAAAATGGTACTTCTTCAACCCCTTATCATCTCTAACATGGGGTTTAATCCCAAGAACACCAAAAGTAAGTTTATTTTCATCAAAATCTCTCAAGAAACTCCATCAGGGATTCAGCATAAAAATCCTTATAGATCAAGATTTGACAATGGGTTTTATAAGATAATTGGAGATTTGGAATCCTCGCATCATAGGCTCCAAGAATCATCCATTTATTTTCTGAAATAGAGGTACGTGGAGTTGTCCCAAATTTCATGGGCATGATTTTTGATAAGAATTTACACAAGACCTTACTATCTATACGTATACATATGTTTTTACAAGTGGGGTTTTGTTTTAATATCAATAACATGTTTTGTGATATGGTTTTGAAAGAAATATTGAAATATTATGGGGTTTTGGGCTTGCATATATTTCAATTGTTGAATTGTGAACATGTGATCTAAATTTCGAAAAGGTGCGATGTATATGAATTGTGAATTCTTTAAATTCCCCATGACAATGTTTTATACCCCACACTATACTTGTGTTAAACCATCGAGAGCATGAGTTTTTGTGATTGACATGATATTACTCATAAATGATAAAGTTTCTTGAAACTATTACATATTGAGAACCATGGTACATGTGTTTGATGTGTGTGAAAGTTTTATATATGTGCATGTTATAAATTGCATGAAAAGTTGGAGAATTGATGTGGTACTGTGACTTGCAAGTCAATGGTATGACGATACCATATAAATGTATTCCATGACAGAGTTAGAGTTTGATTTAAGAGAGTTAGGTGGTTACCCGAAGAAAGTACGAGTTGAAAGACTCTATGCTAGAAAACTTGATTTGCCGACACAGAATTATGGTACCATGCTTTGTGATCTTGTGTATTTTGACTCATGTCGTCCCAAATTAGGGCTATCATTAGGTGCCTTGCTTTGTGATCTTGTGCACTACCATGACATGTTGACTTGATTAGGGATTTTGGCACCCTGCTGTGTGATCTTACGTGTCCCCCTTATAGATACTCCAATCCTTACGGCAAACTTGGATTGGGGGCTTGGCCGCCGAGTCAAGGGCGGATTGCATATAGACCGTGGAATTACAGATTTTAGGGTGTACCATCTAGCTAAAAAGTAATACAAAGAGTGAGTCATGGTTTCAAAGAAATGTTTCAAAGTCTTTAAAATGCCCATGTGATTTCTTACTATATGATATGTTTATGAACTGTTTTAAATTGGTCTTATATATGTTGATTATAAATGACTATTTTGGACTAGCTCTGCGTACCAGTATATCTGTATTGACCCCCCTCCCCCCTCCAACCTCTCAGGTTCAGAGGCACGTTCTAGGGGTCAAGATAAGCAGTAGATAATTCAGACAGCACAAGAGATTGTGCCGTGGTGTGCCTTCTAAATTCCGGAAGGCCTAATGTCTTACAAATATTCATCATTCTACAGTTTTGGTCTACTGGGGGCCTTGTCCCAGACTTCAGATAGTATTGTTTTGAGATTTAGTAAAGATTTAGCAGACTGAGTCAGATGTTATTTAGATGTTGTTGGAGTTTTCCTTCATTGTTAAACTAATTTCAGAGTATGACCATGTTTCTGTATTCGATTTATAATTCCGGATTTTCCTTTTATTGTATGAATGTAGTGCATGATTACCAGATAGAGTGGGACATCCGGGCCTTAATGGGTCGGATGTCCGTTAAGTCCAGGCTCTAGTTCGGGTCGTGACATCTAATCACCCACTCTAGACACAAAAACTCAACCACCAATCCTCAAAACACCATCTGAATCAACTGAGACTTCCTTAGCCTCACCACTTAACAACTTATCCCGAATCGATCTCAATCTTGCATCATCAAAGTAATGAGCTCGAATTTGCTACATCCAAGATGACCTAGCCTCCACAAAATCTAAAACATACCCAGGTGTTGAAATATGAAGCCTAACCATCCAGTTAGCTAAAGACTGAACCTCTAAGGACAAATACCTCTCCTGGGTCAAAAGATACATCAAGCTACCCACACTAGTCGACTTCTGGCTTAAGGCATCCATAACCACATTTTCCTTGCCCGAATGATAGAGAATAGTCAATTAATAGTCTTTAAGAAACTCAAGCCAACAAAGGTGCCTCATAATAAGATCTCACTAGGTGAAAAGTACTGAAGGCTATGATGATCCGAGAAAATATCACAATGGACTCCACACAAATAGTGCCTCCATAACTTTAAGGCAAAAACAACCACGTATAACTCTAAATCATAGGTAGGATAATTCCTTATGAGGCTTCAACTGATGAGAAGCATATGTAATAACCATTACCTCCTACATAAACACAACACCTAACCCAACACCTAAAATATCACAAAACACGGTGACACCCACACCCTATTTAGAGAAAGTCAAGTAAGGGGTTGAAGTCAACAAATCCTTGAGCTTTTAAAATCACACCTCATACGCATTAGACCATTGAAGAGAAATATTCTTCTGAGTTAACTTAGTCAAAGAAGTGGCGATGGATGAGAAGCACTCAAGAAAAAACAGACAATAACTTTCCAAGCAAACAAAACTCCAAACCTCGATGGGAAAAGTAGGTCCAGTCTAATCACAAACCACTGCAATCTTGGATGGATCAACCATAATACCCCCCTTAGGCACCATATGACCCAAGAAAGAAAAAAACTCCAACCAAAACTCATACTTAGAGAACTTGGCATAAAATCTCTCATTCCTCAATCTCTTAAATACAATCCGCAAATGCTCCTCATGCTTAGCCTCACTCTTGGAATAAACCAAGATATCATTTATCAATCAATAAAAATAAGTCAAGATATGATTGAAACACCTGATTCATCAACTTCATGAACACAGATGGGGCATTAGTCAAACCAAAGAACATGACCAAGAACTTATAATAACCATATTGGGTCTAAAAAGCTGTCTTCAAAATATATAAAACTCTAATCCTCAACCAGTGGTAACAAAATCTCAAATTAATCTTTGAAAACACTACAACATGCTAAAGCTGATCAAATAATTCATCAATACGAGAAAGAGGATACTTATTCTTAATTGTCACCTTATTCAATTTTCGATAATGAAAACATATGTGCATAGACCCATCCTTCTTCTTTACAAACAAGACAGGCGCACCGCAAGGTGATACATTAGGTTAGATAAATCCCTTATCAAACAACTCTTGAAACTGATCTTTCAATTCTTTTAACTCAGTCGGGGCCATCCTATAAGGAGGACTAGAAATTTTCTTGTTTCTCGTCTCAACATCAATAGCAAAATCAATATCGCGATCCGGGGGCATACCAGGAAAATTAACAAAGAACTCATCCATAAACTCATGGACAACACAAAAAGAATACAAAGAAGAAGGTGAAGAAACACTAGTATCATGAATATAACACAAATAATATAAACATCCCCTCTCAACCAATCCACGAGCCTAAAATAAGATATGATCCTCTTAGGACCTAAATGAAGTGCACCCTTCTAACTATCCATAGTACATCTAGCGAAGAAAAAGTCAGGATCTTAGAAAAATAATCTAGGACAGTATGATAAGGAGATAACTTATCCATACCCAAAATAACATCAAAATCAACCATATCAAACCCAAGAAAGTCTACTTAAGTCGTATGTCCAAAAACGTCACACCATAGGATCGGTACATCTGATCCACCTCTAACGAATCTCCTACTTGGGTAGATACACATACAGGCATGAAAGAGGTTCACTAATAGAATCAAAATCCAAAGAAAAATATGTAGACACATAGGAGAAAGTTGTCTAGGATCAAATAATATTGGTGTAGATCTGAAATAAATATTGATGATGTTTATGATCAGAACATCTGAAGCCCCTGCCTTATGTATGGTTGTTATAGCATAGAACTATCATAACCACCAACCAACATCATAGCCCTATGACTACCACCACGGGCTCCGCTACCACTACCTCTCGCACCTCTGATAAAACCCCTACCTCTCACAATTGTAATGGTACTAGCTTGAATCACACGACAATGACAGTCCTTGGCTATATGTCCAAACTTATCTCACATAAAGCAACCTATAAACTTATCCTGACCGTGTACCCTCTTGGCGCCTTTTTGAGATGCTCAAAGGTTAGGTCCATGCACTCACCCCCTATGCTATAAAATGATGCCCCAAATACTACGATCTTTATCATGTCTCACTAAAAAGAGGAAGGCATAGCCAGGCCAGCTACCTGAAACTCTACCCTGGGATGTAACATAGATGAAGGAATAACTCTTTCCCTCAAAATACCATACTCAAATGCCATCTCTAAAGGACAAATAGTTCTTGGGGTCTAAGGAGTACCCAAAACATAAGTAGGTGCCACTATAGGACCCACACTCATAACTGGAGGAATGCCATAACCAGACTCTGGTACAAGAAGAGGTACAATACTCAGAGCTGAGTAAATACCAAATGAATTCAAAGGAGCACCCTCTAAATGGTTCAATAGATGAATAGAAATCATTTCAATATTGAGGTAGAAGAACTCTAAGGAACTAGAGAAGAACCCATACTAATCACATGCTCAACACGAGGATCGGGGGAAGATCCCTAGAACTCCTCCTAAATGGGGATGATCCACAGGCTCGTCCACTCCCTCGAGTCTACCCATAATGCGAGGCTTGCCCTCTGGGTGAAGGCTCTACATCTCTGATTAGACTGGACCTATTTGATACCATATGCATAAAAAGAGTGAAGCACAACTCAAAACACAAGGTATGAAAAAACTATGCATGATAAGGAACGAATAAGGAATGATTTCCTAAAGGTATCATATAGCCTCGCAAAGATCGATACAGATATCTATGTATCAATCCACGAGACTCTATAAGATATCCTATTCTTACACTGTTGATATCAATGAAACATGGATTCTCTGGTACCATGTTTTCATGAACCAAAATCCAAGGGTCATGATGGCACTCATCGCAGCAAACTTTGGTGAATAAGCCTATCACCCAAACTGATACATAGAAAGATAAAAAGACAGAAATACCCCAAGGCAAGGCTTCTAGAGTGAAGCCAAACCATATAATTATAAATAATATGGAAATAAACATAACCAACAATGTAGCCATAACTCCCAAAACTTGATACCAATAGTAGAAGAACATATCTAGTTCAACTCGAATCCTAAAGAAATAAATAGGAAATCCAATAAATACAACTCTGTCTCTGAAAACTAGTAAAGACATAGTCTAATGATAGATAATATAGTATAAGACATAACGATGTCTAAGAAGCATCCACTACCTTGAAATCTCAAATAATCACTCTAATAAAGCAATGTGGGATGCACCCGAACTTGAATATTCACAAAAAAGGTACAGTAGCAGTGAGTATGGTCCACTCATACTAAGTAGGTATCATCGGCTGATCGAGCAAAGTAAATAATAAAATATACAAAAAACAAACTAAGGGCACGTCACCTATAATTAGAAAAAATCCCAGAATAGTAGCCCACACCATTTGCACTAATAGTTCTAATATATATATATATATATATATATATCTTTTATTATAACAACAAAACCAAGTAGCTCACAAGTATATAATATATCATATATAAGTAGGGACAAGTAAGGACAATATACATACAAGATCATAGAGCATAATTATAAAAAGATAAAACAACTAGATGGGTATTGAGTCAAAGCAGAAGTACAATCACATCATAACCATAATGAAGTAAACATAATAAGAATGATGATGATGATGAAAATGATGATAATGACAATATGGAAAAAGCATGAGGTTGCCGCACAACCTCCATATATATCTATGAAGGCAAGCCTTCTGACGTAGGACCCATGGAGGGTTTGTCAACCCATATAATACCCTATATACACCAAAATAGGAAAGCCTCCTGATATAGGACACATAGAGGGTTCATCCCTGTATACAACCAAAATCCATGACACTTCTTCGACATATACATCAAAGAAGGTCTATAAAAGTCCAATGTTCCAGTGTTACCAGTATTTCCATTGTTTCCTATATTTCAGGTGTTTCTATTATTTCTAGTATTTCCAAACAACCAATATCCATGACTCATATCTAGTACATCCCTTAGAAAATGTCTATAAAATCCAATGTTCCCAGCATTTCTAGAATTTCAAGAGCATATACATAATATAAGACACAGATCAAATATAACATAAAACAATAAAATGTATATATATATAAAAAATACTAAACGAACAAGTAAAATTATGCGTATGATGCAATGTTGACAACCAACCACAAAGAGTATTTCTACAACCAACAATAAGGAGCATTTCCATAACCAACTAATAGACCAATTATGTGAGCCAATTATCCACTTATTAATTCTAACCATCCATGAATTTCCACACGTGTCATATGCCAACAAGTATGAATATTACACAATACTCCAATGGTACAAAATTAGTCATTTTCACTAACACTATATAATAATTCACATGTATTCAAGACTATCCACATCACATCGAACCTCACACGGTCACATATATCATGTAATACCTCAAATTCAACAAATACACCATAGATAGGCCCCCACATGGGCACAATATTTGTATATCAATTTTTCATGATTAGTTCCCACTCTTAACATGCATTTGGTATAAAAATTAACTATCTAGTCTAGCCTGAAAGAGTTAATCCATAACATACCTCGAATGTCAAAACCAATACACTACACTTTTAATTGTAAGGCCCCACAAAATTACTAAGCTTAAATCAGTCCTTTAAGCTTGTCAAGAGGGTCCCATACTTAGAAAATTCTAGCTAAGTTCTCAGACTTAGTTTATTGTTGAAATATTTGAAAGTTGGCAATCTTATTTAGACATCTTCGTGTCCTTTAATGGCCCATATTTTTGTTAATTCATGATCAGAGAGATCAATAGGTGTTCTCAGACAAGTTTTGGATTTTTTAGACCTCGTTTAGACCACGTTTGGTGTCCTAAAATAGTGTACCAATGTGATCTTAGTGCGATGCATCGTACATCGTATTGGTTAACATTGTTGCAGGGACTGCCAGTAAAACTACTGAGGCTTGGAGAGATCATGGTGCAAAGTATAGGGTATCACATCGATGCATCTATGCGCCATATCACCAATCACATCGATGCCCAATTTCAGTGATTAAATGTCTGTGTTTTTAAGGGCAAAAGGGTCAATTTTCCAATCCTATATAAGCCTATAACACAAGATTCAGCCCTTATTTCACAAAAATATTATTGTTACTCTCAAATACTCTCAAGAACAAGTTTAGGGTTTTCATAGGAGCTTCAAATTCAAGAGGTTCTACTGTTAGTTTTAAAGACTTTTCCATCCAAGGTTTGTCAAGTGTTCAGTCATGGATTCCTTTCATCCATGAAGCCCAAGAATCCAATTTTAAATTATGAATTGTGATATTTATGTTGTGGATTGATTATGTTTGTGTAATTATTGTTATAGGATTCCCAAGTTGGAATCTTTATGTGTTATTCTTGAAACTACGCTAGTATGTGGGTTCAAATTTATGAAATTGAGTTGAATTAGGGAATCATATGGTATTAATTTAATATCATACCTAAGCCCCAAGTTATGCATACTAGGTGTTTGATAAAATTCCTAAGAGAATAATACTTGTGCATTATGACTCAATAGAACCTAAATGATGAATTCATGTAACCAGTATGTTCAAACTGACTCCCATGCTATTATTATGCCTTGTAATAGATTGATGTAATATGCTCATGAGATTAGTATTAGGAAATTATGAAATGTTTATATTAATTCTTATTCATGTGTAATCTTTGGGTATGCAAATACTTCATGAAAATCCCCAATGATAGTACTATGAATTATTGACCATGGTTATGTGTTCAAGAAGTGTCATGTCTTGTTAGTTTCATGCTATCGAGTCCTGGGGGTACTTCTACCTGAAAACTTAGTTGTGTGCCTAGATCCAGCGTTGGTTTCATGATAAATATCAGTCACTCCATGATTAGTAGTATTCTCAATCAGTTTTAGAACTCAATAGAATTCATTTAGTTACATAACTCATGAAAACTCATTAATCTCAGTCAGTTATCAAATCTTAATAGTATTCTATCAGTTAATAGAACTCAATGAACTAAGTCCAGTTTAGTTCAGTTATTCATGTTCAACGTTTATTCGTGTGGCAGTAGGATTCAACACCGAGTGAGCCCAAGGATGGGAACTCACCTGTTAGTATAGGGTACGATTCTTAGAAGCAATCTTTGTACTCCATAACTATGTATCCAGTGTAGGTTAAGATATCAAACCTGCTCGTTAAGGGTAGATAAAGTGGCTTAACCTATTATATGAGGGTCCCACCATTCTCCTTAGAGTACCTGTTAGATAAGGGATTTGTCATAGCTTGTCCTTACTAGTGTGGCGGTATTGACACCCTTCCAACTGGGGTTATAGGTTGGACCCCAAATTTATTTAGAAAAAGGGGGCATATTAGTTAGATGAATTCTCCCATGGTTTCAGTTACAGAATCAGGATTGTCAAATATAGTCACCCAATTTTAGTAATAGTACTTAGATAGTTCTACAAAACCCAAGACTGTCAGATACAGTCACTCATCTCAATATGGAACTCAGCTAGTTCCATCAGAACCTAGACTTTCAGACACTATCGCCCAATACCAGTTATATCAATTATCAATAACTCATGTTATCAGTATTCAAACTCAATAGTCAGTATTGCTCATGAATCCAGTTATAGTTACACACTCATATATATATTCTCACGATCATGTTATACAATCAGTAGCATTGTTTATGCATTTGAACCCTTTGCATTCAGCCTACCTCACTTGCATACCAGTAGATTTAATCGTACTAACGTATTTACGCTATGATATTTTTACACCATAGGTTCAGAAGCACGAGATCCAGAGCATAAGTAGCATTCCAGTTTCAGCAGTGAGTCCTCATCATTTGAGGATGTTATGATTTGATTATTTCACATCTTTAGTACTCAGTTATTTCTGCAATTGGAGTTAGTTGAGTACATGTCCCATTAACTCCCATCAGGCCCAGTATGTCCCCATAGGGTGCACCAATTTTATTTGTGAGCAAGAAAAATGGTTCTATCAGAATGTGTATTGATTACCGTCAGCTCAGTAAAGTCACTGTCAAGAACAAGTATCCTCTTCCTAGAATCGATGACTTATTTGACCAACTTCAGGGTGCTGATATTTCTCTAAGATAGAGCTCAGAACCTATTATCATCAACTCAGAGTCAAAGAATATGACATTCCAAAACTAGATTTTTGTACTCGGTATGGTCACTTTGAATTTTTAGTTATGTCCGTTGGTCTTACCAATGCCCCAGCAACTTTCATGGACTTGATGAATCGGGTGTTTAAGAAGTACTTGGACATGTTTGTCATAGTCTTCATAGATGACATTCTAGTATATTCCCGCAGTGAGCGTGATCATGCAGACCATCTCAAAGTCATACTTCAAACTCTTAGAGATCATCACATGTTCACCAAATTTAGTAAGTGAAAATTTTGGCTAAGGTCCGTAGCATTCCTTGGTCATATCATTTCTGGTGATGGAATTAGAGTAGATCCTCAAAGAACTGAAACATTAAGAAACTAGCCCAGAACTATCTCTCCATCAGACATCATGAGTTTCTTGAGTTGGGCTAACTATTACAAATGGTTTGTTGAGGGATTTTCTTCTATTGCATCCCCTATGTCCAGATTGACTCAGAAGAAATTCAAGTTCCAGTAGTCAGATCCTTGAGAGAAGAGTTTTCAGGAGTTGAAGACTCGACTCACCTCAACTTCAGTCTTAGATCTTCCAGATAGTTCAAATGGTTTCATAGTGTTTTATGATTCATCCAGAGTAGGTTTGGTTTGTGTCCTCATGCATCATGGTAAGGTCATAGATTGTGCCTCTAGACATCCTAAATCCCATAATAAGAATTATCCTACTCATGATCTTGAGTTAGCAACCATAATTTTTGCCTTAAAGATTTGGATCCTTCATGTAGATGTGTTCACTGATCATAAGAGCCTTCAATATGTCTTTTCTCAGAAAGATCTCAATCTTCGTCAGATAAGGTGGTTAGAGCTCTTGAAAGATTGTGACTTGAGTGTCCTTTATCATCCGGGCAAGGACAACGTAGTGGCCGATGCTTTACTAGACTGTCCATGGGTAGTGTTTCTCATGTTGAGGACAGTAAGAAGAAGTTAGCTCAGGAAGTCCATCAACTTGCCCGGCTAGGAGTTAGCTTAGTCGATTCAAACGTGGGTGATGTATGGTTTCAGAGTATTTCAGAATCATCTTTAGTTTCTGAGGTGAAAGAAATGCATGATAGAGATCCCAGACTAGTCAAGTTGAAAAAATCAATTAAGGATCAGAAGGTAGAGGTTTTCTCCCTAGGGGGAGCTGGTGTTCTACATTGCCAGGGTCATCCCTGTGTTGCAGATGTAGATGACTTAAGGCAGTGAATTCTTACTGAAGCACATGGTACGTGCTACTCTGTTCATCCAGAGGCCATAAAAATGTACCGCAACTTGCGGGAGATCTATTGGTGGAGTGGGATGAAGAGAGATGTTGCAGAGTTTGTGGCTAAGTGCTCTATATATAAACAGGTTAAGATAGAGCATCAGAATCCTAGTAGGTCCATGCAAGAGTTCAATATTCCTACTTGGAAGTGGGTAAAAGTGAACATGGACTTCGTGACGGGCTTGCCTCATACCCGTCATCATCATGATTCAGTTTGAGTCATTGTAGATAGGATGACTAAATCATCTCATTTTTTTCCAGTCTATACCTCCTATTCAGTCAAGGATTACACCAAACTTTATATCAGAGAGGTTGGCAGATTACACGGTGTTGTATTATCAATTATCTCAGATAGAGGTACCCAGTTCACCTTTCATTTTTGGAAAGCGTTCCAAAAGGGTTTTGTTACCTAAGTTCATCTCAGTACAACCTTTCATCCTCAGACAGATGGTCAAGCAGAAAGGACCATTTAGACCCTAGAAGATATGTTAAGGACATGTCCAATTGATTTCAAGGGTATTTTGGATGACCACTTGCCTTTGATTGAGTTTGCATACAACAATAGCTATTATTCCTGTATTTAGATGGCTCCATTCGATGCTCTCTATGGTAGGAGATACAGATATCCATTTGGTTGGTTTGAAGTTAGTGAGGATTCAGTTATAGGGCCTAACTTAGTATTTGATGCCTTAGAAAAAGTACAGTTGATCAAAGAAAGACTCCGGGCTGCCCAGAGCCGACAGAAGTCTTATGAAGATGTTCGTAGAAAGTATCTTAAGTTTGAGATTGGTGACTATGTCTATCTAAATATCTCTCCCATGAAGGGAGTAAAGTGGTTTGGCAAGAAGTGAAATCTCATTCTCCGATATGTCGGTCCTTTCAAAATTCTCAGTCGCTTTGGCAAGGTAGCTTATGAGCTCGAATTGCCTTCAGATCTAGCCTCAGTTCATCTAGTCTTCCATGTCTCTTTGCTAAAGAAGTGTATAGGTGATCCAGCAGTTGTACTCCCTATTCAGAGCATAGATGTTTAGAACAACCTCTCTTATGAAGAGATTCTATTCAAAATCCTAGACTATTAGACTAGTAGACTGAGTAACAAAGAAGTCTCTCTAGTCAAAATTCTTCGGCAAAATCAGTCCGTTAAGGGAGCTACTTGGGAAGCAGAAGCTTATATGGGAACCAAGTATCCTCACCTCTTCTCCGCTAACTCAGATCAAGATCATGGTAACAGTTCTCCTTAAGCTTTTCAGTTTCATGTTCAGACTTGGGTTACAAGATTGGTATGCAATTCATGGTCAGAATTTCATCACAAACTTGGTATTAAATACCATTGAATATTCAGTCATGCATTCATGTATCATTTTAGTTATATAATCATGCATCAGACATTCATGCTCATTGTGAGAACCTTAGTTCATCAGAACTCTAAGCCATGTATTCATGAATCAGTTACACAAGCATCAGATATGCATGCTAAGTATGGTATATTCAGTTATCAGTCATGTCATTCATGAAATCATATTTCAATAATTCATGTTCAATAAGTACGTCGGTTTATCTTCTCTCCATATTCTTAGACTCATTCGAGGATGAATTTTCTCAAGGGGGAGATATTGTAATACCCTGTACTTTTTCCTAGCTTGAAATTGTCCCAAGAATGTTAGAATTTTTCTTTGAAAGATTAATCCACTTTTGTACACGTGGAATTTTTAATATTTTTACTTTTTATCATGTGGGAAATTGAATTAATAATCCAACAATACCAATTTCATCTAAATCTGGTATCAGAGTGAAAAGTTATGGACATTTTACCGAGAGCTTCTAGAATCGCCGAGGTGTGACGGCTAGGTTGACGGACCGTTGATCTACCGACGGACCGTCGCCTTGACCATCGCAGCCAAGGTAGTGAGGCAACCTTCTGGATAAGGTACGATGGATAGGTTGGTGGACCATCAAAATTGCGATGGACCGTCGCCCAAGCCACCTCTACTTAGGAAGTAAGTCCTTTTCCTGGTCCACATGTGACGATCGAAACGACTGACTGTCGAGCCAGCAACGGACCGTCAAACCCACCATCGCACATCCCTTTCAGTTATTTTTAAGTCACTTTTAAAGGGGATTTTTGGTCTTTTATCACCCATTTATATACCTAGTAATATCCGACCATGGCTCCAAAAAAAATTCATTATTCTTCAACAACATCAAAAATTAGGTTTTCTCCCTAAGAACAATCCTTAAGAAACAAAATCCAAATCTTCTTTAAGAACTAAAAGATTCAAATTCTTCAAGTTCAAGAACTTCAAGAAACTCACTACCAGGTATGCATAGTATTCATTCATGGACTCCTTTCGTCCATGAAGCCCAAGAATATCTTTTCAAAGTTCAAGTGTATGGATTTCTTTACGAATTTCATGTTGGGTTTGATTTTGTTCATGTTGATAATGACCAATTGAATACTAATCCATGTTGGGTGATCAAATTTATGTGGAATTGATTAGTATAGGTGTAGATTCATGTGAACCTATGATTAAACCCTTGGATGATGAAATTAGAGTTGAATCATGATGTTTATTTGTTGTATAATGTTGTCTTCATATACTATGCTTACCATGTGTTTGATTAAATGACTATGTGAAGGAAGAGTGACCAACTAGTATGAAATTATGCAATCCTCATGTATGTACAAGTTTATGCATATCATATGTTTGATGAAATGCCTTAATAAATGAATTATGGATTGTGATGTTGGTCATGTATTCAAGAAAGTCATTCCTTGTCAGTTTCTTTCCACCGTGTCCTACGGGTACATGTACCCAACAATTTAGATATGTACCTAAGGCCAGTGTTATGTTTTCATGGTATCCTCAGTCAAGCCATGTTCAGTAGAATTCAGTTAGTCATGTGACTTAAGAAAACTCAGTAAAACTCAGAAATCCCAGTAATCTCAGAAAGCTCAGTAGTACAAAAATCTCAATAATATTTCATCAATCAATAGAACTCAGTTAACTCAGTCCAGTTCAGTTCAGTAATTCATGAATAGTGTCTATTCAGATGGTAGCACAAAGGAGAGAAAGAAGAAGGCAGATAGCACTGAGTGAACCGAAGGATGGGAACTCACACTGTCAGATGAGGGTGTGATTCTTAGAAGTCATCCTTGTGTTCCAAAACTATGTAGACAGCATAGGTTAAGACATCAACACTATCAGATAAGGGTTTATAAGGTGGATAAGAACTGTCAGATGAGGTCCCCACCGTTCTCTTTTGGGGACACTTTCAGATGAGGGTCACTCATAGCTTATCCTTATCAGTGGTGCGGTATTGACACCCTTCCAATTAGGTTTACAGATTGGACCCCAACTTAGCCATAATGGCGTATTAGGGGCATGTCAGTTAGATAACTACTTCCCACAGTTTCAGCTACAGAAATAAGGACTTTCAGATACAGTCGTTCAGTTTTAGTAATAGAACTCAAATAATTCTACAAATTTCAAGACTGTCAGATACAGTCAACTCAGAACAGTACGAAACTCAGCTAGTTCCATTAAATTCAGGACTGTCAGATACACTCACTCATGTTATCAATTATATTTGTCATTAGAACTCAGTTACTAGTCAGGTTAGTTATCAGTAAAGTCATGTTATCACGATCTTAGTTATAGTTACTATGTATTCATGCATGCATTTTCATGTTCATATTAGTCAGTTAGTCAGTATTTTTCATTCATATAAACCCCATGCATTCAGCCTACCTCATATGCATACCAGTACATTCAAATTACTGACACATTTGCGTTATGGTGTCTTATACCATAGGTTCAAAGACACGAGCTCCAGAGCATTAGTAGATTCCATTCTCAGCAGTCAGAGTTAGCAGTGATTCCTTATATTTTGAGGACATGATAATTACTTTATTACCTCATTAATTTATTTATTAGTTGGAGTTAGTTGGGGGGGGATGTCCCATCAACTCCTTATTCGGATAGTTCAGTCATGATTTAGAGTCTTTTCAGACTATAGTATGTTCAGACAGCTTATTTTAGTTGTTTTGGGTTTTTCGTACCCCACTCTGATGTTATATTTTTATTAGATATTATATCTCAGTGTTTAACCTTATGACCTTTTAGTTCAGGTTTCTGCATTATACAGTATATTATGCAGTATACAGGTATAGATATCAGTCATGGGTTAGCTCATGGTCCTTTGGGGTCATGAACACCATGTAGCATTACGGGTACTATATTCGGAGCGTTACAGAAGAAAAGATGCTAGAATTTATTAACCTCATATAGGGCAACATGACAGTGAAAGAGTATTCTTTTAAGTTTACTCAACTAGCTAGATACGCTCCTCACATTGTGGCAGACAGCAGGGCTAAAATGAGTAAGTTTATTTCTAGGATGAAATATAGTATGTTCAATAAGTGCAGATCTTCAATGTTGATTAGTGAGATGGACATAGACAATTTTATGATCCATGCTTAACAGATAGAAGAGCAGAATATTAAGATAAGAGAGAAGCTGAATAAGATAGCAAGGACAGGTAGTTTTATCTTTTCTCAGCCTAAGTTAGAGGGTGGAAGTCATTCTCAGTTCTTCCTAAAATCATCCATCCCATCTCCTTCCTCAGCCAGTGCTCCAGTGCCGAAATTTAGAGAAGGTAACAGAGATAGGGCACCAAGCTCTAAGTCTTAGGGTAGCGTTAATAGTGCCCGAACCTATCCTTTTTGTCAGACATGTGGTAAGAACTATTAGAGTACTTACAGAGATGGAAGTGATATTTGCTTTGAATGTGTCTAGCTAGGACACAGAGTCAGAGATTGTCCTCATCCAGGTCCTCAGGGTCAGTGTAATCATTTCTCAGCTCAGTCCGGTCGCCTGAACCAGCAAGGTGCCACTTCCAGTGCTACTAGTGGGCAACTCCCAAATAGAATCTACGCTCTTTAGTCCTGACAGGATTAGGAAAATTCTCCTGATGTGGTTATGGTACGTTACAAATATTTTATTTGCATGCTTACACTTTGCTAGATCCAGGATCTTCTTTGTCTTTTGATACTCCTTATATAGAAGTTGATTTCAGAGTAAGTCCTAAAATTCTAGTAGAGCCCTTGTTAGTCTCCACCCAAGTGGGTAAAACCATCATATCTCGATGGGTATACAGGAACTGTCCGATTATGGTATCTCAGAAAGTCACTTCAGCAGACTTAGTTGAATTAGAGATGACTGATTTTAATGTCATTCTAGGCATGGATTAGCTTCATTCTTTCTATGCTATAGTTGACTGCAGAAACAAAATTTTCCAATTTTAGTTTCTAAATAAACTTGTCCTAGTGTGGAGAGGTAGTGCTTTAGTTTTCAGAGGTCAGCTTGTTTTCAACCTTCGGGCACGAAAAATAATATCTAAGGGATATGTCTATCATCTTGTTCAAGTTAAGGACTCAATTTCCAAAACTTCCAATATCAAATTAGTCCTGGTAGTGAATGAATATTTAGATGTCTTTCCCGAAGATCTTCTAGGAATTCATTCCGAAAGGAAAATAGACTTTGGTATTGATCTTCTTCCATATACTCACCTTATATCTATTTTTCCATACAAAATGGCACCAGAAGAACTCTAAGAATTGAAAGAACAGTTGAAGGATCTCCTAGATAAGGGATTCATCAGACCCACTGTGTCCCCATGGGGCGCACCAATCTTATTCGTACAAAAGAAAGACGATTCTCTCAGAATATGCATTGATTACCGTTAACTCAATAAAGTCACGGTCAAGAACAAGAATCCACTTCACAAAATCGATGACTTGTTTGACCAACTTTAGGGTGACAGCTATATCTCAAAGATAGATTTCAGATTAGGCTATCATCAGCTCAGAGTCAGAGAATGTGACATTCCAAAAATAGCCTTCCATACTCGGTATAGTTACTTCGAGTTCGTAGTTATATCCTTTGGTCTTACTAATGCCCCAACAACTTTCATGGACTTGATGAATCGTATGTTCAAGCAATACTTGGACATATTTGTCATAGTCTTCATAGATGACATCCTTGTTTACTCCCGCAGTGAGCATAATCATGCAGACCATCTCATAATAGTCTTGCAAACTCTCAGAAATCATTAGTTATTCATCAAATTTAGTAAGTGCGAGTTTTGTCTATGGTCAGTAGCATCCTTGGTCATATCATTTCCGGTGATGGCATTTGAGTTGATTCTCAAAAGACCAAAGCAATAAGAAACTGGCCTCGCCCTGTATCTCCATCAGATATCAGGACCTACTTGGGATTGGATGGCTATTGTAGAAGGTTTGTTAAGGGATTTTCTTCTATTTCATCCCCTATGTCCAGATTGACTCAGAAGAAAATCAAGTTTCAATTGTCAGATCCCTGCAAGAAGATTTTTTAGGAGTTGAAGACTCGACTCAACTCAGCTCCAGTTTTGGCTCTACCAGATGATACAGATGAGTTCGTAGTGTATTTTGGTGCATCGAAAGTAGGTTTGGGTTGTGTCTTTATGCAGCATGGTAAGGTCATAGCCTACACCTCCAGACAGCTTAAACCCCATGAGAAGAATTATCCTACTCATGATCTTGAGTTATCAGCCGTAGCTTTTGCCTTAAAGATTTAGAGGAATTACTTATACAGTAGTCATGTAAATATGCTCATAGATTATAACAGACTTCAGTGTATCTTTTCTTAGAAAGATACTAAACTCCATCAGAGAAGGTGGTTAGAGCTCTTGAAAGATTATGACATGAGTGTCCGTTATCATCTGAGCAAGGCCAATATAGTGGCCGATGCCCTTAGTAGACTGTCTATGGGTAGTTTTGTTATGTTGAGGACAGTAAGAAGATGTTAGCTCAGGAATTTCATCAGCTTTCCGGTCTAGGTGTCCGCCTAGTCAATTCAGCAGAAGGTAGTACATGGGTTTAGAACAGCTCAGAATCAACTCTAGTTTCTGAGGTGAACGAAAAATAGGATATAGATCTCATTCTAATAAAGTTGAAATAAGCAGTCAAAGATAAAAGACTAGAGGTTTTCTCCCAAGGGGGTGATGGTGTTTTACATTGTTAGGGTCGTCTTTGTGTGCCAAGTGTAGATGACTTGAGGCATCGAATTCTCACAGAATTGTATGGTGCATGCTACTTTATTCATCTAGGGTCCACTAAGATGTACTGTGAATTGCAGGAGATCTATTAGTGGAGTGGGATAAAGAGAGATGTTATAGAGGTTATGGCTAAGTGCTCTACATATCATCAGGTTAAGATAGAGCGTTAGAAGCATAGTGGGTCCATGCGCAGGAGTTTAATATTCCTACCTGAAAGTGGAAAGAAGTGAACATGAACTTCATGATGGGTTTGCCTCGTACTCATTGCTAGCATGATTCATTATGGGTCATTATAGACAGGATGACCAAATCAGCTCATTTTCTTCCAGTCCATACCTCTTACTCAGACGAGGATTATGCCAAACTCTATATCAGGGAGTTAGTCAGATTACACGGTATTCTGTTGTCCATTATTTCAGACAGAGGTACCTAGTTCACCTCTCACTTTTGGAAAGCATTCGAAAATGGTCTTGGTACCTAAGTTCATCTCAGTACAACCTTTCATCCCCAGACGGATGGTCAAGGAATAATGACCATTTAGACTTTAGAAAAGATGTTGTGAGCGTGTGCAATTTATTTCAAGGGTAGATGGGATGATCACTTTTCTTTAATTGAGTTTGCATACAACAATATCTATTATTCCAACATTCGGATGGCTCCATTCGAAGCTCTCTACGGTAAGAGATGTAGATCTCCAATCGGTTGGTTCGAAGTTAGTGAGGCCTCAGTTATAGGGCCTAACGTAGTATTCGATGCCTTAGACCAGTTGATTAGAGAAAGACTTTGGGCTGCTCAGAGCTGACAGAAGTCTTATGTAGATGTGCATAGAAAGGATCTCGAGTTCGATATTGGTGACTATGTTTACCTAAAGATCTATCCCATAAAGGGAGTGAAGAGATCTGGCAAGAAGGAAAAGCTCAGTCCTTGATATGTCGGTCCCTTCAAAATACTCTGTTATTTCGGCAAGGTAGCTTATGATCTCAAATTGCCTTCAGGTCTAGCCTTAGTTCATCCAGTGTTCCACATCTCTTTACTCAAGAAGTGCATAGGTGACCCATCAGTTGTAGTCCCTATAGAGAGCATTGATGTTCAGAACAACCTCTCTTATGCAGACATTCTAGTTGAAATTCTTGAATACCAGACTCATAGACTGAGGAAAAAAGAAGTCCCTCTAGTCAAAGTTCTTTGGCGAAATTGGTCCGTTGAGGGAGCTACTTAGTAAGCAGAAACAGATATACTGACCAAGTATCCTCAACTCTTTTCTGCTAACTCAAACTCAACCCAGGTAATAGTTTTCCTTAAGCATGCTCAGTTATCATGTTGAGTTTTATTAGTAACTTGGTATTCAGTTTCATGCTCAGAATTCTATTATAAACTTGGTATCAAATACCATTGCCTTCAAAATACTTAGACATTTTGGCAAGGTAGCTTATGAGATCGAATTGCCTTCAGATCTAGCCTCAGTTCAGCCAGTGTTCCACGTCTCTTTACTCAAGAAGTGCATAGGTGACCAATTACTTGTAGTCCCTATAGAGGGCATGGATGTTTAGAACAACCTCTCTTATGAAAACATTCCAGTTGAAATTCTTGACTACCAGACTCATAGACTAAGGAACAAAGAAGTCCCTCTAGTCAAAGTTCTTTGGTGGAATCAGTCCATCAAGAGAGATACTTAGGAAGCAGAAGCAGATATGCGGACCAAGTATCCTCACCTCTTTTCTGCTAACTCAAACTCAGCCTAAGGTAATAGTTTTCCATAAGCTTGCTCAGTTATCATGTTTAATTTCATTACCAACTTGATATTCAGTTTTATGCTCAGAATTCTATTATAAACTTGCTATCAAATACTATTGCATATTCAGTCATATGTTCATGCATCATGTCAGTCACGTATTCATGCATCAGATATGCATCCTCATTATGAGAAACTCAGCTTATTAGAAATCTCAGTCATGCATTTATGAATCAGTTATGCATGCATCAGATATGCATGTTCAGTATGATATATTCAGTTTATCAGTCATGTCAGTCATGAAATCATATTTTAGTTATTCATGTCCTATATATACTTCAGTTTGTATTTTCCCTATTTAGTCAGTCTTATTTGAGGATGAATGTTCTCAAGGGGGAGATATTGTAAGGCCCCGCAAAATTTCTAAGCTTAAATCAGTCCTTTAAGCTTGTCAAGGGGGTCCCATACTTATAAATTTCTATCTAAGTTCTCAGACTTAGTTTATTTTTTGCCTTCAAAAGTTGGCCATCTCATTTCGCCACCTTAATGTCCTTTAATGGTCCGTATTTTTGTTAATTCATGATCAGAGAGGTAATAGGTGTTTTCGGACAAGTTTTGGATTTTTTGGACCTCATTTAGACCATGTTTGGTGTTCCAAAATAGTGTACCAACACGATCTTGGCGAGCTGCATCTCACATAGCGTTGGTTAACATTGTTGCAGGGGCTTCCAGTAAAACTACTGAGTCCTGGCATGATTATCACGTGATGTATCGGGTATCGCATCGATGCATCAATGTGCCGCATCGCCAATCATGTTGATGCCCAGTTTCAGTCATTAAATATCCGTGTTTTAAGGGAAAAAGGGTCAATTTTCCACCCCTATATAAGCCTATAACACGAGATTCTGCCTTTATTCCACCAAAATATTGTTGTTACTCTCAAATACTAACAAGAATAATTGTAGGGTTTTCATAGGTTCTTCAAATTCAAGAGATTCTACCGTTATTATTCAAGTATTTTCCATCCAAGGTATGTCAACTGTTCATTCATGAATTCCTTTCATCCATGAAACCCCAGAATCAAATTTTAAATTATGAATTATGATGTTTATGTTGTGGATTGATTATGTTCATGTAGTTATTGTTTTAGGATTCCCAAGTTGGAATTTTTATGTGTTGTTCATGAAACTACGCTAGTATGTGGGTTGAAATTTATGAAATTAAGTTGAATTAGGGAATCATGTGGTATTAATTTGATATCATGCCTAAGCCCTAAGTTATGCATACTAGGTGTTTGATAAAATACCTAAGAGAATAATACTTGTGCATTATGACTCAATAGAACCTAAATGATGAATTTATGTTACCATTATGTTCAAAATGACTCCCATGCTTGTTATGCCATGTAATAGATTGATGTAATTCTCATGATATTAGGCTTAGGTAATTATGACATGTTTATATGCATTCTTATTCATTTGTAAGCTTGGGGTATGCAAATACTTCTTGAATATCCCCAATGATAGTACTATGAATTATTGACCATGGTTATGTATTCAAGAAGTGCCATGTCTTGTCAGTTTCATGCTGTCGAGTCCTGGGGGTACTTGTACTCGAAACCTTAGTGGTGTGACTAGAGACAACATCGGTTTTATGATAAATCTCGGTCATACCATGATTAGTAGTATTCTCAGTCAGTTTCAGAACTCAGTTGAATTCAGTCAATTACATGACACAAGAAAACTTAGTAATCTCAGTCAGTTATCAGATCTCAATAGTATTCCGTACATTAACATAACTCAATGAGCTCAGTCCAGTTCAGTTCAGTTAATTATGTTCAGTGTCTATACATATTGGAGTAGGATTCAGCACCGAGTGAGCCCAAGGATGGGAACTCACGTGTTAGTAGAGGGTGTGATTCTTAGAAGCAATCATTGCACTCCAAAACTATGTAGCCAGCGTAGGTTGAGTCATCAAACCTCCTAGTTGAGGTTAGAGTAGGTGGCTTAACCTATTATATAAGGGTCCCACTATTCTTCTTAGAGTACCAGTTAGATGAGGGATTTCTCACAACCTGTCCTTACCAGTGGCACGGTATTGACACCCTTCTAACTGGGGTTACAGGTTGGACCCCAAATCTATTTAAAAAAATAGGCATGTCGGTTAGATGAATTCGCCCACAGTTTCAGTTACAGAATCAGGACTATCAGATACAGTCACCGAGTTTCAGTAATAGGACTCAGATAGTTCTATCAAAACCTAGACTGTCTGACACATTCGCCCAGTACCAGTTATATCAGTTATATTAGTTATTAGTAACTCATGTTATCAATATTCAGACTCAGTCGCCAGTATTACTCACGAATCCAGTAACAGTTACACACTCATGTGTGTATTCTCATGATCATGTTATACAGTCAGTTAGCATTGTTCATGCATATGAACCCTTTGAATTCATCCTACCTCACTTCCATACCAGTACATTCAATCGTACTGACGCATTTGTGCTATGGTGTTTTTATACCATATGTTCAGAAGAACGAGCTCCATAGTATCAGTAGCATTCCAGTTTCAACAGTCAGAGTCAACAGTGAGTACTTATCATTCGAGGATGTTATGATTTGATTATTTCACATCATTAGTTATAACGCCCCAAAAATAGGTCCCGAAACGTCACACGGTGCTTAGGGTCACAAGTGATCCCAAGCTAACCTGCTACTAGCATACTTACAAGCCACTGAATAAAATACATAAATATAAAAAAAATCAGCAGAAACAATAAAACTTCTCTGAACTTGATCAATACAAAATCTGAGTTTACAAGATTAAAACTCTGACTTTACGAACAAAACTAAAATAAAATACATCGACACTACTGACTATCTATGAAGCCTCTACTAGTACTGACTATGGGGAGCCGGGTCATGACTCCGAACTATCCCAACTCAATATGACTTAATAAAGAAAATACAATACTTCTCAAACTATATAACTAACCTAAGCCCTTGAATCAAAAGGACGTATCTCCTGATGGATGGAAGCTGCGAACTGACTAAATATGGTGTATGTGCTACAACTTGTACCTACATTTTGAGACAATATAGCACACAGACGTATATGTGGATCAGTAATTTAAGGATATACTGAGTATATGGGGGTGTATGCATTTACATGAAATAATATCAATACTCTTTAATAAAATCATGCATGCAAATAGAAATGACTCACATGGCTCGAATAAGTCTAAAATATAAAACTCATAAATCATGAATACTGAAACATGTAACAAAAATATCGTGAGTCATTATACTTAACTTTAAAATATATACTCCCCACTTATTCTCAGTATTTGAAGGCTAAAGGAAGCTTTAAACAATATTTTTAAACTCCTGCTTTTATCATATGGAGAGTAAAACTTCTTTAAAACTTAAAGATTTAGAACTTTTAGGAACTTTTAACACTTGAGAACTCTGGAACACTTTTAGACTCGGGACACTTGGAACTCGGGAGTTTCTTCTAACCGACATAAACCATATGAGCTAGATGGAGTCCAACGTCCTGCCCATATTGGGGAGAGCTGTTCTATCCTTTCCATCGGAGTAGAACCTCATCTTTAGTGATCACTATCTCGTCCTTGGGCCCATAAATCCCGAACCTACAGTGGGACGTAGTTCTAGGGTATGAAACCTTGGAATCATACCCAACTCGATGCTAAATACTACTCCCATACTCAGCATAGAATTTTTAGAAAATTCACCTCAAAATAACTCAAGGGCTATAATGAAGACCAAAACATATTTCTCTTACTTTAAATCATAAGTAGTGTGGATTACTATCTAGGCTTTTGAAAGTACTTAACAAAACTTGTCAATATGACTTTGAGATCATAATATCCTTATAAACTCATCACTTGTACTTAGGACTCAAAATATAAAGCTTTAATACATCAAAATCATATTTAAACTTCATGCTCAACTATCATCTTAAAAAGCTTACAATCATCTCAATCAAGATATTGAAAAAATAAATCATAATATGAATCTCATGATTTCAACATCTCAAAATTCATGTTTGATAACAAAACATTCATAATAAATCTTAAAATCTGGAAAATTCAGAAATAGGCATGGAAATATAAACATAATGATTTAAACATTATGGAAAATCTGAATATTTCCATAATAAACATTCATAATATTTCCGTTGCACCTGCGTTGTTCAGACTGCTTTCTGTAATTCAGCCATAACTTTCTCTTTCGGTGTCTGATTTTGATGAAAAGGGTATCGTTGGAACGATAATTCAATTTCCCACATGATAAAAAGTCAAAATTAGGAAAATTCTATATGATTTAAACACTACTCACTTTGGAAGCCATTCCTTAGTCTTTTAAGAGCGAAATTATGCTTCACTTGACAGGCTCTAATGTCTTAGACTACGAGGGAACTTTGCGGAGTCTTACAATATCTCCCCCTTGGAAACATTCGTCCTCGAATATCGCTAGTTAGACTAAAATACCAAGAAACTAAGGATGCACAACTGAAATAAATGGATAAACCAGCTTTATAACTTTCTAAGCTTTTGAATACTTCGGAAGTTAAAGGAACTTATCGTAAGAATAGCTACATAGCTGAATATCTTATTAGAGAGGAGATGAATAAAGAAAGGTTGTTATCTTCGTCCGAATCTATGCTAACTTGCCTTTTTCTTATTATGAGGAGATGACTCATGCTGAGAGTTTAGAATTCGCTTGATGTGCTCATGGTACGATCGTACTTATAAACTACGAAGCGATTGTTTATGCAGCCATAAATCATGAGAAGACGAGGCCAAGGTCACACAATGAGTATCATATTGTCTGAGCTGGAATACTTGGAAAATAAAGATCATTCATTGAATACTTATGGAATGAATCATGACTAGATACTCATACTCAAGTGGAGGATTTCTTCAACCGCCATGCTAGGGAGTTCAAACGATATGTGGGAGAAAGGAACTTTGGGCAAGATCTGAACAAGACATCTGACTAAGAAATTACAGTATTGCTATGACTCTATAGCTTAGAATGTAGATCTATGAATAATAAGTCAGGATATAAGTACTAGGCCTCAAGAAATGCAACTTCTTACTCTCAAACACTCCTTCAACTATACTATTCCCCTCAAATGCTATACTCGCTTGGTCCAACTTAAAATTTTCACATGGCACTTATACTTTCATCTACTAATGTCTAGACTGAACTAAATTCTCTCACCATGTTCAAGACTAACTCAAAGTCACAAGATACACCACATCACGCTGTAATACTAGTTTGAACCATGAATTCAACGCACCCTACATTTCACAAGATCTCATCTCAGGCAAAGTTCTCATTACCACTCCCACAGCCACATTCAACCTCATACAAGACATTTACTAATGCGCAATACATTCATCCAGATATATAAACATAATGTTCAAGCATATATTTGTAACCAAATACGCACTCCTAAGAAACCATTCGTAAGGCATTATTTCATATTCCCTAAACCTCTATCAACAACAGATTTCCTTCACTATGCTTAAGAAGACATACATAAAATTTTAACTAGCCATGACATGTACCAAAGACGTGGCCTCAATCTAACTTCATATTTACAGTCTCAGCCAAAATAACCATACAACAATCTTCTAATAACAAAAAAAATGTTTACCCTCTCCCATCCAGAAAACTGTTCATCATCACTATCTTGACCTGAGAAAAGGTAACTAAATGGTTAGAACAGGAGGACCTAAAATATAAAGGGAAACTGTGTATAACTTGACATCCAACTGAGGATTGAGGAATAGAATATTTAACATCATGAACTCATCAAAGAAGCCTGATCGGAAGACATACTTTCTATAAGTCTGAATTTCGCTGATCCTTAAAAATATTGCCTGAGTACCGGAACTAACATACTGAAAAGCTTGAGTACATTGGTCATGAGCTGCATGACCCAAATTTGGAGTTCATAACTTATGGAATGTGATTCCAACTATTGAACGAACTGAAACTACTCATTTTTGGAACTAGGAGAGTACATGATTCTCTATCGTATGCATGAACGCAAATTAAGATCATGGAACTAAAATGTAAGGCATGAGTAGGTATTGGGACAACTGAAAATACTGAAATAAGCTTGGATCAAGCATCAATCTTTCTCACAGCTATTCTACGACTTACTGGTATATCTACTAGAATCTGAAAGCTTGACTTGGTTACTAGTTCTATCATCTCCCCTTTAGATTTAAGCCATCACTCTGAGGTTGTGAACCACTATATAAACTCTAGTCTAACTGTAATCACTTTACTCTAGAGTTTGGGATATAACAATGCATATTAACAAAAGAACTTAACCCGAATGACTATACCTGAAAGAACAAAACCAACTCCTAACACTACCTTCTGAGTTACACCTTATCTTTCAATAGCCCCAATAGTCATCATATAATACTTGAACACTTACTAATTTCAGATCTGCATGAGCACCCCATAGTCGGAGTTCACGCCATCTAGATTCTTATTTCTATTAGCTTAATCTTCAAAGTTTCAAACTTAGATTCTAACGCTTAACATGAATATCTCTAAACATCTGACAGACCATTCTACTTCTGTCATAGCCTACCAATTTCACACTTGTAAACTTATATTTCTAAACCATGAGAATCAAAATCATACTTAATAGTCTCCACATCTTCAATCATAACTCCTTAACTTAGCTTTCAAGAATATCATACATTATCTAACTAGTCTTGCTCCACCTAGAAACTCAACGTTACTACTAACCACACAACATTCAATAATCCTCAAAAAATAATGCATTCCCATAACACCTTGGGCATACTTCCACATCATACATACAACATCATACTTTATTACGAGCCAAATAAACTTAAGCTCTTGCCTGAACTTTTCAAGCCTACTAGATCACTTCCATATGACTACCATTCACAACACATCAATCATTATATCCACCGTGCTCATCATCTACTATTCGAACTTAGTATCTCATTCTAGCCATGATTAACCACAATCTTGACAGTTATTCTTACCTGCCCAACATCCAAAAAATACTAGCCCGCTAAAACCTCATAACAATAATGATCAATCATAATCCTTTGGTCTACCTTATTTACAATCTATTACCACATCTTTCTTCTACACCTTATTACTATTCATCTATCTATACACCTAAACTTCTTTCATAGCTCTATAAGTTTCAACTAAACTTCCTCTTGCAATCTCAGGAAGCCTAAATTAACAACAATTCTCCACCAAGTACTTTTATCAATAACCTATAATTTTCTAGCACAATAAACACCATTAATAACTCTTTTCTTACTTCAAGCAAATAACAATTCGCCTTAACTAATAACTCATTCTCTCCCTTCAACTAGACTAAAATACAAGGACAACAAGATGAACAACAAGTTGCTAGTGAATCAAAAAAGGCCTCACATGGATTCACTAGACTTTGATTTTCAACAACACAATGATAACAAGATCACAAGAGATAGAAACTTGACACATAATATTCAATGATATAAGAATACATATCTTACTCTATCTTAACTGAACGACTTATAAGAATAAGGCATAACTTTAAACTTGGGGGACTTCTAATACACTAAAAGGCTCCTCTCAAGCCGCTTCGCAAGACTTTCAAAACTTCTTGCTAGAAAGTCTGAGAGAATTATCAGGGGAGGAAATTGGAACTTGCCGATCAGGTTACCTCAAGAACAGTACAAAAATAAAGAAGTTTAGATTATCATTATGTATTCTGAGAAGGAAATCTGAAATTACATCTGACTTGGTCTTAGTGTACAATTTTTACAAACATGATAAAGCACTTTAATCTTTGGAACTCAAAAGCACTAATGGGATATTTTCAAGCCTTCTTATAATCTCATAACTATCTGTAGAAAACTAAGCTTGACTATTTCTGGTACCTTGACAATGAGGCAGAGATGACCTGGATAGAGTAAGATGAGAAGTTGTATAAGTCTCTTAGAGGACCTTTCTATAGCATAATATAAAACTTGAATGAATGGAGACATTTTCTAAATGCCTTGTAGCCTCTCGAAGAAAAGTACGAATGTCTCTGTACTTTTCTACAAGACTCTACTAGATATGCCTTCACAGATACCCTAGGACACTTGAACACTATGCTCTGATAACAAGTTTGTAACATTCCAAAAATGGGTCTCGAGACGTCACACGGTGCTTAGGGTCACAAGTGATCCCAAGCTAACCCTGCTACTAGCATACTTATAAGCAATTGAATAAAATACATAAATATGAACAAAATCAGCGAAAACAATAAAACATCTCTAAACTTGATCAATACAAAATCTGAGTTCACAAGATTACAACTCTGCCTTTACGAATAAAACTGAAATAAAATACATCGACACTACTAACTGTCTATGAAGCCTCTAATAGTACTCATTATAAGGAGCAGGGTTATGACTCCCAACTATCCCAACTCAATATGACTGAATAAAGAAAATACAATACTTCTAAAACTATATAACTGACCCAAACCCTTGAATCAAAAGAACTCATCTCCTACTAACTGGAAGTTGCAAACTGACTGAATATGGTGTATGTGCTACAACTTATACCTATATTATGAGATAATGTAGCGCACAGACGTATATGTGGATCATTACTTCGAGGATGTACTAATTATATGGGGGTGTATGTATTTACATAAAACAATATCAATACTCTTTAATAAAATCATACATGCAAATAGGAATGACTCACATGGCTTGAATAAGACTAAAATATAAAAAACATAAATCATGAATAATGAAACATGTAACACAAATCTTGTGAGTCATTATACTTAACTTTAAAATCTATACTCTCCTTTTATTCGCAGTACTTGAAGGCGAAAGGAAGCTTTAAACAATACTTTCAAACTCATGCTTTTATCTTGTGGAGAGTAAAACTTCTTTAAAACTTAAAGACTTAGAACTTTTAGGAACTTTTAACACTTGAGAACTCTGGAACTCTTTTAGACTCGGGACACTTGGAATTCAAGAGTTTCTTCTAACTGACATAAACCATATGAGCTACATGGAGTCTAACATCTTACACCCGTTGGGGAGAAATGTTATATCCTTTCCATCAGAGTAGAACTTCATCTTTAGTGATCACTATCTCGGCCTTGGACCCATAAATCTCAAACCTACAGTGGCACATACTTCTGGGGTATGAAACCTTAGAATCATACACAAATCGATGCTAAATACTACTCCCATACTCAGCTCAGAACTTTTAGGAAATTCACCTCAAAATAACTCAAGGGTCTATAATGAAGACCAAAACATATTTCTCTTGCTTTAAATCATAAGTAGTGTGGATTCCAATCTTAGCTTTTGAAAGTACTTATCAAAACTTGTCAACAAGACTTTGATCTTATAATCTCCTTATAAAATCATCAATAATACTTAGGACTCAAAATATAAAGCTTTAATACATCAAAAACATATTTAAACTTCATGCTCAACCATCATCTTAAAAAGCTTACAATCATCTCAATCAAGATATTGGAAAAATAACTCATAATATGAATCTCATGATTTTAACATCTCAAAATTCACGCTTCATAACAAAACATTCATAATAAATCTTAAAATCTGGAAAATTCAAAAATAGGCATGGAAATATAAACAATTCATGTAATTCAACCTTTAATCCATGGAAAATCTCAAGATCTTTCAAATAATAATAATGGGTATCAACCCTAAGTACAATTTCATGGAAAATCTCATAATTTCTAGAAATTTATATTTAAAATAAGCCTTTGGAAACAATGGTGAAAGAGTTACCCTTGTTCAAACCCCACTTACCTTAGATTTTGAATGTAGATGAACAAGCTTGCTTGAGATCTTTTTGAAACTCTTGAATGAGGGTTCTTGAAGCTTTTGACTTGGTAGTCTTGAATCCTAACTCAATTTGTAAAATCTATGGTTAGTTCTTTAATTTCTTGGAGGAATATTTGGACCTTGTTCTTGGGAGTAATTTTTGCAAGAAACACTAGATTTTTTATGCTTGAGGAAAATGTGGCATTTTTACCTTGGCCAGATGCATATAGATGTTGGAAAGGAAGGAAAATGACCAAAAAGTTCTTTTTAAAAATGAATTAAAAATACTAAACGGGATCTGCAACGGCTCGTGCGATGGTCCTTTGCTGGCTAGACGGTCCGTCGGCCTGATCGTCGCACCTGGGGCAGAATGGGACTTACTGTCTTAGAGGCAACATCTTGGGTGACGGTTCGTCAGCCATTCCATCATGCTTGTCCAGAAGGTGGACTCACTGCCTTCGCTGCAACATTTTAGGCGATGTCTCATCGCTAGCTCAATGGTCCATCAGACCTTTTCGTCGCACCTGCGCGGTTCAGCTTTCTTTCTGTAATTTGGCCATAACTTTCTTTTTTGGTATCACATTTTGATGAAAAGGGTATTGTCGGAAAGATAATTCAATTTCCCACATAATAAAAAGTCAAAATTAGGAAAATTCTATATGATTTAAACACTACTCACTTTGGAATCCATTTCTTAGTCTTTTAAGAGCAAAATTAGGCTTTACTTTATAGGCTCAAATGTATTAGACTATGAGGGAACTTTGCGGGGTCATAGATTAGTACTTAGTTATTTTAGAAGTTAGAGTTAGTTGGGGACATATCCCATCAACTCCTTATTCAGAAAGTCTAGAGGTTTTCAAACTATAGCATGTTCACTGTTATTTCACTTGTTTTGATAATGATGTACCGTATTTCTAGATGTTCTGTTATATCATATATTTGAACCTTATGGACTTTCAACCATTAATTCTGCATTTTTACATCATATTATGCAGTGGTCAGTTACAAATATTAGTCATGGGTAGCGTGTGGTCCTTCAGGGCCATGAGCACCATGTAGTGTTCTGGGTACCAGATTTGGGGCGTTACATTAATCTATGACCTTACCTCTCATGAATGATCCTGAAAATAACTAAAACCAAGAATTATAGAATCTATGTGCCAAAACAAATACAAGGAGACCCATATAGCCTACTATTAGTTTGGGGTCAAAACAAACCCCCTAAAATGGGTTTTTGAGAATGAAGGGTAAAATTAGAACATTATTTCATAAATAATGTTTCTCATGTGTTTAGGAACCTATAGTTTAAAACCCAAGTCAAATCAAATTAAAACAATGTTCAACATAAAGAAAACCTATTTTTCAACTTTACCAGGGTATAACCTTTGAAATTCGATTTAAATTCAAGAATTAAAGATGTTTTAAAGGTTAAATTGAGGAAGTTATTATAAGATTATAAAGACTATTCAGGTGAAAAGGAGTAAAATTTGGGGATAAATCAAGTTATAAAGTATTTAAGGTTTTGAATAATTGATATAGAATTTGACTAAGAAAAGAGTGAATTCTTACCTTAAATTTGTAAGAGAATTAATAAATAGATGTTAATCTATCTTCCCAAGAACCCACAATCTTCACCTTTAAGCTCTCACACTATTCTAGGGTTTATCTCTAAAGAGACAAGGTGAAAAATGCCCAAAATTGTGACCTAAATGGTCTACTTATATCCCTTTCAGGTTTTCGGGTGTTGCAATAGAACATGGTAGATAACAATTGCACACAGGATAGTAGATGGAGGTGTTGTGATCGCAATACTTCCTCTGTTTGATCACAATACCCTCTGCACAAGAGGTGTGATTGCAACCCACACCAAATATTAGCTGAAATATGGAATTTTTGAAAGTTTCTACTAAGGCCTTGGGATTCATTCAAAATCTAATTTATGCAAACAAACTATGTAAACACACTAAATTCGATGCTCGGAATCAATAGAGATATTAGATTTTTGAAAAGACCCCTTTTTCACAAAGTTGACCCCCAAAATCCAAAATCACAATTATCTAAACTGAGGGTCAAAATGGGATTTAAAAGCCATGAAACCACACAAAACATGTTACCTTTCAGATTCGCTGGCATAGCCCATTTAGCCAACCATCACATAGATTAAAAGATAACCACAAAAGTCCATAATAAATCTCTCAAATCCTCTAAAACCTATAATATCGCATAAATGGTATCAAAATGCATCGGGAAGCATTCTAATCAACCCCACAACCTAAAAATACCATAATGCAACAACAGGGAAGGGTAATTATAGGGGTTAAGCTCTATACTAGTGCCTCTAAATGCAATTATTGGAAGTTATATATCTTAGTTTGCAATTACAATATTCTGGAGGGCGGGAAAAATTTATCCAAGAATTAAGTCCTCAACTCATTCCAAGTAGTAATAGATCCTTAAGGAAATTCACCTAACCACAGAATAGCTTCTCCTGTCAGAGAGAATGGAAATAACCTCGGTCATATATCCTCCTAACTCACTCCAAGTAGATATATTATGTGAAGATCCCCATAAAGTTCATAATACACATGTTTACATCATTACTCGGCAGGACAACAAACACCCCTTTTAAAATTCAGTAGTTGAATCATTGCACTTGTGGTTTATGAGTTTCTATTTTCTACTTATTTATATCTAATTTTTTATGCGTTCTTGTTATTAATTGGTAATATAAGGCTAATTACCCTTTGAATTGTCATAATTTCACATATTTTTGGATTCACAAGAACTTCTGATAAAAAAGAATGAAATTGAGCTGAAAAGAAAGAGTCAAGAAAAGTCTCAGAAAATGCCCTCAGGTATCGCTAAAGTGGCTAGAGGTGCGGTTTAGTATCCAAACAAAGCTTAAGTCAAGGGTGCTTTAGCACCAATCTAACTACTTTAGCAGTCGGTCCAAGTGGGCCAATAGGCATTTTAGTGTCAAAATAACCAGTTTAACGGTCTTCCTAATTAAACTTAAGGTTTTCTATAGAGGCCTACTTGACTGCTTTTGTAATACCCCATACTTTTCCTAGCTTAGTTTAGCTTCTAGTGTGTCAAGGGTTAGCTTTGAAAGTGTATAACTCTTGATACATGTGGAATTTTCCAGCATTAGACCCATCATGTGTAGAAAATTGAATTAGCTTTCCAACGATACCAATTTTTCCTTAAATTTGATACTCGGTTAAGAAGTTATGGGGATTTTAGTGAAAAAAGTAGGGTATTTCGACAGGCAACGCATCGCGGTGAAGGACAAAATTGCAATTGTTCGATTCCAGTGAAGCACCACAATTAACCCGTATTACGGTGAATTTCCAGTTCCCATTAATTCCATTCCAATAGCTCACCGTAATTAGCCTGTATCGTGCCAAAATTACCTTTTTGATAGACACCGCGTCATGGTGGAGTGAAAAATAGCACTTGTTCTTTTTCAGTGATGTAATGTGATTACGCCGCATCGCGCCAAAGGCCAAAATAGCAATTGTCCCTTTTCCAGTAAGCCACCACGATAATGGCGCATTGTGATGGAATCCAAAATCAAGATTTCAATTTCTGAACTTAATTTTGTAAGGGTAATCTAGTCTTTTCCTCAACCCCCAATTCGTGAATAACACTGAATTAATCCTATTCCAACTATTATGTGCTCATTTTTCATCAACTTCCTCTCAAACTAACCCTAGAATATCAAAACTGAATTCCCAAGAAATCCAAATTCCACCGTTCTTTTTCCAAGATAGCTCAAAATTAAAGATTCCCAATTCAAGAATATTCAAGAATAAATCTTCAAGAGCAAAAATAGGAATTCAAGTTCAAGTTTCTTCATCTATTCATCAATTAAGGTATTTGGGGTTTTTCAACAAGGATAATCCTTTCATCCTAGTGCCCAAAATTGGTTTTTGAAGTTAATTTTATATGAGTTTTGAATTAGGGTTATGCCCAATATTGCTATTTGCAAGATTATGAGATTTCAAGTGAATTAGATGTTGAATTGCATGTCTACTTTCGTATTTTCATGTGTAATGTAGAAATTTCTAGATTAACACTTAAATTATCAATATTTTCATTACTTAGCATGAGTTTTATGATGATTTTACATGAAATAGATGCATGGGTTATTAGCCTTAGTTTTAATGATGTTATTTCAAGAAGATTATGCTTTTAAGCATCCTATGAATTGTTATATTCATATTTTGAATAAAGATTTGATCTTTTGACCTCATCTTAGATATGGAATTAACTTTACAGATTTAGCTACAGTTTATAGTAAATAGATTTATAAGAGGTTTTCATTGTAAACCATTATATTAGTTTTTAAAAGTGGATTTCCTGTAGAATGAGCATACAGATTATAGGGAGTAGTATTTAGAACCGAGTCGGGTATGTTACATGCCCCAGAACTATGATCTAATGTAGGTATGGATTATCAGATTATTTCTATTTCCATATGGATATCAGATATAGATGTGATCACTTAGATTAGGTTATACTCTTTGGCAAGAGTATGACACCTCTTTCCAACTTGAGGTTTTCCAATAAGGGAACTAGATATTGGACACTATGATAAATCACATTGGGTATGTCGGTTAGAAGAACCTACCTAATAGAAAAGACTACAGAATAATTATAACAGAATAAATTTTAGAAACTAAGTGTAAAGGATCATGAGTTTATTCAACTACTATTTTATATAAGTCATTAGCTACTAGATTTCAGACTTCAGATTTTAAATATAAAAGTGAGTCTTTTCTACACTTAGACACCATGAGTTAAAGATAGAGTACAAGTATAACTTTTAGAAACTATATTTTATGACTCACTAGATCTATGAAACATGATTTGTTATTCACGATTATGATTTTCTATTTTCAGATATTCCAGTTTATGTGAGTCATCTACATTTAGCATGCATGATTTTACAAATTTATATTGTTATTGAGATATTGATTTACTTATTCATTCACCCCTATATACTCAGTACAATCCAAATGTACTGATCCACATATATGTGTATGTGCAACATTATATCATAATGTAGGTTCAGGTGCTCAGTTTTAGCAACATAAGTGATTTCGAGCATCTCTATCTGCATCCCGATAGTTGGTGAGTCCTCATAGTTTGGGGACCCAGTTATTCAGTTTTTCAGCTTATTATCATAGATGATTCAGTATTTTTAGACAGTTCAAGTAAATTGGGGATTTGTCCCAGTGACTCTCTAGTTATTATTAGTAGAAACTTGTCAGATTGCTAGCTATGATTCAGATTCTCAGTATTGATTCTTCAAACGCTTGAGTCTAGTGATTTCAAATATTATATTTAGATAATTTTAGTTAGGTCAGAAAGATTTTCTGCATTTTAACTTTGATAACATATCTATATTCCTCTATTATGAGCTTCAGATTTAGTAGATAGCTTACAGAGTTAGCTTGAGGCTACTTGTAGTCTTGAGCACCGTGTGACATCTCAGGACTCATTTTTGGGGTGTTACAAACTTGGTATCAGAGCCTAAAGTTATAAGAGTCCTAAGAAGTTAGACAAGCTATGTTATGTAGAGTCTTGATCATGGATGTGAAGCGCACCATATTTATGAGCAAGAGGCTATGGGACCTTTTTAGGAAATCATCTCTTTCTTTTATGATCTATCATTCTTACAGTATCTCTATCTTCTTTCAACTCATGCTCTTATGTGAAAATTGAATATACTTCTTCGTTGAGCTAATTCCTACAGAAATGATAACCAGCCACCCCAGCCTGCTGACCCTCTGAATGAGAATGTATCCCATGCTGAATTTTAGATTGCCTTTCAGGTGTTAGCCTAAGATGTGATAGCTAATTTTCAAGGCAACCATCAGGCGACAGTCCCACTTCATCAGACTAGGGATTTAGCTACAGCCAAAATATGTGACTTCATAAGAATAAATCCGCCTGAGTTCTTTGGGTCAAAAGAAGGTGAGGACCTATAACTTTACTTAAAAGATATAAGAAAGATCACTGAAATTATGGTTACTACTGAGGAAGCGGGTATAGAGTGGGAATTATATATATTGAAGGATGTAATATACGATTAGGTGGTTATGTTAAAGAATGGTAGAGGTGAGAATGCATCTCCTATGAGTTGGCAAGTATTTCAGGATGCGTATCTAGATAGATTTTTTCTACATAAAATGAGAGAGTCTAAGGTAGAGGAGTTTGTGAACCTGAGGCAGGGCTCGATGACAGTGAAAGAGTACTACCTTAAGTTCAACCAATTGTCTATGTATGCCCCTAATATGATGGCTGACCCTAGGGAGAGTATGAGTTAGTTTGTTACTAAAGTATCTGGTTTGGTGGTCAAGGAGAGTAGGGTTGCCATGCTTATTGGGGACATAGATCTTGCTAGGTTGATTATTTATGCCCAAGAATTTAGGCAGAAAAGTTGAAGAGAAGAGAGGGGAAATAAAAAGGCTAGAACAGGGCAGTTTGAGTATGCCCAGACAAAGTTTAGAGAGGGAAATCATTCACAGTTTCAAAATCATTCATCCATGCCAGCGTTGTCTTCAGCTTGTGTTCCTACTCTCAGAACTAGGCAAGAGTAATGGCGTAAGACTTCTATGTACATACCTCAGAATAGTGTGAGTGAAGAACCTAGTTATCCTCTATGTTCTAAGTATGGTAATAATCATCTTGGTAAGTACATGTTAGGAAAGAAAGGTTGTTATGATTGTGGTAAGTTAGGTCATAGAATCAAAGAGTATCTGCACACTAGGCAGGGGAACAAATATATTCATCCCTAAACTCAGGATACTAGCACACAAGCTCCTTTAGGTCCCCCAGTCCCTCCTCAGGGTGAATCATCTAGTACCGGTGGAGATCAGTGCTAGAATTATTTTTATGCTTTACCATCCCATCAGTAGCAGGAGGATTCACCAGATTTTGTTACTGGTATGCTTTGTGTCTTTCATCTTGATGTTTATATATTGTTAGACCCTGGGTTGAATTTCTCTTATATGGCCCCACTACCTGTATTAAATTTTGAAATAGGTCCTCAAAATATCCCTGAGCCCTTCTTGGTTTCTACCCTAGTGGGTGAGTTAGTTGTTGCCAAACAGATCTATAGAAAATTTCCTATCACTGTTCTTCATAAAATCATATTAGCATTTTTAATAAAGTTAGATAAGGTCGACTTTGACCTTATTCTTGGTATGTATTGGCTCTATTCCTATTATGCATCTATAGATTGTCACACCCGAGTGGTGAAGTTTTAGTTTCCAGATGAGCCAGTCTTTGAGTGGGAAGGTAATTCAATGTCTCCTAAGAGTCATTTCATATCCTATATTAAATCTAGAAAGTTGATCTCAAAAGGGTGTATCTATCATCTAGTTCGTGTCAAAGACACTAATTCTAAGACTCCAACAGTTCTGTCAGTTCATGTCGTCAATGAGTTTTCTGATGCTTTTCTCGAATATTTACCAAGGGTACCTCCCGATAGGGAAATAGAATTTGGTATATACCTTTGTCTAGATACTCAGCCCATCTCCATTTCTCCATATCGTATGGCTCAAGCCGATCTTAAAGATTTAAAAGAGCATCTTAAAGATCTATTAGATAAAGGTTTCATAAGGCCCAATGTCTCTCCATGGGGCACTCGCATCCTATGCGTTTGAAAGAAAGATGGTTCTTTGTGAATGTGCATTGACTATCGTTAATTGAATAATGTCACAGTCAAAAACAAATATCCTCTTCCTAGTATTGATGACTTATTCGACCAACTCCAAGGTGCAAGTTACTTCTCAAAGATAAACCTTAGATCCGGCTATCATCATCTTAGAGTAAGGGAATGTGATATTCCAAAGACAACTTTCAAAACCTGTTATGGTCATTTTAAGTTTCGAGTAATGTTATTTGGTCTTACTATTCCCCAGTAGCCTTCATGGACTTTATGAAATGAGTGTTCAAATAGTATTTAGACATGTTTGTCATAGTCTTTATAAACTATATTTTTGTCTATTCTAGTAGTGGGGATGATCATGCAGACCACCTTATAATTATGTTGCAAACTCTTAGGGATCACCAGTTATTTGTCAAATTTAGCAAATATGAATTTTTACTAAGATCAATAGCTTTTATTGGTCATATTGTTTCCAATGATGGCATTAGAGTTGATCCCCAAAAGACAGAAACAGTAAGAAACTGACCTAGACCTATTTCTCCATCAGACATTAGAAGTTTCTTTGGTTTAGCTATATTTTATAGATGCTTTATTGAGGGTTTTTCTTCTATTGTGTCCCTTATGTATAGATTGAGTCAAAATAAAGTTAAGTTTCAGTGGTCAAATTCCTGTGAGAAGAGTTTTCAGAAGTTGAAGACTCGACTTACTTCAGCCCCAATTTTAGAGCTACCTGATGGTACTGATGGGTTTGTTGTATATTTTGATGCCTTTAGAATCGGTCTGGGTTGTGGTTTGATATAGAGAGGTAAGGTTATATCCTATGCCTCTATAGATCTTAAGCCTAATGAAAAAACTACCCTACCCATAACCTTGAGTTAGCTGTTGTTGTGTTTGCACTGAAGATCTGAAGGTACTATCTTTATGAGGTACATCTTGATGTGTTTACGGATCACAAAAGTTTACTGTATGTATTTACTCAAAGGGAGTTCAATTTTCATCAAAGAATATTGTTAGAATTGTTGAAGGATTATGATATGAGTGAGTTGTATCATTAAGGCAAGGCCAATATAGTTGAAGACACCCTTAGTAGATTGTCTATGGGCAGTGTTGCTCATGTGGAAAATGATAAGAAAGAGTTAGTTTGGGAATTTCATCGGTTAGCTAGATAGGGTGTAAGGTTGGTTGACTCAGCTGAAGGAAATATTTGGGTTCAGAGTAGTTCAGAATTATCTCTAGTTTCTGAAGTGAATGAGAAATAAGATAGGGATCCTAGTTTGGTCAAATTGAACGGTCAGTTAAAGACCAAAAGGTAGAGGTTTTCCCCCAAGGGGGAGATTGTGTGTTGAGATACTAGAGTAGATTTTGTGTGCCATGTGTTGATGATTTGAGACAGTGGATTATGGTAGAAATGCATGGTGTGCGTTACTCCATTCATCCAGGAGCTACACAAATGTACCGCGACTTATGAGAAATCTATTGTTGGAGTGGTATAAAGAGAGATATCATAAATTTTGTAGACAAGTGTGTGATTCGTCAACAGTTTAAGGTAGAGCACAAAGACCTAGGGGCACATTTCAAGAGTTTAGTATTCCCACTTGGAAGTGGGAAGAGGTGAATATGGACTTTATGACAGGACTACCCCATTCGCGTTGACAATAAGATTCGATATGGGTTACTGTAGACAGATTTACCAAACCATCGTATTTCTTGCTTGTTCACACATTCTACACAACTAAAGATTATGTTAAGTTGTACATCAGAGAGTTGGTTAGATTGCATGGATTTCCCTTGTGCATCATCTCAAATAGGGGTACTCAGTTTACTTCTTAGTTTTGGAAAGCCTTTCAGTAGGGTCTTGGTACCCAAGTTCATCTCAGTTTAGCTTTTCATCCACAGACAGATGGTCAAGCAGAGATAAAAATTCATACCTTAGAGGATATGTTGAGGTCATGTGTTGTTGATTTTAAAGGCAATTGGGATGACCACTTGCCATTGATCGAGTTTGCCTACAATAACAATTACTATTCTAGTATTCAGATGGCCCCATTTAAAGCTCTTTATGGGCGGAGATGTATATCACCAGTCGGTTGGTTTGAAATGGGTGAGTCCACTTTGATTGGGCCAGATGTGGTATTTGAAGCCATGGAGAAAGTTCAGTTGATTCAAGAGAGATTAAAAGTAGCTCAGAGTCGTCAGAAATCTTATGCAGACATAAGAAGGGGAGATCTTGAGTTTGAAGTATATGATCTTGTGTATTTAAAGGTTTCACTCATAAAGGGGTTGAAGATATTTGGGAAAAAGGGGAAGCTTAGTCCCCGGTATGTAGGCCCCAATAATATTTTGAGTCGTATGGGGAAGGTAGCGTAGGAGCTTGAGCTACCTGTGGACTTGTCATCAATTCATCCAGTGTTCCATGTGTCCTTACTCAATAAGTGCATGGATAATTCAGCTGTTGTAATCCCTCTAGAAAGAAAAAATATTTATAATAGACTTTCATACAAAGAAGTTCCAGTAGAGATTTTTTATCATCAAATACGTAGAAAAAGGATTAAAAAATTCCCTTGTTCAGAGTTCTGTGGAAAAATCTATCATTTGAGGGTGCTACTTAGGAAGCAGAAGTAGGCATGGATACCAAGTGTCCTCATCTTTTCTCCACAAACTCAGATTCAGCCGAACATAACAGTCCGCCTTAATTCAGTTCTTTTCCAGTCGGATTTATCCATATAGATATCTTCATGTAAATTCATCCAATCGTAGATTAGTTCAGTCACTTAATATGTTTTAGTTTCAGTCATCCAGTTGTTTCACTTCACTTCCTCAGAATCTTCAATTTAACTAGTCCCATTCGAGGACGAATATTCCTAAGCGGGAGATAATGTAATACCCCATACTTTTCCTAGATCAATTTAGATTCTAGTGTGTCAAGAGATAGCTTTGAAAGTGTATAAATCTTGATGCATCTGGAATTTTCTAGCTATAGAACAATCAATGTGTATATAATTGAATTATCTTTCCAACGATACCAATTTTACCTTAATCTGATATTTTGTTGTGAAGTTATGGTAATTTTAGTTAAAACAGTAAGGCATTTCGACAAGCACCACATCGCAGTGAAGGACAAAATTGCAATTATCCAATTCTAGTGAAACACCACGATTGGACCGATCACGGTGAAGTTTCAGTTCCCGTTAGTCTCTTTCCAATAGCTCACCGCGATAAGCCTGTATCGCACCAAAATTCCCATTTGGAAAGATACCCCATCGCGGTGCAGTGAAAAATAGCACTCGTCCTTTTCCAGTGACGCAATGCAATTATGCCGCATCGTGCCAAATGCCAAAATAGAAATTTTCCTTTTTCCAGTAAGCCACCGCGATAGTGACGTATCGTGGTGGGGCCCAAAATCGGGATTTTAGTTTCCGAACTTAATTTTTTAAGGGCAATCTAGTCTTTTCCTCAGTCCCCAATTCATGAATAACACTGATTTAATTCTATTTCAACCATTATAAGCTCACTTTTCATCAACTTCCTCTCAAAGAAACCCTAGAACATCCAAACTTAATTCCCAAGAAATCCAAATTCCACCATTCTTTTTCCAAGATAGCTCAAATTAAAGATTCCTAATTTAAGAATATTCAAGAATCAATCTTCAAGAGCAGAATAGGAATTGAAGTTCAGGTTTCTTCATCTAGTCATCAATTACAGTATGTGGAGGTTTTCAACAAGGATAATCCTTTCATCCTTGTTCCCAAGTTTAGTTTTTTGAAGTAAATTTTATATGAGTTTTGAATTAGGGTTATGCCCAATATTTCCATTTACAAGATTATGATATTTCAAGTTAATTAGATGTTGAATTACATGTCTAATTTCATATTTTCATGTATATTGCAGAAATTTACAGACTTAGACATAGATTATCAATATTTTCATTACTTAGCATGAATTTTTTGATAATTTGACATGATATAGATGCATGTGTTATTAGCCCTAGTTTGAATGTTGTTTTTGCAAGAAGATTATTCTTTTAAGCATCCCATGACTTGTTATATTCAGATTTTGAACAAAGATTTGATCTTTTGATCTCATATTAGATATGGAATCCACTTTACAGATTTAGCTACAGTTTATAGTAAATAGATTTACAAGAGGTTTTTATTGTAAACCCTTATATTAGTTTTTAAAAGTGGATTTCCCATAGAATGAGCATACAGATTAAAGGGAGTGGTATTTAGCACCGAGTTGGGTATGTTTACATGCCCCAAACTACAAGCCAACATTGGTACAGATTACCAGATTATTCCCATTTTTATATGGATGATAGATATGGATGTGATCACTTAGATTAGGTTATACGCCTTCATAAGAGTATGACTCCTCTCCCCAATGTAAGGTTTTTCCATAAGGGAACTAGACGTTGGACACTATTATAGCTCACATAGTGTATATCAGTTAGAAGTACCTCCCTAATAGAAAAGACTACAGAATAATCATAACAGAACATCTTTCAGAAACCAAGTGTAAAGGCTTACGATTTCATTCAGATATTATTTTATATATGTCATTAGCTATTAGATTTTAGACTTTAGATTTCAGATATAAAAGTGAGTCCTTTCTACACTTAGCATGATTTTAAGATAGAGTACAACTTTTAGAAACTAAATGTTATGACTCACTAGATCTATGCAACATGTTTTGTTAGTCGTGATTATGATTTTTAGTTTTCAGATATTCCAGCTTATGTGAGTCATCTACATTTAGCATGCAAGCTTATACAAATTTATAATTCTATTGAGATATTGATTTACTTGTGCATTCATCCCATATACTTAGTACAATCTAGAAGTACTTATCCACATATACGTCTATGTGCTACATTGTCTCATAATGTTGGTTCAGGTGCTCAGTTTCAGCAGCGTAAGTGATTTCGAGTATCTCTATCTGCATCCCGATAGTTGGTGAGTACTCATAGTTCAGGGACCCAATTATTTAGTTCTTCAACTTATTAACATAGATGATTCAGTATTTTTAAATAGTTTGAGTCAACTGGTGGGGTGTCCCACTGACTCTCTAGTCATTAGTAGTAGAGGCTTATTAGACTGCTAGCTATGATTCAGATTCTTAGTATGGATTGTTCAAACTATTGAGTCTAGTGACTTCAGATATTATATTTAGATAATTTTAATTTATCTCAGACAAATTTTCTGCATTTTAACTTTGATTACATATCTATACTCCTCTATTATGAGCTTCTAATTTAGTAGATAGCTGACAGGGTTAGCTTGAGGCTACTTATAGTCTTGACCAGCGTGTGACATCTTGAGACCCATTTTTAGGGCGTTACAACTTTAACAGACAGTCAAAGTCAACATGACCACTTTAGCGGCCTATTGGTCCATTTTAGTAGTCATCATGCATAAATCAGGGGCAAGTATGGAATTTCATATTTTTGGATCCCAATTCATCAAATACTAAATTCCAAGATATTCCAATACATATATGGAATAATTTACAACCTTAGAGGATAGGGTTCTTGACCCAACACCCTACAAATTGAAGATTGCAGCTTTGTATCATTGATTTCTTTACCCTCTCTTCTTTTCCTCACTTTGTTTAGACTATTTGGATGTATTTTATCCTTGATATTTAAGTATTTATAGTTAGAAATAATTCAATACATGGGCATTGAGTTTGGGTTTTAATATTATCTTATGCTTTTGTATTGGCTGATTACTCTTGATTTGAAATTGATTTTGTCTATCTAAATTTAAATCATGTTATATAATTCTTTCTCTAGTTGATATTAAAAGAGGATATTTGAGTGGGTGTTTCTCATCTACCTCAATTAATACTTGAAAGAGCTCATTGAAGTTGAAAAAGTTTAATTTAGTGTGATTTAGGTCATATGACCTATCTTATGGAACTTGTTGCTAGAAATAACCAAATCCTAGCATAGACTAACATTGGTTTAGGGATTCATGGTTCTATTCTTGGTTTTATAAAGAAGTATGGACTAAAACTTACATGGTCAAAATATGTTAGTGGGTGATTTTGAATTCAAGGCTAATTTACTAGATCCTTGAATAAATTGGGAGTAGTTAATTAAATATGATACCTGATTGATAATTAATTCCCCGTGTCACATTCCTTGTTTTCCACCTTTGTAATATCCATTGATAATTTTTCCATACCTGAAATTTATTTTATCTATGTTCCACGTTTATTATTGAAACCCCCAAAATACGTGGATCTTAGGTTTAAATTTTGCAAGTTACTTTTATTTTGAACTTACTTGATCACCATTCATATTGTTCGATGTGGATTCGACCCAGACTTTTTGTTGGGTAAAATATATTGACGAAGTCCAATGCACCAAATCAAGATTGTAATCTGAGCATTATCAAAAATGGTGCCACTGTCGGAGACCAATTGAGCATATTGAGTTTTTTTTGGAATTTTAGATTCCTTGCTTTGATTTGAACTTTCTAACATGTGTTTTTAATTTTCTTTTATTTCTTATGTTAGGTTGATTCTTATGAAAATTCTTGCATGTATTGGGTTTTCTTCATTCGTATTGATTTCTTAGAGGTAGACAACATTAAGATCCTGCCTATATTCACTACTTCCTTCACAAGAGAGGTACAGAGTAGGAAAAGAAGATCAGAATAGTATATTCACTACTTGCTTCCCAAGGTTAATTTTTTATCTAGGCTAATCAGCATTATCCACGTAAAATGATTATTTTCATCTAATAACTTGAGACTAAAAAGGTTATAGTTAACTGGGATCTAGGATAAGGGTTAGTAAAGCGACACCCTAAGACTCAAAAGGTAAAGGGTGAAAGCTGTTAAGGAGTCCATAAGATAGTTGATGGTACATAACTTATCTGATTCTGCATGCAAAGTACTGGAATAGCTCGATAGTGCACGATAAATCTATGGAGTTAGAAGCCAGGGGGAACATAAGCCTAGTATTCAACGTAGATTGTTTACAACCAAAAGCATTCAATTCTTGTTACTTCTTTCTATTTACTATAAATCCCTATTTTTACTTTTCTGCACTGCTTGGTGCTTTCAACATCTTCAAGCAAGATATAAGACGTATTCCTTGTGGGATCGACCCCAACCTAGTTGGGTTACTATATTTTTACAATGACTTCTTTATCCTTCTAAGGAGGGGTAGTCTGGGCATTATCAAATTTTTTCACCATTATCGGGGAATATGATTCTAGATTGACTAATTGGAGTTGTTGAAGTTGATAGGTTTTTCTTTTCTATTCTTCTTTGGGCATACGCTAGTGTATTCCTACTCCTCTTAATATGATAACTTATCTATAGAATGTATGGAGTGATAAAGATTTTTTTATTATTGATCCTTATTTTTGTGCTATAGTGTGTTATTGTAGGAGTATGGTAGATATAGTATGGGAACATATAAGGAGCTTGATAAAAACATTGACACACCTTACATATAATATCATGAGCTAATTCAAAAGGTTGATAGGTTTGGCTTGTATATTCACCACTTATAAGTAGAGTTGGATGCAAAACCTGTTGGATACAATGCCTAACAACTTAGTTATGGGTGTTGTGAGATTAAAAATTTTTTGAGAAGCCAACTTGAGTAGCTAAAATTATAGGACCCAAAAATTGCTCATGCTCTTATGGATAGTGTTACTCTTAAGGAGAGAATACCAGAGTTATGTGCGGATGTAAATAAGACTGCAATTCCTGATTTGGGGAGTATTGCACCTCTTTCAAAGGATTTTTTCACATTGTGTTTGGATAGTCAGATCTTGGTCGAACCATCTAAACCAAAAGAAGAGTCCAAGAAGGAGGAAACATATATCTATATTTTTTAATTTTCTGATCTAGAATCAAAGAATTATATTCCTCATAGAAGAGCCAAGAAGTACAACAGGACACATCTATTTTTGGGGTCCTTTATTTTTATACCTCTGCCTTATGAGCAAGATGGAAATTAGAAAAATAATTAGTGGTGCAATTCATAAGTTCAAAGTGGAAATAAAAAATTGAAGGCCAACTCTTAGGCTACCTTGATAAATTCTGAGTAATTAAGGTACCCATAGGCTTGTTGGTGAGGTCTAAGTAACCAACATAGCCATGTAATGCCAAAATATTAAAACAGGCCTTGCTTGAGAGGCAACCCAAAGTATTTTGTTATTTGTATGTGTTATTGTGATTGAAGTTAAATCTTTGCACCTATGGTACCGCGGGTATGTTCCTAACTCTTTTGTTTAGTAGCGCTCTAATACTTGGGGACAATGCATGATTTTAAGTTTAGGGTGGGGATGCTTGTGCATCTTGATGTCCTCTTGGAGCTTTAATTATCATGCCTCTTTTCCCCAGAGTCCTCTTCCTAGTAGAGAGATATGTTTAGGCATATTGTAGTTTATTTTGTGATGTTTTGTGTTTAACTAGGAGATAAATTAGTATCTAGGGAAGTTTACATGTTTTTTGTTGATTTTATAAAAACATGATACTTGTTTAGAACTGTGTGAATGTATATGTGTGTCACTATTATAGATCTTGTTATGGCATTAGATTAGATACATGATAATCATTGCTAACTTGTGCATGAAATGGATAGGTAGTAGCTTGTGATATGACCTTCTGCCATGTGTTTGTGAGATTCTACCTAGTTCCCTTTATTTGTTTAATCCAGAACTTTTTTGGTTAGTCTTGCCGAGGTTGTAGGATAGTCGGTTAGGAAAGGATCATAGGTCATTTTTTATGCTGGTCCACTTTCAACCTTAATGACCTTCCCAAAGTTAAATAGTATCCCTTACTCTCATATTTTGAGCCTTATAGCCTATTTCTTTATTTTAACCTTTCACCATTCCATTTATGTTATGATGAACCTATTTTGTCTCTGGTCCTCCTAGCACATTGTGTACCTCAACTCAAGCAAATTGCATAAGTTAAGGGTGGCTATCATAGGGGTGAGTAATGTAAAGTTAGTATAAAGAAGGGTAAAATAAGAGAAAAGATAGTAAGGCTGGGTATGGTAGAAAAAGAAAAGAAAAAGAAAATGTGAAAAAAAACAAAGAGAATGAATAAAAGAAACCACACCCAACCTGAATTGGCATAAAAGAATATAAAGGGAGAAATAAGGATGGAATAAAAGGTAATTGGTTAAAGTATGGACCCCAAAGTTAGTGTGGTGTCAAGGAGGCTTAGTTACTTGATATATCCATATGTACCATTCCAGCCCCCCAAGCCTACATTACAATCCAAATAAAGTCCTATAGTGCTCCTAACTTGATTGTCTGAAAATTAAGGTAAAGAAAATAAGGGCAAGCCTATGGTATTAGGTGCGCATTGGTAGAACTTCTCTTGTAAGTGTGAGTGTCTCTTAATATGTCCTTGCATTGACATGCATGATTTCATATAAGTTATTTGGGACTTCTTTGTTATGAGGGCACGTGGGTTATATTGCTAGATACTTACTTGTTTGGGTAGTGTAACTTGTATATATGCATGGTTTTTTATTGCTAATTTAATGCCATAGCTTGATTCCACTGTGTCGCATTATTGTACTTTATGTATATACACAGTTGGTCCTAATGTATTAAACATGGAGAAGGTAATGTGTTTTGAGCTAAATTTGATGATTGACTGTCTTAGGTATCTTAGGTTTCTCTTGGTTAAGTATCATCGTATATCGTGTTATGTTTTTTCTACCTGAGGACATCCAACATTCTAAGTTGAGGGTCTTGATGTACTATGAATTCATAGCACTTACGATTCTTAAACTTGGAGAATATGAATATACTTAAGGATATTTGTTGGATTTGATGTGTTTTTGTTTTACAATGAACCTTTTTTGGATCTTGACCTCCTTGGACATTGTACACCTCAACTTAGGACAATCACATAAATTGAGGGTGGCTATCATAGGGGTGTGTAATGTAAAGTGGGTATAAAAAAGGGTAAAATAATAGAAAAGACAGTAAGAATGGGTGTGGTAGAAAAGAAAAGCAAAAAAAATTGTAAAACAAGAAAAAGAAAAAAATAGAATGAATAAAAGGAACCAAACCTAACCTGAATGTGCATAAAAGAATAAAAAGTGAATAATAAGGGTGGAATAAAAGGTAATTAGTTAAAGTTTGACCCTAAAGTTGGTGTAGTGACAAGGAGTCTTAGTCACTTGATATATCTATATGTTCAGTACCAGTCCCCCAAGCCTACATTACAAGTCGAATAAAGTCCTATTGTGATCCTAACTTGACTGTCTAAGAACTAACGTAAAGAAAATAAGGGAAACCCTATGGTATTTGGTAAGTATTGGTAGAACTTGTATTGTGAGTGTCTCTTAATACGTCCCTACATTGACATACATGATTTCATATGAATGACTTCGGACTTCTTTGTTGTGAGGGCACGTGGGTTGTATTGCTAGTTGCTTACTTGTTTGGGTAGTATAAATTGTATATATGCATGGTTGTTTGTTGCTAATTTAATGCCATGGATTTATTCTCTTGTGTTGCATAATTGTCCTTCATGTATACACACAGTTGGTCTTAATGTATTGAACATGGAGTAGGTAATGTGTTTTAGAATAAATTTTATGATTTTCTGCCTTAGTTATGTTAGGTTTGCCTTGGTTAAGCATCATTGTATATTATGTTATGTTTTTGTTGCCTGATGACATACAACGTTCTAAGTTGAGGTTCTTGATGTGCTATGTATTCATAGCATTTACAATGCTTAAAGTTGGAGAATATGCATGTACTTAAGGCTATTTTGTTGGATTTAATGTGTTTTTTGAGTAATTTTGTAGGAAACTAGGTTTTGGATGCTAACGAAAGAAAAAGATGGTTTTGGATACATGAAGAAAAAGAAGGTTTTGGATGCCTAACGGAAGAAAACAATGAAAAGTTAAAGGTTTGGTCTACTTTCCAAGGCACTTACTGAGAGTAGGTTTAACTTAAGTAGGTGACTGAGTAGGTGCCAGAGTAGGTGCCACTTGCATAAATAAGTGACTAAGCAGGGGCGAATTAAGTACCAGAACTTGAAGTTCAAAGGCTTGGGAGGAGGAAAAATGAGGTTTGTCACTTACTAAGGACCACATACGGTCCGTATGTGGTACATACGGTCGGTATGTGACCTTAGTAAGTGGTCACCGACCTCAATTTTTCCGCATCATTATGAAATCTTTTCCTAGGGTTTCCATGTAACCTACATACACTTCTATGATTTTTTTAGTCCTTATTATGTACGTTCAGTCTAGTTTTCCTATTTTGTTTAGGATTTGATTTCTAGGGTTTCTTGTACTGTATAAAAATCCTTTAGTCTTAATTTAGTAGATATTTGCTACAGAGGCTACATTTTCAAAGATAGGCCCGTAGGGACTACCACATACACTTATTGTTCATGGTTGTTTTGTGTTTTGATATTCACTTTAAGACTTTGGGTTTTTCTTCTTTCATTATTGTGGCATTGATTATATGAATTTGTCTATGAATTTTATGAATGATATCATAACTATGAGCGGCTAATTCATTTATCTAGGGTTGTGGGAACCCTAGCGGACCAACAAAGTATAGGAAGTGCCAAGTCATTCTAGATAAAAATTCTTGCATGTATTGGGTTTTCTTCATTCTTATTGAATTCTTAGCGGTGGCCAACAATAATATCTCACCAATATTAACTACTTGCTTCTCAAGAGAGGTAGAGAGTAGGAAAAGTAGATCACAATAGTTATTTGGAGATTAATTATCGATCTAGTCTAATCAGTATCATTCATGTAAGATGATAATCTTCCATCTAATAACTTCATACTCAAAAGGTGATAGTTATTGGATAAGGGTTAGTAAAGCAACACCCTGAGACTCAAAAGGGAAAGGGTGAAATTTGCTAATGAGTCCACAAGACAGTTGATGGTACATAACTTATCAGATTCTGCATACAAGGTATTGGAATAGTATAACAATTAACGGTAAATCTACGGGTTTGAAGCCAGGGGGAACACAAGCGTAGTGTTTGTCTTAGATTATTTACAACAAAAAGCATCCAACTCTTGTTACTTCTTGCAAGTTACTACAAATCCACTTTTTTACTTTTCCGCACTACCTGATGATTTCAACAAGTTTAAGAAAGACATTTGACGTATTCCTTATGGGATCGACCTCAACTAGTTAGATTGCTATATTTTGACAACGAATACTCTATCCTTCTAAGAAGGGTAGTTTGGGCATTATCATGCCCCTCTCTTAGTTATGCTAATGAAAATTCTAGTTCTTCTTATGAGTTTTATAGGTCTCATGATATGACAAATAAAGAACAACATGACATACACGAAGGTGTGGAAGCAAAAACCATCCTAAATTAGGTGACTACAATGGATGAGGATGTACACTTCTTACACCAATCCACAGAAGCATTTAGAAAGGAGTGTGATAAAGAAGGACTTTGTGATGATGCCAATCTTTCGAGTGCCATGGATGCGCCTAATACTCAAAATGAAGTTGTTGAAGAAGATATTTCAAGCCATGTGGGTGAGCCAAAAATGTGTGATGACTCAAATGAAAGTTTTCAACATGAAGTAATGGCTTAACTAGAAGAAGAAGAAATCTCAGACTCTCTAAGAAAGCAAATAGAGGAGATGTTGAAACATACATTGGAGAAGAATGAAAAATATGGGAAAGTCTTGGATAAATGGTGGGACCTAGTCCAACATGGTGATGATGAAGTTTTTGAAAACATTGATTTTTTCATGGAGGTAATCTTTCAAGGCATAATTGAGTCTCATAATAAAGGAATACTTGGAAAGGAAGAAGTATGAGACAAGAGTAGCTAGTGAATCAAACTGAACAACTTGAAGTCCATGAGGGTCAACATAATAGTATGTTACTAATGCTAGATGAATCCCTTAAATTTCATGTTGAGCGATGTCAAGTGTGAGTTCAAATTAAAATGGCTACCCCGAAGTTAAAAACTAAATTGAATGCAAGAATTGAGGCATGTATTGTTCAAAGTCAAATGGTCGTGCCCAATTATGTTAACATATTTTCCAATGAAGATGATGATTAGCTTGGTTTTGAGGAATTCATATTTATTTTCCAACCAATCAAACCAAATATAATGAAGGATGCCAAAACTGAATAAGTGATACTAGGGTTGAAACAAAAAGCCAAGAAAATTCATTGTGAAAACTCTAGTTCATTTAAGGATGAGAATGTCAATTAAAACGCAAATCAAAAACTGTACGGTGACCTTATTCCAACCACTTTTAAAAATTATTCTTTGAGGATATGATAAAACTCGAACCACCTAGGCAAATGAAGAATAAAATCCCTATATTTTGGAGTTTGTCATTCCAAAAGGGTAAAATTACGTCCTTCACTTAAAGGCTAAGAAGTGCAAAATATGGTGGATAACTAATGTTTTGTTGATTTTCTCGCTAATTCCAACCAAGCCTACACATAAGTTTGATGTAAATCTGGGTAAACGTTCATGTCTTCAAAGTGGCGAGACAGATTTAGTTGTCACTTTCTTACCGTTTCCCAAAATATTTCAAAGAGATATTGATCTAAAGTTGAGCCAAAGATTTAAATCCTCTAATAGGAGACATGAGTGGTAAGGTTTCTTGTTCCATGACGTTATGTTAAATCAAGTGCTAGATGGGAGGCAATCCATTATTACAAAAACTATTATATTTATTTTTTGAATTTTAATATTTAAATAGTTTAGGATTTTACATTTGACTAATCCACAAAATTATGGAGTTTTGGAAATGATATGAACAATTTTGGATACAACATGGTTACTGGAATGGACTACACCATAAAAGATTGTCTGGACATTGCCAAATATGACAGGATCTGCACAAGTCAATGGCTGATCAAACTAAGATACCGCTAAAGTGTATGGGTACTAAAGCATCCCAAAGGTCTACTAAAAATGCTTCAAGAGTTACTCTACATCTACATTATTTGTACACAACATAGTTATGCCTCCTTATCTCTCTTACTATATGATTGGTAAAGTTTTCTCCTTAGTTTAATGATAGAGTCGAATTTAGTTTTAAATTGTGATACCTTGCGCAAGAATTTTAGTTGGTTTCTATTTAAAGTAGGAAATGGGAAGCAACTATATTAGTTTATAGACCATAGTGATTTCTTGAGTATCCAAGAGTTATTTAGACTAGTTGAAAATTTGTATTCCTACCAAATGATTAATGATTAGTTTAAAAGAATTTTTAGGAGTTCGTACCATGGCAGCTACAGCATCTTATGGATTCTTTACAGAAGATCATTTCATAATTTCTCATGTGCATTTGTAGGAATTTATATAGAGAAGCTAACTATGTGGAAGATGCACTGTCCAAAATCGCCATCAAAGTGACTAGCCAAAACATTAATTTCATAGTTGTCAGCTCCCACCAGAAGTTGCAGGTTACTTCAAGCTTAATCAAATAGGCATGCCAAGTTTCAGGCGAAGAAAGTAGACTACGATATATGAACCTTCTTAGTGTGTAGCTATAACAAGATAAAAGGCTTTAGCAATTCATAAGTTTGCATAACGGTACAATGCATAGTCACATCTGTTAGATCACAATCCATAATTTGTACCGTAGTTGGAGGTCAGGTTTATGCCCACCTCAATGTACATTTCTTGCAATTTAATGAAAATCCTGGGGGTGTTGCTCAGCCCCTAAAGTTCCTTTAAAAACAATAGATTGTACTTTATATTTTTGGGTTATAAAACATATTGTTATCGTGTTTTTGAGAAAAAAAAATAAAAATTCTAATTTTGGGTTGTTGGGGACAAAGCATCGCTAAAGAGGCCTCCTTGCGCTAAAGTAAGTCCTACTAAAGTGGCAGCCTGTCACTTAAAAGAGGTTCACTAAAGAATCATAGGACTGCTAAAGATAGGCCTGCTAAAGCAACACTATGCCGCTTAAGTAGGGTCTGCTAAAGTGACCCAGAACCACCTAGTGATACCTGAGGCCTGACTGCAGGGTTTGAGAATAAACTAAAATTTAGTGTTCGAGTCCCAATTTGATTCTTAATTCATTTCTTTTGCTTCTCTCATTCACATTGCATTATTTTACGTGTTACTATTATGAGTTATATGTGCACGTTATTTTCAGGTTTTCAAAAAAATCCAAGAATGGAACAGCATCTTGTTGATGAAGTAGAAATTAGAGAAAATGATAGTCATTATAGTTTTCTCTCTATCGAGTGTCAAGATACATACTATGCTCAATTTTCTAGAAAGAAGTTATTCACCGAGAGGGTATTTTCACTTGATCGGGGCCCTGAGAACCTCCCCAGGTTTTATTAGAGGTTAGAGACTATTAAGTAGATTTGATTTATTGTCAAAACTTACAAATCAAATGATTATTAGGTGTGGGGAGTTTTATGCAAACCTCAAGGCCATAAATTGAACAATCCAATAACCCAAATTCAAGGCAAGGCTGTCCACTTTGGGGTTGAGGTGGTCAATTAAATCTACAGGTATCCAAACCTCGATCATTCCAAATTCACCGCAAAAGATCGTACCTTGGGTAGTTGGTTATTTTTAAAGCTTTGTCTGGAAAAGAGTATGTCTTAGGGGTGAAAAAGTCTAGGATCACGGCTAAGGAATTTATAGCTGAAGTAAGAAATTGGATACCTACCATCTGTAGAAGAGTTTTTCCATGCAGTAACACATTTAATATCCCTTTGATGAGGATATTGATGGTATCCTGTCTTTTATATAATATTCCAATAAATGTTGGTCACTTTTTCATCTTTGAGATAATGGAATTTAAGGTACAGTATATCACATTTCTCATATTTCCTTCATTGATCACTAAGTTAATGTAAATGGGCTAGAGAGAAAGAGTTCCAAAGAGATAATTGGGTTGAACCAACAACCTGTATCTTTCCATTGAAGAAGCAGGGTAAAGGGACTATCATAAAAATTAGGAAAAGAAGTATTGATTTGAATTTACCACATGTGGAGACTGATTTGTATAGTTCATCATCTGTGGGACCATTTGAGGTACTGACTGGTGAGTTATGGATAGTTTGATATTTGGTGTCTAGAATTCCCATAGGTCCAGGAGAGACTTTTGAGGTACCTAACTCTTATGTCCCATGGAAGGAGTTTGAAAAGTTTTTAGAAGATCAAAAAAAGTAGGGATCTCATCTCTCTAGGTTAGAGAAAGCATACACTAATCTAGCTAAGTAACATGGAAAATTTATTGAGTCTCACATCAAGATAGAGATAAGAGAGAATAAGAGAGACAAGTTCTTCACTCAAATGTGAAAGTGGGTGAAAAGGTTATGGAAGGTCTTAAAAGCTAGGGATCCACTTCCCTCTTCAAGGCTAGAGGATGATGATGATATGCTGGTAGTATGGTCTGATAATGAGGGTGTGGGAGATGATGATGAGGGCGAGATCGAGAGTGTCGAGAGTTAGTAATGTAGATTTAGGGAGCCCTCTACTTTCTTATGCTTTGATGTTATGTAGTGAGGACACTATGATTTTTTTAGTTAGGGGTGCTATGTGTTTGTATTATGTTATGCTTTATTTTGATATTCTTATTATTTTATGGTGATATTTTTTTACCCTTTTGTGGACTTTGAAATATGTTTTTGGATATTATTATGCCCTTGCATGTCTTTATTTATATTGTTATAAATGTTGTGCGCCCTTGTCGGGTTTGATCATTATTTGGATTTTGTTGGATTAGTCATTTTTCTTTTGTTTTCATTTCTATATTTGGTTTCTTTCCGTATTTATGTTACTCTTTATTGGGAAATTTGGGTTTTTTTATAGAGATATTTGTTTTCCTTTTGGGGTCTTTCAATTATGTTTTTTTGATATTATTATGCCCTTGTTTAGCTTGAATTTTATTGTTACGGATGTTGTGTTCCCTTGTCGGGCTTGATCTTTATTTGAATCTTGTTGGATAAGTCATTTTTCTTTTTTTTCATTTTTAAATTAGTTTTCTTTTGGATAGTCATTTTGGGAGATTCCTTCCCTATGATGGATTGAGTGGCATCATTCTTAAGGGAAAATCATTGTTTTTGGTAAAATGGTGAGGTGAGTTGGGGTGTGGTGGAACTTGGAAGAGGTGATCATTTATCATGGTGAAGTGAGTGAGTGACTTAAAATCAAATCAGTAATTTAAAATGAAGGAGGAAAATAAAGGATATGAAAAGAGAAAAATAATGAAAATGTAAAAAAAAGAAAGTTTCGATTAAGTAGGTGATCTAGAATGAATAAGATAGGCACTTGTGTTTTATAAAAATGGAGTGGAAACTGATAAAAGATTAATTTATATTGTTCTTTTTGGAGTTCAAGGAGGGTGTAATCACTTTTATCCTAAATGCTTATCCTACACTTGCCTGAGCATACATTACAAGCTAGAAAAAGTCCTTCGAGATCTCCAACCATGTGTTGTTGGGTTGGTAAAGATCGAAAATAAGGGAAATCATATGGCATGATAATTTTTTGCATTAGTATTTCTTTATGAGTATGGTTGTTTGAACATTTGTCCATTGTTAAGTGTTGCAAATATCGTGTATTTTGGGGACTTTCTTTCGAGTGAGGGAATGTAAATTAGGATAGATTGGTGAAGTTGATATATTTTGAGAATATGAAAAAGGATCATATTTTCTTGACTATTTATTGTGATTCATTTATTGAGAATTGGTTGTTGTTACTTGATCATTCTTGAAATTCTATTGCGCTCTTGAAAATATGCTTGAATTTTAGGGAGTTGTTTGGTTAGAAACTCACATGCTTGTTGACTAATTGTTATGACCAACCAAAGTCATAGTCATTGTGCTCATGTGATATAAAAGTGATGAATTAGGTGTTGAGCTTAAATTGATAGCCTCATTGAGTTTTGATATTGTCTTACTTGAGGACAAGAAAAGCCTTTAAGTTGGGGGTATTTATGAGTGCAAATTTTGCCACTTATTTATACCTCGGTTTTTATGATTTATTGTAATTAATTTATAATATGAGGCTAATTACCCTTTGTATTGTCTTATTTTTAGGTATTTTTTGCTTTACGAGAAATTACGATGAAAAGGAGTGAAAATGAGCTAAAAAGGAAGAGTCTAGAAAAATCTCAAAACATGACCTCAGGTAGTACTAAAGTGGCCTAAGATACGCTTTAGTAGATATTAAAAGGGGTGTTTTAGCACTAATCTGATCGCCTTAGTGGTGAATTGATGATGCTCCAATTACACCCTTGAGATGTAAGCGATCATCAACAATATAGTAATCCAACGAAGGTTAGGGTCGAATCCGTAAGGAATGAATACAATGATTTTAATACTCGACAGTGTTAGAAGTTAACTAGGAGTTGACCCACAATGCATAATAAATAAACATGAAAGTAAAAATAGGGGATTTTCTTGAATGACTTTGAATTTAACAATTTTGTTGTTTGAGAATACTATTTCAAAGCTAGAAATATTAGATATTAATAAAGTGTAGATGAGACTTGGGGTTATGCCTTACTAGGTGTGGGTTAATAAAGTGTAGATGAGACTTGGGGTTATGCCTTACTAGGTGTGGGTTCATGCATGGGTATTTTATTATTTTTCCTAATTTATCTAGATATCATGGGTAGGCTAGATCTAGAGGTTTTAGTGTCAATTAGTCAATCAAACACCTAATATCACAAATAGATTCTTAAACTATTGTTTGTCCTCAAGCAACCAAGAATAATCTAATGATATAGGGTATTTATGACTCAAAACCACCCAAAAGAAAGTTATACTAAATATCTAGGCTAACATAGCTCAACGATGACCTCTTAAACATGTCATGGCAATAATTAAACCAAAAATTTTCAATAAGCACTACAAAGCAATCATACAATTTAGTATCAAATGAACCTTTCAAATCAATAATGCATCTCAAGAAGTGACACAAAATCTTCATACATCATATCAATCTTCACAATGCAACTTATCTTGCTCTTTTACCCAAACTGGGTGTAAGTCATCACCCTCTACCCTTAAGTTTTTATACCTCTCACATGCAAGAGTTATCTTCACACACAAAAGACATTTCAATTCTTAAGGAAGCTCATATATTGAAAGAATTCACATTCACTCTCTCAAAGAAATTCAAGTATAATGAGTAGAACCATAGGCTTTCCTTTGTATTATTCGCCACTAATGTAAACTTACCTTGTTTGGAGTCACCAATGTCTTGTAGGTCTAGATAAAGGTTTAAAGTGGGGGAATGAATATATGGATCAAGTGACTAAAATACCACCTTAAACGCCATTGCTTATCCTCCTTCTACCCCAAATTTCTCTAATTATCCATCTTCAAATCATTTCCTTCATTTCTCTTAATCTTTAACTTAGCAATTTCCACATAAATACAACATATCATTTTTTTCATCACTTCTTTGAATCTTTAAAGAGATTTTCTCACATTAATATTTTCATAGCCCTTCCTTTATTTAATTTCTCATCAAGTTCAATGGGCTAGGATATTCAACTTTGTCATCAATCACATCTCTTGTCTCTTAAGCACATAATTTTACAACTCAACATACACCTTTTGTAACTCATCTTAGCATATCACAAAATTTCCTCAAACTATGAGTTTGAACTACCCTTAAATCAATCTCATCATTACTCAACCCCCCAAACTTACGCTTTCAACTACATTTCCTTAATTAGAATAATGCAATACATCAAAGGAGGATTAGTGCCAAAAGGGAGTTTTTCAAAAGGGGTTTAGGTGTTTTAGCATGGTTATCATCAAAAGAAAGAAAAATGGGCAAAAGGCTCAAAGGGGTTACTAAGAATCAGTGTTAAGGTTTGAATTCGGCCATATAATGGGTCAAAAATTACCTCGGGTCATCCTTCAAATCAAGCTTGCCTAGGATATCACATTGAATATAATCGGGGCAAGTTCTAGGATTCACATATTTACAAGAATTATTAAAAGATCTTACCACACAAGTCATCATACGCGTAGAGCAAAAAGATATTCTCCTAACAAATTTGAGCAATTTGAACTTAATAAGTTCTTCCTAGTCAAAGACACATCCTTGTAAAGAGAGAGCCAAAAATTGAATTTAATGGTCTTACTCAAGATAAAGCTAAAAAAAACCTTGCTCTTTTTCACAAAGAAAACTATATTTTTTATTTTCTCAAAATCATTTCATTCCTTGCCAGTGACATTTTTAAAGAATTTTTGAACTTTTACCTATTCCAAATCAAATAAAAATTCTAGGTACTTCACCTAAGAATTTCACCTTAACATGCATCATAGGAGAAATACCACTTGGTTCGACAAAGAAAATGACTAAAGTAAAGAAAAAAGAAAGTAAAAAAGAAAAGAAAACAGAATTTTTCTCCTTGAGAAAGAGCCAATTTTCACAGAAAACCCTTGGAGTTTACACGTATAAACAAAAAGGTGACAAAAACAATGCGAAAATCCTGAAATACCCCATAATTACCAATACAATCACAATTGGGTACCACATTAATATTAAGTGCATGAAACAAGACCAAAAAGGGTAATATTCGACATAATCTCAATATGCCCAATAAAGGCCAAATCCAAATCAATGTTGATCATGAAAAACAAGCCCCATAAGGGTTAAATAAGCATCAAAATATAAAAAAAAGTATGGTATATCTCCACAATCCATCAAACTAAAGACATAAGGTGAAATCAATAGGTATACACTATGAAATATAGAATAACATGCCCCACCCCCACTAAATGTCCTAGTATTATCCCTACGCAAAAATAAAAGAAAAGAAGATGAGGGTAAAGACTCCCTATGGTGCACAAGGTACTTGTGTCCATGTTAGTGGATGGTCATACTGTTTTACTGGGATCCTCATTAGATTGGGCTCCTCTAATTGGGTCTTTACAAAAGACAACACATCATCATATTGGAAGCTAGAACTATCCCCAACCATCCGTCTAGATCAACTTGTTGTTTGCACTTTCAAACCTTGTTGGACTACTTTAGAAGTTGGTTTTTTTTCCTGTTAGTCTGCTCCCAACCTGCAACTTACCTGTGCCTGGGCTGCTTAAGCAGATCCAGTGCTGGTCAAGGTCGTAAAGTGCAGATTTTTTGCTCAAAAATTGGGCTCGGGGTGTAGTTTTGCGCTCCAGAACTCCCCTCATACATCCCAAATTCTAATATTACCATCAAATACCCAAAAAATCTAAAAGTAGTATCTATACCACTCGAAAACATAAATAATGAACCTTGGGTTGCCTTTTAAGAAGTGCTTTAGTTATAGTCATGGAACGACATCACTTATTCATCATTTGTAATCCATGAATCGTAGTGACTCAACCTTAGCAAATCCAGATCCACCCATAGGGTAATGATTCAATATTTTCCCATTCGTAATAAGCCTCCTCTTCTTATGGTATTTTAATATAATTTCTTTGCTTGGATAAACATTTACAACCACCAATAGGATCGACCACTTGGTAAGCTTTCCCGTGAAAAGTTTCAACCTAGAGTAGAAGAGGAGCACATCATCACCAATTCAAAACTCTTGGTTCAAGGTCTTAGCATCACAACACCTCTTCATTTTGATTTTATTGGAGAAAATTCTGGGAGTAACACCTTTGATGTTAGGTATGGTCCATCCAATAGCTCAAACCAACTTTTTTAGAATAGATTTTGAGGTTTTCACTTGTTGAGTCAATGAATCACTAGAAAAAATGATTGGCAAAGTATTGTTCTCATCAAAGGAGCCATATTGAATATATGAAGTCAAGGTCTTAAACAAAAATTGAGGCGGTTTATAAATAGAAGGTTTGGCGGGTTGACTTTTGCAATTCTATAAATCAAGATCTGACTTGCAAAGACATTTAGTATAAGATCCATAACCCTTCAATGAAGCAAACACATCATCATGTTCATCAATTTCATCACTCCTTAAGTTTTTGAATACACCCACCATGGGGTCATCCTCAAGATTCTCTTTCATGGTGCTAGACACCACATCATCAATCACATCAATTATTAAAACAACTTGAAAGTCCTTCAGTTGCTTTATGGAATTGCATAAATTGAAGGAAACTTCTTCATAATTTACTAGAAATTTTATTTCACCACATTCAACATCAACCAAGGTCCGTCTAATAACCTAGAATAGCCTACCAAGGATGATGCAGATCTCATGGTCTATATCATAATTCAAGATAATAAAATTGGTTGAGAAGATAAACCGGTCCATTTTCATAGAAACATTATGTAACACTCCCATAGGCTTCTTGATAGAATGATCATCCATTAAAAGACACATGTGGTTGGTTTGGGGACACCCAAACCTAACTTTCTTAACACAACAAATGACATCAAACTAATGCTTTCCCCAAGATCACATAATGTTTTTCCGAACTTGTGTACCCCAATAATGCATGGAATACTGAATGTATTCGGGTCTTTCTTCTTCACCACCATTATGCTAAACATTATGGCACTATAATTATGGGTTACCTATATTGTTTCAATATGCAAAACTTATTTCTTTGTGACCCATTCCTTCATGAATTTAGCATACTGGGAATCTCTTGTAAAGCTTCTAACAAAGGAATATTCACTAATAGGTTTCTAAATTTTGCAAGAAATTTCTTGAACTTGGTATCATCTTTCTTTTTTTGAGCCTGTCTAGGAATAGGGGAGGAATTGATTTGTGAAAAGGGAACAATCAGAGTTTTATCGGGTTTTTGGGTATTACCATCAACCACTTTTAGAGCTCCTTACTTTCAACATTTTCTTCAACTACTTTTGGTTTTTCAACAATTGGCTCCTTGATCTTTAGAACCACATAATTTGAATTCTCGAGCTACTTTCTTTTTTTATTTGTTGGTTCATCACTTCCCTTTTCATTAGGGTCTTGATAAAAAGAAACATCTTTACCAAGAGTAATTCTAGTGAAAATATATATGACATGAGCATTATTCTTAGGATTAGTAACTATGTCACTAGGCAATCAACTTTTTGGCCTTGCATTGAGATGAGCTGAGCTGAGATTTGACCTACTTGGGTTTCAAGTTATTTGATATAGGCCAAATTCAATATCACCATTTGATTAAGATGTGAAAATCACTTTTCATCTTTCTCCAGATTTTATCACTTCTCTCAATACCCATTAAGAAATGAGGAAGGACATTTTCACTTTTGAACTTCTCTGAATCAATGGAGTATAACTATTTACCCTTTTCCCTATCGTGTGGAGGTATATACTTATCATTATCTGTCCAATCTGGGTCTCTATCATGATCTCTATCACACTAATCTCTATCACAATCGCTTTCCTTCCAACATTGATTCTTGTCTTGCCTATGATAGGTATGACATGAACCCCTTGATTGGTTTGACTAGAACCGAGTTTTTTCATTGAGAGACTCTGCTTCCTCATAATCATAATCTTTAACACTCATAGAATAAATGATATTAAATTCCTTTTAAGGGTCTCCCATTACATACTTGGTGAGAAGATTAAGTTGAGTTATCACTTTACCCATGTTCTCATCTTTTTCCTTATCCTTTTTCTTTTGCTTTTATCTTACAAAATATGCAGATGGAGCCCCCATTGACACCTAGATATCTCTTATGTGCCAACCTCTACTTTTCTTGGTCGCGTGAACAAATAACTCCAACAAAATAGCATAAATTTATTTGATAATAAATCCTCCAACTGCATTGCTAGCTATTATTTTGTTCAATAGATCCAATTCCTTATAGAATATTTGAAGAAGTATTTTTCTGAGACCTCATGATTTGGGTATTGCATTATCTTATTGTTGAATCATTTCCAAGCCTCACTATTGGTTCACTATTAAGTTGGAAAAGGTTGATGATCATCTCTTAGTTGAAATATTCGAGAAGAAGAAAAGTACCTATCTAAGAATGCTTCTATGAGCTCAACCTATAAAGTGATAGATCCCATGGGCAAAGATCACAACCATAAGACCACTTGTCCTGTCAATAAGAATAGGAAAAGATGCATATGGAATGATTCTTGAGAAATATAGGCAATATCAAGTAGCAGACACACATCAATAAAATTCTTCAAGTATAGATTGGCATCTACATGGGCTTGACCCCCAAACAATCCTTTCATTTAAAGAAAATAAAGCATTATTCTATTAACATGAAACAGTCCATTTCCTTTCAATGGTGGAATACAGATAGCACTAGCTTGATCCGCATCTTTGAGGTGATCCTCATTCTTATGATGCCCATCATAAGTGTTGGTATTACTATTGCGTTGGACAATAGTATAATGTATACTATTATACTCACCTAAGAAAGAACAAAAAAAAATGTTAAATAAACACTACGTCTAAACTAGAGTGACTAAAAACACTACAAGAATGAAAACTATGTTTCACTCCTAAGCAATGGCACCACGATCTTGATGATGATCTGATTACATCCTTGAGATGTAAGAAATCGTCGTTAATATACTAACCTAATAGAGGTTTGGGTAAAATCCATAGGGCGTGAAGAAAATAATTTAAATACTCACGAGTGTTAAAAGTCAACTAAAAGCTAACCTGTAATGTGTCGTGAATAAACATGAAAGTAAATATGGGGGTTTTCTTGAAAGATTTTGAATTTAACAATTATGTTGTTTAAGAATACTATTTTGAATCTAGAAATAATTAGAGATTAATCAAACGTATATAAGACTTGGGGTTAGGCCTTACTAGGTGTGGTTCATGCATGGGTATTTTATTATTTGTCCAAATTTAGCTAGAAGTCATGGTAGGCTAGATCCAGATGTTTTAGTGTCAATTTGGCAATCAAACACCAAACATCACAATTGGGTTCTTTTGAACATCTCACATGAGTAATAATTTTAAAAATCTATGGGATTAATTAACATCCTTATATCTAAAAGATGCTATTAAATGAACTAATTCAAGTTATTATTCAAATTCAATCCTCGTCATATCTCCTCTGTCAAGGATGACATAGGTTCATAGGTAATTGGGGTTTGCAACCCCCAATTCTTAGTTGAAACATGGAGTAAATATAAAACCCATATTAAATAGCTAATGAGGAAGAAAAATAAACAAAACCATGCACTAATCACAACATTTTCAAGCATATCCCCAAGATGAAGAATTCACTACTTATAAAGAGAGAAAGTGAAGCTATAGAAAAATTTCCTTCAAATTTATCCATAGAAAGTAAAGAGAATACAATATCTTATCTTTAATTTCAATAAATCTTTAATATAAACCACTAATGATCATTTGAGAGTCTTTCCAATGTTTCTTAGCTCAAGAAAAGTTCAAAAATAGTTCAATAATGGTGGAAATAAGCTGAAAACCCCCTTTTGGATCCCAAATTCATGTTTGCCTGAATTTCTAAAATTACATGCACTATTAATCTTCCCAAGTAGATCCAGAGCAGATGGGGCATAGGTTGGATGCACCTTGGGCATAGATGGGGCACACTGTCGGCACAGATGACATTAGATGGTCCATTTTTTCCGTACGTGCAAACATCCATATGAACTTTAACGCTCTTTTTCTTTTATATATGACATCCCAATAATTTGAATGTCTTGCTTATCTCCATTTTAAACTTTTACCCACACAAGTGAGCATTATATATGAGATTAACACTAAATCAATGGGAAAGAATGATAATTCAAGCTTAAAAAGTGCTAACATATCGTTAAATTAACGACTTATCATCGGTCCACATGGGTCAATGGGCACTTTTGCAATGAAATAACCACTTTAGTAGTCTTCCTAGTCAAACTCAAGGTCTAGTTTAGTAGCCAACTTGATCATTTGACTAGTAACATGATCGTTTTAGCAGGCTGTAGGTCCGCTTTAGCGGTCATCGTGCTGAATTTTGAGGCATGTATGGTATTTCATATTCTTGGATCCTAATAAAATACTAGATCCCAATCCATTTTATGACATATTTGGCATAATATACAACCTTAGAGGCAGGGTTTCTTGACCCAATACCCTTGGAATTGAAGATTTGAGCTTTGTATTTTTACTTTCCTTACCCTTTATTCTTTTCCTTGCTTTGTTTAGACTATTTGGGTATAGTTTAACCTTTATATTTGAGTATTTGTAGTTAGAGATAATTTAACACTTGGGTATTAAGTTTGGGTTTTAACCCTATCTTATGCTTTTGTATTGATTGATTACTCTTCCTTTGGAAATATGTTTTGTCTATATAAATTAATCTCACATTCTATCATTTCTACTCTAGTTAAGCTCGAAAGAGGATATTGGAGTGGGTTGTTGCGTTCAAATGCACACGCAGGTGTACGCAATCATACAAGTAATATAGTGACTTATACAGTCAGATATCATTGCCATGATGACTATGCAACTATAAATTCAACCAAGTTCGATTTTAGACGAGGAAGCTTTAAGTCTTATAAAGTATCAAGATGATTTTAATACTTCAAATAAAAAATATAAATAAATATGAAATGAAAATTTGTGACAATAGCAAAGAAAGCAACAGTTGTGAACAGTAATGATGAGAATTCCAGGGTTGAGGTACGTCTAACAATCATACAATTCTATCTTCTTATCGTATTTTAGTTGGTTATTGGGTTATTGATTCGCAAGGTTTATTGTACGACCTTGATCTCCCGACCTCAAATCTTCTACTTATCTGAATATTGCAAATAAACTCCCACAGAGATACAACAATTCATCTAGATTCATACAACTATCTTCTTTCCATTTAACCAAACAAGGCTCCTAGGTATATCCCTATCCTAGGTGCTAATTCAAATCCTCTATTTAATGAAAGGATGAGAACTTTGCTCCTTAATTTATTCGTTCATTTCCACGATTCTTCTCCCGAATTCACATAGAAATATAGATTTATTCTAATGGTGGCAACTCATCAAAAAAAGTAAACTCAAGAAATTAAGAATAACCCATACGATAACCCAATAAGAAACTACGATTAAAAATATCAAAGAGTTATCATGTTCTTGGCATCAACCCCAGAACAAGGGTGTTTAGCCACTCATGTTTGAATTCAACATAAAAAATAAGTAATTAATCATACCAAGGATCAATATTGAAGTAAAGAGGTTCAAAAGAATTTATAAGAACCCTAAAAGAGAGAATTTTGTGTTTTCCCACTGCTGCTATGCTTTCCAAAGTATTCCCAAATTGTATTGAATTTTTCCTTTTATAGTTGGGCTGAAAAACCCAGTTTTCCCTCTTACTTCTTCGCGACAACTTTCCTATTTCCATTCTCACCATGATGTGGTGCAATCATGGTGAGACTCTACTTAGTGACAATTATGGATTGGACCCTCACCGCGATGCGGTGGAATCGTAGTGAGGTACTAGATAGTGACAATTGCCCTTTTTGCTTCCACCACGATGCAGTGGGCTTTAAAACACGAGCACTGCTGATTATCTCTTCACCGTGATGTGGTGACTTCCTGAAAGAGACTTTTGGATGTTTTTACTTTCTTATTTTCTTCCTAAACCATGTTCCAATACCTTCATTGCTCTTTTCATCATCATAACTCTTTAATACATCCAATCACGATCATTTCATCAAAATTTAATCCTACACACACTAATCATATCCATTAGATAAGGAACACACTTATATCTCCATTTTAATTGGAATAACACCTTTTTTATTTCAGAACAAGTCCAAATATAGATAAATATCGGTGATTGGACATATAAATATGCCCAAGATCACCACCCTAGACTTAGAACCTTGTTCATCCTTGAACAATCCCAAACATGTACCTAATTAAGCTTAACATCACAATCTAAGAGTTATACTTGTATTTGGGCACTTACAATATATAGCACTGGCTCTTCATCTCAAAATATGTCAAGAATACTTTTATGCACATGAACAATTTGTTTCACACCTCATCATCTCAATAGTGACATCCGATTTGTTGGAAAACTTAATCAAATCACTTAATCAAACAACACAATAAGTAATTTGGAATTTCATCCGTATGCACCCTCATAATAATAAAGTTTCCCCATACCACTCACAATTTTTCAATATTTCTTATGAGGAGAATAAATAAATTCAATCACTCACTCTCAACAAAAAATAATTCATACATGATAGATAATGAACCATAAGCTTTCCCTTAGTGTACTACTCCACTAATAGTCAGATGTTGACATGTAGGATCAGTTAGGTCTTCCATGGTTGCAATATAGGCTAAGGGACAAGAAGGAACTATTTAGGAAATAGTGACTAATCTCCCTAAGTGCTTAAATACATGTCAATCTTCAATCGAAATCACATTCTATCAATCCAACTATCACTTTATCACCTTTACTCATCATTTGTTTCACCCCAATCTCATTAAGCATATTACATAAACTATGGTGGGAACATTTTTCTTTTACATCATGATTAAATTTCCAGTTACCCTTCACACCTAATCACTGTTACGCACCCCTATAATAGCCACCCTACTCTAAAACTATTCTTCTTAGTTGAGGTGCACTGTGTCTGAAACGGACCAGGGCCAAAATAGGTTCATTGTAAACCAACTAGGAAAATAAGAAAACCAAACTTATTTTTGAAAAATTTCTTTAACTCCCAACCACATAATTTTTTCACCAATAACTTACAATTTTGGGGCTTCACTTTCACTTATTTCTCCTTCAATTTCACACTCCTTACTCAATTATTTTTTGATACTAAAGCGCTTAGAAGTTTTGAATCAAATTAAGGTATATAAAATAAGGGATTAGGCTAAGTACAAGGCTACCAAAAAAATTAGGTTATAGGGTCAAAAGGGTTTACTATGGACATGCATAAGTGTAGGTAAATAAAGTCTCAACAATTCGGCTAACAAAGAAATGCCTAAATCACTTCCTACACCCAACACCCTTTATTCCTCTTTGTAACCACACGAGGTAAGTTATAGACATTCCTATACATGTAGAATATACACAAATGCTCACAGTCACGGTACATGCAAGGAATCTAATTGGATACTTACGGTTCCCGATCTTGTTCTGTGTCAAATTAAACATTAAGCCAACAAATCATATTACACCTATTAAGATTTATCATCTAAAAATAACTCATTTTTCCTTTTGTTTTAAAACAAACTCATTCAAAGTCACTAAAAAAATGGTCCAACACAAAGCATTTCTCAAAATTCGTATTTGGGTTCTTATTAATTCTTAGCTTCTAACAACTAACTTCCCTTAAGAAGGTCGTCATCCATATATCATAGGGGAGGGTAACTATCTATGACGATTTATTTTGAATTACCTTATGGGAAAAATGACAATTTCCAAAGAGAGAGAAAATAATAAAATCAAACACTTGAAACTAAAAGCAATATGCGAAAAATGGCTTGAGGGCAAATTGCAACAATCCATACTTTGAACTTACTAACAATTAAAAATATAGTATTATGAATAGTTAGAAATAACATCCTAAAATAGAAAAAAAATAAAAATAAAAACTGTCCAACCAACACAAACCAAAATACGATGATAAATAGAAAATGAGAAGAAGAAGCGAGACACCACCCCACACTTAAATGAAATACTATCCCAGTGCTTACAAATAATCTCAAATGGTGAGGTGAATAAATACTCCATGCCTAGGCATCAACTATGTCATCCTGTGCGGCATCAACACCATCACCGTCATCATCAGCCTTGTTATTATCATATGCATCACCATCCTCAGACTGTGCATCATCATCAGACTCTATATCTGAGTCTTGTGATCTTGGGTGTATTTATATGCCTAAGAACCATAATTTATCCATATTTTAGCTAAGTTTAGAGAACAAAGTGCCTAGTTTCTTATGTTTTTACTCTACTTCTATGTAATTGAGCTAACCGATGTGATTATCATGATTTCAGGTATTAATGAGGTAGATGAAGACATAATGGGACTATGGAATACGAATGACATATGACACAAGAGAGAGTAGCAATCTGGACCAAATGTGGCGCCTAGAAACTATGTCCAAGACTAATTTATCATTTATAATTAGTTCAGGGACTTAGAAGGAAATTATGAGAGAAGAGATTATTAAAAGACTTAATTGCTGAATTTTTATTCATTATTCATTATTCTGTATTTGTTTTTAAAGAGGGAGAGTGGAATCTTAGCTTGAGGAGAGAGAGAAAAGTTTCTTCTCTCTTACTTTCACTATTCGCACACCAAGATCGTCTTCTAGTTTTTGGTATGATGAATATATTTATGATGATTTTAGTTTTATTCATGAGTAGCTAAGTTTATTAGTTAGGGTTATGAAAACCTTGTAGCATACAATCTATCACTTTGGGTTTTGAATTCATTATGCATTGATTAGTTTACATCATACTCTCTTCGCTTATCTTGAATTCTTGTGGTTGCAAACATAGAGGATATGCCTTAAAATGTAACTTGTTCGAAAGAAAGGTTGATGTTTGAAAAAGAGAGTAGTGACAAAAAAATAGGATTACCAACCCCTATTTCATAAGTTAATGCCTTAGCAGGATTAACTACTTGGAGATTTAGTATTGTTTTTGGTAAATGCTTTTGATTCGAGAGAACTAAAGTGAATTAGTCCTTCATGGTTGAGAAACACTTGGATTATGTTATTAAATACAATACGTTTCTCTGCAAACATGATACATGTATGAATTCATAAATCCCATAGTTAGAAAGTATTGAAAACTACAAGGTGGACATAACCCTAGCTTGCTATTTCTCTGAATTTGAATACTACTACACATATTTCATCTTGGTAAACTGAAACCATTAATTTTCGAACTGAATAAAATCCCCCTATTTATTTTATGGAAACAAACGATTAAAAGTCAACTAATCTGCATAAAACTTAATTAGCACCATATTCCCTGTGGGATTCGACCTCAACCTAGTTGGGTTGTATATTTGACAACGACCGCTTACTCTCTCGTAAGAGAGGTGTAATTTGGGCGTATCATCTTACCACTGCCTTTCTTCATCTGTAGGTACATCATCATCTACCGGTTCAACGAACTCAGGCCCAATCCTTAGCAATGTCCTAGCATGATGGCCAAGAGGGTAATCCAACTCAATAGCATGAATTTCATCATTTATGGATTCTCTTCCCCCAACCCATAGCTGAAACATATGTAATCCATACATTCTTGCAGTGATTTCATCAGTACGAGCTTGTTGCTCGGCCATAGTAAGAATCAAGCCCTGGGCCCCAGCTGTGCTCCTTGCTGTAGTGACATCAATAGGCAGACTATCTACCAAAGGCCTATAATCTAACTCCTCCTTCTCTACTCAATGCCTCCTAAAAAACTGAGTCAATAGACCCCCAAATCCATATCTGCACCCTTCAATATAATGTTCCTTCTTCATAGCAAAAAATATCGCCTGGCCCACATTAATTTCAATATCATCGCAAATTTGAGCATAAATTAAACATACCCGGTCCGGTGTAACCTCTATCATATATTTTCTTTGAATAAGGCAATGATACACAATGCATCCCCATATACAAGCTTCGTTGTTCATTTGTGCATATGGGAAGGAGAAGTGAAGACCCGCGTCTCTCGGTCTAGTCCACCTAGTATCTGAATGAATCCCTCAAAGCAAATGTCTGATATGAGTATAGTTCAGAGTGAGGATCATCTTCTTTAACTGATTTGTATCTGCCTCAGGTATCCCCAGTAAATCATTGATATATTCTGCTATAAATCTCAACACTTTACCATAAACTTTCACATCATAAAGTGGGTCTCGTGGATCCCAATTGGCAGAAAACTCACGTACGAGGTGCAAATTGCACTCTATTGGTTGGTGAAATATAAAATTCATGTTCAGCTATTCGAGACGATGTACCATACTTGGGTATTCTTGTTGCAAGCTTGCCCTATCAATAAACACCTTAGATATGTATTTCGTGTCGAGGTGTTTTGTGTACCACTTCTTTCTTGCTTGTCTTACAGCTTTTAACTTGAATCTCCTTGTCTGACCACGTGGGACTAGTGGGGAACGTGGCACCCTATCTATTTGTCTTTTGGGTTGCCCACTGCATTTCCTAGCAGACTCATAGGTGTCAGCTTTCCCTTTACCTAGATGTTGTCTTCGATCCATATTTCTTGTGATTCAAAACATGCAATAGACAAATGAGCAATTATGTCATAGATTATTCTAGCCTCAACTAAGTGTGGACAAGTGACAATGTCACCCCACACTTAGATGCTAGCTAATGTGCTCAAATATAAGAACGGGATACTTAGACTTCCCTCATTCAATACATTATCACCAAATACAAGTATATCAAAACAATTTAGGAGCGTATTATGTCATCAGCATAATCAATTCCCCTAATGAAATTAATTTCAATAGCACTTGCAACTATCCACAGTTATGTCCCTTATTCTGTTACCTCAAGTTAATGCGAGGTGAATATATTTATAGAAGGCTCCCAAATATGTACATTCATTAACAATATTCTATATCAAAAATAGGAGTCGACAAACAAGGTGCATAAGTTATTACAGGAATGACCCAATCATGCACATTCAACCCAAATTCCACCCTTTATTTCAACTCTATATGCCTTCGATCGAATGAAATTTAAAAATTAACATCGTACAAGCCTAGTACCAATTGGGTTTACCCCACACTTAATCTCTTTGATATGATGTGCATCATTACAAAGTAAAGTACTCAGACTTCCCTTCTTGGTGATACCACACCTCCCAAGTTAAACTAGTTCAAATAATGAGTACACTTCAACACAATGTAGATAGCATAGGTTGAGACATCAACACTATCAGATGAGGGTTTATAAGGTGGATAAGAACTGTCAAATGAGGTCCCCACCGTTCTCTTTTGGGGACACTTTCAGATGAGGGTCACTCACAGCTTATCCTCATCGATGGTGCGGTATTGACACTCTTCCAATTAGGTTTATAGATTGGACCCTAACTTAGCCATAATGGCATATTAGGGGCATGTCAGTTAGATAACTACTTCCCATAGTTTCAGCTATAGAAATTAGGACTTTCAGATACAATCGTTCAGTCTTAGTAATAGAACTCAAATAGTTCTACAAAATTCAAGACTATCAGATACAGTCAACTCAGAACAGTACGAAACTCAGCTAGTTCCATTAAATTCAGGACTTTCAGATACACTCACTCATGTTATCAGTTATATTAGTCATTAGAACTCAGTTACCAGTCAGGTTAGTTATCAGTAAAGTCATGTTATCACGATCTTAGTTATAGTTACTATGTATTCATGCATCCATTTTCATGTTCATATTAGTCAGTTAGTCAGTATTGTTCATTCATATAAACCCCATGCATTCATCCTACCTCATATGTATACCAGTACATTCAAATTACTGACACATTTGCGCTATGGTGTCTTATACCATAGGTTCAAAGACACGAGCTCCAGAGCATCAGTAGATTCCATTCTCAGCAGTCAGAGTTAGTAATGATTCCTCATATTTTGAGGACATGATCATTACTTTATTACCTCATTAATTTATTTATTAGTTGGATTTAGTTGGGGGCATGTCCCATCAACTCCTTATTCAAATAGTTCAGTCATGATTTAGAGGCTTTTCAGACTATAGTATGTTCAGACAGCTTATTTTAGTTGTTTTGGGTTTTTCATACCCTACCCTGATGTTATATTTTTATCAGATATTATATCTCAGTGTTTAACCTTATGACCTTTTAGTTCATGTTTCTGCATTATACAGTATATTATGCAGTATACAGGTATAGATATCATTCATGGGTTAGCTCATGGTCCTTTGGGGTCATGAACATCATGTAGCATTACGGGTACCATATTTGGGGCGTTACAAAAGGAAAGATGCTAGAATTTATTGACCTCATGCAGGGAAACATGACAGTGAAAGAGTATTCTCTTAAGTTTACTCAACTATCTAGATACTCTCCTCATATTGTGGCAGACAGCAGGGCTAAGATGAGTAAGTTTGTTTCTAGGATAAAATATAGTATGTTCAATAAGTGAAGATCTACAATGTTGATTAGTGAGATGGACATAGACAACTTTATTATCCATGCTCAACATATAAAAGAGAAGAATATTAAGATAAGAGAGAAGCTGAATAAGATAGCAAGGACAGGTAGTTTTATCTTTTCCCAGCCTAAGTTAGAGGGTGGAAGTCATTCTCAGTTCTTCCTAAAATCATCCATCCCATCTCCTTCCTCAGCCAATGCTCCAGTGCCGAAATTTAGAGAAGGAAACATAGATAGGGTGCCAATCTCTAAGTCTTAGGGTAGTGTTAATAGTGCCCAAACCTATCCTCTTTGTCAGACATGTGGTAAGAACTATTAGGGTACTTACAGAGATGGAAGTGATGTTTGCTTCAAATTTGTCTAGCCAGGACACAGAGTCAGATATTGTCCTCATACAGGTCCTCAGGGTTAGTGTAATCATTTCTCAGCTCAGTCCGATCACCTGAACCAACAGGGTGCCACTTCCAGTGCTACTAGTGGGCAACTCCCAAATAGAATCTATGCTCTTTAGTCCTGATAGGATTAAGAAAATTCTCCTGATATGGTTATGGTACGTTACAGATATTTTATTTGCATGCTTACACTTTACTAGATCCAGGATCTTCTTTGTCTTTTGATACTCCTTATATAGAAGTTGATTTCAGAGTAAGTCCTAAAATTCTAGTAGATCCCTTGTGAGTCTCCACCCTAGTGGGTAAAACCATCATATCTCAATGGGTATACAGGAACTGTCTGATTATGGTATCTCAGAAAGTCACTTCAGCATACTTAGTCGAATTAGAGATGACTGATTTTAATGTCATTCTAGGCATGGATTAGCTTCATTCCTTCTATGCTATAGTTGACTGCAGAAACAAAATTGTCCAATTTCAGTTTCTAAATAAACTTATCCTAGTGTGGAGAGGTAGTGCTTTAGTTTTCAGAGGTCAGCTTGTTTTCAACCTTCAGGCATGAAAAATAATATCTAAGGGATATGTCTATCATCTTGTTCGAGTTAAGGACTCAATTTCCAAAGCTTCCAATATCAAATTAGTCCTGGTAGTGAATGAATATATAGATGACTTTCCTGAAGATCTTCTAGAAATTTATTCCGAAAGGAAAATAGACTTTGGTATTGATCTTCTTCCATATACTCACCTTATATCTATTTTTCCATACAAAATAGCACCAGAAGAACTCTGAGAATTGAAAGAACAGTTCAAGGATCTCCTATATAAGGGATTCATCAGACCCACTGTGTCCCTATGGGGCGCACCAATCTTATTCGTACAAAAGAAAGACGATTCTCTCAGAATATGCATTGATTACCGTTAACTCAATAAAGTCACGGTCAAGAACAAGAATCCACTTCACAAAATCGATGACTTGTTTGATCAACTTTAGGGTGACAGCTATATCTCAAAGATAGATTTCAGATCAGGCTATCATCAGCTCAGAGTCAGAGAATGTGACATTCCAAAAATAGCCTTCCATACTCGGTATAGTTACTTCGAGTTCGTAGTTATATCCTTTGGTCTTACCAATGCCCCAACAACTTTCATGGACTTGATGAATCGTATGTTCAAGCAATACTTGGACATGTTTGTCATAGTCTTCATAGATGACATCCTTGTTTACTCCCGCAGTGAGCATAATCATGCAGACCATCTCATAATAGTCTTGCAAACTCTCAGAAATCATTAGTTATTCATCAAATTTAGTAAGTGTGAGTTTTGTCTATGGTCAGTAGCATCCTTGGTCATATCATTTCCGGTGATGGCATTTGAGTTGATTCTCAAAAGACCGAAGCAATAAGAAACTGGCCTCGCCCTGTATCTCCATCAGATATCAGGACCTACTTGGGATTGGATGGCTATTACAGACGGTTTGTTGAGGGATTTTCTTCTATTGCATCCCCTATGTCCAGATTGACTCAGAAGAAAATCAAGTTTCAATTGTCAGATCCCTGCAAGAAGATTTTTTAGGAGTTGAAGACTCGACTCAACTCAGCTCCAGTTTTGGCTCTACCAGATGGTACAAATGGGTTCGTAGTGTATTTTGATGCATCCAAAGTAGGTTTGGGTTGTGTCTTTATGCAGCATGGTAAGGTCATAGCCTACACCTCCAAACAGCTTAAACCCCATGAGAAGAATTATCCTACTCATGATCTTGAGTTATCAGCCATAGCTTTTGCCTTAAAGATTTAGAGGAATTACTTATACGGTAGTCATGTAAATATTCTCATAGATTATAAGAGACTTCAGTGTATCTTTTCTTAGAAAGATCCTAAACTCCATCAGAGAAGGTGGTTAGAGCTCTTGAAAGATTATGACATGAGTGTTCGTTATCATCTGAGCAAGGCCAATATAGTGGCCGATGACCTTAGTAGACTGTCTATGGGTAGTTTTCTTATGTTAAGGACAGTAAGAAGATGTTAGCTCAGGAAGTTCATCATCTTTATGGTCTAGGTGTCCGCCTAGTCAATTCAGCAGAAGGTAGTATATGGGTTTAGAACAGTTCAGAATCAACTCTAGTTTCTGAGGTGAACGAAAAATAGGATATAGATCTCATTCTAATAAAGTTGAAATATGCAGTCAAAGATAAAAGACTAGAGGTTTTCTCCCAAGGGTGAGATGGTGTTTTACATTGTTAGGGTCATCTTTGTGTGCCAAGTGTAGATGACTTGAGGCATCGAATTCTCACAGAAGCGTATGGTGCATGCTACTCTATTTATCTAGGTTCCACTAAGATGTACCGTGAATTGTAGGAGATCTATTAGTGGAGTGGGATAAAGAGAGATATTATAGAGGTTATGGCTAAGTGCTCTACATATCAGCAGGTTAAGATAGAGCGTTAGAAGCATAGTGGGTCCATGTGCAGGAGTTCAATATTCCTACCTGAAAGTGGGAAGAAGTGAACATGATCTTCATGATGGGTTTGCCTCGTACTCATTGCTAGCATGATTCATTATGGGTCATTGTAGACAGGATGACCAAATCAGCTCATTTTCTTCCAGTCCATACCTCTTACTCAGCCGAGGATTATGCCAAACTCTATATCAGGGAGTTAGTCAGATTACACGGTATTCCGTTGTCCATTATTTCAGACAGAGGTACCTAGTTCACCTCTCACTTTTGGAAAGCATTCGAAAAGGGTCTTGGTACCTAAGTTCATCTCAGTACAACCTTTCATCCCCAGACGGATGGTCAAGGAATAAGGACCATTTAGACATTAGAAAAGATGTTGTGAGCGTGTGCAATTTATTTCAAGGGTAGATGGGATGATCACTTTCCTTTAATTGAGTTTGCATACAACAACATCTATTATTCCAACATTCGGATGGCTCCATTCGAAGCTCTCTACGGTAAGAGATGTAGATCTCCAATCGGTTGGTTCGAAGTTAGTGAGGCCTCAGTTATAGAGCCTAACATAGTATTCGATGCCTTAGACCAGTTGATTAGAGAAAGACTTTGGGCTGCTCAGAGCTGATAGAAGTCTTATGTAGATGTGCACAGAAAGGATCTCGAGTTTGATATTGGTGACTATGTTTACCTAAAGATATATCCCATGAAGGGAGTGAAGAGATCTGGCAAGAAGGAAAAGCTCAGTCCTTGATATGTCGCTCCCTTCAAAATACTCAGTCATTTCGGTAAGGTAGCTTATGATCTCAAATTGCCTTCAGGTCTAGCCTTAGTTCATCCAGTGTTCCACATCTCTTTACTCAAGAAGTGCATAGGTGACCCATCAGTTGTAGTCCCTATAGAGAGCATTGATGTTCAGAAGAACCTCTCTTATGAAGACATTCTAGTTGAAATTCTTGAATACCATACTCGTAGACTGAGGAAAAAAGAAGTCCCTCTAGTCAAAGTTCTTTGGAGGAATTGGTCCGTTGAGGGAGCTACTTAGTAAGCAGAAACAGATATACTGACCAAGTATCCTCAACTCTTTTCTGCTAACTCAAACTCAACCCAGGTAATAGTTTTCCTTAAGCATGCTCAGTTATCATGTTGAGTTTTATTAGTAACTTGGTATTCAGTTTCATGCTCAGAATTCTATTATAAACTTGGTATCAAATACCATTTCCTTCAAAATACTTAGACGTTTTGGCAAGGTAGCTTATGAGATCGAATTGCCTTCAGATCTAGCCTTAGTTCAGCCAGTGTTCCACGTCTCTTTACTCAAGAAGTGCATAGGTGACCAATTAGTTGTAGTCCCTATAGAGGGCATGGATGTTTAGAACAACCTCTCTTATGAAGACATTCCAGTTGAAATTCTTGACTACCAGACTCATAGACTAAGGAACAAAGAAGTCCCTCTAGTCAGAGTTCTTTGGTGGAATCAGTCCATCAAGAGAGCTACATAGGAAGAAGAAGCAGATATGCGGACCAAGTATCCTCACCTCTTTTCTGCTAACTTAAACTCAGCCTAAGGTAATAGTTTTCCTTAAGCTTGCTCAGTTATCATGTTTAATTTCATTACAAACTTGATATTCAGTTTTATGCTCAGAATTCTATTATAAACTTGCTATCAAATACTATTGCATATTCAGTCATATGTCCATGCATCATGTCAGTCACGTATTCATGCATCAGATATGCATCCTCATTATGAGAAACTCAGCTTATCAGAAATCTCAGTCATGCATTTATGAATCAGTTATGCATGCATCAGATATGCATGTTCAGTATGATATATTCAGTTTATCAGTCATGTCAGTCATGAAATCATATTTTAGTTATTCATGTCCTATATATACTTCAGTTTGTATTTTCCCTATTCAGTCAGTCTTATTTGAGGTTGAATGTTCTCAAGGGGGAGATATTGTAAGGCCCCGCAAAATTTCTAAGCTTAAATCAGTCCTTTAAGCTTGTCAAGGGGGTCCCATACTTATAAATTTCTATCTAAGTTCTCAGACTTAGTTTATTTTTTTCCTTCGAAAGTTGGCCATCTCATTTTGCCACCTTAATATCCTTTAATGGTCCGTATTTTTGTTAATTCATGATCAGAGAGGTAATAGGTATTATCGGACAAGTTTTGAATTTTTTGGACCTCATTTAGACCATGTTTGGTGTTCCAAAATAGTGTACCAACACGATCTTGGCGCGCTGCATCTCACATAGCGTTGGTTAACATTGTTGCAGGGGCTTCCAGTAAAACTACTGAGTCCTGGCATGATTATCACGTGATGTGTCGGGTATCGCGTCGATGCATCAACGTGCCGCATCGCCAATCACGTTGATGCCCAGTTTCAGTCATTAAATGTCCGTGTTTTAAGGGAAAAAGGGTCAATTTTCCACCCCTATATAAGCCTATAACACGAGATTCTACCTTTATTCCACCAAAATATTGTTGTTACTCTCAAATACTATCAAGAATAATTGTAGGGTTTTCATAGGTTCTTCAAATTCAAGAGATTCTACCATTACTATTCAAGTATTTTCCATCCAAGGTATGTCAACTGTTCATTCATGAATTCCTTTCATCCATGAAACCCCAAAATCAAATTTTAAATTATGAATTATGATGTTTATGTTGTGGATTGATTATGTTCATGTAGTTATTGTTTTAGGATTCCTAAGTTGGAATTTTTATGTGTTGTTCATGAAACTACGCTAGTATGTGGGTTGAAATTTATGAAATTAAGTTGAATTAGGGAATCATGTGGTATTAATTTGATATCATGCCTAAGCCCTAAGTTATGCATACTAGGTGTTTGATAAAATGCCTAAGAGAATAATACTTGTGCATTATGACTCAATAGAACCTAAATGATGAATTTATGTTACCATTATGTTCAACATGACTCCCATGCTTGTTATGCCTTTTAATAGATTGATGTAATTCTCATGATATTAGGCTTAGGGAATTATGACATGTTTATATGCATTCTTATTCATTTGTAAGCTTGGGGTATGCAAATACTTCTTGAATATCCCCAATGATAGTACTATGAATTATTGACCATGGTTATGTATTCAAGAAGTGCCATGTCTTGTCAGTTTCATGCTGTCGAGTCCTGGGGGTACTTGTACTCGACAACTTAGTGGTGTGACTAGAGACAACATCGGTTTCATGATAAATCTCGGTCATACCATCATTAGTAGTATTCTCAGTCAGTTTCAGAACTCAGTTGAATTCAGTCAATTACATGACACAAGAAAACTTAGTAATCTCGGTCAGTTATTAGATCTCAATAGTATTCCGTACATTAACAGAACTCAATGAGCTCAATCCAGTTCAGTTCAGTTAATCATGTTCAGTATATATACATATGGGAGTAGGATTCAGCACCGAGTGAGCCCAAGGATGGGAACTCACCTGTTAGTAGAGGGTGTGATTCTTAGAAGCAATCATTGCACTCCAGAACTATGTATCCAGCGTAGGTTGAGTCATCAAACCTCCTAGTTGAGGTTAGATGAGGTGGCTTAACCTATTATATAAGGGTCCCACTATTCTTCTTAGAGTACCTGTTAGACCAGGGATTTCTCACAGCCTGTCCTTACTAGTGGCGCGGTATTGACACCCTTCCAACTGGGGTTACAGGTTAGACCCCAAATCTATTTAAAAAAAAAAAGCATGTCGGTTAGATGAATTCGCCTACAGTTTCAGTTACAGAATCAGGACGGTCAGATACAGTCACCGAGTTTCAGTAATAGGACTCAGATAGTTCTATCAGAACCTAGACTGTCTGACACAGTCGCCCAGTACAAGTTATATCAGTTATATTAGTTATCAGTAACTCATGTTATCAATATTCAGACTCGGTCGTCAGTATTACTCACGAATACAGTAACAGTTACACACTCATATGTGTATTCTCATGATCATGTTATACAGTCAGTTAGCATTGTTCATGCATATGAACCCTTTGAATTCATCCTACCTCACTTCCATACCAATACATTCAATCGTACTGACGCATTTGCTCTATGGTGTTTTTATACCATATGTTCAGAAGCACGAGCTCCGGAGTATCAGTAGCATTCCAGTTTCAGCAGTCAGAGTCAGTAGTGAGTCCTCATCATTTGAGGATGTTATGATTTGATTATTTCACATCATTAGTTATAACGCCCCAAAAATAGGTCCCGAAATGCCACACGGTGCTTAGGGTCACAAGTGATCCCAATCTAACCTGCTACTAGCATACTTACAAGCAACTGAATAAAATACATAAATCTAAAAAAAATCAGCAGAAACAATAAAACTTCTCTAAACTTGATCAATACATAATCTAAGTTTACAAGATTAAAACTCTGACTTTACGAACAAAACTAAAATAAAATACATCGACACTACTGACTATCTATGAAACCTCTACTAGTACTGACTATGGGGAGCCGGGTCATGACTCTGAACTATCCCAACTCAATATGAATTAATAAAGAAAATACAATACTTCTCAAACTGTATAACTGACCTAAGCCCTTGAATCAAAAGGACGTATCTCCTGATGGTTGGAAGCTGCGAACTGACTAAATATGGTGTATGTGCTACAACTTGTACCTACATTATGAGACAATATAGCACACAGACGTATATGTGGATCAGTAATTTAAGGATGTACTGATTATATGGGGGTGTATGCATTTACATGAAATAATATCAATACTCTTTAATAAAATCATGCATGCAAATAAAAATGACTCACATGGCTTGAATAAGTCTAAAATATAAAACTCATAAATCATGAATACTGAAACATGTAACAAAAATATCGTGAGTCATTATACTTATCTTTAAAATATATACTCTCCTCTTATTCTCAGTACTTGAAGGCTAAAGGAAGCTTTAAACAATACTTTTAAACTCATGCTTTTATCATATGGAGAGTAAAACTTCTTTAAAACTTAATGATTTTGAACTTTTAGGAACTTTTAACACTTGAGAACTCTGGAACACTTTTAGACTCGGGACACTTGGAACTCGAGAGTTTCTTCTAACCGACATAAACCATATGAGCTAGATGGAGTCCAACGTCCTGCCCATATTGGGGAGAGCTGTTCTATCCTTTCCATCGGAGTAGAACCTCATCTTTAGTGATCACTATCTCGTCCTTGGGCCCATAAATCCCGAACCTAAAGTGGGACGTAGTTCTAGGGTATGAAACCTTGGAATCATACCCAACTCGATGCTAAATACTACTCCCATACTCAGCGCAGAATTTTTAGAAAATTCACCTCAAAATAACTCAAGGGCTACAATGAAGACCAAAACATATTTCTCTTGCTTTAAATCATAAGTAGTGTGGATTACTATCTAGGATTTTGAAAGTACTTAACAAAACTTGTCAATATGACTTTGAGATCATAATATCCTTATAAACTCATCACTTGTACTTAGGACTCAAAATATAAAGCTTTAATACATCAAAATCATATTTAAACTTCATGCTCAACTATCATCTTAAAAAGCTTACAATCATCTCAATCAAGATATTGGAAAAATAAATCATAATATGAATCTCATGATTTCAACATCTCAAAATTCATGTTTGATAACAAAACATTCATAATAAATCTTAAAATCTGGAAAATTCAGAAATAGGCATGGAAATATAAACATAATGATTTAAACATTATGGAAAATCTGAATATTTCCATAATAAACATTCATAATATTTCTGTTGCACCTACACTGTTCAGACTGCTTTCTGTAATTCGGCCATAACTTTCTCTTTCGGTGTCGGATTTTGATGAAAAGGGTATCGTTGGAACGATAATTCAATTTCCCACACGATAAAAAGTCAAAATTAGGAAAATTCTATATGATTTAAACACTACTCACTTTGGAAGCCATTCCTTAGTCTTTTAAGAGCGAAATTAGGCTTCACTTGACAGGCTCTAATGTCTTAGACTACGAGGGAACTTTGCGGGGTCTTACAATATCTCCCCCTTGGAAACATTTTTCCTCGAATATCGCTAGTTAGACTAAAATACCAAGAAACTAAGGATGCACAACTGAAATAAATGGATAAACCAGCTTTATAATTTTCTAAGCTTTTGAATACTTCGGAAGTTACAAGAACTTGTCGTGAGAATAGCTACATAGCTGAATCTCTGATTAAAGAGGAGCTGAATAAAGAAAGGTTGTTATCTTCGTCCGAATCTATGCTAACTTGCCTTTTTCTTATTATGAGGAGATGACTCATGCTGAGAGTTTAGAATTCGCTTGGTGTGCTCATGGTGCGATCGTACTTATAAACTACGAAGCGATTGTTTATGTATCCAGAAATCATGAGAAGACGAGGCTAACGTCACACAATGGGTATCATATTGTCTGACCTGGAATACTTGGAAAACAAAGATCATTCAGTGAATACTTATGGACTGAATCATGACTAGATACTCATACTCAAGTGGAGGATTTCTTCAACCGCCATGCTAGGGAGTTCAAACGATATGTGGGAGCAAGGAACTTTGGGCAAGATCTGAACAAGACATCTGAATAAGAAATTACAGTATTGCTATGACTCTATAGCTTAGAATGTAGACCTATGAATAATAAGTCAGGATATAAGTACTAGGCCTCAAGCAATGCAACTTCTTACTCTTAAACACTCCTTCAACTATACTATTCCCCTCAAATACTATACTCGCTTGGTCCAACATAAAATTTTCACATGGCACTTATACTTTCATCTACTAATGTCTAGACTGAACTAAATTCTCTCACCATGTTCAAGCCTAACTCAAAGTCACAAGATACACCATATCATGTTGTAATACTAGTTTGAACCATGAATTCAACACACCCTACATTTCACAAGATCTCATCTTAGGTAAAGTTCTCATTACCACTCCCACAACCACATTCAACCTCGTACAACACATTTACTAACGCGCAATAGATTCATCCAGATATATAAACATAATGTTCAAGCATATATTTGTAACCACATACGCACTCCTAAGAAACCATTCGTAAGGCATTATTTCATATTCCCTAAACCTCTATCAACAACAGATTTCCTTCACTATGCTTAAGAAGACATACATAAAATTTTAACTAGCCATGACATGTACCAAAGACGTGGCCTCAATCTAACTTCATATTTACAGTCTCAGCCAAAATAACCATACAACAATCTTCTAATAACAAAAAAAAATGTTTACCCTCTCCCATCCAGAAAACTGTTCATCATCACTATCTTGACCTGAGGAAAGGTAACTAAATGGTCAGAACAGGAGGACCTGAAATATAAAGGGAAACTGTGTATAACTTGACATCCAACTGAGGATTGAGGAATAGAATATTTAACATCATGAACTCATCAAAGAAGTCTGATCGAAAGACATACTTTTTATAAGTCTGAATTACACTGATCATTAAAAATATTGCCTGAATACCGGAACTAACATACTGAAAAGCTTGAGTACATTGTTCATGAGTTGCATGACCCAAATTTGGAGTTCATAACTTATGGAATGTGATTCCAACTGCTGAACAAACTGAAACTACTCATTTTTGGAACTAGGAGAGTACATGATTCTCTATCGTATGCATGAACGCAAATTAAGATCATGGAACTAAAACGTAAGGCATGAGTAGGTATTGGCACAACTGAAAATACTAAAATAAGATTGGATCAAGCATCAATCTTTCTCACGGCTATTCTACGACTTACTGGTACATCTACTAGAATCTGAATGCTTGACTTGGTTACTAGTTCTATCATCTCCCCCTTAGATTTAAGACATCACTCTGAGGTTGTGAACAACTATATAAACTCTAGTCTAACTGTAATCACTTTACTCTAGAGTTTGGGATATAACAATGCACATTAACAAAAGAACTTAACTCGAATGACTACACCTGAAAGCGCAAAACCAACTCCTAACACTACCTTCTGAGTTACACCTTATCTTTCAATAGCCCCAATAGTCACCATATAATACTTGAACACTTACTAACTTCAGATCTGCATGAGCACCCCATAGTCGGAGTTCACGCCATCTAGATTCTTATTTCTATTAGCTTAATCTTCAAAGTTTCAAACCTAGATTCTAACGCTTAACATGAATATCTCTAAACATCTGACAGACCATTCTACTTCTATCATAGCCTACCAATTTCACGCTTGTAAACTTATATTTCTAAACCATGAGAATCAAAATCATACTTAATAGGCTCCACATCTTCAATCATAACTCTTTAACTTAGCTGTCAAGAATATCATACATTATCTAACTAGTCTTGCTCCACCTAGAAACTCAACGTTACTACTAACCACACAACATGCAATAATCCTCAAAAAATAATAAAGCCCCATAACACCTTGGGCATACTTCCACATCATACATACAACATCATACTTTATTTTGATCCAAATAAACTTAAGCTCTTGCCTGAACTTTTCAAGCCTACTAGATCACTTCCATACGACTATCATTCACAACACATCAATCATTATATCCACCGTGCTCATCATCTACTATTCGAACTTAGTATCTCATTCTAGCTATGATTAACCACAATCTTGACAGCTATTCTTACCTGCCCAACATCCGAAAAATACTAGCCCGCTAAAACCTCATAACAATAATGATCAATCATAATCCTATGGTCTACCTTATTTACAATCTGTTACCACATCTTTCTTCTACACCTTATTACTATTCACCTATCTATACACCAAAACTTCTTTCATAGCTCTATAAGTTTCAACTAAACTTTCTCTTGCAATCTCAGGAAGCCTAAATTAACAACAATTCTCCACCACGTACTTTTATCAATAACCTATACTTTTCTAGCACAATAAACACCATCAATAACTCTTTTCTTACTTCAAGCAAATAACAATTCTCCTTAACTAATAACTCCTTCTCTCCCTTCAACTTGACTAAAACACAAGGACAACAAGATGAACAACAAGTTGCTAGTGAATCAAAATAGGCCTCACATGGCTTCACTAGACTTTGATTTTTAACAACACAATGATAACAAGATCACAATAGATAGAAACTTGACACACAATATTCAATGATATAAGAATACATATCTTACTCTATCTTAACTGAACGACTTATAAGAATAAGGCATAACTTTAAACTTGGGGGACTTATAATACACTAGAAGGCTCCTCTCAAGCCGCTTCGCAAGACTTTCAAAACTTCTTGCAAGAAAGTCTGAGAGCATTATCAGGGGAGGAAATTGGAACTTGCCGATCAGGTTACCTCAAGAACAGTACATAAATAAAGAAGTTTAGATTATCATTATGTATTCTGAGAAGGAAATCTGAAATTACATCTGACTTGGGCTTAGTGCATAATTTTTACAAACATGATAAAGCACTTCAATCTTTGGAACTCAAAAGCACTAATGGGATATTTTCAAGCCTTCTTATAATCTCATAACTATCTGTAGAGAACTAAGCTTGACTATTTCTGGTACCTTGATAATGAGGCAGAGATGGCCTGAATAGAGTGAGATGAGAAGTTGTATAAGTCTCTTAGAGGACCTTTCTATAGCATAATCTGAAACTTGAATGAATAGAGACATTTTCTAAATGCCTTGTAGCCTCTCGAAGAAAAGTACGAATGTCTCTGTACTTTTCTACAAGACTCTACTAGACATGGCTTCACAGATACCCTAGGACACTTGCACACTATGCTCTGATAACAAGTTTGTAACATTCCAAAAACGGGTCTCGACATGTCACACGGTGCTTAGGGCCACATTTGATCCCAAGCTAACCCTGCTACTGGCATACTTATAAGCAACTGAATAAAATACATAAATATGAACAAAATCAGCGAAAAAAATAAAACTTCTCTAAACTTGATCAATACAAAATCTGAGTTTACAAGATTACAACTCTGCCTTTACGAATAAAACTAAAATAAAATACATCGACACTACTGGATGTCTATGAAGCCTCTACTAGTACTCACTATAAGGAGTAGGGTTATGACTCCCAACTATCCCAACTCAATATGACTGAATAAAGAAAATACAATACTTCTCAAACTGTTTAACTGACCCAAGCCCTTGAATCAAAAGAACTCATCTCCTACTAACTGGAAGTTGCAAACTGACTGAATATGGTGTATGTGCTACAACTTGTACCTATATTATGAGATAATGTAGCGCACAGACGTATATATGGATCATTACTTCGAGGATGTACTGATTATATGGGGGTGTATGTATTTACATAAAACAATATCAATACTCTTTAATAAAATCATAAATGCAAATAGGAATGACTCACATGGCTTGAAATAGTCTAAAATATAAAAATCATAAATCATGAATAATGAAACATCTAACACAAATCTCGTGAGTCATTATACTTAACTTTAAAATCTATACTCTCCTTTTATTCATAGTACTTGAAGGCGAAAGGAAGCTTTAAACAATACTTTCAAACTCATGATTTTATCTTGTGGAGAGTAAAATTTCTTTAAAACTTAAAGACTTAGAACATTTAGGAACTTTTAACACTTGAGAACTCTGGAACTCTTTTAGACTTGGGACACTTGGAAATTAAGAGTTTCTTCTAACCGACATAAACCATATGAGCTACATGGAGTCCAACATCTTACACGCGTTAGGGAGAAATGTTATATCCTTGCCATCAGAGTAGAACTTCATCTTTAGTGATCACTATCTTGGTCTTGGACCCATAAATCTCGAACCTACAGTGGCACATACTTCTGGGGTATGAAACCTTAGAATCATACACAACTCGATGCTAAATACTACTCCCATACTCAGATCAGAACTTTTAGGAAATCCACCTCAAAATAACTCAAGGGTCTATAATGAAGACTAAAACATATTTCTCTTACTTTAAATCATGAGTAGTGTGGATTCCAATCTTAGCTTTTAAAAGTACTTATCAAAACTGTTCAACAAGACTTTGAGCTTATAATCTCCTTATAAAATCATCACTAGTACTTAGGACTCAAAATATAAAGCTTTAATACATCAAAAACATATTTAAACTTCATGCTTAACCATCATCTTAAAAAGCTTACAATCATCTAAATCAAGATATTGGAAAAATAACTCATAACATGAATCTCATGATTTCAACATCTCAAAATTCACGCTTCATAACAAAACATTCATAATAAATCTTAAAATCTGGAAAATTCAAAAATAGGCATGGAAATATAAACAATTCATGTAATTCAACCTTTAATCCTTGGAAAATCTCAAGATCTTTCAAATAATAATAATGGGTATCAACCCTAAGTACAATTTCATGGAAAATCTCATAATTTCTAGAAATTTATATTTAAAATAAGCCTTTGGGCACAAGGGTGAAAGAGTTACCCTTGTTCAAACCCCACTTACCTTAGATTTTGAATGTAGATGAACAAGCTTGCTTGAGATCTTTTTGAAACTCTTGAATGAGGGTTCTTGAAGTTTTTGACTTGGTAGTCTTGAATCCTAACTCAATTTGTAAAATCTATGGTGAGTTCTTTAATTTCTTGGAGAAAGATTTGGACCTTGTTCTTGGGAGTAATTTTTGCAAGAAACACTAGATTTTTTATGCTTGAGGAAAATGTGGCATTTTTACCTTGGCCAGATGCATATAGATGTTGGAAAGGATGGAAAATGACCAAAAATTTCTTTTTAAAAATGAATTAAAAATACTAAATGGGATCTGCGACGGCTCGTGCGATGGTCCGTTGCTGGCTCGACGATCCGTCGGCCTGACCGTCGCACCTGGGGCAGAATGGGACTTACTGTCTTGGAGGCAACATCTTGGGTGATGGTTCGTCGGCCATTCCATCATGCCTGTCCAGAAGGTGGACTCACTGCCTTCGCTGCAACATTTTAGGCGATGGCTCGTCGCTAGCTTAATGGTCCATCGGACCTTTCCGTCGCACCTGCGCGGTTCAGCCTGCTTTCTGTAATTTGGCCATAACTTTCTCTTTTGGTATCGGATTTTGATGAAAAGGGTATCGTCGGAAATATAATTCAATTTCCCACATAATAAAAAGTCAAAATTAGGAAAATTCTATATGATTTAAACACTACTCACTTTGGAATCTATTTCTTAGTCTTTTAAGAGAAAAATTAGGCTTTACTTTATAGGCTCAAATGTCTTAGACTATGAGGGAACTTTGTGGGGTCATAGATTAGTACTTAGTTATTTTAGAAGTTAGAGTTAGTTGGGTACATATCCCATCAACTCCTTATTCAGACAGTCTAGAGGTTTTCAAACTATAGCATGTTCACTGTTATTTCACTTGTTTGGATAATGATGTACCGTATTTCTAGATGTTATGTTTTATCATATATTTGAACCTTATGGCCTTTCAACCATTAATTCTACATTTTTAAATCATATTATGCAGTGCTCAGTTACAAATATTAGTCATGGGTTAACTTGTGGTCCTTCAGGGCCATGACCACCGTGTAGTGTTCTGGGTACCAGATTTGGGGCGTTACATTAATTTATGACCTTACCTCTCATGAATGATCCTGAAATCAACTAAAACCAAGAAGTATAGAATCTATGTGCCAAAACAAATACAAGGAGACCCATATAGCCTACTATTAGTTCGGGGTCAAAACAATCCCCTAAAATGGGTTTTTGAGAATGAAGGGTAAAATTAGAACATTATTTCATAAATAATGTTTCTTATGTGTTTAGGAACGTATAGTTTAAAACCCAAGTCAAATCAAATTAAAACAATGTTCAACACAAAGAAAACCTATTTTTCAACTTTACCAGGGTATAACCTTTGAAATTTGATTTAAATTCAAGAATTGAAGATGTTTTAAAGGTTAAATTGAGGAAGTTATCATTAGATTATAAAGACTATTCAGGTGAAAAGGAGTAAAATTTTGGGATAAATCAAGTTATAAAGTATTTAAGGTTTTGAATAATTGATATAGAATTTGACTAAGAAAAGAGTGAATTCTTACCTTAAATTTGTAAGAGAATTAATAAATAGATGTACAATCTTCACCTTTAAGCTCTCACACTATTCTAGGGTTTATCTCTAAAGAGACAAGGTGAAAAATGCCCAAAATTGTGACCTAAATGGTCTACTTATATCCCTTTTAGGTTTTCGGGTGTTGCAATAGCACATGGTAGATTACAATTGCACACAGGACAGTAGATGGAGGTGTTGTGATCACAATACTTCCTCTATTTGATCACAATACCCTCTGCACAAGAGGTGTGATTGCAACCCACACCAAATATTAGATGAAATATGGAATTTTTGAAAGTTTCTACTAAGGCCTTGGGATTCATTCAAAATCCAATTTATGAAAACAAACTATGTAAACACACTAAATTCGATGCTCGGAATCAATAGAGATATTAAATTTTTGAAAAGACCCCTTTTTCACAAAGTTGACCCCCAAAATCCAAAATCACAATTATCTAAACTGAGGGTCAAAATGGGATTTAAAAGCCATGAAACCACACAAAACATGTTACCTTTCAGATTCGCTAGCATAGCCCATTTAGCCAACCATCACATAGATTAAAAGATAACCACAGAAGTCCATAATAAAGCTCTCAAATCCTCTAAAACCTATAATGTCGCATAAATGGTATCAAAATGCATCGGGAAGCATTCCAATCAACCCCACAACCTAAAAATACCATAATGCAACAACAGGGAAGGGTAATTATAGGGGTTAAGCTCTATACTAGTGCCTCTAAATGCAATTATTGGAAGTTATATATCTTAGTTTGCAATTACAATATTCTGGAGGGCGGGAAAAATTTATCCAAGAATTGAGTCCTTAACTCATTCCAAGTAGTAATAGATCCATCAGGATATTCACCTAACCACAGAATAGCTTCTCCTATCAGAGAGAATGGAAATAACCTCGGTCATATATCCTCCTAACTCACTCCAAGTATATATATTAAGTGAAGATCCCCATAAAGTTCATAATACACATGTTTACATCATTACTCGGCAGGACAACAAACACTCCTTTAAAATTTAGTAGTTGAATCATTGCACTTGTGGTTTATGAGTTGCTATTTTTTACTTATTTATATCTAATTTTTTATGCGTTCTTGTTATTAATTGGTAATATAAGGCTAATTACCCTTTGAATTGTCATAATTTCACATATTTTTGGATTCACAAGAACTTCTGATAAAAAAGAATGAAATTGAGCTGAAAATAAAGAGTCAAGAAAAGTCTTAGAACATGCCCTCAGGTATCGCTAAAGTGGCTTGAGGTGCGGTTTAGTATCCAAACAAATCTTAAGTCAAGGGTGCTTTAGCACCAATCTAACTACTTTAGCAGTCGGTCCAAGTGGGCCAATAGGCATTTTAGTGTCAAAATAACAAGTTTAACGGTCTTCCTAATTAAACTTAAGGTTTTCTATAGAGGCTTACTTGACTTCTTTTGTAATACCCCATACTTTTCCTAGCTTATTTTAGCTTCTAGTGTGTCAAGGTTTAGCTTTGAAAGTGTATAACTCTTGATACATGTGGAATTTTCCAGCATTAGACCCATCATGTGTAGAAAATTGAATTAGCTTTCCAACGATACCAATTTTTCCTTAAATTTGATACTTGGTTAAGAAGTTATGGGGATTTTAGTGAAAAAAGTAGGGTATTTCGACAGGCAGCGCATCGCGGTGAAGGACAAAATTGCAATTATTCGATTCCAGTGAAGCACCACAATTATCCGTATTACGGTGAAGTTCCAGTTCCCATTAATTCCATTCCAATAGCTCACCATAATTAGCCTGTATCGTGCCAAAATTACCTTTTTGATAGACACCTCATCATGGTGGAGTGCAAAATAGCACTCGTTCTTTTTCAGTGATGTAATGCGATTACACCGCATCGCGCCAAAGGCCAAAATAGCAATTGTCCCTTTTCCAGTAAGCCACCACGATAGTGGCGCATTGTGATGGAGTCCAAAATCAGGATTTCAATTTCTGAACTTAATTTTGTAAGGGCAATCTAGTCTTTTCCTCAACCCCCAATTCGTGAATAACACTGAATTAATCCTATTCCAACTATTATGTGCTCATTTTTCATCAACTTCCTCTCAAAGTAACCCTAGAATATCAAAACTGAATTCCCAAGAAATCCAAATTCCACCATTCTTTTTCCAAGATAGCTCAAAATTAAAGATTCCCAATTCAAGAATATTCAAGAATAAATATTCAAGAGCAAAAATAGGAATTCAAGTTCAAGTTTCTTTATCTAGTCATCAATTAAGGTATTTGGGGTTTTTTAACAAGGATAATCCTTTCATCCTAGTGCCCAAAATTAGTTTTTGAAGTTAATTTTATATGAATTTTGAATTAGGGTTATGCCCAATATTGCTATTTGCAAGATTATGAGATTTCAAGTGAATTAGATGTTGAATTGCATGTCTACTTTCGTATTTTCATGTGTAATATAGAAATTTCTAGATTAACACTTAAATTTTCAATATTTTCATTACTTAGCATAAGTTTTATGATGATTTGACATGAAATAGATGCATGGGTTATTATCCTTAGTTTGAATGTTGTTATTTCAAGAAGATTATACTTTTAAGCATCCCATGAATTGTTATATTCATATTTTGAATAAAGATTTGATCTTTTGACCTCATCTTAGATATGGAATTAACTTTACAGATTTAGCTACAGTTTAGAGTAAATAGATTTATAAGAGGTTTTCATTGTAAACCATTATATTAGTTTTTAAAAGTGGATTTCCTGTAGAATGAGCATACAGATTATAGGGAGTAGTATTTAGAACCGAGTTGGGCATATTACATGCCCCAGAACTATGATCCAACGTAGGTATGGATTATCAGATTATTTCTATTTCCATATGGATATCAGATATAGATGTGATAACTTGGATTAGGTTATACTCTTTGGCAAGAGTATGACACCTTGAGGTTTTCCAACTTGAGGTTTTCCAATAAGGGAACTAGATATTGGACACTATGATAAATCACATAGGGTATGTCGGTTAGAAGAACCTCCCTAATAGAAAAGACTACAGAATAATTATAACAGAATAACTTTTAGAAACTAAGTGTAAAGGATCATGAGTTTATTCAACTACTATTTTATATAAGTCATTAGCTACTAGATTTCAGACTTCAGATTTTAGATATAAAAGTGAGTCTTTTCTACACTTAGACACCATGAGTTAAAGATAGAGTACAAGTACAACTTTTAGAAACTAAATTTTATGACTCACTAGATCTATGCAACATGATTTGTTATTCACGATTATGATTTTTTGTTTTCAGATATTCCAGCTTATGTGAGTCATCTACATTTAGCATGCATGATTTTACAAATTTATATTGCTATTGAGATATTGATTTACTTATTCATTCACCCCTATATACTCAGTACAATCCAAATGTACTGATCCATATATATGTGTATGTGCAATATTATATCGTAATGTAGGTTCAGGTGCTCAGTTTTAGCAACATAAGTTATTTCGAGCATCTTTATTTGCATCCTGATAGTTGGTGAGTCCTTATAGTTTGGGGACCCAGTTATTCAATTTTTCATCTTATTAGCATAGATGATTCAGTATTTTTAGACAGTTCGAGTAAATTGGGGATTTGTCCCAGTGACTCTCTAGTTATTAGTAGTAGAAACTTGTCAGATTGCTAGCTATGATTCAGATTCTCAGTATTGATTGTTCAAACACTTGAGTCTAGTGATTTCAAATATTATATTTAGATAATTTCAGTTAGGTCAGATAGATTTTCTGCATTTTAACTGTGATAACATATCTATATTCCTCTATTATGAGCTTCAGATTTAGTAGATAGCTTACAGAGTTAGCATGAGGCTACTTGTAGTCTTGAGCACCGTGTGACATCTCAGGACTCATTTTTGGGGTGTTACAAACTTGGTATCAGAGCCTTAGGTTATAAGAGTCCTAGGAAGTTAGACAAGCTATGTTATGTAGAGTCTTGATCATGGGTGTGAAGCGCACCATATTTATGAGCAAGAGGCTATGGGACCTTTTTAGGAAATCATCTCTTTCTTTTATGATCTATCATTCTTACAGTATCTCTATCTTCTTTCAACTCATGCTCTTACGTGAAAATTGAATATACTTCCTCGTTGAGCTAATTCCCTACAGAAATGATAACCAGCCACCCCAGTCTGCTGACCCTCTGAATGAGAATGTATCCCATGCTGAATTTTAGATTGCCTTTTAGGTGTTAGCCTAAGATGTGATAGCTAATGTTCAAGGCAACCATCAGGCGACAGTCCCACTTCATCAGAATAGGGATTTAGCTGCAGCCAAAATCTGTGACTTCATAAGAATAAATCCGCCTGAGTTCTTTGGGTCAAAAGTAGGTGAGGACCCATAACTTTACTTAAAAGATATAAGAAAGATCACTGAAATTATGCTTACTACTGAGGAAGCGGGTGTAGAGTGGGCATTGTATATATTGAAGGATGTAGTATATGATTAGGTGGTTATGTTAAAGAATGGTAGAGGTGAGAATGCATCTCCTATGAGTTGGCAGGTATTTTAGGATGCGTATCTAGATAGATTTTTTCTACATGAAATAAGAGATTCTAAGGTAGAGGGGTTTGTGAACCTAAGGCAGGGCTCGATGACAGTGAAAGAGTACTACCTTAAGTTCAACCAATTGTCTAAGTATGCCCCTAATATGATGGCTGACCCTAGGGAGAGTATGAGTTAGTTTGTTACTAAAGTATCTGGTTTGGTGGTCAAGGAGAGTAGGGCTGCCATGCTTATTGGGGACATAGATCTTGCTAGGTTGATTATTTATGCCCAATAATCGAGGCAGAAAAGTTGAAGACTCGACTTACTTCAACCCCAATTTTAGAGCTACCTGATAGTACTGATGGGTTTGTTGTATATTGTGATGCCTTTAGAATCGGTCTGGGTTGTGGTTTGATATAGAGAGGTAAGGTTATAGCCTATTCCTCTATAGATCTTAAGCCTAATGAAAAGAACTACCCTACCCATAACCTTGAGTTAGTTTCTATTGTGTTTGCACTGAAGATCTGAAGGTACTATCTTTATGAGGTACATCTTGATGTGTTTACGGATCACAAAAGTTTACTGTATGTATTTACTCAAAGGGAGTTCAATTTTCATCAAAGAAGATGGTTAGAATTATTGAAGGATTATGATATGAGTGAGTTGTATCATTAAGGCAAGGCCAATATAATTGAAGACACCCTTGTAGATTGTCTATGGGCAGTGTTGCTCATGTGGAAAATGATAAGAAAGAGTTAGTTTGGGAAGTTCATCGGTTAGCTAGATAGGGTGTAAGGTTGGTTGACTAAGCTGAAGGAAATATTTGGGTTCAGAGTAGTTCAGAATTATCTCTAGTTTCTGAAGTGAAAGAGAAATAATATAGGGATCCTAGTTTGGTCAAATTGAACGGTCAGTTAAAGACCAAAAGGTAGAGGTTTTCCCCCAAGGGGGAGATGGTGTGTTGAGATACTAGATTAGATTTTGTGTGCCATGTGTTGATGATTTGAGACAGTGGGTTATGGCAGAAATGCATGGTGCGCGTTACTCCATTCATCCAGCAGCTACCAAAATGTACCGCGACTTATGAGAAATCTATTGTTGGAGTGGTATGAAGAGAGATATCACAAATTTTGTAGACAAGTGTGTGATTCGTCAACAGGTTAAGGTAGAGCACAAAGACCTGGGGGCACATTTCAAGAGTTTAGTATTCCCACTTGGAAGTGGGAAGAGGTGAATATGGACTTTATGACAGGACTACCCCATTCGCGTTGACAACAAGATTCGATATGGGTTACTGTAGACAGATTTACCAAACCATCTTATTTCTTGCTTGTTCACACGTTCTACACAACTAAAGATTATGTTAAGTTATACATCAGAGAGTTTGTTAGATTGCATGGATTTCCCTTGTGCATCATCTCAAATAGGGGTACTCATTTTACTTCTTAGTTTTGGAAAGCCTTTCAGTAGGGTCTTGGTACCCAAGTTCATCTTAGTTTAGCTTTTCATCCACAAACAAATGGTCAGGCAGATAGAAAAATTCATACCTTAGAGGATATGTTGAGGGCATATGTTGTTGATTTTAAAGGCAGTTGGGATGACCACTTGCCATTGATCGAGTTTGCCTACAATAACAGTTACTATTCTAGTATTCAGATAGCCCCATTTGAAGCTCTTTATGGGCGGAGGTGTCTATCGCCAGTCGGTTGGTTTGAAATAGGTGAGTCCACTTTGATTGGGCCAGATGTGGTATTTGAAGCCATAGAGAAAGTTCAGTTGATTCAAGAGAGATTAAAAGTACCTCAGAGTCGTCAGAAATCTTATACAGACATAAGAAGGGGAGATCTTTAGTTTGAAGTATATGATCTTGTGTATTTAAAGGTTTCACCCATAAAGGGTTTGAAGATATTTGGGAAAAAGGGGAAGCTTAGTCCCCGGTATGTAGGCCCCAACAATATTTTGAGTCGTATGGGGAAGGTAGCGTAGGATCTTGAGCTACCTGTGGACTTGTCATCAATTCATCCAGTGTTCCATGTGTCCTTATTCAATAAGTGCATGGATAATTCAGCTGTTCTAATCCCTATAGAAAGCAAAAATATTTATAATAGACTTTCATACAAAGAAGTTCCAGTAGAGATTCTTGATCATCAAATACGTAGAAAAAGGATTAAAAAATTCCCTTGTTCAGAGTTTTGTGGCAAAATCTATCATTTAAGGGTGCTACTTAGGAAGCAGAAGTAGGCATGCATACCAAGTATCCTCATCTTTTTTCCACAAACTCAGATTCAACCGAACATAACAGTCCTCCTTAATTCAGTTCTTTTCCAGTCGGATTTATCCATATAGATATCTTCATGTAAATTCATCCAATCGTAGATTAGTTCAGTCACTTAGTATGTTTTAGTTTTAGTCATGCAGTTGTTTCAGTTCACTTCCTCAGAATCATCAATTTAACTAGTCCCATTCGAGGATAAATATTCCTAAGCGGGAGATAATGTAATACCCCATACTTTTCCTAGATCAATTTAGATTCTAGTATGTCAAGGGATATCTTTGAAAGTGTATAAATCTTGATGCATCTGGAATTTTCTAGCTATAGAACAATGAATGTGTATATAATTGAATTATCTTTCCAACGATACCAATTTTACCTTAATCTGATATTCTGTTGTGAAGTTATGGCAATTTTAGTTAAAACAGTAAGGCATTTCGACAAGCACCACATCGCGGTGAAGGACAAAATTGTAATTATCCAATTCTAGTGAAACACCATGATTGGACCGATCACGGTGAAGTTCCAGTTCCCGTTCGTCTCTTTCCAATAGCTCACCGCGATAAGCCTGTATTGCACCAAAATTCCCATTTGGAAAGACACCCCATCACGATGCAATGCAAAATAGCACTCGTCCTTTTCCAGTGACGCAATACAATTATGCCGCATCGCGCCAAATGCCAAAATAGAAATTTTCCTTTTTCCAGTAAGCCACCGCGATAGTGGCGCATCGCGGTGGGGACCAAAATCGGGATTTCAGTTTCCGAACTTAATTTTTTAAGGGCAATCTAGTCTTTTCCTCAGCCCCCAATTCATGAATAACACTGATTTAATCCTATTTCAACCATTATAAGCTCAATTTTCATCAACTTCCTCTAAAAAAAACCCTAGAACATCCCAACTTAATTCCCAAGAAATCCAAATAGCTCAAATTAAAGATTCCTAATTTAAGAATATTCAAGAATCAATCTTCAAGAGCAGAATAGGAATTGAAGTTCAAGTTTCTTCATCTAGTCATCAATTACGGTATGTGGAGGTTTTCAACAAGGATAATCCTTTCATCCTTGTTCCCAAGTTTAGTTTTTTGAAGTAAATTTTATATGAGTTTTGAATTAGGGTTATGCCCAATATTGCCATTTGCAAGATTATGATATTTCAAGTTAATTAGATGTTGAATTACATGTCTAATTTCATATTTTCATGTATATTGCAGAAATTTACAGACTTAGACATAGATTATCAATATTTTCATTACTTAGCATGAGTTTTATGATAATTTGACATGAAATAGATGCATGTGTTATTAGCCCTAGTTTGAATGTTGTTATTGTAAACCCTTATATTAGTTTTTAAAAGTGGATTTCCCATAGAATGAGCATACAGATTAAAAGGAGTGGTATTTAGCACCGAGTTGGGTATGTTTACATGCCCCAAAACTACAAGCCAACATTGGTACAAATTACCAGATTATTCCCATTTTTATATGGATGACAGATATGGATGTGATCACTTAGATTAGGTTATACTCCTTCATAAGAGTATGACACCTCTCCCCAATGTAAGGTTTTTCTATAAGGGAACTAGACGTTGGACACTATTATAGCTCACATAGTGTATATCAGTTAGAAGTACCTCCCTATTAGAAATGACTACAGAATAATCATAACAGAACATCTTTCAGAAACTAAGTGTAAAGTCTCACGATTTCATTTAGATATTATTTTATATATGTCATTAGCTACTAGATTTTAGACTTCAGATTTCAGATATAAAAGTGAGTCCTTTCTACACATAGCATGATTTTAAGATAGAGTACAACTTTTAGAAACTAAATGTTATGACTCACTAGATCTATGCAACATGTTTTGTTAGTCGTGATTATGATTTTTAGTTTTCAGATATTCCAGCTTATGTGAGTCATCTACATTTAGCATGCAAGCTTATACAAATTTATAATTCTATTGAGATATTTATTTACTTGTGCATTCATCCCATATACTTAGTACAATCTAGAAGTACTCATCCACATATATGTCTATGTGCTACATTGTCTCATAATGTTTGTTCTGGTGCTCAGTTTCAGCAGTGTGAGTGATTTCGAGTATCTCTATCTGCATCCCGATAGTTGGTGAGTACTCATAGTTCAGGGACCCAGTTATTTAGTTCTTCAACTTATTAACATAGATGTTTCAGTATTTTTAAATAGTTTGAGTCAGCTGGGGGGTGTCCCACTGACTCTCTAGTTATTAGTAGTAGAGTCTTATTAGACTGCTAGCTATGATTTAGATTCTTAGTATGGATTGTTCAAACTCTTGAGTCTAGTGACTTCAGATATTATATTTAGATAATTTTAATTTAGCTCAGACAAATTTTCTACATTTTAACTTTGATTACATATCTATATTCATCTATTATGAGTTTCTAATTTAGTAGACAGCTGACAGGGTTAGCTTGAGGATACTTATAGTCTTGACCAGCGTGTGACATCTTGAGACCCATTTTTAGGGCGTTACAACTTTAGCAGTCATTCAAAGGTAAAGGGTGAAAGCGGCTAAGGAGTCCATAAGATATTTGATGGTACATAACTTATCTGATTCTGCATGCAAGGTACTGGAATAGCTCGATAGTGCACGATAAATCTACGGAGTTAGAAGCCAGGGGGAACATAAGCCTAGTATTCAACGTAGATTGTTTACAACCAAAAGCATTCAATTCTTGTTACTTCTTGCTATTTACTATAAATCCCTATTTTTACTTTTCTGCACTGCTTGGTGCTTTCAACAACTTCAAGCAAGATATAAGACGTATTCCTTGTGGGATCGACCCCAACCTAGTTGGGTTACTATATTTTTACAATGACTTTTTTATCCTTCTAAGGAGGGGTAGTCTAGGCATTATTAAATTTTTTCACCATTATTGGGGAATACGATTCTAGATTGACTAATTGGAGTTTTTGAAGTTGACAGGTTTTTCTTTTCTATTCTTCTTTGGGCATACGCTAGTGTATTCCTACTCCTCTTAATATGATAACTTATCTATAGAATGTATGGAGTGATAAAGACTTCTTTATTATTGATCCTTATATTTATGCTATAGTGTGTTATTGTAGGAGTATGGTAGATATAGTATGGGAACATATAAGGAGCTTGATGAAAACATTGACACATCTTGCATATAATAATCATGAGCTAATTCAAAAGGTTGATAGGTTTGGCTTGTATATTCACCACTTATAAGTAGAGTTGGATGCAAAACCAGTTGGATGTAATGCCTAACAACTTAGTTATGGGTGTTGTGAGATTAAAAAATTTTTGGGAAGCCAACTTAAGTAGCTAAAATTGTAGGAGCCAAAAATTGCTCATGCTCTTATGGATAGTGTTACGCTTAAGGAGAGAATACCAGAGTTATGTAGGGATGTAAATAAGACTGCAATTCTTGATTTGGGGAGTATTTCACCTCATTCAAAGGATTTTTTCACATTATGTTTGGATAGTCAGATCTTGGTCGAACCATCTAAACCAAAAGAAGAGTCCAAGAAGGAGGAAACATATGTCTCTATTTTTTAATTTTTTGATCTAGAATCAAAGAATTATATTCCTCATAGAATAGCCAAGAAGTACAAAGGACACATCTATTTTTTGGGTCCTTTATTTTTATACCTCTGCCTTATGAGCAAGATGGAAATTAGAAAAATAATTAGTGGTGCAATTCATTAGTTCAAAGTAGAAATAAAAAATTGAAGGCCAACTCTTAGGCTACCTTGATAAATTCTGAGTAATCAAGGTACCCATAGGCTTGTTGGTGAGGTCTAAGTAACCGACATAGCCATGTAATGCCGAAATATTAAAACAAGACTTGCTTGAGAGGCAACCCAAAGTATTTTGTTATTTGTATGTGTTATTGTGATTGGCGTTAAATCTTTACACCTATGGTACCGCGGGTATGTTCCTAACTCTTTTGTTTAGTAGCACTCTAATACTTGGGGAAAATGTATGATTTTAAGTTTAGGGTGGGGCTACTTGTGCATCTTGATATCCTCTTGGAGCTTTTGTTGTCGTACCTCTTTTCCCCAGAGTCCTTTTCCTAGTAGAGATGATATGTTTAGGCGTATTGTAGTTTGTTTCGTGATGTTTTGGGTTTAACTAGGAGATAAATTAGTATCTAGGGAAGTTTACATGTTTTTTGTTAATTTTATAAAAACATGATACTTGTTTAGAACTATGTGAATGTATATGTGTGTTACTATTATAGATCTTGTTATGGCATTAGATTAGATACATGATAATCATTGCTAAGTTGTGCATGAAATGGATAGGTAGTATCTTGTGATATGACCTTCTGCCATGTGTTTGTGAGATTCTACCTAGTTCCCTTTATTTGTTTAATCCAGAACTTTTTTGGTTAGTCTTGCCGAGGTTGTAGGATAGTCGGTTAGGAAAGGATCATAGGTTATTTTTTATGTTGGTCCACTTTCAACCTAAATGACCTTCCCAAAGTTAAATAGTATCCCTTGCTCTCATATTTTGAGCCTTATAGCCTATTTCTTTATTTTAACCTTTCACCTTTCCATTTATGTTACGATTAACCTATTTTGGCTCTGGTCCTCCTAGCACATTGTGTACCTCAACTCAAGCAAATTGCATAAATTAAGGGTGGCTATCATAGGGGTGAGTAATGTAAAGTTAGTATAAAGAAGGGTAAAATAAGGGAAAAGATAGTAAGGCTGGGTGTGGTAGAAAAAGAAAATAAAAAGAAAATGTGAAAAAAAAAACAAAGAGAATGAATAAAAGAAACCACACCCAACCTGAATTGGCATAAAAGAATATAAAGGGAGAAATAAGGATGGAATAAAAGGTAATTGGTTAAAGTATGGACCCCAAAGTTAGTGTGGTGTCAAGGAGTCTTAGTCACTTGATATATCCATATGTACCATTCCAGCCCCCCAAGCCTACATTACAATCCGAATAAATTCCTATAGTGCTCCTAACTTGATTGTCTGAAAATTAAGGTAAAGAAAATAAGGGCAAGCCTATGGTATTAGGTTCGCATTGGTAGAACTTCTCTTGTGAGTGTGAGTGTCTCTTAATACGTCCTTGCATTGACATGCATGGTTTCATATAAGTTATTTGGAACTTCTTTGTTATGAGGGCACGTGGGTTATATTGCTAGATACTTACTTGTTTGGGTAGTGTAACTTGTATTTATGCATGGTTTTTTATTTCTAATTTAATGACATAGCTTGATTCCACTGTATCGTATTATTGTACTTTATGTATATACACAGTTGGTCCTAATGTATTAAACATGGAGAAGGTAATGTGTTTTGAGCTAAATTTGATGATTGACTGTCTTAGGCATCTTAGGTTTCTCTTGGTTAAGTATCATCGTATATCGTGTTATGTTTTTGCTACCTGAGGACATCCAACATTATAAGTTGAGGGTCTTGATTTACTATGAATTCATAGCACTTACGACTCTTAAACTTGGAGAATATGAATATACTTAAGGATATTTATTGGATTTGATGTGTTTTTGTGTTACAATGAACCTTTTTTGGATCTTGACCTCCTTGGACATTGTGCACCTCAACTTAGGACAATCATATAAATTGAGGGTGGCTATCATAGAGGTGTGTAATGTAAAATGGGTATAAAAAGGGTAAAATAATAGAAAAGACAGTAAGAATGGGTGTGGTAGAAAAGAAAAGAAAAAAAAAGTGTAAAACAAGAAAAAGAAAAAAATAGAATGAATAAAAGGAACGAAACCCAACCTGAATGTGCATAAAAGAATAAAAAGTGAGAAATAAGGGTGGAATAAAAGGTAATTAGTTAAAGTTTGACCCCAAACTTGGTGTAGTGCCAAGGAGTCTTAGTCACTTGATATATCTATATGTTCAGTACCAGTCCCCTAAGCCTACATTACAAGTCGAATAAAGTCCTATTGTGATCCTAACTTGACTGTCTAAAAACTAAGGTAAAGAAAATAAGGGAAACCCTATGGTATTTTGTAAGTGTTGGTAGAACTTGTATTGTGAGTGTCTCTTAATACGTCCCTACATTGACATACATGATTTCATATGAATAACTTGGGACTTCTTTGTTGTGAGGGCACGTGGGTTGTATTGCTAGTTGCTTACTTGTTTGGGTAGTATAAATTGTATATATGCATGGTTGTTTGTTGATAATTTAATGCCATGGATTTATTCTCATGTGTTGCATAATTGTCCTTCATGTATACACACAGTTGGTCTTAATGTATTGAACTTGGAGTAGGTAATGTGTTTTGGGATAAATTTTATGATTTTCTTCCTTAGTTATGTTAGGTTTGTCTTGGTTAAGCATCATTGTATATTATGTTGTGTTTTTGTTGCTTGAGGACATACAACATTCTAAGTTTAGGTTCTTGATGTGCTATGTATTCATTGCATTTACAATGCTTAAAGTTGGAGAATATGCATGTACTTAAGGCTATTTTGTTGGATTTAATGTGTTTTTGGAGTAATTTTGTAGGGAACTAGGTTTTGGATGCTAACAAAAGAAAAAGATGGTTTTGGATACATGAAGAAAAAGAAGGTTTTGGATGCCTAACGGAAGAAAACAATGAAAAGTTAAAGGTTTGGTCTACTTTCCAAGGCACTTACTGAGAGTAGGTTTAACTTAAGTAGGTGACTGAGTAGGTGCCAGAGTAGGTGCCACTTGCATAAATAAGTGACTAAGCAGGGGCGAAGTAAGTACCAGAACTTGAAGTTCAAAGGATTGGGAGGAGGAAAAATGAGGTTTGTCACTTACTAAGGACCACATACGGTCCGTATGTGGTACATACGGTCGGTATGTGACCTTAGTAAGTGGTCACCGACCTCAATTTTTCCGCATCATTATGAAATCTTTTCCTAGGGTTTCCATGTAACCTACATACACTTCTATGATTTTTTTAGTCCTTATTATGTACGTTCAGTCTAGTTTTCCTATTTTGTTTAGGATTTGATTTCTAGGGTTTCTTGTACTGTATAAAAATCCTTTAGTCTTAATTTAGTAGATATTTGCTACAGAGGCTACATATTCAAAGATAGGCCCGTAGGGACTACCACATACACTTATTGTTCATGGTTTTTATGTGTTTTGATATTCACTTTAAGACTTTGGGTTTTTCTTCTTTCATTATTGTGGCATTGATTATATGAATTTGTCTATGAATTTTATGAATGATATCATAACTATGAGCGGCTAATTCATTTAGCTAGGGTTGTGGGAACCCTGGGGGACCAACAAAGTATAGGAAGTGCCAAGTCATTCTAGATAAAAATTCTTGCATGTATTGGGTTTTCTTCTTTCTTATTGAATTCTTAGCGGTGGCCAACAATAATATCTCACCAATATTAACTACTTGCTTCTCAAGAGAGGTAGAGAGTAGGAAAAGTAGATCACAATAGTTATTTGGAGATTAATTATCGATCTAGTCTAATCAGTATCATTTATGTAAGATGATAATCTTCCATCTAATAACTTCATACTCAAAAGGTGATAGTTATTGGATAAGGGTTAGTAAAGCAACACCTTGACACTCAAAAGGGAAAGAGTGAAATTTGCTAATGAGTCCACAAGATAGTTGATGGTACATAACTTATCAAATTCTGTATACAAGGTATTGGAATAGTATGACAATTAACGGTAAATCTACGGGTTTGAAGCCAGGGGGAACACAAGCGTAGTGTTTGTCTTAGATTATTTACAACAAAAAGCATCCAACTCTTGTTACTTCTTGCAAGTTACTACAAATCCACTTTTTTTACTTTTCCACACTACCTGATGATTTCAACAAGTTTAAGAAAGACATTTGACGTATTCCTTATGGGATCGACCTCAACTAGTTAGATTGCTATATTTTGACAACGACTATTCTATCCTTCTAAGAAGGGTAGTTTGGGCATTATCATGCCCCTCCCTTAGTTATGCTAATGAAAATTCTTGTTCTTCTTATGAGTTTTATAGGTCTCATGATATGACAAATGAAGAACAACATGACACACGAAGGTTTGGAAGCAATGCTTCAATCCATCCTAAATTAGGTGACTACAATGGATGAGGATGTACACTTCTTACACCAATCCACAGAAGCATTTAGAAAGGAGTGTGATAAAGAAGGACTTTGTGATGATGCCAATCTTTTGAGTGCCATGGATGCGCCTAATACTCAAAATGAAGTTGTTGAAGAAGATATTTCAAGCCATGTGGGTGAGCCAAAAATGTGTGATGACTCAAATGAAAGTTTCCAACATGAAGTAATGGCTTAACTAGAAGAAGAAGAAATCTCAGACTCTCTAAGAAAGCAAATAGAGGAGATGTTGAAACATACATTGGAGAAGCATGAAAAATATGGGAAAGTCCTGGATAAATGGTGGGACCTATTTCAACATGGTGATGATAAAGTTTTTGAAAACATTGATTTTTTCGTGGAGGTAATCTTGCAAGGCATAATTGAGTCTCATAATAAAGGAATATTTGGAAAGGAAGAAGTATGAGACAAGAGTAGCTAGTGAATCAAACTAAACAACTTGAAGTCCATGAGGGTCAACACAATAGTATGTTACTAATGCTAGATGAATCCCTTAAATTTCATGTTGAGCAATGTCAAGTGTGAGTTCAAATTAAAATGGCTACCCCGAAGTTAAAAACTAAATTGAATGCAAGAATTGAGGCATGTAGTGTTCAAAGTCAAATTATCGTGCCCAATTATGTTTACATATTTTACAATGAAGATGATGATTAGCTTGGTTTTGAGGAATTCATATTTATTTTCCAACCAATCAAACCAAATATAACAAAGGATGCCAAAACTGAATAAGTGATACTAGGGTTGAAACAAAAAGCTAAGAAAATTTGTTGTGAAAACTCTAGTTCATTTAAGGATGAGAATGTCAATTAAAACGCAAATCAAAAACTGTACGGTGACCTTATTCCAACCACTTTTAAAAATTATTCTTTGAGGATATGATAAAACTCGAACCACCTAGGCAAATGGAGAATAAAATCCCTATATTTTGGAGTTTGTCATTCCAAAAGGGTAAAATGACGTCCTTCACTTAAAGGCTAAGAAGTGCAAAATATGGTGGATAACTAATGGTTTGTTGATGTTCTCTCTAATTCCAACCAAGCCTACACATAAGTTTGATGTAAATCTAGGTAAAGGTTCAAGTCTTCAAAGTGGCGAGACAGATTTAGTTGTCACTTTCTTACCGTTTCCCCAAGTATTTCAAAAAGATATTGATCTAAAGTTGAGCCAAAGATTTAAATCCTCTAAGAGGAGACATGAGTGGTAAGGTTTCTTGCGCCATGACGTTATGTTAAATCAAGTGCTAGATGGGAGGCAATCCATTATTACAAAAACTTTTATATTTATTTCTTGAATTTTAATATTTAAATAGTTTAGGATTTTACATTTGACTAATCCACAAAATTATGGAGTTTTGGAAATGATATGAACAATTTTGGATACAACATGGTTACTGGAATGGACTACACCATAAAAGTTGGCCTGGACATTTCCAAATATGACAGGATCTGCACAAGCCAACGGCTGATCAAACTCAGATACCGCTAAAGTGGATGGGCACTAAAGCATCCCAAAGGTCTACTAAAAACTCTTCAAGAGTTACTTTACATCTACATTCTTTGTACACAACATAGTTATGCCTCCTTATCTCTCTTACTATATGATTGGTAAAGTTTCCTCCTTAGTTTAATGATAGAGTCGTATTTAGTTTTAAATTATGATACCTTGCACAAGAATTTTAGTTGGTTTCTATTTAAAGTAGGAAATGGGCAGCAACTATATTAGTTTGTAGACCATGGTGATGTCTTGAGTATCCAAGATTTATTTAGACTAGTTGAAAATTTGTATGCCTACCAAATGATTAATGATTAGTTTAAAAGGATTTTTAGGAGTTCGTACCATGGCAGCTGTAGCATCTTGTGGATTCTTTACAGAAGATCATTTCATAATTTCTCCTGTGCATTTGTAGGAATTTATACAGAGAAGCTAACTATGTGGAAGATGCACTGTCCAAAATCGCCATCAAAGTGACCAGCCAAAACATTAATTTCATAGTTGTCAGCTCCCACTAGAAGTTACAGGTTACTTCAAGCTTAATCAAATAGGCATGCCAATTTTCAGGCGAAGAAAGTCGACTACGATATATGATCCTTCTTAGTGTGTAGCTATAACAAGATAGAAGGCTTTAGCAAGTCATAAGTTTGCATAACTGTACAGTGCATAGTCACATCTGTTAGATCACAATTCATAATTAGTACTATAGTTGGAGGTCAGGTTTATGCCCACCTCAATGTACACTTCTTGCAATTTAATGAAAATCTTGGGGGTGTTGCTCAGCCCCTAAAGTTCCTTTAAAAACAATATATTGTACTTTATATTTTTGAGTTATAAAACATGTTGTTATCGTGTTTTTGAGAAAAAAATTAAAAATTCAAATTTTGGGTTGTTGGGGACAAAGCATCGCTAAAGCGGCCTCCTTGCGCTAAGGTAAGTCCTACTAAAGTGGAAGCCTGCCACTTAAAAGAGGTTCACTAAAGAATCACAGGACTGCTAAAGATAGGCCTTCTAAAGCAACACCATGCCGCTTAAGTAGGGTCTGCTAAAGTGACCCAGAACCACCTAGTGATACCTGAGACCTGACTGCAGGGTTTGAGAATAAACCAAAATTTAGTGTTCGAGTCCCAATTTGATTCTTAATTCGTTTCTTTTGCTTCTCTCATTCACATTGCATTATTTTACGTGTTACTATTGTGAGTTATGTGTGAGTGTTATTTTCAGGTTTTCAAAAAAATCCAAGAATAGAATACCATCTTGTTGATGAAGTAGGAATAAGAGAAAATGATAGTAAGTATAGTTTTCACTCTCTCGAGTGTCAAGATAAATACTATGCTCATTTTTATAGAAAGAAGTTATTCACCGAGAGGGTATTTTCACTTGATCGGGTCCCTGAGAACCTCCCCGAGTTTTATTAGAGGTTAGAGACTATTAAGTAGATTTGATTTATTGTCAAAACTTACAAATCAAATAATCATTAGGTGTGGGGAGTTTTATGCAAACCTCAAGGCCATAAATTGAACAATCCAATAACCCAAATTCAAGGCAAGGCTATCCACTTTGGGGTTGAGGTGGTCAATTAAATCTACAAGTTGCCAAACCTCTATCATTCCAAATTCACCGAAAAAGATCGTACCTTGGGTAGTTGGTTATTTTTAAAGCTTTTTCTGGAAAAGAGTATGTCTTAGGGGTTAAAATGTCTAGGATCACGGCTAAGGAATTTATAGCTGAAGTAAGAAATTGGATACCTATCATCTGTAGAAGAGTTTTGCCATGCAGTAACACATTTACTATCCCTTTGATGAGGATATTGATGGTATCCTGTCTTTTATATAATATTCCAATAAATGTTGGTCAATTTTTCATCTTTGAGCTAATGGAATTTAAGGTATAGTAAATCATATTTCTCATATTTCCTTCATTGATCACTAAGTTAATGTAAATGGTCTAGAGAGAAAGAGCTCCAAAGAGATAATTGGGTTGAAGCAACAACCTGTTTCTTTCCATTGAAGAAGTAGGGTAAAGGGGCTGTCATAAAAATTAGGAAAAGAAGTATTGATTTTAATTTACCACATGTGGAGACTGATTTGTATAGTTCATCATATGTGGGACCATTTGGGGTACTGACTGATTAGTTATGGATAGTTTGATATTTGGTGTCTAGAATTCCCATAGGGCCAGGAGAGACTTTTGAGGTACCTAACTCTTATGTCCCATGGAAGGAGTTTGAGAAGTTTTTAGAAGATCAAAAAAAGTAGGGATCTCATCTCTCGAGGTTAGAGAAAGCATACACTAATCTAGCTAAGTCACATGGAGAATTAATTGAGTCTCAAATCAAGATAGAGATAAGAGAGAATAAGAGAGACAAGTTCTTCACTCAAATGCGAAAGTGGGTGAAAGGGTTATGGAAGGTCTTAAAAGCTAGGGATCCATTTCCCTCTTCAAGGCTAGATAATGATGATGATATGCCGGTAGTATGCTCTGATGATGAGGGTGTGGGAGATGATGATGAGGGTGAGATCAAGAGTGACGAGAGTTAGTAATGTAGATTTAGGGAGCCCTCTACTTTCTTATGCTTTGATGTTATGTAGTGAGGACACTATGATTTTTTTAGTTAGGGGTGCTATGTGTTTGTATTATGTTATGCTTTATTTGGATATTTTTATTGTTTTATGGTGATATTTTTGTACCCTTTTGTGGACTTTGAAATATTTTTTTGGATATTATTATGCCCTTGCATGTCTTTATTTATATTGTTATAAATGTTGTGCTCTCTTGTCGGGCTTGATCATTATTTGGATTTTGTTGGATTAGTCATTTTTCTTTTGTTTTCATTTCTATATTTGGTTTCTTTCCGTATTTATGTTACTCTTTATTGGGAAATTTGGGTTGTTTTATAGAGATATTTGTTTCCCTTTTGGGGTCTTTTGATTATGTTTTTTGGTTATTATTATGCCCTTGTTTAGCTTGAATTTTATTGTTTCGGATGTTGTGTTCCCTTGTCTGGCTTGATCTTTATTTGAATCTTGTTGGATAAGTCATTTTTCTTTTGTTTTCATTTTTAAATTAGTTTCCTTTTGGATAGTCATTTTGGGAGATTCCTTCCCTATGATGGATTGAGTGGCATCATTCTTAAGGGAAAATCATTGTTTTTGGTTGTCGGTGATATTTTTGCAGGGGAAGTTTGAGTACTCATAGAATTATGAATTGGGGTTTAGATTTTGACTATGGTGAAGTATGAGTAGTCAATTGTTGTGGTGAAGTCTAAGTAGTCATGGAGTTAATGGCCTTTCGGAGCCAAAATGAGAGCTTTTGACTTATTTGGTACTATTAATAGTTAGTTTTGTATTTCAAGATGTGAAATGAGCATACTCCTCCGTCTAAATTTTTTGTAAAAATAAGTGCATGTAAGTGAATAATGTTGTGTCAACGCTTTGACTCTTTTTGTGACTATTAGTTCTTTAGGTGGTGATAATGTGAAAAATGACTCTTTCATTCTAATTTAGAAAATAAAACCGATCCTTATAGAATAGTTTGCATACCATGTGTGGTGAGTGTTTTCTTAATAATTCTTATGTTTATTTGTGCTATATAAAACTTGCATCGTTGGTCTTTAAATGCAAGTCTTGGTTGTACTCGATGGATAAAATGATCGTAGTCTTCTTTATGACTTTTGGAAACCACTTTAGTCTTGAGAGTCTAAATGTGCATGAATGGTATCACTAGTTACCTATTTGAGACCAATAATCATTCTTTGATGACCACACTACAAGCCTTGAACCTTTTGAAAATTTCCCCTCTTGAACCCTACCCTCCTTAAACTTGGAATTGCCAACTTGAGGATAAAAGCCTAAGTTGGGGTGTGGTGGAACTTGGAAGAGGTGATCATTTATCATGGTGAAGTGAGTGAGTGACTTAAAATCAAATCAGTAATTTAAAATGAAGGAGGAAAATAAAGGATAGGAAAAGAGAAAAATAATGAAAATGTAAAAAAAGGGAAAGTTTCGATTAAGTAGGTGATCTAGAATGAATAAGATAGGCACTTGTGTTTTATAAAAATGGAGTGGAAATTGATAAAAGTTTAATTTATATTGCTCTTTTTGGAGTTCAAGGATGGTGTAATCACTTTTATCCTAAATGTTTATCCTACACTTGCCTGAGCATACATTACAAGCTAGAAAAAGTCCTTCGAGATCTCCAACCATGTGTTGTTGGGTTGGTAGAGATCGAAAATAAGGGAAAGCATATGGCATGATACTTGTTTGCATTAGGATTTCTTTATGAGTATGGTTGTTTGAACATTTGTCCATTGTTAAGTGTTGTAAATATCGTGTATTTTCGGGACTTTCTTTCGAGTGAGGGAATGTAAATTATGATAGATTGGTGAAGTTGATATATTTTGAGAATATGAAAAAGGATCATATTTTCTTGACTATTGATTGTGATTCATTTATTGAGAATTGGTTGTTGTTACTTGATTAAACCAAAAATTTTCAATAAGCACTACAAAGCAATCATACAATTTAGTATCAAATGAACCTTTCAAATCAATAATGCATCTCAAGAGGTGACACAAAATCTTCATACATCATATCAATCTTCAGAATGCAACTTATCTTGCTCTTTTACCCAAACTGGGTGTAAGTCATCACCCTCTACCCTCAAGTTTTTATACCTCTCACATGCAAGAGTTAGCTCCATACACAAAAGACATTTCAATTCTTATGGAAGCTCATCTATTGAAAGAATTCACATTCACTCTCTCAAAGGAATTCAAGTATAATGAGTAGAACCATAGGCTTTCCTTTGTATTATTCGCCACTAATATAAACTTACCTTGTTTGGAGTCACCAATGTCTTGTAGGTCTCGATAAAGGTTTAAAGTGTGGGAATGAATATATGGATCAAGTGACTAAAATACCACCTTAAACGCCATTGCTTATCCTCCTTCTACCCCAAATTTCTCTAATTATCCACCTTCAAATCATTTCCTTCATTTCTCTTAATCTTTAGCTTAGCAATTTCCACATAAATACAACATATCATTTTTTTAATCACTTCTTTGAATCTTTAAAGAGATGTTCTCACATTAATATTTTCATAGCCCTTCCTTTATTTAATTTCTCATCAAGTTCAATGGGCTAGGATATTCAACTTTGTCATCAATCACATCTCTTGTCTCTTAAGCACATAATTTTACAACTCAACATACACCTTTCGTAACTCATCTTAGTATATCACAAACTTTCCTCAAACTACGAGTTTGAACTACCCTTAAATCAATCTCATCATTACTCAACCCCCCAAACTTAGGCTTTCAACTATATTTCCTTAATTAGAATAATGCAATACATCAAAGGAGGATTAGTTCCAAAATGGAGTTTTTCAAAAGGGGTTTAGGTGTTTTAGCATGGTTTTCATCAAAAGAAAGAAAAATGGGCAAAAGGCTCAAAGGGGTTACTAAGGATCAATGTTAAGGTTTGAATTCGACAATATAATGGGTCAAAAATTGCCTCGGGTCATCCTCCAAATCAAGCTTGCCTAGGATATCACTTTGAATATAATCGGGGAAAGTTCTAGGATTCACATATTTACAAGAATTATTCAAAGATCTTACCACACAAGTCATCATACGCGTAGAGCAAAAAGATATTCTCCTAACAAATTTGAGCAATTTGAGCTTAATAAGTTCTTTCGAGTCAAAGACACATCCTTGTAAAGAGAGAGCCAAAAATTGAATTTAATGGTCTTACTCAAGATAAAGCTAAAAAAAACCTTGCTATTTTTCAGAAAGAAAACTATATTTTTTATTTTCTCAAAATCATTTCATTCCTTGCCAATGACATTTTTAAAGAATTTTTGAACTTTTGCCTATTCCAAATAAAATAAAAATTCTAGGTACTTCACCTAAGAATTTCACCTTAACATCCATCATAGGAGAAATACCACTTGGTTCGACAAAGAAAATGACTAAAGTAAAGAAAAAAAGTAAAAAGGAAAAGAAAACAGAATTTTTCTCCTTGAGAAAGAGCCAATTTTCAAAGAAACCCCTTGGAGTTTACACGTATATACAAAAAGGTGACAAAAACAATGCAAAAATCCTAAAATACCCCATAATTACCAATACAATCACAATTGGGTACCACATTAATATTAAGTGCATGAAACAAGCCCAAAAAGGGTAATATTCGACATCATCTCAATATGCCCAATAAAGTCCAAATCCAAATCAATGTTGATCATGAAAAACAAGCCCCATAAGGGTTAAATAAGCATCAAAATATAAAAAAAAAGTATGGTACATCTCCACAATCCATCAAACTAAAGACATAAGGTGAAATCAATAGGTATACACTATGAAATATAGAATAACATGCCCTACCCCCACTAAATGTCCTAGTATTATCCCTACGCATAAATAAAAGAAAAGAAGATGAGGGTAAAGACTCACTATGGTGCACAAGGTACTTGTGTCCATATTAGTGGATGGTCATACTATTTTACTAGGAGCCTCATTAGATTGGGCTCCTCTAATTGGGTCTTTACAAAATACAACACATCATCATATTGGAAGCTAGAACTATCCCCAACCATCCGTCTAGATCAACTTGTTGTTTGCACTTTCAAACCTTGTTGGACTACTTTAGAAGTTGGTTTTTTTCCCTGTTAGGTTGTAGCTTTTTCCTTTCCCTTGTTCGGAGCAGTGCCCATCATAACTTCCCATGAAAAATTCATCCTTGGAGATATACCTATGGCAAATAAAATAACAAAATAAAAGAAAAAGAAATAGGATAAAACATATTATTAGGATTTTCATATACTAAGAATTTTAAATAAAGATAAAGAAAAATGAAGAGGAATGTAAGGTAACATGGTCAATACTATTCATGGGTCTATTTCAGCACAACAATCCCCCATTGAGACATTACATTGCTTCAAAATCTTAACATTTCACCAATTTAGCTAACAAAAATGACCCTATACCCTTAAGAATGGTGTCACCTAATATATCATAGGGCAAGGCAAGCATTCATGTCTCTCTGGTTACTCAGACTTCACCCATGGATTCTATGATATGCACATTTACCAACTAAAGCCATGGAAGCAACATTTATCAACAACTTCAATAAATAAAACGCCAGTTTTCTACCATTGAGGAGCAATTGGAATCATATTAATTCCATAAGAATGGATGCATTAACCATCAGTAACATTCAAGATAGTCCTCTCTCATTGATATTTTACCAAATATATGGTGTGCATGAAAGATAAGAGCTTGGAAAAATAGAATAAAAGCACATGTGAGGAAGCCCAATTCACCAATTCATCACCAAACACACCATTGTTACGCATACTAACCCTATTAGATCACCCATCGCTTAATTTAGGAAACAAACTTCAAGTGAGTATTTCATCAAACATATGATGTGCACTAGTTTAAGTACAGATATTGTGGACTAGTTTACATAAGCAAAAACTATCAATTAAGAATGTAAGAACAAGGCACCAATTCAATAATCTTCATTCCAACAATCAAAATTTACCAAAATAATCTCAACTAAATCATATTCACGGAAAAAAAGAACCATGGAAGTGAAACACCAATTATAATTTAAAGGGAATTCAAAGAGAATGTCACAAAAGTTCATATCTTTTAAGTTTACTTAAGATAGGAAAATGATTAAAGAAAATCCCAATGTAATGATCCAAAGTTGAATTCTTGAGATGATAAATGAGAAGTTTTTAATTTAGGTTGACAGAGTATGAAAATGTGAAGAAATCTAAATTTTTGCATAGGTTCTGGGGTGGACTACACTCAACATGCGTCTGACCTACACCTAAGATGCTAAAGAAGGTCCCACGCAGGTCAAGGCAGTATAATCTTCTCCCAACCTACAACTTACCTGTGCCTGGGTTGCTTAAGCAGATCCAGTGCTGGTCAAGGTTGTAAAGTGCAGATTTTTTGCTCAAAAATTGGCCTCGGGGTGTAGTTTTGCGCTCCAGAACTCCCTTCATACATCCCAAATTCTAATATTACCATCAAATACCCAAAAAATCTAAAAGTAGTATCTATACCACTCGAAAACATAAATAATGAACCTTGGGTTTCCTTTTAAGAAGTGCTTTAGTTATAGTCATGGAACGACATCACTTATTCATCATTTGTAATCCATGAATCGTAGTGACTCAACCTTAGCAAATCCAGATCCACCCATAGGGTAATGATTCAATATTTTCCCATTCGTAATAAGCCTCCTCTTCTTATGGTATTTTAATATAATTTCTTTGCTTGGATAAACATTTACAACCACCAATAGGACCGACCACTTGGTAAGCTTTCTCGTGAAAAGTTTCAACCTAGAGTAGAAGAGGAGCACATCATCACCAATTCAAAACTCTTGGTTCAAGGTCTTAGCATCACAACACCTCTTCATTTTGATTTTATTGGAGCAAATTCTGGGAGTAACACCTTTGATGTTAGGTATGGTCCATCCAATAGCTCAAACCAACTTTTTTAGAATAGATTTTGAGGTTTTCACTTGTTGAGCCAATGGATCACTAGAAAAAATGATTGGCAAAGTATTGTTCTCATCAAAGGAGCCATATTGAATATATGAAGTCAAGGTCTTAAACAAAAATTGAGGCGGTTTATAAATAGAAGGTTTGGCGGGTTGACTTTTGCAATTCTATAAATCAAGATCTGACTTGCAAAGACTTTTAGTATAAGAGCCATAACCCTTCAATGAAGCAAACACATCATCATGTTCATCAATTTCATCACTCCATAAGTTTTTGAATACACCCACCATGGGGTCATCCTCAAGATTCGATTCCATGGTGCTAGACACCACATCATCAATTATTAAAACAACTTGAAAGTCCTTCAGTTGCTTTATGGAATTGCATAAATTGAAGGACACTTCTTCATAATTTACTAGAAACTTTATTTCACCACATTCAACATCAACCAAGGTCTGTCTAATGGCCCAGAATAGCCTACCAAGGATGACCCAAATCTCATGGTCTATATCACAATTCAAGATAATAAAATTGGTTGAGAAGATAAACCGGTCCATTTTCATAGAAACATTATGTAACACTCCCATAGGCTTCTTGATAGAATGATCATCCATTAAAAGACACATGTGGTTGGTTTGGGGACACCCAAACCTAACTTTCTTAACACAACAAATGACATCAAACTAATGCTTTCCCCAAGATCACATAATGTTTTTCCGAACTTGTGTACCCCAATAATGCATGGAATACTGAATGTATTCGGGTCTTTCTTCTTCACCACCATTATGCTAAACATTATGGCACTATAATTATGGGTTACCTATATTGTTTCAACATGCAAAACTTATTTCTTTGTGACCCATTCCTTCATGAATTTAGCATATTAGGAATCTCTTATAAATATTATAACAAAGGAATATTCACTAATAGATTTCTAAATTTTGTAAGAAATTTCTTGAACTTGGTATCATCTTTCTTTTTTTGAGCCTGTCTAGGAATAGGGGAGGAATTGATTTGTGAAAAGGGAACAATCAGAGTTTTATCAAGTTTTTGGGTATTATCGTCAACCACTTTTAGAGCTCCTTACATTCAACATTTTCTTCAACTACTTTTGGTTTTTCAACATTTGGCTCCTTCATCTTTAGAACCACATAATTTGAATTCTCGAGCTACTTTCTTTTTTTATTTGTTGGTTCATCACTTCCCTTTTCATTGGGGTCTTGATCAAAAGAAACATCTTTACCAAGAGTAATTCTAGTGAAAATATATATGACATGAGCATCATTTTTAGGATTAGTAACTATATCACTAGGCAATCAACTTTTTGGCCTTGCATTGAGATGAGCTGAGATTTGACCTACTTAGGTTTCAAGTTATTTGATAGAGGCCAAATTTAATATCACCATTTGATTAAGATGTGAAAATCACTTTTCATCTTTCTCCAGATTTTATCACTTCTCTCAATACCCATTAACAAATGAGGAAGGACATTTTCACTTTTGAACTTCTCCGAATCAATGGAGCATAACTATTTACCCTTTTCCCTATCGTGTGTAGGTATATACTTATCATTATCTCTCCAATATGGGTCTCTATCACAATCTCTATCACACTAATCTCTATCACAATCGCTTTTCTTCCAATATTGATTCTTGTCTTGCCTATGATAGGTATGACATGAACCCCTTGATTGGTTTGACTAGAACTGAGTTTTTTCATCGAGAGACTCTGCTTCCTCATAATCATAAGCTTTAACACTCATAGAATAAATGATATTAAATTCCTTTTAAGGGTCTCCCATTACATACTTGGTGAGAAGATTAAGTTGAGTCATCACTTTACCCATGTTCTCATCTTTTACCTTATCCTTTTTCTTTTGCTTTTATCTTACAAAATATGCAGAGGGAGCCCCCATTGACACCTAGATATCTCTTATGTCCCAACCTCTACTTTTCTTGGTCGCGTGATCAAATAACGCCAACAAAATAGCATAAATTTATTTTATAATATATCCTCCAACTATATTGCTAGCTATTATTTTGTTCAATAGATCCAATTCCTTATAGAATATTTGAAGAAGTATTTTTTCTGAGACCTCATGATTTGGGTATTGCATTATCTTATTGTTGAATCATTTCCAAGCCTCATTAATGGTTCACTATTAAGTTGGCAAAGGTTGATGATCATCTCTTAGTTGAAATATTCGAGAAAAAAAAAAGTACCTATCTAAGAATGCTTCTATGAGCTCAACCTATAAAGTGATAGATCCCATGGGCAAATATCACATCCATAAGACCACTTGTCCTATCAATAAGAATGGTAAAAGATACAGATGGAATGATTCTTGAGAAATGTAGGAAATATCAAGTAGCAGACACGCATCAATAAAATTCTTCAAGTATAGATTGGCATCCACATGGGCTTGACCCCCAAACAATCCTTTCATTTAAAGAAAATAAAGAATTATTCTATTAACATGAAACACTCCATTTCCTTTCAATGGTGGAATACAGATAGCTCTAGCTTAATCCGCATCTTTGAGGTGATCCTCATTCTTATGATGCCCATCATAAGTGCTGGTATTACTATTGTGTTGGACAATAGTATAATGTATACTATTATCCTCACCTAAGAAAGAACAAAAAAAATGTTAAATAAACACTACGTCTAAACTAGAGTGACTAAAAACACTACAAGAATGAAAACTATGTTTCACTCCTCGGCAATGGCACCACGATCTTGATGATGATCTGATTACATCCTTGAGATGTAAGCAATCGTCGTTAATATACTAACCTAATAGAGGTTTGGGTAAAATCCATAGGGCGTGAAGAAAATGATTTAAATATACTCACGAGTGTTAAAAGTCAACTAAAAGCTAACCTGTAATGTGTCGTGAATAAACATGAAAGTAAATATGGGGGTTTTCTTGAAAGATTTTGAATTTAACAATTATGTTGTTTGAGAATACTATTTTGAATCTAGAAATAATTAGAGATTAATCAAGTGTATATGAGACTTGGGGTTAGGCCTTACTAGGTGTGGTTCATGCATGGGTATTTTATTATTTTTCCAAATTTAGCTAGAAGTCATGGTAGGCTAGATCCAGATGTTTTAGTGTCAATTTGGCAATCAAACACCAAACATCACAATTGTGTTCTTTTGAACATCTCACATGAGTAATAATTTTAAAAATCTATGGGATTAATTAACATCCTTATATCTAAAAGATGCTATTAAATGAACTAATTCAAGTTATTATTCAAATTCAATCCTCATCATATCTCCTCTGTCAAGGATGACATAGGTTCATAGGTAATTGGGGTTTGCAACCCCCAATTCTTAGTTGAAACATGGAGTAAATATAAAACCCATATTAAATAGCTAATTAGGAAGAAAAATAAACAAAACCATGCACTAATCACAACATTTTCAAGCATATCCCCAAGATGAAGAATTCACTACTTATAAAGAGAGAAAGTTAAGCTATAGAAAAATTTCCTTCAAATTTATCCATAGAAAGTAAAGAGAATACAATATCTTATCTTTAATTTCAATAAATCTTTAATATAAACCACTAATGCTCAATTGAGAGTCTTTTCAATGTTTCTTATCTCAAGAAAAGTTCAAAAATAGTTCAATAACGGTGGAAATAAGCTGAAAATTTTCCAAAATTACATGCACTATTAATCTTCCCAAGTAGATCCAGAGCAGATGGGGCACAGGTTAGGTGCACCTTGGGCATAGATGGGGTGCACTGTCAGCACAGATGACATTAGATGGTCCATTTTTTCATACGTGCAAACATCCATATGAACTTTAACGCTCTTTTTCTTTTATATATGACATCCCATTAATTTGAATGTCTTGCTTATCTCCATTTTAAAATTTTACCCATACAAGTGAGCATTATATATGAGATTAACACTAAATCAATGTAAAGAATGATAATTCAAGCTTAAAAAGTGCTAACATATCGTTAAATTAACGACTTATCATCGGTCCACATGGGTCAATGGGCACTTTTGCAATGAAATAACCACTTTAGTAGTCTTCCTAGTCAAACTCAAGGTCTAGTTTAGTAGCCAACTTGATCATTTGACTAGTAACATGACCATTTTAGCAGGTTGTAGGTCCGCTTTAGCGGTCATCGTGCAGAATTTTGAGGCATGTATGGTATTTCATATTCTTGGATCCTAATAAAATACTAGATCCCAATCCATTTTGTGACATCTTCGGCATAATATACAACCTTATAGGATGGGTTTCTTAACCCAATACCCTTGGAATTGAAGATTTGAGCTTTGTATTTTTACTTTCCTTACCCTTTATTCTTTTCCTTGCTTTGATTAGACTATTTGGGTATAGTTTAACCTTTATATTTGAGTAGTTGTAGTTAGAGATAATTCAACACTTGGGTATTAAGTTTGGGTTTTAACTCTATCTTATGCTTTTGTATGGATTGATTACTCTTGCTTTGGAAATATGTTTTTTCTATATAAATTAATCTCACATTCTATCATTTCTACTCTAGTTAAACTCGAAAGAGGAGATTGGAGTGGGTTGTTGCATTCAAACGCACACGCAGGTGTATGCAATCATACAAGTAATATAGTGACTTATACAGTTAGATATCATTGCCATGATGACTATGCAACTATAAATTCAACCAAGTTCGATTTTAGACGAGGAAGCTTTAAGTGTTATAAAGTATCAAGATGATTTTAATGTTTCAAATAAAAAATGTAAATAAATATGAAATGAAAATTTGTGACAATAGCAAATAAAGCAACAGTTGTGAATAGTAATTATGAGAATTCCAGGGTTGAGGTACGTCTAACAATCATACAATTCTATTTTCTTATCGCATTTTAGTTGGTTATTGGGTTATTGATTCGCAAGGTTTATTGTACGACCTTGATCTCCCGACCTCAAATCTTCTACTTATCTGAATATTGCAAATAAACTCCCACAGAGATGCAACAATTCATCTAGATGCATACAACTATCTTCTTTCCATTTAACCAAACAAGGCTCCTAGGTATATCCCTATCCTAGGTGCTAATTCAAATCCTCTATTTAATGAAAGGATGAGAAATTTTCTCCTTAATTTATTCGTTCATTTCCACGATTCTTCTCCCGAATTCACATAGAAATATAGATTTATTCTAATGGTGGCAACTCATCAAAAAAAGTAAACTCAAGAAATTAAGAATAACCCATACGATAACCCAACAAGAAACTATGATTAAAAATATCAAAGAGTTATCATGTTCTTGGCATCAACCCAAGAACAAGGGTGTTTAGCCACTCATGTCTGAATTCAACATAAAAAATAAGTAATTAATCATACCAAGAATCAATCTTGAAGTAAAGAGGTTCAAAAGAATTTATAAGAACCCTGAAAGAGAGAATTTTGTGTTTTCCCACTGCTGTTATGCTTTCCAAAGTATTCCCAAATTGTATTGAATTTTTCCTTTTATAACTGGGCTGAAAAACCCGTTTTTCCCTCTTACTGCTTCGCGACAACTTTCCTATTGCCATTCTCACCATGATGTGGTGCAATCATGGTGAGACTCTACTTAGTGACAATTATGGATTGGACCCTCACCGCGATGCGGTGGAATCGCAGTGAGGTACTAGATAGTGACAATTGCCCTTTTTGCTTCCACCACGATGCAGTGGGCTTCAAAACACGAGCACTGCTGATTATCTCTTCACCTTGATATGGTGACTTCCTGAAAGAGACTTTTGGATGTTTTTACTTTCTTATTTACTTCCTAAACTATGTTCCAATGCCTTCATTGCTCTTTTCATCGTCATAACTCTTTAATACGTCCAATCACGATCATTTCCATCAAAATTTAATCCTACACATACTAATCATATCGATTAGATAAGGAACATACTTATAGCTCCATTTTAATTGGAATAACACCTTTTTGATTTCAGAACAAGTCCAAATATAGATAAATATCGGTGATTGGACATATAAATATGCCTAAGATCACCACCCCAGACTTAGAACCTTGTTCATCCTTGAACAATCCCAAACATGTACCTAATTAAGCTTTACATCACAATCTAAGAGTTATATTTGTATTTGGGCACTTACAATATATAGCACTGACTCTTCATCTAAAATTATGTCAAGAATACTTTTATGCACATGAACAATTTGTTTCACACCTCATCATCTCAATAGTGACATCCGATTTGTTGGAAAACTTAATCAAATCACTTAATCAAACAACACAATAAGTAATCTGGACTTTCATCCATATGCACCCTCACAATAATAAAGTTTCCCCATACCACTCATAATTTTTCAATATTTCTTATGAGGGGAATAAATAAATTCAATCACTCACTCTCAACAAAAAAAAATCATACATGATAGATAATGAACCATAAGATTTTCCTTAGTGTACTACTCCACTAATAGTCAGATGTTGACATGTAGGATCAATTAGGTCTTCCATGGTTGCAATATAGGCTAAGGGACAAGAAGGAACTATTTAGGAAATAGTGACCAATCTCCCTAAGTGCTTAAATACATGTCAATCTTCAATCGAAATCACATTCTATCAATCCAACTATCACTTTATCACCTTTACACATCATTTGTTTCACCCCAATCTCATTAAGCATATTACATAAACTATGGTGGGAACATTTTTATTTTACATCATGATTAAATTTCCAGTTACCCTTCACACCTATTCACTGTTACGCACCCCTATAATAGCCACCCTACTCTAAAACTATTCTTCTTAGTTGAGGTGCACTGTGTCTGAAACGGACCAGGGCCAAAATAGGTTCATTGTAACCCAACTAGGAAAATAAGAAAACCAAACTTATTTTTGAACAATTTCTTTAACTCCCAACCACATAATTTTTGCACCAATAACTTACAATTTTGGGGCTTCACTTTCACCTATTTGTCCTTCAATTTCACACTCCTTACTCGATTACTTTTTGATACTAAAGCGCTAAGAAGTTTTGTATAAAATTAAGGTATATAAAATAAGGGATTAGTCTAAGTACAAGGCTACAAAAAAAATTATGTTATAGGGTCAAAAGGGTTTACTATGGACATGCTTAAGGGTAGGTAAATAAAGTCTCAACAATTCGGCTAACAAAGAAATGCCTAAATCACTTCCTACACCCAACACCCTTTATTCCGCTTTGTAACCACACGAGGTAAGTTATAGACATTCCTATACATGTAGAATATACACAAATGCTCACAGTCACGGTACATGCAAGGAATCTAATCGGATCCTTACGGTTCCCAATCTTGTTCTGTGTCAAATTAAACATTAAGCCAACAAATCATATTACACCTATTAAGATTTATCATCTAAAAATAACTCATTTTTCCTTTTTTTTTAAAACAAACTCGTTCAAAGTCACTAAAAAAATGGTCCAACACAAAGCATTTCTCAAAATTCGTATTTGGGTTCTTATTAATTCTCATCTTCTAACAACTAACTTCCCTTAAGACGGTCATCATCCATATATCATAGGGGAGGGTAACTATCTATGACGATTTATTTTGAATTACCTTATGGGAAAAAATGACAATTTCCAAAGAGAGAGAAAATAATAAAATCAAACACTTGAAACTAAAAGCAATATGCGAAAAATGGCTTGAGGGCAAATTCCAACAATCCATACTTTGAACTTACTAACTATTACAAATATAGTATTATGAATAGATAGAAATAACATCCTAAAATAGAAAAAAAATAAAAATAAAAACTGTCCAACCAACACAAACCAAAATACGATGATAAATAGAAAATGAGAAGAAGAAGCGACACACCACCCCACACTTAAATTAAATACTATCCCAGTGCTTACAAATAAGCTCAAATGGTAAGGTGAATATATACTCCCTTCCTAGGCATCAACCATGTCATCCTGTGCGGCATCAGCACCATCACCGTCATCATCAGCCTCGTTATTATCATATGCATCACCATCCTCAGACTGTGCATCATCATCAGACTCTATATCTGAGTCTTGTGATATTGGGTGTATTTATATGCCTAAGAACCATAATTTATCCATATTTTAGCTAAGTTTAGAGAACAAAGTGCCTAGTTTCTTATGTTTTTACTCTACTTCTATGTAATTGAGCTAACCGATGTGATTATCATGATTTCTGGTATTAAAGAGGTAGATGAAGACATAATGGGACTATGGAATACGGATGGCATATGACACAAGAGAGAGTAGCAATCTGGACCAAATGTGGCACCTAGAAACTATGTCCAAGACTAATTTGTCATTTATAATTAGTTCAGGGACTTAGAAGGAAATTATGAGAGAAGAGATTATTAAAAGACTTAATTGCTGAATTTTTATTCATTATTCATTATTTTGTATTCGTTTTTAAATAGGGAGAGTGGTAGCTTAGCTTGAGGAGAGAGAGAAATGTTTCTTCTCTCTTACTTTCACTATTCGCACACCAAGATCGTCTTCTAGTTTTTGGTATGATGAATATATTTATGATGATTTTAGTTTTATTCATGAGTAGCTAAGTTTATTAGTTAGGGTTATGGAAACCTTGTAGCATACAATCTATAACTTTGGGTTTTGAATTCATTATGCATTGATTAGTTTACATCATACTCTCTTCGCTTATCTTGAATTCTTGTGGTTGCAAACATAGAGGATATGCCTTAAAACGCAACTTGTTCGAAAGAAAGGTTGATATTTGAAAAAGAGTGTAGTGACAAGAAAATAGGATTACCAACCCCTATTTCATAAGTTAATGCCTTAGCAGGATTAACTACTTGGAGATTTCGTACTGTTTTTGGTAAATGCTTTTGATTCGAGAGAACTAAAGTGAATTAGTCCTTGATGATTGAGAAACACTTGGATTATGTTATTAAATACAATACGTTTCTCTATAAACACGATACATGTATGAATTCATAAATCCCATAGTTAGAAAGTATTGAAAACTACAAGGTGGACATAACCCTAGCTTGCTATTTCTCTGAATTTGAATACTACTACACATATTTCATCTTGTTAAACTGAAACCATTAATTTGCGAACTGAATAAAATTCCCCTATCTATTTTATGGAAACAAACGATTAAAAGTCAACTAATCTGCATAAAACTTAATTAGCACCATATTCCCTGTGGGATTCAACCTCAACCTAGTTGGTTTATATATTTGACAACGACCGCTTACTCTCTCGTAAGAGAGGTGTAATTTGGGTGTATCATCTTACCACTGCCTTTCTTCATCTGTAGGTACATCATCATCTACCGATTTAACGAACTCAGGTCCAATCCTTAGCAATGTCCTAGCATGATGGCCAAGAGGGTAATCCAACTCAATAGCATGAATTTCATCATTTATGGATTCTCTTCCCCCAACCCATAGCTGAAACATATGTAATCCATACCTTCTTGCAGTGATTTCATCAGTCCTAGTTTGTTGCTCGGCCATAGTAAGAATCAAGCCCTGGGCCCCAGTTGTGCTCCTTGTTGTAGTGACATCAATAGGGAGACTATCTACCAAAGGCCTATAATCTAACTCCTCCTTCTCTACTCGATGCCTCCTAAAAAAACTGAGTCAATAGACCCCCAAAGCCATATCTGCACCCTTCAATATAATGTTCCTTCTACATAGCAGAAAATATCACCTGGCCCACATTAATTTCAATATCATCGCAAATTAGAGCATAAATTAAACATACCCGGTCCGGTGTAACCTTTGTCATATGTTTTCCTTGAATAAGGCAATGATACATAATGCATCCCCATATACAGGCTTCCTTGTTCATTTGTGCATATGGGAAGGAGAAGTGAAGACCCGCGTCTCTCGGTCTAGTCCACCTAGTAGCCGAATGAATCCCACAAAGCAAATGTCTGATATGAGTATAGTTCAGAGTAAGGATCATCTTCTTTAACTGATTTTTTTCTGCGTCAGGTATCCCCAGTAAATCATTGATGTCTTCTGCTATAAATCTCAACACTTTACCATAAACTTTCACATCATAAAGTGGGTCTCGTGGATCCCAATTGGCATAAAAATCACGTACGAGGTGCAAATTGCACTCTATTGGTTGGTGAAATATAAAATTTATGTTTAGATATTCGAGACGACGTACCATACTTGGGTATTCCCGTTGCAAGCTTTCCCTATCAATAAACACCTTAGATATGTATTTCGTGTCGAAGTGTTTTGTGTACCACTTTTTTTTTGCTTGTCTTACAGCTTTGAACTTGAATCTCCTTGTCTGACCACGTGGGACTAGTGGGGCACGTGGCACCCTATCGATTTGTCTTTTGGGTTGCCCACTGCATTTCCTAGCAGACACATAGGTGTCAGCTTTCCTTTTACCTAATTTTTGTCTTCGATCCATATTTCCTGTGATTCAAAACATGCAATAGACAAATGAGCAATTACGTCATAGATTATTCTAGCCTCAACTAAGTGTGGACAAGTGACAACGCCACCCCACACTTAGATGCTAGCTAATGTGCTCAAATGTAACAACGGGGTACTTAGACTTCCCTCATTCAATACATTATCACCAAATACAAGCATATCAAAACAATTTAGGAGCCTATTATGTCATCAGCACAATCAATTCCCCTAATGAAATTAATTTCAATAGCACTTGCAACTATCCACAGTTATGTCCCTTATTATGTTACCTCAAGTTAATGCGAGGTGGACATATTTATAGAAGGCTCCCAAATATGTACATTCATTAACAATATTCTATATCAAAAATAGGAGTCGACAAACAAGGTGCATAAGTTATTACAGGAATGACCCAATCATGCACATTCAACCCAAATTCCACCCTTTATTTCAACTCTATATGCCTTCGATCGAATGAAATTCAAAAATTAACATCGTACAAGCCTAGTACCAATTGGGTTTACCCCACACTTAATCTATTCGATGTGATGTGCATCATTACCAAGTAAAGTACTCAGACTTCCCTTCTTGGTGATACTACACCTCCCAAGTTAAACCAGTTCAAATAATGAGTACACTTCAACACAATGTACAATTTTTCCTACAACATTACTGCCCCACCACATGTGCACAAACCAAAATACCTCCAACTGTTTAATCACATGGACATACACATATTTTAAGCAACTCACGTCCTCCCATACATATTTACGTCAGTCAATATTCCCCACATCAATACAAGTACCCATCACCAAAAAATATCATTCCACACTTTATTCCAATATGCATCAATCACCATGACACACTTATTTAAGAATTTAATACATAATCATGAAAAAAATGAATAATAATTGACAATAAATTCAAGATAAATATGGCATAAGGTACTATACTCAAGTGAATCATTCACACTACAACCTATTCAAGCCAATAATACCGAAATTCTCATTAAGATAGAGAGAAAATTTAAAGATTTGAGAACTTACCTTAGGTGTTGAGTGAAAGAATGAACTTGGAAGAAATTTAAAAGAGATTATTGTGATAGGGTAATGGGAGGCGGCACTTAGAGTGAGAAAATAAAAGTGTTTAGGGTTTAGGGGGTATTTATATAGGGGTGGGTTCAACTCAGGTCGGGTAGGGTTGGGTTGACCCCGATAAAATTTAAATATTTGGTCCACATTTGACCCTCACCGCGATGCGGTGGAATCATGGTGAGGTACTATTTAATGAAATTTAAATATTTGGTCCACATTTGACCCTCACCGTGATGCGGTGGAATCACTGTGAGGTACTATTTAATGACCATTGTTGTTTGGGACTTCACCGCAAGACAGTGACCCTTAAATCGGCAATTTTTTTGTGTTTTAACCCCTCACCACAATACGGTGGTATCATGATGACGCACTAGAATTTGACAATTGTGAATTGTCACCTCACCGCTACACTGTGACTTGTAAATTGGCATTTTCAGTGTATTTTTGTAACCCCTTTTCTTACTTGATGTTGTACTGAACTTAAGTAGTTCATTTTACAAACCTGAATGCCCCCTTGGATGTGGTATTATCATCAATTTCAATTCTCTCATCCCTGCATACTGAACAAAAACAACAAAAACATAAGAACTAGTGGGTTGCCTCCCACTCAGCACCCTATTTTTTGTCATGGCACGACTCATCTTTTTGTATTTTCACTTTCTTTTTCTTTTCTAAAAATCTAAAAACAAAAATAAACTACGCTATTACATAACATTCGTTGGTTGCCTCCCAAGTAGCACCTTAGTTTACGTCATGGAACGACTCATCTTTGTGTCACTCATCAGCAAAGGTGATGGACACATTCTATTTATCTCCATGATCAGCTCAATAATTCTTCCCATATTATCCATTCAGCAAGAACTTCTTAGTATTTTCTTTATTCCACAATTCAACTGCACCATGAGGTGTTATTCACACCACCTCAAAAGGCCCAGGCCACTTAGATCGTAATTTACCCAGAAAAATCTTTAACCTTGAATTGAATATCAAAACAAATTGTCCGGGTTCAAACTCTCTATCTTGAATATGCCTATTATGCCATATCTTAGTCTTTTCTTTTACTGTTTGGCATTCTCATAAGCATGGAGAAGAAACTCATCAAATTCAACAAGCTACAATAATATTTTCTGTCCTGCGGCCTTCGTATTAAGATTCATCTTTTTTATGGCCCAATAACCTTGATGTTCCAGATCTATAGGCAACTGGCAAGCTTTATCCTAGACCAAGCGATATGGAGAGGTCCCTATAGGCGTCTTATAAGATGTCCTGTAAGCCCATAGTGCATCATCTAGATTTTTTGCCCCATCCTTCCACTGCCCATTAATAGTCTTTTGTAGTATCTGTTTTATCTCCAGGTTGGATACCTCAACTTGACCACTTTTTCGTGGATGATATGCAGTGTCCACCTTGTGCCTAACACCATATTTAGCTAAAATATTCTTAAACCAAGTGTTAATGAAACGCGCACTCCATCACCGATTATAGATCTAGGAGTGACAAACTGGGAGAATACATGCTTCTTTACAAATTTAAATACCACTCTAGTATCATTAGTGGGGAAAATTGTGGATTTCATCCACTTAGAAACGTAATCAACTGCCACAAGGATATACAAATTTCCATTAGATGGTGGGAATGGTCCCATAAAATCTATCCCCCAAACATCGAATATTTCAACTTTAAGAATGTTGTTTAGGGGCATCTCATGACGCCTTGAAAATGTATCTAACCTCTGGCACTGATCACAACTCTTCACAAATCCATGACATCTCTAAACAATGTTTTCCAAAAGAAATTGGATTGCAACACTTTGCTAGCTATTCTTTCACCCCCATGATGGCCACCATAAGGAGATGACTGGCACTTTTGTAGAACTTGTGTAAATTCAATTTCTGGAACACATATGCGTACAATACCATCAGGACCCTTCTTGAAAAGATATGTATCATCCCATATGTAAGCACGAGAATCATAAAGCAATTTCTTTCTTTGTTGAGTGGTAGCTTGGGAAGGATAAACACCACATACTAACAGGTTCACAATATCTGTATACCATGAAAACTCACACATACCAAAGGAAAATAATTTTTCATCTGAAAACTCTTCCTAAATGTGGAAAAAAGCATTAGCAATATCTTCATGAGTCTCTAGTCTTGACAAATGGTCTGCAACTTGATTCTCTGCTCCTTTTCAGTCATGAACCTCTAGTTCAAATTCTTGCAGAAATAAAATCCACCTAATCAATCGAGGTTTGGCTTCCTTTTTGTTAAAAAGATACTTGATGACGGCATGGCTAGTGTGAACAATTACCTTGGTGCCCACCAAGTATGCTCTAAATTTGTCGAATGCATACACCAACGCTATCATCTTTTTTCAGTAACAGTATTATTTTATTAGGCATCATTTATGACTTTACTAGCATAAAACATAGAACGAAAGACCTTGTCTTTTATCTACCCCAAAAATACTCCTACAGCCATAGTACTTGCATCACAAATCAGCTTAAACGACAACTCCCAACCTAGAGAAATCAAAATGGGTGCTTCTGTCAGTTTTTTCTTCAGCTTCTCAAAAACTTCTTGAAAATCAACCCCAAAATCAAACTTTCTTCTTTTTCTAACAATTTACACATAGGGCTTGCAATTTTAGAAAAATCTTAAATAAAATACCTATAGAAACCTGTATGACGCAAGAAAATTCACACTCCCTTCACTATAACCGAATGTGGCATTTTTTCAATCACTTTAATTTTGGCTTTATCTACTTTAAGTCCTCTACATGACACTTTATGGAAAAGGACTATTCCTTCCTTGACTAAAAAATGGCATTTTTCCCAATTCAGCATAATATTTGTCTCTTCACAATGAGCTAGGACTTGATCTAGATTCTACAAGCATACATCAAAAGAATTATCGTAAACAGAGAAGTCATCTATGAATACTATAACGCCTCGAATTTGGTACCCGAAATTCTACACGATGGTCATGACCTCGAAGGACCACAAGCTAACCCATAACTGATATTTGTACCTGAGCACTGAATAATTTATTGAAAATATGCGGAATATAAGTTGTAAGGCCGTAAGGTTCAAAATTTAACTAATACTGAATATAAAATAATGTCTGTAATGGGGTATAACAATACCCAAAACTAAAATAGACTATCTAAAAACATGTTGTAGTTTGAAAGACTCTAAATTGTCTGAAAATTGTGGAGTTGATAGGACATGTCCCTAACTAACTTCGAACTACTAAAATAATAAAGTAATAAAAATAATCATGTTATCCTCGAATGATGAGGACTCACTGTTAGTCAGGCTGCTGAACGTCTGATCTACTAAGGATGCTCAGGAGCTCATACTTCTAAACCAATAGTATAAAACACCATAGTGCAAATGCGTCAGTACGTGGAATGTACTGGTATGCAAGTGAGGTAGGCTAAATGCCATGGTTCATATGCATGAACAAGAACAACTGACTGTATAACATGAATGTGAGAATACATGCATGAATATGTAACTATAACTGAGATCGTGATAATGCTGACTCATGAATTCTTATAACATGGATTTACTGATATTTGAGTGCTAATATTAGGATACTGAATGACTGAGTCTATTGAGTAATAAGGAACTGATGTCATATTATAGATAAAAGAATGATTATTTCCAATAGTTCTAATTATGAAGAACTGGTTTGATTGACTGTATCTGATAATCCTAAAACTGAATACTGATAATATGGGTTTCGTATAATTAATATATTATTAACTAAGTTTGCGATGACATGATCACTGAGTATAAGTATTGATGACATGTGTGACTGTATCTGACAGTCCTAATATTGTTGAAACTAGATGAGTTTTGTACTGTACCGAGTTGACTGTATCTGACAGTCCTAAATTCTGTAGAACTATATGAGTTCTATTCCTGAGACTGGATCTGAAACTGAGACTGTGGGAGATAATCATCTAACCGACATGCCCGAAAACTAAACTGGTGGGGTCCAACCTGTAACCCTAGCTGGAAGGATGTCAATACCGTGCCACGGGTAAAGACTAGTTGTGAGTATACCCTCGCTGACAGGGAGCTCTTTCATTAACCTCTCCTGGTAGGTATCCCAAATGATATGTATTTGTATCCCTACGCATAAGGGTATATCTCAACCTACACTGGCTACGTAGTTCTAGAATGCATGGATTTCTTCTAAGGATCACACCCTCCACTTAATAACAGGTGAGTCCCCATCCTTGGGTTCACTCGGTATTGAATCCTACTCCCAACTGAATTGACACTGAACTAATTAACTGAACTTATTCTAATGGTAATGTTTAGCGGAGCTAACTAAGTTCACTGAGTTTTGTTAACTGACAGAATACTGGACTACTAAGATTACTGAGATTTCTGAGAGTACTGGGATTACTTTGAGTCTGGAGTATTCCCTGAGTCGCATGGCTTATTGAGTTCTATGGACCATGGATTGACTGAGTATATCATGAAAACATGGCATGGCTCTAGGTACACAGCTAAACTATCGGGTACAAGTACACCCAGGACTCGATAGAATGATACAGGCAAGGCTTGACACTTTTGATCACATGACCAATATCAACAAATTCATAATTTTTATAATACTATAAGTTGGGGAGTTCATGAAGCACGTAGTTATCACACTATTATACATGGATAGTAATGCATATAAACATGGCATAATTTCATGCTTCTAATCTCATGAACACCTCATCAAGCAATCACAATGCATAGTTTTATCATGGAAGTCATCTTAATCAAGTAGGTATAGCATAACTTAAGAGGCATGATATAATCTTGACACATGAAAACTATGTACTTGCTCATCATTCAGCCCTTGGGGCATACTATCAAACATATTGCATGCACACTTAGGGCATAGGTATGATCCTAAATTTAATACCACATGGTTCCACAATTTAAATCAATTGCATGAATTTCAATCCTTTACTAACATAGTTTCATGAAAACATGATAAAGATGCAATCTTGGCAATTATACAACAATGATAACATGAACATAATCAATTCAAAATATACACATCATGACATAGAGTTTAAAATAAGGTTAAGCTTTATGGATGAAAGGAGTCCATGAATCAACACTTTGCATACCTTAGTTCTTGGTTTTATGAAGTTTGATGGAGTGAAATTCTTGAATTTGAATCTTTTATAGAAAACCCTAATGTGTTCTTGAGAGGATTTTGAGAGAAACACTGTAATTTGGGTGAAATATGGATGAATCACTTGTTATTGGGTTTATATAGGGTTGGGAAATTGACCTTTTTAACCCTGGATGCATCTTTTGATTTTGTGAAAAATTTCTCGATTTTCGTCCTTGGCGCAACGCGCCACTATCGCGCCAAGTCACTGGAACTGGACAATTGGAAATCTGCATAGTGGCGCGATATGGAGATATCATGTTGCCACCTTGTTTGGGACCTAAAATTTTGGTGCGACGCGTCGCTATTGTGGAGAAACACTGGAAATTGACAATTTCCATTTAAGCTGGCTCCGCGACGCGCTGATGACTCAGATGATACACTGTCTCACTAAAAAGGCTCTAACTCTTTTCCCGGGTGTCAGATTTGGGCGAATTTGGTATAGATGAAAAGATTATTCAATTTTCCACATGATAAAAAGTGAAAATATTAAAAATACCACATGTATAAAAGTGGATTCATCTGTAAAGAAAGTCTTTAACATTTCTAGAATGATTTTAAGCTAAGTAGAAGTACGAGGTATTACAAATACCTCAACAAATTCTTCAACCATGTCATAGAAAATTACCATCATACATATCTGAAATTTTGTATGTGCATTGTAGAGGCCAAAAGGAATATCTGAATGCATATGTACCATATAGGAAAGTAAATATGGTCTTCTGTTGGTCCTTTAGCGTAATGGTGATCTGATTATATCCCGAGTATCCATCAAGAAAACACTAGACTCCTTCCCTACCAGACTATCCAATATTTGATTAATGAATAGGATAGGATAGTGATCCTTTTGGGTGGCTTCATTTAGCATTCGGTAGTCAATATAGATTCTTCATCCCATCACCATACGAGTGGGAATCATCTCATTAGATTTATTGGTAACCAAAATCATCTCACATTTATTTGGGATGCAGTGTACTGGGCTTACCCACTTTCTTTTTGAAATTAGATAAGCAATCCCATTATCGAGCCACTTGATGACCTCTTTCGCACCATATCCTTCATCACCAGATTTAATCTACATTTTTGTTGCACCCTTGGTTTGAAACCTTCTTCCATGTATATCATGTGCATGAAAAATTTAGATTTATCCCTGTAATGTAAGATATCTACCACCCAATTGCCTTCTTTCTTCTATTCAAAACTGCCATTACTTCCTTTACCTGCACATCAGATAAACTTGCAGACAAATAACAGGAAAGGTAACATTGTCACCAAGGTAAACATATTTCAAGTGAGGAGAAAGAACCTTAAGCTCCAATTTTGGAGCTTTATTAATTGAATCTTTGGGAGATAGGCTAATTGGCCTATTCTATGGCACAACAGGCAGCTTTCTCATTTCAACCACTGCCAAATTCATGGCTTAGAATAATTCCGGTGCTTCTACGTCTCTATAAATATCATGACCCATCAAAGCTCGCTTTAGTGGATCATCAGAAAACAACAAATAAAGCTCAGATGCAAGGTCAATAACTGATATAGAAGACAATTCTACATATATAGCTGGTAATTTAAGCACCTTGTATACATCAAAAACATCCACTTTAGCGTGTGCTCTCATTGTCATCTTCCCTGCTGCTACATCAATTAGTGACTTCCCTGTTGCTAAGAAGGGGCGTCCTAAAATAAATGGAACAACCATATTAGCTTCAAAGTTCAGAATCACAAAGTCTACTAGAAAGATCGGTGATCCCACTTGCACTAAAACATCTTCAATAATTCCATTCGGGCTAGCAAGGGACCTATCAGCCAACTGCAAAACAATGGTTGTGGGTTTGGGACTTCCAAGAAAACAATGGTTGTCGGTTTAGGACTCCCAAGACCTATATTTCGGTACCAAGATATGGGCATAAGATTTATGCTAGCCCCCAAGTCACACAATCCACGAGAACTAATATTCTTCCCAATAATGATTGGCAAAGTGAAACTACATGGATCCTTCAGCTTTGTGGGCAGTTTATTTCGTATCTTGGATATGCACTCCTCAGTAAGTGCAACTATAGCATACTTTGTTAACCGATTTTTGTTTTCCACTATGTCTTTCAGATATTTTACATATTTTGGAACACTTTGTAGAATATCAACAAGAGGAACATTTATATGAACCTACTTCAGAAGATCCAAGAGCTTCTTGTAATTGGACTTCTCTTGATGCTTCCTTTACCTTTAAGGAAAAGGTAAAGATACAATCTTTTTCTCCACTTGAATTTCATCACTCACAGTTTTTTCTTTGACATCTTTCTTCTTATTAGCTTTAGGATAATCTTTAGTATCTATAAGAATAACCTACTCCGGTACTTCCTCCTTTAACTGCCACTCACTCCTTGTTGTAACTGCATTTACCTGTTTTTGACTTACCTCTGTATCACTAGGTAAGCCACCTTGAGATTTTGTTCTTTGTGCTCCTGTAATCTGACCGATTTGTAACTCTAAATTCCTTGTAATCAACTGTTGAATCTTTAAATCTACTACAAATGTTCTTGATTAGCAAAAAGTTACTTCATTATCTCCTTTATATTACCTGTTTGAGTATTAGATTTATTATTTTAAATCGATTCTTGATTCTGTTGCACTGGCCCCTTCTACTGATTATTGTTCTATGCCTGATTTCCATCCCATGTGAAATTAGGATGATTTCTCTAGTTGGGATTATATGTGTTACCAAATTTCTGTTGTCATGGATAATTCACATTCCCTACATAATTCACAGAATCTGGATTAACCGCACAAGCATCTGTCGCATGTTCACTACTTCCACAAAACTCACTCCATGAATTCACCTGTTAGACTGCATTAGCTGTAGTTGTTGCATTGCTTCAAGTTGGGATGATAATTCTGTGAACTGATCTACCTCTAACACACCATCAACTTTCTTAGGAGCACTCCTTTAATCAACGTGTCATTCAAGATTCCCTTGTGAAATCCGATTCAGTAGTGTGTACAATTCTCCATAAGTCTTCTCAAGATCTGGCCCACCTGCTGTTAAATATAAGAGAATCTTGGTATTTGGCTCTAACCCCTCAATGAAAGTATGAACAAGAAGATCATTAGACTAATGATGGTGAGGGCAATTTTTAAGCATACTTTTAAATCTCTCCCAAGCTTGGTAGAGATTCTCTCCTTCTTTCTATCTAAAACTCAGAATCTCACTTCTCAAACATGCAGTCTTCCTAGATGGAAGGAATTGAATAAGGAACTTCTTAGATAGATCTTCCCAAGAAGTGATGGAGAGTGATGGTTCAAAATATAACCACCTCTTCGCTTCCCCAATTAAAGAAAAAGGGAAAAGCGTCAGTCTGACATATACAGTATTCACCCCTGTAGGAATGTAATTATCACTTATTTCCAGTAAGGTCTATATGTGATGTTGTGGGTCTTCATGGGAAATGCCAAAAAATTGCGTAGCCGAATTTAGCAACTGCACCATATTTTACTTTAATTCAAATTGACCACCTGGCTCGGGCTTGAAAATACTATTAGTCGCATGGTTCATGAGTGGGATTCCCACCTCATAAATATGTATAGTAGCTGGTTGAGCAGGAACAACTGGGATAACCGGATATGGTACATGTCCATTATTTTGATCAACAGGATCATTTGGATCAACCAAATTCAGATCTCCTCTTTTAGACATTTGAGCCTGTTGAATGGGATATTGAGCTCTTCGTCTTTGTTGAAATATCAGTTTTGGTTCTACAAAAGGATCTGCCAACTCGTTATCTCGCGCCAGTCCTATATTCATCTAAAACTGCAAAAATTCAGCCACTAAGGACAAGTCGTTAACACTTAAACTTATTATAAAAAAAATAAGAATTTAGCAAATTACTAATTATACTAGTCCCTGACAACGACGCCAAAACTTATTTCCTTCAAACACATAAGAAAGTGTATGCGATTGTAAAAGTAATATAGTGACTTAGATAGCCAGATATGTTCCCACGAGGACCATGCAACTAGAAATTCAACCAACTTCGCTTTTATATAAGGAAGTCTTAAGTGTTATAAAGTATCAAGATGATTTTTAAGTTTCAAATAAAAAATGTAAATAAATAAGAAATGACAATTTGTGACAATAGCAAAGCAAGCAACGGTTGTGAACAGTAATGATGAGAATTCCAGGGTTGATGCACATCTAAAAATCATAAAATTCTATCTTCTTATTATATTCTAGTTATTATCAGGTTATTGATTTGCAAGGTTTATTATGCGATCTTGATATCCTGACCTCAAATCTTCTATCTATCTGAATGTTGCAACTATAGCTCCTATGGAGATGCAACAATTCATCTAGATGCATACAACTATCTTTTTGCCATTGAACTAACAAGGCTCCTAGGTATATCCCTATCCAAGGTGTTAATTCAAATCCTCTATTTAATGAAAGAATGATAACCTTGCTCCTTAATTTCTTTGTTCTATTCCATGATTCTCCTCTCGAATTCACATAGAAATATAGATTTATTCTAATGGTAGCCACTCATCAAAATAGTAAGATTAATAAATCAAGAATAACCCATACGATAATCCAACAAGAAACTATGATAAAAAATATATCAAAGAGTAATCATGTTCTTGGCCTCAACCCCAGAACAAGGGTGTTTAGCCATTCATGCTTGAATTCAATATCAAAAATAAGTTATTAATCATACCAAGAATTAATCTTGAAGTAAAAAAGTTCAAAAGAAATAATAAGAACCCTAAAAGAGAGAATTTTGTGTTTTTCTACCTCTGCTATGCTTTCCAAAGTGTGCCCAAATTGTATTGAATTTTTCCTTTTATAGCTAGGCTGAAGAACCTGCTTTTCCTCTCACCGTGTCACGATATCCTTTCCATCGCCATTCTCACTACGACGTAGGGCAATTGCAGTGTAGACTCTGCTTAGTGACAATTATGGATTGGAACCTCACCGCGATACGGTGGAATCACGGTGAGAAATCGGATAGTGACAATTGCCTTTTTTTCTTCCACCATGATGTGGTGGTCTTCAAAACATGAGCACTGTTGATTATCTCTTCACTGCAATGCGGTGACTTCCTGAAAGAGACTTTTGGAGCATTTTACTTTCTTATTTCCTTCCCAAACCATGTTCCAATGCCTTCATTGCTCCTTTCATCATCATAACTCCTTAATGCGTCCAATCTTAATCATGTCTATCAAAATTTAATCCTGTGCACACTAATCATATCCATTAGATAAGGAACACACTTATAGCTCAATTTTATTCGAAATAACACCTTTTTAATCTCAGAACATGTCCAAATATAGATAAATATCATTGATTGGACATATAAATACGCCTAAGATCATGGGTGTTTCCCATCTACCTCAATTAATGCTTGAAAGAGATAATTGATGTTCGGAAAAAATAATTTTGCATGTTTGGTTTGTATGACCTATCTTATGGAATTTGTTGCTAGACATAGACAAATCGTAAGTTTATTTTGTGATTCATGCTTCTATGCCTAGTTCGAAAGAACAAGTGAGGACTCTCACAATGGTCGAAAGACGTTAGTGAGTGATTTGTTGATTTACTAGATCTGTGATTAAATTTTGAGTGGTTAATTGAATATTCTGTATCACTGATAGTTGATTCGGTATGTCATAAGCCTTGTTTTCCATCATTGTGATAGCCATTGATCGTTTGTTCATACATGAAATTGATTTTATCTGTGTTCTACTTTTATTATTGAAAATCCCAAAAATACTTGTATCTTAGGTTTGAATTTAGTGAGTTACTTTTATTTCAAACTTACTAGATCACCACTAATATTGTTCCCTGGGGATTCGACCTCGACACTTTGTTGGGTAAAATATTTTTACAATGTCTTCTATACCTATTCAAGAGTGTAATATGAGCATTATCAGTGACATCGGACTTAGTACCTTGAGGCAGTTTTGGTTGAATAAATGCACCTAATATTTTATCATTGGCTATGGGTGCGATCTGTTGCCTGACAACTGACCACCAGACTTTGGTTGTAAACTTTATAGTATGCTTGTAGATTTCAGATGTATTGATCCATGGGGAATTGTCACCTACTTTAGCAATATGGCACACCAGCCACCTATAGTGTATCACCTTATGATCCACACTCAGTATCTTCACTCTCTTTAAATAATTCATTTAAAAGTCATACTCTAGAGTCTTCTAAACTAGCTCAAAAGCGTCTCTAATCAAGGATCTTATGATAGACCTAATGGAGATGTCGACCTCAGTGTCCCGGACCTGTATCGTGTCAAGTCTGGACTATTTTTTCATGTCCATATCTTTCTTTGAAGGAGTCATATTCTATAGAATTTTTGCATAGCTGGTATAAAACTCACGGACTAACTCAGGCAAATATTTTTGTATAGTTTTTATTATCCACCCCACCTCATACCTCTCAAAACCTTATACCAATGTTGGAATATTCTGGAGGGACTCTGGTAGGATTTGGGGCTCTTCTTGAATGCTTTTTTTCTTATTTCCCTAGTCTGTCATTGAGACCTTATCAAAGTAATAGTCCCTAGAGTTTGGGACTATCCAACATCTTGGATCCATGCCTCTTTACAGAGGGGCAGCAACAAAACTGTAACACCCTGTAAGATCCTAATCTCGATTCAGTCGTAGTTGCATTCTTAAAGGGTCTAAGGCTTGAAATTTTCACTAAGTGTTAAGGACTTAGTCATTTTCAAGACCCCTAAACTTTGCAAATTTTTATTTTTGTCTTTTCTACCCCGAGACATTGGTTTTTGAGTTGATTTATGGTTAGGGATGTTAATAGTATGTCTCGGGAGAGTTTTAGGATTTTGGATGAGGTTTGGGATGTGTTTGGATAGTAGAGACAGAATGTCCCCGTGATAAGCCCAAGGTGCATCGGTCACTCCTATGGTGAGGGTGTCTACATCACTTTGGTCTCACTCTGGGAAAGAGGGGAGCAGTGTGTTGGTTAATCCTCGCGAGAGAGGGGCGCCACACGTTGGTGCCTTGTGTCCATATCTTTGATTAATGAAATCAAGGGGCAAGTAAGTCTTTTACCCTCAACCCAATTCATCCATTACATGATTTGGGGCATACATAGGGGCATTACTTTCCCCTTCTAAAAATCACTCTCAAGAAACCCTCCTTCTTCTCAAGAACAAAACCTAAGATCTTTCTTCAAGAATCCAAGAGTTCAAGCACCCAAGTTCAAGAAATCTTTAAGAACATAACAATTATGGTATGTGGGGTATTCATCAATGGGTCCCTTTTACCCATTGAGCCCAAAAAAACTCTTTTGATGCTTTTAATTTTAATTTGAATTCAAGCCATGTCCATATGTGTTCCCATGTAAATTAAGCTATTTCATGTTTTGGGTTGTAAATTTCCATGTCATATTCCATTGATTTCATGTTAAATCGCCAAATTATGAATTTAGACATGTAATCATGTTGTTTTCTCATGTTTATCACATTCCCATGTTCAAATTCATGCTTCTTACAGATTTGGTGAAATGTTTGTGATTTGGGTCTTGAACCGTGATTCCATACTATAGTTTTAAGTTATGATAGCGTATTTTTATGATCATTCAGTTCTGGCGAGTTATTAACAACAGATACCTATGTGTTTTACATGATTTCATATTTTTAAGTAATAAATCAATCAAGCCATGAATATTTTCATTATACTCAGATATTTATGATCATGATGAGCACTATCAGAAATAATATCTTGTTAAACTTAGTTCAGTTTAGTACAAGTTTTAGTTCAGTTAGGAGTAGGATTTTGCATCGAGCGAAAATAGGTATGGGGGATCACCTGCCAGTACACAATATGACCCTTAGTAGCAGGCCCTGAGTTCCAGAACTACGTAGCCAGCGTAGGTTTGAGATTTCTTCCTATCAGTTAAGGGTTAACGCATATCTCATGAGAGAACCTGCCAATAGAGGGTGACTCCCTAGTATTTCGAGACAACAGTTTAGTGGATCTACATAGCCATATGTTAGTACTCGTGGCACGGTACTGACACCCTTCCAACTAGGTTATAGTTTGGACCCCGATTAGCTCAGATTGGGGCATATCAGTTACATGATACCTCCCACAGTATTAGTCAATATTCAGTATGTCACAGCTCAGGTTTTCTTGACCAAAACATACGGATTTTTAGTTATTTAGTTATATAGAATTCAGTCTTTTATATTACAGATTATCTCAGAAATATGTTTATGCTTGGTCATGCATTCTCAGATATTTCATGTTCATGCATTCATGCACAGTTTTCTCATGTATTTTAGTCATTTCTTATTTCACGTAACGGTACATTCAAAGTACTGATCGCATACTCTTCTTAGTGTTATGTTGTCTTGTAACATAGGTTTGGATGCTCAGTTTCCTAACCGTTCTTAGATAGCTCAGCATTACCCAGCACCCGTAGTATGAGTACTCATCCCTCGAGAACATGATATGTTTTTCTCAGTTATTTCAGTATTTCTTTATACTTAAATAGTCAGAGTTAGTTAAGGGTTTGTCCTATCAACTCCTCATGATGTTTAGAGGCTTTTAGACAATCAGTAAGAAAGTCAGTCAGTACTATCAGTTTTTATCAATTGTTTTAGACAGACAATTTAGTTTCCAGTATTTTTATCAGATATTTTGGACATGTCATTGCTATGTATTTTAGTATGCATATTTTTAGTATCTTATCAACTTATCTTCAGCACATGTGTTGTATTACTATTTTTCACAATGGTCACGGTAGGTACCAATTCATGGGTTAGCTTGTGGTCACTTGTGGATCATAGTGTAGTTATGCTTAGAAGGGTTAAGTATTTTGCTAGCATATTATGGGATTTAAGATATTCTCTTCCCTTTTAGCCTAAGACTTATCCTAGATCCACACTACTAGCATCACACATAACCTCAAATATCATAACACATAACCTAGAACAATCCCAAAATTTTCTTAAGTAAGGTTGTAACACCCCAATTCTATACCTCGGATACTACACAGTGCTTATGACCCTGAAGGATCACAAGATAACCCATGACTAATATCTGTTATGAGCACTAAATAATAATACTGAAATAAATGCAGAATTAGGCTGAATTGCCATAAGGTTAAAAATATAAATACTGATAAATAATAACATCTGGTAAAAAAACATCTGAAAACTAAAGACTATCTGAACTGGTATAGTTTGAAAGCCTCTAATGAACTGTCTAAATATGGAGTTGATGGGACAAGCGCCAACTAACTTTGGCTACTGAACTGCTAATAAACTAAAATACTAAAATAAAGTATGCCCTCCATAGATGCGGACTCACTACTAAATCTGCGACTGCTGACTGGATCTATCTAAGCGCGGTCGAGAACTTGTGTGTCCAAACCTATGATATAAGACATCATAGCACAAAGAAAGAGTATGCATCATTAAGTCTAATGTACTGGTATGCTACATGAGGTAAATCTCAATGCAAGGGTTTATATGTATGAATATTAACTAACTGAATGATATAGGGTGACTGGGTATGAGAGTACATGGATAACTGAAACTACTGTAAATACTGAGTATGTAATACTGTGCACATACATATATATATATACTGTATTTGAGCTTTTCTGAAGCCAAGTACTGAGTTCTGGTAACTGAGTAATTGATAACTGAATTACTGATACTAAGTGACTATGTCTGACAGTCCTGATTCTATAGAACTGAACTAAGTTCTAGACTGAGATTGAAACTGAGACTATGGGAGGTAATCATCTAACCGACATGCCCCAAATACGAGCTAATATAGGTCCAACCTTTATCCCCAATTGGAAGGGTGCTAATACCATACCACGAGTACTAACACTGGTTGTGGGGTCAGTCCTAGTCTAGCGGGTGACCCCTGGGATCAGTCCTAAAATAACGGGTGATACCTGAGTATGTCAGTCCTATTTAATGGGTGACACCTCATAACCTACGCTGGCTACGTAGTTCTAGAACTTAGGGATTTCTTCTAGGGACCCAGTCCTAAATAACGGGTGAGCCCTATCCCTAGGCTCACTTGGTGCTGAATCCTACTCCCAAAAGAAAGACACTGAACTGATTTTACTAAACTGGACTGGATTGATACTGAGTTTTCCTGAGTTTTGTAACTGACTGAGTTCTACTGAGTTCTGTAGCTGACTGAATTCTACTAATCGTGACATGACTGATACTATTCTATAACTAACACTGGCTCTAGATAAACAACTATATTGTCGGGTATTAAGTACCCCTAGGACTCGATAATATAAAAATAAAGGCAAAGCATAATCTTGAGTAACATAACAATGTTCACTTGATCATAATTCATTCATAGAGGCATTTCATCAAACACTTGTAATGCATTAACTTGTACATGAATGGGGAAGACATGTTAGCATGTTGTAATTCTCATAGACAATTTATCAAACACATAGGAGGCATAACTGAATCATTAAATCATAAACACTTAAGGTTGACATGGTTTCAACAATCAATTTGCAAATTGAAGGGTTTATCATGAATATCATGTAAATCAGCACATACTAGGATCAATTCTTGGAACTTGTAATTAACATCATGGATTAAAACCCAACAATAGCATGAACATGAATTTAATTCAACTAAATCATGGAAATTCATAAACACATAATCTTTGTATTTTAAAAAAGGTTCTTGAACTTCATGGGTGAAAGGAGCCCATGAATGAACACCTAACATACCTTATAAGATTCTTTCTTGAAGGTTCTTGGAGAAAATTCTTAGGCTTGTTCTTGATTTCTTGAACTAGGGTTTTTTTTTCCTCTTTGAGAGAGAATGATTTATTTCTTGAGGGAAAGTGAGAGAATAATGACATAATAGAATATTTAGGGCATAATTTTGTGTTTAAGGCTAATCTGGGTAATGGGAAAAGACCCTATTACCCTTGGAAAGTTTTTAAAAATCATAACTGAAAACCCGATTTAGGCGCCTAGCGCGATGCGGCATAATCACGTCGTGCCACTGGAAACTAACAACTGAGACCTGGAAGCTTGGCGAGACATGGTACAATTGCGTTGGTTCACTATATGGGAATTTGGCCCTTGGTGCTATGCATCATTATCGTGTAGCAACACTGGAAATTGACAATTACGAAATTGGCTAGTGGCGCAATGCGGTGGTATCGCGTTGGCTCACTGGAAAATGACAATTACCATTTGGAAAGCCTCCGCGATGTGCTGAAGTACTAGGTGGTACGTTGTTTCATAAAATGGCCCTAACTCTTTACCTGGGTATCGAATTTGGGTGAATTTTATATCGTTGGAAAGCTAACTGAATTTCCAATGCATCAGTGAGCTCTAAACTAAAAAATACTTGGTATTTCAAAAATTTTATATAGGATAACTCATGGACTGAGAGTTAATTTAAGCTAGGGAAATATGGCGTATTAAAATATCTCCCCCTTAGGAACATTCATCCTCGAATGAGACTGATTAAGCTAAGGAACACAAACTGATTAAGCCAGTGTCTCATCACAACACAACCAAACCAAGATCCTAGAATAATTTAAGATACTACCCCTTATAATCTAGAATGGTTGCCATGGGTGAAAGAACCATACCACACTCTACAATTTTGATGGGGACTCTACCCCAAATCCTTTTTGACTACTACTAGAGATCTTTGATATCTATCTCTGACTCTCTAGTTTAATCTTCTGCTGAAATTCTGGAAACACATGTTGGAGTATTTTCCACATCTATCAACAATATCACATCGTCCTTCAGTAATAGAATAGAGTCAAAGAATGTGTTCAAGGTTCATAGGAATGCAGACACATGATAAGGAGGCATGAAGTGAATTTCCTAAATTATCACTGTAGCCCTCGGAGATAGGTTACAATCGTCTCCACACCGATCCGTAGGACTCTACTAACACTAAGATATTGTACTAATACACCAATGAAACCCTATCTCTGATACCAATTTATCACGACTCGATTTCCTCAGTTCATGATAACGCCTACCATAACCTACTAGTAGGCAAGCTAACTCATAGTCCGGAACAACTAGTAACGAACTACGCAATAATATAAGGGAAAAATATGGAATATATGAAATAAAGATTAATACATAAAAGAATCTCAAAACCTGGTGGTATCAGTACAAGAGCTTCTAATATAAAAAGAGTACGAAAGTGAAATATCAAGAGAAAATACACTGATACAACTTATCTCTGAATACAACTTAGAGACTAGTCTAATACAAAAGAGAAAGATAAGTAATACTCTAAATGCCGGGAGCTCACTCTAGGTATCTGAACCAGGGCTGATCCGCACGATGCATATATCAATGAAAATAACCCGTACTATGATATACAGGTTGCAGAAGTGTCGTATGAGAACCAAATGAATGGTACTCAATAGGCTACTACCAACTGAGGTCCAAAGATAAAGAAGATATATACAACATATTAACAGAATGAAAATTGCACCCTAAAGTCTAGAAATCATATGGCAAGTCAACAAGATAATAAGGAACAACTATCATATTCATGTCCAAGAGTCTAACATAATAAGACTAAGGAAGTATTAGGTTGAACTATCTTATTCCATCTACATTCAATATATGTCAATGCTATACTGTATATCCCAGGTCCAATACAAATAAAGAGAGAAAAAATGATATATAGTAATATGCAAGGCGAAGAAATGACTATACAATATGAACAACGAAGAATGGGATATGCGGTAGTATCATTGCTTTATATAGATTGTTATATATATATGTATATATAAGAGAACATGAGGTCATCTCAAAGCATAACCTATATCATCATATTCTCATTTTATGACCTTATTATAATACTATCAAGATTTAAATACTATCATACTTGGGGTTCCTAATCCATATGGCTAGATATGAAATAATCATGCATGATAACGAAATCATAATATAGGAGAGGCCGAAGAAGTACCTCAAATCATGATACCAAATCAATGACCAATATGTCATAAGCTAGACATAATAATAATCATAACAATGATAATACCAATGTCAATAAAAGTGTGAATAACCGGCTACTCCGAACCACCAAATACCTAGCCGAGCCTATGTGTACCCCCACCGCCCCAGCCTCAGAAGGTTCAATCAACATACAATAACACAAGGCATATTCTTCACCCATATATATATATATATGAAAATATCCCATACTGACTGATAAATATATATGCATACTTTTGATAAGCGATCCACATGTAGGAATAAATGAAAAGTACACAATCAATATCACAACTCATCATAACTATCCTCATCATGACTATTAGAACCGTAATTAACCTCTGGCCTTTCCTGGTAGCAGTACATTATTAATAGTATCCTTTGGCCTTATCGGGTATCAATATATCATCAATATATTCTCTAGTCTTTTCAGGTATCAACATATCCTCCGGCCTTACATGGTACCAATATATATCCTCTGGCCTTATCGGGTATAATTATCATCACAATAGTATCCTCCGTCTTTGACGAGTATCAATATCATCACAATAGTATTCTCTAATTTTGCCAAGTATCAATATCATCATAATAGTATCAACCGTCTTTGCCGGGTATCAATATCATCATAATAGTTATTGCTAAATCACATGCACTAAAATACTTATAAACATAATCATATTACAAAAGAATATCTATCTAGTCAATACTTCCTAACTACTCATTATTAGCTGACCAGCACTTAATATTATAAAATCACTAGTTCGCTAGTCATCACATAACCTCTGGTTATTAGTCTAAACATTATTCTTCACATAAATCTTATTCACGGGATAGAAACTAACCACGATTTATTTAATAGCCAACATCTAACATCTAGTCAAGGTTTATCACTAGACCAAAATTGTTATTTATCCACCATTTATTATTATCAACTAATCCTTCTATATCCGCTAATCATTACTAGACAACACATTACTACTTGTCACCTAACCATCTTTTATTAACTGACACCATTCATTAACTAACCATTGTTATCTACCATGTTTTAGTTAAGCAAGTTCATTAACTATTACATTAGATTCCTAGCCATCAAGTGCTATAGTCCCCTAATAGACAACTAGTTACCACATAGCCTAACCATATAACTAAAAAAGCAGTCATAAGATCATATCTCAGCTATAATCACATCAATTATAATGGTAAATAATCATGAATGTACCAAATCTATACATGTCATCACCAGTATTTAATTCGTGAAATAATAAGCATTATACTGTATCTTCTTTCATTCCATACCGGAGAGATGTGTGTACAAACATACACATATTCATATTCACAAACGATAATCACATCATCTATAATTATAAACACTTCTCGACAATTCAATCAATATCATAACACGGACCTTGCCCCATTAATTTATCTAAAAAAATCACAACATCATAATCACGACCTTAGGCCCATAGAAATATCCAGGACTCATATCAATATTCATGTTTATAAGTCAGATCTTATCTCTAATCACCTCACATATAGGAGGCATCTCACGTATAGGAGGCATAATATCAATAAGCATGTATTCAGATCTCACACAAGAGGCATCTCATATATAGGAGGCATAATGTCAATAAGCATGTAATTATCTCTCACACAAGAGGCATCTCATATATAGGAGGCATAATATAGATAGACATTTAATCATCTCTCACGCAAGAGATATCTTATATCTAAGATGCATAATATAGATAGACATATAATCATCTCTCACACAAGAGGCATCTCATATCTACGAGGGATAATATATATAGATATGTAATCGTCTATGGGATATTTTATATCAATAGGTCATACATCATGACTATGAGAAGTATAATTTCTCTAGGCCAACTTACATATCTAAGAGGAACATTGTCTATATAGGTCCAACAATCATGATTAAAGGAAATAGCAACTCTATAGTCCAATCATCAAGTCTAAGAGGAAATAGCATCTCTATAGGCCAATCATCAAGTCTAAGAGGAAATAGCACCTCTATAGGCCACATAACGTATCTAGGAGGAATATCATCTCTAAATTCCCAATATCACTTCCACAAGGAGTACCATAACCATAACTCAAAAGTCACAATCCGAGAATATCAATAAAAGTTACCAAGTTATGAGGTAACCTTTTTCTAAGGCTTACTAGCCTCATCTATGTCTAACGTCTGCACTAAGTCCACAAGACTTAACACAAGCTTATGCATAAATGGTCCGAATGATCCTACTTCTAATCCACAATTTCCATAATTTAGAACACTATGCCCCAAACCAGGCTGAGGTATCTAGTTCATCTTCTAGATGTCAAGTAAGTTTTATTCAAGACCAAGATAGCAACTTCGACTAGAAAAAAGGGTCCTTAAGTCAAATTTACACAACTTATAGTTGTAAGACTAACATACTTCCCCAATAAGGCTAAATATACTAATCACGCTTCAAATGCTAAAACCATATTCTAAACATAGCATTATATCATATTCATGATATAACTAGTCTAAACTAAAGAGGAAAGGCAATAGGATACAAAAGGGTTATAAACATGCCATCTTATAGGTCCAAAACCCTCATCTAATCCCCAAACATCAACAATCAAGGTCAATTCATCCTACTCATAATCAATCATACTTAGCACCTCATTAAGACCTAACCCTAGATCCCATAATTCAGGTTAAGGGAGTTTAGCCACTCATGATACAATGAACGAAACACATAATTGAATTCATGATTTAAAAGATAAACTTACAAAGATGAATAATAACCAGTGAATCTTAGATTAGATTATAAAGGAAAATCCCAAAAATACTGATAATAATCTCTTGAAATAGTTGTATTGTTAAAGTCTAGGAGTAGAGAGAGAAAATATTAGAGTATGTTTTCAAAACTCAAAGTGTCGAATAATGTCTCTAATCTCTCTAGAAAACCCTAAAACAAAGCTTTAAATAGTTTACTCAAATTATGGAAACAAAATCAAGGTTACAAATTTTCCTCGGAATAGACAACGACATCCGTTATAGCTTATCAGAAGTCTGAAAACATAATACGGATGTCGTCATGTCCTCTTCACTTTTGGCTCTTGCTGTCTAAGACTGACGATGGTGACGATGGCTTATCAGGATTTTCATGGCTTATCAAGAATATCATCACATTCTTTTTCTGATTCTCATGTCATGTCTACGTCTGACGGTATCCTTGATGCCTTATCACCATCCTGACAACCTATCACAAAATATCGTCAACTCTTCCACCTGAAACTCATCTCTTTTTTTAGGATGATGACATTCCTGATGACTTATGAGACCCTTGACGGCTTATCACAAAATGTCGTCACAACTTCCACTTTAGGCCAATTCTCTGTCTACTGATGACGACCATACTGATAGCTTATCATCGGGCTGACGACTTATCACAAATGTCGTCAGCCACACTTTTTTCAGATTTCTTCAAATTTTAACCTTTTTTCTTCCATTACTATTGGTTCTCTATATATCATCTTAAACTACAAAATCAAACATAAACTAATCAAAAATAACTAAAGTTGCTCAAGACCTTGCAATTATTTAGAGTTAAAAGCCTCAAATGTGTTAGCATATGCTCACACATCAACACCCTCAACTTAAAACAATTGCTTGTCCTCAAGCAACCAAAACATAACTAAGATATTACAAAGTACAATTTGGCAGCTAACTACTCATATTAGTTTAGAATAATTTCACCATCTCCAAGGTCAGTCAATTTAAAACTCACTGTTGATGTTTTGAAAAACAACCATGCAACTCACAAGCATCAAGATACGATAAAAATTTAGAAATAACAATCATGTCATACCAAGATCCCACTATTTAAATAAGTCAATGGCTTAGCAACATACCCAATGTTCCCTCACAAAAAAGAAATTCCTTTTTCACTCATATCAGAATTCACATACATAAACATAGGGACAATCACAAGACTCACTCTCAGAATAAAGTTCCAAACTCTGCATGTCAAATTCCATAGGCTTGCCCTTATAGTCAGTACCCAAGTCTTCAGACAGGTCAGTTAGGATCACTATAGGACTTTTTTTAAGCTTGTAACGTAGGTCAGGGCTGGTATGATATTCAAGGCTATTTTACAGTGACTATGCCTCCTTGACACTACACTAAACTCTTAGGGTTTCACTTATCAACCTTCTTTTATTCCTCTCTTTTATTGATCACACATGCTCAAGATGGATGTGGTCTTTTCAATCATCATATTATCTTTTAATCATCTTTAACACAACTTTCTCTTTTCTTATACCTTTTTCACCGCACCTAACTTTTTATTCTTTTCCCTTACTCTACATCTCTTCATGCTCATTTTGCATCACGCACCCCTATAATAGACACCCTCAACTAAGGTTGTTTGCCTAAGTCAAGGTGCACAGTGTCCAAGGAGGACCATGGCCAAAACAGGTTCATTGTAAGGTAAACGAGAAGGTGAGAGGTTTCACAGAAAGAAATAGGAATTATAGCTCAAATCAAGGATCAAGGGATATTATTCACATTGGGAAGGTCATTTAGGCTGAAAGTGGGTTACAATCAAACATGGCCTATGATCCTTTCCTAACCCCTATCTTACAACCTAGGTAGGACTAACAGGGAAAGTTCTAGATTCAGCACACAGCAGGAGATGAATAAGACCTCACACACACATGGCACACAAGTACATTACATATCACTACTTATCTAATTCATGCAATTTGTTTAGTAAAAATCGTCAAGTCGCCAGACTAATGCCACAAAAAGATGCACCGCGGTCACAAATAAATGCAATTCACACAGTTATAAATTCAAATCAATGGAGAGGTGCTCAAAAATCACAAAACAAGCTAACTACCTTAAATACCTATATTACTCCTAATTATATACCAAAAATTGTTACAACAACATCCTACCCTACACCCTCAACTTAAAATTGAAAATAAAACTAAACTAAGGGTTAGAGTATACCTGGAATGACTCAAGCTCGAGGGTCATGGGTTTCTAACCCTATTGCTACATCATCTACTACCTTCTCTCCATCGGGAGATTCTAGCCTTACAGTTGTAGGGGGTCTTCTAGATGAGGCACCTGTAGCCCTGGCTTTCAAAGCCTCCTCCAATCTCTCATTGTCCGCTAGGGACTCCATTCTTGCTTTCTTCAACTCTTTTTTTTTAGCCTTTTTTTCCTTTTTTTTCACTCTTCTTTCTTTTTCGCTGTCAAGGCCTTCTCTCTTATCTTTTTCCTTCTTCTCCCCTTTTTTCTTCTTTTTTTTGGTGAATCTCCAGTGAGGTCAAGCATTGGAATTTCTTTCTCTGATTCATGCATAGCCAAATCTTTCGACACCATAAATTGGTGCTGCTGCAACACCCCAACATCTGCCTTTACCTTGTTCAAAGATGCTCTGAATTTAGCTATATCAGCCCCTAATATTTCTTTTGCCCATACATCAAATCGGTTCTCCAAATCAACAACCTATCCAGGCAAAGTCACAAAAGGCTCAAGAGCATCCTTGATTCTCTTGTCTACTACAGCGACAAACTATTTGGCAAAGGCATGTAGCTCTGCCTCACACCATTTGGCTTGTTTGATAATTTTTCTTATATCGATCGAATATAATACAAATCCTGTTGATGTTGTAGGAGCTGAGGGATTGGGTTCATTCTTAGGCACTGAACCTTCCTATGCTAAAAAAATTGACTGCGCAGTCTCAGAATCTTGTACTTCCACATTAGGTACTGAACCGGCATCTGTAACTAGAGGGTCTGCTTCTACTTTTGCACCTCTATCAAGTCTTAGTCCTGGCTGATTTTCATCATACCGTATGGATTTGTGAGTTTTTTGGGCAGGGACATCATCATCAACCCCTGCAATCTCTAGCACATTAGAAGCTCGGCACAACTCTGTGATAAGACAAGGGAAAGAATAAGAAGTGTCGGTTCTCGATATTCTAATATTTATCTCATCTACAATGATTTCCATGAAATTTAGGGAAAGCTGCTGCACCATGCTTGTTACTAGGATAGCTCGGTCATCACCCAAAATGTTGTCTCCATCAGTAGGCATCAGCCAGATAGGCACTATCCCCTACCAAAACTTTGCCTTTTGAGTCAAAGTGGACTTATAGATTCTCTCATTTGGGTTGGTCACCCATGTTGGTTCCCCTTTGGCTATGATGTTGGCCAACCGTGGATGTTGATTTGCCTGATTTTTAATCCAAGGATAGACTGATGGTGAAGTGGCCTAAGGAGTGAAGTTGGGGCTATGTAAGAACCTGATGATGGTTCTGATTAAGATATCAACCCTTATGCCCCTTACCTGAACTCTCTCCAACAGGGGCTGGTCTGCAACTCTTTCTCCTGACCTACACATGTTTTCCAATTGAGCCTGGTAGTTCACATAAAACTCTCGGACCAGTGCGGGGAAAAATAAGCTTCCCCCTACTCTTGGAACTTTTGTTCCACTGCAGGATACCTACGAAGACCTTTGGTGATAATCCTTTTTTCTTCCTAAATCGGCGTTTTAGTCCTTCATCTATTAATTCTGCGAACCCAGCAGTGAAGATGCCCTTTGCTTTGGGAATTTTCCATCTAGAATTGTCTAAAACTTTGGGGTTATTACATATTATAAGTGTTCCCCAAATTGGAGACTCCTCATCATCTTGTTGTTCAGTGGAAGGGGATTCATATGTTATTCCCTCGGACTCAAGCTCCTCAGACCCTTCATGTTCTTTCTCTTCAGATTCAGTATGTTCATACTCATCTTGCTTATGTTCAGAATGTTCAGATACCTCCTACTCAAAAGCAGTTGTTATTTCAGTGTCCTCACTATCCTCCACCTCAACTAGTAGGGGTGGTGGAGGCTGGTTAGGGCTTTGCTTCTTCTTTTGCTTCCTGAGCATAGGTTCTTCCTCTTCATAATCAGACTCCTCATCGATGAGCTTCCGGCGTACACTTTTTTGTTGTTCCTTCTTTGTAAGCATGGGTCTATTTCCTTTGGGTGACATTATAGGGTTCCTGTAGAAATAGAAAAACCATTAGTCAATCCTCAAGAGCCTAAACATAAACACATTAATCATTTAAGCTTCACATACTTTGAAAAGACTCATTCATGCTTCAGGTTCCAGCTGTGATGATATTTCTTGATAAGCCATCATGATTGTGATAGCTTTCATAATTGTCATTAGCCTTAGATAGAACCTACGAAACTTTATCAACTTCTGATGACATTTTTGATAAGCCATCACAAATGTGATAGCTTATCACAAATGTCGTCACCTCTCAATAGAACTCACTTCATTCTTAGTGGCCTTTGATGATATTTCTGATAAGTCGTCACAGTTGTGATAGCTTATCATAAATATCGTCACCTCTTATCAGAACCCCACTTTTGACTTTAACTCAATTTTTGGTCGCATTATTTCTCAAAATTCACTTGAATTCCATTTTTTTGAGCTGAACTTAAAAGCTTTAGGATTGCACAGAAAACCCTAGTTCCGATTTTAGCCCCTTTTTACAAGTTGAACTTGGTTCAAGCTTCTTGGGAACTTAGGTTATCATCAACTATCACTTACTACTTGAAAAGAAAAGTTGAATTTTGGGCATACCTGGTAGGCGATTTCACTTGTTCACACGATTTAGAGGGGGTAATAGGAGAATGGAAAAGGTTCTTAATTTTGCTTTCAAATCCCACACTCACAAGGAAGATGTTTTTCTTGATTAACTTTGGGAAATTATTTGGAAGGAGTAAGTAAATAAACTAGGTAAAGAAAGAAAGAAACTAAGGAAGGAAAGAAAATAAGATAGGTGGGAACATAAGGAGTTTCGACTGTGGGCCGGGTGGGATTTTTTGAACTGGGCCCAAAATGGTCTAATAATGCTTTCAAGGTTTTCTTGATGACATCTTGTCATGGATTATCACAAGTGTGATAGCTTAGCATTGATGTCATCAGCCTTTACAGAAACTGCCTCAAATTTGGCCTCTCTGACGATATTTTTGATAGCTTATCACAGTTGTAACGGCTTATCAGAAATGCCATCATGACCTTTCAGCTGACCTCCTTATTTTTCACCTTCTCTGTACTAAATCCTAACTACAAAAATAAACACTTTACTAGAATATAAAAATTTTAGGTTGCCTCCCAATAGCGCCTGATTTACTGTCGTGGCACGACTTGGTTGTCTTGACTACTCAGACTTTGCCAAGACAACATGTTGACACCCCTTTACCTTTATCATAGAATATGTCAAAGATTGATAAAACACTCATCTCTTTTTGATGAGTCATAGATGAGTGTATTTTGAAGTATGCTTCTTTGTCATTGAATCTGAACTTAAGTTGGTTCAACTCCATGTCTACTATCACTCTCCCAGTTGCAAGTAGTGGCCTACCTAAGATGATGAGCACTTTAAAATCCACTTCACAATCTAGGACTACAAAATTAGCAAGAAGAATAAAGTCGGCTACCTTTACCAAAACATCGTGTAATATGCCCACAGGTGACTTCACAGACCTATCTGCCATCACCAACTGCATATTTATTGGGGTAGGATCCCCCAATCCCAGTTTCTTGTACACAGAAAGTGGAATTAGGTTTATACTGGCTCCTAGATCACATAGTGCTTTTGTGAATTTCATGGAACCAATAGTACACAGAATGGTAAACGCTCCAGGATCTGCCTTTTTCTGTACTAAAGACCTTGTAAAGATAGTGCCACAATGGAAAAGGTTGTCCTCTGGCTCATGGATAACCTTTCATTTCTTGGTCACAAGGTCTTTCATGAACTTCGTGTATCCTGGCATTTTCTCAAGTGCCTCAACCAAAGGCACATTTATTATCAATTGCATGAGCATTACCATGAATTTGCTGGATTTTGCATCATCAATTTTTTTATTCAACCATTGAGGAAAGGGAGGTGGTGGTCTTAGGATAGTTTTCAACACCACTTCTTCTTCCTTCTCTTTTTTCTTCTCTGAAACATCAACAGAACTATTCAGATTCTCGGACTCCACTGGATTATTTTCTTCGGATTCATCAACAACTACCTCACCATCTATAGATTTGCCCCCAGAAGGGCCTGGTAAGATCTTACCACTCCGAGTGGTAATTTCCATACATGATCCATCATTCTGTGGATTCTGAACTGTATCGCTCGGTAATATTCTGCTCTTTCTCTGGTTGACTGCAGCGGAAAGTTGGCTCATCTACTGCTCTAACTGCTTGATTGTAGTGGAGTGTGAGTGCACCAACTGACTGATTGATGTTAGATCGATCTTCATGGTGGTTACACCAGAGTTGGTGGCCTCAACTCCCCTTAACAACTTTTCTATCATATCCTTCATTGACATCTTTCCAGAGCTAGTTGCAGCAGCTTCCCGATTTCCAGGAGGAACATATAAACCACTCCTATCATTATTGCTTCTCCAGCTTCCCTGCTCCCTGTCTTTGTAACCAGTCTTTTCATAAACGTTCCGACCTTGATTCTCTTGTCTATTGCCTCAGAAACCCCCCTGATTATTAACAAAATTCCCTTCTTCTTCAGGATCCACATCAACTCGGTCTTGAGACATTACAGCCTTCACTTTCTACATCTTCCCCAATAATAAGTGCTTGGTGAGCAAGTCCATATGAGTCTTTAGATGGTCCATGTCTTAATCCCTCTCCTCATCTCTCCTGCGTTGTTCATCATACATACTAACAGAAATAGTGGGGCTTGCTACCACAGACTCCCTGGTATGCCAAGCCCGACTTTGTTTATTCATCTTATTTAGCATATCAGAGGCATCATGAAAAGATAGATCAATAAACAAACCACCAGCAGCATTATCTACAATCGGCTTTGTTACAGAGTTTAGGGCTCTATACAAAGTTTCTATAAAGTGTAGGTCCGTCATATTATGGTTCGGACACTGTGTTAGTTCTTCTTGAATCTCTCCCATGTCTCATGCAAAGCTTTAGTAGGGAGATGTCTAAAGTTGCTGATCTCATTTCTCAACTGTACCCTCCTGGAGGGTGGAAAAAACCATTTTAGGAACGCTCCTTTCAATTCCCTCCAGTGGGTGATGGAATCATACATAAACTCATTCAGCCACAATGTTGCCTTCCTAGACAGAGACAATAGGAACAACCTCAACCAGATAGCGTTCTAGCCCACTCCTGGGTTATCAAAAGATTTTCAAATGGTGACAAAATTCACCAGATGCAAGTTGGGGTCATCCCCAGGAAGGCCTCCAAACAACCCCTTCAGATTAAGGAGTTGAATCATAGTGCTCGTAATGTTAAATTTGGCTCCAGGTGCCAATGGTGGAGGAATGATTGCACACATTGCACCTGCCCTATCCATACTATCATCATCATCATTTATATCATACTGGACCGGCTGGTACTCTTGTTTTTTTTACGGTTCCAGTTAACATTATGTGGCACTTGTGCAGCTATCTTCTCTGCACGCCTTGGGTCCCCAAGATTCAACGACTCCTTATCCCCCAAATCTTCATCCTCAGGGTTTGGATGTCGTGTTTGTTGCCCGATATTTTCACATTCATGTGAGCTCTAGCTAAGGCTTCCATTCTATCAGCCTCTTGTTGTTCTTACATTCCTTCTATTCATTGAGATTCCAGATTTAGTGGTAATAATGTTTCTCCAGAACTTCTGGTTCTTAGGATATACTATAAAATCCTGCAAATAAACAAAAACAATAAATAAACGTAAAAGTAGGAAACTTAACTAACAGTCAATTAGCGCATACAAACTTCAGCTTACAACCGTATTCCCTAGAAACGGCGCCATTTTTGATAACGCTCAAATTACACTCTTGAATGGGTGTAAGCGATCATTGTCAATATAAAACCCAACTAGGTTGGGGTCGAATCCCATAGGGAATATGGTGTGAACTCAAGTTGTTTGCGATTTAATCCATTGATAGTTTAATGTTTCCAAAAATGAGGGGTTCAGGTTTAACAAATTGTTGTTTTTCACTTTACTTTTGGTGTTTGTAAATCAAGAGTTTATGAAATAACTAGAATTATGTTCACTAGGGCTTCCGGTACATGACAGATGCTAAAAGTGATTCAATATTCTCACGGTATGTAGGATAACAAGCTATCTTTATCAATATTATGCTTAAATATCTCTCGACCTACTTAAGTGCTTGACTCCCTAATCCTCTCGGACTTAGGGAATTTCTATTTACTGACCAGATTTTACCTCAGGTTAACCAACCTTGTTACAGTGCTGATTATTAAATGAAGTATTTCTGAGTTCCTATTGATAATTCACTTCCTACTATATTTGATTTCTTTGTCAAGCAAATCAAAGCAGGAGTTTCTACTATTTGCAACCAACAGATGTTAATTTAAAATTTAGAATTATCAAGAGATCCTACCACCTATTGAATCTGGATTACTTAGCACCTCATCAAGACCTAACCCTAGATCCCATAATTCAGGTTGAGGAAGTTTATCCACTCATGATTCAATGAACGAAACACATAATTGAATTCATGATTTGAAAGATAAAATTACAAAGATGAATAATAACTAGTGAATCGTAGATTAGATCACAAAGGAAAATCCCAAAAATACTGATAATAATCTCTTGAAATAGTTGTGTTGTTAAAGTCTAGGAGTAGAAAGAGAAAATATCAGAGTATGTTGTCAAAACTCAAAGTGTCGAATAATGTCTCCAATCCCTCTAGAAAACCCTAAAACAAAGCTTTAAATAGTTTACCCTAATTATGGAAACAAAATCAAGGTTACAGCTTTTCCTCAGAATAGACGATGACATCCGTGATAGCTTATCAAAAATCTGATGACTTATCATGGATGTCGTAGGCTCTTTTTCACTTTTGGATCTTGCCATCTAAGACTGACGATGATGATGCTAGCTTATCAGGATTTTGACGGCTTATCAAGAACATCATCACATTCCTTCTCCAATTCTCATGTCTTGTCTACGTCTGACGGTATTCTTAACGCCTTATCACCATCCTGATGGCCTATCACAAAATTTTATCAACTCTTCCAACTAAAACTCATCTCCTATTTAAGTATGACGACATTCCTGACGACTTATCAGACCCTTGACAAATTATCACAAAATGTCGTCACAACTTCTATTTTAGTCCAATTCTCTATCTACTGATGACGACCATCCTAATAGCTTATCACGGGGCTGATGACTTATCATAAATGTCGTCATCCATACTTGTCTTCAGATTTCTTCAAATTTTAACATTTTTACTTCCATTATTGTTGGTTCTTTATCATATCAGCTAAACTGCAAAATCAAACATAAACTAATCAAAAATAACTAAAGTTGCTCAAGACCTTGCAATTATTTAGAGTTAAAAGCCTCAAATGTGTTAGCATATGCTCACACATCAATAAGCTCTATAAATATGTCTCTATCTCAGGAATTTAGTTTCTCTACATTTTTAGCCAACTTTTTAAAGAAACACCTTAAGACTTCTATCTAACGCCTAAGGTTATTTCCTACTCAATTCCTTTTATTATAGCATCAATTTTATAGTGAATTAACACATGAAAATTATTCTAATATATAGATCTTAAGAGTTCAATTCTATATTATTGAAGGAAATTAATTAGGACTCTTTGAGTGATATTAATGTTTGATTGTAACCACTCCTAGGATGTTCTTAGAAAGGATTTGAGTTACTCCTAGCTTTCAAAAATGTACTCTTAAAGTATGTCGATCTATTCCAACTTAATGTTCTTATGAAATATGAAGTTGTCAACGTATGTCTCTTTCAAAATATTTTGTACGTGAGGGACAAACTCACATTAAGTCTTACTATTTAATTTCATACTATATCACGAACTATGTGTCTATACATGATTTGTCCCACAATTGGATTACTTAAACTTGATATTAATGTGATGATTTTAAAGCATAATTTCTCTTTAAGAATGAACTATTTACTTGAAATATGATTTAGTGACTTTAAACATGATTTTCAAGCATGAGAAACAATTTGATATACCTCTATTTATGATATAATGATTTGAAATATTTTTGGCAAATGACTCATAATTTACTATTATTTGTATTTGGCATGTATGGGGGAGCTATGTTATTCCAAAGTATTAATAGCTATTATGGATCCTAATGAGAAACTTTTGCGCAAGCTATGCCAGTCCAGAGGACGATTGATCTCCGCGGGTAAATAAATCCAGTGAAAAAGTGACCCTTAAAATAAATGGCTCTCTCAACTTGATTTTTCTTAAAATATGGCACTCTAATCAGTTTGATTTTTCCTTAATCTGGCATGTGATTACTTATTATTTTTACCTTTAATTGACATGATGTGATGAACTATTTGACTCAAATTTTTATCGTAAATGACTCGCTATGGCCTTTTAACAAAATTACTTGAGATTGATTAAGATTTTCACCAAATTATGATCTTCACTATGTTTCACGATTTACTCTCTCAATAAATTTTGATTATTTCACTATAATTATATTCATAAAACTATTATTATTATTTTGTTATATAAATCTTGTCCAAAGCTCAGGCATACCATTGTTGTCTTTGATGAAATATCATGTAAAAGAAAAGAGAAAGTTCTAGAGGATCGCGTCACGTAAGAGGTACTTGCTCACCTGACAGACTATTGGTGCGCCTATATTCTTACTGATGAGAGTCCCTACTTGTATGGCCTTATTAGATTTTAGAGTTGTGTATCGAGTGATTTATTTATTAATGGAGCACTATAGATATGTTTTGTGTTCTGGATACTATATTAGTCATTGTTGGAATCACAGAACAAACTACTTCTCTAAGTTGATTTATATATCATAATTTCTGAATTTATATTAATTTTTTTAATAATCATTTCTTTAGTTTCAAATTGCATGACTTCAAATAATTATATTAAAATTACTGACTCAATAAATAAATATTAGGTCAATGGGGTGAATTGCCATATCTATAATGTGCTTTCAATGTAGTTTCATAGTATCGGATGCATATTGCACTAGGATATGATTTGGAGAATGGCACACAACTATTTGGTGAGACATATTTTTCTCATAGTTCCTAGTCACTTATTCATCTTTTTATTTTGATTCACAACCTAAGTTTATACCCTAGATGTGAGTCATATCTAGTTATTCACTAATGGTTCGGTGGGATGCTTGGCATAGAATATCTATAGAGTAATATGATAAGTGAAGCTAATGCAGAAATATAGACAATAATAGTAGGATAAATCATGAAAACAATATTTCTTTATTAATACATAACTATAATGAATAAAAGAATGTCACTACTGAATATTATTTGTCTAGTGAAAGCTCTACTACTGATATAAAAGATAATCGGGACAAGGCCCTGTAACCATTTTGAATCAAAATTCTAAATCCAAAATGAAATAAAACTAAAGACTTTTCCATCCTCTTGAATAAATAAAGACTCTCCAAGCCTCTTGAAAGATATGATTGCTCACCAATCTACCAGATTTTTGGTGCCACCAAACACCTAGCATTAAACCTTAAGGTCGAGTATCTTGATCTACATCACATAAAAGATGTAGTGCGAGACGCGGGCAATTCAAATATATTGGTATGTAAATGTGTATGTGTGTGTATATATATATAATATAAATAGAAGAACTAATCATAGAACTATATAGAGAATAGCTTAAAATAGTTTAAAACCTGAGAAGTAAAATCATACTAGATATGTCTATGTAAAAGTAGATCATGATTATATAAATAGTAGTTTTCATAAAATACAGTAATGTAGAAAGTTTCTTATAATTGACAAGTCATCATGTGATCTCATGATACTCAGTGTCATTCACTTAATTGAAAAAGATTGTTCTGACCTACCAAGGTATAGAACCATGAACATGAGAATCCATAAATCATGCCTCCTAGGCTAAACCTATGGTGGCTACATAATTATTGAACTTGGTTTATCTGAACCCTTATTTTCTCAGTACAAAATATTCCATTCAAAATATAAGAGTGCTACATAACATAGCTTAAATCATAATTTTGAGTCTGTACACAACATGTGTATAAATTATTTATGTTTGAGCCTAAGATTCATTTCATGTCATGAATTATATGTAGAAAAGTCATATGTTTGAAAGCATGTCTCTTCGGTATGGAGTTCATAATTCATAAACAAACCTTAAAGAATGAGGGTTGATTCATAAATCATAGTTTTGATAGAAATCACAAGTTCATTAAAAAATCCTTGTTCATAAAATCCAAGTAAAGCATGTGAAGAATCAAACATTAGTAAATTGGGCATAAATCCTAGTTTTTTATCATAATATCATATATCTTGAAAATACTTGGGTGTGATATTAAAATAATCCATGAATAAAATCTTGTGTAACTGAACATAGACAACCACTTGACAAGAGAAACTTAATGAAGTTGCTTGATTAGGTGTAATAACTTAATTTTTGGTTATTTTCGTGAATTATTCATTTTTATGTGATTTTACCATTTTATCCATCCTTGTGGTTGTTTTGTGGTATTTCTAGGGTGTGGAAATGATTGGCACAATTCCTAATAAATTTTAATATGATTTGTGCGAGTTTGTGATTTTTGGTGGTTAAAAAGGTTTTATAGTTGACTTTGGTCAACATTTATTGTTCTATGTGTCGGACGAAAAAATGAACTTGTCTAGTAGATTTGGAATGTTGATTTTTGGTTGCTGACATAGTTGGTGTGTTTGTACATCTTTCATATCTCATTTTGACCCTTAATTTTGAGAATTTTTAAAATTAGGTCTAAGGGGTCAATTTGTTCGAAATGTTATATTTTTGAAAATCAAATACCACCATTGAGTCTAGAGCATCAAATTTGGCATAGTTCATTTGTGTTCTTAGGATTCCAGATGAATCCCCAGGGTCCGTGGACACTTAGAATTTTCCACGCCTTTAACTGATGCATTACAGCTGGCGTGACCACTAAGGTGGCCCTTTGGGTGCTTTAGCGGAGGGTGATTTAGTGGCCATATGGGAATTAAGCGGCATTGCCAGCCTAGTAAATATCGCTTTAGTGGAAATGTGGCCACTAAATCGTTAGCCACTTTAGCATCATTTATCTGCTTAAGTGGTCTGGTGTCAATGCATAGGCATCTCTTTAGTGACACCTGATTACTTTAGCGTTGACTGCTAAAGTGGCCTAGGGCCCTCTTTAGTGGTACTCGGGTAATATAAATACCCTTTCTAGATTTTTTCACTATTTTAGAGACTTGGAGCTTCAGGTTTAAGAGTTTTTGGGCGATTCTTCCATTTTCAAGCTTGGGTAAGATCCAAATCCCAACTACAATTATTTTTCTTCAATTCTTATTATTTAAGGCTTGTTAAAACTTGATTTCAAAAGTGGAATTTGGGGATTTTGGCCTGGAAGGCCTAAATTAGTAACTCTTCAATTTAAACCACAATTTTAGCCTATTTTCATGTGGGTTTTCTTATATGAACTCATTTATTCATGGGTAATATATTATTAAGCTAAAATTCCAATTTTACCCTTTTTTTAGAAAACTTTTGGGGTCTGTTTTGACCCCGACCCAAAAATAGGAAATATTGGTATCGTTGGCATTTTTCTAATGTAAAGATTTTATATTTGTATATTTTAGTTGATTATGAGTCTATTCATGAGGGGAAGGCTCCATGTTGATTGATTTTGGACCCAGTTTTCTTTATTTGAGGTAGGTTATGACTTAACTTGCTTTAGACTTTTTTGGGTAGTTAATATTGATATAAAAGTATGTTATGGGTATGGAAACTAATCATGCAAATGTCTTTATTATCTTTTTTGATCTTGTAGCGGCCTACGTGGTCGTTATTTGGTGGTTTTGAGACATTATTTACTATATGTGACCATGTAGGGTTTATATGATGTTGTTGGTCTGGTATTTATATATAGATATTTGGTTGTACTCTTTGTGGTGGAAATTGCCTAAGTTGGGGTGTATGCGGTATCAATGTCATATTATTGCATATCTTACTCTACCGGTATAGGGATTATATGGGATAAAGGATGGTTGGCATATTGAGTGAATTTTGGCTCACGTGGATGGTATATTGGTTGGTTTTGGAAATTCTCATTTTTGTTGGTTCTGAGCATTACATCCTCATATCACATACATTCATGAAAAATTGGTACCACCATGGAAATATGAAATATCTCAGAAATAGGACCCTTGAAAATTTCCAAAGTTTGGACCCTTTTTGGCTTGATACAATTAAAGGGAGTCGCTCATACCCTTGGTTACAAGTTATAGGGTGTCTAGGAGGTCCAATCGTACCCTTTTCAGTAAGGTAGGCTTAGATACTACTCATATGGGTAAGAGTCATATAAGATCTTATGAGTGGTTTAGAATAAGTCGTATGGTGCATATTTGAGTTGTCTAGTGTAATCTATATACTATATAGTTGGTAGATATGACTGAGGTTACCACTCATACCCTTAGGTATGACTTAGGGGTGTGTAAGTCTTATAGAAACTAGTAGGTAAGGTCAAGGTAAGGTTTGGGTACGAATTAGGGTACCACCCGTACCCTTGGTTATAGATAGTAAGGTAACTCGTACCCTGGACGTGAATTGTTTTAATTTTTAAGTCAAGGGTAGTTTAGACATTTCCTTCTCCTAAGCCCTTATGGACACACATTATAAAACCCTATATAGCCTTTCATAACATGTGATAAAGTATTAAAACACATTAAATACTCTCTCAAATACTCTCTTGGAGATTGGAGGCTAAGGTTTCAGAAGTGCTCTTCAAAAGGCTCATAGGTCAAGATTTCTTCTGTGAATATTCTAGTATAAGGCATGTACTCCTTCCCTCATTGTTAACTCTAAATAAAGGCATGTTTTATTATATTTTAATATTGTTTTATGAATCAGGAATGGTGGATTTCAAAATATTGTTGAGGGTCTTGATGCATATGATTTGGTATTGGCTTAAACTATGTTTTTACATATTTTAGGAAATGGATTGCATATGTGGTTAGTTATTGGTTATGGTTTAACTAATGGGTCTTCATTAACCCTAATTATGGTTATTTACACATTGGCTTTGGACTAGGTAAAGGTATGCCCACAACATGTTTGATAAAATGCATCAAAGAATGTTTTTACTCTATTATTGAACTTGTATTGGAACTCTTGCATGGTTTGGTTTAGTTTGGTAATGGAATTCTAAATGGCATTTTTTAAATATTTTAAATGATATAAATGCTTTAAATTTTTGGCATGGTCTTAAATAGTTTGGAATGGCTTAAAGGTTAAGGTTTTGGTGGTTATGGTTGGTCTATTTTGAAAACCTTACAAGATACATAGAAATCCCCCAAGAAAATGCATTAATGAAATTGGTTTAAAGGGTTTCCAAAGGCTTAAGGCTAATTGGTAATGCTTGTGGAGAACATGGTAGTCTCCCAAGAGGTAAATATGGTAAACAAAAAGGGCATCGAGAGTCCCATTATTTTAAAATGGTTTGGCTATGGATAATGCTAGCAAGTATGGTGGTATGATAATACCACTAGTTTATTAAATAGACTTGGCTAATAAATGGATAATTGGATTGTTTGGTAATGGTTTTAATTAGGCATTAATGGCGGGAAGTGTAAGTTAAGCCATGGAAGGTGGTGGTCTCGGGGAGACCATAACCCAAAGCTCATATTTACCGTTATGAGGGGTCTTCGATAGCCACGTTCGAGTGTCATGTTTATATTGGAGGTATGTACTACTCATCCAAGGGATATTTCTTGGTCATATGGCTACACACACTGGCACTTTTCAGCAGGGGGAGCTGAACCCATATACCCCGTGGGTGGTAGGACGGTTAAGCTACATAACCCAGGTAATGGTTTTAACTATATGCTAAACCTGGTTCCCATTCCTGGCACTTATATATGTGTATGGTTGCATGCATATGGATGGTTTTACTTGGTTTTGTAAATGGAATTATTTTATCCCTATCTGCGTGTATTTTAGTATTCACCTACTAACTTGTCTACTGGCGGCTATATACCTACGCTGTGCAGGAACCGGCCATTCTATTCATCTTTCTTAGTGATCAGATTAAGGGATAGTCGATATTGGATTGAAGTGGTGATTTTATTTAGTTTATAAGGCATCTATTTCAACTCATGGTTTACTTTACATAATTCTTGTCTTTTAGAAACTTTTGTTTTTGGCTATGGTCAGGGGCATGTCCCAACTGAATACTCTTTGGTTGGTCTAGAGGCTTTGTATGGACAACTGTGGACTTAGGTATTGTATGAATTATATTTGTTATATATATACAGTAGCTTATTATCATGGTATTGGTTTATATCTCCTGCATTAGTTTGGTTGGCTATTGGGTGGTTGACTTGATCAGGTTGGTCTCAGTTATAGACTTATCCTAGAGTCTCTAGATGGTTGAACACACTATCTTGTTATATGTTTGAACCTCTTACAGCTCAAGATATGCTAATTGTAGTTGGGTTGGGTAACAAGGGTACTCCTTGGCCCTGGTTGGGCTTGGGATTGCCCATTACAACAAGGCCATAGTTTGGGATGCATCAAGTTGGTATCAGAGCTTTAGGTTCTAGTGTCAGGGGGTTTCCACAAAGTCGTGTCAAGTAGAGTCTTGTTTGTGGGTGTGTCATGCACCACACTTATAATTATGAGGATATGAGGCATTTAGAAATGTTTCACTTTCTTGGTTATTCTACATTCTGGATATGGAGTCTAAGGTTTTGATCTCTTCTCTGAATCTTCTTTGGTTCATCTTTCTGATCATGTCCTCCCAATGATCTTAAGTTTGTGAAAACTCATTTGTCCCACTTGAGAAGATGGATTAATCTTGTCTAACTCATGAGGCATAAACCTAGTCAGGGTTTGAAGCTTCTGGTTCTCCTTGTGGAGTTCCCACCAATCTCTACTGACCTAATTTTAGAAGGTAGGAATCATTCTTGGTTAACTCAGAGAAGGTTACTAATGTCGAATCCCAAAATTTTGTTAACCTATTAACCCTAGTAGTGACAACTCTTCACACAAATCTTGTCCTATTGGTATGGGGAGGAATAAAGTGAGGATTAGAAATAGGTAAAGTAAGGGGTCTCTATTCTTTGAACTAAGGGGTGACACTAAGGGGTGCTACTTCTAACTCCGACATTTGTATGTTGAAAACTCCTTTCTTTGTGGTGTGTATGGTTTACTAGGTTCGGGGTCCCCTCTCTTTTCTGACCTCATTGGTGGTTATGTATTCTGGTTATGGTCCCAAGGTTATTTTGGACTCTTTTTCTCTTTTGTTTCTACCCGATCGGTGACTCTGTAATTGGCAAAAGAGTCTATGGGGGTGTGTGACATCTGTTGGTAATAAAGGGGTCTTGGTGGATTTGGTTGACTCAAACATGGTGGATTTTGCTGTCACTTGGGGGAATGGATTGGTTGCACTAGTTCTAATCATCCTTAGGTTGTCGGATCCATAAAGGTTGTCTTTAGATTCCTGGGTGAGTCGGATATGTAATGGGAGGATGGTTTCATTCCTTAGTTATTAAAGGAAAGGTTATATTGTATCTTAGAACTCGGAGAGTGGTCTCCAAGGGGTGTCTTTGTTATTTGTTCTAGGTTAAAGATTCTAACTTGGAAAGTCCTTATTTGTATTCGGTTTTAGTGGTGCATGAATCTCTAAAGGTCTTCTTGATGACCCTCGTGGTGTATTTCTAATGGGGAGGTTGGTTCGAGATTTGTTTTGTTTTGGACACTTGTCCAAATTCTATACCTCCTTTATAGAATGGTTTTGGTGGAGTTAAGGGATCTTAAAAAGCAATTAAAGGGTCCCTTAGATGAAGGTTTCATCTGTCTTAAAGTTTATCTGGGGAGTGTTTTCATCCTTGCATGTATAAGGGGAATGGGCTCCTTGAGAATGAATTGGTTGTCGGTGGGTAACTAAGGAAATTGGGAGTGTCCTCCTTGTGGGGGTGGACCTTATATGTATATCCCATTTTATATGGAATTTTTTGATAGTATTGCATGGTGGTTGGTAGATCCTAGGCTTGAATCTTAGATGCTTTATTTTTTATAAAGGAAATATGTTAACTCGAGATAGCAATATGAAATTATGGAGGTGAATTGGTAGGGTGGATTAGGATGAGGGCTTGAGGAATATAATAGTGGTAAAGTTGTAACTTAGGCCGGGAATTCAGATTTAATGGATGGATATGAATTGGGGATCTAGTCATTGGATAGGTTAGATCATACATCTTGCATATATCTTTGTCCATATACTTGTACTTTATTATTGTCATGAAAATTGATTATTAAATTTATGATTTTGAAATGGGTTTTGGCACAATTGAGGATTTTGACATAATTACTCATTAAATTGATTTTACATGGATTATGATGCATTATTCATATTTTATTAATGCTTACGAATATTTTGGGATGCATAGGGATGGTAAATGATTTTTGGGGTACTATGGATTCTCTGATAACTTGAAACTGGTCTTGAAAATTTTATGTCCTCAAATTGTTTGTGAAATTTCCAATGAGTATGATTTTGTCATATAGTTTGACTACTCTTAAATCATTGCATTGCACGAAGGGTTAAGGGAACATAAAATTGTTTTGATTGGATGCAAATGATTTTGGAAAGGCCTTAGTTGCCATTGTTTGATTTTCTTAAATGGTTTTGGATTTAATTGGAAACCTTGAAGTCAATTTGGTCTAATGGTCTTTGCATATCTTTTCTAAGCTCTAGGTACACTTGGGTAGAGGAGATTTTGGTATAGGAAAACCAAGTGTCACTAGTGTACATTCGAGGTGATACCCAGTAGGGTGGAGTGTTATGCTTGTAGGTGTAATGGGATGAAGTTTGGTGGTTAGTCTTGAATTTTCTTTTAGTGGTGGACTTCAAGGGAAGGTTGGGTTGCATAGTTTAGTGATTCTCTTCTATCTTGGTTAAGAGAGTACTCTACTTGTGTTGCATACATTCATTTAGTGCTTATGCCTAAGGTTCACATTTTGTATTCGCCTTGTTCCCTAAATATGAGTTTTGATTTTACATTACATTAATCATGGTATGTGTGGCTGTGTTTTGTTAGTGTCCAATCTAAGGACTCCTTTCATGCTATGGTTATGTCAGGATGATTCTTTATTATGGTCTAGGTGGTTGTTATGAAATACTTCGTACCTATGGTACCGTGTCTTATTTCAGGAAGTCTTTATCTCGCCTTGGGTGGCATGGATAATTCTTATACTTTAGTTCCTTAGTGATTCTTCTTGTTCTAGGATAGTAGTGGCTTTGGGAGTATAGTAATGTTTGAAATGGGGAATGTAGAAGTCCCTAAGAGGGGGAGAGTCTAGGATGATGACTAGGGTTAAGGTTCCGAAAGGTGAGGCAAGGTTGTTGTTATGAGAAATGGTTTGGAAAAGAGTAGGTGGTGAAAATCCTTGTGGATGTGATAGAGAGTACTAGGTTATTTGATGGATAGATCATACCGCGGGTATAGGAGTGGTAGGCTTAAATATTGTGATTGATAGATATACCCATAGTTATGTTGGGTACTTAAGAGGTTCAGTGAGGCATGGTTTTATAAAAAAAATTCATGGCGTGGTATTTGTATTGATTTGGTTTTCAATTATAGGTTGGAAGCTTTGGTTATAATGGTTAGATATAGTTTGTTCATGTCCTTTACTTATGGTTTCCATAATATAAAGGTGATGGAAGAGAAATAGTGTTTCAGGAGAGATGTAAGGAGTAGAGCCTGGTGGCTTAAGTTAACTCTTCTTTAGTTTGAGTAGGCTTGAATATGGAAGTGGTGGTAAGTAGTTAGACTCAACTTTTCATAGTGATGTGTCTCGGTAAATTCTAAGATTTGTTGGATTTGTTTTTTAGCATAAGTTCCATTCATTCGGTATCCTAGTATTCGTGTTGGGATAAGATGTGGTTGGCTCCTTAGGGAGGTATATCTTGAAGTCCTTGTTCTTTAAGGGGGAATCTTGGATTGGTAAGTTCGTCGATTATGAACGAAAGGTGTGGCTTCGGTGAAGGTTCCTTGGTGGAACTAATCATCCGAGAAAGTCATTTGGGATGCAGAAGTAGATATGGAGTCCAAAGATCTATGTTAATTCTTCGTTCCAGAGAAATTCATGTGTAGGGTATGTGTTCTACAATACCTCTTTGTTTTTCAACTTAGTTAGAGGTCTGAATGAAAGTGTTGGGGTGTAAATCGTGCTTGGGGTATGTGATGATATTCTCATCTTGGTTTGTGTTCTTGTCCTCTATTTTGGCTGGAGAAAAGTTTGATATGTATTAAGGTGTTTTCCCTATAGTTGTTCCTACCCTTACCCATTATTCAAGGAAGAATGAATCCTAGTGGGGGAGACTGAAACATCCCGGAAATAGGACCCTTGAAAATTTCCAAAGTTTGGACCCTTTTTGGCTCGATACACTCAAAGGAGTCACTCATACCCTTGGTTACTAGTCGTAGGGTGCCTAGGTGGTCCAATCATACCCTAAGAAGTAAGGTAGGCTTAGCTACTGCCCAAGGTAGGACTCTAATGGGTAAGAGTCGTATGGGAGCTTATGACTAGTATAGAACAAATTGTATGGTGCATATTTGAGTTATCTAGTGTAATATGTCCACTATACGGTTGGTAGATCCAGTTAAGGTTACCACTCATATCCTTAGGTATGACTTAGGGGTGTGTAAGTCTTATAGAAACCAGTAGGTAATGTCAAGGTATGGTTTGGGTATGAATTGGGATACCACTCATACCCTTGGTTACATATGGTAAGGTGAGTCGTACCCCTAGACATGAATTGTTTTAATTTGTAAGTCAAGGGTAGTTTGGGTATTTCTTACTCCTAAACCCTTATATCCTAACATTATAAAAACCCATATGGCCTTCCATAACACGTGATAAAGAATTAAAACACATCAAATACTCTCTCAAACACTAGCTTGGAAGATTGGAGGCTAGGGTTTCACAAGTGCTCTTCAAAAGGCTCATAGGTCAAGATTTCTTCCGTGAATCTTCTTGTATAAGTCATGTACTCCTTCACTCATTGTTAAATGTAAATAAAGGCATGTTTTATTGTATTTTAACATTGGTTAATAAATCATGAATGGTGGATTTCGAAATATTGTTGAGGGTCTTGATGCATATGGTTACGTATTGGATTAAACTATATTTTTATATGTTTTTGGTAATGATTTTCTTATGTGGTTGGTTCTTTGTTATGGTTTAACTAATGCATCTTGATTAACCCTAATTATGGTGATTTATACATTGGTTTTTGTCTTGGTAAAGGTATACCCTCAATATGTTTGATAAAATGCCTCAAAGAATGTTTTTACTCTATTGTTAATCTTGCATTGGAACTCTTGCATGGTTTGGTTTGGTAATGTAATTCTAAACAGTTTTGGATAGTTTTGCATGTTTTAAATGGTTTTAATGATATAAATTCTTTAAGCGTTTGTCATGATCTTAAATGGTTTGGAATGGTTTAAAGGTTAAGGTTTTTAGTGTTATGGTTGGTCTATTTTGAAAACTTTACGGGATACATGGAAATCCCCCAAGTGAATGCATTAATGGAATTGGTTTAAGTGGTTTACAAAGGCTTATGGCTAATTGTTAATTCTTGTGGAGAACATGGTAGTCTCTCAAAAGGTTAATATGGTAAACGGAAAGGGCATCAAGAGTCCCCTTATTCTAAAACGGTTTGGCTATGGATAATGCTTGCAAGTATAGTGGTATGACGATACCACTGGTTTATCAAATAGCCTTGGTGAACAAATACATAATAGTATTGTTTGGTAATGGTTTTAATTGGGCATTAATGGCGGGAAGTGTAAGCTAAGTCATGGAAGGTGGCGATCTCGGGGAGATCAAAACCCGAAACATATATTTGTCGATATAAGGGGTCTTCAATAGCCACGTACGAGTGTCACATTTATATTAGAGGTATGTTCTAGTAATCCCAGGGATATTACATGGTCATGCGGCTACACGCACTAGGACCCTTTAAGCAGGAAGAGCTGAACCTATATGACCCGTGGATGGTAGGACGGCTAAGCTACACAACCCAGGTAAAGGTTTTAACTGCATTCTAAAACCGGTTCCGTTTCCTGACACTTATATATAAGTATAACTGTATGCATATGGATGGTTTTACTTGGTTTTGTAAATGGCATTATTTTATCCCTATCCTGAGTGCATGCTAGTGTTCACCTACTAACCCATCTACTTGGGGCTATATACCCACGCTATACAGGAACCGTCCATTCCATTCCCCTTTCTTAGTGATCGAATTCTGGGACAGTTGATATTGGATTGAAGTGGTGATCTTTCATAGTTTGGAATGAATCTATTTCATGTCATGGTTTACTTTACATAATTCTTGTCTTTTATAAACTTCAGTTTTTGGCTATAGTCGGGGGCATGTCCCGACTGAATTCTCTTTTGTTAGTCTAGAGGCTTTGTATGGACAACTGTGGACTTAGGTGTGGTATGGACTACTTTCATTATATATATATATATATTGGCTTATTATCATGGTATTGGTTGATGGATCCCGCATTAGTTTGGTTGGCTATTGGGTTGTTGACTTCATTGGATTGGTCTCAGTTATAGACTTATCCCAGAGTATCCACATGGTTGTACACGTTATATTGTTATATGTTAGGACTTTAGCCAGCTTAAGATATTCTAATGGTGGTTGGGTTGGAGAACGGGAGTGGTCCTCGGCCCTGGTTGGGCTTGGGCTTGCAAACTACAACAAGATCCTCATAAGAGATGCATCAAAATACTAGTTTTTCTAACCGAAAATATGGCATCTTTAAAAATCCACCTTCGATGTATGTGTCAAAGAAGAGTTATGGATATTGAATTGGTATTGGTTATTAGATTATATAAGGGTTAACGAACCCCCCATGGATCCTACCTCGGGATCATAGCTCGATCGATGTATACAGAGGTCATGCGACAACCTCATGTATCACATCATTATCATTTTCATTGTATTTCATACATTGAGCACATTCTATGTCAAATTTTCATTCTTGATGTGCTATCTATCTATTTGTGCTTCTTTTTTATACTTGTATTTGGTATATTTGTATATTATAGAGTTGTTAGTGGAAACGGTGTGGGCTACCATTTGGGATATTTTCTGACTGCAGGTGATGTGCCTATAGTTTGTGTTTATGTTCATTATTTTTTACTTTGCTCAATCTGCCTATGATACCTACTGAGTATAAATGGATGTACTCATCCCTACTATGCTCTTTTGGTGCAGATTCGGTACAAGTGCACTACTCTATAGTTGATTCGGGCAGTATTTGGAGTATTTTTAAGGTAGCAGTCGGCCTATGCTTTCAGAGTTGATCTACTACCTTCTCTTGCTTAATTTATGTCTTGTTTTTGTATTTAGACAGATTATGTTCTTTTTAGACTATCAGTTGTATATTTTGAATTCGAGATGTACTTGGTGTGTTTTTACACTATGACACCAGATTTTGGGGTGATTAATGGTATCATTGCATATATTTTCTTCTATTAGTATATACGTGTGTTTGGCTTCATTCTAGAAGCCTTGCCTGGGGATTTGGTGTTGTTTTTCTCATTTTATATCAGTTTGGGTGATAGGCTTACTTTTCAAGGTTTGCAGTGACAAGTACCATCATGACCCTTGATTTTTGGGTTGTGAGAAAGTGGTATCAGAGCATCCAGGTTCATTGGTCTTATTAGTTTAAGAACATGATGTCTAGTAAAGTCTCATGGATCATTACATTAACGTTTCTATCTTCAAGAAGCTATTAGATATCTTTTGGAACTTTCCTTATTTTATTCCTTATCATGCAGATTCTTTCATACCCTATTCTAAATTAAGTTTCACTTTTTCTCTGCAGATGGTAAGGACTAGATCTCATGAGGCTAGAGATACACAGCCATCATTCGAGGAGAGATCTAAGTCTAAGGGGTGAGTTACGAGTCGTGGATAGGCTAGAGGTAGTAGATGGGCATGAGGATCTGCCTCATTTAGAGGTAGTACTAGGGGACTCTCCCCTGAGCCTTAGGTTGAGCATGCTGAAGATGTGAGGCCTACCTAGGTCCCACAGAGTTCTTCTACCCCGGTCTTTAAAGGGATATTGGTTCGCTTACTGACTCATTTGGAGGGTGTCCCCATGTGAGCACTTAGTGTTCCTCCAGCTCTAAATATTTACCCCCGTCTATGTCAGATCCTGTCTAAGGTGTTTTTCTAGTTCCAAAAGATGATACTTCATTAGTATCAACATCTGTTTATGATACTCCATAGACTTTGAGTGTTGCTCCTCCTTTTTTGATATTTGAGTATGGTATTTCAAGATCAGAGGTTCAACTTTTATCTATATTACCCTCTCAGGTGAGATCTCAACCAGCCAAATTCACTTTGTTTCTTTTTATTAAAAGTACAGTTATTTTTTCTAACGATCAGAAGAGGTTTTAGAGATTCACTAGCTTGAGTCCTCCCAGGTTTAGTGGTGTTGTGGGCGAGGATGCCTATGAGTTCTTGACTATTCAACGTGAGAAATTGCATGACCTTGGTTTGCTTGAGTCGCATAGGGTTACTTACACTACCTACTAGTTGAGAGATGCAACTAGGTATTGGTGGGAGGTCACTTGTCAGTTACAGACCTCTTGATTTACTAGAAATGACTTGTGATAATTTTGTTGAGGCCTTTATTGATAGGTTTGTGCCTTACAGTTTGAGGGATCAGATGAGGGATGAGTTTGATTTTTCAGGGCTCCATGAGTGTTGTAGAGTATGAGGCACATTTCCATGCCCTATTTAGATATTCTTATACTAGTATTGCCACTAAGTTTGAGAAGATTCAGAAGTTCCTGGAGAGGATAGATGTTTTACTTCAGCTTGCTACTCCTTAGATGATAGTGTAAGGAGTATCATTTCAGATTATAGTGGATCGTGCTCAAATGACAAAGTCTATTTTTTGAGCATTTCAGGAAGGTGCCAAGAGGTTACGCTGTCAGGATGAGTTTAGAGGTCACACTTCTTAAGGAAGAGATTCGATAGGCTTCGGAAGGTATATGGTAGAGTCATGCAGGCATCTTTATAGGGTTTAAGTAGTAGTTCTTCTAGTTTAACAAATTTGGGTGGTGGTTCTAGCTCATCCGTACCTCTTTCTATTGAGTTGGGCATAGGGTTTGCTTAGTGTATAATGAGGTTAGACATTGTCCAAGGACTATCCCTGCCATTTTTTTAGGCCTACTCCTATATCGATAGTAAGAGGTGGAGGTTCTACTAGAGATACGTGAGGTAGAGGTAGTGGTACTTATGGTGGTGGTCGCAGGGCTACTCAGTCAGGTGGTAGATGTGGATAGTTCTATGCTATACCCACTAGACCATAGGCTAAGCCTATGGTGTTGTTATCACAGATATCGTCCCTATTTGTTTTAGATCTTTATCTATGTTATTTTTTAGGGGGTTAAATTTCTCTTATGTGTCCTCATATTTTTCTTTGGGTTTTAATTCTGCTAGTGAGCCTCTTTCACATATCTATTCATGTATCTACCCCTGTAGGAGACTCTTTAGTGGTGGATCGGGTGCATCGATCCTATGTTGTCACCTTTGCTGGGCGTGAGACTTGGGTATATCTGACTATCCTAGATATGGCAGATTTTGATGTCATCTTGGGTATGGATTAGTTAGCTCATTATCATGTTATCCTAGACTATTATACTAAGACTGTGACCTTAGCTTTGCCAGGTATGCCAAGGATAGCTTGGAAGGGTGTTCTTTCTTCAGGTCCCACGAGAGTTATATCTTTCCTTCAGGCTCGTTGCTTGGTTGAGAGGGGATGTTTGTCTTATTTGGCCCATATTTATGATACTAGTGTTTCTTCAATGCCTTCTTCAGATTCTCTTCTATTTTCCATAAGTTTGTGGATGTTTTCCTTATGGACTTGCCTGGTATACCTTCGGATTATGATATTGACTTTATTATTGATGTTAAGCTAGGCACCAACCCCATCGTTATTCCTCCTTATAGGATGTCTAAGGCAGAGTTGAAGGAATTAAGGATCAGTTATAGGAGTTTTTTAAAAAAGGATTTATCCAACTTGGTATATCACTTTAAGGTGTGTCTATCTTGTTTTTAAGGAAAACATATGGGTCTATGTGTATGTCGATTAATTATCGATTGCTAAATAAGATGGTTGTTAGGAATAAGCATTCTCTTCCCCATATTGATGATTTGTTTGATCAGCTCTATATTGTTTTGGTGTTTTCAAAGATTAATTTGAGGTTTGGATATCAACAGTTAAGGATTAGAGCTTTGGATATTTAAAGACTATTTTTCAAACTCGGTACAGTCATTATGAGTTCTTGGTCATGTCCTTTAAGTTGACCAATGCCCCAACTACGTTCATGGAGTTGAAGAACTGGGTATTTCAATCGTATCTTGACTCCATTGTTGTTGTATCTATAGATGATATATTGGTTTAGTCCAATAGTGAGGACGACTATGAGGAGCATTTATGGATTGTTTTTCAGAGACTAAGGGATGAGAAGTTGTATGGTAAGTTCTCCAAGTGTGAGTTTTTATTGGATTTTGTTTCTTTCTCAGGTCATATGGTAACCAAGGATATTATTATGGTCGATCCGACCAAGATTGCAGTAGTTCATGATTGGGTGAGGCCTACTTCTCCTATCGATATTTGGAGTTTTATTGGTTTGTAAGGTTACTATCAGTATTTTATTGAGGGTTTGTTATCTATTGCGGCTCTATTAACCAATTTGACTCAAAAGAAGATCTCCTTTAAGTTATTAGATGCTTGTGAGGCAAGTTTTCCAAAGCTTAAGGAATTGTTGACATCAGCTCTTATCTTGACTTTGCCTAAGGAGGACATGGGTTTTACCACCTTTTATGATGCTTCATGTGTTAGGCTAGATGTTTTGTTATTACAAGAGGGTAAGGTGATTGTTTATGCTTCTCGTCAGTTGATGCCCCTTGAGAGAAATTACCCTACCTATGATTTGGAGTTGTGTGTGGTTGTATTAGCTTTGAAGTTTTGGAGGCACTACTTGTATGGAGTCCGTTGTGAGATTTTCTCGTATCATCATAGCCTGCAGTATTTCTTTACCCAGCGAGACTTAATATTAGGAAGCATTGTTGTCTTGAGTTGCTTAAGGATTATGAACTAACTATTCTCTATTATTCAGCAAGGATAATGTGGTTGTGGATGCCTTGAGTCAAAAGTCGACTAGCATGGGTAGCTTTCTGCATCTTTTGATTCAGGAGAGAACTTTCGCTTTAGAGATTCAGTCTTTAGCTAAATAGATGATCATACTTGATATTTTAGCTCCTAGGTATGTTTTGGCATTTGTAGAGGCTAGGCCTTCCTTGATGGAGTAGATTTAGGCTCACCAGTTTTATGATATTGGGTAGGGAGTGATTTAGGATAAGGTGTTGAGTGGTGAAGCTAAGAAAGCCTTGCTTAATCCAGATGGTTTTTTTAGCATTACAAACCAAGTTTGTCTGTCGAGAGTGGGTGATTGAGTGATATTGATTTTGGAGAAGGCTTATTGGTCTAGGTATGCCATCCATTTGGGAGTGACTAACATATATCATAATTTGAGACAACACTGGTGGTAGGATAGTATAAGGAAGGATGTAGCATATTTTATAGCTTATTTCCTATGTTGTCAGCGAGTAAAGGCCAAGTATTTGAGGCCTGGTGTTTTATTTTAGAGGTTACCCAATTACGAGTGGAGATGGGAATAGATCACTATGGACGTCATCCTGGGGTTACCTCATAATTCTCATAGTTCAATAGTGTTTGGCTAATCATGGATCTATTGACTAAATTTGCTTATTTCATTCTGATTCAGGTTTATTTCAGTGCTGAGAGGTTGTCATGTATCAATATTCATGAGATAGTTCATTTTTATGGTATGCCATTATCTATCATCTTAGATCGAGGTTCAGCGTTCACATCTTACTTTCGGAAGACTTTTCAGGAGGAGTTAGGTACCTGAGTTGATCTTAGTACAATATTTCACCTCCAGATTGATAGACAGTTGGAGCAGACTATTCAGATTTGGGGGATATTCTCCATGTGTGTGCTATGGACTTTGGAGGTTAGTGGGAGTAGCATCTAGCTTTGGTGGAGTTTGCATATAATAATAGCTACCATTCCAGTATTGATATAGCTCCTTTTGAAGCTTTGTATGGTAGGCATTGTCGCTCTCTAGTTGGTTGGCTTAAGGTTTCTGAGATTAGACCTTGAGACACAAACTTGTGTCATGAGTCTTTTGATAGATTTGGTCATTCGGGATAGACTTTGAGTTGCTCAGAGTAGGAAAAAGTGCCATGTGGATCATAGACTTTGTGCCTTGAGATTCTATGTTGGTGATCGAGTCTTCCTTCGTATGTCCCCCATGAAGGGTGGGATGAGGTTTGGGAAGAGGGGCAAGCTTATCCCCAGGTATATTAGACCTTCTGAGATTTTTTGGACTATTGGGGAGATGGATTATTAGTTGGCATTGCTCCTAAATTTATCAGTTGTTGTTCCAGTTTTTCATGTATCCATGCTTTGGTGTTACATTTTGAACGAGTTTGATGTCATTTGTTGGGATTCAGTGCAACTGGATAAGAGGTTGTCTTTCATTGAGAAGCCCATCTCCATTCTAGAAAAAAATGCCAAACGGTTGCATTATAGAAACATTCTAGTGGTTAAAGTCCAGTGGAGACATCGACCAATAAATGATGCTACTAGGAGGTCGAGTACAATATGCGTGGTAGTTATCCCTAGTTTTTTTCTTATTTAGGTATTTTCCATGCCTTTAGTTCGAGGATTAACTAAATTCTTTGTGGTGGATGATGTAATGACTTGATTTTTGGTGATTTTTGTGAATTCTTTATTTGTGTGTGATTTGACTATTTTACCTATCCACGTGGTTAGTTTGTGGTATTTTTGGGGTGTGGAGATAATTGGAATGATTCCCAATGCATTTCGGTGTAATTTGTGTGAGTTTGCAATTTTTGGTGGTTAAAAAGATTTTAGAGTTGACTTCAGACAATATTTATTGTTCTGTGTGTCGGATGGCAAAATAAACTATGCCAGCAAATCTGAAATGTTGATTTTACATTGCAAACATGCTTGGTGTGTTTTTACAACTTTGGTATCTCATTTCAACACTCAGTTTTACAATTTGTGAAATTCATCTTAGGGTTCAATTTTACGGAAATGATATTTTTTTTTCAAAAGTTTAATGTCGCTATTGAGTCCATAGTGTCAAATTTGTAAGGTTGTAGAGTATATTTGTGTTATCGGGATTTTAAATTAATCCCAAGGGGTCCATGGAGGCTTGGAATTTTCCAAGTCCCCAAATTATGCATTGCAATGGGTGTGATGCTAAAGCGGCCCATTGAGCACATTAGCGGAAGCACTTTAGCAGTTGTATGGTGCTTAAGCGGCCCTACCAGCCTAGAAAGTGTCGTTTTAGCGGCAAGTTGGTTGCTAAAGCGCTAGCCATTTTAGCGCCACTTGTTCGCTTAAGTGGCCAGGCGTCAATGCACGGGTACCGCTTTAGCGACACCTAGTCACTTTTATGTTGACCGCTAAAGAGGCTTAGGGCCTCATTTAGCAAGACCTGGTAATATAAATACCCCTTTCTCAATTTTTCCATCATTTTTAGACTCCAAGCTTTGTGTTTTAGATTTTTTTTAGGGATTCCTTCCATTTTCAAGCTTGGGTAAGCTCCAAATCCCTATTTCAATTAGTTTTCTTTGATTCTTGTCATTAAAAGCTTCTAAAAACTCAATTTCAAAAGAGGAATTTGGGGATTTTGGACGTAACACCTAAATTAGTAATTCTTTAATTTAAACCCCAATTTCAACCCATCATCACCTTGGTTTTCTTCTATGTCTTCCTTTAATCATAGATAATATATTTTTGAACTAAAATTAAAATTTTACACTATTTTGGAAACCTATTTTGGTGGTCCGCTTTGACCCTGACCTAGAAATAAGCAATATGGGTATTGTTGGCTTTCTTTAGTTGTGTATATTCTATATTTGTATGTCTTAATTAATTTTGAGTCTGTTTATGAAGGAAAGGCTCCCTATTGAGGGCTTTCAGACTTGGTATTCTTCATTCGAGTTAGGTTATGGCTTAATTTGCTTCAGACTAAGTTAGGTAGTTAATATTGATATAAAAGCATATTATAGGTATGAGAGCTATTTTGTGCCTATGTTGGGGCCTATGTGGTTGTTATTTAGTGGTTTTGAGACATTATTTGCTATGTGTGACCATGTGAGGTCTTATATGACGTTGTTGGCTTGGTATTTATATATACATAATTGGTTTTACCCTTTATGGTGGAAATTGCCTAAGTTGGGCTCTATGCGGCCTCAATGTCATATTATTGCATGTCTTACTCTACTGGTATATGGATTATATGGGATCATGGATGGTTAGCATATTAAGTGGATTTTGGCTCACGTGGTTGGTATATTGGTTGGTTTTGGAAATTTTCATTCTCATTGGTTGTGAGCATTAAATCCTCATATCATATACATTCATGAAATATTGGTACCACCAAGGAAATAATAATTTTTCTGACAAAAAATGTGACATCTTTAAAAACGCTCTACCGATGTATGTGTCGGAGAAGAGTTATGGATATTAGATTGGTATTGGTTATTGGATTATATATGGGTTGACGAACCTCCCATGCATGCTATATTGAGAGAACAACTCGGTAGGTGTGTACGGAGGTTGTGCAAGAACCTCGTGCATCACATCATCATCATCATCATCTTCATTGCATTTCATACACCATGCACATTCTATGTTGTATTTCATTCTTGATTTATATCTCTCTATTTGTGTTTCTTTTTCGTACTTGTATTTTGTGTATGTGTATGTTATAGAACTGTTAGTGGAGACAGTGTGGGCTACCATTTGGAACATTTTTTTATTGAGGGTGACGTGCCCATAGTTGGTGTTTATATACTTTATTTTCTATTTTGCTCAGTTGGCCTATGATACATACTAAGTACAAGTGGACCATTCTCATTCTTAATGCATTCTTTCGGCAGATCCAGGTGTGTTTGTAGTATTTTTGAGGTAGCGATCGGTATATGCATTTAAAGTTGATCTATTACCTCTCTTTGTTAAGTTTTTGTATTGTTTTGGTATTCAGGTATAGCTTATGTTGTTTTCAGACTATCAGTTGTATATTTTGACTTCAAGATGTACTTAGTTAGTTCCAACATTGTGACATCGGATTTTAGGGTGATTTATTGTATCGTTGCTATGTATTTTCCACTATTAGGGTATATGTGTGATTCAGCTACATTCTACAAGCCTTACTGGGGATTTAGGGTTATTTTTTTTTATTTCATATTAGTTTGGATGATGGACTTACTTGTCAAGGCTTTTCGCGACAAGTGATATCATGACCCTTAGTTTTTGGGTCGTGACATTAGGAACCCTAGCTTGTTTGATCTTTACCTTAAGACTTTTTATGGATTTTTTCTTGAGAGATTAAAGCAATAATAGGATTTATGATCTCATATTTATAGGTTTTGGTGACCAAACCATTAAGGGAAAAGGTAAAATATAAGAAAAAGTACCATTTACCTTTAATAAGACATTATTGAAATTTTTGGTTCGGAGCATACCAGAAATCATCTCATGAGTTGTGATCCAAGGTATGAATCATAACTTAATTCATTATTACAAGATCTTTTTTAACTTCTGGATCACTTATATAATTTGTTCAGTAGGATCATATTACAACCAATATTTTGAAAGTATGACTCATATGTTAACTAATGGTTTTAGGGGATTTTATTAAATCTTTGGTGTATGTTCATATGCCAAGGTACCACTCGTACACTTTCTGAAAGGCCTCAAAATTTTGGTCCTTGAAAATTCCTTAAGCATTGAGCCCACTTCCCTGTTGATGACTCATCATGAGAGTCATATGGTGTGGTTATGGGTCTAGGGACCCAAGTTGTAGCCAAACCAGTGTGGAATTGTCTATGTTCTGCTCTGAGTATGAGTGACACACTATGAGTTGTAAGACCATGTTATGAGTGGTAAGGTTGAGTCGTATGTTGTTCGATGTCTAATTCCTTTGGATACTATCTTAGATACAACTAGAACATACAAGTCGTATGGTCAGGATACGAGTGGGATCATGGAGATGTAAGATGGATAGTTTATGGGTGTCCAACTCACTATTTAGGATACAACTCATGGCTACGAGTCATATGATGTGGTGACTACTCGATGGATTGACTCGTAACCAAGGACAACCTTTCTACAGTTTTTAGTTGGGGGTACGTTGGACATTTCCCACTTAAAATCCTTAAGGCCCCACATCCCTAAAACACTTTAGGGCATTCATTCTACACTTTACGAGATCAAAAACATCCTCTTTTCTCTCTCAAAATCCTCTTAAGCAAAATTGGCTAAGGTTTCTCTAAAGTGGCCATCTAAGGGTTCAAGAGTTAATTTCTCTTCATGAATCTTCATAATTCAGGAATATGACTCTTCCTTCATTGTTAGCTTACTAAAAGCATATTCTTAAAGCATTGTTCATGAATCATTAATGGTTTTTATGAAACCAACATTTAGGGGTTTGAATGCATATCACTAAATATTGTATTCTATGGTAAATTATAATTAGGTATGTTTTAATTATGGTTTTGCACATGTGGGTGCATGTGAATGGTGATTTAATTGAGGGGTCATGGTTGAACCCCAAATTTTATGATTTTGGCTTTGATAATGGCATGCCATTAACTTGTTTGTGAAATTGTTAATGAGAATGATATTATCACAATTTAAGTTATGTTTTTGAAGTAGGGCTTTGGCATAACCATGATAATGATTGATAAAGGACTTTGTAAAGGCCTTTATGGGTTGATCAAAACTGTAAGCTTGGGGTTTGATTTGTTAAATGGGTTCGTGTCCCAAATGTTGCATTAACTTGATGTCCATGTTTGAACAATGGGTTGGAGCCCCAAATGATGAAATTGTTGTTATGGCATAATGTACACTTGCATGTGGTATTGATATGACGATACCAATGGGGTGGCTATATGTATAATGGATTAATAAATGTTGATGCATGTTAAATATTGTGTAGCCGGGTCGTAGAAGTGGAGGTCTGAAAGACTAACACTGGAAACCACAATAGTCGGTAGGGGTGTCTAAATGACCGGGAGGTTCGACTCCCCTATATTAGTTATACGAATGGGTGGTTTGAGTCCCTCATATTGTATACATTGGTGCTTAAGTCACCTTGACTATGTCAGGAGGTTCGAGTCACCCATAAAGGCATATACGAATATTGATATTCCTTGGTTCGTACAGCAACACAGACTGGGGCCCTTCCAGCTAGGGGAGAGTTGTGCCCATATAGCCTATGGGTGCCCTATTACATGATAGTTATGCTACCTAGCCCAGGTTAAGGTTTTTGAAGTACATACTAAGCCTTGTTTCCTACCCCAGCATGTGGTATTATATATGTATATGTACTTCATATGATATTATGCATTAAATGTTGTACTAATTTTGAACTGTTATCGTCCCATTATCTTATTTCTCTATCACTGGGATACATGCTAGTGCTCCAATCGCTAACCGTCTCCAGAGGTTGTATCCCCACGTGATATAAGAACTGGCAATACTTTCACATCTCCTGCTCGGTGACTTGAATTTGGGATCAACTAGAGAGTGAGATTAAAGTGGTGAGCTTTTATCCTTAGTAAGACCCCAGTTCATATTGTGGTTTCTTTTTTATGTTTTGACTATCTTTTGGATATTGGTTTTGGCTATTGTCGAGGGCATGTCCCAATATTTTATTAACCCTCGGTTTGTAGAGGCTTTGTTGGATTATTATGAACTTGGGTGGTTTGGTTGATTGTTTTGTGACGGTCAGTTGTTCGATTATCTGTGGTCGGTATAGATATATCATGAATTATCATTAGTTTTATTATGCACTATCTTGGTATATGTTTGAATTTCATCTAACATTTGGGGATGTTATGTTGTTTTGGTTAGGTTAAAGGGGTGATCTTCAGTTCACATGGTACTTGAGATATGCGTCACAGCCAGGCCTTTGTTCGGGTCATGACAAAAGTGGTATCAGATCCTAGGTTCATGGTCGATTGGGTGTCTACAAAGCCGTGTCAAGTAGAGTCTCTTTTTAGTTGTGTAGCGCGCCACACTTATATGGGAGGGGCTATAAAACATTTAGGAATGTTTCCCTTTTTTGTTGTCTTAATTTTGGGCTGTAGAGTCTAAGGTCTTAGATCCCTCTGATTTTCGTCTTTTCATTTTTTAGATCATTCCTTCAAGAAGATCTTATGCTCGTGGAACTTCTTTGGTCTCGTCTGAGGGTAATATATATTGAACTCATCCAACTTCTGGGCTCCAGATCCTTTCAAGGGTCGCTGTATTTGACTGTCCTAGTGGATCCCCACATGTCCGCACTAATCCTACTCTTTAGGGCTATACTCATACTCAGTCACCTTAAAGGGAGGTTACCAATTTGGAGTTTCGTCGCTCCATTGACCTATTGACCCAATTGGTGGCATCTCAATCACATCAATTGGGTTCTTTTAGTACTGTTATATGGTTTTCTGAGGCCACTAGAATTGGCCAATTTATGACGTAGCATCCTCTAATATTTACTGGTACTAAGGTTGAGGGGGATCCTCAAGGTTTTATTGATGAGATGAAGAATATCTTCCATGTTATAAATCCTTTGGAGATTGAAGGTGTAGAGTTTGCTGCCTACCAACTAAAAGATATGGTGTACCAGTGGTACAAAGAGTGGGAACAATTAAGAAGCGAAGATATTGGTTCTTCCTTTTAGGATGATTTCTCTAGTATATTTCTGGACTACTTCTTTCCATGGGAATTGAGAGAGGCAAGGGTGGAAGAATTTGTTAACTTGAAACAAGGGAGAATAATAGTCAAGGAGTATGCCTTGAAATTTTATCAATTGTCTAGGTATTCTCCTGAGTTGGTGTCTATCATCAGGGCTAGAATGCGTAAGTTTGCTTCTGGATTGTCCAGTGAATTAATTCTTGAGAGTAAGGCTGCCTTACTGAACAAAGACATGGACATCTATAGATTGGTTATGTATATGCATCAGGTCAATAAGGAGAAAAAGAAGCAAACTGAGATTGGTAAGAGGTGGAGTAAGAAATTATGGTATTCAAAATAGGGTGGAGGCCAGTAGCAAAGTAAAAAGTGCTCTAAGAAGAAGGACTGGGGGAGTCCTAAATCCTATTCGACAACTAGTGCTCCCTACCAAAGCCTTCTGGTGACCAACGTTTGTAGGGTGGTCATGCTTATAGGGCGTAGGGTGCCCAATCTCAGTCTAGTAGGGCCCAATTCAGCATAATCCTACCTCTTTGTAGATTTTATAGTCAGTATTACGATGGTCAGTGCAAGCATGAGCGGAACTAATGTTATTTGTGTGCTAAGATTAGACATATACAGTGGAATTATCCCTCTAGAGTTGCTTCTGGGGAAAACAAGGTTCCTATTACCTTTTCCTCAACTCCTGCACCAAAGATTGCCATTTCTGGCTCTGATGCAGGTCAGAACTATTTTTATCCTTTCACTACATGTCAAAAGTCCAAGGCATCTCCGAATGTTCTTACTGGTATATTGAAACTCTTTTCCTGTGATGTGTACTATTTACTTAATCTGGGGTCCACTCTCTCTTATGTGACCCCATTTGTGGTTGTGTATTTTGGTTTTGATCTCGAGTGTATTTTATACCTTTTTTCTATTTCTACCCCAGTGGGTGACTCTGTGATTTCTAGCAAAGTCCATAAAGGTTGTGGTATATCAATGGGTACTCGGGAGACTTTGGTGGATCTATTTGAATGAGACATGGTTGATTTCGATGTCATATTGGGGAAGGATTGGTTGCACTCGTGCTATGCTTCTCTAGACTATCAGGCCCATAAGGTCATATTTAAATTCCCTAATGATCCAATTGTGGAATGGGAGGAAAGTTCCCAAGTGCGTAAGGGAAGGTTCATATTATATCTTAGAGCCCAAAAGTTAATTTCCAAGGGTTTTCTATATCATTTGGTTTGAGTTAAAGATTCTAACTCGGAGGGCCCTTCCTTAAATTCTATCCCAGTGATAAATGAGTTTCCTGAAAGTCTTCCCTAGTGATCTTCCTGGTGTCCTTCCTAATAGGGAGATTGATTTTGGTATTGGCCTTGTTTCGGACACTTGTCCTATCTCTATTCCCCCATATAGAATAGATCCAACTGAGTTGAAGGAACTCAAGGAGAAGTTGAAGGATCTCTTAGGCAAGGGTTTCGTCCATCTTAGTTTGTCCCCATGGGGTGCACCTATTTTGTTCGTACGTAAGAAGGATGGTTCCCTTAGTATGTACATTAATTACCAACAGTTGAACAAGGTGACAGTAAAGAATAAGTATCCACTTGCGAGAATTAATGATCTCTTTGATCAACTTCAGGGTGCCAACTTTTTCTCTAAGATCAATCTTTGGTCTGAGTATCATCAGTTAAAAATTAAGGAGTGGATATCCCTCAGACAACTTTCCGCACATGATATGGGCATTTTGAGTTCTTGGTGATGTTGTTTGGCTGGACTAATGCCCCTACGGTATCTATGGACTTGATGAACAGGGTCTTTCATTAGTTTCTAGTTTCGTTCATGATTGTCTTTATTGATGACATCTTAGTGTACTCCAAGAGTAAGGGGGATCATACAGGTCACCTCCGCCTTGTGTTGCAGACCTTGAAAGATCTGTAATTGTATGTTAAGTTCTATAAATATGAGTTCTAGTTGAATGTTGTGACTTATCTGGGTCATGTTGTGTCGACTGAGGGATCATGGTGGATTCTCATAAGGTTGCGGTGGCTAAGAAGTGGCCTAGACCCACAACTTCAAACGATATCTGGAGCTTCTTGGGTTTAGCTAGTTATTATAGGAGGTTCGTGGAAAGATTTTCTTCTATTCCTGCCCTATTGACCAATTTGACTTCGAAGAAGGTGAAGTTCTTGTGTATGATGCTTGCGAGGTAGCTTTGAGAAGCTAAAAGATAAGTTGACTTCATCTACGGTCTTGACTCTGCCTGAAGGCACCAAGGGTTTTGTCGTCTATTGTGATGCCTCCTGAGTGGGACTTGGTTGTGTACTAACGAGCATAAAAAGGTGGTTGCTTACGCCTCTAGATAGTTAAAGGTTCATGAGAAGAACTATCTGACTCATGACTTAGACTTATTAGTTATGGTGTTCAAGTTAAAAATCTGGCGTCACTATCTATATGTGGTCCATGTTGATATCTTTTTTTTATCATAAGAGCCTGTAGTACGTGTTCACCCAGAAAGAGCTTAATCTCAGGAAAAGGAGGTGGCTTGAGCTGCTCAAGGATTATGACATGAGCCTTCAATACTATCCAGGTAAAGCTAATGTGGTTGCTAATGCTCTTAGAAGGTTGTCAATGGGTAGCTTATCGCATGTGAAGAAGTATAGGAGGTAATTTGTGAAGAATACTCATTGTTTTGCTAACCTTAGAGTTCATCTCTTGGACTCTGAGGACGGTGGTGTGTTTATGCAATAGGTAGCGCAATTATCTTTTGGTTCTGAAATAATGGAGAAATATGTAGTAGACCCTTTCCTGATGAAGATCAAGGATGATATGGGTATGCAGAAGGTGATAGCCTTTGAGATTGGCAGTGATTGTATCTTAAGGTACCAAGAAAGGTTATGTGTCCTCGATGTCGATGGGTTGTGAGGCAAAATCTTGGTAGAGGCCCATGAATTGCGGTATATGGTTCATCTCGGTTCAACAAAGATGTATCATAAACTTAAAGAGATTTATTGGTGGAATAAAATAAAGCGGGATATAGCCAACTTTGTGGCTAAGTGTATGGTATGCCAGCAAGTGAAGGTAGAGCACATGAGGCCCGGTGGGATATTCTAAGAGATTGAACTGTCGATGTTGAAATGGGGGATAATTAATATGGATTTCATTACCGTCCTTCCGCGGTCGCGCAATTAGTGTGACTCTATTTGGGTCATCATGGATAGAATGACTAAGTATGCTCACTTCTTGCCAGTAAGGACTAATTATTCTGCCAGGACTATGTAAAGTTGTTCCTTCAGGAGGTCGTAAAGTTGCATGGTACGCCTGTCTTAATTATTTTGGATCATGGTAATCAGTTCTCATCACATTTCTGGAGCTTTTTTCAGTGTGGTTTAGGTACTAAAGTGAGCCTTAGCACCGCCTTTCACCCAAAGGCGGATGGACAAGCGGAAAGAATAATTCAGACTTTGGAAGATATGCTGCGATCTTGTATAAAAGACTTTGGTGGTAGTTCGTTCGACCATTTGCCTCTCATTGAATTTACCTATAACAATAGTTACTATTCTCAAATTGGTATGGCTCCGTTTAAGGCATTGTACGGTAGGAGGTGCAGATCTCCTATTGGGTAGTTCGAGGTTGGTGAGGCGGAGATGTTTGGCCCGTATTTGGTTCACCAAGCCATGGAAAAGGTAAAGGTGGGCTTAAGACTTCCTAAAGTCGCCAAAAGTCCTATGCGGACATAAGGCGAAGAGAGTTAGAGTTTTAGGTTGTAGATTGGGTGTTCTTGAAGGTATCTCCCATGAAGAGAGTAATGCGGTTTGGGAAAAAGGAAAAGCTTAGTCCCCAATATATTGGCCCATACTTGGTTTTAATAAGGATTTGTAATGTAGCATATGAGTTGGATTTGCCATCTGACATGAGTTCCATTCATCCGGTATTCCATGTGTCCATGTTGCGGAAATGTGTGGGTGATCCTTCATTAGTTGTTCCCTTTGAGAACATTGGTATTTCAGAATCTTTGTCCTATGAGAAGTCCCGGTGAGGATCTTGGATCGGCAAGTTTGTTGGTTGTGAATTAAGGATGTGGCATCGGTAAAGGTTCTATGGTGGAACCAAAAGTTTGGGGAAGCTACTTGGAAAGTTGAGGAGGAACTGAAGTCCAAGTATCCATTCCTGTTCCCACTCTAAAAAATCATGCTTAAGGTATATGTGTGTTCTTAGCATCTTTGTTATCTTTCTTTATTAAAGGAAGATTGAAAATTACCTTGGTATTTTGTTTTCTATCTTAAAGGTAAGAACAATGATGTAAGAGGTTTAATCGTTCTAGAAATTCCTCGTTCCATTATTCGAGGATGAATGATCCTAGGGTGGGGGAGACTAAAATACCCCAGAATTTGTGTCCTTGAAAATTCCTTGAGCTTTGAGCCTACTGCCCTGTTGAAAACTCATCATATGATTTGTATGGTGTGGTTACGGGTCTAGGGATCCAAGTCATAGCCAAACTAGTGTGGAATTTTCTAAGTTCTGTTCTGAGTACGCGTGACTCACTACGAGTCGTAAGACCATGTTACGAGTGGTAGGGTTAAGTTGTATGTTGTCCAGTGTGTAATTCTTTTAGGTTTTGTCTTACATATGATGAGACCATATGAGTCGTAGGTCAGGTTATGAGTGGGATCATGGAGTCGTAAAGTGGATAGTTTATGGGTGTCCAACTCACTGTTTAGGATACGACTCATGGATACGAGTCGTATGATATGGTGACGAGTCGATGGATCAACGACCTTTCTACAGTTTTTAGTTGGGGGTATTTTTGGCATTTTCCACTTAAAACCCTTATGGACCCATATACCTAAAATACTTTGGGGCATTCATTCTATACTTTACAAGATCAAAAACATCCTTTTTACTCTCTCAAAATCCTCTCAAGAAAAATTGGCTTGGGTTTCTCCAAAGTGGTCATCTAAGGATTCAAGAGTCAATTGCTCTCCGTGAATCTTCCCAATTCAGGCATGTGACTCTTCCTTCATTGTTAGTTTACTAAAATCATATGTTTAAAGCATTGTTCAAGAATCATTAATGGTAGTTTTGAAACCAAGGTTGAGTGGTTTTAATGCATATCATTGCATATTGTTTTCTATGGTTTAAGTTGTGACTATGCATGTTTTAAGTATGGTTTTGTCCATATGGGTGCATGAGAATGGTGATTTAATTGAGGGGACATAGTTGAACCCCAAATTTGATAATTTTGGCTTTGATAATGGCATTCCCTCAACCTGTTTGTGAAATTGTTAATGAGAATGATATAGTCACAAGATGAATTGTGTTTTTGAACTAACGCTTTGTCATAACCATGATAATGATTGATGAAGGACTTTGTAAAAGCTTTTTTGTCCATAGATTGATCAAAATTGTAACCTTGGGGTTTGATTTGTTAAATGGGTTCGAGTCTAAAATATTGCATTAACTTGATGTTTATGTTTAAACAATGGGTTCAAGCCCCAAATGAAGAAATTGATGCTATGGCATTATGTACACTTGCAAGTGGGGTTGGTATGATGATACAAATAGGGTTCCTATATGTAAAATGGGTTAATAAATGTTGATGCATGTTAAATTTTTTAAATTAGGCCTACGTATGGGGTGTGTAACTAGGTCGTGGATGTGGAGGTTCAAAGCACTAACACTGGAAACTGTGCTAGCTTGTGCGGGTGTATAAATGACTAGGAGGTTTGAGTCCCCCATATTGGTTATATGAATGGGAGGTTCGAGTCCCTTATATTGTATACATTGGTGCTTAAGTCACCTTGACTATGCCGGGAAGTTCGAGTCCCCTATAAAGGCATATATGGATATGGATATTCTCTAGTTTGTGCGGCTACACGCACTGTGGCCTTTCCAGCAAGGGGAGAGTTGGGCCCATATAGCCCACAGTGGCCTTGTTACATGATGGTTATGCTACACAACCCAGGTTAAAGTTTTCAAAGTTCATGCTAAGCCTTGTTGCTTACCCCCAGCATGTGGTATTATATATGTATATGTACCTCATATGATATTATGCATGGAATTTTGTATTGGCTTTGAACTATTATCGTGGCGTTATCTTGTTCCCCTACCCCTCAATTACATGTTAGTTCTCTAACTGCAACCCGTCTTCATATGTTGTATCCCCATGTGATGTAGGAACTATCCATACTTCCACATCACCTGCTCAGTGACTTGGATTCGGGATCAGCTAGCTAGTTAGATTGAAGTGGTGAGCTTCCATCCTTCAAAATGCCTAAGTTCATATTATGGTTATTTTTTAACTATCTTTTGGATATTGGTTTCGATTATTGTCGGGGGAATGTCCAACATTTTATCGACCCTCGGTTTGTAGAGGTTTTGTTGGATTACTATGGACTTAGGAAGTTTTGTTGATTGTTTGCTGATAATGAATTATATTTAGTTTTATTATGCACAATCTTGTTATATGTTGGGAATTCATCCGATATTTGGGGATGTAGTGTTGATTTGGTTAGGTGAAGGGAGTAATCTCCGGTCCACGTGGGACTTGAGATAACTATTTCGGCTAAGCCCTGGTTTGGGTCGTGATAATATCCCACATATAATGATCACACTAGCTTAGGACTTCAATTTTCAGACTTTGAGTTTTTGTACTAAACACTAAGTATTCATAGGTTTGGAATCTATGGTGTTACAATGTCTCCCCCTTTAGACCATTCATCCTCAAATAAAGTCTAGGGATAGAATAAAAGGACAAGGGAACCATCTTAACTGAAGTAAACTAAATCATTCTAATGATCCAACTAGTCATTTTCTGTATTTTCGCTCATTTTTGCCATTTAAAGATTTCTTATTGTTGCCCAAGTCATTTTTGACTTTCTAGAAATGACAGTTCAGTTATCGGATAGTTCATTTTATTTTTTAAATCCAATTCCCTATTTGAAGCCTTTGCTGGTTCAAATTGGCTATCGAGCCAAAACTTTAGTCAAATGACCTCGTATGCCAATGTTGATTGTTCCAATAGCTCCAAAACATTGATTATAGGTTTGATGGACCCTTGGTTTGGGTCTCGATGCTCCCGGAATTATTTTGATCTATTGGTCAAAAGTTAATAAAAATGGTAAGTAGGTGTGGGACCCACTTTTTGTCAAAATGACCTTAGATAGAGTTTTGACTGCGCCATTGAGTTCGGATTGTCAAATTTGAAATGGTATCATAGTTTGTTTGCATATACGGGATATCAAATGAATCTTGAGGGGTTGGCGGAGACTCAAACATTTCAAGTCTCCAGCTGGTGCATGAAATCTAGTGGGACCACTAAAGTGGCCCTTTGGGCACTTTAGCAACGGGTGCTTTAGCGACCCATTAGGTGCTTCAGCATCCCTATCTCAGCCAATAAGTAGGCTTTAGCCTGGGTACTTTAGCACCCATGGTCCGCTTTAGCATCCTGGCTCGTGGGGGTGGGTACCACTTTAGCGGCACCCAAACACTTTAGCGGTGATCGCTAAAGCGGCCCTGGGACCATTTTATTGGTGCCTAGTGCATATAAATATCCCTTTTGGCCCAATTTCTTCTTAGTTTTCACCCATCTCTAGAGAGTAAAACCTTAAATAGTATGGAAACTTGGGAGAATCATTTGTGGGTGAATTTGGAGCTTGGGTAAAGTTTATTTATACGATTCTTCATCGAATTTGTGGTAAGATTCCATTAACTTTATGGTTAAATTCTCCATATTTTGCTAAAGTCCCTAAAAGCTTGGGGGCTTTATTATAGCACCATTAGAGCTCAAAATTCACCCATTTTTTAGGGTGAATATTCCTTGAGCATAGAGGGGTATTGTGTTAGTTTTGAATGTGCTATTCTGCAAATGGGTCCCGCATGGGACTTTTACGTAATTTGGACCCAAATCACAATAGTGCAATATGGGTATCATTATTCTTGTGTTGACATGTAGATTGTGATATTGATAGTGTGGCACCTTAGAAAGTTTCTTGGAAGGGAAAATTGATGGTTAAATGGATTCTTTAGGCTTTTCTTTGGCGTCCAAGTAAGCTAGGTTTACTCTCTTCATAGATTGCATTATTTCATAATATGGGTATGATATTATGCTAGATATAGGATGGGATTTAGGTGTTGGAGGTATGATTGAAATTATTTGGGTTGGTTGGACTATTTAGGCTATCTTGAAATCATAATTTAGGCGTAATCAACTTAGTTGCTCATGTTTTAGGATAAATTTCTATCTTAGGGCTATTTAGGGCTTATTTAACATCTAAAAATGAATTTAGATACCTTAGCCTAGTCCGGGGTAGAATTTTCCTAAAATGGATTTCAAGGTTTAAAAGTAGGCCCCTCCAACCCACCTTAGGCCAAGACTTGTATTTGTTGTTGTAGACTTATTTACACATAATATACCCTTATTAATGCTTAGTTTGGGACTTAGAAGATATTAGATGATTATTGATTATGCTAGTTTTGTAATCAAGAGTTAGTGTTAATTCTAGGTAAGTTTTAATGGATAATTATTGTGATGTAGTGATATTTCTCATGAATACAGTTTATTTACATAATCAACTAATATGGTCTAATGATACATGAGTTTCAGTTTGAGTCTAGCAATTGATGATGGTGATATATGGTCTCGATTTAAGTCTAGCAATTGATGATAATAATGGCATATGAGTTCTGATTTAAGTTTGATATTTGATGATGATGTTGATAATATGAGTTCTAGTTCAACTCTGACAAATGAAGGCAATGAGGATGATACTATTGAGTTCTATTACAAGTCCGACATTTTGGGAGTTATTCATAATATGATATGGTTTGGATAGATTATTGGTTATGGCATGGTAATTGTAATACATGGTTATTGGGTTATTTACTTTCCTTGGTTGTACCCTCCAGGCTTATGGGTCCCTGTGTTAGGTTATTTACTTTTTCGCATTTATTGACTTATGGGGCTAATTTAGTTGTTATAATGGTGTGACGTTACTTTTCCCTATTTATTTATTTACTTATGCATAGAAGTGTTAGAGTTTATTTCAAGATTTACCCCTCTTACCTAGACTTAGCTTATTTTATCTTGTATTTTATTATATTTATGCCATGTTTTACCTCAGTAAGCCGATGATGCCTACTAAGTACCCGTAGTTTTGGTACTCATACTATACTTTTGTACCTTTTTGGTATAGATCCAAGTACTTGTTGTCATCTCTAATTCGACGATTGTTTTTAATGATTTTAGAGATTAGGTAAGCTCTTGGAGTCGGAGTTATCCTTCTTTCCTTCTATGTATCTATGTCTAATTTTTTATTTTCAAGACAAATTGTATTTGACTATTCAGTACCTATGGTTTACTTGTAGTAACTCTATATCTACATTACTAAGTCTTGGGATAGTTGTTGTTCTTTTATCTATATATTAGACTATTATGACTGCTTATTTGTTGTTTAAACTCTTTAAAGGTTAATTTCTAGCCAATTGAGGCCCTTTCCACCAAGTTAGACCATTGAGTATAGCTTTAGGATAAGTTTTGGCTTACCTACTGGTAGGAAAAAATAGGTGTGATCTTTACTTGTAAATCAGGTCATGACAAATTAGTTCAGAGCCTAGGCTTCATCGGTATTATTGGTATAAGAGCAACTATGTAGCAGAGTCTCGTGGATCTAAATAATATAATCCATTTTTATCTTCGAGAGGCTCTAGGACATTCATAGGAGTTCTTCACTTATTTCACTCATTTCATGCTAAGAGGCTGAGTTGGTTTCTAAAGCATTTCCTTGGTTTCACTCTTTCGCAGATACCTCGGACACGTATTATCACTACATGAGATGAGAGTCCTAAGACCAAGCCTAGGGATCCTGTTATTGTTTGTGGATGACCTAGAGGTTATGAATAGCCTAGGGATATGTCCCTAACTAGTGGCTAGGATAGGGGGCCTTTACCAGACCCTATTCCTTCTCCCGAGCTAGAGATTTTTCCGCCCCAGACAGCAGTGAGACAAAGACCAGCCTAGGCTCCACCGAGGTTTATTTCTTCTTCATTTATTAGGGATTCTTTGGTTCAACTTTTAGGATTGGTTGGTGGAGCACAGTCTACAAATCAAATTGGTATTAAGGTGGGGGTGCAGTCTATAGCTGCGGCTCTCGGAGTTGTGGTCCCTCCTGCGCCAAAAATTGTCTAGTTGGTAGTTTCCCAGCCAGTAGTTTCTCAGTCGATGGTTGACCAGCCTGCAATGTCTGTTGAGGAGAACAAGATGTTGGGTAGATTCTGAAGATTGGCTCCGCCTAGATTTTCTGGTGCTTTGGGCGAAGATGCTTGTGAGTTCTTAATTGCTTGTGAGGATAGGCTTCGTAATTTGGTCCTAGTTGAGACTTGTGGAATAGATTGCACTACTTTTTAGTAGGACTTGGCAGCTCGACATAGGTAGAGAGTTCATCTTAATTCTAGGTCATCTGGATCTTCCCTATTGTCATGGACTCAGTTCTTCGTACTCTTCTTGAAGAAATATAAGCCTCACAGTCTTAGAGATTGTTTGAGGGATCAATTTTCGAGGTTGGAGTAGGGCTCTAGGAGTGTTTTAGAGTATGAGGCTTGATTTTATGAGTTGGTTAGGGAGCAGCAGTGTTCTCTAAGAATGATTTGAGGTCTGTTTGTCATCAATTGAGGATTTGGGCTGAGGATATCCCAAAGACAACTTTTAGGACTTGTTATGGTCTTTATGAGTTTCTAGTGATGTCTTTTGGATTAACTAACTCCTCAGCCGCATTTATGGATTTAATGAACTGGGTGTTTAGGCCTTATTTGGATTCTCTTATAATTGTGTTCATTGACAACATACTTATGTATACGGGGAGTAGAGAGGAGTATATGCAATATTTGAGGATTGTGCTCCAGGATTTGAGAGATCATCTGTTTTTTGCCAAATTCCCTAACTGTGAGTTTTGTCTTGAGTCGGTGACATTCTTTGGGCATGTGGTGTCTAAGGATGGGATTATGATATACCCAATGAAGATTGAGATTATTCGTGATTGGGCCAAACCTACTTCTCTAACTGAGGTTCATATCTTCATTGGTTTGGCCGATTAATATAGATGGTTCATTGAGAGTTTTGCTACCATTGCCGCATCGATGACCAGATTGACTCAGAATAAGGTTCCTTTCTGTTAGTCCAAGGAATGTGAGTCGAGCTTTGGGAAGCTCAAGGGATTTCTAACTTCAACTCCTATTTTGGCTCATCATGTTGATGGTGAAGGATACACCATGAATTGTGATGCTTCTGGTGTTGGTTTGGGTTATGTGTTGATGCAGCAAGGTCGTGTAATTCTGTCAGAGCATGATTTACAAGTCATGATGGCCTATACTAAATCCCGCCAGTATGTAAGCCAAACCATATACTGGAGATAATGCATAATGATAACATATTCAATAGGCGTGAACTCTTAGATTAATCAACATAACCATTAAGTATCACAGTTTCTCAATATTGCCTTAAAAGGCATTCTCTAGGTATTCAACGAGCGTACAAGGATTTCAAGAGAATTAACATAGATCTTGGCTTAAGGTGGGACAAAGAGCCCACTTCTAATTCCCCAAAACACATTTGAAGTTCAGTTCTACCCGGAACTAGGCTAGGGTATCTAAATCAACTCTTAGATGTTAAGCATGCCACAAATAGCCCTAAGGTAGAGATTCTTCTCAAGCACTTCAACTAAGTCAAATGGAACTAAGGAAACCTCTATTAGTGTAAGAAACTAAGGCCAAGTTACCCTAAACATGAGTAACTAGAGGATTTATACTTAATCTTGAGTGATCTATGGCATTCTCATGTTAAACATGAGAAATGAAGTTCAATTCACCTAAAGCATAAGGAAGCGAGCTAAGTGTTCAACTCTACGATTTTAATATGGCCTAAATGGTCCAACTATCCCAAGTATTGTATTTCATTTATCCAACACCTAAAACCCATCCCAATCCAACATAATATCATAAGAATACTATGAAATAGCTCAGTCTAACAAGGGATAAACCTAGCCTACCTTAATGTCGAAGAAAGCTTAATGAACCGCTAAACCACCATTTTTCCTTTTCGAGAAGCCTTCTAAAGATTCCAAGCTATCATAAACACATTCTACTCCTCAATACGAGAATAACTATACCCATATTTCACCATTATGCTTCAGGTCTAAAAATCACATCAAAACCCTATGTGAGTCCCAATTACGAAAATTGAGTTTCTAAAACTAACCCAACATTCTTAAATGCTCAAGGAATCATTATCCTCAAAATGGATGAAAACCAAGCTAAATTGGGGCTAAAATCAAGACCTAAAGGTTTTGGGGTTTTTAAGTAAGAAATCAATAAATTTCACCAAAAAAAAGGTGAAATCTTACCTCAAATGGAAAGATAATCGTGCAAATAAATGTTAATCAAGATTCCAAGTTACCCACAAGTATCAATTTTAAGATATCTCATTATTTAGGGTTTTTGGCTCTCAAGGAAGTGATGAAGAATGGCCAAAATCGTGGAAAAGGGATCCTTTTATACCCATTCCAGGTCCTCGGCAGTCTATAACGTGACCTGAGGCCTCAAAAGTGCCACATCATGTAGTTTTCAGGCTCATTCACGATCACGATAATATACCGTGATTGTAGTAATCACTGACAGCCAAGGGTATCACAACTGCGACCCTTGGCTCGTGATGTGATGGCACTAGATATGAGCTTCTTCCAAGTCACTGTTAACCCCTCGGGATTCATCAAGAATCCCGTATATGCAATCGAACTATGTAACTACACTAAATTTGATGTTTTAGATGCTATGTCACACTCAAAAGTTTCATCCGAGGTTAGTTCAACCAAATATGGGTATCGATATTTTATTTTCTTAACTTTCCAACCAATAGGTCGAAATGAGCTCGGGTGTCTCAGGACCCGAACCAAAGGTCCCCCTAGCCTAAAATCAAGGAGTTGTTGGCGTAGTCAAAATTTATATACGAGATAGTTTACTGAAGATTTCACCCGGAAGCCATTTGGAACCAGCGAAGACTTCAGAATAGGGAAATAGCTGTAAAACTAAACGAGCTACCCAGTAACCAAATTGACAGTCCTAACAAGTCTAGATGACTTGGGAAGCTATCAAAATACTCTAACAGTGAAAATAAGAGGAAATATGAAAAATGACCTAAAGGGTCATTACTATATCAACTACTAAAGGAACTTTAATCCCTAAAAGTTAAAGATTAGGATATACCTGAAGTCTCAAACAGGTGAGGACACTAGGTCTGCATCTCGCTCTCAATATCCATGTGGCCTCCTCCAATGGGCGGTGCCTCCACTCAACCTTAACTATAAGAGTTTCCCTAGTTCACAACCTCCTGACATCACTAGCCAAAATGAGTAGCAGATCCTACACCAAGGTCAATGCTCCTCCAACTGGAATGAGTCCCATATAAGCACATGAGACGGATCAGGAATGCATCGTTCCAACATGGAGACATGGAAAACTAGACTAACAACGGTAAAATTTGGAGGAAAATATAACTTTAATCCACCTCACCAACTACGCAAAGAATCTTTAAAGGTCTACTGTATCTTAGAATGAGCTTGCCCTTCCTTCCGAACCTCATCACACCCTTCATGGGCAATACGCGTAGGAATAAACAATCATCAACTCTAAATCTCAAGGTAGGAAGCCTACGATATTGATAGGCCTTCTGCCTACTCTGAGCCACTCTCAACCTATCCTAAATCACCCTGACTCTATCCAATAACTCCTAAAGGAAATCAGTACCACGCGGCCTAACCTCGAAAGTCACAAACCATCCAATTAGACAACGACATCTTCTACCATACAAAGACTCAAAGGGAACCATCTTAATACTCGAATAATAAATGTTGTTATACACAAACACTGCCAAGGCCAAGTGTTCCTCCCACTAGCCCCTAAAATCCATAACATGATCTTGGAGTATATCCTCAAGCACCAGAATAGTTTGCTTCATCTAGCCCACTTTCTAGGAATGAAAGGTTGTACTAAGATCCACTTGAGTGCCCAACTCTTCCTAAAATGCTCTTCAAAATATCAAAGTGAACACAGAACCATAATCTGAAATAATAGAAATGGGCACATCGTGCAAACGAACGATCACGATCTCCTAAACATAGATATGGGCCAACCTCTAAGTACTGAAGGACATATAAATAGGAATAAAATGTGATAACTTGGTCAAATGATCTATAATGACCCAAATACCATCAGAACCACGAAAGTGCAAGGCAACCCACTAATAAAATCCATGGTAATCCGTTCCTATTTCTACTTAGGAATAGGCAACCTCTGAATCAAACCACCTGGTTGTTGATGCTCGGCCTTTACCTGCTGACAATATAGGCAAAGAGCTACAAAGTATTCCATATCACTCTCCATACAGCTAAATTAGTGATGTTGTCTCAAATCACAATACATCTTGGTTGTGCCAGGATGAAATGAACATCTAGAGTTATGAGCCTCATGCAAAATCAATGGAATCAAGTCATCGATCCTTGAAACATAAATACGGAAATCAAATCTCAAAATATCCTCAAAATTGGTGTTTTACCACACGAACTCACCACTCAACACCTGATCATAAAGGAAGCGAAGCTTACTATCCTCAAACTGACGACCTCAAACCTGCTCAAATAATAAGAACCTCAATTCCACACTAGCCCAAATCCTCCAAGGATATGAAATATAAAGTCAAACCATCAAGCTTGCTAAGGATCGAATGTCCCTCCCCAACAGCCTCTAAGAAATTAAAATAAAAAACAAGCTACCCATACTCACTATCTTTCGGCTCAAGGCATCTGCTACCATATTTGCCTTACCTGGGTGATACAAGATGGAAATATCACAATCCTTAAGCAACTCCATCTATCTGTGTTGTCTAGAATTAAGCACCCTCTAGGTCATATGATGTTGAAGGCTGCAATGATTGAAAAAATCTTACAATTCATACCATAAAGATAATTCCTCCAAATCTTAAGAGAGAAAACATTCATTGTTAACTCCAAATCATGAGTGGGTTAGTTGCGTTCATACACCTTAAGCTATCTATAAGCATAAGTAATGACATGACCTTGTTGCATCAATACACAACCCAAACCGATACCAGAAGCATTATAAAACATGGTGAATCCCTTACCCTCAACAGGAAAAGCTAAAATAGGATTTGAAGTAAGAAAATCCTTGAGATTTCCAAAGCTCAACTCACACTCCTCAAATCATCGAAAGGGAACCTGCTTCCTAATCAATCTGGTCATAGGGGCTTAAATAGTAGTAAAAACCTCAATGAACCATCTATAATATCCGACCAAACTAATAAAGCTACAAACCTGAAAGTAGGTAAGCCAAACCATAACCCAAAGCTAACTCAATGGGTTAATTTGGTGGAAAATGCCCAACATAGGAGAATTTCAAGAACACGGTTTATAGATAAGTAAAGGGTTCTAGATAAATAAAAGAGTCAATACAAGATACCATCCCACGACCTGGTAGAGCCAGTACAAAAGTGCCTACAATAATACAAGTCAAATGTCTAGAATAGTTAACAAGATGTGTCTTGATAACAAAAGACTGAATATAAATGGTAGAGGGAAATGGGTGACTCAAACTCCAAGAGATCACCCTATCTCCAGAAATATCAACCAAGCATGATCAGCGATTAACGATAATAGCTAGTACTCGAATCCCAAAAAAGGTACAGAAGTGTAGTATGAGTAATAAAACAATGGGTACTAAGTAGGCATCATTGGCTGACTGAGCTAGATCATGATATAATTATGATAAACTTCAAGATAACATAACTAAGTCACGGCATAAGCAAAACTGAAATAGATCCGACATAGTTGTGCATAGATAAATAAATGAATCGAAATAACAACATAACTTAAAGCATCAACACATACAGTCATATCTACAAAATTGGCTCCCATATGCCAATTAGTGTGGAAAAGTAGATAACTCATCACATTTTATGGCTGCCAGTCTCAGTCGCGATTGCAACAATATACTACGATTGCAGTAATGACTAACTACCAAGGGTTTCGGGATCACGACCCATGGATAGCGATAGCAATGGCACCAGATATTAGTTGAGACTCTTCCAAGTCTCTGTCAACCCTTCGGGATTCATCTGAAATTCCATATACACAAACAAACTATGTAACCATACTAAATTCGACATTCTGAACGTGATGGCAAACTCAAAATTTTCAATTGAGTTCATTTTGACAAAATTTAGGTCTCACACTCATATTTCATTTTCTTAACTTTCCGACCCATAGGTCAAAATAAGCTTGAGTGTCTCAGGACCCAAACCAAAGGTCCATCTATCCTAAAATCAACATTCCAGAGTTGCTGGTGTAGTTAAAATTTGCATACGAGATCATTTTACAAAAAAAATTTCCTAGTGGCTTATCAATTCCCAAACTACACTCCTAATTAAAGATAAGGTGATCACTGTCAAGTAAAGTAACCCAACTTAGGTTGGGGCCAAAGCCAAGGGAATATGTAGAATTATATCTCTCATTTGTTGGAACTAATAGGTAGTGCAGAAAGTAAATAGGGGGTTTGTATTAGTAATCTCAAACAAGTAAGATAACTTAACTTTAGTTGTAATTAGTTGGAGACGAACACTAGGATTGTGTTCACCCTTTCTTCTTAACTTAGTGGGTTTATCATGTTTTTTGAACCAACCTGAACCTTGCATGTAGAATCTGATAAGTTATGTACCATCAACTGTCTTGTGGACTCACTGATAAATTTTTTTTTACCTTTTGAGTCTCAGGATGTTACGTTTCTAACCTTTATCCTAGATTCAAGTTAACAATTACCTTTTGAGTCTCAAGTTATTAGATGATAGATAACCATCTTACATAGATAGTACTAATTAGTTTAGATTGATAATTAATCTTCAAATTACAATTGTGATTAACTTTTCCAAATCCCTACTCCTCTTGCGAAGTAAGTAGTGCTATGCTAGGTGGGATCTTAACGTTTGAAAATGCTAAGAAATCTATTAAACTGAAGGTAACCACAATACATGCAAGAATATTGGTTTAGAAAAACTTAGCACTTCCCCTACTTCGTCTATATGTCAGGGTCCCACAACCCTAGCTAAGGGATTTAGCTACTGATTATTGTGAAATAAACAAAGGAAACCATAATTGAAAACATTCAAACAATATCACAATAATCAATAAGTAAAACCAAAAGTCTATAACTAAATTATCAACCAAAATCAAGAACGAAGTAATCCTAAGATCAAATTTCAATCCTAGAATCAAATTTATATTTGTTGGTATATAGAGTGCGTAAAATAATTAAAAATGTCAAAAAATATATATATAGGTTACAAGGAAACCCTATGAAACAACTCCCAAAATGAACAAGGAAAATCAAGGTCGGTGGGCACTTACTGCCCGTACGTGGTCCACGTAGGTGGCTCCTCTTTTCCCTACAGCTCTGAACTCTCTAAACTTTGCCTCTCCTGAACCTACTTTATCACCTATGGACTATATGTTCCCCTCTATAAGTGATAGAGTTTTCACACCTACTATGGTGCCCCTCCATAAGTTCCCCTAGTGATCGTAGGTGCCCTTCCGTAAGCGGCACCTAGATCTCTTAGTTTTGATACCTACTATGGCACCTACAGACTATAGGTAGCACATATGGGTCATAGGTGCCCTATTTTATTGGCAAAAACTTCAAATTTCACTCTTTTCTTTAAGAATAGTCCCAAAATCTGATTTCCTACAAAAACATCACAAAAACATGTCATATCTGACGATACAAACTAAGTAACTTACATATTTTCATCGTTTTAAGTGTCGAAAGTGCTATAAATCCATAGCACATCAACACCCTCAACGTAGAATATTTGCATGTTCTCGGGTAACACAACAAAACAAAATTAAACAACGACGCTTAACTAGGAGAACTCTAAGCAATCTAAGGCAGCCAATCAACACTTTACCTATTTCAACAATCCAACACTTTACCCGAAATGCTACACGGGGCTCATGACCCCAAGGGACCACAAGCTAACCCATGACTGATATATGTACTTGTATACTACATAAGATAACTTAATAATGCGAAAAACATGCATTGAAAGGCCATAGGGTTCGATCATTAACATAACTGAATGATATAACATCTGTGTGGGGTAATAGAATACCCAACAAAAACTAAAAATACTGAAGACTAAACATGATAGTCTGTATCTAGTTTGCATCTAGTCTGAAAGCCTCTACTATCTGAAGAATCTGAATAAGGAGTTGATGGGACATGTCCCTAACTAAATCCAACTAATAATCTAATCAATGAGATAATATAAAATCATTATGTCCTCGAAGGATGAGGACTCACTTCTACTCTAACTACTGAAACTGGAATCTACTGCTGATTTGGAACTCGTATCTCTGAACCTATGGTGTAACATGAAAAAGAAAGAACTATAGCATAAATGCGTCAGTACATATGTACCGAGTATACATGTGAGGTAGGATATATACAATGGTTTGTATACATGATCAATACTAACTGACTGTCTAACATGACTGTGAGAATACATACAAAAATACACAACTGTAATTGACAATATGATAACATGATACTGATATTGTGGTAGACTGACTACTGAGTCTGGACACTGATAACATAACATAATTGATAACATGAATGACTGTATCTGAATATAACTGATAACATGGGTGACTGTGTCTGACAGTTCTGAATCTAATTAAACTATCTGAGTTCCGTACTATATTTGAGTTGACTGTATCTGACAATACTGAAATCTGAAGAACTATCTGAGTTCTATTACTAAGACTGATTGAGTGTATCTAACAGTCCTAATTCTGTAACATGAAACTATGGGAAGTAGTATCTAACTGATATGCCCCAAATATGATATAGTAGCTGAGTTGGGGTCCAATCTATGCCCTGATTGGAAGGGTGTCAATACCGCGCCACTGGTAAGGACAACATGTGAGTTACCCTCATAGAATAGGTAACTCTAGCAATAACGGTGGGAACCCACACATAACATATTAATCCACCTCATCTACCCCCATATAGCAGGCTACGATGTCTCAACCTATGCTGGCTACATAGTTCTGGAACACAAGGATTGCTTCTAGGAATCACACCCTCGTATAACAAGTAAGTACCCATCCTTGGGTTCACTCAGTTCTAATTCCTACTCCCATCTGAATGGACACTGAACATGATTTACTGAACTGAATTGAGCACGGACTGAGTTACTGAATTTTTGTGGCTGACAGAATACTACTGATATCTGACAACTGAATGAGTCATGAGATCATAGAGATTTTTCCTGAGTCATAAGACCATCTGAAGTCTAAGAGTTCATATCTTGACTGAGAGTATTGTGAAAACATGACATGGATCTAGGCACACAGCTAATATTTCGGGTACAAGTACCCCCAGACTCGATGGAAGGAAACTGACATAGCATGATTTACTTGAAGACTTGACTATCATCATAATAAATACTACATTCATAGGAGCGTTTCATAAAACATGTAATAGGCATGAACTTGTACATGCATGGGGATTTCATGATATCATGCTAGTTAGACAATATTCCTTCATCTAGGCATTTAATCAAACACATAACAGGCATGGTACATCTAAACACTATTATTCAATTCTAATTTCATCATTCAAGGGTTTAAATCTTAGGTTTGCATGAATCTATGGCTATAGTAATTAAACCCACATAGAAACTATCAGCAATCATGGAGTATAATCCAATTTCACATTTATCAAACATGAACATGAGCAGCCAAAACATGAAAACATATAGAAAATCCATAACTTGATTTTAGAAAAGGGATTCTTGAACTTCATGGATGAAAGGAGTCCATGAATGAACACTATGTATACCTTAGTTCATGATTTCATAAATATTGATGGTGAAACCTTCTTGAAATTGGACCTTCTAAGAAAACCCTAGCTTGAGTTCTTGAGAGTATTTAAGAAAAACATCAATATTTTGAATGGATATTGATGAATAAGGGATAAATCCCGTGTTTGGAAGCTTATATAGGGGGAATTGACCCTTTTAACCCTGTACATGTAATTTTAATTTTCAGTAAAATTTTTTGAATTGGGCACTTGGCGCGACGCGGCGTTATCACGTCGTGTCACTGGAAATTTACAAATGGGAAATTGCATGGTGGCGCGATGCGGAGCTATCGCGTTGCCACCTTGTCTACGACCTGGAAGTTTGGTACGATGCACCAGTATCACGGAGCAATACTGGAAATTGACAATTGCCATTTGAGCTATCTCCGCGATGCGCTGAAGGCTTAGGTCAAACATTGTCTCAATAAAAACGACCTAACTCTTTGCCCGGGTGTCAGATTTGGGCGAATTATATATCTATGGAAAGCTTATTCAATTTCCCACATGATAGAAAGTGAAAATTATGAAAATACCATGTGTATAAAAATGAATTCTTATTTCAAAGCAAGTTCTAACATCCTTGAGATGATTTTCAAGATAAGAAAAAACACGGGTATTATAGAATGGGAAGAACACCCTTATGTGAAAACCAGTGAATTTCCATGATAAGAGCTTATCACTCTCTTACTGTTCCATGATAAGGATGCACCAAGCCCTTTAAGTGGTGAGATAGGGGTGTACCATGGCCAAGGGTCCAAAAATGCCCATTTTGTTTTTTCTGCTATGGTCGAGGTCTTTTTTGTCTTTTTCCTATTAAAAAATTTTTAAATCTATTAAACATAAAACTCACCCTCCTAACTCAAATTAGAGTGATCCCTCTTCTCCCAAAACCCTCAAGAACACAAAAAAAAAAAAAATTTCACCAAAAGTCAAGTTTTTAAGGTTTCAACTCAAGTTTCCCTCAAGCAATTCACTAAGCCCAAGTATGTAGGGTTTGAACTAGGATAAAGTTTCATCCCTGTTCCCAAAACCTTTGATTTTTCAAGTAAATTTATGAGATTTCAATTAGGGTTCATACCCATCTTTCATGTTTTCCCAATTATAACATTATCATGTGATTAAATGTTTAGTTAGCCCAAGAACTTACCTTTATTCATGTTTTTACTTACGTAATTGTTATTATGAGATGAATTTTAGTATTTTGACATGAATTTCCATGAGTTGGTAAATATATATGAATTTCAGCATGATTCAGTCAGTTGCAAGTAAAAGCATGTGATTTTAACATGATTTTCTTAGTTTATAAGGAGTTCAGACTTACTAATTCATATTTTAGATTGTTACAACATGATTCATATTTTAGTTTTGATTTTATGATCTCAGGAATAATATGAAATTCACATATTTATTCATGAGTATGATTTATTAATAGAAGCATGATTGACTTTCAGATTTATAAGCCCATATGCTTATTTTAAGGTTAATTTCATAAGTATGAGCATACAGTATATATATTTTTGGGAGTAGTATTTAGCACCAAGGGGGAAATATAGGTTCAGCATATCTTATTTCTAAGAAACTAGGTGCCATTATAGGTTTAGGGGCCTCGCCGGAGAGTGACCCCCTTACCCAATGGTCTTAGTTTAGTGATCACAATAGTTTAATTTAGGTTTTCTTCTGGTGGAAAGGGTAGAACAACTCTCCTCAACGTGGTCCAGATGTTGGACTCCATGCTAGCTTACATGGTTTATGTCGATTATAATAATATCCCCAAAAAAGAAAGTTTCAGAAACTAAGTGTAGTAACTCAACCAGTTTATCAGATTTTGCTTTGTTATTTATGTCTTAATATATTTTAGTCTTGAATTTATTTTAGCATCTTGCTGAGTCTTTTACACTTAGTAAACATGTTTTAAGATTATGCATTGATTCAGTTCTATTTTATGCATTCTCCCCCACTAACTCATTCCATTCCAGAAGTATTGACCACGTATATGTCTATGTGCTACATTGTTTTATAATATAGGTTCTGGTGTTCTTCCCCTGCAGCATGATTAATTACGGGCATCACTTCCAATATTCAGATATTTGGTAAGTTCTCATAGTTTAAGGGTCAAGCTTTGGTTTGCTCTAGATGTTTGTGGTCATGATTTCATTTATTAAATTTTTTAGTTAGAGTCGGCTGGGGCCTGTCTCATTGGCTCTTCAGCTATTAGTTTAGAGGCTTGTCAAGACTAGTCAAACTATATGTTCTTTCAATATTCCATAGATTTGAGAGTTATTGTGTTATATTATTTTGGTTGAGATTGTTTATCAATATGAACTCAGTTGAAATTCTTTAGTATTCATACATATTTAAGTTTAAATTTTTGAGAGTTTAGTGTTGAGTAGATATCATAGGTTGTTTGGGTCTATTTGTAGTCCTAAGCACCATGTGATATTCAGGGGGTAACTTTAGGGTATTATAAACTAAGAAGGAACTCAGGAGGGGAAAATTATTCTCAGTTTCAAGGACATTCATCAGTGCCTGAACTATCTTTATCCAGTGCCCCTGCGCCCAGAACTAAGCAGGAATAGTGGGGTAAAAAAATCGGCTAGTAGATCGCGTGGTAGCATTTCTAGGGGGATGATTAATCCGGCGTGCACTAAGTGTGGTAGAAATCACTCAGGAAAGTGATTGATAGGTAGAAATAGTTGTTATGGTTATGGTAAGATGGGCCATAAGATGAAGGAATGCCCTTATTCTAAGCAGGGAAGTAGAGATGTTCGGCCTTAGAATAAGTCCACAAATTCAGCAGCTCAATCAAGCCACCTAGCTCCACGTTAATGCACATTATCCAATACCAGTGGTAGTCAGCATTAGAACTAATTTAATACAATATCATCCCACACTATGAGCAGGAGAACTCCCCAAACATAGTTATTGGTATGTTTCATGCCTTTCACCTTAATGCTTATTGTTATTAGATTTGGGGTCAAACCTCTTTTTTGTGACCCTACTTATTGTTGTAAATTTTGGTATAAGTCCTGGGAGTCTTTCAGACCTCTTTTTTAATTTCCAGTCTAGTAGGTGAGTTAGTTGTCGCTAGTCAAATTTACAGAAAGTGCCCTATTATAGTCCTTTATAGGAGCACTGTAGTGGACTTAATAAAGCTAGAGATGGTAGATTTTGATATCATTTTGGGTATGGATTGACGTCATTCATGCTATGAATCAATAGATTGTTGCACTCGAGTGGTGAAGTTTCAATTTCCTAATGATTCAGTCCTCAAGTGGAAGGGTGGTTTAATATTTCCCAAGGGTTGTTTCATCTCCTATCTTAAGAACGGGAAGTTAATATCAAAAGGGTGTATCCATTACTTAGTTCAAGTTAAACATACTAAGTCTGAAGCCCCAACCATTCAATTAGTTCATGTAGTTAATGATTTTCTAGAGATCTTCCCAGAAGATATACTCAAGGCACCTCTCGATAGAGAAATAGAGTTCAGGATTGATCTTTTTCTCGATACCCAGCCTATCTTTATTCCTCCATACCATATGGATTCATCTAAGCTTAAAGTATTAAAAGAGCAGCTTAAGGACCTCTTAGATAAGGGGTTCATCAGGCTTGGTGTTTCCTTATGGGGTGCTCCAATCCTATTTATGTGCAAGAAGGATGGTACTCTCAGAATGTGTATAGATTACCGATAGTTGAACAAGGTCACCATCAAGAATAAGTTCCCTATCCTCAGAATTGATGAATTATTTGATCAGTTTTAGGGTGCCGTTTGTTTTTAAAGATTGATCTCAGGTGAGGGTATCACCATTTAAAGGTCAGGGAGCGTGACATCCCAAAGACTGCTTTCAGAACCCGGTATGGTCACTTTGAGTTTGTGCTTATTTCTTTTGGACTAACAAATACTCCTGCAGCCTTTATGGATTTAATGAACATGGTCTTAAAGCAGTACTTGGACATGTTTGTTATTACTTTCATAGATGACATATTTGTATGTTCTCAGAGTGAGGAGGAGCATGCAAAAAATTTGAGGACAATGTTACAGACCCTTAAAGATCATCAACTTTATGCAAAGTTTATCAAGTGTAAGTTTTGCTTGAAATTTGTTACATATTTTGGGCATGCTATGTCGGGTGCTGGTATTCATATAGACCCTTAAAATACAGATGTAGTGAAGCACTGGCCTAGTCCCATTACTCTATTTGATTTTTGGAGTTTTTTGGGTTTAGCCAGTTACTATAGGAGGTTGGTGAAAAGTTTTTCCTCAATAGATACACCATTCACTAAGTTGACACAAAAGAAGGTTAAGTTTATTTGGTTAGATAAATGTGAGAAAAGTTTCCAAAAGTTGAAGGACAGATTAACTTCAACTCTAAGTGTTAGCCTTGCCATAGGGTCAGATGGATTTGTGGTGTATTATAATGCTTACAGAGTTAGGTTAGCTTGAGTTTTGATGAAAATATAAAGAATATCCTAAGCCTTCAGATAGCTTAAAGACTACAAAAAGAATTATTAAACCCACGATTTAGAGTAAGCAGCTATCGTGTTTGCTCTAAAAATTTGGAGGAACTGCTTGTATGGTGTGCATTTTGATATTTTCACTAATCATAAGAGTCTACAATATGTATTTATGCCAAATGAGTTGAATCTTCATCAAAGACAGTGGTTGGAGATGTTAAAAGATTATGAAATGAATGTACTTTACCATCCTAGTAAGGAAAAAGTGGAGACAGATGTGATGAGTAGACTATCAATGGGTAGTGTAGCTCATGTGATGAAGAAAAAGCAGGAGTTTGACAAGGAAGTGCATAGACTATCTCATTTGGGTATTTGTCTACTTGATATAAAGGATGGGGGTGTAATGGTTTTGAATAGCCTAGAATCATTCTAAGTAGTTGAGGTGAAAGAGAAGTAATGTAGTGATCCCATACTTAACTAGATATTAGATGCAGTTCAGTAGCAGAAGATTGAGGTTGTATCCCAAGGAGGGGATCGTGTCCTTTTCTATCAAGGTCGACTTTGTGTTCCCAATGTTGACGGATTGAAATAAAGGATATCAAAAGAGGCTCACAGTTCTAAGTATTCAATTCACATTGGTGCGACCAAGATATATAGTGATCTGTAGGTTATTTATTGGTGGAATAGTATAAAGAGGGACATAGCTAAGTTTGTGGCTGAGTTTTCCAATTGTCAGCAGGTAAAGATTAAGCATCAAAGGTCCAGAGGTACGCTTTAGATTATTAGCATCCCTACTTGGAAGTGGGAAGTCATTAATATGGATTTTGTTAGTAGACTTTCTCGAAGCAGATGACAGTATGATTTGATTTGGGTTACCGTGGATCGAATGACCAAATTAACCTATTTCTTACCTATTAAGACTTCAGACACAATAAAAGATTATGCCAAGATGTATATTCATGAATTGGTAAGTCTCCAAGGGATTCCGTTTTCTATTATTTCAGACCGAGGTACACAATTCACTTCCCAATTTTGTTGATCAATTCAAAAAGGCTTTGGTATAAAGGTTAAACTTAGTACAGCTTTTCATCCACAGATAGATGGTCAGGTTGAGCGTACAATTCAAACCTTGGAAGATATGCTAAGAGCATGTGTGATGCACTTTAAAGGAAATTGGGGTGATCGTTTACCCTTAGTGGAGTTTACCTATAACAATAGTTATCATGATAGTATTCAGATGGCTCTATTCGAAGCATTGTACGGGCGTAGATGCAGGTCACCTATAGGTTAGTTCAAAGTTAGTGAAGCAGATTTGGTTGGGCCAAATTCCATTCTTGAAGCTATGAAGAAAGTTCAATTGATTCGTAAGAGGTTGAAAACCACTTAAAGTCATCATAAATCATATGCAAATGTGAGGAGGAAAGAAATAAAGTTTGAAGTAAGTGATTGGATATTCTTGAAAGTGTCACCCATAAAGGGGGTAATGAGATTTGGAATGAAAGGAAAGCCTAGTCCATGATATATTGGTTCTTACAAAATTGTAAGTTGCCTTGTAAAAGTTTCTTAAGAGTTAGATCTTCCATCAGAGTTAGTCGTTGTCTATCCAATTTTTCATGTGTCGATGTTAAGAAAGTGCATTAGGATCCGTCCTTAGTAGTTCCCATAGAGAGTATTAGGATGAATAATAGCTTATCTTATAAAGAGATTCAAGTTTAGATCCTTGACCGACAAGTTTTAAGGCTAAGGAATAAGGAAGTTGCTTCAATGAAAGTTCTTTGGAGAAATCAGACCATTGAGGGAAAAACTTGGGAAGCAGAGGCAATATAATGAATCGATATCCTCACAAATTCACTTCCAACACATAGTTAGTATGAGGTAAGAAATTCATCCAAGACTAACATATTCATGCATATCCTTACTCTTACCTTATGAAGTTCATATGAAGTGAGTCATTTCAGTTGAAAGTTAACTCTTGAAATGAAAGAGTTCAGTCTTAGAGTAAACCAAGATTTATATATTAGCTTAGCGAGCCCATGAGTTAGTTGTTATTCCTTTTCGACCTTCATTCAAGGACAAATGGTCCCAAAGGGGAGATAATGTTAGACCCCAAAAATTATATGATTTTATTTTGGTACTTACTATGCATTTAATGGTGATTTATGAGTTAAATTATAATAAGGAATGATAACGGTACTATTAGGAAGTGTTTTGAAAGTTTAGAACACGCTTCGGGATATTTTGGGACTCTAAAATAGAAAGAGTCTGTGTTAAGGGTGTGCCACGGAGAGGAGGTAACCCTTATGCAGAAACTAATAAAGGTACGTGATAAGAGTGTGCCACACTCTTACCATACTGTGATAAGGGCATGCCACACCCTTGGAGTGGAACAATAAGGGTGTGCCACGTCTAAGGGTGCAGAAATGCTAGTTTTGTTTTTTTAAGATTTGGTTAAGGAATTTTTGGCCTTTTACCTAATAAATGGCTTCCAAAATGTAATAAACTTAAAACCTACCCACCTAACTTAGATTAAAGTGATCCCTCTTCTCCCAAAACCCTTAAGAACACAAAAGAAGAAGTTTTTCACCAAAATTCAATTTTCCAACTCAAGTTTCCCTTAAGCAATTCACTAATTCCATGTATTGGGGTTTGAACAAGGATAACATTTTCATCCTTGTGCCCAAAAGGGTTGATTTTCCAATTGAATTTATGAGATTTCAATTAGGGTCCATACCCATTTTTCGTGTTTTCACAATTATAACATTATCATGTGATTAAATGTTCAGTTAGCACAAGAACTTACCTTTATTCATGTTTTTACTTACGTAATTGTTATTATGAGATGAATTTTATTATTTTGACATGAATTTCCATGAGTTGATAAATATATATATATATATATATATATATATGAATTTCAGCATGAGTCAGTCAGTTGCAAGTAAAAGTATATGATTTTAACATGATTTTCTTAGTTTATAAGGAGTTCAGACTTACTAATTCAGCTTTTAGATTGTTACAGCATGATTCATATTTTAGTTTTGATTTTATGATCTTAGGCATAGTATGAAATTCACACAGTTATTCACAAGTATGATTTATAAACCCATATGCTCATTTTAAGGTGAATTTCATCAGTATGAGCATATAATATATATATTTTGGGATTAGTATTTAGCACTGAGAGAGGAATGTGAGTTCAACATATCTTATTTCCAAGAAACTACGTGCCACCATAGGTTTAGGGGCCTCGCCAGATAGTGTCCCCCTTACCCAATAGGCTCAGTTTAGTGATCGCTCTAGTTCAGTTTAGGTTTTATTCCTATGGAAAGGGTAGAACAACCCTCTTCAATGTGGATCAGGCGTTAGACTCCATGCTAGATCACATGGTTTATGTCGATTATAATAATCTCTCCCCCAGAAAATATAGTTTCAGAAACTAAGTTTAGTAACTCAACCAGTTTATTAGATTTTGCTTTGTTATACATGTTTTAAGATATTTCAGTCTTTAGTTTATTTTTGCATCTTGGTGAGTCTATTTACACTTAGCATACATGTTTTAAGATTATATATTGATTTAGTTTTATTTTATGCATTCAGACCCACTACTTAGTATATTCCAGAAGTACTGACTGCATATATGTCTATGTGTTACATTGTTTCATAATATAGGTTCTTTTGTTCGTCATTAATCGCGAGCACCAATTCCTACATTCAGATAGTTGGTGAGTCCTCATAGTTTGAGGGGCAAGCTTTGGTTTATTCTAGATGTTTAGGGTCATGATTTTAGTTATTTGGTTTTTTAGTTTGGGTCAGTTGGGGTCTGTCTAGTGGCTCTTCAGTCATTAGTTTAAAGGTTTGTCAAGACTAGTCAAACTATATGTTCTTTCTGTATTCCATAGATTTGAGAGTTATTGTTTTACAATATTTTGATTGAGATTATTTATCTTTACAAACTCAGTCTATGAAAATTCATCAGTATTCGCACATGTTTAAGTTTATATTTTTTAAAGTTCAGTGTTGAGTAGATATCATGGGTTAGCTTGGGGATATTCGTAGTCCTAAGCACCGTGTGACGTACAAAGAGTAACTTTGAGGTGTTACATCATGAGATCCATATAGGTTGTGGGAGCATTGGTTAACCCAAAGGACTTGAAAAGAAACTTATAATGACCATATAAAATAAGGAATGCCATCTTTGGAATATTACGCTCCCTAACCTTCAATTGATGATAATCAAATAGGAAATTAATTTTTGAAAAACATTGGCACCCTGAAGTTGGTCGAACATGTCAATAATTCTAGGAATGGGATACTTATTCTTAATGGTGACCTTGTTCAACTAATGGTAATCGATATATATTCTAAGAAAACCATCATTCTTATGTACAAAAAGAACTAGAGCACCCTATGGAGAAATACTAGGATTGATGAAACCCTTATCTAAAAGATCTTTTAATTATTCCTTTAATTTGTTTCAATTCAGATGGAGCTATTTTATAAGGTGGAATAGAGATAGTTTACATATCAAGAAGGATGTTTATCTCAATATTATTTTACCTATTGGTACAAACTCTATAAAGATCATTAGGAATTACTTCAAGAAACTCATTAACAACAAGGACTGATCGAAGAGAAGGGGTCTCAACACTTTAAAAATTAACCCAAACTAGGTGGTAAATACAACCCTTAAAAATCATTTTCTAAGCTTTGAGATTAGAGGTGAAACGACCCTTCGGCATGACAATACTACCCTTCTATTCTAAGACAGGTTCATTTGGAATCCAAAACTTCATAATTTGGGTTCCATAGTCCACTAAAGCATAACAAGAAAATAACTAGTCCATGACTAAAATGACATCAAAATCTAGCATGTCTAACTCTACTAGATTGGTTGTGGTATCTCTGTGAAGAATGGACACAATGCAATTTGTGTAGATTAATTTGCTAAGATAGACTCACCAACTGGAGTGGAAATTAAGAAAGGGTCTAGAAGTTGTATAGAACTAGTTTTAAATTGCATAGAAATATAAGAAGTCATGAAAGACAAGGCAGCTCCCAGATCTAACAAACCATAAATAGTAAGACTGAAAACTTTTAATATATTGATAACGACATCGGGGAACTCCCTAATACTAATGGTTGAATAAAGAATATAAGTGGTTTTGATGACGACTAGAACATGAAGCATTACCTTTCTAAGTACCACAACCTGTAGGACTGATAAAGTAGTCTAGGCTCTATTACCCCCCATTTACCTGTCTAGTAAAAGGATAATCTTTCACCATGTGACCCTGATGTTTGCATCTAAAAAATGTATCCCTATCATAGAGACACTCACTCAATGGTGATTTCTATATTAGCTGCAAAAAAGTTATAAAGATCCTTTCAAAATGTTGCCCTAAGACTGAGGACCTGAATCTCTGATCATTCTCGAACTTGGAAATTGGCACATTACCTAAAGATGGGGTTGATCTAAAATAATTAATTTGAGAAGGAGGTTGGTTTCCACTTTTAGACCTTTACTGATTGTTATTATGGTTGGCCATTATGGCTCTCTTACTCTAAAACTCCTCCCCCTTTTTAACTATATCCTATTCGAACTGTTAAAGATGAATCACAAGTTGAGCTATGTCCATGTCTTTAATCAACATCATTGCCTTACCATCCTTATTTAAGAGTCTGGACAACCCAGAAACGAACAAGCTTATATGATTCCTCATCATATCTACAACATAGTAAGATAGCTAGGTAAACTTAGTATTGTACTTCTTTACATTTATGGAACCCTGCTCCAAATTCAAGAACTCTCTAATCTTAGCTTCCCATAACTCTCGAGGAAAGAAATGCCACCTCAAGAAAGTATCTTTAAACTTAACCCACTCTATAGGTACCATATCATCCCCTCAAACTTCTTCCCACTATTTATACCATATGTTTGTAACATCTTTCAACTAATACAAAACAAGATCAACTTTTTTTTTATATTTGTAACATGCATAACCCAAAGAATCTTTTGAACCTCATCAATGAAATTTTTTGGATCCTAACCAATCTTTAACCTTGAGAACTATAGAGGATTCATTCTAAGAAAGTCACAACCCTTAAAAGCAACTTGTGGACCAACTATAAAACCCCATAAAATCCTAAAGCTTAATTTAGTCCTTTAAACTTGTCAAGGGGTCCCAGACTTAGAAAATTCTAGCTAGGTTCCTAGACTTAGCCTATTATTGGCCTTCGAAAGTTGTCAATCTTATTTGCCACCTTAACGTTCTTTGATGGTCTGTATTTTTATTAGTTCATGATCAGGAAGGTCAATAGGTGTTCCCGGACGAGTTTCAAATTTTTCGGAACACGTTTAGATTATGTTTGGAGTCCCAAAATAGTGGACCAACGCGATCATGGCGCGTTGCATCGCCAATCGTGTTGGTCAAAATTTGTGCAGTTTGCCAGAGTTAAAACTTCTGAGGCTTGATATGATCATGGCGTGACGCATCGAGTATCGCATCGCAGCCATCAACGCATCGAGTTGCATCGCTTGTAGCGTCGGCACCCAATTTTTTAGTCATTAAATATCCGTATTTTTAATGAAAAAAAGGTCAATTTCCCATCCTTAGATAAACCCAATAACACGTGATTCAGCCATATTTCACCCAAAATATAGAGTTTCTATCAAGTTTCTCTCAAGAACAAGTTAGGGTTTTCAATTAAGGATTCAAATTCAATACTCAAATTCAAGAATCTCTCTGTCAATCTTTGTAAAAATTAGGAACTAAGGTATGTCAAGTATTGATTTATGAATTCCTTTTATCCATAAAGTTCAAGAACCCTCTTTCAAATTATAAAACATGATATTTATGTTGTGGGTTATTTGTAACCATATTTATCTTGTTGTGTGATTCCCAAGTTAGAATCTTTATGTGTTTTCATGAAACTACGTTAGCATGCAAGATGAAATACATGAATTGAGTTGTTTATGATGTGTAATTTGATAATTTCACCTATGCCCTAAGTTGTGCATATAGGGTGTTTGAAAAAATGGCTAAGAGGATAGAAATTGGGTATTATATCTCAATTGTGACTCAAATAATAAATGCATGCTTTACCCATATAACCAAGACTGACTTCCATGATATTGTGTGCATTATGATTATTTGATGGAATGTTCACGAGATTAGGTTGATGAAAGTATGACATGTCTATATGTAATTCCATCTATGTACAATATTATGACAACCATGTGTTTCATGAAATCCCCAACTTATTGTATTATGAATTTTTTATATTGGTTATGTGTTGACGAAGTGTCAAGTCTTGTCAGTTTCATGCTATCGAGTCCTGGGGGTACTTGTACCCGACAATTTAGCTGTGTGCCTAGATCCAGTGTCAGTTTTCACGATACTCTCATTCAAGCCATGATCATTAGAATTCAGTCAGTTACATGACTCAGGAAAACTCAGTAATCTCAGTCAGTTATCCAATCTCAGTAGCATTCCGTTAGTCAACGAAATTTAGCGAACTCTATTCAAATCAGATAAAAGATACTATCATTAACATTTCAATTCAGTTTAAATTAGTTCAGTGTCTCTTCAGTTAGGAGTAGGATTCAGCACCAAGTAAACCCAAGGATGGGGACTCACCTGTTAGCCAGTAGAGGGTGTGATCCTTAGAAGTAATACTTGCATTCTAGAACTACGTAGCCAGCGTAGGTTGAGATGTACCCTACGAGTTTAGGGATTAGAGACCTTATTTGAGTTTTTCCCACTAAAAGGGGTTGACGGAAGAGCTCCCTATCAGAGGGGATTTACTCACAGCTTGTCTTTATTCGTGGAACAGTACTAACACCCTTCCAGCTGGGGTTATAGGTTGGACCCCACCAGTTCAGTTTTGAGGCATGTCGGTTAGATGATTACCTCCCACAGTCTCAGTTTCGGATCCAATCTCAGTAATAAAACTCAGTTCAATTCTACAATTTCAAAACTGTCAGATACAGTCGCTCACCTCAGTACAGAACTCAGCTAGTTCTATCAGAATCAGGACTGTCAGACACAATCACCCAATTAATAGTATATTAATTATACTAAATTCATGTTACCTGTATTCAGATTTCAAGAATGTCAGATACAGTCAATCAAACTAGTTCTTCATAATCAAAACTGACAGAAATAGTCATTCCTTTATCAGTAATATGACATCAGTTCCTCAGTACTCAATAGACTTGGTCTTTAAGTATCCCAGTATTAGTACCCAGATATTAGTAAATCCACGTTATCAGAATTCATGAGTCAGTCTTATCACGATCTCAGATACAGTTATGTATTCACGCATGTATTCTCACTTTATGTTATTCAGTCAGTTAGTATTGTTCATGCATATGAACCATTGCATTCAGCCTACCTCACTTGTGTTGACACCCAATTTTGACTTTTCTTTTTCATAAAATTAATTTCTCGATACTTAGGAAAGCATCGTTAAGTTAGTTAAGTGAAATTGGTTTAGACTAGTTAGATTAATTAATTTTTCTGATTGGGCCTATTGTATCAATTAATTTCAGCCTTTAAAAAATCTAACAAGGCTAGCCCAAAATTAACCCTGTCTAGCCCAACAGCCGCCCCAGTCCAATAGAACTAATTTCGACCCGGCCCATTTCTTCTCTCCCCTTCACTTATATGCTGCCAACATACACAGCAATAAGCACAACAAGCGTACAAACACCACTTTTCAACAAAAACGACAAAATAAATCAGCCATACAATCGATATATCCCTAAATTTCCTTCTCTCCACATGAAAATTCAACTAAATGAGCTGCCATCAATTCAGTTACGCCAAATCTACCAAAAATCTTTGCTTTTGCAGACCTAACAGTCATAATTGTCTTCTCTATCACCTCAAGATGAAGACTTTTTACTCCTTTCCCCCCTCCTTTTTTCATTGTTTTGAATTTTGAATTTGAGATTCTTGAAGAATCCGTTGCAGCACTTTTGGCTATAAAAAAGGGAGTCTTCTTCACACAAAAGAGAGGTTTAAGGTTTTGCTATTATTTCTTTCTTTTTCTAATTGGAGTTGAATCTGAGATAAAAGAGAAAAATGAGTCATCAGATTTAGCACTAAGATCAGGAAGTTTATAGCTTCATTTCCTCTTTTTGTTTTTTGAGTTCAAAGTTTGAGCTAGTTCGAATCTGCGACGAAAAAGCCTTAGTTCGCTGCCCCAAAACAGGTGTGCGCCCTTTCCTTTCATTTCATCTTAATTTCCTTTTCCCTTATCTATATTGGATTCTATAGACATAGGAACTACCTTGATTTTGAGTTGGTGTTGTTACTGCTGTTATTGGTCTTGTGGTTAAAAAATATAATTTTTAATTCCGAAAGTTGTTTTATATATGAACATGTGATTTTGTGAATATGTGTGTATAGGCGTCTGTCGCTCTCATTTTTAGTTCTTTTTTTTTATTTTGATGTAAGTCGGAGGTGGTCTCGTGGATACCTATGAGAGTAAATCCTATCCCGGCTAATCACATTATGTTTGATTTTGATAATTCATCGATTATTTGAGTTGTCGTTTGGCTAATAATGAACATAAAGTATGAAATAAATTGGAGTTGGTTGTTTTTGTTGGCTGGTTATGAATGCAAACTTGAAGTAAAATCATTTATCATTTTCTAGTTGTGATGTTAGCTGGTTGGTTTAGGTCATGAAAAAAACATACAAAACTAGCCTCGATCATTTTAGTTTATATTGTAGGTTCTGTATATTTTAGGTTCATGCTCTTTCCTATTTTCTACGTATTACTAGTTATGATTTCCTGTTAGGTGGTCCGTATGTTATTCCGTTATGTTTCTATAAGGTATAATCAATCTTGTGAATTGTAATAGCACTTTTACATAAAACGCAAATTGTAACTTGTTAAGAATTCTCCATGATATTTTTGCTTAGGTTACTGCATTGTGTGAAACAAAGCTAAGTTTCTCCAGGAGTTCGTCTTTCTTTGCCTTGCTTGTTGTAATTAATCTAGAATCCCAAGCTTGATATAAATGACAAAAATGAAATTCGTATTGACTGTCTAGACACGATGTAGTTCAGGAGCATAAAAAGCTATATTACACTATAGCTGTCCAGAATTATCTGTTTTGGTCTTTCTATTTGTTTACTTGGTTTAATCGAATTGGGTTTTTTTATATTCACACATCTACATTGGTCGAGTCTTCTTTTGTTGTTCTTTTTTTTTCTCTTTTCTTTCTCCTTAAATTCTTAAAGTAGTTCATATTTTATTTGGTTTCATGGCATGTTCGTATATATATAGAATCGTCTAAATAACAAAAAATATAAATTTGTTTCTATCTTGGCATTTCTTTACTTCGTAGTTCATTTCATACCTTGAATGGCTGCAGAGTTAATGAGCTGCTTAACAGATGATTGTGAAAACCTATGTTTTATCGCCCATGCTTGTTCGTTCTCTATTTTCTCTTATTAACATCGTCCCAATTTCATTACTTTTTATGGTATGAAGAGAGGTTGCATAGTACCGAGTTACATGTGGGGTGCTCTTGTGTTCAAACAGTCGTAGCTGTATTGATGTGATTATATATATATAAAAAAAAGAGTCAGTATCATTCTTGGTAAAGAAATAAAATGGGTTTGAATCACCTACTGCCTTAGTTTTTTTTATATGTTGGGTATGATACAGCTCAAATGTATTAAGATCTAAAGAAAATTCAGCGGACAGTAGTTCCATTTTTCTCTTAACAGTAATATCTACCACCATTTATTCATGAAAAAAATGCTTTAATTCCCTGCTTTCTAGTTATGTCTGTCACGTTTTGTTAGCCTAACAGGTAATTATTTTAGTTTTGTGTTAAGTATTCATCAAGAAGGGACAGTATAGTGTTGCACTTTCTTCTAAAAGAAATAATTTTTGATTTCAAGTATATGTTTCTGTGGCTGCCTCTTTTCTAAAAGGTTAGGTGTATTTGCACTTGAGCATTTGTACTACTGTTAAATGTTTTTCATGCGAGTAATCCCTTATTGCAATAATTGGTTCCCGTAGGCTGCTCATATATGTAATATACGTATATCAAGATGGTGAAAATTCATACATATTAGGGAAACATTTAACCAAATCCTTCGGAGTGGGTCATTTTGTTTTCTATCCTTTGCTATCTTATCATTTAATCGATTCTTAATCCTTATGTTCTTTGTTTCATGTGGAACTTTTGCTCCTCTGCTCTTATCTTATTTCATGTGATATGAGGATGATATAGTTTGAATCGTCTTCAAATTTGTTACCGAAAAGAAAGAGGGATCACTAGAGTTAGAAATTTGTCCCCTACTAACTTGAATTTATAACTTTCCTGCTGTCACTTGTATATCATAATTTACCTGAGCTCTTGTACCCTTATTGGCATCTCCTTTACTTGATCAACATTGTTGGTAGCATTCTTTAGTGCTTTGTATTCTTTACATGTAGGGTGTATCTTGCATCAACTCCAAATGAAATTCCACGTGACTAGTTAAAATTATAGACAATTTGCTTGAAGCGTTCTCTCTTTCTTTTTGAGTAATACTTGGCTTATGCTATTAGTTTGAATAAATGTACTTATTATTTCCCTTCATGATTTTCTTGTGATTGCAAAACATTAATATATTTATCACCTAATTCATTTTGTATCTCTCGTGATATCGAGTATGTGCCTAATCCTTTTATTTTCTTATGTCTCATGTGAACTCGGGAGCGCGTTTGGGGTCTCATGACTTGACTCCATCTCTATTCAAATCAGAGAAGCGAACAATATCACATCACACATTTCCGTCTAGCAGTCTTGTGTCTCTTTCCCTCTCTTCGAAATTTATTCTTTTTTTTATCGATACTCATTATTATTTTCGTTTAATATTTTGTACATTATTATTTGAAATTTTAAATTTTTGTATGTCTCATTTGAATTAATATGAATCTTTAAATGTGGTAGTTGCTTAAATGTCCTTAAATATTTTAGGTTAATGCATGCCTTTTAGAATAAATTGTCAAGATAGTTAGAATCCTTTAATGCTTCTTTATTATGAAATAGTAGCCTATCCTTAGAATCATGTTAGTTCTAGTTATTTAGTAACCTCAGATTAAAAAAACAATATAGGTTTTCGCGGTAGGCGAAGTTACCATCACTGTTAAACTTCAAAAATCATCCTTACTAACTTTGGATATGGCAAATCATTTTTTTATTATTTCAAATCAAAGATGGCATTTTGCAATCTCTTTTTAAGGATTCCCAATGACAAGAAAAAATATTTTTTCATTTATTTTTAGTCGTAGTGCAATAAAATATTAAACTTCTCATGCCATTATGTATTTAAAAAACTATATATATTTTATCTATTCAGTGTAAGGAGGGTAATGGACATATTATAAAATTTGATCAAAAGAAAAGAGGCAAAAAATGGGTCATCTTTTAGGATAAAACTTGTTCTATTTTGTTTATTTTTATCTTTCGGTAATTTTGATAAGTAAATTCATGGCGCAGTTGTTCATATTTTTTTCTTTCTTATAAATAACTAACATATTTTATACTTATTAAGATGTATATATATCCTTTATGCCTCGCCTATATACTTTTCTTAATTTAACATTTGATTTCATTATCTAATCTAAGTTTGGTCGGTTAACCGTAGTTAGCGGATCTTTTAGGGTGCCTAATCCCTTTTCTTTAGGATAATTAGAATCCTTACCTAGAATTTTAGGTTCTACAGACCTTAAAATAAAGTCATTATTTACTTTAATAGCATAGTTTGTAATAGGTGTCCTAATTCACCATAGAACTAATTAGGTGGCGACTTCCTTAATTTAATTAGAATTTTTCCAATATGTCGTACATTATTTTGACCTCATGTTAAAATGGGGTATAACAACTTGCATACCAGTACATTCAATCGTACTGACGCATTTTCTCTATGGTGTTTTATACCATAGGTTCAGAAGCACGCGCTCCAGAGTATCAGTAGCATTCCAATTTCAGCAGTCAGAGTCAGCAGTGAGTTCTCATCATTCGAGGATGTTATTATTTGATTATTTAATTCTTTTAGTAATTAGTTTATTTTAGTAGATGAGGTTAGTTTGGGGGATTGTCCCATCAACTCTTTATTCAGACAATTCAGTTTTAGCGGCTTTCAGACTACAACATATTCAAACAGTTATTTCAGTTGTTTTGGTATTGTTATACCATATTTTCAGTTATGTATCAGTATTGAACCTTATGACCTTTCAGTTTATGTTTCCGCATTTACGATATTACCAATATTATTCAGGGCTCAGTTACAGATATCAGTCATGGGTTAGCTTGTGGTCCTTTGGGATTATGAGAACCGTGTAGCATTCCGGGTACCAGATTCGGGGCATTACACCAACATAGACTAGAGCTGGATGGTTAGTCTGAGTAGACACTGTCTGAGTCAACATCTGAATAATAGTTATCAAATAAGCATTTGGATCAATATTTGGTGGTTGAGCAATACAAGAACTACAACATCTTTATGTAACTAATGAAACTAATGGATTCTCGGCATTAGTACCTAATCAGAAGAACGAGCTTCATTCTTAGTTTGAAGAGTTGTAGGTACTCAACTCAAGCATTATTAGTCGCCCTCTAGATAGCATTTCTCTTTGGAGGCATGATCTGCAACATGCGTAGCATAAGTTAGAAGGGAAATATAGAGTTAAACTCTATCATATAAAATAGATTATGAAAGAAGAGAAATATTCCTAGATGTACTATAGCTTCCCAATTATAAATGTGGTGCGCTCTCATAAGTAGGAATCTACTAGACATGACTTCACAGACACCATAGAATACTAGAACTAATTACTCTAATACCAAATTTTCCTTGACCTGAGTCTGCACCCTAGCTGTAAGCCATATTTAGCTGATCATTAGCGGTCAAATGGAACACTTGGCATAGCATATCTATAGACTAATATGATAATTGAAGCTAATGTGGAAACATAGATAATTATAGTGGATAAATCATTAAGGGATTAATCCTTTATTAAGACATAACTAAAATAAAAGAAAAAATGTCACAACTAAATACTATTTGTCTAGTTAAGCCTCTACTATTAACATAAAATCCAACTGGAATAAGGCCGTGTAACCTTTATTGAATCAAAATTCTTAAAACCAAATAAAAGAAAACTAAATACTCTCTAAGCCTCGTGAATGATAGGAGTGTTCACCAATCTGCTGGATGTCAGGTGCTACCAAATGCCTAGAAGAAAACCTTAAGCTCGAGTATCAGTATCTATATTACATGAAAAATATAGTGCAAAACATAGTCAATATAATAGAATGTATGTGTGCATGAATATATATATATATATAAGGAGAATCAAAAGACCGATTCTCGATTCCCTAAACTTAGAAAGTTGGTTAGACTAAAATTTATTCTTATGGAAAGAAAAGTCATGAAAAGGTATCCATATGATCATAAAGAAAGTCTTGCCTATATGCATTTCTAGCAAACACACCGTTATTTTTTATTAAAACTTGTGACTACCTAGATCAATCAACCTATGCTAGTTCTCCTTGTGTCATACGATTTTAGGGATCTCATTAGATTGAACTTGATGAATTATTTTTAAGATATAAGGTTTTCCTATCATAACATGCTATTCAAAAGGATTCATTGTCCTTCCATCAAATATTCTACTTTTTCTTAGATATTTTGGTTTAAATACCCACAGATTTGTTGTTTGCTTGTTGTCTCCACATAATTCAGTAAGTACTAGTTTTCATGAAGTTTTTTGTTCATTTCTATCAAAAGATGTTATTTGATAATGTCTATCTAGAAGACTCCCTACTAACCCTAGTGAACATTCCAATATCTATCCTTACATTTATTCTTGGAGGTACTCCTAGTGGGTTAAATACCATATCAATAAATCTTTCATTATTTAAATTAGGCATATCTTGTCTAGGTAATGTTTTGAAAATTACATGTTTATTTTTGTGTCGTCGGGCTAGTTTATCGCCTACTTTGATTTTACATTTCTGTGAAATATATATACATAAATCCTAGCGAGATTATAATTAGAACCACCCCTATATACTGTACACTAAAGAACTGACCATTAAAGCATATAAAGAATAGCAAAAAATAGTTTAAAATCTGAGAAGTAAAATCATAAGAGATATATATGGATAAAAATAGTTCATGAGTATATAGATAGTAGTTTTTTATAAAGTATAGTCATGTGGGGAGTTTCTTATAACCAAAAGGCATCATGTAAGCTCAATATGCTCAGAGTCATGTATCCACACTGAAAAAAGTAATTCTAGCCTTCCAAGGTACAGATCATGTACATGAAGATCTTATAATCATGCCTCTTGTTTAAAAGCTACGGTGGAAATATAGTTATGAACTTGGCTTATCTGAACTCTTATTCTCTCGATGCTAAATAGTCCACCTAAAACATAATAGTTCTCTATAACATAGCTTGAATCATGGTTTTGAGTTTGTACTTAATATGTGTATAACTTGTTCTTGTTGTGAGCCTAAGCTCCATGTCATATCATACATCATATGTAGAAAAATAATGTGTTTGAAAGCATGTATTATCAATATAGAGTTCATAATTCATAAAAGAAACCTTAAAACATGAATCGTGATGCATAAAATATAGTTTAGATAGAAATCATAAGTTCATGAGAAACCTATTCATAAAATCAAAGTAAAACATGTGAAGAATGAAGATTTAGTAAATTAGGTATAAATCCTAGCTTTGAATCATAATAGCATATATATTGAAATACTTGGTCATGATGATGATAGAAATTCATCACTGAAATCTTGTGTACCTGAACGAAATAATAACTTGATAAAAGAAACTTGATGAACTTGCTTGATTAGGAATCCTAGCTTGTTTGATCTTGCCTTAGATTTGTTATGGACTTGTTCTTGAGAGCTTAAAGTAAGAATAGGCTTTAGTATTTTATATTTATAGATTTTGGTGATCAAAGCATCGTGAGAAAGGGTAAAAGATAAGGAAAATTTGAATTCACCCTTAATGAGACGTTGCTGAAATTTATTATGTTGAGCATACAATGACTTATCTCACAAATCGTGGTCCACTGTACGACTCGTACCTTGGGTCGTGATTACTAAAAGTTTTTCAACTTCTGAATCACTTCTCTGGTTTAGTTAGTATGAGTCATAGTACAACCACTACTTTGAAAGTATGACTCGTATGTTAACTAGTGATTTTGATGGGACATTATTAAGTTTTCATTTTGAGTTCAAGATCCAAGGTATGGCTCTTACACAATTCCATGATTCGTACAGGTTTGGAACTTCAAGTCTTAGACTTTGAGATTACGTACTAAATGGTGAGTATTTGTAGGTTTGGAATTTGATGTGTTACATTTTTCTATGGGCATTTCGAGGGTCTTGTCTGAATAAACTATTTTAATTTATGTCATGTTAAAAGTTTCATGGATAGATAGACGAGTCTAGATGTTCATTTATATAAGCAATGTCAAATTTTGTATTTATTTGATATCTTTGATTTTACTTAATGATAGCTTTAAAAATAAAACTTTTATTAAAAGACTTCCCTTTATGATTATGAATCTATTTCATAGTTTTTGCCTATGATCCACACATATGTCATAATAGTTGGTTCGCTCAGACAAGTTAAGACATTCAGTGTCGGTCGCGCTCCAGCTAATGTTTAAGGCATAATAATATGTGCTCTTTTTGCTTCATTGAAATTTATTCATTAAATTTTTCCTAATAAGATTTTAACGAGACACACTATCTATCAAAACATCATCTAAGAGGGATTGTATGAAAAAGTTATATTGAATATCCACTGCTTTAAAAATATATTCTCACCTCCTCTATGATCTTAAAGGCTTAATGGCATGTCTTCACTTCTCCATGATCTTCTCTAATAACCTTCATTGTTAAAGTCATATTTATGACTATGTTTCGTATGGCTCTATATAACCTATAAATAGAAGCAAAAGAATTGTCACTTAAACACACTTAAAAAATACTTGAAGGAAATAAGAAAGTTTTCTCTCCTCATTTCTACATATTCCTGTTAATTCTCTTTGTATATTACTTTTTATATTCTTATTTTATAACATGGCATAAATATATGTATTTTCTCTTTTTAAAAATAAATAAATTAATTTATGGGCACAAATACAGGAATCCTTTAAAACAAATAAATTCTTGATAACACAATTTCTAATAAAATTAAGTATAGCTTATATAATTAACTCCTATATATCAGGTAGTTATGAAATTATCCTAAATGGAAAATCAACAATAGGTAAAAGTTTCATGATACTTTATTTGGTTGCCTCCATTTAACATATATTCATTTTTTGAAAAAAATATTTCAATGATACCTAGTATTAGATAACTTAAAGATAAAATTGCCTCCTCTGACTTCCTCTTTGTAAGTAACTTAAGACATCCTCCTCCTTCTCCTTCGTTCTAGTTGTTGTACAATAGGATTATTTAAATTTATAACAATTGACATATAGTTCCTTGAAGAAGTGAGTTTTGAATTTCAAATATAAAAAGTGAATTTGAATCAAATGTCTAGAAAGCAATGACATATCATCAATATTGCAAATAGATTGTTAGATTTGTTGTTGTTTTAAAAAATTGATGATCGAAATTTATTCTTTATGATATATGAAACTTGTATTTCCAATATAAGCTTATTTGAAGTATATTTGAGTGTTCAATCATATATTGGTTTGCTAAAATTCGAAGAACAATTCTTTTTTTTTAAGGAGAAAAGAAATTTGTTACACTTCAAACACACATGACTAAAATATTTGCATTTATTTTTTTAGGAAAAATACTCACAAAAATACCTGAACTTTGACTGAATTTTTGGTTGAGCATACTTAACTTTGCGGGGGTCCTATTACCCCCTGACTTTTTTTTTTCATATTTTAATGGCATATATCTGCCCACTTGGACACATGTAAATATGAGGTTGGTGCGTGTATTACACGCGCCAGCCGCCGAAACTGGGTATAGAGTTTCGGGGAGGAATTAAATCCACTTTAAAAAGTTTAGGGGTAATAGGACCCCGTAAATAAGGGTGTGGAAAAACTGAACCGACGATAAACCGAACCGATAGAAATATTATTGGGTTATTGGTATTGGTTTATTGGGTTAACAATTTTTTATTAGTTTTATAAAAAAATTTATTGGGTAAACGGTTCGATTTCGGTTTTAGCTTATTGGTTATCGGTTAAATCGATAACCCAATAAGGATACACTAAGTTATTGTTTTATCCCTATTTATGTTATATATATTTAAATCTCTATCTATCTATATATATAGAGAGAGAAAGAGAAATAGATAGATAGATATGTATATGCATATATATATTATATGCACTACTTATTCACAATTCAGTGATTCACAAAGTATTAACCTATTCAGGGCAACAAAGGCACAATATAAAGCTCAGTTATTATCGTATTGAAAAGTTTGAAGCATTTATAGCTTCCAACAATTAGGATTTTTTTTCTAACTAACATTCAGTTCAAATTTGAAGATTCTTGTAAACTAAAATGCATTGCGTAGGATTTTGGCGGTAACTAAGATTTCATTTATTTATGTTAGTTGTTACTATTTCTATTTTATAAGTATTTTCTTATTGGTTAAACCAAAAACCGAACCGTTAAGGACCAAAAACCGATAAGAAAATATCTTATTGGTTGGTTATTGATTTTACATATTTAAAAATCGAAAACCGATAAACCGAACCAATAACACATAAAACCGAACCGAACCGACCGATGCACACCCCTACCCGTAAAGTTCAGTATGCTCAACTGGAAATCCGATTAAAGTTCAGATATTTTTGTGAGTATTATCCCCTTTTTTACATGCACTTCGGTCATGAATGTAAGAGTTTGATTTTTATTCATAAATAGTGTTAGGTGTTGGTCTCCACAATCTTGGTAAAAAATAATATCTGAAGTTAGCCTTGGCAAGCTCAGTAAAATTTCAAAATCAATTTCATAGATTGTAAAATAAATGTTCAAAGTTATCCAAAGCCAAACTTAATTTTTTAAACTTCATCATTTACGTCTGAAGTTATTTCTAAACAATTAAACTTAGTAAAAAAATTATAAAGTGGATACTTGTTAAGAATTGGTAAACTACATAAATGACCCTCATAATAGCTGGCTTTTTTTTTTGGTCCGGCATAAGAAAGTCCTACAAAACTTATCTTCCTTCTTTTTTATGTATCGAACTTTTACTTATTTGCTCCTTTATATCTCAAATATTTCTAAACAATTTCATACTTATTTATCTTTCAACTTCTATTTATTTTCTCCTTTTTATTCTACTTTGATTTTTTTTTTCAACCTTTAGTTTTTTTTCCTTTTCTCCTCTTAGCTTCTATTTTTTAAATTCTATTTTCTTTTTTATTTTACTTTGATTTTTATTCTTTTCTTTTTTCTTTAGTTTTTTCTCAACCCTTGTTTTTTTTTCCTTTTCTCCTCTCAACTTCTATTTTTAATTTTTTTTTCCACTTGTTTATTTTTCATTGATTTTTTTTTCTCTCTTTTTTTTAAAAAAATTTTCCAACCTTTATTTTTGTTGTCTTTATTTTTTCTTTCAACCTTTATTGTTTTCTTTTTCTCCTCTCAACTTCTATATTTATTTTTTATTTTCTTTGATTCTTATTTCTTCTTTTTAAATATTTTTCTTCATTTTTTCTTTTTCCGCAACTTTTATGATTCTTCTTTTCTTTTTCTTTTCTTTGAATCGTTCTAAATAACAAGTTACGTCCCGTGGGCAAGAGTTGACACTATCACATTATATCTTGATTTATGATATGTTCTATAAATCTTGTCTTAGAGGCAAGACTTAGGACTTTCAAACAATAAATTATTATTCATGGGCAAGAGTTGACACTACCACATTGTATTTTGATTTATGAGATGTTCTATAACTCTTACCTTAGAGGCATGACTTAGCCTAAGGACTTTCAAACAATAAGTTATGCCCCACAAGAGTTGACACTATCGCGTTATGTCTTGATTTATAAGATGTTTTGCAACTCTTGTCTTATAGGCACAACTTATCCCAAAGATTTTCAAACAACAAGTTATGTATATTGGGCATGATTAACGCTACCACCATGTGTTTTTTACCTATGAAATGCTATATAACTCTTGTCTTAAAGGCAAAACTTAGTGCAAGGATCATCAAACAACAAGTTATGTTCAATGAGCAAGAGTTGACACTACCACATTGTGTGTTGATATATGAGATGCTCTATAACTCTTCTCTTAGAGGCAAGACTTAGATCAAGGGTTTTCAAGCAATAAGTGATGCCCTATGAGCAAGATTTAACACTACCATATTATGTTTTGATTTATGATATGTTCTATAACTCTTGCCTTAGAGGCAAGACTTAATGCAGGGACTTTTTTTCAAACAACAAGCTACGCCTCATGGATAAGAGTTCACACTGTCATGTTATGTTTTGATTTATGATATGCTCTATAACTCTTGCCTTAGAGGCAAGACTCAGCCAAATGACTTTTAAACAACTACTTACATCCCATGGACAAGAGTTTGTTCTTGATTTATGAGATATTTTATAAATCAAGGACTTTCAAACAACAAGTTATAATTTATGGATAAGAGTTGACACTACCACATTATGTCTTGATTTATGAGATATTTCAAATCTCTTATCTTAGAGGCACAACTTAGTCTAAGGACTTTCAAACAGCAAGTTACGCTCCGTGGGTAAGAGTTGACACTGCCACATCATATTTTGATTTATGAGATGTTCTATAACTGTTGCCTTAGAGGCAAGACTTAACCCACAAGTTATGCCCCATGGACAATAGTTGACATTAGTACACTGTATCTTGATTTATGAGATGCTTTATTAGACTTGCCTCTAAGACAAGACTTAGTCCAAAAACCTCCCCAAAAAATAAGTTACGCCTAATGGACAAGTGTTGACACTGCCACATTGTATCTTGATTTATGAAATGCTCTGTAACTCTGGCTTTAGAGGAAAAACTTAACTCAAGAATTTTCAAACAATAATTTATGCCTCACGAGCAAGACTTGACACTACCATATAGTGTCTTGATTTATGAGATATTGTATAATTTTTGCCTTAGAGATAAAACTTATCCCAAAGGACTTCCAAACAATAAGTCATGTCCTTAAATTTACTTTGACGTCAAAGAAAGAAGATCCATTTGGGAATTATCTAACTTTCAATTTATTAGCAAAATATAATAAATGTTAGAAAAAGAAAAAATATTGAGAATAAAAAAATATAGGCTAAGAAAAAAGAGAAGAATAAAAAATAAAAAAAAAGAAAAAAAAGATTGAGAAAAATATAAAAAAAATTTGAGCAAAATAAAAAAAGGAAAAAAATGAGAAATAATAATAATAATAATAATAATAATAATAATAATAATAATAACGGTTAAGATAAATAAATTAAAAAAACAGAGAAATAAAAAAATAGATAATGTTTGAGAAAAAAAGAAAAAAGTAAAAGAAAAATAAACATTGAGACAAATAAATTAAAATAATTAAATATTAAAAATATAAAAAGTACAAAAAATAAAAATAAAAATAAAAATTAAGAGATAACTAACTATGAGAAGTTTAAAAACAATTGAGGTATGTATAAACAAAAATATATTTGTATCATACATAAATTACTACTATTAATAAGAGCGAAGCAGCAGGCAACTCTTCGTAAACATGCTTGCTTCTTCACCTGCTCCGTAATTTTATTATATTATCCCTAATTAATTATTTTAAGTCATTTATATATAAGAAAATTAATAATAATTAATTAAAATAAGGTAAAATAGACATTTATGATATGACTATTTCAGCTGCTTCAATCGTAGTTTTATTATATCACCTCAAAAAAATTATTATATTACTATTAGGTATTAAAAAATTAATAATATTTAATAAATAATAAAATGGATATAAATGATAAATCAATTCTTGATGTTTTAAATTAATAGGACATCTTATATGAGACTTATTTACAAAAATTCACAAATATGTTTTCTCCATGATTTTACTATATTACCCCTAATTAATTAATGTAAGACATTTACATATAAGAAAATTAATAATATTTAATAAAAAAGGGTAAAAAATAGACATTTATGACATGTCTACTTCAGCTGCTTCAATCGTAATTTTACTATATCACCCCTAATTAATTATTATAAGTCATTTAGGTATTAAAAATTTAATAATATTTAATAAAAATAAAATTGACATAAAATGATAAATTAATTCTTGATGTTTTAAATTAACATGACATCTTATATGAGACTCATTTAATTTTTTTTCACAAATATTTTCTCATAGTAATTTTGCTATATCACTTCAAATTAGGTATTATAAGTCGACATATCCACTTCGCTGCTTCAATCATAAAATTTGGTTGACTCTCGAATTTATTTCAGTGCTACTTAAATTGGAATGGAAGAAAAAGAATTATAAATCATAATAATTTAAAACTTAAATTATTTTAAGAATATAATTGAATATCAATGCCATAAAAATTTGGATAAGGAGAGTAACATATATTATTTGAAAATTACATAAAAAATATTATAAATTACAATAGCTAACAATTTAAAATATTTAAAAATATATTAACAATCTGATTGATTATCTAAATTATATTTATGTCACGTAAATTAGGGATAGTTTTGACATTTTATAATTTGCATGTTTTATTGTTTTAGTTTAGTAATTTGTTGATCCAAATGATGTTTTCAAATTTAACATGTTTTAAAAATTTAGTAATTTATTTACTTTATTTTGGTAAAATATTATATATTTAAAAATTATGCAAAAAAATAATTATAAGTCATAACTATTAATATCTTATAATATTTTAAAAACATATAGTAAAAAATATGATTGACTTTTGAAATTCTAATAGTGTCACATAAGTTGCGATAAAGTAAGTAACATAAATTATTTGAAATTACATTAAAAGATACTAAAATCACAAAGATTAACAACTTAAAATATTTTAAAAAAACATATCAGTAAAATGTTTTTGACTAACTCACTAAATTCTAAAATTGGGACAAAGTGAGTAACATAAATTACTAAATTACATAAAAGATAGTATAAATCACAATGATTAACAACTTAAATTATTTAAAAATTTATATTAATAAAAATTTGATTGACACTGCAAATGTTATTTGTGCTGTATAAATTGAGATAACATATATAACATACGTTGGACCAGTGTTGACACAGCTAACTATCCACTAAAAGAAAGATACAATTTTTCTTTAAAGACTTTTCTGGACAAAATACCAAAGCCATGTAATTTCCTGAGTAAAGTTTAGTTGGGGTGGAAAAAATCAGAAGCAAAACCGTTCACTTGTGCTCTGTGTTAGTGCGACTCGTATACTATTATAGCTGTGAAATATCAAGTAGTAGTGTAGACAAGGATTTATCAAGAATGGGGTGCAGGACGGTGTTCAGAACGGTATTCTTAAAGGAACCATGGTTACCCTTTCCAAGGAATCTGACCTCTTTTCCCGTGAAATTGTTTTCTAACCACAAATCTTTTACACCCGTTTTGCTTTGTGGCTGTAAAGTCCCAAGTTATAGCAGCATTCCACGAAGAACTCAGCTTCTGAATTGCTCCAATAACGGAAACCCATCTTCCTCTGAAGATGATGATCTTGAACAAGGTCCTCCTCAAGAAGTTGTCCTTAAAGCTATTTCAGGTCCACAACCAAATAATTTTGTTCATATTCTCTTTCAGTTTGTCTCTGGGTTTTCATTTTTTCTTATGGTCTCCTGAAGTGGTTAAAATGTTTACATCGAATTTGTTGCGTGCAAATGTAATAAATAACAGAACTTGCTAACATGATCTATACTTTTTTAGTTACTGATAGAGTAACATGAAAAATGAAGATTATATACAGTCAATCCTAAGTTGTTTGGCTTTAAGGTTTAGTTGTTACTTGGTGGAAATTCCCTTTCCCTCCTCTCCTCTCTCTCTCTCTCGCTAAAGTGTTGCAATTTCACTGTGCCACTTACAGTTCTTGCAGAGAGACTGATTGTGTGAAATAATGTATAAATGATATGGAGAACTATAAATTGGATATGAACCTATATGTTGAGCTAGTTTGTACAATTACAAACCAAGAAATTGGATGTGAATCTATATGTTGCGCTAGTTTGTTCAATTACGAGCAAGAAATTGGATATGAACCTAAACCTATATGATGAGCTAGTTTGATTCTTGTTCGTAATTTGTTTCTTAAGAGGTGCCTAGCAGGGCCTGGAAGTCCTTTTCAGTATTTCTATCTAGTTTACTTTTTCTTTTAAATAATCTGAGAAACTATTTCACAATATTGACAGAAGTGTCCAAGACAGAAGGGAGAGTTGGACAAACTACCAATGTTGTTATTGGGGGCACTGTGCATGATGATTCAACTAATGAGTGGTTAGCTCTGGACAAAAAGGTACAAACTCCTGGATTCAACCAAATTTTTATTTATCAGTAATATAAAAATAATTTAGAAGCTTTTAGATAAAGATTTAAAGTTGAATGTTTGAAGATAATGTCAAATGCGTCATAGTTGTAGAGATGATTAATCACTGATAACCATTAGAAGATTGGCTTGTTCCTATCATCTGTTATAGTTGAGGAGAAGCTGATAAATACTTCTATACTTAAGGTGAATTCTTACCCTACCGAAAGAGGCTTTACAGCTATTGGTACTGGAGGTGATGATTTTGTGCATTCTATGGTTGTTGCTGTAGAGTCAGTGATACAACAGTCTGTTCCCGAGGTAAGGGAATTAGATAATATACTCAACTCGGCGTGCATCTATTTAAATTTGTATGATTTGTTGGGGCACTAATTTAAGTATCTGAGGATTAAACTTGGAATATTTGGAGGATTACCTGACTAGTTTGATTGTTCTTTTACTAGTTGATTTGTGCTATTTGTTTTTGGCCATTATTTGTTTATTCTCTTTTATACCAGAGATGGTTTTACTGGATGTGCTCGACCTTTACATGCTACTGGGTGGAAGTTGAATCAAGTTACGGAATAACTATAACTGTGTGAATGGATAGCAGTTTAGATATGTTTTTTATTGCCAAAGGTAAAATTCTGTATGTTTATAACTTTATATAATGAGCAAACAGCAGAGGTTCTGGGGTTGTTCTTTATACCGAGCTGTTCTATGCTGCTCAGTTTCAGTTCTCCTACAAAAGAAACATTATGTATTGCCCAACCCTTTTCAGTTGTTTGTAAGTTGATAGAGAATGAGTTAAAAACATGATGTCAGAGTAAAATGAATACAAAAAATGTATTTTCCTTCAAATTAGCTATCATATGCAAACATTGAGAAGCTTCTGTAAGAGTTTTTGCTTAAACTGAAATATGACTAATCCTTGTGTTACCGGAGATGTAAGTGAAGATAGTTCTCTTTAATGAATTACACTGTAATAATATTAGCCTAGGTTGCTCTGACTCTTCACTTTTGGTGCTGCACCCGTGTCGACACGACATGGGTGTGGAATCCATACCGATTTGTTCTACCGATTTTGGGTGCTTTGACCAAAGGTGACGGAGAAATTTCGGACATATTCAATGATTTCTAAACAAAAGTTAAGGTGAAATTGAAGACAATGGAATACCTTGTACATAGAAATTTCTCTGTCACTCATTTTTGTTTATCTCCTTCCAGGATTCTCCTCTTGATCAGTATTTTCTCTAAGTTTTCTCATAATTTAGGTTTTATAACTCTATTTTTGGATATTTGAATTATTTTAGCCAAGTCCCCGCACCCGTATCCTTACATAAATCCATATCCCCGAATATTAAATTTAGATCATGAAAGATCCGACCTTTAGATCTGCACCCTTATCAGACGTTCGTACTCGAGTCTGAGAAACACAAATATTAGCATCTATACCACTGGCATTCGAGTTAAGTGCTTCCAGTTAAGATTCAAACTTAAACAACCACCCCTCGGAGCTTCCTTATTGCTTGCTGAAATTATTCTTTGGCTAATTTAACCTCCACTTTTCGAATATTTTAACCGAAGAAAATATGAAGGTCAATATTAGAATTGCGCTCTAGTGTATTCAGTTGATGAAAATCACACTATGAGATTCAAATACAAAAATTTGAAGAACATGAATAGAAATAAACATACAACAATGAAATTGGGAGTTTTTATCTTTACAGGCTTGCTCAAGATGACCCAACACCTCATGTTCAACATGAATTGTAAAGTGATCTTCCATCTACCTTAGGGTGATTTTGAAGAGTCAAAGGGCTTGTAGAATTATTGTCCTATTTAAGTTAGAGCGGTGTAAGATTAAGGTAAATAAAGAGGGGACTAATTGCTATAGTTGGGTCTGTGAGACACCAGGGTACCGAAGGCTTTAGCTGCAAGATTAAGGTAAATAAAGAGGGGTGCAGCTGCAACGTTTATAAAAAAAAAGGCAACTACAACCTGCAAGATATAGGCATAAAAGGAGGACCGGGACAGAGGGTAGAGGTGCTGAAGAAGAGCTTGAGATGGCTATCTTGAGCATTGAGCAATGGGATAAGAATTAAGAACTATACTGTCAACTTTGACCTAGAAGTGTGTTATCCACCCAACTCACCTGAACTTTGTGTTGGATCGTATGTATTTTCTTAACGAGTCAATTTGGGTTGTAATCTGAATTGACCCATCTTTTAAGCTGATCAACTAATAAATCCGTCATAGTATTAAGTTATACTCTGTTTGTGTCGGAGTATCTTCTAAGAGAAAAAGTTTCAAACTATGCTTCGTCTAAATGATTTTAGATATCAGTGTTGGTCGAAGTCCAACATTGACAAGACTAAAAGCACCATCTCCACCCCACCTTCCCTTCCTCTCCTACCTCTCACCTTCCACTAATATTTGCTCCAAACAGATGTTGAGTAACTTTAACTCAGTGTTGCTTTAATATCAGTTAATATTAGGCCGTTTGTCTTAGGACCTACAATATAACCCATCTCAATCCAACCCATTTTGGCCCAAACAAATTTTTCGGCGGGTTAGGTCATGACCCGTCTACTGACATAAAGTTTTGACCTGCCTAAATTTGACCAATTCGCCATTTGACTCCATAAGAAGAACCAAGCCAATTTCCCTCAGAAGAAGATGAAATGATGGAGAAATTGAGGAGATGTACAACTTTTCGCAGATGATAGAAAGCTTCCAAGTGCAACAGTTAATTCCAGATAGGATTGTATGGAAGGAACATAGCATAAGGATGACCTTTTCAGTTTCACAGTGAAATGTTGATATTAAGTTTGTCACAATTTCTCAAAATGTTGATACCAAGTCATGGAGAAGGTGAAAGTGATTAGAGAGACTTAAGACTGCTTAGAGTTGCCAAAAGTCTTATGTAGATGTGAGGCGAAGAGAATTGGAGTTCGAAGTAAATGCTTGGGTATTCTTGAAGGTGTCTCCTGGGAAAGGAGTCATGAGTTTTGGAAAGAAGGGGAAACTCAGTCCTTGTTATGTTGGTTCGTATCAAATTTTGAGGAGAATTGAGAATGTTGCTTATGAGTTAGATTTGCCAGCAAGTTTAGCTTCGATTCATCCTGTTTTTCATGTGTTCATGCTGAAGAAGTGTGTGGGTGATCCTTCCTTGGTAGTGCCTGTTGAGGATGTTGGTGTTACTGATTCCTTGTCTTATGAGAAAGTCCCGATTGAGATATTGGATAGGCAAGTTCGTAAGTTGAGGACCAAGGATATAGCTTCGGTGAAGGTTCTTTGGAGACACTAAAACGTGGAAGAGGCTACATGGGAAGCTGAGGAAGATATGAAGGCCAAGTATACATTCTTGTTCCCCGTGTTGGATGAAAGTGCTTAAGGTATGAGTTTCGTTTCCTCTTGTGGAACTCTTTCCCAAATATAGGAAGACCAATGTACATTTTGGCAAACAAGCTCAAGCTTCTTAAAAAGGAGCTAACACAATGGAGCAGAAACCAGTGAACTGGAAACAAAAGAAAGAAAAGATCTTGCTGCAGATCAACTCTTCCAGAGCATAGAGCCCTTTCTAATGATGAACTTGTGCAAAAAACCCATCTAGCTATAGAGTTTGAAGAGGTTGCCAAGAGGGAGAAAATAGCTTAGAGACAAAGATCAAGAATTAAATGGTTGAAACACGGTGATAAAACACTAAATTTTTCACAGAACGACCAATGCCCACAAGAGATATAACTCCATAGACTCCCTCCAAGTAGAAGGTCTCACCATCTGACCCGAAAGAGATCAAAAATGCTGCTCAAGCTTTTTCCCAGTATCTATACAAAGAGACGGAGGACTGGAGACCTGAATTTGTAATCCAAGATGCAACATTCATCACCACAGAAGACCAGATTTGGCAGCAAGGAAACTTTGATAAAATGGAAATCCTAGAGACTATCAGGTCATGTGCTACTGACAAGGCCCCTAGACCTGATGGATTTCCAATTAATTTCTACTTGACCTTCTAGGAGTTGATCAGGGGGGATATCATGGGAACTATGCAATATTTCTACAACCACCAAGTATTTGAAAGAAGTCTGAATGCCACTTATGTAAGAAAGCAGGAGCAACTGAATTAAGAGATTTCAGGCTAATTAGCCTGATTTTTGGGGTTTACATATTGGCCAAAGCTTTGGCTGAGAGACCGAAAAAGGTGATAAGCGGTTTGGTTAATAGACATCAAATGGCTTTTCATCAAGGGGAGACAAATAGTGAATGCAACTCTGATAGCAAGTAAATGTGTTTACACAAGAACTAGATGAGAGGTGGCTCGCTTAATGTGCAAACTAGACATTGAGAAAGCTTTTGATCATGTCAATTAGGATTATCTCCTTAACATCCTGAAGCAAATGGGATTTGGGGACAGATGGTTAAAGTGGATAAGTTCTTGTATTAAAACTATCAGGTTCTTCATTCAAGTAAATGGAGAACCTATTGATTTTTTCCCTTTGAAAGGGGTCTCGTCTCAGGCAAGGAGACCCCTCTCCCCCAACCTTTTCATCCTTGCCATGGAAGGCCGTAGTAGTATGGTTAGAACATCTCTTCAAAATTATTGGGTTAAGGGTTTCAAGCTAAACAGTCAAGACATGGGTGGTTTGAAGATCTGTCATTTGCTCTAAGCAGATCGAACTTCAATTTTTGTGAAGCCATAGAAGAGCAGGTCAGACATATCAGAGTGATGTTGGTTGTTTCTGAAGTTGTGTCTGGTTTGAAGGAAGGTAAACTGGAGGAAAAACAATTTGTTCCCCATCAAAGAAGTGAACAACATTCTGACTCTTGTTGGTATTCTTGGTTGTGGGGTAGACAATCTCCCTACTATCTACCTAGGCATTCCCCTTGGTAACAAACACAAAGATGTAGAGATCTTGGACAACATCATAGAGAAGACAATGAAAAGACTATCTCAATGGAAAGCTCAATACTTGTCACTAGCGGGGGGAGTCACTCGTATCAACTCTGTTTTAGACTCTCTCCCCACTTGTGTGATGCCTTTCTTCTCTATCCCTTCTAATGTATCCATGAAGTTAAACAGACTTACAAGAGGTTTTTTATGGCAAGGAAACAAGGAAGGTGGAGGATACAATTTAGAGAAATAGGAAGTAACTCAGCTGAGCAAGAACCAGAGAGGATTATCCATCAGAAACCTAAAGCTGCACAACCAGTGTCTCATCATGAAATGGTTGTGGAGGTTTAATATTGAAGCTTCTCTCTGGAAAGAGGTCATTTCTTACAAATATGACCAAGAAAGTCATCGGGTCACAAATAAGGTTAATAGCACCTATAGGGTTGGTGTATGGAGAGAATCTTCGCCAAAATTGCATGGATATACTAGAATAAGAGTAGGAAATGGACACATAACTCTCTTCTGGAAAGTGTATATACTAGAATAAGAGTAGGAAATGGACACATAACTCTAATCAGAAAAAATAGTGATTAATGTATATCCTTTGGCTATTTCTAGTTTATTCTAAATCATTATAAATTCTACGCTTAACAGAAACATCAAAAATTCTATCCTACAGTAACTGATTAGTTTAATTTCAGTGACTCCAATATATATACTCCGAAGTTGCAAGAAAATAAACCAATGAACGATTAGGGCAAGCAAGAAAAAGAAAGAGGCGTACCAATAAAACTTCTCCATTCTCCCATCACGAATTAGGGGAGTATACATTATTGAAAAAATCATTTCCAAATAACGACTTAAAAGAAGTTTGTTATCCCAATTATCCCGCTATGCATATGGAATAACTTCTCCAATCACGAATTAATGGAGCATACATTGTTGAAAAATTATTTTCAAATAACGGCTTAAAAGAAGTCTGCTATTTCAATTATCTTGTCATGTATATGGGATAACTTCTCCCATCATTATGGTATAAATGTTGGAATAAATAATCCCGATACTAACTAATTTCAGATATTTTGAAATTAATATTGATTTCTTTTAATTAATGGCGTGGACTTCTAATAAAAGACCACGTGGCAAAGCTATTTTTAAAAACCCATCATTAAAAAGTAAAGGCATGAGTGGGTTGATTTTATAATGGTGATGGCATGAATGAGCCGAACTTTTAATTGATGTCATAAATGAGCCATTTCTGATAGTTCAATGGCATATTTGAGCCTCTTTGCTTATTTTAATTAATGACGTGGACCTCTAATAAAAGGCCACGTGACAAAGTTGTTTTTGAAAACCACCGTTAAAAAGTAATGGCATGGATGAGCTGATTTTGTAACGGCGATGACTTGAATGAGCTCAACTTTTAACTGACGGCATAAATGAGCCATTTCTGATAGTTCAGTGGCATATTTGATCCTTTTTCCTTAATTTTATAATGGTGATGGCATGAATGAGCTGAACTTTTAACTGATGGCATAAATGAGTCATTTCTGATAGTTCAATGACATATTTGAGTCTCTTTGCTTATTTTAATTAATGACGTGGACCTCTAATAAAAGGCCACGTGACAAAGTTGTTTTTGAAAACCACCGTTAAAAAGTAATGGCATGGATGAGCTGGTTTTGTAACGGTGATGGCATGAATGAGCTCAACTTTTAACTGATGACATAAATGAGTCATTTTTGATAGTTCAGAGGCCTTTTCCAAAAAATTAATAATATTTAATAAAAAAATGAAATAGACATTTATAACATGTGTGCTTCAACCATGATTTTACTATATTACCTCTAATTAATTATTATAAGGGGATTCTTTGTTAAATGACCTTTTCAAGTCTTCTGTTTTTACTTTTGAAAATTTTAATTTATTTGTGATTTAAAAATTATTTGTGATTTAAAAGTGATTTAAAAATTCTTTGTTAATTTATTTGTGATTTAAAAATAATACAATCCTTTTCCAAATAAGATTCTATATATTATTTCTGTTCCCACTCCTATTCTAACAAGTACAACATTTGGTTTTCAATATTGAAATCTAAGTTATACTAAACTTAACATGGAAATGCTATATCAATAAAGATTTAGTGGAATAATAAAGACTTGACAAGTGCACTTAGCCATGGTTTTGGTATGTTAGTAAGTTTGACCATGGAAATGATAAAGGAGCAGATTGATATGAAAAAATTATCTAATACCAGATATGTGATCTTAAGTACATGAATCAGAGATCGAGTGAACAAAAGATGAAGTGTGAGTTAGGCATGTTGAGTTATTGGTATGTATGAAGAGTAGAAGCGAGAACAATCATCCTCTGCTTCAAACCAAGAAAGAAAGCAAGTTTAGCGAACTTGACTTTTTCTTTAACCTTTCGGCTTTGAGAAGTCCTGGGCCCAGAAACTCAAAGGAATGGATGAGGGCCTGCACATGCCAGGTCTTGGAAAGTTTGTGTTTTGAAAAAGAGGCATAAAGGACCCAGGCAAAGCATTTCCTGGATCTTCCAAATCATTCCCGCAGGAGATACGGACCAAATTCCGCCATTTCTCACAAAATCCCGTTCGATCCAATACAAAAATCTATTGGTTCTGTTAAACTACAGCATAGTGTAGAATCTGGATCCTTTCATCGAGCCCCATTTCTTTTAGATAGAAAGGTTTTCCTTTGCTATCGGTCTCGGCGAGCCCGGTCTCGGTGAGCCAATAACATAGGGAGAAAGTTAATATTCATGATGCTGATCTTGAGTCGCTATCCAAGTGCGAATACCTTCGTTTAAGAGAATAGGTATGTATGAGGGAGACAGTTGAAGACTTAGCTACCTTGAGTTTTAGAACTTACTTTAATTAGTAATTTAAAGTATAATGATTTTATTTCTTAATGGGGCACCCTAATTCTTTGTTATGTCCGCATTAGCGATGCGAGATGGAACTCTTAGATATCCTAGCATATGGTCGTGACATGTCCATTTGTACTATTGTGTGTCCTACATTGGTTCTCCTCAAAACGAGATCCTCTTGGAAGAATTTAATTCTTCAACGAAGTAAACATTAGCGAACTACAAATTCTTTGTTTCAATTGTTTTTAGGAGTGAAATTTGGAGATTTGATTCCAAATTCAGGATATCATAAAACCCTTCGAGGGAATTAATTTTGCTTATGTGGGTTTGGGAAAGAGTGGTAGAGTTGAAGTTGAGGAGGATCGTGACTATTTTCGAGAATCAGTTTCGATTCAAACTAGGTCGCTCGACTATCGAGGCGATTCATTTCGTGAGAGATTAGTGGAGCAGTGTATGAAGAGAAAGAAGGACCTTCACATGGTCTTTATCGATCTAGAGAAGGCGTATGACAAAGTTCCTAGGGAAGTTCTTTGGAGGTGCTTGAAGGCTTGAGGTTTTCCAGTGGCATACACTAGGTCGACTAAGGATATGTATGATGGAGTGAGAACGGGGGTGAGAACGGTGAGGGGGGGATTTAGAGCACTTTCCTATTTCGATAGGGTTGCACTAGGGAAAAACTCTTAGACCATTTTTATTCACCTTGGAAATGGCTGTATTGATGTGACATTCAAGGAGAGGTGTTGGTGTATATGTTTTTTTTGCAGATAATCTAGTTCTAATTGATGAGACTCCGGGGGGGGGCGTTGTTAATGATAAGTTGGAGGTTTGGAAACAAACACTTGAGTCTAAACGGTTTAGGTTGAGTAGGACTAAGACAGAATAATTGGAGTGCAAGTTCAGTGATTTGACGCATGAGGCTGACGTGGTAGTGAAGTTGGATTCCCAAGCCATTGGAAGGGAGATAGTTTCAAGTATCTTGGGTCTATGATCCAGGGAATGGAGAGATTGATGAGGATGTCATACACCGTATTGGTGCATGGAGGATGAAATGAAGGCTTGTTTCTGGAGTTCTGTGTGATAAGAAAGTGCCTCCTAAACTAAAAGGCAAGTTCTACAGAATGGCAGTCCGATCGGGTATATTGTATGAAGTGAAGTGTTGGCCAGTTAAGAGCACTTTCCTATTTCGATAGGGTTGCACTAGGGAAAAACTCTTAGACCATTTTTATTCACCTTGGAAATGGCTGTATTGATGTGACATTCAAGGAGAGGTGTTGGTGTATATGTTTTTTTTGCAGATAATCTAGTTCTAATTGATGAGACTCCGGGGGGGGGGGCGTTGTTAATGATAAGTTGGAGGTTTGGAAACAAACACTTGAGTCTAAACGGTTTAGGTTGAGTAGGACTAAGACAGAATAATTGGAGTGCAAGTTCAGTGATTTGACGCATGAGGCTGACGTGGTAGTGAAGTTGGATTCCCAAGCCATTGGAAGGGAGATAGTTTCAAGTATCTTGGGTCTATGATCCAGGGAATGGAGAGATTGATGAGGATGTCATACACCGTATTGGTGCATGGAGGATGAAATGAAGGCTTGTTTCTGGAGTTCTGTGTGATAAGAAAGTGCCTCCTAAACTAAAAGGCAAGTTCTACAGAATGGCAGTCCGATCGGGTATATTGTATGAAGTGGAGTGTTGGCCAGTTAAGAGCTCTCATAACCAAAAGTTAAATGTGGCGGAGATGAAGATGTTGAAGATGTTCCGATGGATGTGTGGACTTACTAGGAGAGATAGGGTTAGAAATGAGATTATTCGAGAGGTGATGAGAGTGACTTCGGTGGAAGACAAGATGCGGGAAGTGAGGTTGAGATTGTTCGGGCATTTCATGGGGAGGTGCATGGATGCCTTAGTTCGGAGGTGTGAGAGGTTGGTTATGGATGGTTTCAGGCGGGTTAGAGGTAGGCCGAAAAAATATTGAAGGGAGGTGATTAGACGTGACATGGAGCGGTTACAGCTTACGGAGGACATGACCCTAGATATGAAGGTGTGGAGGACGCGTATTAGGGTAGAGGGTTAGTAGCTGGGAGTGCGTCCTTGCTAGTAGGTAGGAGTGCTTTGTTTGTAGTCGGGCCAGTGGTCATAAGTGCTATCCATGTGCCTGGTAGTTTTCTGTTCATATTGTTTTGTAACTACTCTGTGGGTGTCTTGGTTCTGTTATTATTTATTGTTGTGTTATTCCATTTTTGTTTTTACTATGTCTTTTTACTGTTTGGTGTCCCGAGTCGGGGGTCTATCAGAAACAACCTTCTACCTCATCTGAGGTAGTGGTATGGACTGTGTACACTACCTTCCCAAGACCCACTTTGTGTGAATACACTAGGTATGTTGTTGTATGTCTCATGATGATTGAGTAGAAATAAGCTAATTGGGGCGAATGATATGGTTGATGGTGCTATATGGACCCATTAGAGATAGGTACATGGCACTAAGCTGAAGAGATTAGACTTATCGGATGCTAAGTTCATCTTGTTGAGACTAAGTTTTGGTTTGGTTTGTTGATCAATTTCGTGATAAAGCTGATACAATGTTGAAGAGTGTGAATGAACCACTTTCCAAACTTGCAAGAAAATATTTTCGGTGACTCTAAGCATTTAGACTCCAATGTTTTTCCTTAGTGGCTCTGATATCATGTGAAATAAGATGCAAAATTTGTTATTATTCTTAATTGTAAAATTCAATACAAAGTGGCTGCTTTACGGGAAACTTGGGAGTTGTTCGTCTCTTTTTTCTTCTTTTAATCCAGAATTCCTTGAGTCCACTGGTGCATTGTTCAAAATTCGATAGATAATAGTCCGACCTTGTCCTTCTCTACTTAAACTTTTGGCTTTTATCCATGGCAGGTTCGAACCCCTACATGCGCCTAACCTGTACATCACACACTGCGCTCTTTCAATTGGACCAAAGTTGTGGGAGCATTGTTTGTCTATTTTAATTAGTTACTTTATGTACAAACACTGTATTGGTACAAAGTAATCTCCTAATTTACATATTAGAATATTCTACAGTATTCCTTTCAACAAATATAGATATTCCTACCAGTTAGCGAGGATCTAGTTCAATTAGAGAGTCAAAATCGTATACAACTAAAATTGGCATGCATGTTTCTTGAAGAGATATCATTTTGGCTCGGGGGAATGTGGGAGGTATTCTAGTTCTATGGGATGATAGGAAACTAGAACGCTTGGAGGTCAACAAAGAGGAGTTTATGATTGGCGGTGAAATTTAAAAATGGTGGTAATGGGATGGAATGGGGTTTTGGGGGAGGAATCAAGGTTTTCTTTTAGGAGTTAGGGTCAGTGATGGAAAGGTGGGATATTCCTAAGGTGTTGAGGGGTATTTTAACACCATAAGATACCAGTAGGAGAGGTTAGGGTGTATGATGGTCTCCTGGGTCTTGAGGAGTTCTCGAAGTTTATCGATAATCATTTGCTTATTGATTTACCTTTGTCAGGTGCTGTTTTTTTATTAGGTCCAAATTGGAGGACTCAAACGTAAATCCCGACCGGATAGATTCCTCTTGTCTCCTTCTTAGGAGGAGTTGGCACTAAGTGTGATCCAATTCCCTCTGATCGAAGACAATTAACCTATCTTGTTGGATGGTGGTAGGGGTAGAAGGTTGAGATCTCTTTTCAACTTCAAGAACATGTGGTTGCAAGCGCATTGTGTTGGAGATAAGAGTGGCCCAGTGGTGGAACAACTGTTTCGTAGTGGGGAGACAATCTTTTAGGCTTGCCAAAAATTAAAGATGCTTAAGAATGACATAAGTGTGCAATAAGTATGTGTTTCGAAGGGTATAATTGAAGATTAAGGAGATCATGAATGAGGCATAGGGGGGGAGGGAGGTTAAAAATAATAAAGATGGGTAGGGCGTTAAGTGGGAGACAAAAGGATATGAAAGAAGTTTTGAAAGGGGAACTAGCTTCTTTGTCTTTGGCCCAGGAGACTGGTTGGAAGCAAAAATTATGGGTTGTGGTGGGAAGAAGGGGATTCTAGTGCGAAATTTTTCCACATAGCAGCTGATAAGAGGGAGGAATTTGATAGAGTCAGTGATGGTTGGGGGGAGCTACATGTGGGGGAGTAGGAAGTAGAGAGAGCAACTATTCAATTCTATGAACATATGTTCAAAGAGGTTGTGAAGTGGAGGCCTAGTTTGGGCGGGGTAGATTTTAATCAAATTGAGGGGGGAGGGGGGATAATAGTTTGTGGTTACATAGGGCTACTGAGGAGGAAAAGGTGTGTGCGGGTGACAAGGCATTAGGTCCCGATGGCTTTACTCAGGCTTTTTTACAACATTGCTGAAGCACAGTTAAATTTGTGTTTTGCGACTATTTTTGAGTTCCAAGAGAGGGGTATATTAGAAAGAAGCCTAAATGATTCGTTCATTGTCATTATTTTTAAGGGGCTTCTAGCATCACAGACTATAGTCCGATGCAGACATAGATAACCATGTCGGATATACTGATGAGAAGCTCACTAGAAGAGAAAACCCTAGTTTCCAAATCAATCCACCGTTGGTTTTGATGGACATCCAATTTTTGTATCATTCATGTTTCTTTTTTTGGGCTTTTTTTTGGGGGGGGGGGGGGGGGAGGGAGCTGACTTTTGCTTTGTTTTGTTGTTTGGATTTGATTTTTATTAATAAAATCGACCTCTTGGCCATTTTATTTTTATAGACTTTAAAAGTTTTGGACGAGATCGTCTCTTCTTCGCTAAATGCTTTTTGAAGGACGATAAGTTCTGATGCATCTTTGGTGGCCAATGAAGTGGCAGATTCTAGGAAAAGAAAAGGTGTATCGGGTTCTTTGCTAGTTAGATCATGAGAAGGATTGTGATTGTTGAAGTGTGGTCATCTCATCTAAAAGATTAAGCTGTTAGAGAGAGCACACTTTTGTTATTTAATTGTATTCTCAACACGCCACCCTCACATGTGGGCTTCATATTTTTCATGGGCCAAGCACATGAAAATTCTTTTTTGATAATGGGTGGTGGTGACATTCGATCACATGACCTTTTCTTTCTCTGATACGATATTGAACTGTGTGGCCATCTCATCTAAAAACTTTAATTGTTAGAATTAACACATTTTTATTTTTTAATTGTATTATCAACAATGATCATATTAGCCGGAAGTTCCTGGATTTCTTTCCGTTGAAGAGGGGGGTTTTAGGGAGAAATGGAGGAAGTGGCTCAATTTTTGCATCTCTTCTGTGAGATACTTAGTTTTGTCGAATGGCAAACTGTGCGGTTCCTTGGTAGCTCCAAGGGTCTCGGACATGGAGATCCTTTATTACCTATGCTTTTTATCTTGGTGATGGAAGCTTTGAGCAAGATGGTGGACAAAGCTGTTTTAGGAGGACATATCAATGGGTTTAAGGTTATGGTTAGTACAATTAAATTTGATGTTTTGCGACTGTTGTTGAGTTCCAAGAGAGGGGTATATTAGAAAGAAGCCTAATGATTTGTTCATTGTAGGGGCTTCTAGCATCACAGACTATAGACCGATGCATATGTAGATAACCATGCCGGATATGCTGACGGAGTTCCAAGAGAGGGGTATATTAGAAAGAAGCCTAATGATTCGTTCATTGTAGGGGCTTCTAGCATCACAGACTATAGACCGATGCATATGTAGATAGCCATGCCGGATATGCTAACGGGAAGCTCACCAGAAGAGAAAACCCTAGTTTCCAAATCGATCCACCATTGGCTTTAGTGGACATCCAATTTTTGTATCATTTTAGTTTCCGTTTTTTGGACTTGCCCAGACTTTTTGGGGCTTTTTTTTTTTTTTTTGTGTGGGGGGAGGGCTGACGTTTGCTTTGTTTTGTTGTTTGGATTTGATTTTTATTAATAAAATCGGCTTCTTGGCCATTTTATTTTAAATAAAAATAGACTTTAAAAGTTTTGGACGAGACCGTCTCTTCTTTACTGAATGTTTTTTGAAGGAAGATAGGTTCTAGATGCATCTTTGGTGGCCAATGAAGTGGTAGATTCTAGGAAAAAACAAGGTGTGCCGGGTTCTTTGCATGTAGATCTTGAGAAGGCTTGTGATTGTTGAAGTGTGTGGTCATCTCATCTATAAGATTAAGTTGTTAAGAGAGTACACTTTTATTAGTTAATTGTATTCTCAACACGCCACCCTCACATGTGGGCTTGATTATTTTTCATGGCCAAGCACGTGAAAATTCTTTTTTGATAATGGGTGGCGGTGACATCGATCCCATGATGATGTTGAATTGTGTGGCTGGCCATCTCATCTAAAAACATAAGTTGTTAGAGTGAGCACATTTTTATTTTTTAATTGTATTATCAGCAATGATCATATTAACTGGAAGTTCCTGTATTTCATTCTGTTGAAAGGGAGAGGTTGGGGGGTTAGGGAGAAATGGAGGAAGTGGCTGAATTTTTGCATCTCTTCTGTGAGATACTTAGTTTGTTGAGTGGCAAACTGTGCGGTTCATTGGTAGCTCCAAGGGTCTCAGACAGGGAGATCCTTTATTACCTATCTGTCCTTGATTACCTATGCTTTTTCTCTTTGTGATGGAAGCTTTGAGCAAGAAGATGGACAAAGCTGTTTTAGGAGTACATATCAATGGGTTTAAGGTTGTGGTTAGTTGTGTTGGTACCTTTTCGAACTCTCATCTTTTGTTTGCAGATGATACTCTGGAGATGTGTGATGCGGATGGGATTCAACTGGATTACCTTGACATGTGTTAGCTTGGTTCCAGGTAGTGCCGTGGCTTAGAATTAACCTAAGAAAATGTGAGATCATTCATGTGGGTGCAGCAGATAACATCGACTTGCTGGCCCAAGTTTTGCATTGTGGGGTAGGGGGTCTTGCAACTACCTATCTCGGATTATGTTTAGGAGCATCGATTAAAGATATCAGTATTTGAAACTCGATCATTTAGAGGGTAAAGAAAAGGCTAATGAGTTGGCAGAAAGAATACTTGTCCAAAGGTGGGAAGTACCGTGTATCCCTACATATTGCGTGACCCTGCTCAATCTCCTATTTCTGTTACAGTAAAGTTAAAAAAGTTTGCAAAGAAATTCTATTTGGGATGCGGCTGATGGGGCAAAGAAGTTTCACTTGGTTCAGTGGAAACCGTGACAGTGGGGAGAAATGAGTTTTATGATTTGAAGGTTTTAATACATCTCTTTTGGGGAAGTGATTGGGGATATTTGGGGTGGAGGGAAAAGCTTTATGGAGAGAGGTGATAACAGACAAATATGGAGTAATGGAAGGTGATGCAGAACTAATGTGATTACTATGTCTTTCAAGTGTGGTGTGTGGAGGAATATAATGAAAGGAATGAGATGTTTTAAGTGACAATATTGCTTTTAAGGTTAGGGAAGGGAATAGAGGTAGTTTTGGGGACAAAAGTGGTGTGGGGGTTCGGTGCTAAAGGATGATTTCCCTGTTTTGTATATGGTCTCTTGCCAAAGAGAATGGACTCTTCACTTTGTTAGGGGGGGATACATGGGTTGAGATTTTTTGGGATTTGAGATTCAGGAGGGATTTCCAGGATTGGAGGTAGCTGAGCTTCTGAGATTGCTAGAATTACTTCATAAGCAGTACGAGCCTGTTGATAGACTCGATGTTTTGTGCTTGGAGGTGGGGAGTAACAAAATGTTCTCTTTCAAGTCCTCCTATGGAAAGTAGTTGGTTAGGCCGGAAGATAGTTTTCCTTTTGATTCGGCTTGGATTCCTAGGGTGCCAAGGAAGGTGTGCTTCTTCACTTGGTCTGCTGCTAGAGGGGTGATCTTGACGAGGGAGAATCTTAGGAAACGGAAGGTTTTCTATATTAGTTGGGTTGGTTTCCTTTGTAAGGAGGCATGTAAGGACATGAGTCATATTCTGCGATATTGCAATCTAACAATGTTGTTATGGTGGGATTTCATTAGGTAGTTCTGCATTTCATGGGCAATGCCAAGATCCGTGAAAGAGTTGATGTTCAGTTGGAAGACTGATGCCAGGAGAAGACGACACAAGACTTGGCATGTTGCTTCTCTTGCTTAATGTAGGTCATTTGGAGAGAGAAATAGGAGGCCTTTTGAAGGGACGAAGATGAGCTTTGCTCAACTGAGTAGTCTCCGCTCCCTCATTTTCTTTTGGCACCCATGTAGCTCCTATTTGTATGGAGGATTGGATGTCTTTTGGAGAGAACCATATTTTGTAGGTTTCTCCTCTTTGGGTATACCTCTTGTATACGGCCATCTCGATCTTGTTAATTATTTATGAAATACTTTACTTGATCAAAAAAAGAAAAATTCTGTTAATGGAAAATCTCACAAATCTCAAGCATCTCATCCTTATATCTTCAACTTCACTTTCTCTTGGAATTCAAATGACAAATTTCATTTCACGAATGGACTGAAACCAGATATTGCAAGTCACTTATTTGTACAAGTTGGTCTCATATCTGATTTCGTTTAGTCAAGATCATTTCATTGATGTTACACTGAGATGTAATAGTCCAACTTTTTTTGGTTTCATAAGTCGAGATCATTTCATTGATATTGCACCTGGATGTTTGTAAACAATAATTTACGAAGTGAATGATGTGGTCGACCACCATTATCTGTGAAGTCAATCCAATCATTCTATGAAACTTGTTATTATTCTGCACACAACTGACACTAGTTCAGGAGCTTTTTATTTCAGGACATGTGGCTTTTATTAGGTCCCAATCCCATACAAACAAACTCCCATTTTCTCTTAAATCTCTTTCCGTCTTCTCTTGTATCTCTTTTTACTTCCCAGGCCTTCCTTCTTGGACCTTATTTTTTGTCCCACTTTTCTCTCCAACATCAATTACTTGGTGAGTTCAACCACAAAAATCTAAAGAAACTAAGTAATGAATGAAAAACATGGCAAGAAAAAGACACAACATATTACAGCAAAATGTAAGAATTAGAGGTAGTTGAAAACTGAGGGAAATAATAAGTAGGTTATTTGACAAAAAAGGTGATATTTGTTCTATTTCTGTTTCATCTTTTGCTAGTTTCAGCGATAGTTGCTAAAATACTTTTTAGTAAAAATCAGTTTGAGGCAAATCAAAGGGCATGAATATAATACTTACTGGAAAGAGAAAAATGGAACAGCATAAATAAATCCCTTAAGAAACAATACTTAGCCATGAAATCTTTTTCTAATTGTTGTATTTTCACTTTTGGCATAGGATAACTACGAAATCATTGAAATATGCCAAAAAGAATATCAAACCCATCTTATTTTAAGATTCGTGACAGTTGCATGAACCTAAATAAGTTCCATCCATGATTTAATAGTGTTAAGTTAAAATAGATAAAAATAATGGAGATGAAAGATACAACAACAAACTATGCCCTTTCAAATATAAGAGGAGCTCGAGATAAAAGGAACTTGGGTATGTGAGGAGGGGCTGACTGGGGTAGTGGAAATAGTTGAAAGAGAAGGTTTGAAAAATAAATACTATAATAAAGGATTTTGTTTGTGAGGTGGGATCAGGACCCACAAAAACAGTTATCAACAATATAAGTCATAAAATTTTTCTCATTCTTCTAAAAGTTGGTCAGAAACTTATGGTCCATCCTTTCTAGTTTATGTAACCCTATTTCCTTTGAAGTTTGTTTAGAAAAGAATGATCCCTTTCTAAATCTGGAAACAATTTAACTTAAACTTTCCAGTTTACCCCTAATAACAAGTTTTATAGTCACACAACTATTATGATATGTTTAAGACCAACAACAATAACATATCCAGTGAAATCCCACAAAGTGGGTCTTGGATATGTTAAGACCACAAGTTTCAAATGTGTGATAGGCACACAAATATTATGATATGTTTAAAACCATATTTTTTGAGAAGTCTTCCCTTCTTTCTTAAATGCCATGCTTAGTCAAACAGATTTGCATAACATGATACGGAGGGGGACCGCCTAACCAGTTGAACTGTTCTCTTAAAGAACGGGTAAGCCGCAAAAGAATGTTCCTTGCTTCCAGCTATCCTCATGAGTCATTTTTGCTGGAATCCGTCTCTCGATAAGAAGCTTTCTTTTGGTCCGGGTTAATCTCGTCTTCTTGAAGAATTACGGATTCCTAAACCTAGTAAGGGAAAGCGATTCTACTCCAATTGCATTCATCAGTTGGATGAGAGTGAGAATAGAAAGGAATCTGCTGCGCACCTCTATTCCTCTTCTTTCGCTTATTCATCTTCTTTGGAGGATACATATATAGATGGTGAGTAGGCATGGCAGGAAAGCCAGTAAGAGCACCAAGCTAATTCCCAATTACACTCCTTCAATTCTTTCGAATTCATTGGATCCTTTCCCCCCCTTCCTCTTTTTTGAAGGTAACCATCCAGTCTTGGAAGTGAGGGTCTTGCAATCATTCCAATCCCTCTACTCTAGTATTAGCAGTTTCCTGAAGCCATTTTGCTATCGCAGCAATGGCGGAATACCCCTTTCTAAATAAACCGACGATAGTTGTTCACGAGCCCCAGAAATGACCGCAACTCGGTCACGGAAGTAGGCACCTCCCACTCCTTTGTGGCAGACACCTTGGCCTCGTCCATCTTGATTTGGCTTATGACATGCCCCAAGAAGTCTACCTCCTCCTTAACGAACGAGCACTTCTCTTTCTTGATGTAAAATTGAGTAGTTGGAAGATTTTACGTAGATGCTCCACGTGCTCCTCCGGGGTATTACTATAAATGACTATGTCATCTAAGTATACCACCACGAACTCGTCAAGGTATGGATGGAAAATCTTATTCATAAGAGTGCAAAACGTGGTTGTCGGTTGTTAACCGATTGGTCGTAGGTTCGAATCCCACTTGGGGAGATTTTTGAGTTATCGCTTTTCTGACCTAGCGCTTGCCTCTGGTGGTGTCCTTCTCCTTTGTTTCTAAACTAGCAGAATCGTGGGACATCAAAAGCGGTAAGTTGATTGTTATATATTTTGAGCTCCTAAAAAGAATTTCTTGTATGACAATGGAAACTGACAATGGAAGAGGCGCATTAATGTTTTAAACTTAATTACACAAGGTATTTGTGTTGGGAAAAGTTTAAAATGGTAGATTATGGACATATGTATGGAACTATATTAATTTTTTTGTAAAAAAAGATTGGAGCTATATTTCAGATTTCATTAGTAAAATGTATTGGTTTTCGTGGCCCCATAGCTTTGGTTCAACTGTAAAGGTACTATAGCACAGGATGTGGGGTCGATGCATGTTGCGACTTAGAATCCCGCTTTGAATCAAGTGTGATACTTAAGCAAAGAAGACTAGAGCGAATCCATTACCCACCGAGTTTCAAAGTTGCAAACGATGATTTCTCAGTTACAAAAAGTCGTTGGTTGTCGTGTCAATGTTTTGTGTCGTACATTTTCGGGAAATATTTTCTTATGTCTCCGTCTGTGGTAGAAACGTTCATTCTTCTTATACAAAATAAGACCTTAAAAGGGATTTTTTTTTGTTTTCTCGGCACAACTGATCGAAAAGTTGACTATGATCAGACTAATGCTATAAGATTAGTTATGCAATGTAGAGATTAGTTATGCAGGGGTTTGTTATTCGGGGTTATGTAAGGTTTAGCTACTCATGTATTACAATCCATGTATTAGTTATTCCATCTTTAGCTCACATAAAATAGTGAGTAAAAATATTATTATCCCCCTAAAGTTGGACCCTTTTTTCAAAAAGACATTTAAACTTTGCGGGTGTCCTAATACCCTCCTAAACAATTTTGAACCAATATTATTACATCATTTTAAAGCCACCTGGCATGGAGCATGAGTCTACTCTCTTAAAAGTCCGTGTAGAATCTAAAAAAAAGAATTTTAACTTTATTTTTACAAGTTTTCCCTTATAAAAGTATTTTTCTATTTTTCTTATATATTTTAACTTTATTTTCTTATTCTTTTTCCTTTTCTTTCATCCTTCTTCTTCTTAAAGTTCTTGTCATTTCTAATGGACCTTCCATATTCAATGCCCCATAATTTTCGCTGCTAACTCTACTCACCTTTTTTTACTATCACCATGTTTACTTTCTTCAATTTCAAGTTCTTATTTTCAATTTTTTTTTTTACATTTTGAACAACTTTATAAAACCCAATATATTTCAAGATGATTAGGAGTATTATTTTCTTATTTACATTTCAATAAGCTATTTATGGATTTTAGGAAATTCACTGATTCATTTACAAAAAATTTCAATTTTGATATTATTTTTCTCAAAATCTTCATTGCTAAAACTATATAAAAATGAGATAAATTAATTAATGAAGATTTTAAAATATCAAAGTTTATTCAGATAAAGGATGATTAATTTCATATTAATAATTTAATCAAAGTTGAGAAAGTGCTAAAGAATTTTTTTATAAAGGCACTTTCTAATTGCCGTGTAAATGGCCAACGGGAATGGAGAGGTTTTGTGGAGAAGAAGGAAAAGAAATATGAAGCTAAAGAGGATTGGTTGTAGAGGAAACACGTGGAGTGGGATGATTGGTGGAAAGGGAAAAGAAAGTCAAAAAGTAAGGAAAAAAGAAGAAGAAAAAAATGTAAAGAAAAAAATTAAAAATGAAAAATATGTATTTTTTTATTAAGTCAGACGTGTCAAATTTTAATGAAACTAAGATTCATCCAAAAATGATGCAGTAAAACAGTTCAAAATTGTTTTTTGGGAGGGGGGGGGGTATTAGGACACCCATAAAGTTTAAGTGTCTTTTTGAAAATTTAGGACAACTTCAATGGTGTATTTATGTCTTTTCTCTAAAATAATATAAAAATTTAGTCATAACTTATGCCAAGTTGGTTGAGAGTGAGGATGAAGAGGAGAAACGGGTGAACAAGGAGAAGTACAAGTTATCTAGGAAGGAGGCTAAGTTAGCAGTTACGGCTACTAAGACAACAACATTGGAAGCTTGTATGCGGGATTAGAAGAGAGACGCGGAAAAGAGGTTGTATAGTTTTGCTAAGGCTAGGGAGCAGAAGGATTGTGACCTCGACCAAGTGAAGTGCATTAAGGGGGAGGATGATAGAGTACTAGTGGAGGATGTTCACATTAAGAGAAGATGACAGTCGTATTTTCATTGACTCTTTTATGATGAGGGGGACAGAGGGATTGTGTTAGGGGAATTGGAGCACTTAGAATAGTGTCGTGATTTCAGTTATTGTAGACGTTTTAAGGTTGAGTAAGTCAGAGAGGCTATTCGCAGGATGCGAAGGGGTAGGCGACGGGGCCTGACGAGATTTCGCTTGATTTTTGGAAGTATACTGGCGGGATAGGTTTAAGGTGGTTGACCAAATTGTTTAACAACATTTTCAAGACTGCGAAAATGCCCGAAGCTTGGAGATAGAGTACTATGATTCCTTTATATAAGAACAAGGGTGACATCCAGAGTTGCAACAATTACAGGGGTATTAAGTTGTTGAGTCACACTATGAAGATTTATGAGAGAGTGGTTGAACGGAGGTTTAGGAGGATCATGTTTATTTTTGAGAATCAGTTTTGATTTATGCCCGGTCGCTTGACGACAGAGGCAATTCACCTAGTGCAGAGACTGGTGGAGCAGTATAGGGAGAGGAAGAGGGATTTATACATGGTGTTCATCGACTTGGAGAAGACATACGACAAAGTCCTTAGGGAGGTTCTTTGGAGATGCTTGGAGGTGAGAGGGATCCCGGTGGCGTACATCAGATCGATTAAGGACATGTATGATGGAGCAAAGACTCAGGTGAGGACGGCGGAAAGAGATTCAGAACATTTCCTTGTCTTGATAAGGTTGCATTAGAGATTGACTCTTAGCCCCTTTTTATTTTCCTTGGTGATGAATGCATTGACGCAACATATTCAAGGAGAGGTGCCTTGGAGTATGTTATTTGCGGATGATGTAGTTTTAATTGATGAGACGCGGGGGGTGAGTGATAAATTGAAGGTTTAGAGACAAACCCTGGAGTCTAAAGGGTTCGGGTTGAGTAGGACCAAGACGGAGTACATGGAATGCAAATTTAATGACTTGAGGCAGGAGGACGAGGTAGCAGTGAGGATGGATTCCCAGTTTGTTTGTAAGAGGGATAATTTTAAGTATCTTGGGTCTATGATTCAGGGGAATGGGGAGATTAACGAGGATGTCTCTCACCGTATTGGAGCTGGATGAAATGGAGGCTCTTCTTGGGAGTATTGTGTTAAGAATGTGGCTCCCAAGCTTAAAGACAAATTCGACTGAGTGACAGTCCGTCTGGCCATGTTGTATAGAGAGGAGTGTTGGCCAGTCAAGAACTCCCATATTCAAAAGTTGAAGGTGGCGGAAATGAAGATGTTCCGTTGGATGTGTGGACTTACTAGGGGAGATAGGGTTAGGAATGAGACTATCTGGGAGAAGGTGGGAGTGACTTCGGTGGAGGACAAAATGCAGGAAGTGAGGTTGGGATGGTTTGGGCATGTGATGAGGAAGGGCACGGATGCCCCAGTTCGTAGGTGTGAGAGGTTAGCTTTGAATGGTTTTAAGAGGGGGGTAGAGGTAGGCTGAAGAAATACTGGAGGGAGGTGATTAGACGTGACATGGAGCAGTTACAACTTACTGAGGACATGACCCTAGATAGGAAGGTATGAAGGACGCTTATTAGGTTAGAGGGCTAGTGCATGTGGGTGAGTCGTAGCCAGTAGTTAAGAGTGCTTTGCTGTAGCCGGGCTAGTAGTCTTAGGGCTGTGTACATAAGTTGGAGCTTCTAGTTAGGAGGGTTTGGGTGTGGTGGGTGCCTTTGGTTTGTTAGTATATAGTATTACTTTGTGGGTGTCTTATTTTTGTTTTTTCATCTTGTTTTATGTTTTATTACGATTTTGTTTACTGTCCTTTGTCTTGAGCCGGTGGTCTATCGGAAACAACCTCTCTACTTCTTCGGAGATAGTGGTATGGACTGCATATATTTTACCCTCCCTAGACCCCATTATGTGGGAATACACTGGGTTTGTTGTTGTTGTTGTCGTCATAACTTATACATGTTTTATTTATGCGGGTTTGTAAAATGATAGCCATACAGTGTTCTTGATTGCTGAATTTTATATAAAGCAACTAAAAAGCTACCAAACATGATATTAACTATGTTAGTTTTAATACATTAATAAGTTTTTTCAGTTTCAAAATAAAAAACATTAATAACTTTCTTTCCAACCAGCAACCAAACAACCCCCAAGTAATTTTTGGGCTAGAACTAAGTTGCTCGGACTCTCCAAAAATGTTGCCACACCGGTGTCGGATCCTTCAAAATGTAGAACATTCTACATTTTGAAGGATCCGACACACCAATGACATTTTTGAAGAGTCCAAGCAATATAGGGCTAGAATACCTTAAGCTGGTGTTGGAACCTGCTAGTCTGGGGTTTTGAGCCTCTTTCCTTTTCGATAACTGTTGGTGCATGGAGAGGATTTAAGGACAATGCAAGAAATTTAACGCATAAGCAGGTTAGCAGCTTGTATGATGAATAGCAGGTATCAACAGAGATACTAATGGGCAAGCACAAAATCCCCCTTTTCTACTGTTCAGTATGTATCTTGGTTCTTTTGTACGTGTAGTTTTTCTTTCAACTCCTTTAACAGTATAGACATGCTATTATGGGAACCTAATTAACAATACACATTGTGTGTGTGCATGAGAATTTGAAGTGGATTGAACCTTAATGTGTGCGTGTGAAGGAGAACTAGAGTGAACCATATCTTAAGGTATTTCTGCTTCTATTCAGGGCCAGGTGAGGCAGAAGCTATCTTCCGGGGGAAAATATGTATCAGTAAATATCGGGCCCATTCAAGTTGTTTCTAGTGAGCAGGTATATCCTTCGGCCTTTGCACCTTAAATTTGTCAATCCATAATCCATTGTATGACATGATTGCCCTCGTCCAGGTTCAAGCTGTATATGAGGCCATGAAAAGAGATGTTAGGATGAAATACTTTCTGTAAACTACTTTCTTCACTACCTTTGTATATAATGGCAATACCTAAGAAAGTATGTCGTTTTGTACTTTAGTTTAACCTTGTTTTTCTTTTTTTTTATATATATATATATATATATATTCATTGAACCCAACATTCTTACTGGATTTTTGGGAACAAGTGTGGAGGTAATTTGTAATGTAAGAGTCCTTTTATGTGCTGACACCTCGATAGACAAGACATATGCCTCGCCAGGCTTGAATCCCTGGGAGGCACTTAGGCCTTGGACGTGCACCTTGCATTGAGACGGCGCGGGGTAGATGTGACTTTTAAACCACTGGAAACTCAACCTTAGTAATACCAACCTGTGCTATATGTCTTCGTAGATATACTGTTTGATTATTATATGTGAAATATATATTCATTGAACCCAACATTCTTACTGGATTTTTGGGAACAAGTGTGGAGGGTAATTTGTGTATTTTTCCTTTAATGTGAGTAAGAGTCCTTTAATGTGTTGACACCTCGATAGACAAGACATACACCTCGCCAGGCTTGAATCCCTGAGAGGCACTTAGGCCTTAGACGTGCACCTTGCATTGAGATGTCGCGGGGTAGATGTGCCTTTAAAACTGCTGGAAACTCAATCCTAGTAATACCAACCTGTGCTATATGTCTTCCTAGATATACTGTGTGATTATTATATGTGAAAAGTTGAATGAATACTTGTTGATCACTTTGTTTTGATTATTTCTTCACTATTTTTTAAGATTTGACATCTGCAGTTATATATATATATATATAAAAGTCTAGAATCTTCTTTAAATGATAAATAAATTAACAACATAATCGGGAAATTTAGTTGGTCTATCTATTCCGTCATGTACAGTTACCACAAGACAAGATTGGATTATTTTAGCTCCCAAAAATCCAAGCCAATAATAGAACCATGCTTCAAGTATATGCAGAAATAAAACTTCACGTTTTGATAGTATGAGAAGTGATTTAGATGTGTATTAAGGCCACAAGTAACTCCTATCTCACAGTCAAGTCGAAACCTCCCATACCGATTGACTTCTTGTAAAGTATCTTGCTACAGTCAACTTCAAATGAGCATAACTCCTAGATTCTAAAGTATTTTTGAGCTCAAGACCTATCAAATGATCTAACACATTAAGTTTTGCTTTAATCCTATGTTGAAGTAAAAAGTTATGCTCAGTTTATCAAAGGGTGTCTGTCTGCCAAAGTGTGATGACCACACATGAGATGACTCGTCAGGTCAAGCCGTTAAGCTTAAGCTGTAAGATCAAAATTTGGTCATTTTGTGACGGTTAGTCAAGGGATTGACGGTCCGTCACCCGAACCGTTAGTCAACACTGTTTTGAACTGTTATACGTTTTCAAAGGGATTGTTTGATCTTTTTCCACTCTTTTAAGTCTAAAACTAGGTTATTTAAGTTGTCCTAAGGCCGAAATATAAGTTTAAAATTCCCTGAAATTTTCCATTAACTCAAAATTCAGTCAACACAGAAAGAAAATAGAGAAAGAGGTGATTTTCTTCTCTCAAAGCAAAATTAGGGTTCTTCAACTTCAATCTCCAAATTCAAAAGTTTCACCCCAAGGTTTCCATCTCCAGGTATGTGGGATTTCATCAATGGGTTTCTTTTTGCCCATTGAGTCCTAAAGTTAACTCAATTCTTCAACTTTAATTCACCATTCAAGCTTAGGGTTAAAATAAAAAAATGTGAATTTCTTTAGTTTTTAGTTTCTTGCTTTGACTAAATTATGAATATATGTTTTCCCATTAATTTGATCATACTCAAAATTATGACATTTCATTATATTGGTAAATTCTTGATTTTAGATTTGAGTTATGAAATTCCTTGTTATGTTCAGATTATTGCATTTTCATGATTAGTTGCATTTTTCAAAGATAGTGGGTTATGAACACCCGATGACCTAGAATATCATGCATTGTTAGTTGATATTCAATTCTTCTTTTCATGATTTAGAGTGCTTTCAGATAAAACACTTATCTTTCAGTTTGAGGATATCATTATTGGTGAGCATTTCAGTATATCAGTATACTTTTAATTGGGACTAGTGCGTAGCATCGAGAAGATAAGGGTTTAGATAACCTAAGTCCCAAGCTATGTGTCACTATAGGTTAAAGGGTCCTCATTAGTTGAGAGTGTCTCCCTTGCCTTTATTGGGCTCACGAGTGAATTCACGCCAATCATGGTTCGTATGCTTGACAGTGTACAAATACCCTCCCAACTAGGGTTACATATTGGATTCCATGTTACTCATATGATCTATATCGGTTACAGAAACCTCCTACAGTTTGACCTTGTCTCCAATCTATTCAGCATATTATAGTGTTACGTGTTTATTACTTGATCATAACATCAGTTTATAGATTTAGTCCATGTTTAAGTCATCATGTCACTTTCAACATGTTCATTTTATGTAGTGCATATCTTCTCACATGTGATCTGAGGAGAATTTATGCACTTCAGTGTTGTTATCCGGGCTTGTTTAGCTTTGTTTTGAGGACTTCTTGAGTACTTAATGAGTCAATAATTATATAATTGAGCATCTAAGTGTTTAAGTACTTGATTACAATGTTTAAGGTATTTTTCAAATAAGTTTGTACTTAAATTGGTCACTTAGAGTTCAAATGAGAAAACTAGTGTTACTAGCTTGAGCTAGGTGTTGTTCTAGTTGATCTCAATGAATTCTAATGTGTGTAATGGTTTCCTAATCGTATGATTGTGTAATTATATGTGGAACAACTTGTTTATAGTGTTTGAGGTTCAATTGAAACAAGCCAAGAATCAAAACCATGTTTAAGATCAAAAGGGGCAAAACTAGTATTCTCACCTTACGTTTCTAGTTCACCGTCTTGTATGTTGTGTTGTTTTGAGCTTTAATTTGTGGTGTTTGATGCTATAGGATGCTTGGTGAGTTTATGATGATGATATATGGATGATAAACAAGCTGTAAATCAAGTGGAAATATCACAAGGCTTGGAATGGACGGACAAAAACACTAGACAAGATTTAACGTAAAACGAAAATCTTGGATGTCCATGGCGCATAGGGATCTTCCTAAGGGACCCAAAATAGTGTCTTCGCGATTAGGGCGTGTCGCGCATCCTAGGTACTGCGATAAGTGGCGCGACCTGTACCCATGTCAAAATAGGCAAGAATTGTCCTCCTATAAATAGGACACTTAATGTCACGACCCGAAGTAGGGCCTGACCGTGACGGACATCCCAAACCATGAAGGCCCGAAACGCCCTTCTCAATCTGGTAATCATGCGCAACATTCATATAATAAAAGAAAATGCGGAAACATAATCTGCTATGGAAACATGGTCAATTCTGAATTCAACATAAGTATGGAAACTATAAATCAACTACATCTAAATAACATCTGACTCAGTCTGCGAAATCTCTACTACATGAAAATCTGACAAGTCTGAAACTGGGACAAGGCCCCCAGTAGACCAAAACTGAAATAAGTAACATAATCTGAAAAGACAGGCCTTCTGGAATAGAGAAGGCTCACCACTGCACAATCTGATCAGCTGTCTGAATTATCTACTGCTTATCTGGACCCCTAGACTGAGTCTAAGAACCTGAGAGCTAGGGGGGAGGGGGTCAATACAGATGTATTGGTACACAGAGCATATCCAAATAATAATTTATTATTCAACATATATGAGAGCAATTTAAAACAGTTCATAAGCATATCAAATAGTAAGAATTCACATGGGCATTTTAAAGATTGTAAAAATCATCTCAACTCTGAGAAATCTGTGTTACTTCTGTGCTAGGTGGTATACCCTACAACTCTGAAAAATTCATGGAAACTGCCATAACTCGGTAGCGAAGCCCCCAACCCAAGTGTGCCGCAAGGGTCGGAGTCTCTGAATCTACTACGCCACACGGCCGTCGCCAGCGTACAATAATAATCTACCCGTATCGGCAAATACGGTTTCAGGCTAAGAGTTCCTTGAACTCGTGCCTTCTTCGGGTAACCACCTAACCCTTTTTAAGCGTCTTTTTAAAATCTATTAAAACATGCAATATCTGAAAACATACTCTGAAAACATGCTCTGAAAACATACTCTTAAAACATACTCTGAAAACATAATCTGTTATGGCATAGATACATATGGTATCGTCATACCATTGACTTGCAAGTCACATCTCTGAGCCATTATTAGTCTATCATAAATCTCTGTATTCAAAACATAAGTTTTGAGACCAGCATTTCAATAATTCAATCCAATGAATCTTTTTTTTTCTCAAACCTCATGTAAACACATGCAATTCTTTCTCATACATACAAGAACACATTGATATCAAGAAACACCCTCTCAACAATTCCAAATCATGTTCAAATGCCAGGATATTGCAAAAACATCTTTTAAATCACATAACCATAATCTTTAATTCAATACAAGAGAGGGAGTTCATAATTTATACTCTCAACAATCTTAAATCTCAAATTCATACATATACATATATATGTAAATCAATTTAGGGGAAAAGACCACAAGGACAAAGCAGTAGTAGCTTTGAAACATTCGAAATGCATAATCAATAATATAGTTTTCAAAACCCCCATAAAATACATGTATCAAAACCTTTAAATCATGCTTTAACAATTTCAAGCCCATGTAGTTTTTAGGATATACCCCACGTACCTCGATTATGAAGAATAATGGCTGATCCTTGAAGCCTACGGTTTGGGGATTCCAAATTTTCGATTAATTTCAAAAACCCACGGTTGAATCTTGAGTTTCTTGGAGGAGAAGTATATGAACTAGGGTTTTTGTTTTGAGGAAAATCTTGAGAATGTCATATATTTTGCTTGTAGAGGTCTTAATCTACTGTTTGGACGTTTTAAGAGGCTTGGAAAAAGTCCAAATTACCCTTGTTAACTTCTGAACGAAGCTGGAAAAAATTAAACTGGGAACCCGATTTTATGGGCCACCGCGATGCGTCACTATCGTGGTGGCTCACTGGAAATTGACGAATGGGAAATTGGGATCCTCCGCGACGCTCCACTATCACGAGGTCCCACTGGAATTTGACAATTGCTAATTAAACCCTCTCCGCGATGCGCTAAACACCAGACTGATGATGTTTTACGACTAGCACATAAAATAGCCATAACTTCTTCACCGAGTGTCCGTTTTGGACGAATCTTGTATCGACGGAAATCTTATTCAGTCATCTACGTAATGAAAAGTTGAAATCTAAGGGATTCCACAAGAAATAAGTATAAATCATTCTAGAAGCTAAAGCTTGATATTTTAGGGATAAAATTTAGCTAAGAAAAACTTCGGGGCGTTACAATATCCCCTCCTTGGGAACATTCGTCCCCGAATGTTGACGCGGGATACAGAAAAGTCTAATTTCAAGCATACTAAGGCGTAGAAAGAATACGGCAAGGATTGTACCTTCCATTTCGTCATCCATTGGATAAATAGGTTTGGGTATCTGGCTCTCATGTCAACTTCTGATTCCCAAGTAGCTTCTTCAATTTTCTGGTTTCTCCACAACACTTTAACTGAGGCTATCTCTTTGTTCCTCAATCTTCTAACTTGGCGATCCAAAATCTCTACAGGCTCTTCTTCATAGGATAAGGAGTCTGTCACTTTGATTTCTTCAATAGGCAATACTAATGAATGGTCCCCAATACACTTTTTCAACATGGATATGTGAAATACCGGATGAACGGAACCCAAACTTGCAGGTAACTCTAACTCATACGCAACTCCACCTATCCTTCTCACATTCTGGTATGGTCCTATATAGCGAGGACTTAGCGTACCTTTCTTCCCAAATCGCATGAATTCCTTTATAGGAGAGACTTTAAGAAATACCCAATCACCAACTTCAAACTCCAAGTCTCTTCTCCTTACATCAGCATAAGACTTCTGGCGACTCTGAGTTGTCTTGAGTCATTCTCTAATAATTTTCACATCCTTCATCGCCTGATGAACAAGGTCAGGCCCGAACAACTGGGTCTCGCCCACTTCATACCACCCTATAAGAGGCCTATATCTCCTCCCATACAAGGCCTCAAACGGAGCCATCCTAATACTGACATGATAGCTATTATTATATGCAAACTCTATTAATGGCAAGTGCTCTATCCTCAAGGGTCTGGATGGTGCGCTCAGCTTGCCCATCTGTCTGAGGGTGGAAAGCCGTGCTCAAATTCACTTGGGTACCTAAACCCTTTTGTAACGATCTCCAAAACTATGAAGAAAACATTGTACCTCTGTCAGATATGATGGACACAGGTGCCCCATGCAAAGGAACTATTTCTGCAATGAACATCTTGGCATAATCCTTTCCCGAATAATTTGTCCTGATAGGTAGAAAGTGAGCTGACTTGGTCAGCCGATCCACAATTACCCAAATGGAATCATACTAGTTTCGGGACCTTGGAAGCCTTGTAATGAAGTCCATATTAATCATTTCCCACTTCCACAACGGCAAAGCTATCTCTTGAGAAGAACCGCCTGGCCTCAAATGTTCCATTTTAACTTGTTGACAATTCAAACACTTGGAAACATAGTTAGCCACATCACGCTTCATATTATTCCACCAATAAATGGTTTTCAAATCCTGATACATCTTAGTAGAGCCAGGGTGAACAACATACCTCGACGTGTGAGCTTCGTCAAGGATTCTCTTCCTCACACCATCTACATCTGGCACACATAACCTACCCTGGTATCTCAAAATACCATCACCACCAATTTCAAATAACATTACCTTTTGTTGACCCACATCTTTCTTAATCTGCATCAAGATGGGATCTTTAACCTGCTTCTCTTTAACTTCTGCACAAAGGGAAGATTTAGCTATCTCATGAACAACCACTCCTCCATCCTCGGAATCCAAAAGTCGTACTCCTAGATTTGCAATTCGGTGAATATCCTTCACCATCTCCCTTTTCTCTTCCTCAACATGAGAAAGACTGCCCATAGACAACTTATTGAGGGCATCGGCTACCACATTTGCCTTGCCCAGATGATAGTGCAGACTCATGTCATAGTCTTTTAAAAGTTCCAACCACCGCGTCTGCCTGGGATTCAATTCTTTCTGCGAGAAAACATATTGTAAACTCTTGTGGTCAGTAAATATATCAACGTGTACCCCATAAAAATAGTGATGCCAGATCTTAAGTTCCAAAACCACAACCGCTAACTCTAAGTCATGAGTAGGGTACTTCCGTTCGTGCACCTTCAACTGCCTAGATGCATAAGCTACTACCTTACCGTGCTGCATAAGAACATACCCAAGTCCCACTCGGGATGCATCACAGTATACAACAAAACCTTCTGTACCCTCTGAAAGAGTCAGAATAGGAGCAGTAGTCAACCTGTCTTTCAACTTCTCAAAACTATTCACACAAGAGTCAGACCATAAAAACTTCACCTTTTTCTGAGTCAACTTAGTAAGTGGTGCAGCTATGGAAGAAAAACTCTCGACGAATCTTCTGTAATAACTCGCCAAACCCAAGAAGCTCTGAATGTCGGATGGAGTCGTGGGTCTGGGCCATTTTCTCACTACCTTAATCTTTTGGGGATCAACCTTAATCCCCTCTCTAGACACAACATGCCCCAAGAACGCAATAATATTCAACCAGAATTCACACTTGGAAAATTTTGCATACAACTTATGATCTTTAAGGGTCTGAAGGATGATTTGGAGGTGATTGGCATGGTCCTCCTCGCTCTTAGAATATACCAAAATGTCATCAATGAATACAATGACAAACAGATCCAGAAACTGATGGAAAACCCTATTCATTAGATCCATGAAAGCTGCAGGGGCGTTAGTTAACCCAAAGGACATGACTAAGAATTCATAATGGCCGTATCTGGTTTGGAATGTTGTTTTGGGAATATCTGACTCTCTAACTTTATTCCTGGGAGATCATCTGGAAAGACTTCTAGGAATTTATTCACTACGGGGACAGACTGAAGAGGAAGACTTTCAGCATTAGAATCTTTAACCCGAATAAGATGATACAAACAACCTTTGGAAATAAGTTTACGGGCCCTGAGATAAGATATGAAATGCCCTCTAGGTGCTAGTGAATGTCCCTCCCATTCTATCACCGACTCATTCGAAAAAGAAAAGGTGACTCTTCGGGTCCTACAACTCAAAATGGCATAGCACGAATGGAGCCAGTCCACCCCTAAGATGGCATCAAAATCAACCATATCAAATTCTATGAGATTTGCCTCAGTATCCCGGCTGAAAATAGATACAACATAATTTCTATACACCCTCCTAGCCACAACAGAATCTCCCACCGAGGTGGAAATCGAAAAAGGTTCAGCAATCACATCAGGCTCAAACCCAAAACCAACAGCCACGTATGGGGTCACATAAGACAAGGTAGACCCGGGATCAAGTATTACATACATATCACGAGAAAAGATTTGCAACGTACTGGTGACTACATCTGGTGAGGCCTCTGCCTCCTGGCGGTTGGTCAAAGCATACAACCGGTTCTGACCGTTTCCGGCGGCTGAAGTGGCTCCCTTCTGAGGTGGTGGTGCAAATGAATTCGCCTGCGACTTGGCTCCTCCAACATTACTCTTTGCTGCCGGATAGTCTCTCTGGATATGGCCTGGATGGTCGCATGAATAACACACCAAAGTGTCAAACTGACATCTCCCTGATGATTCCTCTCGCATCTCCCACAACATGGATAGGACCGAGAAGTCTGGGCTACACTTCCTTGCGAATGCGTACCCTGCATCCTCGACCCCTGACTAGACTGAAAATTCTGGGTGCGCTGCTCAGCTGTGGGTCTGGACACTATGCATTACTTTGAAAATCTTCTCCATTTCGTCTATGAACTTCTGCGGGTCCTCTTCTACCTTAGTGCCAGAGAACTTGGGCGGGTTCATTCTCATGAACTGGCCCACTCTAGTAATTTTAGAAGTAACAGACGCAGACCCAGTATCCTCTAACCTATGAGTCTGTGCGGCTACCAGCTGTGCAAGCATGTGAATGGATTGTCTGAATTCAGCATTAGAAACCTCTCCTTCACGAGGCTGAGTGCGATTGGCCCCCGTCCGAGGAGCTCTGGGAGGACTGGTCGGTACATGAGGTACTCCCGGAGTAGGAACAGGTTCTGGGGTATGATTTCTATTACGGGTTCGCATCCCATGGGTGGGACGGACTCCATTATCCTGAGCATTAACGTTGGTGTGACGGGGAGACATCACTAGTTTTCTGAAAAGCAAGAGGTCATTGATTAGGGGACAAATTAGACTTTGAAGCACGAACTAAATCACAAAGAGGAGAAACATTCTTAAATGCCTAGTGGCCTCCTGCTTATAAGTGTGGCACGCTACACACCCATAAACACACCACTATCGCGGTGGCTCACTAGAAATTGACGAATGGGAAATTGGGATCCTCCGCGACGCGCCACTATCACGAGGTCCCACTGGAATTTGATAATTGCTAATTAAACCCTCTCCGCGATGCGCTAAACACCAGATGATGTTTTATGACTAGCACATAAAATAGCCATAACTTTTTTATCGAGTGTTCATTTTGGATAAATCTTATATCGACAGAAAGCTTATTCAGTCATCTACGTAATGAAAAGTTGAAATCAAAGGGATTCCACAGGGAAATAAGTAGAAATCATTCTAGAAGCCAATGCTTGATATTTTAGAGATAAAATTTAGCTAAGAAAAACTTTGGGGCATTACAGTATCCCCCCTTGGGAACATTCTTCCCCGAATATTGACGCGGGATACAAACAAGTCTAATTTCAAGCATACTAAGGAATAGAAAGAATAAGGCAAGGATTGTACCTTTCATTTCGTCATCCATTGGATCAAAAAGGTTTGGGTATCTAGCTTTCATGTCAACTTCTGATTCCCAAGTCGCTTCTTCAATTTTCTGGTTTCTCCACAACACTTTAACTGAGGCTATCTCTTTGTTCCTCAATCTTCTAACTTGGCGATCCAAAATCTCTATAGGCTTTTTTTCATAGGATAAGGAGTCTGTCACTTTGATTTCTTCAATAGGCAATACTAATGAATGGTCCCCAATACACTTTTTCAACATGGATATGTGAAATACCGGATGAACGGAACCCAAACTTGTAGGCAACTCTAACTCATACACAACTCCACCCATCCTTCTCACAATCTGGTATGGTCCTATATAGCGAGGACTCAGCTTACCTTTCTTCCCGAATCGCATGACTCCCTTCATAGGAGAGACTTTAAAAAATACCCAATCACCAACCTCAAACTCTAAGTCTCTTCTCCTTACATCAGCGTAAGACTTCTGGCGATACTGAGCTGTCTTGAGTTGTTATCTAATAATTTTCACATCCTTCATCGCCTGATGAACAAGGTCAGGCCCGAACAACTGGGTATTGCCCACTTCATATCACCCTATAGGCGACCTACATCTTCTCTCATACAAGTCCTCAAACGAAGCCATCTTAATACTGGCATGATAGCTATTATTATTATATGCAAACTCTATTAATGGTAAGTGCTCTACCCAACTACCTTTAAAATCAATCACGCAGGCCCTCAACATATCCTCAAGGGTCTAGATGGTGTGCTCAGCTTGCCCATCTGTCTGAGGGTGGAAAGCCGTGCTCAAATTCACTTGGGTACCTAAACCCTTTTGAAATGATCTCCAAAACTGTGAAGAAAACTGTGTACCTTTATCAGATATGATGGACACAGGTTCCCCACGCAAACGAACTATTTCTGCAATGAACAGCTTGGCATTATCCTCTCCCGAATAATTTGTCCTGACGGGTAGAAAGTGAGTTAACTTGGTCAGTTCCACAATCACCCATATGGAATCATACTGGTTTCGGGACCTCGGAAGTCCTGTAATGAAGTCCATATTAATCATCTCCCACTTCCGCAACGGCAAAGCTATCTCTTGAGAAGAACCGCCTGGCCTCAAATGTTCCACTTTAACTTGTTGACAATTCAAACACTTGAATACATAGTTAGCCACATCACGCTTCATATTATTCCACCAATAAATGGTTTTCAAATCCTGATACATCTTAGTAGAGCCAGGGTGAACAACATACCTCGACGTGTGAGCTTCGTCAAGCATTCTCTTCCTCATACCATCTACATCTGGCACACACAACCTACCCTGGTATCTCAAAATACCATCACCACCAATTTCAAATGACATTACCTTTTGTTGACCCACATCTTTCTTGATCTGCATCAAGATGGGATCTTCAACCTGCTTCTCTTTAACTTCTGCTTAAAGGGAAGATTTATCTATCTCATTAACAACCACTCCTCCATCCTAGAAATCCAAAAGTCGCACTCCTAGATTTGCAAATCGCTGAATATCCTTCACAATCTCCCTCTTCTTTTCCTCAACATGAGAAAGACTGCCCATAGACAACCTGCTGAGGACATCGGCTACCACATTTTCCTTGCCCGGATGATAGTGCAGGCTCATGTCATAGTCTTTAAAAGTTCCAACCACCGCCTCTGCTTGAGATTCAATTCTTTTGCGAGAAAACTTACTGTAAACTCTTGTGGTTAGTAAATATATCAACGTATACCCCATACAAATAGTGCCGCCAAATCTTAAGTGCAAAAACCACAGACGCTAACTCCAATTCATGAGTAGGGTAGTTCCGTTCGTGCACTTTCAACTTCCTAGACTCATAAGCTACTACCTTATCGTGCTGCATAAGAACACACCCAAGTCCCACTCGGGACGCATCACAGTATATAAAAAAACCTTCTGTACCCTCCGGAAGAGTCAGAACATGAGCAGTAGTCAACCTGTCTTTCAACTTCTCAAAACTATTCTCACAAGATTCAGACCACAAAAACTTCACCATTTTCTGAGTTAACTTAGTAAGTGGTGCAGTTATGGAAGAAAACCTCTCGACGAATCTTCTGTAATAACTCGCCAAACCCAAGAAGCTCCGAATGTCGGTTGGAGTCGTGGGTGTGGGCCATTTTCTCACTGCCTCAATCTTTTGGGGATCAACCTTAATCCCCTCACTAGACACAACATGCCCCAAGAACGCAATAGCATTCAACCAGAATTTACACTTGTAAAATTTTGCATACAACTTATGATCTTTAAGGGTTTGAAGGATGATTCGGAGGTGATTGACATGGTCCTCCTTGCTCTTAGAATATACCAAAATGTCATCAATGAATACAATGACAAACAGATCCAGAAACTGATGGAAAACCCTATTGATTAGATCCATGAAAGCTGCAGGGGTGTTAATCAACCCGAAGGACATGACTAAGAATTCATAATGGTCGTATCTTGTTCGAAAAGCTATTTTGGGAATATCTGACTCTCTAACTTTCAATTGGTGATATCCCGAACGAAGGTCTATCTTTGAAAAAAAATTTGCACCCTGAAGTTGATAAAAAAGATCATCAATCCTAGGAAGGGGATATTTAGTTTTAATCGTGACCTTATTCAACTGGTGATAATCTATGCACATACGAAGGGAACCGTCTTTCTTTCGCACCAAAAGTATAGGTGCACCCTAGGGAGACACACTGGGGAGGATAAAACCTTTATCTAGATGATATGTTAGCTGTTCTTTCAACTCTTTTAGCTCTGTAGGAGCCATCCTATATAGCGGAATAAAAATGGGACGGGTATCTGACAATAAATTAATACCAAAATCTATCTCCCTATCAGGTGGTATTCCTGGGAGATTATCTGGAAAACTTCTGGGAATTTATTCACTACCAAAATCGAGTGGTCTGGGCTACACTTCCCTGCGACTGCGTACCCTGCATCCTCGGCCCCTGACTAGACTAAAAATTCTGGGTGCGCTGCTCAGCTGTGGGTCTGGACACTGTAGCACTAGCTTCCGACTGTGCATTACCCCAATTCTTTTTCTTTTGCCATTTTCCGCTCCAATTACCGCTCTGCTGCTGACTATAACTCTGGTCTGTCGCTTAGGCTCTCTTTGCTTGCCTGTCCTTTTCCCTAGATTTGCCTATCTTCTTCTTCTTTTCCTCAACTTGCTACATGTGGACTGACAGTCTTGTAAAGTCCATATCCCTCTTCAGCATAGCTCCCTGACACTCAAGCACTAGATCATCTGAAAGACCGAAAGCAAACTTCCTCATTCGGTCCCTCATACTACTCGTCATCTCAGGAGCATAATGGGCCAGCTGGTTAAACTTTAAAGTATTCTCCTGAACACTCATATTACCCTGATTAAGGTTCATGAACTCCTCTGCTTTAGCTTCCCTTAGCTCCAGAGGAAAGAATTGGTTAAGAAAAGCTTCCATGAACTCGTCCCAAACTGTGGGCTTAGTACTGTCACCCTTCGTTTCTTCCCACTCGTTGTACCATTGGTTCACTACATCCTTTAGCTGGTATGTTGCTAGCTCAACACCCTCCACCTGATCAACATGCATTACTTTGAAAATCTTCACCTGATCAACATGCATTACTTTGAAAATCTTCTCAATTTTGTCTATGAACTCCTGCGGGTCCTTTCTACCTTAGTGCCAGAGAACTTGGGCGGGTTTATTCTCATGAACTGGCCCACTCTAGTAACTTCAGAAGTAATAGACGCAGACCCAGTATCCTCCGACCTTTGAGTCTGTGCGGCTACCAGTTGTGCAAACATGTGAATAGATTGTCTGAATTCAGCATTAGAAACCTCTCCTTCACAAGGCTGAGTGCGATTGGCCCCCGTCCGGGGAGCTCTGGGAGGACTGGTCGGTATAGGAGGTACTCCCGGAGTAGGAACAGGTTCTGGGGTATGAGCTCTATTACGGGTCCGTATCCCATGGGTGGGACGGACTCCATCATCCTGAGCATTAACGTTGGTGCGATGGAGAGGCATCGCTGGTTTTCTGAAAAGCAAAAGGTCATTGATTAGGGGACGGATTAGACTTTGAAGCATGAACTAAATCACAAAGAGGAGAAACATTCTTAAACGCCTAGTAGCCTCCTACTTATAAGTGTGGCACGCTACACACCCATAAACAAAAATCTACCCGATGCGATTTTGCAGACACCTTAGGACCATGAACTGTGCTTTGATACCAAATTTGTCATGACCCAAACTAGGGCCTGGCCGTGACGGATATCCCGAACCATGAAGGCTCGGAACGCCCTTCTCTATCTGGTAATCATGCACAACATTCATATAATAAAAGAAGATGCGGAAACACAATCTTCTACGTAAACTTGGTCAATTCTGAATTCAACATAAGTATGTAAACTATAAATCAACTACATCTAACTAAAATCTGACTCAGTCTGCGAAATTTCTACCACATGAAAATCTGACAATTGTCTGAAACTGGGACAAGGCCCCCAGTAGACCAAAACTGAAATAAGTGACATAATCTAAAAATACAGGCCTTCTGGAATAGAGAAGGCTTACCACTGTACAATCCGATCAGCTGTCTGAATTATGTACTGCTTATTTGGACCCCTAGACTGAGTCTCAGAACCTGAGAGGTAGGGGGAGGGGGTCAATACAGATGTACTGGTACACAGAGCATATCCAAAATAATTATTTATTATTCAACATATATGAGAGCAATTTAAAACAGTTCATAAGCATATCAAATAGTAAGAATTCACATGGGCATTTTAAAGACTGTAAAAATCATCTCAACTCTGAGAAATCTGTGTTACTTCTGCGCTAGGTGGTATACCCTACAACTTTGAAAATTCCATTGGCTATATGGAAACTTCCATTAACTCGACAGCGAAGCCCCCAACCCAAGTGTGCCGCAAGGGTCGGAGTCTCTGAATCTACTACGCCACACGACCGTCGCCAGCGTACAATAATAATCTACCCGTATCGGCAAATACGGTTTCAGGCTAAGAGTTTCTTGAACTCGCGCCTTCTTCGGGTAACCACCTAACCCTCTTTAAGCCCTTTTTTAAAATCTATTAAAACATGCAGTATCTGAAAACATACTCTGATAACATGCTCTGAAAACATACTCTGAAAACATACTCTGAAAACATAATCTGTTATGGCATAAATACATATGGTATCATCCTACCATTGACTTGCAAGTCACATCTCTGAGCCATTAGTAGTCTATCATAAATCTCTGTATTCAAAACACAAGTTTTGAGACCAGCATTTCAATAATTCAATTCAATGAGTCTTTTTTTCTCAAACCTCATGTAAACACATGCAATTCTTTCTCATACATACAAGAACATATTGATATCAAGAAACACCCTCTCAACAATTCCAAATCATGTTCAAATGCCAAGATATTGCAAAAACATCTTTCAAATCACAAAACCATAATATTTAATTCAATACAAGAGAGGGAGTTCATAATTTATACTCTCAACAATCTTAAATCTCAAATTCATACATATACATATATATGTAAATCAATTTAGGGGAAAAGACCACAAGGCCAAAGCAATAGTAGCATTGAATCTTTCGAAATGCATAATCAATAATATAGTTTTCAAAACCCCCATGAAATACATGCATCAAAACCTTTAAATCATGTTTCAACAATTTCAAGCCCATGTAGATTTTAGGATACACCCCACGTACCCCGATTATGAAGAATAATGGCTGATCCTTGAAGCCTACATTTTGGGGATTCCAAATCTACGATTAATTTAAAAAATCCACGGTTGAATCTTGAGTTTCTTGGAGGAGAAGTATATGAACTAGGGTTTTTGTTTTGAGGAAAATCTTGAGAATGTCATATATTCTGCTTGTAGAGGTCTTAATCTACTGTTTGGACGTTTTAAGAGGCTTGAAAAAAGTCCAAATTACCCTTGTTAACTTCTGAACGAAGATGGAAAAATTAAACTGGAAACCCAATTTTATAGGCCATCGTGACGCGCCACTATCGCGGTGGCTCACTGGAAATTGACGAATGAGAAATTGGGATCCTCTGCGACGCGCCGCTATCGCGAGGTCCCACTGGAATTTGACAATTGCTAATTAAACCCTCTCCGCGATGCGCTAAACACCAGAATGACGATGTTTTACGACTAACACATAAAATAGCCATAACTTCTTCACCGAGTGTCCGTTTTGGACGAATCTTATATCGACAAAGAGATTATTCAGTCATCTACGTAATGAAAAGTTGAAATCTAAGGGATTCCAAAGGGAAATAATTATAAATTATTCTAGAAGTCAATGCTTGATATTTTAGGTACAAAATTTAGCTAAGAAAAACTTCGAGGCGTTTCACTTAAACATGAGACTATTCACCTTGGACGACTTGGAAACCTGGAGAGAGGCTGCAAAACACTTCAATTAGGTTTTTTTTTTCCTTACTTTAGTTTGTTTATGATTTTGCCATGTATTCATATATTGTAATTACGGTTATGTTCATGAGTCACTAAAAGCTCCTTCTTTGGGGTTATGACCAAGAACATGATTGTTGTTGCTTTGTATTGATTTGGTTTTGATTGTTTATCATATCTTTGATATTACTATTTTAAGGTTTAGCTACCCTTAGAACACATTCATAGTCAACTTGTGAACCCGGGAGAAGGAACAAGAAGATAGTACGGGGGATGAATAGAGTAGGATTATAAACTTCTACATAATAACAGGTATTATATGCACTTAGGATAGGGATATACCTAACTGAACTATTTGATTCAATTACGGGATGAAATATAAATGCATTTAGTTTAGTTCTCACATCCCCGCTCAATGATGCAATTATGGGTCTAAGTTTGATAGAGGATTAGAGTCTCGGAAGACCATAATCATAATATTAACCCTGTGAATCATCAACCAAGAAAAGTAATCTAATCAATGATGTTCGATAGCGTAGTATGATTGTTCGTAGAGCGTTAACCCTGAGTTTCTCTTCATTGATTGTCCAAGGCATTTACCTTTCCACATTGTCTACTTTACTTTTAGTTTACAACTTTAAAACTCTTTCGGCTACTTTTACACCACTTTAATCTCAATAGTGAACTAGAATTGGATAGTTTCTTAACACAAGTCTCTGTGGGATCGGTATTCAGCTTTATTTAAGGCCACTGTATTACTTGGTGAGACAACATTCACTTGCGTTTGCGTTTGGACGCAACAACATGCTTAGTACATTCAAAGTACAGATCTTATTTTTTTGCGCGATATATTCTTATAATATAGATTCGACCATTCAGCACCCCGATCGCAGTTAGCTTGATCCAACATCACTTCAACTACTGTGTTTTGGTGAATCCTCATCATTTGAGGACTAAATATCAGTATTTCATTTGTTTTCTCTATTTCATATTTAGAGAGTTAGAGGTATCTAGGAGTTTGTCCCAGTAAGCCACCTTAGTTGAGGCTTTCAAACAGGTAGTATATGGCCAACTTTATGTTATGTTCAAAGATTTTCATTTTGATTTTATCATTGACATTTGGTTTGATTATTTTTATATTATCCAGACTTTAGATTCCGCTCAGTGTTACTCAATTTATACAGTAATCATAGTGTCATGTCAGTCTATGGGTTAGCTAGGGGGTCACTCGTGACTCTAAAATTTGTGTTACGATTAGGGGTAGTCTTGGACCGTGACATATATATTTTATGGAATCCTTAATCCACTAAAGAACTAATATAATTTCACTAGACAAATTCCCCAAAACTCTAGAAAAATAAATTTACCCTACTCCGAAATAGGAAATATCACGAACTAACAAAATAACAATTAAAAGCTAGAAGTAGCTACTGCAGGACTTAGTCAAGCTGATAAAATAGGCTGATGTTGTAGGACATTTACACCTCCTTTCGATAGCAACTCTAATTTTAGCCATGCCTAGTTGCTGACAGAAACTTTCAAACTTATTGACATTTAAGTCTTTTTCGAACAAGTCTGCAATTGTTTCTCTATTTTGATATGCTCCAAGTTATTCTCTCCTTGTAACACTTTTTCTCTGATGAAGTGGTAATGTATTTCTACATGCTTGATACTTGCATGAAAAATAAGATTTTAAGTTAAACTGATCATTGACTGATTGTCACAGTACAAGGTAACTGTATAGCTAACTGTTTGTTGTAAATCCTTCACCAACTACATAATCCATTTACTTTCTTGAGCTGCCCGATACCCTGCTTCTGTTGTTGAAAATGACATTGTTGGATGCCTTTTGCTGCACTAAGAAATTGCTCCAGTTTCACGCTTAAACACATAACCAATTGTTGAACGATGAGTATCATGGTCTCCTGGATAGTCAGAGTCGTAGTAATCGACCAACTTGTATTCTTCACCTTTCTTGTACAAAAGACCATAACCAATTGTACTTTTCACATATCTTAGCATTCGTCATACAACCTCCATATGGTGTTTCTTTGGAATGTGCATATAGCGACACATCACACCAATCACAAAAGAAATATCAGGTCGAGTCTGAGTTAAATAAATCAGACTACCTACTAATTATTGATACATCGTCACATTTTCTAGTTCTTTTCCTTCATGCACGCACATTTTTGCATTTGATTCAATTGGAGATGCTGCATTCCAGCATTCCAAATTTCTTCAACAAGTCTCTGGATTAGTTTTGTTGATGAAGAAAAATTCCTCCTTGAGTATGATAAATCTCTAGATCGAGAAAATGATTAAGTCATATAAGTTCTTTCAAATGAAATCGGATAGATAAATTCTAAAGTCAAATCATTGGCATATATTAGCAATATAAATTGACTTTGACAAATAAACTTGAATCTGTATATGTAATAGAATAATTGCTTTGAGTTAAAAATTCAGCAATATATTGTACCTAGCCCTTGGCAATTGCTTTAATTCCTAAAAAGACTTCCTTAGCTTACAAACATACCCAAATGTTCTTGATTTCGGAAATCCATTAGTTGATTCATGTAAATCTCATGATCTAGCTCTCCATGTAAAATGCATCTTTGACATCCATTTACCACAAATTTCAATCTTTGCTAGCATCAAGTGTAAGTATGACTGGCACAATGGTAAACTTAACACTGCACTGATCCAAACCATATTCTTAGTAAATCCTAGGGCTACCAAAGGATTTTTATGCCTCTCCATCAATCCATCTACGCAACGTTTTACTTTATAAACTCATCCGTACGATATAGGCTTCACATTTTTTGGCTTCGACGCAAGTTTTCAAGTTTGATTTTGTTCCAATAAAACAATCTCCTCCTCCATTGCTCTAGTTCACACTAAGTTTTGAGTTGCTTTTTAAAACTTTACAATTTTTTTTCCAGATTCATCTTCTGCTATTGCTGCATTGACATACTTGGGGTTTTACCTCCGAATCTATCTAACCTTCTTGTCGGGATTGTGGAGCAGTTGGTACTTCATCTTGGCTTGTATCACTTTCTTCAAATGGGGATGGTTAACAACTTATTGTCCAAAATTATGAGTTTCACCTTGTTCAACATTGACATCTTCACTTAATTCAAAGTAAGCAATTTGAAATTTATTGTTCAGATCAGTTTGATCTGGTAATATCTCTTTTTTCATAGACCATCATGAAGAGGTCTCATTAAATACATGTCATGATGTATAACACTTTCCAGTTGTAGGGTTACAACATTTCCACCATTTTCTTTGATTATCATAGCATATAAAAATATATCTAACATCTTTCTTTCTCATTTTGCTACATTACTGATCAGGGTATTAGCATACATATGAATAATCACAAATAAATGACATTAGCTTTCATATTCTACAACTTTTTAAAAGGTAAAAGATAACTTAACCTGTGTTGAGGAAGTCCGTTGATGACAAATGTTGCAATCCTCATTGATTCTACCTAAAATCTTTTTGGGACATTCTTGGCATGTAACATAGTACGACATATTTTTGTCAAATGCGTATATTTCCTCCGTGATTCCATTTTATTGCGGCGTGTAGGCATAGTATATTTTATACATTCCCTTAGGTACGGAGAGAACTTGATTGAGTTATAGTCCCTTTAGTTATATGTTCTTAATAACAAATTTTCTTGCCCACTCTTCCCTTAACTATTTTGTAACGACCCCTCTCCATCTTAGCGTATGAGACTTACATGTAAAATATCATGTCCATATTCTTCTCAATTTGGAAGTTACAACTTTCAGGCTACGCTAGTTTCGATCGAATTTCGAAGTGAGGTGTGGCCTAGAGAAATTTGGGAATAATTTGAACTAGTTTAGCGGTATTTGTCTTAATTCTAGTTAGCTAAGACGATAAGAAACCTATAGGAATTTATGGAATCAAATTTAGGTAAGTAGAACTCCTGAAATTAATCTTAGCGTAAAGGGCACTGTTCGAAATATTTCAGGTTTAAGGTGTGTTGTAAAAAGTGGATTTTTTTAGCGAAGATGAACATTTTGTCCCGTCGATGCCACTATAATGGTCAGTACATCGCTATTGCAGCAATCAAAGGCGGTTAACTACCGCTATAGCGGTGAAAATCATGGATTTATTAAATTATTTTTTCAAAATAATTTATTTTTTACAAACTTACTTTAGGGAAAAGGGAGAGAGAGATTGGGCAAAAGACCTAGAATTTCTTTTTTTGGCTACGTTAAAGTAAGGAATTCATCCCCATCAACTCATATTTAATATTAAGCCTTAAAATTGTTATATCAAAGAGTTTAGGGAGGATTTTAGGACGAATTTTGGTTAATTGCTGGTGCAAGAAGGAAAATTAACCCATAAGTTAAAGTTTTTTTAATATCAATTAATTTACCCTTGCATTTTGTTAATTTACTAATTTAACCATAGGATTGATAGTTTTAGGTGAATTACGATAAAAATGTCCTAGAACGGGAAGAGAGTGATCATGAATTTGACCTTAGGAGTTGGGTGTGTGTTATAAATCCCAAAATGTTAGGTCATTTCTTTAATTATATATTTATGTGCATGTTCTAGACCTCGAGCAAGCAAAAATAACACGAAAGGGCAAAGCTCTGGCATAGAGAAATTGTGCAGCTTAGTTCAAGGTTTGTGATGGAATTGTAATTAAATACAATTTGTGCTATATGTGCATGTTAACTACTTTGTCGTATGGCTTGTCAGTGCATGTTGTTTGGTGTAGTCTTTGCAAATAATTTGTGGTTGTTATATGATTTGACCTACCTTACTTGCTAAATGTGGAATGTTCGGTATTTAGAAAGTTCTCACGGGCTTTTGGTGGAACAAGGTTGGCAAACACTTGCTCTGAAGTTTAGTACATGAACGATAATTATTTCCCTCAGGTCATGGATAGAGGGTGGTTGTATATCCCTTAGCTTATATTTACGAGGGTCAGGTGAGTTTGACGGTTCCATGAGTGATTCAAAAAAATATATTTTTATACTTCATAAATTGTTTTGACTTGTTTTTCTTGGCTTGAATAAACTTGAGTTGGTGATAATATGTTGACTTCTTGGCTTGATTCCTAATTGTTCATTGTTGCTTATTATGCTAAGTGTATGTTACACATAGATTAACTTGTTGTACTATAACTTAGTTATATGTTCATATTCTCATCTTGGGTTTGCCAAATGACCTTACTAGTACACGGTTGTTCTTATGTATTGATACTACATCTGCATTTACTTTTGTGAGTACAACGCATACTCCAGGGGATCCTACGAGACCTTACTTGTGATTCTTGGATTCAAGAGTGATCAACATATTTCAGGCTACCATGAATCCTTCTTGGGTGACAGTGTTTTTATGTTTGACTTATGTTTTTCATTTTAGTTTTGGGGTTGCATTCCTTTCCTGATAATCTTTAGTAGTTTTGGTACGGATGACTTTCGATTCCTAGGGATGGTTTTCGTTAAGTACATATTTTGTTATTAAGTTGTACTTATGTTTCTTTCTTAGACTTGATGTTTTATTGATAGATTAGTTGTATTATCTCTTTAAGTGTTGGTTTTTGGAATGGTAAATTGGGGTAGATGGTTCTCCCTTCAGTTGAGTAGTGTAGGTGCCACTCATGGCGGGTTGGGTCGTAAAAATGTTCGTATCAGATCTTAGGTTCTCAATATCATCGTACCAAAATGGGTCTTGTAAAGTCTCGTAGAATGGTACAAAGACGTCTGTACTTTTTTTGGGAGGCTATAAGACTTTAGGAAATTTGTCATTCTTATTTCTTTCGTGCTGTAACTTGATTCCAATTGGTATCTGGTGATCCAAATTGGTATCTAATCTTCTTCATTCCTTTGTTTGTGGATAGTGAACTTTAGGTCCAATAGAACCCGACTAACCACTCCAATTGTGGAGACAGTCGGGAGAGGAAAAAAATGAGTGAGAGGAAGAGGTAAGGAAAGGAGAGGACGAGCCACACCCATTAGTGGTGTTGGCCAAAATCTCAAGAGATCAGCATCACCCCCCACCTAGTGATCATTTAGAGGTGATGGAAGCAGTAGAGGAACATGGTGTGGAGCCTGAGGTAGCGGCTCAAACTGGGTTTACGGGACTATACCCTATGTCCACTGAGGTAGTTTAATGGGTGTTAGCTTTTTTGAGTGGGTTAGATGGGACTAGAGACACACCCATGGTACCAATTTATCATGCTTTAATTGTTCATCCTACTGACTCCATGGCTCCTATAATGGATGAAGCTTCTGGGACTAATGCTTTTCCTCGTACGGTGTTATATGAGAATGAACTGTTGACAAAATTTTTGAAGATAATAGTTTCAATGTTATAGGGCATTGAATCTGAGGATTCTTTTGAGTTTATTATTGATTACTATGAGAGGTTACATAAGTTGGGGATTGTCAAGCAACATGGAGTTGAGTTTGTGACTTTTCTATTAAAAAAGGATGCTAAGCAACGACAGAGAGCATAAGTGGAATGTTTGTCACAATTTTGACTCCTTTGACTTGGGAGCAGTTCCATGCTTTGTTCTAAGATAAATATGTACCACAAGCCCTATGTAACCACAAGAAGGAAGAGTTTTTGGCATTGGAGAAGGGTGACATATCGATTGCGGCCTACGAGGCTAAGTTCTATGACTTGTCTTGCCGTGCTACACAACTGTTGACTTCTGAAGAGTGGATTTTCCTCTATATTTAAGGTTTGAATTATGACCTTAAGTTATTTTCTGTGCATATGACTTCTGCGGGAAGACTTTCAATAAAGTTTCTGACTATATGAAGAAGTTTGAGGGGGTTACCCAAGCGGGTCAGGCTAAGTTGTTATCCAAGAAATCTCAAAATTTTGGGAATTTCAGTAGGTCTTACTCTAAAGGCCACAGTCAATATTCCTATTCAGCCCGTCCTGTTTAGTTAGCCTTGCCAACTTCTGTTACAGTTCAACTAAGGGTTTTTCTCAGATACAGGTTGTCAGGGGACAAAGGGCTTATTACTCTTCTACCAGTCTTCTCTCGAGAAAGGATGATACTATAGTGGTGTTGTTGGTCACTTTATAAGGGATTTTCCCATAAAGCGAGTGAATGCCCAGATGCAGCAACAGACTCGGGCCATAGCCCTAGTGGGTACAAGAGGAGGAGGTAGCGGTAGGGGTCGTCCATAAGGAGAATGGGGAAATCATACAATTGGTCGGGATGGTTGAGAAAGTAGGAACGTCTAGGAAGAAGCATAGTCGGGAAATAAATTAACTTAGATTGATGACCGAGCTCACTGTTATCCATTTTGAGGAAGACTGATGACGAGGCTTCTAACATAGAGATCACATGTACTATTTCTATCTGTGACTGGATAACTTCTGCTTTATTTGATCTGGGGTCTACTTATTCCTATGTATCCATCCAGTTTATGGTGGGGCTAAATCTGGTTTGTGATGTATTGATTATCCTGTTTATGTGTCTACTCTGGTGGGTGAGTTTGTGACAATAACCTATGTTTATTGTTCTTGTCCTGTATTATTTATGGGTTTTCAAAATTAGATATGTAGACACGTAGTTTTGTCACTCCTCGAAAGAATTTTTTCCATTTTTACCTTATCCAACCGTGTACCCTCAACCATATAATCATACCCTACAAAAATACAAAAATGACAACCCTTACCAAAATCCCTAACAAATTTTATCTTGTTTTAGTTTATCCTAACAAACTTTATCCTAATCACCTACTCCCAACCACACCCTACCTTTACCCTCACCTACCCCTACCCCACTCACGTGACCCCCTCCCCTCCTATATTGTTTATACATTTTTCTTGCTATTTTTCCATACATGGACCAGATAACAAACACAATCAAAAGAGGGGTCCATGTGTAGATTCCTTTTTCTTCTTTTCCCTTTTCAATTGAGAAGATATATACATGGAGGGCATTTTTTTTCTTCTAGAGTGGACACCTCACATGCACATAAATGAGAGGCCCAGGGGAATTTCCACACTCTACAATAATTATATACAAACACAGATAACCAAAGAGGGAATGAGGATTCATCCACAAGAAAACACACAGGGATATATACATACGCACAAATAAGAAAGGAGGGGGGGGTCATCTTCACGAAAAAATTCACCTCACGCCATATATACCACCCTCATCGAAATTCCATCACAACAACAATATGATTCACACGCACACACTGCTGCACCCACTCACTCACATACTAATATTCACTCATACACCCACCATTGAGAGAGATTAGTGAGAGGGACAAAGAAAGGGAAATTGATCAGAGAAAAGAGGAAAACAAGAGAAGGGGTCTGTCGAGAGAGTTGAATTGAGAGAGAGAGTTGGAATTGAGAGAATTGAAAAGGAACTAAGAGAGATCGAGATTTTGTGTTGAACAAAAATAGGGGAATACGGGGATTTCGGGGGTTTTCCGGCAGTTTCTCGTCAGAAAAATGTCACCATCATCAAAATATGAGCGGTTTTCTCCGTCCTTCGTTCTGTCAATGCTCACCGGAGCTCTGGTCACGCTGAATTTATTGGTTCTCTTCTTAATTCTGTTTTTTTAGGGCATTCACTCTTCGTGGTGTATTTTTCATTCGGGTTGCGATCGAGTTGGAGTTGGTTCGAATTGAGGTTCCGAATTGAAGTTCTTTGATGCGGATTCTCCTAGTTTTAATTGGAATAATACATTAATTTTGAAAGCGGTATTGAGGTCCAATTCTATCTTTTCTCCCTTTAATTTTTACGTGAATGTGAGTGATTTGTTGCTTGGTATGTTTGAATCTTTGTTGTGTGTTGGTTTTCAAACTTTGAAAAGTGAATTGATAATCGAAGCATGTGTTAATCATTGTTTGAGAATGAAAGTGGGGCGGGGATTAAAAATGGATAAAAAAAGGGGTGAATTTTTGGTTAGTTTGATTCATTGGTTGTTTGACTTGAAATGGATTTTAATCGAACTCAATAGTATTTGTGTTTTAGGTCGAAGCAAAAAATAGGCAAACGTTAGGGGTAGGCAAATTTAGGGATTATGGTTTGTTGAATATTTGAACTTTGTGATTGAATGGTTTTTGGCTTTATCACTTTGGGATCACTTGTATTATTTGGCCGGGGAATGCCTCAAAGTACTTGTATTATTTTTTTCGGGGAATGCCCCAAAGTATTTTGTACTCGGAGGATGTTTGTGATGAAGGTCCGAAGCATCGGGTGAGGCATTGGAGCTTAGTCTAGGATTAGTTTAAAATAGAATTTATATTTTTGTATTTTTCTATTTCGGGACTGTATAACTCGAACTAGACACTATATTTTTTATTCGTTTTGTTTTGTTTTGTTTTGTTTGTTTGTTTGATTGTTTTACATGTTTTTGTGTGGTTTGTACATTCGTAGTGTCAAATTAGCCGATACACTCTACCAAGCGATCGTGGTCGAACCACGGGATCAAGGGGTGCCTAACACCTTTCCTTCGATCAACAGAATTACTTAGCCGGAATCTCTGTTTGCAAACCAGTTTAAAGAGTCAAATCATTTTGAAAAAGATCTTTCAAAGGTGACTTGGCACACCAGGTTATGTCAAGTGGCGACTCTGAATAAAAAATGTAAACAATCCTTTTTCGAAACAAATTTTCAATCTTTTGTCACTTTGATAATAAAATCCTTTCAAACTCTTAAAACAATTTTTTTGGCAAAAAATGGGTGTGACAGCTCTGGCGACTCTGCTGGGTACTTTTCAGAATTCGAGCTTATTTTTGGAGTTGTATCGGCTAAGTTTGACATTATGGGTGTATAAACATTGTTTGTGTTATCGTTTGTTGTTTATTTAATCATTGTTGAGTGCTACGTGTTTACAGTTTTTCTCTTGTGTGTTACCGCTTTATATCTGGCATAATGTGCATAACCCGAGTTAATTTTTTCTGCAACAAGTCCCGGAGTGCACGTCGTGTGCACGAACTCTAGTTGAGTCACCCTTATTTTAGGAGGGGGAACCGTTGGATGAATGGAGTAGGTGGAAAGCAAAGCAGCCACTATCGACCATATGCTCCCCTAAACGGCCTTGTTAGTAAACCCCAATGTAGGTCAGCCTTTAGGTCATGCTTATGTGCATCATATTGAGACCTAGCGGGGGTCACTTGTTCCTTTGTAGGAGACTCTTCTCGAAGCATCCCTACGTGCTAATTGTTGTATTTTTTTAGGGTAACAGGGTGATTTGACAGATTGATTTGGGGAAAACATGTGCTAGAATTAAAGAAGGGTGTGTAGGCATGGAAACTAAGAAGGAAAAAAGAGAAAAGGTGAATCAAAAAGAGTTTCGTAGTTTTTAGGTTCTTTATGGCTTTTGTTTTCCACAATTCAAAAATTAAAAAAAAAAGATTTTTTTTTACTTTTTGCACTCATTTTTCAAAATAAAAAAAAACATCAAAAAGATTTTTCTTTTGTTTCCTTTAACAAGCATTAACAATTCGAAAAATCCAAAAAGATTTTTTAGGAGCTTTTTATAAAAGAAAAATACAAAAAAGGGTGGTAGAAGTTTTGTACATTTCATATAACAAAAATACCAAAAAGATTTTCTTTCATAGCTGTTGGTGTCGTTTTTTATGTGAAGTGTCAAATTGAAAACTCAAAAAAAATAAATTGTTATGTTGTTCATTGTGTGTTTTTGGCCGTGTCTCAAGTTAGGGTGCAATATGTTATTTAATCATTAATTGTCCAATCTGGACGAACTACACACTTCTAATTCTCCTCTCTCGGGAGTGAGATATGTAGGTAGCCTATTGTTGGTTCGGGGATATTATTTAAAAAATTAAAAAAAAGATTTTTATTTTCCTCATTTAGAGTAGGTGTTTCATATATGCCTTGAAAAGAAAAATACAAAAAAGATTTTCCTTAATAATCATAGGTTTTATTTTTGGTGGATCTTATTTGAAAAATTCAAAAAAAAAAGATTTTCTTCACTCTTTATTAGAGTAAGTGTTTCATATACATCTTTAAAAGAAAACTGCAAAAATTTCCTTTAATAGGTTCAAGTTTCATTTTCATATGAAATTCAAAATTGAAAACCCAAAAAAGATTTTTCTTTGGTAATCATAGATTTCATTTTTGTATAGGGATGTTAAAGCTGAAAAAGTTCAAAAACATTTTCGTCAATTCTTTTGACAAATTGTTATTTTCTTTGCTTCTTAAAGTTTCGAGAAAAAAGAAGAAGAAGAAAGAAAACAAAGAGTTCAATTGGCCATTTTGGCAAGACTTCACGAACTACGCACACCTGATTCTCCTCTCTTGGGAGTGAGATACGTAGGCTCCCTTCTTGGGTTCGGTGATCTTTTAAAAAAACAAAAAGAAAAAAAGGAGAGATTTTGAGAAAGTGTTGAACTCTAATGCATTTGCTATCTCTTGTTCAGTTAGTTTGAGGTGGTTGGTTTGTGGCATTTCGGCTGGTCCTCCATATTGCATGAAGTCACAGAGAAGGTTATGGCCAACAAGGATACCGAGTTGGTTGTCACTAATCAGATAGGGAGTTCGGGAAATGAGAATTTAGGAGATAATGAAGAGATTCGAAAATTAAGGCAACAAATGATAGAAATGCATCGAGCTTGGGCTAATGGATTGCCGCCTCCTCCAGTTCCCACTAATAATCTGGAATATCTTTCTAGCTTGCCTCCCGTGTCATATGCACAATTTCCCATTTTTGTTGATATGCCACAACATGCATCAGGATCAACTCTGGGGCAACAATATCCAACCACTTCCAATGTTCATTTTCTCACTCCCCAATCCAAGACTACCATATACTCGGCTTCACCTGTTGTTCATGCTTTTGCGGTGCCACCCCTACCTGAAGCTTCTACTTTTGATGTTCATCCACAAGTTGTGCCTCTCTACTCTACAAGAGATCCTGCATTGAATATTATTGGTGATCAGCATTACACTTTTGAGCCTACATTCAAGTTGACTAGTCTTTATGGTGACACTCACCCGCCTGAATTTCCTCCTAACACCGAGAAGCCTGTTATGACAGAAGAACAAGAGAAAATGACCAAAAAATTGAGAAGTTTGGAACTGGCTATGAAGAACTTGCAAGGACTTGGGGGTTACAAAAGTGTCTCATATAAGGACTTATGCATGTTTCCAGGTGTCAACCTTCCTCCTAGCTTTAAAATGCCAAAGTTTGAGAAGTATGACGGACATGGGCACCCATTGGCATATTTGAGGCGCTATTGTAACCAATTAAGGGGCGCTAGAGGTAAGGAAGAACTACTCATGGTTTATTTCGGGGAGAGTCTTTCAGTCCTAGCTTCAGAATGGTTTGTTGACCAAGACATCGACAAGTGGATTAGTTGGGATGACCTAGCTAATAAATTTGTGCAATAATTTCAATACAATGTGGAGTTGATCACTGATGAAAAATCCTTAACTAGTATGAAAAAGAAGAATACTGAGAGCTTCAGGGAGTATACGATCAGATGGCGTGAACAAGCTGCTAGAGTGAAACCGCCAATGAAAGAAAGCAAAATAGTGGAGGTGTTTATTTAAGCGCAGGATGAAACATATTATCAACACTTGTTACCTGCACTGGGCAAGTCATTTATTGAGGTCCTTAAAATGGGGGAGATGATAGAAGAGGGAATTAAGATGGGACGAATTGTGAGTTTTGCAACATTGAAAGTGACAACTCAAGCAATTCAAAAGGGTTTAGGAAGTATTGGGGAGACAAAGAATGAGGAAGTTGCATCTTCTATTGTAGTTGAACAGCGGGCACGGTCAAGAAGACCCCGTTGTCTTCACTCTCAGGTTCAAACCCAAGTTCATGCCTAAGCTCCATATAATCACTCCCAAAATCCATTATACTCTGCTCCTCCACCTCTATATCCAGTATATAACGCACAACCACATGTTCGACCCCCATCTTACCCACAGTGGAACACACTAACTCCTCAGAGTTGTCCTCTAACTCCACAAACATACCAAAACCCTCCCAAGCCTAATTTTCGATCCGAGCCAAATGATGAAATGAGGCATAAGTTGAGAGATAGCTTCACACCAATTGGAGAGTCGTATGCTAATTTATTTTAGAGATTAGTACAATGGGGTATGATCACTCCTCTCCTTGGGTGCACTCTTAATCGACATTCAAGAAATTTTGATCCTAATGTACGATGTGCGTATCATTCTGATGCTCAGGGTCATAGTATTGAAGATTGTCGAGATTTGAAAAGAGAAATTGAAAAGATGATTCAAGATGGATCAATTATGGTGTAGAACATTGACAGTGAGGGAAGCTCTAGTCAGGTTGATATGCAAACCAGTGGCTAAGTTGTCAAGCTGAGCAATTGAGAAGTCACCCTTCTCCCTACTAGGAATAGGTCTGGTAGTTTGTTTTGTTTTCTTTTCTATTTTTTGAATTATTTCAGGGTTGTAGTTTGGGATCTATCTTGTTTTGTCCTTTTGTCGTTTAGGTTCAAACCCTTCTATCTTTTATTTCAACTAAATGAATTGTCCCTTTTCCTTTGTGTTTTAAATATGTGTTGTTTGTTTGTTTTCTTTATACAGTATATTTTATGTTGACTCAAGTGATATGACATGCTTGTGGAATTTTCAGCCAGATCTTAAAATCCAATTTAACCATGAAACATTGGATCAGAGCGCTAAAGTTAGGAGAAACATCTGAGAAAATAGTAGAGTGCTGAGACATTTGGTGACAAGTTCAAGCCTTCTTTGAAAATTAAGGCCATTTATTTTGAGAATCACAAGAATAACTTGGTCATCAATTGAAAGACATGTCTCAATTAGGTCAAACAGTGTCTGTGTGATTCTATCAAGAGGAACAAAAATAAAATCAACTCCACGAAAGCATAAGTCATTCAAAGTGAGGGATGTACAACAAATGTGGAGTTGTATGTTTGAAAAGTATAGAAAAAGAGGTGACACACATGCTCGAGGCAAGTTAGTGTTGTAAAACATGTCATACGTGATGTTGATCGTGCACTTTCACATTGTATGCTATGTACTAGTATTTTTAAGGATCGATATGACGAAGGCATTTTATTTTGCTATTCAAACATTGTGTCATTCTTTGTTTACCCCATTTGAGCCTTAGTGTTATTTTCTTTCATACCCCTCTTTTGGAATCAAGATAAAGCCAGCAAAGCTCAAAAGAAAAGTATCGAGTAAGAGAATAGAGTCAGAAAGTTTTTTAAAAAAAGGGAAAAAGAGAAAAATGTGTCCATGAAGGAAGAAAAAAGTGTCAAGAAATTAGAGTCAGAAAAATCACAAAGAAAAAAAAGTAAAAAAATAAATAGAAGAACAAGTCAGAATCAAGCAAAAAAAGAATAAGCTGCTAGAACTACGCATGACCTGATTCTCCTCTCTCGGGGGTGAGATACGTAGGCTTCCCTACTCTGGGCTCGGTCCAACCAAATAAACAATTTAGTATTTCCCACTCAAAAGAAACTGGGGCATGAGTTGATCCTCATTTTTGAGTCGATTCCAAAAGTTGTAAGTCCTACTGCACTTCAAGTGTCGTTTGGGACCCATGCCATCCTTTCTTTCTAACCCTATCCAAAAGCCAAGCTACAACGAAAGAAAGACCTTCAGATCATTCTTTGAGAATGCTAAGGCTAAGCATGCAGTGAATGTGATGATGCATTTTGGGAACTACTTGTCTTCCTCAGCATAAAGAATTAGGAGAGAAATGAAAATAAGTGTCTTATTGGTGAAAACCCTCACGAAAACTGTGACGATGGTGAGTTAAGATAAAAATGAGAGAGTCTTATAGGTGAAAACCCTTATGGGAACTGTGAGACAACTGTGAGTTGAAAGAAATGAAAATAAGGGAATCTTATTGGTAAAAAACCCTCTCGGATACTATAAGGCAATGATCAGGTGATAAAAGGAATTGAGAGAGGCTTGTTAGCGAAAACCCTTCAAGGCGCCACTAGTCGAATGAGGTCTCCGAATGCAATTGGCCTAAGAAAGCAACTCACTTTCTGGGTCATTAACTCAACAACAATTTGTGAGAGTTTTGGATGGAAAGATCAAGCAGTTTAATCCGATATGCATGTCATAATCAGTAGAGTTGATTGTCATTTTCAGATAAACTTTTCTTTCATCTTTTTCAATAGGGAAATTCATTATTATTTCTTTCTTTTCTATATTTATATTTTTATTTTTCTTGAGTCAGTTATCCAAATAAAATCATTGTCATTTTTCTCTTGTCTTTGAGTCAAGTCTATGTCAAAACAAGTGAGAAAAGATTTCAAAATTGGCTACCAACTTCTTCAATTGTACAAAGCAAGGCAGAAAGGCGAACACATGAAAGAGACATGATTGTGAGCCAAAATGAGGCACACAGAAAGTTTTGTCAACAAATAAGTCTGGGAACTCATGATATACCAAGGTTCCAAGGGGTCTATCTGAGAAGCATGGAAAAGCAGAGATGCTGTGTTTATCTCAGTCACTCTTAATAATTTGAGTTTGGTCAATGAAGCAGCAAGTCAATGACACAGGCTAATGGTTGAAAGCAAGGTTAAATATGATGACGGCAAAAGTGCTTGCCATGAAAGCCAAAGCCACAAACCAACCACCATGTTTTTAAACTTACAACCTTTCTTTGCATAAACAGGAACACATGTTACCTTCAAATCAAGAATTTCAAAACCTAAACATCAAGACCTGTAATTTTTCACTTTTACAAATGCAGGAAGCAATGTTGCTGCACAGGTTTGATAATTAAATCATGATAAAAATTTATCATCTTATATCCCTCGGAGACACACTTTCTTGTCCAGGGATTTCAGTTTTCATTTCCTGGGTGATACACTTCTTAAATTAAACCTTCACTCCTAGAAGATGTACCTTCTAGTCGAGTCATTCCCCTTGACCCCTAGAAGATATACCTTTTAGTCGAGTCATCTCCTTCGATTCCTATAATACGTACCTTTTAGTCGAGTCATCTCCTTTGATTCCTATAAGACGTACCTTTTAGTTGAGTCATTCTCTTTGATTCCTATAAGACATACCTTTTAGTCGAGTCATTCCCTTTGACCCCTAGAAGACGTACCTTTTAGTTGAGTTATTTTCTTTGATTCCTATAAGACATACCTTTTAGTTGAGTCATTCCCTTTGATTCCTATAAGACGTACCTTTTAGTCGAGTCATTCCCTTTGATTCCTATAAAATGTACCTTTTAGTCGAGTCATTCCCTTTGATTCCTATAAGACGTACCTTTTAGTCGAGTCATTCCCCTTGACCCCTAGAAGACGTACCTTTTAGTCGAGTCATCTCCCTTGATCCCTAGAAGACATACCTTTTAGTCGATTCATGCCCCTTGACCCCTAGAAGACGTACCTTTTAGTCGAGTCATGCCCCTTGACCTCTAGAAGACGTACCTTTTAGTCGAGTCATTCCCTTTGACCCCTAGAAGACGTATCTTTTAGTTGAGTCATGCCCTTTGACCCCTAAAAGACGTACCTTTTAGTTGAGTCATTCCCCTTGACCCCTAGAAGACGTACCTTTTAGTAGAGCCATTCCCCTTGACCCATAGAAGACGCACCTTTTAGTCGAGCCATTCCCCTTGACTCCTAGAAGACATACCTTTTAGTTGAGTCATTCCCCTTGAACCCTATAAGACGTACCTTTTAGTCGAGTCATTCCCCTTTGATTCCTATAAGACGTACCTTTTAGTCGAGTCATTCCCCTTGACTCCCAGAAGATGTACCTTTTAGTCGAGTCATTCCCCTTGACCCTAGAAGATGTACCTTTTAGTCGAGTCATTCCCCTTGACCCCTAGAAGACGTACCTTTTAGTCGAGTCATTCCCCTTGACCCCTAGAAGATGTACCTTTTAGTCGAGTCATTCCCCTTGACCCCTAGAAGACGTACCTTTTAGTCGAGTCATTCCTCTTGACCCCTATAAGATGTACATTTTAGTCGATTCATTCCCCTTGATCCCTAGAAGACGTACCTTTAAGTCGAGTCATTCTAATTAACTCATAGAAGATGCATTTCTTTGTTTGTGGTAATTTTCTTTTAGTTTTGATGTGATTTCAGGAGCCCGCCTGAATAACAGGGCGAATACATGGAAAGTCAAGTAACAAGGTGAAGAAATTGAAAGTCAATAGATTGAAAATAGCAATGCAGGAGCTCGCCTAAAGAATAGGGTGAAGAAATTTAAAACCAAGCAACAAGTTGAAGAAATTGCAAGTCAGGAGCCCGCCTGAAGAATAGGGTGATGAAACTCAAGTCAAGAGTCCAGAGAAGCTGTATAGATAGGATTTTGTAGTTTCATTTATGTTTTTAACTTGTAATTTTCATTTTTTGATGTAATGATAGAGCCACAGATCGGAGCCTCGATGGGACCTCACTCGACTCTCCAACTTGGTTTTCCTTCTTCCTTTTGTTTCTTCCCTTTGAATAAATGTCGGGTCAAAATTCTGTCTCATTGTCTCCTTCTTTGTATGAAAAAACTTTGTTTTTACATGCAAAGAGGGGCATGATGTAAACACGTAATTTCTTTTCTCCCCGAAAGCATTTTTTTTCTTTTTTTACTTTATCCAACCGTGTACCCTCAACCATATAATCATACCCTACAAAAATACAAAAATGACAACCCTTAACAAAATCCCTAACAAATTTTATCTTGTTTTAATTTATCCTAACAAACTTTATCCAAATCACCTACTCCCAACCACACCCTACCTTTACCCTCACCTACCCCTACCCCACTCACGTGACCCCCTCCCCTCCTATATTGTTTATACATTTTTCTTGCTATTTTTCCATACATGGACCAGATAACAAACACAATCAAAAGAGGGGTCCATGTGTAGATTCCTTTTTCTTCTTTTCCCTTTTCAATTGAGAAGATATATACAGGGAGGGCATTTTTTTTTCTTCTAGAGTGGACACATCACATGCATATACATGAGGGGCCCACGAGAATTTCCACACTCTACAATAATTATATACACACACAGATAACCAAAGAGGGGGACGAGGATTCATCCACAAGAATACACACAGGGATATATACATACACACAAATAAGAAAGTGGGGGGTGGGGACTCATCTTCTTCACGAAAAAATTCACCTCATGCCATATATACCACCCTCATCGAAATTCCATCACAATAATAACATGATTCACACGCACACACTCACTCACATGCTAATGTTCACTCATACACTCGCCATTGAGGGAGATCAGTGAGAGGGACAAAGAAAAGGAAATTGATCAAAGAAAAGAGGAAAAAATAAGAAGGGGTCTGTTGAGGGAGTTGAATTGATAGAGAAAGAGTTGGAATTGAGAGAATTAAAAAGGAACTAAGAGAGATCAAGATTTTGTGTTGAACAAAAATAGGGGAATGCGGGGATTTTAGGGTTTTTTGGCAGTTTCTCGTCGGAAAGACGTCACCATCATCAAAATTTGAGCGGTTTTCTCCTCCTTCGTTATGTCAATGTTCACTGGAGCTTTGGTCATGCGGAATTTATTGGTTGTCTTCTTAATTCTATTTTTTTGGGGCATTCACTGTTCGTGGTGTATTTTTCATTCGGGTTGCGATCGAGTTGATGTTGGTTCTAATTGAGGTTCCGAATCAAAGTTCTTTGATGCGGATTCTCCCGGTTTTAATTGGAATAATACATTGATTTTGAAAGCGACATTGAGGTCCAATTCTATCTTTTCTCCCTTTAATTTTTACGTGAATGTGAATGATTTGTTTCTTGGTATGTTTGAATCTTTGTTGTGTGTTGGTTGATGTTGGTTTTCGGACTTTGAAAAGTGAATTGATAATCGAAGCATGTGTTAATCATTGTTTTAGAATGAAAGTGGGGCGGGGATTAAAAATGGATAAAAAAGGGGTGAATTTTTGGTTAGTTTGATTCAGTGGTTGTTTGACTTGAAATAGATGTTAATCGAACTCGATAGTATTGTCTTTTAGGTCGAAGCAAAAAATAGGCAAACGTTAGGGGTAGGCAAATTTAGGGATTATGGTTTGTTGAATATTTGAACTGTGTGATTGAATGGTTTTTGGCTTTATTGCTTTGGAATCACTTGTATCATTTGGCCAGGGAATGCCTCGAAGTACTTGTATTATTTTATCTAGGGAATGCCCTGAAGTATTTTGTAATCGGAGGATGTTCGTGATGAAGGTCCGAGGTATCGGGTGAGACATTGGAGCTTAGTCTAGGATTACTTTATAATAGGATTTACATTTCCGTATTTTTCTATTTCGGGACTATATAACTCGGACTGGACACTATATTTTTGATTCATTTTGTTTTGATTGTTTGTTTGATTGTTTTACATGTTTTGTGTGGTTTGTACATTCGTAGTTTCAAATTAGCCGATACACTCTACCAAGAGACCGTGGTCAAACCACGGGATCGAGGGGTGCCTAACACCTTTCCTTCAGTCAACAGAATTCCTTAGCCAAAATCTCTATTCGCAAACCAGTTTAAAGAGTCAAATCATTTTGAAAAGGATCTTTCAAAGGTGACTTGGCACCCTGGATTATGTCAAGTAGCGACTCTGAATAAAAAATGTAACCAATCTTTCTTCGAAACAAATTTTCAATCTTTTGTCACTTTGATAATAAACTTCTTTCAAATTCTTAAAACAATCTTTTTGGCAAAAAAAGGGTGTGACAGGATAGACTTAGTTATTCTGGATATGTTGGAATTTTATGTAATTTTGGGTATGACCTAGTTATTTCCATATCATGTTGTTTTAAAATGGAATGCTAAAATAATGACTCTAGATATGCCTAGGATAAAGGAACTAGAGTAGGAGGGAGTATATGAGGCCAAACTAGTAAACATTAAATTTTATGTCTAGGCTACGAGGCTATTGTGAAAGGGTGTTCAGTATTTTAGCTCATCTTTGAGATATAGACGTGGGTCCCTTTTTATAGAGTCAGTTTCGATAGTCTCTGAATTTCAAGATGTGTTTCCTTTAGACCTATCGGGTATTCCTCCAGATAAAGATATTGATTTCTGTATTGACTTATAGTTGGACACTCACCCTATTTCTATTCCACCTTATTGAATGGCTCTAGCAAAGTTGAGGGAGCTCAAAACTCAACTGCAGGAGCTACTTGACAAAGATTTTACTCATCCAAGTTCTTCACCTTGAAGTTCTCTAGTATTGTTTGACAAGAAAGAGGATGGTAGCTTGAGGGTATGCATTGATTACAGGCAGCTGAATAAAGTTACCATCCAAAACAAATATCCTTTGTCTCGTATAGATGGAAATATCCTTGTGACTTGTTTGATTAGTCACAAAGTGTGTTAGTGTGTCAGTGTTTTCAAATATTAATTTGAGATTAGGTTATCATCAGTTGAAAATTAGATCGGGGGACATACCAAAGACAACTTTTAGAACTCGATATGTCCATTATGTATTTCTGGTGATATTTTTTGGGTTTACTAATGCATTGATAACCTTTATGAGTTTAATGAATGGGATTTTTAAGTCGTTCTTGCATTCTTTTGTTATTTTATTTATTGATGATATTCTTGTGTACTCCAAGAGTAAGAATATCATGCAAGTAATCTTCGTATAGTTTTGGATATTCGAAGGGAGATACAGTTATTTGCTAAGTTTTTAAGTGTGAATTCTAGTTTTCTTTAGTTTCCTTCTTGGGGCATGTGGTTTCTGAAAAAGGGGTCATGGTGGATTCTCAGAAGATTAAGGCAGTAAAGAATTAGAATCGGCCTAGTTCAGTGGACTAGGTAAGGTGTTTTGTCGTGCTAGTTATTACCGAAGATTTGTCAAGAACTTTACATCCATTGTAATGCACTTGACAAGGTTGACTTAGAAGGAAGTGACATTTGTTTTGTCAGACCAATGTTAAGAGAGCTTCCAAAATCTCAAGACATTCTTGACTACAACACCCATTCTTTCAATGCCGATGGAGGTAAGGACTTTATTGAATTTTGTGATGCTTGAATTTTGGGTTTGGGTGTTGTGTTTATGTATGATAGGAATGCCATTGCTTATGTTTTGAGGAAGTTCAAGCCTCATGAAAGAAACTACCCAACCCATGAATTAGAGTTGGCAGTGGTGGTGTTTGCATTAAAGATTTGAAGACACTATCTTTATGGTGTTAAGGGTGAGGTTTTCATAGATCATCATAGCCTCCAACACGTGTTTACTCAAAGGGATTTGAACCTATGGTAACAGAGATGGATGGAATTATTGAAGTCTTATAAGGTGAGCATTCAGTATCATCCTGAACCGCCAATGTGGTGGCAAATGCATTAAGCCAAAAAACAGTAAGTATGGGTGGTTTATCATCTTTGAGGGTATCTAGACGATCGTTAGCTAGAGATTTCAAACTCTAGCATCTCTGGCATATAGTTTGGGGTCTCAGAAAAGGGTGGTGTGTTTGCTAGTATAGAGAAAAGGTCAACATTCGTGGAGCAGATTAAGTCTAAGCAACTCGAGGATAAGAAGTTGAATGCACTATGGAATGAAGTAGTGAAAAAAGAGGTCACGAATGCCATTCTTGATGGGAGAGGAGTTTTATGGTTTAAATAAAGATTATATTCTCTGAGGTTGGTGATTTGATTCACAATATACTTTCAGAGGCCCATGGCTTGCGTCATTCTATCCACTCGGGTACAATCAAGATGTATCTTGACTTGAGGAAACTTTATTGGTGGCCTGATATGAATAAGAACATAGTGGATTATGTATCCCATCATCAAAATTGTCATCAAGTAAAGTATGAAAACCAAAGGACTGTGAGGTTGCTTCAGAGGATGCCTATACCTATTTAGAAATAAGAGCATATTTCTATAGATTTCATGGTGGATCTTCCTAAGACTTTGGGAAAGTGTGACTCCATTTGGGTGATATTAAATTGGCTGACGAAGTTAGCTCACTTTTTACTAGTTTGGATAGAGTACAACTCTCAACAGTTAACTTCAAGGATATTGTGAGACTTCATGGAGCCACTTACTATCATTTCTGACAGAGATACAAATTACATTTCTAAGTTTTGGGACAGAATTCATAAGGAATTGGGAACCAAGCTCACGTTTAGAATAGCTTATCACACTCAAATTAATGGACAATCAGAAAGGACGATTTAGGTGTTAGAGGACATATTGAGGGCATGTGTGATTCGGTGGTCATTGGTACTAGTTTCTTCCATTGTGTGAGTTTTCATACAAAAATAGTTATAACTCCAATATTGATATGACCCTATTTGAAGCACTTTATGAAAGGAAGTATAGGTCACCTATTGAGTGGTTTGAGTCGGGGGATGTTAAGCCTTTAGGCACAGAGTAGGTAAATGAGGCTCAAGAGAAGGTAAGATTCATTCAAGCCAAGGTGTTGGCTGCTCGAAGTAGGCTAAAGAAGTACACAGATCATAAGGTGAGTACATGTACTTCAAGATTAGTAAGCAAGTATTACCTAATGTGTCTCCCATGAAAGGAGTCATGAGGTTCAATAAGAGGGGAAAGATCAACCTTTGGTATATAGGTTCCTTTGATGTTCTTAAGAAAGTAGGTACATTTACATGTTTGTTATATCTACTACCGGGGTTGTTGAAAGTCCATCCGGTATTTCACATTTCAATGCTGAAAAGGTACCATGAAGATGGATTTGGCGCTTCTAGATAAGGATTTGACTTATGAGGAGGAACTAGTAGCGATTCTAGATTGAGATATTCAGAAATGGAGGATGAAGTAAATTCATTTGGTGAATATACAATGGAAGCATTATCCGATTAACGAAGCCATATAGGAGAATAAGAAGGACATACAAGATAAGTACCCTCATTTGTTTGATGATATAGATACTCTTCTTCTTCCTAATTTAGCCTATATTTCTTGTTTTGTCATTCTGGGACGAACGATGGGTAAATTGGTATTTATTGTAATGGACCTCTCTATAGTTACGTATGAGCCCTACTTTTAAAATCTAATGTTTAAATTCTTCCCGATTTGGAGTTACAACCTTCAAGCTAGGATAGCTTCAATTGATTTTATAGCGAGGTGTGAACTAGGAAATCTAGGAATAATTTGGATAGGGGTAGTAGTATTTGTCTTAACTTTTAGTTATCTAAGACGATAAGAAATCCATAGGAATTTACGAAATTGAATTTGGATAAGTAGAACTCCCGAAATTGATCTTAGCATAAAAGACACTATTTGAAATGTTCCAGGTTTAAAGTGCCTTGTGAAAAGTGGAATTGTTGAGTGAAGACAAACATTCTATCCCTTTGACACTGATATAGCAGTGCCGATAGCTATAACAAAATAATTTTCACAATAGCGACAGTCAAAAGCGATTAACGACCACTATAGTGATCGATACTGCTATAATGGTCAGGTACAACAGATTATTAAAATATTTTTTAAAAATAGTTTATTTTTTAAAACTTATTTTGGGGCAAAGAGAGGGTGATTTAGGGAGAAACACACCAGAATTTCTTTGTTTGGCTACGATAAAATAAGAAATTCATCCCCGTTGACTCATATTTAATTATGAAGCCTTATAATTATTAATTCATGGTGTCCAAAGAGGGTTTTAGGGTGGATTTATGTTAATTGCTGGTGCAAGGGGGAAAGTTAAGCAATAAGTTAATGGGTTTTATTTATTAACAGTTAATTTACCCTTGTAATCCGTTAATTCACTAATTTAACCATGGAATTGATAGTTTTAGGTTAATTACGGTAGAAAAGCCCTAGAAAGGGAAAGAAATGATCATGAATTTGACCTTACAAGTTGGGAGTGTGTTATAAATGCTGACATGTTAGGTCATTCCTTTAATCATGTATTTTATTGCATGTTCTAGACCATGAGCAAGTAAAAATTATGCGGAAAGGCAAAGCTTTGGAATATGGGAGTTGTGCAAGCTTGGTTCAAGGTAGGTGATGGTATTGTAGTTTAATCCAATTTGTGCTATATGTGCATGTTTACTACTTTGTATTTTGTCTTGTTAGTGAGTGATGTTTGGTGTAGTCTTTCCAAATAATTTGCAGTTGTTACATGATTTGACCAACCTTACTTGCTAAATATGGAATGTTCGCTATTTAGAATGTTCTCACAGGATTTTGGTGGAACAAGGTTGGCAGATACTTTGTGTATGGGGTTTAGTACAAGAATCGTAATTGCCCCCGCAGGTCATGGCTAGATGGTGGTTGTATATCCCTTAGCGTGTCTGTACGATGGTCAGGTGAAAGTTCCATAAGTGAACCAGGAAAATATATTTTTATACTTAATAAATTGTCTTTACTTGTTTTGGCTTGGATTGACTAAATTTGACTTGGTAATAATATGTTGACTTGCTGGTTTGATTCCTTATTGTTCATTATTTCTTGTTATGCTAAGTGTATGTTTGTTAAGCATGGATTAACTTGTTATACTATAACTTAGTTATATGTTCATATTCATATCTTGGGCTGGCCAAATGACCCTACTAATACATTGCTGTTCTTGTGTGCTGATACTACACCTATATTTACTTTTGTGAGTGCAACATATATTCCAGTGGCTTCTCCGAGATCTCACTTGTGATTCCAGCAATTGACTTTGGAATCAAGGGTGAGCAACATGTTTTAGTCTACCATGATTCCTTCTTGGATGACAGAGTCTTTATTTCTGACTTATGTTTTTCATTTTAATTTTGGGGTTTCATCCCCTTATTGACAATCTTTAGTAATATTGGTACAGACAACTTTTGGTTCCTAGGGATAATTTTGGTTAAGTAAAATATTCCATTTTGAAGTTGTACTTATGTTTGTTTCTTAGACATGATATTTTATTGATGGATTAGTTTTGCTATCTCTTTAAGTTTTTTGTTTGAATGGTAAACTGGGATAGATGGTTCTCCCACCGGGTGAGCAATGTTGGTGCCACTCACGACAGATTCAATCGTGACATGTTTCCGTGAACTCTTTAAACCTTAGAAAAATAAGTTTTTTTTTTTTATGAAGAAAATCCAAACATGCCTCAATAAAGGTCACCATGTACTTCATTCCACCGATTGATGATTGCTTGACCATTCCAAACACATCAAAATGTATTAATTTTAGTGCTTTATCAACTTTAAATTTAGACGCTTCAAACGGCCCTAATGAGATTTATATACTAGCATCCTGCACAAATAATGTAGGTTCTTACTTCAAGTTAAGGAATACACTTGATCATTGACTTTTTCATCATCATATGTATCTTGGAATAAATCACTTGAACCAATCTTATGTGGCACAAATCATTTTTTGTCTTTTTTACATATGCAAACTCTGGAGGCATCACATAGTCTGACTCTACTATACGCCCCTTAGTAATTGGATTTTGTATGTTCTTGAGATCCTGATATATCCTTACATCATCAGGACAAAACATAACATAGTTTTCATATATTGGTAATGGTGACACTGGAAGGATGTTTTTCTTCATATTGGGAACATAATAGAAATTTTTAAGTGACATATGATTAGCCTCTTATTGAAGATAAGCTGACGTCTTACTAATATGAGTTGTTATTAACTTTGAATTTTTGGTTTTCAATATAACCCGACTACCCTTGTACATTGATGGGTTCTGTAAATTTTGTTTATCACCTTTCATATAATTTGCACAACTCGAATCAATGATCTAGTCATTATTATGATCAATTGATTCAGACATTGTCACTATAAGTGCTAAATCCTCCTCTTCTATGGTAAAAAATTCTTCATTATTTCAAACATCTTTTCTTTTCTTGTTTGAATTTGAGGTAGCAATGTTACTTTCGACAAACTATTTCTAGAACCAATAGTCTTTTTCCATATGACCCTCTTTTCTACAATTGTAACACTTTCCTTCAAACCTTTTATCATTATTGTAAGCCCATAACCCACAGGTTCCATGCCCATTCCATTTGGTCTCTCGATCCATTCTTTAGTTGGGACAGAGCATGAAGGGGTGGGTGGAAGACCCACATTGGTCGGAGAATGGACTGACGGTCTGTTTGCGTGAATTTGAACAATCCTTCCGTCATGATATAACTTTTGGAATTGAGTTAGTTCAAGGTGACATATCTTTATATTTTTTGCCTAATGGTACCCTATTTCACAATTTGAACAAAAGACCGTGCCACCAAACTAAAAATAAAATTAAAATAGTGACACACAATTATTTCCCTCTTTTCTCTGTGCACTTTTTCCTCCTTTGATTCTCCTCCTCCTTGCATATTTTTCTTTTTCCTTCTCTTTCTCTGAAATTTTGTTGATTGAACTTTATACTAAAGCAAGAAAACAAATAGCCATGTTTAGGATTCCTGTTTTAGAAATAGCTGAAATTTACAAAGTTAATGCGAGTTTATAATTTCAAACTCTAATCCTCTGAGTCTGAAGTTGAAATTACCAAGGTCTTACTTTAGACCTTATTTTGGATGGAATTTTAAATGCTAGACCTTTTAGTAAGAAATTAGGCTTCATCGGCTCACAACTTTAAACTAAACTTAAAAACTTCTAGCCCAAAGATCTGAAATTGGAGATGACTAACCTAAGTTTAGACCCAAACATCTGAAATTGACATATAGTTGACTACTCAAGTTCCAAGAAATTAAAAAACAAAAGTAAACTGTACAACCCATACCTTAATAAAGTCAACCTTTGCAATCCAAAAAATATCAACCTTTATCCATTTCACCATGTGGTGGCTTAAGAATATTGGAGGCTTAAAGTCAAACTTTACTAAGGGGAAATTACACAAACTTTTTAAAATGGCATAAAATTATAACTACTTTTTGAAATTAAATAAATCCAATTTATGCAAATATTTAGCTTCGTAATAACACTGCATATAACTTTTTATATTCCTAAAATATTTCTCCTAATTAAAAATATAATAAGGGTCTATTTGAAAAGCCATATGATAATTGAATTTGATGTAACTGACTACATAATTTTACCTGTTTGGCTAGTGAGATAATTACTTGGTCAGTAAGTAATTTAGTGTAAGACCCGTTAAAATTTTGATCATTTTATTTTTGACCTTCCTGCCCGCGTAATGTCAATTTTTGACTTGAAATATGTTTAAGGATGTTAAAAGGGTTATTTGGGAAAGTTTTGGATTTTAAGAAAGGGTTCGGGATCATTTTGGAACCCTGAGGCGGTGAGGGTCTGCGATAAGGCTGTCTCGCGGAGGCTAACCTCTGCGATAGGTGTGCCACACCAGTGTTTTAATTTTGTCTAGTTTTTGATTTTTTTCACTTGGGGTGAGGGGTTTTTGGTCTTTTTATCCCTTGTACGACCTTATAACATAAAATAGCCCCATTCATTTCACTTTTCAAAGTTCAAAACATCCTCTTTCTCTCTTAAAATCAAAACCCAAGAACATCCAAGGGTTTCATAGAGAATTCATCATCCGGACTCCAAACTTTGAATTGACTTCAATTTTTTGTGTATTTAAGGCATGTTTCTCTTCCCTAAACTTTAATTTTACACTATAGCATTAATTGAATGGATTTTCATGTGATTTAAATTGTGGGTTTTGAAATTGGGCTGAGGGGTTTTGGATGTTACTAACTGAATTATTTGTTCCAAGTTTTAAATTGATTATTCATGCTTTAAGTTGATGTTTTAGGACTGAATTGATGCATTATTTTAATAATTAGAATAAGGGATATGTGTTTCCCTAAATTGGATGAATTTTGGCTTGGAAATGGCATTAACCTCAACCCATTTTGTAAACTTGATCTTGAATATGGAAAATGCATGGTTTAACTTGTTTTTGAACCCAATGCATTGCATTAATGGATAAATGAATATAAAAATTGATTTGGATGGCCTTGGTTGCCATAGTTTGGATTTTAAATGGAATCTAGGAGTCAATGTGATTATTTGGATTGGTTTGGAATGTTTAATTTAGCTTGCAAGCGTGTTGGTATGACGATACCAAGTGGTAAATGCCTTAATGAATGACTCCTGGGTTAATGGTTAGAATTATGTACAAAGTGATTTTAATTTGGACTTAAAGGGGATTGTGTAGCTCATTGTGAAGGTGTAGGGGCACGAACACTAGAAACCATGTTTGCCAGTGTTGGGAGTCTATATGACCATGTGCTTGGTTATATATATATTTGGGACGGTTATTGCCCATGGTGGATTTAATTTTCCCTCAGTTCGTGTGGCTAACAAGTACTGGGCCCTTTCGGTAGAGGAAGCTGAACCCATATATCCCATCAATGACTTTAGGACAGATCAAGCTATACAGTTTAGTTAATGGTTTTAAACTCTTATGTTTATGACCCTTACCCTATCTCGGCATCCTATATATATGTATATATGAATGTGTGCACGTAGTTTTGAATGATTTTGAACATGACATTATGTTATCACTTTTCCTGAGTTACATGCCAGTGCTTATCCCACTGACCGTCCCAGGAAGCTGCATTATTTCATGATGTAAGGTATGAAGACTTTTTTATTGCTCCTTGCAGCATTAGGTATTGAGCACGTCTGCTAAGTTGTTGTGAAGTGGTGAGCCTCCATCCTTCAAAAGCCGTTATCATTTCATTATTTTTTCTTTATTAACTCAGTACTTTTGGATTGTTTTTGGTCACAGTTGGGGGCATGTCTTGACTTAGTTTCTATTCTTGTTTTAGAGACTATTGTGGACAAGTGTGGGTTGGTTATTGTTTTGACTCTTAGTTTTCATTTGAGTTATCTATTCATCTTCTTATTACCATTTGATTGGCTTCTACTTTATTTTATGATTATTGTCCTCTTGAGGTTAGGCTAAGAGGGTGGTCTCCAGTCCATGGTAGGCTTAAGATACCTGTCACGTCTAGGCCTTGGTTTGGGTCGTGACAAGCTTGGTATCAGAGCATGGTTTAGGGTCGTTGGGTATCCAAAAAGCCATGTTGAGTAAAGTCCTTTTTATGGGTGTGTAGCACGCCACATTCATAAGGAGGAGGCTACAAGGCATTTTGGAATGTTTCTCTTTCTTGTGTTCTATTTCAAGCTATAGAGTCTAGTGTTATGAAAATTCTCTAACTCCTGGCTTCTTCGTATTTCAGATCATGCCTTCCCGAAGATCTGATATTCATAGGAACTCTGCTCTACCTTAGTAAAATGTGGAGGGGACTCACCCTTCTTATGGAGTGCATACCTAATTTAGGGTCCCTGCTCCTGATTGTACTACTCCACATGGAGTTCCACCTATCCCTACTTGTCCTCTTTGGGCTTCTCATGTTGTTTAGAATTATGCTCAGTCGCCCTAGGGAGATATTTCTAATATAGAGTTCCGTCAGTCTATTCACATGCTTACTCAGTTGGTGGCCTCACAGTCTCGTCAGTCTGATCGTGTTAGTTCTGTTGCTCATTCAATTGAGGTCAGTCGGGTTGGCCAGTTTATGAGGCTGAATCCCCTAACCTTGACAGGCTCTAAGGTTATGTAGGATCCTTAAGGGTTTATTAACTAGATGGAAAAGATTTTCAGGGTGATGCATGCTATTGATTCTGAGGGTGTAGAGTTTACTGCTTATCAATTAAAGGATCTAGATTATCAATGGTATGAGGAGTGGGAAACTATGAGGGGCAAGATGCTAAGAAGGCTGTGTGTGATGACTTTTTAGGGGCGTTTCTTGATCACTTCTTTCCTCAGGAGTTGAGGAAAGCTAAGGCTGAGGAGTTTGTTAATCTGAAGCAAGGTAAGATGAGTGTAAAGGAGTATGCTTTAAAGTTTCAGTAGTTGGCTCATTATGCTCCAGAGTTGGTATAGAATATGAGGTCTCAAATGAGAAAGTATGCTTCTGGTCTATCTCGTGACTTAGTATTGGAGTGTAAGGCTGTGATGTTGAACAATGATATGGACATGGCCAGACTTGTAGTTTATATACAACAAGTAGAGGATGGAAAAAAAGGCAGGCAAAAATAGGAGAGAGGAAGAACAAGAAGTTTAGGTATTCAGAGTAGGGTGGGGGTCAGTAGAACAGTGGGAGAGATGACAGGTAGTGGAATAAGAAGAAGAATTTGGGGAATTTGTATTACACAGTTTTTTCATCACGGACACATGAAACAAGGGATGAATTGAACCCAAAATCGCAGGTAAATCCAACTCATAAGCAATGTTCCCAATTATCCTCAAAATTTGGTCCAGACAAACATAATGAGGACTGATCTTCCCCTTCTTCCCAAACCTCATGACTTCTTTTATCCTTAGAGTTCAAAAGAAAAACTACCAAGTTACCCAACCTGTGAATGTCCTTCGCCAACCCTGTTTTATCCTCATTAACATGAGATAAGCTCCCTATAGACAACCTGCTTAGAGTATCAACAACAACATTAGATTTACCTGAATGGTAGTGAAGGCTCATGTCATAATTCTTGAGCAATTAAAGACACCGCCTCTGCCTAATATTTAACTCCTTTTGATTAAACAAATAATACAAGCTCTTATGATTTGAATAGATATCTATATGCACCCCATACAGATAAGGGCGCCAAATTTTCAAGAAAAAACCCATAGCGTCCAACTCTAAATCGTGATTCGGATAATTCCTCTTATGAACCTTGATTTGCATGGAAGCATAGGCAATAACCTTATCGTTCTTTATCAAAACACAATCCAGTCCCATGCAAGTTACATTCACAAAACATAACAAAACCATCAGTACCCTCAAGCAGGGTCAGAACTAGCGAGAAAGTCAATTTATCTTTCAATTTCTAAAAACTAGCATATGTGTAGTGTTTATGAACCACAGGTGGGCTTGGAAGAGGAGGTGAAAATGAGGTTTTGGGAGGCTTTGGACAAAGTGGTGAGAAGCGTGCCTAGTTCGGAGAAGATTGTCATAGTGAGGGACTTCAATGGGCACATTAGGGTTTTGCCGGGAGGTTCTGGTGATGTGTATGGAGGTTTTGATTTTGGTGATAGAAAGCTTGAGAGAGTGGATCTGTTGGATTTTGCGAGGGCCTTTGGGCTGATGGTGGTGAATTCAAACTTTCCAAAGAAGGAGGATCACCTGATTACCTTCCGAAGCGCGATAGCCAAGACTCAGATTGACTTTCTGCTGCTAAGGAAGGGGGATAGGGTTTTATGTAGGGACTGTAAAGTCATTCCGAGTGAGTATCTTTCAACTCAACATAGGCTTCTGGTGATGGACTTGATTATTAAGAAGAACAAGAAGATAAGGGCCTGGGAGGGTCAGCCCAGAATTAGGTAGGGTGGCTTGACGCCAGATAGTGTGCTAGAGATAGAATAGAAAGTGACGGGTTTGATAAAATGGGATTGTAGGGTAGACATAGATTCTATGTGGGATAAGGCTGCCAGTTGTATCACGAAGACTTCTAGAGAAGTGCTAGGTGTTTCTGAGGGTGTGGCAAGATGACATAAGGGGGACTGATGGTGGAATAATAAAGTTAAGAAGAAAGTAAAGATTAAGAAGGGGGTGTATGTTAAGTTGATTGAGAGTAAATATGTAGAGAAGAAGAGGGTGAATAGGGAGGTCTACAAAGTAGCAATAAAGGAGGCTAAGCTAGCAGTTATGGTGGCAAAGACAGCAGCATTTGAGAGCTTGTATGCGGGGTTAGAGTAAAAAGACGGGGAAAAGAGGTTGTATAGGATTGCTAAGGATAGGGAGTGGAAGGGTCGTGACCTCGACCAAGTGAAGTACATTAAGGGAGAGGATGGTAGAGTTTTGGTGAAGGATGTTCACATTAAGAAGAGATGGCAGGAGTATTTTCATAGGTTTTTGAATGAGGAGGGGGACGGAGGCATGGAGTTATGAGAGCTGGAGCACTCAGACGAGAGTCATGATTTCAGTTATTGTAGATGTTTTAAGATTGAGGAGGTTAGAAAAGTTATTCGTACAATGCGGAGGGGAAGGGCAACGGGGCTTGATGAGATTTCGGTGGATTTTTGGAAGTTTACAGGTAGGGCAGGCTTAAGGTGGCTGACTGATTTATTTAACAGAATTTTCAAGACGAAGAGAATTCCTGAGGCTTGGAGGTGGAGTACAATGATTCCATTATATAAAAACAAGGGTGAAATTCAGAGTTGCACTAACTATAGGGGTATTAAGATGTTGAGCCATACTATAAAGACTTGGGAGAGGTGGTAGAGTGAAGATTGAGAAAGATCGTGTCTGTTTCTGAGAATTTGTTTAGTTTTATGCCTGGTCGCTCAACGATAGAGGAAATCCACCTAGTGGATGAGATTGGTGGAGAAATATAGGGAAATGAGGAGGGATTTGCACATGGTGTTCATCAACTTGGAAAAGGCGTATGACAAAGTCCCTAGGGAGGTTCTTTGGAGATGCCTAGAGGCAAGAGGGGTCCCAGTGGTGTACATCAGAGCTATTAAGGATATGTATGATGGAGGAAAGACTCAGGTGAGAATGGAGGGAGGGGACTAAGAGCATTTTTCAGTCGTAACAGGGTTGCACCAGGGTTCGACTCTTAGTTCGTTCCTATTTACGTTGGTGATGGACAGGTTGACATGATGTATTCAAGGAGAGGTGCCATGGTGTATGTTGATTGCAGCTGATGTAGTGTTGATTGATGAGACACGGGAGGGGGGTGAATGAAAAATTGGAGGTTTGGAGGCAAACCCTGAAATCTAAGGGGTTCAGGTAAAGTAGGTCCAAGACAAGGTATATGGAATACAAGTTTAGTGAATTGAGATAGGAGGATGATGTGATGGTGAGTCTGGATTCCTAGTATATTTGTAAGAGGTATAGTTTTAAGTATCTTGGGTCTATGATTCAGGGGAATGACGAGACTGATGAGGATGTCTCTAACCGTATTGGAGCAGGTTGGATGAAGTAGAGGCTCGCCTCGGGAGCGTTGTGTGATAAGAAAGTTCCACTTAAGCTTAAAGGAAAATTCTACAGAGTGGTAGTCCATCCAGCTATGCTATATGAAGCAGAGTATTGGTCAATCAAGAACTTCCATATTCAAAAAATGAAGGTGGCAGAAATGAAAATATTGCGTTGGCTGTGTGGACTTACTAGAGGGGATAGAGTTAGGAATGAGACATTTTGGGAGAAGGTGGGAGTGGCTTCGGTGAAGGATAAGATGGTTGGACATGTGATGAGGAGGGGCACAGATGCCCCAGTTCGTAGGTGTGAGAGGATAGCATTAAATGGCTTCAGGAAGAGGAAAGGTAGGCCGAAGAAGTACTGGAGGGAAGTAATTAGGTATGATATGGATCAACTTTAGTTTACTGAGGGCATGACCCTAGATAGGAAGGTGTAGAGGTCGCGGATAAGGGTAGAAGGCTAGGACGCATGCGTGGCTGGTAGAAAGTAGTTAGAAGAGTTCATGTATATCTGGGTTAGTAATCCTAGGACTGTGTCCATAGGTAGGAGCCCCAAGTCAGGAGGGTTTAGTTGTGGTAGGTGCCTCTAGTCTGTGAGTGTATGTTACTACTAGGTGGGTGTCATTTTTTGGATGCCCTATTTCTTATCTCTTATTTCATATGACGCTTATTTATCTTATTTCCTATTGCTCTGATTTCTATTTTATTTTAGTATGTCTTATTCCTTTTTATGTTATGCCATCAATCATGCTGCATGTTTCATTACACTCTTGTTTACTATTCTCTATCTTGAGCCGGGGGTCTATGAAAAATAGCCTCGTCTCTACTTCTTTGGAGATAGCGGTATGGACTGCGTACATTTTACCCTCCCCAGACCCCAGTTTGTGGGAATACATAGGGTTTGTTATTGTTGTAATTTATAAAAACTACCCTCACAAGCATCAAACTACAAAAACTTAATCTTTTTTGAGTCAACCTCATCAATGGAGAAGCAATGGATGAGAAACTCTCCACAAGCCTCCTACAATACCCAGCCAAGCCCAAGAAGATCCTAATGTCAGTTGGAGTCGTGGGTCTTCTTAATCGCCTCAACTTTCTGTGGATCCACCTTGATTCCTTCACTAGAAAAAACTTGCCGAAGAAAAGTTATAATATTCAGCCAAAACTCACACTTAGAAAATTTTGCATATAACTCCTGATCCTGAAGAGTCTGCAACACAATTTGGAGGTGATTGACATGATCCTCTTTACTCTTAGAATACATCAAGATATCATCAATAAAGACTATCACAAAAAAGTTAAAAAACTACCTAGAAACCCGATTCATAAGATCCATGAACACAGTCGGAGCATTAGTCTACCCAAATGACATAACTAAGAACTCATAATGACCATACCGGGTACCGAAAGAAGTCTTGGGAATATCAACCTCCCTAATTTTAAACTGATGATAACCCAAATGAAGATCAACCTTAAAAAAACATTTAGCACCCTGAAGCTAATAAAAAAGGTCATCAATTCTAGGAAGAGGATACTTATTCTTCATTGTCACCTTATTTAGCTAACGGTAGTCTATACACAGGAGCACCCCATGGAGAAATATTAGAGAGAATGAATCCTTTATCAAGAATATCTTTCAATAGCTCCTTTAGTTTCTTTAATTAAGCTGGAGCCATTCTATAAGGAGAAATGGAAATGGGACGTGTATCCGGTAGAAGATCAATCCTAAAATCTATTTCCGTATTAGGAGGAATTCTAGGAAGATCATCGAGAAACACATTAGGAAATCATAGGGATAAATTGCAAAGAAGGACTTTTAGAGTCAGAATTCTTTACCCGAACTAGATGATATAAACACCCTTTTGAAATCAATTTCTGAACTCTAAGATAAAAGATGAAACTTCCTTTGGACAGTAAGAAACTTCTCTCCCATTCTAATATCGGTTTATTGGGAAAATAGAAACTGACTCTCTGGGTCCTACAATACGCAAGCACATAGTGCAAATAAAGCCAAACCATCCTAATATTAACATCAAAGTCCACCATATCAAGCTCTATTAAATCCACCTATGTTTCTCTATGAAAGATAGACACCACAAAAATCATATACATCTATCTAGAAACTATAGAATCATCCACTGAAGTAGACACAGAAAAAGAGTCGAAAATACTTTCAGGACCAAAACAAAAATGCACCACCACATAAGGGGTCATATAAGAAAGGGTAGAACCCAAATCAAGAAAATAATAAACATCATAGGAAAAGAGCTATAACATACCAGTAACAACATTTAGGGATGCCTCAGATTCTTTGCAAGTAGCAAGTGCATAGAGGCAATTTTGTCCAGTATCAGTACTAGAAGTAACGTCCTTTAGTGTTGGAGCTAAAAATATGGCAACTGGAACTTTATTATCCCAGTGGCAACCCTGGATGAAGGACAATCTCATTGTTGTGACCAAGATGATAACAATTATAACATCGATTCCTTCCTTACTCACAATAACCACGATGAAGTTACCCACAAAAATGGCAAGGAAGATAAGATGGTACTGACTGAGATCCACTAGCCTGAGACTGGGCACCCTGTTCCTTAGAACCACTGCTATCCTGAGAATGCTGAGTACCCAAAGGCTTAGGATAGGAAGCATTGGCAAACGAATAATAATTGCCCAGTTCTTCTTCTTAGTCCACTATCTACCATCTTTTACACTATTCTACTGACCCCCACCCTACTCTAAATATATAAACTTCTTATACTGCCTCTCCAATCTCTGTGTGCTTCTTTTTCTCATTCTTAACTTATTGCATATAAACCACAAGTTTGGAATGTTCATATCATTGTTTAATATTATAGCCTTACACTCCAATATTAAGTCACGGGACAACCCAGAAACAAACTTCCTTATTTTTTTATCTTTAGATAGACACCAACTCAGGAGCATAACGAGATAGCTACTAAAATTTCAAGGCATACTTGTTCACCATCATCTTACCCTATTTCAGATTCACAAACTCCTCAACCTTTAACTTTCCCTAACTCCTGAGGAAAGCCCTAACTCCTGAGGAAAGAAATGATCAAGAAAGGATCCCAAAAACTCATTCCATAATGTTGGCTCTGCAACATCATTCCATAACTGCTCCCACACCTCATACCACTGATAAGCTATATCTTTCAGCTGATATATAGCTAATTCTACATCTTTAGAATCAGTAGCTTGCATCATGCTAAAAATCTTTTCCACGTCTTCTACAAACCCCTGAGGATCCTTCTCAACCTTAAAGCCTATAAAAGTTAGGGGATTCAAACTCATGAACTGGCCAATTCAAGTGACCTCAGATGAAGGAGAAACAAAACCAACATGATTCGACTGATGAGACTGAGATATCACCAACTGAGTAAGAAGTTGAATAGACTGACGAAACTCCATGTTAAAGATATCCCTATGAGGCGTCTAATCATAAAAATCACCACCTCGAGAAACTTGAGAAGGACTAGTGGGGACAAATGGAACTCTACGTGGAGCATCACAGTTAGGAGCAGGGACTCTAGACTGGGTCTGCACTCCATTCACAGGGAAAGTCCCCTCCATATTATCCTCAGGTAGGACAACGTTCCCAATAGAGTTTCTACGAACATCAGATATTCGGGGAGGCATAATCTGAAATGTGAGAAATCTAAGAGTTACATAAGTTTCATAACACTAGACGTTATAGCCCAAAAATAGAACATAAGAAATGGAAATATTCCTAAATGCCTTGTAGCCTCCTCCTTATAAGTGTGGTTTACTACACACCCATAAAAAGGACTCTACTTAACACAACTTTGTGTACACCCTAATGACTCTAAATCTTGATTTAATACCAAGCCTGTCACGACTCGACCCCGAGCTTGTCCATGGTGGGTATCTTAAGCCTACCATGGACTAGAGACCACCCTCCTTAATCTAACCTCAAGAGTAAAAATATAATAATAATAATAATAATAATAATAATATGGAAGACAATTAAACAATAATAAAAGATGAATAGATTACTCTATAAAGACTAAGAGCCAATGAATAACCACCAAACTCACATCTATCCACGAAACCTCTAAAACTTGAATAGAAACTAAGTCGGGACATGCCCCCAACTATGACTAAAAGAATCTAAAAGTAATGAATCAATAATGAACGAATAATGAAATAATAAGGCCTTTCGAAGGATGAAAGCTAATATATTTATACCAAACCAATTCACACAACCAAATTGGGCTCTATTAAGTTTCATTAAAATCCAAATCATGGCCACCAAGGAAATCCAAATCCATATTATATCCATTTATCCATTAATGCAATGTATTGAGTTCAAAAGCAATTTAAACCATGCAATTTTCCATAATTAAATCAAATTCACAAAGTCGGTTGAGGTTCATGCATTTCTAAACCAAAATTCATTCAATTTAGGCAAACCCATGTACCCCATTCCAACCATTAAAATAATGTATTAATTCAGTCCCAAAAACATAAATTTAAAACATGAATAATCAATTCAAAATATGGGACAAGTAATTCAATCAATAACAACCAAAACTCCTCAACCTAATTTCAAAACCCACAATTTAAATTACATAAAATCCATTCAATTTATGTCATAATGTAAAATTAAAGTTTAGGGAAGAGAAACATGCCTGAAACACACAAGAATTTGAAGTCAATTTGAAGTTTAGAACCCAGATGATGAATTCTCTATGAAACCCTTAAGCTTTCTTGGTTGGAGAGTTAAAGATGAATAAAGTATAGTTTGATCTTTTAAAACTGAAGAAAAAGTGTCTCTTTTATGTTTATAAGTTATGGAAAGGGTGAAAATACAAAAAGGCCCTCACCCCTAAGTGAAAAAAATAAAACTGGATAAAATTTACACCTCATCGTGGCACGGCATTATTGTGGAGGTTATCCTTCGTACCATGCCGATATCACAGAGGTTAACCTCTATGGCACGGTGATATCATAAAGGAACCCCTCCCCATAGTTCTAAAATATCCCAGAACCCTTTTTGAAAATTCCAAAACTCTTCCAAATTACCCTTTTAACATCCCTAAACATGATTCAAGTCAAAAATCGACATTATGAACACAGAAGGGTCAAAAACAAAATGATTGAAATTTTAAGGGTCTTACATGGGGTATTTCTGATATCGCGAAGGAACCCCTCCCCATAGTTCTAAAATATCCCTGAACCCTTTTTGAAAATTCCAAAACTCTCCTAAATTACCATTTTAACATCCCTAAACATGATTCAAGTCAAAAATTCACATTATGAACACAGAAGGGTCAAAAACAAAATGATTGAAATTGTAAGGGTCTTACATGGGGAATTCCTGAAGGTATATCCTATGAAAGGAGTCATGAAATTTGGGAAAAAGGGGAAGCTCAGTGCTCGTTATATTGGTTTGTATCAAATTTTGAGAAAAATTAGGAATGTTGCTTATGAGTTAGATTTTCCTGTAAGTTTAACTTCGATTCATCTTGTTTTTCATGTGTCCATATTGAATAATTATGTGGGTGATCCTTTCTTGATAGTGCCTATTAAGGATGTTGGTGTTATAGATTTCTTGTCTTATAAGGAAGTCCCGATTAAGATATTGGATAGGCAAGTTCGTAAGTTAAGGACCGAGGATGTAGCCTTAGTGAAGGTTCTTTGGAGAAACCAAAAGGTGGAAGAGGCTACATGGAAAGTTGAGGAAGATATGAAGGACAAGTATCCATTATTATTCTCTGTGTCGGATGAAAGTGCTTAAGTTATGAGTTTCGTCTTCCTCTGTCCATTCTTGTTCATGTGTATAACCCTTACTCTATCCCGACATCCTATATGTATATATATATATGTTGTGTGTGAATGTGTGTCAATAGTGAGATACATAGAAGTTAGTTGATCTTCCTCTAGGAAATAAATCTTTAGGTTCTAAATGGATCTTTAAAAGAAAAATGAAAACAGATGGCACTATTGACAAATACAAGGCAAGACTTGTAGTAAAAGGCTTCAAACAAAAAGAAGGCCTGGATTACTTTGATAATACTCTCCAGTGAAAAGGATAACATCGATTCGAATGTTAATCTACTTAGCGGTGGTATATGGTCATGAAATCTATCAAATGGATGTAAAAACATCATTCCTGAATGGAGAATTGGAGGAAGAAATATATATGGAAAAACCCAAGGGTTTTGTGGTTCCAGGAAAAGAAAATAAGGTATGTAAACTTGTTAATTCGTTGTATGGACTAAAACAATCACCTAAATAATGGCATGTGAAGTTTTACCAAACCATATTGGCAAACGGGTTCAAAATAAATGAATGTGATATGTGCATCTACATTAAAGACACTCCAAATCACCAAGTCATTGTTTGTTTATATGTGGATGATATGTTGATCATCAATAGAGACATTTCTGACATAAAGGCCACAAACCGAATGCTCGAGAACAAGTTCGATATGAAAGATCTTGGAGTTGCGGATGTGATCCTAGGAATAAGAATCCATAGAAATCCACAAGGGTTGATATTGTCACAGTCTCATTATATCAAAAAAGTACTTGACATATTCAAGTAATTGGAATTTTGTATTTCCAAGACTCCATTGGATGTGAGCTTCGCACTTCAAAAGAATAAAGGCAAAAGTGACCCATAATTGGAGTACATAAGAGTATTGGGATGTTTAATGTATATATTGAATTGCACACGACTAGACATAGCATGCGCTATTAGTAAGTTGATTTGGTACATGGGTAATCCTCACAAAACTCATTGGATGGAAATGAAAAGAGTTTTGGGGTATCTTAAATACACCTAAGACTATGCAATTCATTATAGTAAATATCCTGCGACACTTGAAGGATATAGTGATGCAAACTAGATCACCGGTTCAAATGAAGTAAAATCCATGAGTGGATACGTATTTACAAAAGGTGGAGGAGCAGTCTCTTAGAAATCATCCAAACAGATATGTATTGCTCGATCTATGATGGAATTAGAATTTAGCGCATTAGATAAAGCCGGTGAAGAAGCAGACTAACTCTAAAATTTCTTCGAGGATACTCCTTATTGGCCTAAACCATTGACACTAGTATGCATACACTGTGATAGTCAAGTAGCAATAGGTAGGGCAGGGAGCATGATGTATAATGGAAAATATTGTCACATAAGACAGAGATATAATACCATTAGAGAACTTCTCTCTAGTGGAATTATCACTGTTGACTATGTAAAGTCAAAGGATAATATGTTGGATCCACTTACGAAAGGCCTATCTAGAGAAGGAGTTGAAAGAACATCCAAGGGAATGGGTTTATGGCCTAGGACAAGTCAGCATGGCGGTAACCTACCTAACATACTGGAGATCCCAAGAGCTAGGTTCAAGGAAATCAAGCAAAGTTATGTCTGATATGTTCAACATTGTCAATATACCCAACCCATTCTCATGATGTAGACAATGTTTAGTAAACAAGGATAAGAATTAAGATGAAAAGTCTTTTAATAATTATCTAAATTTGACATATTTGACCAAATAGTTTAATCTACAGGATTGAACATCTAGAAATCACCTATGTGAGGGCGAAGTCGAAGACGCTTCACGGAGAATGTTAGTAAAGGCTTGTTCTGTATGCTCTCATGAAACTGGGATGTGTTCATGGTTGAAACGAATAAAACCATGAGAACCATAAATGGTAAAAGGATGGTTGCGTGACATGAATTATCTAGGTGTATATTAAAGCTCTAAGGTTCAAAGATGTCAAATCTGCTAATTGACCGAATGCATCTGATGCATGTTTATTACAAAAAATTCAAAGGAAAACCCACTTATCCAGATGCAATCAGTCTTTACTTGATGATCACATACTTATCCGTAAAGTTTTACAAAAAAGTAGCCATTATCCATTCATGTGAGGGATTATTGGTTCAATAAATATGAAAAGTGTGAATGGAAAATGGAGGGAACTAAGTGGAGGGAAAAAATGAGAAAAACACTATTATGGAAAGTGTACTCTCAAATGGAAAGCCTACTTATTCTCCCACATTAGTGGGAGAATGTGAATTTCAAGTGTTTATATTAAGAAACACTTATTCCACTTGGTAAGTGAGGCAACAAATAAGAGGTGCCTCGCACCGTCTTCATCGTCGCTCGCTTAACTCGGCTTTGGATTTGGATTTGGCAAATGATCGATTGATGAGATCTATCTTTTTGGATAAAATTTATTTGACAGAAATTTAATCCAAAAAAACCTAAGGGAAAAATGCAATAGAAATAGAAATTTTTCTGTGTTTTTTGATCCTCCATTAATATGCATGCATGCAGTGGCAGAAACACCATTTCAAAATGCAGTACAGAAGCAAAATGATGTTTTGAAAGAGATGCAACCCTTCAATGAAATGTTACACTGATTCATGAAATGGTATGCCTATTTGGATAGTTGTGAATGTTTGGAAAATACACACTCTTTGGACGAACAGACATGATTTTTCTAGAAAGGTTACACATTTTAAGTGAACCATTGCCACCTTTCAGAAGAGGCTCCTGATGACTATATAAATCTTCTTTTTATCCACAGGTTTAGACACGAAAATTTTCTGATATACAAATACTTCTTGTTTTTTAAAATATTCTATGTGATCATCAAATTGTTGAGTGAGTTTGAAGAGATTCCAATTGTTTTAGGTACCACTATAGTTGGTTTGTTTGGCCATTTTATCCTGGGAGGAAAAATTTCGCAACCTCGGTCACTTAAGGGGAATTATTTCCTTAAGGACACTCCGTGAATTCGGAGGACTTGGCCATTTCTGTTTCATCTTACATTCTGGAAAATATACTTCTTAGAAAGATCACTTTGATCTTGTGTTGAGGGTATTGTTGTATGTCATAGTGTTCTTGTTTTATACTTGAACTAGCATTGAAGTTATTCTGTCAAATTACAGATTCTGTGTGCCTGAAAATATTAAAAATAACAATCTTAAGGAAATAATTTTAACTTTACAGAATCTGTAAATTTTTATTCTTTTGGTTTTTGGAGATTAAAGCTATAAGCTTTCTACTCTGTTTGAACTTAACTAGTGGTTTGAAGAAATAAAATATTCATCACAAGTTAAAGATCACTCGGTTGATGATTGGAAGTCATAAAAACTCCATCCTTAAACTAGAAACAAGAGTTGTTTAAAGTTGCTACAACTTTATTAGTATTTTGATATACTAAATTTATTGTCTTGTTGTGACAGGAAAATGACTAACGATAGTAAAGTGCATGATACTACAATGACTGTGGCAGCAACAAACATTGCCACAATGAGTCGTAATAATGCTGCACAAGCTATGGCATCAGCGGAGAAACTCAGAAAATTCGTGAGTATTGACTTCAAAAGGTGGCAGCAGAAAATATTTTTCTACCTTACAACTCTTTGTCTTCAAAGGTTCATATTTGAGGAAGCTCTAGAGTTTCCCTCGGGAACCTCTGACCAAGAGCTATTTGTTATTGTGGAGGCTTGGAAACACTCCGATTTTCTTTACAGGAACTACATTTTTAGTGGTCTCTAAGTTGACCTTTACAGTGTGTATAGTGGAACAAAGATAGCAAATGAGTTGTGGGGAGCACTAGAATTGAAGTACAAGATAGAGGATGCCAGAACTAAAAAGTTCTTCATTGCATGATTCCTGGAAAGTAAAATGATAGACAACAAGTCTGTTGTTTTCCAAGTGCAGAAACTGCAAGTGATCATCCATGATCTCCTTGCGGAAGGTATGATTTTGATAAATACCTTTGTTGAACAGTCTAAAAGTGTTCTTAGTATTCACATTAACTTTATTGTAGGTTTGATTGTGAATAAAGCATTTCAAGTAGCAACAATAATAGAGAAGCTACCACCTATGTAGAAGGACTTCAAGAACTATTTAAAACACAAATGTAAGGAGATGTCAGTCGAAGATCTAATAGTATGACTGGGCATTGAAGAACACAATAAGGCCATGAAAAGAAGGTCAAGAGGAAATTCTACAATGAATGGAGAAAACATTGTAGAAGATGACCACAACAACACTAAAAAGCAAAAGAAAGCTGGAAATGAAAGAAATCAACCCAAGAAGAAATTCAAGGGAAAGTTCTTCAACTGTGGCAAGATTGGCCACAAATCAACAGATTGTCGGGCCCCTAAGAAAGGAAAGAAGAAGGACCAAGCAAATATGGTTGATTCCAAGAAAGAAATGGTCGATCTGTGTGCCATTCTATCTGAACGCAACTTGGTGGGAAATCCTCGTGAATGGTGGATGGTTTTTGGTGCCACCCTTTATGTTTGTGCTAATAAGGAGTTGTTTTCGACGTTCGCTTTGGATCAATGAGAAGAAAGGATCTACATGGCAAACTTCGCTACTGTAAAAGTAGAAGGAACAAGAAAAGTGTGCTTGAAAATAACTTCAGGCAAAGTGTTGACACTCAACAATGTCCTATATGTACCGGAGTTAAGAAAGAATGTGATTTCTGTATCACTTCTAGATAAAAATGGATTCAAATGTATAACTATTTCCAGAAAGGTTGTAATTAGCAAAGGACAAGTGTATGTAAGAAACGGCTATCTCACTAAGGGCCTATATAAGATGAATGTAATGACTATTGAAATCAATAAAAGTTCTGCTTCTTTTTACTTACTTGAGTCTAATGAATTGCGGTATGAACGTTTAGGACATGTCATTATAAAACTTTGTGAAAACTGATAAACTTAGAAGTTTTTCCAAACTTTGAGTGCAATAAGTCAAAGTGTCAAATGTGTGTGAAATCAAAGTATGCTAAGCATTCGTATAAGTCTGTTGAAAGGAATTCCAATCCCTTAGACTTAATACACGCTGACATTTGTGATATGAAGTGAACACCATCACGTGGTAGGAAAAAGTATTTCATAAATTTTATTGACGATTGCACTAGATATTGTTATGTTTACTTGCTAAATAGTAAGGATAAAGCAATAGATAAGTTTAGGCAATACAAAACTGAAGTTGAAAATCAACTAGAGAAAAAGATCAAAACTATAAGAAGTGATAGGGGCGGAGAATATGAATCTTTCTTCGACAAAATATATGTAGAGAATGGAATTGTCCATCAAAATACGGCCCCATATTCACCTTAAGCTAATGGAATTGTGGAAAGGAAAAATCAAACTTTTAAGAAAATGATGAATGCCTTACTTATAAGTTTAGGTTTACCGCAAAACTTGTGGGGCAGGCGATCCTTACAACCAATCGAATACTCAATGAAGTTTTCCATAGTAAGACACAATCAATTCCATATGAAAGATGTAAAGGAAGGAAAACCTACTTGAAATATTTCAAAGTGTGGGGGTGTTTAGCAAAGGTCCAAGTACCTATGCCAAAAAGGGTAAAGATAGGACCTAAGAAAGTGGACAGCGTGTTCATAGGATATGCTAAAATTAGCAAAGCATGTCAATTTTTGATTCATAAATCCGAACATCCGAATATCATTGAAAATACGGTAATTGAATCAGATATTGCTAAATTCTTTGAAAATGTTGATCCGTATAAAACTAGATATGAACAATCTAGTGTATGGTTTAAACAACATCGAAATGAACCAAGTGAGAATGTACATAATGATGAAAATACAAGATGTAGTACACATCAAACAATGTCAACTTTATTTGGATTAGATTTTGTAATATTTCTCTTAGAAAATGAGCCTAAAAGTTTTAAAGAAGCGATGTCGTCGTCAGACTCATTCTTTTAGAAAGAGGTAGTCAATAGTGAGATTGATTCAATCTTAAGCTACCATACATGGGAGTTGGTTTATCTTCATCTAGGAAATAAACCTTTAGGTTCTAAATGGATCTTCAAAAGTAAAATGAATGCGGATGGTACTATTGACAAATACAAGGCAAGACTTGTAGTAAGAGGCTTTAAATAGAAAGAAGGCCTTGATTACTTTGATACATACTTTCCAGGAAAAAGGATAACATCAATTTGAATGTTAATTACCTTGGCGATGGTATATGGTTTTGAAATCCATCAAATCGATGTAAAAAAAACATTCTTGAATGGAGAATTTGAGGAAGAAATCTATATGGAACAACCCAAGGGTTTTGTGGTTCCAGGAAAAGAAAATAAGGTGTGTAAACTTGTTAAGTCACTGTATGGACTAAAACAAGCACCAAAACAATGGTATGTGAAGTTTACCAAACCACATTGGTAAACGAGTTCAAGATAAATAAATGTGAAAGTGTGTCTACATTAAAGACACTCCAAATCACCAAGTCATTGTTTTTTTATATGTGGATGATATGTTGATCATAAGTAGAGACATTTCTAACATAAAGGCCACAAAAATAATGCTCAAGAGCAAGTTCGATATGAAAGATCTTGGAGTTGCGGATATGATCTTAGGAATAAGAATCCATAGAACTCCACAAGGGTTGGCATTGTCACAGTCTCATTATATCAAAAAAGTACTTGACAAATTCAAGTATTAAGAATTTGGTATTTCCATGACTCCATTGGATGTGAGCTTCACACTTCAAAAGAATGAAGGCAAAAACGACTCACAATTGGAGTTACAAGAGTATTGGGATGTTTAATGTATATAATGAATTGTACACGACCATACATAGCATGCGCAATTAGTGAGTTGAGTTGGTACACGGGTAATCCCAACAAAACTGATTGGATGGCAATGAAAAGAGTTTTGGGGTATCTTAAATACACCCAAGACTATGCTACGCATTATAATAAATATCCTATGGTACTTGAAGGATATAGTGATGCAAACTGGATCACCGGTTCAAATGAAGTAAAATCCACGAGTGGATACATATTTACAATAGGTGGAAGAGCAGTCTCTTGGAAATTATCTAAACAGACATGTATTGCTTGCTCTACGATGGAATCAAAATTTATCACGTTAGATAAAGCCAGTGAAGAAGTAGAATGGCTCTGAAATTTCTTGGAAGATATTCCTTATTGGACTAAATCATTGGCACCAGTATGCATACACTGTGATAGTCAAGTAGAAATAGGTAGGGCAGGGAGCATAATGTACAACGGTAAATCTCGTCACATAAGACGGATACATAATATCGTTAGAGAACTTCTCTTTAGTGGAATTATCACTATTGAATATGTAAATTCAAAGAATAGTGTGTTAGATCCACTTACAAAAGTCCTATCTAGATTAGGAGTTGGAAGGACATCCAAGGGAATAGGTTTACGGTATAGGACAAGTCAGCATGGCAGTAACTCTACCTAGAAGACTGGAGATCCCAAGAGCTAGGTTCAAGGAGATCAAACAAAGTTGTGTCTGATAGGTTCAACATTATCAATATACCCAACCCATTCTCATAATGTAGATAATGTTTAGTCAACAAGGATAAGACTTAAGGTGAAAAGTCTTTTAATGATTAGCTAAATTTGATAGATTTGACCAAATAGTTTAATCTATAGGATTGAACGTCTAAAAATCACCTATATGAAGGCGAAGTCAAAGACACTTCAAGGAGAATGTTAGTAAATGCTTGCTCTCTAAGATATCATGAAATTGACACGTGTTCATGGCTGAAACAAATAAAACCATGCGAACCATAAATGATAAAAGGCTGGTTGTATGACATGAGTTATCTAGGTGTACATTAAAACTCGATGGTTCAAGGATATCAAATTTATCGATTGACCGAGTGCATCTGATGCATGTTTACTATGGAAAGTTTAAAGGGAAACCCACTTATCCAGATACAATCAGTCTTTACTTGATGATCACATACTTGTCCGTAAAGTTTTACGAAAAAGAAGCCATTCCCCATTCATGTAGGGGATTGTTGGGTTCAATATGTATGGAAAATGTGAATGGAAAATGAAGGGAACCAAGTGGAGGGGAAAAAAAATAAGAAAAACACTATTGTGGAAAGTGTACTCTAAAATAGAAAGTCTACTAATTCTCCCACATTGGTGGGAGAATGTGACTTTCAAGTATTTGTATTAAGAAACACTTATTCCACTTGATAAGTGAGGCAAGAAATAAGAGGTGCCTCATTCCGTCATTGTCGTCACTCGCTCGGCTCAGCTTCGGCTTCAAATTTGGATTGGGATTTAGATTTGGATTTGGCAAATGATCGATCAATGATATCTATCTTTATGGAAAAAATTTATTTGATAGAAATTTAATTCGAAACCAAAGGGAAAATGCAACAAAAATATAAAATTTTCTATGCTTTTTGATCCTCCATTAGTATGCATGCATGCAGTGGTCGAAACACTATTTTGAAATACAGTAAAAAAGAGAAATGATTCTTTGGAAGGGATGCAACCCTTCAACGAAATTACACACTGATTCATGAAATAGTACGCCTGTTTGGATAGTTGTGACTGTTCAAAAAAGACACACTCTTTGGAATAACATACATGATTTTTCCAGAAAGGTTACACCTTTTAAGTGAACCATTTCCACCTTTCAGAAGAGGCACCTGATGGCTATACAACCCTGCTTTTATCCACAGGTTTCACATAATTTTTTTTTGATATACAGACACTTCTTGTATTAAAAAATATTCTGTGTGATCATCAAATCGTTGAGTAAGTTTGCAGAGATTCCAATTGTTTGAGGTACCTCTACAGTTGGTTTGTTTGGCCATTTTATCCTGGGAGAAAAAATTCCGCAACCTTGGGCACTTGAGGGGAATTATTTCCTTACGAACACTCCATGAATTTAGAGGACTTGGCCATTTCTGTTTCATCTTATTTTCTGAAAAACATACTTCTTAGAAAGATCGCTTTGATCTTGTGTTGAGCATGTTGTTGTACTTCATAGTGTTCTTGTTTTATACTTGAACTAGTGGTGAAGTTATTTTGTCAAATTACAGATTCTGTATACCCAAAAACATTAAAAAATAACAAATTGGTCTGGTGTAGTTTATGCAAATATGATGTTGTTGTTAAACTCATGGAAAATCATTTGTGAACCAACGCATAATCCATTTGATTGGTTTAAATTTCTAATAAGTGTGCGGTAAATATGATGTCAATTGAATAATGAACTCGTTAAACAGTACTTACTAACGATATTACCAGCTCCTTGAATATCCACCTTATCCAATGATGCAAAGATAGTTGAAAAGTTGAGCGTAAAATGTCACTGTTAGATTTCTTGACAATGGTGTTATCGGTAAAATTGATTTCAACTTCTCTGTGAACTAATGCATAGTTGGGATTCACGTGGTCTAAGAAGCCATTGATAATGTAATAGCTCTTACAGGGTATTAATTTTTTTTTGCCCATTTTAGGATCACAAGATTAAAGGACATTTTGATACATTGACACAGAGATTAAATGACATTTTGATACATTTGACACAACTTTAATTTAAGCCTACAAGATTCAAAAGTCTTTTTTATTTTATTAAAATTTGTGTCAAGTCAAAGTAGATCATTCTTTTTGAAACGGAGGGAGTAGTATATTATTTTATAAAGTCTACTTTTCAAGGTTGTTGAGATGAAAAGTTGTTATTTTGTTTGAAATCGACTTCTTATAATTATTTTTTTCCAATTGCTAATATAACCAATCTACATGAAGTTAGAAGAGATAACTCTCTGGTTATATTGTCAATACTTAAAATAATGGTTCGATAATCTAGTCTTAATTTATTATCTTTTTTGGTTGTATTGAAAAGTAATTTCTTGTAATTATGTGTTCTTTTTTACCAAACAGACCATGTTTCTTACTCTATAATGCATCATATGTATTATTGATTGTTGCACAATCTTAGGACACATTAACTGTCTATTCAATCATTTTTCTCATCAAAATAGCCCACTCTTCTTCAATATTATTTTTAATAGTTTTGTGTTGAAAGTCTGGGTGTTTCCCTACAATGTAAGGGACCAGGTCCCTCTAAATCAATCATAGGCAATAAACATACTAAACAAACCAGGAACACAATACAAAGTAGGAAATGTAAATAATATAAGATTTAACGTGGAAATTCCCTTGCTTAAGGGAGGAAAAACCACGGCTTGCCCTCATAAGCACCCAAAATCTCACTATAATCAACCCCTTGATTACAGACTCGAGCCTGAACCTAACTTTAGCTTTCTCCTGCTTGCAGTAACTTTACTACAACTTCACCTTGAAAACTTTGTCAAGACTCCCTCAACACTGGTTAACTCAGTTTCAAGCTTAGGCAATACTACCTACGCACTCTTTAAAAGCAAAGAAAACAAAAGAACATTACTCTTATAGACTAAGTAATTTAGCTACAAATCAAGCTTTACTCAAGAACATTTTCTATTTTAGCACGCACATATAGCTAAGAGCTTGAGCAATATTGCATATGGAGTTTTTGCCTCTTTCTCTCTTTAGCGCTCTTTCGAATTTGCAAACACTACTTGATGAAGAAGCATCCTTTTCCTTTTATAGTGGAGTGATGATCGGGGTTGAAATATAATTAGACTAGGTGTCCTAAGTAGTACAAGCAACACCTGCACAGTTTATTACACAAGAGGACAAAACTATGCAGATGCGTGCCAACTATACTGTACCCTTCAACATCCAGGAACCTGGTCCCTTGTAGTCATTTGCTTATCATCAAAACAAGATACAATTTATTCCTTTTTGATGATGACAAACCAACCACAGAGTTTTGAGCATCAATGCTCATGCTCATTCATCATATTTAATAAGTGTGATTACCACTACTGAAGATGAATATTTTCCCTATCATACAACACCATGCTTTCACAACATAGGGACTTGGTCCCTTGTTGTCAATTGTCATCATGTTTTAATTCCTTCCCGTTGTCATCATACACCATTATTCATTTAGTGCATTTGCATACCCCCCGGTCACTATTCCTCCAGACTCTAACACATCATCACACATGTGTTGTACTTGGTACCTAGTCCCTAACATCATCAATACATTCCTTGAACACATACACAATATCCCTAACACATGAAGTCAGTATTTCCTCTTTTGGCTTTTGGCATCATTGAAAAGAAATAACAGTAAACCAAGAGTAAAAATAAGCATATGTTAGTTAACCCATGGCCACTGAGGCAACATTAACATAAGGAACATCTTTAATAGAAAGAGGAAATATATGCAACATACAAGGAAATATTCATTCATATGTAGAGAAAAAGTATCATTGTAGTGCATAATTTAAATATTCTAGAGAGAAAGCCACAAGAATCAAGAAAGGTTAAACAAGGGAGGGACTTTGAAGGATGGTTTGAAGAAGTAGATCCAGGTTATTGTGGTCTACAACATGATAGTGCAATAATTTCTTAGTTAAGTGTCTTATCTCTGTATGCAAGCTAAGAACCTCATCTATCAAGGTTGAGACTCTTTTCTTTAGATCATTATTCTCAACTTTAAGTTTATCAGTGACTCTTGGACTCTTAACAATCAGATGCTAAATTTTTATGTTCAATTTGCTAATTTCATCATCTTTGGCAGCTGAGTTGAGCTTTAGTTCTTCTATTTCCTTGTTGAGTTCCCTTTGAGAGATATTACTTGATTTCTTCTTTAGATACTCAGCCTTGATTAATGTCTTCATATCAAGAATTTGTAATGCAGTTCCAGGAGTTATATCCTCACAGACAATACCAAAGTGATCAAATACTTTATTTAACTAGTAACCATAAGGCATGCCATGTTATTCATTTTTTCCAAGAACCACTTTGTATGTGTTCCATCATCAATGTAGGAAAACTAATGATCTCAAAACTTCTAAGGCATTCCATGACATACAAGTCAGTACCTGAAGCAATATTTTTTTTTGTGATCTGGAAAAAACTACCTTGTTCACAAAATCAAAGACCAATTGTAACTCACTCTTGAGTGATTTTCTATTTACTGTTACCATATATTTTCCTTTAACCATGTAATTACCAAAAACTCTATTGATGGTTGTTTCCTTGAGAAGTCTTCACACCACAGATAGAAACATCCAGAATTCTCCAAGTAATGCAACATCAATGTACAATTTTTTTCCTTAAACATAATTTGTCTTCAGAGAAGTCCAATATGGAATAGAATTCCCTGACTACTTCATCAAAGACTATAGGAATAGGTCCTTCCATAACATACATCTATCCTTGATGTTTAACCAAATCAACTAATTCTAGCATACCAGGCTCTGTTAACACATTTGAATAAAAAATCCTCTTAGTTAACACCTTCTGTTTTCTCAAAAACTTGTTTCTAACTTTCTTGGGTACAACCTTACTTTTCTCCCCATTTTTGCTTTTATTATAAGTAATCAAAAATTCTCTTTTGGTTACTTTTCTCTTCCTGGGACCACATCCCTTAGAAGTCTCCTTCTTTTCAGTAAAATTTTCAAACTTTTCTCTAGAATATTTCATTATTTTACTAATATTTTGGTTTTGGGGAGAAAATATACCCTTTCCTAGGCCATTAAATAGCAAGATGAGGTTTTTAGAAACCCATGTATCATCCATCAATATTTTATCAAAAAAGTTTTAAGGACTCAGGGATGATTCTTCATCAACAATTTGAGTGAAGAAAGGATCTGGCTTTGGAAAAGTAGGAGACAAGTGGTGTTTTTTAAGAGGATTTGAGAAAGGACTTCTACTAATGCTAAGCTCAGTTTTCTTTAGAAGACATAAAAATGAGGAATTAGTAGCCATTTGTAGGTTTTTTCCACAGGAGAGGTGTTTGTGACTGAACTTTTCTTCCATTTTTTAATAAGAGAAAGAATGGGTATGCCTAGCTATGTAGGAAGGAGTAACCATAGAAAAGGGTTTTTGAAAGAGTAATGTGATCAATTTCAATTTGAGGATGACTCATCCTTTTATTTAGGAAATAATAATTTTTTTGTGACACAGGAAGAGGGAGAAATGACGTGGCTTTATCTGTTAGAACAAAAAAATGCATATTCATGACACTAACCTATAATAATAGACTAGGCCCCTCTCTTTATTTGAGTGAATCCTTGATGTTGTGGATGTCACATTTTTCTCTTCCAAAGTTGTTTCCATGGGTGTATACCTACAAAGGTATGATACTGAGTTAGAACAAGTTCCTTGGGACCAGGTTCCCGAGAATTCTAACATGACCATTTCTTATTTGTCTTCTACTTGAGCTTGGATCAGTGACTGGCATTCTGAATTAACATCATTCTCATCTGCACCCCTCATCCTTTCACCATCATCATCATGACTGAATTCTTTAATTTTTGAGACTTTACTGCCACTAGGGATTAATAGCTATTCTAACTAATTAGGAGCTCCATGCACTTCTCACCTTTAGAATTTTAGCTCTGTTTTGTTGGGGACCAGGTTCTTTGAAATCAACCATTTCAAAATGAGACACTTACACTTGAAGTTTACTGAGCGAGAGAACACAATCAGACCTTCCATTATTAAACTTTGAGCACTTATCAATGAAGCATTTCTAACTGCAGTCCCCTTTCTCATACCTGGAACCATGAACACAAGTTGAATTTGGGAACCCACTTGAGTTTGAGTTCCCAGTAGGAGGACAATGGTGTAATCAAATCCTTTTAGCCCATCTAGGTAGAGAGTTCCTTTTCATATTTTTTATTGGCTTGAAAGCCTTAGAATGTGAATTACCTTGATGAATATACCTAGAATCATTCATTCTAGCTCTAATCCAGATCTGACAATTTTCCTTTATGTGCCCATCTTTTCCACAATGAGTACATAGAGGCATTTGGACCTTGTTATTAGCATCATGAGCAACCTTTTCTTGAGACCCACAAACTTGGGTTCCCTTTTGATAACCAAGACCTTTCCTATTATTGGCACCTTGACTAGTCAAATTAAAATGGATCTGTGAAGATACAATCCATTTAAGAGATTTGTTAAGATCTTCTTTTAAATGGACCAGGTACCTTTCTAAATCTTCATTCTTGTGAAGTGTAGACATAACGTATTTTTGTGAATCCTTCATCTTTTTTTCAAGCTCAACTTGAAATCTTTAGGGTTCTTTCTTCACTTTACCATTAGAACCATCTTCTTTCTCCAGTTGACTCACCAAACTCAGACTTTTAGATTTTAACTTTGCAGCCTATTCCTCAACTTTAGTTATTTGGAGAGTCAAGGCTATCAGCTCCAGCTCCTGCTTTTTAATCTTTTTTTGTAGAGAATTATTCTTCTCTTAATCACAAGCACTATTAGCTTTCTCTAGTTGATTAACTAAGCTTAGATTTTCAAATTTCAGCTTTATAACCTGTTCCTCAATTTCATATATTTGGATGGTTAAAATTATCAACTCAAGCTCTTGACTTTATACCTTTTCTTCTCGAGTATTCTTTCAACAGCCATTTCACACATGGAATCAATCAACACATTAGCAAGCTATTTTATCTTTCTGGCAGAGTAATTCTCTAGGTTTTCTTTAATATCAGTAGTGTTACCTCATTTTGTTCTTCATCTTCAGTGTTTGCCATGAGATCAAACATGGAATCAAAGGACGCCTTCTCATCCTCCACTGCCAGTATGGAAACATCTTTTTTTCTTTTCACCTTCCTCAAATTCACTGGAGGAGTCTCCCAATATTGCTAGGGCCTGCCTTATTGCCTAATCATTTATAGCTTTTCTGCTTAATTTTACAGGGACCTGATCCCTTCCCTTACCTTTGTTACCTCTATTCTTGAGATATTCCTGATAATCCATTTTTTGCATTGAACAGTCCTTGATGAAATGATCAGGACTTCTATATTTATGACAAACTTCAACAAAGCCTACCTTCTTGTTGTTGCTACCTCTTCTTTGAAACTGGCCAATTTTCTTCATTGTTCTATCAATTCTTTTTGCCAATTAGGCAACATCAGTGTCTTCTCCACTTAAATCTAACTTGAAAGCCTTCAAAGCTAGAAATTATTTTTTCACATCCTTCTTCTCTTGCCCGTGCTGCTTCTTGAGTTCATATGTCTTCTAATTACCAATAAGCTCATCCATAGTAATATTTTTCAAGTTTTTTGCCTCAAAGATAGCACCCACCTTGCTTTCCTAAGATTTAGGCAGAACCCTAAAAAAATTTCTTACTTATTTGTAAACAGGTATCATTTCTCCTAATTAGTACAAATCATTAGTGATAGAAGTGAATCTTGTGTGCATATTTTGAATAGTTTCTACTTCTTTCATGGTGAAGGTTTCATACTTTGTAGTCAGCATATAAACTTTTAAAGTCTTCATATCAGTGGTTTTCCCTTTATGAGCTATTTTCAAGAAATCTCTATTTCCTTAGCTATTTGACAGGCTAAAATCCTGTTGTATTCATCGGGTCCTATGCCACAAACTAACAGTTTCTTGGACTTATAGTTTTTCTCAATTTTCTTTCTATGTTCATCATTGAACTCCCTCCTGCTTTTGACAACTATTCTTGTAATTTCTCCTTCTTTGACATTTCTAATAGGAACATGAGGATCATTAAGAATTATGCCCATCAACTCACTATCCTCAGCCATAATAAAGTCAAACATCCTAGTTTTCTAACACCCATAGTACTGTCCATTAAATCTAAGTTCCAGGTTAGGTGGAGTAGTCATGCTAACTAAATCACTCTAGGTGTGAACCTTTTAGATTGTAGCTTTGATACTAATTGTTGAAACCCTGGGGTTTTCCCCAATCTGTAAGGGACCAGGTCCCTCTAAATCAGTCACAGGTAATAAAAATACTAAACTAACCAGGAATACAATACAAAGCAGGAAATATAAATAATACAAGATTTAACATGGAAACCCCCTTGCTCAAGAAGGAAAAACTACGGTTTGCCCTCACAAGCACCCAAGAGCTTACTATATAATCAACTTCTTAACTATAGACTCGAACCTGAACCTAACTCTAGCTTCCTCCTACTTGTAGTAACTTTACTACAACTTCACTTTGACAACTTTATCAAGACTTCCTCAATACTGGTTAACTCTTACCAGTTTCAAGCTTAGGAAACTCTACCTAAGCGCTCTCTAAAAGAAAAGAAAATAAAAAAACATTACTATTGTAGACTGAGAAATTTAGTTACAAATCAAGCTTCACTCAAGAACACTTTCTATTTTAGCACACACATACAGCTAAGAGCTTGAGAAATATTGAATATTGGAGTTTTTGCCTCTCTCTTTAGCACTCTTTTGAATTTCAAAAAACTACATAATGAAGAAGCATTCTTTTTCTTTTATTGTGGAATGATGATTAGGGTTGAAATATAATTGGACTAGGGGTCCTAAGTAGTATAAGCAGCACCTGCATAGTTTTTTACACAAGAGGATAAAACTATGCAGACACGTGTCAGCTATACTATATCCTTGAGCATCCAGGGACCTATTCCCTTGTAGTTATCTTCTCATCATCAAAACAAGATACAATATTTTGGCTTTACCTTTGAGAAAATTTTCAACTTTCTAAGTAAATTTCATACATGGAGAACATTAACAACATGACCTTTAGCACCTGTATTTTCAGCAGTTATTTGTTGTCTAGTTTTATTGGCTAAAGCTTGGTCAAGAGTTCTAATAATGGTTGGTTTTAGCTCTATTGTTCCATCCCTTTGTTCTTAACAAATTTGTCCAACAATTGAACTAGTAATTTCTTTTAACAAATTATTGGATAGATTTACAAGTTCAATTCTCTGTGACGGAATTCTGGATAGATTTGTTACTTAAAAAGACCGGAAGTGACTTGTAAATATTTTTTTTGAGATGGTAACAGACCTATGGAGGCCATAATTACAAGAAAAGAAATTTTCAAGTCTATACAAAAAATTTTACTATAACTATAGAGATTCTAGGAACTGTATATAAATTCCTTTCATTTCCAGTTGCACCATGTCCAACACTTAGGGATGGAAATAGGGCGGTATGGGTGCGGGGTGGTGCAAGTTTTAAGCTATGCAGGGCGGTGCAAGTTTTAAGCTATGCAGTATGGTGCGGTTGGGAGGCGGGTTAAAGTAAGTTTTTTCTTAAATGGAGTTACAAATTTTTCAAATTGTAGATTTGAAAATATTATGATTTTTAATGGAGTTACAAATTTTTCAAAAAAAATAAAAATAAAAACAAAAACATGGGGCGGTGCGGTGTGAGTATGCGTGGATATGAGTGCGGAGCGGGTTTATGCAGGTTTAAAGGTGATGCGGTGCGGTTTTAAAATTTGTGGGTTTAGAAAAAACCCACACCACACCATTGCCATCCCTACCAATACTCGATAATGCATCATATGTATTATTGACTATTTGTTGGACAGATTGCGAGTTTGATTTCTGTTTGACAAATTGCTGGACAATTTACAAGATAAATAAGATGATTTTTACAGGATGAATTCTTAGGATAAAAAATAAGTATCTTCCAAATAAATGTGATCCTAAGTGACCTGCAAATATATTTTTTAAATTGTAAAATATTTATATTAGTATCAAAAGAACCTATGGAGGCCAAGTTACAAGGAAAGAAAGTTATGCCCAATTAAATTGACTAAAGCTCAACCAAGAGCTGGGGTGATGACTTATTTTAGGACTATTTTTTTATAACCCTTTGTCGTTGTCATCTTCAAAAGTATAACAAAGGATGTTTTTATGGCATCACAGGATAATTAAAAGTACAACAGTAGGTCAAAAGGATTGTTTTTGGCTATGTGGCAGTAATTGGAGTAAATTTCATTCATGGTCATTTAACATTGCGTCTATTACACAAAAGTCACTTTTCTTTTATTCATTACACAAAAGTCATTTTACTTTGCTCCGTCCATCACAAAAGTCACAATAACCAGATTTTACAATAATTTCACCGCAAAAATGATCTGGCAACCTTAATTAGTTCTTAATTTTAATTTAAGAACATATAATTTATTACTCATATTCTGACCCTTTTTACATGTGCCTAACTCAATTTTTCTTATGGATTATATAACAGAAGAATACCAATTTCTTCATAGATTAGGCTATCTAGTAAAGACTATTTTCATAAAAAAAAATGGTTGATATTTTATGAACCTAAAACTATACTTATATATACGGAGGATACTAAAATTTGGTAGTGCTCACAATGGTACTATGGTAGTTTTAATTTTCTTAAAATCCTCTAAAATTGAGACATGTGTTGGTACATTATTTTTCTCCTCTAAAATTATGACATGTAACTGATAAGATTATACTAATTTTTTTTAAAACCTCTAAAATTGTGATATGTGGTTGGTAATTACTTCCCCCCTCTAAAATTGTGACATGTTGATAATATTGGTTTTCTCCCTCTAAAATTGTAACATGTTGATAAAATTACTTTTCTCCCTCTAAAATTGTGACATGTAGTTGATAAAATAATTTTTTTCATTCATTTATTTTCTTTTCACTTGGACCTTCGCATTCGGTATATCATAATAATATGATAAACCACTCTATCTATTGAGTTTGTCTTTATACTTTTAATTGTATGACTAATCGGTTATTTTTCTTAGAAGTTTTCATTATAATATTCAGTTTTTGATAAATTACATATTGTTTAATTAATTCAATTGATAAATATAAAAATTAAATATCCAATAATTTATTTTATCTATTAAATTACATATATTTTATGACTTTTGTTAACACAACTGTCAGTAACATTATTTGTATAAATTTTGACAATACTTATTCGATGATAAAATTTTAAAAGTTTTATTTTAAAATTATCTTTAGCATGTTGATTTATCTTCAAAGAATTAAAATAATCTTTACAAAAAATAATACTATACACTTATTTCAATTTTATATATTTTGAAGAATTTATCTTATTTATTACTTTTTATGCATCTTTTTGGCAGATGAATGCAATATTATGATACATTTCATAAAAATATCAAACAATTTTTTTTGATGAAAATAGTCTTCACTAGGTAGCCTAATCTATTAAGAAATTGCTATTCTTCCGTTATATAATCCATAAGAAAAATTGGTCTAGGACCATATAAAAGAGGTGGTAATATATTATATTCTCTTAAATTAAAATTAAGAACTAATTAACGTTGTCATATCATTTTTTCGGTGGAAATATTATAAAATCCAGCCATAGTGACTTTTGTGATTGCAAGAGCAAAGTAAAATGACTTTTGTGTAATGAATGAAAGAAACGTGACTTTTGCGTAATAAACACAAAGCTAAGTGACCATGGATGAAATTTACTCCAGTAATTATGTCTGGTTTTGTTAATTAAAAACCTGGACAATTATTGAACATTCAAATCATTGGTGTCTGCATAGTAGTAAGTAGTACGATAAAGTTAGGGGGAAAGGACATGGGCTATCCATTTTGAAAAGAAATGACCAATAATTTTAAAAGTTGGACATGGGAAGCCAGTCGGCCCAATTTAATTCTGGTAAATAGCTATTTGGCCTAAAACTGATACTCTTACACAATAAAGAGTATTAAATACACTTTCAATGGCTACTCTTACATAAATTTCTCAAATCATCTTCTTTTTCCCTCTGTTATACTTGATAAATCTGTGTTTTGCATCCACATTAGAAATTGAGTTATTGTTTCTTGCATTGTCTGGACATGAAACAAAAAATGGAAAGTAAAGGAAAGTTAAAATTAGTTGGTAAAGGGGTCAATTTTGACCCCAAATTTATTGTTAATGATGATGATTTTACAGAGTCATCACATATGTTGTTGCACTTGAAGGAATGTTCTAGTCCTTCAAACTCGAAGAAGAAAAATTGTGATAGAATGGGGTCTCAAGGTAAGAGAAAATCTATGTCGAAAAGTCCATGTTCTTCTCAGAGAATGACTCGGTCATAGAGTCAGAAACATTTTGGTGCATGTAAAGATCAAGAAAAAGATCTTTCAAAAGGGAAGGAGAAGGTCAACGAATGTGTAGTTGTTACTGTGAAGAAAAAATAAGCGAATTCGAGAAAAAATGGTGAAGATGATGGTGTATCATCAGAGAAAAAGCGTAAAGTTTTTTATCAGCTCGACAAACCAAGTTATAGTTTATCAGATGTTGAGGTATTCTATATTTTTTTACAACTGTAATGTATTTTTTATATATGTGTGCATTGTGAGACCTTACTTTGTATGTTGTTGTTATTGTAGTTGTTTTGTGCAATGTAATTTATAGTGTTAACCTATTTAGAAATATATGTTTTTATTTCAGTCTTGGGATTTTGTTGTTCGGCCAACTGATTATTACATGACTCATGTTAGTGTGCATACAAATTGCTTGATTGTAAATGAGCTGAAAGATAATTTGACTAAGGTGCAACTCGATTTGTTTAGAAACACCTATTTTGGATATTTTTTAGATTTGCCATCTATTTCCATTCAAAATCAATTGATACATGCCATGTTACTTAGGGAAGTTTTGTCTACTCGAAATGATGAAATATGGATTAAAGTGAATGACACAAAGTTGGGATTTGGTCTATCAGAGTTTGTTGTTATAAGCGGCTTAAAGTGTACAAGTGATGTTACACTGGCATATAGTTTGAGACAGTCTAATCTCCTTATGGACTTGTATTTTTCAAATCAATCTAAAGTTACAAAGCCTGAATTGAAAACTTTTTTCTTGGGAAAAAATGGCAATCTGACGGGGACGCATTGCATATTGCTATTCCTTACTTCATTCATAGTTTTCTGTTTTCAATTACGTATGGTGACTTCATAAATAAGGATTCCTTTCTGTTGGTTGAGTCTGGTCAGTTTGAGACATTTCCTTGGGGAAAGTTGTGTTTTCATGCTGTGTTGGATTCAATGAAGTACCAGGTTTATAAGCGAAAGTCTATGTATCGGTGTGGTGGTTTCTCTTTGACATTCCAATGTTGGTTTTATGAATATTGTCAATATGCGGACAATAAACTAGTTGTTCGAGTGGGAGATAGTGTGCCCCGGATACTTCATTGGTCGGTGCCGATAAGACCAAACTACAAGAAGGTGAAGTTTTCTTTTAGTGATATAAATCGCGAGCAGGTACTTATACTATGTGTATTTATATATATGGTCTTTTGCTTATATTATTAATTTACTTTTTAAATTTTTTAAATTTTTATTTGTATGTATAGGTGGTGTTAATCAATATTGAACCAACTTGTATTGAGAAGAGCATTCTTCAGTTGCCTATTTTTGAGCCTATACCTCAAAAGGAACATGTTGCATTTAAGAAATCTGATGGTTTGTCTGATTCAAGCAAAGAACATATCAGAGAAGATAGTCCTGTAAATTTTCAAAATGAATTGAAACTGTTGAGAACTGATTTGAATTGGGTATGTTTAAGTGTTTTAAAAGTTTAATAGCACCTTGTTGAGTATTATGAAAAATTGATGTTTTTGTCTTTTCCATTTTGAAAATGTTCAGCTAAAGAATGAGGTTTTGTCGATGAAACAGTTGATGCCATCGTCATTTAACCTAATTTTTAAAGCACTACATATAAATGAGGGTTCTAAGGTATTTGGCTAGTTGTATTTTTTTTTGTTTATAAGACTTATATATAGTTTGATACTAATATTTTTTGTTGAACTTTATAAAATAGTATATCACACTGAATGAGTATCACAGTGATGATAATGTGGGGATAAAAAATGATGATACACATGCAGGGAATCCCATAGGTGTTAATTTGTCTGACAATGTGTGATGGAAAACTGATGGTACACCTAAGGTTGATCACCTAAGTGATAATGTGGTTGATGGTGTTGGACAAAAAGATGTTGGAGTTGGGGATCGTATTGATAGAGAATCTGGGAATAAACTAAGTGCTAATCTGGTTGATGATATTGAACAAGAAAATATTGAAGTAGGCGATTACATTGATGTAGTAGCTGGAGATCACCTAAGTGATAATATCATTGATTTTGTTCGATAAGAAACTATTAGTGTAGGTGATCGTATTGATACATATGCAGGTGATAGACCCATTACAGGTGATGAATGGAGTACATTTCCAAATTTGATTTTTAAAATTTACACCAAATGGGAATAAGATTGGAGAGGAGGTAAAAAATAGTTTTGAGGATAGTTGGTCTGATTTTTTTGATTATGAAGTATCAAAATTTACCCAACTAATTGCTCATGAGAATGTATAGTGTATGAAAGATGGGGTTGAGAATAGTCAAGAAATTGAATGGTTAGTTGTTCAGGACAGTGAAATCTTAAAGTATACTCAACCTGATAAAATTGTTGCACATTTTGTGATTGAGAAAGTTGTTGGAAAGATTGATACAGATTTGGGTTGTAAAAGTGTTGCATTAGAGGCTACAAATATTGTGTGTGACAATGTTGTATTGAAGATTGATACAAAAGTTCTTGTTGATGTTGTAAGTGTAAGAAAAAATGTTGATGATACTTCTGTAGGTGATAAATCTACTGTCATCTTTGATGACACACCGGTTGTCACTCATAGAATAAGAAAATCAGCTGCAATATGTGAATCACCATACATATCCAAGTTTGATTATGGTTGTAGCAACATTCAAGGTCAACCAACTAAGTGCATAGATAAAGGACATTCAAGAAAACACATATTCAGTATTAAACATCCATTTACCATAAGTATTATAGATCCATTTCTTGATATGAAGTTGTTGTCTTCATTTAACAAGTTTATTGATAAATCATTACGACTTAATTCAAAGTAAGTCTTTTCTTTCTATATTTTTGTAGCTTAAATTTTTATCATTTTTGTGTCATAACTAATACGTTGTGTCATGCTTTTGTTATAGTCCTGTTTATTGAGAATTTGTTAATAATCTATCAAATGCTTTTGACTTTGGTGTTGTCACGATGAAAACAAAAGAATGGTTCTACACGCTTGGATATGCAGGAGTACCTTTAACTAATTCAGTAAGTCATTATCTATCCTGGTTTGCTAGTATAGTAGTATTAAAATATTCTTTATTAATTCTGACAACGTAATGTAGTTTATTAAAATGATCTTTTATTTTTACTTTTCAGCATATTTGATGTGCTTTTTTACTACATATGGAAGAAATTAAAGTACAATTTTTTGGATGGTGGAAGTTCATTCACAACAACTGATTGTTGGTTTAATTGTTTGATACAAAGTTTGTATACAAAGTTTTTGGGTAAGAGGAAAAATATTGTGGTTATTAAAGAGGATAATGAAATTGTTGAGTATATCCTCGAATTTGTTATAAGGTGTAATGTGTCGTGGTATTCTATTGATAATGTTTTGTTTCTGATAAATATTTTTGAAAACTTTCACTGGATTTTGGCTTGTCTGTCTTTAAAAGACCAATGTATTTACGTTTATGATTCAATGCGTGATGCAAAACATATACGTGTTGTTGAGAAAGCTATTTCAGCATATTCAGAATTGATACCATACTTCCTTTCTTCTATTAATTTTTGGAACAAAAAAGTGATGGAATTGCCGTTGCTGACTAGTTTGATATTCGAATGGTTGACAGATTGCCCACTCAAAAAAACACGTAAATTAGTACTAAAAAGCTAATTTTGTTGCTAGTCTTTCACTTTTTTTTTCTTTTTGGTTATTATACTCATTTGGGAATATGTTGCAGGGATTGTGGTATTTTTGTAGTTGTTTTTGTAGAGTACATGATTGAAGGCGTTCAAATTCCTACAAGTATAGATTATATTGATAACATACAAAGACGATATGGTGTATTACTATGGCAATATGGAAAGAGAAAACAAAGGTAGTGTGCAATTAGCGACGATGAATCAACTCGAAGACTGAAAAAGAAAAATGAATCTTCAAAAGCAACAATAGTTTAGGATAACTTGCAAGTGTAGTTGTTGAAATATTTTGAAGTTTTTTGATATACTGTTGGAAATATTTACCTGGTGTTTTGATGGGATACACTTGCTTAGTTTTCATTTCTATTTTTTGAAGAATCTATATTGATTCATATTAACGATTATATGATTTTGAAAACTTTTATTTTTTATTAGAGAGCCTATGAGAGTTATAATCTCTATAAGGAACGCATGAATATATGACATGATGCTAGGATCTTGAAAAGAGAGTTCAAGGTGGATGATGATGTCTTATTGCTTAACTCAAGGTATAAGTATTTCTTGGGTAAACTCAAAACTAGGTGGTCGGGTCCCTTCAAAGTGATGCAATTATTTCTAGTGAAGCGGTTGAATTAGAGAATGACACGTGATCCTGATTTGTTTTGAATGGACAAAGAGTTGAGAATCTTCATAGGTTACCCCCAAAGGTGGATTCCTTGGAGGTGATCTACCTTGATGATATATGATTAATAGAAAACAATTTCGTGCCACAATAATAACTAAGGTGCTTCTTGGAAGGCATTCTAAGTTTATTTTTTATTAATTTGAAAAGCACTTGATGATTTGTGTAGGTATATTATGTAGTTGGAAAGTAAGGAACGTGACATAACACAAGTTAGAGAGAAAAAAGTGGGGAAATCATGCGCAAAGTTCCGGGAATGAGGCTTTGTTGATGCATAGAGCAATTTTGTCATTGTCAAAGTCCCTTACCGAAAGAGATCTTCATGTGTCACTTGCACTGCTAAAGTTTGAGATGGTACAAACAATATTGCCAATAAATTTAGTGGCTAATTGACCATCACCAAAATGCCTTTCTAAAAAAGAGGTCCAAATCTTTGAGACTTATTACATTAAGAGACCAAGCTCCAATGGTCCATCGCCAATGAGTTTCATGATGGAATGTAATCGCCGAAATAGTTGGGTTTAAAAAGGATGATTTGACTTCTTTGTCTCTTGACCATTCATTTGTAACGCCCCAAAATATCCTCCCGAGATGCCACACGATGCCCAAGGCTACACGTAGCCTCAAGCTAACCCTTTAAGCCAAAATACTACCCTTGGGTTCCAACACAACAACATACACGCTACTATCACATCGCACATGGAACAGAATATCGTTAGACTGTACATATATGCAATGTCTATACACAAACCAACCTAACAATATACTAGTCTGACATAGCCTCTATACAGCAAAATCAATGAGCCATTGGGACAAACCCTCAACTGACTCAACAGACCAAAGAGATCACAAAATAACAGCACCAAAACTAGAAACTTTGTCCTCAAACCATGAGGACTCACCACTGAAGGAACGTAGATGCGACACTCGGATATCACTGTCGCAGCTGCGGCTGAGTACCTGAACCTACATCATGGTAAGAATGTAGCCTATAGAGAAATATGTGGGTCAGCACAAGATACGTACTGAGTATGTGGGGCTTTGAACAAGATTATCCTTTCGATCTTGTGCCCGATATTTTTGTTGAATTACATTGAGATGAGATTTTAAATGTTTTACCATGAATTGGAAATATGGTTTTATATCTTATATTATTGTCCATGAGCTATGGGATTATGTCATTCGATATATGTATGATGTTGAGATGGAATTATGTCCAAAAAGTATTTGATTATGAGAGTATGCTGATTTAATTTGCTAAGCCTTGATTTATACTATCATTCCACTATTTCCTTATTATGAATTTATAATTGATATTGGAAATTCTATATCCCTACTATGGGTTGATGTCTCAAGTACCTTTAAATGAGAGTTGGATGGCAAATTGAGAAATGTTGATATTGAAGTTGCAATGAGTCTTGGTATTTTCCGGATGGTTTTGATAAGTTAAATTGTTGAAAATATTATGTATTGAGTCTTTATATCCTTTTCCAAATGTCGAGTCGGTTATGGTTCAATGCATTTATACCTTGTTGATGTTGAGAAAGATTAAAATGTTTTGAGCTAAAATGTGTGGAGTTAGGAATCCACAAATTGATATGATTTGATAAATGGGAAAGAGATTTGATTTGGTCTTTATGATAGACCCTTGTGATGTTATGGTTGATTTTTTAACGCGTTCTGAGCTTGTCGGGGAGTAGTACTTAGCACCGAGAGGGAAATTTAGTATTTCCCCAAACCTATGTGCCACCATAGGGTTGTTTAATGATGATATTATTGGCCAGAGATCCCGATTGTGATTATTGCAGTTTTAAGGTCGTACTCCCTGGCAAAGAGTATGATGCTCCCGCCAATGGGGGTTTCAAACGTTGTTATTCCACATAGCTCACGTGGGGTCGTCGGTTATAGGAAACTCCCCTGTCCATAAGAGTCATGTTTATTGAAATATCGAGTCACTCCGAGTTTTGATGTGGTAAGTCAAGTTGCCTATGATGATCTATAATGATTTTTGAGGTTTTTCTCCTACATTTCCTATCTAAGATGTTATGAGTTGCATGATTCAATGTCACTCAAGCCAGGTATGTCTTTTGGAATTTAATTTTTTAATCTCTTCCATTTCCCCCATTCCCTCTTTTTTTCACTTTATCAGATCACTAAACTCTCATACACTTATACTCACATCAAATTTCTCCACCGCCAATACACGCACAAATAAATTGGAGTTCATATGTCTTTCATTTTCTTCATCGAGTTTTGTATAAAGTCTGTAGGTTAGAAATTGATGTGCACTTTAAATTACCTTTTAGTTTAGTCGATGATGTAGTTTGAGTTGATAAATTATACTAAATTGCTTGTTCATTAAATGGTGGATTTGTATTTTATGATACTTTGAAAACTGAAATATGGTTATCATACGGTTATGAAGTGATAAATTGGTCCTTTAATGTTGAACATTTGAACATAGTTGCATTTGGGTTGCTTGTTTATGCTTAGGGTATCGAAAAATATTTGAAATCATAGTTGGGTTAAGCAGAAATCAATTGATTTTGTCCAATGATAGATTTGGTGATGTTGTTTTTAAGGGAAAAAGCATTGTAATGTTGTTTAAATGATGAAGTATGGGTACCCATGGCCAAAAAAATTGAAAACTTAGATTGAAACACTTTGAAAATTGTTATTTAAGATGGGGACAATAACAATCTATGATAGGTGAAGAACCTCGGCAATGCATCGAACTGCATGGTATATCGTTATAGTTCTCCCCTTATCGTAAAAAATTATAGTAAAGTTAGCTAATTAAGGTGCAATTATGTGATGCCTTGGTGATTCAGTGATGCTCGGAGAGTATCATCAAATCATTCAGCATATAAGTGTTCCTACTTTTCTTCATCGACTAGACCCATTATTTTTTGTGTTATTCGACAATGGTATCTTACATCCCTAATTTGATCGATGCATCGATTTGTTCAGTGGTGTTTTTTCCTTAGAATTTTTTTTTGTTTTTCAAACTTTGGTCGAACCCATTGCTATTCTTATGTGAAAATATGCCTCGTATGAAGTATGTGTTTGAAAAACAACCTAAATCTCCTTCTCCCACCTCAGAACTTGCCAAAGAAATCATAATTCGAGAATGAGAAATGCCAAAAAAGGTCTACAAACATAGATGGTCATGAGGGAAAGTATAAAGCCTCGGTAGTTGAAGGAGAGGGATTAGAGCACAACTCAAACTCTAAAAGATAAAATCTTGGTTCCTCAGAGGATGGAGACACTAAACCTATTCATTAGCCTCTTCATACTCCTGAGGTCGCTCCAACAAAGAAAAAGAGGGTCGAGAAACCTTCTACTACTGCAGCAAAGCCACCCTTATATATTCATATAGGCTACCATGATCTAAACAGTCTCAATGTCCCATATCAACACTTAATCATTGAGGAGCATGGACTAATTTTGAATGTCTTGGAGGTCAAGCATCCTAGGGTGTTATCGATATTAAGATATCATGGTTTCTAGGTATTTACTGAGCTGTTAAAATATTATATTGAGAATTGGGCTAGGGAGTTTTATATAATTTATGGGAAGATTTTTCTAGAGAAGAGGAAGAGAGGACCGCAAGAGATGACATAGGTTATTAGAGTAAGAGGAGTGGATATTCGCTATGATGAAACACCAATTAATAAGGTTTTGGGTGTAAAATAATTACTATTCATTATTTTGCTTCTATAGTTAAAGACCCTGTGTCTGATATGCAGGCTTGGTTAGCACCTTTGTTAATTCATAATATGCCCTCATGGCTTACATCGAGGGTTCAGATTCAAAAGACTGACATTTATATGGAGGCTAGATATCGGTTAAGCTTTTTTTTTGTAGTAATTTATTACCCTCCCAAAATCAATCCATCCATGCAAGTCCTAGGGAATTACTTATTGGCATTATCATTACAAAGAAGGGGTTGAATTTAGGTTTGCTTATTATCCCGAACATTGTTTGCCGAGCACAACAAAAGCAGACCTCCGTTACATTTCCTTGCTTAATTATTGAGTTGTGTCGGTGTCCCAAGGTTCCCTTTAATAAAAAGAAAGATTTTGAGTATGCCCCTACCTCCATAGTAGATATCACAAGAATTGAGCTTGTTTAAGAGGTTAAGAAGAATAAAGTCCGGGAAGTTGTTTCCCTGCCAATTATTGGTTCCCTTAATAGTAGTGCCAACAAGCCTACTCCTGATTTTTTACAGTTCCTACTCCTCCATAGTTTGTTACCACTTTTATTCCCCAAGTTCCATCCTCAGGTACAACATCGAAGCCACCCCGACCTAACCTTGATCTGCTTACTTCCTCTTTTAGTAAGATCGGGATAAGGAGTGACCTTTTACTAGACCTCGAGGATCGGCTTAATTAGAGAGGGAGGTACCTGAGATGATTATTGTAGTGTTGAAAGTCAGCATGGATCTAGTGCATGGGGATTTACAGGTTATGAGTAATACCATGTGATACTTTGGTAGGAGGTTAGATGAGTTGAGTGCTCCACAATAGCCTGTTGCTCCTGAGATAGTGACCCAAATATAGGATGAGCTTGATTTTCTTTAGAGGCATATGGATAAGCTCCAATTCCTTGATAAGACATATCTATGAAGAGCTTCATTTGAGTCACCGACTCTAGTTTTTGCACCTATTCATAAAGTTGATCAAGTGGTTGAGGGGGAGGAGGTAGATGAGGATATTTGTGGTTCTGATGATATTGTGGATGATGCAAAGATTGAGGGTTATTTTGAGATGTAGGGGTAGGTTGGTATACAGGATGAGTTTCGAGTTGATCCATAGGTTGATGAGTAGATTGATAGGCAGTAAATCGAGGTTTCTCTAGTTGTTGCCGCATTAGAGAGGTTGGTTTGTTATACTATACATATTGGGACCTCCAGTTTAGCTGCCACCTTGGAGACCCAGGATCCTATGCCAGATCTTGACTCATAGAACAATACTGGAGCTAACCTAGGCACTGATTCCTAAACAATGGCCACTTTGGTGAGCAACTCATCACCACAAGCTTAGCTGCATTTAGTGGGATCCTTACTCTTATTCTGTTAACTTAATGAGTCCTATTGCATTAAGTGCAATGCATACTTGTAAGTTAGGGTGGGGTGTTTATTTTTTAGATTTGTAATATTTGGCTCTCAGTGTTTGGTTCTTTGATATAGTGTTTGAATTTCTAGATATTTATCATTATTTTGGTGTGTGGATTTAACATTTGGATATTGTCACGACAAAATTTCTCAGGTCATTATGGCACCTGCTATAACCAACCATTAAGTAAGCCAACCCATAGTCTGAAACCGGTAGTAACTATCAAAATAAATGAAAAAAATAGTGGAATAAATATAATAAAGGGGCTAATATAAATTAAAAAACTCCACGACCTGGTGAAGTTAGTATAAGAGCTTCTAATACAATAAGAGTACAGTGAAATACTAAATAAATCTACATGTACAACCCATCTCTAAATACAACATAGAGACCAATCAAATCCTTAAGAAGGAGAGTAGTAATGCTCTGAACATTAGGAGCTCACCCCAAATCTCCGATCTAAAGTTGCTCTGTATGATGCCCACACCCAACAATGAGAACTTGTACTATAATCTGCAAGCTGCAGAAGTATAGTATGAGTACCAAACACATGGTACTCAGTAGATGACTACCAAAGATAATGCAAATATTGATAACATGCAAAGCAGGAATATAAACAACAGGAAACTATCCATGAAGCTAACATAATAAAGCTAGAGAGGCAATAAGAATAAACTATCCTATTCTGTCAGTTTTCAGGAAATAAAGTACTATACCATATATCACAAGCCAATATACAAAAAAATAGAGAAATGATGATATATAATAGTATAAAAGGCCAAGAAATACGTATACAATATGAATGATCAAGGAAAGAGAGAGATATACAGTAATACTACGTATAAATATACATATATAGGTATATAAGAATAACTCAAAGGTAGCAACCTAGGGCAGTTAACCTAACCTCTCCAGGGGATCCTAACCAAGTAGGAATCTAATGCTAGAATGATTAGGGCCTATAGACAAAATGTCTAACTAGGAATACACTATCCATGATGTAATTTACTATAATGAAGTAAAGGGCTTAGAAACATACCGACCACCTCGGGTATCAATCCACAATCAACCTATAACTAACTAACCATAATAATAACAATAAAGTAACCAGCTAGTCTAGACAATCAACACCTAACTAGGGCCCTATAAACCTAGAAGGTTCAATCCACACACAACATACAACAATCATAGCTTATACCTATGCAACCCCTCATAAGGATGATAGATATAAGCAACAAACATCACACAGGTGATAGGCAATGCATATGCTAGATTGAATGAAAGTCAAAACCATAGTACCATATCTGATCCAAGTGGTAAATGTACTAAGTGTATACAACTCTTCTAGCTAAACAACTCACAAAGGCAGGACCTATGGTGACCTCTTTTTTTCGGCATAACGACTCACTGATGAAGGGCTCACAATGGGATTTAAGAATATGTATACACTTACCTAGTCTCGATCTAGGATTTTCAATCATCATTCTAGTCTATCTAGTACTAGAGAGATGTATATATAATAAGTGCACAAACTCAAACCGTGGATAAAAGAGTATAAGTCTGTCAATCCATTAAATGAGATCAACACCGAGACTAAATTGGTATCACTAGTTAGAAAGGGTCAAAATCTCTATCGACCTAAGAAAATAGTAGTGGTAAAAGAGAGGATAAACCATGGACCAAAATAAATTTCAGTCCAATTTCCAAATACTCATCTTTAGTTTCAAAAGATCATAAATCATCAATTAAGGTGGTATAATTCATGTTATAAAAGAATCTGTTAAAAGAGAAAAGTGTGAATAAATCCCTTTTTAGGAAGCAATTGTAAAATCATGATTTTGATTGGAATCTGACCACTAAGTGAGCATGAATCTACCATAATCTATACATGTCATCACCAGTATTCAAACAACACAATCATAATCATCTAGGCATCTATAAAATACAACCATGTCCTTTGTAAGGATAAAAAACTCACTTGGAGTCTAACTGGTACCATAACCACAGCCTCGGGCCTAACAGTATATAACTAGTATACCAATAATACTATAATCCGAGAAACTATGACCCAGTCCCCTAAGTCAAGTAGTAAAGATTATACTAAAGGGTCCTTAGCATCAACTATGATTAACTTGCTTATAACCTAGGGTGATAGGATTCTATACTATAAGCAGTATTTCATCTTAAGGGTCGATTCACCATTCTATCTGCAAACTCTTAAATTGGGCTAAATTATGATATTCTAGTCATAAATTGGTCCTACCAGACCCACCTAGCTTGCAATCTACACTACTTATTGGTGGCACCCATTTTTTTCTCTCCATGCTTAAAATTAACGTATTCAGGCTTCCTGATCATTAAAGGGCACGAAATATAATTTTCACATATTTTTTACAATTGTTAACAAATTATTTATAATCATCCTTATGTTAGGATTTTATCAATTTATTGTCATATTTTTATTTTTTTTCTAGAATTTATTGATAATTCTCCTTATATTAGGATTTTTATCAATTCATTATCATTTTACAATCATCTACACACATACACCACGTTACATCACATCTTTCACAATATTTTTAAGGTAATTACATTTTTAATTTCTTCATATTTTTGTAATTACATATCATACATTTTGCATATTATTTAATACAGTCCCTAAACGCTAAGTCGGATCAATTAATTTTACACAACATAATAGTTCGATGTATTGTCACATCTGACAATGAACAGACAATAATGTCTTATCACATCCGACAATGACTACACAATAATGTCATGGCACATCCGACAAGTACCACACTAACAACACAATGATGCTACCCTTTGGATAATAACTTTTTCTGTTGGTCAAAAGGATGAAAATCCATTGGTCAATAACTTAAGGACCAAAGGATGTTCTATAATTAAAAGAGGGGACACCCTTTTTTCCTTTGGATAGTAAAGGATTTCAATGTTTATTATATAAAGGTGGGGGTGGAAGAAACAAATGCACACATATTTTGTTCTTCTTTCTCCCCTCTCTTAAGAATAAAAAAATACATACACAATATTGTCCTTCTTTTCTCTCTCTAAAAAACATAAAAAATACACATACACACCAATATTTTTTCCCGCTTTCTCTTCCAAAAAAACACACAAAAAATATATACACACAATACACATGATACACACATATACACCCACAAAAAATAGATTTTACTCCTTATTTTCTCTCTAAAAAATACCTACACATGCCTCTCCTCTCTTTTTATTTACTATTGATCGATCCACTACCACCAAAGCTCTGGCAGATTCCACCACCAGCCCCCTAAACCAACCAGTTTCGTGCCTCTTTTCCTTCCCCTTTTTCTATTTTCATTGTGCCTCATTGGAGTTGGCCACCGATGGGCGAGATTCAGCAAACAACAACACCACCACCACCACTACCTTTTTTCCCTTTTTTCTCGTCACTGCCACACTATGGAAGGACAGATCTAGTCAGATTTTGATTGTCCGGCATTGCTCTGGTATCTCTTACCATAGAAGCAACATCCTCGACCTTCTTACTATAATTTGGTATTTTTGGTTTCGTATAGATAATGGCAGATCCATTTTCTGTCTTTGTTGATGGTGATTTTTTTATCTTATCAGTCTCTTGTTCATATTTGTTTGGTTTGTTCTTATCCTAAATTTTGGTTAATCTTGTTGACTGTTTTTTTATTGCTTGGATTGTCACTTTACATTATTTGTTAATCTTTTATGAAAAAAATTCTACTCCGGTGACTTGATTCATGGTCGGCTATATTCCAATTAATTTGCTATTGTTTTGCACTTTTTGAAAATAATTTTGGATTTTTTTGCTCCTTCACATTTTAACTACACTAATAACAAATAAATACTACACTACTTTGGCCGATGATAATATCTCTCTGTAGGATTTTTGAGGCCACCCCATAACAAAAGACGAATTTGTATTTTCTAAGTTTGCTTATTTCATATCAAAACAAATACATGACCAATGAAGAAACTCTCATCGGTTTTTGAGACCTCCCCAAATAAAAGACGGAAATTATGTATATAAATATGTAATAAAAATAAATAAATATGGGTGATGATGAAATCCTTACAATATCACAACAATACAAAGGATTTTACGATTCGTAGCTTGGCAAGGCGATTTTAGATGGCCGATAAATTGAGCAATCACTTCATAGTCATGGCGCATCTAAAACTTAATCTGAGCCCATGCTATATAAAATTTCTATTTTTATTTATGCATCTACATATACGCATGCTACATACAATTTTAATTTACTTTAATGATTATTTGTTTATTTCAATATTTCTAGTGTTTATACATGTTCTCGATAATAGACCTCAAGGTGATATTAAAAAGGGAGTTTTCGAGCCCTATGTTTGTAGTTCTATTTCTCATTTGTATGATTATACATAAATATAAAAGTATAGTGAAATTTTAGTTTCGGGGTGTCGGCGGTGACATTCTTATTTACTTACATAACACATGTCTAGAAAAACTTAGGCCGTCAATATTTATACAAATAAATTTAATTAATCAATTAATTCACAGATTTACATCATAAACATTGTGTAGTTTTTCCTTTTCAAGTAAAAGCTTTATTTTTCCCTCTCTAATTTCAGTGAAGTAGGTAGTCTATTTGAAAAATCTTTTTTCTTTTTATAATATATTAAAAGTATTTTTCTTTTCATATTTCAGTGAACTTATTGTTCTACAATTTTTATACATATCCTTTTCACATTTTCACAACAATAAGTTTATCTATATACTTAATACATATACACCTTTTACATTGTATAAAATATTTATACCTCCTCCCTCTTTGATAAATTTAGTCTAGCCGGGTACCATATTTGTGGATTCTGAAGGGTGCCTAACCTCTTTACTTCAGAATAATTTGAATCCTTACTTACAATCTAAATTGGTTTTTGCAGACTAAAGCATAAATCACATATGTTAATAATTAAATAGGTTTCCTTATTTTTCTTATGAATTAGATGAAGACTCTGTACAAATTTTAATTCTTTTAGAGTCCATAAGTTATTTTTTGTTTAACCATGGAAAAAATAGGGCATTACAGAATGACGACTCTGTGGGGGAACTAACAGCAAGTTCTGACCATGATAGACTCAATTATTCAATTGAGGGAGGTATCTTACATTTTCACATATGCTAATTATTAAATTATTAAATTATTTGATTCTTTATCTATTATGCTTATAAATTCTTTATATTATTTGCACAAATTAGTTTTGTTGTTTTATCAAACTCTTTTATTCATTACTTGTTCAATATACTATATTTGTACATTGTAAAAACTGCTACACATTATTTTCTGCTTTGTTTAATCATAATCACAATTTCATTGAGTCTTTGGCCGTACACTTCACACACCGTGGTTCACACGGAAGATGTCTTACACTCTCCCGAACCTTTTGAATTCCATAGTTTTAGAGTTAGTGCATTTAGGTTAGTGCTTCTTCTTGGAATTATTCAGTCCTACTCTCAAACATTTAGGAGAAATCTTATTCTAGAAATAGGTCATGTTGTATACAAACTCATAAAAAGTTTGAACTACGTTTTGACCTGATTTTTGTCCTGACAAGATATGTAGGCAACCCTGTATTAGGATTCGATCTCTTCACTATTTCAGAATAATGTTTTCGTTATTCAAACTAGGGTAATTTTCTGGAACAGTTCAAAGGTGCTCTCCAAAGGTCTTCAAAGAGCGCAAATGAATAACTCCTCAGGTTCAAATCTCAATAACATTAGTGCCTAGCCGGCGTACCTCCAAATCCTCACCCAATTTTGGTTTGAGAACACCTAGCTTCTTCTTTCGAATGTTGTAAATCATTAAATTTATGGCGTATCGATCCTCAGTTTCAGTAGCAAGGGTTCAACATTCTTTCATCCATAACAATCCTACCAACTAAGGAAAAATAATATCGTAAATTTTTCAATGTCTGACGTTCTCAATCTTGTCAATATATTGAAGTACTGCCAAATCTCCTCTCACACTTGACATCCATCCTCTCGATCGTCTGATCAAAATAATTTTGATGCTAAAAGTAGTTCATTCTTGGTCATGGTAAGCATTATTCGCAAGGATGACCATCACCTCTTGAAAATCATACATGCCAAGTGTAAATTCACAAATTTGCTTGAACTATGCAAACCTGATTCTTGTTTTAACAAGATATGGAGGCAACCCTCATTCGGGTTCGGTCCTATTCTTTTTCTAAATAAATAAAAAAGAAAAAATATTAAAAAAATTTGACTTGATTGGTACCAAAACATTTAGGAGTATGCATTAGAAAAACAAAGTGGTATTGTAATGCCCCAAAAAAAAATTCCGTTAAGATCTTGAACGAAAATATGTTGAATTTTGTTCTTTATTGTGATTAATAATTTTTCTGTGTGGAATTTCTGGATATGCGACCCTTCATCGCGTAGAGCATCGAATAATATTTCCAACGATATGTGGATCATCCAAAACAGATACTCGAGCGATGAGTTATGATAATTGCGATCTAACTGTGAATAGTGGTGAACAGTAAATGTGCAGGAAAAAAATACTGAGGCCAGGCAAATTTTAGGGTCAAATTCAAACGATCATAACTCCTTGTACATAATGATATGGGTGAGCTACTATATATCAACAGAAAGCTCTGAAAGTCCTCTTTCTAATGAAATTGTTTTCATCCAATTTGAACATCGAAGAAAAAAGTTATGGTCTGTCTACTTCAGCCTATCAAAATAGTCCACCAAAGGACAGATTTGATATTATTTGATTTTTAAGGGTATTTTGGTCATTCCCACTCCAATCCATCTTGGTAAACCATGGATTTAAGTCCATTAAGAGCATTCAATAGCTCATTTTTCTCCAAAATTTCTTAAGGCTCAAACCCCAACCCTACTACTCCAAATTTCATCCTTCTATGTCTCTTGATTGAACCGTAGAAATTTCAAATTGATTTGGGATTCGAGTTGAGCATGTTAAGGGCTTCGAGAAGCACCCTTTATTTTTGTGAATAAAGTTTCGGAGTTGGAAGTTCATATTCATCTTCCATTTTTAGGTATGTGGGGCTTTGAATAAGATTATCCTTTTGATCTTGTGCCTGGTATTTTTGTTGGATTACATTGACATGAGATTTTACATGTTTTACCATGAATTAGAAATATGATTTTATATCTTATATTATTTTCCATGAGCTATGGGATTATGTCATCTGATATGTGTATGATGTTGAGATGGAATTATGTCCAAAAAGTATTTGATTATGAGAGTATGATGATTTAATTTGTTAAACCTTGATTTATACTATCATTCCACTATTTCCTTATTATGAATTTATAATTGATATTGGAAATTCTATATCCCTACTATGGGTTGATGTCTCAAGTACCTTTAAATGAGAGTTAGATGGCAAATTGAGAAATGTTGATATTGAAGTTGAAATGAGTCTTGGTATTTTTCGGATGGTTTTGATGAGCTAAATTGTTGAAAATATTATGTATTGAGTCTTTATATCTTTGTCCATATGTCGAGTCAGTTATGGTTCAATGCATTGATACCTTGTTGATGTTGAGGAAGATTAAAATATTTTGAGCTAAAATGTGTTGAGTTAGGAATCCACAAATTGATATGATCTGATAAATGAGAAAGAGATTTGATTTGGTCTTTATGATAGACCCTTGTGATGTTGTGGTGGATTTACTAACGTGTTCTGAGCTTGTCGGGGAGTAGTACTTAGCACCAAGAGAGAAATTTGGTATTTCCCCAAACCTATGTGCCACCGTAGGGTTGTTTGATGATGATATTATTAGCCAGAGAGCCCGATTGTGATTATTGCAGTTTTAAGGTCGTACTCCCTGTCAAAGAGTATGACGCTCCCGCCAACGGGGATTTCATACGTTAGTATTCCACATAGCTCATGTGGCGTTGTCGGTTATAGGAAACTCCCCTGTCCATAAGAGTCATGTTTATTGAAATACCGAGTCACTCCGAGTTTTGATGTGGTAAGTCAAGTTGCCTATGATGATCTATAATTATTTATGAGGTTTTTCTCCTACATTTCCTATCTAAGATGTTATGAGTTGCATGATTGAATGTCACTCAATCCAGGTGTGTCATTATGGTCCGTATGTACGTTTTTACGAAATTTATGATATTATTTTTATTTTGCATGTGCCCCCATATACTCAGTACGTATTTTGTGCTGACCCACATATTTCTCTATGGGATACATTCTTACCATGATGTAGGTTCAGGTACTCAGCCACAGCCACGACAGTGATATCCGAGTGTCACATTTACGTTCCTTCAGTGGTGAGTCCTCATGGTTTGAGTACCAAGTTGCTAGTTTTGTTGTTGTTGTTTTGTGATCCCTTTTTTTTGTTGAGTCAGTTGGGGGTTTTTCCCAATGGCTCATTGATTTTTCTGTATAAAGGCTATGTCAGACTAGTGTATTATCGGGTTGGTTAGTGTACAGACATTCCATATATGTACAGTCTAACGATATTCCGTGCCATGTGTGATGTGATATGATATGTACTTATATATATATCCTTAGCACAGCGTGTATGTTGTTGTGTTGGAACCCAAGGGTAGTGTTGCGGCTTAAAGGGTTAGCTTGAGGCTACGTGTAGCCTTGGGCACCGTGTGGCATCTCGAGAGGACATTTCGGGGTATTACAAACTTGGTATCAGAGCCTAAGGTTGTGAAGAGTCCTAAGGAGTCTGACAAGCCGCGTTACGTAGAGTCTTGAGCATCGGTGTGTAGCGCGCCACACCTATGATCAAGAGGCTGCGGGGCATTCTAGGAAAAGTCATTTATTTCTTTCTACAAGAGTCTATCATGCTTACAACTGTTTCCTTCTTCTGTTAATTCGTGCGTTCTTACGACAAAAAATGCCTCCACTCTGCGGAAACAACAACCAACCTCAACCCGTTGATCAGTTACATGAGACGGTATCCCATGCCGAATTTTGGGCAGCTTTTCAGATGCTAACTTAGGCAGTTACCACCAATACTCAGGCCAACACTCCACCTCCACAGGAAAATAATTCGGCAGCAGCCCGAATTCATGATTTTATGCAGATGAATCCGCCAGAGTTTCATGGGTCGAGAGCAGGTGAGGACCCACAGATATATGTTGATAAAATGAACAAAATTACACAGATTATGAACGTGACCGAGGAAGAAAGTGTGGAGATGGCTTCTTATCGGTTGAAGGATGTTGCCTATGACTGGGTGCAAATGTGGAATAAGGGTAGAGAGGAAGATACCACTCCAGTGACTTGGCAATTATTCCAAGATGCTTTCTTGGTTAGATTCTTTCCTCTTGAGTTACAAGAAGCTAAGATAGAGGAGTTTATGAATTTGAGACAAGGCTCCATGTCGGTTAAGGAGTATTGTCTTAATTTTAATCAGCTATCGAAGTGTGCTCCCAATATGATGGCTGACTCAAGGACTAGTATGAGCAAGTTTCTAACTGGTGTGTCGAGTTATGTGTTGAAAGAATGTAGATTTGCTATGATCAACAGGGAGATTGATCTTCCTAGGTTAATGATTCATGCCTAATAGATTGAGTCAGACAAGATAAAGGAAAGAGAAAGAGTAAGAGGGATTAAGAGAGTTAGATCGGAGCAATAGTGGTCTGGTCAGACTAGATTCTCCAGAGAGAGTAGCCCTCAATTTTAGAGACGTCCATTTATACTTGCGCCTTCCTCAACTAGTGTACCTTCCAGGTCTCAGGACAGTGTAAACAACTGACCTCATCCTTCTTCGTGTGCTAAGTGTGGTAAAGACCATTTTGGGGAGTGTTATATGGGGTAGCGGGGCTGTTTTGGTGGTGGCAAGTTGGGACACATACTTAGAGACAACCCGTATGCCAGACAGCGGAGTCGTGATGCCCATCCCCAGAGTCAGGCTACCAGTGCCCCACCTTCCGCAGCCCGTCCAGTTCCTTCTCAGGGTACTTCATCTAGTACTGCTAGTGGTCAACGCCAGAATTTTTTCTATGCTATAACACCTCGTCAGGAGCAGGAGGACTCTCCCGATGTTGTCACTGGTATGCTCCGTGTTTTATATTTTGATGTTTATGTGTTGATGGACCCCGATTTGAGTTTTTCTTATGTGATACCTCTGGTTGCTGTAAATTTTGAAACGGATCCTGAACTAATTTCTGAGCCTATTTTGGTTTCTACTCCCGTAGGAGAGTTTGTCATTGCTAAGCGGGTGTATAAGAAATGTTCCATTACTATCTTTCATCGGGTTATGTATGCTGATTTGATTGAGCTAGATATGGTTGACTTTGATATCATTTTGGGTATGGATTGGCTTCACTCCTTCTATGCATCTATTGATTGTCGTGCCCATGTGGTCAAGTTTCAGTTTCCTGATAAACCTATCCTCGAATGGTCCGAGAGTTTTGTGATTCCTAAGGATCATTTCATATCCTATCTTAAAGCTAGGAAGTTGATTTCCAAGGGTTGCATCCACCATTTGGTTCGGGTTAAAGACACTAAGTCTGAAACCCCGACCATTCAGTCAATTAATGTTGTTAATGAGTTTTTTGATATCTTTTTGGAAGATCTCCCTGGAATACTTCTTGATAGAGAGATAGAGTTCGGGATTGACCTTCTTCCCGATACTCAGCCTATTTTCATTCCTTCGTATCGCATGGCTCCCGCGGAACTTAAAGAGTTGAAGAAGCAATTGAAAGATCTTTTAGACAAAAGCTTTATCAGACCTAGTGTGTCCCCGTGGGGTGCACCTGTCCTATTTTTGCGTAAGAAAGATGGTTCTTTGCGGATATGTATTGATTACCGGTAGCTTAATAGGGTTACTATCAAGAATAAATATCCGCTTCCTCGAATTAATGATTTATTTGATCAATTGCAAGGTTATAGCTTATGCTTCCAGGCAGCTAAAGCCTCACGAGAAAAATTATCCTACCCATGACCTAGAATTAGCTGCCGTGATTTTTGCTTTGAAAATCTGGAGACATTATTTGTATGGTTTCCATGTCGACGTCTTCACGGACCATAAGAGCTTGCAGTATGTATTCACCCAAAAGGAGTTGAATCTTAGGCAGAGATGATTGTTAGAACTGTTGAAAGATTATGATATGAGCATGCTATATTATCCGGGCAAGGCTAATGTAGTAGCAGATTCCCTTAGTCGGAAGTCCATCGGTAGCGTAGCATATGTGGATATTGGTAAGAAGGAGTTGGCCCGTGAGGTACATCGTTTGGCTAGATTGGGGGTTAGGTTGTTTGGTGATGCTGAGGGTAGTATAGGAGTGCAAAGCGGTTTCGAATCCTCTTTAGTTTTGGAAGTGAAGGAGAAGCAAGACAAGGATCCTACCTTGGTCAGGTTAAAAGAGTCAGTTAAAGACCAAAAGGTGGAGGTTTTTTCCCAAGAGGGAGATGGCATTTTGAGACTCCGAGAAAGATTATGTTTTCCTGATGTTGATAACTTGAAGTAGAGGATTATGGAGGAAGTGCATGGTACGCGATACTCCATCCATCCTGGTGCTACCAAGATGTACCATTATTTGCGAGAAATCTATTGGTGGAACGGTATGAAGAGGAACATAGCAGAATTTGTGACGAAGTGTTCCACGTGTCAACAGGTTAAAATAGAGCATCAAAGGCCCAATGGCGTGATGCAAGATTTTAGCATTCCTACTTAGAAGTGGGAAGAAGTGAATATGGACTTCATAGTTGGTTTGCCTCCTTCTCATCGTCATCATGATTCGATTTGGGTTTTCGTAGATCAGCTGACGAAATTAGCTCATTTCTTGCCTATGCATTCATCGTATACAACTAAAGATTATGCTAGAATATATATTCGGGAACTCTTCAGACTTCATGGAATCCCTTTGGCTATTATTTCTGACATAGGTACTCAGTTTACCTCTCGGTTTTAGAAATCTTTCCAGAAGGGTCTCGGTACCCAAATTTTTTTAAGTTCTGCTTTCCATACGCAAACAGATGGTGAGGCCAAATGGACCATTCAGACTTTAGAAGATATGTTGAGGGCTTGTGTGCTTGATTTTAAAGGTAGTTGGGATAAGCACTTAGCATTAATCGAGTTTTCTTACAATAACAGTTTTCATGCAACTATTGGAATGGCCCCGTTTGAAGCTTTGTATGGTAGAGCATGTAGATCACCCATTGGTTGGTTTGAAGTTGGTGAGGTTGCCGCGACTGGACCGGATGCGGTGTTCGAGGCTATGAAGAAGGTTAAGTTAATTCGGGAAAGATTGAAAACTACCCAAAGTCGTCAAAAATCATATGCAGATGTAAGGAGGAAAGACCTTGAATTTGATGTTGGTGATTTAGTGTACTTAAAAGTTTAACCCATGAAAGGGGTGAGGGGATTTGGGAAGAAAGGGAAACTAAGTCCCCGTTACATTGGTCCCTATAAGATTGTGGATCGCATTACGAAGGTAGAGTATAAGGTTGAATTGCCCGCAGAGTTATCTAACGTCCATCCGGTTTTCCATGTTTCTATGCTTAAGAAGTCTATTGGTGTCTTTGTTGTGATTGATCCTTCTGAAAGCTCGGGTATTCAAGATAGTCTTTCATATGAAGAGATTCCGGTTGAGGTTTTTGACTTTCAACTTCGTAGGCTAAGAAACAAGGAAGTTTCTTTGGTTAAAGTTCTTTGGCGAAATCAATCCGTGGAGAGTGCTACTTGGAAAACCGAAGCGGATATGCACACCAAATATCCCCACCTCTTTCCTACGAATCCTGAGCATGTCAAAGGTATCGTTCTCTTTTGATTTAATCCTTATTGCTATGTTTATCTTGGCTTGTGTGTTTTCTACGATATCCAAAAAAAATCTAGAATGGAGTATATGCTTAGGCAAGATGATTTTTCTCTATATACTCAATTTCATAGTATTCTTGACCTACCTATCAACATTTGAGGACGAATGTTTCCAAGGGGGAGATGATGTGATGCCTCAGAAAAAAAAATTTCGTTAAGATCTGAAACGAAAATGTGTTGAATTCTGTTCTTTATCGTGATAAATAATTTTTTGTGTGGAATTTCTGGATATGGGACCCGTCATCGCGTATAGCATCGAATAAACTTTCCAAAGATATGTGGATCATACAAAACGGACACTCAAGCGATGAGTTATGATCATTCCGATCTAACCGTGAATAGTGGTGAACAGTAAATGTGCAGGAAAAAAATACTGAGGCCAGGCGAATTTTAGGGTCAAGTTCAAACGATCATAACTCCTTGTACATAATGATATGGGTGAGCTAATATATATAAACAGAAAGCTCTGAAAGTCCTCTTTCCAATGAAATTAGTTTCATCCAATTTGGCTATCTGAGAAAAACGTTATGGTCGATCTACTTCAGACTATCAAAACAGTCCATCAAAGGACAGATTTGACATTATTTGATTTTTAAGGGTATTTTGGTCATTCCCACTCCAATCCATCCAGGTAAACCATGGGTTTATGTCCACTAAGAGCATTCAATAGCTCATTTTTCTCCAAAATTTCCTAAGGCTCAAACCCCAACCCTACTACTCCAAATGTCATCCTTCTATGTCTCTTGATTGAACCATAGAAATTTCAAACTGATTTGGGAATCGAGTTGATCATGTTAAGGGCTTCTAGAAGCACCATTTATATTCGTGAATAAAGTTCCGGAGTCGGAAGTTCATATTCATCTTCCATTTTTAGGTATGTGGGGCTTTGAATAAGATTATCCTTTCGATCTTGTGCCCGGTATTTTTGTTGAATTACATTGACATGAGATTTTACATGTTTTACCATGAATTGGAAATATGGTTTTATATCTTATATTATTTTCCATGAGCTATGGTATTATGTCATCCGATATGTGTATGATGTTGAGATGGAATTATGTCCAAAAAGTATTTGATTATGAGAGTATGCTGATTTAATTTGTTAAGCCTTGATTTATACTATCATTCCACTATTTTCTTATTATGAATTTATAATTGATATTAGAAATTCTATATCCCTACTATGGGTTGATGTCTCAAGTACCTTTATATGAGAGTTGGATGGCAAATTGAGAAATGTTGATATTGAAGTTGCAATGAGTCTTGGTATTTTTCGGATGGTTTTGATGAGTTAAATTATTAAAAATATTATGTATTGAGTCTTCATATCCTTGTCCAAATGTCGAGTCGGTTATGGTTCAATTCATTGATACCTTGTTGATGTTGAGGAAGATTAAAATGTTTTGAGCTAAAATGTGTTGAGTTAGGAATCTACAAATTGATATGATTTGATAAATGAGAAAGAGATTTGATTTGGTATTTATAATAGACCCTTGTGATGTTGTGGTGGATTTCCTAACGCGTTCTCAGCTTGTCGGGGAGTAGTACTTAGCACCGAGAGGGAAATTTGGTATTTTCCCAAACCTATGTGACACCGTAGGGTTGTTTGATGATGATATTATTGGCCAGAGAGCCCGATTGTGATTATTGCAGTTTTAAGGTCGTACTCCCTGGCAACGAGTATGATGCTCCCTCCAATGGGGATTTCAAACGTTGGTATTCCACGTAGCTCACGTGGGGTTGTTGGTTATAGAAAACTCCCCTGTCCATAAGAGTCATGTTTATTGAAATACCGAGTCACTCCGAGTTTTGATGTGGTAAGTCAAGTTGCCTATGATGATCTATAATGATTTATGAGATTTTTCTCCTACATTTCCTATCAAAGATGTAATGAGTTGCATGATTGAATGTCACTCAAGACAGGTGTGTTATTATGGTCCATATGTACGTTTTTACGAAATTTATGATATTATTTATATTTTGCATGCGCCCCCACATACTTAGTACGTATCTTGTGCTGACCCACATATTTCTCTATGGGCTACATTTTTTCCATGATGTAGGTTCAGGTACTCAGCCGCAGCCGCGACAGTGATATCTGAGTGCCGCATCTACATTCCTTCAGTGGTGAGTCCTCATGGTTCAAGGACCAAGTTGCTAGTTTTGGTGTTGTTGTTTTGTGATCCCTTTGGTCTGTTGAGTCATTTGGGGGTTTGTCCCAATAGCTCGTTGATTTTGCTGTATAGAGGCTATGTCAGACTAGTGTATTGTTGGGTTGGTTTGTGTATAGACATTCCATATATGTACAGTCTAACGATATTCTGTGCCATGTGCGATGTGATATGATATGTACTTATACATATATCCTTAGCGTAGCGTGTATGTTGTTGTGTTGGAACCCAAGGGTAGTGTTTTGGCTTAAATGGTTAACTTGAGGCTATGTGTAGCCTTGGGAACCGTGTGGCATATCTGGAGGATATTTCGGGGCGTTACAGGTATGATGGAGAGGACCGACTTTATGGTAAACCATAGATTCTTTTGGTACCTTTTAACCACACCTGAGTAACACTTGAAAAATTCTCTTGCATACATCTAAGATAAGAATAAATCCAACCTCATCGTTTCAAGTGCATTGTGTGGTGAACCTTAGATTAGTTCATTGCATTGTATTGTTGATGTAGAACTTGGCCTAAATGTTTGTTGAGGTAAAATTCTGAGTTACACTTGGTTTGGTAAAGGATTGTAGGCCTTATTTGACTCGATTGTCCCTTCCACAGCCTGCCAAATGACATTAATTCCTTGCCTTTTCCCCTATAATCCTAAAATCTTTTCTTTGGCTAATCAAATAAGAGTCTATACCTTTTGAGTGATTATATGCACTATCCCCCTTTTGGCCCACCTCCTTGAGTGCACTAAGTATGTGCAAGTTGCGAATGAAGATTAAAGATCAAAGCTACCAAAGTCAAAGGATGTATAGCCCCAGAAGAACAAAAACAAAAGATGACTTCAAAGATTAGGGAGCAAAGACCCCCTTCTCCAACAAAAGTGGAGAATCATCATAAAAATGATGATATACTAGTCCAAAATAAGGGAAAAACTCTAGCACAAGATGCAAATGAAGTCCAAGCAGATACAAAACAAGAGGTAATGAAGCACAACAAAGAAGATCAAGCATCAAAGTGAAACAAATGTCAAAAGCATAGATACAGTAGAATGCTCATCGAGGAATTAGTCACTTTCATTTCAAATATCATCCTATCCGTCCCCAATCCTACATTATAAATCGATAACAAGTACTATAAGATCTTACTCTAAGTGTTCTCATATAAGTGGATACTTACATGAAGGTAAACCTATAATATCATAATTACATTTATTGAACTTCTTTATGAGTGTGAGTGTATATCTCTCGACATCCTTAAATACAGAAAAAAATAATACTCAAATAGGTGTGAAAATGAGACATTCTTTCTGGAGAGGGCACTTGAAATATGAGAATAGGCATAGTTCAAAATCTTTGTTTGAAGTAAGATGAATAAATTATTTTGATACTTAGGTATGTCTGAGGTACTACTTAAAACTATAAGAGTTAACCTCAAGTCGATCTAGGTTAGCTGGGAAGGAGAGGGGGAAATTCTTACATACACTACTAATCATCGGTACTAACTGCAATCTAGAAATGATTATGCCTTTGTCACCTTTCAGCATTTCTTAAAAATAAAATACAAAACAATCTTCTGCATTTTCACCTTTCAACATTTTTTACAAAGAAAATACAAAACAATCTTCTGCATTTTCACCTTCCACATTTCTCACAAAGAAAATACAAAGCAATTTTTTGCATTTTTCACCTTTCAGCATTTTTCAAAGAAAATATAAACTAATTTTATTTCTTTATCTTGACGCTCACCTTCAAATACATGCATTACACTTTTTATTCAAGGCACCCACCTCCAAATATGGGAAGTTGGCTTTTCTTTTCAAGTTCTCACGTCCAAACACATATATTTTACTTTTTTGTTAGGTGTCCTTCTTCTCATTTGGCTACCTTACATTTTCATAGCCTCGATAGTCGAGAGGATATCACCTTTCAAATAGCTCCGCCAGTCGGGAGGCTATTACCTTTCAATAGCTTCGTTAGTTGAGAGCTCCTACATTTTCATAGCCCCTCCAGTTGAGAGGCTAGTACCTTTTAAATATCTCCTCCAGTCAAGAGCTTTTACATTTCTATATCCCCACCAGTCGAGAGGCTATTACCTTTCAATAGCTCAGCCAGTCGAGAGCTCTTACATTTTCATAGACCTACCAATTTAGAGGCTATTACCTTTCAATTGCTCCACCAGTAGAGAAGTTCTTTATTTTAATAGCCCCACCAGTTGAGAGGTTATTACCTTTCATTTGATCCTCCAGTAGAGAGCTCCTTTATTTCAATAGACTCGTCAGTCGAGAGGTTATTTCCTTTTAATTGCTTTGCTAGTCGAGATATCCTTTATTCTAATAGCCTCGCCAATCAAGAGATCTTTTATTTCAATAAACCTGTCAGTTGAGAGCTCTTTTATTTCAATAGCCCCACTAGTCGAGAGTCTATTACCTTTTAATTACTTCACCAGTTGAGATCTTTTTTATTTCAATAGCCCCACTAGTCAAGAAGCTATTACCTTTCAATTGCTCTTCCAGTCGAGAGTTCTTTTATTTTAATAGGCTCTCCAGTCGAGAGGCTATTACCTTTCAATTATTCCACAAGTCGAGAGCTCATTTATTCTAATAGCCCAGCCAGTCAAGAGGCTGTTATATTTCAATTGATTCGCCAGTCAATAGCTTTTTTATTTTAATAGCCCCACCAGTTGAGAGGCTATTACCTTTTAATTACTCATCTACTCGAGATCTCCTTTATTTCCATATCCCCATCAGTGATAGGCTATTTTTTTCAATTGCTTTGCTAGTTGAGAACTCCATTATTTCAAAAGTCTCGCAATTCGAGAAGCTATTACCTTGTAATTTCTTTACCAGTCAAGAGCTTCTTTTTTTCAATAGACCAACCAGTGGAGAGGCTATTACCTTTCAATTGCTCCGCTAGTCAAGATGTAATGCCCCGAATATGGTACCCGGAATGCTACACGATGTTCATGACCTCGAAGGACCACAAGCTAACCCATGACTAATATCTGTACCTAGACACTACATTATATACTATATAATGCGTAAATAAAGTTTGAAAGGCCATAAGGTTCAAAATTGTAACATAACTGATAAAACATAACATTTGGATGGGGTATGAAATACCCAAAAAAATCGAAAGAAACTATCTGAACATGGTAGTCTGAAAAGCCTCTAACTGTCTAAATAAGTAATTGATGGGACATGTCCCAAACTAACTCCATCTACTGAAAGCTAACTGAGTTAATGAAATAACTAATAATATTGTCCTAAAATGATGATGACTCACTGCTAAATCTGGCGGCTACTGATGCTCTGGAACTCATGCTTCTTAACCTATGGTATAAAACACCATAGCACAAATGCGTTAGTACAATTGAATGTACTGGTATGCATGTGAGGTAGGATGAATGCAAAGGGTACATATGCTTGAACTGAACTAACTGACTATATAAGATGAACATGAGAATACATATATGAATACATAATAACTGTAACTGAGTTCGTGATAACATGATTACTAAACCTGAGTACTGATAGCATGAGATACTGATAACTATATAACTAAAATAACTGATATTGAGCGACTGTATCTGATAGTCTAGGTTCTGATGAAACTAGCTGAGTTCCGTACTATTCTGAGTTGACAGTATCTGACAGTCCTGAATACTGTAGAACTATCTGAGTTCCATTACTAAAACTGAGACTAATACTGTGGGAAGTAGTCATCTAACCGACATGCCCCAAATAATACATTATAGCTGAGTTGGGGTCCAATCTATAACCCCAATTGGAAGGGTGTCAATACCGCGCCACTGGTAAAGAAAAGTTGTGGGTGACCCTCATCTGATAGTGTCCCCAAAAGAGAATGGTGGGACCCTCATATGACAGTGTTTATCCATCTCATCAACCCTCATCTGAAAGTGTTGATGTCTCAACCTATGCTGGCTATATAGTTCTAGAATAAAAGGATGACTTCTAAGAATCATACCCTCATCTGACAGTATGTGTTCCCATCCTTGGGTTTACTCGGTGCTAATTCCTACTCCCATCTGAATAGACACTGAACATAATTAACTGAACTAGACTACAATAAATTCATGGAGTTTCGTTAACTGATGGAATACTATTGAGATTACTGAATTACTGAGCTTTCCTGAGTCACATGACTGACTGAGTTCTATGGATCATGGCTTGACTGAGGATATCGTGAAACAGATCCCAGGACTCGATAGAAGGAAACTAACAGTGCATGAATTTCTTGAATACAGGACCAACATCAACAATACATAATCCATTGGCTAAGGCATTTCATCAAACACTTGACATACATAACTTGTACATGAATGGGGATTTCATATTATAATACTAGTATAGAACTTTTCCTTCACATAGGCATTTAATCAAACATATGGGGAGCATGTTGTGGTTATACAATTATCAACACATCTAATAATCATGGATACATAAACCAACTTGTAAATTGAAGGGTTTATCATGAATATCGTGTAAATCATCACATATTAGAATCAATTCTTGTAAATAATTAGTCTATAACATGGAACAAAACCAACCAACAACATGAACATCAATTTTCAATTCAATCAAATCATGAACATTCATAAATATACAAATCTTGGATTTTGAAAAGAGATTCTTGAGCTTCATGGGTGAAAGAGACCTATGAACAACACATGACATACCTTAGAATGTAACTCCGTGAAGATCCTTGGAGAGATTCTTGATACTTGCCCTTGAATTTTTAAGATTAGGGTTTCTTGGCTTTGAGAGTTTACGAAGAAATTGGGGGAAAATAGAGTGAATAATGATATCGTTAGGTCATGTAGGGTTAAATTTTGTGTTTAAGGCTGAACTAAAATCATGGGAAAAGACCCATTTAACCTTGGATGCGTCTTTTAAATTTTCTCAAAAATTTCCCGACCTGGATCCTTGGCGCGATGCGGTGCTATCGCGTTGTGTCACTGGAATTTGACAACTGGCAAATTGGACGATGGCGCGACGCAGGGTCATTGCGGAGCTTCACTGGATTTTGATAATTAGGATTTGGGAGTTCTCCGCGATACGGTGAAATGCGGAGTCTTACTGGAAATTTACAAATGTCATGTTGTCTTATGGCACGACGAGCCACTGACTGAGATGATGGTGTTTTACGATTGAAACTTTAAATAGTCATTACTTCTTACCCGATTATCGGATTTAGGAAAATTTGGTATCGATGGAAAGCTTATTCAATTTCTCACACAACAAAAAGTGAAAATCTGGAAAGTTCCACCTATATATAAAAGTGCATTCATCTTTAAAACATGTCTTTGATATCTTAAGGATGAATTTAACCTAGGTAGAAGTATGGGGTATTATAATATCTCCCCCTTGGGAAAATTCATCCTCGAATGAAACTGACTGAGATAGGAGAAATGATAAGTTGAAGTACATACTGAACATGAACAATCAAAACATGACTACATGACCGATATAAATGATAAGCTGAATATATTATGCTAAATATGCATATCTGATGCATGAATAACGGATTTATGACTGCATGACTGAATTACTGATAAGATAAGTTTCTCATCAAACTGAACATGCATATATGATATATGAATAATGGATTTATGACTGCATGACTGAATTACTAATAAGATGAGTTTCTCATCAAACTGAATATGCATATCTAATGCATGAATACATGACTGAAATGATACATGAATGCATGACTGACTATGCAATGGTAATTGATACCAAGTTTATAATGGAATTCTGAATATGAACTGGACACCAAGTTTTAACTGAAATCTGAACATGAAACTGAAAGGCTTAAGGAAAGTTGTTACCTTAGGATGAGTCTGAATTAGCAGAGAAGAGGTGAGGATACTTGGTACACATGTCTGCTTTTTCTTCCCAAGTATCTCCCTCAACGGATTGATTCCGCCAAAGGACTTTGACTAGAGGGACTCCTTTGTTCCTTAGTCTGCGAGTCTGATAGTCGAGAATTTTGACCAGAATCTCTTCAAAAGAGAGGTTATTCTGAATATCTATGCTCTGAATAAGGACTACAACTGTCGGGTTGCTATGCACTTCTTGAGCAAAGAGACATGGAAGACTGGATGAACTGAGGCTACATCTAAAGAAAATTTGAGCTCATAAGCTACCTTGCCAAAGTGACTGAGAATTTTGAAGGGACCGACATATCGAGGACTGAGCTTTCCCTTCTTGCTAAACCTCTTCACTGACTTTATGGGAGAGATCTTTAGATAGACATAGTCACCAACCTCAAACTCAAGGTCCTTTCTACGCACATCTTCATAAGACTTTTGTCGGCTCTGAGTAGCCCGAAGTCTTTCTCTGATCAACTGGGCTTTTTCTAAGGCATCGAATACTAAGTCGGGACCTATAACTGAGGTCTCACTAACTTCGAACCAACCAATTGGAGATCTCTATCTCCTACCATAGAGATCTATGAATGGAGCCATCTTAATACTGGAATGATAGTTGTTGTTGTATGCAAACTCAATCAAAGGAAAGTGGTCACCCCAACTACCCTTAAAATCAATTACACACGCTCACAGCATATCTTTTAAAGTCTAAATGGTCCTTTCTGCTTGACCATCTGTCTGAGGATGAAAGGCTGTACTGAGATAAACTTGGGTACCAAGACCCCTTTGGAATGCTTTCCAGAAATAAGAGGTGAACTGGGTACCTCTGTCTGAGATAATAGATAATGGAACACCGTGCAATTTGACCAACTCTTTAATGTAGAGTTTGGTATAATCCTCGAATGAATAAGAGGTATGTACAGGAAGGAAATGAGATGATTTGGTAATCCTATCTACAATGACCCAAACTAAATCATGCTGATGGAGAGTACGAGGAAAACCTGTCACGAAGTCCATGTTCACTTCTTCCCACTTCTAAGTAGGAATACTAAACTCCTATATGGACCCACTAGGCTTTTGATGCTCTATCTTAACCTGCTGACATGTAGAGCACTTAGCCACAAACTCTGCAATATCTCTCTTCATCCCACTCAACCAATAGATCTCCTGTAAGTCACGGTACATCTTTGTGTCCCCTGGATGAATAGAGTAGCGCGTACCATGCACTTCTGCAAGAATTCACTTCCTTAAGTCGTCTACTTTTGGAACACACAGACGACCCTGACAGCGCAGAACACCATCTTCCCCTAGGGAGAAAACCTTTATTTTCTGATCCTTGACTAACTCTTTCAACTTGACTATCTGGGATCTCCGTCTTGTTTTTGCTTTCCCTCGAAAACTAGAGATGATTCTGAACCACTCCGAACCCATATATCACCCTCTTCTATATCGACTAAGAGAACGCCTAGTCTGGAAAGCTGATGGAATTCCTAAGATAACTTCTTCTTACTATCCTCAACATGAGTAACACTATCCATAGACAGTCTACTGAGAGCGTCAGCCACTATATTGGCCTTTCCCAGATAATAAAGGACACTCATGTCATAATCTTTCAAGAGCTCTAACCACCTTCTCTGACAAAGATTGAGATCTTTCTGAGAAAAGACATACTGAAGGATCTTATGATCTGTGAACACATATACATGAATTCTGTAAAGATAATGCCTCCAAATCTTTAAGGAAAATACTACGGTTGCTAACTCAAGATCATGAGTAGGATAATTTTTCTCATAGGGTTTAAGCTGTCTGGAGGCGTAGGCTATGACCTTACCATGCTGCATGAGGACATAACCCAAATCTACTTTAGACATATCACAATACACTACGAAACCATCTGAACCATCTGGAAGAGCCAAAACTGGAGCTGAGGTGAGTCGAGTCTTCAACTCCTGAAAACTCTTCTCACATGGGTCTGACCATTGAAACTTGAATTTCTTCTGAGTCAATCTGGACATAGGGGATGTAATATAAGAAAATTGCTCAACAGACCATCTGTAATAGCCAGCCAAACCCAAGAAACTCCTGATATCTGATGGAGAGACAGGTCTGGGCTAGTTTCTTACTGCTTCGGTCTTTTGAGAATATACTCTAATGCCATGACCAAAAATAATATGACCAAGGAATTCTACTGACCTTAGCCAAAATTTACACTTATTGAATTTGGCGAATAGTTGATGATCTCTGAGAGTCTGAAGTACGATTCTAAGATGGTCTACATGATCCTGCTCACTACAGGAGAAAACAAGGATATCATCTATGAATACTATGATGAACATGTCTAAGTACTGCTTGAACACGTGGTTCATCAAGTCCATGAAAGCTTTTGGGGCATTGGTAAGACCAAATGACATGGACGAGAATTCAAAGTGACCATACCGAGTACGGAAGGCTATTTTTGGAATATCACATTCTCTGACTCTGAGCTGATGATAGTCGGATATAAGGTCTATCTTAGAGAAATAACTGTCACCTTAAAGTTGGCCAAATAAGTCATCAATTCTGGGAAGTGGATATTTGTTCTTGACCGTGACTTTATTGAGCTGACGGTAGTCTATACACATTCTGAGAGAACCATCTTTCTTTCGCATGAATAAGACTGGTGCGCCCTATGGGGACACACTGGGTCTGATGAATCCCTAATCTAATAGATCCTTCAATTGCTTTTTCAATTCTCTTAGTTCTGCTGGTGCCATTCTGTATGGTGGAATAGATATAGGCAGAGTATTTGGAAGAAGTCGATGTCAAAGTTTATTTCCCTTTCGGGAGGAATTCCTGGAAGATCTTTGGGAAATACATCTGAATATTCATTCACGACTAGGATTAATTTAAGATTGGGAGTTTCAGAGCTAGAGTCTTTAACATAAACAAGATGATAGACACACCCCTTAGATATCATTTTATGCCCGAAGGTAGGAAATACACTAACTTTTGAACGCTGAAGTACTACCCCTCCACTCTAGGACAGGTTGATTCAGAAATTGGAACTGGACTATTCTCTTTCTGCAGTCAACTGTGGCATAGAAGGAATGAAGCCAATCCATGCCGAGAATGACATCAAAATCAGTCATCTCTAATTCGACTAAGTCTGCTGAGGTGACTTTCTGAGATACCATAACCGGACAGTTCCTGTATACCCGTTGGGCTATGATAGTTTTACCCACTAGGGTAGAGACGAAAAAGGGCTCTGCAAGAATTTCGGGACTGACTTCGAAATCAACTGCTATATAGGGAGTAACAAAAGACAAGGAAGCTCCTGGATCTAGCAAAGCGTAAACATGACTGTGAAAGATCTGTAACTTACTAGTAACCACATCAAGAGAATTTTCCTGATCTTTCTAGGACTGGAGAGCATAAAGTCGATTTAGGCATTGCCCACTAGTAGCACTAGAAGTGGCATCCTACTGATTTGGGCGACCGGACTGGGCTGAGAAACTATTCTACTGACCCTGATAACCTGACTGGGGACAATCTCTGACTCTGTAGTCAGGCTTTCCACATCCAAAATAGACATCACTGCCAGCTCTGCAAGTACCCTTGCGGTTCTTACTACAAGTCTGACAAAGAGGATTAGTTCGGGCATTGCTGACACTGCCCTAAGACTTAGAGCCTGGCGCCCTATCTCTATTACCATTCTTGTACTTAGGAGATGGAGCACTAGTTGAAGAAAGAGTTGGAACTGATGACTTAGGATGGAATGGAGAACGATTCCCTGCTTCTGATTTGGGTTGAGAAAAGTTGAAACTACCTATCCTTGCTCTCTTATTCGGCTTCTCCCTCATCTTAATCTTCTGCTCTTCTATCTGTTGAGCATGAGTCATAAGCCTAGCTATGTTCATGTCACTATTCAACATCGCATACCTACACTCATTGACCACACTATCATTCACCCCAAAAATAAAATTACTCATCTTGGCCCTGCTATCTGCAATCACATGAGGGGCATATCTGGATAATTGAGTAAACTTAAGAGAATACTCTTTCACCGTCATGTTTCCTTGCCTAAGGTTGATAATTCTAACACCTTATCTTCTCTCAGCTCGAGGGGAAAGAATCTATCTAAGAAGGCAGTGGAAAACTCCTCCCACGTAATAGGCCCTGCATCTACAACCCTCTCTGTTTTCCACTATTTGAATAAAGTGTGAGCAACATCCTACAACTGATATGCATCTAGCTCGGCACTCTCAATAGAAGTAACCCCCATGATGTCTGTAAACTTCTGAACCTGGTCTAGGAACTCCTGAGGATCCTCTTCTAACTTAGACCCAAAAAAGGATGGAGGACTCATTCGGATAAAGTCTCAAATCTTGGCTATAGCTGAATTGGCCACTGGGTTGGACGAAATGAAAGTTGGTCATTCATTCAGAGCGGTAACTAAATTAACAAGAGCGGTGAATGCAGGTCTGAACTATATATGATAAACATGTTCATCCAAGGGATCTGCTTGGATGGGATGAGGGGCTGACTGATTTTCATTTCTTCTTTTGAGAGGCATGTTCTGTAGAAGAAAGAGAGAAACAGATTAGAATGAGAGTTAAACTTGAGCTCACTATCAATGGCACGACATGAATACTGAAAGAAGGAAAACTATTCCTAAAACATCTCATAGCCTCCTGCATATAAATATGGCTGACAACACACCCATGTACAAGACTCTACTAGATGTAACTTTCAGACTTCCTAGGACTCTATTGAACCTTGGGCTCTGATACAAAGTTTTTAATACCCCAAATGTGGTACCCAAAATTCTACATGGTGCTCATGACACCGAAGGACCACAAGCTAACCCATAACTGATATTTGTACCTAAACAATACATAATATACTGTATAATGCAGAAATAGAGGCTGAAATATCATAAGGTTCAAAACTGTAACATAACTGATAAAACATAACATCTGGATGGGTATGAAATACCCAAAACAACCGAAATAAATTATGTAAACATGGTAGTCTGAAAAGAGTCTAACTGTCTGAATAAGGAGTTGATGGGATATGTCCCTAACTAACTCCATCTACTAAAAGCTAACTGAGTTAATGAAATAACTAATAATATCATCCTCAAATGATGAGGACTCATTGCTAAATCTGGCGGCTACAGACGCTCTGGAACTCATGCTTCTGAAACTATGGTATAAAACACCATAGCGCAAATGCGTCAGTACGATTGAATATACTTATATGCATATGAGGTAGGCTGAATGCAAAGGGTACATATGCATGAACTGAACTAACTGACTATATAAAATGAATGTGAGAATGCATGTATGAATACATAATAATTGTAACAGAGTTCGTGATAACATGATTACTGAACCTGAGTACTGATATCATGAGATACTGATAACTATATAACTGAAATAACTGATATTGAGCGACTGTATTAGACAGTCTAGGTTCTAATGGAACTAGCTAAGCTCCGTACTATTCTGAGTTAACTGTACCTAACAGTTCTGAATATTGTAGAACTATCTGAGTTGTATTACTGAAACTGAGACTAAGACTGTGGGAAGTAGTCATCTAACCGACATGCCCCATATAATACATTATAAATTAGTTGGGGTCCAATCTGTAACTCCAATTTGGAAGGGTGTTAATACCACGCCACTGGTAAAGACAAGATGCGGGTTACCCTCATCTGATATTGTCCCCAAAAGAGAATGGTGGGACCCTCATCTGATAGTGTTTATCCACCTCATCAACCCTCATCTGACAGTGGTGATGTCTCAACCTATGGTGGCTTCATAGTTCTGGAGTGCAAGGATGACTTCTAAGAATCACACCCTCATCTGACAGTGTGTGTTCCCATCCTTAGGTTCACTCGGTGCTAATTGCTACTCCTATCTGAATATGCACTAAACATGATTAACTGAACTGGACTACATTGAATTCATAGAGTTCCGTTAACTGACAGAATACTATTGATATTATAGAATTACTGAGCTTTCCTGAGTCACATGACTGATTGAGTTCTATGGATCATGGATTGACTGAGGATATTGTGAAACATGTCACTGACTCTAGGCATACAACTATATTTTTTGGGTACAAGTACCCCCAGGACTCGATAGAAGGAAACTGACAAATCATGACTTTCTTGAATACAGGACTAACATCAACAATACATAATCCATTGGCTAAGGCATTTCATCAAACACTTGACATACATAACTTGTACATGAATGAGGATTTCATATTATCATACAGGTATAGCACTTTTCCTTCACATAGGCATTTAATCAAACATATGGGGAGCATGTTTTGGTTATACAATTATCAACACATCTAATAATCATGGATACATAAACCAACTTGTAAATTGAAGGGTTTATCATGAATATCGTGTAAATCATCACATATTAGAATCAATTCTTGTAAATAAATAGTCTATAACATGGAACGAAACCAACCAATAACATGAACATCAATTTTCAATTCAATCAAATCATGAACATTCATAAATATACAAATCTTGGATTTTAAAAAGAGATTCTTGAGCTTCATGGGTGAAAGAGACCCATGAATCAACATATGACATACCTTAGAATGTAACTCTGTAAAGATCCTTGGAGTGATTCTTGATCCTTGCCCTTGAATTTTTAAGATTAGGGTTTCTTGGCTTTGAGAGTGTATGAAGAAATTGGGGGAAAATAGAGTGAATAATGATATCCTTAGGTCATGTAGGGTTAAATTTTGTGTTTATGGCTGAACTAAAATCATGGGAAAATACCTATTTAACCCTGGATACGTCTTTTAAATTTTGTAAAAAATTTCCCAACCTAGACCCCTGGCGCGATGTGGTGGTATCGCGCTGTGTCACTGGAATTTGACAACTGGGAAATTAGACGACGGCGCAATGCGGGGTCATTGCGGAGCTTCACTAGATTTTGACAATTGGGATTTGGGAGCCCTCCGCGATTCGGTGAAATCACGGAGTCTTACTAGAAATTGACAAATGTCATTTTGTCTTATGGAGCGATGCGCCACTGACTGAGATGATGGTGTTTTACGACTGAAACTTTAAATCGCGATAACTTTTTTAAATCGTGTCTTTGACATCTTCGGGACGACTTTAAGCTTGGTAGAAGTATGGGGTATTACACAAGATCTTCTTTAATTCAATAGCCCCACAATCTAGAGGTTGTTTCCTGTCAATTGCTCCGGCAGTCGAGTGGTCTTTAATTTTCATAGCCCCGCCAATCAAGAGGCTATTACCTTTCAATTGTTCCACCAGTCGAGAGTTCTTTAATTTTAATAGCCTCTCCAGTCAAGAGGCTATTACTTTTCATTTGTTCTACCAATCAAGTGGCCATTAGGATTCAATCACTTCACTAGTTAATGACCTGAGTCTTCATATAAAATTGAGGACGACCATTAACATCAGTCTTCATAGAAAATTTGAGATATCATGCACTAAGTTCCAAAGACAACTGGAGGACTCTACCACAATCAACATTAGTCTCCATAGAGAATTGAAGATGCCATGTATCAAGTCTTTGTAGACATCATCAATCAACACCAGTCTTCATAGACAAGCAGAGATGACAATAAACATCAGTCTCTATAGACAATTGGAGATGTCATACATCAAGTCTTCTAGAAAATTGAAGATATCATCAATCAACATCAGTCTTCGCAGACAATCGAAGATGGCAATCAACATCAGTCTCTATAGGAAATTGAAGATGGCATGCATCAAGTCCCGGTAGGCAATCGGATACGTCATATCATTCATCTTCAAGTCCTTGTAAATAATCAGAGACATCATGCATCTTTTCAACCCAAAAAAAGATTCATAAAAATAAATCATTTTTCAAATTTCATTCAAAAAGTCCAATGTTAGCCATATATCATACACTAGGAAAATTTTGAAAATTGCCTCAAGATTTTCCCTATTTTCTCATTCTGAACTACATTGACCTGATTCTCGCGACACTCGAGATATGTAGGAAGATCTGTGCAGAGTTCGGTTGTCACATCCTTATAGTCATTCTTTCTCCCTAGCAAGTATACAATCTTGTATCCCCAGCATCTCACGTCTCGATACTGGGGTAATTTTGAGAGGAGCATTGAGAATATGTGATCACTTTCATTCTAGAATAGTCCTTCACCCAATAATCATTCCACAGGGTCGTTCCCTCTTAATAATAGGGCAAGAGGCAATTTGACTATTCTTTTAAACTACACCCGACCTGATCCTCTGGCAACTCGAGCTATGTAGGCAACTCTAAATTAGAGTTCAACCGAATTTTCATAAGAAAAGTTATTTGTCGAGCAAAATTGGCTACATGTCAACATTTTCGTTTGAAGACTTCTACATCATCTTCAAATGAAAAAGGGGCAACTGTTGACACCCAATTTTTTCTCTTCGTGTTTAAAATTAATGTCTTCAGGCTTTCTTATCGTTAAAGGGCATGGAATATAATTTTTACATATTTTTTATAATTGTTAATAAATTATTGATAATCATCCTTACTTTAGGATGTTATCAATTTATTGTCATATTTTTTCTTTTCCTAATTTATTGATAACTCTCCTTATATTAGAATTTTTATCAATTTGTTATTGGTTTACAATCATCTACACACGTACAGGACGTGACATCACATTTTTTCACAATATTTTCAAGTTAATTATATTTTCAGTTTCTTCATATTTTTGTAATTACATATCATACATTTTACACATTGTTTAATATAGTCCGCAAACACTAAGTCGGATTAATTATTTTTACACGGTATAATAGTTCGATGTCTTGTCACATCCGATAATGACCACATAATAATGTCTTGTCACATCCGATAATGACTACACAATAATGTCTTCTTATATCCGACAATGACCACACTGACCATACAATGACACTACCCTTTGGATAATAACTTTTCTTATTGGTCAAAAGGATGAAAAATCCTTTGGTTAAGGACCAAAGGGTGTTTTATAATAAAAAAAGGGACACTTTTTTATCCTTTGGATAATAAAGTGTGTCAATGTTTATTATAAATAGGTGGGGAGGGGGGAGAAATAAATGTACACATATTTCGTTTTTCTTTCTCCCCTCTCTCAAGAATAAACAAATACACACACAAATTTTTCCTTATTTTCCTCTCTCTAAAAACACAAAAAATACACATATACATACCAATTATTTTTTCTTTCCACTTTATCTCCCAAAAAGAAGACACAAAATATAAATACACATAATACACACATATACACCCACAAAAAGATAGATTTTGCTCCCTGTTTTTTCTCTCAAAAATACACACACACGCCTCTCCTCTCTTTTAAATTACTGTCGATCGATCCACTGCCGCCGGAGCTCTAGAAGATTCCGCCACTAGCCCCCAAAACCAAACAGTGTCACCCCTCTTTTCCTTTTCCTTTTTCCATTTCAGTCGCGCCTCACCAGAGTTGTCCACCGGCGGATAAGTTTCAGCAAACAACAATAACACCGCCGCCATTATCGTTTCCCCCCCCCCTCCCCTTTCTTGCCACTGCCACATTATGGCGGGCCAGATCTATCCGAATTTTGATTTTCTAGCATTGCTATGGTATCTCTTGATATGGAAGCGACGTCCTCGATCTCCCTTACTACAATTTGATGTTTTTGATTTTATATAGATAATGGCAGATCCATTTTATACGTCCCTATTGACGGTGAAGTTTTATCTTTTCAATCTCTTGTTCATATTTGTTGGGTTTGTTCTTATCCCAAATTTTGGTTAATCTTGTTGACTGTTTTTCTATTTCTTGGTTTGTCACTTTACATTATTTGTTAATCTTTAATGGAAAAAATCCTGCTCCAGTGACTTGATTTATGGCCAGCGATATTCCAATTAATTTGCTATTATTTTTCACTTTCTGAAAATGATTTTGGATCTCTTAATCCTTCACATTTTTACTACACTGATAATGATCAAATATTACACTACTTTGGTCGATGATAATATCTCTCTGTCGGATTTTCGAGGCCACTCCATAACAAAAGACGAATTTTTATTTTCCAAGTCTGCTTATTTTATTTCAAAACAAATGCATGGACAATGAAGAAACTTTTGTCGGTTTTCGAGGCCTCCCCAAATAAAAAACGGGCATTACGTATATATATACGTAACAATAAATAAATAAATATGGGTGATGATGAAATTCTTGCAATATTATGACAACACAAAGTGTTTTATGATTCATATCTTGGAAAGGAAATTTAGGATGACCGATAAATCGAGCAACCACTTCATAGCCATGGCACATCTAAAGCTTAATCCAAGTCCATGTTATATAAAATTCTATTTTTATTTATACATCAGCATATACACTTGTGTACACACAATTTTAATTTACTTTAACGATTAGTTTCTTATTCTTAATATTTTTATTGTATGTTTATATATGTTCTCGATAATACACCCCAAGGTGACATTCAAAAAGGAGTTTCTGAACCCTATGTTTGTAGTTCTATTTCTCATTTGTATGATTGTACATAAAGGTATAGTGAAATTTTACTTTCAGGGTGTTGGGAGGGTATATTCTTATTTACTTACATAACATGTGTTTAGGAAAATTTAAGCCGTCAATATTTACATAAATAGATTTAATTAATTAATTAATTCACACATTTGCATCATAAACATTGTGTAGTTTTTTCTTTTAAAGTAAAATCTTTATTTTTCTCTATGTAATTTCGGTCAAGTAGGTAGTTTATTTGAAAAATATGTTTTCTTGTTATAATACATACAAGACACTTTTCTTGTCAAACGCCACAAAGTACTTTTCTTTTTCACATGTAATTTGGACTTTTTTATACATAACCTTTACATATTTTCACAATAATAAGTTTATTTATATACTCTATACACATTTTACATTATTTTAAATATTTATACCTCCTTCCTCTTTGATAAATTTAGTCTAACCGGGTACCATATTTGTGAATTCTGAAGGGGGCCTAAACTCCTCCCTTCGGAATAATTTGAACTCTTACCTATAATTTAAATTTGTTTTTGCGGACTAAAACATAAATCACATGTGTTAATAATAAAATAGGTTTTCTTATTTTCCTTAAAAATTAGGTGGTAACTCTGTACAAATTTAAATTCTTATATAGTCCATAAATTATGTCTTGTTTAACCTTGGTAAAAACAGGTATGACACATATCATCTCATGAAGAAAAGTAGACTGAAGTCTATCTCGATACCGAACTGCAAGTCTTAAATCATCCACAAAGTGTTTGGCATTGCTCCACATTTCCAAAATGCTGCCATGTAATCAAAATAATAACCTACATGTCAATAGGAGTAAAACAAGACCTTTACTGCTATATAAAGGATCGAGTTGAAATTCGGGTCAAGAATAGGCTTGTGGGGCTCACAAATGTAATTCAAAATTAAATCTGCCACGAGGTCCCTCGAAGGATAAGGAATGTGTGCTCAAAAGTTGAGCATAAATGTTGCATAAATTGGGGCCCAATCAGCCCTTAAAGTCTAAGGATTTAAAGATCTAATTTCTAGGAATTTACACTGATTGATAGAAAAAGTAATGGAAAATGACCAAGCAGTGTTGGCTTAACTTATATTAGCTTCAATGGATGATTCCCCACTCTTCCCACACACCATGCTCTCAAAAATGGTGGAAAATAGTTGAGAAAATGATGGGAAAATTGGGTGAAGAAAGGGGATTTAACAATCCCCAAGTGGTATTAAAGTGGTCACCTAGTTGCTTCAGCGACTACCGCTAAAGTAGTGGGACACACGAAAACATGCATCACTAAGGTGGTACCTTGGATGCTAAACTGATGTCCACTAAAGAGGACATTGATTGCTTAAGCGGTCCTCGTCCAAATAGTCAAGGCCGCTAAAGTGACCCAATGTTGCTAAAGTGATTATCTCTTAAGCGATTATCTCTTAAGAGGTTGCATCAGATGGTTCCGGGCACCAGATTTCTCTAAATCTAAATAAACTCCAATCGGGTGCTCGATATTTGTTCGGAACCCTATGTGCCAAACGAACTATGCTACCATACAAAATTCGATATTTCAGGCTCAATGGAACCATCAAAACTTTCACTTGAGATCATTTTGACTAAATATAGGGCCCATACCTATAGTTCCATTTTTCATAGAATCCACCTAATAGCCCAAACAAGTCCAAAAGCCTTAGAACCTGATCCAAGGGTCCCCCAGCCTAAAATCAATGTTCTAAAGCTGATGGCACTATCACAATTCTCATATAAGATCATTTACTAGGAATTTTGGTCTGAGATCAATTTCTTAACAGCCAAAGCTCTAAAATAGGAAAATTAACATAAAATCCAAACAAACTGCACAATAATCGAATTGACAATTTCGACAAGTCATAAATGACCTATAGCCGTTGTGGGATGACTCGAAACCCCAGAAATGTACATAAATCGAGGAAAAAACTTGCAAAGAAATTGCAATATCCACTACTAAAAGGACTTGACAAATAGAGTACAAAAGCTCAAAGGGATGAGGTACTGGGCCTGCATGCTCCGAGCAAGACTTCCCACATAACCTCTAAAAAAACACTTGCAAGGGATTTTGCCATGGATATCTCTTTTTCAACCAAATTCCTGTCACGCCCCAAATCCCATTGGAGCGGACTGGCACCCGTAGCCGAGGAGGCCCGGGAGAACCCGTTCATAACCTATACTTTCACATTTACATTACTTATGAAAATTAGAAATTTGGGCAGCACTTCGTTGTAAATAGAAGAAAACAGTACCTGTATCAGCCCAGCAGACACGCATATATATATATATATATAAACAGTAATTGGCCGTCAGAGCCATCACGTCTATCAACCAAACACTCCTATGGCTGTAAAATATGTCTACAAAAGCCTCTACATAGATGCACAACTGAGTTAGGGTCGGGACAAACTCCCGCCCACAAAAGACTTTTATACAAATACCAAAAATACATATAGAAACGACTTGGGATGCCCCGAAACAACTGGAGCTCACCACTATCAATAAAATGTCCTAGCTCTTACTGCGGAGGTGTACGACCTGAAGTACCTGTTCCTGTAGGCATGAATACAGGTCCCCCGTGAGGGACGTCAGTACGGAAATATGTACTGAGTATGTAAGGCAGTGAGTATCAAGATGACATACAAAAGATCAACAGAACCCAGATACCAGTGAATAAACAGTATGAGTAGACCACACTTAAAAGAGCTGATGGGATACCTTCACATTACCTTCATATCATTACTTCCCGTATTCCTTATCAATACATAACATATGTCATACAATGGCCAACTGATCAGTGGTACTAATACAATATATCAGGGACCACCCCTGGAATAGCATATATACATAATCATTGTAATACAATGGCCAACTGATTAGTGGTACTAATACAATACAGCATATCATCAATTTAAAATAAAGACATTCCATTTCTTAATTCAATTAATCTTTGAGATTGGTTACTTTGTGGTCACACCTTATGGAACTTGAAACCATGATACCTCAATAGGAAAAACATGTAAATAGGTAATCAATATCATGAAAATGAAGTAGAGAATCATGGATACCTCATTAAACCATTTCGGAGTCAACAATAGTATATGGACATTTTTTTGACTAGCCGGACATCTTAAAAGTGAAAACAAGTTCAATTGGTGGTGTCGAAGATCATATGATGTTATTATGTGTCATATGTCGTAGGACAATGTTGGAAGCTTACTTGAGAGTGCCATGGGTCATTATTCATGCCAAAGATTAGATAGAGTATGTCTTACATACCTTGATATAACCACTTCAATACAAGGCCAACTTGACTTCCCGTACTCTTCGAACACTTATCTACAATAAGTCATTTGTGGCAAAATAGTATTAGCAACCAAACCTTACCATTTAGGTATTAACTTCACCAAATAATGTCTAGGAAGTAATCCTTTAACTCATCAATAAGAGTGCTACATACATCCTCTTATACTCTTATTACATTCACATATCATGCATTTTCATGCAATATCCCTCAACATCATTCTTAGCCTTTATTTCCCCTCTTAATCACCATCCAATACCAACATGATCACTAGGCATACATAACCACTAATATAATGATATATCACCACAATTCATCCTCCATAATCTAATACAACAACTTCCATAATTTACTACTAACAATTTATACAAAACAATTCATAACTATGTTTCTAGTTATCTTCCAACATCAAGACAATACTCATAATCCCTTATCAATACTTATTCATGGATAAGAATCAAGAATAAACAATATTCATACCTTAAAAATGAACTCTTGTATTTAGAATCCTCCTTACATAACCATGGGGTGCTTCTCGAAGCTTTCGAGATGGTGAACACAACTACGGAACCAATTCGAATTTTCTACGGTTGAATCACAAAATATTTGAAGTTGAAATTAGGCTAGGGTTTCACCTTCTCTTAATAATTGGATGATATATGATATATATGAGGCTAAGTGTATGTTTATAAAGACCAATTTTCGTCCAAGAGGTAATAGACAATGACCATTTTGCCCTAAAAATTTAAATAAATCCGAATCTGTCCCCAGTGGACAGTTTTGACAGGCTGAAGTAAATCGATCATAACTCTTTGCTCCGGTATCGGATTTGGGTGAAACCAATTGCATTGGAAATATAATTCAAAGGGATTTCATTTTCATATAAATTATACCACCCAGTTATTCCTGTACAAGGATTTATGGTCGTTTAAAGTTGACCCAAAAATCTGTCCCAAAATTCTGTTTTTTTTGATAGGCTGTAGTAAATCGGGTATAGCTCCTTACTCAGACATTGGATTTGGATGAAACCAATTTCATCGGAAAGAAGACTCTCGGAGATTTTCGTCGATATATAGAATCTCATACAGTTCTTTTTGTACAAGGAGTTATGATCGTCTAAAGTTGATCCAAAAAAAATTGTCTAGCTGCAGTAATTTTTCTGCAGATTTACTGTTCACAGGCTTCCCGGCCACCGTTTTGAAATTTCGAATGTGCTCGCTTATATGAAATACTCCTCTGTTTTGGGCAAACTTTATATCGTTGGAAATATTATTCCAATACCTACACATACAACTATTGACGGGATACTTCCGAACACCATAAACTTAATTTAACCCATACGCAAGCCTTTAGGACTCCATATAATCGCGATAAGTGTACGAAAAAATTTACGGGGTGTTACACTTCCTAACTTCACTTATATAATATCCAAAACTCAACTTCAATAACTGGTTGGCTTCCAAATGAGTCGAGAATGGTTGATGCATATAATTCCAAATCACAACACACTGATACAACACCGATACCAGCCAACCAAGTGAAAATTCATCCAAGTCGAAGAAAATCTAAGGCATAAATCAGGCAACCAACTCCAATACCCAAATCTAATCTTTCCTTACCTTTCCAAACCTGCTATTAACTCTAAAGCATGCAAAAAGTCAATTGAGTCCTGTCTGTGCCATCCCATCACACTAAACTCAAAGAAAAAGTTGATCCACCAAAACTCCATAATGTCAAGCATAAGACTAAGCGCATAAGGCGCTACATGAACTCACAAGTGGAGATAGCCAAAGCCTGTGATCTCCTACGAAGGATACAACTAGTCCACATGACCCTCGAAATAGATAGCCAGGAGTCCAAAGTACAAACACTAAAAACCAAATGATCTGCTCCAGAATGTCCTACCAACCGAGGATGAAACCATGATAAGCCCAACTTGAGCACACTACTTCTGCTGAGCAGATAATCCATAATTTTTGACAAAAACTAAAAGTTAAAGTCAAAGATGAAGAAACCATCGTCAAGTGCTAATGGGCCATCATCCAAACATCAAACAACCAAGATCTATCTGAATTGAAAATGACCAAGTAAGTAGATAAAGAGCAGGCTTGTCCAGCCTACAAATAAGACCCAAACTGAGTCAAACATAAAACAAGGGTTGCAACCAAATCCCGCGATCCAAAACTATAACTTTAGCATTAAAATCAGACTACTCGATGCCAACTAACCAAATCGACTCTGTCGACGAGTAAGCATCCATGCTCCAAGTTCTAGCACAACTTCCAAGTTGTCAGCCACAAGAGTCAAACTCCAAAACTTAAGCCAACTAATCCTAACTAAGGCCAAACACCCAAGTCGATCTCACCATGATAAATTTGGCGTATCCTCCAATGGTCCCTGCAAGAACTGAAACTAAAATATTGTCGAGGAATATAATCACAACTGGGGAACACCAGCAGCTGAAGACACAACAGTTATCTCCATATCGACTAAAGGCATAACGCATCAAGCAGCTCATTAAGGTTGCAAACAGTAATAGTGATAACCAAAACTCTAGCAACTCAGATAAATACAACCTTAGCTAGAAACTAGTCAACCAAGAGCTCCATCTAAAGTAACGAATACCCATAGGCACATACCACTAAGGAAAAGCACTCCACGAAGTTATATTAGGTCGAACAAATATTGAAATGAGGGTTTTCTATATTTACCCATTTATACCAACTTTAACTCAACTACACCATGAACCATATCGCGGAGAAAATGAAGTATCCAACTCTGCACCAATACCAAGATCAAAGCCTTTATCAGAAAATAAACCCAACAACCAGGAAGGCAAGCCTAAGACCTTCCAACACTAAAATCGATACTATCACTGGGCAATGAACTGGACAAATTAAAAGAGCAGATCCTAAATTTGTCAACCTCAAAAATAGGCTATAGAGAAGGATAGACAATTAAAAAATCTCAGCGAACTAAAAGGTAATTCATAGAATCTAAAACTCAGAAATGGGCTATATAACTAACTGCCAACTCTAGAACCATAATAGGACCAAGGAAAGACAACCAACCTTTATTTTCATAGCCCACACAACAACCGATCAAACATTGCCAATAGAAAAGAAAAACGACCAACCTTGCGACAACGAGTTAGCCGTCTCGGCCAATGAATAAATATTGCATAGGCAGGATCGATCAACATCAACACAATTACAATAACAAAAACATCAATAGAAACACTATATAAGGTGTAGGTAGTACCAAAAATAAAAATCAGTGACAAGTACCACTCTAGGGACATAAGACGGCCAATATGCCACGGTGAATGGGACTCGAACCCAAATGCTACACCCCTAGGGAAATACCAATACTGGTCCACTCTATCTACTATTAAAAGAAATCATCTACGAGGGTAGTCACATAATCATAAAATCTATGCCAAGTCTTACAACAACAAATATAAACCTACCAAGGCACATAACCATCAATGGATATGAAAACCCCAATTCAAATAAAAAAGAATGTAAAGATCAGCAATAAAAGGCATACCTATTACGGTGGAAACCCAAAATCACAAACCTGATGTGACCGAATGAGTAAAAATTTAAGTGAGTCCAAACTTGGATTGAGCTTTTGGATTACTAACTGAGGTATTAAATGCACTACCTTTAATTAAAGGTGCCACATGCCCATAAGATTGATATGGATGAGCTAAATGACTAATAATCCCACACTGGTGATACTTTTTAGAAAAATGATCAATCTTTCTAGAGTTGCAATAAGCCCCTAAATCCCTAACCAAGTAAGAAACATGAGCTGATCCCAACTAGCTGACCAACTAACGATGAGGACACTCCCTACTGAAGTGACCATCCTTCTCACAATCATAACATACCTCAGGAGACCTAGCTTGGAGAGAAACATATGTAACCCTTTCTGAACATCTGACTCACTTTTGGGGTGCTCTCTAGATTAGGCAACAATCTCACTACAACCAAAACCAATTCTTAGAATACTCTAAGGTACTACACCCACTGATCAAGAATGGCCTCCACGGCCTAAAGAACCATATTGAATACTCTGCAAGGTCCGATAAAAACTCTTGTAACCACTACGAATGATATAAGAGGCACCTATTTCTTAAGATGATGCCTGTGAAAAACTGATAGGCTGCACTTAAAACTATTGTCCATCGAGAGGATCCCCACCTTCGAATACAACACCAATAGCACTATACTGATGACATAGCCTTTTACTACTGCCTCCTTAAGTCTTAATACATGCTCTCTTTATGTCCCTCGTGTGATCAACATCCTGAGAAAATGAAAATGCAACTACTATCAAATGCTCTAATGTCAAATGGAGTGGCAAAGCTAATCCTTTAATAAATCTATGCACTATCTCATGCTCTGAAGGATATAGCATAAGAGTATGTGTGGCCCACTCAAAGAACCCAATGTCATACCCTAAAACTAAAAAGGAACCCTGTTGAACACTAACAATCCAAACTCTAGATTGAGAACTACTTGGTGTACCACATTTCATCTCTGACTATGAGGTATCCATAAAAGGCTCAAAATCCCCAACGCTGAATTCTGAAAGGCTGAAGCAGTCACAAACTCTACCAGAACCTGGGTTGGCTCCAAATCCTTTAACTGATGCTGAAGATTTTTTATATCAATCTATAACTCCTGATTAATGCTCATTTATACCATAGTTTGGATATAGGATGATCGTTGTTAATAAAACTCAACTCATATTGAGGTCAAATCCTTGAAAAGTGAGTCTAGTCCTCAAAACCAATAGGTGTTGACAATAACTAAGTGTATGCCCATAGTGTAAATAAAGTAAAATGCATGAATTAAAATAGGGGGAATTAGTTTGGGAAATTCTTCGATCAAAATCAAATCAAACTTCCAACTAGAGCAACTATTGTAGTTGAGATTTTAATATAGGATAAGTATTGAGATTATGTCTTCCTAGTGGCAAATAATGCATGGGTCATGATAATTAAATGCAAATTCTAGTCATCAACTTCGTAGGTAGGCCAGGTTGAGAGTTTTTAAGGCTAATCGTTTAATCCACCCTCAAGATTATCATCCATGGATCCTTTCAGATACCTCATGGATGTGGCAAACATAACCACCTAATACCTCAATTGGGCATCCATATTTCTAGGAAGATGCCTAAAAATATAGCTAGTCCTAAATCCACCCTTATTTTTAAGATAGTTAAAAGAGAACAAACTACATCTACTATTGTTCACTCTTGCCTTGTCTCCCAAATTCCTCTTTCAAGGATGATATAGGATCTCAAAAATTCACTCACATCCCTCTTTCAGGGATGATGTGAGCTTTTGAGAATTTTGGATTTTCACCCATAAACCCATTTTGGGAATTTGGGGTTTTCACCCATAAATACCAACTAAATTAAGCAAGCAATAGTGAAACCCACAATCAATGACTAAGAATCTACACTAATAAATCACAACCAACACATATTTGCACCTTATTTTAACATAATCCTAAGATAAATTACTTAGCTACTCATGATGTTCGAAAAAAGAAATATACCAAATTGGTTGTTCATTGCTTCCATTAAAACTTGCAATAAAAAGTAATCCAATATCCAACTTCAATCGCAACCAAGAATAATTAAAATATTAATCACACTAAATTTCCCCAATTTGGTAGGGTTTACAAAGTCTTCAATTGCAATTTTAAAGTTCAATAATACCAAATGGGAAAGGCTTTTAGCCTTTTAATGGATTTGGGGTTGGCTGCATAAATTTAGAGAATTGTCCTTGGGCCATGGCCCACGATGTCGCGATTGCTTTAGCATGTCCGCAATATCGGCCACCATGACCGCCATCAGTTCCTCGCAATCGCTGGAAGCTGACCAAAGTTGACTTGCTGCGATCGCGGCCCTTAGACCACGATCACGATAACTGAGCCTTGTTCCTATGTAGAGTCTTCCAGCTTGCGTAATTCTCTTCTCTTTTTGGTTCCTTTTAAGCTCAATTCCACATCTTTATTTCTCATCACCTGTATACCCGAAAAATGTGAAAATTAGTGCATTCAACTAACAAAGTTGTCTCATTCATACCTTCAAATCATAAAAGAGTGCATAACTTTTGGACAAAAATGAATGGTAAATTCACCACTCATCAATACCCCCAACTTAAACCTTTGCTTGTCCTCAAGCAATATTACTTCTTACTCAAATGAGATATTGTAAATTTAAGCCCATTTATACAACCAAATGCTCACAATGACTTCAAACTTGATTGACACCATAAGTGGCTCTCCACATAAGCAAAGTTATTCTCACGACTCACCTCAACATGAAACACAATATCAAAGGTGCAAAGGACTTTGAGGAATAATAATGCAACACTCACCAACATTCTAGAGGTGAATCCCTATCAAAAGCAACTCAACTATACTCTTTTGCCTTTTTTTGGGAAAATAACAGTTTCCCTTACCTCAATTTGTTTACATGTCTCCTTACAAGAAGGAAATCCTACACACCAACTTATCAAATATGCAACAAGGGATGTTAGTGCAAAACACTCTATCTCAAAAAGACTCTCTCGATGCTAACAAGTATCATACCATAAGCTTGCCCTTATTTTCAATCGCCACTACAGTTACCACACTTGGTTGGAGATCTCAAAGGGCTTTCTAAGATTGTAATGTAGGTTCGGGGAAAGAGTATGATATAATTTAGGAACAAAGTGACTACACCCTCCTTAAACATCTACATCACACTATTTTCACACAAATTTAAACCATGGACCACTTTATTTGTTTCCAAAATTCACACATGCCTACATTAGCTACCTTGATTTACCCAACTCTTTGCAAGCATTTTTTTTCAACTAATTTTATTGATATCTCATGTTATTCCTTCTTCTGATGATTTCTTTATTTTTCACTTCTCTTTCATTGCTTAGCATCATAGGCATCCACTTACATTATAATGGCCGAAGGTTATCCTTTCCAAACTCACCACCCCAACTTAGGCATTTGGCCTCAATTTTCATTTTTCGAGTTCAAGGAAGGTAGGGTTCAAAAGAGGAAAACTTTGAAAGGTTCAAGGCTTGTAATATGGTTTCCAAATAAAGGCTAAAAGGCTCAAAATGTTTAAATAAGGATACTACGCAATGCATGGATAAGCTATTTAAGCTAAAGTGGATTCTATTTCCACAAGTAAGTCCTAAGATCATTTCTCCAACCAAGTATAGACACGATTAGCGATGAGAGACTAACGAGGCAAGTTATAGATGGTACAAGTATGCATGAGAATTAGCCAAATATGCTCACTGCACAAAGCGTGCAAACTCCTCAAGAACGCTTAATTGCACTTCCTACTAAAGACAAAATGGAGTATTTTTCTACAAGATAAAGACTTCGAAGTCACAAAAAGAGGTAAAGTATTGTTACAAAAAATCTATGTCCATGCCCTCAATTTTCAAAAAAAATTGGACGGAGAGGGGTGTTTGCTTCGTATTTGCACCATGCACAATTTGCTGTCTATGGCACCAAACCAAGCCGTCATCTCACATTTCATCTTTTATGAGGGAAAATCATAAGGCGACTCAGAATTCACCATAGGTATAAGTGCAATCCTAATTCCAAAATGCCACGGGTACTTAGACTTTCCTTACAGTTGTAGTTTCGATGCTACAGGTACTCAGACTTCCCTTGCATCTATGGCTCAAACCCCAATCACGATGGTTTTCCCTTATGAATGTCGTCACTTAATCTACATAGGGAAAGGCTCGTTCGATATCATTACAAATAAGAAAAAGATAAAATAAAAATCTAAAAATAAAACAAACAACTAATCCATGAAATGTGGGCACCATCAGAGTACCCGAATATTACAACCTAGAAAAATAAAAATCATCCAAAATAACATAAAAACAATCAAAAAAATCTCAATAATATAGGCCCAAATGAATAAATATGAATATAGGCACCCCCAACTAAAAAATTTACAGTGACCTCACTTCATAAACAATAAAGTATAAGGAGAGAAAAAGGGTGCTCCCTGTAACCGCATCAAGAGTTGCTCTCACCCTCAGACTTTGCATCATCTCCCGTATTATCAGAATCGGACCACTCAGTTGGGGCCTCATGATCACTCTCCACGTTGGAAGAAGGAACTATGTCTTGGGGTTTTAGGACCTTATAAAGGCCCTTTACCCCCTTCCACATCTTGCTGAAGAACTTATCCCTCTTCTTCTCACTCTTCTTCATTTTCTCATACGAGTTACTGAACTCTCTGTGATACTCTTCCAAATATGTGTTGGCCCTCTCAAGCCTAGAAATAATGGCTCCCTATGCTTTTTGATCTTTTAAGTATCTCTCCTAATCAGACTAAGACACATAGGCGTGTCGAGTGATGGAAGGCTCTCCCAACCCCTGAGGTAACCCTACTATAAGATTTTTTATCACCCTCAAATCAACCTGCTACAAGCTTTTTTATCACCCTCAAATCAATAATGATCTCATTAAAGGGGCCAACTGTGGATAGATTGCAAGACTATATCCTCAAATATCGACTTTCCCAAGTTGATCTTTCTCTTCTTGCTCTTTCCCTATGCTCCCTCATCCCAGATCTTGAGAGGAGAAATGGGGGTGTTTGGGTGCACCCAAGTGTCTCTGGGGTATACCTCTACCCTGTCTCTCTTGCACAACTCAGTAATTAAAGAAGGGAATAAGACATGCGTACCATCGTGGGTCTTAAAAAAACTTCATATCTGAGATCACAAGTTGACCAACATTCAAAAGAATGTTGTCAAATATACAATCGACCATCCGAGACCACATATTCGAAATAGCAGACATGTGGGTGCATAGAGAAACCCGGCTACAAATAATGGTCAACCAAATTCAGGCCTCAGCTATGAAGTCATTCATCAAGATACCCCTTTTGGTGGCCACCTAAGAAACCTTCCTTCTAGGGCATAACTTCTCATCCATCCAACTTTCGAGCTCACACCATTTGTGCCTCAAATTGAGACATATCTGCATTTGGGAGCCCATAAAGGTCATTTATATGTTCATCTCCAAAGAATACCTTCTTCTCTTGGATCCTGATAACCGGGTCAAAGAGAGATACTATGCTAAGGTTTGCGTAGAACTCCCGTACCCACTGCTCGTTTGCTCGACAAGGATTCGGGGCAAAACATCTCCACCCAGTGGCTATGAGTCTATCATGAAATACCTAAAGCTTTTCTAGCACCTTTTCCAAACATATGCCCCTCTCCGGAAGCAGCTTTGTCTTTCAGAGATCACTGTAGTACTGGTTGTGACATTCAGGGGCCATGAACCGGAATTGGTCATAATCTTCCATGATGTAAACCTAGAAAACATGAGAAAAACACCACAACACTCATTATTAACATTTTCATGCCAAAATTATGCTATGTTGTCTAATTAAGCTCATGGGATGGTTGCTTGGTGGTTTTTGGGTAAGAATTGGAAGTGCGGGATTTTTGGTCCAGGCTAGAAATCAGCCTCAGGTATAGCGATCGCGGGTCACTGAGTTGCGACTATGGCACCTGAGACCAATAACTGGGCCAAATTTTTTGAAAATTCAAACTTTTAATTCAAGGCCAAATCATGTTCGAAAATAAGAATTATCAATAACAGCATTGAACAATGTTCCTAGGTAATCGATCATACCCTTAGAATGTGAAAACAACAAGCTGTGAGTTTGTTTGGGAATTTGATCGAGCACTTGGTATGCATACTATATTTATCTCAATTTTGAAAATAATTTGGGTACTCAAGACTTCCCCACATGTGCGCATAGCATTCTCAACAGCGAATCACCACACGAGTACAAATAACCCACAATTTAGCAATCAAAAGCACAATCTTAGACCCTCATATTGCATGCATTCTATAGCCTACCTACAAATAATGAAAGCGAGAATTCAAAGCACAAACCAAAGTAATGATGCAAGATGGATGCTACAATGCTTTTGGGATGCTCAAACACGACCAAGAATGGGTGCAATTTGAAAAAGAATTCAGATAGGGAGTGTGAGAAAACGGGCAGTCAGATGGTTTTTCAAACCAGTAGGGACCGCGATCGCAGTCTATATTCCGCGATCTCAGGCACAAGTATCACAATCGCGGTAACAAAGGCCATTTTTGGTCCTCTATTTTCCCCTTTCAATCTACTGCATAAAAAATTCACTTTTTCCTCTATTCAGCCTCATTTAAACACCCGAAAGTGCCACAAATGCATGGATTAATCAGCTAGAAAATTAAAATCTACTCTACTAAATCAAGAACAAAGGATATGAGCCACTTTTGTGGAATTTGTGGGTTGTTTTCCACATAGAGCCTTATTTATCATCGAGGCATGACGTTCTTCATCATCTTCAAGTTGGATCCTTAATGGACCGATCATTCAAACTCGTGTCCTCAATATCAATGACGGACACCACTTGCAACTTCATGGGTTGTTTCTTGGTTTTGCAAACCCAGAAGGACACTTCATCATTATTGACCCAAAATCTCATTTCTCCTAATTCTATATCCACAATAGCTCTTCTGATGGTAAGGAAAGTCCGAACAAGGAAATAGGGACCTCTTGGTCGATTTCACAATCAAGCACCACAAAATCCACCGGAAGGATGAAATGGTCCACCTTTACTAGCACATCAAACAAAATCCCAACTTGCCTCTTGATGGACCGGTCCACCATCAAAAGCCGCATTGTTATTGGAGTAGGAGTGTCCAACCCAAGTTTCCGATAGATTGCATAAGGCATGATATTGATGCTTGCACCAAGGTCACATAAGGTTTTTTTCAAACTTGTGTGTCCCTATGGTGCAAGGGATTGTAAAGGCCTCGGGATCCTCTTTTTCTTCGTTGTAGCACTCGTCATAATATCGCTACACCCATGAGTAATTTCTATTATTTCACCATCAACAAGAATCTTTTTCGGCATCAACTTTTTCATAAGTTTAGCGTGCCCCGGGATCTCTTGAATTGCCTCTAGCAAGGGGATATTAATTGATAGATTGTTAAGCTTACCCAAAAATGTTTTGAATTTAACATTGTCCTCCTTCTTTTTAAGCGTTTAAGGGAATGGGGGAACCGTCATGGTACGCATCAGATCACTTTCCACTTTATCTTTCTCAACTACCTTCGGGTCTTCCTCTTCATCATCCACTTCTTCAATTAACACCCATTTACTTTCATTCCCTTCTTGAGACTTCGGAGCCTCCTCATTAGAATCATTCATATGCTTTTTCTTCACATTTGTTTGTTCACCATTGGTGTTTTTTTCAACATCTACCACAAGATCATCGAGGGTTTAACCACTCCTAGTGACAATAGCCAACACTTGGACATTATTTTCGGATTCACAATGGTGTCAATAGGAAGACCTCTTTTTTGTCTAACATTAAGTTGAGTGGAGATTTTCCTGAATTGAGTCTCCAATTGCAATTTCAAAGTTCAATAATACCAAATGAGAAAGGGTCTTAGCCTTTTAAAGGATTTAGGGTTGGTTGTATAAATTTATAGAATTACCCCTGGACAATAGCCCGCAATGTCGCGATCGCTTCAGCATGTCCGCGATCGCGGCCACCACTACCTCCATCAGATCCTTGCGATCACTAGAAGCTGACCAAAGTTGATTGGCCACAATCGCAGCCCCAGACCATGATCGCGATAATTGAGACTTGTTGTTGTACAGAGTCTTCCAGGTTGTGCACTTCTCTTCTGTTTTTGGTTCCTCTTAAGCTCAATTCCACATCTTTCTTCCTCATCACTGTATACCTGCAAAATGTGAAAATTAGTGAATTCAACTAACAAAGTTATCTCATTCATACCTTCAAATCATAGTAGTGTGCATAACTTTTGGACATAAATGAGTAGTAAATTCACTACTCATCACTCTCTAGTCCAATGTTGAGCTAAAACTCTGAAGATGTGTGTTATAGTTTTATCTACATCTATCGATGACCTTGTATCATCCATTTAGGATAGAATAGAGTCAAAGAATGTATTAGAGGTTCATAGAAATATGGACACATGACAAGGAGTCAAGAATAGAATTTCCTAAGAATGCCTTGTAGCTTCCTGAAGATAGGATACAAACGCCTCCGGACCGATCTACAAGACTCTACTAGACACCAAGCTCTTGTACCAACTCACCGATAAACCTAGGCTCTGACACCAATTTTTCACGACGTAATTTCTCAGCTCATGATGGAACCTACTCTAAACCACTAGTAGGTAAGCCACCCCGTAGACCAGAACACCTAGTAACGAACTATCAAGAAAAATAAAAGAAAATAGTAGAATAAATATAATAAAGGGGCTAATATATGCAAAACAACCCCAAGACTTAATAAAGTTAGTACAAGAGCTTCTAATTTAGTAATAGTAAAAGTGAAATATTGAATAAATCTACACGTACAACCCATCTCTAAATACAATGTAGATATCAGTCAAACCAATTAAAAAGAGAATAGTAACGTGCTAAATGATAGGAGCTCACCCCAAATCTCTGATCCATAGCTACTCTACACGATGCGCTCACCAACGCTGAGAACTCATACTATGATCTATAGGCTGCAGAAGTGTAGTATGAGTACTGAACATGTAGTACTTAGTAGACAACTACCCACTGAGTTCCAAATATAATGCAAATATGAATAACATGCAAAGAAGAACTATAAGTGTCATGCCCCAAAAACTAAGGTTCATGATGACACTTGTTGCGGCAAGCCTTATCTAGTAAGATTATCACCCAAACTAATATAAAAGGAGAAATCAATACCAAAACCCAAGGCAAGTCTTCTAGAACGAAGTCAAACCACACATTAGTAATAAAGGTGGAAAGTAAACAACAATAATACCATCGATCTCCCCAAAATCTGGTGTCACAGTTTAAGAACTACTACATACATCTCAAATGTCAAAAGATACAATAATAGTCTAAAAGGATCACAATATGTCTCCAAAATACAAAAAAAGACATGAAATAAATAGGAAGAGGTAGTAGGTCAACTACGGAAGCATAGATCGACTGCTATCTCAAATGTACTCCAGATATTGCCTGAATCAGCTACCATGCAATGCACTCATACTTGGATCTGCACCGAAAAGGCGCAGTAGGGGTGAGTACAGCCCACTTGTACTCAGCAGGTATCATAGGCTGATGAGCAAAGTAGAAAATAAAGCATATAAAATACACGCTATGGGCACATCACTTGCAATCAGAAAATATCTCAAACGGTAGCCCACACCATCTCTACTTATAGTTCTAACATATACACATATACCAACATAAGTACAAGAAAGGAACACAATGGACAGGCATCAAATCAAACACATCAAAGAGGTATAAATAGATAGATATCACATCAAGAACACATATACAACACAAAATGTACACAAAATGTAAAATGCAGTAAAGATAATGATGATGATGAAGATGATGATGTGATGCACGAGGCTGTCACACAACCTCCGTATATACCTAGCGAGTTATGCTACCGACGTAGGACTCATGGAGGTTTGTCAATCCTTATACAATCCAATATCCAATACCAATATCCATAACTCCTCTTCAGCACATACATCGATAGAGGGTTTTTAAAGATGACACATTTCTGTCAGAAAAAACCAGTATTCTTAGTATTCTACGGTGGTAACAATGTTTCATGAATGCATATGATATGAGGATATAATGCTCACAACCAACCAAAATGAGAATTTCTACAACCCAACAAATATACCAATCCACGTGAGCCAAAATCCACTCAATATGTTAACCATCCATGATCCAATATAATCCATATGCCAAAGAGTAAAACATACATGATATGCCATTGATAGCACATAAATTCCATTTAGACTTTTTCAACAAAAATATACAATCAATATATATACATACACAATTCCAAAAATATCATATAAGACCTCACATGGTCACACATAGAAAGTAGTGTTTCAAACCCACTAAATAGCAACAACATAGGCCCCCACACGGGCACAACACAATAATAAATCCATTTCCATGATTAGTTCCCACACCCATAGCATGCTTTTATACCAACTTTAACTACCCAGCCTAGTCTGAAGAAAGATAAGCCATAACCTATCTCAAATGTCAAAAATCGATCTAAAAAGTCTTTATCACAAAGCTTTCTCCTCACAAATGGACCCGAAATAAAATAAAATACACAAATATACAATTTATGCATTAAAAAAAGTCAACAATACCCATATTATTTATTTTTGGATCGGATTTAAACGAACTCCCGAAATAAGTTTTTGAAAAGAGAGGGTAAAATTGGAATTTTGGTCCAAAATATATTTCCCATGATTAAAGAAGCTCGTAGAAGAAAACCCAAGTAAAAACGAGTTGAAATTGGGTTTAGATTAAGAAATTACTAATTTAGGCCTTCCGGGCCAAAATCCCCAAATTCCACTTTTGGATCAAAGTTTTACCAAGATTTAAATTATAAGAATCATAGAAAAATAATTAAAATAGGGATTTAGAGCTTACCCAAACTTAAAACTGAAAGAAATCAACCAAAAACTTAAAACCCCAAGCTCTAAGTCTCAAAACGAGTGAAAATGCAAGAAAAAGGGATATAACCCACCAAGGGATCGCGTAAGCAATCACCGAGTTGCTTAAGCAGACATCACTTAAGATACCAGGTGTCGCTTAAGCGATACCTGCCTTATCACGTAAGCGACTTGGTTGTCGCTTAAGCGACAGGCGCCTACGCAATAGGGAAGTTTCTTAACTCATACCCCCAGCTGGTTGCCAAGTCGCTTAAGCGACCAAAAGGTCGCCTAAGCGGGTGCACCAGCTGGTGACTTGGAGACATCTTGAGCTTCATCCGAAATCCCAAGAATGCAAATGAAATGTGTTACTTTACTTAATTTGATGCTCTGAAATCAATGGCGATATCAAATTTTTGAAAATATGTCATTTCACAAAGTTGACCCCCGAAACCCAATTTCACAACTTTCCAACCCGAGGGTCAAAATGAGATACAAAAGTCATAAATCCACATCAACCATGATACTAATCTAAAATTGACGTTTTGAATATTCTAGTACAGTCCATTTTATAATTCAATGCATAGATCAATAAATGTTGACCAAAGTCAACTAATAAGCCCTTTTAACCGCCAAAGTCATAAACTCGCACAAATCACATCAAAAAGCTTTGGGAACCATGCCAATCATCTCCATACCCCAAAAATACCACAAAGCAACCATGGGGAAGGTTAAAATAGTCAAATCACATAGAAATAAATAATTTATAAAAATCACCAAAGGTCAAGTTATTACAATAAAGTACAGGCAACTATCTACGAGGCTAACATAATAAATCTAGAAAAGAACTAAGGATAAATATCCTATTCTTAAAGTATTCAAGAACTAAAGTTCTATACCATATACACAAGTCAATATATGAAGAAATAGAGGAAGAAAGATATATAATAGTATACAAGGCCAAGAAATAAGTATACAATATGAATGATCAAGGAAAAAGAGGGATACACAGTAATACTACGTATAAATATACATATATAGGTATATAAGACTAACTTAAAGGTAACAGCCTAAGGTAGTCAACCCAACCTCTCCAGGGGATCTTAACCAAGTAGGAAGTTAATGCTAGCATAATCAGAGCCTATAGTCAAAATGTCTAACCACAAATACACTGTCCATGATGTACTTTACTATAATAAAGAAAAGGGCTCAGAAACATGTCGACCGCTTAGGATATCAATCCATAATCAACCTATCACGAAATAACAATAATAATAACAATAAAGTAATCGGATTGTCTGGAAAAACAACACCTAACTGGGGCCTTATAAACGCGAAAGGTCCAATCAACACACAACACGCATCAGTCATAGCCTATACCTATGCAACCCCTATAAGCCTGATAGATATAAGCACCGAACATCATACTGGTGGTAGGCAATGCATATGAATAAATGAATAAATACAAGGTAAAACCATAATACCATATCTGATCTAAGTAAAATAGCATACCAAGTATATACACCTCCTCTAGCTCAATAGTTCATAAGGGCAGGACCTATGATGACCTCTTTTCTCCAACACAATGACTCATAGATGAAGGGGCCCTAAGGGACTCGAGAATATTCGTATACACTTACCTGGTCTTGCTTCAGGATTTCCAATAATCATTATCATTAATATACTCCATCTAGTACTAGATAGATGTATATAAAATAAGTGCACAGACTTAAACCATGGATGAAAGAGTATAAGTCTATAAATCTATTGCCCGAGATTAATACCGAGACTAAATTAATATCATAGGGTATAAAGGGTCAAAATCTCTCTTGATCAAAGTAAATATCTATGTCGATCGAATCAAATAGTAGTGGTAAAATAGTGGATAAACCATGGATCAGAATCAATCTCGGACTAATTTCCTAAACTTCATATTTAGTGCTAAAAGCTCATAAATCTTCAATTAAGGTGGTATGATTCCCATTATAAAAGAATTTGTTTTAAAAGTAGGAACTGGGATTAAATCTATTTTTAGGAAACAATAGTAAAATCATGGTTTTGGATGGAATCATACCACTAAGTGAGCATGAATGCACCATAATCTATGCATGTCATAACTAGTATCCAAATAATATAATCATAAACATTTAGGCATCTATAGACTAAGGCCTTGTTCTTTATCAAGATAGAATACTTACCTGGAGTCCAATGGTATCATAACTATGGCCTCGATCCAAATATTATATAACTATTATTCCAATAACACTATAATTCGGGAAACTACATCCAATCCACTAACTTAAGTAGTAAACCTTATACTAAAAGGTCCTTAGCATCAACTATGATTAACATGCTTATAAACTAGGGTGATAGGATTCTACAACTATAATAAGTATTTCAACTTAAGGTTGGTTCACCCTTCTATCTCCAAACTCCTTAATTAGGCTAAATCATGATATCCTAGTCATAAACAGGTCCTATCATACCCACCTAGCGTGCAATCTACACTACACATCATCTCATGAAGAAAAGTAGACTGAAGTCTACCTTGATGCCGAACCACAAGTTTTGAATCATCCATACGGCATTCAGCTTTTCTCTATGATCCCAAAATACCACCACATTATCAAAGTACTAACCTACACATCAACAGGAGTAAAATGAGACCCTTATAATTTGGGTTAAGAGTGATCCTGTAGGGATTGCAAATGAAATAAAAAATTGAATCTGCCATAAGGTCCCTCGAAGGACAAGAAATGTGTGCTTAAAAGTTGAGCACAAATGGTGCCTAAATCAGGGCTCAATTGGCTCCTAAAGTCTAAGTATTTAAGGACCTAATTTATGAGAATTTACAATGAAATAGGATGGATTTTGATGGGAAAAAAGGTAAATGACCAAGAAGTGTTGGGTTAACTTACCTTAGCTTCAATGGATGAGTCTGCACTTTTTCCACTATCCAAGCTCTCAAAAATAATGGAAAATAGTTGAGAAAAATAATGGAAAATCGAGTGAAAAGGGGGATTTAACAATCCCTAAGTGGCATTAAAGAGGTGAACTAGTTGATTAAGACATAGCTACTAAAGTTGCTATTTGACCTCTAAAGTGGTCGGGAATGAGGATGTGGGCATCGCTAAGGAGGTACCTTGGCCGCTATAGAGATGTCCACTAAAGTGGACACTGATCGCTTAGGATATCCTCGACTAAATAGCCAAGACCACTAAAGTAACCCAATGTCGCTAAACAAACTACCGCTCAAGTGACCAAAGATCCACTTAAGCGGTTTCACTAGATAGTTCCAGGCACCAAATTTATTTAAGTATAAATGGACTCCAATTGGGTGCTCGGGATTCGTTCGGAACCCCGTGTGCTCAAATGAACTATGCTACCATACCAAATTTAATATTTTGGACTTAATGGAATCATCCAAACTTTCATCATTATTTTGACTAAATATGGGGCCCCTATCTATAATTCCAATTTTCATAGAATACACCCAATAGACCAAAACGAGTCTGGAAGCCTTGGGATCAGAACCAAGGGTCCCCTTAGCCTAAAATAAATGTTTCAAAGGTGATAGCACTGTCATAAATCTCATCTGAGATTGTTTACTAGGAGTTTTGGTCCGAGACCAATCCTAAACAGCGAAAGCTATAAAACAAAAAAATAAGCCTAAAACCCAAATAAAATGCATGATAATCGAACCGACAGTTTTAGTAAGTCATAAATGACCTGTAACCACTGTGACAAGGCCTAAAATACCAAAAAGACAAGTAAATTAAGGAAATAATCTGAAGGGTCATTATAGATACTTTTTATTTGGGTTCTAATAAATATAGATTTGGTGTATTGGATCTCATGGAGTGTATGGTGTATGATTATCATTTCCTCATTTTGATTTATATTTTAGTAGTTGTTAGCATAATTGCAAATTAAGCTCATTATGTGTCACGACCTGATTTATAAGTAATGATGACACCTACTCTATCCCGCCAGTAGGTAAGCCAAACTGTAACCCGGAGTTAAACATAATGGTTTAACTTGGTGAAAATGCCCCCAAAAGGGCCTAATATGCAATCCAACACAATAAATAAGCAAAACGATAAAAATGGTATAAAGGTAGTCATTACATAAATACCATCCCACAGCCTGGTAGAGCCAATACAAGAGCAACTAGAAATAGAAATACAACCCAAGTATCTAGAATAGTCAATGCATCTGTCTAAAAATAAAATACTGAATATGGAAATATAGAAAGAAATGGGCGACTCAAACTCCAAGAGCTCACCTTATTTTTGAATATCAACACTACACGAACATGAATAAATGGAAGAAATTAGTACTCCGATCTGGATACCGAAGAAAGTTCACAAAATACGCTAAATCACCGGTTTACCCTTTCAAGAAGCTTTCGCAATATGCCAAGCTCAAATCAAAAGATAATCGCGGAAACAAGTGTTAATCAAGCTTCCCAATCAACCACAAGCCTAAATCTCACTAAATCCACTCTTTAGTGTTTTAATCTCAAGAGAATGGGTGAAGAATGAGAAAATTAGGCTAAATGGCCTATTTATACCTATCCCAGATATCCAGGTGCGCGATTGCGACCAGCTATTCGCAATCGCCATATCTTGGCTGCACTAGTGAATTGCAATCGCGGACTTGGGGCCTACTAGAGCTACCGCGATCGTGACCCTTGGCTCGCAATTGTGATGCACCAGATAACAACAGTAGACTTGGAATTTTCCAAGTCTCCGCTAAGCCCTCGGGATTCATCCAGAATCCCGTATACGTAAATAAACTATGTAACCATACAAAATTCAATGTTCTAGACTTAATTGTGCAGTCAAAATTTCCATCTAAGGTCGTTTCAACAAAATATGGGTCCCACACCTAATTTCTATTTTCTTAGCTTTTTTACCAGTAGGTCAAAATAAGTCTGTGCCTCGGGACCCAAACCAAGAGACCTCATAGCCTAAAATCAATATTTTGGAGCTGCTAGAATAATCTAAATTTCCATTTAAGGTTGTTTAATAGAAATTATTGCCCAGTGGCCATTTGAAACCAGTGAAGACTTCAAAATAGGGAAATGGCTCTAAAAAACAAACAAATAACCCAATAATCAAACTGTCAGTTCCATAAAGTCATAAATGACTTGGGGAAGATATAAAGAAGATCTAACGGCAAAAATAAGTGGAAATATGAAAAATAACTTGAAGTGTTATTAAAATATCCATTACTAAAGGAACTTTCATCCATGAAAATTCAGGATTAGGATGTACCTAAAGTCTCGAATAGGTGAGGATACTAGGTCTGCATCTCGCTCTTGATCTCCCAAGTAGCCTCCTCTACTGGGAGGTGTCTCCATTGAACCTTAACTACAAAAATCTCCCTAGTGCGCAACTGCCTAAAATCACTAGAAAAATAGGCACCGACTCTTCCACGAAGGTCAATCGCTCATCCAACTGGAATGAGTCCCATCTAAGCAGAAGATACGGATCAAGAATATATCACTGTAACATAAAAACATGGAAAATTAGATGGACAACAGCAAAATTTAGAGGTAAATCTAACTCATATGCTACCTCACCAACTATACGAAAAATCTCGAAAGGTCCAATATATCTAAGGCTAAGCTTGCACTTTCGCCCAAACCTCATCACACCCTTCATGAGCAACAGTTAGAGGAATACTAGATCACTAACTACAAATCTTAAGGCACAGAGTCTATGGTCTGTATAGGCCTTCTGCCTACTCTGAGCTACTCTCAACCTATTCTAAATTACCCTAAATCTATCCAACAAATCCTGAAGCAAATCAGTACCATAGGGTCGAATCTCGAAAGTCTTAAACCATCCAATTGGAAAATGACATCTCCTACCACACAAAGCTTCAAAAGGCGTCATCTCAACACTCGAATGATAATTATTGTTATAAGCAAACTTTGCCAAGGCTAAGTGATCTTCCCAATGGCCTTCAAAATGCATAACGCGGGCTCAAAGCATATCCTCAAGCACCTGAATAATCTACTCGAACTGGCCATCAGTCTGTGAATGCAAGGTTGTACTCAGATACTCCTGAGTACCCAACTTCTCCTAAAAATCTCTCCAAATCTAGAAGTGAACATGTAACCCCAATTTAAAATAATAGATATAGGAACACCATGCAAATGTACTATCTTGCGTACAAAGATGCGGGCTAACCTCTCAGCATTAAGGTCATCTAAATTGGAATAAAATATATTGACTTGGTCAACCGATACACGATGATGTAAATACCATCGAAACCACAAGAAGTATAGGGTAATCCACAAATAAAGTCCATGGTAATCTGTTCCTACTTCTACTCGATAATGGGCAAACACTAAATCAAATCACCTGGACACTGATATTGGGCCTTCACCTTCTGACAACAAAGGCAACGAGCCACAAAGTTTTCCATATCTTTCTTCATGCCACTCCTTAATAATTTTCTCTCAAATCTCTATACATCTTTATTATCGTTGGATGAATAGAATATCTAAAGCAATGAGCCTCATGCAAAATCAGCTGAATCAAGTCATCAACCCTCAGAACAAAAATGCAGCCTTCAAATTGAAAAATACCCTCAGAATCTATTGTGTTCCTCTCTGACTCACCACTCAACACCTGATCATGAAGAAAGCAAAGCTTACTATCCTCAAACTGATAATCCTGAATCTGCTTTAAAAGTGAAGACCTCGCCTTAACACTAGTAAGAATCCTCCTATGGTTTGAATTATCACAGTGAACTATCAAGTTGGCTAAGTACTGAATGTCCCATGCCAACGACCTCTGAGAAATTAAAATACTACTCGTTGCCTTCTGACTCAAGGAATCTGCAACTATATTAGCCTTGCTCGGATGATACAAGATGGAAATATCATAATCCTTAACCAACGCCATCCATATATGCAGCCTAGCATTAAGCTTTTTATGGTGCATAAGATGTTGAAGAATGTGATGATAGGTAAAATCTCACAATGCACACCATAGAGATATGCCTCCAAATCTTAAGTGCGAAAACTACCGCCGCCAACTCAATATCATGAGTGGGGTAGTTGCGCTCATGAACCTTAAGCTATCTCAAAGAATAAGTAATATCATGACCTTACTGCATCAAAACACAACCTAGACCAACATCAGAAGCATCATAATACTCGATGAATCCCTCACTCTCTACAAGAAGAGCTAGAATAGAAGCTAAAGTAACAAAATCCTTGATCTTTCCAAATCTCGACTCACACTCCTCGAACCATAAAAAAAGAACCTCCTTCTAAGTTAATCTTATCATAGGTTCTAAAAAAGTAGCAAAATCCTCGATGCATCACCTTTAATAATCGGCCAAACTAATAAATCTATGAACCTCAATCAGAGAGGTAGGTCTAGCCCAATCATGAATCACCTCAATCTTAGATAGGACTACCATAATACCATCCTTCAACACCATATGTCGAAGGAAGGTCACTAACTCAAGCCAAAACTCACACTTAGAGAATTTGGCAAAAAGTACATGATCTCTTAAAGTCTGCAGTGTGATCCTTAAATGTTGTGCATGCTCCTCCCTACTCCTCCAATACACAAGGATGTCGTCGATAAACACAATCATGGAGAAAGCCAAATAAGGTCTGAATACTTAGTTCATCAAATCCATAAAAGTGGTTGGGCATTAGTCAAGCTAAAAGACATTACTAAGAACTCACAATGACAGCTCGAATCCTTAACTGATGATAACCAAAAATCAAATCAATCTTTGAAAACATTGCCACTCTCTAAAGCTAGTGAAACAAATCATCAATGTGAGGCATAGGATAATGATTCTTCACCATCACCTTATTCAGCTACTTATAATTAATACACATACTCATGGAGCCATATTTTTTATTCATAAACAACATAGGATCTCTCCAAGGAAACATACTCAGTCGAACAAAACCCTTACCAAGAAGATATTGAAACTAAGAATTCAGCTTTTTAAGCTCGGCAGGAGCCATATTATAAGGTGCCATAGAAATAGGTTAGGTGTCAAGGTCGAGATCAATAGCAAACTCAATCTCATGGACAGGGGGAATACCATGTAGGTCGGTAGGGAACATATCAGGAAACTCACAAACTATAAGAACAGAGTCAAGCGATGGACTCTCCACACTAGTATCACAAATATAAGTGAGATAAGACTCTCAACGCCATGAAATAAGCCTCCTAGCACGAATATAATAAATAATCCCCTTCGGCTTGTGACTAATAAATCTCTACCACACAACTGGGAGTACGTCGGGCATGGCTAAGGTAGCAGTCTTGGAAAAATAATATATAACCACATGATAGTGGGATAACCAGTTCGTTCCCAAAATCACATCATAATCCACTATATCCAGAATAATAAGATCAGCATGAGTATCAACATCTCTAACAGTCACAACACATGATTTGAAAACCTGACCCACTACTAAAGAATCACCCATGGGAGTAGATACACGAAATGGCATAGATAATAAATACAAAGATAACTCTAACTGTGGAGCATAATAAGTAAAAACATAAGAATAAGTGGATCTCAGATCAAATAAAGAAAGGCTAAATTGACAACACACCAAAATCATACCTATAACAATAGCATCCAGACTCTACCTCAGGTCTTGTAGGTGCTGCATATAACTGACCACGCCTACCTCCTAACTTGGCTCATGACCGACTTCCTATCTTGCTTGCCTGAGAACCTCTTAAAGTACCTTAGAAACCACCTCAATAACCCTGAGAACCACATCTAATTGAGGGATGAACTACTCTAATTGGGGGAACACTCTGAGCTAAAGCAACAATCGCCCCATGACTAGGGCAATCTCATAAATAGTGACCAGGAGTTCCACAACTATAACATGACACCTGAGCTAAACCAGACTAGTAGATTCAGCTGATCCAGAATAACCACCATATCTAGAATGACCAAAAGAAGTATCTCTCAAAGATTGACCACTCCCCTGACCAGGGGAGTCACTAGCACTAAATTGACCTCTATTAGTAATCTGAAGCACTGCCTGAATAGGTCGACTAGGCTGACTCTGAGACTGATAAGATAGACGCGGAGAATATCTACCCTAAAAATAGCTACCTCTAAATTGGGAACTACTACAACCCCACTGAAACTGTCCTGATGTCTTGACCTCTTATCATTTCCCCCTTGGGCCCTGATGTCCATCACCCAAGTGTGATCTAAAACCTCAGCAAAATATGTACCTGCAACAACTAAACTCTGAGAGGATACGCAAAGGAAAAGTATCAATCCTCGAACAAAGCAACAAACTCTCTTATACTTAGTATCCAAAATAGAAGTATCATACCTAGCCAACTCATCAAAATGAGCCTCGTACTCCGCAACTATCATAGAGCCCTACTATAATCTAAAGAACTGATCTCTCAGGTGATCCCTATGGTTGCGAGGCATGTACTTATCCAAGAAAATCTCGAAAAATAGAGTCCATTATAAAAGAGAAGAACCAATTAACCAAGAATCCATATAACCTCTCCACCAATGTTGACCAACCAAATCTAACTAAAATATGGTGTAATCTACACCACGAGTCTCAACAAGGCCTAAATTATGGAGCCTATCCTTACAAGCAATCAAAAACTCATATGCATCTTCGCTCAAAACACCAGAAAACCTAGGCAAATCCAATATCAAGAATCTACCCAACATTTTCTGCTCCTCAATAGACATAGTAGGTTGGGCAACCACTGGCAGAGCAACTACCGGTAGTGCAACCTTCTTCATATGAGGGATTTTAACTCTGGGAGCCACAACTACATGTTGTGCCTCCATATCAATATCACTTTAATTTGTAGACTGTGCACTATTAAATAATACACCACCAACTATCCCAAAAAATTAAACCAAATCATCTCTAATCACTAAAGAAGAAATAAACCCTGGTGGAGCCTCGCTGATCCTTGACCCACCACTAGCTGGGGTAGAAGAATTTCTGGCTCAGGAAGAGGAATAAGGTTTGGCGAAGGCTTTTTATCCTAGACCCTAGCTGGGGATATATTTATAGGTTGTCCATGACCTCTGAGTCATCCACGAATAGGACTAGGATCCCTAGGCTTGGCCTCGAGACCCTCATTACATATAACGATAGCACGTGTCCTAGCTATTCGCAAAAGACTGAAATCAAAGAAATGATTTATAAATTAACTCAGACTCAAATCACAATATGAGTTAAAAAAGTGAATATCTCCTAAGAATGTCCCATATCCTTCTAAAGATAGAAAACAAGCATCATCATTCTGATCTACAGGACTCTACTAGACATTTGTTTTTGTATCAACAATACTGGTGTAGCCTAGGCTCTGATACTAATTTATCACAATGATGGCACCTACTCTATCCCACCAGTAGGTAAGCCAAACTATAACCCAGACTTAAACACAATGGGTTAACTTGGTGGAAATGCCCCCAAAAAGGCCCTAATAGGCAATCCAACATAATAAATAAGCAAGAAAACAAAAATAGTTTAAAGGTTGTCACTACATAAATACCATCCCACAACCTGGTAGAGCCAGTACAAGAGCATCTAGAAATAGAAATACAACCCAAGTATCTAGAATAGTCAATACATCTATCTTGAAATGAAAGACTGAATATAGAAAGATAGAAGTAAATGGGTGAATAGACTCCAAAAGCTCACCCTATCTCTGGATATTAATATTGCATAAAGATAAATCAATGATGTCAACCAGTACTCGGATCTAGACGCTGAAGAAAGCTCATAGGATCCCCTAAATCCCCATTTTTCCCTTTTGAGAAGCTTCCATAATATACCAAGCATAGATAATTGCTGAAACCAAGTGTTAACCAAGCTTCCCAATCACCCAAAAGACTAAATCTCACTTAATCTCACTCTTTAGGATTTTAGTCTTAAGTGAATGGGTGAAGAATGAGCAAAATTGAGTTAAATGGCCTATTTGTACCAATCCTAGGTATACAGATCCTACAATCATGACCTAGAATTCGTGATCGCCACATCTTGGTTGCACCAGTGAAACATAACCGTGATAAGCCACTATAATTGCAGTACTTAGGGTTTGCCAGGGGTCTCACGATCACAACCCTTGGCTAGCAGTTGTGATGCACCAAATAACAACAATAGACTTGGAATTTTCTAAGTCTCCGCCAAGCCCTTGAGATTTATCCAGAATCCCGTATACGCAAATGAACTATGTAAACATACCAAGTTTGGAACATACACATAATTTCCATTTTCTTAACTTTTTGACCAATAGGTTAAAATGAGCTCGGGTGCCTCAGGACCCAAACCAAGAGTCCTTCTAGACTAAAATTGATATTTTGGAGCTATTGGAATAGTCAAAATTTGCAGTCAAGGTTGTTTAGTTGATTTTTTCACCCAGTGGTCATTTGAAACTAACGAAGACATCAAAATTGGGAAATGACTCTAAAAAATAAATGAATTGCCTAATAATCAAACTGTCAGTTCTAGCAAGTCATAAATAAGTTAGGGCAGCTATAGAGAAGCTCTAATGACAAAAATAAGTAGAAATATAGAAAATAACTTGATGAGTTATTACATTATGACATACGATTCAAGATGGAAGTGTACTAGTAATAGAATACTTTGACTCAAATGGTACAATTGGGGATATTTTTTATGTGCATCACTTTTAATTGATTATCCATTGTGATTTATATCTATATTTCAAAAATGTGCCCATTTTTTTAGAAAAACTTTATTGTTTTAGTTAACTTAGTTAGACTCTCATTGTTATTGAGAATACCTGTATCTTATTTTGGCTACTTAAATACCCTCCTTGATATGTGATGAATGTGGTACATCAATTAAGAAAAAATGCTTCAACTATACAATTGAGTGTCATGTGTGGGTGAGATTTCAGCTTGATTTTGTGCATTGAGCCCACATAGAACTTGCCCAATTATTCTAATTCAAAAGCAACGAGCATGTAACATTAAAGAAATGATCTTGGGCCATTGATTAAGAGTAAACCACTAATTTAACTAAATTGATCCATCCTATGGTGAGTTTAGTGACCAACATTGTAACGCCCCAAAAATGGGTCCCGAGCCGTCACACGGTGCTCAAGACTACAAGTAGGCTTAAGCAAACCCTGTAAGCCTTCTACTAAATCTGAAGCTCATAATACAGGAATATAGATATATAATCAAAGCTAAAATACAGAACTTTGTCTGAGCTAAGCTGAAATTATCTAAACATAATATCTGAAAATATTAAACTTAAAAGTCTGGACATTCAACACTAGAAATTTGAATCATAACTAGAAGTTTGACAAGCCTCTACTACTAATAACTATAGAGCCATTGGGACAAGCCCTCAGCTGACTCAAACTGACTGAAAATATTGAATCAACTACTATAATAAACTAGAGGAAAACTGAATGACTAGGTTCCCAAACTATGAGGACTCACCAACTGTCGGAATGTAGATGGAGATACTCAAAATCACTCACGCTCCTGAAACTAAGCACCTAAACCTACATTATAAGACAATGTAGCACATAGACGTATATGTGGATCAGTACTTCTGGAATGTACTGAGTATATGGGGGTGAATACATAAGTAAAATAATATCTGAACATTAGTGTAGATTTGCAAAAGAATGCATGCTAAGTGTAGATGACTCACAATAGCTTGAATAACTGAAAATTGAGAATCATGATCATGAATAATAAAGCATGTTGTATAAATCTAGTGAGTCATAACACTTAGTTCTAAAAGTTGTACTTGTATTCTATCTTGAAATCATACTCTCTAAGTGTAGAAAGGACTCACTTTTATATTTGTCAACTGAAAAGTGAAATCTTATAGCCAATGTCTTATATAAAGCAATATTTGAATAAAACTGTAAGCCTTTACACTTAGCTTCTAAAAGTTATTTTGTTATTCTTTTCTATAGTCTTTTCTATTAGGGAGGTTCTTCTAACTGACATACACTATGTGAGCTATCATTGTGTCCAACGTCTAGTTCCTTTATGGGAAAACCTCATATTGGTGAGAGGTGTATACTCTTGCCAAGGAGTATAACCTAATCTAAGTGATCACATCTGCAACTGTCATCCATATAGAAATGAGAATAATCTGATAATTTGCACCTAAGTTGGCTCATAGTTATGGGGAATGTAAACATGCCCAACTCGGTGCTAAATACTACTCCCTTCAATCTGTATGCTCATTCTGTAGGAAATCCACTTTTAAAACTAGTATAAGGGTTTACAATGAAAACCTCTTGTGAATCTGTTTACTGTAAACTATAGTTAAATCTGTAAACTGGATTTCATATCTAAGAAGAGATCAAAAGATCAAATCTTTGTTCAAAATCTGAATATAACAAATTATAGGATGCTTGAAAACATAATCTTCTTGAAATAACAACATTTAAACTAGGGCTAATAACCCATGCATCTATTTCATGTCAAATCATCATAAAGTTCATGCTTGATAATGAAAATATGGATAATCCAATTCTAAATCTGGAAATTAATGCAATATGCATAAAAATACGAAAGTAGACATGTAATTCAACAACTAAATCTCTCAATATCTCATAATTCTTCAAATAGTAATAAGTTGGTATAAACCCTAAACTAAAATTCATATAATTTCATATAAAATTCAACTTTAAAACTAATTTTGGGAACAAGAATGAAAGAATTATGCTTGTTGAAAACCCCACATACCTTGTTGTAATAATTGAATGTCAAAGCTGAACTTTTGAAACTCTAGTGCTGTTCTCGAAGCTTCTTCTTGAAGTTCTTGAAATCAGAAGCTTGGATTATTGACTTTCTTGAAGAAGGATTAATGGGTTGTTCTTGATTTCTTGGAGCTAGGGTTTTTCTTAGAGAGGAAGAAGATGAATAATGATGTATCTAGGATATTTGAGGCTGAAATTATGTGTTTATGATGGTTTTAATGTGGTACAAAAGACCTTATTGCACTCCAACACACAAAGCCAAAAGATGAAAAATTTAGGAGTGTGATGTGGAGCGTGTATTGCATGCTTTGGAGCTACGGAATGGAGTGTGTGTTGCATGCTCTATCGCATGCTCCCTAGGGGTGGACTGGAGTATGCATCGCACGCTATTCGCATGTAGCTACTATTTTGGACTTCCAAACATGGCCTTACGCTTATCAAAAAGCTCCAAAACTCACATGAAATGTACTACTTACTACCCTGATCAAGAATCAACTTTAAAATCAACCACACAATCACGAAAAGATTGAAAATAAAATCATCAAAGTTTAAGGGGTTAAAATAAGACTAAGTCTCCAACACTTAGTTTCATTTTAAGTTCTAAGTGTCTTAAGCACACATTATGGGCTGAGTTGAGTTACGAAAGTACGAGGTATTATAATATCTCTCTCTTAGGAACATTCATCCTCGATGAGACTAATTAAGATGAGGATACTGAGGAACTGAAACTATAACTGGCATGCACAACTGAAGCATAACTAAACTGATTTGCAAATGCAAGAATTATCAAGAGAGTGAGTATATAAAGCTGAAACTTGGAATAAAAAGAGAAGATCTGAAGAAAATTATTACCTTGAACTGTATCTAAATTTGTGGAGAAAAAGTAAGGATATTTGGTATGCATGTCTACTTCTACTTCTACTTCCCAAGTAGCACCCTCAACAGATTAATTTTGCCACAGAACGTTGACAAAGGGAGCTTCTTTGTTTCTTAGTCTACAAGTCTGATGATCAAGAATCTCAACTGGAACTTCTCCGTATGAAAGTCTATTCTGAATATTTGTGATTTCTAGAGGGACTACAACAGCTGAATCTCCCATGCACTTCTTCTATAAGGACACATGGAACATTGGGTGAACTGATGACAAGTTTGCAAATAGCTCAAGCTCATACAATACCTTCTCCACACGACTCAAAATCCTTTAGGGACCCACATATCGGGGACTAAGCTTCCCCATTTTTCAAATATTTTTACCTTTTGTATGGGTGAAACCTTTAAATACACAAGATCATCTACTTCAAACTCAAAATCTTTTTTTCTTAGTCTGCATAAGATTTTTGACGACTCTGAGCCACTTTTAATATCTCTCAAATCAACTGAACTTTCTCCATGGATTCAAACACCATATCTGGACCAATCAAAGTGGCCTCACCCACTTTGAACCAACCAACTGGTGATCTATATCTCTGCCTATACAGAGCCTCAAATGGGACCATCTGAATGCTAGAATGGTAACTGTTATTGTAGGCAAACTCGATTAACGGTAAGTGGTCATCCCAACTGCCTTTGAAATCAAGAAAACATACCCTCAATATATCCTCTAAGGTCTAAATGGTCCTCTTTGACTGACCATATGTCTGTGAATGAAAAGCTAAACTGAGATAAACTTGGGTACCAAGACCCTTCTAAAAGGCTTTCAAAAACTAAAAGGTAAACTGAGTACCCCTATCTAAGATGATGGACAAAGAAACTCCATTCAATCTAACCAACTCTCTGATATATAGCTTAGCATAATCTTTAGTTGTGTAGGACGTGTAAACTGGCAAGAAATGGGCTGATTTGGTCAATCTGTCAACAATAACCCTAATCGAATCATGCTGACAACACGAATGGGGTAATCCAATCAAAAAGTCCATATTTACATCTTCCCACTTCCAAGTGGGAATACCAAACTCCTGCAAAGTTCCACTAGGTCTTTGGTGCTCTACCTTAACCTGTTGATAAGTCACACACTTGGCTACAAATTTTGTGATATCTTTCATCAAACTACTCCACCAATAGACTTCCCGCATATCGTGGTACATCTTGGTGGATCCTGGATGACTGGAGTAATGTGCACTATGTTCTTCCACTATAATATGCTACCTCAAATCGTCAACACATAGCACACACAATCTACTCTGGTATCTCAACACACCATCTCTCCCTTGGGAGAAAACCTATACCTTTTGGTCTTTAATTGAACCCTTCAGTTTGACTAAACTGGAATCCTTATTCTGCCTCTCTTTCATTTCAGAAACTAGAGAAGATTCCGAACTACTCTGAACCCAAATATTTACTTCAGCTGAATCAACTAGCCTCACACCCAATCTAGCTAATCGATGAACTTCCCGAACTAACTCTCTCTTATCATTCTCCATATGAGCAACACTGCCCATAGACAATCTACTAAGGACATCTACCACTACATTTTCCTTGACCGGATGATACAACACACTCATATCATAATTCTTCAACAATTCTAACCACCTTATCTAATGAAGATTCAACTCCCTCTGAGTAAACACATATTACAAGCTTTTGTGATCAGTAAACACATCAACATGAACCCCATAAAGATAGTACCTCCATATTTTCAATGCAAACACCACAACAGCTAGCTCAAGGTCATGGGTAGAGTAATTCTTTTTGTGAGGCCTACACTATCTAGAGGCATAGGCTATAACCTTACCTCTCTTTATTAAAACACAACCCATACCGATTCTAGAATCATCACAATAGACAACGAATCCATCTGTACCATCAGGTAATGCTAAAATTAAGGCTGAAGTGAGTAGAGTCTTCAACTCCTGAAAACTCTTCTCACAGGAATCTGACCATGAAACTTAACTTTCTTATGAGTTAATCTAGACATAGGGGATTCAATAAAAGAAAAAACTTCAACAAAATATCTATAATAGCCATCTAAACCCAAGAAACTTTTGATATCTAACAAAGAGATAGGACTAGACTAGTTTCTTACTGCTTCTGTCTTGCTCTGAGGGTGGGAGCACTGGCTGGAGATGGTGTTGGCATAGATGAATGATTCTGAAATTGTGAACGATTTTCCCCTTCAAACGTTATCTGGCCATACTCAAACTACTCGGTTCTAGCCTTCTTATTTCCCCTCTCTCTCTCCTTCAACTTTTCTACCTCAATCTATTGAGCATGAATCATCAACCTAGAAAGATCCATATCCCCAATAAGCATGGAAATCCTACACTCTTTGACTACTAAACCAGATACTCCAGTAACAAACTTACTCATACTCGCCCTAAGGCCGGCCATCGTATCAGGGGTATATTTAGACAACTGGTTGAACTTCAAGCAGTACTTCTTCACTATTATCAAGCGCTGCCTCAGGTTCAACAACTCTTCTACATTAGCTTCTTTCATTTAACATGGAAAGAATCTTCTAAAATACATTCTAAAACACCTGCCAACTCATAGGAGCTGCATTCTCACCTCTACCATTCTTCCACATAACCACCCAATCATGCGTCACATCTTTCAGCTTATAGGATGCCAACTTTACACTCTCCTTCTCAGTAACATACATAATCTAGGTGATTTTTCCTATCTCATCTAAGTAAAGTTGTGGGTCCTCACCTATTTTTGACCCAAAGAACTCAAGAGAATTCATTCTCATAAAGTCATGAATTCTGGCTGCTGCTAAATCTCTATTCTGTAGAAGTAAGACTGTCACCTGATGGTTTCCCTGAAAATTAGCAGTCACATCTTGGGCTAACGCCTGAAAGGTTGCCCAAAACTCAGCATGGGATACATTCTCATTCAGAGGATCAGCGGGCTGGGGTGGCTGGTTATCATTTCTATGTACATTAGCTCGGCGAGGAGGCATATTTAACTATAATGTAAGAGCATAAGTTAAAAGCAGATAAAGACACTACAAGCAGGATAGATCATGAAAAAAAAAGATGATTTCCTAAAAATATCTCGTAACCTCCTGCTCATAAGTGTGACATGCTTCACACCTATGATTAAGACTTTACGTAACACGACTTGTCTGACTCCCTAGGACTATTTGAACCTTAGGCTCTGATAAAAGTTTGTAACACCCCGAAAATGGGTTCTGAGATGTCACACGGTGCTCAAGACTACAAGTAGGCTTAAGCTAACCCTGTAAGCCTTCTACTAAATCTAAAGCTAAAATAAAGAAATATAGATATATAATTAAAGATAAAATGTGAAACTCTATCTGAGCTAAGCTAAAATTATCTGAACATGATATCTGAAAATATTAAACTTAAAAGTTTGGACATTTAACACTGGAAATCTGAATCATAACTAGAAGTCTGACAAGGTCTACTACTAATAACTTAAGAGCCACCAGTACAAGCCCTCAGCTGACTCGAACTGACTGAAAATACTGAATCAACTACTATAATAAGCAAGAGAAAAATTGAATAACTAGGTCCTCGAACTATGAGGACTCACCAACTATCAAGAAGTAGATGGAGATGCTCGAAATCACTCACGCTGTTGAAACTAAGCACTTGAACCTACATTATGAGACAATGTAGCACATAGACGTATATATGAATCAATACTTCTGGAATTTACTAAGTATATGAGGGTGAATACATAAGTAAAACAATATCTCAACTTTAGTGTAGATTTGCAAAAGAATGCATGCTAAGTGTAGATGACTCACAATAACTTGAATAACTGAAAACTGAGAATCATGATCATGAATAATAAAACATGCTATATAAATCTAGTGAGTCACAACACTTAGTTCTAAAAGTTGTACTTGTGTTCTATCTTGAAATCATACTGTCTAAGTGTAGAAAGGACTCACTTTTATATCTGTCAACTGAAAGCTGAAATATTATAGCCAATGTCTTATATAAAGCAATATATGAATAAAACTGTGATCCTTTACACTTAGTTTCTAAAAGTTGTTCTGTTATTTTTTTCTGTAGTCTTTTCTATTATGGAGGTTCTTCTAACCGACATACACTATGTGAGCTATCATAGTGTCCAACATCTAGTTCCCTTATGGGAAAACCTCACATTAGGGAGAGGTGTCATACTCTTGCCAAGGAGTATAGCCTAATCTAACTGATCACATCTATAACTGTCATCTATATAGAAATGAGAATAATCTGATAATCTATACATGTATTTCCTTATAGTTATGGGGCATGTAAACATACCCAACTCGGTGCTAAATACTACTCCCTTTAATCTCTATGCTCATTATGTAGGAAATCTACTTTTAAAACTAGTATAAGGGTTTAAAATGAAAGCCTCTTGTGAATCTGTTTACTGTAATTTGTAGTTAAATTTGTAAACTGGATTTCGTATCTAAGTTGAGATCAAAAGATCAAATTTTTGTTCAAAACTGAATATAACAAATCATAGTATGCTTAAAACATAATCTTCTTGAAATAACAACATTCAAACTAGGGATAATAACCCATGCATCTATTTCATGTAAAATCATCATAAAGTTCATGCTTGATAGTGCAAATATGGATAATCCAATTCTAAATCTAGAAATTACTGCAATATGCATAAAAATACGAAAGTACACATTTAATTCAACATCTAAATTTCTCAATATCTCATAATTCTTCAAATAGTAATAAGTGGGTATAAACCCTAAACTGAAATTCGTATAATTCCATATAAAATTCAACTTTAAAATTAATTTTGGGCACAAGAATGAAAGAATTATCCTTGTTGAAAACCCCACATGCCTTGTTGGAATAATTGATTGTCAAAGCTTGAACTTTGAATCTCCAATAGTGTTCTCGAAGCTTCTTCTTGAAGTTCTTGAGCCCAAAAGCTTGGATTATTCACTTTCTTGAAGAAATAATGAGTTGTTCTTGATTTATTAGAGCTAGGATTTTTCTTAGAGAGGAAAAAAATGAATAATGATGTATCTAGGCTATTTCGGGCTGAAATTATGTGTTTAGGATGGTTTTGATGTAGGAAAAAATACCTTATTTCCCTCCAACACGTGGAGTCAAAAGCTGAAAAATTCAGGAGCGTGTTGTGGAGCGTGTGTCATATTCTCAGGAGATGCGGAATGGAGTGTACGTCGCATGCTCTATCGCATTCTCCCTAGGAGTGGACTGGAGCGTGCGTCGACGCTATTCGCATGTAGCTACTATTTTGGACTTCCAAACATGGCCTTACGCTTATCCAAAAGCTCTAAAAACTCACCCGTGATGTACTACTTACTACCCTGATCAAGAATCAACTTTAAAATCAACCATATGATCTCGGAAAGGTGAAAAATAAAATCATCAAGGGTTAAGGGGTCAAAATCAGACTAAGTCTCCAACAGTTAGTTTTATTTCAAGTTCTAAGTGTCTTAAGCATGAACTATGGGCTGAGTTGAGGTACGGATGTACCGGGTATTACAAACATTATCCTTAAATCAAGCCTTAGAACCCATTTTTTAAATAAACTTTTTACAAGCTGAAACCCTTTTCCTTATATATTTCTCTTGAACCAAACCTTCTCGAAGCATTTAGGTAAGGTTAAAGACTATCTTAGGTCAAAAAACCTATCTGGTAGTGAGTAATTGGTAGTTTATGATTCGGGGACCACTCAATTCCTCTTTTTATTATCCTTGTATCTTTTCTAGGTATATAAGAAATTGAGAAAAAGGTTAAAATCAATCAAAATAAAAGTTGTAGTTTATTCTTAAATTTTAATATGCATAAATGTTTAAAGTTTGGATATATAGAAAGAGAAATATAGCTTGAAAGTTTTGAAAAATTGGTCCATAAAGTGGTTAAATAAGCAAACCTTGGGAAAATAGACTAAGTAAGGTCTCCATGGATGCTTTGAGGAGGTAGAGTCACTATAACCTTAATATTTCCTACTTTACCCAGGGCTTACGCAACAAATCAAACTAAGATATAGGTGATCCTCGAAGAAGCATGCTTATATGTAGATAAATGGATCTTATGGGCAAGCCTATGGTGTGGAACTTGTGTCCTTGATCATCTTTTGAGAGAGTGGGTGATTTATTTTAGTCTCTTGATTTGATGCTAAATGTGTCTTGAGGAAAGGGACTTCTTGTGTGAGGGAAATTAGTTGCTATGCTTGAGAATTCTTCAATCTTGGTTGAATTCTATGGGCATATACTTGGCTCGGTAATATTTAGCCAATATTTGTTGCTTGCTGTTCACAAAATGAGTATTTTCTAGGCAAGACTTGGGCCATTATTTTCAAACTCAAGAGGGCAAAGTGTTTTCACAAAAAAAAAGTGTGTCTAAGCTCTTAAGCAGTACTGTTTATAGGAATTATTGATTTTATCGTGAATTCATTGATTTACTCGAGGACGAGCAAAGATTTAAGTTGGGGTGTTGATGATTTGGAAAATTACGACTCATTTAGCCTAAAAATCAGTAACAAATGAAGTCCTTAATGTTATTTTAAAGTATTTTTAATGTTGTTTTAATTATATTTAAGGGTTAGGGCCAAGAAGTGGTTGGAATGGAAAAAAGAAAGCAAAAGGTAGAGAAAAGATGGAATGTTGGAGCTAAAAATGCATAAAATCAGCACAATAAACAATCAACACATTGCCAATATGTTTTGCGCATCACCAAAGAAGGCCATCCATCGCCAAAAGTGACAGTTTAGGCTAGCTTCTAAACTAGGAAAAACTGCAGGCAATTGACAGCATATTCCAGCGCATTGCCGAACGGATAGAGATGCAGAGTTCCATTGCTGAAAATGACAGAGGCCAACCACTGAAGATCAAAATCAAAATCCAGTTGATAAGCCATAGGAAATTTGGTGCATCACCGACCCTATCATCGATAAATGTATGTATAGTTGAATTGCATGTGGTGGTATTTTTGTAAACTGGGGCATGATTTTTCTAAAGCTATTTAAGCCTTTTTGGTCATTTGAAACCTTATCTATTAATAATTTTCTTAATATTAATCTTGTAATCAAACCCTAGTTAGGGTATTAACCACTTTGTTCTTAGAATTTGGAGTTTTCTTTTGAAACATTTTGATTCTTTAACGAATCTGGAAGAAGAATTTAGTGCAATTCCTTTTTCTTATATTATCAGCAGATGATTTCCCAAAACATATGTTTATGCATTATTAAGTATTGATTTTTGTGTGGGGAGTGATTGTTTACCCTTGTATTAGGTAGTATGCTATGATTTTAGTTAAATCTCTATGTTTTATTTTATAGATTGAGGTAGCAAATCTGGTTTATGTTTGGATCTTTTGTATTGCTTGAAAGAGATCTGATTTAGTTAACAAAACTTGGGTTATCTCATTTAAGTGGTGATTCTATTAATAGATTACCCATTATGAGGCTATTGGTTGTTTGATAGTGTATACACTTGGGGTTTTGGGAGAAACCGATGTGAAATTTGGTTGTGGATTGAGATATCACCATCAATACCTAAAATCATGCCCAAAAATAACTAGCAATTGAATCTTAGGTGCATTTTCACTTACCCATGCCTATAATCATTCTCAAAAAGTCAAAACCCCAACTACTTTATTTCATTGATTACAATCTAATAACATACGTTTTGACAAACTAGCATTGAAATATTAAATCAAAACAAAATTATTGTGACAAACATCCCTTATTTTTACTTTATTGTTTAATATTAGCATTGTGTGTCGACCTATAGTTGCTTGTGATACTTGAGAGTGAAGCTACTACTCTCATTCCCTTTGGATTTGACCCCGACTCTTAATTAGGGTAAGAGTATTACTAACAATCATGTACATTCATTTTGTAGAGTGTATTTGAGCGTTATGATATTGTCATAACCCAACTTCTTATGTCATGATGACATCCACCATAATCTACCGTAGGCAAGCCAAATCGTAACCCGAAACTCTAGTAATGGGCTAATTTATGGAAGGTACAAGAAATACCAAAAATAAAACATACAACTGAATTGTACGCAGACAAAAATAAGTGCAAAATACTAAATAAAAGTGGGGAATTAGGAAATTGTACGCAAGAGTATCCCATGACCAAGTAAGATCGGTACAAGATCCACTAAATAAAAAAGAGGAGTACTGAATAATGTCAATATACAAGTGGTCTCAAAAGTAAAGATTGTCTAAACGTAGTAGAAGGAGAGAAGATCAGCTTCAGTTCTGAAATCTTACCCTATTTTTGAGTCCTAAAAGAAAGTTAGATTTAATGTCAATGTTGATTCCTAGTACTTGGGTTTGCATTAGAAAAAAGATGCAGAAGTGTAATATGAGAACCAAGAAAATGGGTACTCAGTAGTCACCATTGACCGACTGAGCTAAATCATAATAAAGCATAATAATATGAGAGAATGTAAACTAAACTCAGGGACAAAGGAGCAAACCTAAAATATACTCCGACTGACAGATCATAAATAACGACATAAATAAAGTCAAGGGGGTACATGCTAACTACAACCTAACTGGGACACATAAGCCCAGAAGATGCAAACAAAAGAAAGATAATCCAATCGAGGCCCCATAAGCTCGATGGATACAATTAAGGTAGAACCGCCGACAATAATAATAATTATAAAGTAACCAACAATTGAAACCATATCTAAGATCCATTTTTACACCATAAACACCATACTCGAACCATATCCTTAATATCATAGGTGAACCATTAATGTCGGACTTGAACCAGACTCTAATTTCATATATTTTTGACTCAAATTAAAAATTCAGTATCATAAGTGAAATAGCAAGTACCAGACTCAAACCGGTCTTTAAAGTAAGCCCAAGGTAAAATATCTAGTCAAGAGTGGCAAGATGTCTGAATCATACTAAGGCTCAAGAATATATGCAAGCAATGAAAGAAGATATCCTGGGTCTACAAGGAGATAATTAGAAAATTTGATCTAAAAGAGGGTTAGATGGGCCCGCTACTAACCCCAGAAGTCCATACTAAGGTAATTTCTACCCAAACTTTACTATGGATTCCAAGTTCTACTACTAGGTGTTAAATAAGTCTAAATGAGTCTTAAGACAATAATTTAACTAAAGAGAAGGAGGAATGAGTCAATTTGACCTAAAATGGCTCTTTAACTAGCTAAATATTTTGAATTTCACTAAACACGAAACCAAAGCATAAATTCCAACCCAAGTCTAGCATAATACCATTCTAAGATCATAATAAAGCTCAATCTATGAGGAAAGTAATCCTACCCTACTTGGACACCGACGAAGCCCGAGAAAGTGCATTAAATCAGAGTTTTTCCCTTTTGATAGGCCTCATCACGATACCATGTCAAACTAATTATCTACACATTAATATGAGAATAAAAATACCCATATTGCATATAAATGCTTTGGGCCTAAAATCGAGCTAAAAATTCCATATGGGGCCTTCTTGTAGAATCACAACTTTGAAATCGTCAAAACGTACCTTTAAGCTCAAGGATTATTTACCTAAAAATGGGTGAAATATGAGCACAAACACTTCCTCAAATCAGCCCACAAAGAATCTAAGGGTTTAAGTTTAAATTGAAGAATTAACTAATAAATTAATAGAAACTTACAAAAATTTAGACAATGTTGTCAATGCACTATACAATTATCCCCGAATACCCAATGACCAAACTCCACAATTCTCTAAGCCTCCTAAGGTTTTATGGACTTGGGACTTGAAAGAAATAGTGGAAAATTGGGTTACATATGAAACACTGTGGGTTTTGACACTTAGAAATTTCTTGAGTTTGAACTCTTTGGACATTATACGACTCATGCTTACTAATCGTGTGATGTAGGTACAGTTTAGGGGTCTTGGTGGTACGTAACTCGGTGTGATTTTAGTTCTTTTCTTTCCAAGGTACGAGTGGACATCAAACTAGTTATATGATGATGGTACGATGACCCGACCCGACCCCGAACCTTGTCGTAATGGGCATCCCAAGTCCAACCAGGATCGGGGACCGCCTTCTATTACCTAACCCACACCTATATCAAGCCTTAGATATGCTGAATTCGAACATATAACAAGATAGCATTATTGTTCTTATTAATAATCTGGGATAGGGTCACAACCGTGACCATCCCAACCGAGTCCAGCCATACCCCACGAATCGACCAACCATACCAAACCAAACCATAGACCATAAAACAAAGGGAATACCAAAACACAATATGAAAATCAATCTCAAAATGTAATAGGATGGAACAACAAATAATATTGTCCAATGATGTCAGCCCATCAGCTTATTCCAATGCCAAGGCCGACACCAATACTGATCCCACCCATACCAACCCCCAAAAGTACCACAAAGCCTCTATCCAAAAGAGTAAATAAATCCGATTGGGATATGCCCCCAACCATGGACAAAACCAATATCCAAAATAAAAGAAAAATGTCTAAAGATATCCATAATATGAAATAATGCCTTACAAAAGGATGGAAGCTCACCACTTCAGTCTAAGTGTTGATACCACATCCGCATACTAAACAGCAGGAGTAGAATGGCTGGTTCCTGCATAGCGTGGGTATACAGCCACCAGTAGACGGGGTTAGCAAATAACCGCTAGCATAAAACTTAGGGTAAGGATAAAATAATGCCATTCATAAAACCATTCATAATGCATGCAACCATACATATATAAGTGTCGGGAAAAGGGACCGGGTTTAGCATGCACTTAAAATCTTTATCTGGGTTGTGTAGCTTTGCCATCCTAACCACCCACTGGCCATATAGGTTCAGCTCCCCCTGCTGAAAGGGTCCCAGTGGGTGTAGCCATATGATCGGGCAATATCCCATGGGATGATTAGTATATCCCTCCAATATAAAACGTGACACTCGCACGTTAGCGGTATGCATCGATCGGTTCGGTTTATTGGTTTTCAGTTTTTAATTATGCTAAATCAATAACCAAACTAATAAGAAATATTTTATTAGTTTTTAGTCCTTAACGGTTCGGTTTTCGATTTAATCGATAAGAAAATACTCATTAAATAGAAATAGTAGTAACTAATATGAAAAAAATGATTATTAGTTGCAACCAAAAATCTTACATGATGTGTTTTAATTTACAAGAATCTTTAAATTTGAACTAAATATTGTTAGGAAAAATTAAGAGTTTGTATAACTGAAATAATAGGTTTGTTAATTGGTAGAAATTAAAGAGAAATATATATATATATATATATAATATATATATTCTTATTGGGTTATTGGGTACGGTTTACCCAATAACCCAATAAGAAAAAATAAAATCGAACCAATAACCCAATAATTTTTTTATAAAACCATTAAAAACCTGTTAAACCAATAACCCAAAAACACTAAATCAATGACATTTTTAGCGGTTCAATTTTTGCACACCCCCATCGCACGTGGTCATCAAGGACCCCTCATATCGTCAAATATGAGTTTCCGATTTTGGTCCCCCTTGGGACCGCCACCTTCCACATCTTAGCTACACACCCCGCCATTAATGCACAATTAAAACCATGTCCAAACAATCCATTTACCATTTATTAACCAAGACTAATATTAGTGGTATCGTCATACCACCCCGTACTTGCAAGTAATATCCATGGACAAACTATTTAGGTTAAGGGGCCCTTAGGTGACCTTTCCATATACCATATTAAATCCACTTGGGATACTTCCATGTTCTCCACAAGCATAACCATTTAGCCTTTATCCTTTTCAAACCATTTGAACCATGAATAAATCTTTTATCCAGTTTAAAACATGCAAGAGTTCCATTAAAAGAAGTCAATGCAATGAACATATCTTTATAAGTATTTCATCAAACATCTTCGGAGCATAGTATAACCAAAACCAATTCCAAAGATCGTGAAACCATTACCATGCAATCCAATTATCCAAAACCACAATTTATGCATATAAAAGCATAGTTAAAACCATAGAAAATCATAACCAAGTATTTAATATCAAAACCCAGAAAAATAGTTGAAAAACCATAATCATGAAATAGTAAAACCATGAAATCAATCATATAAACCATGCTTTTAGTTGAAATTATAATGAGGGAAGAGAATCATGTCTTAAACTAAAGAATTGATGGAAAGAAATCATCAAAGCATGCCTCAAAGCAATCCCTTAGTTAAAACCCTAGATTCTTTGCCCCAAAAGCTCTTGAGAAAATTATGAGATATTTTGGAATAGGATGTAAGTGTAAATGAATAGAATAATAAGCTAAATAACCTCTTAAGTGTATTAGAAGTCATGGGTCCTAATTAGGATAAGTAGGGAAATGTCCAGAATACCCTTACTTAAATTGCACAAAATCCCATCACAGAGATACGACTGACCCATACGAGTCGTACCCTTCTATATGATTGGTTTCCACCACTTTTATCCAAGCCTCAACCTTTGGATCAAACACTATCCAGTATACGACTCATCCTACCAAGTCGTAACAACAATATACGATTCACACTCATAACCCGTATCCCTAGCAGATTGAAATACCAGGAGGATCAAACACTATCCACCATATGAGTCCATTATATGACTCATACCAATCCCTTACGACTCATACCTCTAAGTCTTACCCATTACAGTGACCAAAACCATCCCACCATCTAACACTATTCAGCATACAATAGGACCATACCACTCATACCGCAACATATGGCTCGTACCCATGAGTCATATTGGGTCCGGAGAATGGATTTCCAGGAAATTTTCTAAGGGTCAAAACCTAGGATATTTCAGTCTCTCCCACTAGGAACATTCTTCCCCGAATGATGGACAAGGTAGGGGTAACTATACACAAAGTCATTTACATTATCAAACAACCCTTTAACAAAGTTTGAAAACAAAGAGGCAAAGATGTTAATCTTTCTTTTAACAAACTCAGAAAATAAAGATGCGTTCAAGACACATACCTTCCATACGAATCCCAGGAGCAGAAAACAAATACGGATACTTGGACTTCATGTCCTCTTCCACTTCCCAAGTAGCTTCTTCCACATTATGGTTTCTCCATAGAACCTTAATTGAAGCCACATCCTTGTTCCATAACCGATGAATTTGCCTATCTAATATCTCAACCGGAACTTCATCATAAGACAGAGAATCCAAAATACCCAATCCTTTCAATGGAACAACTGATGAAGGAACACCAAGACACTTCCTCAACATAGAAACATGAAAGACCGGATGAACCAAACTTAAGCTAGATGGCAACTCTAATTCATAAGCAATATTGTCAACTCTCCTCAAAATCACATAAGGACCGATGAATCGAGGACTGAGTTTCCCCTTTTTGCCAAACTGCACCACTCCCTTCATTGGAGACACCTTTAGGAACACCCTATCCCCGACCTCAAACTCCAAGTCTCTACGCCTAACATCTATATAGGACTTTAGGAAACTTTGGGCAGCTTTAATCCTATCCCGAATCACCTTGACCTTCTCCATTGCTTGATAGACCAAATCAGGACCAAATATGTCTGCCTCACCATGATCAAACTGCCTAATAGGATATCTACACCTCCTACCATACAATGCCTCGAAAGGAGCCATACCAATACTGGAATGATAGCTATTGTTGTAAGCAAACTCCACCAAAAGGTAGATGCTCAACCCAATCGCCACCATCGTCAATCACATGGGCCTAAAACATATCTTCCAATGTCTGAATAATTCTCTCCATTTACCCATCCGACTGTGGATGAAATATAGTACTCAGACTAACCTTAGTCCCTAACCTTTTCTGGAAAGACCACCAGAAATGAGATGTAAACTGCATGCCACGATCAAAGATGATCAAAATAGGTTCCCCATGCAGTTTCACAATCTCCTGAAGATACAAGCGTGCATAATCCTCTGCCGAAAAGGTAGTCCACACTAGCAAGAAATATGCAGACTTGATTATCCTATCCACGATGACCTAAATCAAATCATACTGATTCTGAGATCGAGAAAGACCGGTAATGAAGTCCATATTGATCACCTCCCACATCTATTCGACAAATCAATTTCTTGATACAACCTTCCTAGCCTCATGTACTCAACCTTAACCTGTTGACACACCATGCACTTGGCCACGAAATCAGCCACATCCCTCTTCATGCCTTCCACCAGTAGATCTCCTTGAGATCATGATACATCTTAGTCGAGTCGGGATGAACAACATAGCATGACTCATGCGCCTCAGCCAAAACCCTTTGCCACAACCCGTTGATATCAGGAACACACAACCTCCCTTGGTACCATAAAGTACCATCACTACTAATCTAAAAAACCACCACCTTTTTCCCACTAACGTCATGCTTGATTTTTATCAAAACAGGATCCAGCACTTGTTTTTCCTTTATCTCTGCACCAAAAGACGATCGAACCACTTCTTGCACCGTCATACCACTCTCCTTAGAGTCCAAGAGATAAAATCCAAGATTATCCAAGCGGCAAATATCATTCACCAATTCTCATTTTTCCTCTATTACATAAGCCAAACTCCCTATGGATAACCTGCTAAGAGCATCAGCAACCACATTATCCTTACTTGGGTGGTAGTGAAGACTCATATCATAATTCTTGAGAAGTTCAATCCACCTTCTATGCCTGAGATTAAGCTTTTTCTAAGTGAACACGTGCTAAAGACTCTTGTGATCAGAAAAGATATCCACATGAACACCATACAAATAATGTCGTTATATTTTCAAAGCAAGCACAACCGCCAGCAACTCTAAATCATGAGTAGGATAATTCCTCTTATGTACCTTTAACTGCCTGGAAGCATAGGCAATCTCTTTTCCATGCTGCATCAAAACACAACCAAGCCCTTCCCGAGATGCATCATAATAAACCATAAACCCATCATTCCCCTCTGACAAAGTCAGGATTGGAGCTGAAACCAACTTATCCTTCAACTTCTCAAAACTCCCTTCACAAGCATCCGACCAAGAAAACTTAACCTTCTTCAAAGTCAACTTAGTCAAAGGAGTAGCTATCAAAGAAAAGCTTTTCATAAATCACCTATAATACTCGGCCAAACCCAAGATGCTCTGAATATCAGATGGAGTCGTGGTCCTAGGCCACCTCTTCACCACAGCAACCTTCTGTGGATCCACCATGATCCTTTCAATAGAAATAACATGACCCAAGAAAGTCATAACATTCAACCAGAACTCACACTTAGAGAACTTGGCATATAACTGTTGTTTCTTTAGGGTCTGCAATACCACACGGAGGTAATTATCATGATCCACCTTACTTTTTGAATAAACCAGAATGTCATCAATAAACACAATTACAAAGATATCCAAATACTACCTGAACCCTGTATTCATCAAGTCCATAAATGTTGTTGGAGCATTAGTCAACCCAAATAACATCACCAAGAACTCAAAATGTCCATACCGAGTACGAAAAGTCGTCTTAGGGATATCCACCTCCCTAATCTTAAGTTGATGGTACCCAAATCAAAGATCTATCTTAGAGAAGAACTTGGCACCCTGTAACTGATCAAACAAGTTATCTATTTGAGGAAGAGGATACTTGTTCTTGATTGTCACCTTGTTCAACTGCCTATAGTCAATGCACATTTGAAGGGAACATCCTTCTTGCGCACAAATAACACCGGCGCACCCCACAGAGAAACACTAGGATGAATAAACCCCTTATCTAGAAGATCCTTAAATTGCTCCTTGAGTTCCCTCAACTCAGCCAGAGCCATTCTATATAGAGGAATAGAAATTGGATGAGTTTCTAGAAGAAAATCAATACCAAACTCTATTTCCCTATCTGGAGAAACACTAGGGAGATCATCTCGAAAGACCTCTAGAAACTCATTAACCACAGGGACCAAAGACAAAAAAGGACCTTCCGGGTTAGAATCTTTTACCTGGACCAAGTGATAAAGACAACCCTTAGAGATTAACCTCTGAACTCTAAGATAAAAAATAAACCTCCTCGTAGGAGCAAAGGAACTACCTTCCCATTCTATAACTGGTCCACTAGGAAACATAAAGATAACCATATGAGTCCGACAATCCATAGACACATACCAAGAATGCAACTAATCTATACCTAAAATTCATCCAAGTCTACCATATCCAACTCAAACAGATCCGCCAAGGTCTACTTGCTACCAAAAGATACAACACCCCCTATAGACTCTCTTAGTAATAACTGAGTCATTTACTAGGGTAGAACGGCACCCGTAGCTGTAAAGGCCTGAGAGAACCAATCCATAACCTTGTACTTCTCATACATGTAACTATGACAACCAAAGGTTATGAAAAATATGATATTATGCATCGATGAGAATAACTACGTAGGCAAGCACAAAATTACATATACAACACTTGGTTGTTTGGTCCACAACATCTAAAATCCAAGACACTACCATGTTTAACTTTACATTAGTCTACAAAGCCTCTAAAAAATACATAGACTTAGTTAGGGTCGGGACAAACCCCCACCCTACTCTTGAATACTGCACAATACCAAAATATATGGCATACACTCGAAAAGTCGCGAATCAACTTGGAGCTCACCAATAGTCACTGAATAGCCTGTGCTCCTACTAGTGAGTTGTATTAGCTAAAGCCCTTATGCCTGCAGCATGAAATACAAGTCCCCCGTGAGGGACATCAGTACGAAAATATGTACTGAATATGTAAGGCTGAAGATAACAACACATGATACATGAGATCAATAGAAATCAGATACAAATGAATAAGTAGTACTAGTAGACTACCTTATATATACTTGTGGGACTACGTATATTACATTTTTTTATTCATTTTTACCTTTATTACTTCATAATCTTTGTAAGACATATAATGCAAATAACCAGTTGATTAGTGATAAATAGATAAATCAGGATCGGCCCAAGCTAGGTTACGTCCCTAAGCTACCACCCACATATGAACATTGGGATCAGCCCATGCTAGGCTTATGCCTCTGAGCTTCCACCCACATATGAAGGATTCGAGATAACTTATGGATCAAAACCAAAAGACACAGCCACTTATGGAGTCACATAATAAAGAGTGGACCCCAGATCAAGCAAATAATAAACTTCACAAGAAAAAAGTTATAACATACCAGTAACGACATCAGGTGATGCTTTGGTCCCTGTTGGGATGCCAAAGCATACAACCTGTTCCGAATAATACTAAAATTAGAGCAGCAACAGAAGAGGATTCCATACCACTAGGTGTAGGAGCAGAAGATGAAGCCACATGAATCTTATTTGCTCCCGTAGCAACTTTATTGACTGGATAATCCCTGAGCCGATGGCCTACCTAGCCACACTTGAAACACTTATCCCTTTTTTCTTCACAATAACCCCGATGAGGAAGACCACAGAATCAACAAGAAGGACACAAAGTAACTGACTGACCTCCGCTTACCTGAGATTGGGCAACCTATGCTCGAGAATTATCACCACCTTGATAACGTCTATCTCCCGATGGCTGTGGGTAAGGAGAACTAGCAGAAAAGAAGCCCAAACTCCCCCACTTCTTTTTCTTCCACTTGCCACCATATCTACTGCCATGAGACTGAGCACCTACCTGATCAGAAAACCATTTTTTCTTTCCCTGCCTATCCCCAAACTTTTCTTGCTTCCTCTTCTCATCCTCAACCTACTGCATATGAATAGTCAACCTTGAGATATCCATATCTATAATCAGCAAAGCAGTCTTACTCTCCAAAATCAATTCTCTATTTAACCCAGAAGGGAATTTCCTCATTCTTGACCTCATATAAGCCACCAAATCAGGAGCATACCTTGATAGTTGATGGAACTTCAAAGCATATTCCTTTACAGACATCCTCCCCTTCTTGAGGTTCACAAACTCCTCCATCTTTGCTTCCCTCAACTCTTGAGAAAAGAACCGATCCATGAAGGCCTTAGAAAAAGCCTCCCACAACCCTTCTTCTTCCATATCACCTCTATCCCTACCCCACTTCTTATACCATTGATAAGCAATATCCTTGAGTTGGTAAGCTACAAAATTAACCCCCTCTACATTAGTAACCTGCATCACCCAAAAGATCTTTTCTATCTCATACAAGAAGCTTGTGGATCCTCCTCTACCTTTACACCAGTAAAAGTTGGAAGACCCATCTTCAAAAATTGACCAACCCTTGTGGCCTCAGCCGACAAAGCACCGGTCATACCTTACTCAGCTAAAGTAGTAACCAATTGAGCAATGACATATATAGACTGATGAAATTATGTGTTCATCACATTTCCCTAAGGTACCTGAGGAGAACTAGCCAGAATAGGAGGAACTCTAGAACCATCAGGAATAGGACTATGAGACCGAAGATATACTCCAGATGTAGGATGTACCCCTTCAGCGTTGTCCCAGGATGGGATGGAAGAATTTTCTTTTGTTCCAGACCTAGGAGGCATGATCTGAAAGACGGACGAACAAGGATTAGAGGAGATTCTGGGATTGAGAACTCAAGCTTGAAGATAAAATACCAAGAAAGTGAAACATTCCTAAATGTCTTGTAGACTCTCTCTTATGAGTGTGGCACGCTTAACACCCCTAAAAGAGTCTCTACTCGAGATGGTTTTGTGGACTTTCCAGTTGACCATGAACCTAGAGCTCTGATACCAACTTGACATGACTCGACTCCGAGCCTTGTTGTAATGGGCATCCCAATTCCAACTAGGATCGGGGACCACCCCCTGTTACCCAACCCACACCTATATCCAGCCATAGATGGGCTAAATTTTGAATATATAACAAGATAGCATTATTGTTCTTATTAAGACTATGAATAGGGTCACAACCGTGATCGACCCAACCGAGTCCAGTCGTACTCCACCAACTGACCAATCATACCAAACCAAACCATAGACCATAACCCAAAGGGAATACCAAAACATAATATAAAAATCAATCCCAAAATGTAATAGGATGGAACAACCAATAATATCGTAAAATGATGTCAACCCACTGGCTTATTCCAATACCAAGGTCGACACCAATACGAATCCTGCCCAGACCAACCTCCAAAAGTACCACAAAGACTCTACCCAAAAGAGTAAACAAATCTGGTTGGGACAAGCCCCCAACCATGGCCAAAACCAATATCCAAAACAAAAGAAAAGTGTCTAAAGAAATAAATTACATGAAATGATGCCTTCCAAAAGGATAGAAGCTTACCACTTTAGTCCAAGTGTTGATACCTAATTTGCATTCTAAACAAAAGAGGGAGAATAGTTGATTCCTACATAGCGTGGGTATACATCCTCCAATAAAAGGGGTTAGCGAATGACCGGTAGCATGATACTCAGGGTAAGGATAAAATAATGCCAGTCATAAAACCAACTAAAACCATTCATAATGCATACACCCATACATATATAAGTGCCAGGAAAAGGGATTGGGTTTAGCATGCACTTAAAACCTTTACCTGGGCTATGTAGCTTTGTCGTCCTAACCACCCATGGGCCATATGGGTCCAGCTCCCCCTGCAGAAAGAATCCCAATGTGTGTAGCCGCACGATCGGGAAATGTCACATGGGATTACTAGAACATCCCTCCAATATAAATGTGACACTCACACGTGGTCATCAAGGACCACTCATATCGACAAATATGAGTTTTTGATTTTGGTCCCTCCTAGGACCTCCATCTTCCATGGCTTAGCTACACACCCTACCATTAATGCCCAATTAAAACCATGTCCAAACAATCCATTTACCATTTATTAACCAAGGACAATATTAGTGGTATCATAATACCACCCCGTACTTGTAAGTAATATCCATGGCCAAACCATTTAGGTTAAGGGGACCTTAGGTGCCCTTTCTATATACCATATTAAATCTACTTGAAAGACTTCCATGTTCTCCACAAGTATAACCATTTAGCCTTTAGCCTTTCAAACCATTTGAACCATGCGTAAATATTTTATCCAATTTAAAACATGCAAGAGTTCCATTAAAAGAAGTCAATGCAATGAACATATCTTTATAAGCATTTCATCAAACACCTTGGGGGCATAGTATAACCAAAACCAATTCCAAAGACCATTAAATCATTACCATGCAATCCAATTATCCAAAACCACCATTTATGCATATAAAAGCATATTTAAAACCATAGAAAACCATAACCACGCATTCAATATCAAAACCCCCAATAATAGTTGAAAATTCATAATCATGAAATAGTAAAACCATGAAATCTATCATTTAAACTATGCCTTTAGTTGAAATTATAATGAGGGAAGAGAATCTTGACTTAAACCAAAGAATTAATGGAAATAAATAACCAAAGCAAGCCCCAAAGTAATCCCTTAGTTGAAACCCTAGCTTCCTTACCCCAAAAGCTCTTAAGAAAATTATGAGATATTTTGGAATAATTTCTAAGTATTAATGAATATAATAATAGGTTAAATAACCTCCTAAGTGTATTAGAAGTTGTGGGTCCTAATTAGGGTAAGTAGGGAAATATCCAGAATACCCTTACTTAAATTGCACAAAATCTCATCACAGGGATACGACTGACCCATACGAGTCATACCCTTCTATACGATTGGTTTCCACCACTCTTATCCAAGCCTTAACCCTTGGATTAAAAACTGTCCAGTATAAGACTCATCCAACCATATTGTAACCACAGTATATGATCTGTACCCATAACCCGAATCCCCTGCAAAATGAAATACCAGGAGGATCAAATACTGTCCACCATACGAGTCCATAATACGACTCGTACTAATCATTTATTACTCACACCTCTATGTCTTACCTATTCCAGTGACCAAAACCATCCCACCAACTAACACTAGTCAGCATACGACAGGACCATACCATTCGTACCCCAGCTTATGGATCGTACTCATGAGTCGTATTAGGTCCGAAGAATAGATTTCCAGGAAATTTTCTAATGGTCAAAACCTAGGATGTTTCATACGAAATAGTTTATGGACTCATAATATTCTCAGTGTGTCAAGCCCTTAGTAGGCTGCCTAGAGTTTGGTTTAAGGGTACTAATCATATGTTATGGATATGAGTTGGACCTTGTACTCATATGTTGGACAGTGTTGGAGTCTAACTTTATTCCTAGGGTACGAGTGGAGGTTACCACTCGTATTTTTTGGTTACAGTTTGGTAGGTCTATTCATACCCTCCTACGCCCATTTTTTATTTTTTAAGTTGAGGGTATTCCGAATATTTCCCACCCCAAAACCCTTAAGTCCCCACATCTTATATCACATTGTAGCCACTCATAACACACTTTAAAGGATCAAAACACTCCTAAAACTCTCTCTAAACTCTCCTATGAATATTGGGCTAGGGTTTTCTTCAAGTGTTTATCGAGAGGCTTAAAGACTAAGTTCTCTCCATGAATCTTCGTAAATAAGGCATGTTACTCCTCTTTCATTGTTAGTTCAACTAAAAGTATGTTTTAATAAATGGTTTTCATAGCATGATTATGGGATTGTGTTGGTTTTGAAATATGTGTTGAGGTTTTTGGTTACTAGTGGTTGAATGATGTTTTCCCATGTTCTATTTATGGATTTTCATGTTATAATATTGTTTTGAACATGTGGTTGCATGGGAATGGTTAATTGACTTTTGGTTTTGGAAACTATATGCCCTCAACATATTTGTTAAAATACCTATGAGAATGGTTTTGTCATATAGTTTTACTTTTATTAAAAACCTTACATTGCATAATATGGAAATAGAACTCAAATTGGTTTGGTCGATTTTAAATGATGGGGGAAGGCCTTGGTGGCCATAGAACCTAAATTGATTATTTTTGAATGGAAATTGTCAATAAACTCAACCCACTAGCATAATTGTTTTGGGTTTATACATTACTACTTACTTTAGTTTGTTTCTTAAGACTAATGCATGGCATAAATAGTAAATTGGTTAAGGATGGTTTTGAAAACCTTGTGGGGTACACGGGAATCCCTCAAGTGAACTTATAATAGAAACATTATGGGGTATATGGGAATCCCCCAAGTGATTTTAATAATAGAAATCCTATGGGGTACATGGAATCCCCTAAGTATTGGCCAATGACATTTCTTGCAAGCTATAGTCGGTATGATGATATCACTTCATAATACCTTGGCAAAAAACTCAGGAATCTGTGGTTTGGTTATGTGTTAAATATTTTAATTGGTCTATAATGGTAGATAGTGATAGCTAGCCGTGAAGGAGGTTAACACTGGAAACTCGTGTTTGCCAACATGAGTATTGGTCTCGATGACCACATACTTGTGGAGTACAAGGGAATCCCCCAATTATATACACATACGTATATATCATAGAGGGTGAAGGATATAATAGAATCCCCGACCACCTATGGTATCTCCAGTTCATACATCTACACGCACTGAGGACTGTCTAGGGGGTAACACTAGACCCATATAGCCCACAGGTAGATTATGACAGTAAATATACACAACCCTGGTAATGGTTTAAATATATGCTAAACCCAATTTCCTTTCCTAGCATGATATATATATGTATGTATGTGATTGCATATGGTTATTTACTTTGGTTTTGAATAATGGCATTATTTTATCCTTATTCCTGAGTACATGCTAGCGTTCACCCGCTAACCTGTCTTCGGTCACTGTATCCATACGCGATGCAAAAACCATCCATACTATCACACCTCTTGCTCAGTGACTTTGTGATTCAGGGAAAGCTTTAGTCATACTGAAGTAGTAATCTTTCATTCTTCAAAATGCCCATTTCATGTTATGGTTTATCATAAGTTTTTACTATTCTCTTGACATTTATTTTTGGCTATGGTCGGGGGCATATCCCAACTAGATATTCTTGGACATGGTTTAGAGGCTTTGTATGGACAACTGTGGACTTGGGTATATTATGGATATTTGGATTAGTTTGGATGGTGTGACTTGGTTGGGTGGTCTCAGTTTTAGACTTATCCCAAAGTCATTGAAATTTTAATACTCTATCTTGTTATATGTTCGGAATTCATCCGACATAGATTGTATATTGGTTGGTTGGATTAGGTATTGGGGGTGATCTTTGGTCCTGGTTGGACTTGAGATACCCAACACGACTAGGCCCTAGTTCGAGTCATGTCACCATAGTATTAAATACTACCATGTTCTCTTCATCAGGATTGCGAGACCCCTACTGCAAATGCTACACTCAACCTAAATTACCCTTCACGAATGCAAACACCAGCCTATAATTGCAATAGAAGATAAACTTGGCCTTTGCGAATGAGGACAAGATTATCTCGATCGCAACATCCATTTTCCTTGGCCTTCACTAATGTGGCCAAGGGCCTCACAAACACAAAGGACATTCTTGGATTGTACTAGCTGAAGCTTGTACCAATAGTTTTGACCAAGTGCAAAATCTTCGACCAAACCCTCAGAATTCATTTAGAATCACGTGAACACAAATAAACTATGCTACCCTACCAAGTTTGACATTCTAGACTCAATGGTGCCATAAAAATTCTCATCTGGTATTGTTTTCATAAAATGTGGGTCTTATACCTAAATGGTCATTTTAACCAAAATCCATACAATAGATCAAAATGAATCCAAAAGCCTTATGACCCAAACAAAAGGTCCCCTAGCTAACATCGATGCTTCAAATCTAAGAAAACTATCAGAATTAGCATATGAGGCCATAAATCTAAAGTTTAAGCTTGATAGCCAATACTCAACAACAAAAACTTTAAAATAGGGAGTTGGCTTAAAAAATAAATGAATTATCCGGTAATTGAAATATCAGCTCCAGCAAATCATAAATGACTTGAGCAACTATGGAAAATCTCTAAATGGAAAAATAGGATGGGATTGCAAAAAATGACCTAGAGAATCATTACAATATCCACTACTAAAAAGATTTTCATCTGCAAAAGTAAAGGATCAAGGTGTACCTGAAGGCACAAGTAAGTATGGATGTTTGGCCTGTATCTCACTTTTGATCTCCTAGGTAGCCTCCTCGACTTGGTGTCTCTACTAAACCTTAACTATTGGTATCTCTCTAGAGTAGAAACGTCTGACATCCCTGTCCAACATGAGATCGAGCTCCTCTACAAAGGTCAACCTCTCATCCAACTATATCGACTCCCATCGAAGAACATGAGACTCATTCGGGATATAATATCGCAACATAAAGAATGGAAAATTAAGTGAACCCCTAAAAATTTGGGGGCAAGGACAACTTATAATCTATCTCTCCAACTATATAAAGTATCTCAAATGGCCTAATATACCTAGGGTTGATCTTGACCTTTCTCCCAAACCGCATCAAGCCCTTTATGGGCGATACTCAAATAAAAACTCAATAATACACTCCAAACTTCAAGGCATGAAGTCTACGATCAACATAACTCTTCTGCCTACTATGAGTTTCCCTCAACCTATCCTGAATCACCTAGACTCTGTGCAATGACTCATGTACAAGAGGCCTATCCTTGGAGATTCAAATAATTATATCAGAGATCGACAATGCCTACCATGTAATATCTTAAATAGTACCATCTTAATACTCAAATGGTATCTATTATTATAGGTAAACTATATTAAGGCTAAGTATTTCTCTTACTAACCTCCAAAGTACATAACACATGATTGAAGCATACCATCAAGAACCTGAATAGTCTGCTCAAACTTCTCGCTAATTTAAGGGTGAAAAGCGGTGTTGAGGTCAACTTAGGTACCCAACTCCTCTTGAAAATTCCTCTAGAATCTAGAAACAAAAAATATTTCAATAGGGAAAAAATAGGCAGATTAGGTCAATCGATCTAAAATGACCCAAATATTTTCCAAACTTGCAATGAACACCATACAAGTAGTGCTTCCAAATCTTAATCTCAAATACCACCACCACCAAATCCAAATAATGAGTGGGGTAGTTGCGCTCATACATGTTTAGATACCTCAGCATATAAGTAATAACTCGACCCTGCTATATTATGACACAACCTAAACCAACACTAGAAGTGTAATACCATAATTTTTTGGCCTTTGAAAAAATTATTGATTTTACCATCATTGCCTAGGTAATGACTTAGGTGATGAGTCATTACCCACTTATTACGAATCGTAGGGCCCCTTTCATTATCTGACCAGTGAGGTTGCCTTGGAATTCTATCTAGATTATGACTTGGACCCTATGGGTCATAATAACTATCCATGAGTTGTAGGGTATGACTCGTGAACATGCCATCAAAATAGACACATATTTATGTTTGGGTCATGACTATACCCCATGAGTCATAGGTTAAGGTCAGGAGTCGTGATGAGGGACTCGTGACCATGATAGTGTGGATAACCCTAGTTACTACCCAGGATATGAGTCTAGTTGACAATTCTCAATCAGTTATCATGAGTCGTTACCCAATATGTAGTGACTGAAGTAATATTTCCTGCCCATTTTTATTAAGGGCATTATGATCTTATTATTCCATACCATTACTTTCCACAACTTAAAGCACCCTAAAGGTCCCTATCCTCATCAGTTAACATAACATAAATTTTATGGATTCTCTCTAAATCCCCAATTATGAATGATCTAGGGTTTTAGGGGATTAAGCATCTAGGGTTTAAAATTTGGTTTTCTCTCCAAATTTCTTTGATATCCAGGAAATTATGTCCTTCCTAAATTGATTCTATGCAAAGCATATGTTTAACTATTATCTATGTAAATTTTATTGTGGGTTTTGAATATGGGTTGAGGGATTTGGAATGGTTATTACATGATTTGATTTCCCATGGTTTTGAATTGGTTATTCATACTTTATTTTAAGGTTTTGAATTGAATTAAGGCATTGGTATGGGAATTGGAATGGGGAACATGGGTTTCCCCAAATTTTATGGTTTAATAGTTTGGAATTGGCTTTAACCTAAACCCAAATTGTTTAATTGGTTTTGAAAACATGGATATATTCACAATTTTACTTACTCTTGGAACCTAGTATAGAATAAAAGGTTAATGGAACATAACATGGTTTTGGACTAAAATGGTTTGGAAGACCTTGGTGGCTACAAATGATTTTAAATTAGAACTTGGGAGTCAATATGGCTAAATAGTTTTGGAATTGCATAGTGCAAACTCTTTTATTTGGTATGACGATACCAATGGTAAATGCCTAATTAAAATACTCCTTGGTTAATGGAAGGTAATATGTGTAAATGGTTTTAATTTGGACTAAAAAGGGGTTGTGTAGCTCGCCGTGGAAGGTTGGGGTCTTAAGGGACCGATATTGAAAACCACATTTACTGGCATGGTTTCTTGGTGATCGATATATATATATATATGTATATATATATATGTATATATATATGTATATATATATATGTATATATATATATGTATATATATATATGTATATATATATATATGTATATATATATATGTATATATATATATATATGTATATATATATATGTATATATATATATGTATATATATATATGTATATATATATATATATTTGAATATTTGGGTTATGGGGCCCTTTCAGTAGGGGAAACTGAACCCATATAGCTCGTGGGTACTCTTAGGATGGTCAGAGCTATACAATCTAGGTTAATGGTTTAAATATCATGCTTAAACCTTGTTGCCTATCTTGGAATTATAAATATATATATATATATATATGTTTATGTATATGAATGTGCACATATCGTTTCAGACTTATTTTGGAATTGGCATTATTTTAACTCTTTCCTGATTTACGTATTAGTGCTTATCCCACTGACCATCTTAGGATACTCTATCATTTTATGATGTAATGTTTGAAGATACTTTTTTACCCTCTGTGTAGTTTTAGGTGGCACGGTGGTCTGTTGAGTTATTGTGAAGTGGTGAGACTCCATTATCTGAAAAGTCTTACCATTTTTAGAGTTTATTTTTTCACATTTTAGGAGTTAAAGATTTTTATTGTCAGGGTTAGGCATGTCCCTACCAAATTTGGTATTCTGATTAGAGGCTTTTGTGGATAATGTGTGGGTTAAATATTGATTATTGATTCCTAGTTATATTGAGTATTAATTCCTAGTTATATTGAGTCCCTTTTAATCTATCATGCTCATATATATGTTTGTTTATCTTTTACTACATATTTTGGTTATGTTCTATTGGCTAGGCTAAGAGGGTGGTATCTAGACCTTGATGGGCTTAAGATACCCGTCAAAACTAGGCCCTGGTTTGAGTTGTGACAAGCTTAGTATCAGAGTATAGGTTCAGGGTCTATGAGTGTCCACAAAGCTATTTTGAGTAAAGTCCCTTTTAAGGGTATGTAGCATGCTACACTTATAAGGGGGATACTACAAGGCATTTAGGAATGTTTTCATTTCTTATGTTTTAGTTCGGACTATAGAGTCTGGTGTCCTAAATTTCCCTAACTCTGATTTACTCACATTTTAGATCATGCCTCCTCAAGGATCTAATGTTCATAAAAACTCTATTGGAACATATGTCCCACCTCAGGGCAACGTGGATGGAACTTGACTTGTCTTTGGGGTGCAGAGTCGGTATATGGTCCTTGTTCCCAATTGTACTACCCCACTTAGAATTCCATCAATTCCCACTAGTCCTCCTCAAACTTCCTAGGCTGATAATGCTTATGCCACGATACCTCAAGGTGACATTTCTAATGTGGAGTTACACCAATCTATTTATCTACTTACTCAATTGGTGATATCTCAGTCTCGTCAGTCAGATCATATTAGTTTTGTTGCTCCTTCTTCTGAGGTCACTCTAGTTGGAAATTCATGAAGTTGAATCCCCCAATCTTTACAGTCCTTAGGGTTGAAGAGGATCCTCAAGGGTTTGTAGATGAGATGGAGAAAATTTTCAGGGTAATGATGCTACTAATTCTGAAGGTATGGAGTTTACTGCATATCAGCTGAAAGATGTAGCTTATTAGTAGTATGAGGAATGGGAATAGTTGAGGGGTGATGATGCAGAATCGGCTTTATAAGATGATTTTTTGAGTACCTTTCGCGATTATTTCTTTCCTCAGGGGTTGAGGGAAGCTAAGGCTGAGGAGTTTGTCAATCTGGAGTAGGGTAAGATAAGTGTGAAAGAGTATGCCTTAAAGTTTCAGCAGATATTTTGCTTTGCTCCGGAGTTGGTGTCTAGTCAGAGATATAAGAAGAGAAAATTTCCTTCTAGGTTGTCCCGTGACTTGGTGTTGAAATACAAGGTTGTAATATTAAACAATGGCATAGACATCTCTAGAATTATGGTTTATATGCAGCAAGTAAAAGATAAAAAGAAGAGATAGGAAAAGATAGGAGAAAGGTGGAATAAAAAGTTCAGGTATTCAGAGAAGGGTGTGAATTAGAAAAATATTAGTAGGGATAGTAGACAGTGGGTTAAGAAGAAGACTTTGGGGAATTCTAATTCATATTCTTCAGCTAGTGCTCCTTATCCTAAGTCATCTGATGATCATCGCTTTCAGGCTAGTAGTGGTCCTAAGGCACAAGGTGCCCAGTCTCAGGCTAGTAGAGCTCAGTTAGCCCTACTTTATTTTCCTTGCATATTTTGTGATCAGCTTCACCATGGTTATTATGATGAAGGGAGAAATTGGTGTTTTAATTATTCTTAGCCTGACCATATGCAGAGAGGTTGTCCTATAGCTATGGTATCCACTGAGCTAATAAGGTTCTGGTTGCCACTATTTCATCTCCTACACCAAAGGGTGCTACTTCAGGTATCGGTACTAGTCGGAATCATCTCTATTATCTTCATACCTATTAGGAATCTAAGGCATCTCCTGATGTTGTTATTGGTACATTACAGCTCTTCTCTCGTGATGTGTATTATTTGCTTGATCTGAGGTCTATCATATCTTATATGGCCCCTTATGTGGTTATACATCTTGATTTTGGTCCTGAAGATATTTCTGACCCCTTCTCTATTTCTACCTCGATGGGTGATTTTATAGTTGTTGGACGGGTATACAGGGGTTGTGTGGTGTCTATCTTTCATAGGGTGACATTAGTGGATTTGATAGAGTTGGATATGGTGGATTTTGATGTTATCTTAAGAATGTATTAGATTCATTCATGTTATGCTTTCTTGGATTGTAGAACCTGAAAGGTCAATTTTATATTTCCTAATAAATTGGTAATCAAAAGGGAGGGAGGTTCCTTAATACCCAAAGGGAGGGTTATTTCCTACCTTATTGCTCGAAAGTTAATTTCTAAAGGGTGTTTGTATCATCTAGTTTGGGTTAAGGATTCTAATTTTTGGGGTCCCTCTTTGCATTATGTCCCTGTAGTTAATGAGTTTCATGAGGTGTTCCCTGATGATCTTCCCAAAATTCCTCCCGATAGAAAAATAGATTTTGGGATTGATCTTCTACTAGATACCCTTACTATTTCCATTCTTCCTTATAGGATGGCTCCGATGGAGTTAAAAGAGCTAAAGGAACAGTTAAAAGATCTTCTTGATAAGGGTTTATCTATTCTAGTATTTTTCGGTGGGGTGCTCCTATGCTTTTCGTGCATAAGAAGGATGGGTCCCTTCGGATGTGTATAGACTATCATCAACTGAATAAGATTACAATGAATAATAAGTATCCTCTTCCTAGGATTGATGATCTTTTTGATCAGTTTCAGGGTGATAGATGTTTTTCTAAGATTGATCTTCATTTGAGGTATCATCAGTTGAATATTAGGGAGGCTAATGTTCCCAAGACTTTTTTTCAAACCCGGTAAAGTCATTATGAGTTCCTAATTATATCATTTAGGTTAAGTACTGCTTTGCCACATTTACAAATTTAATGAACCGAGTGTTTAGACATTTTTTGGATCTGTTTGTGATAGTTTTCATCGATGATATATTGGTGTATTCTAAGAGTGAAGAGGATCATGCCAATCACCTTCGAATTGTGTTGCAAACTCTTAAGGATCAGAGGTTGTATGCCAAATTTTCTAAGTGTCAGTTTTGGTTGAACGCTGTAACTTTTCTTGGGCATGTTGTTTCTAGTGAGGGGATCATGGTGGATCCACATAGGGTTGAGGCGGTTAAGAGATGTCCTAGACTCAAGACTCCAACCAACATTAGAAGCTTCTTGGGCTTGGTTGGGTATTATAGGAGGTTTATGGATAGTTTCTTTTCTGTTGCTTCCCTGTTGACTAAGTTGACCTAGGAAAAGATTAAGCTCTTATGGTCTTATGCTTGTGAGGGTAGTTTTGAGAAGTTTAAGGATAAATTGACTTTAGCGCCAGTTTTGACCCTACCTGAAGGTACCGATAGTTTTATTGTTTATTGTGATGTGTCCTATGTGGGATTTGATTGCGTGTTGATGCAGCATGGTAGGGTTGTGTCCTATGCTTCCAGACATCTTAAGATTCATGAGAAGAATTATCCGACTCATGACTTGGAGTTAGCGGCTATGATTTTTTCTTTAAAGATTTGGCTCCGTTATGTATATAGGGTGTATATGGACATTTATTTAGATCATAAGAGCTTGCAGTATGTGTTCACACAAAAGGAGTTGAATCTAAGGTAAAGGAGGTAGATTGAGCTACTCAAGGATTATTACATGAGTCTACACTATCATCCAGGTAAAGCTAATGTTGCTTATGCTCTTAGCATGTTGTCTATGGGGAGCTTATCGCATTTGGAAGAGGAGAAGAGACGATTAGTGAAGTATATTCACCGGTTGTCTAACTTGGGAGTTTGTCTTTTGGACTCCAAGAATGGAGGAGTTATTGTTCAGGGAGTGGTTAAATTATCTCCTGCTGCTGAGATGAAGGAGAAGAAGGTTTTAGACCCTATTCTGATACGGATTAAGGATAATATGGGTCAGTAGAAGGTTATGGCATTCGATATTAAGGGAGATGGTATCTTGAGGTATCAAGGTAGGTTGTGTGTTCTTGGTGTAGATGGGATGCAATAGAGGATTTTGACTGAGGCTCATGAGTCGAGGTACATAGTTCATCCAAGTTCGACGAAAATGTATCATGACTTGAAGGAGTTCTATTGGTGGAATAATATGAAGAGAGATATAGCAAATTGCGTGGATAAGTGCATAGTTTGTAAATAGGTTAAGGTAAAACACTTGAGGCTTAGTGGCATGTCTCAAGAGATAGAGTTGCCCATATAGAAGTGGGAGGTCATCAATATGGACTTTATTACGGGTCTTTCGCTGTGTTGGAATTAGTATGATTCAATTTGGGTTATTGTGGATAGGGATGACAAAGTCTTCTCACATCTTGCCTGTGAGGACTAACTACTCTGGAGAGGATTTTGCCAAGTTGCTTATTCAAGATATTGTCAATGGCATGGGGCGCCGGTTTCAATCATTTTAGACCAAGCTACGCAGTTTACTTCTCATTTTTGGAGTTCGTTTTAGAGAGGTTTGGGGCAAAGATGAACCTTAGAACTGCTTTCGACACTCAGATAAATGGACAAGTGGAATAGACTAGAGAATATGCTAAGGGACTGTGTGATTGATTTGGAGGTATTTGGATTGATCACTTACCTCTCATTGAGTTTGCATATAATAATAGTTATTATACGAACATTCAAATGGTTCTGTTTGAGGCTCTATATGGTAGGAGGTATAGGTCTCCTATTGGGTAGTTTAAAGTTGGTGAGGCTAGGTTGTTTGGTCCTGACTTCGTTCATCAAGCTATGGAGAAGGTGAAAGTTATTAGAGAGATGCTTAAAACTGCCCAAAGTTGCCAAAAGTCCTATGCGGATCTAAGGCGAATGGAGTTGGAGTTTGAGGTTAGCGATTGAGTGTTTTTGAAAGTTTCTCCTAAGAAAGGAGTGATGAGGTTTGGGAAGAAAGGGAAACTGACATGACTCGAACCAGGGTCGGGCCATGTTGGGTATCTCAAGTCCTACATGGAGTGAAGATCACCCCCAATAACTAACCAAACCAAACAACACACCCTCCAATGACGGATGAATTTTAAACATATAACAAGATATCATGCAATAGCTTAAGAAAAGTTTAATGCATATCTCTAACCGACAACGAATGAACGGCCAAACAATCAACCGATACCGCCCAATAACCACAGTAATCCAAACAAAGCCTCCAAAATAATGATCCAAAACTGAATATCAATAAAGCATCGGGACATTCCCCCGACAATAGTCAAAAGTTAGACTAATACATAGGAAGAACAGAACACGAAATGTAGACTTCAAAAGTATGGAAGCTTACCACTTCAATATCAGCTAACGAGCTGTTCCCGGGTCCTAATCACTGAGCATGAGGAGTGGAAGTATGGCCAATTCCTACATTGTGTGGGGATACAGCGTCTGAAGATGGTTATCGGGGTGAACGCTAGCATGTAACTCAGGGATAAAGATAAAATAACGCCGTCAATTCAAACCAAACCATCCAATACACATAACCATATGCAAATGCATATACATATAATATTTATATATATATATATATATATATATATTTCATGTTGGGATAGGGAACAAGATTTAGCATTCACTTTTAAACCATAACCTGGATTGTGAAGCTCAATCATCATATAATAGTACCCACGGGCTATATGGTCCCCATCTCTCACCCCTTGGTCGGTCCCCAGTGCGTGTATCCATACAAACCGAAGAATAATCTCATATATATGCACACGGGAGACTCAAACCTCCCAACATATACTACGGTGACTTAAGCACCCGATCATGTAATGATTTACGGGGGACTCGAACCTCCCGAATCATGAAATAATAATAAGGGGGACTCAAACCTCCTTGGTCACTTTGACCCCCCGCGTCGGCAAATGCGGTTTCCAGTATCGTCCACTTGGACCTTTACTTTCACGACTCAGCCCCACAACCTTTATTAAAGCCCAATTAAAACATTTATCATACAATCCCATTCAATGAACCACAATACATATTTTGGCATACATTGTTGGTATCGCCATACCATCTATACTTGCAAGGTAATAAAAACAAGCCAAAACAATTTCCATTAACTTGGAGAAAACAACTCTATTTGCTCATTAGTACAAGGTGGGGGACACCGACTTCCTTTGTTCATTAAATCAAACCATTATGTTTCAAATACCTCTTTATATCATACAATATTTCAAGACTAGTTCAATTTTACAAATTCTCACCTTTCTCATAACTCAAAACCAATTTCACTCTATGGGGTTGGGGGTCATAACCACTTCAAAAGTCACAAGTTTGGGAAAATCATAATTCCCTAATTCATCCACCATACCCATGCACTCACAGTTCAAAACCATATTTTAAGCATGAATAATCATAATTAAATCATAAGAAACATTGTTCAATAATAAACATTCAAAACCAACACCCTTGTTTTCTAAACAAAAATAATTCCATGTGAACAACACTTTAATACATATGCTTTTACAAAACTAACAATGAGGGAAGAGTCACATGCCTGAAATAGTAAGATGCATGGAGAGAAATCACCCTTGAAATCCCTAAGTGATCAACCTCTTGAAAACCCCAAAGTGTTCTTGACCTTAGGGATTTCAGAGTATTTGAGGAGTTACATTGATGTGTTTATGAGTGCTAATGATACCCGAAAGGGGTTATAATACGTGGATTTCAAGTTGGGTAAGAGGGAAATGTCTAGAATTCTCTTAACTTAAGAACTAGAAAAGTGTTATTTTTAACTACGGGTCAACCCATGACTCGTAGCTACTCCTTACGACTCGTCACCATGAGTAGTAACCAAGACATTACCACCAAGGTACCCTATACTGTTGACCTTACGACTCATCCACAGAAATCGTAATAGGACCCTATGACTAGTAGGGTCCAGTCGTAGTCAACAGAGAAACCAAATTGGGACTTACATTAGACATCCTACGATTACACCTAATGACTTGTAATGTATTCGTACGACTCTTAGTGAACCACTCGCATTCAGAGAAAAATCAAGCCACAAACTTACTAGTTTGGTTATGAATTGTCTCAACAACTCATGAGGACACCCTATGACACATGGGGTGAGTCGTTACCAAGGCAGTGTCAAAGCTCAAGAAATTTCCAAGGGCCAAAAATTTGTAGTGTTTCAATTCTCCCCCACTTGGATCATTCGTCCCCGAATGATGGGTCAAGGCAATTGCTAGCACGATTTGACTCCATATACCTCTACTTTTATCTTTAACAAAGACAGAAAACAAAGATGTTAAGTAATATACTTACCTTAAGCATGATTATTTGGAGAGGAAAACAAGAACAGATACTTGGACTTCATGTCCTCTTTGTCTTCCCACGTAGCAGTCTCCACCTTTTGGTTCTTCCAAAGAATCTTTATCGAAGCCATGTCCTTTGTTCGCAGCTGATGAACTTACTGATCTAAGATTTCTATCGGGACTTCCTCTTAATATAAGGAATCTGAAATACCCACCTCCTCTAAAGGAATAACCATGTAAGGATCACCCGCATACTTTCTCAACATCAAAACGTGAAACACCAGATGAATGGAGCTCAAACTAGAGGGCAACTCCAATCCATATGCAACACTATCAACCCTCTTCAACACCAAGTATGGACCAATATATTAGGGAGTAAGCTTCCCCTTCTTACCAAATTGCATCACTCGCTTCATGGGGATACCTTTAAGAACACCTAATCACCACTATTAAACTCCAACGCCCTTCGCCTTACGTCCGCATAGGACTTTTGGCGACTTTGGGTGGCCTTCATTCTATCCCTAAATACCTTCACCTTCTACATGGCTTGGTAAACCAAATCCTAGCCAAATATCTCAGCCTCATCAGCTTCAAACCACCCGATGGGAGACCTACACCTCCTACCATACAAGGCCTCGAAAGAAGACATACCAATACTAGAGTGGTAGCTATTATTATATGCAAACTCTATAAGAGGCAAATGATCAACCCAATTACTACCATAATCAATCACACAAGCTCTAAGCATGTCTTCCATTATCAGAATAGTCCTTTCTGCTTTCCCATCCAACTATGGGTGAAAAGTCGTACAAAGGCTCACCTTAGTTTCCAAACCTCTCTTAAATAAATGCCAAAAGTGTGATGAGAACTAAGTACCACAATCTGACATGATAGAGATAGGCTCCCCGTGAAACTTCACAATCTCTTGGAGGAATAACTTCACATAATCCTCTACCGAATAATTAGTCCTCTTTGGCAAGAAGTGAGCAGACTTAGTCATCCTATCCATAATGACCCAAATTGATCCAAACTGACTCCGAGACCAAGGAATAACCGTAACAAAATCCATATTAATCATTTCCCACTTCCACACAGGTAACTCAATTTATTGATACAACCCTCCAGGCCACAAGTGCTCAATCTTGACTTGTTGACACACCATGAATTTAGCCACAAAACTAGCCATATTCCTTTTCATATTATTCCACCAATAAATCTCCTTAAGATCATAAAACATTTTCATTGAACCACGATGAACCGTATACCACGAGTCATGAGCCTCATCCAAGATCTTCTCTCACAACCCATCTACGTTAAGAACACATAATCTGCCTTAGTACCTCAAGATCCATCGCCACCAGTCTCTAAAGCTACAACATTTTGCTGACCCACATCTCCTCTAATTTTTGTTAAGACAAGATCCAATACCTGTTTCTCTTTTATTTTAGTACCGAGAGAGGATTGTGCCACCTTTTACACAAACACACCCCCATCCTCAAAGTCCAAGAGACGAACTCCAAGGTTATCCAAATGGTGAATATCTTTCACTAACTCCTGCTTATCCTCATCCACATAAGCTAGAATCCCCATGGATAACCTGCTAAGAGCATCAGCAATCATATTAGCTTTACCTGGGTAGTAATGGAGACTCATGTCGTAGTCCTTCAGCAACTCAATCCACTTCCTATTCCTGAGATTCAACTTCTTTTGGGTGGATACATATTGGAGGCTCTTATGATCGGAAAAGATATCTATATGGACTCCATAAAAATAGTGACCCTAAATCTTCAATGCAAACACCACAGCCAACACTCCAAGTCATGAGTCAGATAATTCTCCTGATAAACTTTTATCTACCTAGAAACATAGGCCACCACTCTACCATGCTGCATTAACACACAACCAAGTCCTACACGAAACGCATTACAATAAATCACAAATCCATTATTACACTTGGTCAAGATCAAAACTGAAGCTGAAGTCAACTCATCTTTCAGCTTTTCAAAACTATCCTTACAAGCATCGAACCACAAGAACTTCACCTTCTTCTGGGTCAACTTAGTCAGCAGGGCAGCTATAGTAGAGAAACTCTCCACAAATCTCCTATAGTAACCAGCTAAACCCAAGAAGCTCTGAATATCGATTGGAGTCGTAGGCCTAGGATATTTTTTAACCACTGTAACTTTCTGCGGATCCACCAAGATCCCTTCACTAGAAATGACATAACCTAGAAAAGTCACAGCTTTCAACCAGAACTCACACTTGTAAAACTTAGCATACAATTGCTGATCTTTTAAGGTTTGCAACACAATACGGAGATGGTCAACATAATCCACCTCACTCCTAAAGTACACTAGAATATCATCAATGAACATTATAATGAACAAATCTAAGAACTAATGGAACACCCAATTCATGAGATCCATAAATACCGTCGGGGCATTAGTCAAACCAAAGACATGATTAGGAACTCATAGTGACCATATCGGGTTTGGAAGGAATTCTTAGGGAAATCTACCACCTTAATCTTAGTTGATGATAACCCGATCAAAGATCAATCTTAGTGAAACATCTAACACCCTGAAGTGGTTCAAACAAATCATTAATCCGAGGAAAATGATACTTATTCTTCACCGTGAACTTATTCAACTGACAGTAATCGGTTCACAACCGAAGGGAACCATCTTTTTTATGCATGAACAAAATAGGATCACACCATGGACACACACTAGGATGGATAAAATCCTTGTCAAGAAGGTTTTTCAACTGCTCATTAAGCTCCTTCAACTCAGTCGAAGACATTCTATAAGGAAGGATAGAGATAGGACGAGTGTCCAAAATAAGTTCAATCCCAAAATCAATCTCCCTATCGTGAGGGATACCAGGAAGATCATCAATAAAAACCTCAGGAAAATCATTAACCATGGGAACGGATTATAAGGAAGGACCTTCCGACCTAGAATCTTCGACACAAACTAGATGATAAAGACATCCCTTGAAAATCAACTTTCGAGCTCTAAGATATGATATGAATCTTCCCTTACGCACTATAGAACCCCCTTCTTACTCAATGACTGGCTTATTAGGGAATTTAAACATGACCTTATGGGTTCGACAATCTAAGGAGGCATAGGTCGAGTACAACCAGTCCATCCCTAATATGACATCAAAATCAATCATGTCTAATTCTATAAGATCTACCAGAGTTTCTTTATCACCAACAGATACCACACAACCCCTATAGACTATTTTAGCAAGCACAGAGTCACCCACCAGGCTAGAAATAGAGAAGGGATTAGGGATACACTCAAGATCAAAATCAAAATGTACAGCCACAAATGAGGTCACATAAGAAAAAGTAGTCCCCGAATCAAGAAAGAAATACACATTATGAGAAAAAAGTCATAACATACCAATGACGACGTCGGGAGATGCCTTAAAGTCCTAGCAGGTAGCAAAAGTATCATGACCCAGACCAGGGCCTAAACATAATGGGAATCACAAGTCCAACCAGGATCGGGGAACACCCGCTTAACCCAACCCAACTGCCTATTACAACCTCAGATGAGATGAATTTCAAATAGATAACAATATAGCATTATTGTTCACATCAAGACTCTGGGATAGGATAATGACCATGACCAACCCAACTGAGTCTAATCGTACCAAACCCAACCATCCATACCATACTAAAGAGAATATCAAAACATAACATAATAATCAATCCCAAAATGTAATACGATAGAACAACCAATAATATCATTCAATGATGTCAGCACTAACACTGATGCGAATGATAAGGCCGACACCAATAACGATCTCGCCCATAACAACCCCCAGAAGTACCACAAAGCCTCTATCTAAAAGAATACAAATATTCGATTAGGACATGCCCCCAACCATAGCCAAAACCAATATCCAAAATGAAAATAAAATGTCTAAGAATGTCCATATCATGAAATGGATACTTTTGAAAAGATTGAAGCTCATCACTTTAATCTAAATGTTTTCCCTGAGTCAATCACTATGTAGGAGGATTCAAATGGCCATTACCATATAAACCAATTGCCCATTCCAGTGATTAAAACCATCCCACCAACTAACACTTGTCAGCTTATGACAGGACCATACCACTCATACCCCAGCATACGGCCTGTACCCTGGAGTCGTATTGGGTTCGAAGAACAGTTTTCAAGGAAAAATTTCTAAGGCCAAAACCCAAGATGTAACAAAGAGAATACAAGTGATTTCGTCCAGTGTCGGTGCCAGAAGCAGAAGTAGCACCCTTTGGTGCAGGAACTGATAAAGTGGAAACAAGAATCTTATTTTTCCCCCAAGCAACCTTAGAAGGACATTCTCTCTCTAAATGATCTATCTCGCCATATTTAAAACATATGTTCCTTCCCTCTTCACAAAACCCACGGTGCGCTTGTATGCATAATCTACAAGAAGGATATAATAGAGCTGACTGAGCCCCACTAGCTTGAGATTGGTCACTCTGTTCCCTAAACCTACTATTATGCAGAGATCGACGATCACTCGACGACTTTAGATAAGGAGCACTAGCCATAGAGTAGGAACCAGAACTCTCTCACTTATTCTTAGACCATTTTCCACCATCTCTGCCACTCTGCTACCAACCTCCACCTTGATCAGAAATCCAAACTTCTTACTTTGACTTTTCCTTATCTCCGCCCGCTTCTTCTTCTCTTCATCAACACACTGCATATACATAACTAATCTGGATATTTCTATATACTTATTCAACAAGGTAGACATACTCTCTAGAATCAAATCATGAGACAACCCAAAAGTAATTTTCCTTATTCTATCCCTCATACTAGATACTAACTTAGAAGTATACTGTGATAACTGATGGAATTTCAAGGCATACTTCTTAACCGTCATCTTGCCTTGCTTCAAATTACCAAACTCTTTTGCTTTCTCCTCTCTCAACTTCTGAGGAAAGAAGCGGTCCAAAAAAGCACCAGAGAAATTATCCCATAGTATAGATTCAACATCATCTTCCCTAGATTGTTCTTGTTTCTCATACCATTGGTATGCTACATCCTTCAGTTGATAGGCAACGAACTCCACACCTTTGTTATCCGGAGCATACATAACCTAGAACTAGGATACCCAATTGACCATGAACCTAGGCTCTGATACCACCTTGACATAACCCAAACTAGGGTTGGGCCAGGTTGGGTATCTCAAGTCCCACATAGAGCAAAGATCACCCCCAACAACTAACAGAACCAAATAGCATACCCTATAATGATGGATGAATTCCAAACATATAATAAGATGGCATGCAATAGCTTAAGAAAAGTTTAATGCATATCTATAACCGAAAACCAACCAATGGCCAAACAATCGACCGATACCGCCCAATAACTACAATAGTCCAAAAAAGCCACCTAAATAATAATCTAAAAGCGAATATCAATAAAGCATTAGGACATGCCCCCAAAAATAGCCAAAAGTAAGTCCAACACATAGGGGGAATAAAATATGAAATATAGACTTCCACAGTATGGAATCCAACCACTCCAGTGTCAACTCACGAGCTATTCCCAAGCCTAATCACTGAGAAAAAGGAGTGAAAGTATGGCCAATTCCTATATTATGTGGGGATACAGTGTTCGAAGATGGTTAGCGAGGTTAACACTAGCATGTAACTCAGGGATAAAGATAAAATAATGTCATCAATTCAAACCAAATCATCCAATACACATAACCATATGCAAATATATATATATATATATATTATGTTGGGATAGGGAACAAGATTTAGCATGCACTTTTAAACCATAACCTGGATTGGGAACCTCAATTGTCATATAATAGTACCCACGGTCTATATGATCCCCAACTCTCACGCCCTATCAGGCCCTAGTGTCTGTAGCTGCACGAACCAAAAAATAATCTCATATATATGCACATAGGAGACTCAAACCTCCCAACATATACTAAGGTGTTTTAAAACGCCAGATCATGTAATGATATGGGGACTTGAACCTCCCAAATAATGAAATAATAATAAGAGGGGCTTAAACCTCCCTGGTAACTTTGACCCCCGGATCGGCAAACACGGTTTCCAGTATCGGCCACTTGGACCTCCACTTTCACGACTCAGCCCCACAACCCTTATTAAATCCTAATTAAAACATTTATCACACAATCCCATTCAATGAACCATAATACATATTTAGGCATACATTATTCGTATCGCCATACCAACTACACTTACAACGTAATAAAAATAAGCCAAAAAAAATTTCATTAACTTAGAGAAAACAACTCCATTTGTTCATTAATACAAGGTGGGGGACACCGACTCCCTTGGTTCATTAAATTGGACCATTGTGTTACAAATACCTCTTTATATCATGCAATAGTTCAAGACTAGTTTAATTTTATAAATTCCCACCTTTCTCATAACTCAAAACTAATTTCACACTATGGGGTTGGGGTTATAACCACTTCAAAAGTCACAAGTTTGGGAAAATCATAATTCCCTAATTCATCCACCATAACCATGCACCCATAAGTTCAAAATCATATTTAAAGCAAGAATAATCATAATTAAATCATAGGAAAACATGGTTCAACAATAAACATTCAAAACCCATAACCCTATGTTTTCAAAACCAAAATAATTCCATGTGAACAACACTTTAATATATATTCTTTTACGAAATTAACAAAGAGGAATGAGTCTCATGCCAGAAATAGTAAGATGTACAAAGAGAAATCACCCTTGAAATTCCTAAGTGATCAACCTCTTGAAAACCATAAGTATTCTTGACCTTGGGTATTTGAGAGTATTTGAGGAGTTACTTTGATATGTTTATGAGTTCTAATGATATCCTAAAGGGTTATAATATGTGGGTTTCAAGTTGGGTAAGAGGGAAATGTCTAGAATGCCCTTAACTTAAAAGCTGGAAAACTATCATTTTTTACTACAGGTCAACCCTTGAATTGTAGCCACTCCTTACGACTCATCACCATGAGTCGTAACCAAGACAGTACCACTAAGGTAACCTACACCGTTGACCTTACTACTTAGCTACAGGAATTATAATGGGACCCTACAACTCATAGGGTCCAGTCATAGTCAACACAGAATCCATATTGGGACTTACACTGGACACCCTATGATTACACGTAATGACTCATAAAGTATCGTTATAAATCTTAGCGAGTTACTCGTACTCAGAGAAGAATCAGGCTATAAACTTACTGGTTTGGTTACGACTCATCCCAATGACTCATCAGGACACCATACGACTCATGGGGTGATTCTTTACCAAGGCAGTGACCTCAAAGCTCAAGAAATTTTCAAGGGACAAATATTTGGTGTGTTTTAGAGACTCAGTCCCCGTTATATTGGTTTGTATCAAATTTTAAGGTAAGTTGGAAATATTGCTAAAGAAATGAAGTTGCCTACATATTTGGGTTCTATTCATCCTGTTTTTTATGTGTTAATGTTGAAGAAGTGTGTGGGTGATCCTTATTTGGTTGTTCCTATGGAGTATGTTGGTATCTCAGATTCCCTGTCTTATGAGGGAGTTTCGGTTGAGATTTTAGATAGGCAAGTTCGTAGGTTGAGGACTAATGATATGACTTTGGTGAAGGTTCTTTAGAGGAACCAAAAAGTGGAAGAAGCTACTTGGGAAGCTGAAGAGGACATTAAGTCCAAATATCTGTTCCTATTCTCCGTATTGGATAAAAATTCTTAATGCATGATTCATGTTTTCCTTCTCGTGGTATTTCTAAATTTGTCATTCTAGTATATGTGCATCCTTTTCTTATTATCGTGCTAATGAGTGCCTTAACTTATTATTCGGGGATGAATGATCCTAAGGAGGGTAATGTAATACCCCAGGTTTTTGGCCTCTAAAAAAATTCTTGATTTTACCTTCACTGCCCAGGTAACGACTCAGGTTATAAGTCGTACCCACTCGTCACAAGTCTTAGGGCCTTTTTCATTGTCTGACCAGTAAGGTTTCCTTAGGATTCTGTCTTGATCATGAATTAGACCCTATGGCTTCCCCGTTAAAGAGGCAGAGTTGTTAGTAATAGTACCTAAACTCCAGAACTGTGTAGCCAGCGCAGGACCAGGAGTCACCCATTAGATTAAGGCTTGACTATCATATTGACTTAGGCTTGACTTCCTATTCAGGGTAACCCGTTAGAGTGGCTTGACCATAGCAGAGGTTTTTACCCATGGCACGATATTGACACCCTTCCAGATGGGGTTACATGTTGTACCCCACTAGATCAGATTCATGGCATGTCAGTTAAGTGAGAACTCTCACAGTTGAAGTTTCAGTATCAGTCTTCAGAGTAGAACTCAGAAATCAGGACTGTCAGATATAGTCACCCATCTCAGTAAGGAACTTAGATAGTTCCATAGATTCATGGGCCACCCGCTAGATAGGCCTGGTCTCACATAAAGTTAATTAGTATCAGTACTAATAGAGCCGGAGATCACCCATTATATAGGCCTGATCTAAAACTCAATCCGTCATTTCTATTATTAAAAAATTTAGAGATCTTTCACTAGATAGGTTTGATCTCAGATACAATCATTCTTTATCATTATTAGTAGATTTAGAGATCATTCGTTAGAAAGGTTTGATCACAGATTTAGTCAGTCAATAGTAGCGAACTCAGAACTCAATCATTGATATGAGCAGATTCAGTTAATCAACTTTAGATCATCAATTTCAGAGATCAACCGCTAGAGGGGACTGATCTCAACTTCAGTACTCAATTATAAATATCAGAAGATTCAGTTATTTAGTATCTCAGTATTAGTAGTGAGTTCAAATGTCAGTAAATCAGTATCCGAGAATCAGTATTCAAAGTCACGATAATTTCAGTTATGGTTTGTGCATTCATGTATATGTCCTCATTCAGTACTCTCATGTTATTCAGTTAAGTTATGTTCATGCATAAGCCTTTGTATTTAGTCTTACCTTATCTAGCATACCAGTATATTCAAAGTACTGACGCATACTTTTCTCTTGCGCTATGGTATCGTATACCATAGGTTTCGAAGCATGAGATCCAGAGCACCCTTAGCAGTCCAGACTCAGTTAGCAGCAGTAGACGTAGCAGTGAGTCCTATTTATTCGAGGATGATAATTATTTTATTATGGCATTAGACTTAGTTTATTTTCAGTAGACGGAGTTAGTTAGGGACATATCCCATCAACTCCACAGTTTGGATAGTTAGAGGCTTTTCAGATAGATGTATCAGTATTCAGTGTTCAGTTTTGAGTATTTTAGATGTTTTGAAACTTATGGCAAATTTCTGACAGTTTTTCATATTTATTATATTATATTATATTATGTAGTGCTCAGGTACAGATATCAGTAGAGGGTTAGCTTGTGGTCCTTTGGGATCATGAGCACCGTGTGGCATTTTGGTTCCAGAAAATCGGGGAGTTACGATATGTTAATTCAAGAATAACAAGAACCATATTGCATATAAATGCTTTGGGTCCAAAATCGTGCTAAAAAACTTATGTAGAGCCTGCTTGCGGAATCATAACTTTGTAACAGTCAAAACGCCCCTCTAAGCTCAAGGATCTTTTGCCCTAAAAATGAGTGGAATTCGAGAACAAATACTCTCTCAAAATCAGCCTATAAGGAACCTAAGGGTTTAAGTTAATATCGGAGAATTAACTAAGAAACTAATGGAAACTTATGAAAATTTAGATGAGAAAATGCCTGCAATGCACTCTCTAATTCACCCCAAACACCTAATGATCAAACTTCACAATTCGCTAAGCCTCCAAAAGATTTATGGACTTGGGACTTGAAATAAATAAGAGAAAATTGGGTTCCACAGCATTAAATACTGTCAGGGGTCCCTTCATTGTGATTGTATGGACCCCGTTGCAAATGTAACACTCAACCTAGATTACCCTTTACGAACGCGAAGACCAACCCATGATTGGGATAACCAATGAACTTGGCCTTTTGGAATGTGGCCAAGGTCACTGCAATCGTGATAGCCATTCACCTTGTCCTTCACGTTCGTGAAGGCCATTTTTTGCCTGCACCATCAGTTTTGGCCGAGTGCCTAAACTTCAATCAGACCCTCAGGATTCGTTCAGAATCTCGTGAATGCAGATGAACTATGTTACCCTACCAAATTTGACATTTTTGACTCAGCAACGCCATCAAAATTTCCATTTGAGATGATTTCAATGAAAGGTGGATCCCATACTCAAATGTTCGTTTTGACCAAAATCCACCCAATAGCTCATAACGAGTCCAGAAGCCTCGGGACCCGAAACAAAGGTCCTCCTAGCCTAAAACCGATGCTCCAGATCTAAAGAACCATCAGAATTGGCATACGAGGCTGTTAACGTGAAGTTTAAGTCAGATACCCAATTCTCAACAACAAAAAATTTCAAAATAGAAAATTGACTCTAAAAAACCAAACTAACTACTCGGTAACCGAACTGTCAGCTCCAGCAAGTCCTAAATGACTTGTGGCAGCTTTGGAAAAACTCTAAACGATAAAACAGGGTGAAAATACAGAAACAACCTTGAAGGTCATTACATGTGTGTGTATATATATTAAATTAATATATGTTTTTTGTAGTTTTGTGGTTTTATAGTTTAACTATTTTATTTAGTTAAATAATAGTAGTATTTACTTGGGGAAAAAGAACTTGACTCGTGTCTATTAACAGTCATAAGCAAATTTTATCATCCATAAGTTTAACTAGTAAAAATAGATAGTTACACTTTTATTAAATTATTAGGTAGTTTCATGTCAAGATTTTAGTAATAATTATCTTACACTTCTGTTGAATTAGTAGTAGTTAATGCTTCATTTTAAAATTTTAGTAATAATTATTTTATAGTTTTGTTAATACCTGTTTTAACGTACGTGTTCCACATGTGACACTCAAACTCAGCAGAAAGAAGTGGAAGAAAAAAAAGCTAATATGGGATAATATAAAATGACTAATAATTAAGATATGAAAATACATGTTGACAAAAATGTGAGTATTTCATGCGACTTAATTATGTTTTATTGAGATATTAAAGACACATCCACCTCAGTAATGAAAAAAATATAGCTTTTTCACCACTTATGGTTATAAATATATAATTGTGTATAATGTTTTGCAGAAAGTTGAGGGAATTTTTTTGGTATTATCAATTTTCTACGTACTATTTTACATTATTTTTGTTTGATCGAGAATCTTTTAAGTATTTTTTTAGTAAAAAGAATTGATTTAGTATTTTTTTAAACGTAAAATTTTCATTGAGAAGATAAAAAATCATCTCTAATGATGAATCCATAATCAATTATATCAGGGGTGGCTATGGTGCGGTGTGGTGTGGGTGTGGTGCGAGGTTTTCTGAATTCGTAAATTTTAAAATCGCCCCATACCACATCACATCACCTTTAAACCCGCCCTACACTTATTCCTGTGCATATTCACACTGAACCGCCCAACGTTTTATTTTTTTATTTTTTAAAAAAATTTACAACTCCATTGAAAATCATAATATTTTCAATACTAGGAAATAATAACAGTCAATTTCTATTATATCACTTTTCACTAAGAAATTATCAGAAAAATACCACATGTACAAGTAATGATCAAATATCAAATTTTCATTAAGATGAATAAAGAAATTAAAAAACTATAAAAATTGTTTATTTGTAGTATTATACATGTTTTAAGTATCATAAAATTTTTAGTGAAGAATACATATAATTTAGGTAGATTCATGAGAATAATACTAATTTTTATCTTTTTTTTCAGTTTAAATCCGCATATACCCGCAACCCGCCCCATCCTACATCATTTAAGAAAAAACTTACTTAAACCCGTCCCACACCCACCCCGCACCCACATAATTCAACACACGCTTCGCCCCACATAGCCTAAAATCTACACTGCCCCACATTCGCACCGCCCCATTACCATCCCTAAGTATATCAAACCTTCATCACATGTTTCTAACTGAGATGAATATAGCTTTTAGTAGGTGCATGGCATATATGCATGTAGAGAATCTCATTTATAGTTAATTAATTTGTGTAAACTGATCCTTCGATCGAATGGATAAAAGAACGGCATCGACGCGATCGAAATAATAATTCAAAACTTTCTAATTCCTTGAACAATTAATGAATACCAACAACTTAAACACAATAAAAAAACTTATAAAGTTTGTGAATCTGGAGCATGAAAAGAAACTTTACCTTAGCCTAGATTGACATCAAAAATCGAGAAGTATATTTGCTATCCTCATATCACCTTAAAAAAATTACATAAAAAGATACAAACAATGTACTTACATATTCATTAATCAAATAAGTCACAAATTAGAAAAAAGTAACGTAGTTTCATTTTTTTCACATAAATCAAATAGGACATGTCACGTCATTTGAAAAAAAAATTACGTAAACCAAATAGAACACGAACTTGAAAAAAGTGATGGAATTTGAGAAATTTTTCAGCGGAGAACAATTTATTTTTGAAAAAATTATGTTGAAGAAAAAGGTTGAAGACGATTTTGTATAAATAAGAGTCTTTTAAAAAAATATAAAAAATTCAAATCTCTTTTAAAGTCTTCACACTTTCAATATTTTATACAGTTGAAATGGTAGTTTAGACATGTCAGTTTTAGGGTATTGATGAAAAAAAGAAAGGATATCATAGGACTTGAAATTTTTTACAAGATTTAGTTGCTTACCAAAATGGTATTCTCTGCATTGTTATTGGACTTATAAATAATTTTAGAAAAGAGTCACTACCTTATGGTAATTACAAATCATGCCCTGATGGATTCATTAAACTTTTCAACTGACACGTATAACAATGATAACTCTACTAATTAACTTCATATATTTTTCATTTAATTGAATTTGGGGAATCGATAAATAATTTTGTCCTTATGTTTTTTAGGCTTGAAAATTTTTCAAGATTTGATTGTTTACCAAAATGGTATTCTCGACATTGTTATTGGATTTATCACTAAGAGTCATTAGAGAAAATTGAAGGAAATGTGTCATTTAAGTCTTGAATGAAGGATTGGAGACATTGACCAACTTAAAGGGTCATACATAATTAAGAAACTTGATTAGTTTAATTGTGAACTTGATTAATATTTTCAAAACTTTCTAATCTTTTCAAAAATACAAGTCAACGCACACCCTTCTCCTCTTCAAATCAACCATCTCTCCTCCCTATCTCTTGACAGTTTCTCTCAACCAACAGTTCTGTAAATTTCTCCCTTCAATCCCCGACTACTTCAACCTCCGACGACAAATAATTGGGCATCGAGTTCCTTTTCGACTTTCAACCGTCAATCGATGTGATAGTCTTTCTCTCCGGCCACAACAACTTCGAATTCTTTATCGTCCCTTTTCTTCTTTCACAGGTAAAAACTATGGCCTTTTAATTTTGAAGAAAAAAAAAACTTGAGCAAACTTCTCTTCTAGTCACTACAAAAAAAATTGTGTTTAGCAACGAATTTGTAGCAACAAGTACTTTTTCGTCGCTAATTAACGACGGAGTTGCAACAAAATAGAACTTTTGCTGCTAAATAATTGAAATTAAAATTAATAGCCGAATTAGTGACGGATTAGCGACAGAAAGTAAAATACATTGCTATATTTTGGCGGTAAAGATTGGCGCCTTTATTTTGGTGATAAAATTAGCGACATAAAAGGAAAAAAAAATTGACATGGTGGAGACGGAAATAGCAACGAAATTATTGTCACTAGAATTATTTTATCATTTTAAAAAATATATTAGAAATTTTTTAATAAATAATTAGCAATGGATAAAATATTCATTGCGGAATCCGTCGCCCTGCCAATTAAATATTAGGGAAAACTCTTTTGTTTCACTTTGTTCCAACACATACTATCCTTCGCCTTTTTCTAAAACAGACTCTCCTCTCCCTTTTCTCTCAATTGAGAAAAGAAAATCATTTAATATCAATAGAAAAGGGAATCAATCGCTCAGTTTCGAATCTAAATTAGAGGTACGATTCTAAATCTCGTAAAGTGAGTTATTTTTCCTCTTTCAATTTCTTAATTTCTAAGTTAGAATCACTTATAAATGATAGGTTTAGGGTTTTTTGAGCTCTTTCACTTAGGTTTGTTTGATTATTGTGTTAACATATTCGATAGATGGTTATTTACTCGAAATTGGAACCAAATTTTTTCTTAGAATTTCTGTTTGTGGGGTTTTTGATATTTTCTGTTGCAAGTTTATCAATCTGAAATTTCTTTAACAGAATTTTTGTTTGTGTTGTTTAATTTTTACTTTTTTACGTACACTGATTATGTTAGGTTCTATTTGTGGGTTGTTTGAGCTCTTTCACTTAGGGTTGTTCGATTATTGTGTGACTTGATTATTCTTGCTCTTTTCAGCTGTTTTTGTCAATACTGAAATAGAATCTTTGGTAGATAAAGACTTAGGTATCACTGTCTCGACTTCATTTGAGGGAATGAAATTTGGTCCCATCATCTTTGCTACAACGTTGGAAGATCTTTATGATCCCCTAAAAGAAAATTTGATCTGGATTCAGATGCACAGATCTTTTATGCTTGTATGATGGAATTTTCGAGAGAGATTCTGGTAAGTTTCTTTGACTACAAAAAGGTTATTCTTGTTATGGTGTTTTACTTTGTTCAAATTTTAAGTTACCCTTGGATGATGACTCACTTGAGTGTGAAACTTTGTTCTTGGATACATCCCTTGGAGTTTTTTCCTGCAGTTGTCAATCACATATTGCTTAGTTTGTTTTGTGTGCTAGCTTAGTGATATCTTGATGAATGAATTTGTTCAAAATCTTAATGTAGCCGATTGCATTGTACATTTGATCTCCATCCTGTCCGGGGCACCTTCAGGACACAATAATAATGTGTTTGCGCAAGTACATCATTATGCATTAGCAGGAGAAAATCCAAGTTTTTATATGCTCTACTACTTAATGTTAGGATCGATTCACATACACACACACTAGGTCGACGGAGAGGATGAAGAAAATGAGAGAGAGAGTTCATGAGCAAAAAAAGAGAGATGCATGAAAATAAATTACGTGGTAACTGGGAATGACTTATCTGATTAGAAAGAATAACAAGTGTAATAGTAAGAAGCACTTCTGAAAATTAAGTATATATAAAAAAAAAATTAATTGCTCAAGCATAAATCATATTTTTTCCCTGCTTGTAGCCTCCCAGAACTTTCTGCAGAAAGATTTTAATTGCTCAAACATAAATCCTAATTAAGGAAACTTGCTAAATAGACCCAAATCAAAGTAGAAGTAGTTCGATAAATCAAAGCAGAAGAAGTTCGATGTCGTTTATGTTTCTTGCTACATCAAAAAGGCGAATAGGTTGGGGTTTTGAAGCTAATAATGGAGTTAGAAGATAGTAAGATAAATGTGTTTATCATCGTTATAAATACACTGGAAACTGTAAGTGAATGCTAGCTCCTTTAATGGCGCGCAAGTGTTTAATTTTGATATATTTATTAAGGTGATATTTATGCAAATGAGTTGAAGACTATATTGTAAGGGAGGATGACATTGGAATATTAGTGTAAGAATTAGCTCCCCACAGTGTAATTCTTCATTTTTATTCTTTTATCTTTTCCTTTTTAAAGATAGTGTCTTTTAAATTCTTCCTCACTTGTTCTATAATTTTATTGGAACTTATGAAGCTTACATGAATTCTCAGTATCTCGGATTTAGGTGTTTTTTTCGGAATGTGGGTAAGTCCCAAAATAGGGACCCTGCATTTAGTCTTGGCTTGTTAGTGAAAGGCTTGATTTTGATCATGTAATCGAATTGATCATCGAAGCTTATAAATAGCAGACTGTTCTTTTATAGAAGAATTATCTTTGTTATCTATATTTTCATGTCGTTACTAGAATGTATTGTGGACTTTTTTGTTATAAGACTCATTTTTTATCATGCAATTATATCGGTCATCGATGCTTATAAGTAGAAGATTGTTCTATTTGTTCTCTGCATTTTGATGTCATTACTAGTAGTTTGAAAGCTACTAATGTTTGTTCTGTTCGGAGTTTAGGCCATGTACATATGCTTAATATGATAGATGTTGAACTTTGATATTCTCTGTGTTCCTATTTTAGGAGGACAATTTTTAAAGTGGTATTGACTCATAGGTGATAAACTCTTGTAAACACCAATTGTCGCATGGACAGGTAAAGTGAGGTCAAGATAGCGGTCCATGTTGAACAGTTGCATACTACTGATAGCAACACAGGTAACCGTTTGATAAACAATAAAGTATTCAGTATAATTCCACAATTGGTGCCTGAGAAGGGTAGGATTTCCACAGATCTTACCCTGGCCTATGCAAGGTAAAGAGGCTGTTTCTAATAGATAAAAGTAACCAATTGATGAATATGTTAATTTTCTAATCCAAAGTTGCAAGTTAACAGTAAGTTAAAGTGATTAAACTTTATAAAAAAAAGTATGTAAAGTGATTTTAATTGATAAAATAAGCCTGTGGCCGAAGGGGGTAATCTTGGGTAAAGTGGGAACCTAATAACTTCTTTGATGGGTGGACCTGATAATCTATTTGCCAATAAAAAAAGACCTTCCATTGTTTATATACATGTTGGTCCGTAATGTCTGCTTGTGTACAGAAATAATGAGTTTGGCCCTTTTACTTTGTTAGTTGATGAAGTAACTCTTAATAGTTGTTTTGATATTGGTATTTTAGGAGCTAGACAATGAAAATGAAGATGGAAAGTTAGGGTTGTTCTATGACGCAAATGTCTTTAACTGGTCGAGCAGTGATGTTGTGAATACTTACAAGGTACGCCCTCCGTTAATCATGGTTATTTTAACTTCGTGGAATAAAAAGTACAAATTATAAGTTGACTAGGTTAATATATCGCTATCTGTTGTTTAACTCTCTCAACGATCATCACTGTATTTTCATATCTTGAGTCCTAACTACCACAAAGCGTACTTCTGCAATCTCTAGAAGCAATATGACACTGACCAGAAAAAAATGTTCAGCTGCAATATTGTTCCAGGTGCACTGGAGTGTCAAATGGTTGGTATTTTTCATCGTCTTCTTTTTCATTTCTCGCAAAGTTGAAATAGTAAGTCTTCTACGCTTGGCAATATATTGAATCCGAAAAACAATTTACGGTCAAAAGATGTGGTAAACTAGCTAAAATATGTTTGAACAACAAGCTACTAAATATTTGCAGTTTAAGGTTTCTTGATCATCTTAGTTGATTCATAGGCCAAGTCACCAAATTTGCTAAAGTAGTGATAAATCATGTTAATAAAACAGGTTTTATAGAAAGTCCGTCCATCAAAAATGATAAGTCACAATAATTGACAGTCCAAAATATTTCTGATTTAAACTAAAAGGGAAGTGTTTCTGCTAACTTCTACTTTTGCCATGTTGTTTGTTGCAGTGAGTTGTTGTGCAATAGCAAGATTGCTATTATCCATCTTGGTTTCTGCATTATTCTCTTTTTCCTCCTCATTTATTTCTTTGTTCTTACTACTATTGTTCTATATTATTATTCCTATGTGATGTTGTGCAGTAATTGGGCTACTGCTGTTCAGCATGCTTATTGTAGGTATTAATCCTCCTTGTTCATTCATCTGGTGCATCTGTTTACTTATATTCTCCTTTTCAGGCCCACAATCCTTATTGGTTTCTTTTTGTTATATGATAATTTGTTCTGTACCTCTCTCTTATATGCCATAACTTCAACACGAGTATGATTTACATTCTTTTCTTTTTGTTGTTGGCCACATTACTTTAATTACTTTACTAACAGTGTAGCATTTCAGTCTGTTACATTTGTATGACAGGAATAAATGTGGATCACAAAGATTAGGTAATGTTTGTCGGATTGTTACTCTCCGAGTGGAGGACTCTATGTATAGGAAGTGGCATTAACATTATAGGTTGTATAACAACTGTTAGTAATTTGGTAAAATACCTATTCATAATCTTCTTCTTAGTGATCTTTATCTCCTTTTAGGTTGTATAATATTATATTATTATTAATCATGGAATTATATATGTTCTTTTGTGGTTCACTTTCAACCTCAACTGAACTAGTGACAAACCAAGCCCTCTTCCCAGGAAACTCTGAGCTGCAACAACTGCTTTACATTTTCAGGTTTAGAGCTAAAAATCACTTGCTTTTGAGCTTTGTTCCTCACGTGTTCCACCATTCTAATCTTAACAGAATTGCGGTGCAGGTTGCTAGGTACTCCTAATGAACAACTCTGGCCTGGGGTGAGCAAATTAGTTAACTGACACGAATACCCCCAATGGAAACCACAACCACTCTCAACTGTTGTACCTGGTCTAGCTGATGATGGATATAATTATGTGTTTAGATGTTGCTATGTTTGGTATTGTGGATGTTTAGATTTTTCTATCTATATATGTGGGTTCTTTTACATGAATGTTGGATATTTTAAGAAGATTTTGCTATCTATATATGTGGGTTCTTTTATATAAATGTTGGATATTTTAAGAATTTTATAATATTCTTTTAATATGATTCAAGGGGGTGTATGTAAAATACAAATAAAAAAGGTATTGGAAGAAAAGTAATGACGACAGATTTAGCGACAAATTTAATCATTACCAAAGAAAAAACATTTGCAACGGATTGAGGAAAATATTTTTTTGTCACAAAAATTGGGGACTAAATAAAAAAAAAATTAGCGACGCCTAGCAATGAAATATTTGGTCACAAAATAGTCAAAACAATGAAATACAACATGAAATTAGTAACAACATTTATAAATATAACAGTGAATATATTCCTTGCTACAAAATGGCAACGGATATAGATCATCTCTATGACGTTGCAAAATTGGCAATGGATTTTATTTTTTCCATTGCTAAATGGTTAGCAACGCGCAATATAGCAGCGACACATATTCCGTCATTGATCCATCTCTAAATTGCTTTAGCGATGGATATATGTTGATTAGCGACGTTATCGGTCTGTTGCTAAACGCGATTTTTTTGGTAGTGAGTATTAGTTAATAATTTCAATATTTATTGCTTTAATTTGAAATGCGGTGTGAATAAAACCCTAATTTTTGGTATTTCTTCTCTTTTCGAAGTGAAATATGATATTTTATTGTTTGTTGCATTTTTTGAAATTTGATTTTTATTGTTTGTGTTTGTACAAACAAAACAACGACGTTGGTATTTTTCATGTTGCGCCCGTTGCTAGGTTGATTTATTCTTTTTCTTGGTAAAATGATGACATTTCTGTTGTTCTATTGAATAAAATCATGCTACTTTTTTTTCAACAGATTAACCTTCTAATGCAACAGATTAACCTTCTAATGAAACAGATTATCCATCTGATGCAACAGATTTACTATCTGATACAACCAATTTACCATCTGATGCAACATATTTATAATCTGATGCAACAGAAGAACCATCAAATTAAAAATCTAATGCTACAGTTTAACCATCTGATGCAACAGATTTACCATCAGATTATAAATCTGATGAAACAGATTTACTATCTGATACAATCGATTTACCATTTGATGCAACAAATTTACCATCTAATACAACAGAGGAACCATCAAATTAAAAATATAATGCAACAGATTAACCATCTGATACAATAGATTTACCATCGGATTTAAAATCTGATGCAATAGATTTATCATCTGATATAACAAATTAACCATTTGATGTAACAGATTTATAATCTGATAAAATAGATTTACCATTGAATTAAAAAACTGATGTAACAGATTAACCATATGATGCAACAGATTAACCATTGAATGCAATAGAGGAACCATCTGATGCAACAGATTTACCATCAAATTAAAAATCTAATGCAACAAATTAATCATCTGATGCAATAAAGAAACCTCCTATTGGGTAAAATTCTATCAACTATTCTAACAGGATATGTCCAAGACATAATTTTTCTAACCGATTATTCATCTGTTGTGATAGACGACCCTTCTGTAGGAAGAAATCTAAATAATATTGAGCATTGATAACAGTTCCAATGGATCACTCATATATTGTAACAAAAGTATGATCTGTTGTACAGACCAGTCATCTTTTTCAACAGATGAGTGATCTATTTTTATTATTGCAACAGGTTACTCATCCGTTGCAACAAGTTAGGTATATGTTGCAACAGATAACCTACCTGGTGCAACAAATGTGTGATCTGTTGGAACTGTTATTTTACTATTATACATGTTAGATTTATTGTTATCCTTTTTTTAATAATGCATTAATCAATTATAATCTATTTTGTGTTCCTATTAATTTTAGATAATATGGCTTCTAAAAGAAAAAAAAATGAATCAAGTCCAAGTAAACGAACAGGTGAAGCAACTAGGCTATATCCACCACTCTGTGATCTTACTTTACAAATCTTATCTCAATCAGAAGTAGAAGATAATAAACATGGAGAAAAGGAATATTTCAAAAGAGATGATCCAAATGCTAATAGCCCTTCCACCAAAGAGTTTGTCAAAACCTTCAGCATTGATAGTTAGCCTCTGAGAATATAATGCGATGGTGCCACAGATTTAATGGATGATTTTATGGTTAAGTCATCCATAGAAAAATCTTTCGACGTCTTCAGAAAAATACTTCGAGAACAAAAATTGAATGCTTATTTCAGGGATAGTTGCTTTGGGTAATATCTTGATTTGTCGGAGAACAGCAATGCTCGTTTCCAAATAAAAATGGTATATGATCTTCTCAAGCATAGGTTTATGTATGAAAACAAAGATAAGATGGATGAGGTGTGGATAAATTACTGTGACATGCCTGTTTGTTTTGGTTGGAAGGAGTTTGCCATAGTTACTGGACTAAAATGTTATCCTCCTTTTTCTTCTCAAGTTATACCTTTTCTAACCCCCAAAAAAGCACCCCGTACACCCAAAAAGGTAAATATAACTCAAGTGATCATGATGACCTGGTGTCCCTTGTTGGTTCAAGCTTCAAAAATAAAAATTTGATAGAATTGTTGAAAGGTAAAAGACTTTCAAAGAAGAACAAACAATCATTGTGCTTGGTTTGGTTTGTACATAATATTCTTTGGGTGAGAGACGTTAACAACAACATACCACTTGTTTTAATAAAGCTCTCTGAGGATCTTGAGGCATTTAACAGCTATTCTTGGGGTTATGAAAGCTTCAAAATAACTGTCAAATATTTATTGACATCGTTAGCACCAAAGAAAGTCAACTTATATGGTTTTCCATGGGATTTCATGATAAATATTTTTTTATTATGATATAATTCTTTTTTTAATTCAATAATGCTTTTGATTTATTGGGATTATTTTATAAGCTTGAGCATTCGAAGTCATTCCTTATTTGAGACAACAAGTAAACTACCAGGAAGAAGTTTTTTGTTCATGAATCCTGAGATGGTTGTCAGCCAAAATGATAAAAATACAAATTTATTGATCTTTTCAACCCCCTCCCTCCCTAAGGATGCAGTAAGTCTAATCCTAATTAAGTTTTTTTTTAATTAATAATTTTTTTGAATGATCTAATTATCATTTTAATATATGTACTGATGTAAGTTAGATTGTGCATCCGTCGCTTGTTCCGACCAATCAAGAGTTGTAGAAGTCATTTTTTCTTACTTTACGATCTGTGCAAACTTTATTGGACTCTAAGGTCATTGATAGAATAAAAATAAAATTTTTTGGAGCAACAACAATCATAACAAAAATAATTATGGAGGGTGGGCATGTTATTATTGATGGTGTTAGTGGTAATAGAGTTGTTGGTGGTAGTAGTGGTGTTGTTATTGGGGCTAATGATGCTCCTCTTACAGTTTTTAAAACAAATCATTATGAGTATGATAATACTAGTTATACAGATTTTACCCTCATAGCAAATGTTTTGCATGCAAATGTCAAGACTGTAAGGTAAAACATGATGTAGTGATTAATGTTATTAATGCATTAACTGCTTCTGTAAAGGAATTTATATCTAAGAGAGGTGTCATTCCATCAAATAGGATTTCATATTCATCCACTCCATTAGAGATTAAGGCTAAGAGAAGAAGGAAAGTAATCTCCAAGTCATTATCAAGCATCTAAAAAAATGAAATTACAACACCTCTATCTTTGTGTTGCACTATTGAGCAATGTACAGGTATAAGCAGATGATTAATTGGACTCTTCTAGTGTTACGTGAACATTCCCTTAATGTTAAACCCCTAAAGTTCCCTTAACATTAAACCCCTTAGAACTTATTAATTGAAATGTTGTCTATGAATTTTATTTTATCCTTAGAACTTATTAATTGAAATGGAATACTAGACGACATATCTGTTGGAAAATATCAAACAGATTTACACCTATGTTGCAACATGTAGGTCATCTGTTGAAAATTATCAAACAAGTTTTCCCACTGTTGCAACAGATAGACCTAGATAGAAATATCGGCATAATGCAATAGATGACCAAACTATTGCAATAAATAAACTATCTGATGATACGCCCAAATTACAACTATTGGTAGAAAGTGTAAGCGGTCGCTGTCAAATATAGAACCCAACTAGGTTGGGCGTCGAATCCTACAGGGAATACTGTGCTCACTAAGTGTTGTAATTGTTATTAGACTGTTGATCAGAGGTTCCTAACCAAAAATGGGGGGGTTTGGGTTTTAATTTGTAAAATAATTACTTGTAACAAGAGTATTCCAACTAATGATTCTCTTTGTATTTCATAACTTTATGAGATTAAACAAATCAGGGTTATGTTCACCAAAATACTAGCACCATTTGGGTTGTGAATCGTTTATGAGTTCCGCTTAGCAAATTCAATTGCAAGAAAGGTTGAGTCCTATTCTTTATCCCTTAGTTTCTCAACCTAAGTGGATAGATTATCCTTTAATTCTCTCAAACTCAAAGGATGCATTATTCTTTCAACCCATTTCTCATGTAAGCTAATCCTGTTAGGGCATTTCCTATTACTCTAAAGGTTAAAGCCCTTAGAATTCATGTAAATACTTTCTTTTCCCAACAAACACTTTTTTTTCAGACAAGTGTTGTTCAAGGGCTCACTCTTCAAGTTTACAACCAAGTCATGAAATTAAAGAAAGGTTTATGCAATGTCATTGAATTATAGAACTCAAATTGATTCTCAACCCATAGATGTGTTTCACATTAAGGATCCCATAACCCTAGTTATGGGATCTTAGCCACATACTCCATAGAAGAAGAAGAATTCATTCTTGTATTATTCATAAATAGATTAAGAATTTACTTACAAAGAATCCCAAGAATCAGTTCTTCAATCTTCAATAATCAATTGTTCAATGCTAAAGTACTCCCAGATCTAAAGAATCCCCAAAGTACTGGGTTACGAAGAGTTTCAATAGATGATAAAACTTGTAAAATAAAGAAAAAAAAGATGCCTTCTTAACCCTAAAATTTTGTATTTATATGTTCCTAGCTAAAAAAAGAATTAAAATTTTTAAAAACAGAAAAGTTGCATCCCAGTTGACGGTCCATATGGAGGACCGTCAAAGAGTTGACGGTCCACCATCTTGTCCGTCACTCGTTTCTTCCAAATAAAAGTTTTTGGATAAGACCTGACGGTCCATCTGGTGGTCCGTCACATGACTGACGGTCCACCACATTAACCGTCACTGAGTTTCTCTAGAGGGTGGTTTCTGGATAAGCATTGACGGTCCATCTGGTGGTCCGTCGCATAACTGACGGTTCACCATGTTGATCATCACTGAGTACCTATGGAAGGTGATTTCTGGATAAGGCTTGACGGTCCATCTGGTGGTCTATCGCATGACTGACGGTCCACCATGTTGATCGTCACTGAGTTTCTCTGAAAGGTGATTTTTGGATAAGAATTGACGGTCCATCTGCTGGTCCGTCACATGTCTGATGGTCCGCCATGTTTTCCGTCACTCAAGGCATTTGTATGGTAGGTTTTGGATCGCCTTGACGGTCGACCTGGTGGTCCGTCGAAAGACTAACGGTCCACCATTTTGACCGTCAAACTCACTTTTCTACTACTTTTTCCAGCTTTTTTCTGTGGTCATCTCCTTTCACTGAAAACACTAAAAACTTTATTAAATAACACTTTGGTTGCCTGAAAACATACAATTTCCCTAAGAAAATGATACTAACTATTTCGTAATATACCGGAACATCAACACCCTCAACTTAAGGTAATTGCTTATCCTCAAGCAACTCAGCACCTAATTGCACACATGAACAGTAAAATGACAAGCAACCAACCCTTGAAAAATTTTGATGCAACTATTCACTCATCAGTTCAATCACATGCATTTAACACATCAGGTTCCATACCCAACATTTATCATAGTTCAGTTCACAAGCATAAATGTTACATTCTATAGAGAACAACAAAGTTCAGTGAAACTTCAGTTGCCCTCACAACAATAAAATCCACCACTCATTATTTGATGTGGACAAAGTATAACTCTCACACTCAAAAAGAAGTTACAACCATAGTCCAAGTACCCATAGGCTTGCCCTAGCCATATGACACTACCTCAAGATTGATTCACTAGGATCAAACAGGTCTTTTTGAGGCTTGCAATGAGGTTTCGGGTCAGAAGGGGTATGTTTTTGGGTAAAGTAACTCATTGAAACTTAACTCTCCTTGCCCTAGCATATTTTCAACTTCAATTTTCTATATATATTATTTTATTTTATTTTATTTTATTTTTTTATTATTTTTTTTTATTTTTTTTATAACAGCTACCTTTTGACTCAGGCTAATGCAGTCAGTGGCCAATCTTTTGACATTAGCCACCCTCAACTTAGATGTTTTATATAAGTTGAAATGTACAATGCTAAGTAATTCGCTAAGGCTGGAGCTGAATATTAAAACCCTACAGAGAGTAATTAACAGTGACAGGATTTCAGAACTGGTTTTAAAGACAAAAGATGGGTTCAAAAGAGATAATCTTTATGGTGGGTGTTGTTTATTTAGGTTAGAAGGGCTCAAAGTACAAGGAGGCCTAGTATACTATCCTAATGACTCCCCTAGAAGACTGTATCTATGACTCGGGCAAGTTCTAGGTCTTAACCTATGAAAGAACTACAAGTAAAACCTCACACCCACAGGCAACGAAATTAAACTTCCTTTGCATTTCTTGGAATGTTCATTGCATGTTGCATGCACCTTTTCTAGACTAATGCTAAATGCAGAATTACTGAGAGTTATATACACATGTTTACATGAATAAGGTAAATAATTACATACACATGCTCATAGTCTTATGCCTCATCATTCATAGCCCATATTTACAACAAAGTACTAAAACAGAAACAGTTTATAGATACTCATTAAACACATATATTTACATCACAGGCTAGAGAATTTGAAATGCGATAATAAAAATACCCTAAACATGCCACTTCTACTAGATAGTACATGATTGGATTCAGAATATCGGTAACACATCCAACCATGGTGTAAATATACCCCACCCCCACACAAAAAGATATGCAGTATCCTCAAAGAAATAAATTACCATAACTGAGGATTGGGTTATCTTCTTTGCCTCCTATTTCTCTGAGGCACTTATCAGGTGGGGTGAGTTCCCTGTGTCCTCACCCTGTGCAATGTTGTCCCCTATAGTGGTAGGAGTGCTCACAACTTCACCCTCCACATTTTGAGGGATAGTCTCACGAATTGAACCTGCACTTCGCCCCCTTGCTGGGACAGCACTAGTAGAGACTCCTGCCTCTTCATTTTTTTCTTCTCTTTGCTTTCTTTCAGCTTCTTTCTTTGACTTCGTTACAGCTCTCTTCAGGTTATGCTGGTCTAACTCCTCAAGTGACATTGCTTCTCTCTTTTTCCTTTTTTCTTCTTTCCTTGCTACTTTTTCATCCATTTACTACTTGTCTTTATCCTTCATGGGTCTACCCATCAGATCCAAAATGCCCTCATCATCATCACTTACCGCCAAAGTCAGGTGAAATAAAGGCGGTTGTGATTACTTCTTCTTTAACTCCGCTATGTCAGCCTTTGCCTGCTCAAATTCAGCCATGAGCTTGGTAAGATCAGGGAGAGATAGTGAATCTAGCCTTTTGTTAATGTAAGCTTCCATGTTATCCATCCTAACTTGAATAGTTTGAAATGGCCTGACTGTTTCGGCCACAATTTCATCCATAAAAGGTTTGAAATTTCCAGCCCACTTTTCTAACTGCTTCTGAAACCGTTTTTGATTCTTCACCACCTTGACAAAATTCACCGGGTTGAATTTGTATTTTGCAAAATCTGCTCCACCAGCAAACTGTGTAGAATCTAACCCTGTAGACGTACCCTGGGGCACATAATCAGGTGGCACATATGTGGTAATGGGTAAAGGCATACCTTCGGGCATTTCTGTGGCTTCGGGAACTGGTACAGACTGAGACTGATATGCTAGAGGTTTGGTCACACGAATTTCAAACATTGATTCATTTTTTGACTTCTCAATGTCCAACTTATGTGTAGCATGTACCTCATTGTCAACCCCACTAATCAATGTCACCCCAGCTTGTTTGCATAATTCAATGATCAAACATGGGAAGGGTACAGAGGTGGTCACTTTATGTGCTCGCACAAACATCTCGTCTGCAATTAGCTGACGAAAATCAATTGGTAGCCCTGAAATCAAACTGGACACTACTACTGCTCTGTGATGATCCAGTTTCCCATCTCCTTTTATTGGCATTAACCTCAACCGGACAATAGCCCACCAGAACTTAGCTTTAAAGCTAAGAGTGAACTTTGCGATGCGCTCTTTGGAATTAGTCAACCAGGAAGGATTTCCATCATCAGTCAATAATGGGGCTGCCCAACATCTCTAACCGAAAGCATTTCTCATTCTATACTCAAAATCTGGGACCGTAAGTGGAGCCTCATATCCTGGCCCGAATAGCATCCTATTAATTATTTGGGCTGAGATATCAACGGTGACCCCTCGGACCGGGACAGACTCCCTATTTGGTCTATGTTAGATTGGAGTTCCCTTTGGACATTCTGCTTTCACCAAACATAGGTAATTTGTAAAGAATTCTCTTACCTAATTCGGTTGGTAGTTTCCTGGTGGCCTGCTCATCCAAGCTAGTCCATATTCGTTGAACCAGCGCTCTAACTTGGGATATTCATAAAGCTTTGTTGTCATAATCTGATGTTTTTCTAGAAATGACCTTCGATTCCCTTGAGCTGTGGGTGTCAACCCGTCATAGAACTCTTTGTGTGATCCCTCTATTTGCCACTTAATAGTGTCTCGAATCTGGGGATTTTTCCTCCTGATAACATTATCACCCTCCTGTTCGTTTTTTGCATCAGTAGCTTCCATTTGATCCCCCACATTAGCCGTTTTAGTTTCACCTTCTACGGGTAATGGTTGGGTTGAAGCAACTATTGCTTCATCCGGACTTGAATCAGTGAAACTGATGCTATTCTCACTCCCCTCCTCATACTGGGGAATTGTGATGGCTTCCCTTTCAGTTCGCCTAGTACTATAGGCCGGTACGGACGCATTTCTACCTTGTTGAGATCTTCCTCCTCTGGATTATGGAAGTTTAGGGTCCATATCACCTGAAAACCAATTTAAGAAATCAGTTCAAAATTCAAACACAATCAAAATTGTTGCAAATGTGGTCTGAAGGTAGATCTGACAGTCCACCAGAGGTTGGACGGTCCACCAACTCTGCCGTCAACTATTAAGCAGTGACCTATAAAATCTTGAGCCTTCTGACGGTCAACGTGGTGGTCCATCACAAAGTCGACGGCCCACCACTTCGACCGTCATGGCTTATATAGAAGATTTATTTTATTGAGTTTTCTGACGGTCATCTTGGTGGTCCGTCAAAAAGTTGATGATCCACCAGTTTGATCGTCACACCTTCATCTTCAGCCAAAAAGTCTGGGTTCAACCATTTTGTCCAGCAATAGCACATCAGGTCATATTTTTAACTACCATCACAGCTCGAAACTCATATTTTAAGCACATTGGTCTCATTTTACACTTTATATCACCCAGATTCCACACCAGTTTGTACTTTGAATTTCAACTCAAGACATTCATACTCAGTACACTAAGAACAAACCAATAAATCATTCTTTTACACTTAATATGGACTACCAAAAGAGAAAGGTTTTCACTTACCTCGATTCTCGATTACACTACGTGCTTGAAGCTTCAGAGACAAAGCTAACTTACAAATCCTAGCACCTGTGTTACTTTTTGGTTTGTGATGGAGAGATGAGAGAGTTGAGTTGATTTAAATAAGGCACAAATAGAGGAGATGAGGGGCCTCAGATGGGATAACTCTCTTCAGGTTCTTTGAATCTTAAAGAAGTGGAAAAGTCAAAGGTCATAGAACGGTTACAATGAGTTTACCTGCTCAATTTTATTCTCAAAATCTCACTTCGGGTCAAATACGGAGTACTTATAAAGAGTACCGATTTAACCCAAGCCGATTCAGAGTTAGGGTTAAAGTGATGGTCAAATTGACGATACTTCAGGAATATGATGGACCACCACTCTGAACGTCATCCCTTACCTGAGTTGATGTGTTTCTGTTTTGGTATGACGGTAAGTGGGATGGTCCACTAAATCTGTGAGGGTCCACCAGATTGGCCGTCACTGCTTACCAGAATGTGGGTCACCAGTCTTACTTCTAACGGCTGTTTTGATGGCCCACCAGGTATGTGACAGTCCGCCACTTAATCTGTCAGATCCTATCCAGTGTATGCATTTTCTTGCCAATTCTGACGGTTGAAAGTGTTGGTCCGTCAGAGGAGTGGTGGTCCGTCAAGTCGTCCGTCACAAAGGTCCAGTCACTCAGATGTATGCCTATTTTTCTTTTTACCGCATTTCTGGCCCTGCACACTTCATTAACGCATCAAAATTGCAAAAAAAAACTTAAAATAGACTCTAACTATGGTTATAACAACATATTGTGGGTTGCCTCCCACTAACACCTGATTTAATGTTGCCGCACGACTCGGGTATCTCGAGTACTCAGACTTCATCGAGATAAAAGACATCAACACTTTTTATTAAGTCTTTTGGACCAATATAAAGTTTGATTCTTTGCCCGTTCACTTTGAAGACACTACCATCTTCGTTTTCAAGCTCAACTATTCCAGATGAGTAGACTTGGCTAATTTTGAATGGACCTAACCATTTAGACTTCAACTTACCTGGAAATAGCTTCAGTCTGGAGATGAAAAGAAGTACCAAATCACCTTTTCTAAATTCTCTCTGTGCAATCCTATATCATGGTATTTATTCATCTTCTCTTTATACAAGTCGGCACTTTCATAATCCCTGAGACGAAATTCATCCATCTCATTTATCTGCTCTAATCTTAGATCAGTTGCTTCCTTCCAGTGCATATTCAGCCTTTTTCGAGCCCATAAGGCCTTATGCTCAAGCTCGATTGGCAAATGACATGCCTTTCCATAGACCAACTTATACAGAGACATGCCAATTGGTGTCTTGAAAGCCGTTCGGTATGCCCACAAGGCGTCATCTAGCTTCCGGGACCAATCTTTCCTATTAGTGTTCACAGTTTTGGAGAGAATGGCCTTAATCTCATGATTCGACACCTCCACTTGCCCACTAGTTTGTGGGTGATATGGAGTTGCTACTCGGTGTTGTTTTACTCCATACTTTGCCAAAACAACCCTGAAAACTTTATTGCAGAAATGGGATCCCCCATCACTTATGATTGTTCTTGGTACTCCAAAACGGGAGAATATGTTCTTCTTCATAAATGCTACAACTCTTTTTCCTTCATTGTCAACCAACACCATAGCTTCTACCCATTTCGATACATAGTCTACAGCTACTAGGATGTATTTTAACCCGTATGAGCTTACAAATGGGCCCATGAAGTCAATGCCCCATACATCAAACAACTCTACTTCCATCATTTTGGACATTGGCATCTCATGGCGTTTGGAGATTGATCCTTGTCTCTGACATTGATCACATTTACGAACAAGCTCATATGCATCTATGAATAGTGTGGGCCAATAGTAGCCACTCTGTAATACTTTTTTAGCAGTACGGTCACCTACATGGTGACCACTAACAGGTGAATCGTGGCATGTTTCCAAAATACTCAGCATCTCCACATCTGGGACACAGCGCCTAATAACACCATCTGCACATCGCCAAAAAAAATAGGGTTCATCCCAAAAATACTGGGTCACATCATGAAGGAACTTTTTCCTTTGGTGAAAGGAAAGATTATCTGGCATCACCTCACTTACCACGAAGTTTGCGAAATTAGCATACCACGGAATCTGCTCGAGCTTTGCAGCTAGTATCTTCTCATCTGGAAGAGAATCATCAATATCTAACTTGTCCTTGATTGCTTGTTCACATTCAAGTCTGGATAAGTGATCAGTCACCTGATTTTCACATCCCTTATGATCCTTTACCTCAAAGTCGAATTCTTGAAGTAACAATACCCACCGGATCAATCTCGGCTTTGCATATTTCTTAGACATTAAGTACCTCAGAGCTGCATGATCTGGGTGGACCACCACCTTGGTCCCTAGCAAATACGCTCTGAATTTCTCAAAGGTGTAAACTACAGCCAGGAGATCTTATTCAGTGGCAATGTAGTTATTTTGAGCCCCATTCAGGGCTTTGCTGGCATAGTAGATTGGATGAAATAGCTTATCCTTTTTCTGTCCCAACACAGCTCCAAGCGCCACCCCGCAGCATCACACATTAGTTCAAACGGTTTTGTCCAGTTCAGAGTAATAATAACTGGAGCCTTCACTAATTTCAACTTAATGCATTCGAACGCCTGCCTGCAGTCATCATCAAACGAGAACTTGGCCTCCTTTTCAAGAAGTTTGCATAATGGGTTTGAAACCCTCAAGAAATCTTTCATAAATATACGATAAAATCCTGCATGACTAAGAAAGCTACGCACCTTTTTTACAAAGATGGGGGGAGGTAGTTTATAGATGACCTCAACCTTGGCCCTATCTACCTCAATACCTTTCACAGAAATTTTATGATTGAGAACAATGCCTTTCTTCACCATGAAGTGGCATTTTTCCCAGTTAAGTACCAGGTTAAACTCTTCACACCGCTGTAATGCTTGACTTAAGTTCAGCAAACACAAGTCAAAGGAATCTTCAACAACTGAAAAATCATCCATAAACACCTCCAAGCTGTCTTCAACCATATCAGAGAAGATCGACATCATGCATCTCTAAAATATGGCCGGTGCATTACATAAACCAAAGGGCATCCTTTTAAAAGCAAATGTGTCATATGGGCACGTGAATGTCATCTTCTCCTGATCTTCAGGAGCAATGGAGATCTGGTTATACCCAGAATAACCATCCAAAAAATAGTACCAACCTCTACCTGCCAATCGATCGAGCATCTGATCCATGAATGGCATTGGAAAGTGATCTTTTAGTGTCTACGAGTTAAGCTTTCGGTAGTCCATACACACCCTCCACCCTGTGACAGGCCTGAGTGCAATTAACTCATTCTTCTCGTTGGCCACTACCATAATGCCCCCTTTCTTGGGCACACACTGTACAGGACTCACCCATTTACTGTCTGAGATTGGGTACACCACCCCTGCATCTAGCCACTTGATGATTTCTTTCTTCACCACCTCTTGCACCTATTGGTTCGCCTAGATCAGCAACAATAATAACCGGCAGTGTATTTCTATTACCCAAGAATACATCCCTCAGATGACTGGGTAGCTCTTTCAAGTGTAACACCGGTGGCTCTTCAATGGATGGCTTCACCGGTGGTGAAGGTCGATTCTTAAGGTCAAGATCAAGCTTTTGGGGGCATAAGAATACGACCCCATTCCTGTCAAAGCATAGACAGTTTCTTCGTACTCGTCAATATCCTCACGATCAAAGTTCATAAGCATAGAAGCCAATGGCCCAACAGTAAGTTGCTCCTCCAAAGATAATCTCTTCTCTTCCTCATAATAAATATCAACTATAGAGAACACATTCATTTCTTTGTGCTGCTTCATAGATTTGCATACATCTAAACGTACCACTTCATCATTTATTCGAAATAAAAGCTCATTCACTCGCAAATCAATCAGCACATTTTTTATTGCGAGAAAAGGTAGACCCAAGATTATGGGCACCTCAAAGTCTACCTCGCAATCCAAAATAACAAAATCCGCAGGAAAAATAAAGGTAGCCACCTTCACTAATACTTCATACAGAATACCAACGGGCCGTTTTACTGACCTATCTGCCATCACGAGCCGCATATTGGTCGGAGTAGGATCTCCCAACCCCAACTTTTTATAAATGTCTAGCGGTATCAAATTAATTCTAGCCCCCAAATCATACAAATCCTTAGCAAAATCCAAAGATCCGATCGTGCAAAGAATAGTGAAATCTCCCGGATCTGCCTTTTTCTGTACTAAGGACCTTATGGCAATCACACTGTAATAATGGAAATTATCTGTCGGCTCATAGCTTACTACCCTTTTCTTTGTCAAAAGGTCCTTCATGAATTTGGCATACCCTGGCATCTGCTCCAGTGCCTCCACCAAAGGCATATTTATAGTTAGTTGCTTTAGCATGGACATGAATTTACTAAACTTATTATTATCGTCCTTCTTCTTCAGTCTCTGAGGAAAAGGGGGTGGTGGTTTTGGAAGAGTTTTCTCCACCACTTCCTTTTCTTTGTTCTTCTCATCTTCAATCTTTTCAGACTGTTGATAGCTAGGTGTAGTATTATGAATGATCTCATCCTGGTTTTCAGCTTCTACAGGATGATCACAATCTGTTTCAACAACACTCTCCTCCATACTATCAACCACAGGCTTACCCACAGATGGGTTTTCCAACACCTTACCACTCCTGGTAGTAATTGCCAAACATAACCCATCTTTCCTTGGGTTTTGCACTGTGTCACTTGGTGGAGTTCCAGCCTTCCTTTGATTAAATGTCACCAACAGTTGACTCATTTACTGCTCCAACTATTTTATTAAAGTGGAATGCGAGTCAACCAATTGATTCATTGAAGACAAATAATTTTTTACCTCAGCTACTCCCGTGTTGGTTGCCTCAACTCCTTTCAATAGCTTAGCCATCATGTCCTCCATGGACATCTTCCTAGAGTTAGATGCAGCAGCTTCACAATTTCCAGGAGGGACATACAAACCACTCCTGGCATTCTTATTCTTCCAATTCCCTTGGTCTTGGTCCTTGTACTCGGATTTTTCATAGAAGTTCTGACCTTGGTTTCCTTGGCCACTGCCTCGGAAACCCCCCTGATTATTCAAGTAATTTGCTTCCTCCTCAGAATCGGAGTCAGCTCTTCCCTGTGATGCAACAGCTTTAACCTTCTGTCTTTCCTGATAATAAATGCTTAGTAAGAAAGTCCATTTGCATTTTCATGTGAGCCATATCTTGGTCACGTTCTTCTTCCCTTCGCCTCTATTTTTTGGTCATACCAATAGATACAATAGAGCTTGCTACCTCAGAATCCATGGTATGCCAAGATCTACTCTGCTTTGTCATACGATCAAGCATTTTAGATGCCTCAAGAAAAGTGAGGTCCTTGAATGACCCACCCGCAACATTATCTACCACTAGCTTAGTCACCAAATTCAAGGCCCTATATAATATCTTCATAAAGTGGACATTGGTCATCTGATGATTTAGGTACCGCATAAACTTCTTCTTAAACCTCTCCCAAGTCTCGTGGAGAGCTTCAGTTGGAACCTGTCTGAAATTGCTTATCTCATCTCTCAATTATGCTCTCTTGGACGGCAGAAAGAATCTTTTTAGGAAAGCATCTTTCAATTGCCTCCAATTGGTAATAGAGTTGGGAGTTAGCCCATTTAACCATAGAGTTGCCTCTCGAGATAGAGACAATGGGAATAAGCACAGTCGGATCGCATTTTGTCCAACCCCTGGATTGTCAAACGACTTACATGTTGAGATAAAATTAATCAGATGTGTATTCGAATCGTTGCCTGTAAGTCCACCAAATAACCCTTTGAGTTACAATAGCTGGATCATAGTGCGAGTAATATTGAACTTGGCTCCGGGTGCTAAAGGCGGAGGAATAATAGCCCCTGTGGCACCAGCCCCATCTAATTCATCATCATTATTATCAAAAGCAAATTGCACAGCTCTGGGTTCGGGTCTCATTCTAGCCTGACGATCTCTGTTGACATTTCTGTTCACTGGTGCAGCCATATCATTTGCACGCGTTGGATTTAATAGCTCATCATCACCTAGGTCCTCATCATCAGGATTTGGTACCCGACCTGGGTTATCAGCATTTTGTTGATTTACTTGCACAGCTGCCAATGCAGCTATCTTTTCAGGGTCTCGTTGCGCATCCATTCTGCCAATGAGATGTGGTTCAGGATTTATAGGTAATAATGGCTGACCCGATCTTCGTGTACTTGGCATACACAATAGTCAACCTATTCAAAACAAAAACAACAAACCAAAAGTAAAGTTTGAGAATCTTTGACCAAAGGGTCTATTAACTATCACAAACTTAGTTGACAACCGTATTCCCCGGCAACGGCGCCAAAATTTGATACGCCCAAATTACAACTCTCGGTAGAAAGTGTAAGCGATCATTGTCAAATATAGAACCCAACTAGGTTGGGTGTCGAATCCCACAGGGAATACTATGTTCACTAAGTATTGTAATCATTATTAGACTGTTGATTAGAGGTTCCTAACCAAAAAGGGGGGTTTTGGGTTTTAATTTGTAAAATAATTACTTGTAACAAGAGTATTCCAACTAATGATTCTCTTTGTACTTCATAACTTTATGAGACTAAACAAACCAGGGTTATGTTCACCAAAATGCTAGCACCATTTGGGTTGTGAATCATTTACGAGTTCCGCTTAGCAAATTCAATTGCAAGAAAGGTTGAGTCCTATTCTTTATCCCTTAGTTTCTCAACCTAAGTGGATAGATTATCCTTTAATTCTCTCAAACTCGAAGGATGCATTATTCTTTCAACCTATTTCTCATGTAAGCTAATCCTGTTAGGGCATTTTCTATTACTCTAAAGGTTAAAGCCCTTAGAATTCATGTAAACACATTTTTTTCCCAATAAACACTTTCCTTTCAGACAAGTGTTGTTCAAGGGTTCACTCTTCAAGTTTGCAACCAAGAAAAGTCATGAAATTGAAGAAAGGTTTATGAAATGTCATTGAATTATGGAACTTAAATTGATTCCCAACCCATAGATGTGTTTCACATTAAGGATCCCATAACCCTAGTTATGGGATCTTAGCAACAATACTCTACAGAAGAAGAAGAAGAAGTCATTCTTTTATTATTCATAAATAGATTAAGAATTTACTTACAAAGAATACCAAGAATCATTTCTTCAATCTTCAATAATCAATTGTTCAATGCTAAAGTACTCCCAGATCTAAAGAATCCCCAAAGTACTGGGTTACGAAGAGTTTCAATAGATGATAAAACTTGTAAAAGAAAGAAAAAAAATACCTTCTTAACCTAAAATTTTGTATTTATATGTTCCCATCTAAAACAAGAATTTAAAATTTAAAAACAGAAAAGTCGCGTCCCAGTTGACGGTTCATATGGCGGACCGTCAAAGAGTTGACGGTACACCATCTTGTCCGTCACTTGTTTCTTCCAAATAGCAGTTTCTGGATAAGACCTGACGGTCCACCTGGTGGTCCATCGCATGACTAACGGTCCACCACATTAACCGTCACTGAGTTCCTCTGGAGGGTGGTTTCTGAATAAGTACTGACGGTCCATCTCGTGGTCCATCGCATGACTGACGGTCCACCATGTTGATCGTTACTGAGTTCCTCTGGAAGGTGATTTCTGGATAAGGGTTGACGGTCCATCTGGTGGTCCGTCGCATGACTGACGATCCACCATATTGATCGTCACAGAGTTCCTCTGAAAGGTGATTTCTGGATAAGAGTTGATGGTCTATCTGGTGGTCCGTCACATGTCTGACGGTCCGCCATGTTTTTCGTTACTCAAGGTATTTGTATGGTAGGTTCTGGATCGCCTTGACGGTCGACCTGGTGGTCCGTCGAAAGACTGATGGTCCACCATTTTGACCCTCAAACTCACTTTTCTGCTACTTTTTCCAGCTTTCTTTTGTGGTTATCTCCTTTCACTGAAAACACTAAAAACTTTATTAAATAACACTTTGGTTGCCTGAAAATATATAATTTCCCTAAGAAAATGATGCTAACTGTTCCGTAATATACCGAAACATCATCTGTCAGAATAGATAGAATATCTGTTATAATAGATAGACAATTTGTTGCATTATAAAAAAATTCAACTTTTATTAGACATAAAAAAATTGCCACTATATGTATAGTGAAGTGACTTGAAATAAAAAAGGTGGAACCCATTGACAGACACATAAAGTTGCAATGATCTTTCACTTTGGCACCTCAAGTAGACAGTGTTCATTTTAAACACCTAAAATAGGTATCAGTTTGACACTTTTTGCCCTGTTGGAAGTTCGCGTGTAATTCACGTATCCAAGGCGCGTTGAACCCCCATTTTTACTGACTTGGCATCTGATTTGGCCTCCAACGGTTATTTTTCTCCCATTGTCTTATATATTTATCTTCTTAGTACAATTTAACCCTAAATTCCTAAATCTTCTTCTTCATTATCTTTTTTTCTCTGTCCAAATTCTTTAAATTATTTGTATTTGTTTTTTCTTCATCTTTTTTCATTTATTCCAATTGGGTTTGACAATGTCAAGCTTATCTTCCACTGTTTTTTGTGATAAAAAATTTTGATATTGTAAGTGTGGTCATGAAGCTCTATTGAAGACTTCTTGGACTCAACAAAATCTAGGTTGTAGGTTTTTTACTTGTAAGATTTCAAAGGTAATATTTTTTTATTTAATTAATTGATTAATTATTGACTTATAATTATTTTGTAATTTTGGTCATGTTTTTATAGAAATTGGGTAGATGCAATTATTTTGATTGGTATAAAGAATGACACCCTTCACAAGCAAATTGTGTAATCTGGGGTTTATTGAAAAAAGTCAAGGCTTTTAAAGAGAAAGAAAATCGAGCAAGAAGATATTGCATTGTTGGCGTTATTGCTACTGGTTTGGTGTTGTTGGGCACATAGATATTCAAGCCTAATTGCTAAAAATTTTATGGTGGTGTATTTGCTACTGGTTTGGTGTTGTTGAGCACATGGATATTCAAGCATAATTGCTGAACTTTTCGTGGTGTAATTGCTACTGCTGTGATGTACCAAAATTATTGGTTTTCATGATGGTTTAGTTGTACTATTTTGATATGTATTTGGCTGCTATTCTAAGTAACTAATTGTTACTTCTATTTATTACTAGCAGATTCAAAGGAACAACTTAAACTAATTGTTTGTTTGGTACTCTAAATTACAGAACAAAATGCATACATAATCAACATGAGAAACTTCATCTTGGCTACTACTACTCCTTCTTCTTGTTTTCCATCTGTTGCAACTGATTTGTGGTGATTGCATCTCTATTTTTCCATCTCAAGCCTCTAGGCTTATAACCAAGATCAACTCATGTTGAACTTGCATCCTTGTAAGTTGCATCGGTCTGTAGGATCCTTTGGCTTGATGTCCCTGGTTGTTTTTTTGAGAAAAAAAAAAGAACAATATTTTTAGTATATTTACTTAGACATTTACTTTTTTAAAAAAGAAATAAAGTTGAAGTAAACTTACATTTAGTATTTGGGTGCCCTTTGCACTTGTGTAGATCCCAAATCCAACATTCTTGGCCCTGTTTGATCTATCTTCTCCAACATCTTCTGTACCTGCAACTCCTCCCCTCTTCTGTCCCCATATTTTCACTTTTTTAGGAGGTAGTTGACTCTTGATTCCTTGTGTAACAGGGATTGTTGTATCACCACTTGACTCTTGATTCTACACTTGACTCCAGTTAGACCAGATGTGTCTAGCATATGTTCTAACCTCAGCATTTGGTAATGACTCAAAAATAGCTTTATGAAAACCCTACAAAACAAAAAAATAGTTAAAGTAACTGGTAAAAAAATGAAATGTGTCAAATAATTTACAGTCAACAAGACCTAGAGTAATAAAAGAAATCATCCCCAACTCCTGCTCAGTAGGCACAATCTATGGATGCACAACTTATAAAAAGGACAAATACATTTAAATCATATAATAGTTTGCAGTCAATTGGGTCACATGTTAACAGAGATAACTTATGCAACAGATGATCTTTCTATCGCAAAAAATAATTCATATGTGGCAACAAATTAAATATATGTTGCATCAGATTACCCATCTGTTGCATAATTTGCAGTAAATGGGTAATCTGTTGAGTTGGGTTCAGAGAACCAAAGCAATAGATGGGTAATCTGTTGCAAAATATGAATCATTTGTCGCAATAGATTACCCATCTGTTGCACTAGTTGCAGTAGACAGGTAATCTGTTGCAACAGATGACCCATCTTCGTAACAGATGACATATCTGTTTCAATATCATTCTTTGAGTCAAATTATTTTACTTAAAAGAAGACTTACTGCATCATCCAGAGGGTTAAAGAGATCAGCCTGCTTAATACTTGTGTTGTTCTTTGCAGCCAACCACCTAAGGATCCTTGGATAAGAAACCTCATTCGGGTAATCCTGGGCCTGCTTTTGGAGGAGAGAAATGACTTCAAATACCCTAGCTTAAAAAATATAAACAGGAAGCAAGCAAAAAAAGTCATAATAATTATTCAATATAAATTAATAATTTTGACAATCAACTTGTAGCTATCATATCCCCAGGGATAATTGTCTATCGACATCGCAACTTAAAATGTGTTAATACTAATAGTTTTAACAGACTCATACTGGGATTTCAATCTTAATTCACGCCTCATTGGTGATGTATTATCATCATGTTGATCATCATCCTTTTTCTCACTTTCTTCGTCCACCTTTACTTGTTTATCTTTTTTTTCTTCCTCCCCACTTTTATTTTTCTCATCACCCTCTACAGACCCTTCTCCACCTCCCTCAATATGGTTTTCATATCTTTTCTCAGGTTCACTTTTCCCTAACTGAGATTGTTCGAGAATATCTTTCGAATCCATCAGTACTCTAGTTTTTTTTGTTAGGTGATCAGAAGTTGATCCACTTTCATTTTCTTTTTTTTTGGGAGACATATTTTACCTACAAATAATAGAAAAATAAAAAATGCATTACAATTGATGCCACCAACACCAACGGCCACCACAAACACCACCAATGCCACTACCACCACCATCAATGCCACCAAAACCACCACTAAGACCACCACCACCACCACCAAACCACTAACACCAATGCCACCACAACACCAACACCAATGCTACTAATAACAATACCAAGACCACCAATACCACCAATACCGCCACGACGACCACCAACACTACCACCAACAGCTACCAATATTACCAACACCACCACCAAGACCAACAACATCACTAATGCCACCACGATGACCACTAACAACACAACCAACAACCACCAAAACCACCACCACCACCAATTCCACTAACACCACCATCGAATCACCAATACCAATACCACCACGAACGCCACCTCTAATATCACCAACACCACCATCATTGCCACCACGACGACCACCAACACCACCACCAATACTACCAATACCAACACCACCACCACCAACCAACAACAACACCACAAACACTATCCAATAATACCACAATATTCAACAAAATATTGTGACAAAAACTAGGGTTTTCTTGGGTTCTTTCTATGATTTTAGAATCAAAACTTAAAATTGTTAACCCATTCTCGAAGATAATACAACTAAAAGTTTTTTTTTTGCATCATTAACTAAAATACCTAAAAAAATTTAAAATAAATAAATGTAGAAATCTTCTCAAACTCTGTTACCTGCGAAGTCAGAAAACGACGGATAAAAGCTAGAATAAAGTCAAAAATAACAACTATGTGGTCGAAAATGGAAAGAAAATTGATCTGTTTTGAAGGGTTGGGCAATATGTTGAGTAGTTGTTGTTTGTATTATTAAGAGAGAGAAAAGAGCAAGAACTCAAGATTTAAAATGATAAAATATTTTTCCCACAAATGAATAATTTATATGGGTTGATTTGTATTTTAGAAAAGAATGAGAAGTTTTAAAAATATTAACTTGGTCTGAATAATTTGATCATCTCTAATTGTAGCTAAATTAATTTAGGTATTTCAAATAATAAGGTAATATGAATCATTTCAACTCAGATTAATCGATTGACGACTTAGGTCAAGAGGAACGCAATACTAATATCATGCATATAGTTGACTGTATCAACTCATCCCTAGTTGTAGCTAAATAATTTAGGTATTTTAAATAATAAGGTAATATGAATCATTTCAACTCAGATTGGTCAATTGACGACTCGAGTCAGGAGGAACACAATACTAACATCACATAATATAGTTGACCCTACCAACTCATCCCTGGTTGTAGGTAAACCAATTAAAGTTATAGTTGAACATATAAACTCAATTAAAATTATATTAAAATAAATGTTCAACCGGTTGCAATAGATGACTTATCTATTGGAATTTATCAAATAGATAAATGAATTCGTTACAATAGATTTTATATCTGTTGAAAATTATCAAATAGACGTTGCCATCTGTTGCGACAGATGACTAAGCTGTTGGGAATTTTCAAACAAAAATTGACATTTGTTGCAACAGATAACTTATATGTTTTAAGATATTTTTTTATTTTAAAGTAATTTCCTATTTGAGATAAAAAAAAAGAAGATAAAATACTAAGGCAGTAAAAAATATTACTACTTGGATAACTCAAAAATCTTCTCCTTGAGTAGTCTTATCTTGTCTTTTCAATGTCACCGTCTCCTTAGGCCCCTTAAAAGTTATTAATCAATATTTAAAACCTATCTCTAGAAATCTTTAGCCATAAATTAATTTAGCTCTCTTCTTTCTTTCAAAATCAAAATTCTTTTTCTTTACTCTTTAGGTTAATCACAACCATCTTCTGTTTGCTCTCTTTTCACTCCTCTTTCGCATGAGGATCCTTTTGGATCTTAACTAATCTATATCTTTTCTTAATTGAAATGGGTGTTCTGATCCCTTTGCTTTTTTGACATTATAGGTATGGTTCACTAGTGCTCTTTTCTTCTCATCTTCTTCTTTCTATGTTATTTAAATTAGATATTTACATCTATTGTTTTTATTTATTGACCCATTACCAGTATCCTATTTACTTGGAAAAATTGAAGGAAAGGTAAATTTTAAGTCTTGAATGAATGACCCATTGTTTGTATTAAAATATGCAAAAAAAATCATCTATCAGGAGGACTAAAAAAGTCTTGTTGTCAGTATCATTTTTTATGCCTGGTGGTGGTGTTGGAACATGTGGTATTTGTGTTGTTGATGGTATTGGAACATATAATGTTGTTTTTTCGTTGTTGATGTTATTGTTGATGTTGTTGGTGGTGTTGGTGGTATTGCAATAGATTCTCCAACTGTTGTAATTGATGAATTAACTGTTGGAACAGACGGAGCAACAGTTGGAGGAAATCAAACTAGTAGCAAGGTTGGTTTGATTTATTCCAACAGATGACTCATCTGTTACAATATGTTAGCCATCTGTTGCCACAGATGCATTACCTGTTGCAACAGATGACTCATCTATTGAATAGATGACTCATCTATTGAATAGATGACTCATCTATTAAACAGATGAGGAATTTGCTGCAACAGATGGGTCATCTATTGGAACTCTTATTGTAATGTGTTGTATTCATTTAATTTTGTGTTACCCCTTTTTAAAATTATGCAGACATCAATTGTAATATTCTTTTTGTTCTTCTCTTGTTTGACATCAAATATTTTTCTCTTCTTTGCAGATAAAAGGAAGTAAAAGTGGATCAAGTTTTGCCCGACCAACATTAAAGGCTAGTGTAAAAATGGATTCAGAGGAATAAGTTGCTTGTAGATGGAACCACTTCATATGTGGGAGTTATGTATTACTAATCAACCTATCGTGAAAACACATATACAGTACACTAATTTTGTGAATATTGGTTCTTTACCTATTAGGCATTAATCATTCAAACAAGATATTACATTGTACAGTTAAGATTGTTAGGTTCGAACTGATAAGGATGAGGGACCAAGTAGGTGATGCCGATACCCTATTATGATTTAATGAAGATTCCGCTAATGTTTATGTGTTAAGTTTGGAGAAGGTTTCAAGTTGTTGGTGGCAGTATAAATATTCAATAGTGATTGGATTGATTTTAAGGGTTCAATGGACTTTTGAAAGGCCTCCGAAGCCTCGCACTGCTACAACCAAGAATGGAAATAAATATAGTTATTGCCCTGGTCCAAATTTGTATGGATGGGTTGCTTGAGGAGACTACTATAAAGCAGAAGGTGTTTAGGAGAATACCTGTGTGGGAAAAGGGAGGTGGAGATGACCATATATCATTTCAGACCTTGTTTAAGAGGAAACACAGGGGTAGAAAGGAACGTGTGGCGAATTTAACTGATGAAATTCACATGAAAAAAGAAAAAATTGAATGAGCTGCAAATGTGAAAGTGTATCCAAAAATGAAAATCCATTGGTCTATTTTGAAAAGAAAATGTTGAAGTGGTCTTAAGCTGTGGACTTTGCTAGAGAAGTGTGACTAGCTACCATGACCTAAGTGATGACCCACAAAGCACAAGATCAGAACTCTAAGTTTGTAGCTTTGCGAGCACTGATGGTGATAAGATTGTCGGTCAGGAACGAAACCTGAACCAACAACTCATGAAGTAAAAATAAGGTATCAAGACAAAGTAGCAATTTCTAAAGTTAAACTTGCATCCCATGCCTTTTGCTTATGGTTCTAGTCAGGTCAAAGGCAGTGAAAATAATAAGGCATGTGATTTCTGCCCGACTTCAGACCTTCTTATTTTTACTGCCACTGACCTGATTAAAACCATAAATAGAAGACACGGGATGCAAGTTAGACTTCAGAAATTGATGTCTTCGCTTCTCTTATTCTTACTTCAGGAGCTGTTGGTTTAGGTTTCATTCTTGACTAAAAATCTTATCAATCCTCTATGCTCGCCAAGCTACTTCCTTAGAGTTTTGATCCTGCATTTTGTCAATCTTCACTCAAGCCACTCTAGCTAGTCGCAATCCCTAGCAAAGTGTCCAACTCAAGTCCTCTTTAGCATTTTTCTTTTCAAGAACGACTAATGGATTTTAATATTTTGATACACTTCTACATTTGCAGCTCATTTAGTTTTTTCATCTTTCAAGTCAATTTTATTGGCCAGAGTGGCTAGAAGTTCCTTACTTGCTTCCTTGTGTTTCCTCTTAAACAAGGTCTGAGATGATATATGGTTTTCTCCACCTCCCCTTTCCCGCACAGGTATTCTCCCAAGCACCTTCTGTTGTATAATAGTATCCTCGAACAACCCATTCATATAAATTTGGACCAGGGGAATTTCTATTGATTTTTCATTCTTGTTTGCTACAGTGAAAGGCTTCGAAGGCTATCTCAAAGCCCATTGCACCATTAAAATCGGTCCAATCACTATTGAATGTCTACAATGCCATCAAATATTGATCCTTTCTCAAAACTTGACATATAAACATGAGTAAAACCATGATTAAATTGTAATAGGGTATCGACACCACCTTCTTAGAAACCTTCGGCCTTATAAGTTCGCACCTATCAAACTAAATTGTAAACTGAAGGATCTTGTTTGAAGGATCAATGTCTAATTGATAAAAAACTGCATTCATAAAATTATTGTACTTTATATGTGTCGGTCACGATAGCCTGATCAATAATACATAACTCTCACTCATAAAAGTGGATCCACCCATCTACACGCACCTTATTCTTCCTACCCCATCAATGTTAGATATTGTTTATTCTTCACTTCCCATCATTAAGTAGTGTACAAGACTACGGAGGCTTAAAGAGTAACCATCTTCAATATCAGAGGACTACATGTCCGTCAAGAAAAACAAGAGCTACAAGTCATGATTTTTCACCTTTGTTATTTTTAAATCTCTCTTTTTATTTTATATAATAAAACAGTCACCAATTTAGATTAATTAAGGTATGTGATGATTATTAAAAAGAGGTGAATAGTCGTGAATTTTTGTCTAACGCATTTAAAATAGTTGATGAATCAAATTCTCCATCTGTTGTAACTGATAAATTAGCTGTTAGAAGAAATTAAAACATCTCCTCTAATAGATGGTCCATCTATCGCAACAGATAATCCATATGTTGCACATATAGACCATTTATTGCAACATATGGTAAATCTGTTGCGACAGACGAGTTATCTGTTGAGACAACTCAATAATAACGGTTATTATTAAGAGAAAAAATAGTTTGAAAAGGTGACAAGTTTGAATGTAAAATAAAAAGTCATGACTTTTTACAGAAAATAAAAAGTCAGCAGTTTGAATGTAATCAATGCAAAGGAGATGCACAGTCGTGCCTTTTTGCCTAACACATTCAGATTCAATCCTCTATAAATAAGTCTCTCCCTAATCTTCATTCTACTCCACTTTATTAATTTCTTGCATTTTGTCTTTTTGTATTACATCTTCAACCACTTCTCTTCAAAGAGCATATTCCTTTCTCGGTGAGGTAAGTTTTTTTGTGTGTGTAAATCTATCAGTTGGTAGTATATGTTGTATTACAATTTGGACTCTTTTCTTTATTATTGTGCTTACGTTTTTTGTCAATTCATGCATGTTCTAGATATGGTTGATACTATTTAGGACATTGCTATTCTGCGTGATACCGTGCGGGAACTTTAGAGGTAAGTTAATGACCTGTAGTGGGAGTTGATCGCCGTGAGAGCAAGGATGTTCGGAGAGATGCACAGGCTGAGGAGGACCCCGCTACTGTCGGTTGACAATTGGACGACTGACAATAATAATAATAATAATAATAATAATAATTAGATGATTTTTTTTTGCGCATGTATTTTAATTTTTCTATATCGGATCTATACCTAATGTATTTTGGTTTTGTTTAATGAAAAAAATATTTTTGATCGACTATGACTTTTTAATTTTTGTTTAATTTTTATTCTATCTATTTATTCTTCTCAACAAACATATCGACAGTTGGACGTAAGGAGCAATTTTGAATTCAGTAGAAATAACAAGAGTTTTGAGTTTTTTCAATAGATGGACCATCTATTGAAACAAATTAGTCATAGGTTGGGTTTGTGTCAGTAGATTATCCATCTGTTGCAACGATTTGTCATCTATTGTAGAAACACATTCCAGTTTGATGAACTGTATTGTGTTCTTCCAGGAAATGTCCATAATATAAAACAAGTAAACCATTTCGAACATAATTCCATTTTCAACAGATGGGTAATCTGTTGAAATTAATTTTATGGTCTGTTGTATTTAGCTCCTGTTTTGCCTCTTTTTATTCATGCATAGGTTATTAAAAAGGATATTTTATATAATAAATGATAATATTTACGTTCACAATAATGAGTTAAATATATACAAGTCCATAACAAATAATAACACAAGTTTTTGTTATTACAACGATCATGATGGATTACGATCCGTGCATGTAGTTATTTTGTGGCCAGTGTTCTTACATACAGAGCACTTATTTTTTCTTGATGGAAATGATTCTCTGACTCCACGCTCCCTTTTATATCACCTTCGATATGACCCAAGCACTTATTTTTTCTTGATGAAAATGATTCTCCGACTCCACGCCCCCTTTTATATCACCTTCTTTCCAATTTGATAGTGCTTGGGTCAATATATGGGGGAGGTATTAATCTCTCCAAAAGCTCTACATGAACAACCCAAGATTCTTTGGAAGGCACTGAATTAATATTCTCACTACATGCCATTATATATTTTTCCACCAAATAGTATGGAGAGGAGCACTCATAAATTTTAGTTCTATATTGTGCACCGTATTGATCTCGAAGTGCTTTCATAGCATATGGACATGGTATCCCTTCACCTTCTAGTAAGCTTTAAGGTTAGTAAGAAGTTAGAAAAGAGCTAAGCAAGGGGAGAGAGCTTATGCCCGGCTAATTGAATGGAGTTCCCGGCTTTAAAGAATCAAGTTCAAGTTTAGTTTGATTATGGCATGTGTCACACTCATCTATTCTATAGTCAAAGCAGGAGCCTACCGAGTTATTCTCTATAAACATAATATAAAAACAAGTAAACCATCTCGAACATAATCCTGTTGTTGGTAATGGCCTTGGCGAATGACTTGCCATGCTTTCTGGGGGGGAAACCCCCTAGGGATAAGAGACAAAAGGCCTAAAGAGAGAGTCTTTTGTGTATAATCCTGCTTTATCAGTTTCGGTACGGAGACCAAAAAATGAATCTACTAATGAAGGCTACTATGATAGTTGCGTATAGAAGTTCGAAGAAGCAACAATCTTATATAGAAACTAGAGATTGAAAGAAAACTGAAAAATGATACTTTATCGAATATGCCCGGTGTCCAAGTCAGAAACTCTGCACATACATGATCTTGTTTGAAGATTAACCATGGAAATATCACCATGACCGTCGATGCTGAACTTGTAATCTGCTATTTGATGAGCAAATAACCTATTCCCCATACTAACATTCATTGATATTTTTTTTTGGCTTCTAGAACTAATTTGGTTCCTGCGTTCTCGAACTTCACACGTCTTTTTGTGAAATAATTTGTCATACTTCTTGTTTATTTCATCAAATAGACCTATGATGGAAATTCTCATTCAACTCCAAATAATGAATTCATTGGTTCAAATATGTTTGACGTCATAATATTATACCTATACAAAAGAATAACTTAGTACGACATCATACTAAACTTGTAACTCAAAAAAGACATTAAATTCATAAGAATGTAGCTATTTTTCGGACAAAATGCCCGACTCTATCACTTAAAATTGACACGTACGAGATGTTAGGCTGCATTAGGATGCATATCCATTATTTGATTGAAATGGTCAAAAAACTCATCTCTGTTATATGTTTTAGCTGCTCTATAAAAAAGGGTCACGACCTTTTCGTTGTGAAAGTTGATTTGAATGTTATCTCCAAGATGTCTCATGCAACAACCAAAGTGAGCTGAAGTGTAGAAAATTGAACCCATCTTTGGGATACTTGGATGTTTATCCGAAATAAAGCATAACTCTTCGGTATCTTCGATGCAACTTCGTATTTGTTCAAAAAAATATCCATACGAGGCATCATATTCCTTATCCACTACAGAAAAAGTGATAGGAAAGATGTGTCTCTCTGCATCCTGCGCTATTGCCGCTAGCAAAACTCCATTATACCTGCTCTTCAAGAAGGTCATGTCGATGGCTATGACTTTTCTCAAATGTTGAAAACCTTGAATCCAAGCACCATAAGATACAAAAAAGTACTTGAACCTTCCGTTTTCATCAACATGCAACGCCGTCTTACTTTCGGAATTTATGGACTCAAGCATATAACGATAGGCATCGAGGACTGCATACCCGTGCTCGTGTGCCCCCCTAACCAAGTATTTGGCAATCCCATGGCCGTATATATATTCCAATAGCTTACCATGATACCCAATTCCGTAAGGAGTTGATTGGCCATATCTCTTGTAGAAAGGCCTTTGTCATTGGGAAATCTATTCTTGAAGTATTGACTGAGGACCTCTGCTGTGACGTGAGGATTTTGGCCCGTAATGTGCTCCGAACCACATGTGTGATACTTTTCATAAACATGAATGATGAATCTATCAGAACTTTAAGTACTTCAATCCCTCAACCACCACTTGCAGTTTTGATTAGCACATCTATATGAAAAGACTTTGCTCAAATTAATCACCTTCTTTACTCTGAATTTTTTTCCAAGCAAGCAATAAATAAAGAAGTAGAAAGTTATTTCTTATCATTGAATGACATTTCTTTCTTATCCTTGAATGACATTCCCTTGTAAAAGCCGGTCTCATCGTCTCGAAGATTGTTAGACTATGTCGATTGAGAAGAACTACCCACCGTATTGCTCGCAGCAACGGGCGTAGGTGTTTGATCATCATCTGGAATAATCATGTCTAGATCATCTAACTAATCATCAAAGATGTCTTGTTGTTCTTCTTCTTTTACATTTTGGTTCTCATTCTCTCTCGTCTTTTCAACTACGTAGACCCTTAACACCGACCTAGCTGAATTACTAAGATAATCACGCAACCGAACCTGATCGGTTATCTTGAAAGGTAGTACCCTCTAATTTTCAAAGGATCTGTATATGTACCTGATGACGAGTTTTTCCGGTTTATAATTCAGTCCACAATAGATGATGATTAAGTTCACAAAATCATCATACGAAACATCATGTTGAACTGTCATAGCTATCGTCTCTAGCATTTTACCCTTCTTCCAATGCCATACATATCGATTGTACTTCTCGATCCATTAACCATGACAATACACCCCTATTGTTATTGATCCCCCCATTAGTGATACCTAAATAAAGTCATTTGTTAAAAAAAATTAATAATGATATCGTAATAAAATTAATAGTGATTTCATAGTGCCGTAACATGAACCCAAATAGATGTGAAATCTGTTGCAACATGTGAAAAATATGCTGCAACAAGTCAGTGATCAGTTGCAACAGATTACTCACCTGTTGGGATTCATGTTACGCTTCTAAAGTTGATTCCAACAGATGAGTCATCTGTTGTAACAGGTGAATCATATGTTGCAACAGACTATCCATCTGCTGCAACAGATGAAGCACATGTTGGGATAGATATTACATATGTTATAGTACTGAAGAACCTTTAAAGTTGATTCCAACAGATGAGTGACATGTTGCAACAGATAACTAACCCATTGCGACGGTGACTTATCTGTTGCAATAGACGACGCATTTATTGGAATTGAGTTCAGCTTCTGTTATAACAAGTGACTAATCTGTTGCAACAGATAAAAATTTGTTGCAACAGATGAATAATCTGTTATAACAAAAGAGTCATCTGTTACGACAGATGAGCCATCTGTTCTATTCATGTTACGACGCTATAGAACCATAAACTTGAATCCAACATATGAGTCTTCCGTTGCAAAAGATGAGTGATCTATTTAAACAGATGACTCTTATGTTGCATTCATGTTTGAGTGTTATCTATTGTTGAAAAACAGCACAATAGCAGTTACCCAGATGACAAATTCAACTAAAAATTATAATTTTACTTACAAAAGTCACCTAGAAAGTAATGCCAAAATGATGTACAAAATAAAATTTGACCTAAAAAATTGGTCAAGTAGCAACAGTAGCGGTAAAAACAACAACAATGGTCAACAAGAAGAAGATGAAGATGATAATGAAGTAGAAGATGATGATAATAAAGCAGAAGATGATGAATAAAACAGCAACAACAATGAACAACAAAAATTGCGAAGAGAGAGAAAACAACAACGGATGAGAAGAGAGAGAAACACGTTTTTTTTCCCTCCGTTTCCTGTTATATATTAGTTTTACATTTGGATCAATGTGTAAATTAAAACAACTTGTGGGTTATTTTCAAACTTCCTCAACTTTCTTAATCTGTAATAAAGTAATTGTCACCCCCACTCAATTATTAAAACTTGAGTCACCTACACCTCATTTTCAATTTTTTTTGTCACTTTTAACTAAATTGCCCGAGTCACTACCTTATGGTAATTACAAATCATGTCCTGAATATGGTGAATCCATTAAACTTTTCAACTGACACGTATAACAATGATAACTCTATTGATTAGCTTCATATATTTTCATTTGATTGAATTTGGGGTATCGATAAATAATTTTTGACCTTATATTTTATTTCATTTCAATTTATTTTAAAAAAATTTCGTTTCAAATTGTTTGACATAATTTAATTTGACACACAATTCAAAAAAACAAATAAGACTTGCGAATTTTGTAGTTTTAAATCAAATATTACTACAATATCATTTCGTTTTGTGGTCATAAACATGTCATTTGAATAGTTGAAATTAAAGAATTGCTATTAAAACGAAAAAATCATACTTTAAAACGGACAAATTAGAGCCCGTTTGGGTAAAAATATGGTCAAATCAACTTTTAATTTTTTAGATGTTTGGTAAAATAAAAAAGTACTTAAAAAATTAAAAATTGATTAAAAAAATAAAACATGAGAACCTGGGTACCCCCAACTTTGTACTCTTTAGATTAAAATTCATTTAAATTTGATCAAGAAATTTACCTTTTTATCCCTTATATTTTCTTTCAATTTCAACAATACCCTGCATTTGTAACTCTTAAATATATATATTTTTTCTTTTTCTCTTGGCCGCTTCGCTCCATCTCTTTTTTTCAGTTATCTCTTCATCTTTCTTCTTTGTATTTGAATTATTAGAATTAAAAATTATATATAATTCAACTTATTTATGATGTTAACATCTTTAAGGATATTTAAGTCATTTTAACAATAAAAATGTTCTTAACAACACTTGTTTACCAAATACATCAACAACTTTTTTTAAGTTTCAACACTTCTATTCAAACACTTATCTGCTTAATTTATAAGCACTTATTTTCATCTTATAAGCACATAAGCTAAAAAACTATTTTTTTTAATCCTATCCGATCAGACTCTTAGTTTAATGACGATTTCCACTCTAATTTCTTCCATATAATTTTTCATTTTAACTTGATAAGAGGTAAATAATTTTCTATCATGAATACTTATTATTTATAGGAAAAATGCTCTATTTCCACCTTGAACTATACGCGAAAAGACTGAGACACACCCGAACTTTAGGAGGGTCCTATTACCCTGGACTAATTAAAATCGTATTTTTGACAATCTTAGTGTCTACGTGGCACACACTCGACACACACGTGTGCCTACGTGGACCATTCAGTGTATTGTGTCACGTATGTGCCATGTAGGCATTAAGGTTGTCAAAAATACGATTTTAATTAGACCATGGGGTAATAGGACCCTCTTAAAGTTCGGGTGTGTCTCAACCTTTTCGTGTATAGTTTAAGGTGAAAATAGAGCATTATAAATAAATGTTATATAAAATACTCCATTCATTTTTATATGTTACTTTTTTACTTTATGAAAGTCACTTTGACTAAACTTCATAACTAACTTAAAGTAAATTAATATAATATTTTAAATTTTAAATTTAGATGTTCGAAAATGATATGAAAATGTTATAAATTGCAATTTTTCTTATATTAGTAGTATTAGAAAAAAAATATATCTTAAAATATTTATCAAAGTTCATGTGATTTGACATAAGAAAAACTTAAAATGATAAATAAAAATAAATAAAAAAATATATATTAATAATTTCACTTTTCACAATATTGCACCCATGCTAACACTTATCGTTTCTCTAGTAGATAAAAATATTTATCAAAGTTCATGTGATCTGACTTAAGAAAAGCTTAAAATAATAAATAAATAATATATATATATTAATAATTCCACTTTTCACAATATTGGACCCTGCTAATACTTATCGTTTCTCCGGTAGATATATGGATATCATATAGATACATTATCCTATATAATAAATGGCAAAGAAGCAGCTGAAGCAGGATGTTCATGGTCGATATGCCTGTTTCAGCTGTTTTAAACGTGATTTTACTATATTACTCCTAATTAATTATTATAAGTCATTTATATATTAAAAAGTTCATAAAAAATTAAAAATAGATATTTCTGACATGATTGTTTCAGCTGATTCAATCGTAATTTTACTATATCACTCATAATTAATTATTATAAGTCATTTAAGTATTAAAAAATTAATAATATTTAAATAAAATTAAAATAGACATAAATAATAAATTATTTTTTGATATTTTTATAAGTCATTTAATTATTAAAAAGTTAATAATATTTAATTAAAAAGATAAAATAGGCATAAAATAATAAATTATTTTGATATTTTAAATTAACTTGACATCTTATATGAGATCACTTAAAAAGAATTTCACAAATATTTATTATAATAATTTTACTATGTCACTTCTAATTAGTAGAAAATAGAAGAAAAAATATTATAAATCACAATCATTAGAAACTTAAATTATTTAAAAAATATGAATGACTATTAATGTTATAAAAGTTTGAACAAATTAAAATATTATTATATAAATTTCATCAATCTAAATATAATAATAAATGTCTAACTTAGAATTTATTAATTAAATAAATAAAAATTTTAATTAAATGATAAAATTATACGTAATATAGAATTTTTAAAGATGTGGGTAGCAGGGCATAAGCTGCTAGTATATTGTTTTGTGATTTGGTATATAAATATATTGTTGATGTAGATTTTTGACGGGCAGGTGATACTGTTTTGTGATTTGGTTCCTTTTTTACCACAGTCGATACTGTAGTGCCGGAATTTTTATTCGTGTTTAGTTCCGTTGCACACGCAGCGGAGGACAACACATTACTCATTTCCGCCATTACATTACACTGACGCTTCCACCGCTTCCACCACATGTCAACCACAACATCGCCGTACCCACCACTTCCTTCTCATTCCTCAAACAAATTGCGTAATTCCTCTCCTATCTTCCACTCTCGATCCTTCAAGCGAAAGGATTTTTCCATTCGATGTGAATCCGAGAATAGCCAAAGGTGGACGGTTGGTTGTGTTTCTGGTACTGATCCGATTCATATTATTCTAAAACCTCCTTCAATTCCAATGGCTTCCTCTGCTGCTTTGGCTTCTGCTGTGAAGAATTCTAAGAGAGTTTGTCTATTCTATTGCAATGAAATGAAGGACCTTGCTGAGAGAATTGCTTCCCAAAATGACTCCATTGAGCTTCGTAGCATCACTTGGAGGTATGATTTTCCCCCAACTTTTTTCTGTTTTATGAATTGTGGAATTTAAAGTATGTTTATGCACGAAATTAGTGCGCCTTCGTCTCAATTCTCACATTGTTTCATTAATAGTGTTATTTTATACTATAATTTTTACAAATTTCAAGAATTTATATGTATTTTCATTTATCAAATGTTTGGGACAGAGCGAGTAACTTTTCACGACCCAGAAGAAAGAAAAGGGGGGAAATTCCGTGGAATTAGTCGAGCATGCCGGACACTACTAAGGTTATCAAATGAAAGAAAGGGTTGCGGTCGGGGCGGGGCGGAGGCAATGGGGAAGGGAGCTTACCAGCTTTTATTAAAGGATCAATACCAATCAGAACTTTTAAGTTTTAACTATTTGTGTAATTTGTTATTCCAATGTATGCTCCACAAATACAAATTATAGGCCCCCTTTGTTTGCACTTTACGGAGGTCTGAATCTGTATGATTCAGATCTTAAGCCATTAAGTGCATTTGTTTTCATTAAGATTTAAGCACTTCATGGGTCTGAATAGGTCTTAATCATTAAGATCCTTGTACAAAAGTCTTAATATCATTAAGAGGTAGTCTTATGTGGATAATATTCATCACCACTCTATCCACAATCACCGACCGCCTCCACTAACCGTCTCTATCATCACAATTACCACCACCATTGTCAACCACCTATTACTGCCATCAACTATCAACCTACTACCACCAACCACCTCTACCATCACACCACCACCACAGCCAAGAGCATTACTGTCAGCCACTACCACATTTGCCACCTCATCATTATAACTATATCCATTACCACCACCTCCGCTATCATCACCACCACCACCAACTCCACCAACTCCACCAACTCCACCATAACTATCAACCACTACCATCACTCCAGCTGCTATCTACTACCAACCAACTCCACCATCACAACTAGCACTGCTGCCACCTCCACCACTACTATTAGCCGCTACTACCATCACGGTCAATCCCTACTACCAACCAACTCCACTAGAACAACTAGCACTGCTGCCATCTCCACCACTACTGGTAGTCGCTACCACCATCGCGGTCAATCCCTACTACCAACCACCTCCACCATCACCAACTACCACCAACATATTGTCTACCACCACACATTCTTTAGCCACCACCATCAACACCAGTATCACAATCACCTCCATTACCAATCACCACCATCATGACCATCACTACAAACACCAACTACCTCAAGCATCATAACTACCACCACTGCCATTACTAACCATTAAACCAACCATTAACACCACCATAAACCATCTCCTCCATCACTAGCAAACATAAATGTTTCATCTTTTTTAGCAAATAATAATTTTATTTTATTAAATTAATATTTTTTCTAATATTTAATTAATTTTTAATTTGAATTATATATATATTTTTTAATGTTTACTAATAAATAAATTATGTCCATTCAGATTTTGAAAAATAAATAATCTTAATCATTTACTTTCCAGATGAGGCCTAATGTGTTAAATTCAGTGTCCCATCAAATGGAGCAAAGGAAATACAAAATGTGTTCTGGTTAATAGGTCCGTAAGGATAGGTTTTGAAAATTGGAGTTTTGCCTGCTTACTATGTGATCAAAGTTTCCTTTTTGGCACCATAGTAAGTTGCTTGTCAACATAATTTTGAACTAGAAGTTCTGTTGGATATATTTATTTTGTCTAGACTTCGATGATGGATAGAAATGTGGGTAGAATTTATTGGATTTTCTGACCCCTATTACTACAAAATTGGGGAAACATAAATTATTTCAGTAACAGTAACACAAGTACTGTCTGTTGTACAGTGCTTTTCTGCAAAGTTGATTTGGTATTAAATAAATTCAGGACTTTTGACGTTTACCTTATCCCAACAAAATTCAGGACTTTTGAAGATGGATTCCCCAACTTATTCATATCTAATGCTCATGGCATCCGTGGACAGCATGTAGCTTTCCTTGCGTCATTTAGTTCTCCTGGAGTAATTTTTGAGCAATTATCTGTCATTTATGCATTGCCAAAGCTCTTCGTCTCCTCATTCACACTTGTCCTTCCATTTTTCCCAACGGGCACATCCGAGCGTATGGAGGATGAAGGTGATGTTGCGACAGCTTTTACGCTTGCCAGGATTTTGTCAAACACCCCAGTTCCTCGAGGAGGACCAACTAGTTTAGTTATCTTTGATATCCATGCCTTGCAGGTGTACACCAAATTCGAGTCTTCACAAAAAACCTGATATTTTTTTTTGTGCTGGTAATTTTCTAGCTTATATATCATCCTATTGTTAAGCTGACGACACAGGTTTATATGACTTCTCTGATTACAGGAGAGATTCTACTTTGGAGACAATATACTACCATGCTTTGAGAGTGGGATCCCGTTGCTTTTAAAAAGGCTACAACAACTCCCCGACTCTGATAATGTAAGTCTCTTTAGTGTTGTCAAATGGTAATTTAAGGCAGGTTTAATCCCAGAAGCTTAGGAAAGTTTGAGGAGGCGCTTCGGCAATGTAGGCAAAGCACTAAGATATGCACACTCATTGCCATGAATTCTATCATGAATCGAGCAATACTAAACAATAAATATAATCGACAAATAAGTGCATTAGTTAAGAAATATATTATGATTGAATTTGTTATTTTTTTTGAGAAAAGCACACTCCAACTTCACGGGGTCCTATTACCCCCGAACTTAATTTTAGCGTATTTTTGTCAATCTTTTTAGCTGATGTGACTGTTGGGTTCATAGTAATGAAAAGGTGTGAATGGAAAAATGGAGAAAAAAAAATGGTGGAAGAAGGAGACACCAATTTAGGTGTACTCCCAAATTGGAAAGTTCACTAATTCTCCCACATTGGTGAGAGAATGGAACTTTGGAGTATTTATAATGATGAATACTTAATCCACATGGCAAGTGAGGCAAGAAATAAGAGATGCCTCGCGCCGTCGTCATCGCTCGGCCTCGGATTCGGATTCGGATTTGTCAAATGATCGATCGATGAGATCTAATTTTTAGACAAACTTTATTTGAATTCCGAAGAATGTCAAAGGAAAACGCAGTAGAATTTTTCTGCACAATGTTTTCGACTCCATACATGCATACAGATGCCACTGTTTACACTGTTTCAGCGAACAGTTGTGATGTTTCATCGCGGAATGCTGAAACGTTTTCTGATGCATGCAGAAACGCAGGAACAGGTGCTGGTTCAAGTGAACTGGTACACTGCTTCATGAATTGCTGCAACACTTCATCGAAATGGTGCCACTGTTTTGTGAAAAGGTGCACTGTTGCAGTGAAATACTGCACACTGTTTCAGCACTAATGAAATACTGCAGCCATGTAATTTTTCAGAATAGACACACCTTTAAGATTGAACCATTGCTACCTTTTCAAAGGGGCATCTTGTGGCTATATAAACTTGATTTCATCCACAGGTTTAGGACACAGAAAATTTTCAGAATTACAAGCTTCTTCTTAAAAATACTAAGTGTGATCATTCAAACCGTGAGTGTGTTCGAAGAATCCGCCTATTTGAGGTACCGCTATAGTCGGATTGAAGGCCATTTTATCCTGGGAGGAAGATTCCATAACCTCGGGTACAGTGAGGGGAATTATTCCTTAAGGAAAGTCCGTGAATTCGGACGACTTGGCCTTAGCAATTTCTGTTTCATCTATATTTCTGAAATATAAAATACACCTCTTGTAAAGATCATTTTGATCTTGTGTTGAGGGTATTTGTTCACCTTTATTGTGTTCTTGTTCATACTTGAACTCGAGTTGAAGTTGTTATTCTATTATACAGATTCTACGTACCCGTATTGTGGAAAATAACAATCTTAAGGAATAATTTACAGAATCTGTATTGCTTGTTTTTGGAGATTAAAGCTTAGGCTTTCTACTCCGCTTGAATTTAACTAGTGATTAGAAGACATAAAATCTTCATCACAAGTTAAGGTTCATTCGGTTGATGATTCAAAGTAATAAAAACTTCATCGTTAACTAGAAATAAGAAGAATTGTTTCAAGTTATTTAAATTTATAAATAGTATTCTTAAAAATACTAAGTTTTCTGTCTTGTGGTGACAGGAAAAATGACAACTGAAAGTCAAATGATGGATGCGACAACGTCTGTGGGGGCAAATAATATTGCCACATCAAGTCGCACAAATGCTCCGCCAACGATGGCACCGGCGGAGAAGCCCGGAAAATTTTCTGGCATTGACTTCAAGCGGTGGCAACAAAAGATGTTCTTTTACCTCACCACTCTATGTCTACAATGGTTCACTAGCGAAAACACTCCTGAGGTGCCCGAGGGAACCTCGGACAAAGACCGCTTCGTTATTATAGAAGCTTGGAAACATTCGGATTTCCTTTGCAGGAACTATATTCTGAGTGGTCTCCAAGACGACCTCTACAATGTCTATAGTGGAACCAAGACATCAAAGGAACTGTGGGGGACACTTGAACGGAAATGTAAAACGGAGGATGCGGGAATTAAGAAATTCCTTGTTGCACGGTTCCTGTACTTCAAAATGATTGATAGCAAATCTGTTGTCTCTCAAGTACAGGAGTTACAAGTCATCATACATGATCTCCTAGCAGAAGGTATATCTTTGAAAAATACCTTAGTTGAACAAATTAAAAATGTTCTTAATACTCACATAAACTGTTTTGTAGGTTTAATTGTGAATGATGCTTTTCAAGTAGCAGCGATAGTTGAGAAGCTACCACCTTTGTGGAAAGACTTCAAAAACTACTTAAAGCATAAACGCAAGGAGATGACCGTTGAAGATCTTATTGTCCGACTTCGTATTGAAGAGGACAATAAAGCTACCGAAAGAAGGTCAAAGGGAAATTCTACAATGAATGGAGAACATATTGTAGAAGATGGCCAAAACAACTCGAAGAAAAGAAAGAAAGTTGAACATGGAAGCAATCAACCCAAGAAAAAGTTCAAGGAAAAATGCTTCAATTGTGGCAAAATTGGCCACAAGTCCACAGATTGTCTAGCCCCGAAGAAAGGCAAGAAAAAGGACCAAGCGAATATGATTGAGTCCAACAAAGAATATGATGATTTGTGTGCTATGTTCACGGAATGCAACTTGGTGGATGGATTCTGGTGCCACACGCCATGTTTGTGCAAACAAAGAGTTGTTCTCGTCATTTGCTCCGGCTCAAGTAGAAGAAATGCTCTACATGGCCAACTCCGCTACTGCTAAGGTGGAGGGAACAGGAAAAAATTGCTTAAAGATGACTTCCGGCAAGGTCTTGACACTGAACAATGTGTTATATGTTCCGGAGTTACGTAGGAATTTAATTTCTGTTTCACTCCTAGATAAGAACGGATTCAAATGTGTAACCGTTTCTGGAAAAATTGTAGTTAGCAAAGGAGAAATGTATGTAGGAAAAGGCTATCTGACCGAAGGCCTTTATAAGATGAATGTAATGACTGTTGAAATGAATAAAAGTTCGAATTCGTCTTATTTGCTTGAGTCTTATGATTTATGGCATGAACGTTTGGGCCATGTTAATTACAAAACGTTTCGAAAATTGATTAACTTAGAAGTTTTGCCAAACTTTGAGTGCAATAAATCAAAGTGTCAAACGTATGTAGAATTGAAGTATGCAAAACATCCTTATAAGTCCGTTGAAAGGAATTCCAATCCCTTAGACTTAATACACACTGACATTTGTGATATGAAGTCAACACCATCTCGTGGCGGGAAAAAGGATTTTCATAACTTTTATTGACAATTGCACTAGATACTGTTATGTCTACTTGCTAAATAGTAAGGATGAAGCAATAGATGTGTTTAGGCAATATAAAACTGAAGTTGAAAATCAGTTAGACAAAAAGATCAAAATGATAAGAAGTGATAGGGGCGGAGAATATGAATCTCCCTTTGCGCAAATATGTGTAGAGAATGGAATAATCCATCAAACTACAGCCCTATATTCACCTCAATCTAATGGAATTGCGGAAAGAAAAAATCGAACTTTGAAGGAAATGATGAATGTCTTACTTATAAGTTCTGGTTTACCGCAAAACTTATGGGGGAGGCTATCCTTACGGCCAATCGTATACTCAACAGAGTTCCCCATAGTAAGACACAATCAATTCCTTACGAAAAATGGAAAGGAAAGAAACCTAACTTGAAATATTTCAAAGTGTGGGGGTGTCTAGCGAAGGTTCAAGTTCCTATACCGAAAAGGGTTAAGATAAGACCTAAAACGGTGGACTGCGTGTTCATAGGATATGCTAAGAGTAGTAAAGCATGTCAATTTTTGGTTCATAAATCCGAACATTTGGATATTAGTGAAAATACGGTAATTGAATCAGACAATGCTGAATTCTTTGAAAATATTTACCTGTATAAAATTAGACATGAACAGTCTAGGGGAGGATCTAAACGACCTCAAGATGAACCAAGTGAGAATTTACATAACGAAGAAAATCTAAGATGTAGTACACGTCAAAGAACGTCAACTTCGTTTGGATCGGATTTTGTAATATTTCTCTTTGAAAATGAGCCTCAAACGTTTAAAGAAGCGATGTCGTCGTCAAACTCATCCTTTTGGAAAGAGGCAGTAAATAGTGAGATTGATTCAATCTTAAACAACCATACATGAGAATTGGTTGACCTTCCTCCCGGAAATAAACCTTTAGGGTCTAAATGGATCTTCAAAAGGAAAATGAAGGCAGATGGAACTATTGACAAATACAAGACAAGACTTGTAGTAAAAGGCTTCAAACAGAAGGAAGGCCTTGATTACTTTGATACATACTCGCCAGTAACAAAGATAACCTCGATTCGAATGTTAATTGCCTTGGCGGCGGTATATGATCTTCAAATCCATCAAATGGATGTGAAGACCGCATTCCTAAATGGAGATTTGGAGGAAGAAATATACATGGAACAACCTGAGGGTTTTGTGGTTTCAGGAAAAGAAAATAAGGTGTGTAAACTTGTTAAGTCACTTTATGGACTAAAACAAGCACCTAAGCAATGGCATGCAAAGTTTGACCAAATCATGTTGGCAAACGGATTCAAAATAAATGAATGTGATAAATGTGTTTATATTAAAGACACTCCAAATCACCAAGTCATTGTATGTTTATATGTGGATTATATGTTGATCATCAGTAGAGACATTTCTGACATAAATGCAACAAAACGAATGCTCGAGAGCAAGTTTGATATGAAGGACCTTGGAGTTGTAGATGTGATCTTAGGTATAAGAATCCATCGAACTCCACAAGGGTTGGCATTGTCACAGTCTCATTATATCGAAAAGGTACTTGACAAGTTCAAGTATATGGAATTCGGTATTGCCAAGACTCCATTAGATGCGAGCTTTGCACTTCGAAAGAATGAAGGTGAAAGTGACTCGCAATTGGAGTACGCAAGAGTATTGGGATGTTTAATGTATATAATGAACTGTACACGACCAGACATAGCATGCACTATCAGTAAATTGAGTCGGTACACGAGTAATCCCAACAAAACTCACTAGATGGCAATGAAAAGAGTTTTGGGGTATCTTAAATACACTCAAAATTATGCTTTGCATTATAATAAATATCCTGCGGTACTTGAAGGATATAGTGATGCAAATTGGATCACCGGATCGAACGAAGTAAAAATCCACAAGTGGATATGTATTTACTATCGGTGGAGGAGCAGTCTCTTGGAAATCATCCAAACAGACGTGTATTGCTCGTTCTACAATGGAATCTGAATTTATTGCATTAGATAAAGCCGGTGAAGAAGCAGAATGGCTCCGGAATTTCTTGGAAGATATTCCGTATTGGCCCAAGCCAGTGGCACCAGTATGTATACACTGTGATAGCCAAGCGGCAATAGGTAGGGCAGGGAGCATGATGTATAATGGTAAATCTCGTCATATAAGACGAAGACATAATACCGTTAGAGAACTTCTCTCTAGTGAAATTATCACTGTAGACTATGTAAAGTCAAAGGATAATGTGTCGGATCTACTTACAAAAGGCCTATCTAGAGAAGGAGTAGAAAGGACATCCAAGGGAATGGGTTTAAGGCCTAGGGCAAGTCAGCATGACGGTAACTCTACCTAGCAGACTGGAGATCCCAAGAGCTAGGTTTAAGGAGATCAAACAAAGTTGTGTCTGACAGGTTCAACATTGTCAAATACCCAACCCATTCTCATGATGTAGACAATGTATAGTAAACAAGGATAAGACTTAAGGTGAAAAGTCTTTTAATGATTATCTAAGCTTGGTAGATTTGACCAAATAGCGTAATCTACAGGATTGAACGTTTAGAAATCACCTATGTGTGGGCGAAGTGGAAGCCGCTTCAAAGAGAATGTTAGTAAAGACCTATTCTCTAAGCTCTCATGAAAACCGGGACGTGTTCATGGCTGAAAAGAACAAAACCGTAAGAACCATAAACTGTAAAAGGCTGGTTGTGTGACATGTGTTGTTTAGGTGTACATTAAAGCTTGACGGTTCAAAGATATCAAATCTACCGATTGACCGAGTGCATCCGATGCATGTTCACGACGGAAAGTTCGAAGGGAAACCCACTTATCCAGATGCAATCAGTCTTTGTTTGATGATCACATACTTGTCCGTAAAAGTTTTAAGAAAAATAGCCATTCCCCATTCATGTGGGGGATTGTTGGGTTCATAGTAATGAAAAGGTGTGAATGGAAAAATGGAGAAAAAAAAATGGTGGAAGGAGGAGACACCAATTTAGAAGGTGTACTCCCAAATTGGAAAGTTCACTAATTCTCCCACATTGGTGAGAGAATGGAACTTTGGAGTATTTATAATGATGAATACTTAATCCACATGGCAAGTGAGACAAGAAATAAGAGATGCCTCGTGCCGTAGTCGTCGCTCGCTCGGCCTCGGATTCGGATTCAGATTTGTCAAATGATCGATCGATGAGATCTATTTTTTAGACAAACTTTATTTGAATTCCGAAGAATGCCAAAGGGAAACTCAGTAGAATTTTTCTGCACAATGTTTTCGACTCCATACATGCATACAGATGCCACTGTTTCAGCTAACAGTTGTGATGTTTCATCGCGGAATGCTGAAACGTTTTCTGATGCATGCAGAAACGCAGGAACAGGTGCTGGTTCATGTGAACTGGTACACCTTTGATGTGGCCTCATTTTATGTAATAAAGGTGTCACATCAGCACAAAAAGGTGACAAAAATACGCTAAAATTGAGTTGAGAGGGGTAATATTACCCCGTGAAGCTGGAGTGTGTCGTTGCAACTTTGGCCATAGTTCGGAGGTACTGGGGTACTGGATGCTTATCTCTATTTTTTTTCTTGATATATATATATATATATATATATTCCTTCATTATGCCTTTTCTTAGCAAAGCCGCCACTAAAATTGTGCTTTTGCTTAAAGCTCCAATGGACCTGGAACACTTTTAACAGTTTTTTGCTTCTGACAACACTGAGTTTCTTCTCCTTTTCCTTAATCCTAGTATGAAGTAGAACATAAACAAGTTAATCATATGTTTGACATTCTGTTGCGGGAATAACATTATTTTGCATTTTGATTTCCTTGTATTCGTTGCATAATTTGCTATTTAGGAATTCCAGTAAACTAACATGTTGATGAATTTATAGCATATAAAAGCTGAAGGGATCATGAGGATATTGAAAGTTTGAAACAAATAACCTTGTGATCTCATGAAGCTCAATGCTTTTATCCTTTCAGTTCAAACTCTGATGGGTAATTCTGGGTGGATATGACACGGAATTCTTTGATTAAAATGAGTGTTACGAGAATCAAGGCATCTTCTCTGGCAGATTTTGCTACCTCAAAGCTCAAGTTTAAATCTGTTTCTTTTCCTTTTTGATAATGGTGGGGGCTAGGCCAGTTTGCCCACAACTCAACTAATATCGGGCAACTTTGTCCATCAACCCTTGGAGATATGGAAAAATATCATCTACTGTTTTTTTCCTCTTCTAGGATTTCAACCCTGCTCTCTCATTGTCACTTAAGTTTGATTGCTGTTGGGACACACCCTTGGGTTTTGTGGGCTTCTTAAGAGTTCTAGTTTTGGTTTCCGGTTGAGATTCCTCAAGTGTAAGCTCTCAAACAGATATCTTGTTTGGTGTACTTCCTTTCAACATGAGCTTATAAACAAACTGAATTTGTATTAGCTCTGCCTTCCAATAACCACAGGCTATAGTTTTTCTCTCACACATGTTTAGATTCAGCAGTTGTGAATTCAATCCTGGATTATTTAGAACTATGAGTCCATATGCTGGACACATACTTTTTTTTTATTCAGTTTCAAAAAAAGAAGTATGAGTCCAGCATATGACGTTAATGGTAATGAATTCCTTTGAGATGCTATTCCCTTTGCCTAATTTTTTCCTGCTAATTATTGACCTCTATTGTTTCTTTCTGTAGATATCTATAGCTTTTCCTGATGATGGTGCATGGAAACGTTTTCACAAGCAGCTTCAGCATTTTCCAATGGTATTCCTTCAAAACTACTTTGGTGCTCAAAATAACTCCCATCAGCATGATGATCAGACATTCGTATTCATGCTTTTGTGCTCATAAACTCTGTTCTTACATTTTCTAGTCAGAGCTTGACTTATATTTCCTTCCTATTGCTTCATATCTTCCGTTTCTTCGTATTGCACCTGTAATTTACAGATTGCAAGTAGGACTATTGACTTTATATTGCACTGGAGTACTAATATCCAAAATTGGAGGCCATAAATTACTTACTAAATAAGTATGAACTGTATTATACAAATTGAAAATAGAACTATTGACTTCTATATATGTGCTGGTGTACCTGTGCAAAAAATTGGAGGTCGTGAATCACGTAAATAAGTACATAGTGACTAACATTATAACATGATTCGCGAGGCAAATAAAAAGAAGATAAAGAAGAAAAATACCAACCCCAGCTGATCTGAGATTTAAAGCATGGCTGGTTTATTTATTGATTGATGCTTTATATTTGGTGAGGGGGTAGGGAAGAAAGAAGTGGATCCTGTTATGTTATGAGCTTCTAAAAATGCCCTTTATAATAGCTTACAAAGTTTACATGCATGTCTGTATTGATATTGACAACAACACCATGCTATGCTATTTTGGGTGATAGTTTTCTAGACTTGGCAGATCGGAGAAGTCACCATCATCTACTTGTCTGTTGAATCTAGCCTATTTCCTTAAGAATTTGTTGGGTCTTCAAATAGTCAAGCAGCTGGATTTTTATCATTTCATTGAAGACTACGTCTTGCATTTTCAGTTTGCTTTACATCTGGAACCATGTTAGAGATGCTCATTGACATGGCGTATATTGATTATCAGATTGTCTGTGCTAAAGTTAGGGAAGGTGATCAACGAATTGTACGGATTAAGGAGGGAGACGTCGATGGACGTCATGTTGTGATAGTGGATGATCTTGTACAATCAGGTGGCACCCTAACAGAATGCCAGGTGAGAAAATTAGGTAGGCATTTGGGCATGAACTGTGTGATGCTTGAAAAAAGTAATATTTGAAGTTTTGAGTTGAAAAATGGTTTTTGAATGTTGAAGTTATGTTTGGACTTTTATTTTACTTAAAAAAATGTGGAAGTTTTGTGAGAGAAATCTTTTTTAACTTGAAAATCTTTTTCTCAAGTTTGGAGTGAAAAATTAGCAATGTATAACCAACTCGGTTTCTGAAAAAAAGAAAAGAAAGAAAGGTTATGTCCAAACAGGTTCCCAGTAGTGTTTTGTGCTAGTCTACAATCGACATCTAGAAAAATTTACTTATCGTCACATTAGGCTAGAATTGGCACATTTAGGGTGTGTTCGGTATGAAGGAAACTGTTTTCCTATTTTCTCATGTTCGTTTGGCTAAAAAATTTGAAAAATAATTGATGCGACGAAAATTACGAGAACAAGAATTTAACTACGAAAACAAAAGAACAATCGAATATGAGATAGAAGATAGTTAGATTTGCCCAAGAAGATAGAAAGAAATAGGAACTCTTGAATATATTAAATTCAAAACCCTTAAATCCTTTATCAACAAGCACCTAATCTCTACGTGGACCAAGAGGGATCGATCACTCCCAAAACCCTCGTTTCTAAACTAGCATTCAACAAAAACTCAGCATTCACACTCTCAAGTGTTTGGTTAATTCAATATCCAGAAACAACTGCGGAAAAATGAAACCCTAATACTATTATTTATAGTCTATTACAAGGCTCAAAAGTGACCCATGAAAAACTACAAAAATAACCTTAAGTTGGGACTGATTAGCCCTTGACGGTTCCCTTGACCGTCCGTCTAGGGGGTGACGAATCACCATGCCTCCCGTCACCCTTGGACAGTGTTGGTCCCTTATTGATTCACCTTGACGGCTTAAGGGACGGCCAGTCAGGTTGGTGACTGACCTTCAACCAAACCGTCACCCCAAAGCAGTGAGGGGTCTTCTTGGCGTTCACTTGGCGGCTCCCTTGATGGTTGGTCAAGTCCCTGACTGATCTCCAAGTGAGCCGTCACTTCTTGGCAGCCCACTATTCCTCCCTTTTAAGCTCCTAGTTCAATCTTTAACACATAATCCTTTGGAAACGATCACACGTCCTTCTTCATAAACATGTGAAGATGTTTGGCAGCCCACTTCTTCATAACTTGCTCTAACACGTCCTTCTTCATAAACATAGCTTGTATCTTTTGAAGTTCCCGAGCTGGGCTTCTAGTGAAAGGCTTTGAGGGATTTTGGATCATATCATATTTTCTTTTGGAAAACAAGTTCCTTCATAAATAAGGAAAATGACTTTGTTAATCAAGGTAGTGAAAACAAGTTGTGCCACTCTCAAAGTCACCCACCCCAAGTATATCCCCCTCTCCCCGCGATAACGATCCTAATCGGGAACTAGAATCAAAACGAGGAAAATTGAAATAAAGAAAAACGATAGGTGAAATTATTGAAGCACCCAAAGGTGTGATCTAGTGGTTCAATGAAGTTAGGATGAGCACCATGCGGTTTCAGGTTCTATTCCCACCAGAGGCAAACACTAGGTGATTTCTTCCCATCTATTTTAGTCTTGGTGGATAGAGTTACCTGGTACCTGCTGTTGGTGGGAGGTGACAGGTATCCCGTGGATTTAGTCGAGGTTCGCACAAGCTGGCCTGGACATCACGATTATAAAAAAAAAAGTATGTGAAATTATCGAAATTCGTTCGGAGTTATGAGCAACAAAGGACTATACCACCGTCACCTCTCAATTGAATCCATCGACTTTATCAAAGACGAGCAAACCAAATTGAATCCATAAAAAGGGTAACTCAATGATTGATTAAGCTTGAAGAAGTTAACACGAGCAATTTAGAGAATCCATCCTAAACACTCAATCTACGATTATCAACTACCTGATTAAGCTAATGCTAGGCTACACCTAGAGAAACTACAAGCTTAAAAGTTCTCAAATATTCAAGGGAAAAGGGTCCTAATATACCTAAATTCTGAAGAAAATTGTTGTAACATGCCTCAACTTTGTGGGGGTCCTTTGAATCCCCCCTCCTGAGCTATTTTAAAATGGAATATATGCCCTCTTATATGTTGACCTAGCAAAGAGAGTGGCATACACTTTCCTTGAGAGAGTGAGAAGTACTTGCAAGTTGCAACAACAACCAACCCAGTACTTATATTTCTATTTTTTATTTATTTTTATCTCTCTCTAATTACCAAAATGCCACAAACTTCTTCTCTTCCACCAGATTTAACACTCACAACAACAACAACAATGGCTTCCACTACATCCGTCATTTTCACGCTCACGAAGCTCTACAAATCATCACCCTCCCACAATTTTATTTTTCTTCTTTTAGTTTCTTTCTTTCATTACCTTAATTCAACCACCTATATCAACACTTCTCCACTGCTGCCAACCATTATCACTGTGAGAAATATAAGAGAAGAATATTATTGACTCGTTATAACTATATTATTACATTGAGACCCTATTTATAGACACTACATTCCAATCATTTTCGTAATAGGACACTACATTACAATCCCTTTCCAAGTAGGGTACTATATGTTATTCCTGTTTCTATTCATATTCTAACACTCCCCCTCAAGCTGGTGTATAGAAGACATATGTACCAAGCTTGTTATGGATGTAATTTATACGAGGATCGGTGAGGGACTTGGTGAAGATATCTGTAAGAAAACTGATAAGGACTGCTTTGGATGTCTGGGAGACATCAACTGAAACGGAACAAACTGAAAAAGTAATCTGAAAAGTAGTAAACATTGCCGGAAAGTCGCGTCGGCAGAAAATTGTCGGAAACTGGTATAAAATATATGGGTCATCTCGAAATCAAGAGATAAGAGATCTTGAACAAGATAGTAACCGAAGAACTAGTCGGAACATACTCATGCGCCGGATTATTAGATTTGATGGCTGAAAAGTGGTCATCATTTGAGAAAAAATTATACGGGTAGGGTCGGAATGATGACACGACCCTACTGAGAAAGAGAATTATATGGGTAGGTCGGAATGACGGCACGATCCTACTAAGAAATAGAAATTATATAGGTAGAGCCGGAATGACGACACAACCCTACTGAAAAAGAGAAATTATATAGGTAGGGTTGGAATGACGACACAACCCTACTGAAAAAGAGAAATTATTTGGGTAGGGTCGGAATGACGATATGACCCTACTGAAAAAGAGAACTTATATGGGTAGGGTCGGAATGATGGCACGACCCTACGCAAATCAGATCTGAGGAGTCACCGTAAAGACGTATGAAACTACGCAAATTAGATCTAATGAGTCACCGGAAAGACGCACGGTGCTATGCAACTCAGAGATGAGAAAGTAGTTCGAAAAGATGCACGATACTATGCAAATTAAATGTGAGTAGTCCGGAGAGATGCATGGTGCTACGCAAATCTGATATGAGAAAGTAGTCACCAGAAAGATGCATGGTGCTACACAAATTAGATATGAGTAAGTAGGGAAAGAAGTGCGGTGGCCTAACTTTTGCTAACATGATTATTAGTCGGACGGGCGGCATATTTGGGTTATAGCCCCCCGCGGCAGCGGAAGCTCTTTGACTCTCTACCAAGATCGTAGAGGCTCTGATATCATGTGAGAAATATAAGAGAAGAATATTATTGAATCGTTTTAACTATATTATTACATTGAGACCCTATTTATAGACATTACATTCCAGTCATTTCCTAATAGGACACTACATTACAATCCCTTTCCAAGTAGGATACTATATGTTATTCGTGTTCCTACTCATATTATAACAATCACTATCATCACTGAGCCATCAGAAATTAATTAATTAATTTGACTAGTAATTGAGATTAAATTACCCAAATGCTCTAATTAGCAAAGAAATAACTCAGTTGGTATGAAAATAGAGATTAGAAAATTAAAATCTTTCACGGAAAATTTATCTCGCCAACAATACTGCCCATTTTTGGTTATGTACTTTTTGGTTGATAAAATATACCTATTTGACTCACTATTACTCCTCTTCTTCTGCCATTCATTCTGCAACATTCCCTCTACATTCCCCAAATCTCGTCGGCATCATCTCATCGTAGGTTCTACTTTCGCCGCTGCCGCCGTCATTGAGATAAAAAGAACCCCAACAATAACAAAAATAATCAAACACGACGGAACTCTAAATTTTTCTACGAGAAATTAAAATATCCTTTTGTAATTCTTCTCATTTTTGTTTTTTTTTGTGTTTTCGATGCTACTCTATTAATTTATGTAAATACTGAAGAAGACAAATGATAATGGACAAGATTAGTTAAATTTTGAAAGAAATTGAAAGGCAAAAGAAATGAAGTAGAAGAAAAAATAGTGAGGATAAGAGCCTTGTCTTCTCAGCACAATAGGGGTGTTACCGCTTGTCTTTCACCATTTAGCACAAATTTGGGTGAGACTATATTTCGAACCCATTTTCCAATATTCAATTCATCAAAATCTGAGGAAGAAAATAACTAAGGCCACTATTTCTAGTTATTGTTGTTATGACTATTTAGGAAATAACCCACAAGACTCTTCTTGATTGTTCATGACTTTGTATATTCGTTGTTCCATGGCTTCTTCCGGGCTCCAAACTATCATCTATATGTAGAAGCCCCTCCTAATGTATCCCACTCTAACCATGCTCATATCAACCCTCCAAAAAAAAATTCCTACCCACCCCCTACCCCGACAAATTTCTTTTGTCCCTGTCCCCCCTAAAAAATAAAAATAAAATTTAAAATTAGTTTTAAAAAAAATTTCAAAATATTTTTCAAAATCCTGTCAGTCATTCAAATATGATTTGGGTGAGGGCGTGGATTCACACCAGATTTGGCAAACTTACTCTTAACTGGTATAACAACTAGCCCTAGGGCTATCGAACAAAGGATTATCTCAAACCTAGACCGATTCACCGAGGTATTCATGCTGATATGATGAGATAAAATGCAATATACTCTTTAAAGGGCAAAGTGAACTTTATTTTGAATTAAAGAATTCAGAATCAATCAAATCTCCCCAAGTAGGATTCGAACCTACAAACAATCGGTTAATACCAACCGCTAGGAAATTTGATCGCATAAATTCCCGTTTTCAATCCATGATCAATATGAGCTCGAAGCTTCCTTTATAACTCCCGAAACTTCGTTGTGGTAGTTCCCTTGCATGATTTGGTTGACTTACATTGGGTGCTTTGACTATATTTATGACCAAGAAATACTGTTCGTTGACTATATATATATATATATATATATAATCTATAATATATTAAAAATGTGAACACCCTTAGAAAAGTGATTTGAACTTTTTGCCCTTCATTAAAAGACTTTTTTTTTTAGACAAAACTGTCTTTTCACTATTTTTTTTAAAATTTATTATTTAATTATTTTTTATTATATTAACTACAACAACAACAAACCCAGTGTATTCCCACATAGTGAGGTCTGGGGAGGGTAAGATGTACGCAGTCCATACCTCTACCTCTAAAGAAGTAGAAAGGTTGTTTCCGATAGACCCCCGGCTCGAGACACGAAATACTACACAAATACATAGTAAAGCATGGAACAAGATGGCATAACACAAATACGACACCCACAAGTAATAGAAAACAGAGAAAAGCAAACAGATTCGTAATAAAACATGAAACAAGGTATCATAACAAGAATAATACCCCTACCAAGTATATGGGACTCCTAAAGTATATAGTAGGAGAATTAATTAATATATTTCTTTCTACTAGATTTCCTAAAATATATGAAACTCCTAAAATATATGGTAGGAGAATTAATTAATATTTTCTTTTCTACTGTTCAATTAGAAAAATACTTCTAAAATAGGACTTTGTTAAGGAAATAATGATATAAATATTGAGATCATTCATCTTTATTATTTAAACAAATATCTTATTTATTGTAATGTTTGAACTCATTAAAATAAGATACACGCGCAAGGCGCGTGCACCTAAACTAGTTTATATATATATAAGAACCATTTGCTATTACACGAGAATATCTTATTTATAGAATACTAGTATAGGTACCCGAGCGATGCGCGAAGCTTTTTTTTTTATGATTATACATTAAAAAATATTAACTTATTCATATAAAATTAATCAATTTTTATTGTATAAAATTAACATAGTTCAAAGTTACTTCGTCAAAAAAAAAAGACACATAGTTCAAAGTCAATGAAATATTAAAAATAATCGTTAATAGTGAAATTACAACTAATACTTAATAACAAATCACAATTACAATTGTTTTACATGTTTCGATATAAAAAAGAACAATATCAGTATTGACTAATTTTAAAAAAATAATAAAATTTTTTATATTAAATAATTATTAATTTTGTTGTTGGACTTTTAACTTTATATTTTTAATCAATTAAAAGTTGAAATTATATCCCTTACCTTTCATTTCTTAATTCAACTTCATCTACTAACTGCATTTTTTTTCAATAAAAATGTTATCTTTCAATTTCATTTTAAACATTAAAAGTACTTAACTTTGTCAATTACAAACTTCTAATTCTAAATTTTAGATTTCACAACTTTAATTCATTCAGACTTTGTTCTATTATTATAATTTTATTTCTTGTTTGATTTCATCGTTATTACCTTTAAGTATTTTATTTATACTTATTATTATTATATCTTCTATATTAATTCAATTAAAAGTTTTTATGCTACTTTCAAAATCACGTATCTCAACAAATCTCACATCCATCCCGCACCTCTACTTCACCACCCACCCTAAGTTTTATTTGATTTTTAACTTTTTAAATTTTTGTCAATTTTTTTTCACCCCATCCGCCCCCACCTCCAACCCCCCTCTCCCAACAAAAAATATAAATTTTATTTTATTTTTATAAAAACTTTTTTTCTTTACACTACCCACCCCTAATCCCTACCATCCACCCCGATTCCCTACCCAACACTTCCCCCACCTCTTTCCAGAATTTTTTATTGTTATTTTTGAGAATCTTTTTAAAAAATTTTCTTACCCCCACCCTTACTGTAATCCTTAAAAAAATTAATATTTTTTCTTTTTTAGATTTTTTTTCTATCCCTACCCCAAACGCCACCTACATCTACCACCCCGCCTACCCCCTCCTCCCCCCACCCCCACCCCCACCCCTCCATCTAGCCTAGCCCCCACCCGCACCCTACCCATCCCACCCCATTTCGACTACTACAATTCTCTACCCTCATCCTCCCCCATCACAATACTATCACTATGTCTTTACTCATTTATGTTGTTTCTTAATAGTACTACAAACGCGTTAAATCGTATTACTTTACAAGAAAAGGTCTAACTATTCATTTAATATTTCTGAGGTATTTGGATCCATCATATATAGAAATTTCAATTTTTTTAGTTACATTTATAACAAACGATAAAGAGACAAACACTAGGTGTTTTCTTCCCATCTGTTCTAGCCTTGGTGGACAGAGTTGCCTGATACTTGTTGCTGGTGAGAGGTGATAGGTATTCTGTGGATTTAGTTGGGGTGCGCGCAAGCTGGCCCAGACTCCACAGTAATCAAACAAAAGATAAATATAATGCTAATTGTAAACAACAATAACATAATAGCAACAATAAAAATATTGAACTTTTCAACATAAATTTTCATGATATGTTCCAAATACATGGCATGTTCCTCACCAGATTTCACATAATAAATCTTATTAGGTAATTTCAATTGCACCATTTCATAGAACATCTTGCCTTCATGAATAGTTTTGAACCAATGTCGTACCTCCATTTAAGATCTCCAAATTTTGTAATTTGACCAATTGAACATGCTGCTTTCCTGAACAACTTAACCAAATTTATATAATAATAATTAACAATTTTTGATGCAATTGCTTAATGAATTCAACATATTTGCACAATTTCTCTTACTTTTCTACGTATAATATAATGCAACTTTAATTACTAAAAATAATAATTTGAAGCATATAAAAAGGTTATTCACCTGTTGCTGGCACATATTAACATTATTTTTCCAATGTACGTCATGTCAATCCATTTGTATTATCTGCCAGAAAATTAATCAACACAATAACAATTAAGAAGACAAATATTCGATTTCATTAAACTAAATCTTTGAACCTCAAAATTACACATAAATGAAACTGTGGGCATTAAAAAAAAAAACAAATAAACTGAGCTATAAAAAAAAATTAAAAAAATGGAGCAGAAGCTATTTGTTGATAGTAGAGAGAGATATTGAATGGAATATATACCCATTTATATTGCTAGTTGACATATTGAAACTGCAATTTCAAAATTTTAAAATAAAAGAGTGTTTGAGATTACATATCAGGTAGGATATAAGCTTAAGAGAGCTGTAAAAGAGTTCCAAATAAACTTATACCACATATTTCTGTTTCTTATTTAGAGAGTTACTATCTCTAGTTCTAATAAATTAATAAAGTTATCTCTTTATATTTTAAAGCTTATTTTTTTTAATAGTTTTTTTATACCTTTTTAATTTAAATTGAAAAGTTTAAAAAGTTACTAAATAGCTAAATAAAGTTTGCATAGTATTTTCAAATTTTGTTTTGGATATGATCTGTATCTTTTCTTTAATTCAAACATTTATGTTTCATTTTAATTTCAAATTTTAAACTTAACTTTTTACTTATCATTTCAATATTTGCGTTATAATTCAAAATAATATCTCCAACATAATCTCGACCTTTTATCTTCATATAAATTCAAAACAACATTTATGTAGGGACAAAATGAAAAGGCTAAAATAATTTATTTAGGAATGAAGGAAGTATTATTATTATTATTATTAACTACTACTACTATTAATACTACTACTACCACTATTATTATTATTGTTATTATTACTACTTTTTTTAAAATTATTATTATTATTATTTTATTATTATCACCACATTATTACTATTACTACACATATTTTTTTGGTAAGCACTATTATACGTATTATTTTTATTATTAAATTAAATGTATTCAAATATATTTTATAGTATATAAAAGGAAGAAATTTATGAAATAGTAAGAGTTTATTTTGAACTCTTCAACCATAAGTTTCTATTTGTAAGATAATGATTTTCTTTTCTTTTTAAAAGGATAATACATTTTCAAATTTAAATATTTAATTTTATTTTAATTCAAATTCTTATTACAATGGCATTAAACATTGTCCTAAAATCTTCCATGTGGCCTCTCAATAGCTTGTCACTTGGCTAATTATGGTGCTTCGTCCTCTGCTTTATAATATACTAGTATAACCGCCCGAGCCTCGCATGTGTAATATTTGATTATTTAAAATTAAATGATTTTGTCTGTTGTGGAGATTAATAAAGTGTAAAAGTTCAAATCACTTTTCAAAAATCTTTCACACTTTAATATTATAATGAAAACATAAACATATACACATATATTTTTACAACCAGAAGTTTCAATTGGTTGATGGATCATCAATTTTGCGTTTGCCATATAGTACCTCTTTCCCTTGTTGCCACAGGCTAAGAGAGACATCATTTTGAATCATATTTATGTTACGATTATTTTTTTTATATTTAAAATATTTTCTTATTTTTAAAGTCAAGTGTGAAGACGCTTAGAAAAGTGATTTAAATTTTTTACCCTTCATTAAAATATTCTGCAATAGATTAAATTATCTTTTCACTTATTTCCTCTAATTATTATTTAATTAAATTAAAATCCTATAAAATTAAGGACTCCTAAAATATAATGTTTAGCACTTCTAAATCAATTAGAATTTTACTTTAATTAAAAGAAAAACTCTACAACTATTTCTAATTTAAGTCAAGTTTTTGGTGTTCGATAATCATTTATTACATTCTTATTACGTATTTAAAACTTTTAAAAATTTGGTATTTCATAAATTTTCTTACTCTAACGGTTTTATATTTATTTGTAGATTTTTCAAATTTTCGTAATATCAAATTTAATTGATTTAGAATTCTTAAACTAATGAAAAAAATATTAGTTATCACTAATTTTGATGATTTCTAATAAGAAAAGTTCAAAAGTTTACATACCCAAAATTTTCTCTGGTTATTATTAGGTCGTTCCTCTTTGTTATAAGTACAGTGTGAGTGCAAAATTAATTAAAAAATTTCCTAATATAAGTTAGTTACTTTAATTATGGTTCAATTATAACTTTATTCTTTCAATATTTTAGAAAAAAAAGAACACGTTTTGAAGTTAGTAAAACTAATATTTTGAAATTTCTTGTCTTATATAAGTTGTTATTTTACTTATGATACATTTAATATTGATAAATAATTCATGAAATAAAAATAAATCTCTTCATATCTAGGCTTTTTTTTTGTTAATTAATTTTCAAATCTTAAATTAGGAAAAAATAGTAAATTCTGATGACTTCTAATAAGAAAAGGTTTTTTGTTATTTCCTTTATGATACATTTAATGTTGGTAAATAATTCATGAAATAAGAACAAATCTCTTCATATCTAGGTAATTTTTTTTTGTTAATTAATTTTCAAATCTTAAATAAGGAAAAAATAGTGAAATTCTGATGACTTCTAATAAGGAAAGATTTTATCATAAACATATTTAATTAATTTTCAACTCTTAAATATTAGAAAAAAATAGTGAAAAGACTATTTTATCTGAAGCAAAGACTTTTAGTGAAGGGCAAAAAGTTCAAACAACATTTCTAAGGCCCTTCACACTTTTAATATATTATAGCTTATAGATATAGATTTGGAGTGAATGGAGGCCTAATTATAATTGCTCCAAACAGAACAGAGAACCAATTTTTGCTGGCCCAAGAAATAATAAGAGGACCAAATTTGTTTACAAGCCCATCTAGATAGATCCATGTGTTAAAAAATCTATACAGCCCCACTTGCTGCAAAATGAATTGGACCCTCTTGTGGCTGAAATAAAGGCAAATCAAATACAAAAGTTCTCAGATAGCAATTGATGGTGAGGAAAATCATGGTGAAATTAAAGATAGATCATGGGAATTGGATGTCACTTATTTCACAGAGGAGGATCGTTATGTCAATTTGGGGAAATTCCAACCAGAAGATAATACTTCTTTTTATAGAGAATGCACTGGAGAAATTTCTGGAAGCTATTCTGATAGTGAATTGGACAGGGATGGGGCTCGTGATGATGAGACAAGAAGAACAAGCTAGCATTGATGTAGCCCATAATATACTTATGCTTCCATGGCGCGAGAACATGTAAGAGAAATTAATTAAAATTGAAGCGTCTAGATGGGTGAAGATGAACATGGTCAGAATTAGCAAACAATTGGGGATTAAGTCAGGGGAGACAGAAGATAAACAACTCGAATTGCTATTACATATTGATAGTGCTAAGCCGAAAAAATCTCTATCCTCTCCGTTACGAATTACTTCACCAAGCAAAAAATGTGAAATGGTGAAGAAGATGCTGGAATTTGGGGTAGGCTTTTGAAGTGAGTCAAGCAAGCGAGGTAGGAGCAGGGGAAAGAAGGCTTTGTAAATTGCATAATGATGTTGAAGATTATTTGTTAAAACATGCGAGGTATGATGACAGAGTAAAAAGGAGGACGATAGATCTTTTAATTCGAAAATGGAATGCTGACATTGTGTGCTTAACATAGACAAAAATGAATAAGATCGACGTACTTTGTATCAAACAGGTTAGTGGCTTTAGATGGACAGATTGGGTTGAATTGGAAGCTCGAGGGAGTAGTGAGGAAATGCTGGTATATTGGGATAAAAGAAGATGGCAATGTATGTATAAGGAAGTAGGACATCATTCTGTTACTGTAATCCTTGAGGAAGGGAGTTCGGGTCTACAGTATGCATTCACGGGGGTATATGGGCCATGTGATTGAAAAGAAAGAAAAAATTTATGGAAAGAGCTGACAGATGTTCACGGAACTATAACCCAACCGTGGGCAATCACAGGTGATTTTAATGTAATTAGATTTGAAAAAGAGTTAATAGGAAGAGCCAGAAATACTAGATCAATGAGAGAGTTTTCAAGAGCAATACAAGATTTTTCCCTGATGGATCTCCCTCTACATGGAGGACCATTTACATGGTTTAGAGGCAGTAATAATCAGAAGACTTCCAAATTAGATAGATTCTCGATTTTACAAAAGGTGGGATGAGCATTTCAAGGCTATCAAACAAAGAGTTCTTTCGAGAACAACATCTGATCATTGTCCTATTATACTGGAATGTAGTGAATGGATTAGGGGCAAAGGACACTTCAAGTTTGAAAATATGTGGTTCGAACACCAAGGGTTTGTCGATTTAATAGATAACTGGTGGAAGTCATATGATAGTCAAGGTGAATCAGACGTTGTCCTTGCTAAGAACTGAGATTGTTAAAGGTGGACCTGAAAAATGGAACAAGGAAGTACTTGGCAATTTAGAATTGAGGAAGAATAGAGCATTGAAAAAACTGGAAAATATTGATCACACGCCAAGGAATAATCAGAACGATGAGCAATTAGAAGTGGAAAGGAACAAAGTTATCAGGGAGTTAGAGGAAATAGCAAAATCTGAAGAAATAAGCTGGAGACAGAAATCTAGATGTTTGTGGTTTGAGTTTGGAGATAAAAACCCAATTTTTTTTCACAAGCAAGAAAATTCCTATAAGAGATTTAATTTTATTGATAATTAATGATGGAAGGGAAGGCTTTGTTGAAGATGATGAGTTGATTAAAGACCATATTCAGAGATTTTATGAAGACCTTTTTAATGAAACTAAAGTTTGGAGACCAAGTAGGGAAGATGCTAATTTGAAAAAACTGTAAGATGATGAAAAAGAATGGTTGGAGAGGCCATTTACTTTTGAAGAAGTGGAAACAATAATCAGCTCTTTTGGTGGTGATAAAGCACCGGGTTCGGATAGTTTTAAACTTCACTTCTTTCAAAACTGCTGGAACACTGTAAAAGAGGATATGTGGAATGTTGTGGAAAACGACAAGGCACCTTTGTTAGAAGCATTAATTCTACCTTCATAGCCTGGATACCAAACAAGAAGGGAGTGTGGAAATAAAAGATTTCAGGTCTATCAGTCTCTTAGGAAGTGAAGTGTATACAAGATATTGGCAAAGTTGTTGTCTGAAAAATTGAAACTTCTTGTTGACAAGTTGATCTCTCATCATCACAATGCCTTTATTAAAGGTAGACATAGCAGACACAACTTTGGTGGTTAATGAAAGTGTGGAACATTTGTTGAAATTGAAGAAGAGAGGTGTAGTTTGCAAACTTGATTTGGAAAAGGCTTATGATCATGTAAATTGGGCTTGCTTGATCAACATCATGTAGTTGATGAATTTCGGGAACAAATGGCTTGACTAGATTAGATTTTGCATTTCTACGGTCAGATTTTCAGTCTTAATAAATTGAAGTCCTCACGGTTATTTCAAATCTCAAAGAGGATTGAGACAAGGTGACCCTCTATCACCTTATTTGTTTGTTTTAGTAATGGAAATGTTTAGTAACATGTTAAGAAGGGCTGAACAATTAGGTTGGAATAGGGCCTAGGTTGTGTATCGGCAGAAATAATGGTAATATTGTGATGTCTCATATTTTACATGTGGATGACACTTTTATTCTGTGAAGCAGAGAAAGAACAGTTTCTTTATCTTAGAGGAATCCTATTGAGTTTTTAAGCAGTCTTTGGATTGAAAGTAAATGCAAAGAGCAGTATATTTAGATAAATGTTGATGTTTGTATAGGAGAATTAGCAAACATTTTGGGGTGCCAGATGAAACATTTTCCTATAGTTTACCTTGGATTTTCAGTCGGAGTGAGAGGGAATGACCAGAATATTTAGCAAGGTGTTTTGGACATATGTGCCAACAAATTGGCTCCATGGAAGAAGCAACATTTGTCACTTGGAGGAAGACTCACAGTGTTTTAGATAGCATGCCTTCCTATCTAATGTCACTATTTGTCATGCCTTGTGCGGTTGAAAATAAGATGAACTCTATGAGGAATAAGTTTTTATGGGAACGAAACAGTTGCAACAAAACATTTCACTTAGTTAGATGGCAAGTGGTCACTAAAGGAAAGAAGGGGTGGATTGGGAATTAGAAACTTGAGATTGCATAATAAAAACATGTTGTTTAAGTGGCTTTGGAGATTTAGTAGGGATGAAGGAGTAGGTTGGATTAAAATAATTGAAGCAATTTATGGTAGTAGGTGAGGCTAGTATCCCCCTTCAAATATTTTATATACTAGATGGGGAGTTTGGAAAGGGATTTGCAAATTATGGGCCGAACTTCAACAATTCACCAAATTAGAGGTGGGGAATGGAGCAAAAATTAGATTTTGGACTGATTTATGGATTGGCGATGAATGCTTGAAACAAAAATTTCCTCTTTTTTCCAGTTGTTGCAATAACAAAGATGGAGTTGTAGCTGATTTTTATTCCGACACTGGATGACAAATGAATTTTAGAAGAAATCTAAATGATTGGGAAATTGAAGGTTTTTGTCAATTACTTCTTTAACTGGATAATTCTTACATTGATCAGAGTAAGGGGGATTCTGTAGTATGGATAGATAGCAAAGATGGATCATTTTCAGTAAAAAAGTGTTACATTCTTCTTATGAAGCAATCAGGATTCTGGGATACTAGTTGGCCGTGGAAAGGGATCTGGAGAACTAAATCTCCTTCAAAGGTAGCTTGTTTTGGTTGGATTGTAGCATGGGGAGCTTGCCTAACTCAGGATAATTACAGAAAAGGGGTTTTACACTAAGTTATAGATGTTACTTATGTGGAGAAGAGGTGGAGACTGCAAATCACCTTTTTATGCACTGTAGAATAGACAGACTATGTTGAGAATTTTTTTTCCCAGTATATGTGGGATTTCTTATGCCTCAGTGTGTGAAGGAGCTATTGGAGAGTTCTTTGGGAGGTATTCATTGTTCTACTAATATCATGATATGATTCTGAGTTAGTTTCTATAGAATTCCTTTGATTTTACTCTTTATAGATAGCTAGCAGCACCAGAGAATGCATAAAGCTTTGAAGCAAATATGGAGAACTATACCTTTGTGCATATTCTGGACTATTTGGTTAGAAAGAAACAATGCTTGTTTTGAAGGGCAAAAGGTTCATATTTCTAGAGTTAAAAGTTGGTGTAAAAGTTGTTTCATTGATAGTATAGATCAATAGATGGACTTTTTGGAGTTGTTAGGGAGTTGTTGTAGTTGACTGTATGGATATATCCAACAGTCTTTTGTAACCTTTAATTTTGGTACCTTCTTGGTACTTGGCCAATAAACCTTTACCTTATAAAAAAAAAAGAATGAAGAATTAATTTTTTTTTAGTTTTTGGTCAAATAACTTCAATTAGTGGAAATATATTCTTATATGTCGTTATATATATATATATATGTTGATCACATCCCAGCACGTTTATCGGCAGTCAGATTCATACCACCACATCCTACAACGTATTCGATGAAGAATCTAACCTTTTGATCCACATTCATGTTGGATACTTACACCAAGTCCAAGCAACATAGGTTGATAATAGTGAATGAAGTCCTAACATTTAAAAAGTAGAAGTGACAGTGCAGAACGTACCATTTAATGGGTCCATGAATTCAAGGTACGTCATAGTTGTTAGTTATGATGCTCTAAAGCTAGAGGAAGTATCCATGGTACAAGGTACAACAACAACATACCCAGTGTATTCCCACAAAGTGGGGTCTTGAGAGGGTAAAATGTATGCAGACCATACCACTACCTCAGACGAAGTAGACAGACTGTTTTCGATAACTCCCGACTCCGGACAAATAACAGTATAAAAAAGATAGAAACAACAATCAAAATGGGATAACACATCAATAGATAATAAAAGAAACAAGACACCCACGGTGTAATGCTTTCACAATCTATCCGAAAATTACAAATATCACCAAAACACCACGAACAAGAAACTACAACACACGCATAACACTGCGACTACAGGCACAATTACAAACAAAGCACTCCTTCCTACTAGCAAGAATGCACTCCAACCCACTAATCCTCTACCCTAATTCAGGTCTTCCTCCTCTTCCTATTTAGGGTCATGTCCTCAGTTAGTTGTAACTGCTCCATGTCATATCTAATCATCTCCCTCCATTATTTCTTCGACCTACCTCTACTCCCAACCTCTCACACCTCCGTACTGGGGCATTCGTGCACCTCCGTATCTTGCAAGGTTGTAGTTTAGATTTATTTTCCTCTATGTTGGAGGATTGTCTTCTCATTGAGAAGATAATGAAATATGGAGGGGAGCACAGATTTCCTTAACACATCTAAAATTCTTGTGTGTAATTGCATGTTATACATAAAATTTTATAATATTATGATTGTTATGTAGATTAATCAGCTACGAATCACTATCAAGTATTATACTTTCGCGATTTGAAAAATGTAAAATATAGTTAAAATAGTTTAATTTTTAGAAAAACAAGAAATTAAGTAGCTATTATTGTTTTCTTAAGAAAAATTCACTGTACATCACACGGGTACTGATACTAGTTATTAGAACGAGAATTGCTTAAAATGCTTAGATGCAGAGAAGAAATGAAAATAAATATGGCCACGCTTATTGAATTGACATTCTTGAAAATTGATATTCACTTCGTCCCTCGTTTCTTATTTGATTGATGTAGCACAACTAGTCTCTGCTTTTTGCAGAAAGTGTTGGCTAAACATGGAGCTCAAAAGATAAGTGCTTATGTGACCCATGGAATTTTTCCGAACAGATCATGGCAGCGTTTTAACCATGACGAAGGAGGTAGGTGTGTGTTCTCAGATTCTTGTACTAGTAAGCTATAATTTCCTTCTTTATGATTGGTTTCGGCAATATGTCTAAAGAGGCCTTTTAATCATCGTCTGTTTATTTTTCATGTCTGGATATTAATAATTTGGAGATCTTAACTATTTAGTGTCTTGTTTATTTATATTACTAGCGTCTGAGTAGACTTAAATGATTAAAATCTGTAAGAAAGTCTTAATATCACTAAGATGCCTATAAAGGTGGCAGTTCTACTGCTGCCGTCGCCCACCACTATCAACTAATGTTGTTGCTGGCCCAATTATCCTCTACCTCCTCCACCACTCACAAACACTATTCCTAGTCACAAGCATCATCGTTGTCAGTCACTACAATCAATCAGCAACACCTCTAATCACCATTTACAATCACCACCAACCACTATTGTCATAACTATCACTAATCACTATGGACAATCATCACATCAGTCACCACTAGATATAGTCATCTACCGTCATCATTCACAAACATCATTTGTTATTATTGTCATTCTCCAATCACTACAACTATCTGCCGTCACCATCATCAACCATTACGATCAGGCACCATTACCACAACTACTACACATAACACCACCATTAGCCAATATTATCCCCACTCAGCACCCGCATCACCACTGTTAGCCATCACCACCACCGTCATATAGCGTTTTAAGAATATTTTGTTGAAGTAATATTAGATTACTTTATATTTTCTTGAATTTTATGTTTATTAATTTTTAAATAAAGATAAAGTTCTATAAAATTCAGATGTTGGAAAAACAGTATTATTTAATTTTCAGATCTTGATACACCATCTTAATATTCAGATTCAAATGTCTTAATCATTAGTGAAAACAATTGCGGCCCAAGTCTGGCATCATGTTTGAGAACTCTTTCGATTTGTTAAGACTTTCATAAATCTTCTAACAAGTTTTTCCTAAATAATTAACTACCATGCTTTGAAGTGCTGCTTTTTCAAATTTTCCTCGACTCTTCTTTTGACAGAATGTAACTCTTTTTTGTTCTGCTTGTACATCCTTGCTACGCATTTTCATGAGAATTCCTTTATAAATTGGTAGACTGTACAAATGTTTTACTAATCAAATTTTGCAATTCAGCAACTGAAAGAGTAAATATTGAGGCAGCAATACAACACATTTGGGCATCAAGTCTGTCTGCAGCATGATCTTTCTTCCTTTTTTGGTTGAAGTTTTCCTTGTTCAGAAATTCAATATAAAAATCAGTTACTCTTTCTGAAAGTTTTAATTCTCAATGAATTGCACAGTTCCACTGTTTGAATGTCTATCTTGTGTCAGGTGATTTCATCCCTGTTTACCTCTTAACTTCTTCAGGTAGTCCTGAGAATGGGATGAGTTACTTCTGGATCACAGATTCATGCCCTCGAACTGTGAAGGAGGTGAAAGAAAAAAAACCATTTGAGGTTCTGAGCCTTGCCGCCCCCATAGCAGCTGCACTTCAGATTTAACTGCAGATTATGTACCTTACCTATGCTGTTCTTTCAATTCTTTATACCTGCAATGTACAATGATTCAAGATATATAGAGAAAGCTAGAAGAAGCCGGAGTTTCCTGCTAGCATTATCGAATGAGTGGTGCTACTCAAGTGTGAGGAGTTAAATTGATAATGAGTGGTGCTATTCAAGTGTGAGGAGTTTAGATTGATGTAGACACAACTTTTTTCAACTCTAGTTAACTCTAAGAAATGAGAATTTGATGCCAGCATAATTAAGATGTGTACTACTCCCAATCAAAGTTCATTGAAGATTTCCCTTAAAGGATTTACCTCGAAAAATGACTCCTTTATTTCCCATAAAATGTTTGCTTGTATAATAAAAGGTCTACAATTTAATTTGGATGTGGGTTGAACATTTAAGTTACAACATAATCTAATAGTAGCTAATTATTTATGTTGAGTTCAGGGTTATATTTTTCTCTAGTTTGCATGATTAATGAGCAATTTGTCAGAAAAATTAAGCTTATATTATTACTTTTTTATTTTAATTATTCAGGTTTGTGTGTTAGTTCATAACATGAGCTAATTAAGTGTGATAAAATGAATATTAATCGTCTACTTATGTGTTTGGCTGTTCTAGTGAGGCGGTGAGTGTACGCTTAATGCGGTGAAGCTCATAGTGAATGGACCCATTAAGGTTGAGTAATTGCAGTTAAATTCTCTTTTCTAACCCTACTAGATATGCGCGCACGACCCAATATATATATATTTTTTAATTTCAACTTATGTGAGTGACGTAAATAGAATTTAAATAATTTAAATTTTTAATTATTGTGATTTATAATACTTTTTCTTCTATTTTAATTTAAGTGACAATGATATAATTTTGAGAGCCAACCAAGTATTTTAAATTTTAAAAATTTTAAAATTCTTAATTATGTGATTTATAATATTTTTTATACAATTTTTTAATAAGATATGAATATTCTTTTCGTCTCAATTTATTTAGCACAGATAAAATTTTGGCAATCAACTTTATATCTTTCTCTGTCCCGTCTCTATTTATATGACACTAATATAATTTAGATAATCAATCAATTTTTTTATGTTAGACATATCATTTTGTTATTCTTAATTTTCTAATACATAAATGACTTATAACAAGTGGTAGTATAGTAAAATCATTGTTTGAAGGACGACAATTTAATTTAAAACATCAAAAGTTAATTTCGCATTTTGTCTATTTTATCTTTTTTATTAAATGTTATTTATTTTCTTAATACCTAGACGACTCATAATAATTAATTAAGAGCGATTGAGTATGTTAGTCCTATAAAAATTAACATAATTTTATCATATCCAATAGTAATCGTCGATAACTCACCATAGTAGTATATTAATTAAATACGGGATGTTATATTTTGCATATACAAAATATGATATTGTTAAACAGTATTAGATAGTTCATTATGTTCATCCCTCACAATAATAAAATTTTATTATATATTTTTATTTATTTCTTTTTTACTCGATACATATTGATCCAACACCAAATCTTAAGAAAATATTCATTAGAAATTTATTTTATTAAATTAAATTTATTAATATTGTACTTTAAAAATTTAAAGTTAAGTTTAAATATTAGTATTTCTATACAAGAAAAAATAATTTTAAAATTTAAATTTATTAAAATAAATAAGTAAAAAAATAATTTTGACTATAAAAGTCAATTAAAATAATAAAATTAATTTGCTTTAAATATTTAGTTGCAATTAATTAAGATAAAATTATTATATTATTAAATTACATAAATTTATGGTGCTATATTTTGCATATACAGAATATGATATTATTAAATATTATTGAATAGGGCATTATGTTTATCTCTCACAATAATAAAATTTTATTATATATTTTTCTTTGTTTGATACATATTGACCCAACACGAATCTTAAGAAAATATTCATTAAGAACTTATTTTATTAAATTAAATTTATTAATTTTGTACTTTAAATATTTAAAGTTAAGTTTAAATATTAGTTTTTTCATCTAAGAAAAAAATAATTTTAAAATTTAAATTTACTAAAATAAATAAGTTAAAAAAAATAATTTTGAATATAAAAGTCAACTAAAATATAAAATTGATTTACTTAAAATATTTAGTTGCAATTAATTAAGATAAAATTATTATATTATTAAATTACTTAAATTCAAATAATTTAAATTAATCTTTTAAGGGCATGATCTGTAATTAAATAAAAGATTATCGACATTTTTTAAAGTTATTAATAAGGTATAACTAACATAGCACAAAAGAAAAAATTCTTTAAGCAGATTCTTCAAACATGTTGAAGTTCAAACTTCTATATTCTAATATAAGACATCTTTTTGGCTCTTTTGTATTATATTATAACTAGAAACATGAAAATGTGTGAGGTGGTTGTCCCATTAGCTCAACTTTAACGAAAAGAGTGATGGAGAGAAAGGCCAACTTTATTTTACAGTCCACTATGGCTCAAATAAATATTTCATTTGATCTTACTAGTCTTTATCTATTTGGTATCTTATTATCATGTCTGATTGTGGATTTATCATGTTAAATATCTAACATGTGGTATTATAGCCTAAAAAGTATGATTAGTAGAGATTAAGATCATAATCCCAAATTAGTTGCTGCAATTTCATGCTGAAATATTTGCAAATCAATCTGGGACCCTAGAGCTTTTGTTCCACTTGTTGAGACCTTCGATTTGATATGTAAATCATCTTTTTAACTTTAAATATTGAGGGGAGTATGTGTCTTCAAGATTTAGGATTGATATGAACAAAGTCAGTCGAAATCTTCTTTTAATCTTGATTTGTTGGTGAAATTTGTTGAGATTTTGTTATCAAATTGTCGCGATCTAACTAATCAGATCGTGTGGTCACCTACTCTAACCCACCTAGATAGGAGAACCCTTACCACCCATTAATTCCTCACCTTCCTAATTTGATACACTCTTATCGGAATCTCCCTTATCTTTTAGCCAATCTCACTAATCCGTAAGTCCACCATTACACCACATCCAACTCTAAGCTTACTTATTAGTACCACTGTCAACCCTAGTTATGCATTTAGTACCCATCTAATTAAGGACAAAACAATAATGACCATAAAATTAGCAAGACAATAACACTTTACTTAATTAATCTTAACAATCTCAATATGTAAACAAATAACCATAATCATGTAAACAAGTGCACCTATGAGTACCTAACAATTTCTTTCACCTCAATTAGGAACCACTTGGCCATTCACCATGACATCAACAAATGCGGTCACGTATAAATCATTATAGACAACATATCATGTCAAAACCATGGCTATCACTATAGACCAACGCAAAAAACCAAGAATCACAGCAATAAATTACACCCCGCCTATAATACATAACTAAGTAAACATCGACGGAAGATATACTATTCATTTATATTTTTATACCAAACCACTCAAGTATCCAATTTAACAACAACAATAACAATAATCACAAATTCGGTCCTCGCAAGGAACATTCAAACTCATCAATACCTTGTACATATATGCTGCGGGCCTTATGGTCACCTATTAGCCATGAGCTGCAGGGATGAGCTCTTGTCCATGTACCAAACATCTTAGCATCTAGTGTCTGCCAACCTTCTATCACCCGATCTCGTGATGATGTCCTTTACCAGCTCATCTCACAATAATAACAAAGTTGTGAAGATGTTTTTTACCGGCTCATTTCACAATAGCAACATATGTCACAACAATTACAACCACAATGAGAATAAAACAACCATACTTGCACAATCAACAAACATTTAATATAACCTCATTATATGTGATTAATACTTAGGATATCATTCAATAATTTACTCTTCTTAAACATGTATTGTAACAAGTATACAAAAACTGTTAACAAGCACACATAAACCAAATTGGATTTTCAACTGCATTTAACCATCACTTACAAGGTCACATGCCATACCAATATTCTGTTTATCAAATAAGGGTTTATCTAGGGCTTTCAATATCTAAGAAACACATTAACACACTTGGTTCGCACCTTAATACATCCAACCTTCTACCTTAACCCTAAGTGATCACTAAGTGTACTTCCCCAACTAGCATCCTCATCAACTTATGCCGAGTTACTAATCATCTATAAACCGGTCTTCATTAGTTTCTAACACAATTTACCATTACAATTATCCATAGATTGGTTTTAGCAATAATAACAATAAACACCAATTCATATCACAATCTCAATATTACATGCAACATCAAGTCGTATTCAAGAAAATCTGAAATTACTATTTTTATCCATCCAACAGCCGTGCCCACATGCCTAAACATGGGATCTCCCGTCAATTTATGCCATGCATATACTTTCTAACCCAAGTCTATACTATTCAGTAAACCTAGCCTACCTAGAGCCAAGCATCTTCTACAAAGGCATGAATACAAACTTCTAACTCTGCGCTAGTGATTTTTGGTGTGAAATTCATATGAAAATGTTGGGTTTTACCTCGCTCAAGCGTGTTCCTCCATCTCTATTGCTCTAAGGTTTTAAGGCAACCCTAGGGTGATTTTTAGAAGTAAACCTCATCCTAGTTGCAACAAATAGGAGAAAAGAAATTAAAAAATGAGGGGCTGATTGTGGTCCTAGACGTCCCGCTATAGTGGTCGGTAGGCCACTACCACGACATCACTATTGTGGGAAATTCTCGCTATAGCAGGATGACATCATCCCACTCCAAAATTCAAATTTTGAAAATTTTCAATTAAGCTTTTACGCATTAGTTTGAGATTATATTTTACAAATATTTTTGTACCCCATGCCCTTGGACGAGGTGCTTTTAGTAACGACAGAAAAGGTAGTTACAATAGATGCCAATTTACCTATCGTTTGTCCCCGAATAATCATGATGGAAAGAGGACAGAGTGACTCCGAAACTCACTCGGACATTAGTTCCCCCCTCAATGTTCACCAAATACAATACTCCCCTAGATCCCCAAATTTTATCACTAACTCACAAAGTATTTAAGCCTAATTTATTATTACTCTGCTCCTTCCTCTTGACTAATTTTCCACAATCACGACTCGCATAAGACCACTTGAATAATGTTTTTTTGAGTACCCAAGGTAACCAGGGCCTCACCCATATACCAGAGAGAAAATGGTTTAAATAATACATCGGACGAAGAAATTTCCATCTCAAGTGACTAGATCCTGCTTTAGCAAGAATATTCTGCTGTTGCGGCACTGTTATAGCAGCTGTCGGTAGTTATAGCAGGATAGATCAGTCTAAAATATTGAGAAATGTGTTTCACGCCCTTTTCTCAACTTTTACACTCCAAAACTCTCCTCTCCAATCACTTTTCTACCGTCATCAGATAAAAGTTAATTACCTCTAAAACTCTGATCCCTACTTTATTGCTTGTATTACTGAAAGAATTCACTTGAAAATGGTAGAAATATGGCAGTTTTTGAGTTGGTTTTTGAAATGAAAAATTTGTCTTGATTTAAATGAATTGTTGAAGTATGGTTGCTTCTCTTATGTTTACAACACTATTACAGTATTCTATGCATAAGAATTATGGAATTCATGACCAAATTGGCCTTGAAATAGTGGGGAATATGAAGGGTTTTCTTGGGTTTGTTCTTGACGATTTGGGCACTTTTAGGAGTCTAAATGTTTGAATTTTTGCATATACTAGTCCTAGGATGCTTTCCCCATACTGATCTGTGCTTAAAATGCCAAAAAAGGATATTTTTGCAAAAGGTTTGCCTTTTGAAGGTAGGGGATTATGAAGGCCGCTATAGCAGCCTTATCCCACTATGCCGGCTCCTGCTATAGCAGTCCCATGGTAGCCGGATAAAGCCTGCTATAGTGGGAGGAGATAGGTAGTAGCCTTCTAGTCACTTTTCAGTCTCGTCCTTTTTCTGAAATTGAGATTCTTTTGCTACTTCTATGGGTTCTAACTCACTTTTACATGATTTTCTAGGATTATTATTTCAATGGCCACCAATCAAGGAAATGCTCCCCTGACCTTTGAAATACTCACCGATGAGAACTGGAAATGATCATGGAAATACAGTAGGGTTGGATTCTGGTATGAAAGAGGATTTCTAATGAGGGGTGTGGAAACAGGTGTGCCAGAGCTCTACAATCGGCTCCAGGAGTTCAGTTGGATGCCGCTAGTGGAGGCTCTGCAGGATGGGGTCTTATTTTGGGTCAGGGAGCTCTATGCCATTCTCCTGACCGTGCTTTGGGATGACCCTTACCCTACTATCCGCATTCGGGGAGTGGATATCCCCGTTGATGCTTCTACAATTAATGAGGTGCTTGGGGTTCTAAATATCTCCAATGTCGAGTACATAACCAAGGCCTTGGGAAAGCACCTATTTAAAAACTCAACAATAATGGCCATGGACAATTAATTAGCAAGACAACAACGCTTCACTTAATTAATCTTAACAATTTTAACCAACAAACAATTAACCATAACCATGCAAACAAGTATAACCATGGACACCGAAAAATTACCTTCACCTCAATTAGGAACCACTTAGCCTTTCACCATGACACCAATGAATGTGGCCAAGTGTAAATCATTCTAGACAATATACCAAGACCATGACTACCACTATAGACCACGTCGATAAATCAAGACTTACAACAATAAATTACATCTTGCCTCAAATAATAAGTAAGTAGACATTAACAAAAGATATACCATTCATTTATATATTTATCTCGAACCATTCAAAGATCTAATTTAACAATAACAATAACAATAATCACAAACCCGGTCCACTCAAGGAACGTCAAACTCACCAATACCTTGTACACATATTCTAAGGGTCTTATGGTCGCCCACTAGCCATGGCCTGTAGAGGACGGGCTTTTGTCTATGTACCAAACATCCCAGACATCTCGTGCCTGCCAACCTTAGATTATCTAATCCCGTGATGATGTCCTTTACCAACTCATCTCACAATAATAACAAATTTGTAAAGATGTCCTGTACTGGCTCATCTCACAATAGCAACAACTATCACAATAATCACAACCACAATTAGAATAAAATACCATACCTGTACAATCAACAGGACTTTAATATAACCTCATTATATGTGATTAATGCTTAGGAGATCATTCAGCGATTTACTCTCCTTAACATGCATTGTAACAAGTATACAAAAAACAGTTAACAATAACACATAAACTATGTTGGGTTTTCAACTACATGTAACCATCACCTACTAGGTCACATGTCGCACCTAATATTGTTTCACATACAAATTCCAGGGACATGAAGAATTACAGTGTATGAGACTGCACCCTGAACTAAAATCATATGGTAAAGTAGATGAAAAGAAAGGTGAGGAGAAATATGAAAGAAGCTTAAAATATTACCCTTGTACAAAGAAAATATATAACTGGAAAAGTAGTGTTTGCCAAGTGGAATCCTACTAAAAGAATATTCAATGTTAAAAAAGGCACCAACAAGTTCTTAATCAAGGCAGTTGATAAGACAGAAAAAAAAAAGATGGTGATCAGTCCACTTCTAGTATCGCAAACTTATTTGACATCTTACAAGAGAAAGGAGAAAGACAACAGGGGTTCATATCCACAACATACAAAATAAAATAGGAGTGAGGAATTTTCCAACATCAATAATAATGAAAACAACATAGATGCAAACAAAGAGGATGAAGAGAATGCCAAGTAAAGTCTAGTAAAATATGAACAAGAAGAGAGCATGAAGGTTACGGTAATTAATGATGCAAACAAGGCTTTTTGGAAGCAAAAGGAGGTAGGCTTAGATCAACAAAGCTCTCAAATTGTTAAGGTTAGCAGGAGTAGTAGCTAGATAAATGAAAACAACATTGCGACACAAAAGATAAATGAAGATAATCAAGGACTTGAGAAGAAATTTAATGTTGAAGATAACAATAATGGTGTTAGAGATGTGATGAAAAATGATATACCAAGTAAAATGGATAATGAGGTTGTTCATATTGCACTTTCAAATGCTACTTGCGAGGAATCTCTACAAGTTGATTTTATAGGAGTTAGAGATATTACTGAATTATTAGGTGCTAAAAATAAACTTAGTGTTGCTCCTGAAACTAAAAATAAATTATCGACTGTTGGAAGTTCAGAGGTACTGGCATTAACAGAGAAGAGTAACTCAATATTGTTAGAAAATAAACATCCAGTCAAAGTATTGCATAATTTGGTCTCACATAAAGTAGCAGATGGTACAGAGGAATGTAGTGCAAATAATGATGATATCATATGATAAAAGACAAAGAAGAAGGATATAACTAGGTTATGAAAGATGTAGGGCTATCTCCACAAGCAAATACAAAGAGCAAAAAGGGTAAAACCAAGGTTGATAAGCTTACCAGGGTCATATTTAGAAAGAGCGGTAAACTAATATCAGATGAATTTGAAATCTTTGGTTAGAACATTTGATCTGTCAAGACAGGACATCTATTTCACAAGGTTCAAATATTACAAACATATTAATTTTTCTCTAATTGCTTTGATGGATCCTTTTCAAGATATAAGACATATTCAGAGGTACAAAAGAAGACTAGGTATGCAATATACAAATTATAATGTCAATGGCAAGATCCGGATACTTGTACGTGACCATATTCAGGTGATGGTGTTAGTTGATTTTGAACAATAAATCACTATTCAACTTTATTTATAGAATGGGAATCAAGTAATTTCTATAACTGTATATGCTAAATGTGATGCAATTGAAAGGCTAGTGTTGTAAGATGATATTTATTCTTTGAGTCAAAATATTAGAGTACCTCAAATGATTGGGGGGACTTTAATGTTATAATGAATGATAAGGAGAAAATTGGGAGCCTTCCTATTTACCCTACCGAAATTAAGGACTTTGACTTCTGTATTAACTCTTGTGTTCTATTTGATATCAATTTTAAAGAAAGCCTATTTACTTGGTGGAATGGAAGGGCTGATGAGTAGTGTATTTTCAAAAGGTTGGACAAAATAGTTATTAATCAAACTTTTCTTAGCCTTATGAGGTGTGTAGAGGTGGAGTATTGTAATACCCCGTATTTCCCTAGCTTAAATTAACTCTCAGTCCATGAGTTATCCTATATAAAATTTTTGAAATGCTCAATATATTTTAGTTTAGAGCTCACCAATGCATAGAAAATTTAGTCAGCTTTTCAACGATATAAAATTCGCCCAAATTTGATACCCGGGCGAAGAGTTAGGGCCATTTTAGTGAAAAAGTGTACTACCTGGTACTTCAGCATATCGCGGAGGCAGTCCAAATGGCAATTGTCATTTTCTAGTAAGCCAACGCGATACCACCGCGTCGCACCATCAGCCAATTTCCCAATTGTCAATTTTCAGTGTTGCTCCGCGATAATGGTGCATCATGCCAAGGGCTAGATTCCCATACAGTGAAGCAACACGATTGTACCGCATCGCGCCAAACTTTCAGGTCGCAGTTGTCAGTTTCTAGTGGCACGACGCGATTGTGCCGCGTCGCGCCAGGTGCCCAAATTGAGTTTTCAGTGACGATTTTTAAAAACTTTCCAAGGGTAATAGGGTCTTTTTCCATAACCCAGATCAGCCTTAAACACAAAATTATGCCCTAAATACCCTATTATGTCTTTATTTCCTCACTTTCTCTCAAGAATAAAACATTCTCTCTCAAGGAGGCAAAAACCCTAGTTCAAGAAAATCAAGAACAAGCCTAAGAATTTCTCCAAGAATTTTCTAAGGTATGTTAGGTGTTCATCTATGGATTTCTTTCTTTCACCCATAGAGTCCACAAATCCATTTTTAAAACTACAAGATTGTTGAATTATAAACTTTCATGTTTGAATTAGATTGAATTCATGTTCATGATATTAGTTGGGTTTCAATCCATGATTTAAGTGCAAGTTCATGAAATTGAATAGCATGTGTGATGAATATGTGATTATCTTGATAAACCCTTGAATTTACAAAGTGATTAATGTATCTATGATGTTAATTTATTTTTTAATCCATGATTATGATAAGATTCATGAAAATAGAATAGTATTTATGGGGAATTATATGAATAGCATGTTAAACCCATGAAATTGCAAGTTAGGCATTGTAGTTGCCATGTTTATATATTATCTATGAATATGTGCATTAGGTCGTGCTCCCCAAGTGATTGATAGAATGTTCATATGAATTAAATGATGAAACATGACATGCTAGTATATGTACAAGCTTATGCCCTACAAGTGTTTGATAAAATGCCATGTGAATGAAATCGAGACATTAAACCATGATAGCATGTATTCCCCATTTATGTACAAGTTAATGTATTACAAGTGTTTGATGAAATGTCTCTATGAATGAATTATGAACAAGTGAACATTGTTATGTTATTCAAGATTTTGCTAAGCTTTACTTTTCATGCTATCGAGTCCTGGAGGTATTTAATACTCGACAATTTAGCTGTTTACCTAGAGACAGTGTCAGTTACAGAATAGTATCAGTCATGTCACGACCAGTAGTACTCTCAGTCAGTTACAGAACTCAGTAAACTTAGTATCAGTCCAGTCCAGTTCAGTATTATCAGTTCAGTGTCTTTCAGTTGGGAGTAGGATTCAACACCGAGCGAACCCAGGGATGGAGGCATTCCTGTTAGTGTAGGGTTTGACCCTTAGTAACAATCCCTGAGTTACAGAACTACGTAGCCAGCGTAGGTTGAGATGACTTCCTACTAGATAAGGGTTGACACATCCCTTATGAGTTTTCCTGCTAGTTAAGGGTTGACAAAATGTCTTCTTGCCAGATAGGGTTAACTCATAACCATTGTTAGTACCCGTGGCACGGTACTAACACCCTTCCAACTGTGATCACAGGTTGGACCCCTATCAACTCAGATTTGGGGCATGTCGGTTAGATGATTACCTCATATAGTTTCAGTCTTCAGTTTAGAACTCAGTTCTGTTCTATAGAATCAGGACTGTCAGACACAGTCAATCAGTATCAGTAATTCAGTTATTAGTAACTTTAAATATTAGTTACTCAGTTATCAGAACTCAGTACTCAACTTCAGAAAAGCTCAGATACAGTATATATCTATATATGTCCACAGTATTGTATACTCAGTGTCTTTAGTAGTATCAGTTATCCACGTACTCTTACATTTAGTTACTCTATATCATTCAGTCAGTTACTATTCATGCATATGAACCCTTGCATTCAGCCTTACCTCATCTAGCATACCAGTACATTCCACGTACTGATGTATACTCTTTCTTTGCGCTATGATATCTCAAATCATAGGTTCGGATGCTCAAGATCTCGACCATGCTTAGACAGATCCAGTCAACAATCGCAGATTTAGTAGTGAGTCCTCATTTATCGAGGGCATACTTTATTTCAGTATTTCAATTTATCAGTAGTTCAGTAGCTGGAGTTAGTTAGGGGCTTGTCCCATCAACTCCATATTCAGATAGTTAAGTAGAGGTTTTCAGACTATACCTGTTCAGACAGTGTTTAGTTTTCAGATGTTTTTATCATGTTATTCTTTATCAGTATTTAGATTTTGACCCTTATGTCAATTCAGCCTAATTCCGCATTTATTTCAGTATTATTATTCAGTGCTCACAACAGATATCAGTCATGGGTTAGCTTGTGATCCTTCAAGGTCGTAAGCACTGTGTAGCGTCCGGGGTACAGACTCGGGGTGTTACAAGTATTTAGCTAGAACTAGGTCTGATCATGCCCCTATTTGTAATTTTGGGGTAGTCAGAATCGTCATATTTCATAAACCTTTTAGGTTTTTAAATTTTGGACTGAAAAAAAGATTTCAATGATGTCGCTCTACAGAGTTGGGTTTCAGTAGAGTCAAGTAATATCTTTATTAATTTGAAGCAAAAGATAAAAAAGACCAAGATGGATATGGCGTCATAGAGTAGACTAAAATTTGGAGACATTTTTAAATAATTGGCTATTAGGGAGGATATAGTGAGAATTAAAGAGGATTTGTTTGAAGAATTTCCTACTGCTGCTAACAAAACTGTTCATTAGAGGGCTCAGACTGTGTTGAGGCTATATTTACAATATGAAGAGGAATTTTATAGACAAAAAATAGGTATGCAGTGGTTTACAACAGGGGACAAAATACCAAATTCTGCCGCAATTTTGTGAATGGAAAAAAATAAAAGATTAGAAATACATATAATTCAAAAAATGGGATGGTTCTTAGATGCGGACAAATATGAGGCTGCAAAAGCCATAGATTTGTTTTTAGGATCAATTTACAGGTGATAGTTTTACTGAAGATCTCACACTGATCAATCTACTTTCTAGGGAGATTATAGAAGAAGATACTGTGAGGTAGAACGCTACACCTACTGATGAAGAGGTAAAGAAGGCGGTCTTTGAGTTAAACGGTGATACTGCTTGTGGGCCAGATGCCTTTACTGGTCACTTTATCAGGTATGTTGAGACATAGATAGGCTAGACATTGTGAAAGTGGTTTGTGCTTTCTTTAATGAAGTTACTTTGCCCAAAGCTATTACTCACACTAATCTTGCGTTATAGCCAAAGAAAGAGAAGTTTGACTTTTCTTGACTTAAAGTCTATTAGTTTGAATAATTTTATTAAATAATATCATCTCAAAGATTCAACATGATGATTAGAATGTATTCTGCCCAGGCTCATCTCTCAAAACCAATATAGTTTTGTTAAGGTCAGAAGAGTCACTGGGAATGTCCTACTTACATAGGAGATTATGTATGATATCAAAAAAGAAATAATACTATAGATTTGGTTATCAAGCTAGAAATGGCTAAAACTTATGATAGGGTTGACTGAAAGTTTCTGATTAAAGTATTAGAAAGAATAGGTTTCTCTAGAGGCTTATGTGACATGATATGGATATTAGTTGCAAATAATTGGTACTCTATTCTAATAAATGGTCAGACTCATGGTTTCTTTCACTCTATTAGGGGAGTGAAGCAAGGGGATCCCTTGTAACCTTTTCTTTTTATTTTAGTTGTTGAGGTGCTTTCAAGTGCACTGAACTGTTTATTTGCCAATACTGGTTTGAGGAACCATAGAGTGCCTAAATGAAGTGAGAACATAAATCACCTTGCATATGTTGATGACAATATTAATTTTTATTTTTCTCATAGGTTTTCATTGAAACTAGTCATGAAAATGCTAAATGACTATGAAAAACAATCAGGCCAGAAGATCAACAAGAGAAGAGTGCTTAATTTATATATAGCAAGGCTATTCAGGTTGATATTCAGTTAGTGGAGGACTGCACAGGATTTTCCAAGGGCAAATTTACTTTGGCATAACTTGGGTGTCCAATTGAGCATGCTAGAAAAAGCAAGACTCATTTTATCAGAGCTAATAATGAAGCTTCAGAATAAGTTACAAGTATGGAAAGGCAAAATCTTGTCTTTTCGAGATAGAGCTGTGTTGATTAAAAATGTGTTACAGAGTATTTCAGTATATCCATCATCAACACTTAGGCCACCAAAATGTGTTATTCATGATTTATATATACTTTTTTCTAAATTCCTATAGACCTTTAAAGAGAATGGGAGAAATAAACATTGGGTTGCTTGGTCTAATGTCTATCTGCCTAAGAATGAAGGGGGTTTGTGATTTAGGTCTTTGTTTGATGTATCTAATGCTTTGTTTGCAAACAATGATGGATTTTTAGAGCTCAGAAAGCAATGTGGAATAATTTTATGCGGAAAAAGTATAGTAAAAGGCATAGACCGCATGTGGTTGAATGGAAAGGTGATTCTCAAACTTAAAAGTTTATGCTACAGACTAGGTAACTTATTGATCAAGAAATATGATGGGAGCCTAAGTGTTTTCATTCCAGTATTTAGTTTGCCAGTTGGACTCAACTTGGGTCCTTATAGTATTTGATTCTAGTTTCTTATATTCCTAATTTGGTTTTAGAAAGTGTGCAACAGTCGATGAATCATGGTGGATGGAATGTGGATTTGCTTAATGAAATATTCCTTGAAGATATATACAATCACATGATTAATAAAATAGGGGCAGGAAAAATCTCACAGGCCTGGGATAAGCCATGGTGGATGTTACAAAGTTTAGGAAAATTTTTTTGTTTGCAAAGCTTGGGAAGTCATGAGGTATCCTGGTACAGTGAATACTTTGGATATATTTGGGAAAAAGGGATACTTTAAGGTGTCATTTTTCTTGTGGAGATTATGGAAAAAAGGCTCCTTACTGGGGATTTTATCATTAAAGCAGGGCTGGAAGAAATGTTGAATTGTTTGTTAGGATATGTCAGTCCATGAATCATATGAACATTTATTTGTTAATTTCCCTACATATTGTAGATTGTGGGCATGGTTTGCAGCAACTCCTGGAGTTCAGGGTCCTTTTCTATAGTTGAAAGTCACTTTATTTAAGTTGTGGAATACTAAATATTGTTCTAAACTTAGACCCCTTTATATTATTGTCCCCTCTTTCATTTTGTGGCAGGTTTGGAAGATAAGAAATATGATTAAACATGGTGGTAGGTGGCTATTCTATGAATGATGTTGGAAGTGAATAAAAACCTTTATCTATTGGCTAAGTTCAGTTATCCTTGCCTGAGAAACTTGCCCAATAATTGGCCTTTGCTAGTTAGATTGTTTGAAACTTATAGACCTTCTATCAAGGCTACTGTATGAAATGGAACCCTCTCCAAAAGGATTGTTTAAATGTAATACGGATGCTATCTCAAAAGACATTCTAGGTCCTAGTGGTGGTGAATTTTATATAAGGGATAATGCACGGGACTCAAGGTTTCTACATATAACTTTGGATTTCTTGATAGTTTGGAAGCAGAAACTAGAACTATGAGGAAGGGGTTAGAGTTTTGTGTTAAATAGAGCCATCTTCTAATTATAATGGAAACATATTTTTTAATTCTTTAGTAGAGTTTAAGTGAAGCTTAGGAGGTGCCATGGAAGATAGTTTTGATATTAAAACGATCCTAAGACTGATGGAGCAATACCAAGGGGAGGTGCAACACACTTTGAGAAAAGGAAACAAGATAGCTGATTTTTTAGCTAATGAAGTTTTCTTTTTGTAGGTACATTAGAATTACATATAATATAGTAAAGACATTAAAAATGAAAGATAAACAATTTTTGCAATGGAAAAAAATCAAATCCCTACATTAAAGATTACCAATACCAAAATGGGGATCTTCAAGCATAAATAAATATATCAACATAACACATAATACATCATGTTGGAAATAACAAAATCTAGGGTTAATGTTAAAACACAGATTTGGCTATCACAATGCAGATACATTGAATTAGGATAGATGTTGGGTTTACTTATTGTGTTGCGAACTTAGAAGCATCGATAAAAAATAACATCTATAAAAAAACCTCAAGGTCTAAAGTTAGATTGTGAGTGTGATTTGAGAGACAAGGGGAAAAGTGTGGCATTCATAATAGAAGATTTCATACCAGATCTAGTTGGTGTTGGACTATTTGAGGGGCTGTCCTCAGAAAATGGTATCAGCTCCTCGCTGAGCTCAACCTGTCAAGGGAAAAACTTAAACGGCCAATCTCAATTTGTATCACTTAATATATGGACCTAGGGGTATGTATTAGACACTTAGCTGAGTGATATGAGCTCTGATCCGATGAAATAAGAGTTGAAAAAGTCTTAGTATGGATTGATTTCATGGAATTTGTGAGACGTATAAATATACTATGTGAAATCCTCCACGACTCAACTTTCATAGATTAGGGCTTTTTGTGCTTGGCTTCTTTCTAAGCATACCCTTATTTCATCATTTGTGTCTAGAACTGATAAGTAGTTGTATCGCCAGTGATACTGATAAGTAATGTCGACTTCTTAACTTCTTAGTCTTTTTATCTTTTCCTTTGTTCTAGATATAACATTTGTTTCCTTTTCATTATTTTGTTTGAAATTTGATATGGCCTGATTAGCTCGGGTAATATCTTGGCTTTGTATATATTTTTCTTTTTAATAAAAGGCCTCTAGGGCTCACTTTTGATTAAAAAAAGATGCCACATAATTATTCTACATATCTATTGAGGGTTTATCTTGGACTTTCAATATGTAAGATACACATCCACACATTTGCTTCACACCTTAATACATCTAACCTTCCACCTTAACCCTAAGTTATCAATAAGTGCACTTCTTCACCTAGAATCCTTATCAACTTATGCCTAGTTACCAATCATCTCTAAATTAGTCTTCATTAGTTTCTATCACAATTTTCGAGCAATATAGCATTACAATTATCCACAAATTGATTTAGCATTAATAACCACAAACACCAGTTCGTATCACAATCTCAATACACATAACATCAAGACATATTGAAGAAAATCTAGAATTACTATTTTTATGCATCCAAACACCATGCCCACAAGCCTAATCATGGAATCTCTTGTCAATCTATATCGTGCATATATTTTTTAACCCAGGCCGATACTACTCAATTAAACCTAGCCTACCTAGATATCAAGTAGCTACTATAGAGGTATGCGAATGAACTTCTGAATCTATGCTAGTAATTTTTGATGTGAAATTCATATGAATATGATGGGGTTTACCTCGCTCAAGAATATTCCTCCCTCTCCATTGCTCCAAGGTTATGGGGCAACCCTAAGAAATTTTTGAAAGTAAACCTTGTCTTATTTACAACTAAGAAGAGTAAAGAAATAAAAAAAAAATGGGGTACTAATTCTAGTCCTCGGCGTCCTGCTATACCGATCGGTAGGCCTCTAGCACGACGTTGCTACAGTGAGAAAATTTCCGCTATAGCGGAATGATGTCAACCTGCCCCAAAATTCAAATTCTGAATTTTTTCAACTAAGTCTTGATACACAACCTTGAGACCATATTTTATAAAATTTCTAGTACCCCATGTCCTTGGACAAGATGACTTTAGTAATGGTGGAAAAGGTTGTTTTAATAGATACCAATTTATCTATTATTCATCTTCAAATGATCACGGTAGAAAAAGGACCGAATGAAACTTACTCAGAAATTAGTTACCCCTCAATGATCACAGGAATACAATACTCCCCCGGATCACCAAATTTTCCACTGACTTACTAAATTTTTAAGTCATAATTTATTACAACTCTGCTCCTTTTCCTCGACTATTTGTACACAATCACGGGTCATATAAGATCACTTGAACAACATTTTATGAGTACCCAAGGTAATCGGGGCCTAGCTCATACACCATAAGAAAATGACTTGAGAAATACAATGGATGAAAAAATTTCCACCACTGAGAGACTGGATCTCACTATAATAGGAATAGTTTTTCTATAGAGGTACTGCTATAGTGGGTTGTAGTCCACTATAGCAATATGTATCAATTTAAAATATTGAGAAATGGATTTCACGCCCATTTCCCAACTTTTACACGCCAAAACTCTCCTCTTTCTGATTACTTTGTTCCCATCATTGAAAATAAGATAATTATCTTTATAACTTCATATTCCTACTGTATTACTCGTATTATCATAAGAATTTGCATGAAAATTTTAGAAATAGGGTAGTTTATGGGTTGGTATTTGAAACTAAAAATTTGGCTTGATTTGAATAAATTGTTGAAGCATGGTTATTTTTCTTACGTTGAAAATGCTCCTATCGTATTTTATGCATAAGGATTATGGAATTCATGGGCAAATTAGGCTCAAAATAGTAGGGAATGTGAAGGGGTGTTCTTGGTTTTGTTCTTGATGATTTGGTCATTTTTTAAATGCCTATATTTTTGCATATAATAGTCCTAGGATTCTTTCCCCAAACTGATTTGTGCTTAAAATTCCAAAAGGGGAGTTTTTACAAAAGGCGCGCCATTGGTGTGCTCTTGAATTTTGGGGATGATGATGACTGCTCTAGCAGCCTCATCCTGATATGGCAGCCCTGCTATAGTGGTCCCGTAATAGCTGGATATAGCCCACTATAGCGGGTGGTGGTAGGCACTACCCTTCCAACCATTTTTCATGCTTGTCCTTTTTCTAAAACTGAGATTCTTTCACTAATTATAGGGGTTTGAACTCACTTTCACATAATTTTGTAGGATTATTATTTCAATGTCCGATAATCAAGGAAATGTTTTCTCTGCCTTTGAAAGTTTCTCTAACAAGAACTATCGGGAATGATTTTGGGAGTACCAGAGTGTGGGATTTTTATATGAGAGAGGATTTCTAATGAGGGGCGTGGAAGCGGTCATTCCAGAGTTCTATAATCAGCTCCAGAGTTTAATTTGATGCCACTAGTGGAGGCTCCTCGGGATGGGGTCTCAATTGGGTCAGGTGTTCTATGCCATTCTCTTAGTCATTATTTGGGATGACCCCAACCCTACTATCTACATTCATGGAGTGGATGTCCCTATGGATGCTGCTACAATTAATGAGGTGCTCAGGGTGCTTGTGGTATTTACATGTAGTGGATCAGGGATACGTTGGTACCATAGGATGACAGGTATAAGTTCTAGTGGCCTAGTATTAAGAGGGTTAGAAAATACCTACTTTATTGCTGATGCTCGAAGGTGGCTAAACCCAATGACCAAAAGGATTCATCTGTTAGGTAATAATTCTAACGTGACTCACCCTCGAGATCTAGTGGTGGACTGTGTTGTACGAGGTATATAGTTGAACATGGGGGTACAAATTGTGATAGAGTGGAAGAACTTCTATCGAGGTAAAAAAAGACCCTAACCTTTTCATCCTGGCTTTTGAGTTGTGCAGGAGCGGAGTGGTTTATAGGGAGGATATTGGTAGGGAAATAGAGATGGATATACCCTTCCACCCCCTCAAGGTAAAAGGTGCTAGTCCCAAACAAAGAAGAAGAGGATGGTGGCTGCTAAGTAGCAAAGGAGGACGATGAGGATAATGAAGATACCCCTTTTTCCTAGCCCTATATTTATACTAGCCACCTAGTGTAGGACTTGGCTGTTGTGAGGAGATTCATAGAGTAGGACCACTTGTCTCCCCAAGGTATAACTCCTTCTAGATCCATCTTCTACCTCCTACTACCAAGGACTATGCATAGCTTTCGAAAGAGCTCGATGAGAGAAGAAGATGAGGCACTCGCAAGATCACATGCTTCCCTGAATATGGAAGACTGTCAAGGTCATGTTCAAGTGTAATGTACCTTATGAGGATCTTACCCTGCTAGATATGAAGGACATGAAGAAGTTCTCATTCCTAAGTTACTTGGGAGGAGAAGTCCCTGTCCTCGCAGCCCATGATACTAACTGATCTTAGGTGGTTTTATGCACCTAAGTGCCATAATCTCTATTTATTTAGCCTAGTTTTGATGACTTCATGAGTGCACAGGGAGTGGATATTCATATAATTTAGGGTGTGTTTATAATAATTTTGGAATGAAAATGATCACTTAGAGTTTAGACAAAAAAACTAGTGTTACTAGCTTGAGCTATGTGTTGTTCTAGTTTATCTTATTTGATTCTATTGTGTTTAAGCATTAATTTAGGGTGTTTGATGATATAGTAAGCTTTGTGATATTTTAAATTTAATAATGTAATGCTACACAAGATGATTTTGAAGTGGAAAGACACCCACGAAGAGGGGAACTCAAAGCATAATGGATGGAGCAAACAAAGATGAAATCTGAATTTTTGAGCACTCAGACGTGCCACACCCTCTAGCCTATGAGATAAAGGTATGCCATGCCCTTGGACACAAACCAAATAGGTAAATTCTAGTGTGAATCCATGATAAGGTCATGCCACACACTTATCATGCACATTCATTAGCGTGGCACGCCCTTGATGTCAAACTGGGTGCTTGGCTTCCCTCTATAAATAAAACACTACGATGTTATTATAAGCACATTGGACGACCTTTGGGGATTGGATACACTTGAGGAGGATTATCTTAGGGTTTTAAGCCATTCCTGTAGTTTACTTTTGGATTATATACTTGAATTCATTAACTATGATTTGTTGTAATTCCACAAGTGACTAAACACTCTTTTCTAGGGTTAAGGCCAAGTACATGAATATTTAATCTTATATTTGAGTTGGTTTATGTTTATTATCATTATTGGTTGTTCATATATCCTTGTATTTACTATTCTATAGATTTGCGACCCTTAGAATAAACACATATTTCTATTGTGAGTCCGGAAGGAGGAACAATAGATTAGAACGTGGGATGTATGGGGTAGGATCTTAAACATTCAAGGGATTAAAGTTAAAATTTGCATTTAGGATAAAAATATACCTAATATGCCCTATTTGGTTCATATACAGGATGAAATTTGTCATGACCCAATTTACGAGTTATGATGGCACCTACTCTGTCCCCTAGTAGGTAAACCGAACCATAGCTCAGAGCTAGACGCAATGGGCTAACTTGGTGGAAAATGGCCTAAAAGCCAGAAATTTACAATTTAGGACTAAAATTGGAATCATACAACCATAAAGGTCTAATAGATAGATAGGAAATCAACAACCACACTAAGTCTCAGTAATGTCGGTACAAGAGAAACTACAATACACTACAAGTTCTGAAATAGTCCATACAAGCTATCTCGAAAACAAAAAAATGGACATAGATAAATAGAATGAAAAATGGAAACTCCGACTCTAAGAGCTCACCCAATTTCCAAGATCAATCTTGCATGAGCATCGAATCACCAACAAAAACTAGTACTCAGATCTGTATAAAAAAGGTACAGAAGTGTAGTGTGAGTACCAAAACCATGGGTACTTAGTAGGCATCATCGCCCGACTGAGCTAAATCATGATATAAATACAATAATGTACAGGATAAAATGAGCTAAGTCAAGGTAAAAGGGAAAACCTGGAAATAAGCTCCAACACCATTGTACATAAGCAAATGAATGTATACGAGATAATAACATAACGAACAGACCATTAAATCTACAAGATTTGCCCTCATTAGCCAATAAGTGCGGAAAAGTAAATAACCCAATGCAGGCCTCCATAAGCCTGAAGGTACAATCAAGAAAGGTAATTAATCGAATGACCATAATCTACCAACTGTCTTACCATGACCAAAAATCCATCTATACCATATCACATCGTAAGCAACTCCCAATTGCTGGACTTGAATCGGTGCTCATATCACCAATATCATAACCATATTACTAAATTTGAATCGGTGCTCATAATTATAACCACATTAACAAACTACATTAATAATCGATACTGAGAAACCAAAACAATAGACTATATCAATATCCTCTATCACGACATACCAATAACCATACCCATAGGCCATGCCAATAGTCACAATCATCAGTTAATTCATAAATCATATCCATAAGCCATATTATATATATAAGTCATATCATTAATCACATTGATATCTATATAATTAAGCATGCCAATAGGCCATACAACTAATCATACCCAGAAGCCATATCATTAGCCATATTTATAATTCATATACTTAATCATGTATATAAGTAATATCATTAGCAATACCTGAAATTAGCATCAATCCTTCAATATCCACTAATATACTTAGTAAATATGTACAATCTCCTCAATTGTCAAACCAACCATTAATAAGAGTATATTGCACGTAAATAATTCTAAAAGGTTATCATAAGTTTTAACCTAAGGTGGGTCGGAAGGGCCTACTCAAGTCCACAAAATTCATTTTAGGCAAATTCTATCCCAGACTAGACTAAGGCATCTATGTTTATTTCTAGATGTCAAGTAAGCCATGAATAGCTCCAAGATAGTAATTTTTCTCATACACGAACAACTAAGGCAATCTTACCCAAAATAATAACAACTAAGGCAATTTCACTTAAATAACTAAGGATAATTCCACCCTAAACTTGAATGAGTAAGGCAATTTCGCCTAGTTTGAGTAGCTAAGGCATTTTCATTCTAAACATGAGTCATGAAGACCAAACCACCTAATAAATGAATAACTAAGCTAATTACTCCAAGTTTAAGATTTCAAGATATCCTAAACGGTCCAACTAAACCAAATAATCTCATTCATACATCCAATACCTAAATATCACCCTATATCTAGCATAATTCAATAGTATACTATGAGATAACTCAATATATGAAGAGGGTAAATCTAGCCTACCTAATACCAAAGAAAAATCCAAAGAATCTGCTAAATCACTGATTTTCCCTTCTGAGAAGCTTCCGCAAGTTGCCACGCTAAAATCACAATCTATTCATCAAAATGAGAACAATGATACCCATATTGCACTATTGCGCGTTAGGTCCAAAATTATGTAAAAGACCATGTGAGGCCCGTTTACGGAATCGGATATTCGAGACCAACATAATGTCCCTATATAAAGGAACATTTATCCTAAAAAGTAGGTGAATTCTGAGCCTTAATGGTGCTAGAATCAAGCCACCAAGGTATTAGGTATTTTAGAAAAAGTATGAAGAAATCAACATGCAAATAATGGAATCTTACCTCATTTGATGAAAAATTGCGTAAATGAACTTTATCTAACCTCCAAAATTACTCAAAATGTTTCCTCTAAGCCTTTTCTAATTTTTAGGGTTCCAATATCATGGGAATGGATAAAAATGGTGAAAAAAGGGCTAAATAGGTTATTTATACCCTTTTCAGGTGCACGGGTATCACTTAAGCAAACTTTGAGTTGCTTAAGCAATACTTGTGCTATAGCACCAACATCTCTTATGCGATCATCCTATCGCTTACACAATAGATGGCTAGCTAAGCAGAGGTCGCATATGCGATAAATAGTATCGCTTAGGCAATACTTGCTCCACTATCAAGTGTATCTCTTAAGCAACATAAGTGTTACTTAAGTGACATATGCTAGGCATGAAAGATCAGTTACGTGATCAGAGAAGCATCACTTATGCAATGCACCACACCCACTGAGACATGGAGAAATTCCAAGTCCCCGCCAACCCTCGAGATTCATGCAAAATCTTGTATACGCAAACAAACTATGCTACCCTATCAAATTTAACATTTTAAACTCAATGGCACAGTTAAAATTTACATCCAAGGTAGTTTTGACATAAAGTGGGTCCAACACCCACTTGCCATTTTTCTTAACTTCTAATTAATAGCACAAAATGAGTTTGAGTGTCTCGGGATCCAAACTAAGGGTCCAATAAACCTAAAATCAATGTTTCAGAGCTATTGGAATAGTCAGAATTGGCATGAGGTTGTTTGACTGAAGTTTTCACCCAATAGCAAATTTTAACCAATGAAAGCCTTAAAATAAAGAGTGGCTCAAAAAACTAAATAAACTTCTCATAATCGAACTATCACTTCCAGCAAGTCATAAATGACTTGGGGCAACTATACGAATACAATAAATGGTGAAAAGAGAAGAAATATAGAAAATGACCGGGAGGATCATTATAAAATATAAATACATTTAACTTAGTTATCGAATCCCTGTTCAATGCTGTAATTGTGGGGCTAGGTTAGTTAGACGATTAGAGGTTTGAAAGACCATAATTATGTTATCAACCTCGTAAATCAAAAACCAAGATAATTAACTGAATCAATGAAATTATATGTCTAAGTAGGATTGTTCATAGTGCCTTAATCCTGATTTCTCCCCATTATTGTTCAAGCACTTTATATTATCGCATTGTTTACGAGTACTTTATGTTTTCAAATATCAAATATTATTGGTTACTCTCGCACTTGTTTAATCTTCATAGTATTGCTAGAATTAGATTATTGCTGAGCATAAGTACTCGTTGGATTGATAATTATCTTTTAAAGCCCACTTTACTAGGGTGACCACATCAACTTGTATGTGCGCTTGGACCTAATAAGTTTTTAGTGCTATTATCGGGGACTTAAAAATTAGCAACTGCCTTATTTTTAGTTTTGCCATTTGGTTTCTTAAGTGCTAACAACTTGATCTTAGCTTCTGAATTTGCAGGTACTAGTCTAAAACTAAGTAATCTGGCAAACAAATGGGATTTGGTTGACCCATATATTGAACCTAAGTGATGCTTACATTAGTTGAGGAGAAAAGCATTCCATCTCTATCGAATACCTCAAATTCAATAAGACAAAGTTATTCCTGCACCAATAGTTGAAGATCCACCAGGCTGTAGGATAGTTCGCGAAATGGCAATCCCACTTGCAACTTATGTTACCTCCATCATTAGTTGATTGGAACCTGGAGATAGATTTGATCTTAAATAAAACATGTTGCAGTTGTTGCACATCAATGGGAAGTTCAATAGCTTGTTACATGAGGATGCACAAGTCTATTTGTAGAAGTTTTTGGAAATTAGTGACACCTTCATTCCCACTGGAGTTTTCATTGACTACGTGAGGCTCACTCTCTTCCCCTTCTTACTTTTAAGAGAATCAAAGAGATAGTTGAAGACAGAACCTTTGAACTCCATCTATCAAAGAAATCTCTTGTCTGATTTTTCCCATCTGGAATGACTGTGACATTAAGCAATGAAATTTTAAGATTAAAACAGAAGCCGGATGAAAACTTATATCATGCTTGGGAGAGATTTAAATCTCTTCTCAGAAACTATCCATATCTCCAATAGACTAACGAGGTATTAGATCACACTTTTGTTGAAGCTCTTGACCATAACACAAAAAATTTATTAGATTCAACTGTAGGTGGTCAAGCATTGGAGAAAACTTATGATGAGTTGTATACCTGTCTGAACCAAATTGCACAAGGTAATGTTAATTGGTATGGTGATATCTTCAGAAGTGCAGTGAAGAAACCTGCAGGTTGATTGAGATGGATATCATCACAGCTTTGGCTGCTCATCTGTCATCCTTACGAAATCAGATGATGATGAAGTTTAGTAAGTTGAGTGTAAACCAACCTTAGGCTCAAGTAAATACAATCCAATAAACCCCATCATAGTGTAAGATTTATGGTATTAGTTACCACTTTGAAAACTTATGTGGAGCGAATTTGATATTGATGAATTTACTAAGCAATGCACAGAAGTAAGATTATGGTAATGCCTACAATCACAAATAACATAGTCAGCCCAACTATTCACGGGGCAACACTCAGCAATTTCAGCATCAGTAAAATATATAGGCTAGTAACATTGAGGAGACCTTAAAGAATAACTTAGCAAATTAAGAACAAATGGTTACTAAGATAAAAAAACTAGCAACTAGCTTAAAAGAATTTAGAGATACAGTTGGGTCAGTTAGCTTAGGCGCAGAGCAACAGACCTCAAAATGGGTTGCCTAGTGATACAGAGAACTTAAAGTAGTTAATGGAAATCAGTTTGAGGAGTGGTAAGGATCTCATTAACAAACCTTATAAGAAAAATAAAGAGGTAAAAATAGAGTTAGTCCCAAAATAGGCAGAGGAAAAACAAGTTGCAGCTAAAGAGGCTAAAAATTTAGGGAAGTATAAGTACCCAAAAACTAAGAAAGTTAAGCATGTGCCTAAAAGACCACCATCACCATTCCCTCAAGGGCTTAAAAAAGCTAAGGAGGATGCATGTTTTAAGAAGTTCTTTGACATAATTAGATAACTTTCTATTAACCTCATATTGTTAGATATTTTATAGAGTATGCCTAAGTATGCTAAGTACTTGAAGGATGTGGTGACCAATAAGATGAAGCTGAGTGATATTAAGATAGTGACACTTATTAAGGAGTACAATTCAGTTGTTATGAGGAAGATGCCAAAGAAGTTGAAGAACCCAGGGAGCTTCACCCTTCCAATACAAATTGGTGATAATGATGTGATCCATACCTTGATTGACTTGGGAGAAAGTATAAACTTAATTCCCTTGTTTGTTTTTAATACTTTTTGGTTAGGTAAGCTGATGTCATGATCTGTGGCACTCTAAATGGCAGATTAAATAAAAGTACATCCCCAAGGAATCATTAAAGATGTCCTTATTCATGTTGGTAAATTCATTATTCCTGTTGATTTTATTATTTTGATTATGATATAGATGATAGGGATCGATCATACTAGGAAATCCATTCGCAGCGAAGGAGAAGCACTAATTGATGTTAGAGAGATACTCTAAGAATGAGATAGATAATGAATAGGTGATCTTTAAAGTATACAAACCACTCAATCCATCTTTTCACTATAAGGATTTATGTATGATCACGACTATCGAAATGGATGAGTATGGGGTGGTGGAGTGCGCACCATAAAAAACTTTGTCAGACCATTTCATAGAGTAGCCTAGGCCACTATTTAAGTCTGAAATTGAAAAACTTGGGAAGGACCCTAAAAAGGCTATTATTGAAAAAGATGCAGACCTTGAGAGTATATACTTAAGAGGTCTAAAAAGAGTGAGAAGATGGCCTCCGAGTAGGAGGAAGAGGATAAAGGAATATGATTGAAGTAGTGATGTGGTTCGTGCTGCGATACTAAATCAGACGCTGTTTGGGAGGCAACCTAAGTTATAAGGTAGGTATTTGATTTTTGTATTTGATTTTTACTTCACATTAGTTTTTATTTATGTTGAGTCATAGGTTGAAGGAAAGTCTGATTAACAGAAACCCAAGTTAAGAAGCATGGTAAAGACTAGGTGTGGGGTACACAAAGCCTTATTAATGATAAAGATGCTTCTAGCTAGGCCTCAGAAAATATTTCTATCCTTGCTTTTGAATTATACTTTGGAGACAAAGTGTGTTTTTAAGTGTGGGGTAGAGAATATTCCTATGGTTTAGGGTGAAGTATTTCTATAAGATTTTAATTTTTAGTTGTTTGATAGTTTTAATATTTAGTTATTTTCTATAAGATATTATTACTGGTATGTTACAAATATTTTTCCGTGATGTTTATTATTTTCTTGAACCAGGTTCTACCCTCTCTTATGTGACCCCTTATATGGCTGCGCATTTTGGTTTTGGCCCCAAAAGTATTTTTGACTCCTTTTCTATATCTATGCCAGTGGTGATTCTATTATGTCTAGAAAAATCTATAGGGGTTGTGTGGTGTCTATCTCTCATAGTGAGACATTAGTGGATCTGATAGAGTTGGATATGGTAGATTTTGATGTGATCTTGGCGATGGACTGGCTTCATTCGTGCTATACTTTTATGGATTATAAGACTCGAAAGGTCAGTTTTCATTTTTCTAATAAGCCAGTATTAGAATGGAAGAGAAGCTCCTTAGTACCCAAAGAGAGGTTTATATCCTATCTTAGTCAAAAGGGTATTTATGTAATCTAGTTTGGGTTAAGGATTCCGACTCTAAATTTTTTTTCTTTGCAATCCATCCCTGTGGTTAATGAATTTCCTGAAGTATTTCCCGACGATCTTCCTGGAATTTCTCCCGATAGGGAAATAAATTTTGGGATTTATCTTCTATCGGATACTCATCCTATTTGTATTCCTTCTCATAGAATGACTCCAACTAAATTAAAAGAGCTAAAGGATCAATTGAAAAATCTTCTTAATAAAGGGTTTATTCAACCTAGTATTTCTCTGTGGGGTGCTCCTGTTCTTTTCGTGTGTAAGAAAGATGGGTCTCATCGAATGTGTATAGATTACCATCAGCTAAATAAAGTGATAGTGAAGAATAAGTATCCTCTTCCTAGGATTGATGACCTTTTTGATCAGCTTCAAGGTGCTAATTGCTTTTCTAAGATTGATCTTCATTCGGGTTATCATCAGTCAAGGATTTGGGAGGTTGATATTCCCAAGACTTCTTTCCAGACCCGGTATGGTCACTATGTATTTTTGGTGATATCATTTGGATTGAGTAATGCTCTAGTTGCATTCATAGATCTTATGAATAAGGTTTTAGGAAGTTTTTAGAATTATTTGATATAGTTTTCATTGATGACATCTTGGTGTATTCTAAGAGTGAGGAGGATTATGCCAATCACTTTCAAATTGTGTTACAGACCCTTCAGGATCAGAACCTGTATGCAAAATTTTCTAAGTGTGAGTTTTGGCTGAATGCTATGACTTTTCATGGACATGTTATTTCTAGTGAAGGGATACTGGTGGATCCACCAAAAGTTGAGATGGTGAAGATATTTCCTAGACCCACAACTGCGATCGATATTAGGAGCTTCTTGGGCTTGGCTAGGTATTATAGGAGATTTATGGAGAGTTTTTCATCTATTTCTGCTCCACTAACAAAGCTAACCCAAAAAAAGGTTAAGTTTCTATGGTTCAATGCTTGTGAGGGTAGTTTTGAGAAGTTGAAGGATAAATTAACTTATGCGCTAGGTTTAACCCTACCGAAAGTTACTGATGGATTTGTTGTATATTGTGATGCATCCAGTATAGTACTGGGTTGTGTTTTGATGCAACATGGTAGGGATCTGGCTTATGTTTACAAGCAGATTAAGGTTCATGAAAGGAATTACCTAACTTACGACTTAGAGTTGGCGGCTATGGTACTTGTTTTGAAGTTTTAGTGCCATTATCTATATAGTGTATATGTAGATATCTATTTGGATCATAAAAGCTTGCAGTATGTTCACTCAGAAAGAGTTGAATCTCAAGCAAAAAAGGTATCTTGAATTGCTCAAGGATTATAATATGAGTCTTTATTACCATTCAGGGAAAGCTAACATTGTTGCTGATGCTCTTAGAAGGTTATCTATGGGGAGCTTGTCTCATATGCATGAGGAGAAGAAAGGATTAGTGAAGGACATTCAAAGATTGGCTAACTTGGGAGTTCTTCTTTTGGACCCTGAAGATGGGGGAGTTATTGTTCAGGAAGTGGTCAAATCATCTTTTGGTGCTGAGGTAAAGGGGAAATATGTTTTGTATCCCATACTTATGCAAATTAAGGATAGGCAAGAGCTTATGGCTTTTAAGATTGGAGGAGAATGTATTCTGAGTTACCAAGGTAGGTTATGTGTTCCTGATATTGATGAGCTGTGTGAAAGGATTTTAACTAAGGCTCATGAGTCCAGATATACAGTTTATCTGGGTTTGACTAAAATATACCACAGCTTAAAATAGATGTGTTAGTAGAACAAAATGAAGAGAGATATGGCAAACTATATTGCTAAGTGTATGGTTTGTCATCAAGTTAAGGTTGAACATTTGAGCCCTGGTGGCATATCTAAAGAGATAAAGTTGCCTCTGTGAAAGATGAAGATGATCAATATAGATTTCATTACAGGTCTTCAGCGGTCTTGCAATCAGTATGATTTGATTTGGGTCATTGTGGATAGGATGACTAAGTCTACTCACTTCTTGCCTGTGAGGACTAATTACTCCAGAGAGGATTATGCTTAGTTGTTCATTCAGGATATTGTAATATTGCATGGTGCGCTAGTGTCTATTATCTCAGATTGAGGTACACAATTTTTATCTCACTCCTGGCATTTGTTTTAGAAAGGTTTAGGTACGTAGGTGAACCTTAGCACCACTTTTCACCCTCAAATAGATGTGCTAGGAGAATAAACTATTCAAACTTTGGAGGATATGCTAAGAGCCTGTGTGATTGACTTTAAGGGTCTTTGGGTTGACCATTTACCTCTTATTGAGTTTATGTATAATAATAGTTATCATTTAAGTTTCTAGATAGCTCCTTTTGAGGTTCTCTATGGTAGGAGGTGTAGGTTTCCTATTGGATGGTTTAAGGTTTGTGAGACTAGGTTGTTTGGTCTTGACTTGGTTCACAAAGACATAAAGAAGGTAAAGGTTATTAGAAAAATACTTAAGACTGCTCAAAGTTGCCAAAAGTCTTATTCGGATATGAGGCAAAGAGAATTGGAGTTCAAAGTAAATTATTGGGTATTCTTGAAGGTGACTCCTATGAAAGAAGTCATGATATTTGGCAAGAAGGGAAAACTCAGTCCTCATTACGTTGGTCCATACCAGTATTATTGGACTTTCCTGTGAGTTTGGGATCTATTCATCCAGTGTTTCATGTGTCCATGCTTATAAAGTGTGTGGGTGATCCTTCCTTGATAGTTCCTATTGAGGATGTTGGTGTTACAGATTCCTTGTCTTATGAAAAAGTCTTAATTAAGATATTGGATAGGCAAGTTTGTAGATTGAGGACTAAGGATGTAACTTCAGTGAAGGTTCTTTGGATAAATGAAAAGGTAGAAGAGGCTACATGGGAAACTAAGAAAGATATGAAGGCTAAATATCCATTCTTTTTCCTCGGGTTGGATGAAAGAGCTTAAGGTATGGGTTTTGTTTTCCTCTTGTCATTTTTTGAGTATGACATTTGATTATTGTGTATTCTTACTATTGCCGTGCTAAAAGTGTCCTAACTCATCATTTCGGAACAAATAATCTTGGGGAGGGGGGATAATATAAGACCCTTAAAATTTTGATCATTTTATTTTTGACCCTCCCATGTTTGTAATATTGATTTTTGACTTGAATTGTGTTTAAGGATGTTCAAGAAAAGTTTCAAAATTTTTGAAAGGGGTTCAGGGTTATTTTGGGACCCGGAGGCAGTGAGGGTCGTGATATCATCGTGTCACAGAGGCTACCCTTCGCGATATTAGCGTGGCATGGAGGATAGTCTCCTGATATTGGTATTCCATGCCAAGGTGAAAATTTCATGCATTTTTTTATTTACTTGAGATGAAAGGCTTTTGGCCTTTTTACCCCTTGTACGATTTTTAAACATAAAATAGTCCCATTTCCATTAGTTTTCAAGGATCAAATCCCCCTATTTAACTCTCAAATACAAAACCCAAGAACATTTAAGGGTTTCATTGTGCATTCATCATTCGGGCTCCAAACTTTAAATTGCTTACAAATTTTTGTGTGTTTCAGGCATGTATCTCTTCCCTAAATTTATTTTATACAAAAATATTTGTTTAATTATTGTCCATGTGGTTTAGTTGTTGGGTTTTGAATATGGGTTGAGGGGCTTGGAATGGTTGTTTCATGAATGGAGTTTCCATGGTTTTGAATTGGTTGTTTATGCTTTATTCCCATGATTTCGAACTAAATACATGCATGGGTGTGGGAATTGGAATGGGGAACAGAGGTTTTCCTAAATTTTATAGTTTAATGGTTTGAAATTGGCTTTAACCTCAACCCAACTTGTGAAATTTATTTTGAAACATGGACATATACATAATCCATTTTAGTTTTGAAACCTTGCATTACTTAAATGTTAAATGGAACATAAATTGGTTTTAAAAGGCCTTGGTGGCCATGGATTGGTTTTAAATTGGAAACTTTGGAGTCTATTTAGGCTAATTGGTTTTGGTATGGAATAATGGAATTGGCTTGCAAGCTAAACTTTATTTGGTATGATGATACCAATGGTAAATACCTAATTAAAAAACTCCTTGGTTAATGAATGGGAATATGTGTAAATGGTTTTAGTTTAGGCTTAAAGGAGGATTGTGTAGTTTGCCGTGAAAGGTAGAGGTCCCGAGGGGACCGATACTTGAAACCACATTTGCCGGCGTGGGAGTCTTTATGACTGTGTGTATAGTTTACACATTATATATATTTTGGAATGCTTGGAGACTCAGTTGCTTTGGCCCTTCCTTGGATTTTCCAGGCTCGTATGACTAACATGTGCTGGGACTCTTTCAACAGGGGATCTGAACCCATATAGCCCGTGGGTGCTTTTAGGATGGATAGAGATACACAGTCTAGGATAATGATTTTAAATCTCATGCTTAAACCTTGTTCCCTATCCCAATATTTTATATATGCATATATGAATGTGTGCATATGATTTTGACTGATTTTGGACATGACATTTGTTTTATCACTTTCCCTGAGTAGCATGCTAGAGCTTACCCCACTGACCATTCTAGCATGCTATATTGTTTCACAAGGTAGGGTCCGAAGACACTTCTTTTACCCATGAGCAGTGTTAGGTAGATTATCACGTATGTCAAGTTGCTGCGATATGGTGAGCCTCTATCCTTCAGAAGGCCTTATCATTTCCTTACTTTTTTATTTTTGACTTAGTACTTTTGGATTTTCTTTGTCATAGTCCGAGGAATGTCTCGATCTATTTGGTATTCTAGTTTTAGATGCTATTGTGGATAGATATGGGTTGGTAGCTATTGTTTTGACTTTTAGCTTCATTGAGTTGTTTGTTCATCTTTATATTTTTGTTTATTGGATTCTACATTGTTATCATTATTATTTTGTTTCATGAGGTTAGGCAATAAGGGTGGTCTCTGGTCCATGGTGGGCTTAAGATACACGTCATGGCCAGGCCTTAATTCAGGTCTTGACAACATTGAAGCATAAATGGATAATAAAAATAAGTTGGATTGCCCTTGGTGTCCAAGGTTTTAGATTTTAAATAGAATTGAGGAGTCTAATGGTTAAACAAACTGGTTGGCATAATTGAATTAGCTTGCAAGAATATTGGTATGACAATACCAAGTTGGTAAATGCCTAAATAAATGACTCCTTGGTTAATGGTTGGGTTAAGTTCAAACTATTTTAATTTAGGCTTAAAAAAATTGTGTAGCTCATCGTGAAGGTGTAGTCCAGGGGGGGGGGGAGGGGGGGGCAACATTGGAAGTCATGTTTGCCAGCATGGGGGTCTATATGACCATGTGTCTAGATACCTATTATATTTTGAATGGCTATCGCCCTGGTGTCTTTAGCCTTTCTTCAGTTCATGCGGCTAACATGCACTAGGGCCCTTCCAGCAGGGGGGCTGGACCCATATGACTCGTGGTGCCTTTTGGACAGAGCGAGCTACATAGTTTAGGCTAATGGTTTAAACTCTCATATTTATGACCCTTGTCCCTATCCCGACATCCTATATATGTATATATATAAAATTTATGCATGTGGTTTTCGATTGGTTTTTTGGAATGGTATTATTTTATCCTTTTTCCCTGAGTTACATGGCAGTGTTCGCCCCACTGATCATCCTTGGAAACTGCATCCTTTCATGATGTAGGATCTATGGACTTTTTTCTTACCCATGTCCAGCGTTAGGTTACGTGGTCCATCTATTGATCTGCTATGAAATGTTAAGCCTCCATCTTCTGGAAGGCCTGATCATTTTATTGGTTTCCTTATTGTCTTAGTACTTTTGGATTCTTTTATCATAGTCGGGTGGCATGTTTGACTTAGTTTGGTATTCTTGGTTTGGAGGCTTTTGTGGACAAGTATTAGGTTGGTTGTTTGTTTGATTTTTTTGACTTTTCATTTGGGTTATCTATCCTTCTTATTATTAATTTTGGCTCACTTCTGCTATTTATATTTATGTAATCTTGAGGTAGGGCTAAGGGGATTGTCTCTGGCCCATGGTGGGCTTGATATTTCCCGTCATGGCCAGGCCCGAGTTCGGGTCGTGACAAGCTTGGCATCAAAGCAAGGTTCAGGGTCGCTGGTGTCCACAAAGCCATATCAAGTAGAGTCCCTTTTACAGTTGTATAGCATACCACAGTTATAAGGGGAATTTAGGAATGTTTCCCTTTCTTGTGTTCTATTTCGAGCTATAGATTTTAGTTACCATTAAAATTCTCCAACTCTTGGCTTACTCGCATTTCGGTTATAGAAAGTCTTCTAGAACCTCTGTCCAACCTGAGAAAAATATAAAGGGAATTCACTCCACTAATAGAGTGCAAACCTGGTCTAGGGTCCATGCTTCTGACTGTACCGCTTAACCTGGGGTTCCACCGGTCCCTATTAGTACTCTTTGGGCTTCCCAGGCTGATGATACTTATGCTCAGTTCCACATGGAGACATCTCTAATATGGAGTTCTGTCAGTCTATTCATATGCTTGCTTAATTGGTGGCAACACATTCCCTTCAACCTGATCATATTGGTTCTGATGTTAGTTTATCTGAGGTTACTCGGGTTGGCCAGCTTATGAGGTTGAATCCCCCAACCTTTATAGGCTCAAAGGTTAAGGAGGATCCCCAGGGGCTTATTGATAAGACGAAAAAGATTTTTAAGGTTATGCATGCTATTGATTTATAAGGTATGGATTTTACTGTGTATTAGTTGAAAAATATGGCTTACCAGTAGTATGAGGAGTGGAAAGCGATGAGGGGTGATGATGCTAAATCAACAGTGTGGGATGAGTTTTCAGGTACTTTTCTTGATCACTTATTTTCTCAGGAGTTGAGAGAGGCTAAGGCTGAAGAGTTTGTGAACTTGAAGTAGGGTAAGATGAGTGTTAAGGAGTATGCACTAAAGTTCCAACAACTATCCCGTCATGCTTCGGAGTTGGTGTCTAATATGAAATGTCAAATGAAGAAATTTTCTTCTGGTTTGTCCCATGATTTGGTGTTAGAGTGTAAGGTTTCCATGCTGAATAATGATATGGACATATTTATGTTAGTGGTGCATAACCAATTGGTGTAGGATGAGAAAAAAAACAGGTAGAGATGGGAGAAAAGCATAACAAAAAGTTTAGATATACAGAGAATGGTGCAGGTCAGTAAAATAGTGGGAAAAATGATAGGTAGTGGATTAAGAAGAAGAATTAGGGAAATTCTTATTTGACAACTAGTGCTGCTTATCCTAAGCTTTTAGGTGATCTTCGTTTTCAGTCTAGCAGTGGTCCTAAGGCATAAGGTACCTAGTCTCAGTTTTTTAGTGTTCAGTCAGCCCCACCTTACCCTCCTTTTCATTTTTGTGGAGAACTTCACCATGATTATTATGAGGAGGAGAGGAAGTTGTGTCTTAATTGTGGCCGACCTGGTCATCTGCAACAAAATTATCCTATATATGGAGTTTCCATAGGAGCTAATAAAGTCCTGGTCACCATTTCGTCAGCTCCTACACCTAATGACACTACTTCAAGTATCGATAATGGCTGGAATCATCTCTATACACTTATTACTCATTAAGAATCTGAGGCTTCCCTAGATGTTATTGGTCTGTTGCAACTCTTCTCTTGTGATGTTTATTATTTTGTTGATTCGGGTTCTACCTTATTATATCTCACCCCTTATGTGGTTGTACATTTTTGCTTTGATCATTAAAGTATTTCAGATCCCTTTTCTATTTCAACTCATGTGAGTGAGTCTATTGTTGCTAGAAAAATCTATAGGGGTTGTATGGTGCCCATTTTTCATAGGGAGACATTGATGGATTTGATAAAACTTGATATGGTGGATTTCAATGTAACTCCGGGGATGGATTAGATCCATTTGCGCTATGCTTCTCTGGATTGTAGGACCAGAAAGGTCTATTTTCATTTTCTTAATAAACCAGTGATTGAATGGGGGGGGGAGTTCCTTAGTCCTCAAAAGGAGGTTTATTTCCTATCTTAGAGCTCAGAAGTTAATTTTCAAGGGGTGTATATATCATCTAGTTTGGGTTAAAGATTCTAATTTAGAGAGTCCCTCTTTACAATCTATCCTTGTGGTTAATGAATTTTCTGTCTCGATGAACTTCTTGGAATTCCTCCCGATAGAGAGATAGATTTTGGGGTTGATCTTCTACTGACCACTCATCCCATTTCCATTCCTCTTTATAGAATGGCTCCAGTTGAACTAAAAAAGCTAAAGGAGAAGTCAAAGAATCTTTTTGATAAAGGGTTTCATCTGTCCCAGTGGTTCTTCGTGGGGTGATCCTATGCTTTTCATGCAAAAAAAAGATTGGTCTCTTCGAATCTGTATAGATTATCATCAGTTGAACAATGTTACAATAAAAAATAAGTATCCTTTCCTTAGGATTGATAACATCTTTGATCAACTTCAGGGTGCTAGGTGTTTATGTAAGATTGATCTCCATTTGGGCTATCACCAGTTGAAAATTAGGGAGGTTAAAATTCCAAAGACTACTTTCCAGACCTGATATGGACATTTTGAGTTTTTCATTATGTTATTTGGGTTGACTAATGCTCTGACTACTTTCATGGAACTTATAAATTGGGTTTTCAGGCAGTTTCTGGAATTGTCTGTTATAATTTTCATTGATGACATCTTGGTGTATACCAAAAGTGAGGAGGATCATGCCAATCACCTCTAAATTGTGTTGTAAACTCTTAAGGACCATAAATTGTATGCAAAAATTTTCTAACTGTGAATTTTTTCTTAGTGTTGTGACTTTTCTTGGGCATGTTATTTTTAGTGAGGGAATTAAGGTAAATCTATAGAAAGCTGAGGCAGTTCAGAAGTGGCCTAGACCTATGACTCCAACTGACTTTAGGAGCTTCTTAGGCTTGGTTGGGTATTATAGGAGGTTTGTCGAGAGTTTCTCATCTATTGCTTCTCCGCTAACAAGGTTGACTCAGAGAAAGGTTAACTTTTTGTGGTTTAATGCTTATGAGGATAGTTTTGAGAAGTTGAAGGATAAGTTGACTTATGCGTTAGTTTTGATCCTGCCTGAGGGTACTGATGGGTTTGTTGTGTATTGTAATGAGTCACGTGTGGGACTTGGTTGTGTTTTGATGCAACATGGTAAGGTTGTAGCCTACGCTTCCAGGCAAATTAAGGTTCATAAGAGGAATTACCTAATTTATGATTTAGAGTTGGCGGCTATAGTTTTTGCTTTGAAGATTTAGTGCCATTATCTATATGGGGTGCATGTGGATATTTATTAAAACCATAAGAGCCTGTTTACGTAGAAGGAATTGAATCTTAGGAAAAGTCAGTAGCTCAAGTTGCATAAAGATTATGACATGAGTTTGCACTACCATCTAGGTAAAGTTAATATTGTTACGGATACTCTTAGCAGGTTGTCTATGGGGAGATTATCTCACATTGATGAGGAGAGAAGAGGCTTAGTAAAGGATATTCATAGACTGGCTAAATTGGGAGTTTGTCTCTTGGACTTTGAGGATAGAGGAGTGATTGTTCAGGAAGTGGTTAAATCATCTCTTGGTGTTGAGGTTAAGGAGAAATAGGTTACAAATCCCATACTTAAACAAATCAAAGATGATGTGGGTCAGCAAAAGGTTATGACTTTCGAGATTAGCGGAGATGGCATCTTGAGGTATCAAGAAAGGTTGTGTGTTCTTGATATGGATGGGTTGCAGAGAGGATTTTGACTAAAGCTCATGAGTACAGATATATAGTGCATCTAAGCTTGACTAAAATGTACCATGACTTGAAGGAAACCTAATAGTGAAACAATATGAAGAAAATGTGGCAAACTTTGTGGCTAAGTGTTTGATTTGTCAGCAAGTTAAGGTAGAACATTTGAGTCCTAGTGGTATATCTCAAGAGATAGAATTGTCCATGCGAAAATGGGAGGTGATTAATATGGATTTTGTTACGGGTCTTCCACGATCTCAAAATTAGAGTGATTCTATTTATGTCATTATGGATAGAATGATTAAATTTGATCATTTCTTGCATATGAGGACCAACTACTCAAGAGAGGATTATTCTAAGTTGTTCATTTATGAGATAGTTAAGTTGCATAGAGTGCCGGTGTCCATAATTTTAAACTGAGGTATACAGTTCTCTTCTCACTTTTGGCGTTCATTTCAGAAAGGTTTGGGTACTTAGGTGAACCTTAGCACTCCTTTCCACCCTCAAATGGATGGACAAATAGAGCATACTATTCAGACCTTGGATGATATGCTAAGGGCCTGTGTGATTAATTTTAAGGGAAGTTGGGTTGACCATTTTCCTCTTATTGAGTTTGCTTATAACAATAGTTATCATTACAACATTTAAATGACCCATTTTGAGGCCCTTTCTGGTAGAAGGTGTCAGTCACCTATTGGATGGTTTGAGGTGGGTGAGACTATAATTTTTGGTGTTGGCTTGGTTTACTAATCCATGGAGAAGGTTAAGGTAATTAGATAAAGACTTAAGACTACTCAAAGTCACCAAAAGTCTTATGTGGATGTGAGGCAAAGAGATGGAGTTTAAAGTATGTGTTTGGGTGTTCTTGAAGGTTTCTCCTATGAAAAGATTCATGCGATCTTGAAAGAAGAGGAAGCTCAGTACTCATTATGTTGGTACATACCAAATTGTAAGGAGAATTGGGAACGTTGCTTATGAGTTAGATTTACCAGCGAGTTTAGCTTCAATTTATCCTGTTTTCTATTTGTCTATGCTGAAAAAAATGTGTGGGTAATCCTTCTTTGATATACCAGTTGAGGATGTTGTGTTACAAATTCTTTGTCTTATGAGAAAGTCCCGGTTGAGATATTGAATAGGAAAGTTCATAGAATAAGAACTAAGGATGTAGCTTCGGTGAAGGTTCTTTGGAGAAATCAAAAGGTGGAAGAAGCTACATGGAAAGCTGAGGAAGATATGAGAGCTAAGTACACATTCTTGTTTCCCGTGTTAGATGGAAATGCTTAAGGTATGAGTTTCATTTTTTGCTTATCGCATTTTGAACTTGTATTTGGATTCTACTGCATTCTTGCTGTTATCGTGCTAAGAATGTCCGAACTCCTCATTCATGGATGAATGATCTAGGGGGGTAATGTAAGACCCTATAAAATTTTGACGAATTTATTTTTGACCTCCCGCACACGTAATGCCAATTTTTGACTCGAATTATGTTTAGGGGTGTTAAAAGGGTGTTTTCGAAAAGTTTTAGAATTTTTGAAAGGGGTTCGGGGCCATTTCGGGACCCTGAGGTAGTAAGCCTCTACGATAGTGGCGTGCCACGCCACTTAGCCTCCGTAATAAGGGTGTGGCATGGAGGCTAACCTCTGCAATAGTGACGTGCCACACTGCTATGCATTTTTTTCCAGTGTTTTCCACTTAAGGTGAAGGGCTTTTGGTCCCTTTACCCCTTAAATGACTTATAAACACTAAACTGACCCCTTTCTTCCAGTTTTAAAGATCAAACTTCAATTTTTCCTTCTTTAACTCCCAACCCAAGAAGGCTCAAAGGTTTTACAGAGAATTTATCATTCAAGCTCCAAACTTTGATTTCTCTTCAATTTATTCTGTATTCCAGGCATATTTCTCATTCCTCAGCTTGAATTTTATATTATGGTATTTATTTAAATAATATTCATGTGTTTTAATAGATGGATTTCAAATTAGGTTGAGGGATTTTGATTTTCATTACTTGAATTTTTTTTTACATGTTTTAAACGAATTATTCATTCTTTAATTGATGGTTTTGGGACTGAATTAGTGCATTATGATATTGATTGGGATGAGTGACATGAGTTTTTCCAAATTGATGGATTTTTGTCTTGATAATGGCATTAATCTCAACCCACTTTAAGAATCTTGGCTTTTAATATGCAATTTACATTATTTAACTTACCTTTAGAACATCACATTGCATTGAAAAATAAAAATGATTTAGATTGCCCTTGGTGGCCACTATTTTGATTTTTAAATGGAATTAGGGAGTCTAACGGTTAAATGGACTGGTTTGGCATAATTGAATTTGCTTGCAAGCATATTGGTATGATGATACCAAGTTGTTAAATGCCTAAATAAATGACTCCTTGGTTAATGGTTGGGTTATGTGGAAACTATTTTAATTCGACTTAAAAGAAATTGTGTAGCTCACCATGAAGGTGTAGTCTCAGGGGGATCAATAATGGAAACCACATTTTTTGGCGTGGGGGTCTATATGACCACGTGTATGGATAAACATCATATTTTGGATGGCTATCACCTTGATGTCTTTAGCCTTTCCTTGGTTCATGCAGATAACATGCACTGGGGCCCTTCCAACGGGGAGAGCTAGACCTATAAATCTCGTGGGTTCCTTTAGGATGGAGCGAGCTACATAGTTCAGGCTAATGTTTAAACTTCTATGTTCATGTCTCTTATCCCTATCTTGGAATCCTATATATGTATATATATAAAAGTTGTGTATGTGGTTTTTGACTGGTATTTGGCAATGACATTATTTAATCCCTTTCCATGATTCACATGTCAGTGCTCGCTCCACTGACTGTCCCTAGGCACTGTATCATTTCATGATGTAGGGTCCAAGGGATTTTTTATTACCCCTATGTAGCGTTAGGTGGTGTGGTCCGCTTGTTGATCTACTGTGAAATAGTAAGCCTCCATTTTCCAGAAGGTCCAAACATTTTATTAGTTTCTTTACTATCTTTGTACTTTTGGATTCTTTTGTCATATTCTGGGGCATGTCCCGACTTAGTTTGGTAGTCTTGGTTTAAAGGCTTTTGTGGACAAGTATTGATTGGTTGTTTGTTTGATTTTTTTAAAACTTTCATTTGGGTTATCTATCCTTCTTATTGTTATTTTTGGTTGGCTCTTGTTGTTTACATTTATGTTCTCTTGAGGTAAGGCAAAGGGGGGGTGTCCCGCCCCATGGTGGGTTTGAGATTGCCCGTCATGGCCAGGCCCCGATTCGGGCCATGACAAGAAAACCATTCTAAATGAATGGAGAAGTGATACTGATTATCAAAAGAAATTCATTATCAGAGATATCAAAAAAGGAATGAAAATAAGAGCCTCCAGCAAAAAAAGGGTAAATATTGCTCTCATATCTTAACCTGAACCCAAGAAAGTCAATGCAACATTGGAAGATGAAAGTTGGGTCAAAGAAATGAAATAAGAACTTGAGAAATTTGATAAAAATAAAGTGTACTCTAGTTCCAAAACCAGAGACACCTCAATCATTGGAACAAATTGGGTTTTCAAAAACAAAATGGATGAATCAGGTATGGTAGTTTGAAATAAAGCTCATCTAGTCGCTCAAGAATACTCACAACAAGAGGGAGCCGACTGTGATGAAACTTTTGCACCAGGGACATAATTAAAATCTATTAATATCTTACTTGTTTACTCTTCTCACAAAGGTTTTAAACTTCTTTAAATGGATGTTAAACATGTTTTTTGAAATGGTTTCATTGATGAACAAGTCTTTGTAAAACAACCCCAAGATTTGAAAATCCTGAATTTCCCTATCATGTTTCTAAAATCTCAAAAGCTCTCTATGGCTTAAAATAAGAACCTTGTACTTAGTATGATAGACTGGGCAATTTCCTAATTGATCATGATTTTACTTGTGGAAAAATTGATACCACCTTACTTATAAAAAAACCTCCTCTGGGAATCTTATTATTCAAATATATGTTGATGACATTATTTTTAGAAGTTCCAATGCTATCTTGTGCAATTAATTCTCTAAGCTTATGCAAAGTGAATTTGAAATGAGTATTATGGATGAGTTGACCTTCTTCTTGGGATTTCAAATTTATCAATCTTATGAAGGAAGCTTTATCTATCAAAATAAGTATGCTAAAGAACTTATTCACAAGTTTGGCATAGATAATGCTAAATCCTTTGGCACTTTCATGAGCTCCACATGTATTCTAGAAATAAATGACAAAGGTAAATATGTTGATGAAACAAATTATCATGGTATAATTGACTCTCTTTTATATCTCACTGTCAGTCGACCGTATATCTTTTTCAGTCTTTGTAAATGTGCGAGATTTCAGTCTTCAAAGAAATCTCATTTGACTGTGGTCAAATAGATAATTAGATATCTTACTGGCACAGGTTCTTATGGTTTTTCATATCCTAAATCTGATGATATTGAACTAAAAGTTTTTTTTAGATGTAGATTATGCAGGTGATAAAATTGATAGAAGTAGAGCAAGTGGGACATGTCAGTTCATGGGAAAATCTCTTGTCTCATAGAATAATAAGAAATAAAATTGTGTTTCTTTGTCTACCATTTAATCTGAATACATTACCATTAGGTTATGTTGTTCTCAAGTTCTTTGGATGTCTCATCAACTCAGTTACTATGATTTATCTTTTAAACTCGTGAATTGTTTTTGATGATTCTAGTGCTATTTGTCTCTCTAAAAATCTTATGCATCATTCTAGGGCAAAATATATTGATATTAAGAATTGGTTAATTTAAGATCATGTTTTAAAAGATGACTCTAAATTATCTTTTGTTAGCATTGATTTTCAATTAGCTGATATTTTCACCGAGCCTTTAGTGGAAGAAAGATTTTGTTCTCTTAGAAAACTCTTAGTATTATTGCAAAACCTTTTTGAAAATTATTTACTTCCATATCTGTTGAGTGATTTTATGTGCAAAAGTATCTTTAATCAATGTTGATTTGATTGATGCATGTGTCATTTAACTTTCTTCTATTTTTGCTTCCTAACACAGGGTTCTGTGTATGGTAATTATAGCAACCTCTCCGTTTTTCTACAAAACTCTTCCTTCTGTTTATTTTCATTTCAACTTCTTTGTTCCCTATATATTTTTCCTTATTTATTTTATCTCTCTGACTACTCTCCCCCTTTTTCTCTCTAAATGGCTAAGGGTTCTAAAAATTTCTCTTTGGGCAACAAAAAAATTTCTCATGTTAAGGGTAAAGAGAAAGCCTCTTCCCCTATCCTTCTTGACTTGAATTTATCTGATCTGAATCTTTCTCAGGCATCTTTTGATTCCTATTGTTTAGGTAAATGTTTCAATGTTTCAGATGACTCTGAGTGTTGTTAAAAAGAAAGTTAAGTTTGATTTCGATAACTCCTTGAATATCTAATTGATTTTGGAGACCTACTAACAAAACTCTCTTTCACTCTATGAATGAACTCTCTTCTGTTCATGGTATAATTATCGATTTAGATATTTTAGAATCTTTAGATTGTCCTATTAAGTTAGTTTTTTAATTCCAAGGTTGGGCAAACATCTTTGCCTCTATTCCTAAGCGTGCCTATAGGCCTCTTATTAATTTTTTATGCTAATCTTCGTTCCTTCATGTCTGGTGAACTAGAAACCCTTTCTATAGGGAAATAAATTTTCTTGATGGTGTTGTGTTTGATGCTTTGTTTAACGTAAACTATTAAGGTTTTACTACTTCCTCTGAAATCCAATGCCCTGAAACTTTGATGTCTCCTTTGAGGAAGAAAACCACTTTATTTCTCTAAAAATTTTGATTCCTTTATTTTCTGCTCTTGGTCCTAAGTATTTTTTGTTTGAACGTCATGTTATTGCTCATAATATGGCTACTACCTTATTTCCTGGGGCTGGTTCTGTCTTCACTCTATCTCAGTTAGACACCTTGCTCGCATTCTGTACTGCCTCTTCATGTAAAATTAATCTGTCTTGTTTTATCCTCAAATACATGATTGAAGTCGCTCTTGATCCTTATTGCCTTCCTTATGGGCTTATTATTAATTTTAGAAACTTGTGATGTGTCTCTTGAAGTTGTTACTGTTGTTTCTGTAAAGCAATGCTACAACTTTTGGTAGTATGAGTTATTTTCTGGTTGATGATGCTTGGATTCGTAAGTCTTAAAGCTGCTCTGTTGCCACCCTATCTTCTCCTATGTTTTGATCCTATCCTCCTCCTCATTTAGCTTTTGGTTCTTTCTCCTTGGATGTCGATCTTTGATTGATCAAAATTGATTCAAAACATGACAACATAAAGATCTTCCGCTAGCAACTCATTTTCAACTGGACAAGATCAAAGATGCTAGTAAGGAAACTGGAGCTGATGTTGTATGTCTTGGAGTGAAATTGGATCAAGTCATTAAGGAGGCCACAAAAATTGCTGCAAAAATAAAGGCTACAACTGATACTCTCTCCATTACTATTGCCAATCAATTCACAAACTTGAAGGATGTTTCTGCTCAAACTCTGGCATACTTCTTTCATTATTTTGAACAACCTCCTCCTTTTACTATTGCTCCCCTACTTTGCTTCTTAGACTATTTTATTTTTGGTTTGGCTTATATATGCACCTAAGCTCATAAATACTTTCTTCTATTTTGTTTACTGCTAGACCTATTTTGCCTTGGCTTGTTATTCTTCCTTTTTTTATTGATGTCAAAGCGAGAGAAATATAGTGTTTATTTTAGTACCATCTATGACAGGCCGATGATAAGTTGACAATTTGATGATTTGTTAGCACCTTTTAACCTTAGATTATTATATTTTCCATTGATTTGAGGTGTTTCTTATGTTATAATGCTCATTTCTTCAGGTATAGGTTGAAAATGAAGTTGACCAAGTCACACGAGTCAATTGGACTGCTACAATGAAAAAAAAGGATATTCAAAAGTTTGCTTGGACATGTTGGGAGCCACCTACGCATGCAAATGTTGACCTGCAAATACAGTCCGCCAAAATGAAGAATCTAGTATCATTTGCGAAGGTGACCAGCACGCGCAGGTCACCTACTTGCGCCATTGGGTCATTAGTGAGGTGATATTTTCATAATTTCTGTTAAACATGAATTTTTGGTCTAAATAGGGGTTTTTCATCTAAAAACTTCCATTCTTGTACTTTCTAAAGCTTAAAACATTAGAGCGAGACTCCAAGTTAGAAATTAGTGGCTTATCTCAAGTTTTATTAAATTCGAATCTTGAATGTTATAGTAAATTATGATTCAATGGAAAAATTTGCGAAGAATTCAAATACATATCTTTTCTCTCTCTCTATGAGTGGCTAATTTATTTGCTTGGGGTTATGCTTGAATAAGTTGTGATTATTGTATGGGTATTATTTATTTGTCTTTCTAATTAGCTAATTGATATAGGGTTTACACCTATTCCACGTTTTAATTGAGAATTAGAGGTTTCAAACTCTAGTTACCTTTGAACCCTTATCATCCTTGACAAAGGATATGAGGGTGAGGAATGAGCATGAACAATAACTTGATTTACACTATTTAATAGTATCTCTTAGACGTAAGAATACTAACTAAGGCCATAGATTGTTCAAATAGCTACACTTATGAGGTGTTCGAAAGAACCTATTTGTGAGATTTTGGTGTTTGTTTGACAAATTGATACTAAATATCAATAATCTAACCTACCCATGACTTTTAGCTAAATTTAGACAAATATTCAAATACCCATGCATGAACCCGCATTTAGTAAAGCATAATCCCAAGTCTCATTTCACATTTGGTTAAACTCTAGTCATTTCTAGCTTTGAAATTGCATTCTCACTGCAATATAATTGTTAACTCTAAAAATGTTCAAACATACCCCTCAATTTTACTTTCTTATTTAATTTACACCGCATTACAAGCCAACTTGTAGTTGCTTCTAAAAACTTAAGCTTGAAATATGTGTTCTCATTCCCAGAGGATTTGACCCCAACTCTTGTTGGGCTAACTATATTGACGACGATCACTTATACCTTAGAGGTGTTATTTGAGCGTCATCAGTCGACTAGATGATACACCAATTCAGGAGGAGCTAATTCTCACTCATTCAGTCAACCACTCATGTGGAGCTTGAAAGGAAAGTTAACTACATTATTTCTTTTATTGTTGTCCATCAAAAAGGGAGAGATTGATAATATTTTATTCTAGTGAGTGATTTTCTTGCAGGACTTTAGGAAAAGAAATAATCAAAGGATACTAGATAAAAAAAAAGAAGTATCGAAAGGAGATCTCAAAATAAAGAATATTATTGCACTCCTCAAGTATTAAATGATGCATCTCTCACTAAAGAAAGGAAATAATATTCCTTGTACCAAGAATATCATCTGTCGCGCCTCTCTCTAGGGTTTAAGATTATTTAGGATCTTTTTATATTAGTCAATCTTTATTCTTGGAAATAGGATCTTGCTTATTCCATTTTTAAGGATAAAAACCTTTGGGTTGCCTTCTACATTCTATTTTCAAAAAGGCTAGGAGCCCAACCTCTACTATTTAAAGGATGGAAGATTAAGGAAGAGATATACACTTGTCTCAACCTTTTCTAGCTCTCTTCTCTACTTTCATTAAGAATTGTATCCTCTTGTAGCTTGTTGTGTACTCCAAAAGAGAGAAAAAACATAAGTTGGTGAGGTTTTTGTATTGAAGATAGAAAAGAAAAAGAGTGCGAGTTAATTCCAATAAGCTTAACTCAAATCTTGCAACATTTTTATTTACAAAAGAAAGAGCTAGTAGAATCCCTTGCAACCCAAAGAGACTGAAGTAAGACGTATAAGAGGTCCCAATTAATATAAAATATCTGGTGTCATTACCATTTTTGGAGGATTATTGCTTTATTATTTCAGCAGTCGATTGTCCATCAAAGTAAGTCGACCAATTATTCAAAAATGATTAGTTCACCCCCTTCCTACTTTCAACTACCTCGATAGACCAAGTCAACAAACCAAGACTTAAAATAATAAATTACACCTTACCTCAAATACATAATTGAGTAGACATAAACTATTGATATATCATTCATTTATATTTTTATCCTGGACAACTCAAGGATTTAATCTAAGAACAATAATAACAGTAATCACAAATCTGATCCACTCAAGGAACCGTCAAACTTACCAATACCTTGTGCACACATGCTAAGGGTCTTATGGTCGCCCACTAGTCTTGAACTATAGGAATGAGCTCTTGTTCACGTACCAAATATCCTAGACATAGTGTTTGTCAATCTTATATCATCCAATTTTGTGATGATCTCCTTTGCCAACTCATCTCACAATAGCAATAGATATCACAACAATCACAACCACAATAAGAATAAAACAACTATACTTGTACAATCAACAAGCCTTTAATAAAGCCTCATTACAGATGATCAGTACTTATGACATCATTCAACAATTTAATCTCCTTAAACATGCATTGTAACAAGTATTTAAAGAAATAATTAACAAGCAAATATAAACCAAGTTGAGTTTTCAACTACATTTAATCATTAACTACTAGGTCACATGCCACAAAAATATTTTATATATCAATGAAGGGCTTATCTAGTACTCTCAATATCTAGGATACACATCCACATACTTGGTTCACACCTTAATACATCCAACCTTCTAGCTTAACCCCAAGTTATCACTAAGTACTTCTCTACCTAGCATCTTTTTCAAGTTAAACTGAGTTACTTATCATCTCTAAATCAGTCTTCATTAGTTTTTATTACAACTTCTGAGCAATATACCATTAAATTATCTACAAATTGGTTTAGTAAGTTTGTATCATAATCTCAGTTATATATACAACATCAAGTCATATTCAAGAAAATTTGAAATTACTATTGTTATTCTTCTAAACACAGTGTCAGTAGGCCTAAACATGGAGTCTTAAGTCAATCTATATCGTGCATATGTTTTCTAACCCAGTTATATACTAATTAATTAAATCTAGCCTATCTGGATGCCAAACAGCTACGACGGAGGTATGAACACAAACTTTTGACTCCATGCTAGTGATTTCCAATGTGAAATCTATACGAAAATAATGAATTTTATCCCGATCAAACATACTCCTCCCTCTCCATTGCTCCAAGGTTATGAGGCAACCCTAGGGGGGTAAGAAGTAAACATCGTCCTATTTACAACTGAAGAGGAGAAAAGAAATAAAAGGAAAGGGAGGGGAGACTTATTCAAGTCCCTGGCGTCTTGCTATAGCGACCAGTAGGCCTCTACCACAACGTTGCTACAGTGAGAAAATTTCTGCTATAGCGGGATGTGTTAGCCCTCCCCAAAATTCAAATTTTGAAATTTTCAACGAACTCTTTATGCACTAGTTCGAGACCAAACTTTACAAAAAATTTCATACCACATAGCCTTGGATGGGTGCCTTTAGTAACGACAGAATAGGTCGTTACACAAATCAATTACAAGAAATTGCTCTAAAATATAACTCAATTTTCATATTTTTTAAAAAGAGCTTCAAGTTATTTCTAGATTTTTCGTAACATGTCTACTAAAAAAAAAATTTGCATGGATTTTCTCTGATTTTCAAATGAAATTGATAATGAAATTTTGTTGGTTTAAAAAATCAAATCGTTACTGTAAACGTAACTATGGCCAAAAAATTGATCTCTAGCAGTGATGAAAGTTCATTGATTTCAAAATTTAAACCTTTAATTTTGATTTATAAAACCTTTGCTAATTTCATTAATTGATGGAAACAGATACACGAATTATTGATGGCATATATAAAACAGAAGATTTAATTATTATCTAGAAAAAAAAAAGAAAAAAAAATCAACAATTTCTTTTTTAAAGGCTAATATTTCAAAATTTAAAGCTTTTAATATGATTTAATTGATCTGTTTTTAAGTATTTAGTTTTCATGAATATGTTTGCGTACACTGTCACTCCATTTTCATGTATTAATTTATAACAACACTAAAGAAAATTAAGATGGGGAACTGAAAATTGGTTAAAATGAATTAGGAGCAACCCATTTTGGTAATTTTGTTCCACTAAATTAGAAAAGATAAAGATCAACTGTCAAATGCAAACCCACTTCCGAGCAAAGTAGAGTGACACTCATGCATCTATCTTTAATGTAGATTATTTTTAATATTGTTTTAATGTAGGTTCCCTGCATTTTCAGATTTTTCTACTACTATTTTTTTGTAATTTATTGAGGTCAAGAAATATTTATTTTCAATTTATTACTTATAAAAATTTGAAATATCACATAAAATTATTCCGGTCAAAACAAAATTTGAAATTTTATTAAAAGTTATTTGAAGCTATTCTGAATATAATGAGAACACTCTGTTGAGAGCGCTGCCACCTTAATGGGCCCTACAACGCGCGACCCGGATTAGTTGGGGCTTCAATGTGGGCACCGGACACCGTATGGGAAACAAAAAAAGAATATAATGGGAAGCATCACACATTTTCTAGGAGCTTGAAATAACCGTTCTTTTAATTTTAATGTATTCTAAATTATTTTATCTAAAAATTAGAGAAAGATCATTTCATAAGTGTCACAACCCAAACTAGGGCCTGGCTGTGACGGGTATATCAAGTCCACCGAAGATCGGAGACTACCCCCTGTACCCTAGCCAACTGGAACACCATACAAGTAGCAACAGATGAGTTCTAAAAATATAACAAGATAGATTAATCAGCTAACTCAGAAAGGAGTGTGAGAATTTCAACAACCATCCCAATCCACAGTAATCCACAAAGCCTCTAATAATGAAGAACAATCAAAGTCGGGACATGCCTCCGATCATATCCAAAATGAGTCCAAAAAGAGTAGTCCCAACCATGAATGAAACAAGACCTTAAAATGAGGGTCTTCGAAAGAATGAAAGCTCACCACTTCAAAGATGACTCATGAACTATCCATAAATTACCTATCACTGTGCAGGGAAAGTAGAAGTGCCTTCATTCCCTGCATCACATGGGGATACAACGTTCAGAAATGGTTATCGGGGAAAGTTCTAGTATGTAACTCAGGATAAGGATAAAATAATGTCAATTTAAAATCCAATCAAAACTTAATGTACATGTTCACATAGATGCATACATACATACATACATATATAAGATGCTAGGATAACGAGCAAGGTTTAGCATGAGATTTAATATCATTAACCTGGAATGTATAGCTCTCACCGTCCTAAGGACACCCACAGGCTATATGGGTTCATCTCCCCCTGCTAAAAAGGTCCTAGTGCGTGTTAGCTGCACAAACAAGGAAAAATTCAAGGATGCGCCAGGGAATACCTTAACCCCAACCTATCTCTCTCTCTCTCTCTATATATATATATATATATATATATATATATAAGTAGGAACCATGCACATGGTAATAAAGACTCCCATGCCGGCAAACGTAGTTTCTAGTATCGGTCCCCCCAGACCTCCACCTTCTACAACGAGGTACACAACCCCCTTTAAGCCTAATTAAAATAAAATTCACATAACCCATCCATTTAACTAAGGAATTTTCCATTAAGGCATCAACCACAGGTATTGTTATAGCATTTTGCTTGCAAGCTTATAATTATGCCATACCAATTCCATCAACTCGGGGGAATGCCACGACCCCCTTTTGTTCATTAAATCAAGCTGGGGGAATGCAACGACCCCATTTACTCATTAAATCAAGTTTAAAAATAAAAAATATGGCCAACAAGGCCTTCATAGCCCTTGTTATCCATTTAACCATTTATGCAATGTAATAGTTTAGGAAAGTAAGCCAAATTGTGTGATTAATCATATTTCAAATCCAGTTATGCAAGTTGCTTGAGGGAACACAATTTTCAAAACCAAATTCCAAACTAAAATCATAAATTTTGAGAAATACCTCGACCCTTATTCAAAACTAAACGTTTAAAAATACATTAATAAAACATGAACACTTGCATTAAAACCTTGAAAATTGAAATCTAGTAACAATCCTTCCAAAACTCTTAACCCAATTCAAAACCCATATTCAAATCCACATGAATAGCCATTTAAACACATACCTTAAGAAAAAAAAGTTTAAGGGAAGAAGTACATGTAACGCCCCAATTTTCTGTAACCGAAACGTCACACGGTGCTCATGATCCTGAAGGACCACTGTAATGCCCCGCAAAATCCTCTTCCAGTCTGAGCCTTAGAGCGTATTTGGTAAAACGAAAATCCGAGTGAAAATGATTCAAAAATATCCTCCCAAGTATGAAATACTTTGAATCGTATGGGAATCTATTTGAGCATGAATTAATATCATAGAGGTCCCCTAACTCATGATCGAATTGAAAGCTTTCCTATCGTTCAAGTTTTACTGACCGTAAAAATTTAGGTCAACTTTAATCGACCATAACTCGTTGTATATGAAGAACTGGGTGTCTTTCTATATATCAAATGAAATATCTTTGAATTATATTTCCAACGATACTAATTTAGCCTAAATCCAATATCGTAGCAAAGAGTTATTCCCATTTTACTCCAGCATGTCAAGCTGGAAAACGGTGACAACGTTTCTGATGGGCTATCACGTTTCTGACGCCCTTTTTGACGACGCCGTCAGATTCTAACGACATTTCTGATGATGTTGTAAGCCCTGTGCAGAAAATCAAGAATTTGGACCCCTTTTATGACGACCATTCGTGACAGCCTATCACGAACCTGACGGCCTGTCACGAATGACGTCAAGTATATTTTTCCAGCAATTCAAGGGAGTTTTTGCAAGGGTATTTTGGTTATTTCCCACCCTTTTTGAGCCTCTATAAATATAAGGAACCCTCATTCAAATCCTAATTCAATCATTTTCTTTTTCAACTCTCTCAAGAGAGTATAACTAGGGTTTCAATCAAGAACCCTAATCTTTCAAAAATCATCCATAAATCTTCAAGGTTTCTTCAAGAATTAAGTTCCTCATAGTGTGGGCTTCAAGAATTTATTTATTTCAAGTGTGGATAAAGTTTCAAGAACTAAAGTTCATCCAATTTCAAAGGTTAAGGTATGTAGATGTTGATTCTTGGGTCCCTTTCATCCAAGAAGCTCAAGAACCCTTTTTAAAACTAAACGTTTTTTATGTTTATGAGTTATTAATGATTTGAAATGGATGTTTAATGTATTTTTGAGTTTTGATTTATGTTTTCCTACAAAATTTATGAGCTTTGACCCTAGTATGTGGAATTTATGTGATGTTTGTGATAGACCCTCTTGAAGTTGTTTTTTCATGTGATGTGTTCACGCTTTTTGGGTGTAGAAATGGTTGAATAAGTGAAGAACGTTCCCCATAGGTTTGATAAAGAGCTTAGGTGAAGCATAAGGGCCGCTATAGTATGTTGAATAGGAAACTCCAAATTGTGAGCTAGTATGGGCATGCCTAATGTTTGATAAAACGCCTTAGTGAGTAAAATGTGCAAAGATAGCATGAAATCCCCAAGTAGGTGTAAAATCGGTCGTGTCTAGTGGTTGTTGAAAGACCCTAGGGAATAAACGAACAAGTCGAGATATGATGGTTGTAAATTCCCTGATTTTGTGCTCTTTGATATATGCTAAGCTTTTAATACATGTCAAGTAGTTAGCAAGTAAATAATGACGTGTTACTATGAAGTTTCCCCCAAATCAAGTGATATCCAAATGCATGACAAGACCTATATAGGTATGAAGTACTTTATGTGAGATCTCATTGAATGGGGTATAATCTAATAGCATGTCTTTCCTAGGCTAGTATATGATGATGAATAGAGGTCTATGTTTCCTAAATGCTTAATGCGATATCCTAAGGATCTTGAGAGGGAAAGTATGTTGTGATGCCCAACTACTTGAAGTGATTGTTTAACGATTGTGATAATACATGAATGATTGTAATGATGAATGAATGCTTCTAATTATGAATGAATGATTTGTGATGAAGACTGATTATGTCTTACTTTTATGTTATCGAGTCTAGGGGGTATTTATACTCGAAAATAAAGCTGTTGTCTAGAGCTCGTGTCAGTTTCTCGATAATTCCAATCGAGCCATAATTCTCAGAACTCAGTGAACTATAGAACTCTGTATCCTCAGACAAGTGCGAAGCTTAATAAAGCTCAGTAATCTTAGTTATCTCTGTAATCTCTATATCGCTAGTAATCTAGCCTCAGACCTGTAATTGGCTCAGTTTTAATAGTATTCAAGTGATTCAATACTAATCTCAGAAGTGATTTGAGTAATCCATTCAAGCTCTGTATCGTCAGTCAGATACCATTATTCGATATCTTTTCTGTTAGATACAGAAATAAGTGATCTCAGCGTAACTCAGTCAGACTTTTTGAGTAATATGATCAGTGTCAGATTCAGTTCAACCAGTGTTCAGTTGAGAATTCAGTTCTGAGTCTTTCAGTTGGGAGTAGAAACTAGCATCGAGCGATCTCAAGGATGGGAACTCACCTACTAGTAGAGGGTGTGATTCTTAGATGTAATCTTTATGCTCCAGAACTGCGTAGCCAGCGTAGGTTGAGATATCATACCTACTAGTTGAGGGTAGATGAGAGACATCATACCTGTTAGATGAGGATAGATGAGGTGGCTTGACCTGTTAGATTAGGGCTCCACCATTCTCGTTTGAGCTGCTGATAGATGAGGGTCACATAAAGATAATGCACATAAAAATAATGTCTTTACCCGTGGCACGGTATTGGCACCCTCCCAACTGGGGGTAGAGGTTGGACCCCACCAGTGGTAGGTTGAGGCATGTCGGTTAAGTAACTACTTCCCACAGTTTCAGTTTCAGATTCAGTCTCAATTTCAGAATCAATCTTCAAAAATTAGGACTGTCAAATAGAGTCATCTATCTTTATGAGGAACTCAGATAGTTCCATTGATTCATGGACCATCCCGACAGATAGGCTTGGTCACATGTACAGTTGATTGATATCATATTCAAAGATATGCCACCAGACAGGCTTGATCACAATATTATATTTCTATTGAATATTTTTGTCGTCAGATTCAGATATAATCATACTTCTTATCATTGATAATCGCTTCCAAAATAATCCATTAGCAAAGTTGATCTCGAATTCCGCTAGTCAAAAGTAGTAAGCTCAGAGTACAGTCCTTGATGTAAGCACATCCATATCCTCAGTTATCAGTATCAGAGGATTCAGTGATTTAGTATCTTAGTGTCAGCAGTGAGTTCAGTCTGCAGTAAAGTGGTATGCGAGTTTTAGTATCTAGAGTTGCGATGATTGTGTTCATGTTCTGTGCATTCATGTATGTGTTCTCATGCGGCATCTTTCATTATTATTCAATTTAGATATTGTGCATGTATGAGCCCTTACATTAGCCTACCTCGTCTACATACTCGGTACATTTCTGTACTGATGCATTTGCGCTATGGTATTTTATTTGACACCATAGGTTCAGAGGCACAAGATCCAGATTATTTTAGTAGTTCAGTCCCCGTCAGCAGCAGCAGCAGTGAGTCCTCTTCTTTCGAGGATGAATCTCAGTTTACTATTATTGTTTCAAATTTTGTTTATTTTCAGTTGAGTAAGTTAGTTGGGGACCTGTCCCATCAACTCCACAGTTCAGACAGTTTAGAGGCTTTTTAGAAGGATGTATTAGTATTCATTTTTCAGTTTTGTGTATGTATAGATGTGTTGAACCTTATGGCAAGTTTTTGCATTTTATTTAAGATATTATGCAGTATACTGGTACAGATATCAGAAAAGGGTTATCTTGTGGTCCTTCAAGTCCATAAGCACCGTGTGATGTCTCGGGATAGGATCTCGGGGCATTACAAACTTGGTATCATAGTCTAAGGTTCAAGAGTATCCTAGGGAGTCTGAAAAGCCGCATCTAGTAGAGTCTTGTACATGGGTGTGTAGCGCACCATATTTATGTACAATAGGCTACAGGATGTTCTTAGGAACAGTTCCTCTTCTTTCAGTGATCATTTCATGCGAGTGAGCATGAGTTCAAGTTGATCCTCAGTCTAATCCACTTCATTATTTCATTTACATAGTATGCCTCCTCGCAGAGACTTTGTCCCTAGGGTTGAAGATCAGCCTCCTCAGCCAGTAGATCCTGAAAATGAGAATGTGTTACATGCAGAGTTTCGGGTAGCTTTTCAGGCGCTAGCCCAGACGATGACTAATGTTCATGGCAACTATCAGGCTGCAGTCCCACCTCAACAAGATAGGAATTCTGCCGCAGCCAGGATTAGAAGCTTCATGAAAATGAACCCGCCCAAATTCTTTGGGTCAGTAGTAGGTGAGGATCCGCAGTTATTTCTTGAGGAGGTGAAGAAGATCACCCAGATTATGCATGTGTCAGAGGAGGAGAGTGTTGAGTTAGCATCTTATAGGTTGAAAGATATTTCTCATGATTGGGTAGTGATGTGGGAGAAAAGTAGAGGGGAGAATGTAGCTCTCGTGACTTGGCTAGAGTTTCAGAGTGCCTTTCTAGATAAGTTTTTCCTTCTAGAAATGAGAGAAGCTAAGGTAGAAGAGTTTATGAACCTAAGTCAAGGCTCCATGACTATGAAAGAGTATTGTCTTAAGTTTAACCAATTAGCTAAGTATGCTCCCGATTTGATAGCTGACCCTAGAGAGAGTATGAGTAAGTTTTTAACTGGGGTCTCAAGTGATGTGTTGAAAGAGTGTAGAGATGCCATGCTCAATAGAGATATGGATCTTTCTAGGCTAATGATTCATGTACAACAGATTGCGGTAGATAAGATGAAGGAGAGAGGGAGAGTGAGTAAGAGAGCCAAGATAGGTAGTAGTGGTTTCTCGCAGTCAGGGTCTCAAGGTGGTAGTAGTTCTCAGTATGGTCGGAGATTTTTAGTTCCAACTCCATCTTCAGCTAGTCTACTCGCACCTGCATTTGGGGGTGTCAGATTTGAGGGAGCGCCAAGATCCAAAGCCCAGAGTAGTACTAGTGGTGTTCGTACCTACTCGTTGTGTGAAGAATGTGGTAAGAATCATAAGGGTGTATGTAGAGCCGGTAGTGATGTGTGCTTTGGATATGGCGAGACCGGTCACAAAGTTTGAGATTGTCCTAAGATAGGTCCCCGAAGTCAGCGTAGTCATCTTTCAGCTCATAATAAATTGTATGCACTTCAGGCTCGCCTTGATTGGGAAAAATCCCCTAAAATTGACCCGGGTATGTTATGAGCCCTTCATATTTATGTTATGCATTGGTAGATCCTTTGCTCTCATTTTGAGCTTATATGTTAGCATGAGTCATGCATAAGTTTCAGATCTTGATCGGTCAATTATGACCCAGTCTGTAGGTGCCCCGCGCACTGCTTTAGTATTTTAGCGAAGTGTGTTTAGAGGGACATAGAGTCCCAAGGGGGAGATACCCCATGGTATTATGATGTTGCATTCCATTAGATTTATCTTGATACATGTTCAGATTTTTCTTATAAAGTTAGCATCAATCATTGTTGCATTGTCAAGTCGTGCTTTCAAAAGTCAGCTTAGCCGGACATTCATACATTAGATATGCACATTCACTAGAAAAAGTTTAGCTTGTCAGCGTGTGTTCAGTCGTGTATTCATGAGATCATCCCAGTTATGAGTCCATTCATCAGATATGCATGTGTATTATGAGAATTCAGCTATGAGTATCATCAGTCGAGTATTCCATGCATCATATATGCATGCCCAGTGTGAGAACTCTGTAAGTCAGTCGTTCCAGTTGCGTAGTCCTGATCTGAGATGTTTCTATTTCTTGAGTAAGTTTTGTTGATCCGTATTCTCAGTCTATCAAACGACATTTGAGGACGACTGTTCTCAAGGGGGAGATAATGTAATGCCCCGCAAAATCCTCTTCCAGTTTGAGCCTTAGACCGTATTTGGTAAAGAAAAAATCTGAGTCAAAATGTTTCATAAATATCCTCCCAAGTATGAAATACTTTGAATCGTATGGGAATCTATTTGAGCATGAATTAAGATCATAGATGTCTCCTAACTCATGGTCGAGTTGAAAGCTTTCCTATCGTTCAAGTTTTAGTGACCGAAAAAATTTAGGTCAACTTTAATCGACTATAAATCGTTGTATATGAAGAACTGGGTGGATTTATATATATCAAATGAAAGATATTTGAATTAAATTTCTAACGATACCAATTTTGCCTAAATCCGATATCGGAGCAAAGAGTTATGCCCATTTTACTCCAGCATGTCAAGCTGGAAAATGGTGACGACATTTCTGACGGGCTATCACGTTTCTGACGCCCTTTTTGATGACGTCGTCACATTCTGACGATATTTCTGACAACATCGTCAGCCCTGGGCAGAAAATCAAGAATGTGGACCCCTTTTGTGATGACCATTCGTGACGGCCTATCACGAACCTGACGACCTGTCACGGATGGCGTCAAGTATATTTTTCCAGCAATTCAAGGGAGTTTTTGCAAGGGTATTTTGGTCATTTCCCACCCTTTTTGAGCCTCTATAAATATGATGAACCCTCATTCAAACCCTAACTCAATCATTTTCTTTTTCAACTCTCTCAAGAGAGTATAACTAGGGTTTCAATCAAGAACCCTAATCTTCCAAAAATCATCCATAAATCTTCAAGGTTTCTTCAAGAATCAAGTTCATTATAGTGTGAGCTTCAAGAATTTATTTATTTCAAGTGTGGATAAAGTTTCAAGAACTAAAGTTCATCAAATTTCAAAGGTTAAGGTATGTAGATGCTGATTCTTGGGTCCCTTTCATCCAAGAAGCTCAAGAACCCTTTTTAAAACTTAAAGTTTTTTATGTTTATGAGTTGTTAATGATTTGTATGAGTTGAAATGGATTTTTAATGTGTTGTTGAGTTTTGATTTATGTTTGCCTACAAAATTTATGAGCTTTGACCCTAGTATGTGGAATTCATGTGATGTTTGTGATAGACCCTCTTGAAGTTGTTTTTCCATGTGATGTGTTCACGACTTTTGAGTGTAGAAATGGTTGAATAAGTGAAGAACATTCTCCATAGGTTTGATAAAGAGCTTAGGTGAAGCATAAGGGCCGCTATAGTATGTTGAATAGGAAACTCCAAATTGTGAGCTAGTATGGGCATGCCTAGTGTTTGATAAAATACCTTAGTGAGTAAAATGTGCCAAAATAGCATGAAATCCCCAAGTAGGTGTAAAATCGGTCGTGTCTAGTGGTTGTTGAAAGACCATAGGTAATAAAGGATCAGGTCGAGATATGCTGGTTGTAAATTCCCCAATTTTGTGCTCTTTGATATATGCTAAGCTTTTAATACATGTCAAGTAGTTAGCAAGTAAATAGTGACGTGTTAGTATGAAGTTTCCCCCAAATCAAGTGATATCCAAATGCATGACAAGACCGATATAGGTATGAAGTACTTGATGTGAGATCTCGTTGAATGGGGTATAATCTAATAGCATGTCTTCCCTAGGCTAGTATATGATGATGAACAGAGGTCTATGTTTCCTAAATGCTTAATGCGATGTCCTAAGGATCTTGAGAGGGAAAGTATGTTGTGATGCCCAACTACTTGAAGTGATTCTTTAACGATTGTGATAATACATGAATGATTGTAATGATGAATGAATGCTTGTAGTGATGAATGAATGATTTGTGATGAAGAATGATTATGTCTTACTTTTATGTTATCGAGTCCTGGGTGTATTTATACTAGAAAATAAAGCTGTTGTCTAGAGCCCGTGTCAGTTTTTCGATAATTCCAATCGAGCCATAATTCTTAGAATTCAGTGAACTATAGAACTCTGTATCCTCAGATAAGTGCAAAACTTAATAAAGCTCAGTAATCTCAGTTATCTCTGTAATCTCTATATCGCTAGTAATCTAGCCTCAGACTTGTAATCAGCTCAGTTCTAATAGTATTCAAGTGTTTCAATCCTAATCTCAGAAGTCATTCAAGTAATCTATTCAAGCTCTGTATCGTCAGTCAGATACCATGATTCGATATCTTTTCCGTCAGATACGAAAATAAGTGATCTCAGCATAACTTAGTCAGACCTTTTGAGTAATATGATCAGTATCAGATTTAGTTCAGCTAGTGTTTAGTTGAGAATTTAGTTCTGAGTCTATCAGTTGGGAGTAGAAACTAGCACCGAGCGATCTCAAGGATGGGAACTCACCTACTAGTAGAGGGTGTGATTCTTAGATGCAATCTTTGTGCTCCAGAACTACGTAGCCAGCATAGGTTGAGACATCATACCTACTAGTTAAGGGTATATGAGAGACATTATACTTGTTAGATGAGGGTATATAAGGTTGTTTGACCTGTTAGATGAGGGATCCACCATTCTCGTTTGAGCACCTGATAGATGAGGGTCATATAAAGATAATACACATAAAGATAATGTCTTTACCTATGGCACGGTATTGGCACCCTCCCAACTGGGGGTAGAGGTTGGACCCCACCTATGGTAGGTTGGGGCATGTCGGTTAAGTGACTACTTTCCATAGTTTCAGTTTCAGTTTCAGAATCAATCTTCAAAAATCAGGACTGTCAGATACAATCATCTATCTTTATGAGGAAATCAGATAGTTCCATTGATTCATGGACCATCCCGATAGATAGGCTTGGTCACATATACAGTTGATTGATATTATATTCAGAGATATGCCGCCAGACAAGATTTATCATAGTATCAGATTTTTATTGAATATTCTTGTCGTCAGATTCAGATATAATCATACTTCTTATCATTGATAATCGCTTCCAAAATAATCTATTAGAAAAGTTGATCTCTAATTCTGTCAGTCAAAAGTAGTAAGCTCAGAGTTCAGTCCTTAATATAAGCATATCCAAATCCTCAGTTATCAGTATCAGAGGAGTCAGTGATTCCGTATTTCAGTGTCAGTAGTGAGTTTAGTCTGCAGTAAAGTGGTATGCGAGTTTCAGTATCTAGAGTTGCGATGATTGTGTTCATGTTCTGTGCATTCATGTATGTGTTCTCATGCGACATCTTTCATGATTATTCAGTATAGATATTGTGCATGCATGAGCCTTTGCATTAGCCTACCTTATCTACATACTCGGTACATTCCTGAACTGATGTATTTGCACTATGGTGTTTTATTTGACACCATAGGCTCAGAGGAACAGGATCCAGATTATCCAGTTTAGTCCCCGTCAGCAGCAGTAGCAGTGAGTCCTCTTCTTTTGAGGACGAATCTCAGTTTACTATTATTGTTTCATATTTTATTTATTTTCAGTTTATGGAGTTAGTTGGAGACCTATCCCATCAACTCCACAGTTCAGACAATTTAGACGCTTTTCAGATGAATGTATTAGTATTCAATTTTCAGTTTTGAGTATGTATAGATGTGTTGAACCTTATGGAAATTTTCCATATTTATTTTAGATATTATGCAGTGTACAGGTATAGATATCAGAAAAGGGTTAGCTTGTGGTCCTTTTGTTCCATAAGCACCGTGTGACATCTCGGGATGGGATCTCGGGGTGGTACAACCATAATCTAACCCTCTTTTGATATCTGTACCTATTCACTGCATAATATAATAAAATACATACGAAAAGCTGGCGAAAACTTGCCATAATGTTCAAAATATCTAAAATACATAATTCTGCAAATTGAATACTTATACAACTGTCCAAAAAGCCTCTAACTATCTAAACTGTGGAGTTGATGGGACATGTCCCCAACTAACTCCGTCTAATAAAAATAACTGGATATAATACGATACTGGAATAATAATCGTCCTCAAAAGATAAGGAATCTCTAATACTTCTATTGCTGCTGACTGAATCTGGACTGCTAAGGGTACTTTGGATCTCGTGCCTCTGAACCTATGGTGTCAAATGAAATAACAATACCATAGCACAAATACGTCAGTACGCTGGAATGTACTGAGTATGCAAATGAGGTAAGGCTAAATGCAAGCTCTTATGCATGAACAATTACTTAACTAAACGATATGCAAGAGCTAGATTAGTAAACATAGAGAATCTATAACTACTGAACATACTGCACATACTGACTCTGAGCATACTAGGACTAAATCTGATAACTAATACTGGACATACTGTCAAGCTAAACTTTCTGAACATATGGAGATTCTGAGTATCTGTAGCTACTAAAACTTATATCTGAGTTCACTAACTCTGGAATACTATATAACTGAGTTGTAATACCCCACAAAGTCCTCTTTCAGTCTGAGCCTTAGAGCGTATTCAGTAAAGCGGAAATTCGAGTCTAAAAGTTTCAAAAATATCTTCTCAAGTGTGAAATATTTTGAACCATATGTAATTTCCCTAATTTCTATTTTTTTTAATGTAGAGCATTGAATAAGCTTTCCATCGATACCAAATTCGCCTAAATCCGACATTCGGGTAAAGAGTTAGAGCTATTTTAGTGAGACAGTGTGCCACCTAGAAACTTAGCACATCGCGGAGCCAGCCAAAATGGCAATTTTCAAAATCCAGTGAGCCTCCGAGATTATGGCGTGTCTCTCCAAGGCTTAATTTCAGAATTGTCAAATTCCAATGAACCTCCACGATTCCACCGTGTCGCAGTATAGTTCTAGTTCGCAACCAAGGGGACAATGCGATTTTCACCGCGTCGCACCATTGTGCAGTTTTCTAAATATCCAATTTCCAGTGAGATGGTGCTCAAACCCTCTCTTTTCCTTCCACCAAAATCAACAGAGATCAAGGGATAAATCAAGAGGAAATCAAGAAATCTTCTAAGAGCTTCAGGAAAAGAGTTTCCCCAAGGTATGTAGATGTCGATTCTTGGGTCCCTTTCATCCAAGAAGCTTAAGTACCCTTTTCTAAAACTCAAAGAATTTATGTTTATGAGTTGTTAATGATTCATGTGAGTTGAAATTGATATTCCAGCTGTTGTTGAGTTTTGATTCATGCTTGTTTACAAGATTTATGAGCTTTGACCCTAGTATGTGGAATTCATATGATGTTTGTGATAAACCCTCTTGAAGTTGTTTGCTATGTGATGTATTCATTTCATTTGGGTGTATAAATGGTGGAATAAGCAAAGCATGCTCCCCATAAGTTTGATAAAAAGCTTAGGTGAAGAATAAGGGTCACTAAATTATGTTGAATAGGAAACAAAAAATTGTGAGTTAGTCTATGCATGCCTAGTGTTTGATTAAATTCCCAAGTGAATGAATTACTCTATAATAGTATGAAATCCCCAAGTAGGTGTAAACCCGTACTTTCTTAGATTGTGAAAGACCTGAGTGAACAAGTCGAGATATGATGGTTGTAAATTCCCCAAATTTTATGCTCTTTGTTATATGCTAAGCTTCTAATACATGCCAAGTGGTTAGCAAGTAAGTTGTGACATGATAGTGTGATGTTTCCCTAAATCATGTGATGTCCAAATATATGTCAAGACTGCTATAGGTATGAAGCACTTGATGTAAGACATGTTGAATGGGGTATAATCTAATAGCATGTTTTCCCTAGGCTAGTATTTGATGATCCTTAAATATTGGAGGTGACCCTTTGGTGATTGTGATGATGAATAGAGGTCTATGTTTCCTAAATGCTTGATGCGATGCCTTAAGGATTTTGAGGGGGAAAGTATGTTATGATTCCTAAATACTTGAAGAGATTCTTTAATGATTGTGATAATGATTGAATGATCGTGATGATGAATAAATGATTGTGATGATACATGAATAATTGTAATGATGATAGAATGATCGTGATAATGAATGATTGTGGTGCTGACTAGTTAAGAATGATTATGCTTTACTTTTATGTTATCGAGTCCTGGGGGTATTTATACCCGACAATAGAGCTGTTTTCTAGAGCCAGTGACAGTTTCTCGATAATGCCAGTTGAGCCATGATTCTCAAAACTCAGTAAACTATAGAACTCTGTATCCTCAGACAATTGCAGAACTTAAGAAAGCTCAGTAATCTTAGTTATTTCTATTATTTCAGTATCTCTAGTAATCTAGCCTCAGTCTTGTAAATCAGCTCTGATCGAATAGTATCCAAGTGATTCAATTCAAATCTCAGAAGTGATTAGAGTAATCCATTCAAGCTCTGTATCGCCAGTCAGATACCATGATTCGATTCCATTTTTGTTAGATATGGAACTAAGTGATCTCAGTGTAACTCAGTCAGATCTTTTGAGAAACATGATCAGTATCAGATTCAGTTAAGTTGTGTTCAGTTAAGAATTCAGTCAAAGTCTTTCATTTGGGAGTAAAAACTAGCACCGAGCGAGGGAAGGGATGGCGGCTCTTCCCGTCAGCGAGAGAGGCCGGAGTCGTTAGTAGCAATCCCTGAACTCCAAAACTACGTAGCCAGTGCTGGATGTAGGAGTTATAGTCGGTAAAGTCTATCACCTCTAGAGAGAGAGTAATTGACTATTATATTACCTTAGGTCGACTGCCTGGTAAGGGTCATCCGTTAGAGAGGATTGACCAAAGAGAGGTCTTTACCCGTGGCATGGTGTTGACACCCTTACAGCTGGGGTTATAGGTTGGACCCCTCCTATGGTAGGTTGGGACATGTCAGTTAAGTAACTATTTCCCACAGTTTTAGTTCTAGTTTTAGATTCAGTCTCAGTTTCAGTATCAATCTTCAGAAATCAGGGCTGTCAGATACAATCATCTCTCTCTATGAGGAACTCAGATAATCTCATTGATTCATGGACCATTCCATCAGATAGGCTTGGTCTCATATACAGTTATTTGATATCATATTTAGAGATATGCCATCAGACAGGCTTGATCACAGTATCAGATTTCTATTGAGTATTCTTGATGTCAGATTCAGATATAATCATATTTCTTATCATTGCTAAAATCTTCTGAAATCATCTATTAGAAAATTTGATCTCTAATCCTGTCAGTCAAAAGCAGTAAGCTCAGAATTCAGTCCTTGATGTAAGTACATCTAGATTCTCAGTTATCATTATCAGATGAGTCGGTGATTCAATATCTCAGTGTCAGGAGTGAGTTCAGCCTAAAGTAAAGTGGTATCCGAGTTTTAGTATCTAAAGTTGCGATGATTGTATTCATGGTCTGTGCATTCATGTATGTATTCTCGTGCAGTTTCTTCATGATTATTCAGTTTAGATATTGTGCATGCACGAGACCTTGTATTTAGCCTTACCCCATCAACATACTCAGTATATTCCTATACTGACCCATTTGCACTATGGTGTTTTATTTGGCACCATAGGTTCAGAGGCATAAGATCCAGAGTATCCTTAACAGTTCAGTCCCAGTCAGCAGCAGTAGCAGTGAGTCCTCTTCTTTCAAGGACGAATCTCCATTTACTATTTTTGCTTCAGACTTTGTTTATATTTTTCAGTTGACGGAGTTAGTTGGGGACATGTCCCATCAACTCCACAGTTTAGACAGTTTAGAGGCTTTTCAGATAGATGTATTATTATTCAGTTTTCTGTATTTAGAGTATGATTAGATGTGTTGAAACTTATGGCTAGTTTCCACATTTATTTCAGATAATATGCAGTGTACAGGTACAAATATCAGTAAAGGGTTAGATTGTGGTACTTCAGGGTCATAAGCACCATGTGACATCTCGGGATGGGATCTCGGGGCATTACAAACTTGGTATCAGAGCCTAAGGTTCAAGAGTGTCCTAGGGAGTCTGAAAAACCGCATCTAGTAGAGTCTTGTACATGGGCGTGTAGCGCACCACATTTATGTACAAGAGGCCATGGGATGTTTATAGGAGAAGTTTTCCTTCTTTCAGTATTCAGATCATGCGAGTGAGCATGAGCTCAAGTTGATTCTCAGTCTAATCCTCTTTTTTCTTCTATTTACAGAGTATGCCTCCTCGCAGAGATTTTGTCCATAGGGTTGATGACCATTCCCCTCAGCCAGTAGATCCTGAGAATGAGAGTGTGTCACACGCAGAGTTTCGGGAAGCTTTTCAAGCGCTAGCCCAAGCTGTGACTAATGTTCAGAGTAATCGTCAGGCTGTAGTCCCACCTCAGCAAGATGGGAAGTCTGCCACAGCCAGCGTTAGAAGTTTCATGAAAATGAACCCGCCAGGATTCTTTGGGTCAGTGGTAGGTAAGGACCCACAACTTTATCTAGAGGAGGTGAAGAAGATTACCTAGATTATGCATGTTTCTAATGAGGATAGTGTTTAGTTAGCATATTATAGGTTGAAGGATGTTTCTCATGATTGGGTAGTGATGTGAGAGAAGAGTAGAGAGGAGAATACAACTCCTGTGACTTGGTCAGAGTTTTAGAGTACCTTTTTAGATAGGTTTTTCCCGATAGAGATGAGAGAAGCTAAGATAGAAGAGTTCATAAACCTAAGACAAGGTTCCATGACCATGAAAGAGTATTGTCTTAAGTTTAACCAATTAGCTAAGTATGCTCCCGATTTAGTAGCTGACCCTAGAACGAGTATGAGTAAGTTTTTGTCTGAGGTATCAAGTTATGTATTAAAAGAGTGTGGATCTGCCATGCTCAATAGAGATATGGATCTTTCTAGGCTAATGATGCATACGCAACAGATTGATATAGATAAGATGAAGGAAAGAGAGAGAGTGAGTAAGAGAGCCAAGACAGGTAGTCATGGTTTCTCACAGTCAAGGTCCCAAGGTAGCAGTAGTTCTCAGCATGGTCGAAGATTTTTAGTTTCAGCTCCATCTTTAGCTAGTGTACTCGTATCTGTGCTTGGGGGTGTCAGATCTGAGAGAGCGCAAAGCTCCAAAGCCCATAGTAGTGCTAGTGGTGTTCGCACCCATCTACATTGTGGTGAGTATGACAAGTGCCACCAAGGTATGCGTAGGGATGGTAGTGATATGTACTTTGGGTGTGGTGATCCAGGCCATAGAATACGAGAATGTAGAGTGCTGACTCAAAGGGGTAGACTCCAGGCGCTTCAGGCTTACCTCGATCGGGAAGGATTCCCTGAAATAGACCCGGGTATGTTATGAGCCCTTCATCTTTATGACATATATTTTTAGATCCCTTTCTTCCATTTCGAGCTTATTTGCTAGCATAAGTTATGCATGAGTTTCTGATCTCAGTCGGTCAATCATGACCTAGTCTGTAGTTGCCCCGCGTACCGCCTCAGTATTTTAGCAAAGTGTGTTTAGAGGGACATAGAGTCCCAAGGGGAGATTCTCCACAGTATTATGATGTTGCATGTCATTAGATCCATCCAGATGCATGTTTAGATTTTTTGTATGAGGTTAGCATCAGTTGTCATCGCATTGTTAGTCGTGCCTTCGAAAGCCAGTTCAGTCAGACATTCATGCATTACACATGCACATTTTGTATAAATAGTTTAACTTGTCAGTGTGTGTTCATTCATGCATTCATTAGATCATCCCAGTTATGAGTCTATGCATCAGATATGCATGAGTGTTATGAGAATCCAGCTATGAGTAACTTTAGTCGAGTATTTCATGCATCAGATATGCATGCCCAGTATGAGAATTCAATATGTCAGTTGTTCCAGTTGCGTAGTCATGCCTTGAGATGTTTCCATTTCTTGAGTAAGTTCTATTGATCAGTATTCTTAGTATATCAAGCGATATTTGAGGACGAATATTCCAAAGGGGGAGATAATGTAATACCCTACAAAGTCCTCTTCCAGTCTGAGCCTTAGAGCATATTCAGTAAAGCGGAAATCCGAGTCTAAAAGTTTCAGAAATATCTTCTCAAGTGTGAAATATTTTGAACTGTGTGGAATTTCCCTAATTTCTACTTTTTTCATGTAGATCATTGAATAATCTTTCCATCGATACAAAATTTACCCAAATCCAACACTCGGGTGAAAAGTTAGAGCCATTTTAGTAAGACAGTGTGCCACCTGGCACCTTAGCGCGTCGCGGAGCCAGCCAAAATGAAAATTGTCAAAATCCAGTGAGCCTTCGCGATTATGGCGCGTCACTCCAAGGCTTAATTTTATAATTGTCAAATTCTAGTGAACCTCCATGATTCCACCACTCCGCGGTATAGTTCCAGTTCGCAACCAAGGGGACAATACGATTTCCACCACGTCGCACCATTGTGCAATTTCCCAATTGTCCAATTTCCAGTGAGCTGGTGCAATTATGGCACGTCGCGCCAGCATGTAAAATGAGCATTTTTCAGCTTAATTCTAAGGGCTTTTTGGTATTTTTCCCCTCTTCCCCATCCTCTATAAATACCCGGTTAAGGGATTAAGGCCTCATTTCCCTTCGTCCACTTCCAAAACTAGGGTTTCCAAAAATCAAACCCTCTCTTATCCTTCCACAAAAATCAAGAGAGATCAAGGTATAAATCAAGGAGAAATCAAGAAATCTTCCAAGAGCCTTCAATAAAAGAGTTTTCCCAAAATGTAGATGTCGATTCTTGGGTCCTTTTCATCCAAGAAGCTCAAGTACCCTTTTCTAAAACTCAAAGATTTTATGTTTATGAGTTGTTAATGATTCATGTGAGTTGAAATTGATGTTCCAACTAGTGTTGAGTTTTGATTCATGCTTGTTTACAAGATTTATAAGCTTTGACCCTAGTATGTGGAATTCATATGATGTTTGTGATAAACCCTCTTGAAGTTGTTTGCTATGTGATGTGTTCATGTCATTTGGGTGTATAAATGGTGGAATAAGCAAAGCATTCTCCCCATAAGTTTGATAAAAAGCTTAGGTGAAGAATAAGGGTCACTATATTATGTTGAATAGGAAACACCAAATTGTGAGTTAGTCTATGCATGCCTAGTGTTTGATAAAATACCCAAGTGAATGAATTACTCCATGATAGTATGAAATCCCCAAGTAGGTGTAAACCCGTACTTTCTTAGGTTGTGAAATACCTGAGTGAACAAGTCGAGATATGATGGTTGTAAATTCCCTAAATTTTGTCCTCTTTGTTATATGCTAAGCTTCTAATACATGCCAAGTGGTTAGCAAGTAAGTTGTGACATGATAGTGTGAAGTTTCCCCAAATCATATGTCAAGACTGATATAAGTATGAAGCACTTAATGTAAGACCTTGTTGAATGGGGTATAATCTAATAGCATGTTTTCCCTAGGCTAGTATTTGATGATCCTTAAATATTGGAGGTGACCCTTTGGTGATTGTGATGATGAATAGAAGTCTATGTTTCCTAAATGCTTGATGCGATGCCTTAAGGATTTTGAGGGGGAAAGTATGTTATGATTCCTAATTACTTGAAGCGATGCTTTAATGATTGTGATAATGAAAGAATAATCATGATGATGAATGAATGATTGTGATGATACATGAATGATTGTGATGATGAAGGAATGATCGTGATGATGAATGAATGATTGTGGTGCTGACTAGTTAAGAATGATTATGCTTTACTTTTATGTTATCGAGTCCTGGGGGTATCTATACCCGATAATAAAGCTGTTGTCTAGAGCCCATGTCAGTTTCTCGATAATTCCAGCCGAGACATGATTCTCAGAACTCAGTGAACTATAGAACTCTGTATCCTCAAAAAATTGCAGAACTTAAGAAAGCTCAGTAATCTCAGTTATTTCTATAATTTTAGTATCGCTAGTAAACTAGCCTCAGTCCTATAAATCAACTCATATCTAATAATATTTAAGTGATTTAATTATAATCTCAGAATTGATTCGAGTAATCCATTCAAGCTCTGTATCGTCAGTCAGATACCATGATTCGATTCCATTTCCATCAGATACGGAACTAAGTGATCTCATCTTAACTCAGTCAGATCTTTTGAGAAACATAATCAGTATCAGATTCAGTTCAGTTGTGTTCAGTTAAGAATTCAGTTAGAGTCTTTTAGTTGGGAGTAGAAACTAGCACCGAGCGAGGGAAGGGATGGCGGCTCTTCCCATCAGTGAGAGAGGCCGGAGTCGTTAGTAGTAATCTCTGAACTCTATAACTGCGTAGCCAGCGCAGGATACATGAGTTACTTTCGGTAAAGGCTGTCACCTCCAGAGAAAGAGTATTTGACTATTATATTGCCTTAGGTCGACTACCTGGTAAGGGTCATCCGTCAGAGAGGATTGACCAAAGAGAGGTCTTTACTCGTGGCACAGTATTGACACCCTTCCAGCTAGGGTTACAGGTTGGTCCCCTCTTGTGGTAGGTTGGGGCATGTCGGTTAAGTAACTACTTCCCACAGTTTTAGTTCCAGTTTTAGATTCATTCTCAGTTTTAGTATCAATTTTCAGAAATCAAAACTGTCAGATACAATCATCTATCTCTATGAGGAACTTAGATAGTTCCATTGATTCATGGACCATCCCATCAGATAGGCTTTGTCTCACATACAGTTATTTGATATCATATTTAGAGATACGCCGTCAGACAGTCTTGATCACAGTATCATATTTTTATTGAGTATTCTTGAAGTCAGATTCAGATATAATGATATTTCTTATTATTGATAAAAACTTCCGAAATCATCTATCAGGAAAGTTGATCTCTAATCCTATCAGCTGAAAGAAGTAAGCTCAGAATTCAGTCTTTGATGTAAGTACATCCAGATTTTCAGTTATCAGTATCAGATGAGTCAGTGATTTAGTCTCTCAGTGTCAGTAGTGAGTTCAGCCTGCAGTAAAGTGGTATCCGAGTTTCAGTATCTAAAGTTGCGGTGATTGTGTTCATGGTCTGTTCTTTCAAGTATGTATTCTCGTGTGGTATCTTCATGATTATTCAATTTAGATATTATGCATGCACGAGCCCTTACATTTAGCCTTACCCCGTCTACATACTCAGTACATTCCTGTACTGACGCATTTGCGCTATGGTGTTTTATTTGGCACCATACGTTCAGAGGCACAGGATCCAGAATATCCTTAGCAATTCAGTCCTAGTCAGGAGCAGTAGCAATGAGTCCTTTTCTTTCGAGGACGAATCTCAGTTTACTATTTTTGCTTCAGACTTTGTTTATATTTTTCAGTTGACGGAGTTAGTTGGGGACATGTCCCATCAACTCCACAGTTTAGACAGTTTAGAGGCTTTTCAGAAAGATGTATTATTATTCAGTTTTTTATATTTTGAGTATGATTAGATATGTTGAACCTTATGGCTAGTTTTCGCATTTATTTTAGATAATATGCGGTGTACAGGAACAGGTATCAGTAAAGGGTTAGCTTGTGGTCCTTCGGGGTCATAAGCATCGTGTGACATCTCGGGATGGGATCTCGGGGCCTTACACGAGTCAAATAATATCAACAACTGAGTCTAAGCCTACTAGTATTGACTGGCTAAATCTGAGATCGAACCTATCTAGCTGATGATCTCTAAGTCTTCTATAATGATAAGGAATAATTAAATCTGAATTTGAGATCAAGCCTATCTAACGAGTGATCTCTGGATCTTCTGATAATGAGAATACTCAACTGAATCTGAGACTGAGATCAAGCCTATCTAATGGATGATCTCTGTAAGTACTGATGCTGAATAACTTTATGTGAGACCAGGCCTATCTAGCGGGTGATCCATGAATCACTGGAACTATCTGAGTTCCTTACTGAGATAGATGACTTTATCTGACAGTCCTGATTTTTGAGTTCTACTCTGAAGACTGATATTTAAACTGCAACTGTGGGAGTTCTCACTTAATCGACATGCCCCGAGCTTGAACTAGTGGGGTCCAACCTATAACCCTAGCTGGAAGGGTGTCAATACCATGCTACGGGTAAAGACCTCTCTGGTCAAGCCTATCTGACGGGTGACCCTCATAGGAAGTCAAGCCTATGGTAGTATAATAGTCAAGCCTCTCTGATGGGTGAGAAGCCTTTTTCTGATGGGTGACTCCTACATCCTGCACTGGCTACGCAGTTCTGGAGTTCAGGGATTGCTCCTAACAACTCTGCCTTTCTGACGGGAGCCTCCATCCCTGCACTCGCTCGGTGCTAGCTCCTACTCCCAACTGAAAGGCTCTGAACTGATTCTTAGAACTTGTACTTCAACTGAACTGAATCTGTTACTGAGTTTCTTACTGTTCAGTCATTGACTGAGTTCTATTGATCATAGAACGACTGAGATTATCTTGAGACTGACTCGGCTCTAGGAACACAACTATATTTTTTGGGTACGAGTACCCCTAGGACTCGATGGAAGGAAACTGACGGGACTCGACTCTTTGAATTCATGACCAACATCCACATCATAGTAATAGATTCACCATATACTCAATAAAACATCACTTTAAGAACTTGGAAATACTAACATGTATTTTTATAGAAAATGCAAGCCAACACTTCATAACTCATTCCACAAGATCTTCCAATAAACACATGACATGCATTCAAGGTACATAATTAAGGATTTCATGCTAACATGTTACCATCCATTCACTAAAGCTTTTTAACAAACACTTGGCATGCTTAGCTTATACCAAACTTGGGGATTTCTAGTCAACATTGTCATAATGACCCAATTTTCTTCATACAAGAATTTTATCAAACATGTAGGGAGCATGCTTTAGTTATTCAACAATTACTACTTATAAATATCATGACTCCATCAACCAATTCATCATACAAGAATTTCAACATGATATTATCATAGTTCAACACACATGAAAAAATATGATTATTTCCAACGTCAGTCAACATATAACAACAACACACTTCAATCGTCTTGGCCTTACAACAATTCATTACACCAATTAAAATGATTACATAATTCAAATGCTCCTTGAAGAGGATTTATTATGAACACCACAAAATCAACACATAATAGGGTCAAAGCTTGAGTCTTTATCATCAAATCATGAATTTAATTTCAACCACATCAAGAACTTCAATTTCAAACCACATAAATCATAAAAACTCATAAAAATATTATCTTTGAATTTTTAAAAAGGATTCTTGAGCTTCTTGGGTGAAAGGAACCCAAGAATCAACACTTGCATACCTTAATCTTTGAAATTGGATGAATTCTAATGCTTAAGACTCTATCCGTACTTGTAATAAATGATTCTCGAAGCCCACACTATGAGGAACTTGATTCTTGAAGAAATCTTAAAGATTTATGGATGATTTTTGGAAGATTAATGTTCTTGAATTAAAACTCTAGATATTTTCTTAAGAGAATTGGAAGAGAAAATGATGAAATTAGGGTTTGGATAGGGGTTCTCATATTTATAGAGGCCTCCAAAAGATGGGAAAAGACCAAAATACCCTTGTAAAAATATACCTTAATTGCTGAAAAAAAAATAGCTGACGACATTCATGACAAGTCGTCAAGCTGGTGATAAGTCGTCACGAAATGTCGTCACAAAAGAGTGAAATCTTGATTTTCTGGTTAAGGTTGACGACATTGGTGATAAGCCATCACAGGCGTGATGACTTATCACAAAATGTCACCACTAGGGGTTGAAATTTTCCCAGGGCTGACAACATTGGTGATAAGTCGTCACGCTTGTGACAGCTTATCACGAATGTCGTCACTCAGTTTTTCAGTCTGACATGCTGGAGTAAAATGGGCATAACTCCTTGCTCCGATATCGAATTTGGGAAAAATTGGTATTGTTGGAAAGATAATTCAAAGAGATTTCATTTGATATATATTAGGTCCTCTAATTCGATATTTACATGGAGTTATGGTCGATTAAAGTTGACCCAAGTTTTGACGCTCACTAAAACTTGAACGATAGGAAAGCTTTAAACTTGTCCTTGAGTTAGCAGAACTCTATGATCTTAATTCATGCTCAAATAGATTCCCACACTAGATAATTGATTAACACACTAAGTTTACATAGAATTAGAGGCTTTTGGAACATCTACACATATGAATGACGGATTTTCATTCTAGTCCAAAATGTGGGGTGTTACAGTACATGCTTGAAAGTATCACAATTGTGGAAAGAAATCACCACTTTGAAGTAATAAATGATCAACCTTGAGAAACCCTAGCTTGTTCTTGACTTAGGGATTTTGAGAGAGTTTAAGAGTATGTTTGATTATGTTTTTGGATGATAATTAGGCCCCAAAAGGGTTTTAAGGTAGTGGGCCACAATTAGGGAAAGAGAGAAATGACCAAAGTTCCCCCAATTAAAACATTGGAAAAAAACTATCGCTATTGACTACGAGTCACGTCATGACTCGTGACATTGGGTTACAAGTCATCGCCACAACTCGTAGTTTGGGAAGAGACATGGACCTCCTCACTATTTACTCTACGAGTCGCACCTTATGACTCGTACATGGACCTTGTGACTCATAGGATCCTAGTCGTAACCACAACAGTGAGGGCACCTACACTAGTCTACACCCTATGACTCGTAAAGAGTCATAACTACTCATGACATCCCAGTCGTAGTCTCAATAGAAACAAGGGCAACCCTTACTAGTCATCCTATGAATTGAGCCCTGCGTCCCATAAGGAGACCATATGACTTGATAGGTAAGCCGTAGTCTGAGCAATAAACTCCAAACTCAAGAAATTTCTAGAGGCAAAAATCTGGTTTTACATTACCCCTCCCCCCTAGGATTATTCGTCCTCGAATGAGGAGTCAGGGCATCCATTAGCAAGATAGTAAGACAGACACATAACCACAATTTCTTTATCAAAGTTAGAAAACAAAGAGAGTAGGAAAACCCATACCTTAAGCATGATCATACAATTAGGGGAACTAGAATGAATACTTGGACTTCATGTACTCTTCATCTTCCCAAGTAGATTCTTTAATCTTTTGGTTCCTCCATTGAAACTTTACCAAAGCCACATCCTTTATCCTCAAACGATGGACTTGTCTATCCAAAATTTCCATCGGGACTTCCTCATAAGATGAAGAATTTGAAATCCCAATATCCTGAATAGGCACCATCAAAGAAGCATCACCCACACACTTCTTCAATATCAAAACATGGAAAATCGGGTGAATGGAAACCCAAACTCGAAGGAAAATCCAACTCATAAGCAACCTACCCCACTTTCATCAAAATCAAGTTTGAACCAACATAACAGGGGCTGATCTTCCCCTTTTTTACAAACCTTATCACTCCCTTCAAGAACACCCAATCACCAACCTCAAACTCCAACTCCCTTCGCCTCACATTTGCATAGGATATTTGGTGACTCTGAGCAATATTAAGTCTATCCCTAATAACCTTAACCTTCTCCATGTCTTGTGAACCGATTTCGGACCGAATAATTTGGTCTTACAAACCTTAAACCATCCGATAAGAGATCTACACCTTCTACCAGAAAGAGCTTCAAAATGAGCCATCCCAATACTAGAGTGATAACTATTATTATAAGCAAACTCGATGAGAGAAAAATAATCTACCCAACTACCACCAAAATCAATCACACAGGCCCTTAGTATATTTTCCAAAGTATGAATGGTTATTTTGTCTTGTCCATCTGTCTAAGGGTGGAATGCAGTGCTAAGGTTCAACCGTGTCCCCAAGCCTTGTAAAATAAATGCCAAAAGTGAAAACAAAACTACGTACCTCAATCTAAAATAATGGAAACTAGAGTACCGTATATTTTAACTATCTCTTGAATAAACAACTTTGCATAATTCTCTCAGCGTAAGTATTTCTCACAAATTAAAAGTGAGCAGACTTAGTCATCCTATCCACGATGATCCAAATCGAATCATGTTGATTACGAGACCGCAAAATACCAATAATAAAGTCCATGTTGATCACTTTCCACTTCCACATAGTAACTCAACCTATTAAGACGTGCCGCTAGGCCTCAAGTGCTCAACCTTTATTTGCTGGCATACCATACTCCTAGCCATGAACTTAGCCATATCTCTCTTCATGTTTTTCCACTAAAAAATCTTTTTCAACTCATGATACATCTTCATCGAGCTTAGATGAACTGTATACGTTGACTTATGAGCCTCAGTCAAAATTCTTTCCTGCATCCCATCCAAATCAAGAACACACAATGTACCTTGGTACCTCAAGACACCATCTCCACCAATCTCAATGCCATGACCTTCTGCTTACCCACATTGTCCTTAATCTGCATCAAGATGGGGTCCAAATCCCGCTTCTTCTTCACCTCTGTACCAAGAGATGACTTCAAAACCTCTTGTACAATCATACTTCTATCCTCAAAATCCAATAGATGAACTCCAAGATTCACCAATTGGTGAATATCCTTTACCAATCCTCACTTATGCTTATCCACATAAGAGAAGCTACCCATGGACAACTTACTAGTATTATCAGCAACCACATTAGCCTTACCTAGATGGTAATAAAGACTTATGTCATAGTTTTTGAGCAACTCAAGCCATCTCCTATGCTTGAGATTCAAGTCTTTTTGAGTGAGCACATTCTGCAAGCTTTTATGATCTGAATAGATATCAGCATGAATCCCATACAAATAATTATGCCAAATCTTCAAAGCAAACACAACACCTGCCAACTCTAAATCATGAGTTGGATAATTCCTTTTATGAACTTTCAGCTTCCTAGAAGTATAGGCCACATCCTTACCATGCTGCATCAAGAAACAACCTAGTCCCATAAGCGATGCATCACAGTAACAACAAACTCATCAGTACCCTCGGGCAGGGTCAAAATCAGAGTAGAAGTCAACTTATTCTTCAGCTTCTCAAAGCTACCCTCGCAGGAATCGAACCACAGAAACTTCACCTTTTTCTTAGTCAACTTAGTCAATGAAACAACAATAGATGAGAAACTTTCCACAAACCCAACTAAACCCAAGAAGCTCTGAATGTCGATTGGAGACTTGGGTCTAGGCCACTTCTTAAACGCCTCAACTTTCTGTGGATCTACCAGGATCCCCTCACTGTACATCACATGACCTGGAAAGGTCATAACATTTAACCATAACTCACACTTCAAAATCTTGGCATACAATCATTGATCCTTAAGAGTCCGCAACACTACTTGAAGTAGATTGGCATGGTCCCCCCTAATTATAATATACCAAGATGTCATCAATAAACACGATCACAAATAAATCCAAGAATGCCTGAATACACAGTTCATCAAGTTCATAAATGCAGCCGAAGAATTAGTCAATCCAAATAACATCACCAAAAACTTATAATTACTTTATCGAGTTTGGAAGACAGTCTTAGGGATATCCTCTTTCCTAATCTTCAACTGATGATAACCCAACCAAAGATCAATCTTAGAAAAATATCTAGCACCATGAATCTTGTCAAAGAGGTCATCTATCCTAGGAAGAAGATACTTGTTCTTTACCATCACCTTAATTAACTGCCGATAATCTATACAAATCTGAAGGGAATCATCCTTCTTACGCGTAAAAAGCATGGGAGCATCCTACGGGGACACACTAGGATGGATGAAATCCTTATAAAAAGATCCTTTAACTGTTTCTTAAGTTCTTTCAATTGAGCGAAAGCCATTGTATAAGGAGGAAAAGAGATAAAATAGGTATCCAATAGAAAATTGATTCCAAAGTCTATTTCCCTATCGGGAGAAATACCAGGAAGAACATCGAAAAACACTTTAGAAAATTCATTAACAACAAGTATAGATTGTAGAGAGGGACCTCAAAACGAGAATCCTTAACCCAAACTTAATGTTATAGAAACCCCTTGGAAATCAACTTTCGGGCTCTAAGATAATAAATAAACCTTTTCTTACGAACTAAGGAACTTCCCTCCCATTCTATTACCGATTCATTTGGGAATTAGAAGTTGACCTATCGGGTCTGATATTCTAAGGAAGCATAACATGAATGGAGCCAATCCATCCAAAGAATCATATCAAAATCTACCATATCCAACTCTGTCAGATCTACTAATGCCTCCCTATCACCAATAGACACAACACAACCCCTATAGACCCTTCTATCCATAACAAAATCATCCACTGAGGTAGACACAGAGAAGGGATTGGAATACTCTCAGGACTAAAACCAAAATAAACAGCCACATAAGGGGTCACATAAGAAAGGTAGACCCCGAATCAATTAAATAATATACATCACGTGAGAAAAGTTGCAACGTACCAGTGAAAACATCAGGAGATGCCTCATATTCCTAAAGGGTGGCAAGATCATAAAGACGGTTCCTACTAGTTCCTGTACTAGAAGTATCACCCTTTGGCGCATGAGTTGAAGAAGTAGAAACCAGAACCTTATTAGCTCCAGCAGCAACATTTGCTGACGGACAATTCCTCTGACAATGACCAGGCTATCCATATTTGAAACACAGATTCCACCCCTCATCACAATAACCATGGTGCACTTTTCAACAGAATCTGCAAGGAGGATATGATGGGGCTGACAGAGCTCCACTAGCCTGGGTTTAGGAACCCTGGGTCTTAAACCCATTGTCAGCCTAAAAACGATGATTGCCAGATGGCTTAGGATAAGGAGCACTAGCTGTAGAATAAGAACCAAAATTTCCCCAAGCCTTTTTTGTATCCCATTTCCTACCATCTCTACCACTATTGTACTAGCCTCCACCCTGCTATGAATGTCTAAATTTCACACTCTGCCTTTCTCTCATATTTGTCTATTTCTTCTTTTTATCTTTACCTACTGCATATACACCACTAGCCTAGAGATGTATATATCATTGTTCAATATAGCAGCCTTACACTCCAATATCAAGTCACGCGATAAGCACAAATTAAAATCCCTCATCCCAGCCCTTATGCTATATACCAATTCTGTAGCATAGCAAGACAACTGGTGGAATTTTAAAGCATAATCCTTCACACTCATCCTTCTCTCCCTCTGATTTACAAACTTCTCAACTTTAGCCTTTCTTAACTCTTGAGGAAAGAAACGATCAAGAAAAGCACTGGAAAATTCCTCTTACATAGCCTACTCAACATTGTCACCCCTCGACTACTACCACTCCTCATACCACTGATATGCCATATCCTTCAGCTGATATACTACAAAATCTACACCCTCCACATCAGTAGCATGCATCACCCTGAATATATTCTCTTTCTCATCCACAAACCCTTAAGGATCCTCCTTAACCTTAGAGCCTGTGAAGGTTAGGGAATTTAACATCATAAATTGGCTAACTCTAGTAACCTCAGAGGATGGAGTAACAGAATCAACACGGTCAGGCTGACGAGGCTTAGAAGTCACCAACAGTGTCAGCAGAGAATAAATTGACAAAATTCAAAATTAAAAATATCTCCTTGGGGCGGTGGGGCATGAACATCATCAACCTAGAAGCCAGAGGAGGACTGGTAGGGATTGGTGGAACTCCACATGAGCAGTCAGGAGCAAGGACCCTAGATCGGGTCTATACTCCAAAAGTAGGACGAGTTCGCCCACATTATTGTCAGGTGGATCAGAGGAGTTTCCATGAGCATCAGGTCTTTAAGGAGGTATAATTTGAAATGACAACAAATGGAATTAGAGGAGATTTCAAGACCTTATACTCTATATCCCTAATAATAGATCACAAGAAAAGGAAACATTCCTAAATGCCCAGTAGGCTTTCCCTTATAAGTATGGCGTGCTACACATACATAAAAGAGATTCTACTTGACATAGCTTTGTGGACATCCAATGACCATGAGCCTAAGCTCTGATATCAATCTTGTCATGACCCAAACCAGTCCTGGCCATAATGGGTATCTCTAGTACACCGAGGATCGGAGACCACCCCTTATACCCTAGCCAACTAAAACACCATACAATTAGTAGAGGATGATTTCCAAACATATAACAAGATAGATAAATCAACTAACTCAGAAAGAAGATTAAGAATTTCAACAACCATCTAATCCACAGTAATCAACAAAGCCTCTAATAATCTAGAACAATCAAAGTCAGGACATAGCCCCGACCATATCCAAAATGAGTCCAAAAGGAATAGTCCCAAATGTGAATGAAACAAGACCATGAAATAAAGGTCTTTCAGAGCAAGGAAGCTCACCACTTCAAATCTAACTCATGAGCTATCAAGAAATCACCTAATACTGCATAGGAAAAGAAGAAATGCCTTCATTCCCTGCATCGCATAGGGATACAAAGTCTGGATATGGTTAGTGGGGCAAGTTCTAGCATGTAACTAAAGATAAGGATAAAATAATGCCAATTAAAAATCTAGTCCAAACTCAATGTACATGTTCACATATATGCATACATACATATATAAGATGATAGGATAAGGAACAAGGTTTAGTATGAGATTTAAAGGGTCCTAAGGGCACCCACTGGCTATATAGGTTTAGCTCCCCCGGCAGAAAGGGTCCTAGTGCTAGTTAGCTGCATGAACCAGGAAAAATCCAAGGATGAGCTAGGGAATACCTATACCCTAGCCAATCCAAATATATATATATATATAAGAGTGAACCATACACACAGTTATAAAGATCCCGACACCGGCAAATGTAGTTTCCAATATTGGTGCCCCCAGGATGTCCACCTTCCACAACGAGCTACACAACCCCTTTAAGCCCAATTAAAACAAGTTTCACATAACCCATCCATTTAATCAAGGAATATTCCATTAAGGCATCAACCAGAGGTATCGTCATACCATTTCGCTTGCAAGCTTATAATTATGCCATACCAATTCCATCAACTTGGAGGAATGCCATGACCCTCTTTGTTTGTTAAATCAAGTTGGGGGAACGCCACAACCCCCTTTGTTCATTAAATCAAGTTTGAAAATAAAAAATATGGCCAACAAGGCCTTTATAACCCTTGTTATCCATTTAACTATTTATGCAATGCAATGGCTTAGGAAAGTAAGACAAATCGTGTGGCTAACCATATTTCAAATCCAATTATGCAAGTGGGTTGAGAAAACACAATTTCCAAAATCAAATTACCAACCAAAATCATCAATTTGGGGGAGTACCTCGACCCCTATTCCATTAACCATACCCATGCACCCCAACGGTTTCAAAATACATAAATAAAACATGAACACTTGCATCAAAACCATAGGAATTTAAATCTAGCAACAATCCTTCCAAAACCCTCAACCCAATTCAAAACCCATATTCAAATCCACACGAACAACCATTTAAACATATGCCTTAAGTAAAACAAGTTTAAGGGAAAAGGTACATGCCTGAAAGTATCACAATTATAGAGAGAAATCACCACTTAGAAGCTCTAAATAATCAACCTTGAGAAAACCTAGCTTGTTCTTAACTTAGGATTTTTAGAGAGTTTAAGAGTGTGTTTGATTATGTTTTTGAATGATAATGAGGTCCAGAAAGGGGTTTAAGGTCATGGGCCACAATTGGGTAAAGGGGGAAATGATCAAAGTGCCCCCAATTAAAATACCAAAAAAAAAAAACTATCCCCAGTGACTATAAGTCACATCACGACTCAGGACGTCTGGTTATAAGTCATTACCATAACACATAGTTTGGGTAGAGACATGGGGAATCTTCACTGTTTACCTTATGAGTTATAACCAATGACTCGTACATGGACCTTTTGACTCGTAGGGTCCTAGTCATTACCACAACAGTGACATGGGCACATACATTAGTCTACACCCTACGACTTATAAAGAGTCATTACAACTCGTGACATCCCAATCATAGTCTCAATAGAAACAAGGGCAACCCTCACTGGTCACCCTACGACTATGACCTATAAAGAGATCTATGGATTTGTTAGGTGGGCCATAGTCTGAGAAATGAGCTCCAAACTCAAGACATTTCTAGAGGAAAAAATCTGGGGTGTTACATTACGCCTACCCCCAGGATCATTCATCCCAGAATGAGAAGTCATGGTATCCATTAGCACAATTGTATGACATACACACAACCAAAACTCCTTTAAATAAGTTAAAAAACAAAGAGAGTAGGAAAACCATACCTTAAGCACGATTATCCAATCCGGGAAACAAGAATGGATACTTGGACTTCATGTCCTCCTCAGCTTCCCAATTAGCTTCTTCAATCTTTTGGTTCCTTCATAAAACCTTTATTGAATCCACATTTTTTGTCTTCAAACGATGGACTTATGTGACCAAAATCTCCATCAGGATGGACTTCCTCATAAGATGAGTCATTCGAAATACCAATATCCTTAATAGGTACCACCAAAGAAGAATCACCCATACACCCCTTCAACATCGTAACATGGAAGATCGGGTGAACGAATCCCAAACTCAAAGGAAAATCCAACTCATAAGCAACCTTCCCCACCTTTCTCAAAATTAAGTACGAACCAACATAACGGGTGCTGATCTTCTTTTTCTTTCCAAACCTCATCACTCCCTTCAAAAAACACCCAATAGCCAACCTCAAACTCCAACTCCCTTTCTCTCATAATTGTATAGGACTTTTGGTGACTCTGAGTAGTTTAAAGTCTATCCCGAATCACCTTCACTTTCTCTATGGCTTGGTGAACCAAGTCTAGACCAAACAATTTGATCTCACAAACCTTAAACCACCCAATAAGAGATTTGTACCTCCTACTATAAAGATCTTCAAAAGTAGACATCCAAACACTAGAATGATAACTATTATTATTAGTGAAATCAATGGGAGACAAATGATCCACCCAACTACCACAAAAATTAATCACACTGGCCCCTAGCATATCTTTCAAAGTCTGAATGGTCCTTTCCGCTTGTCCATCCATCTGAGAGTGGAATGCAGTGCTAAGGTTCACTTGTGTGCTCAAGCCTTGCTGAAACGAAAGCCAAATGTGAGAAGAGAACTATGTACCTCAAGCCAAAATAATGGAAAGTAGATCACCATGCAGTTTAACTATCTCCTGAATAAATAACTTCACATAATCCACTATAGTGTAAGTAGTCCTAATTGGTAAAAAGTGAGCAAACTTAGTCATCTTATCCACGATGACCTAAATCAAATCATGTTGATTCCAAGACTGTGGAAGACTAGTAGTAAAGTCCATGTTGATCACCTCCCACTTCCACATAGGCAACTCAACCTCTTGAGACATACCGCCAGGCCTCAAGTGCTCAACCTTATCTTGCTGACACATCATACACCTAGCCACGAAGATAGCAACTCTCTCTTTATATTTTTCCACCAATAAATATCCTTGAAATCATGATACATCTTCGTCGATCCCAAATGAATTATATACCTCGACTCATGAGCCTCAATCAAAATCCTTTCCCACAGCCCATCCACATCTGGTAATCATAATCTACCTTGGTACATCAAGATACCATCTCCACTAATCTCAAATGGCATAACCTTATTCTGACCCATATCATTCTTAATCTACACCAAGATAGGGTCTAAAACCTATTTCTCCTTCACCTATTCCCCAAGATATGACTTCACCACCTCTTGTACAATCACACCTCCATCCTCAAACTCCAAAAGACAAACTCCAAGATTTTACAACCGATGAATGTCCTTCACCAATCCTCACTTCTCCTCATCCACATGAGATAAGCTACCCATGGGCAACCTTTTAAGAGCATCAGCAACTATATTAGCCTTACCTAGATGGTAATAAAAACTTATGTCATAGTTCTTAAGAAACTCAAGCCATCTCCTATGCCTGAGATTTAACTCCTTTTGGGTTAGCACATACTGCAGCTTTTATGATCTAAATAGATATCAACATGAACCTCATACAAGTAATGATGCCAAATCTTCAAAGCAAACACAACAACCACTAACTCTAAATCATGAGTTGGATAATTCCTTTCAAGATCTTTCAACTGTCTAGAAGCATAAGATATAACCTTACCATACTGCATCAAGACACAACCTAGTCCCACACGCGATGCATCACAGTAAATAACAAACCCATCAGTACCCTCAGGCAGGGTCAAAATAAGAGCAGAAGTCAACTTATCCTTTAGCTGTCAATGCTACCCTCGCATGCATCAGACCAAAGAAAATTTACCTTTTTTCTGTGTCAACTTTGTTAACTAAGCAACAAAAGATGAGAAACCTTCCACAAATCTTCTATAATACCCAACTAAACCCAAGAAACTACGAATGTAAGTTGGAGCCGTGGGTCTAGGCCACTTCTTAACAACCTCAACTTTCTGTGGATCTACCATGATCTCCTCACTGGACACAACTTGACCCTAAAAGTTCACAATATTCAACCAAAACTCACACTTCAAAAACTTTGCATACAATTGCTGATCCTAAAGAATTTGCAACACTACTTGGAGGTGATTGGCATCCTCACTCTTAGAATGTACCAAGATGTCATTAATAAACATGATCACAAATAAATCTAAGAATTCTTGAGTACACAGTTCATCAATTCCATAAATACAAATAAAGCATTAGTCAACCCGAATGACATCACCAGAAACTCATATTGACCATATCAGGTTCGAAAGGTAGTCTTAGGGATATATTCCTCCCTAATCTTCAACTGATGATAAACCAACCAAAGATCAATCTTAGAAAAATATCTAGCTCTCTGAAGCTGGTCAAAGAGGTAATCTATCCTAGGAATAGGATACTTATTCTTCACCGTCACCTTATTTAGTTGTCGATAATCTATACACATCCAAAGGGAACCATCCTTCTTACGCATGAAAAGAATGAGAGCACCCACGGAGACACACTAGGACATATGAAACCCTTATTAAGAAGATCCTTTAACTACTTCTTAAGTTCTTTCAATTGAGACAGAGCTATTCTATAAGGAGAAATAGAGATAGGATAGGTATTCGGTAGAAGATCGATCCCAAAGTCTATTTCCCTATCGGGAGTAATATTAGGAAGATCATCAAGAAACACTTCAGGAAATTCATTTACAATAGGGATAGATTGTAGAGAGGGATCCTTAGAACTAGAATCTTTAACCCAAACTAAATGGTATAGATACCCCTTGGAAATCAACTTCGGGCTCTAAGATAAGAAATAAACCTTTCCTTAGGAACTTCCCCCCATTCCATTAGTGGTTCATTTGGGAATTGGAAGCTGACCTTACGGGTTCGACAATCTAGGGAAGTGTAGCATGAATGGGGATAAGCCATCCCCTATATCACATTAAAATCTACCATATCCAACTCAATTAGATCCACCAATGGCTCCCTATCACAAATAGACACCAAAAACCCCTAGAAACCCTTCTAGCCATACCAGAATCACCTACTGAGGTATACACAGAGAAGGAATAAAAAATACTCTCAAAATTGAAACCAAAGTGAACAGCCACATAAGGGGTCACATAAGAAAGGGTAGACCCTAGATCAAGTAAATAATATACATCATGAGAGAAAAGTTGTAACCTACCAATTACAACATCAGGAGATGCCTCAGATTCTTGATGGGTAGCTAGAGCATAACGATGATTCCGACTAGTGCCGGTATAAAAAGTAGCACCCTTTGGTGCAAGAGCTGAAGAAGTAGATACCGAAATATTATTATCTCTATTAGCAATATTCTGACGGATAGTTCCTCTGAAAATGACCAAACTGGCCACATTTAAAACACAACTTCCTTCTCTCATCACAATAACCACGGTGCATCTGTCCACAGAATCTGCAAGGAGGATATGATTGAGCTAACTAAGCTTCACTAGCCTGGGTTTGGGCACCCTGGGTCAATTATCAGCTAAAAGCGATGATCGCCAGATGACTTAAGATAAGGAGTACTAGCCGTAGAATAAGAACCAAAATTTCCCCAAGCCTTTATCTTTCTCCACTGCCTACCATCTCTACCACTGTTCTACTGGCCTTAACCTGCTCTGAATATCTAAATTTCTTACTCTGCCTTTTTTCTATCTCTTTTTATTTATTCTTTTCATCTTCAACCTGCTACATCTAAACCACAAACCTAGAGATGTCCATATAATTGTTCAACATAGCAGCCTTACACCTTAATATCGAGTCCCGCAACAATTCCGAAGCAAACTTCCTCATCCTAGCCCTCATGCTAGATACCAACTCTGAAGCATAGTGAGGTAGCTGGTGGAATTTCAAAGAATACTCCTCTGCACTCATCCTTCCCTACCTCAGATTCATAAACTCCTCAGCTTTAGCCTCTCTCAACTCCCGAGGAAAGAAACAATCAAGGAAGGCATTGGAAAATTCCTTCTATATATCCTACTTATCATCGTCATCCCTCGACTTCTCCCACTCTATATACCACTGATATGCCACATCCTTCAACTAATATGTGGCAAACTCTATACCCTCCATATCAGTAACATGCATCTTCCTAAATATCTTCTCCATCTCATTCACAAACCTTTGAGGATCCTCCTCAACCTTAGAGCATGTGAAGGTTGGAGGATTTAACATTATGAATTGACCAACTCTAGTGACCTCAAAAGATAGAGCAATGAACCAACACAGTAAGGATGACGATACTAAGAAGTCACCAACTGAGTCAGTAGATGAATAAAATTTGGCATTAAAAATATCTCCTTGTGGTGGTGGGGCATGAACATCATCAGCTCGAGAATCTCGAGGATGAATGGTAGGGATCAGTGGAACTCTACGTAGGTAGTTAGGAGTAAGGGACCTAGACCGAGTCTGTACTTCATATGTAATACGAGTTTTATCCACATTATCGTTAACTGGGATAGAGAAGTTTCCACAAACATTAGATCTTTGGGGAGGCATGATCTGAAATGCCAAAACATAGAATTAGAGGAGATTTCAAGACCTTAGACTCTATATCCTGAATAATAGATCAGAAGAAAGGGAAACATTCCTAAATGCCCCATAGCCTCTCCCTTTTAATCATGGCGTGCTACACACCCATAAAGAGACTCTAATTGGCATAGATTTGTGGGAACCTAATGACCATGAACCTATGATCTGATACCAATCTTGTCACGACCCAAACTAGGTCCTGTCCATAATGGGTATCTCAAGTTCACCGAGGATCGGAGACCACCCTCTGTACCCTAGCCAACCAGAACACCATACAACTAGCAACAGATGAGTTTTGAACATATAACAAGATAGATAAATCAACTAACTCAGAAAGGAGTTTAAGAATTTCAACAACCATCCCAATCCACAGTAATCCACAAAGCCTCTAATAACCAAGAACAATCGAAGTCAGGAAATTCCCCCGACTATATCCAAAATAAGTCCAAAAGGAATAGTCTCAAACATGAATGAAACAATATAATAAAATGAGGGTCTTTCAGATATGGAATCTCTCCACTTCAAAGCTAACTCATGAGCTAACCAAAAATCACCTATCACTTTGCAGGAAAAGCAGATGTGCCCTCGTTCCTTGCATCGTGTAGGGTTACAACATGCAAAGATGGTTAGTGGGGAGATTACTAGAATGTAACTCAGGATAAGGATAAAATAATGCCAATTAAAAATCTAGTCCAAACTCAATGTACATGTTCACATACATGCATACATACATAAATATATAAGATGTTGGGATAGGGAATAAGGTTTAGCATGAGATTTAAAACCATTAACTTAAACTGTGTAGCTCTCACCATCCTATGAGATTTAAAACCATTAACTTATACTTGTAGCTCTCACCATCCTAAGGGCACCCATAGGGATATATGGATTCAGCTTCCCCTGCTGAAAGGGTCCTAGTGCATGTTAGCCAGACAAACTAGGAAAAATCTAAGGATGAGCCAGGGTTTACCTCAACCCCAGACAACTTAATATATATATATAAGTTTGAACCATGCACACGATCATAAAGACCCCCGCGCCGACAAATGTGGTTTCCAGTATTGGTCCACCCGGGACCTCCACCTTCCACGATGAGGTACACAACCCCCTTTAAGCCTAATTAAAACAAATTTCACATAACCCATCCATTTAATAAAGAAATTTTCTATTAAAGCATCAACCACAAGTATCATCATACCATTTTTCTTGAAAGTTTATAATTATGCCATTCCAATTCCATCAACTTGGGGGAATGCCACGACCTTCTTTTGTTCATTAAATCAAGTTGGGGGAATGCCATAACCCTCTTTGTTCATTAAATAAAGTTTGAAAATAAAAAAAATGGCTAACAAAGCCTTCATAACCCTTGTTATCCGTTTAACCATTTTTGCAATGCATTAATGTAGGAAAGTAAGCCAAATTATGTGATTAACCATATTTCAAATCTAGTTATGCAAGTGGTTTAAGGGAACACAATTTTCAAAACCAAATTCCAAATCAAAATTATCAATTTGGGGAAATACCTCGACCCCCATTCCATTCACCATACCCATTCACCCCAACGGTTTTAAAATACATAAATAAAATATGAACACTTGCATTAAAACCATTGGAATTCCAATCTAGTAACAATCTTTCCAAAACCCTCAACCCAATTCAAAACCCATATTCAAATCCACATGAATAACCATTTAAACACATGCCTTAAGTAAAAAAAGTTCAAGGGGAGAGGTATATGCCTAAAAGTATCACAATTATGGAGAGAAATAACCACTTGGAAGCTCTAAATAATCAACCTTGAGAAACCTTAACTTATTCTTGACTTAGGGATTTTGAGAGAGTTTAAAGTGTGTTTGATTATGTTTGTAGAGAATAATGAGGTCCCAAAAGGGTTTTAAGGTCATGGGCCACAATTGGGGAAATATGAAAATGACCAAAGTGCCCCCGATTAAAACACAAAAAAAAACTGTCTCTAGTTACTACGAGTACGAGTCATCGCCACTACTCATAGTCAAGGTAGAGACATGGGACCTCCTCACTATTTTCCCTATGAGTCGTACCCTATAACTCGTACACGAACCTAATGACTCATAGGGTCCTACTCGTAACCATAATCATGACTTGGGCAGCTACACTAGTCTACACCCTACAACTCATAAAGAGTCATTACGACTCATGATATCCCAATTGTAGTCACAATAGAAACAAAGAAAACCCTCACTGGTCACCCTACAACTCTAGACCTTCTGTAAGGAGATCTTATGACTTGTTAAGTGAGTCGTAGTCTGAGCAGTGAGCTCCAAACTCAAGAAATTTCCGGAGGGAAAAATCTGGGATGTTACAATAAGAAACTTACTGTTTTAATAGAATTTACTATGATACACTTGTTGAGTATATGGAAGACAATATTATAATTTTAATGATTTTATTTAATTAATAATGTAGTTGCCTATTTAGAGAGGGTAATTCTATGAATTAATTAATTATCATGCAATAACTTTGGATAAGCATGATTGAATAAATTTTCCATTCATAAGTATTATTGTCATATATTATTATGTCTTGCGGGAATATATTTGACTTAGAAAAAAATTATCCAGCCAAAGGGGAATTTTTTTTTATTTTTATATCTTTAATTAAATATTATAATTAGCCATTTATTCAAAAAAAAAACAAATATATACTGACAAAAAAAGGACCCACCTTAAAACAACTCAGACCCCCCCCCCAAAAAAAAGAATAATAAAATAGAACTAGAGAGTTTCAACATAAACTCATAAAGGAAAGAGAATGAAAAAGTAAAGTGAATCGAAACTCTCTCAGATGAAAATCTAGAAGAACACCACTCCTCTCAGTGAGCACGCCAGAAAATGAAGCATCTAGAAAGGACTTTAGAAACCACGAGCAAGGAAGGTACGAAAACTCTTTCAAATCCATTCCCTTTACTTTTTGAAGTATGAGAAATCTTCCGCTCCAACTTAAAGATTTCACTCTTCTTCCAATTTTTGGGTGATGCTACTATGAGATACTTCAGAGCTCTCACCAGGTATTGTGGCATCATACTCATAAGAAGTCTTTTATCAAACTTAAGGAAGGTTATTTCAGTAATGCTAAACTCTATAAAAGACCGAATCTCCTAATAGTAAAGATAGAGTTATAGTAGAAGTGGATAATATGTGACTTCTATTTCATTTCTTGTAGGAATTTGAACCTTCAAAGGCATTAATACTACAACACTAAAAGAATCACAAGATACTTTACAAAATAGCTCTCAATGAGGACCTAAGAAAACTAGAAAGCTTTTTCTTAAACTCTTATTGTGGTCTCAATACTGTATACAATGTAGCTTATTTGTATTGTTATTGTAATGATCTCTAGAACTTACGTATAACTTTGTTTTTCATCTAGTTCTCTTTCTTTTATCACCATGAATCTAATGTTTGAAATTTTCTGCTTTATCTGAATTTAATAACTCTTTTACTTCCAATAAGAGTTCTTGAAAATTATTATAGTGAATGGTACGTGGAAAATCAAAAGCTTTGTTATCTAAAAAATTATCTAGGTTATTCTCTTTCCTATGTACACGATTCACTTGAATGTTTCACTTTTTCCTCCACTTGGGATTCCCTGAGGGGAAAACCTTCATACTAATAGTCCAAGGAAATTTCCATTCCTCTTTGATCACTTTTTGCATAATCATGGAATCAACTTCTTTAATAAGTGGCATGAACTGATTCCTAACACAGTAATGCATCTCTTCTGGGATTTCCTGAGCTTCAACACTTAGGCTAGTAGATTGTCAATAGTTTCAGCCCTTGCATACATTAGGTATCCTCTGCTGTCTCTAATGCAAAATGCCAGAGATTCGGGACCAGGGTTCCATCTATAGGAACCATTAGTGTTGCATTTGTTGTTGGGGTAGGTGCCACTCAACTACCTTGCACATCATCTGATATCTTAAGTTCTACAAATTCTACACCATAAGTGGCCAAGTATTAGGAACATATGTTAACCAAGGGGAATCTAACTCTAGATAAGAGGTATAAGTTTTAGTTAATATCATTAATGACTTTACTTCTTGAAACTGAACCTCCATGGATAATAGTATTTTTTTCTCTTCCAAAATTCCTTTGTCTTGAGACGGAGGTCTATCAGAAAAAGCCTCTCTACTCCCTCGGGGGTAGAGGTATGGACTGCGTACATTTTACCCCCCCCCCCCCGGACCCCACTATATGGGAATATACTGGGTTTGTTGTTGTTGTTGTTTCTCTTCCAAAATTGCCATAATATGATGGATGGGGATGTGTCACGATCCAATTTCTTAGGTCATTATGGAGCCTACTATAATCCACTATTAGGTAAGCAAATCCATAGTCTAGAATCACTAGTAATGGACTATCGAAAGAAATGAAAGAAAACACTGAAATAAATATAATAAAGAGGATAATATACATAAAGCAAACCCAAGACTTGGTGAAGTTAGTACAAAAGCTTCTAATACAATAAGAGTATAAAGAGAAATACAGATAAATATAAGTACAAGACGTCTCTGAATGTAACATAAAGATCAGTCTAATCCTTAGGAGAAAGAGTAGTAATACTCTAAACGCCAGTAGCTTACCCTAAATCTCCATCCAAAGTTTCTCTGCACGATGCACACAATAACAATTGAACTTGTACTATAATCTGCAGGCTGAAAAAGTGTAGTATGAATACTAACCATGTGGTACACAGTAGGAATCACCCGATTGAGCTCCAAAGATAATACAAGTATAAAAAACATGTAAAGCAGGAATATAAGATACAGGCAACTACCCAAGAATCTAAATATAATAAAACTAGTAAGGCAATAAGGATAAGTTATCCTATTTTTGCAGTATTTGGGAACTAAAGTACTATACTATATATCACTAGTCAATATACAAATAAAAAGTGGAAGAAGAATATATAGTAGTATACAAGGCCAAGTAATACATATACAATATAAATAAATAAGGGAAGAGAGGGACATACGGTATTACCAAATCCATATATATATATACATATAGGTATATAAGACTAACTCAAAGGTAAGAACCTAACTTAGACAACCTAACCTCTTTAGGAAATCCTAACCAAGTAGGAAATATAATGCTATCATGATTAGGGCCTCTAGTTAGAATGTCTAACCATGAATAAATTATCCATAATGCAATTTATATAATAAAGTAATGGGATCAGAAACCTACCAACAACCTCTGGTTCGATCCATAATCAAATTGCCACAAACTAACCATAATAACAACAATAAAGTAACTGGTTAGTCCGGATAGATAATACCTAACCATACCTCCATAAGCCTAGAAGGTTCAATCAACACTCAACAAATAACAATCATATCCTATACCAATACAACCCCTAATAAGCTCGATAGATATAAGCACAAGTAATATACTGGTGATAGGCAATGCATATGAATAGATTAATGCAAAGTAAATCCACAATACCATATTTGATCTGAGTGCCATGATGTACCAAGTGTATATACCTCCTCCAGCTTAACAACTTGCAAAGGCAGGACCTATGGTGAGCTCTCTTTTCCGACATGGTGGATCAGGCTCACAGAAGAAGGGGGCTCTTGGGGATTCAAAAATATATGTATACACAACCTGGTCCCAATCCAGGACTACCAATTATCATACTTATCAATCTACTATGTCCTGTACCATATATATAAGTGTACGAACTCAAACCGTGACTAAAAGAGTGTAAATTTGAAAATTCATTACCCGCGGTCAACTCTAGGACTAAATCAACATAATAGCATAGAAAGGGTAAAAATCTCTATCAATCAAAGTAAACAATAGTGGTAAAAGAGTGGATAAATCATGGACTAAAATCAATCTCGGTCCAATTTCTAATTTCATCGTTAATTTTAAAACCTCATAAATTATTAATTAGGGTAGTATAATTCTCATTATAAAAGAATTTGTTTCAAAAGTGAAAAGTAGGAATACATCCCCTTTTAGAAAATAGTAGTGAAATCATGGTTTTGGTTGGAATCGTACCACTAAGTGAGCATGAATGCACCTAAAAGTATGCATGCCATCACCAACATCTAAATAATACCACTATAAGTGTCTAAGCATCTATAGACTAAAGCCATGCCTTTTATAAGGATAGTATACTCATCTAGAGTCCAACAAGTATCCCAACCACGACATCGGGCCCAAAAATATACAACTAGCATAGTAGTAATACCGTAATCTGGAAAACTATAATCCAGTCCACTAAGCCAAATAGTAAATATTATACTAAAGGATCCTTAATATCGAACTATGGTTAATATGCTTATAATCTAGGGTGATAGAATTCTAAAACCATAATGAGTATTTCATCCTAAAGGTCAGATCACCTCTTTATCCCTAAATTTCCTAATTAGGCTAATAATGATACTAGTCATAAACATGTCCTACCATCCTTACCTAGCATGAAATCGATACTATACACCATCTCATGAAGAAGAGTAGATCGAAGCCTACCTTAATTCCTACTTAAATCATCCACAAATCACCCAATTTTGCTCCATGATCTCAAAACACTGCCAAACTATCAAAATATTGAGTTACACGACAATAGGAGTAAAATGAGATCCATATTTCTAAATAAAAGACCAGGTCAAAATTTAGGTCAAGAACGAGCCTGTAGGGCCAAATAAAATCCAAAATTGAATCTGTCACAAGGTCCCTTGAAGGACAAGGAATGTGTGCTCAAAAGTTTAGCATAAATGAAGCATAAATTGGGCCCCAAATCAACCCTTAAAGTCTAAGGATATAAGACCTAATTTCTAAGAATATAAAATACAAAAGGATAGAATTTATTGGGGAAAATAATGGGAAATAACTAATGAGTGTTGGCTAACATACCCTAGCTTCAATGGATGATTCCCCACTCTTCCCACATTTTAAGCTCTTAAAAAGGGGGAAATGATTGAGAAATGAATGGAAAATTGGATGAAGAAAGGGAATTTAACACCAGATGCTGCTAAAATGGTTTCTTGGTCGCTTAAGTTACTACCACTTAAATGGCACATGTCTGCTTAAGCAGTTGAGTTAAAAAAAGGCGGGGATCGCTAAAGCGGCATCCTGGATACTAAAGCGAACAAGGAGAGCTTAAGAGGACCTCAACCAAACAACCAATTTCATTTAAGCAGTTCAATGTCGCTAAAGTGACTACCTCTTAAGCTGTCATTTATCCACTTAGGCGGCTACACTAGTAACTTAAGGTATCAAATTTTTCTAAGTCCAAGTAGACTCCGATCGGGTGCTCAGGATTCATTTGAAACCCCATGCGCACAAGAGAACTATGCTACCATAACAAATTTAATATTTTGGATACAATGGAACCATCAAAACTTTCATCAGAGATTATTTTGACTAAATGTGGGCCCCACACCTATAGTTTTATTTTTCTTAGAATCCACCTATTAGCCCAAAGCGAGTTTAGTAGCTGTAGGACCTGAACCCAGGGTCTCCCTAGCCTAAAATCAATGTTCCAGAGCTGATGTCATTGTTAGAATTCTCATATAAGGTTGTTTAATAGGAATTTTGGTACGAGACCAATTTCTTAATAATGATAGCTCCAAAATAAGAAAATAAGCTTAAAACCTAAATGGACTGCTCGGTAACTGAGCCTACAGTTCCAACAAGTCATAAATGACCTATATCCATTATGGGAAGGCTCAAAATGCTAGAAATGTGTGAAAATCGAGAAAATGATCTGGAGGTTTATTACAATATCCACTACTAAAAAGACTTCCATTCATGAAAATTAATACAAGGAAAAACAAGAAAGCTCAAAGGAACAACGTACTGGGAATGCATGCTCTGAGCAAGATTCCTTAGATAACCTATAAGAATAAATAATTCTTACAAGGGATTTTTCTATAGGTATCCCTTTTTCAACCAACTTCCTTACTTTAATTCTAAATAAGCCAAAACCCAACCTCGATAACCGACTAGCCTCCAAATGAATTGAAAATTATTAATGCACATAAATTTAAACCACAACACACTGATACAAACACAACCAAACAAAAAATCAACAAATCCATAGGTGATCCAAGGAATAAATTATGAAACCAACTCCGATATCAAAATTCTAACCTTTTTGCCTTGTTAAACCTGCTATCTACTCCTAACCACGTCGAAGGTCACCCGAGTCCTGTCTGTCGTAATACTATGATACTGTTCTCAAAATACTAAAGTTGACCTACTAAAAATCCATAATGGATGTTATACAAATAATCTTATAAAGTGCTGCATGGACATCCAAATAGAGATGGTCAAAGCCAATGATCTCCTGCTAAGGCTATAGCTAGTCCGGATGACCCTAGAAACGGATAGTCAAGAGTATGAAGGAAAACAATCTCAACATTGTGTGATCCACTTCAGAACATCCCACCAACTAAGGATGAAACCATGCAAATTCCAACTAGAGTACACTACTTCTATTGAGCAGACAATCCAAAATTATGGAAAAAACTAAGAACTAAAGACAAAAGCTGAAGAAACCATCATTAAGTTCTAATGGGGTATCATTTAAACATCAACCAACCACAATCTATCTAAATTGAAGAAGACCAAGCAGATAGGAAAGGAGTAGTCTTAGTCAGCCTATAAATGAAATTCCAGTAAGTCAAACTTGAAACAAAGGCAACAACCAAGTTACGCAATCCAAAACTATAACTTCAATATCGAAGTCAAACTACTTGATCCCAACTATCCAAACCTATATTGTAGACAAGTAAGAATCCATACTCCAACTTCTAGCACAACTTCCAAGTTGTCATTCACAAGAGTCAAAATCTAAAACTTGAGCCAACAAGTCTGAACTAAAGTCAAATACCCAAATCAACCTTACTATTATAAATTAGTTATACCTCCTTACGATCCCTTCAAGAACTAAACAAAAATATTGCCAAAGAACATAACTACGATTGGTGAGAACCACCGTCTAAAGACACAAGAAGACAACTCCATATCTGTTGAAGGCTTAATGCATCAATGCATAATCAAGAACTTACCAAGGCTGTAAACAGTAGTAGTGATGACCAAAACTTAAGAAACTTAGCGAAATATAACTTTATCCTAAATTTGGCCAATACAGTACTCAATCTACAACAACAAATACCCATAGACACATATCATCAAGGAGAAGTACTCCACAAAGACATATTAGACCGAACAAGCACCGAAAAGAGAAATTTTTGAATCCACCCATGTAAAACAACCTTAACCTAATTAAACTATAAGTCATATCGCAGAGGAATAGCAGACCAATCTTAATATCAACACTAAGGTTAATACCACTATCAAAAAATGAACCAAGCAAATCAAATAATGAATTCCCAATTGTCCAACTTAAGAAGTAGCTATAGAAAAAGATCACCCATTTATACCAATTTTAACTTAGCTGAACCAAGAACCACACTATGGAGAGAATAATGTATCCAAGTCCACACCAATACCAAGATCAAATCTTTCATTAGGAGACAAACCCAACACCAAAAAGGCAAGCACTATACCTTCCAATATCATCATCAAAACTATTACTGGGTGATGAACTAGTCAAATTAAAATAACATATCTCAAAATTTTCAACCTCATAAATGGTCTCTAAAGAAGGATAGCCAATGCTAGAATCTCAATAAACCAGAAGGTAAGTCCAAGAATCTCAAGCTCAGAAATGGGCAGTAAAATAAAACCTACCAATTCTAGAACCATAATAGAACCATGAAAGTCCAACCTACCTCTACTTTCATAGCCCACTTAACAATAGATCTAACATCACCAATCAAAGAAGTAAATGACCAACCTTACCTCTATAAAATAAAGAAAACCATCTAACCGAGCTAGCCACCTAGGCCAATGATTAAGAAATATGAGAAATAGAATTCTAACTAGATAATGCTAGTCTAGTTGTTTATCAAATAAGGATCGATCAACGTCAAAACAATGAAAATAATAACAATAATAATAAAAACATTAGTATAAGTTATGGATGGTATCAAAATGAAAATCAATAGCAAGTACCACTCTTGGTCCATAAAAAGGACAATATGCCACGGTAAATAGAACCCAAACCTAAATGCTACACCCCTAGGGAAATATCAATACTGATTCACTCTATCTACTACTAAAAGAAATCATCTACGAGGCTAGTCACATAATCATGAACTCTACACCAAGGCATACAACAACCAATATAAACCTACCAAGGTATTAATAAATGATGGGGACAAAAACTATAACGCTCTGAATCTAGTACTCGAAATGCCACATGGTGCTCATGGCCCCAAAAGACCACAAGCTAACCCATGATAGATATTTGTACCTAAACACTGTATAATATACTATATAAATACGAAAATAAAGACTGTAAGGCCGTAAGGTTCAAAACTATAACATAATTGATAATACATAACATATGGATGGGGTATGAAATACCCAAAACAACTGAAATAAACTGTCTGAACATACTATAGTCTAAAAAGTCTCTAACTAACTGAACTTTCTGAATAAAGAGTTGATGGGACATGTCCCTAACTAACTCTAACTAATAAATTAATTAATGAGATAATAAAGTAATGGTCATGTCCACGAAGGATGAGGACTCACTGCTAACTCTGACTGCTGAGACTAGAATACTACTGATACTCTGGAGTTCATGCTTCTGAACCTATGGTATAAATCACCATAGCATAAATGCGTTAGTACGTTTGAATGTACTGGTATGCATGTAAGATAGACTGAATGTAAAAGGGTTCACATGCATGAATTTTACTAACTGACTGCATAACATGAATATGAGAATACATGCATGACAATATAACAACTATAACTGAGTTTGTGATAATATGATTACTGAGTCTGAGTACTGATAACATGAGATACTGATATCTGTATAATTGAAATAACTGGTACTGAGAAACTGTATATGACAGTCTAGGTTCTGATGGAACTAGCTAAGTTCCGTAATATTCTGAGTTGACTGTATCTGACAGTCCTGAATCCTGTAGAACTATCTAAGTTCTATTACTGAGACTGAATGACTGTATCTGACAGTCCTGATTCTGTACGAAAACTGTGGGAAGTGGTCATCTAACCAACATGCCCCAAATAACACAATATAGCTGAGTTGGAGTCCAATCTATAACCCCAATTGGAAGGTGTCAATACCGCACCACTGGTAAGGACAATTTGTGAGTAACCCTCATATAACAGGTAACTCTCAAGAGAAATGTGGGAACCCTCATATAACAGGTTAAACCACCTTATCTACCCTCATATAATAGGCTATGATGTCTCAACCTATGCTAGCTATGTAGTTCTGGAATGCAAGGATTGCTTCTAAGAATCACGCCCTCATATAACAGGTGGGTTCCCATCCTTGGGTTCGCTCGGTGCTAATTTCTACTCCCATCTGAATAGACACTGAACATGATTAACTGAGCTGACTGGACTGAGTTAACTAAGTTTTGTTGAATGACAAAATACTATTGAGATTACTGAGTTTTTCCTGAGTCATGAGACTGACTGAATTCTATGGATCATGGCTTAACTGAGAGTATCTTGAAAACATGACATTGATTCTAGGCACACAACTAAATTTTTGGGTACAAATACCCCCAGTACTCGATAGAAGGAAACTGACAAAGCATGACTTTATTGAATACATGACCAACATCACAATACATAACACAATAAGTAGGAGATTTCATGAAGTAGAAGTTCTAAAGCACCGCAAGGGTTACACATGTATCCATAATTCATTGACTAAGACATTTCATCAAACATTTGACATGCATAAACTTGTACATGATTGGGGATTTCATATTATCATACTAGTATGACACTTTTCTTTCACATTGGCATTTAATTGAACACATGGGGAGCATGCTTTGGTTATACAATCATCAACACATCTAATAATCATGTGTAAATTTAAGGGTTTAAAATGATTATTATGCAAATCACCACATCCTAGGGTCAATCATTGGAATATGTAATTTCAAAAATGAATGAAAACCCCACAACATCATGAACATAAATTTCAATTCAATTTAAAACATAAACATTCATAAATACACAAATCTTGGATTTTGTAAAGAGATTCTTGAGCTTCATGGGTGAAAAGGACCCATGAATCAACACATGACCTACCTTGATTGTGAGTTTCTTGAAGTTCTTGGACTTGAAGAACTTGGAATCTCTAAGTTTCTTGAAGAAGGATTTGGATCTTGTTTCTTGGGGATTATCTTTGAGAGAAAACCCTAATTTGATGTTGTAGATAGATAATGAAGTTATGGTCTATGGTATGGTATAATTAGGGGTTAAAACGGGTGGAAAAAAACCCAAATACCCTTTTAAAAATAGCTTAGAATTCGCTGAATGAGATCTGCGACGGCTCGTGCGATGGTCCGTCGCTGGCTCGACGGTCCATCATTCTGACCGTCGCACCTGGGCTAGAATAAGGACTCACTGCCTTAGTAGCGACGGCTTGGGCGATGGTCCGTCGCAAGTTCAACGGTCTAACAACCTGTCTGTTGCACCTTAGACAAAAGACTAACTTACTGCCTTAGCTATGACGGTATAAGCGATGGTCCATCGCTAGATCAACGGTCCGTCAACCTGCCCGTCGCACCTGGGCGATTCTGATAGCTCTCGGTAAAACATCCATAACTTTTTACTTCGATACCAGATTTGGACGAAATTGGTATCGTTGGAAAGCCTGTTCAATTTTCCACTCAACAAAAAGTGAAAATCTTAAAAATTCCATGTGTACACAAATAAATTTAAATTTCAAAGTAAGTTTATAACATTCTTGGGATGATTTCAAGCTAGGTAGAAGTACAGTGTATTAAAATATCTCCCCCTTAAGAACATTCATCCTTGAATGAGACTGAGTGAGAGAGGAGAAGATAAACTGATGTAAATACTGAACATGAAAAATTGGAACATGATCTCATGACTAACATTACTGATAACTAAATATATCATACCAAACATGTATATTTGATACATGTGTAACTAATTCATGAATGGATGACTGAGTGTTCTGAAGAACTAAGGTTCTCATAATGAGAATGCATGTCTGATGCATGATTATATAACTAAACTGACATATAAATACATTAATGGATATGCAATGACATTTCTTACCAAGTTTTAATGGAATTTTGAACATGTAATGGATACCAAGATTGTCACTTAAACCTGAACATAAAATTGAAAAACTTAAGGAGAACTGTTACCTTGAGCCAGATCTGAGTTTGTGGAGAAGAGGTGAGGATACTTGGTCTTCATGTCTGCTTCTGCTTCCCAAGTAGCTCCCTCAATGGACTGATTTTGCCAAAGAACTTTGACTAGAGGGACTTCTTTGTTCCTCAGTCTACGAGTCTAATAGTCTAGGATTTCGACTGGAATCTCTTCATAAGAGAGACTGTTCTGAACATCTATGCTCTGAATAGGGACTACAACTGTTGGGTCACCTATGCACTTCTTGAGAAAAGAGACATGGAACACTGGATGAACAGAGGCTAGATTTGAAGGCAATTCGATCTCATAAGCTACTTTGCAGAAGCGACTGAGAATCTTGAAGGGACTGATATATCGAGGACTTAGCTTTCCCTTCTTGCCGAATCTCTTCACTCCCTTTATGGGAGAGATATTTAGATAGAAAAAATCACCAATCTTAAACTCGAGATCCTTTCTGCGCACATCCGCATAAGACTTCTGTCGGCTTTGAGCAGCCCGGAGTCTTTCTCTGATCAACTGGACTTTCTCTAAAGCGTTGAATACTAAGTCAGGCCCTATAACTGAGGTCTCACTAACTTCAAACCAACTGATTAGAGATCTGTATCTCCTACCATAGAGATCTTCAAATGGAGCCATCCGAATACTGGAATGATAGTTGTTGTTGTATGCAAACTCAATCAAAGGCAAGTGGTCATCCCAACTACCCTTGAAATCAATTGCACACACCCTTAACATATCTTCTAAAGTCTGAATGGTCCTTTCTGCTTGACCATCTATCTAAGGATGAAAGGCTTGTACTGAGATAAACTTAGGTACCAAGACCCTTTTGGAATGCTTTCCAAAAATAAGAGGTGAACTGGGTACCTCTGTCTGAGAAAATAGATAATAGAACACCGTGCAATCTCACCAACTCTCTGATGTAGACTTTGGCATAATCCTTAGCTGAATAAGAGGTATGGACTGGAAGGAAATGAGCTGATTTGTTCATCCTATCTACAATGACCCAAACTGAATCATGCTGGCGATGAGTACGAGGCAAAGCCATCACGAAGTCCATGTTCACTTCTTCCCACTTACAAGTAGGAATACTGAACTCTTGTATGGACCCACTAGGTTTTTGATGATCTATCTTAACCTGCTGATATGTAGAGAACTTAGCCACAAACTCTGCAACATCTTTCTTCATCCCACTCCACCAATAGATTTTCCACAAGTCGCGGTACATCTTTGTGGCCCCTGGATGAATAGAGTAGCACGCACCATGCGCTTCTGCAAGAATTCACTGCCTTAAGTCGTCTACACCTGGAACACACAGACGACCCTGACAATGCAATACACCATCTCCCCCTTAGGAGAAAACCTCTACATTCTGATCCTTGACTGACTTTTTTAACTTGACTAGACTGCGATCTCTATCTTGCTTTTCTTTCACCTCGGAAACTAGAGATGATTCTGAACTACTATGAACCCATATGTTACCCTCCTCTAAATCAACTAAGCGAATGCCTAGTCTAGAAAGCTGATGGATTTCCTAAGCCAACTTCTTCTTACTGTCCTCAACATGAGCAACACTACCCATAGATAGTCTACTGAGAGCATCGTCCACTACATTGGCCTTGCCCGAATGATAAAGGACACTCATGTCGTAATCTTTCAAGAGCTCTAACCAGCTTCTCTGACAAAGATTTAGATCTTTCAGAGAAAAGACATACCGAAGGATCTTATGATGTGTGAACACATCCACATAAACTCCATATAGATAATGCCTCCAAATCTTTAAGGCAAATACTACGGATGCTAACTCAAGATCATGAGTAGGATAATTCTTCTCATGGGGTTTAAGCTGTCTAGAGGAGTAGGCTATGACCTTACCATGCTGCATGAGGACACAACCCAAACCTACTCTAGATGCATCAAAATACACTATGAACCCATCTTAACCATCTGGAAGAGTTAAGACTAGAGCTGAGGTGAGTCGAGTCTTCAACTCCTAAAAACTCTTCTCGTAAGGATCTGACCAATGAAACTTGACTTTCTTCTGAGTCAATCTGGACATAGGGGATGTAATAGAAGAAAATCCCTCAATAAACTATCTGTAATAGCTAGCCAAACCAAAGAAACTCCTGATATCTGTTGGAGAGATAGGTCTGGGCCAGTTTCTTACTGCTTTGATCTTTTGAGGATCAACCCTAATTCCATCATCGGAAATGATATGACCAAGGAATGCTACCGACCTTAGCCAAAATTCACACTTACTAAATTTGGCGAATATCTAATGATCTCTGAGAGTCTGAAATATGATTCTGAGATGGTCTGCATGATCACTCTCACTGTGGGAATAGATCAGAATATCATCTACGGAGACTATGAAGAACATGTCCAAGTACTTCTTGAACATCCGGTTCATCAAGTCCATGAAAGTTGCTGGGGAATTGGTAAGACCAAAGGACATGACTAGGAATTCGAAGTGACCATACCGCGCCACTGGTAAGGACAATCTATGAGTAACCCTCATATAATAGGTAACTCTCTTAAGAACGGTGGGAACCCTCATAGAACAGGTTAAGACACCTCATCTACCCTCATATAACAGGCTATGATGTCTCAACCTATGCTGGCTACATAGTTCTGGAATGCAAGGATTGGTTCTAAGAATCACACCCTCATATAACAAGTGGGTTTCCATCCTTGGGTTCGCTCGGTGCTAATTTCTACTCCCATCTGAATAGACACAGAACATGATTAACTGAACTAACTGAACTGAGTTAACTGAGTTCTGTTGACTAACAAAATACTACTGAGATTACTGAGTTTTTCCTGAGTCATGAGACTGACTGAATTCTATGGATCATGGCTTGACTGAGAGTATCTTGAAAACATGACACTGATTCTAGGCACACAAATAAATTTTTGGGTACAAGTACCCCCAGGACTCGATAGAAGGAAACTGACAAAGCATGACTTTCATGAACACATGACTAATATCACAATCCATAATACAATAAGTTGGATATTTCATGAAGTAGAAGTTTTAAAGCACCGCAAGGGTTACACATGTATCCATAATTCATTGACTAAGACATTTTATCAAACATTTGACATGCATAAACTTGTACATGATTGGGGATTTCATATTATCATACTAGTATGTCACTTTTCTTTCACATAGGCATTTAATCGAACGCATGAGGAGCATGCTTTAGTTATACAATCATCAACACATCTAATAATCATGGATACATTAATCAACGTGCAAATTTAAGGGTTTATCATGATTATTATGCAAATCACCACATCCTAGGGTCAATCATTAGAATATGTAGTTTAAAACATGAATCAAAACCCCATAACATCATGAACATGAATTTCAATTCAACTTAAATCATGAACATCCATAAATACACAAATCTTGGATTTTGAAAAGAGATTCTTGAGCTTTATGGGTGAAAGGGACCCATGAATCAACACATGACATACCTTGATTGTGAGTTTCTTAAAGTTTTTGGACTTAAAGAACTTGGAATCTCTTAGTTTCTTGAAGAAGGATTTGGATCTTGTTTCTTGGGGATTATCTTTGAGAGAAAACCCTAATTTGATGTTATAGATGGATAATGAAGTTATGGGCTATGGTCTGGTATAATTAGGGGTTAAAACGGGTGGAAAAAAACCCAAATACCCTTTTAAAAATGGCTTAGAATTCGCTGAACGAGATCTGTGATGGCTCGTACGATGGTCTGTCGCTGGCTCGACGGTCCATCATTCTGACCGTCGCACCTGGGCCAGAATAGGGACTCACTGCTTTAGTAGCGATGGCTTGGGAAACGGTCCGTCACAAGTTCGACGGTCCATCAACCTATCCGTCACACCTTAGCCAGAAAACTGACTTACTGCCTTAGCTGCGATGGTCTAGGTGATGGTCCATCGCTAGATCAATGGTTCGTTAACCTGCCCGTAGCACCTGGGCGGTTCTGACAGCTCTTGGTAAAACGTCCATAACTTTTTACTCCTATACTGGATTTAGATCAAATTAGTATCATTGGAAAGCTAATTCAATTTCCCACTCAACAAAAAGTAAAAATCTTAAAAATTCCACGTGTACACAAATGAATTTATATTTCAAGGTAAGTTTCTAACATTCTTAGGATGATTTCAAGCTAGGTAGAAGTACGAGGTATTACAAAAACCATAATTCACTCAAATAAAAAGGTAAAGATAGGAAATCAAAGGAACACCTATCATGGTTGAAACCTAGAGTCACTAGCCTAATATGCTCACAAGAGTACAAATATGAGTAGGTCCAAACTTAAATTGAGCATTTGAACCACTAAGTGAGGCACTAAATAAACTACCTTTAACTGAAGGTGTTATATCTCTACAAGAATAATCTAATGAATTGAATGACTAATAATCCCACATCGGGACACTCTGTGGAATAATAATCAGACTCTCTGTAGTCATAACTAACCCCTAAAGCCCTAACCTGGTAAGAAACCAAGCTAACACTAATTGGCTGACCAATCAATGTCGGGGACACTCCCTACTGAAATTACCATCCTTCCCATAATTATAACATACCTCAGAAGGTAAGATTGGTGAGGAGTATATGTTGACCCTGTCTAAATATCCAACTTATATTTGGGGCACTGCCTAGACCAATGGTTGATCTTGACATAACTAAAAAGGCTCTTGGAATACTCTGAGGTACCGCATCTACGGACTAGAGTAGCTACTATAGCCTAAGAATCCATATCGAGTAATCCGCAAGGTTTGACAAGAACTCTACCCGCTATGGCTACCATGACTGATCTGAGAGCCACCTATAGTCTAAGGTGATACCTAGGAGGAACTGAATGGCTTCAAGTAAAGCTGATCCCTACCGAAAGGATCCCTACTCCTAGATGGAATACCAATAACATTGTACTAATGACATAGCCTCTTACAGCTTCCTCTATAAGTCCCAATATATGCTCTCTGTGTGGACCTTACATGATCAACATCTTGAGAGAAATAAGGCTCAGCTTCTATCAAATGCTCCAATGCTAAACAAACTGGCAAAGCAATCCTCCAATAAATCCATGCACCATCTCATTCTCTTAAGGATATAAAATAGGTATATCTCTGGCCCACTTAAGAGACCCAATCACATGCTCTAAAACTAACAAGGATCCCTATTTAACACCGTCAAACCTAACTCTTGTTTGAGAACCACTCAATGTACTAGATATCATCTTTAGCTGTAAGGTGACCATAAAAAAGCTTGGAATCCCCAAGGCTGAATCTTGAAAGAATGAAGCAGTCCCAAACTCTCCCAGAGCCTAGGCTATCCCTAAATCCTGTGACTGATGTTGAAGATCTTCAATATTAATCTTTGATTCCCTAGTCAAATATTGTGTTGAAACTCAGGAAACACGTGCAATAGTATCATCCTTATCTATCACCAACCTCTTACCATCCATATAGAACATAATAGAGTTAAATAAAGTACTAGAGGTTCATAGATATATGGACACACGACAAGGAGTCAAGAATAGAATTTCTTAAAAATGCCTTATAGCCTCCCAAAGATAGGATACAGATGTCTCTATACCAATCTGTAGAACTTTTCTAGACACTTAGATCTTATACTAATACATCGGTAAACTTAGGCTCTGCTAATAATTTGTCACGACCAATATCTCAGGTCATAATGCCAATTACTATAACCCACCAGTAGGTAAGCTAACCCATAGTCTAAAACTACTAGTAATGGACTATCAAAAGAAATAAATGGCAACAATATAATAAATATATTAAAGAGGCTGATATACATAAAGCAACCACAAGATTTGCTGCAGTTAGTACAAGAGCTTCTAAAAAATAAGAGTATAAAAAGAAATATAGAGTAAATATAAGTACAAGCCATCTCTAAATGCAACATCGAGATTAGTCTAATACTTAAGAGAGAGAGAGAGTAGTAATATTCGAAACACCATGATCTTACCCCAAATCTTCAATCCATAGCGGCTTCACAGATGCAAACAATAATGATGAGAACTTGTACTATGATCTGTAGGCTACAGTGTAGTATGAGTACCAAACATGTGGTACGTAGTAGGCATCTTCCGACTAAGGTCCAAAGATAATGTAGGTATAAATAACATGTAAAGAAGGAATATAAACTACATGTAACTATCCAGGAAGCTAATCATAATAAAACTAGCGAGTCGGTAAGGATAAACTATCCTATTATATTAGTATTTAATAACTAATGTACTATACCGCATATCACTAGCCAATATAAAAATAATGAGTGGAACAAGGATATATATTAGTGTACAAGGCCAAGAAATACATATACAATATGAATAAACAAAGGAAGAGAGAGATTATACGATAATACAATATCTCTCTCTATATATATGTGTATATATACACATATAGGTATATAAGACTAACTCAAAGGTAACAAGCTAAGGGATCCAACCTAACCTCTCTAGGAAATTCTAACCAAGTAGGAAAGATAATGCTAGCATGATCACGACCTCTAGTCAGAATGTCTAACTAAAAATAAATAGTCCATAATGCAATGTACTATAATAAAGTAAAGGGATGAGAAAAAATACCTACAACCTCAGGTATCTATCCATTATTAACCTGCCATAAACTAACCATAATAACAATAATAAAGTAACTGGCTAGTCTGGATAGATAATACCTAACCAGATATCTATAAGCCCGAAAGGTTCAGTCAACACTCAACAAACAACTATCATAGCCTATACCTATACAACCTCCATAAGGACGATATATATAAGTACTAGATAATATAATAGTAATAGGCCATGCATATGAATGGATGAATGTAAAGTAAATCTACAGTACCATATCTGAGCCAAAAATGTACCACCTATATACACCTACTCCATCTCATCAGCTTGCAAAGGTAGGACGTACGAAGACCTCTCTTCTCAGGCACTATGGCTAACAAATGAATGGGATTTGGGAATATCTATATACGTTGCCTGGTCGCAATCCAAGACTTTCAATAATCATCATCATCAATCTACTCCATCTAGTATCATAGATATGTATATATAATAAGTGCACGAACTCAAACCGTGACTAAAAGAGTATAAGTTTTAAAATTCATTGTTCGAGATCAACTCCAGGACTAAATCAATATAATAGCATTGAAAGGGTTGGAATCTCCCTCGACCAAAGTAAATAGTAGTAGTAAAGGAGTTGATAAATCATGCACTAGAATCAATCTTGGTCCATTTCCAAAACCTGATCTTTAGTTCTAAAAGCTCATAAATCATTAATTAAGGTGGTATGATTCCAATTATAAAAGAATCTATTTCAAAAGTGAAAAGTGGGAATAAATCCCTTTTTAGAAAATAATAGTGAAATCATAGTTTTGGTTGGAATCATACCACTAAGTGAGCATGAATGCACCTAAAAGTATGCAATACTCCAGTATCCAAACAATTCCACCATAAGCATCTAAGCATTTATAGACTAAATCCATGCCCTTCATAAGGATAAAATACTAACCTAGGGTCCAATTGGTATTACAACTATGGCCTTAGGCCCATCATATGCAACTAGCATAATAGTGATATTATAATTCGAGGAACTATGACCCAGTTCACTAAGACAAATAGTAAACCTTATACTAAAGGATCCTTAATATTGAAATATGGTTAAAATGCTTATAATCTAGGGTGATAGGATTCTATAGACATAACGAATATTTCATCATGAGGGTTGGGTCACCTTACTATCCCCAAATTCCTTAATTTTGCAAATAATGATACACTAGTCATAAACATGTCCTACTATGGTAAGCATGCAATCTATACTATACACTATCTCATGAAAAGAGTAGATTGAAGCCTACCTTGATGTTGAAACTACAAGTCTTGAATCATATAAAATTAGACGACTTTGCTCCACAATCCCAAAATTTTACCGTTCTATAAAAATATTAATCTACACGTTAATAGGAGTAAAACGAGATCCATATTGCTAAATAAAAGGTCGGGTCAAAATTGGGGTCAAGAACAATCCCTGCGGGGCCTGTAAATGGAATCCAAAATTGAATATATTATGAGGTACCTCGAAGGATAAGGAATCTATGCTCAAAAGTTTAGCACAAATAGAGAACTAATGGGGGCCCAAATCAGCCTCTAAAGTGTGAGGATTTTAAGATCTATTTTTTATGAATTTACAATGAAAAAGATGGTATTTGATAGGAAAAATAATGGGAAATAATCAAGGAGTATTGTGCTAACTTACCTTAGATTCAAAGGATGATTCCCGACACTTCCCGAGCTCCAAGCTCTCAAAAAGAGAAAAATAATTGAGAAATAAATGGGAAAATTGGGTGAAGAAAGGGGTATTTAACACCTCAGGTGCCACTAAAGAGGTCACTTTGTGTCTTAAGTGACTACTGCTTAAGAGGTACATGCCCACTTAAGCGGTCAGGCTAGAAAAGACAGGGATCGCTAAAGAAACATCCTAGCAGCTAAAGTGGATGAAGAGCGCTTAAGCAACACTCTGTCAAATAGGCAAGGCCGCTAAAGTAGCTCAATATCACTAAAACAACTACCACTTAAGAATTCATTTGGAAGATTAAGTAGCTGTACCAATAACTGAGGCATTAGATTTTTTGAAGTCCAAGTAGACTCCGATCGAGTGGTTGAGATTCGTTTGGAACCCTGTGCATACAAACGAACTATGATGTCATACCGAATTCAACATTTTGGACTCAATGAAACCATTGAAACAATCATTATAGATTGTTTTGACTAAATATGAGGCCTAAAACTATAGTTCCATTTTTTTTATAGAATTCACCTAATAGCCCAAAATGAGTTTGGGAGCCTTAGACTTGAACCAAGGGCCCCCCAGCCTAAAATCAATGTTTCAAAGCTAATGGAATTGTTGGAATTCTTATTCGAAGTATTTTACTAAGAGTTTTGGTCCAAGAGTAATTCCTTAACAATAATAGCTCCAAATGAGAAATAACCTAAAACCTAAATGGACTGCCCGATAATCAAACAGATAGTTTTGGTAAGTCATAAATGACCTTTAGTCACTTTGGAAAGGCCTGAAATTCCAAAAATGCATATAAATTATAAAATTACTTAGAGGGTCATTACCGGTTGCTTGGTATAAAGGTTTTAATTTTGGAGTACAATTTTCCTTCCATCATGTATCTATGGCCTAAATAACCCTGATGAAATGACCCTGAATTCTAGATGTTGTTGTAAACTACCTCTAAATTTTGTTATCATAGGCTCATTTTAGGAAGAAATGAGGCATAGTCTTTTATTGGAAATCCTCACAACATCTACACTTGGACACTAAACTTATGACATTCCTTATCAACATATCATCCACTAGTAACTTTTTTTTTAAACTCTCTATCATAATCTAAGTCTACATCCTGGATATACAATACTTAGAACTATAATTGATCCCAAGCTAATCCTTGATATAGCATATCTAAGCACAATAATTACATAAAGTGAAAGTTGTGAATAAAATCATAATAGTATAAGTTTTAGAACATAACTGAGAATCTTAATGAGCAAAGTATTGAAGTATGATAGACTAATATAAACCATATTATAATGTCTATCGATCCTCTAAATATGAGTAAAAAATATATCAGGACAATACTCCCAGCTACCCATAAAAATAATGTCTAAAATGAAGGAAAGAACAACTAAACTAGGTCCCTAATTAAAGAGGACTCACAAATAACTAATATCTATCCATGAGCCTAAAACCGATTTACCATGTCCATATAAATGAAAATATAGTGGAGAAGAGGTATGCAGTCAGTACAAGAATGGTACTAACTACACAGGAACAAAACTAAATAAATAAAAGCACGGTTGTATCATGATTTGAGGAAAAGACAAAAATGTAAATTCCATATATATAAGTATGGAGAGAAAGCAACTAAGGACCATAAATGAGGATTTTTTAAAATACTGCATAATAGAAATCATATCATGTAAACTATAAAAATGGAGTTAAGTACTTTAGGTGAGAGTTTCTTATATTTGACAAATATTATCTAAGATAGTGATGCCTAGTGTCATACACTCATACTAGAAAATATTATTCTAATTGGTCAAAGTTAGAATCATAACATAAGGATCCTTAATTTGTGCCTAAAAAGGAACAAAACCAACAGTGGCAATGTAGTTATGGAACTTGGGTTTATTTGATCCCATGTCCACTCGATGCTAATAACACTCCCAAAATATTAATATATCATATTCTCAACATAATTAAATCATTTATATTCATATGTAAAGCTTGAATTATTACTAAAATTCATATTACAAAGCTATCATGGAATTTGCCCTTCTTTGGATTCATTTTATTTTCTTGAAAGTTCATAAAGTCATAAAGATTCTAAAATCATTCTTAAGATATGACTTTCAAGAACAATACATAAAAGCATGTAAAAAATAAAAGGGGCAACAAGGAAACCATTCTAAGCTTAAAAGTAAATGCAATATACATAAAAATCATAATCATAAGTAAAAGCTTCAAGAAACCAGAAATTTGCTTCATAAAAAATGAATTTTGAAGTGGATTTATGAGACCTAATCATAATCATGACAAAAACTAGGAGTTTTGGACATGAGGTTGAAAGGTAATCCTTAGTGCATTCCGACATACCTGAAAAGAAGAGTTCTTGGAGAGAAATCTTGAACTTGGGAGCTTTGGATTAGGAGTTAAAAACTATTTTATTTATTCTTGAGTTTTAGGAGAGAATGTAATAAGTTATTTGAGTATAATTCTAAGTAATTGGAACATTTCTAGGATATAAAATGGATTTGGAGAGGTTAAATAAAGGTGAAAGGATAAGAACACCCCTCTTGAAATGTAAAAATACAAGAACAAAATTAGACTTTAATTTGGGTTGCATGCTGGAGTGACATGCCTCCTAATACCCCAAACATGGATGGTTATATCTTAGGGACTAGCATGCCATGCCTCCTAATATGCCAAACATGGCTGGCTGAAGTTTTTGCTCTGGTTCACCATGCCACTCAATAAGTTTGTCTCAATTTTTGAGAATTATCTCACTTGATTTTTGAGAATTAATGAACTTATGGGATAACATTGAACGACTTAAAATGTAGGCTGTTACAAATTCCTCCCCCCCCCTCGGTTGGAATCATTCATCCTCGAATAAAAGCTAAAGTCATAAGGAAAGGATAAATGGTACTATTCTTGCTTTAACTATCAAACGTGATTTACTAATCATAAAATAAACTTGTTCATATTAAGATTAGAACTAGGATGAAACGTGGTACAAACATAAACATAGAACTACAAGATAAGAACCTTAGACATAAATGTTTTCTATGAATTTCGAAAGAAAGAAGGTCATTACCTGAAATGTTATCATCGAGAGGAGCGAATAGGTTCAGATACTTAGATTTCATGACTTATTCAGCCTCCTATGTAGGTTTCTCAACTTCTTGGTTTCTTCATAATACCTTAACTAATTCTCTTTCATTCTCAATTTATGAATCCGATGATCCAAAATTATAACCCAAATCTCTTGATACTAAAGGCTATCCGTAATACAATATTTTTCTAAAGGGACATTCAGTGATGGATCTATAATACACTTCTTAAGTATGGACACGTGAAACACAAGATGAAGTGTTGTCAACTTTGTAAGCAACTCCAACTCATAGGCTACCTTTCTAATCCTACTCAAAATTAGGTAGGGACCTATGTAAAGAGGACTAAGCTTCCCTTTCATACCAAATTGAATCACCTCCTTCATACGTGAAACTTTTAACAAGACCCAATCATCAACTTAAAATTCCAAGTCTCTAAGCCTCATATCAAAATACAACTTCTATCAACTTTGAACAACCTTCAACTACTCTTTAATGAATTTGACTTTCTCCATAGCATGATGGACTAAATTTGGCCCTAACGTAGTAGCTTTACCTACCTCAATCCAACTAAAAGGAGACCTTCTTCGCCTATAAAGTACCTAAACATTCCTGGAATGACATAAATCAACTGGGGGACTTGTTGTAATGGGAGTCCCAAGTTCGACCAGGACCGAAGACCACCCCCATTACCCAACCCAATCTTCAGCCGCCTATCCTGAGTTGGCTGAATTTCGAGCATATAACAAAATAGTGTAATAGGTCATATAAAAAATCTGAGATAACATCACAACCACGACCAACCCAACTAATCCTAACCATCCCATACCAATAATCCAACCATACCAAACCAATACTGAACAAGGTCCATAAACCAGGTCATAACTAAATAAGTTCTAAAATATAATTTAATTAATCCTAAAATAAAATATAATGGAACAGTGAGAAATTATGTCCAATGGTGTTAGCCCACCAGCTTATTCCAATGACAAGGAATACACCAATACCGATCCCTCCCGTTCCAACCCATAGCAGTACCACAAAGCCTCTAACCAAAAGAGTAATAAAATCCAGTTGGTACATGCCCCCAACCAATATCCAAAATAAAATCAAAATGTCTAGAGTATCCATAACATGAAATAGATCCTTCTCAATGGATGGAAGATCACCACTTCATTCCAAATTTTGATCCTTGAGTCAATCACTATGTAGGAGAAGTTGAACGGCTGGTTCCTACATAGCGTAGGTATACAATCGCCAGTAGATGGGTTAGCGGGTAAACTCTAGAATGATCTTAGGATAAGGATAAAATAATTCCATTTATAAATCCAATTAAAACCATCCATATGGACACAATCATACATATATATATATATAACCGTATCGGGAAAGGGGACCAGGCTTAGCATGCATTTAAAACTTTTACCTGGGTTTTGTAGCTTTGCCATCCTAAACCACCCACAAGATATATGGGTTCAGTATCCCTACTGAAATGGACCCAGTGTTTCTAGCCATATGACCAGGGAAGAAACTGTACATCCCCAAAATATAGTGTGATATCATACATACGGTCACCAAGACTAACCTCACATTGGCAAATATGAGCTTCCAGTTTTGATCCCCTCGGGACCTCCACCTTACATGGATTTGTTACACATCTCTCCATTATTTTACAATTAAAACCATTACCAAGAAACCAATAAATTCCTTTACCATTTATTAAACAAGGCCATTGTAATACCCGTACTTTTCCTAGCTTGAAGTTTTTCTCCAAGAATGTTAGAACCTTTCTTTGAAAGATGATTCCACTTTTATAGATGTGTTATTTTTAATATTGTCACTTTTTTCATGTGTTAAATTCCATATGATTTCCATCGATATCAAATTCGCCTAAATCCGACACCCGAGCAAAGAGTTAGAGCCTTTTTAGTGAGATAGTGTATCACCTGAGCCATCAGTGCGTCGCAGAGCCAGCTTAAATGGAAATTGTCCATTTTCAGTATTTCTCCATGATAGTGGTGCATCACTTCAAACTTCCAGGTCTCAAACAAGGTGTCAACGCGATAGCTCCGCGTTGCGCCACTACGCAGATTCCCAATTGTCCAGTTCCAGTGACGGCGCGATAGTGGCGCGTCGCACCAAGGATGAAAATTGGGAAATTTTCACAAGAATTAAAATACGTGTCCTAGGGTTAAAAATGTCAATTTACCTACCCTATATAAGCTCAAAAACATGGACTTGAGCCCCAATTCCCCCAAAATATACTCTATTCTCTCAAAATCCTCTCAAGAACACATTAGGATTTTTCATAGAAGATTCAAGTTCAAGAATTTCCTCCGTCAATATTCGTGTATTTATGAACCAAGGTATGCGTAGTGTTCATTCATGGACTTTTTCCGTTCATGAAGCCCAAGAATCTCTTTTCCAACTTCAAGTTTATGGATTTCTTTATGAGTTTCATGTTGGGTTTGTTTTGTTCATGTTGAGAATGATTAATTGAATTCTAATCCATGTTGGGTGATCAATTTTATGTGGAATTGATTAGTATAGATGTATATTCATGTGAACTTATGCTTAAACCCTATAATGATGAAATTAGAATTGAACTATGTTGTCTAATTGTTGTACAATGTTGTTTACATATACTATACCTACCATGTTTTTGATTGAATGCCTATATAAAGTAAAAATGCCTAAATAGCATGATATTATGAAATCCCTATTTATGTACAAGTTTATGCATATCACATATTTGATAAAGTGCTTCAATATATGAATTATGAATTATGTTATTGGTCATGTGTTCGAGTAAGTCATGTTATGTCAGTTTCTTTCCATCGAGTCTTGGGGGTACTTGTACCCGACAACTTAGCTGTGTGCCTAGAGCCATGTCATATTTTCACAATACTCTCAGACAGGCCACGATCCATATAACTCAGTCAGTCATGTGGCTTAGGAAATCTCTGAAATCTCAGTAATCTCAATAGTTTAGTAACCTCCATGATCTCAGTATTCCCAGAAAGTATCAGTAACTTCAGTACTCCCAGTAAGTCCTCATATCTTAGTAGCATTTCGTCGGTCAACGAAACTCAGTAAATTCAATTTTAGCTCTGATAAAAGATACCATCAGTTAATCAGTTTAGTTTAGTTAAATTAGTTCATTTTAGTTAATCAGTTCAGTGTCTATTCAGTTGGGAGTAAGATTTAGCACCGAGTGAGCCCAAGGATGGGGACTCACCTATTATTTAGTGAAGGGTGTGATCCTTAGAAGCAATCCTTGTGTTCCAGAACTACGTAGCCAGCTTAGGTTGAGATCCACCCTACATATTTAGGGATATATATATATATATATATATATATACATCTCATTTGGGTTACCTACTAGAAGGGGTTGACGGAAGAGCTCCCTGGCAGCGAGGGTATACTCACAGTAGGTCTTTATCCGTGGCATGATATTGATACCCTTCCAGCTGGGGTTACAGGTTAGACACCACCAGTTCAGTTTTGGGGCATGTCGGTTAAATGATTACCTCCCACAGTCTTAGTCTCAGTAAAAGAACTCAGATAGTTCTTCAGATTTTAGGACTGTCAGATACAGTCAAATTCAAATACAACACGAAACATAGCTAGTTCCATTAAATTTAGGACTGTCAGATATAGTCCCTTATGTTATCAGTTATATCAGTTCTCAGAACTCATGTTATCATTATTTAGCTTTAGGACTGTCAGAAACAGTCAACCAAACCAGTTCTTCATAATCAGAACTATCAGAAACAGTTATTTATATATCAGTAACATAGTATCAGTCCATCAGTATTCAATAATATAGTGTTTTTCTTTCTTACTTATCAGTGACTCAGATGTCAATATCAGTAGACTCAGTCGTCAGAACTTAGTACTTAGTCCTATCACGATCTCAGTTATAGTTACGTAGTCATGCATGTCTTCTCACGTTCATGTTAGTCAGTCAGTTAGTATTGTTCATGCATATAAACCATTTGTATTTAGCCTAGCTCACTTGCATACCAGTACATTCAAAGTAGTGACACATTTGCGCTATGGTATCTTATACCATAGGTTTAGAAGCGCGAGCTCCAGAGCACCAGTAGCATTCCAGTTCAGTAGTCAGAGATAATTGTGAGTCCTCATCCTTCAAGGACATGATGATTATATTACTATTCCATCTTTTAGTTTATTTCATTAGTCGAAGTTAGTTGGGGACATATCCCATCAACTCCTTATTCAGACAGTTTAGTTTAAAGGCTTTCAGACTACAGTATGTTCAAATAATTATCTCATTTGTTTTGGTATTGTTATACCATATTTTTTAGTTATGTACTAGTATTGAACCTTATGGTCTTTCATTTCATGTTTCTGTATTTACGATATTATTACTATTATTTAGTGCTCAGTTTACATATATCAGTCATGGGTTAGCTTATAGTCCTTTGGGGTCATGGGCATCGTGTAGCATTCCGGGTACCAGATTTGGGGAATTACAAACTTGGAATCAGAGCAGAAAGTTCAATAGTGTCCTACGAAGTCTGAAAGCCGCATCTAGTAGAGTCTTGTACATACGTGTGTTGTGCACCACACTTATGTACAGGAGGCTATGAGATGTTTTAGAAACAGTCTCCCTTCTTTCGTGTCTCAGATTGTGCTATAGAAAGGTTCTTTAAGAAACTCTTGTACATTATTATCATTCTTCACGCATGTCAACTTTACCTTACTTTCAAGGTAATAGAAGCAGTGAAGCTCAAGTCCTAGAGATAGGGATTTCTCAGACAGACCCTACAGTAAGTTATGGGATTGCCCGTAAGCTCAAAAGTATCCCATTAGTTCAGTTATGTTCCAGAGTTGTACATATCTTATTCATGATCATGAGAACTCATATGACATTAGATCTCTTCTCCGAATTCTATGATAGCATATGAAATAGAGTTAAAAGTATGAACTCAGGAGTTTAGCAGTAGTATAGTTGGGATAACATGATCCTGGTTGAACAAATTATGTATTCATGGGGATAGTTGTACCAAAGTGAATCAGTAGGTTTGAACAGTGCGAGCAAGAATTTAAGTTTATTGACATGACATTAGGCTTGAAGGTGTGGATGTGATATTAGTAGTATACGAAGAAATAGAACCAGATGATGTGTTTAGTAAGGCAAACATGTGTCGAACAGAGTGTAAGTATGTGACGATGATTGCAGTACGAATTAGTTACATGAACATAGCCTACTTTCACGTACTTTCCACGTATTGTGTGTGCTTTCAGTTCCCAGCATAAGGAGTTCAGTTCCATCTCCCTCAGTGTTACGAATCATGTCTCACAAATTCAAAAATTTCAGACTCAGGTTATGTAGCTCGTGACCCATATACTCATGTCATGCCTTACAGTATGCTCAGTCCACATAACTCATTCTTTAATTATAGTGAGCATCCAAGCTCAGATATGTCATGTATATCCTTAGATCAAACCATTTTGGAAAATCCCTGTTATTAGTATTCTATTCCTCAGGCTTTAGTTCAAGTGTCAAGTTCAGTCAGTATCCATTCATGTTTCAAGTCCTCCTGATTTAAACCTTCAATGAGCTCTCTCTGTGAAAATGGTGTAGTAATTAGTAGTTGCTTAGAAGATAAAGAGTAAATGATTTATGTTAAGAAGAGATTGTTGCACGCTTGCTTTACATGAAGGTGCAGTTATGATGATAGGCTTGAATGTTGTAGTAGTGTGCAAGTAAGTGTCTAGCAAGAGGTTGTATTTATAAGTTAGGGAAAAGTATAGAGTGCGAGTATACATTCATATACTTGATCTATATTAGTCCTTATCATGTATCTATCCAAATTCAGTTACCATCTCAGTTATAGTTTCAGTGTTCAGTTTTAGTAATCAGCATTCAGTCCCAGAATCAGATACTTCAGCACCAGTCTAAACATCAGTTATCAGAAATTCAGTCCAGTTTTAGGATAGCTTGACATTGTTATAGTTATCGATTACTCAGTCAGTAGTACCTCAATACCTCATTTTATAGAATGTTCCCAATCACATTAGACACTTAGCCTAGCATTTTTGAGGTAATATAGTTTTCATAAATCCATGCCCAGTTACCTCATGTTACTCAGTCAGTCCTTATCTCCTATGCATAATGATCTGTAGTTGTAGTCCAGTTATTCAATACTAAGTAGAGTTCCATTCTGCAGACTCAGTATTCAGCTATCAGTCCTTCAGCTAATTGGCTAAGTTAGTACGGTTATGCATTCGTGCTCAGCACCCACGTGAATCTTTTTAGTAGTCTTAGTTGTAGTGTAAGAGGCTTAGTCATTTCATCTTAAATGGTGTTAGTAGGCCTCAACTTATCTTACCGCATATCAATCAAGTTATGATCTTCTTACTAAGCTATTTTATACAGACAAATTTGTACAGTTTGGTTTCCATATGCTCAGCTATGTGGTCTAGCCAAAATCTCATGAAAGGATGTAATTATTCTAAGATGAACCAATTAGATAGGTGCAAGCTCATCTCAGTTCATGTATCATGCCTCAGTCTTAGATCTCAGATAATTAGTTACGAAAAAGTTCCTAGGTGCCTTGTGCATCGCCTCAGTTTTCCTCAGCAACTCAGCCGAGCCAGTATTCCTCAAGAAACCTAGTGTCCCAAGGGGGAGATATGCTATAAACCCCCAAAATTTCATGACAAGAACATCTCATTCCTTCTTCTAAAAAATAACCTAGTTTAGAGTAGAGGGTACTCATAAGTTGACCCTCAAAGACCCAACCTTAGCTTTGGGCCAAGTATTCAGAGGCTCATGTTCCCATTCATGTATTTTCTAGCATAATCATGGGTTCATCTGTACTTCTCAGTTTACGTAATAGTTTTTCTTGAACTTACTCAGTTCCATGTTCAAACTACCATTACAAACTTGGTATTCAATTCATGCTCAGATCCCCATTACAAACTTGGTACTAAGTACTCTTGCATATTCAGTCATGCATTCATATACCAGTTTAGTTATGTAATCATGCATCAGACATGCATTCTTACTGCAAGAAATTCAGTTCATTAGAATAGTCAGTTATGTACTCATAAGTCAATTATCAGTCATGCATCAGATATGGATGAATTCAGCTTATTAGTCATGCATCAGATATGCATGTTCAGTATGTTATATTCAACCATCAGTCATATCAGTCATGAAATCATATTCCAGCCAGTCATACTCAATATGTACATCAGTTTGTATTCTTTACCTCTCACTCAGTTTCATTCGAGGACGAATGTTCTCAAGGGGGAGATATTGTAATACCCGTACTTTTCCTACCTTGAAATTCCCCCCCCCAAGAATGTTAGAAGTTTTCTTTGAAAGATGAATCCACTTTTATATATGTGATATTTTCAAGATTTTCACTTTTTTCATGTGGTAAATTCCATAAGCTTTCCATCGATACCAAATTCTCCCAAATTCGACACCCGAGCGAAGAGTTAGAACCTTTTTAGTGAGACAGTGTATCACCTAAGCCATCAGTGCATCGTGGAGCCAGCTTAAATGGCAATTGTCAATTTCCAGTGTTTCTCTACGATAGTGGCGTGTCTCTCCAAACTTCCAGGTCTCAAACAAGGTGGTAACGCTATAGCTCCGCATCGCGCCACCATGAAGATTCCCAATTGTCCAGTTCCAGTGACTTGGCGTGATAGTGGCGCACCGTACCAAGGATGAAAAATTAGGAAATTTTCAAAAGAATTAAAATACATGTCCTAGGGTTAAAAGTGTCAATTTCCCTACCCTATATAAGCTCAAAAACATGGATTTGAGCCTCCATTACACCAAAATACACTCTATTCTCTCAAAATTCTCTCAAGAACACATTAGGGTTTTTCATAGAAGATTCAAGTTCAAGAATTTCCTCCGTCAATATTCATGTATTTATGAACCAAGGTATGCGTAGTGTTCATTCATGGACTTTTTCCGTTCATGAAGCCCAAGAATCTCTTTTCCAACTTCAAGTTTATGGATTTATTTATGAGTTTCATGTTGGGTTTGTTTTGTTCATGTTGAGAATGATTAATTGAATTCTAATCCATGTTGGGTGATCAATTTTATGTGGAATTGATTAGTATAGATGTATATTCAACTGAACTTACGATTAAACCCTATAATGATGAAATTAGAATTGAACCATGATGTCTAATTGTTGTACAATTTTGTTTACATATACTATGCCTACCATGTGTTTGATTGAATGCCTATATGAAGGAAAAGTGCCCAACTAGCATGATATTATGAAATCCCCATTTATGTACAAGTTTATGCATATCACATATTTGATGAAGTGATTCCATATATGAATTATGAATTGTGTTGTTGGTCATGTGTTCGAGTAATTCATGTTGTGTCAGTTTCTTTCCATCGAGTCTTGAGGGTACTTGTACCTGACAACTTACCTGTGTGCCTAGAGCCATGTCATATTTTCCCGATACTCTCAGACAAGTCATGATCCATAGAACTCAGTCAATCATGTGGCTCAAAAAATCTCAAAAATCTCAGTAATCTCAATAGTTCAGTAACCTCTATGATCTCAGTATTCCTAGTAAGTCTCAGTAACTTCAGTACTCTCAGTCAGTTGTCAGATCTTAGTAGCATTCCGTCGGTCAACGAAACTTAGGAAATTCAATTTTATCTCCGCTAAATAATACCATCAATTAATCAGTTCAGTTCAGTTAAATCAGTTCAGTTTAGTTAATCAGTTCAGTGTCTATTTAGTTGGGAGTAGGAATCAGCACCGAGTGAACCCAAGGATGGGGACTCACCTGTTATTCAGTAGAGGGTGTGATCCTTAGAATCAATCCTTGTTTTCCAGAACTATGTAGCCAGCGTAGGTTGAGATGCACCCTACGCGTTTAGGGATATATATATACATCTCATTTGGGTTACCTACTCGGAGGGGTTGACGGAAGTGCTCCCTGTCAGTGAGGGTATACTCACAACAGGTCTTTACCCATGGTACGATATTGATACCCTTTCAGCTGGGGTTATAGGTTAGACCCCACCAGTTCAGTTTTGGGGAATGTCGGTTAAATGATTACCTCCCACGGTTTCAGTCTCAGTCTCAGTAAAAGAACTCAGATAGTTCTTCAGATTTTAGGACTGTCAGTTATAGTCAAATTTAGATACAGTACAGAACTCAACTAGTTCCATCAGATTCAAGACTATTAGATACAATCACTTATGTTATCAGTTATATCAGCTCTCAGAACTCATGCTATCATTATTTAGCTTTAGGACTGTCAGAAATAGTCAACCAGACCAGCTCTTCATAATCAGAACTGTCAGAAACAGTTATTTATGTATCAGTAACATAGTATCAGTCCCTCAGTATTCAGTAATACAGTGTTCATCTTTCTCACTTATTAGTGAATTAGATATCAATATTAGTAGACTCAGTCGTCAGAACTCAGTACTTAGTCCTATCACGATCTCAGTTACAGTTACATAGTCATGCATGTCTTCTCACGTTCATGTTAGTCAGACAGTTAGTATTGTTCATGCATATGAACCATTTGCATTTAGCCTAGCTCACTTGCATACCAGTACATTCAAAGTACTGACGCATTTTCTCTATGGTGTCTTATACCATAGGTTTAGAAGCGCGAGCTCCAGAGCACCAGTAGCACTTCAGTTCAACAGTCAGATACAGCTGTGAGTCCTCATCCTTCGAGGACATGATGATTACATTAATATTCCAATTTTTAGTTTATTTCAGTAGTCGGAGTTAGTTGGGGACATATCCCATCAACTCCTTATTCAGATAGTTTAGTTTAGAGGCTTTCAGACTACAGTATGTTCAGAAAATTATCTCAGTTGTTTTGGTATTTTTATACCATATTTTTCAGTTATGTACTAGTATTGAACCTTATGGCCTTTCAGTTCATGTTTTTGCATTTACGATACTATTACTATTATTTAGTACTCAATTTACAGATATCAGTCATGGGTTAGCTTGTGGTCCTTCGGGGTCATGGGAACCATGTAGCATTCCGAGTACCAGATTCGAGGCGTTACAACCATATAGTGGTGGTATTGTCATACCAACCATACTTGCAAGTACTATCCATAGCCAACCATATATAGGTTTAAAGGGACTTCCAAGTGCCCTTCCATTTACCATATTAAACAACTTGGGGGATTCCATGTACCCCACAAGAATAACCATTTAGCCATTTACCTTTACAAGCCATTTAAACCATGCATAATTCCTTTACCAAGTTTTAAAACAAGCAAGAGTTTCATTAAAAATACTCAATGCAATAAAAATATTATTATAGGCATTTTATCAAACACATTGGGGTCATAATATAACCAAAACCAATTTCAATTACCATTAAACCATCCCCATGAAATTAAATTATTACAAACCACCATTAATCCATATAAAGCATAATTAAAACCATGGAAAACCCTAACCAACCATTTAATATCAAAACCCCCAATTCATATTTGAAAACCAAAATCATACAATCATTGAGGTCATGAAAACATTTATAAAAACATGATTCTAGTTAGAATTAACAATGAGGGAAAATAACATGCCTTAAACCAAGATGATGATGAAAGGAAATCACCGAGACAAGCCCTAAATTAATTCTTTAGTTGAAACCCTTGTTTCCCTTGCCCAAAAGCTTTTGAGAGAATTTAGAAGAGTTTCTAAGTGTTAATGAATGGAATAATAGGGTAAATAACCTCCTAGGTAGGATATAAGTCATGGGACATTATTAGGATAAGTGGGAAAATATCCAGAATACCCTTACTTAAGTTGCACCAAAATCCCGTCACAGGGGTACAACTAACCCTCTCGAGTTGTACCCTCCAATATGATTGGTACCCTCTACTCGTTTTCTAGCCTCAACCTTTTCATCCCACACTATTCAGCATATGACTCATCCAACCAAGTCGTATCTGAAGTATATGACCCTTCATCCGTACCCCTGGAAAATTAAACCCAAGAAAGATTTAGACACTGTCTACCATATGAGTCCATGGTACGACTTGTACCCTGGCTTACAGCTCACGTTGATCCGCTCGTACTTAGATCCAACCTAAGTAACCAAATTAAATATTAAGTTAAGGAACCAAATAATCTGTACCCACCAATACGAGTCGTACCTCTAAGTCGTATCCATTTAAGTAACCAAAATCCATCCCACCAACCAACAAAGGTCAGCATATGACTGGACCATACCATACCATCCATACCCCAACATACAACTCATACCTATGAGTTGTATTGGGTCCAGAGACCAAAATTCTAGGAAATTTTCTAAGGGTCAAAACCTAGGGTGTTATATGGAATAACTTCCAAAATTTATTTGTGAATTGAGTACCCCTATTTGAGATGATAGACAAGGGAAAACTATGAATATATAACTTGGTGTAATCCTCTACTGAATATGTAGCCTTAACAAGCAAGAAGTAAACTGACTTAGTCATCCTATTAACTAGCACCCAAATTGAATCATGTTGACTATGTGTTTGAGGTAAGCCTGTGATGAAATCTATATTTTTCATATCCATCTTTAATAATACCAAAATCTACTCCATAAAGTGTATGCAATTGTTATCAATATAATTATCCAACTTTACGGTCGAGATTGAATCATAAGGAATCAAAAGTATTTTTTTGCCCTAGAGTGTCAAATTTCACTAAATATTTGTGATGTGTAAAATATAATAAGATTATAATATGGGGTGGGGGGTTCAAAAAAACTTGGAATAATATCAAGAGGTGTTCGTAGCCTTAAATATTTCTTTCAAGTTGTAATCAGTGTAAAATGATTTAAGAGTGAGTTATCATAGCTGTAATGTCATATTTAGGTACATAATGATTGGTTTAATTTAAGTGAAGTTGTGGGTAGGGTATATCTTAATATCAATGATAATTTCTCAATTAATCATTAATTTCACATTGGGATTTCATAAACCCCAATTTGTGTGCTATCATAACTAATACAAATCCTCAAATTGGCACTCTTATCTCTAAGAATTATTGTTAAATGATATGGAATCAAGTATTTATGTTGTCAAAAATACTTTGGAACACTTTGAATAATCTTATCAACTAAGAGGTGTTTGTAGACACAGAATGTTGCTTTCAAGTTCTAATCAGTGATTAAATTGACTAGGGGGTGTTATCAATGATTTAGTGTCATGTTTGGAAAGATAATGCTTGATTTAATTTAAGGTTGGTTGTGGGTAGGCTAGAACTTAAATACCAAAGAAAATTTCTCAATTAATCATCAAAATTTACAAGGGGTTTTCTCAAATCCCAATGTGTATGCTGTCGTAACCAATCCAAATCCTCAAATTAGCAATCTTATCTCTAAGAATTAATTCAAATGATATAAGGTGAAGTATTTTTCTTAGCCAATACTCCTCACCCTATCCTCTTTCTCAAGAAAAACAATATATCTAAGATAAATTAGAGTTTTCAATATCTAATTATCAAGTAAAATATGGAGTATTGGCTAAACCCACAATATCTAGTCAATTAGAAAAGTAAAAATTTACTACCCATTCAATTAACGACAACCCTTAATCACATACCCATAATTTAGGGGATTTACCACTTAGCATAATTAAAGATGAAGAAGATATACCATTGTGCTCATTTATATCTTCCATTGAATTGATTATCCATATAGACTAGATGAAATTCAATAGAAAACAATCCAATAATGACTATATCCAAGCTTAGGGATGTAATTACAACTTATGAAAACTAACAAAAGGCAAAGACTAGGGTATAAAAATCAAAATTCCCTTTCAATAACTGAGGAAATCATGGACAAAATAATTATAAAAATGCCAACATGCAAGTTTAGCGAGCTGAGTTGGGCTTGTCAAAGTGTTTGACGACACACCAAATTGACTTTATATCTACAAAATAACTTTCAAAACCCTAAGTTTTCTTTTGAATCTATCTACTCTAGTGATGGAAATGCTTTATCGATAAATTATTTGACATTATGTTGAACTTCCTCCTTTTTTCCAAATTGTTGATCACAATACTTCAACCTTATACTTACTTTTGTGATGTGAATGGAACTTATGCAACATACCAATGAGTTTGGCAATGCACCAAAATTCTTGGTGATGGATTTTTTCAATTTATCCCTTTTCTTTCACTTTATCTTATTTGGTGGACTTTTGCAATGACCTTCTCAGTAATTTTCTATATTTCCACTCGTGTTTGTCATTCAGAGCTCTTCTATATCTTACCCAAGTCATTTATGACTTGCTGGAATAGACAATTCAATTATTGGACAGTTCATTTGGTTTTTAGAGACAATTCCTTATTTTAAAGTCTTCGATGGTTAAAATCAGCTATCGAGCAAAAACTTTAGCCAAAAGATCTATAATACCAATTTGATAGTTCCAACAGCTCTGGAATATCAATTTTAGGCTAGGTGTACCCTAGATTTGGGTCTTATAGCTTTAAGACTCATTTTTGGCTATTGGATGGAAGTTAAGAAAAATTACACATGGGTATAGGACCCACTTTTTGTTAAAATGACCTTAAATGGAAATTTCCACTACCCCATTGAGTTTGAAATTTTAAATTTAATAGGGTAGCCTAGTTCATTTTCATATACATAATTTGGGATGAATCCCGAGGGGTTGGAGGATTCCAAGTCTCAACTGGTGTTGGTGCATCGCTTAAGTGCCCCACGGGTCGCTAAGAAAATGTAGCCTAAGCGACATGCAAGTCGCCTAAATGACTTGTCTAAGCCTAGAAGGTATCACTTAAGTGATGCCTTTAGCACTTAAGCGATGGTCTCTTAAGAATCCAAAGGTCACTTTAGCAATAGTTAGCCTTAGTGACCAGTATCGCGTAAGCGACACTAGGTCGCTTAAGAGATGATTTCTTAATTGACCCGGTGCCCACTTAAGCAGCACCCGAAAACCTGGGGAGCCTATATAAACCTACTTAGATAGGTTTTCTTCATTTTTCACCGATTCTCAAGTGTGTAGAACCCTAAAGAGTGTAGAAATTTAGGAGAACCATTAGCGGGTATTTTTAAGAGTTCATAGACTCGATTAATGCATTTCTTCTTTGAATTCTTGGTAAGTTTCATCAAATTCTATGGACAATTTCTCATGATTTCCCCAAAGTCCTTAAAATATTGATGGTTTTATTATAGCATCATTTAATCTTAAAATTCACCTATTTTTTAGGGTAAATGTTTCTTGAGCATAAAGAGATGTTTTGATAATTTTGAAAGTGTGATTTTGTAAATGGGCCCCATATAGGATTTTTATGCAATTTTAGACCCAAAGTAAAAAAGTGCAATATGGGTATCATTGTTCTCATTTTGATGAGTAGATGGTAATTTTGATAGTGTGGCATCTTGCGGAAGCTTCTCAAAAAGGGAAATCATCAGTTTAGCAAATTCTTTGGGATTTTCTTTGGTGTATAGGTAGGCTAGTCTTACCTTCTTCATATATTTAACTAATTCATAGTACAATAATGATATTATGCTTGATATGGTATGTGATTTAGGTATCGAAAGCATGATTGGTATGATTAGTTTTATTTGGAACCATAATCTAGGAGGAATTGACATAGTTGCTCATGTTTTAGGAAGAATTGTTATTTTAGGTTTAATTATGGATTATTAAACATATAGAAATGAATTTAGATACCTTATCATAGTCGTAGGTAGAATTTGCCAAAAAATAGATTTTAGGGATTAAAAGTGGGCCTTTCCAGCCCACCTTAGGCCAAGACTTGTGTTAGATTTTGTAGACCTATACACCCATGTTATATCCTTTGAAATGTTTATTTTGGTACTTTAAGTATATTAAATACTTAATGATTATTCTAGTTTTGTATTTGGGAGTTAGTGCTAATTCTTGGTAAAACTCAATAGTTGATTAATGTGATTTATTGATATGGTTTATTGGTGTGGTTTATTGGTATGGTTTATTGACATAGTTTATTGGTATGTTTTATTGATATGTTTACTTGATATGAGTTTTGGTTCAAGTCAGACAATTGATATAGTATTGATAATATAAGTTTCGGTTCAAGTTCGACAAATGATGTTATGATGTTGATACTTTGATGATTTTATGACGATGATGATATGAGTCTCGATTCAAGTCCATTATTTAGATTTAGGTATGTTATGACACGGTGTGGGTGGTTCGATGGTTGTAGATGATATTTGGTAAAGTTATGGATCATTGATCAATTATTTTCCTTTGATTGTACCATTTGGCTTATGAGGGCCTACATTGGGTTATTTACTTTCCTACACTTACTGGCTTATGTGGGCTAGTTTTGTCATAATAATTATTCTTTCTTTCATTATTATGTCTGTTCCAGTTATTTATTTACAGTGTTGGGGCTTATTTAAAGGTTTTCCCTATTACCTTGACTTATCTTATTTATCTTGTATCTTATTGTATTTATATCATGATTTAGCTCCATCGATCGATGATGCCTACTGAGTACCTGGGGTTTTGGTACTCATACTACACTTCTATATCTTTTTACTATAGATCCGAGTACTAGTAGCCAACGCTGACGTGACGATCATGCTGAATTGATTTCAAAGATAGGGTGAGCTCTCAAAGTCAGAGTTGCCCCTTTTTCCTTCTTTATCTATGTCTAGTTTTCCATTTTTTTAGAAAGTTGTATTTGACTATTTCAATACTTATGTTCTATTTGTAGTATTTCTTGTACTGATACTACTAGGTCATGGGATGGTTGTTTATTCTTTATTTAGCTTTTAGACTATATTATTATCTTACTATTATTGTAAGCCTTTAATTGTTGATTTTTTGGATTTTAGGCTACTTTCTACAAAATTAGCCCATTGCCTATAGCGTTGGGCTATGGTGTGTCTTACCTATTGGTGGGATAAAGTGGGTACCATCATGAATTATAAGTTGATTCATGATAAATTAGTATCAGAGCCTACGTTCACCAGTATTATTGGTACAAGGACAAGTGTCTAGTAGAGTCCTGCGAATTAGAATGATGATGTCTATTTATAATCTTTTAGAGGCTATAGGACATTCTTAAAAAAATTTCATCACTCATTTCATGTTAAGAGTCTGAGTTAGTTACTAAAGAATTCCTTTGGTTTCACTCTTTCACAGATGGCTAGGACACGTGCTACCGCTACAGGAGACAAGGGTCCTAAGACCAAGACTTGGGATCCTGCCATTATTCATGGATAACCCAGAGGTCGTGGATAGCCTATAGATGTGTCCATATATAGGGGACAAAATAGGGAGCCTTCACTAGACCTTAGTTATACTCCTAATTTAGAGAATCTTTTAGCCCAGTCAATGGTGGGCTAGTGACAACCCTAGGCTCTATTGAGATTTATTTCTTCTTCAGTGCTCAGGGTTGCTTTAGTTCAGCTTTTGATATTAGTTGGTAGTGAACTATTTGATGGTGCACAGTCTACAGATCAGAATAGTTTGAGGCAGGGCATAACATATAGTTGTGGCCCCTCCTGCGCCTGTAATTTCCAAGTCTGTAGTTGAGTAACTGATAGTTGCCTAGACATTTATGTCTATTAAAGAGCATAATATATTGGGTATATTCTTAAGATTGGCACTGCCTAGGTTTTCTGGTGCACTGGGCGAGGATGCGTATCAGTTCTTGATTTCTTATGAGGATAGACTCTATAATTTTGGCCTAGTTAAGACTCATGATGTGGATTACACTACTTTTCAGTTGGACTTGGTAGCTCAACATTATGAAGAGGAATCTTTCTTCCAGGCTAGTTGGATCTCCCCTGTTGACATGGACTCAATTCTCAGATATCTTTTTGGAGAAGTATATGACTCGTAACCTTAGGGATCATTTGAGAGATCAGTTCTCGAGGTTGGAGCAAGGCTCCATGACTTCTGTGGTGTATGGGGTTCAATTTTATGAGTTGGGTAGGCATGCTATTTCTATTCTGACTACTAAGTATGAGAGGGTCAGTTGCTTTGTTCATGGATTGAGACTTTCTCTTTGCATGTCAACACAGAGTTTTGTTGTTGCGGGTAGGACTTTTTCTAAGTTTTTTTATCATGCTCAGGTTATAAAGAAGATACATCACGAGGCCTATGGGGATAGTTATAAGAGGCCATGATATCAGGGTAGTTTCAGTAGGAGCCATAGTGGCACACAATTCAGAGAAACTGGTTCTTGGGGTAGGTACTCTCTGCATCAGTCATTTCGGCATCAAGGTCAGTCTAGTAGGCCCATTCAGGCTGTACTTCAGATTATCAATGAAGGCTAGTCTAGTTTCAGTGATCATCCTGGCCAGGTTAGTGGTCAACCTTCGAGGGGTTTATCTTCTGGTTATTCTAGTCGTGGTGGTTTTTTCGAGTCAGCTGGATCTTCTAGTTTTAGTACAGTGCCTAGGGCATATCATGGTTGTGGGGATTTCGATCATTTCTCAAGAGAGTACCCCGGTCGTGGAGCGATTGTTTTTTTAGCTCGAAGTTTTTCTTCTATTAGGGTGGTATATCCCCCAACTAGAGGTGGTATGTATGGTCACAGGGGTGTTCCCCAGGGTACTCATGGAGGTTCTTAGGTAGGTAGGATAGGAGATCGGTCAGGAACCCATCCAGGTGGAAGGCATCGTCAGTTGTATGCCGTACTTTCTAGACTCAAGGCTAGGTTTTCGGATGCTATTATCATAGGTACAATTTTAGTGTTCCGTCAGTCAAATTTTGCTTTATTTGATTAGGGATTCACTTATTCTTATGTGTCTACTTATTATGCCCCACAGTTAGAGTTATCTTAGGATTCATTATCTATGCCATTTTGTGTATCTACTCTCATGGGTGATTCTTTAGTAGTGGATCTGGTTTATAGATCATGTGTTGTTATTGTTTGAGAGTTCGTAGTTCCAATTTGTGTATCTACTCTTAGGCTAACCTCATTGTGTAAAATATAGTAGAGTTTGATATGATTTTGGGCATAGACTAGTTATCCCTTTATCATATTGTCTTGGATTATTTTGCCAAGACCATTACCTTAGCCATACTCGACATATCCAGGGTTGTGTCGCAGTGGGATGTTAGCCGCGATCCAATGGGGATTATTCCTTATATTCAGGATAGGAGACTTATTTAGAGGGGTTACAAGTCTTATCTCGCTTATATTTATAATGTTAGTCTGAAGAGTCTATTTCTTGACTTTGTTTCTATAGTTTGTGAGTTTCCTGATGTTTTCCCTATTGTGTTTCTCCTGAATGTGATATTGAGTTTGTTATTGATTTTGGTGATGTTCAAGCTACACCTCCTATCAGAAGATGATATGGTCACTGCTAAATATAGTAACCCAACAAAGGTTTGGGTCTAATCCCAAGGGAATAAGTGGATTCACGACTCTCAGTTGTTGTAATCAATGGGCAGAATTGGAAAAGTAAATGAGGGAATTTGTGTAGTAATCTCGAGCAAGTAACTATATGAAATTCGGTTGTAATTAGTCATAGATGAACACTAGGATTGTATTCCCGCCACCTTCTCAACTCTGTAGGCTTATCGTTCTTTGTTGAACCAACCTGATACCTTGCATACAAAATTGATAAGTTATGTACCATCTATAGTCTCTTGGACGAGCAGACAGATTTCACCCTTTACCTTTTGAGTCTCAGGATGTCGCCTTACTAACCCCTATCTTGATGCCAATTAACTATTACCTTTTGAGTCTCTAGTTATTAGATAAAGCCTAACCATCTTACTAAGATAAAATCTAGAAGCGTGGATCGACAGCTAAACTCCAAATTACTGTTGTCTTTATTTTTTCCTAGTCACTACTCCTCTTTTGGAGTAAGTAGCAATAATCTAGGCGGTATCCTAACGTGTGCACCCATTAAGAAAAGTATTATATTGAATATAAAGTAATGCATACATGGATATTGGTTCGGAACAACAATAGCAATTCCCCTACTTCGTCAATCTGTCAGGGTTTCCACAACCCTAACAATGGATTTTAGCCGCTCATGCTTATGAAGAAATCAATAACATTCAGAATTGAAATCATATATGAAATTACAACAATAAGAAGTAGAAAAACACACAACCGTAACTGAATTAATAAACCAAAGTCAATATAAGATAACCCAAGATCAAAATCAGATCTTGGAATCAAAATATGTTTAAGCATCAAAAGTCTATAACTCCTACTAAAAAGATAAATAAAGGGTATTTACAGTACAAGAGGAAACCCTAAAACCAAAGCTCGAATGAAATAGGAGAAAGCATGGTCGATGGAAACTTACTCTCCCTGCTTGTGCCCTGACCCTAGGATTAGGTAGCACTTGCAGCCTGTTGGATGAGCGCAAGTACCAGGAATAAGTGTTAGGTTAAAAAATTTCCTGCAAGTCAGCTCTTGGTATTTTGGACTTCTGGTACTTACTTTTCCCTCATGCGGTCCATAAGTGCTACTTATGTTGACTTAGTAAGTGCCGAGAGTCATCTTTTCAGTTCTTCTTCAATTTCCGAACATGCTTTGATCATGATCAAGTCAAAAAGTGTCTCGAATATCCATAATTTCTCCAATAAGTAGTCAAAACACTTTTTTCATCTTTTCACAAACTTAACATCCAAAACATGATTTCCTACAATAACATACCAAAAAAACATCATATCAAACAAAACAACCTCAAAAATTTGCATATTTTTCTCATTTTAAGCATCAAAAGTGATATATTTCTATAGCACATCAACACCCTCAACTTAGAACATTTGCATGTCCTCAGGCAATAAAACACAACACCTCCTCCCATCTTATTTTTCAAAATAAACTATGCATGAACATGAAGCACAACAATGCGAGACAATGGGATCAAGGTATGGAAATTACATTAGCAACAGAAAACCACTTATATATACAAGTTACACTACCCCAAAAAAGCAAATAGCTAGCAATATGACTTAAGTGACCTCACAATAAAGATGTCCCACTCACTTATAGGAAATAATTCATGTCAATGTAGGGACAATCAAGAGACACTCACACTCAGAAGAGAAGTTCCAATCAATGCATGCCAAATACCATAGGTTTACCTTTATTTTATTTACCTTAGTTTTTAAATAGTCAAGTTCGGATCACTATAGGACTTTTCTCGGCTTGTAATGTAGGCTTGGGGGCTGGTATGGTAAATATGGACATACGAAATGACTAAGCCTCCTTGGCATTACACTAACCATTTACTAGATAATTTTCTTTTATTCCATCCTTATTTCTCCCTTTTTATTTTTTGTCTCACATTCATGTTGGATGTGGTCTTTTATTCTTTCTTTTTTCATAATTTTTCTTTAATTTTCTTTTTATTTTCTTTTTCTACCACAAGATAGAGGAAAGAACCTAATCAAGAATAGCCTGTGCAATTCGTTCCATATAGTGATAGAGCCTCTTAGCAGTTCCCCTAACTATAAAGATGCTTCTTATGAAAGTGAGAAGGGGAACAACCTCAGTCTAAGAACTTTCTAATTCATCCCTGGATTTGTATATAAACTATAGACCTCGATGAAATTAACAAGGTGCAAATTTTCATCATCTGTAAGCAGACCTGCAAACATAACTTTTAGATTTAAGAGCTGGATCATTGCACTCGATATGTCAAACTTAATGCCTGGGGTAAAATAGGAGGAAAAATGGCTCCAGTATTTGCTCGCTCAACATATCCCAGATCTTCTTCATTAACTGTATATGGCTGCACATACTGATATGATGGGATCACTTAAACATGAGCACCTTTAGCTCTATTCTGATTTCTACCAAGTGCTGCTTGACGGTCTGCTTCATGTCTTTGCTCAACTAGCTCTGCCTCCCTAGCTACCCATGAGCTTCTTCCATTTCCCTCTTCTCATTCTCAGTTTAAGCTAAAATTTGACCGGTTTATTGATCAACAATATCCTGTATTCCTTCAAGAGAGGGGGAGGTACAACATTATAAACCCCTTCAAGGTTATCATCTCTCTTCTGCTCCACTATCCTACTAGGTGCTTGTAGGATCCTCTCTGGGTTTGTATTTACTGGGACTAAGGCATTGATTCTACTCTGTGTGCTAGGTATACACTAGTGTATGACCAACTAAGAAAAAAAACAAAAGAAAAACCCAAAAATTGCAACAACATCAAATCACAAATCAATACCATATTCCCTAGCAACGACGCCAAAATTTGGTGATGTCTAAGCTACACCTCTTCTCAAAAGATAATAAATTTTCTGCCAAATATAGTAGCCTAAAAAAGGTTGGGTTTGAATCCCAAGGAAATATGTATATTCACGACTCTAGTTGTTTAATCAATGGGCAAAACTAGAAAAGTAAATAAGGGCATTTGTGTAGTAATCTCGAGTAAGTAACTATATCAACTTTTATTGTAATCAGTCATAGGTTAACACTAGGATTGTGTTCCCCCTGGCTTCTCAAATCCGTAGGCTTATTGTGCTTTGTTGAACTAACATGATACCTTGTATGCAGTATCAATAAGAATGTACCATTACAATCTTTTAGACAAATAGATAGATTTCACCCTTTACCTTTTGAGTCTCAGGATGTTGCCTTACTAACCCTTATCTTGATCCTATTTAACTATTACCTTTTGAGTCTCTAGTTATTAGATAAAACCTAACCATCTTACTAAGATAAAACCTAGAAGCATGGATCGACAGCTAAACTCCAAATTATTATTGTATTTATCTTTTCCTAGTCACTACTCCTCTTTTGGAGTAAGTAGCAATAATCTAGGCGAGATCCTAATATGAACACCTATTAAGAAAACTATTATATTAAAGATAAAATAATATATGCATGGGTATTGGTTCAGAACAATAATAGCACTCTCCTTTCTTCGTCAATCTGCCAAGGTTTTCATAACCCTAGCTATGGGTTTTAGCCGCTCATGCTTATGAACAAATCAATAACATTCATAATTGAAAGCATAGATGAAATCACAATGATAAGAAGTAGAAACACCCACAACCGTAACTAAATTAATGAACCAAAGTCAATACAAGAGAACCCCATGATCCAAATCGAATCTTGGAATCAAAATATGTTTATCAATATCAAAAGTACATAACTCCTAGTAAAACATACATAAAGGGTATTTATAGTACAAGAGGAAATCCTAAAAACAAAGCGTGAGCTAAATAAGAGAAAATAAAAATGGTGGCCACTTACTTTCTCTACTTGCGCCCTGACCCTGGGCGCAAGTAGCACTTGTGGCCTATAGCATGGGCACATGTACCAAGAGTAAGTGCCAGGACAAAAAAATCCTACAAGTCAGCTCTTGGGATTTTGGACTTCTGGCACTTGCTTTGCGCCATGGGTATTGGTTCAGAGAAGCAATAGCACTTCCCCTACTTCGTCAATCTGTCAGGGTTTACACAACTCTAGCTATTGGTTTTATCCACTCATGCTTATGAAGAAATCAATAACATTCATAATTGAAAGCATGGATGAAATCACAATAATAAGAAGTAGAAATACCCACAATCGTAACTGAATTAATGAACCAAAGTCAATACAAGATAACCCCAAGATCAAAATCGAATCTTGGAATCCAAATATGTTTATGAATATCAAAATTGCATAACCCCTACTAAAAAATACATAAAGGGTATTTATAGTACAAGAAGAAACCCTAAAAACAAAGCTCATACTAAATAGGAGAAAATAGGGACGACGGACACTTACTCTCCTTACTTGCACCCTGACCCAGGGCGCAGGTAGCACTTTTGGCCTATAGGGTAGGCACAAGTACCAGGAGTAAGTTCTAGGACAAAATTTTTTTTGTAAGCCAGCTCATGGGATTTTGGACTTCTAGCACTTGCTTTGCACGTATAGGTATTAGTTTAGAACAACAATAGCACTTCCCCTACTTTGTCAATCTGATAGGGTTTCCACAACCCTAGCTATAGGTTTTAGCCGCTCATGCTTATGAAGAAATCAATAACATTCAGAATTAAAAGCATAGATGAAATCACAATGATAAAAAGTAGAAACATCCACAACCGTAACTGAATTAATGGACCAAAGTCAATATAAGAGAACCCCAAGATCAAAATTGAATCATGGAATCAAAATAAGTTTATGAATATCAAAAGTGCATAACTCCTACTAAAAAATACATAAAGGATATTTATAGTACAATAGGAAACCCTAAAAACAAATCTCGAACTAAATAAGAAAAAATAGGGACGGCGGCCACTTAATATCCCTACTTGCGTCCTGACCTTAGGTGTAGGTAGTACTTGTGGCCTATAGGGTAGGCATAAGTACTAGGAGTAAGTGCGAGGACAAAAATTTCCTACAAGTCAGCTCTTGGAATTTTGGACTTCTAGCACTTGCTTTGCGCGCTTGTGGTCCATAAGTTCTATTTGTTGTCCATATGTTGACTTAGTAAGTGTCAGGACTCATCTTTTCAACTCTTCTTCAATTGCCGAACATTTTTTTATGATGATCAAGATAGAAAGTGTCCTAAACATCCATGTTGCTCCAATAAGTAACCAAAAATACTTCTTTTCATCTTTTTCATAAACTTAGCATCCAAAACATGATTTCCTGCAATATATCCAAAACACATCATATCTAACAAAACAACCTCAGAAACTTGCATATTTTCCTTGTTTTAAAAATTGAAAGTTCTATATTTCTATAGCACATCTTAGCTGGACACCCGACCTATTTCTATGGAACCTTACTGTATGGATCCTGTCAAGCTTAAAGAGATACGTTCTCAACTTCAGGATCTTTTTTTAAAGGTTTCATTAGACCAAGTGTGTCTCCTTGGGGAGCTCCTGTGTTATTTGTGAAGAATAAATATGGTTAATGCATATATGTATTTATTATAGGAAGCTTAATAAGGTGACAATGAAGAACCAAAATACTAGTCCTCACATTGATGATTTGTTTGACCAGCGTCAGGGTACAATAGTGTTTTCTAAGATTGACTTAAGGTTCGGTTACCATCAGTTGAGGAATCAGGTTGTGGATGTCCTAGAGATAACATTTAGGGCCCGTTATGTTCATTATGAATTCCTAGTAATATCCTTTGGGTTGACTAATGCCCCAGCTGTATTTATGGATTTGATAAATATTATGTTCAGTCCTTATTTAGATTATTTTGTAATTTTGTTCATTGGCGATATCCTTGTGCATTTGAGGAGTAGAGAGGAGCATATGCAATATTTAGAGATTGTGCTCTAGAATTTGACAGATCATAGGCTTTTTCCAAATTCTCTAAGTGTGAGTTTTGGCTTGATTCAGTGATATTCCTTAGGCATATGGTGTCTTAAGATGGGATTATGGTAGAAATAATGAATATTGAGGTTATTTGTGAGTGGGCCAGGCTTATATCTCTGTCTTAGGTTTATATCTTCATTGGATTGGTCGTTACTATAGATGGTTCATTGAGAGTTTGCTACCATTGTTGAGCTAATGACTAGATTAACTCGGAAGGAGGTTCTTTTTCAATGATTTGAGGAGTGTGAGCTGAGCTTTGGAAAACTTAATGGATTTCTCACTTCAACTCCTATCTTAGCTTTTTATATTAAGGGTGATAGATTTATTGTGTATTGTGATACTTTTGGTAATAATTTGAGTTATATACTGATGCAGTAGGGTCAAGTTATTGCTTATGCATTAAGGCAGTTGAAGGTGAATGAGCACAACTACTACACTCATGATTTGGAGTTGGCAACAATAGTTTTCACACTTAAGATTTAGAGATATTATCTTTATGGTGTGAATTATGATATCTTCATGAATCATCATAGTATTCATCATATTATAACCTATAGAGAGATTAATTCTAGGTAGAGTAGATGGATGGAGTTTCTTAAGGATTATGAAATCTCAATTTTGTATCATCCGAGCAAGGGAAATATAGTAGTGAATATCTTGAGTTGAAAGGTGGTGAGCATGGGTAGCTTGGCATGTATTTCAGTTTTGCAGAGGCCATTGGCACGGGATGTTTAATCCTTAGACAACTTGATGGCGCAACTCAATATTTCAGACCCTAGGAGGATTCTTGCTAGTGTTGAGGCAAGGTCTTTGCTATTTAAGTGGATTCAGAGTCATCAATTTTGGAGGATATGAGACTTTACATCATCCATGATCAGGTGTTGAGTGGTTAGTCTAAGAGGGCTACCATAGATTCTGAGGGCATGTTGAGGTTTGATAGCCACATTTGTGTTTCAAGGATTGATGACTTAATTTGATCAATTTTGTAAGGCTCACTTCTCCAGATATTTTATTCACCTGGGTATAGCTGAGATGTATAAATATTTCAGATAGCATTATTGATGGAGTGGGATGAAAAGAGATACGACAGACTTTGTAGCCTGTTGCCTATTTTTTCAGCAGGTAAAGGTCAAACATTAGAGACATGGTGGCTTGATTCAAAGATTGCCCATTCTCAAGTGGAAATGGGAACAGATTACCATGGGCTTTGTTAGTAGGTTGCCTTGTACTTCCCATGGTTCTGATGGTATTTGGGTCATTGTGGATCGATTGACCAAGTTAGCATATTTTATTCCTAATCAGATGTCCTTCAGCACCGAGAGGTTAGCCCATATCTATGTTAGTGAGATAGTCTATTTACATGATGTGGCATATCTATCATTACAAACTAGGGTTCAATGTTTACTTCTATCTCTTGGAGATCTTTTCAGGAGGATTTGGGTACTCAGGTGGATCTTAGTACAACCTTTTATCCTCAGATCGACAAGCAGTCAAAGTGGACTATTTAGGTTTTCGATGATATGCTCTGAGCCTATCTTATAGATTTTGGAGGTGAGTAGGAGCATTACTTAGCCTTAGAATAGTTTGCATATAATAATATCTATCATTTGAGTATTGAGATGGTACCTTTTGAGGCCTTGTATAGTAGGTGATGTCGTTCTATGGTTGGGTAGTTTGAGAGCTTTAATATTAGACCTTGTGGTACTAACTTGCTTCAAGAGTCATTGGATAAAATAAGGGTGATTCTGGAAAGGTTGAGGGTAGCTCAGAGTAGGCAGAAGGCTTATATAGATTGTAGAATTTATGCCTTGAGATTTGGAGTTGGTGACCAGGTATTCCTCCGTGTATCACCCATGAAGGGTGTGATGAGGTTCAGAAGGAAGCACAAACTCAGACCCAGATATATTGGACGCTTTGAGATTTTTTGCACAATTGGTGAGGTGACTTTTGAGTTAGCCTTACCCCCTAATTTTGTTGTTGTCCATCTAATTTTCCATGTTTCTATATTGTGGTGATACATTCCTGATCTATCTCATGTGATTAGATGGGACTCAGTTTAGTTGGATGGGTAGTTGACCTTTATGGAGGAATATATGCTTATTTTGGCTAGTAATGTCAGGTGATTGCGCACTAGAGAGATTTCAGTAGTTAAGGTTTAGTGAATACACCACCTAATAGAAAAGCCTACTTGGGATATCGAGAGCGAGATGTGGATCAAGTATCCTTACCTATTTGAGGGTTCAAGTACATCCTAATCCTTTACTTTTGTAGACGATAGTTCTCTTAGAAGTGGATATTGTAATGACCCTCCAGGTCATTTTTTATATTTTCGCTCATTTTTGTTATTTTGAGTTTTCCTATAGTTGCCCCAAGTCATTTATGACTTGCTAGAACTGAGAGTTTGCTATCGGGCAGTTCATTTGATTTTTAGAGCCAATTTCCTATTTTAACGTCTTTGTTGATTCAAATTAGCGACTGGGAGAAAACTTCAGACAAATGATCTTATATGCCAATTTTGATAGTTCCAACAGCTCAAAAATGTCGATTATAGGCTAGGTGGACACTTGGTTTAGGTCTCGAGGCTTCTGGACTCATTTTTGACTATTGGTCGGAAGTTAAGGAAAATTGCACATGGGTGTGGGACCCATTTTTCATTGAAATGAACTTGGTCGGAAATTCTGATTGTGTTGTTGAGTCCAGAATGTCAAATTTGATAGGGTAGCATATTTCACTTGCGTATATGTGATTCTGGATGAATTCCGAGGGGTTGGCGAAGACTTGGAAAATTCCAAGTCTTAACTGGTGCTGGAGCATCACTTAAGAGCCCCATGGTTTGCTTAAGAGAACCTCAACTAAGTGTCATGCCAGTCATTTAAGCATTCAGGCAAAGCCTAACAGGTAACACTTAAGTGATGCCTTTGTCACTTAAGTGATATTTGACATTAGTAACAAGTATTTTATAAGCGATCCAGTATCTGTTTAAGCTACACCTAGGGAGCCTATAAAAACCCCACATAGCCCAACTTTCTTAATTTTTCACCCATTCCCAAGTATGTAGAACCCTATAAAGTGCATAAATTTTGAAGAATAATTAGTAGGTGATTTTGATGTTTTCGTAGACTCGCTTAACGCATTTTTTCTTTGAATTCTTGATAAGTTTCACCAAATTACATGGCTAATATCTCATGATTTCTCCAAAATTGCTAAAATATTAGTAGGTTGATTATAGCATCATTTGAGCTTGAAATTCACCCATTCTTAAGGATAGATGTTCCTTGAGCAAAAAAGAAAGTTTTGGCAGTTTCAAAAGTGTGATTCCACAAATGGGCCCTATGTAGGATTTTTACATAATTTTTTACCCAAAGCTCAGCAGTGAAATATGGGTATTATTGTTTTCGTTTTGATGAGTATTTGGTGATTTTGATAGCGTGGTATCTTGTAAAAGCTTCTCGAAAAGAGCAATAGACAGTTTAGCAGATTCTTTAGGCTTTTCTTCGGCGTCCAAGTAGGCTAGGTTTACCTTTTCATATATTGATCTAATTCATAGTATAATGATGATATGTATGATATATAGGTATTGGAAGCATGATTGGTATGACTAATCTTATTTGGACTATTTAGGCTCTCTTGGAAATGTAATCTAGGTAAAATTGACTTAGTTGCTCATGTTTTAGGAAGAATTTCTATCTTAGGGAAAATTAAGGCTTATTAAACATCTAGAAATGAATTTATATACCTTAGCCTAGTCTGGGGTAGAATTTGCCTAAAAATGGATTTTGGAGATTAGAAGTGGGCTATTTCGGTCCACCTTAGGCCAAGACTTGTGTTAGCTTTTGTAGACTTATATAAATATGGCATACCCTTTGAAATGTTTATTTTGGGACTTTAAAGAGATGAAATACTTAATAATTATGTTAGTTTGGTATTTGGGAGTTAGTGCTAATTCTGGGTAAAACCCGATGATTTATTAACGTGGTTTATTGGTATGGTTTATTGATATGGTTTATTGATATGGTTTAGTGATATAAGTTTTGGTTCAAGTCCAACAATTGATATGGTATTGCTAATATGAGTTTTGGTTCAAGTCTGACAAATGATGTTATGATGTTGATACTATTGATGATGATAATATAAGTTCTGGTTTGTTTCCGGCATTGTGAGTTAGGTATGATAGCACGGTATGATGGTTTGATGGTTATAGATGATATTCGGTAAAGTTATGGATCTTTGGTTAATTATTTTCCTTTGATTGAACCCTCTGAGCTTATGGGGCCCGCATTGAGATATTTACTTTTCCCCACATACTAACTTATGGGGTCTAGTTTTGTAGAATTAATTATGCTTTCTTTCATTATTATATTTGTTTCGGTTATTTATTTACAGTGTTGGAGCTTATTCTCAGGTTTGCCTTATTACCTTGACTTAGCTTATTTTATCTTGTATCTTATCGTATTTATTTTCATTTCGTCTGGTATTTTTTCCTATTTAACTATTTTTATCCGTCCCCTTTTGCTCATCGTATTTTTCTTTGTTTTCTTCTATTGTATTCATTTGAGTGGTGGCTGGGGTGATATATGTTAGACTAGGTTCATGTCATAGGTTGGGGTCGGGGCTGGGATCGGGTCTAGGTTTGAGTCAGAGGTTAGGGGCAAGGAGAAGTAGAACTAGGTGGGATAAAGGTGCTTCTAAGTTTAGAGTTGGGTCCTACAACATAGGGTCGCTTCAAGGTAAGTCTATAGAGCTGGTGAAGATTGTTAGAAAGAGAAGGGTTAGTATAGCGTGTATCCAGGAAACTAAATAGGTAGGAACTAAGGCGAGTGATGTGGATGGATATAAATTGTGGTACTCAGGTAGCGTGACACATAGAAATGGGGTAGGAATCTTAGTAGATGAAGAACTTAGGGAGTAGGTGGTAGAGGTTAAGAGAGTTAGTGATAGGTTGATGTCTATTAAGTTGGTCATTAGAGGGTCTACGATGAACGTTATTAGTGCCTACGCCCCATAAGTAGGTTTGGATGAGGAGGAGAAGAAGGGATTTTGGGAGATTTTGGATCAGGTGGTGAGGAGCGTCCCGAGCACTGAGAAACTTTTAGTAGGTGGAGATTTCAATGGGCATATTGGGTCTTTATCGAGAGGTTATGATGATGTGCATGGCGGTTTTGATTTTGGGGAAGGAGGAGCTTCTCTTTTGGATTTTTCTAGGGCTTTTAGGTTGTGGATTACAAATTCGAGCTTTTCAAAGAAGGAGGAACACCTTATTATATTTCATAGTTCAGTGGCCAAGACTCAGATAGAAGTTTTGATTCTTAGGAAAGGTGATAAAGCACTATGTAAAGACTGTAAAGTCATACCTAGAAGGAATCTTTTGACTCAGCATAGGTTGTTAGTGATGGACTTGGTTATCAATAAAGGAAAAAAAAAAGTGTGGAGGCTCGACCCAAGGATTAAGTGGGGTAGCTTGACTTTGGCTAGCGCTTTGGAAATAGGGGAGAAGTTGAAGAGTAAGGGGGCTTGGGAGATTAAAGAGGATTTGGATAGTATGTGGGAGACGACTTCCAGTTGTATTAGGTAGACCGCTAGAGTGGTCTTGGGTGTCTCGAGAGGTCGATCTGGAAAGCATCAAAGAGACTGGTGGGGGAATGAAGAGGTAAGATAAAGGTGGAGTCTAAGAAGGTAGCTTATGCTAAGTTGGTTGAGAGCAAAGATGATGAGGAAAGGCAGATGAATAAGGAGGAGTATAAGGTAGCTAGAAAAGAGGCTAAGTTAGCGGTTACAATGGCTAAGACATCGGCTTTTGTGAGCTTGTATGCATCTCTAGAGGAGAAAGGTAGGGATAAAAAGTTGTATAGGCTTGACAAGGCCAGGGAGCATAGGTCTTATGACCTTGACCAAGTGAAGTACATCAAAGGAGAGGACGGTACAATATTAGTTGAGGATACCCTCATTAGGGAGAGGTGGCAGTCCTATTTTCATACACTTTTGAACGACAAGGGGGACAAAGTTCTCGTGTTGGGGACTTGGAGAACTCTGAGGAGTGTATCAATTATGGTTATTGTAGGCATATCAAGGTTGAGGAGGTCAAGGAAGCTATTCGCAAGATACGGCGGGGTAAGGCGACGGGGCCAGACGAGATTCCAATGGATTTTTGGAAGAGCACTAGTGGGGTAGGTTTGTAGTGGTTGTAAGGTTATTTAACAGTATTTTTAGGGCGGAAAAAATACTTGAATTGTGGAGGTGAAGTACAATGATTCTAGTGTATAAGAACAAGGGAGACATTCAGACTTGCAACAACTATAGAGGTATTAAGTTATTGAGTCATACTATGAAGGTTTGGGAAAGGGTGGTAGAGTTAAGGCTAAGAAGGATCATGACTATCTCTGAGAATAAGTTTGATTTCATACCAGGTCGCTCGACTACTGAGGCTATTCACCTTGTGAGGAGATTAATGGAGCAGTTTTGGGAGAGGAAGGACTTGCACATAGTGTTTATTAATCTTGAGAAGGCATATGATAGAATTCCCAGGGAGATTTTATGGATATACTTAGAGGCTAGAGGGGTGCCCACGGCGTACACTAGGTTGATTTAGGACATGTATGATAGTGCAAAGACTCATGTGAGGATGGTAGGTGAAGATTCAGAGAACTTCCTAATTCTGATAGGGTTGCACCAGGGATCAACTCTTAGCCTATTTTTATTTGCCTTGGTGATGGATGTTTTGATGCGACATATTCAAGGGGAGGTGGATTGGTATATGTTATGTGCAGATGATGTGGTACTAATTGACGAGGCTCGGGGAGGAGTTAATGATAAGCTAGAGATTCGGAGACAGACGCTTAAGTCTAAAGGATTTTGGTTAAGCAAAACCAAGATAGAGCACTTGGAGTGTAAGTTCAGTGATGTGTTGTAGGAGGCTGGAGTGGTTGTGAAGCTGGACTCTTAGGCCATTCATAAAAGGGAGAGTTTTAAGTATCTGGGGTCTATGATTTAGGGAAATAGTGATATTGACGAGGATGTCATGCATAGTGTTGGGGTAGGGTGGTTGAAATAGAGGCTCTCTTCGGGAGTTCTATGTGATAAGAAGGTTCCCCTGAAGCTTAAAGGTAAGTTCTACAAGTGGAAGTCCGGTCGGCTATGTTGTATGGAGCGGAGTGTTGACCAGTTAAGAACTTGCACACCCAAAAGTTGAAGGTGGCGGAAATAAGAATATTGCGATGAATATGTGGACATACTAGGAAAGATAGGGTGAGGAATTAGATTATTCGTGAGAAGGTGGGAGTTTCTTCGGTGGAGGATAAGATATGAGAAGTGAGGTTATGTTGGTTTGGGCACGTGATGAGGAGGGGCTCTGATGGTCTAATACGGAGGTGTGAGACATTGACTATGGATGGTTTTAGGAGGGGTAGAGGTAGACCAAAGAAATATTGGAGGGAGGTAATTAGGAATGATATGAAGCAATTACAACTTACGGAGGATATGAACCTTGATAGGAAGGTGTGGAGGACGTAGATTAGGGTAGAGGGTTAGGGGGTAGGAGTGAGTCGATAATAGTAGGGGAGAGTTCTTTTGTGTTTGGAGTTTCTTGTTCGTGGTGTAGTGGCTGTAGTATTATCTTGTGGCTAGCGGTGTTATATTATTTTGCATACTTTACTATTTTATATGCACTTATCTTTTGTGTTTGTTATACTGTTAGTTTATTTTGCATATCGGACTAGTTTATATGTACTTATCTTTTGTGTTTGTTATACTATTATCGGTCCTAAACCGGGGGTCTATCAAAAACAGCTTCTCTACTTCACCTGAGGTAGTAGTATGGTCTGTGTACACTCTACCCTCCCCAGACCCCACTATGTGGGAATACACTAGGTATGTTGTTATTGTTGATCTTATCGTATTTATATCATGATTTATCTTAGTCGGTCAATGATGGCTACTGATTACCATTGGTTTTGGTACTCATACTACACTTTTGTACCTTTTTAGTGCATATTCGAGTATTAGTAGCCATCACTGATGTGGCAATCGTGCTGAGTTGATTTTAAAAATAGGGTGAGCTCTCGGAGTTGGAGTTTCCCTATTTTCCTTCTATTATCTATGTCTACTCTTTCATTTTTTAAGACATTGTATTTGACTATTTCAGTACTTATTTTCCATTTGCAGTAGTTCTTGTACCGACACTACTAGGTTGTGGGATAGTTGTTTATGCTTTATCTATCTTTTAGACTATACTTATTGTCTTACTATTATTATAAGCCTTTAATTGTTGATCTTTTGGATTTTAGGTCACTTTCCACCAATTAGCCCATTGCTTATAGATCCAGGCTATGGTTACCTACTGGCAGGATACAATAGGTGCCATCATGACTCCTAAACATGTCGTGGAAACTTTTGACTTTAAACCCTAAAATTTACATTAGAATTGGCTCAAAATGGAACTAAGGACATCAATCTCATATCCTATTTTGGCTAAAAGAGCCACAAAATATCAGCTCCTCAACATCCCTAACTTAAACTTTTTCTTGTCCTCGAGCAAATCAACACACTTACAACAAAATAATAATTTATTTAAATGATACTCATTGGAAGCTCGAACACATGAACTTTTGTGAAGATCACTTTTCCCTCATGATTTTGAAAGTTATTTGCTCATGTTTCCATGATTAAACACTCAAGCTATGAACTACAAACTTCAAGCATCAATTATTCATTACAAACCAAGAAAGTAATTTTAGATACAACTAAGGTCTATCATTGTGTTTGATGTGTGCAATTTGAGTGCATTCACACGAAGAATATCTCTTTGGTATCACTGTGTCACGACCCAAACCAGTGTCTAGCCGTGATGGGTATCTCAAGTCCGCTGAAGATTGAAGATCGAAGACACCCTCTATACTTGGCCAAAAAGAACATAATACAACTAGAAGCGAATGAATTTTGAACATATAACAAGATAGAATAATGTAAGCTCAAAAGGGTCTAAGAATAACAACAAAAATACCCAGTCCACAGTAATCCACAAAACCTATAGCAAAACCAAAGCAATTTAAGACGATCTATGATAATAGATAAACCAATAAGCAACGGCCTTCCGAAAGAAGGAAGATCACCACTTCAAGTTGACTGTTGACAAACCAAAAATCCTATGACTGTGTAGGAAAAGTATATATGTCCCTTGTTTCTACATTGCATGGGAATACAACGTCTAGAGACTATTAGCGGGTTGAGTTCTAGCATGTAAATCGGAAAGGGAAAAATATAATGCAAAGTCAAAACCACAATAAAAATCTATATGTACACATTGTACATACATATATATAACATGCTAAGGTAGGGAAAAAGGTTTAGCATGCAAGTAAAACATTAACCAAGACTATGTAGCTCAACTATAATAAACAGGCACCACGAGCTATATTGGGTTCAGCTCCCCCTCCTGAAAGGGCTCCAGTGCGTGTTTTCCACACGAACCAGAGGTATCAAGGAAGATCAGGGAATGCCCCGACCCACGTAAATCTAGGATACAAATATATATATATATATATATATAAAGTGTGTCACAAGCACACGGTCATCAAGACCAACCCTCACACCGACAAACGTGAATTTCTAGTACAAGTCCTTCAAGACTCACACCTTCATGGCTTAGCTACATAACCCCCTTTAAGCCCATATTAAAACAAGTTTCAAAGAATCCTTTCATTAAACCATAGAATTACACATTATGGAAGACCACATATATCGGCATACCCTTACGTTTGCAAGCTTACACTTATGCCATTTTAATTATATTCCATCATGTTGGGGGAATATCTCGACCCCTTTTAGATTATAAAATCAACTCGAGGGAATGCCTCGACCCTTGAGGTTTTAATTTAAATTAAAACATGGACAACAAGGCTTTCAAAATCTATGTTCATTGTTTATCCATTTATGCAATGCAATAGTATAGGTGAGTAAGTCAAACCAAGTGGCAATTCCATAATTCAAAGCCATTTAGACAAGTGGGTTTAGGGAACACAATTATTAAAAGCCAATTCCAAGTTCAAAACATCAATTAGGGGGAATTCCTTGACCCTTACTCCAATTCCCATACCCATGCACCCTATTAGTTTCAAAAACATTCAATTCAAAGAATGAACAACTCATAAAAACCATGGGAAAATAATTCAAGGATCAACTATTCCGAAACCCTTAACCCATATCAAAACCCTCATTCAAATCCATATAAATAAACCATTTAAAGCATATGTTTTTCATAAAATAATATTTGGGGAAGATATCATGCCTGAAAGTGCAGAGAATTATGGAGACAAATCAACCCTTGAGCCCTTGGATGACCAACTTTGAGGAACCCTAGCTTGTTCTTGCCTTAGGGATTTGAGAGAGTTAGAGAGAGTGTTTATTATTGATAAGCGTTGAAAATAAATCCTCAAAGGTGTTTTATGGTCGTTGGTCTTAAGTGGGTAAAGAGGGAAATATCCAAAGTGCTCTTCATTAAAAGCTGAAAATTTTTCGCCAATGACTATGGGTCACTATACGACTCGTTAGGAATCACTACGACTTGTCACCATGAGTCGTAGTCTGGACAGTAGTTGAGGGACCCCTCTCGGGTGAACCTAAAACTCACATCATACAACTCATCAAGACACCCTATGACTCATAAGGTCTTAGTCGTAACCAAGAGATAAGAATTTGGGGTACATACTGGTCACCCTACGATTGGTACACTATGACTCATATAGAGTCATTACAACTTGAAACCCCCAGTCGTAGTCATAATAGAAACTAAAGGATATCACACTATTCAGGATATGATTGGGGTCTTAAGACACGTATAGACACCTTATGACTATATGATGAGTCGTAGTCATAGAAGTAAGCTTAAATCTCAAGGAATTTTCCAAGGACCAGAATTCGGGGTGTAACATTCTCTCCCCTAGGATCATTCATACCTGAATGATGAGACAAGGCATTCATTAGAACGATTTAACACAAAACAAAACCACACTTTCCTTTAACAAAGACAGAAAACAAAGATATTAAGAAATACATATTCCTTAAGCATGATTATACAAAGCAAAAAATAAGAATGGATATTTGGACTTCATGTCCTCTTCAACTTCCTAAGTAGCTTCTTCAACATTATGATTCCTTCATATAACCTTCACTGAAGCCAAATCCTTAGTGCTCAAATGACGGACTTGCCTATCCAAAATCTCAACTAGGACTTCATTGTAAGACAAGGAATCCAAAACACTAACACTCTCCAAAGGAACAACCAAGGAAGGATTACCCACACACTTCTTCAATATTAAAACATGAAAGTCTAGGGGGATAGAACCCAAACTCGAAGGGAACTCCAACTCATAAGCCACACTGCCCACCCTTCTCAAGATCAATTATTGGCCAACATAATGGGGATTGAGATTCTCCTTCCTTCCAAACCTCATCACTCCCTTCATGGGAGATAATTTCAAGAATACCCAATCACCAACATCAAACTCCAACTCCCTATGCCTCACATCCGCATAGGACTTTTGGTGACTTTGTGTGGTCTTAAGCCTATCCCCAATCACCTTCACCTTCTCCATGGCGTGATGAACTATGTCAGGACCAAATAATCTAGTCTCGCCAACTTCAAACCACCCAATGTGAAACCTACACCTCCTACCATACAAAGCCTCAAACGGGGCCATCTGAATACTCGAGTGATAACTGTTATTATATGCAAATTCTATGAGAGTCAAATGATCAACCCAACTACCACCAAAGTAAATCACACAGGACCTTAGCATATCTTCTAAAATCTGAATAGTCAAATGATCAACCCAACTACCACCAAAGTAAATCGCACAGTCTCTTAGCGTATCTTCTAAAATCTAAATAGTCCTCTCTGCTTGTCCATCCATCTGAGGGTGGAAAATGGTGCTAAGGTTCACCTTAGTCCCCAAACCTCTTTTAAAATAATGCCAAATGTGAGAAGAGAACTACGTACCTTGATCAGATATAATAGAAACGGGCACACCGTGCCACTCGACAATCTCCAGAATGAAAATCTTTGCATAATCTTCTGTAGAATAATTAGTCCTTGCTGGCAAGAAATGAACGAACTTAGTCATTCTATCTATGATAACCCAAATCGAGTCAAACTAACTACGATATAGCGGAAGAACAGTAACGAAATATATATTAATCACTACCCATTTCCATACAGGCAACTCAATCTCTTGTGATAGACCGCCAGGCCTTAAGTGCTCTACCTTTACTTGTTGGCAAACCATAAGCTTGGCCATAAAATAGGTCATATCCCTCTTCATGTTATTTCACCAATATAACACTTTCAAGTCATGATACATCTTCGTCGAACCAGGATAAATAATATACTTTGATTCCTTAGCCTCAGCCAAAATCCTTTCCCGTAACCCATCGACATTAGGGATGTACAATTCCATTGGTACCTCAGGATACCATCACCACCAATCTCAGAAGCCATGACTTACTGTTGACCCATATCTTTCTTAATATGAATCTAAAGAGGCATAGCATGAATGAAACCAATCTATTTCCAAAATTACATCAAAATCAGTCATCTCCAACTCTACTAAGTCTACCCAGGTCTCCCTACCATAGATAGATACCACACAACCCCTATAGACTTTTCTAGCCACAATAGAGTCACCTATCGGGGTAGACACAAAAAAGGGATTAGAAATACACTTAGGACTAAAACCAAAATGAATAGCCATATAAGGGGTCACTTAAGAAAGTGTAGACCTTAGGTTAAGCAAGAAATACACATCATGAATGAAGAGTTGTAATATACTAGTGAAAATATCAGAAGATTCCTCAGATTCCTGATGAGTGGCTAGAGTATACAGAAGATTTTGACTAATGCCAGTACTATAAGTAGTACCCTTTGGCATAGGAGATGAAGAAGAAGGAACTGGAACCTTATTAGCCCCAATAGAGAAATTGTTGGAAGGATAATTCCTCTGAATATGACTTTACTGGCCATATCTGAAACACTTATTTCTCCTCTCAACACAAAAACCACGATGAAACTACTCACAAAATTAGCAAGGAGGATATGATGGAGCCGACAGGGCCCTACTAGCCTGAGATTAGGCACCTTATTCCTTAAACCCACTGTTTCTCTAAAAGAGATGATCACTAAAAGGCTTAGGATATGGATCACTAACCATAGAATAAGAACTAGAATTTCCTCACTTCTTTGTAGATCATTGTCTGTCATCTCTACCATATTCTAGTGACCTCCGCCCTGCTCAAAATACCTGAATTTCTTACTTTGTCTTTCCCCTATTTTTGCTTATTTCTTTTTTTCCTCTTCAACCTGTTGCACATACACCACAAGCCTAGAGATATCCGTGTCGTTATTCAGGAAGGCAGCCTTACAGTCCAACACCAAGTACCGAGATAAGCCCAAAGCAAACTTCCTTACCTTATCCCTTATAGAAGACACCAACTCCAGAGCATAGCAAGACAACTGATAAAATTTTAGGCATACTCTTTTACGCTCATCTTGCCCTATTTCAGATTCACAAACTCCTCAGCCTTTGCCTCTCTCAACTCTTGAGGAAAGAAGCGAGCAACAAAAGCACTAGAGAAGTCATCCTATGTATCTGGATAAACATCATCTCCTCTCAGTTGTTTTCACTCCTCATACCACTAATATGCCACATCCTTCAACTGATATGTAGAAAACTCCACACACTTTGAGTCGAAAGCATGCATCACTCAAAAAATCTTTTCCATCTCATCTAAGAGAGCTTGACATTCTTCATCAACCTTGTAGCCAATAAATGTCAAGGGATTCAACATCATCAACTGGAGAAACCTCGTGGCCTTTGAAGATAGAGCAACAAACCAACACGATCAGGCTGAAAAAACTGAGAAGTTAATAATGGTGTCAGCAGATAAATAGACTGATGGAACTCATCATTAGAAATATCACCTTGGGGAAGTGGGGCATGATCATTATCAACCTGAAAATCCTGAGAAGGACTTGTAGGGCCCGGTGGAACACCATGAGGGATATTACAATCAGGAGTCAGGACCCTAGATTGGGTATGAACTCTATAAGTAGGGCAAGTTCCATCCATATTGTCCTTAGATGGGATAGAAAAAGTTCTACGAGTGTTAGATCTTTGGGAAGGCATGATCTGGAATGCAAACAAATGAAAATTAGAGGAGACCTCAACATCCTAAACTCTAAAGACAAAAAATAGAGCACAAAAAGGGGAACATTTCTTAATGCCTCGTATCCTCTCCCATATATGTGTGGCGCACTACACACCCATAAAAGAGACTCTACTTGACATGGTTTTATGGACACCCAATTGACCATGAACCTAGGCTATGATACCAACTTTATCACAACCTGAACGAGGGCCTAATTGGGATGGGTATCTTATGTCCACCAAAGACCACAGACCACCCTCTTATGTTTGCCAAAATTAACATAATATAGCTAAAAGCAATGAATTTTGAACATATAACAAGATAGAATAATGTAAGATCAAAGTTGTCTAAGAATAACAACGGCAATACCCAATCCACAGTAATCCATAAATCCTCTAGCAAAACCAAATCAATCTAAGTCGGGATATGCCCCTGATGATAGCTAAAAAAAATCTAAAGAAAAGTCTATGATAATAGATAAACCAAAACGCAACGACCTTTCGGAAGAAAGAGGCTCGCCACTTCAAGTTGACTGCTGACAACCTAAAAATTCTATTACTGCACAAGAAAAGTAGCTATGTCACTAGTTCCTATATTACGTGGGGCGGGTTGAGCGCTAGCATATAACTCAGGAAGGGGATAACATAATTCTAAGTCAAAACCACAGTAAAAATCCACATGTACACATTATACATACATATATATACAACATATTGGGGTAGGGAACAATGTTTAGCATGCAAGTAAAACATTAACTTGGACTATGTAGCTCAACCATCATAAACAGGTACCCACGGGCTATATAGGTTCAGCTCCCCCTGCTAAAAGAGCCCCAGTGCATATTTGCTACATGAATAGAAGGTATCAAGGAAGACTAGAGAAAGCTCCAACCCCACGCCAATCTACGATATAAATATATATATATATGTATATATATATATAAAGTATGTCACAAGCACATGGTCATCAAGACCAACCCTCATGCCGGCAAACATGAGTTTCCAGTACAAGTCCTGTAAGACTCACACCTTCACAGCTTAGCTACAAACCCTCTTTAAGCCTATATTAAAACAAGTCTCCCATGACTCTTTAATTAAAGAATAGAATTACACATTATGGAACACCACAGGTATCGCCATACCCTTACGCCTGAAAGCTTACACTTATGCCATTTTAATTATATTCCATCATCTTGGGGGAATGCCTTGACCCCCTTTGCTTATTAAATTATGTTTTGGGAATGCCTCAACCCCTTTTAGTTTATCAAATCAACTCGGGGGAATAAATTGACCCCTAAGGTTACAATTTTAGTTAAAACACGGCCAACAAGGCCTTCAAAATCCATGTTCATTATTTAACCATTTATGCAATGAAATATTATAGGTGAGTAAGTCAAACCAAGTTACAATTCCACAATTTAAAGCCATTAACACGAGTGGGTTGAGGAAACACTATTATTCAAAACCAATTCCAAGTTCAAAACATTAGTTTGGGGGAATGCCTCGACCCCTACTCAAATTCCCATACCCTTTTACCCCATTGGTTTCAAAAACATTCAATTCAAAGCATGACCAACTCATAATTGACTCTTTGAAGTACCGAATCACTTGGAATTCACTTTAAACCTTATAAATACATGCTTTAACACTTTGTTACACGTTTATGTCATTATCAACCCATATAGCATAGAATCATCATCAGAATAAGGTTAAAAATGACTAGAATAGTGACAATAGAATGCATAAATACACCCAGCATTGCCACCCACACTTAAAGCCTTGTTCGTCCTCAAACAACCATCAACTATAATCATCATAAACTACGGAGACTCTACACTTCTACTAAATGCAAGACACTCAATATAGCACTACAATGACTATATAGAATGCAAGTCACTACACTAAGCATGTTCTTAACATAATTGAAAGCTCATGAACACCATTCTAAAACATCCTAGCCTCAAGAATTAACTCACCTAGTGGAAAAATCATGTTTATCGCTCAATCAAGGACATCATACAACTTACCCACATTCATCAAACATGTTTCCCTCACAACAAGAGAGTTACCCATAATCACTCAGAATTAAGCAATTCATAATATGATGGGTACAAGAATCAAATTACACTCACTCTGACAAAGAATTCACAAGTTACACATAATGAACCATAGGCTTTCCCTTAGTGTAATGCTCTACTAATACCAGAATGTAAAGCTTAGGATCAATTAGGACTTTTTTGGGTTATAATGTAGGCTAAGGGACGGGTAGGAACTATTTTGGCCAAGAATAGTGACTAACATCTCTAAGCTCTTTAATACACTACATTATACACTTAAAACCAATCTTCAACAACCAAATTACACTTTTTCATCTACCCATATCTTTTATTTTTTCCCCATCTCTTTTAAGCATTTCCAAAAACACATGATGGGCATATTGCTTATTCCTTCAAGATTCAATTTTTTTCTTTTTCTATAATCATAGGAATATTTCTAACATTATTTATATCACATCCATCCACCTCACATCAATTATAACCACCAATAATTATTACCTTGGGGCATCAATTTCACCTTTTACCTCTTATTTCTCAAACTCCTTACTGAATTAATTTCTCAATTAAAGCACTTAGGAGCTTTTTGGAACAAATTATGGTCTATCAAAGAAGTAGATTAGGCTACATATGAGGCTACCAAAGAAAAATCTAAAGGATCAATGGGGGTTAACTAGGGTAATGCACAAGGGTAGGCAAAAGAAAGTATAAAATAAGGCTATTAAGGAAATGCCTATATCACTCCTAAACCCACACTCATTATTTTGCTTTACACACACCAGGCAAGTTCTATACATCATATGCAATAAGGAATATACAAAATACCTCACACGCATATGGCACATGATCAACTCAATAGGATCATCATAGACTCCCAACCAAACAATAACATGAATTCAAATTTAAGCCAAAAAGTACAAGAGTCAAAAAACTTGAGCCTAAGAGTCTTAAAAATAGTAATTCATCCAATCAACATGCTTTTACAAAAAAATTCACTTGCATCATATAATCAAAAATAGCACCAACAAGAATATCTTACACCAAATTTTTTTAAATTGAGCCAAAATTTGGGAATTTCCCCACCCCACAGTTAAAAGTCTACTTTGTCCCCAAAGTAAATTTAAAAGTAAGAGATATAAATACTCCCTGAGGCCTCTAGGCCTAGCTAGTAGCATCTTTACACATAAAGGAGATCCATGGGACCCCACACTCAATCTTTGCCTTGCTTCAAGATCAAGTTTATTGTACTCAGACTTCCCATTAACCTGTGACTCAACCAAAAATAAAAACTACGTGAAATAAAAAATAAAAAAAAGAAAAAGAAAACATACCTAAGCTTGGGTTGCCTCATAAGAAGCGCCTGATTTAGTGTCACAGTACGACCCAATCAACTTTTGCCTCTACCTTGAGGATATAAATTTTACCCCCAACTTAGCATCCATCTTTTTGCCTCGATCATAGGGAGGTGGTACAAAAATTAAGGAACCGAGTAATAGAAAGTGCATGATAAACCACTCGGCCTTAAAGTGAGGTGTGTTTTTATGTTGCTTGTCTGCTGTAAAATTAAGAATATAGGATTCTTGTTCCTCATCTTCACACTCTTCTACTATTTTAAATGATTCCACATACAAGACATCATCTAAACATAATGCAGAAAAATGCTTTGAATGAGGCCCAACAAATCCCAATTTAAAATTTAGACTCTCCATTACACCCACACTTTTATTCACCTTCTTAATTTCAGTCTCAAAAGAAAGATAACAACTGAGTGGCTGTAATCTTGTGTTTGTTCCATAGATTGACTAGTATCATCTTCATATATTTTTTTTTTAGTATTTATGGACATGGTGGTGGTGGTATCTCCTCAACCTGTTCAACAACTTTAGTTTTCGAGTACTCAGACTTCCTCGAATTATCAACAACTTTCTCTACAATTGGTTAGAGAGTCAACTCTACATATACCTCTAATTTATTATTCAATTGCTCTACAACCTCCTAATAGTTCCTTATACCTTCCATTACTTGAGATGCTAAAATTTGTTTCAATATCCCTTCTAAGTTGCTAATTAGCTAATTTGGTTGGGCCCATTAAAACTGTTGCTGCTGATTATTCCATGATTGAATTTGTGGCTAATTTTGCATCAGTTGATTATAGTTGTTTATATAATTTTTCCTTTGATCATAGCCCACAAATATTACTGAATCAGGGTTGACAGCACACATATCTTTAGACTGACCACTATTGCCACAAACCATACACCATATAGAATCGTCATTACTCGAAAACTATCTATCCCAGGCAGACATATCAAGAAGTGTGATAAAAATAGAAATAAATGAAAATAAAAAAAACTAAACAAAAACTATTTACAACTCAACATAGAAAAACAAAAAATAAGATAGTTGTCTATTTACAAGTCTCCAGCAATGGCGCTAAAAACTTGATAGGGCACAAGTACACATGCAAGTGTACGTGGTATTATCAAGTAGTAAAATGGCTTCAAGGAAGACCAAGTATCGATCTATCAGGGACTTGTATTCACTGCCTATCCAATTCTAGTTTAACCAATTGAGGAGAGTAGCAAATATAGTTTTAGAATTGTAAATTAAAACTAAACTAAACTAATGCAGAAAAGTGATGACTCAGGACAATCTATGGATAGAAGCCCAGGGTTAAGTCTTACGAACAGTCATACTACGTTATTTAGATTCATTCATTATATTGCTTATCGTGGTTGTTGGTTCGTAGGGTTAATCTCATAATTATGGTCTCCCAACCTCTAATCCTTTACCTAAGTTGAACCTTACAACTACATTGTTGACCGGGGATGTAATAGTTCACTTAAGTTCTTAAAAAATATCATCCTACATATGAATCAAGTAAGTCATCTAAGTATATACCTATCCTATATACTAATTTTAATTCCTTATTTCATAAACAAAGGCAAATCATACTTTGTTTATTCTTATGTTCTAGCGCCCTATCCCCTCTCCCGAGTTCACAAGGTTGACAATGGATGTATTCGAAGGGTAGATAAGCCTTAAAATAGTTAAAATAATAATAAATAAACAAACAATATTGATAATAAAATCAACAAACTTAATTCAAAATGAAAGTAATCATAATCCTGGCCTTAACCCCGGAAAGGGAGTTTAGCCTCTAATGGGAATATTCATTATCCAATCCCTTGGATTAATGATACAAACCATGAAAAAAACTAAATTAAAGATATATAATCCCTAAAATAAGTGTTTATCATCCCCACAACTAGTCCAAGACGTCCAAAAGTATGTAAAAACGTGATACAATATGTATTTATAACATAGGAGTAAGCCAAGTCCCAATAGAAGTCGATTTAGCTTGAAACACCCAGGTATGGAGTGGAGCGTGCATTGAACCCTCTATTACTATGGATTATAGAATGCATAGCACCCTATATTCCATAGTAATAGACCATACTGTGCACGCTAATCGCACACCCTCTCTGGAATTTGTCCTCTGAATTTTTTATAAGTGTTGGTCCTTCCTCCTTTCATCTGTTGTCTTGTGGTGTATTTCTAATGATTTTCAAGACTTTATATCATAAATATATCATAATATTAATCTAAAAAATGATCCTACAATAAAACATCATAGGAATTAGAAGCACAGACACACAACATCCATCATGATGAATCAAAAGTAAGAGCTTAGACTAGGTTGACTTCCATGGTCTTTCACTCCAAGTTTCCACTCTTCCCTTGACTCATTTGAACTTTGTACACTTCTAAATATTTTTTACACGTATAATAACATCATTAAAACCATAATTAACACATAGAACACAATAGAATCCAACAAGATAGACTAGACAAACAACTAGCTCAAGCTAGAAACACTAGTTTTCTCTATTGAACTCTAATTGACTCTTTGAAGTACCGAATCTCTTGGAATTCACTTTAAACCTTATAAATACATGATTTAACACTTTTTTAGACATTTATCTCATTATCAACCCATAGATCATAGAATCATCCTCAAAATAAGGCTAAAATGACTAGAATAGTGACACTAGAATGAATAAATACACACAACATCAGTACCCCTTGAGTCAAAGTACTCTATTTATATTGCACTTCATCATGATAATTATACAAATTATTTTTTTTCCTAGGGTGTTTGAAACACTTCTCATAAAAAAAGTCATGATTTTAAGTTAAAATATGGGGAATTCAAGAAACTAAAGGGTAGAAAAACCTTAAAATTATAAACTAGGTCATGTTCATACGTTGAATTTGATAGATATGAGATATAATGTGTATAGGAGTACTTTTTAGCATTTAAACTTGTTTATTATTTTTGTTTATAGATCAAGAATGGTCAGAAATTAAAAGAAAAGGAAAGATTGTGGTGTAATATTTTTTCCATCAAGTAATCGAGGTAGGTTATGGTTTGATATTAGTATAGACTTGCTTAAATCTATGATTATAGGTGATTTTGATGTATGTGATTTTATTTTAAGAACTACCTATGATTATTGACTATAGCATGCATTGATCATTGAATTTTGAGAAAATATTTAGAGTGTTTGATTGGGTGTTACGCTAATACTATTATTTGGTTTGAGATACATGCCGACACACTTAATAGATAGGGTACCACACTGGTACTTTTACATAAACTAAGCTCGTCCCTTGTAGGTCATAGATGAGAGTCCCTACTGACTCTGTTATGTGTATACATCTTGCATGCATGAAATTATTATTTCACTTGAACTTAAATATTATGATAACCATTATTTAAAGAATCTACCTAAGTGTAATTAATGTTCTTGTGTACCTATAAATCTACTGAGATAAAGTATTATTATTGTATATTTTCTTGTCAACTAATTGTAAGTTGTGTCTTGATTGTTTTAACTTCTATTTCAATTGCTTATGTGTACGGTATTGAGTTGATTCAACCCATGGTGCCTACCAGTACATAGTTGTTGTACTAAAACTACCAATACTCTTTGTTTTGTTGAGAACAAAGCATATTAAAGCATTTAAGATAAGACCTTGACTTTACTTCATGATTCAGACCTCCATTCAAGGGTGAACACCATGTCAAAGCATCCATTGGATCAACTTCATGTTGTTCATGTTCCTTGTTTTAAGACACAAACATTCCTTTTATTTTATATTATGGATAATGTTTGGACCTTGTTTTAGACATCTTTAGAGTTCTTATTTAGTAACTTTCGGATCCAGGGGTTCTAATAATCAAAGATAATTTTTCACTCTCTTTGTTTCGGTAATGACTAATTTGGTGATGAACTATTTTGGTTATTAATGTGTTTAATAAGACAAATAGTAGTAAAGTGATGAGATGATTTAGTTTTAGTTATGTGGTAAATGGTTAAGGATTGGGTTAGATCGTTATCCCACTATAGATTTAGGGTGGATACCACTCATAATTGATTGGGTCATAAAAAATAGTATCATAGAATTAGGTTCATCTATTTCATCATACAAGAATAGGTCAAGTAGAGTCTTACGAAATAGTATGGAGACTTTGTACTTACTTAAAGAGGTTATAGGGCTTTAGGAAACCATTTTCTCTTCTTTTCGTCTTTTGTGCTAGTACTTAATTCCAATTGGTATTTAGTGATCCTAATTGGTATATAACTTTCTTCACTCTTGTTTTATAGATGGTGAACACTCGTTCAACTGGGGAGGCAACAACCACAACAGCAGCAACACTAATAGAACTAACACCGGCCACTGAGGCTACGATTTGGAGCAAGGCCAAAGGGTAAAACGAGTATTAGAGGATGCATTTGAGTTCATGGATTATTATAGAGCATTGACTATTTTGTAAGTTCATGATGATAAAACCTCTAGTGTTTTAGGGTACTGAGTCAGAGGATTAATTATAGTTCTTGATTGATTATCATGAGCATTAGCAAAATATGGGCATTGTGAAGAGTTATAGTGTGGAGTTTGTGGAATTTCAATTGCAAAGAGAGGCCAAGCAATAGTGGAGGTCTTTTTTAGGTGTAGGTATTCCTTACTTCCACTTACTTGGGCATACTTTTATAATGTTTTTCTTGAGAAGTATGTTCCTCATGCATATCAAGATAAAAAGAAGGATGGGATCTTAAAACTGGAGCAAGGTGATATGTCTGTAGTGGCCTAGGAGGCCAAGTTTCATGCATTTTATCTTAATGTACTACTTTCATGACTCGAGACTACCCCCTAGTCACAACACATTACTTAGAGTCACAAGTGACCCCAATCTAACCCGTGGCCAGACATGACACTTGAATACTTTATAAACTAATATAGTACTGTATGGAAGCTAAAATCTGAATAATATAAAAATAATCAAACTAAAAATCTGGTGCCAACCAAGCTACACCTCCTCTCAAAATATGATACGGTCATTACCTAATATAGTAACCAAAAAAAGGTTGGATTTGAATTCCAAGGGAACACGTGGATTCATAGCTCTCAGTTGTTGTAATCAGCAGGCTGAACTGGAAAAGTAAAAAGGGGGTTTTGAGTATCATTGTTGAACTAGTAGTGGTTGTAATCAGTCATAAGTGAACAGTAGGATTATGTTCCCCCTGGAATCTCAACTCCATAGGTTTATCGTGCTTTGTTGAACCAACCTGATACCTTGCATATAGAAAGGATAATTTATGTACCTTCTGCTATCTTTTAAACAAGCATAAGGATTTTACCCTTTACCTTTTGAGTCTTAGGATATCGCTTTACTAACCGTTATCTTGATCCCAGTTAACTATTACCTTTTGAGTATCTAGTTATTAAATGTAACCTAACCATCTTACTAAGATAAAACCTAAAAGCGTGGGTCGACAGTTAAAATCCAAATCACTGTTGTTATTATCTTTTCCAAGTTACTACTCCCCTTTTGGAGTAAGTAGAAATAATCTAGGTGGGATTCTAACGTTTTCAACCACTAAGAAATCTATTATAGTGAAGATAATGCAATGCATGCCATGGGTATTAGTTCAATTCCATAATAGCACTTCCCCTACTTCATCAATCCGCCAGGGTTTCCACAACCCTAGCTATGGGTTTTAAGCCACTCATGCTTGTGAAGAAATCAATAACATTCATAATTGAAAGCATAGATGAAATCATAAGGATAAGACGTAATAAGAACCCACAACTGAAACTGAATTAATCAATTGAAGTCAAAACAAGAGAATCCCAAGATCAAAATCGAATCTTGGAATCAAAATATGTTTATGAGTATCAAAAGTATGTAACTCCTACTAAAAAAACATAAAGGGTATTTATAGTACATAATAAAACTGTAAAACCAAAGCCCAAAAAAAATAGGAGAAAATAAGGTTGATGGCCACATGTGGTCTGCACTTGTGCCTTGACCCTGGGCGCACGTAGGACCTGCGGTCAGTAGGGTGGAAATAGGTATAGGGCGTAGGTCAGGGAGTAGGTCATCTCTCAGTATTTTGGACTTCTGCCACTTGCTTTGCTTACTTGCGGTCCATAGGTCCAACTTGCGGTCCATATATTGGGTTAGTAAGTGTTGGGAGTCATCTTTTCAGCTCTTCTTCATTTCTCAAATATGCTTTGATCACGAACAAGTTAGAAAGTGTCTCGAACATCCATAATTGCTCCAAAAAGTAGACAAAACACTTTTTTTCATCTTTTTCATGATCTTAGCATCCAAAACATGATTTATAGCAAAACATACCCAAAGCACATCATATCTAACAAAACAACCTCAAAAACTTATATATTTTTCTTGTTTTAAGCATCAAAAGTTCTATATTTCTATAGAAAATCAACACCCTCAACTTAGAATGCTTGCATATCCTCGGGAAACAAAACACAACAAAAACAAAAAAGACACTTAACTAGGAGAATCTAAGCTATTCAATCTTATTTTCAAAACAAACTATGTATGAATATAAAGAACAAAAATGTTACACAATGGGATCAAGGTATGGAAATTACATTAGCAACAGATAACCACTCATATATACAAGTTATACTACCCGAAACAAGCAAATAGCTAGCAATATAACTCAAGTGCCCTCACAATAAGGATGTCCCACTTACTTAAATGAATAATGCATGTCAATGTAGGGACGGTTAAGAGACACTCACACTCAGAAGAGAAATTCCCATCAATGTGTATCAAATACCATAGGCTTCCCCTTATTTTCCTTACCTTAGCATTCAGACAGCCAAGTTAGGATCACTATAAGACTTTTCTTGGCTTGTAATGTAGGCTTGTGATCTGGTATGGTACTGTAATGCCCCGTATTTCCCTAGCATAATCTAAGTACCAATACATGATTATTCATATATAAAATTTTTGAAACACTCATTATTTTTCAGTTTAGAGACTTCCATTAAGTAGGAAATTCAGTTAGCTTTCCAACGATATAAAATTCACCTAAATCCGATAATCGGGTAAGAAGTTATGGCGATTTTAAGTTTCAGTCGTTAAACACCATCATTTTAACCGTTAGCGCATCACGGAGCTAGCATAAATGATGATTGTCAATTTCCAGTGAAGCTCCACAAAACCACCGCGTTGCGCCGTCAGCCAAAATCCCAATTATATTTTTCCAGTGTTCTGGCACGATAATGGTGCGTCACGCCAAGGGTGAATTTTAGAATCAAAAGGGCACCACGATTCCTCCACGTCGTACCACAGACTATTTACCCAATTCCAGTGGCTTGGCGCGATTGTGGCGCATCGCGCCAAGGCCAAAAATCAGGATCTTCAGTTTTTAGCTTCCATTTTTAAATTTGTTCAGGGGTATTTGGGTCTTTTTCCATGTCCCTAATTAACCTAAAACACTAAATTTAACCTCTAAACACCCTAAGTAGTCATAATTATTTCAATTCCTCTCACAATCAAAAATTCTTCTTTCAAGAACAAGAAACCCTAGCTTTCAAATTCAAGGTCAATCCTCAAGAACTCACCCAGAACTTCAAGAAATTCACTATCCCAGGTATGTTAGATGTTTATCCATGGATTCCGTTCATCCATGGAGTCCAAGAAACCATTTTAAATTATAAAATTGTGATCTTTTTAAGTTATTATATTTTAAATTGTGATTTCACCCATGAATCTCCATGAACTATGATTCTATACCATGTTACCATGAAATTATTGTTATTATATAATCCTCCATGTTTTAATGTTGTTATTTATTGAACAAGACCATGATTTAACTCTATTATGTCGAATTCATGCTATTTTTTTTTGACATTCTTATGATTGTTTTAAACCATGAACTACAAGTGTTTGATAAAATGCCTACAAGAGAGATTGATTTAATAAAAACCTTCATGCTTTGTCCCCTAAGATTTAGTATCTTTTCAGTAGTGTTGTTTTGAATTCTGGGGATATTGAATACCTGAAATCCATAGATGTTTATTTAAGTCTAGTCTTAGTACATTAAAAAATAACTTCAGATTATACTATGAGCATTTTCAGAATAGTCAAATATCAGTCAGTTAAACTCAGAACAGTCTAGTATTTTAATGTCTTTCAGTTGGGAGTAGGATTTAGCATCGAGAAGGTATAGGGATGGAAGTTTCACCATCAAATAGGCAGAGTCATTAGTAGCAGTCCCTAGACTCCAGAACTACGTAGCCAAAGTATGATATGAGAATTCACCCGTCAGATTAGGCTTGACTATCTCGCAGGGGTCACCTGTCAGTTCAGGCTTGACACTCTTAGTCCTTTGGAGATTATATGAGTTTAGTGGATTCACATAGCCATTGTTAGTACCCGTGGTATGGTATTAACACCCTTTCAATTAGGGTTATAGGTTGGACCTCGATTAGCTTAAATTGAGATGTCGGTTAGATGATACCTCCCACAGTATCAGATATAGTCTCAGTCATAGTCTCAGATATAGTCTCAGTTATAGTCTCAGTTTAGTTACATAGTCTTAGAGTTGCTTGACCAAAGCATACAAATATCAGTATTTTTCAGTATTTTAGTTTACAGATTTTACTCAGTCCATGTTATATGCTTGGTCATGCATTCCCAGTGTCTATAGATTTTCATGTATATTTTGTATTTAAAGACTGTCATGCATACTTGGTATTTACAGATTCTCCATATATTTTTAGTATCTACAGATTCCATGTTTTCTACTCAGTACTTCATGTTTTACATGCATATTCAGTTAATTATTAGTTCTGGTCATGAAACCATACATATCAGCCTACCTCATTTAGTATACTAGTATATTCAAAGTACTGATTGCATACCTTTCTTTGCACTATGATGTATCATATCATAGGTGCTGACGCTCAGTTCTCGGATCGCACTTAGTCCCTCAGATCAATAGTAGTACAATAGCGGTGGTGAGTACTCATCATCTGAGGATATATTATTTTATGTTAAATCTCTATTTTAGTAGTTAGTAGAGTTAGTTGGGGGCCTGTCCCATCAACTCATGGTATTCAATTTAGAGGTTTTTTAGACACTACAAATAGCTATTCTCATTATTTAGATTTTAATATTATGCCAGATTCATAATTCAGTAGTCATTTCATTAGTAAAACCTTATGGAATTTTAGTTATTCTTCCGCATTCATGATTATATTATTCAGTACTCACAGCAGGTACTAGCTCATGGGTTAGCTTATGGTTCTTCAGGACCGTAAGCACCGTGTTACGACTAGGGGGTAGTCTCAGGTCGTTACAAACTTGGTATTAGAGCCAGGGGTTTTAAAGTGTCCTAGGAAGTCTGAAAGCCATGTCAAGTAGAGTCTTGTGCATAGGTGTGTAGTGCACCACACTTATGGATGGGAGGCTACAAGGAATTTATGAAAAGTTTCCCATCTTTCGTATTCATGTCGTGCGATTGAGCATGAGCTCAAGTTAAACTCTCAGTCTAATCCATTTTTCCTTCCATTTATAGAACATGCCTCCTAAGAAGAATGGAAAAAGAACTATAAATCATCTAGCCCCTCTACCCTCCCAGGAAGATCCTCTGGATGAGCATATCTCTCACGCAGAATTTAGGGTTATGTTCACTACTCTAGCCAATTCTATAGCAGCATAAAATAAATGGCCAGCCGTTGTTCTGACCAACCCAGTGGCCAATACTACTGCGACTAGATTTAGGATTTTACCCAAATGAATCCTCCTTCTTTCATGGGATCCAAGTTTGAAGAGGATCCACAGGAATTCTTAGATATGGTGCAAAATATAACAGATACTATGGGGGTGACATCTAGTCAGAGTGCTGAGTTGGCTGCATATCAGTTGTAGGATATAACCCATACTTGGTTTAAGCAGTGTAAAGCTGATAGGGGTTTAGATGCAGGGCCTGTAGAATGGGAAGAGTTTTCCATAGCTTTCTTAGATAGATTCTTTCTATTGGAGTTAAGAGAGGCCAAATGGTAGATTTTATTAACTCGAGATAGGGCAATATGATCTTGTGGGAGTATTCCCTCATGTTTACTCAGTTATCTAGGTATGCTCCTCATGTGGTAGTGGATAACAGGTCCGAGATGAGTAAGTTTGTGTCTGGCATATCTGATAGTGTGTTCAAGGAGTGTAGGACTACAATGCTAATTAGTGAGATAGACTTATCTAGGCTGATAGTTCATGCTCAATAGATAGAGAAGAAAAAAATTAAGGAAAAAAAGAGAGGAAATAAGAGGGATAGGATAGGTGGTAACCGTCCTTAATTTCATTAAAGGTCTTCAGTCCCAGCACTCTCTTCAGCCAGTACCCAGTATCCAAATTCTGAAACAACAATAGGGATAGGGCACCAGGCTCTAAGTCCCAGGTCAGTGTTTGCAGTGCTTGTACAAATCCTATATGTCAAAAATATGGTAGACATCATCAAGGTGAGTGTAGAGCGGGTAGTGATGTGTGCTTTGGGTATGGCAAGCTAGGCTATCGAATTCGGGAGTGTATGGTAGTTGTTCAGAAAAGAAGGGATGTGCGCCAACAGGGCCAGTCCCATCAGTCGTCAGTTCCATTTGGTCGCCCGACTCAGCAGGGTGCCGCTTCCAGTGCTACCAATGGTCAGCATCCGAATAGATTATATGCTCTTCAGTCCCTCCAAGATTAGGAAAATTCTCCTGACATAGTTATTGGTACGTTGCAGGTCTTTCACTTATATGTTTATGATTTACTAGACCCTGGATCTTCTCTTTCTTTTGTAACTCTATATATAGCCATCAACTTTGGAGTTAGTCCCGAAACTCTAGTAGAGACCTTTTTAGTGTCTACCCAAGTAGGTTTTTCCATTGTAGCCAGATAGGTATAGAGGAACTGTCCGGTCATAATATTTTATAAAGTTACCTCAGTTGATCTTATGAAGTTAGAGATGGCAGATGTTGACGTCATTCTCGGCATGGATTGGCTCCACTCATGCTATGCCTCAGTTGATTATAGAAATAGAATAGTTCATGTTCAGTTCCTAAATAAACCAGTCCTTAAATAGAGGGGTAGTACTATAGCTCTTAGGGGTCAGTTGATCTCATACCTTAGAGACAAAAAGATAATATAGAAGGGGTGTATTTACCATCTTATGCGAGTCAAAGACTCTAACTCAGAAACTCTAACTCTTGAGTCAGTTTCAGTAGTGAGGGAATTTCTAGAAGTGTTCCCTGAAGATCTCCCTGTAGTTCCTCCCAAATGGGAAATCGACTTTGGAATAGACCTTCTCCTAGATACTCAGCCTATATCTTTCTACCATACAGAATAGCTCCAACTAAACTTAATGAATTAAAAGAATAGTTGAAGGATCTCTTAGATAAGGGATTCATCAGACCCAGTGTCTCCTCGTGGGGCGCACCTATTCTATTCGTGCGTAAGAAAGACGGTTCTCTCAAAATATGTATTGACTACCATCAATTGAACAAGGTCACAGTCAAGAATAAATATCCACTTCCTTGAATCGATGATTTATTTGACCAACTTTAGGGTGCCAGCTATTTTTCAAAGATAGACCTCAAATCAGGCTATCATCAGCTTAGAGTCAGAGAATCTGACATTCTAAAAATAGTTTTCCAAACCCGGTATGATCACTTCAAATTTCTAGTCATGTCCTTTGGTATTACAAATGCCCCAGTAGCCTTCATGGACTTGATGAACTAAGTGTTCAAGTATTACTTGGACATGTTCATCATAGTTTTCATTGATAACATTCTTGTTTATTCTCGTAGCAAAAATGATCATGCAGACCATCTCAGAATAGAGTTACAAACTCTTAAAGCCCATCAATTATTTGTTAAATTTAGTAAGTGTGAATTCTGGATAAGATCAGTAGCTTTCCTTTTCCATATTATTTTCGGTGATGGCATTAGAGTTGATCCTCAAAACACTGAGATGGTGAGAAATTAGCCTATACCTATCTCTCCATCAGATATCAAGAGTTTCTCGGGTTTAGCTAGCTATTACCATCGGTTTGTTAAAGGGTTCTCTTCTATTGTATCCCATATGTCTAGATGGACTCATAAGAAAGTTAAGTTTTAATGGTTAGATTCCTGCAAGAAGAGTTTTCAGGAGTTGAAGACTCGACTCGACTCACCTCATCCCAGTTCTTACTCTACCAGATGGTTCAGATGGTTTTGTTATGCACTGTGATATATCTAGAGTAGGTTTGGATTGTGTCCTCATGCAGAGAGGTAAGGTCATATCCCACTCCTCCAGACAGCTTAAGCCTTATAAGAAGAATTATCTGACTCATGATCTTGAGCTAGCAGCTGTAGTATTTTCCTTAAAGATTTGGAGGCATTACTTGTATGGGGTGCATGTTGATATGTTCACAGATCACAAAAGCCTTCAGTATGTGTTCTCTAGGAAAGATTTAAATCTGTGTCAGAGAAGGTGGTTAGAGTTATTAAAGGATTATGACATGTGTATTCTGTATCATCCAGGAAAGGCCAATGTAGTGGTTGATTCTCTCAGTAGATTGTCTATGGGCAGTGTTGCTTATGTTGGGGATGGTTAGAAGAAGTTAGCTCAAGAAGTTCATCAGCTTTCCCAAATAGGTGTCCGCTTAGTCGACTCAGCATAGGGTAGTGTGTGGGTACAGAGTAGCGCTGAATCATCTCTAGTTTCTGAGGTAAAGGAAAAATAGGATAGAGATCCCAGTCTAGTTAAGTTGAAAGAATCAGTTAGAGATCAAAAAGTGAAGGTTTTCTCCCAAGGGGGAGATAGTGTTTTACGTTGTCAGGGTAGATTGTGTGTGCCTGGTGTAGATGATTTGAGGCAATGAATTCTTGCAGAAGTCCATGGTGCGCATTACTCTATTCATCCAGGGGACACTAAGATGTACCACGATTTGCGGGTGATCTTTTGGTGAAGTGGGATGAAGAGAGATATTGCAGAGTTTGTAGCTAAGTGATCTATATGTCAGCGAGTTATGGTTGAGCACCAAAAACCTAGTGGGTCCATGCAGGAGTTCAGTATTCCCATGTGGAAATAAGAGAAAGTGAACATGGACTTTATGGCAGGTTTGCCTCGTACCTGTCATCAGCATAATTCTATTTGGGTTATCGTAGATAGGATGACCAAATCAGCTCATTTCTTACCAGTCCATACCTCTTATTCAGCTAAGTACTATGCCAAACTTTATCTCAAAGAGTTGGTAAGGTTGCAAGGTGTTCCCTTATCTATCATCTCAGATAGAGGTACCCAGTTTACCTCTTATTTTTGAAAAGTATTCCAAAAGGGTCTTGGTACCCAAGTCCACCTCAGTATAGCTTTTCACCCTCAGACAAATGGTCAAGCATAAGGGAACATTCATACTCTTGAGGATATGCTGAGAGCATGCACATTTAATTTTAAAGGTAGTTGGGATGACCACTTTCCTTTGATTGAATTTGCATATAATAACAACTATCATTCCAGTATCCGTATGGCTCCATTTGAGGCTCTCTATGGTAGGAGATGTAGATCCCCAATTGGTTGGTTTGAATTAGGTGAGGTTGCAGTAGTAGGGCATGACTTGGTGTTTGATGCTTTAGAAAAGGTTCATTTGATCAGAAAAAGGCTTAGGGCTACCCAGAGACAATAGAAATCATATGCATACATGAGGAGAAAGGATCTCGAGTTTGGGGACGTTGATCTTGTGTACTTGAAAATATCTCCCATGAAAGAATTGAAGAGATTCGAAAAGAAAGGGAAACTCAGTCCCCGATATGTCGGTCCCTTCAGAATTCTCAGTCATTTTGGAAAGGTAGCTTACGAGCTTGAGTTGCCTTTATATTTAGCCTCAGTACACCTAGTGTTCTATGTCTCGTTGTTGAAAAAGTGTATTGGTGATCCAGTTGTAGTTGTTCCCTTAGAAAGTGTAGATATTCAGAAAAGTCTTTCCTTTGAGAAAGTTCCAATCGAAATTCTTGATCATCAAGTTCGTAGACTAAGGAACAAAGAAGTTCCACTAGTTAAAGTTCTTTGGTGAAATCAGTCCGTTGAGGGATCCACTTGGGAAGAAGAGGTAGATATGCAGACTAAGTACCCTCATTTTTTCTATGTGAATCCAAATTTAGTATAAGGGACTAATATTCTTAAGATTTCTCTGTATCATGCTTAGTTTCAGTTGCACATCATGTTCATGTCAGTCGTGCATTCATGAATTAGTTCAGTCATGCATTCCATGCATCAGATATGCATGTTCAATGTGTAAGATTAGTCCATCAGTTTCCTCAGCTTAACCAGATTCATTCGACGATAAATGATCCCAAGGGGGAGATATTGTAATGCCCCGTATTTCCCTAGCATAATCTAAGTCACAATACATGACTATTCATATATAAAATTTTTGAAACACATTATTTTTTAGTTTAGAGCCTTTCATTGAGTAGGAAATCCAGTTAGCTTTCCAACAATGTAAAATTTACCTAAATCTGATAACTGGGTAAGAAGTTATGATGATTTTAAGTTTCAGTTGTTAAACACCGTCATTTTAACCCTTAGTGCATTGCGGAGCAAGCATAAATGACGATTGTCGATTTCTAGTAAAGCTCCGTGAAACCACCGCGTCATGCCGTTAGCAGAAATCCCAATTGTCCCTTTCACAGTGTCGTGTCGCGATAATGACACATCGCGCCAAGGGTGAATTTCAGAATCAAAAAGGCACCGCGATTCCTCCGCATCGCGCAACAGACCAGTTTCCCTATTGTCCAATTTTAGTGGCCTGGCGCGATAGTGGTGCGTCACGCCAAGGCCAAAAATTGGGATCTTCAGTTTTCAGCTTCAGTTTTTAAATTTGTTCAGGGGTATTTGGGTCTTTTTCCACGACTCTAATTAACCTAAAACATGAAATTTATCCCCTAAACACCCTAAGTAGTTATCATTATTTCAATTCCTCTCACAATCACAAATTCCCCTTTCAAGAACAAGAAACCCTAGCTTTCAAATTCAAGGCCAATCCTCAAGAATTCACCCAGAACTTCAAGAAATTCATTAGCTGGGGTATGTTAGATGTTCATCCATGGATCCCTTTCAACCATGGAGTTCAAGAAACCCTTTTAAATTATAAAATTGTGATATTTTCAAGTTATTATTGTTAAAATTCTGATTTCACCCATGAATCTCCATGAACTATGATTCTATACCATGTTACCATGAAATTATTGTTATTATTTAACCCTTCATGTTTTAATGTTGTTATTTATTGAACAAGTCCATGATTTAACTCTATTATGTCAGATTCATGCTATTTCTATTTGTTGTAGGACATTTCTATGATTGTTTTGAACCTTGAACTACAAGTGTTTGATAAAATGCCTACAAGAGTGATTGATTTAATAAAAACCTTCATGCTCTGTCCCCTAAGCTTTAGTGTCTTTTCAGTATTGTTGTTTTAAGCCCTGGGGGTATTGAATACCCAAAATCTATAGTTGTTTATTTAATTCTAGTCTCAGTACATTACAGAATAACTTCAGATTATAATATGAGCATTTTTAGAATAGTCAAATATCAGTCAGTTAAACTCAGAAAAATCTAGTATTTCAATGTCTTTCAATTGGGAGTAGGATTTAGCACCGAGAGAGTGTAGGGATGGCGGCTTCCCTGTCTAATAGGAAGAGTAGTTAGTAGTAGTCTTTATACTCCAGAACTACGTAGCTAGCATAGGATATGAGAAGTCACCCGTCAGATAAGGCTTGACTATCTCGTAGGGGTCACCCGTCAGTTCAGGCTTGACACCCTTAGTTCTTTGGACATTATATCAGTTTAGTGGATCCACATAGCCATCATTAGTACCCGTGTCATGGTATTAACACCCTTCCAACTGGGGTTACAGGTTGGACCCCGATTAGCTCAAATTAGGGAATGTCGGTTAGATGATACCTCTCACAGTCTCAGTCACAATCTCAGATATAGTCTCTGTTATAGTCTCAGTTCAGTTATGCAGTCTTAGAGTTGCTTGACCAAAACATATAGATATCAGTATTTTTTAGTATCTCAGTTTATAGATTTTACTTAGTTCATGTTATATGCTTGGTCATGCATTCCCAGTGTCTACAGATCTTCATATATATTCAGTATTTACAGACTGTCATGCATACTCGATATTTATAGATTCTCCATATATTTTTAGTATCCGCAGATTCCATGTTCTCTACTCAGTGAATATTCAGTTAATTATTAGTTATGTTCATGAAACCATGCATATTAGCATACCTCATTTAGCATGCCAGTACATTCAAAGTATTGATCGCATACCTTCTTTGCGCTATGATGTATCATATCATAGGTGTTGACGCTCAGTTCTGGAATCGCACTTAGTCCCTTAAATCAACAGTAGTACAGTAGCAGTGGTGAGTCCTTATTATCCGAGGATAGATTATTTTACATCATATATCTATTTCAGTAGTTAGTAGAGTTAGTTGGGGGCCTATCCCATCAACTCACGGTATTCAGTTTAGAGGCTTTTTAGACACTACAGTTAGCTATTCAGATTATATAGATTTCAGTATTATGCTAGATTCACAATTCAGTAGTCGTTTCATTATTAAAATCTTAGGCATTTCAGTTATTCTTTCGCATTTATGATTATATTATTCAGTGCTCACAACAGGTACCAGCTCATGGGTTAGCTTGTGTTTCTTCAAGATTGTAAGCACCGTGCAATGACTAGGGGGTAGTCTCGGGTCGTTACAGGTACTTATGGACATATCAAGTGACTAAGCCTCCTTGGCACTACACTAACCTTGGAGTCTCACTTACTAGACAATTTCCTTTTATTCCGCCCTTTTTTTCTCCCTTTTATTCTTTATTTCACATTCAGGTTGGGTGTGGTCTATTATACTTTTCTTTTTCACTATTTCACAAAAAAAAAACTTTTTCCACTACACCCAGCCCTACTAACTTTTTCTCTTATTTTACCCTTCTACATATCCATTTTACAGTATGCACCCCTATGTTAACCACCCTTAATGTAAGCATTTTGCCTGAGTTGAGGTGCATAATGTCCAAGGAGGACAGAGGCCAAAATAGATTCAATATGGCACAAATAGGAAGGTGAATGGATGAAACAAGAAAAATAGGCTACATGGCTCAAAATAGGGATCAAGGGATACAATTCACAATGGGAATGTCATTAAGCTAAGAGTGGACTTAAAACCAAAAACGGCCTATGATCCTTTCCTAACCGACTATCTTTCAACCTAGACAAGACTAACCAGTCAAGTTCTTAATTCAACATACAAAGGGAACTAGGTAGTATCTCACCCACACATAGCATAGAGTCATTATTACCAACTACTACCTATCTGGTTCATGCAATTGTTAGCAAGTGCTTATCATGTCCCTAATCCTAATGACATAACAAGATCCACAATGTTCACACATATATACATCCACATAGTTCTAAAACACAAAATTTTGGAGGGGTATCAAAAATTAATCAAAACATGACTATTATCTTAAATACTTATAAATCTCCTAATTATACAAAACCAAGAAATAGTACCACACAAATTAACCTAAACATGACAATTTTACAACCATACCACGTCCTATAGGAAAAAAAGCATGGCAACAAAAACCCACAGCGACATGATATGGCCACCCCAACTAAAAACTATGCATTGTCCTCGATGTGCTAAAATAAAGTAAAATAGAGGGAAGTGAAAATAGACCTGGGACGCACTAGGCGTCCATGTACCTTGGGTTGCCTCCCAAGCAGCGCTTGATTTACTATTACGGTACGACTCAGTTTCCTTGGCTACTCAGACTTCGCCAAGATCTATTTCAACACAAACTCTTACTTCTTCCAAGTTTCCCATATAGTGTTTCACTCGCTTCTCGTTCATATTAAATGGGATATCACCATCATACTTTATCTCCATATCACCATATGGGAACACCTTAACCATAGTGAATGGTCCAGTCCATCTTGATTTTAGCTTGCTAGGGAACTAGCGCAGTCTTGAATTATATAACAAGTCCGAAGCAATGGGTTTGAATATTCTCTTCTCGATCTTCTTGTCATGATACATCTCCATTATTTCATTGTATATGTCCAATCTCTCATAAGAACAAAGTCGAAATTCATCCAACTCATTCACCTTGCTCATCCTCAAGTTTGTTCATCACGCTACTTAAAATTTAGCCTTTTTAACGCCTATAGTGCTTTATTTTCAATCTCAATCAGTAAATGTCTTGCTTTTCCTTATACAAGCTGATATGGAGATTCACCTATGGGGTATAATAGTCTATCTGGTAGGCCCATAATGCATCGTCTAACTTTCTAGACTAGTCAATCCTTTTGGCATTCACAGTTTTTGCTAATATGGACTTTATATCTCTATTGGAGACTTCCACTTTCCCATTTGTCTGAGGATGGTAAGGTGTCTCCACCTTATTCCTTACACCATATCTATCAAGAAGGGCTTTGAACTATAGATTATAGAAGTATGACCCGCCATCACTAATAATTGCACGTGGAGTGCCAAATCGAGAAAAAATATATTTCTTCAAAATAGTGGTGACTCCTCTACCTTTATTATCTGGAAGCGAAACTACCTCCACCCATTTTGACATGTATTCAAACTCCACCAGAATGTATCTTATGTCATAAGATCTCAAAAATGGGCCTATGAAATCAATCCCCCACACATCAAATAACTCCAATTCCAAAATAGGTGTCATGGGGAGTTCCTAGCACCATGAAATGTTGCCTTGACACTGACATTGGTCATAGGCTTTTGAAAAATCATGAGCATACTTGTAGATTGAAGGCCAATAAATCCCACACTATAGAATTTTGTGGGTTGTCCATGTGTCATTGTGGTGACCTCCAACTGATGAAGAATAATAAGCTTCCATAATGCTCATCATCTCCACCTCTGGAATGCATCTCCAAATCACACTATCACCGTAGATCCTAAACAAATATGACTCATCCCAAAAGAAATTCCTTACCTCATGCATAAATCTCTATCACTGCTGGAAAGATAGGTCTTCTGGGATAAGATTGTTTGCCAAATAGTTGGCAAAATTAGCATACCAAGGAATCAAATCTTGAGATGCTGCCAACACTCACTTATCAGGAAAAGAATTATCTATCTCAAGATTATCCCTTAGTTTCTGTATGGTCTCCTACTCAAATATATATAAGTGGTCTATAACTTGATTTTTTTTCTCTTTTCGGTCTTTGACTTCAAAATCAAACTCTTATTGTAAGAGAACCCAATGAATTAATCTGGTTTTGGAATATTTCGTCAACATCAAGTAAATCAAGTCTATATGGTCAGTATGCACTATAACCTTAGTCCCAATCAAATAAGATTGAATTTTTTCAAAAGTAAAAACCACCGCAAGTAGCTCCTGCTATGTAACTGTATAATTTTCTGTGTGGGGTTTAAAGCTTTGCTGGTGTAGTAGATGGGATGCAGTATCTTTTCTCTTCTTTGTCCTAGAACATCTCCTAGGGACACTTTGCACGCATCACACATTACCTTAAAAGGTGCAGAACAGTCAGGAGACACAATGATGGACGCTGAAATCAACCGTTCTTTTAAGCATTTGAAATCCTTGAGGCAAGCATCATTGAATAGAAATTTCACCTTCTTCTCTAAAATCTTGCATAGAGGACTTACAATTTTAGAGAAGTCCTTGATGAAGCTCCTATAAAAGCCTGCATGACCTAAAAAACCTTGTATGTTTCTAACTAACATTGGCGGCGGTAACTTCTCAATTACCTCAATCTTCACTTTGTCCACCTTAATACCGTGTTTGGAGATCTTATGACCTAGTACGATACTTTGTTTCACCATGAAATGGCATTTTTCTAATTTAGTACCAAGTTGCACTCTTTACATCTCTGCAGTGCACTGGCCAAATAGGCTAAACAATCATCGAATGAGTCTCCAACCACTGAAAAGTCACCCATGAATACTTAAATAGTTTCTTTCACCATGTCAGATAATATGGATATCATACATCTCTGAAAAGTGGCAGGCACATTACATAACCTGAACAACATCTTTTTGAATGCAAAGGTCCCATAGGGGCAAGTCAAAGTAGTATTTTCTTGGTCTTTCGCAGCAATCATGATATGATTGTAACCTAAATAACCATCAAGAAAAAAATACCAACCCCTACCTGCTAATCTGTTCGGCATTTGATCCATGAATGGCATAGGGAAATGGAATTTTTGTGTCCACTTGTTTAGCTCTCTATAGTCCATGCATACTCTCCAACTGTTCACTGGCCTCATTGGTACTAATTCATTCTTCTTATTTTGAACCACTGTTATTTCTTCTTTTTTGGCACATATTAAACTGGGCTCATCCACTTGTTATTTGCAATGGGAAAAACTTCCCCAGCATTTAACCACTTTATTATCTCCTTTTTCACTACTTTCTGTATATTAGAATTCAGTTTCCTCTGGTGCTCAATACTGGGAATGTTGTCTGGATTAAGTTGTATCTTGTGTGTGCATATATTGGGTGGAATCCCTATAATATCTGCAATGGTCCACCCAATAGCTCTCTTGAACTTTAATAACACTGATATCAAAGTTTTCACCTGTGCTCCTACAAAATCTGCCGCAATGATTATCGATAAAGTATTATTTGACCCTAAGAATGCATACTGCAAATGAGGTAGGAGGTACTTCAATTCTAATACATATGGCTCCTAAATAGATGATTTTTTGGGAGGTGTGGTTTTGTTTTTCAAGTCAAGATCCAGCTTCTTAGGGGCATATTTGTGAGAACCTATGCCATGTAGTGCAAGAACCAGCTCATCATATTCATCTATCCCATCACTCTCAAATTTCATAATCACTACTGTTAATGTTTTACCCCTAACCTCTCCTCAATAGGTACATTCACTGAAACTGCATCATCATCCACTTCATTAACCACTGCTACCAATCTCATATCATTAGGCAACTGAACTGTCATGCATATATTCAATACTATTTGCTTATTATTCCATTTGAAAGTGATCTTATCTAGGTCTATATCAATCAACACCCGAACAATGGATAATAAAGGTATACCCAAGATAATCGGAGAGCGAGTATCCACTTCACAGTCTAAGATCATAAAATCTGTTGGATAAGTGAACAATGTCACCCTTACTTCTACATTACACATAATACCCACTGGATCTTTTATAGATGAATCAACCATAAACAACCTTACAGATATAGGATTGAATTTTCCTAACCTAAATACCTTTTATATCACCAATGGCATTATATTTATTCCTGCTCCTGAATCACATAGAGCCTAATTAATGTCATAAGGCCCGATAGAACGTAGAATGGTGACTGCACCTGGGTCTCCCTTCTTTTCTACTGATGGTGCATGAAAATATATGCTAAATTAATGCACTATATCTTGGAGCCCTTATTCTACCCAGTCATCATCATCATCACTCTCAAAATCATCATCACTACAAGTCAGCTTCTCAAACTTATCTTCAGGTGGCTTATCCAAAATAATATTGTCCTTCTTTGGATCATTAGTAGTAGGGAAAAATTTCTTATCATGTGGGGAATCACTCCCCATGTTAATATCCAAGCAATGAACCAGTGTTGGAGGATTCGACACATTGTCACTAGGAAGTGCACCTTTCTGACATTGGCCAAAGTGGCAGAGATTTTTCCATACTACTACTCTAACTACTTGATAGTATTTGAATATGATTCAAACTTATGGGTCAATCCTGAAACATAGGCCTTGAGTTCTGTAAGCAAAGTTTCTTGAATCTCTTGACCCTTCATCATCTTAGTCAATATCTCTTCTATTCTTAATTTTGTATCTCGTCTGCCAAGTAGAATGTATTTGTCTCTATCATCATAGTTACGACCTTAATTCCCTTGTCCTTGGGCTCAAAAACCTTCTAATTTATGATCCACATCCTTTCCTCCTCATCTAACTCATTCTTATGCACCCTGTGCCCCTACTGGATTAACGTTTGCAAATTATTTGTCCAACTCACTAATATCTTTCCTCAATAGTGAAATATGTTGAGCTACAGCATCCTAATCTACTCTTCGTTCACCAGAAGCTCCAATGGAATAAATATTAGAACCTTCATCAACCTCTCGAGTTTTCCACCCTCGATTACTTAATGAGATATAATCCATAATACTTGAATCCATCCCCAATGAGTAATCTCATGAAGGCTCCTCAGGAGATAGTTTCTTCTATTACTCTAGAACTAATAGTCAAGGCTCTATAGAATATCTCCAATAAGCTTATCCCTAAAATCCAGTGGTTGGGTACCATGCTAAGCTTCTTCTTGAACTTGAACCACACCTCATACATAAAGTTTAGCCCCAGCTACCTAAAGTTATAAATCTTGTCCTTGAGCTGCAATGCCCTAGATAGAGGAAAGAACCTATTCAAGAATTTTCTATATAACTTACTTCATGTATTGATAGACCCTCTTGGAAGTTCCCCTAGCCATAAAGATGCTTCTCCAATAAGCGAGAAGGAAAATAACCTCAGTCTCAATGCCTTCTGTCTACCCCAGGTATGGTATATGAAGTGCAGATCATAGTAAAATTTGCCAGATTCATATTTGTATGGTCTGTAGGCAACCCCACAAATACACCCGTAAAGTATAGGAGTTGGATCATAGTACTTAAGATATTAAACTTGGAATATAGGGGAAAATGGGAGGGATAATGGCTCCAGTCTCAGCCGACTCAACATATCCCAAATCTTCTTTATTGTTTTTATATTTCTGAACATACAGATATGCTGGGATAACTTGTGGTCGTCCTTATCTAACTCTATTCTGATTTCCATCGAGTACTGCTCGATGTTCTATTGCCTGTCTCTTCTCATCTAACACTACCTCTTGAGCTATGATTGAGCTTTATCCACTGCTCTTCTCTCATTCTCATCTTGAGCTAAAATCTCACCAGTTTGTCGATCAATAATGTCCTGAACTCCTTCAAAAGGAGAGGGAGGCAAATCATCTCTTATTGGTTCCACCATCCGACTAGGCATACACCAACATAAACTCAACTAAGAACATAAATAAAAAAGGAAACCTAAAAGGTACAACAACTTTAAATCATAAATCAACACCGTGTTCCCCGACAATGGCGCCAAAATTTGGTTACATCGAAGATACACATTCTCTCAGAAGATGATACGTTCGCTGCCAAATATAGTAACCCAACAAAGGTTGTGGTTGAATCCCAAGGGAACACGTGGATTTATAGCTCTTAGTTATTATAATCAGTGGGCTAAACTGGAAAAGTAAATGGGGGGTTTTGAGTATCAATGTCAAACTAGTAGCGAATATCAACTTTGGTTGTAATCAGTTTTAAGTGAATACTAGGATTGTGTTCCCCTGGCTTCTCAATGACATAGGTTTATCTTGCTTTGTTCAATCAACATGATACCTTGCATGCAGAATTGATAAGTTATTACCATCTGCAGTCTTTTGGATGAGCAGAAGGATTTCACCCTTTACCTTTTGAGTCTCAGGATATCACTTTACTAACCCTTATCTTGATCCCAATTAATTATTATATTTTGAGTCTCTAGTTATTATATGAAACCTAACCATCTTACTAAGATAACTTGAAGAGTGGATCGATAATGAAACTCCAAATTACTATATTTTCCTAGTTACTACTTTTTTGGAGTAAGTAGCAATAATCTAGGTGGTATCCTAATGTTTACAACCGCTAAGAAATCTATTATTGTAAAGATAATATAATGCATGCTATGGGTAATGGTTCAATTCAATAATAGAACTTCCCCTACTTCATCAATCTGCCAGGGTTTTCACAACCCTAACTATGGATTTTTAGTTGCTCACACTTGTAAAGAAATCAATAAAATTGATAATTGAAGCATAGATAAAATCATAATGATAATGAAATACCCTGGGTTTTGGCACTTAGAAATTTCCTGATCTTTAAGCTATTTGTCCTAGTAATGACTCATTATATGAGTCGTATGTTATGGGTTTGGGTTAGGTGACCCTTATTGTGGGGTGTCCAGCAGATGGTGGTTGGGGTTCTGTGATGGTTACGGTTTGGTGGTATAAGTCATTAGGGGTGGTGATGGGTCATTTGGTCAAACCTTAATCAAATTAGTAACTTACTGACTAGACTTATCTCTAAGTATGAGTAGCTCACTAAGATCCGTGAGGATAGGTTACAGATGGTAAGGTTGATTCGTATGTTGTCCAGTGTCTAATCCCTTTGGGTTTAATCTGGGATGCGTATAGACCAAACAAGTCGTATGGTCTATTAACGAGTGGGGTCTTGGGGTCATATAGTGGATAGTGTATGGGTGTCCAACTCACTATCTTGGCGATGACTCAAGAATACGATTCGTATGTTGTGGTCACGAGTCATGGGGGTCGACTCGTAACCACTTGCGATATTTTTATAGTTTTAGGTTGGGGACATTCTATATATTTCCCCTTTTAACTCCCTTTGAGGCCACAACTTAAAACACCTTTGATACTTTATTACTATTCCTAATACAACACTCTAAAATTCTCTCTCAAACTCTCTCTTTAAGCAAAATCTAGGGTTTTATCATGATAAGAAATTAAGGCTTTCCAAGTTGGTTTCTCTTCGTAATTCTTGGTGTCTAAGGCATGTGACTTTTCCCTCATTTTTATTTTACTAATGGCATGTGTTTCTGTAACACCCCGAAATATCCTCCCGAGATGCCACATGGTGCCCAAGTCTACACGTAGCCTCAAGCTAACCCTTTAAGCCAAAACACTACCCTTAGGTTCCAACACAACAACATACACGCTACGCTAAGGATATATATAAGTACATATCATATCACATTGCACATGGCACGGAATATCGTTAGACTGTACATATATGGAATGTCTATACACAAACCAACCCAACAATATACTAGTCTGACATAGCCTCTATACAGAAAAATCAACGAGTCATTGGGACAAACCCCCAACTGACTCAACAGACCAAAGGGATCACAAAACAACAGCACCAAAACTAACAACTTGGTCTTCGAACCATGAGGACTCACCACTGAAGGAACATAGATGCGGCACTCGGATATCACTGCCGCGGCTGCGGCTGAGTACCTGAACCTACATCATGGTAAGAATGTAGCCCATAGAGAAATATGTGGGTCAGCATAAGATACGTGCTGAGTATGTAGGTGTGCATGCAAAATATAAATAATATCATAAATTTCATAAAAACGTACATACGGACCATAATGACACACCTGGCTTGAGTGACATTGAATCATGCAACTCATAACATCTTAGATAGGAAATATAGGAGAAAAACCTCATAAATCATTATAGATCATCATAGGCAACTTGACTTACCACATCAAAACTCAGAGTGACTCGGTATTTCAATAAACATGACTCTTATGGACAGGGGAGTTTCCTATAACCAACAACCCCACGTGAGCTACGTGGAATACCAACGTTTGAAACCCCTATTGGCGGGAGCGTCATACTCTTTGCCAGGGAGTACGACCTTAAAACTGTAATAATCACAATCGGGCTCTCTGGCCAATAATATCATCATCAAACAACCCTACGGTGGCAGATAGGTTTGGGGAAATACCAAATTTCCCTCTCAGTGCTAAGTACTACTCCCCGACAAGCTCAGAATGCGTTAGGAAATCCACCACAACATCATAAGGGTCTATCATAAAGACCAAATCAAATCTCTTTCTCATTTATCAAACCATATCAATTTGTGGATTCCTAACTCAACACATTTTAGCTCAAAACATTATAATCTTTCTCAACATCAACAAGGTATCAATGCATTGAACCATAACCGACTCGACATTTGGACAAGGATATGAAGACTCAATACATAATATTTTCAACAATTTAACTCATCAAAACCATCCGGAAAATACCAAGACTCATTGCAACTTCAATATCAACATTTCTCAATTTGCCATCCAACTCTCATTTAAAGGTACTTGAGACATCAACCCATAGTAGGGATATAGAATTTTCAATATCAATTATAAATTCATAATAAGGAAATAGTGGAATGATAGTATAAATCAAGGCTTAACAAATTAAATCATCATACTCTCATAATCAAATACTTTTTGGACATAATTCCATCTCAACATCATACACATATCGGATGACATAATCCCATAGCTCATGGACAATAATATAAGATATAAAACCATATTTTCAATTTATGGTAAAACATGTAAAATCTCATGTCAATGTAATTCAACAAAAATATCGGGCACAAGATCGAAAGGATAATCTTATTCAAAGCCCCACATACCTAAAAATGGAAGATGAATATGAACTTTCGACTCCGGAACTCTTCTCGAAGCCCTTAACATGATAAACTCGAATCCCAAATCAATTTGAAATTTCTATGGTTCAATCAAGAGACATAGAAGGATGAAATTTGGAGTAGTAGGGTTGGGGTTTGAGCCTTAGGAAAATTTGGAGAAAAATAAGCTATTGAATGCTCTTAATGGACTTAAATCCATGGTTTACCCGGATGGATTGGAGTGAGAATGACCAAAATACCCTTAAAAATCAAATAATGTCAAATCTGTCCTTTGGTGGACTATTTTGATTGGCTGAAGTAGATCGACCATAACTTTTTGCTCCGATGGCCAAATTGGATGAAACCAATTTCATTGGAAAGAGGACTTTCAGAGCTTTCTTTTTATATATAGTATCTCACCCAGATCATTATGTACAAGGAGTTATGATCATTTGAAGTTGACCCTAAAATTCACCTGGCCTCAGTATTTTTTTCCTGCACATTTATTGTTCACCACTATTCACAGTTAGATCAGAATGATCATAACTCATCACTCGAGTGTCCGTTTTGTATGATCCACATATCATTGGAAAGCTTATTCGATGATCTACGCGATGATGGGTCACATATCTAGAAATTCCACACAGAAAAATTATTAATCATGATAAAGAACAGAATTCAACACATTTTTCGTCTGAGATCTTAACGGGAAAAAAAATTTCGGGGCATCACAGTTTCAATGTATGGTTTTCATGGTATTTTTATGGTTTTGAAATAAAGTTTAGGGGTTTTTTATGTTCATGGTTGATAATGTTTCTCATGATTTTAGTTATGGTTCTTCATGATTTAATTATGGTTTTCCATATGTGGGCACATGGGAATGGTGATTTAATTGATAGGTCGTGTTTAAGCCTCAAATATTGATGATTTTGTCTTTGGTAATGGCATGCCCTCAATCTGATTGTGAAATTGTCAATGAAAATGATTTTGTCACATAGTTTGAAAATTCTTGGAATATTTACATTGCATAAATGGTTAAAGAAATATGAAATGGTTTTGGTTGGTCTAACATTACTTTGGAAAGGCCTAGGTGGCCATGTTTTGTTTCTAAATGGTTTTGGTTTTTTTGGAAACAGTGGAGTCTATAAAAAAAATTGTTTATAAAAATTATAACTTATTAGATTTAGATTGTGTAATAGATACAGAAAAAACAATACAATTATGGATAGGATATATGACAAAACAATTATTAGATAATAATATAAATGTAACAGATGCACCAGAATATATAGAAAAAACACTAATAGGAACAGTGAAATTATGGTTTTCAAATTTAACTGAAAATAGCAAGAATGTATTAAGAACTGATAAACCTACAAAAGGAACATCATCAACAACTACAACTAAATTAACACCTATAGAATTATTAAAAAATATGAAATAGCTATAAAAGACGAATTTAGCAGCATGACAACAACAGAAGAACAAAATGAAGAGAAAGATACAACTAGGAATTTAATGTTAAAATTAGCAATATGTAATATTTGTTACATAGATGAGTATACTTTCGTATTTAAAGAATATTATTATAAAGGAACATATAATACAAAAGAAAGTAAAGAAATAAGAAATTTATATTTTAATAAATTACCTGAACCATTTAGTTCAAAAATAATAAAAAGTTGGGATGAAACAAAAATAGTAGATACTTTAGGAGCAAGAATAAAAATTTTACAACAATGGTATAGAAACCTATGTGAAAAATATAAAGAAGAAATAAAAATAGAAAAAACATTAATAAGAAATTTAGCATGTTGCAAAGATAAAATAGCACCTCAATTTGGATGCGAAGAAAGATATTATAAAAAAAGAAAAAGACATAAGAAATATAAGAAATACAAAAAATCAAAATATAAATATAAGAAACCAAGAAAAAGATATTATGTAAAAAATTATAAACATAAAAGACCATATAGGAAAAAGAAATCTGTAAAAGAATGTACTTGTTATAAGTGCGGAAAATTAGGACATTTAGCTAGAGATTGTAAATTACCTAAAAATCAAAAAAATAAACAAATATCAAAAATAAAAATAGAAAATACAAAATATATGCAGATAGATTATATAGATTACGAATTAGAAAGTGAAGATAGTATATATGAAATTTCAGAGAATGAAATAGATAGTGAATTAGATGAATTAAATGACTGAAGAAGATATAAGAATAAACCAAATAACTTAAGAAGATATAAAAATAATAACAAAAGAAGAATATTCAAATGAAGAAGGAACAGATCAAAAAATAATATTTGATAGTCATATATTTGATGAAATAAAAGGAAAAAAATTAGATTTAAGTGTAGAAAAAATATTTAAAATACCAACAATAAAAAACATATTTAGTAGAAGAAAAGAAGAATACTACGTAGTAAGCCAAAAAGAACATGTAATAGACTGTAGATATGCAAAAGGTAAAGCTAGTATACCAACCACTAGTAACAAAAAGGATAATTAATAAAGAAATAAACGATATAAAAAGTAGAGACCCAATAAAATATGTACGCCTTGGAGGTACAGAGATATTAATAAAAGCATGTTTCAGAGAAGGAATAGATACACCAATAGAATTATACCTAGCAGATGATAGAATTATAAAACCTATAGAAAAAAGTATAATAACTGCTATAAAAGGAAATTTAATATACCAAAAATTTAAATTTATAATAAGTGCGAATTATTTAGTAGCAATAACAGATAAAAATATAGATAAATCATTAGTATTATATTGGAAAATATCAGGAATAAAACTAACCCCAGGAAGTAAAATATTTACAGCAAGATGTAAAAATCTATATATATTAACAACAAAACATAAAATAACGGGGAAAAATAAAATTAACAAAATACAAATAGAAAGTCCTTTCGAACAATTTGTAAAAACAATTGATAATAATGATTATAGTTATAGAGACATAGATATAGAAGAAAATTTAGAAATAATAAATGATAGAATAAGTACAACAAAAAGAATAGTTTATGAAAAAACAGAATTATCAAGTTCATCAAAAAGAACAAGTTATGAAACAAGTTCAACAACTAATTTAAACCAATATTACATAACAGGAACAATAAATGAAAAAGAATATTTAATACTCTTAAATACAGGATAAGAAGAAAATTATATAGCAAGATATCTAATAAAAAATGAGGAAATAAAATCTAACAATAATATATGCCCAGATCTACCAAGAAGCTTAATAAACACTAAAAATATAGCAGAAAAAAAATAACAATAGGAGTTAGAAAAATAAAAATAGAATTTGAAATAAAGGAAGAAATGCAAAAGGCGGATATAATATTAGGAATAAAATGGCTAGAACAAGTAAAACCATATAATATAAAGCATACACAATTATCTATGACATATAACAGAGAGAAATTATTCTTAAGAAGAGCTTTAACGTGATATGAAAATATATGTATTAATGAAGATAGTAGTAGAAGGGTATTACGGTAGATATTATATGTCTATTATAGATACAGGAGCAGAAGCTAATTTATGTAGATATAATTATTTACCAAAAAGTAAATGGGATCAATTAAAGACACCAATAATAGTTAAAGGATTTAATAACGAAGGAAGCTTAATTACTTACAAAGCTAAGAATGTAAAAACACAAGTATGGGATAAAATATTAACAATAGAAGAAATCTATAATTATGAGCTAACATCAAAAGATATACTTTTACGAATGTCGTTTTCAGATAAATTATACCCACATATAATAACTAGAATGGATTGGTGGTTTACAACACCATGTAAACAGAAAGTAAGAGTAAAAAGAGTTACTAATAAAATAAGAAAGAAAACTGATTGGATAAAAAGAAGTGAAAAAATTATACAAAAATTAGAAAATATAAAAAATACTAAAGATACAATAGAATTGGTCGCATTTTCAATAAATAAAAGGGAAATAACTATATTTTCAATAAGTAAGATAGAAATAATTAAGAAAAAATTAGAACAATTATATAGTGAAGACCCATTAAAAGGATGGAAAAAATATAAAACCACTATAAAAATTGAATTAATAGATAAAAATAGCATAATAACTCAAAAACCATTAACATATAATTTTGACGATTTAAAAGAATTTAAAATGCACATAGAAGAATTATTAGAAAAACAATATATACAAAAAAGTAATAGTAAACATAATAGCCCAGCATTTATAGTAAATAAACATAGTGAACAAACAAGAGGAAAAAGTAGAATGGTTATTGATTATAGAAATTTAAATGCAAAAACTATGACATATAATTACCCAATACCAAATAAGATATTAAAAGTAAGACAAATACAAGGATATAATTACTTTAGTAAATTTGATTGTAAATCAGGATTTTACCATTTAAAGTTAGAAAAAAAAAATCTAAGGAATTAACCGCATTTACTGTACCACAAGGATTTTATGAATGGAATGTACTACCATTTGGATATAAAAATGCACCAGGTAGATATCAACATTTTATGGACAGTTATTTTAAACAATTGCCTAATTGTATAGTATATATAGATGATATACTATTATATACAAAAACTAAAGAAGAACATTTAAAATTATTAGAACAATTTACGGATATAATAGAAAAATCGAGAATAAGTTTAAGTGAAAAGAAAGCTGAAATTATGAAAAACCAGATAGAATTTTTAGGAATACAAATAGATAAAAGTGGAGTAAAAATGCAACAACATATAGTACAAAAAATAATAAATTCTAAAGAAGAATTAGATACAAAAAAAAGAAATTATAATCATTTTTGGGATTAGTAAACCAAGTAAGGGAATATATACCAAAGTTAGCAGAAAATCTAAAGCCTTTACAGAAAAAATTAAATAAGAATATAGAATATAATTATAACGAAGAAGATAAAAAACAAGTCCAGAAAATAAAAACACTTTGTAAAGAATTACCAAAATTACAATTCCCAGACGAAAATAAAAAATTTATATATATAGTAGAAGCAGATGCTAGTGAATGTAGTTATGGAGGAGTACTTAAATATAGGTATGAAAATGAAAAAATAGAACATCATTGTAGATATTATTCAGGAACGTTTAATGAAACAGAAATAAAATGGGAAATAAAGAGAAAAGAATTATGTTCATTATATAAATATTTATTAGCATTTGAGCCATATATTGTATATAAAAAGTTTATTGTACGAACAGATAATACACAGGTACGCTGGTGGCTAACAAAGAAAATATAAAATTCAGTTACAACAAAAGAGATTCGGAGACTAGTATTGAATATATTAAATTTTACATTTACAATTGAAGCAATTAGTACTAACAAAAACGTTATTGCAGATTACATATCAAGACAAAGCTACACAGACTGATATAATAGAAGAGGATACTCTAGAAAAGATATTCAACACCCTAACTACGCTTTCAATGAAAGTGGACAGTATGGGTAATGAAATAGAAAAGCTAAAGACTAATGAAGTTAAACTGAAGTCTGAAGCTACAAATCAGCTAACTCAGCAGTGTGCAGAGCTATGTCGATCGGAAGACATTAAAATTCTAAAGCTAGAAGGAGACGTTGGGATACTCCATAAAACCCATAACATTTATCAATCTACTTCTGCAGGTACAAGCAAAGGAGTTAGGAAAAATACAAATATGAACCTAAACAGGCTATTTGATAAACCATTTATTCCAAATACACCAAAAGATCCTATGTTCATATCCCCACAAATTACCACATACCGAGATAGTTTAAACTAAGACAAAAAAACCTACAACTATACAGCCCGAACATACATAGAAAATATTTACAAAATACAATCCTTCTTAAATACCAACCCCAGAGCTATAAACATCCAAGAACCATATACGAATTACATAACCTAGAAGCTAACCGGATACAATAAGCTAATTGCTTTACCCAAAACCAAACCAAGTCTAGTTAAAACCTGTTACGAATATGGGCTACTTAGTACCATATATACCCTAGATGGAAATGAAATATCCACTATACCAGAAATATATGAGTCATTTAATATTTTTAAAAGAATAACCAAAGGTAACCTATTTTTTATAAAATTTTACATAGCACCAACAGAGATATTGTATGATGAAGTTAAATCACCTATACAAGTTGTAAAAATAGGAATGACCCGAGATATGATTATACCAGAAGATATTATTCCACAACCAGAAATACCTAGAATTGAGATACCAAATTTTTATACAAATAAGAGAATTATCGGACTGTCCACAATTCTTCAAGAGTTAGCAGACACTTATCGCAACAGAAATCCCATATGTAGTTATTATTTAAGAGGTAATGTAATAGTATACTCAAATTCAAAGGAACTACGAGAAGCAGATATGGAAGACGTTAGGCAATGGATCTTGACGTTACTCAATCCAGAGAAAAAAACTATCGCCAGAGCTATTAGAGAAAAAATTATTTCGGAAGAATTATTAACCAGATATTGCAAGTTAATTGGACATAAATATCCAGACCATCAATGTTCAAAATGTAATGGAGAAGATAATATTGTCCTCGAAGTTCAACTGGAATATAAGAAGAAATCAACAGCTGGAAGATGCAAGATATGAAGTAATAATGGAGATACGGAGCAATAATAAAAAGAAGACAAGTTAATGCTAGAAAATGACATATGAAAGATTAGATATCTTTCTTAATTCATTTACGTAAATTATTAGCTACTTTTTGGCAAAATGCCATTACTAAGTTTTGTCCATTTGTAAAAATAATTTAGGACACTTTGTAAAGTTTTTCTACTTTTATAGATAGGTGTAAAGACTTTTGTAAAGTAGGTAGGTAATAGATTAGGACAGATGTAAAAATGTAAAATGTTTACAGGCTTTCTTAAAAATCTAAATAGAAGAGCATTTGCTCAGAGGAAGGCAAGCCTTCATGAGTTGAAGCAAAAAACTCTCTCTCGTCTACAACAAATATTTTGCTTATTCATTAAAAAACAGGTATATTTTAATGGAAAAATCTATGGAGGAACAAAGCTTAGAATTATCAAAACTACCAGAACAGGTATATTCATTTACTATTATGAATAGCTAAATTCATAAATTCCTACCAATCATGATATGATAAAATAAGTTTATATTAGTTGATTTATAGTAGAATTATTCAAAAAATAGCATGTTAAGAAGTTTATTAGCAAAGTGGAAAAGGAGAAAATCCCTAAGAACTATGTCATCCTAAAGGTGAAACCGGTGAGGCAAGAAAGCCGTAATAGAGGAGTAACCAGAGTAGAGGCGTTGTTTAAGGGAAAAATATCCAGATTACCATGCTAATAGTGACCGAAGAATATGTTATTTAAGAATAATCTAGTATATAGCAATCTAAAGTGATCATATTTTGTTATGTGCATGATTGAAGGGAATATTTTGAAAATAGCAATTTTATGAAAAATGGATAATTATTTATCTGACAAAATGGTAGATAAATTTAAAATACTCGTTTTATATGTACTTAAGGATATAAAAATAGTAGATATAAGAAAAATCATATTGGAAAAAATATTTGATAGATATTTTATGACTAGAATTAATTATATACCACACCTACCGAACTACTCTTATAAATACTTACATACCAAACCCACACACTAACTATGATAAATTATGTATATTTAGAATTTTGGAAAATAGATATAAAATATATACAATTTCTTAGTGAAAATATAGAAGAATTAATGAGATTAAAACAAACAACTAAAAAATATTATAATAAAGTATTTAGACAATTTTAAATGATAGATAATCTTAAAATCTTAATCTTATATATACTTAGAGATATAGAAATTATAGATATTAAGAGAATAATATTAGAAAAAATATTAGACTATGAAATTGAAACTATAAATTGGATAGAACAGTTATACCTGGATAATTACCCAGATGGATATTATTCAGATTAAGAAATGTTAGGATATATTAGAAAAACTAGAGAAAATCAAGATAATCTAAATGAAGAAATTAATTATAGAAATCGAATTAGAAAAATAATGGAGAATCTAAAAGAAAAATTAATATGGATAGAAGAAACCCTAGAAAATTTAGGGAAAAGTACATGTGATAGTTTATATAATTTAAAAAACTCGCTACGAGAAGACCAACACGAGATAATAAATAGCATTAAAAATCTAGAATTAGATATACATTACAGTACAATTAGGATAAATTATTATACAAAAATTTGTAACTCTGCAATTACTACAGGATAAAATGATAGACTATGAATATTTAAAATATTGGAGATAAAATATGGATGAAATAATATTATTAGAAAAACTTATGAAAGATAATCTAAGAGGGTGTGATTCTTAGAAGCAATCCTTGCATTCCCGAACTACATAGCCATCGTAGGATGAGATACCTAACCTACCATTTGAGGGTTGATGAGGTGGCTTACCTACTAGTTTAGGGTTTCTACCGTTCTCATTTGAATACCTGTCAGTTGAGGGTTACTCACAGCTTGTCCTTACCGATGGCGCAGTATTGACACCTTTCTAATTGGAATTACAGATTGGACCCCAACTCAGCTATATTTCTTTATTTGGGGTATGTCGGTTAGATGACTACTTCTCTCAGTTACAATTTTAGTCTCAGTTTCAGTAATAGAACTCAGATAGTTCTACAGAATTTAGGACTGTCAGATACAGTCAACTCAGAATAGTACGGAACTCAGCTAGTTCCATCAGAACCTAGACTATTAGATACAGTTGCTCAATATTAATTATTAGTAACTCATGTTATCAATATTCAAACTTAGTAGTTATTATCATCACAAATTCAGTTACAGTTATTTATTCATGCATGTATTCTCATATTCATGTTATATAGTCAGTTAGCATTGTTCATGCATTTGAACCCTCTACATTTATCCTACCTCACATGCATACCAGTATATTTAATCGTACTGACGTATTTGCGTTATGGTGTTTTTATCATAGGTCCAAAAGCATGAGTTCCAGAGCATCAGTAGCACTCCAAATTTCAGCAGCCAGATTTAGTAGTGAGTCCTTATTATTTGAGGATGATATTATTTTTTATTTTATTATTTTATTTTAGATTTTATTAGATGGAGCTAGTTAAGGACATGTCCCATCAACTCCTTATTCAGACAGTTCAGTCAGTTAGAGGCTTTTCAGACTACAGTATGTTCATACAGTTTATTTCAGTTCATGTTTTGTTATTGATATATCGTATTCTCAGATATTATATTTTATCCATTTTGAACCTTATGGCATGTTTCATTCTATTATTTCTATATTTTACATGATGTTATACAGTACTGAGGTACAGATATCAGTCATGGGTTAGCTTGTGGTCCTTCGGGGTCATGAGCACCATGTTCCATTTCGAATACCAAATTTGGGGAGTTATAATTATAGACTTGTTTTATTGTCTTTAGATTATCATTGTATTATCTTGTTGTATGTTTAAAATTTATCCGACAAGGGGCGTAGGGTGTTTAGTGATGGGGTATTTGGAGTGGTCTCTGGTCCTGGTTGGACTTGAGATGCCCGACATGACTAGGCCCTAGTTTGGGTCGTGTCATATTGGTCTCGGAGTGCTAGGTTCATGGTCAATTGGGCGTCCGACAAAATTATGTCGAGTAAAGTCTCTTTTAAGGGTGTGTAGTGCGCCACACTCAGAAGGGAAAGGCTATGAGGTATTTAGGAATATTTCTCTTTCTTGTGTTCTATTTTTGAGTTGTAGAGTCTAAGGTCCTAAATTCTCCTTTTATTCCCATTTGTTCTCCTTTCAGATCATGACTCTGAAATAATCTAAAGCTCATGGAAACTCTTTTGTCCTACTTGGGGATAATGCTTATAGGACGCACTCTTCTTATGGGGTACAAACCCGATTTAGGGGTCCAGTTCCTGATTGCCCTCCTAGAGTTCCACCGGTCCCTTCTAATCTTTCTCAAACTCCACTAACTGATGTGACAAATGCTAAGTTTCATCAGTCCATTCATATGTTAGCACAGTTGGCAGCTTCTCAGGCTAAGCGTGGTGCTTCTGTTAGTCCAACTACTAAGTCCACGAGGGTTGGAAAGTTTATAAGGTTGATCCCTCTTGTGTTCTCTAGTGTTAAGGTTGAACCCTCCAGTGGGTAACTCTATGGTGGCTAAAAGGGTCAATAGGGGTTGTGTGGTGTCTGCGGGTGGTCAGGAGACTTTAGTGGATCTATTTGACTTATACATAGTGTATTTTAATATTATATTGAGGATATATAGGTTGCACTCATGCTATACATCTTTAGACTATCAAACCCGTAAGGACGTCTTTAAATTCCCTAATGAACTTGTTATTGAACGGGGGTGGTTTCCTAGATCCTAAGGGAAGGTTCATATCATATTTAAGATCCCGAAGATTAATATCCAAGGGGTGTCTCCATCATTTGGTCCAAGTTAAAGATTCTAACTCGGAGGGTCCTTCTTTGTATTTAGTCCCGGTGGTGAACAAATATTTTGAGGTCTTCCCTAATGATTTTCCTGGTTTTCCTCTCGATAGGGAGATTGATTTTGGGATAGATCTTGTTCTAGACACTCGTCCTATTTCTATTTTCCCATATAAAATGGATCTTGCTGAGTTGAAGGAGCTCAAGGAGAAATTACAGGATCTTTTAGACAAGGGGTTCATCTGTCCTAGTATGTCTCCATGGGATGTACTGGTTTTATTCATGCATAAGAAATATGGTTCCCTTCAAATGTGTACTTATTATCGGTAGTTTAATAAGGTAATGGTAAAGAATAAGTAACCTCTTCCAAGGATAGATGATTTATTTGTCCAACTTCAGGGTGTTAAGTTTTTCTACAAGATTAATCTTTAATTCGGGTATCATCAGTTAAAGATTAGGGAGGTAGATATCCCTAAGAATAGTTTTCCTACCTGGTATAGGCATTTTTGAGTCCTTAGTCATGTCTTTTGGGTTGACTAATACCCCAGCGACATTCATGGACTTGATAAATGGGGTCTTCCGTCATTTTCTAAATTTATTCGTGTTTGTAGATGATATTCTGGTGTACTCAAAGAGTGAGATGGATCATGTCGATCACCTCCATTTTTTATTGTAGACCCTGAAGGAGTAGCAGTTGCATCCCCAATTTTTGAAATATAAATTCTGGTTGAACGGTGTTACTTTTCTGGGTCATGTCATTTCTAGTGAAGAGATCATAGTGGATTCAAAAAAAGTTGTTGTGGTTATGAATTAGCCTAGACCCACGACTCCAACTGATATTTGAAACTTTTTGGGTTTAGTTGGTTATTACAGAAGGTTTATGGAAAGTTTCTCTTCTATAGTTGCCCCATTGACTAAGTTGACTCAAAAGAAGGTGAAGTTCTTATGGTCTGACTCTTGTGAGGGTAGCTTTGAGAAGCTGAAGAATAAGCTGACTTCGGCTCCAGTCCTAACTATTCCTGAAGGCACCAATGGATTTGTGGTCTATTGTAATGCATCCCATGTGGGGCTTGGGTACATTTTGATACAACATGGCAAGGTGATATCTTATGCCTCTAGAAAGTTAAAGGTGCATGAGAAGAACTATCCAACTCATTACTTAGAATTATTAGTTGTGGTATTCTCATTGAAAATTTGACGTCACTATTTGTATGGCGTGCATGTGGATATCTTTTTCAATCAGAAGAGCTTACAGTATATGTTTACTCAGAATGAGCTGAACCTCAAGCAAAGGAGATGGCTTGAGTTGCTCAAGGATTATGACATGAGTCTTCACTACCATCTAGGTAAAGCTAACATGGTTGATGAATCTCTTAGCAGGTTATCCATAGGAAGTCTAGATTATGTGGATAAAGGGAAACGGGAGTTGGTGAAAGATATTTATCATTTGGCTAATCTTGGAGTTCATCTCTTGAACTCTGAGGATGGTGGTCTGTTTGTGCAAAAAGTGGTGTAGTCGTCTCTTGATACTGAAATAAAAGAAAAGCCAGAATTGGATCCTGTCTTGATGAGGATCAAGGGTGATTTAGGTGGGCAAAAGATGATGGCCTTTGAGATTAGTGGTGATGGTACCTTGCGGTACGATGGGAGGTTATGTATTCCCGACATAGATGGATTGTGAGAAAGGATCTTGGTTGAGGCGCATGAGTCGCACTATGCCATTCATCCTAATTCGATAAAAAAAGTATCATGACCTTAAGGAAATATATTGGTGGAACAATATGAAGTGGGATGTGGCTAGTTTTATGGCTAAGTGCATGGTGTGCCAACAAATGAAAGTTAAGCACATGAGGCCTGGAGGATTGTATTAAGAGATTGAGTTGACTGTATGGAAGTGGAAAGAGATCAATATGGATTTCATTATCAGTTTTCCTCGATCTCGAAATTAGTTTGATTCAATTTAGGTCATCGTGGATAGGATAACATAGTCTGTTCACTTTTTGCCAGTGAGGAAAAAAATTTTCGTAGAGGATTATACGAGATTTTACCTCCAAGAGATTGTAAAGTTATAGGGGATGCTTGTTTTGATCATCTCGGATTGTGGTATTCAGTTTTCATCACACTTTTGGCGGTCATTTCATAAAGGTTTAGGGACTAAGGTGAGTCTTAGTACAGCTTTCCACCTGCAGTTGGATGGGAAAATAGAAAGGATGATTCAGACATTGGAAGATAAGCATAGATCTTGTATGATTGACTATGGTGGAAGTTGGGTTGAGTATTTTCCTCTTATAGAGTTTGCGTATAATAATAGCTACCACTTTAGTATTAGGATGGCTCCATTTGAGGTTTTGTATGGTAGAAGGTGTATATCTCATATTGGGTGGTTCGAGGTTGGTGAGGCAGAGATGTTTGGTCCAGATTTGGTCTACCAAGCCATGGAGAAGGTGAAGGTGATTTGGGATAGGCTTGAAGCCGCCCAAAGTTGCCAAAAATCTTATGCGGATGTGAGGCATAGGAAGTTAGAGTTTGAGGTAGGGGATAGGGTTTTCTTGAAGGTGTCTCCCATAAAGGGAGTGATGCGGTTTGGGAAGAATGGGAAGCTCAGTCCCCGGTATGTTGGTTCGTACTTGGTTTTGGGAAGGGTTGGAAATGTTGCATATGAATTAGAGTTGCCTTCTAGCTTGAGCTCTATTTACCTAGTGTTCCATGTTTCCATATTTAGAAAGTGTGTGGGTGATCCATCGTAGATTGTGCCTATCAAGGATATTGGTATTTTGGATACTCTATTTTATGAAGAGGTCCCAATTGAGATCTTAGATCATCAGGTTCATCGGTTATGGGCCAAGGACGTAGCTTCAGTGAAGGTTCTATGAAGGAACCATAAGGTCGAAAAGGCTACTTAGGAAGCTGAAGAGGACATGAAGTCCAAGTATCCATACTTATTCCCAATTCCAAAAGTTTATGCTTAAGGTCTATGTTATTATTAACATTTTTGTTTTCTAACTTAGTTAAAGGTAAGAGTAACGATATTTGGGGGATATAACCGTGCTAGTAAATGCATGTCCTATCATTCGAGGATGAATGATCCAAGTGGGGGAGAATTGAAACACCCTAGGTTTTGGCCCTTGGAAATTTCCTGAGCTTTGAGCTTACTGTCCTGGTAAAGAATCATCATATAATTCATATGGTGTAGGTATGGGTCAGGTCACCCTAGTCATGAGGTGTCCAGTAGATGGTGGTTAGGTTTCTGTGATGGTTACAGTTTGGTGGTATAAGTTGATAGGGATGGAGACGGGTTGTTTAGTCAAACCTTAATCAAATCAGTAACTTAGTGACTAGACTTGAATTTGAGTACGAGTGGCCCACTAAGATCCGTGAGGATAGGTTACGGATGGTAAGGTTGAGTCATATGTGAACCATTGTCCAATCCCTTTGGGTTTTGTATGGGATACGACTAGACCATACAAGTCGTATGGTCTGGTAATGAGTGGAGTCATGGGTTCGTATGGTGGACAGTGTATGGGTGTCCAACTCACTATCTTGGTGATGACTCAAGTGTACGAGTTGTATGTTATGGTCACGAGTGAGACGGGTCGACTCGTAACCACCTGTGATATTTTTATAGTTTTAAGTTGGGGCATTTTGGACATTTTCCCTTTTAACTCCCTTTGAGGCCACAACTTAAAACACCTTTGGGACTTCATTAACTCACTATTCCAATACAACACTCTCAAATTCTCTTTCAAACTCTCTCTTCAAGCAAAAGCTAGGGTTTCATCAAGATAATCAATTAAGGCTTTCAAGGGTGGTTTCTCTCCGTACTTCTTGGTGTCTAAGGCATGTGACTCTTCCCTCATTGTTATTTTACTAATGGCATGTGTTTTAATGTATGGTTTTTATGGTATTGTTATGGTTTCAAAATAAAGGTTGGGGGTTTTAGATGTTCATGGTTGATTAATGTTTCTCATGATTTTAATTATCGTTTTCCATATGTGGGTGCATCGAAATGGTGATTTAATTGAGGGGTCATAGTTGATCCCCAAATATTAATGATTTTGGCTTTGATAATGGCATGCTCTCAATTTGTTTGTGAAATTGTCAATGAGAATGATTTTGTCACATAGTTTGAAAATTCTTGGAATCATTACATTACATAAATGGTTCAAGAAATATGAAATGGTTTTGGTTGGTCTCACATGACTTTGGAAAGGCCTTGGTGGCCATGGTTTGATTATAAATGGTTTTGATTTTATTGGAAATGGTGTAGTCTAATTTGGTGTAATGTTCTATATGGCATAAGGTAATAGACTTGCAAGCTCTAATTTTGGTATAACGATACGAATGGTTAATGCCTGATTAAAATACTCCTTAGTAAATGGTTTGGTTATGTGAAAAACATTTAATTAGGCTTAAAGGGGGTTGAGTAGTAAAGTCGTGGAAGGTGGAGGTCCCGGGGGGGGGGGCGACATTGGAAACTCATGTTTGCCGATGTGAGGGTCCCCTTGGTGGTCGTTTGCACGATGTCACACTTTATATTTTTGGGGATATACTAGTCATCCTAGGTTCTTTTCTCTGGTCGTGTAGCTAACACGCACTGGGGCCCTTTTAACAGGGGGAGATGAACCCATATAGTCCGTGGGGTGGTTTTAGGACGACAGAGCTACAAAACTCGGGTTAAGGTTTTAAATGCATGCTAAAACTTGTTCCCTATCCCGGCATGATATATATGTATATATGATATTGCTTATGGTTATTTGATTTGGTTTTAAATTGATGGCATTATCTTATCTTTATCCCTAAGTTACATGTTAGTGTTTACCACGCTAACCATCTTCCGGCTCTGTATCCCTATGTGATGCAGGAACCGGCCATACTACCATTCCTCCTGCTCAGTGACTTGTATTTGAGGACACTTTGAGTCAGATTGAAGTAGTGAGCTTCCATACTCCGGAAGCCTACATTTTATGTTATGGATTATTTTTCATTTTTGTTATTTCTTTGGTTTCGTTTTGGCTATGGTCGGGGACATTTCCCGACTGAATGTTCTTTGATTAGTGTTAGCCTTTTGTATTGCTATTGGAATTAGGGTTGGTATTGGTTGGACATTTGGTTGTGGTCATATACGTGCTTTATTGTCTTTAGATTATCATTGTATTATCTTGTTATATGTTCAGAATTCATCCAACATGGGGCGTAGGGTGGTTAACGGTAGGGTATTGAGGGTGGTCTCCAGTCCTAGTTGGACTTGAGAACCCCGACATGACTAGGCCTTGGTTCAGGTCATTCAGATAAGAAGAAATAAAAACCCACAACCGAAACGGAATTAATCCACATAAATCAATACAAGAGAATCCAAAGATCAAAATCGAATCTTGGAATCAAAATATGTTTGTGAGTATCAAAAGTGTGTAACTCTTACTAAAAACGCATAAAGGGTATTTATAGTACATGAGGAAACCCTAAAATCAAAGCCCAAACGAAATAGGATAAAACAGGGTCGGTGGCCATATGTGGTCTGCACTTGCGCCCTAACCCTGGGCATAGGTAGTACCTGCGGTTAGCAAGGTGGTCGCAGGTACAGGTCGCAGGTACCAGGATTCAAAAATCTTGTAGGTCAACTCTTGGGATTTTGGACTTCTAGCACTTGCTTTGACTACTTGCAGTCCGTAGGTCCTACTTGTGATCCACATAGTGGCTTAGTAAGTGTCGAGAGTCATTTTTTTAGCTCATCTTTCATTCTCAAACATGCTTTGATCACGAACAAGCCAAAAAGTGTCCCGAACATCCATAATTGCTCCAAAAATAAGCCAAAAACACCTTTTCATGTTTTTTACAAACTTAGCATCAAAAACATGATTTTCTACAAAACATACCCAAAACGCAATATATCTAACAAAACAACCTCAGAAATTTGCATATTTTTCTCATTTTAAGCGCCGAAAGTGCTATATTTCTATAGCACATCAACATCATTTTTAAAATCAAAATGAAAATCTCTTAACATCACATAAAGTTGAACCTCTACTGCCTTTCTGAAAGCCTCTAATATAGTGAGCTGCTGGGACAAGCCCCGAACTAACTCTAACTATCTCAAAATAAAATAGAAAAAATAAAATACTGATAACTAGTCCTTGAATTATGTGGACTCACCAAAACACAGATGTTGAAGTGATGCTAGATTAAGCTAACCACTATCGGTGTGTTGAACGTTCAAACCTGTATTGTAAGCTAATATAGCACAAAGGAATTTATGTGGCTAGTACTTTGAATGTACTGAGCATGTGAGATATACACTACACTATATAAAATAAACCTGCTGAAAGTGACATGATGACCTGAACATGGGACTGAAATCTATAAATTGATGTTATGACCAAGTAATAAACATGTAACACTATAAAGTGTTGAATAGACTGGTTATAAGGTCAAAAGAGATCTGAGACTAAAGGAGGTTTATACAACTGACATATATCATGTAAGCGACATGGAATCCAACTTGTAGCACAAGTTGGGAGGGTGTTCTGGACTTTGCCAAGGGTACAAACCATGATTTGGGTGAATTCACTCATGAGCCCATTAAGGTCAGGGGATACACACTCAACTAATAAGGGCTCCTTTAAGCTACTGTGGCACGTATTTGGGACTTGGGTTATATAAATCCTTGTCCTCTCAATGGTAAGTACTACTACCAACTGAAAGTAAATTGATATACTGAAATGATCAACCATAATGATATTCTCAAACAGAAAGATAAGTGTTTTATCTGAAAGCACTCTAAATCATGAAAATAAAATAACTGAATATTCAACTAACAATGTATAATATCCTAGGTCATCTGGTGTTCATAACCCATCATCTTAAAGAAGAAAACTAATCATGAAGATGCTATAATCTAAACATAACAAGGAAATTCATAACTCAAGCCCAGAATAAAAAATTCATCAATATAGTGAGATATCATAATCATGAGTTGGAAAGATGCTCAAATTTATGGAAAAACATATATTCGTAGTTTAGCCAAAGCAAGAAACTGAAAACTAAAGGAATTCACTCTTTTTATAGAATCCTTACACTTGAAGGGAAATTGAGAATTGAGTTAACTTTAGGACTAAATGGAAATAAAACCCATTGATAAAATCCCACATACTTGGAGATGAAAACCTTGAAGAAATCTTTGAACTTGGAGCTTGAAAGAGATGAACCCTAGTTTGCCCTAGAGGAAGAAGAATCGTTTTTTCTCTATTTGAGGCTAAGTATCAAATGAATTTGGGTAATGAGGGACTTAGGGTAATATTTAACTTAATAATTAGATTAGAGTGATTTAAACAACATAGTTTTGATGTTAAAAGAGTGGGAAAATACTAATGAGCCCATTTAAATTTTTAATTGAAAGTTGTTGGAAGGGACGTATGAGACCTTCCCATGATCATGAGACCTACCTATGATTGTACCTTTTTTCGTAGGTTGAAGGTTTTAACTAGATCAACTTTAGAAGTCAAGATTATACCTAAGATTGCTTATAACCATGGTTTCAGTTCCCTATCATGATTGGAAGGTATACTCATCAACTTTTAGATATTTGGGGCTACTTTGATCTAACGAGAGCATTTTATGGTCATATAATCTCACCATGATTGTATTTATACTATAGTTTCTCACTGTAGGACATTGCTTCACTAAAATTTCCATAACATTTTACTCCCATATCAGATTAAAAAAAAATGTGTTGGAAAGATAATTCAAGTATCTATGATTTGGTGGTCTTGAGCTCAAAAGTAATTCATAACCTAGGAGTTATGATCGGTTGAAATTGACTATAGAAAGATTCTTCTCAAAGTTGACTATAGAAAGATTCTTCTCAAGGAATCAATTATTAAGGAATGTTTTGACTTGTCCAAGAGCTAGGAGTTCATTGTATCCTTAATACATGTCAAAATTACTTCCCATACCACCAAAACATGATTTTTTATTTTTACATATACTTGGAGTATAGTTCTAATCTTAACTTAGATTTTTGGGGTATTACAATATCTCCCTCTTGGGGTCATTCGTCCTCGAATGAAATCTAACTAAGCTGAGATGTTAGGGAAAGAATTGCAAATACCAACATTAACTTTATAAGAGTTGAATACTAACATGATGAATGAGTCTATAATTGAAACATAGACTGGACCGAACTCGTGAATGTATGTTATGACGTGAGAATAACTGGTGACATGAGATAGAAAGAATTAATTAATTAAGGAAAAACTATTACCTTAAGATGGAACTGAGTTTGATGGGAAAAGATGGGGTACCTGGTCATCATATCTGCCTTTGTTTTGTAAGTAGCTCCCTCAACTAACAGATTTTACCAAAGAAACTTTACTAAAGTGGCCTCCTTATTCCTCAACTTACGAACCTAATAGTCAAGGATATCAACTGGGACTTCTTCATAAGAGAGACTATATTTCAACCCCACACTCTTTAAGGTCACAACTGATGCAGGATCACCAATACATTTCATTAACAAGGACATGTGAAAAATTAGATGCACGGATGCAAAGTCTGTAGGTAATTCTAACTCATAGTCTATGTTGTCAAAACAATCCACAATCTTATAAGGACCAACATAGAGGGGACTGAACTTTCCTTTCTTACTAAATCTCTTCACCACTTTCATGGGTGAAACTTTTGAGTAGATAAAATCACCAATAGCGAACTCAAGCTCCTTTCTTCACATATCTACATAGGATTTCTGATGACTCTGAGTTATTTTCAGCCTTTCTCTGATCATCTAAACTTTCTTCATATCATCATGAATTGAATATAGCAGTATCAACATAGCTTCACCAACTTCAAACCAACCAATTGGAGATTTGCACCTCCTCTCATAAAGTGCTTTAAATGGGGCCATTTGAATACTAGAATGATAACTGTTATTATAATCAAGTTCAATTAAAGGAAAATGATAATCCCAAATACCCTTGAAATTATAACACATGCTATTAATATGTCCTCTAAGGTTTGAATGGTCCTCTATGCCTGACCATCTGCTTGTGGGTGAAAAGTTGTACTAAGATAAACTTGGGTACAAAGATACTTTTGAAACATCCTCCAAAATTGAAAGGTAAATTGAGTACCTCTATATGAAATGATAGTCAAGAGAACTCCATGCAATTTCACTAACTTCCTAAAGTAGAGACTAGAATAATCCTTGACTGAATCTGAAGTGTTAACTGGCAAAAATGGGCCAACTTAGTCATTCGGTCCAAGATAACCAAATAGAATCATGCTATCAATGAGTACGAGACAACCCTATAATGAAGTCCATATCCACCACTTTCCAATTTCAAATAGGAATACGTATATCCTAAAGAGTACCACTAGGTCTTTGATGCTCAACCTTAACTTTTTGGAAATTTGAGCGCTTAGCTACAAATTTGGTTCTTCATGCCACTCCACCAATAGACTTTTAGTAGATCACAATACATCTTTGTGACTTCTGGGTGAATAGAATACCAAGAATATTATGTTTCTGCTAGCATTCGCCGTCTCAAGTCATTCACATTTGGAACACAAAGTCTACCCTGACAACGAAGAACACCATCTCCCCCTTGGGAGAAAACCTCAACTCTAACTATGGACCATTTCTCCTATCTTGCTTTTTGTTCACCTTTGCTATCAAAGAGGATCCTAAACCATTCTAAACCAAAATACTACCTTTGTCTTAACCAACTAACCAAACTCCTAATCTAGCACGTTGGTGAACCTCGCAAACTAACTTTTCTTCTCTTATTCTATATGAGAGGAACTTCCCATAGACAACCTACTAAGAGCATCAGCTACAACATTGGCCTTACCATGATGGTACAAGATACTCACATCATAATCCTGCAATAACTCTATCCATCTTCTCTGACAAAAATTTAGATCTTTCTAACTAAACACATACTAAAGGCTCTTGTGGTCAGTGAACACATCAACATGAACCACATAGAGGTAGTGACACCAAAATTTTAAGGAAAAGGCAACTGTTTTCGACTCAAGATCATGAGTCGGGTAATTTTTCTTATGAGGCTTGAGTTTTCTAGAGATGTATGCTTTAACCTTGACCTGCTGCATCAACACAAAACCAATTCCAACTCAAGAAGAATTATAATATACCAAAAAAACATATGAACCCTCAGATAGAGTCAAAGCTAGAGCGGTGGTGATTCGGATCTTTAATTCCTAAAAGCTCTTCTCACAAAAATGAGAGGACTGAAACTTGACTTTTTTTTTAGTTATTCTAGACATATGATAAGAAATAAAGGAAAATTCTACCACAAACTATCTGTAGTAACCAGCTAAATCTAAGAAACTCCTGACATTTAATGTAGAGATGGATCTAGGCCAGTTCATTACTGATTCGGTCTTTTGAGAATTAACTAGAGTGCCTTCACTAGAAATGATAAGACCAAGGGATGTTACTGATATCAACTAGAATCCACACTTTCTAAACTTAGCAAATAGTTGGCAGTCTTTAAAGGCCTGCAAGACAATCATCAAATGGTTTGCATGTTTATCCTCACTCCAAGAATAAATAAGGATGCCATTAATAAACACAATGAAGAACATGCCCAAGTACTGCTTTAACACCCAATTCATCAAGTCTATACAATCTAAAGGATCATTTGTTAGTCTGAAATACATAACAATAAATTTGAAGTGACCATATCAAGTTCTAAAGGTTGTCTTTAAAATGTTATGTTCTCTAACTCTAAGCTAATGATACATGGATCTGAGGTCTATCTTAGAGAAACAATTAGCACCTTGATGTTGGTAAAAAGGTAATAAATCCTGGGAATGGGAAACTTATTCTTGACTATGATCTTGTTCAACTAATGGTAGTCAATGCACATTTTGAGAAAACTATTTTTTTGCACACGAAAAAAACTGGATCACCCCATGGAGAAATTTTAGGCATAAAAAATCATTGTTTAGGAGATCTTTCAACTGTTTATTTAATTGGTTAAGCTCAGTTGGAGTTATTCTTTAGATTGGAATTGAGATAGGCTAGGTATCTAAAAGATATCTATTTCGAAGTCAATTTTCAATTCGGGATGAATTCCAGGCAGATCTTTGGAAAATACTTTTTGGAACTCATTAACCATTAGAACTGACTCAAGATTTGGGGTTTCAGACTTTGAATCCTTAACCTCAAGCAAGATAATAGATTTACCTTTTGGAAATTATTTTTCTAGTAGGACTTTGAATCCTCAATTTGAATAAGATAATAGATGCACCCTTTTGAAAATATTTTTCTAGACTTAAGATGAGAGATAAATCTACCTATAGGCACTGAGATACTACCCTCCTACTCTATCACTGGATCATTTGGAAACTAAAATTGAACTACTCTGTATCTACCATCAATAGAGGCATATCAAGAGTAGAGCCAATCCATGCCAAGAATTCATCAAAATCTATCATATCTAACTCTACAAGATCGACTGAGGTGAATTTTGGGGAAATTATGTTGGGAAATTTATATATACCCATATAGCTATGACTGAATCACCATCTAGACTAGAGACTGAGAAAGGTTCTAAAAGTATTTTAGGACTGACATCAAAGTTTACTATGATAAGGAGTCACAAAAAATATGGTGCTCTGAGATCTAATAATGCATAGACATGAATATGAAAGACCTATAATTTACTAGTGACTATATCAGGAAATCCCTTCGATCCTATCAAGTCTGAAGGTCATAGAACATATTCTAGCATTGTTCGCCAACTACACTAGATGAGCCACCCTGATGATTCAGGCTTCCTATTGGAGCTGCTAAAGAGGTAGCTTGAGTGTGTCCGCTCTTATTATTTCTCTTGGCTATTTTACAATCTCAAAGCTTGTGACCTATCATTCCATAACCAAAACACCCATCCTTACCTATCAAACATTCTTTGGGATGGTTTTCCCATACTTCTTACAAGTTGGGAAAGTACCACCACTGGAAGCACTAAAATAAAACTTACAGCCTGGAGCTCTACCTTTCTACTCCTGCCTGGTTTTGGGAGATGTGGCACTAGTAAATGATGGTGTTGGGAATAAAGACCTTTGTTGAAATTGAGAGTGATTTCCACCACCCAAATTTGCTGAAAATAATCAAGGTTCCCTATTTTAGCTCTCTTATTCCTATTTCCCCTTTCTTTTACCTTAACCTTATCTTACTCAATCTATTTGGAATGAACCACTAATCAAGAGATATCTATTTCCTTGGACAACATCTAAGTCCTACACTCTTTATCCATATCCTTAGAAATACCTAACACAAACTTACTCATTCGGTTCCTAGAGATAGCAAATATAGCTAGAGCATATTTTGAAATATGAGTAAACTTAAAAAAATACTCCTTCACACTTATGTTGTCATGCTTCAAATTAATGAACTCTTGAACCTTGTCCTCTCTCAACTCAAATGGGAAGAACCTGTCCAGGAAAGTAGCAAAAAACTCATCCCATTCTACTGATCCTACATCTGTACCTCTATCCTCCTTTTATTATTTGTACTAAGTATGAGCCATTACTTGTAACTGATAAGTAACCAAATTAGCACTTTTAATTTGAGTAACACCCATTTTCTCATTAACTTTCTGAATACTATCCAAGAACTCCTGTAGATCCTCTTTAGACCAAAACCTAAAGAATACCTGAGGATTTATTCGAGTGAAGTCTCAAACTCTGGTCATTGTATTCACTATTAGATTATTTAGTGAAACATGTTGATAGTTATTTTGGATGATCATGGACTGGGCTAAGGTTGTGAAATCAGCTCTCTAATTCAGCATAGAAAACTTATTCATTCAGAGGGTTTGCTGGAGCTGGTGGTGGTGCTTGTTGATTCCTAATATTATTATTATTCCCACTCCCCCTTCTATTAGTTATATTGGGATTCATATTCTATATACGTGTAGAGAATAATTTAAAAGAAGGTTTTAATAGAGTTCACACTCTATCGCACGATATGAACATAAAATAAGTGAAACGTTTCCTAAAATATTTTATAAGCTCTCACTCGTAAGTGTGAGAAGATTCACACTTATGAATAAGACTCTACCTAAATGACTTTTAGACACCCTAGGAAACTTTAAACATGATGCTCTGATACCAAGTTTCTCATGACTCGAGACTAGCCCCTAGTCATAACACAGTGCTTTGATTCACAAATGACCCCAAACTCACACATGGCTTGGTGTGACATTATTAATACTATATAAATTAAATAGTACTATGCAAAAGCTAAAGTCTAAATGATATAAAAAATCAAACCAAACGTTATTGTTAAAATCCAAAGGAAAATATCAACATAATATAAATTTAAACCTCTATTGTTTGTCTAAAAACCTCTACTATGGTGAATCGATGGGCAAACCTAAAATACCCCAAATTTTGGTCCCTAAAAATTTCTAAGTTTTGAACTCACTACTCAACCTATGACTCACATTACAAATCGTAAGGTCTTCATATGAGTCATATCGACCCCAATCATCATATGACCAATGACTAGTGCCTATGCTACTAACCTGATTATGACTAAAGGTCACGAGTCATAAAGACTCACTACGAGTCATGATGTCCAAATTGTAGGGTGACTAGTGTACTCCTCAAATATTTTTTTCCTGGTTACGAATAGGACCATATGAGTCGTAGGGTCTCTAGAAGAGTCATGTGGCGTAAGTAGTAGGGTCACTAGAGAAAGGTCCCTTAGCTACTGTCCAGACTATGACTCATGGGGATGAGTCATAGTGAGTCCTTACAGGTCGTAGAGTGACCCATAGTCATTGATGATAATTTTTTAATTTTTAATTAAGGGCACTTTGGACATTTCTCCCTCTTCCCCAATTATGACCCATGACTTAAAATCCCTTTAAGGTATTATTATCACTCTAAAACAAATCAAAATAACTTCTCAAACTCTCTTAAATCTCCAAGGTCAAGAACACTTAAGGTTTCCAAGAAGTTGGTCACTTAGGGCTCTCAAAGGTGATTACTCTACACAGTTGTGATACTTTCTGGCATGTTACTCTTCCCCAAATCTTATTTTTGAAAAGCATGTGTTTTAAATGGTTTAACTGTATGGATTTGGATATGGGTTTTGACATGGGTTGAGGATTTTGGAATGAATAATTCTTGAATTGTTTTTTCATGGTTTTCATGAGTTGTTTATGCTTTGAATTAAATGTTTTTGAGCTAATAAGGTGCATGGTTGTGGGAATTGGAATGGTGGTTGAGGTAATCCTCCAAATTGATGTTTTAAACTTGGAAATTAGTTTTGAACAATTGTATTCCCTCAACCCACTTGTGTAAATGGTTTTGAATTGTGGAATTGTCACTTGGTTTGAGTTACTCACTTATATAATTGCATTGAAGAAATGGTTAAATAATGAACATGGATTTTATAGGCCTTGTTGGATAAGCTTTGATTTAATGAACAAAGGGGGTCGAGGCATACCCATAATTTTATTTGATACACTAATGGAGGTCAAGGTACTCCTTTATTCCTTTATATTGATTTAATGAACAAAGGGGGTCGAGGCATTCCACTAAGTTAATACAATTATGATGGCATAATTATGAGCCTATAATCTAAATAGTATGACTATACATGTGGTGTGACTTAATGTTTAATTCCTTGGTTAATGAGTGGGTTATATGAAACTTGTTTTAATTGGTCTTAATGGGGGTCATGTAGATAAGCCATAAAGGTGTGGGTCTCGAATGACTTATATAGAAAACTCACATTTGCCGACATGATGGTTGGTCGTGATTACTGTGTGCATGGTTTACACTATTGATATATTTTATATCTAGGATTAACGTAGGGTAAGGAATTCCCTGGTATTCTTCGTGCATCTAACATGCACTGAGGCCCTTTCAGCAGGGGAAGCTGAACCCATATAGCCCGTGGGTTCCTGTTTATGATGGTTAAGCTACATAGTCCAGGATAATGCTTTTCTATCATTATAAATCTTGTTTTTACCCCCAGAATCTACTATATATATTATGAATGTGAACATGTACAGTGAGTTTGAAATTGAACTTTTAATTGACATTACTTTATCCTTATCTTGAGTTACATGCTAGTGCTTACCCAATCTTCAGAAGATGTATCCCCACATGACATAGGATCTGAAGGCACTTTTACTTTCCTTTATAGTGATAGGTTATCTTAGAGTCAATCATTTATGGTGAAGTACTAAGCTTCCATTCTCAAGAAAACTTGATCATTACATCGGTTTTCCTACCATAAATTAGAATTAGAGACTTCACATTTACATTGTCATTGTCATTGTCATTGTCGGGGCTGGGGCAAGTCCCAACTTAGATTGTTTTCAAATTAGTAGAGGCTTTGGCGATATTATTGTAGATTGGGTATTGATGTTGACACTCTTAGATGTCTTTGAGCTTATTATATTCTATCTTGTTATATGTACAGAATTCAGCCGTTGTTAGTTGTGTTATGTTCTATTTGACTAGGTAAAGAGGGTAGTCTCCAGTCCTCGGTGAACTTGAGATGCCCGTCATGGTTAGGCCCTGGTTTGGGTTATGATAAAACCCCTAGCTAACTCTAACTATTTAAAATTGAAGTAGAGAAAACAAATGAAATACTAATAACTAGCCCTCAAACTATGAGGACTCACCAAAACACATCTACTAAAGTGATATTGGATCAAGCTAACTGTGATTGGGGTGCTGAATATCCAAATTTATATTATAAGAACTATATCGTAAAGGAAATTACGCGGTCAGTACTTTAAATGTACTGATCATGTGAGATATGCACTATACTATATAAAATAATCATGCTGAAAGTGACATGATGACTAAAATATGGGACTAAAATTTGTAAACTAATGTTATGACCAAGTAATAAATATATAACACTATTAAGAGCTGAATAGACTGGATACAAGGTCAAAAGAGATATAAGACTAAACTGTGGAAAGTTTTACCAACCGACATAGACCATGTGAGCAACATGGAATCCAACCTGTAACCAAGTTGGGAGAGTGTTTTGTACCTTACCAAGGGTATGAACCATGATTGGTGTGAATTCACTCATGAGCCCTGTACGGGAAATGAAGCACTCTTAACTAATGAAGACCCCTTTAACCTATGGTGAAATATAGTTTGGGACTTGGTTTATCTGAACCATTGTCATCACGATGCTAAGTACTACTCCCAACTAAAAGTAAACTGAAATACTTAATAATAATGATATACTCAAACTTAAAGATAAGTGTTTTATCTGAAAGCACTCGAAATCATGAAAACTGAAGAACTGAACATTCAAATGACAATGCATGATATCCTAGGTCATCAGATGTTCATAACCCGTCATCTTAAAGAATGCAACTAATCATGAAGATGCTATAATCCGAATATAACAAGGAATTTCATAACTCAAGCCCAAATCAAGAATTTACCAATATAATGAGATTTTATAATCATGAGTATGTAAATATTCTCAAATTTATGGAATAATATATATTCATGGTTTAGTCAAAGAAAGAAATAAAAAACTTAATTAAATTGCACTTTTCACAAAAACCCTACGCTTGAAGGGTGAATTAAACTTGAGGAATTTAGTTAACATTGGGACTCGACGGGTGAAATGAAACCCATTGATAAAATCCATATACTGGAGATGAAAATACTAAAGAAATCTTTGGACTTAGAGCTTGAAAGAAATGAACCCTAGTTTGCCTAGGAGGAAGAAAAATCACTTTTTTTCTCTGTTTGAGGCTAAGTATCAAATAAACTTGGGTAATAAGGGACTTTGTAATATTTAACTTAATAATCAGCCTTGGATTAATTTAAATGATTTATTTTTTATTTTAAAAGAGTATGAAAAAACTTATATGCCTATTTAACTTCATAATTGAAAAGCTACTGAAAGGGACGTCGTCACACGATCGTGGAACCCATCTACAATCGTGGGTGGATTTCATGATTAAGATCTAGATATGAGCTCTCTAAACTCCACCAAAAGATCCTTGGTATAATCATGGGACCCGCTTACAATCGTACCTTGGTTGTAGGTTGAAGGTTTTAATTAGATCAACTTTAGAAGTCAAGATCATACCTAAGATCGTGGTTTCTAATCACGGTCATGGTTCCTTATAATTGGTGGAAGGTATACTTTTTAACTTTTAGATATTTTGGTTGTTTCAATCAGATGGGAGCATTGTACGATCATACAATCTCATCACAGTTGTATCTACACTCTTCGGTTCTCACTGTTGGATAGTGTTTCACTAAAATGGTCATAACATTTTATTGTAATATAGGATTAAGGAAAAATTAGATGAGTTGGAAAGATAATTCAAACATATATGATTTGGTGGTTCATGATCACAAAAGTACTTTATAACCTATGAGTTATGCTCAGTTGAAGTTGAATATAGCAAAATTCTTCATAAGGAATCAATCGGTAAGGAAGGTTTTGACTTGGCTAAGATCTAGGAGTTACTTGTGGACTTAATACATGTATAAAGAACTTTTCATACCACCAAAACATGGTATTTCATTTTTACATTTACTTGGAGCATGGTTCTAATCTTATCTTAGATTTTTGGGGTGTTACAACTATCGTTGATTACATTAGAGAAGGTCATCCCGAGTGAGAATATTTTGACCCAGCATAAGCTCTTGGTTATGTATTTTGGTATAATAAAGGATAGGAAGAGAAGGGGTGAGAAGTGTAGACCTAGAATTAAGTGGGACGGCTTAACGCTAGTGAATGCGTGGGAGATAGGGGAGAAGTTGGCGGGAATAGGGGTGTGGGAGTGTAGGGGGGACGTGGATAGTATGTGGTATAGGGTGGCTAGGTGCATCAGGGAGAATTCTAGTGAGGTGTTGGGTATTTCTAGGAGCCGGGCCGGGCATCATCGGGGGGATTAGTGGTGGAATAAAGTGGTTAAGAAGAAGGTGGAGACCAAGAAAGGGGTGTATGCTAAGTTGGTTGAGAGTAAGGATGAAGAAGAGAAGAGGGTAAACAGGAAAGAGTACAAGTTAGCTAGGAAGGAGTCTAAGTTAGCAGTTACGGCGGCTAAGACGGTAGATTTTGAGAGCTTGTATGCGGGGTTACAAGAGAAAGGAGGGGAAAAAAAGTTGTTTAGACTCGCTAAGGCTAGGGAGAGGAAGGGTCGTAACCTTGACCAGGTTAAGTACATTAAGGGAGAGGACGGTACAGTGTTGGTGAAGGACGGTCACGTTAAGAATAGATGGCAGTCGTATTTTCATAGGCTCTTGAATGATGAAGGAGATAGAGCTATTGTGTTAGGGGAGCTGGAGCACTCAGAGGAGTGTCGGGATTTTAGTTATTGTAGATGTTTTAAGGTAGAGGAGGTTAGAGAGGTTGTTCGCAAAATGCGAAGGGGTAGGGCGACGGGTCCTGATAAGATACCGATGAATTTTTGGAAGTTTTCTGGCGAGGCTAGTTTAAGGTGGTTGACTGGATTATTTAATGAAATTTTCAAGACGGCGAAAATTTCTAAGGCTTGGAGGTGGAGTACTATGATCCCTCTTTATAATAACAAGGATGACATTCAAAGTTGCAATAACTATAGGGGTATTAAGTTATTGAGTCACTCTATGAAGATTTGGGAGAGAGTGGTCGAGGTGAGGCTGAGATGGATAATGTCTATTTCGGAGAAACAGTTTGGATTTATGCCTGGTCGCTCGACGACTGAGGCAATTCACCCGATACGGAAGCTGGTAGAACAGTATAGGGAAAGGAAGAAGGACCTACACATGGTGTTTATCGACTTAGAGAAGGCATACGACAAAGTCTCCAGGAAGGTACTTTGGAGATGCTTGGAGGTGAGTGGAGTCCCGATGGCATATATCATAGTAATTAAGAACATGTATGATGGATCTAAGACTCAGGTGAGGACAGCGGGAGGAGACTCAGAGCATTTCACTGTCTTGACAGGATTGCATCAGGGATCTACTCTTAGTCCCTTTTTGTTTGCTTTGGTGATGGATGTGTTGACGCGGAGTATTCAAGGAAAGGTGCCTTGGTGTATGCTTTTTGCAGATGATGTAGTTTTGATTGATGAGATGTGGTGGGGTGTGAATGATAAATTAGAGGTGTGGAGACAAACTCTTGAGTCTAAAGGGTTCAGGTTGAGTAGGAGCAAGACAGAGTATTTGGAATGCAAGTTTAATGATGTGAGGCAGAAGAATGAGGTGGTAGTAAAGTTGGAATCACAGGTGGTATGTAAGAGGGATATTTTCAAGTATCTCGGGTCCGTGATTCAGGGTAACGGTGAGATTGAAGAGGATGTCTCGTACCGTATTTGGGCGGGATGGATGAAGTGAAAGCTCGCTTTGGGGGTGTTATATGATAAGAAGGTGCCGCCCAAGCTTAAAGGCAAATTCTACAGGGTGGCAGTCCGTCCGGCCATGTTGTATGGAGCGGAGTGTTGGCCAGTTAAAAACTCCCACATTCAAAAAATAAAGGTAGCGGAAATGCGGATGTTGCATTCGATGTGTGGGCTGACTAGGGGAATAGAGTTCGGAATGAGACAATCAGGGAGAAGGTTGGTATGGCTCCAGTGGAGAATAAGATGCGGAAAGTCCGATTGAGATGGTTCGGACATGTGATGAGGAGGGGCATGGATACCCCGATTCGTAGGTATGAGAGGCTAGCTTTGGATGGTTTTAGGCGGGTTAGGGGTAGGCCAAAGAAGTACAGGGGAGAGGTGATTAGGCGAGACATAGAGCAGTTACAGCTCACTGAGGACATGACCCTAGATAGGAAGATCTGGAGGACGCGAATTAGGGCAGAAGGCTAGGGTCAGTTTGGGTCGCTAGTGTAGGGAATTACTTGGTGGGGGTATTATTCTTGTTATGATACCTTATTTCATGCTTTATTACGAATCTGTTTACTTTTCTCTATTTTTTATTACTTGTGGGTGTCATCTTTATGTTATGCCATCTTGTTCCATGCTTTACTATGTATTTGTGTAGTATTCCATGTCTCGAGCTGGGGGTCTATCGGAAACAGCCTTTCTACTTCTTTAGAGGTAGAGGTATGGACTGTGTACATCTTACCCTCCCCAGACCTCACTATGTTGGAATACACTGGGTTTGTTGTTATTGTTGTTGTTATTGATGGAGCTTGTGAAAAATATTAAAAGGGTCAAAAAATTAGGTCATTTTTGTGGTACTTATTTAAGGGGTTGTGGTTTTCAGGGATACTCTGCTCGACCATTTAATTTAGCTATGCATGTGTCCACAGAAGACTCGTTGAGTTTAGTTGTCATCTCTCTTGGGTAGATAGTTATACACCTTTAGCATCTTCAATCTAACAGTCCGCCTTAGCTATCCAATGCCATAAATATGGGGGATTAGGTCGTATTTGAAGTTCTTATACTAACTAGTTATCTATAGGTTAGTTGACTTAGCAGCTAGTATTTAGTGTCGTAGTTCCAGTAGGTCGTGGTGGTGGAGGATACGATAGGGTCGTCTATATGGCGGTATGGTGGTCACAATATAGGGAGAGGTGGATAGCAAGCCAATCATGGTAGAGAAAATATTGGTCAAGATGGCACAGGAAATGTTGGTCAAGGTGGAGCACATACTGGTGGAGGTGGTGGTTAGGATGGTGATAACTCTTATCTTTATGTTGTTCCAGCTCATCCTAAGGATGAAGCTATTTATATTGTGATCATGAGCAATATTCTTTTTTATGATCATATGGTTTTAGTATTATTTGATCCTAGATTCACTTTCTCTTATGTGTTTGTTAAATTTGCCTTGGCTTAGGACATAAAATGTGAATTCCTTGATGCACCCATGTATGTATCTATAACAGTTGAGGTTTTTATATATGTTGATCAGGTTTATCGAGCATGTCCTATGATGTTTATGGGGTATAAAACTTTAGCAGACTTAGTGGTCCTAGATGTAGAGGATTTTGATATTATTTTAGGGATGAGTTGGTTGTCTCCTCATCGTGTTATTCTTTATTTCTATGTTATACTATTACTCTATCTTTTCCCAAGATGGATAATTCAGAATAGGAAAACCTTTTATGCCTACTCCCTTGAGAATTGTGTTAGTTATTTGTGTCCAAAATTTAGTTAAATGGGGGTGTAGGGCATTGCTAGCTCATCTTTGAGATGATAGTTCTACAATCACTCTTATTGCTTCAATTTTAGTGGTGTGTGAATTCTTAGAGGTTTTTCCTGATAATTTCACTAGTATGCCACCCGATCATGAGTTTGACTTTTGTATAGAACTAGAATTGAGAACCCTCCCTATATCTATCCCTCCTTATAGAATGGAACCGAAAGAGTTAAGAGAGTTGAAATCCTAGTTGCAGGAGTTGTTAGGGAAGATTTATTCATTTAAGAGTTTCAGCTTGGGGTGTTCCTGTGCTTTTTATGAAAAATATTATAGTATGCAAATGTGCATGGACTATCAAAAGTTGATAAGGTAACTATTCATAACAAGTATCCTTTGCTAAGGATAGATGACTTATTTAACTAGTTGCAAGAGCTGTGATGTTCTTAGAGATTATTTTAAGGTCATGTTACTGTCAGCTTAAGATTCAGGTTGGTTATGCCATTTAGTTTAGCCAATGCCCCGACAACTTTTATGAACTTGATGAATAAAATATTCAAGCCTTATTTGGATTCATTTGTTATTGTTTATCAATGATATTAGTTTACTGTAAGAGTTAGGACAAGCATTAAGCTCAGTTGCATACAGTGTTGGGGTTGGTTAAGGAGAAGCAACTTTATGCTAAGTTTTCAAAGTGTGAATTACAGTTATCTTAGTGCCCTTTTTAGGGAATATGGTATCTAAGAAAAGGGTTATGATAGACCAGCAGAAGGTTAAAGCTATTGAGAACTGGGATTAATCAGTCAATATTATAGAGGTTCATAGTTTTGACGGGGTGGCTAGTTACTATATTTTGTTTGGTATAGGGTTTTCTTTATTGCTTCACACATGACTCACCTGACTCGGAAAGAGATACTTTTTGTGTAAGTTAAAAAATGTGAGAGAGCTTCCAAAATCTCAAGACTTTTCTAACTTTAGTTCCTATTCTCACATTGTCTATTAAAGGTTAGGATTTCATTGTGTATACCGATGCTTCATTGTCTAGTTTAGGAGTTGTTTTGGTGTAGGATTAGAATGTTATTACTATGCTTCAAGGGCGCTGAAGCTATATAAAAAAAACCATCCCACCTATGATTTAGAATTGGAAATGGTGCTTTTTTATTTAAAGATTTAGAGACATTACCTTTGTTGGGGTGATGTGTGAGGTGTTCAGAAACCACCACAGTTTACAACATGTGTTAACTCAGCGAGCTAAAAATTTGAGGCAGAATAGGTGGCTCGAGTTGATCAAAGATTATGACATATCAATTTTGTATCATCCATGTAAGGCTAATGTGGTGGCAAACGCATTAATTCAGAAGCTGGCAAGCATGGAAAGTTTGGCATGATTGGAGGTATTAAGATGAGCATTGGAAAAGAGGGTACAAACTCTGACTAAAGGTTGTATCAGGTTGCAGGTGACTAGAAAAGGGGGAGTGTTATCCTATGTAGAGGCTAAGTCTACCTTCTTTGACAAAATTAAATATAGGGTGTTTGACGATAAGAAGTTGAACAAAATAGGGAAAACGTGTTTCAAAGTGAGGCCAAGAAGGTCATTCTTGATGAAGAGGGGGTGTTGAGGATTCATGGATGTGTGTGTGCCTCGTGTGGGCAACTTGACTTCTACTATCCTTATGGAGATTCATAATTCTAAGTACTCTGTAAATCCTAACCAAAATATATAGAGACTTGAGAGAGCACTATTGGTGGCTCAAAATACAATAGGACATTGTAAATTTTGTGACCAAGTGTCAAAACTATCAACATGTCAAATATGAGCATCAAAAACTTGGTTCTACTTTTTAGAGGACACCCATTTCAGAGTAGAAGTGGGAGATAATAATAATGGACTTTGTTGTGGGCCTTCCTAAGACCCTAAGTAAATATGATCTCATTTGGATGATCGTGGATTATTTAACTAAATTTGTACACTTTGTTCCAGTAAGGATGGACTATATTGCAACTAAGTTGGCTAAGTTATATATGAAACAGATTGTAAGACTTCATGATGTACTTGTTTCCATACTGTCAGATAGGATTACATAGTTTACCTCTAACTTTTAGGAGAAATTCTAGTCAGGATTAGGTACTAGGTTGGACCTAAGTACAACCTTACATCCGTAGACTGATGGGCAGTCCAGATGGACGATCCAAGTACTTGAGGATATGATTTGAGAATGTATGTTAGAATTTGATGATTAATGGGACCAATATTTACCTTTTTGTGAATTTGCGCACAACGATAGCTACCACTCCAGTATTGATATGGCTTATTTTGAAGCTTTGTATGGAAGAAGATGTAGATCGCCGATTGGATGGTTTGATGCCTTTGAGGTGAGACCTTGTGGCACCAATATTCAAGAGTAGTTGATGTAGAAAGTGAGGTTTATATAGGAGAAATTGTTGGCGGCTCAGATTCAACAAAAAGAGACAGATAATAAGGTAAGGGATGTCTAGTTCGAGAATATTAAGAAAGTGTTGCTAAAAGTGTCACTATAAAGGGTGTAATGTGGTTAAAAAAAAAAGAGAAGTCGAGTCTAAGGTACATCAAACCCTTTAAGGTTCTGAATAGAATAGGTTCAGTAGCATGCTCCTAGATTTTCAGGAGTTCATCCAGTATTTCATGTGTCAATGCTTAAAATGTACCATAGAGATAGCGACTACATCATTCATTGGGATTCAGAATTGTTTGTCCAGGAGCTCTCTTACAAAGAGGATCCAATGGCTACCTTGGATAGATATGTAAGAAATCTATAGAATAAAAATATTCCATCTGTAAATGCCCAAGAAGAAATCATCTGATTGAGGAAGCAACATAGGAGATGGATACGAATATGCACAAGTGCTATCCATACTTGTTTGGTGATTTAGGTAATCTTTTGCTCATATTTTGCATCTTCATAGTTAGTTGTCGTTAAATGATGAAAGATGGATAAATTGGTATCTAATGCAATGACTCAAATCATTATACGCTAAAACAGGAAGTAAAACATTTGCCTAGATTTCCCTTAGACCAAAATTTTAAAATTTAGGACTAGCCTAATTTTAGGCATATTTTAAGTTTGTGGTGGTTTAGGGAAATCTGGTAGTTATTAGAGTGTTAATTGGTATTTTAAATTTGATTTTGTATTAGAGGAAAATTTTATGAAGTCATAAAAAGTGTCAAATAGGTTAGTAGAACTCTGATTATGGCTATTACCATGAAGCAGTTAGTTCTAGTATCAAAAATGGAGAAGTGTGTTGTGAAATGGCCAGAGTTGGAACCGAGTCCCAAGCTACTGGTTTTGTGTCACTGTATTAACAAAACTGCCATGTCATTAGTGTCGCTGTAAAGGAAGATCCTCTATTGCGCCTATGTCACTACAACGATAAAAGTGTCCTTGCAACAATAAAAGTGCAGAAAATTATTTTTTAAGTTAGAAAAACATTTTCATTCCCATTATTTCAAAAACTCATTCAAGCGATAGGAGAAGAGAATTTTAGTCCAGTTTAGGATTTTTCCATATTTGAGGTAAGATTCTTACTCCTTAAACTTGAATTCACTCTCTTAGATCTTAGGATTTCAAGAATCACAGCCTTAGTTGAAATGGTTGGTCAGCCCTAATTTCATAACTTCATAGAATTGGAGAGGAATGATATAGTACTTACGATTTTTGTTTATCCTGGGTGTTAGAAAATACATCTTGCGATAGATTTATGCTTGAAAGTTAAAATATCAAAAATTCAAGAGGCTAAAGGGTAGAAAATCCTATCATGATGAACTTATTTAAGCTCATAAGTTGATATTGATGGATATTAAATATATTTCCTAGAAGAGTGATTTATTGTATAGAAACTTGTGTACTATTGTTGTTTATAGGTCAAAACGAGTAAAAATCAAAAGAAAGGGCAAGTCTATAGTGTAATATTATTTTTGGGCATAGAATTGAGGTAGGTTATAGTTTATAGTAGTATAGACTTTCTTGACTCTGTGCTTATATGTCAGTTGGATATATGTGATTTTCTTTTGGGCATGACCTGTGATTATTAACTATATCATTAATTGAGGATTGTATTTTAAGATAACATTGAGATATTATTGGATCAGGTGTCATACCGACACTACTATTTAGAGTAAGTGTTATGCCAAAACTATTATTGGATCAAGTACCACGTCGTTACTTGTACATGGAATGAGCTCGTCCCCTATAGGTTATAGCAAAGAGTCCTCACTGACTCTGGTATGCATGCACATATAGCATTAATGCAGTCATCATTTCATTTGAACATAAATATTATGATAACCATTGTTGAAAGAATATGCCTAAGTGTAATTGATGTATGTGTATACTTGTATATCTGTTGAGATGAAGTGTTATGACTATACATTTTCTTGTTAACTAATTGTGAGTTGTGTCTTGATTACTTTTACTTGCCTTTCACTTGCTTATTTGTATGGTGTTGAGTTGAGTCGGTCGATGATGACTATCAGTACTTAGTTGTTGTACTGATACTATTTTTACTTTTTTTTATTGTATGTAAAGTGTATTACTGTTGAGATGATACACTTTTTATCATGTGTAAAGTGTATATCTATTGAGATGAAGTGTTATGACTATACATTTTCTTGTTAACTAATTTTGAGTTGTGTCTTGATTACTTTTACTTGCCTTTCACTTGCTTATTTGTATGGTGTTGAGTTGAGTCAGCGATGATGACAATTAGCACTTAGTTATTGTACTGATACTATTGTTACTCTTCTTTTACCATGTATAAAGTGTATTCCAGCATTTGAGATGAGAGCTCGGCTTTAGTTCGTGATTCAGACATCGATTCAAGGGTGAGCGTCATGTTTGGACAGCCATTGCATCATCTTTATGTTGTTTATGTCCCTTGTTTTGGGACAGAGGCATTCCTTTTATTTCATAATTTGGATAATGCTTGAACCCTGTTTTGGATATCTTTAGAGTTCTTGTATAGTGACTTTTGGGTCTGGCAGTTGTAATAATTAGAGATAATTCCACACTCTCTTTGTTTTGGTAAGAACTATTTTAGTTATTAGTGTGTTTAGTAAGACAGATAGTAGCAAGCAGATAGAGATGATTTACTTGAAGGTCTTTGGTAAATGGTTAAGGACTGAGTATGATGGTTCTCTCACTGTAGAGTTCGGACAGGTGCCACTCATGATACATTAGGTCGTGACAAGTGATATCTTTTGGGTTGACCAATTCCATAGCAGAATTTGTGGACTTGATAAACCGTATGTTCAGGCCCGATTTTGACTCCTTCGTGATAGTGTTCATTGATTACCTCCTTATCTACTCGGGGAGAAGAGAGGAGCATAAGAAGCATTTGAGGATTGTTCTCCATACTTTGAGAGATCAGTGTCTTTATACAAAGTTCTCAAAGTGTGAGTCCTTTCTAGAGTCGGTAGCATTATTGGGGCATATGGTGTTTAATAATGGTATTCTGATAGATCTGACAAAGAATGAGACAGTTTTCGATTGGACTAGGCTCATTTTTGTTGCGTCCAACCGCATATGCAAGTGTACGTGATCATGTAACTAATAAAGTGGATCTTGCGAGCCAATTATCGATCCCACATGGACTTGGATTTTAGCAAACAATCTTATTCAAGTATTACTATTGAAATTAAACATGAGTAATTTGTAACCAATGAGAATTTGAATTCGGTAATGGTAAAAGGAACAATGAACAATAACGAAAACTAAAAGTGTTGGAAACGATAACTAGAAGGATTCCAGGGTCAAGGCATCTTGAGCATTCATGTGAAGTATACAATCTTATTGGTTAAGTTATCTATCTTGGTTGTTGATTAATGAGGTTGATATCATGATTATGGTCTTCTGAGACTCTAATAGTTTATTTAAATTAGCCTCACAACTACATCATTGAGTGGAGATGTGGGAACTAATTCAAGTGCATTTATATTGCATCCCGTATTTGAGTCAAACGGGGCTAATTAGATAAATTCCTATCCTAACCACAAATCTTATCTTTAATTCATCTTAAAGATAATAACCCATTTCTTATGTTGCACATTCTAATCTAGTGTTGCTTCTTCCGAGATCACAAAGTAAATATAAATGTATTCTAAAGATCGCGAATCAATAGAATAGTAAGCACAAGAACATAAAAACAACCAAATATGATAATTAAATTTAACCAACTTGAATATACGCTAAGCAATTAAGTTCATAGCCTCAACTCTAGAAACAGGATGTTTAGCCACTCATAGTCTTACGAAGAATCACCATTAAAGAATTTCTAAGTAAAACTACAAGAAAAATGTAGTTAAAGAAAGAAAACTATAATGTATAGTGCTTGACGCCTTCTCCTCTATCCAATCATGTGTTACTCCCTATATACCTTGTAATTGAGGCTAAGTACTATTTATATAGACCTTTAGGTCGTCAGTAAGATGCTTCATACAAAATAAAATCGTTGACCACTTTGCCCTCAACTTAAACCAAGTAGAAGACCAAGTTTAGTCGAGTTTGGGGGGGGGGGGGGGTTACGTCGCATGGCTAAGGGGGTGAGGTTCATGGCCTATAGAACACCCCAACTAGTAGATACTGGAAATAAGGGGTAAAGCACATGGACACTATGCATGCTTTGGGGAGTGCAGCTCATGGCCAATCCCCTTGCCTTGAGATTTCGTCCAATTTGTCTTATACTTCTCGTCTAACTCGTTCCTTGTTTTTTCACTATTTATGGCTTGTGTGTAGACCACCTTTAGCTTTCATATTTTCCCCAATTGTCTCCTACAACAACTCATAACAAAAATTAGTCCATACAACACAATAAAGCTCATCAAAAGTACACTAGAACAAGCATAGCTTAGGCCGTCCTAACTAGTTATCTCGTCTAAACTCTATTTGCTTATTTTGGCTCTTTAATTGATTGAAATGCACCTTAAACACTCTAAACATGTCAATTATCAGAAAATTACACAAGCAATACTTTATACTTCACTAAGCACACCAAGTTATCCTCAAAACTAAGCTAAACGAGTGTAGATAATGACATTTAGTTGTATAAATACGCCTAAGATCACCCCTCCATACATAAAGCCTTTTTCATCCTTGAACAACTCTTTAAACTTACCACTATCAAGGAAGACTCTAACATCACTACTTGAACTAAGACACTTAAGCTAGACTACAACGACTACATGAATAGCAAGTTCTTCATGAGGCATATCATATTACAATTGAACATACACGAATACTACTTCAAGACTTCCTAGCCTCAAGGATTGACTCTACCAAATTAGTAAACACAAGAACATTACTCAACAAAGAGTTCATATAAGTCACCTATCCATTATTAAACTTGCACACTTGAATTTAGTTGTATAAATATGCCTAAGATCACCACCCCACATGTAAAGCCTCGTTCAAGATCACCACCCCACATGTAAAGCCTTGTTAATTCTTGAACAACTCTTTAAACTTACCACTATCAAGGAAGACTCTAACATCACTACTTGAACTAAGACACTCAAGCTAGACTACAACGACTACAAGAATAGCAAGTTCTACATGAGGCATATCATATTATAATTGAACATATATGAATACTACTTCAAGACTTGCTAGCCTCAAGGATTGTCTCTATCAAATTAGCAAACACAAGAACATTACTCAACAAAGAGGTCACATAAGTCACATATTCATCATTAAACATGCATATTTACCACAAGAGAGTAACCCGTGTTCAATCATAAACACATAATTTTTAACATAAAAATGGGTGTAAGAATAGAATTTCACTTACTCTAACAAAGAATTCTTATGCCACATATAGTGAACTATAAGCTTGGCCTTAGTGTACTACTCTACAAAAATAAGAACATCAAAATCCAGGATCAAGTAGGAATTTATGGATTGTAATGTAGGCTAAGGGTTAGGTAGGTACTATTTTAGCCATTAATAGTGACTATCTTTTGTAAGTGATTTAATACACCACACTTTAAATTAAACTCATCTCCAATCAACCTATTTACCACCACTTTTATCTTCCCACCTCTTTTTTATTTTCCCTATCTCTTTAAGCTAACGTACACATCTTTAGTAAAGAGTATTTGCCATCAACACTTGATTCACTTCTTTTGATTAATTTTTCTTTTCATTACATTACTCCCCACTAATAATATATAATCTTTTTAAACATCCCCATCATTGTACTTTAGGGCTTCACCTTCACTTTTTCCTTCTTCAGTTTTACACTCCTTAACATCTTAATTTTTCAACTCAAGAACTGAGGAGTTTTGGATCAAATTATGGTCAATTTAAAGAAAAATAATAAGATACATATGAGGCTACCAAAGAATAGGCTAAAGGATCAATGGGGCTAACTAAGATCATGCAGACCGAGTAGATAAAGTAGACATAAAACATTGCTATCAAAGAAATACCCATATCTCCTCCTAAACTTAACATTCTTTATTTCACTTTGCAAACACACCGAGCAAGTTCTAGACATCAATATGAAAACATGGAATATAACAAAAACCTCAACACACATGGAACATGTTTAACTCAGGAAGGATCTCTAAAGACTCTCAACCAAGCGATCATAAGAATTCAAACTTAAGCTAATATTACACAAGAGTCAGATAAAAGAGCCTATATATCTCACAAAAGTCATTCAATTCTCATATCATGCCTTAGAATTCAACACCACTTGCAACAAGTATTCATATGTAGCATCTATCTAGAGCATTTCTATTTATTCCAAATGACAAAATTTTTAAAATTACTCCTATAAATCAAAGAAGATACTAGGTTCAAAGAGATCTTTCTTGAAAAAGAACCAAAAAGAAAAGTCAGCGGGTGGGAGAAGTGTCCTTCTACTAGACAACACCAAACAACGAAGACTGAAAACAAAAAAAAATCATTTGATATTTTTTAAAAAATTTCATCGAAAACTTACAAAAACCAAAATAAAAATCCTTGAGCGCAGTTCACCCTAAACAAATTAAAAGATTTCCCGCCCCACACTTAAAATCATACTTTGTCCCCCAAAATATAAATAAAAGAATAAAGATTTTGATTATTTCCTAGGGCCTATAGGTCTAGCCGGCAGCATGTTAATTTCCACTTTTTCTACCAAAGGGTCCATAGGGCCTCATACTTATGCTTTTATCATGCTCCTCAGCTTAGAGTTTGGATACTCAGGCTTTCCCTAATCTCAAAACAAATAAACAAAAATAAAAACAAAGGTAACACTAAATAAAAATGACTAACTATATTACAACATAGGTTGTCTCCCAAGTAGCGCCTGATTTAATATAGCAGCACGACTCATATCACAACCATCATCCATAGTCTCTCAATCTCTTCTTTTCTTTTAGCCAAAACTTTCTTCTCTTCTTTACTAAACCAATAATACCATTAGAATTTGCCTCTTTACTACTTTTATCACCCTATTTTGGATCACTTGCAAGATTTTCATATTAAAGATTACAGACCAAATTTGGAAATTTTATGGGAGATTCCAAGTGGTGACTGGAATATTAGGATTTACTAACCCACACTTAACCTCTTTTGTAACTGTGATCATGCATAAATATCTATAGTTTGAGGTATGTTAAGTTCTTTGTATACTCTAAAGACCACCTCTTCATCATTCAATCTCATCTTGAATGTATCCTCCCTATTATCTATCAACGCTCTACTAATAGTCAAAAATGGATATCCCAATATGATTGGTACCCTGTCATCTACCTCATAGTCAAGAACAACAAAGTCAACAAGAATAATGAACATACCAACTTAATGAGAACGTCTTTAATAATTCCTTTAAGGACTACTCTAGTTTTATTCACCATTTGTAGCACAACTAATACAAGCCTTGGATTATCTAAACCTAAAGTTTTAAACACCAAAAAGGGCATCAAGTTAATGCTTGCCATAAATTACTCAAAGGTTGAACAATATCACTTTAATTAATTTGTATGGTAGGGGGAAATTTCATAGGGTCCTTGAGCTTTTTAGGCATCTTGCTCATAACCACCAAACTTCACTCTTTTGTAAAGCTATAGTTTCATTATCACCAAGCCTCCTTTTGTTCGACATCACATACTTTAGGTAATTAGCGTACTTGGTCATTCCCTGCAAAATATCTAACAAAGAAAGGTTAATGTGAAGTTCTTTGAATGTGTCAAAGAATTTTTTAAAACAAGCATCCTTGTTGGCTTTTTTGAGCTTTTGACAGAATGCTGGTAGTGGTCTATTTTGAGATTGCTCAACCGACTTATCATTTGGGTACTCAAACTTCCCCTTTTTACCAGCTTCTTTGATTTCACCTTATTTTTTCCTCTTCTTAGGTGTGATCAACCTTGCATGCACCTTATGCTTATTCTATAGATATACATCAATCAAATATCTACCACTCCTAAAGGTATTTTCCATAACTTGCATTGGATTTTGCTTTGGATCAACAAGCGAACCCTCTTGAGGTCTTGTATTTTATGTCTGAGCTAACTAGACCTATTGTATCTCTAAATTCTTTTGCATCAATTTTTAATTTTTGATCTCTACAACCATTTGTTTTTGGTTGGCTAGAATCTTTTCAAAGTCTCTTCTATATTGCACGCTAAATCTTTATTCTGAATACCTTGATACTACTAAAATTATTGAGGTTGGACCTGATTACTGCCCCATGAATAATTGGGATGACTCTGCTAGTTACGGCTTTAGGCATTACCATAGTTCTGATTCTCTTTTTGCATATTACTTATAAAATTCACTGATTTAGATTTTACCCACATAAATTTGCAGAGTGACCACTACTACCACAAATCTCACACCAATTTATACCTGTTAAACTGCATTAACCCATCTTGTGGCTATTATGAGATCAATATGCTAAGTTACCTAATCAATTGATTATTAAATAATGTCAATTAAGCATCCAAAGCAGTAATACTATCTACCTCAATTATACCTATGGGCTTTTTACCATACCTTAATATGTATTACCATGCCAATTAGGATTTTCTTACGAAGTATTGTTGATAAGAGTATATAGTTTAGCATAATTCTTTTCCACTGCTTGACCACCTGTAGCAGAATCTAGGAAAATTTTGGTATTCGGGTTAAAAGATTCCATAAAAATATGGGTTAGCACATCATTGAATTATTAGTGATGAGGACAATCTCTGAGAGGACCTTTGAATGTCTATCATTCTTGGTATAAGTTCTCCTTAGGCTTTTACTTGAAACTCAATATTTCACTTCCTAGCCTTGCAGTCTTACCTAATAGAAAGAATTGAATGAGAAACTTCCTAGATAGGTGATCCCATGTAGTGATGGAATTTGAAGGTTCTACATTAAACCACATACGTGCTTCTCCCAAAAGTGAGAATGGGAAAGGAGTGAGCCTTACGTAATTTGTAGAGACTCAAATGGGAATAATGTGTCACTGATCTCTAGAAAATTCTGAAGATGGACCTATGGATCCTCATGTGACAAGCTTGTGAATTGTTCGCTTGTCTGTAACAATTTCACCATATTTTATTTTAGCTCAAATCAACCTTACGCATTCAGCTTAGAAACACTAGAGGTCACATAAGATATGAGTAGGATTACCACTTCATGCACTATCTTATGGGATATTTGTTCATCACCTATGACTGAAAAAATGGCCTCATCTTGTTGAACTTGCAGGATTAGATAGAGAAATATTATTTCTCACCTAAATTAGTGTAAGCATTACTCAGGTTTGAGATATGGTTCAACTAATTCCCTTTTCCTTGCTACCTTGCTTAAGATTCAAACTTTTACCTGCGAATTTAGTAGCTAAGAACAAGTTGTTAGCACTTATTGAAAAAATAGTAAAACTAAAAATTAGAAGGTTGCTAATTTTTTAACTCCTTTGCAATGGAGCCAACAAATTATTGCATCCAACTGCACACACAAGTATACATGATCATGCAAGTAGTAAAGTGTCTCTTGTGAGCCGAATATCAATCTTACAAGGACTTGCCATTTAGCAAACAATCCAATTCAAGTACTATAATAAAATTTAAACGAGTATGATTTGTAACTAAAGATAATTTAAGTTTTGTTAAGATAAAACAAACAATAAATAATAAAAAAAAATTAAAGTATTGGAAATAATAATTAGGAGGATTCTAGGGCCAAGGCATCTTGAACATCCATGCGAAGCTATACAATCTTGTTGGTTAAGTTATCTATCTTGGTTGTTGATTCATGGGGTTAATATCATGATTATGATCTTTTGAGCCTCTAATAATCAATATAAATTAGCGTTACAACTACATCATTGAGTGGGAATATAGGAACTAATTCATATGCATTTATATTTCATCCTGTATTTGAGCCAAACGGGGCTAATTAGGTATATTCCTATCCTAACTACAAATATTATCATCAATTCATCTTAAAAGATGAGAAATCATTCCTTATATTCCACCTTATGATCTAATGTTACTCCTTCTGAGCTTACAAAAGAGATATAAATTTATTCTAAAGGTTATGAAACAATAGAATAGTAAGCACAAGAACATAAGAACAACCAAATATGATAATTAACTTTAACAAACTTAAATAAATGCTAAGTAACCATGTTTGTAGCCTCAACTCAAGAAAGAGTATGTATATCCACTCATAGTGTTACAAATAATAACCATTAAAGAATTCATAAGCAAAACTACAAGAAAAATAAAGTTAAAGAAAGAAAACCCTAAAGTAGAACCGTTGATGCCTTATTCTCTCTCCAATCGTGTTTGATAACTAATCTTTATATAGCCTTTGGGTCATCTATAAGATTCTCTATATGAAATATTAGCATTGACCACTTTGCCCTTAACCCAAGTAGAAACTAAGTTTAGTCGAGTTTGGAAGGGAGGGGATTACGTCACATGACCTATAGCATGGCAAGAGGGTGAGGTGCATGGCATGTAGCACACCATAACTAGTATCTACTAGAATTATAGGTTGTGGCATATGGACACTACCCATGTTATGGGGGTGCGGTGAATGGTTAATCCCCTTGAGATTTCATCCAATTTTTCTTATACTTCTTATCTAACTCATTCCTTATTTTCTCACTAGTTGTGGCTTATGTGTAGGCCTCGTTTATCTTCCATAGATTCTCTAATGTTCTTCTAAAATAACTCCTAACAAAAATTAGGCCACATAACACAATAAAGCTCATCTAAAGTACACTAGAATCAGCATAGTTTAGGCTGGCCTATTTAGTTATCTCATCTAAACTCTATTTGCTCCTTTTGTCTCTTGAATGTTTCAAATGCACCTTAAAAACTCTAAATATGAAACTTAGAACACAATTATTCAAAGAACACTTTATACTTTATTAAGTTAACCAAGTTATCCTCAAAACTAAGCTAAATGTGCGTAGATAATGATGTTTAAGTGTATGAATATGCATATAATCAATTATTTTACTGAGCTTTAAAGTTTCATTAGGTTGGTAGGCGATGGTTCATATATGTTCTCCTTCTATATAAACACTACTTACTAGATTGACTAGAAAGTATATTCCATTTCAGTGGTTCATAGATTGTGAGGAAAGCTTTCTAATGCTTAAGGCCTTATGTACTACAACATCAATTTTAACTCTTCTAGTTGAGGTCTAGGGGTTTCTAGTTTATTGTGATTCCTTAGGTGTTTGTTTGGGTTGTGTTCTAATGTATCACGGATGAGTGATAGCATATGCCTCTTGATAGCTGAAGGTACATGAGCACAACTACCTCATCTATGACTTAAAAATAGTGGCAGTAGTTTCATGCTTAAGATTTAAAGGCATTACCTTTACGGTGTTCATTGTAAGATATTCATCAATCATTGTAGTCTTCAGTACATTCTAAGCTAGAAGAATCCTAATTTGAGATAGCACAGGTGGCTAGAGCTACTTATAGACTATGATATTTCTATTTTATACCATCTGGGCAAGGCAAATAAGATACTAGACACCTTGAGTCAAAAGGAAGTGTGTATAGGGAGTTTGGTTTTCTTTTTAATTTTGGAGCAATCATTGGCATTTCTTTAGCTAATAGATTGGTTTGAGATGATATTTCTGACCCTAGGGGGATTTTTGCTCGTGTAAAGGCTCAATCTACTTTGTTAGAGTAGATTTGGGGGTGGCATTTTGTATGACCCCGCAAAATTCTCTCATAGTCTGAGCCTTAGAGCGTGTTCAATAAAGTGTCAATCCGGCCCTAAAAGGTTAAGAAGTATCTTCCTAAGTGAGAAGTATTTTTAACCATGTATAATTTCCCGAATATCAACTTTTTGTCATGTAGAGCATTGAATAATCTTTCTATCGATACCAATTTCATCAAAATCTAGCATCGAACGAGAAACGAGAAAGTTATGACCATTTTACTAAGAGCTATCGGAACCACCCAGGTGCGACGGATGGGTTGATGGACCGTCGAGCTTGTAATGGACCGTCGCCCATACCATCGCAACCAAGGTAGTAACTCCATTTTTGGGCCCAAGTGCGATGGCCAGGACAATGGACCATCAAGGTTGCGATGGACCATCGCTGAGACCATCGCAGCTGAGGCAGTATGGCCTCATCCTGGCCAACGTACGACGGACGATCAGATGGACCATCGAGTTTGCGAAGGACTATCACTCAGACCATTGCAACTAAGGCAGTGTGTTTTTTTTTATCGACGTGCGACGGATGATTCGACGGACCGTCAGACTAGCGATGGACCGTCGCTTCGACCGTCGCAGCCCCCGTTCAGTAATTTTAAGACATTTTTAAGAGGGTTTTTTGGTCTTTCTCCCACTATTTTCAGCCCCTATTTATATCCGATCAAGGCTCACAACTTCATTTCTCATCTTCAACATCAAAAACTAGGGTTTCCTAGAAATCAAAACCCTTCTTTCTTCTTCAAGAAAAATCAAGAGAAATCAAGAATCTCTCCAAGAGCCTTCAAGAAAGAGTTTCCCTAAGGTATACAAATGTTGATTCTTGGGCCCCTTTCATCCAAGAAGCTCAAGAACCCTTTTTTAAATTTCAAAGATCTTATGTTTATGAGTTTTCATAATTCATGTGAGTTGATATTGATGTTCATGCTATTATCGAGTTTTAATTCATGTTTTGTTTATGAGGTTTCAAGCTTTGACCCTAGTATGTGATATTAATGTGATGTTCATGATAAATCCTTTTCAAGTTGCTTGTTATGTGATATGTTCACATCAATTAAGTGTAGAAATTGTTGAATAAGCAAAGCATACTCCCCATATGTTTGATAAAATGCTTATGTGAAAGACTTAGAGCCATTATAGAATGTGGACTAGAAATCCCCAATTATGTGCAAACCCATGCATGCCAAGTGTTTATTGAAAAGCCTTAGTGAATAAATTATGATACGAGTCTTTAGAGTAGAACTCAGAAATCAGGACCGTTAGATATAGTCACCTATCTCAGTAACGAACTTAGATAGTTCCATAGATTCATGGACCACCAGATAGATAGGCCTAGTCCCTCATAAAGTTATTCAATATAAGTATTATCAAATTCAGAGATCACCCATTAGATTGGCTTGAGCTCGTTCTCAGATTCAGTTGAGTAATCTCATTATCAGATTTAGAGATTATCCGTTAGATAGGCCTGATCTCATTCTCAAATTTAGTAGAGTAATCTCATTATCAGATCCAGAGATCACCTATTAGATAGGCCTGATCTCGTTCTCAGATTCAGTTGAGTAATCTCATTATCAAATTCAGAGATCACCCATTAGATAGGCCTGGTCTCATTCTCAGATTCAATTTAGTAATCTCATTATCAGATCCTGAGATCACCTGTTAGATAGGCCTGATCTCGTTCTCAGATTCAGTTGAGTATTCTCATTATCAAATTTAGAGACCTTCTGCTAGATAGGTTGGATCTCAGACATAATTATTTCTTCTCATTAATAGTATATTCGAGGATCATCCGTAAGAGAGGTTTGATCTCAGATTCAGTCAGTCGATAGTAGCAAACTTAGATTTCAGTCATTGATATGAGTAGATTTAGTTAATCAGCTTCAGTATCATCAGTTTCCAAGATCACTCACTAGATAGGAGTGATCTCAACTTCAGTACTCAGTTATTGATATTAGAAGATTCAGTTATTCAGTATCTCAGTATTAGTAGTGAGTTCAGATGACAGTAAAGTAGTATCCAAGTTTCAGTATTCAGAGTCATGATGATTTCAGTTATGGTTTTTGTATTCACGCATATGTCCTCATTCAGTACTCTCATGATTATTTAGTTAAGCAATTATTCATACATAATCCCATGCATTTATACTTACCTCATCCTCATACTCAGTACATTCCCACATACTGATGCAATTACGCTATGGTGTTTTATTTTACACCATAGGTTCAGAGGTACGAGATCCAGATTACCCCTAGCAGCTCAGTCCCAGTCAGCAGCAGTAGACATAGCAGTGTGTCCTCTTTATTCGAGGATGATCCTTATTTTATTATCATATCAAATTTATTTTATTTTTATTAGACGGAGTTAGTTGGGTATATGTCCCATCAACTCCACAGTTCAGATAGTTTAGAGGCTTTTTGGATAGATGTATCAGTATTCAGTTTCCAATTTTGAGTACTCTAGACGTTTTGAACCTTATGGCCAGTTTTTGCTAGTTTTTTGCATTTATTACAGATATTATGCATTGCTCAAGTGTAGATATCAGTAGAGGGTTAGCTTGTGGTCCTTTGGGATCATGAACACCGTGTGACATTTCGGTTCTAGAAAATCGAGTCATTACACATTTTGAGGATAGTCGACTATATGGCATTTGATATCAGGTGTTGAGGGGTGACACCAGGAAGGTCGCCTTAGATATAAAAAGGTATCTTGATATTCAGGGGTCGTATTTTTGTTTTAACGTTGGTAATATGATTTAATTGATATTATAGGAGGCTCAATACTCTAGATATTTCACTCATCCCGCACAGTGAAGATGTATACAAATTTGAGGTAGCATTACAAGTGGTGCATGATGAAGAGGGATATAGCAAAATTTCTATCTCAGTGTTTGTGTTATTAGCAGGTGAAGTTCGGGGACTTGAGGCCTAGTTGTTTGCTTTAGATGCTATCCATTCTTGAGTGGAAGTAGAAGCGAATTACTATAGATTTCATGATAGGTTTGTCGTGCACTTCTTGAGGTTGTGATAGAATTTAGATCATAGTTGATCGATTGACCAAGTCTTCGCATTTTCTACTTATTCAGTCTTTCTATAGTTCTAAGACATTGGCTTAGATCTATGCTTTTGAGGTGGTTTATATTTATGGGTACCGGTGTCAATTAGTTTTTTTGTTGCCAGTTCACCTCTAGTTTTTTTAGGGCTTTTTAGGAGAAGTTGGGTACCCAGGTTGATCCTAGCATAACTTTCCCCCCCCCCCAGACTAATGGTCAGTTAGATCAGACTATTTAGGTTTTAAAGAACATGCTCTGATCGTGTGTTATGTACTTTAAAAGTCAGTGGGAGAAATTTCTTGCCTTAGCAGAGTTTGCCTATAGTAAAAGCTACCATTCGAGTATTTAGATGGCTTATATTGTAGCATTGTATGGTATCTAGTATAGATCTTTTATCATATGGTTTGATGCTTTTAAGGCTAGTCCACGAGGTACTTATTTGTTATAGGAGTCATTGGATAGAGTTAGAGTGATTTAGGATAGACTTCAGGCAGCTTAGAGTACGAAAAAGAGTTATGTTGACCCTAAGCTTCATGTATTAGAGTTTGGACTTGGAGACCATGTATTGCTTTTAGTATCTCCCATTAAGGGTGTAATAAGGTTTGGGAAGAGTGGCAAGCTCATCCCTAGGTATAGCGGGAAATTTGAGATCCTATAAAAGGTTGGGGATATAGCATATAAGTTAGACTTGCCTCCAGTATTTTCTTCTATTCACCCTATTCCTTACCTTGCCTTCATTATTTCTGATATTCACCTTATTTTCCATGTATCGATGCTTCATTGTTACATTTCATATAAGTATCACATGCTCCAGTGGTATTTAGTTTAGTTGGATGCTAAGTTGACTTTTATGGAGGAGCCAATTGTTATTCTAGTCAGAGATGTCAGACGGTTGCATTCTAGGGAGATTTTGATGGTAAAGGTTCAGTGGAGTTGATTACATGAGATACCAATCATGAAATATAGACCCAATATCTCCATTTGTTCGATCCTTCATGTACTTCTTAACTCTTGATTTTGAGGATGGAAGTCCTTTTAGTAGTGGATGTTGTAATGACCCTCTAGGTCATTTTCCTCTTTTTTGAGTATTTTCTATATTTAAAGTTTTCTTGTAGCTGTCCCAAGTTATTTTTACATGTTGGGACTGGGAGTTTGATTCTTGAATAGTTCATTGGGTTTTTATGTCAGATTTCCTGTTTTGGAGCTTTTGAAGTTGAGAAATTGGTCTTCAGCCAAAACTTCAAGTAAATGGCCTCAAAATTCTAATAGTATTATTAGCTTCAGAACATGGATTTTAGGATAAAGGGACCTTCGGTTTGGGTTTTAAGGCTTTTGGGCTCGTTTTAGGCTAATAGTTAGAGATTGGAAAAAATAGAACATGGGTGTGGGGGCCAAATATTGCTGAAACAACCTCTGTTTAGAATTTATCAATTTTGTTGCATCTGGAAAGCAGATTCTAGCAAGACGACATAGTTTGTTTGCTTTCACGAGGTTTCAAACAAATTTCAAGAACCCATTCAGAGTCATTTCTAACTTAGTAATGTTGCTAATGCATAATACCTAGTGCAAGTCCATAACCTTCATCTCTATCATGATGATGACCTTATCGATTGTGAGGGTCAGTGCACTTTGGTCATCATGATCACGCAAGTAGAGATCATGACTGTGATGAAGGGGAGTTGTGGGTTTAGTCCAACATATTCATCATGACCGCGTGGCTAGCCACTACGATCATGATGGTCTTATCTATTGGTCCTGTGATAACAACCTTGGGTCCTGCTATATCGATGAAGGACCTAGTGGTATATAAATCTTTCTCCTATATTTTTAATTCATTTTCTAAGTATAAAATCACCATTGATGCACCTTAAGCTTGGGGAAGAAAATGTAGAATCATAATTAAGGCTAGGGCTCATTATTGCTTGCTTCGTGATCATTCTCCCCTCTATAGTTTATAAGTTTTGACCCCAATTCTGATTTATTCTCTAATTGGATTCTTGTTTTCCTTTATTTTGAGGGATAATTTGGGATTCAAATTAAGGGTTGGTCATGCTCAAATTTTGAGCATGAAATCCTTGTCACATGAGGAACACAATTGTGGATTCAATTTTTGAATTCCATAAGTAGGCCCCATAGGTACTTTTTAATTCAATTTCTAACCCAAAGCACAAATTCACAATATGGATATAATTCTTCTCATATTGACGCCTAGATTATTATTTTGGTAGCGTGAAAGTAGTTGGAGACTTATCAAAATAGAAAAGCTCTGATTTAGGGGATTGTGAATGCGTTCTTCAGTGTCCAGGTAGGTTACAACTTACCTACTCTTAGACTTTGCTTGTTTAAGGTATTTTTATTATAATTTTCTAATTGTTGGTGGAATATTGTGGCTTGAATACTCTACTTAGGTATTTATTAGCCTAATTAGGGACTTCAGAGTAGAATTTTGTCTTAAAGTCCTTATTCTTGGTAGTTGCTTCTCCTTTAGGAATTGGCTTAGGGTACATAGTATTCTTGGGATTTGAGTCAGATTCCTTAATCTATGATTACATAGCTTATTTGCCTTAGTTCATGTTTCTCAGGGGCTTTAGTAAGTTTTACCATTTTTTATGACCATTCACCTTAAGATGGTGTAGTTTCCTGTTATATATGATTGTAAAGCATCTAGGTTGCATGTTGGTGGGATGATTATTGGTATTTGAATGATTTTCTCTCTCTATTATACTTGTTTGACTTTATATACTTGGCATATGGGTATTTTGGGCTAAAATCACTATTTTTTTTACTTGAAAATGGGATTTTTGAACTCTTGAAATGAATTTAATTTTCTAAAAAGAAAAATGAATTGTTTAGCCTTAGTTCAATTTCGGGAACTTGTTCTTACTGCCTAATTGTGTATTTATCCACGGTTCGATTTTGGACATTGATTATATTGATTTATGTTTGAAAACTCAGTTCGATTTTGGGCAAGGTTTAGGGATATGGCTTGAGGAGGAGTATACGGTACGATTATTGCATATTATGACATTATTTTGCATTTATTCACTTTCATGTTTGGTTTATATTTAGTATTGCTTGTTGTTAGCATCCACCTTGCTTATGGGGGCCAATTTGATTTATTTATTGATGTGTATATATTTCGGGCTTATGGGGGCCGGTTAGGTTATAGTTCGACTCATACTTTACACTTTCTAAGTTATTTATATTTCTCATAATTGTCTAGCTTTAGCCTATTACTCTTTCTGGTCCCTTTTTTATTACCTTTAGCATATATTTGTCCTCTATTATATTTTATCTTATTTGAACTCAGTCGGCCTATGATGTCTACTAAGTACTACATGTTTTGATACTCATACTATACTTTTGCATCTTTTATCCTGATTTGGATCCTAGTATGAGTCATCACCACTGATGTTATTCTCGTGTGGAACTGTTAATCATCTCCTATTTTGAATTGGTCTAATTTTGTACTTCGAAGACTATTTTGTATATATTGCACTTGTCTAATACTCCTTATGTTGTAGTGACTCTTGTACTTACTACATCAGGTTTTGAGAAATGCATGTGTGGGTGATCCAATTTTATTAAATTTAAATCCGTACAAAATTTGGATTATATTAAATTTAAAATATATTAGTCCCAAATAAATATTGTGGATTAATATAATTGGATTAATTATTTAAGTCCAAACATATATGGGTTTAATTAAAGTCTAATTTTTATTAGACTAGCCCATTGATTTGGGCAACAAATAATGAGCCCACTTTACTAAGACTAAGTTATTGTTATATTCTAGAGGCCCAAATAAGCGCCACGTGTCAAATGATGTGGCATGCCAAGTCTAGTGAAGAAGCCAATAGGACCATGCCACGTGTCAAAATAATGCAGTAAATTAAAAGCCCATAAGAAATATCATGTCACTTAAATCTGATTGGTGAAAGAAAGTTCATGTTTATCATGACTCTCTATTTCCTACAACTATAAATAGGGGCCTCATAATTCAGAAAAGGAACCAACAAGTTTAACAAGAAGCAAGAGAGAGCTCATGGATCAAAGCAACAGATTTCTCTACAAATTCAAGAACAAGCTCAAGATTTCAAGATCAAGAGTTCAAGGTTCAAGAACAAGCTCAAGAGTTCAAGATTCAAGAACAAGTTCAAGCTTCAAGATCAAGACTATAAGATTCAAGAACAAGCTCAAAGGCCCTAATTCAAGTACAAATCGAGATCAAGTTCATAAACTCTTCAAATCAAGTTCAAGATCAAGACCGCAAGATTTAAGAACAAGCTACCAAGCCCTTGGATTCAAGCACAAGTCAATATCAAATCCATCAAGTTCAAGTTAAAGTTCAAGATCAAGCTCGAAGCCCTTGAATTTATAATTGAAAAGGCGAATCGGAGGAATCATATAGATTGTAACACTCGCATTGAAATCAATAAATTGATTATTGCACTGTATTTTTCTTGTGTCGATTATTTATTTTTGGTCTCGAGAATTTTAATGTCCAAGAAATTCAGGCACACCCAGTGGGACGATCTCTACCTCTCATCTCAACTTTTCAGACTTTGAAGATTAAGAACACTAAAATGACTTCTAAGAAGATCAACTCTCAATCAACTGTTTCCAAGGCTACTGATTCAAGGTTCTCTGTCGAAGTGGAAACCATTCTTGGTGTTACTTTCGGAAGTTTAGGAGCTGTCACAAGGAGCAAGGCAGGCTTGCTAGGACAACAAAGACATCCAATGTCGTCCGTGCCAACTCCAGTTTTTAGATCTTCAACCCCAAAAGGAGTGAAGTCCAATACAAGTGCTTCGAAAGGAGGAAGCAGTATTGCAGAATCGCTTAAGAAGACTCTTACTCTACTTAAGCATTCTGGTTCTAAATACTTTGGCATAAAGAGCGATGGTCATTCAACAAATGTGTCATCTCCACTTACACCGCATAAGTTGAGCACTTCGAAGATCAACCTATGCGATAATCCATGTTACTCTCCGACGTCTCCGGCGATCATGCAAGCAATGGTAACTGATGCCTCGTCTATGGAGGAGTAGCTTGCGAATTTGACAAAGGCAATTGAAGTCCTGACCAACTATGTTCAGAATCAAGAGGCTAGGATTGATAAGATAGTGGATAGGGTAGAAGGCTTAATAGACAGAGAATCTAGACATGCACTGGGAAAAGATCCAGAGGCTCATGAGATAGAAAATCCTGTGAAGCAAACACCACCGACTAAAGAGGTGCAAATTTCTTCTGAGGGAATGATCCCGATTGGGCAATTGAGGGAATTTATTGAAGGAACCCTCAAAGACAAGTATGATGTTATCACCAAGTCTTCCCTTGCATATGCCAAGCCTTACACTGCGAGAACAGATATCCTCAAAATGCCTGCTGGCTATTAACCCTCCAAATTTCAACAATTTGATGGCAAAGGTAACCCTAAACAGCATGTTGCGCACTTTGTTGAGACATGTAACAATGTTGGAACTTACGGTAACTATCTTGTCAAATAGTTTGTTCGTTCCCTAAAAGGAAACGCCTTTGATTAGTATACGGACCTCGAGCCTAACTCCATTAATAGTTAGGAGCAATTGGAACATAAGTTCCTGGATTGCTTTTATAGCACAAGGCGTACAGTGAGCATGGTAGAGCTCACAAATACTCGACAAAAAAAGGATGAACCAGTCATTGACTTTATCAATCGATAGAGAAATGCGAGCCTAAATTGCAAAGATAGGCCCAGCGTAGCTTCTGCAATAGAGATGTGTGTCCAGGGGATGCATTGGGAGCTCCTCTATATCTTTCAAGGCATTAATCCAAAGTCCTTTGAAAAGTTATCTACTCGCGCTCACGATATGGAGTTAAGCATGTCTTCTGCTGGAAAGGGAGGAGCGTCTATCCATGACCCTCAAAGGGGAAAGAATAAGTAGGAACCCAAAAGAAGGGGTAAGTTCATCCCCAAAAGTGATAACAACGAATCCATGAATATCGACGTGTCTCCTGTGAAGGTCACCACAAAGGTGAGCAAGAAGCAAAGTATGAAGACTACTTCTCGACCACCTCTAAATCAGAAGTTAACTTTAAAGAATATACAAGAAAAGAAGTATCCTTTCCTTGATTCTGACATTGCCGAGATTTTTTATGAACTTCTTCATCACAAGCTCATTAATCTGCCGGAGATGAAGCATAGTGACGAAGCTAGAAGGACCAATGACCCAAATTATCGCAAGTATCATAGGCTTGTGGGTCACCCTCTGGAAAAGTGTTTTGTCTTTAAAGACAAAGTCATGCAACTTGCAAAAGAGAAGAAGATCTTCTTCGACGATGAGACGGCCAGTTTTCATCAAATATCCATCAATTTTGGCTTACTCGACCTAGTCCAAATATGTGTAGGAGAGCATAATGAGAAAATATTATAGCCCGACAGGTCTTCAGTTAATGAAGACGATGATGAAGGTTGGACTCTGGTGACCAGACGCTGACGCAAGATGATGAGTCTGCGAAAGAAGATGTACGAGCAGCCAACCGGAAGAAAAATGGTGAAAAAAATAAGAAAACAGAAGTTGGTTGAACTTCCAAAGAAGACAAGGGTGACGGAGCTTCACCACCAGAAACCTCGACGACCGGTGACTTTAGAGGAATTCTTACCGAGTTGGTTCTTCGAAAAGATTACCTAAGTCAATATTGACACTGCCAAAGAGGGGGCAAAGGGTGAAAAAATACCCATAGAAGTTCCTCCATCCTCTTAACCGCTTGGCCAAGAGTCACATGTATGTGATATAAAAATCATATTCATAAATAACGATCTTCTACTTGGTGAGGCCCTACATAACTGTCTTTTATACATGGTAGGCTAGATTCGAGGAAAGAAGATCAATAGAGTCATGATAGATGAGGGATATGGAGTCAACATCCTACCTATCCGCACGATGAAAGAACTTGGTATCACTACTGACGAAATGGACGAGAGTCATATAATAATCCAAGGATTCAACCAAGGAGGCCAAAGGGCCATGGGATCTATCAAGTTGGGGATTCATATGGATGATTTTGAATCAAATGTATTGATGCATGAGATTGATGTCAAAACTTCAATCAATATATTACTTCGTAGGCATTAGGTGCACGGGAACAAAATTATCTCGTCCTCTTACTATCAATGCTTGAAGTTCCTTGAAAATAGAGTTGAAAGAAAGATAGTTGTTGATGACAAGCCATTCATTGAAGCTGAGTCACATTTTGCCGATGCAAAATTCTACTTAAAGAAGCATATTGTGGATGAAAAAGGGGTTGAAGGTGTCACTAAGACCAAGTGTGATGATCTTGCATCTAAGAAGGTCACGGTGACTGTCAAGAAAGTCACCACCAAGAAGCCTCTCTCCACTTCAAATAAAGAAAGTATCCCTTCTATAAAAAAAAAGAAAACTCCCGTTCTTCGCTATGTACTGAAGGTAAAGAAAGAGAAAGATCACCCATCGGATTCCCAAGATAATGTGCTAAAGGGGCTAACTTTATCTATCAAGAAGATTGATGCAATAAATCCATCCTTAAGACTTCTTGAGGAGTCTGTGGATCAAAATCTGCCACAAGATATGACACTCCCTACGAAGCATACGAAAGAAGGCTTTGACCCAAATGCATATAAGCTATTAATAAAGGCTGGATACAATCCTAATGAGTCATCAAAGTTGGCTAAACTTCCATCGGAGGGTAAAACCAGGCAGGCAAGTGAAGGCCTAGGATACACGCAGCCATCTCCAATTCCCATCTCCATAAGAAGGGCAGTCAGTAATTACATTACCGTGGAAGAAGAATCCACTGCTGCTAATAAAAGACCCTCTGTATTTGAAAGACTTGGAGGGTAAACTAAAAAAAATTTTGTGTTTGAAAGATTGGTACCTCTAAATAAAAGAAAAATAAACAAGTGTAAGAGAATTCGTCAAATCACGATGATGCACTCTTTACTTAAAATACAAAAGGAGTTACAAAGTGTGATTCCTTCTAGAATAAAGTGAAAGAAGCAACTGGTAGTTTCATGCAACAAGGTGTTAAAAATAAAGGCTCACACTGTGGTTTATACCAAGAAACGTGAGGAAGATGAAGAAAGTGTTGGCTCCTTATATCATGTTATGGCCTAGAATGAGAATGAGGCCTCATCTCAAATGAATGTTGATGAAGAGATGGAAGATACTTTCTGGTGTCACCACATATCCATCAACGACGATGATCCTCAAGAGGAGGAAGATGTTGGAGATGCTCGATCTCAACTTGAAGTAGGAGTGAAGGCTACAATAGATCCCTTGAAAAAAGTTAATCTTGGAAATAATGAAAACCCAAAACCAACTTATCTAAGTGTTTTTCTAGAGATGGAGAAAGAAATTGCTTCTATTGATATACTCAAAGAATATATGGATATCTTCTTCTGGAGCTATAAGGAAATGCCTGGCTTAGATCTGAAAGTAGCAGTCCATCAGTTGGCGGTCAAGAATGGTGCTCGTCCTGTTAAGCAAGCTCAGAGACGCTTTAGGCAAGAGTTGGTTTCACTGATTGAAAATGAAGTTAACAAACTCATTGAAGCTGTCTTTATTCACGAAGTCAAATATCCCACGTGGATTTCAAGTATTGTTCCAGTACGGACGAATAAAGGCTAAATTCGAGTTTGTGTCGACTTTCGAGATCTCAACAATGCATGCCCTAAGGATGATTTTCTAATCCCCATACCAGAGTTGATGATTGATGCCACCACTGGTTATGAGGCAATGTCCTTTATGGACGGTTCATCCGGCTACAACCAAATCCGCATGGCACTAAAGGATGAAGAGCTCATTGCATTTCATACGCCTAAAGGTATTTATTGCTATAAGGTGATGCCTTTTGAGTTGAAGAATGTTGGCGTCATTTATCAAAAGGCTATGTAAAACATCTTTGACGACCTACTCCACCAAAATATTGAATGCTACGTGGATGATCTAGTGGTGAAGTCAAGAAAGATAGACGAACACTTAAAAGACCTAAGAATGGTATTTGAGTTACTTCACAGATATCAACTTAGGATGAATCCATTGAAGTGTGCCTTCGGAGTTACTTCTGTAAAGTTTCTTGGCTTCATTGTGCGACACCGAGGAATTTAAATTGATCAAGCCAAGGTTGATGCAATTTTGAAGATGCTCGAGCCTTGAAATATTCATGAATTAAAAAGCCTTCAAGGAAGGTTAGCATATTTAAGGAGGTTCATCTCAAACTTGGCCAAAAAATATCAACCATTTAGTCGTCTCATGAATAATGATACTCCCTTCAAATGGAACCAAGCTTGTAGTAACGCCTTTGAGAATATCAAATCATACTTAATGAAGCCACCAGTTCTTGCGGCACCCATACCTGGGATACCATTGATACTCTACATCGCGGTACAAGAGAGTTCAGTTGGAGCACTATTGACTCAAAAAATTAGTGAAGGCAAAGAAAACTCACTTTACTAGCTGAGAAGAATGATGACACCAAATGAGTTGAAGTATTCTCCGATTGGAAAGTTATGTTTGGCATTGTCTTTCTCTATCCAAAAGATGAAACACTACTTTCAAGCTCATGTTGTCCGTCTTGTGTCTAGGGCAAATTCCATTAAGTTTGTGATGTCAAAACCAGTCCTCACTGACCGACTTTCAAGGTGGTACCTTTAATTTCAACAGTTTGAGATTGTGTACGTTCCCCAAAAAGCTGTAAAAGGACAAGCATTGGCTGACTTCTTGGCAGAGCACCCAATACCTGATGACTGGGAGCTAAGTGATGAACTTCCTGATGAAGATGCAATGGCTGTTGAAGTTACATCCCCATGGAAGATGTACTTTGATGGTGCTGCACATCGAGATGGAGCTGGTGCTGGCGTAGTGTTGGTCACTCCACAAGAAGAAGTCATCCCCTACTCTTTTACCTTAAAGAATCATTGCTCCAATAATGTTGCTAAATATTAAGCTCTCATACTCAGACTTGAGATGGTTGTCGACATGAAGCAACTACAATTAAGAGTTTTTGGTGACTCCCAATTGGTGATCAAGCAGCTTTTGGGAAGCTACGAAGTCCGAAAGCCTGAGTTAAGACCATATCATGATTATGCACAGAAGTTGATGGGATGGCTTGGAGAAGTAACCCTCCATCATGTGCCAAGGAAATAAAATAAGCAAGTTGATGCCCTAGCTGCTTTAGCTTCAACTCTAACTCTTCCGAATCAAACACGAGTTACCATTCGCGAGGAATGGGTAGTACCGCCATCAAATAAAGACGAAGACATAAAAGGTAAGATTAAATACCTTGTCGCCGTGTCCTAAGATATAAAGGAGGATTGGATACAACCTATTATTGACTACTTGTGTTATGGAATACTTCCAGAAGATCCAAGGAGAAAGACTGATATTTGTCGTCGTGCACCTCGCTTCCTTTACTACAAAGACACACTATACCAAAGGTCATTTGAAGGAGTACTCTTATGGTGTTTGGAAGAGGAAAAAGCAATTCAAACTTTGCAAGAAGCGCACTCGGGAGTTTGTAGATCACATTAGTCTGGATCGAAGCTCCATTTTCATATTAAAAGGATGGGATATTATTGGCCAACGATGGTGAAAGACTGCTTGGACTATGCTAAAATATGCAAAGCTTGCAAATTCCATGCAAATTTCATAAATCAATCTCTAGAGGTACTACACCCAACTATATTATCTTGCCATTAAATGCTTGGAGAATGGATATTGTTGGTCCACTACCAAAATCTTCTGGTGGACACTTATACATCTTGGCCGCAACAGATTACTTCTTAAAAATGGGTCGAAGTTGTTGCTCTCAAGGAAGTAAAGAAGGAAAATATTGCAAACTTCATCCGAGTGAACATCATCTACCACTTTGGAATTCCTCAGTACATAATAACTGACAATGGAAAACCTTTTGATAACAAGCTGATGAACAAAATTTATGATCTCTTTGGTTTTAAGCAGCGCAAGTCTTCTATGTACCATGTTGCCTCCAATGGTCTAGCCAAAGCATTCAATAAAACTTTATGCAATTTGTTGAAGAAGGTCGTCTCCAAGTCCAAACGAGACTGGCATAAGCGAATGAAAGAAGCTTTGTGGGCGTATAGGACAACTTATCGTACACCGACGTAAGCAACCCCATACTCACTTGCTCTTGGAGTTGAAGTAGTCCATCCACTTGAGCATCAAATACCTTCTTTGATATTGGCTATTCAAGAAGGGCTCACCGATGAAGAAAATGCTAAGTTGCATCTTGTGGAGTTAGAAACTCTTGATGAGAAAAGGCTGGAGGATCAATAAAATCTTGAATGTTACTAAGCCCGACTATCTCGTTCTTTCAACAAAAGGGTTCGCTTGAGGTGCTTCCAAGTTGGAGATCAAGTCCTTGTAGTAAAAAGACCCATTATCACTTCTCGTAAGTCTGGGGGCAAATTTACCCTGAAGTGGGATGGACCATATGTCATGTAAGAGGCATATTCAAATGGTGTTTACAAGCTTGTTGATGCAGATGGCGTGAGGATTGTCCCCACCAATGCCAAGTTCTTGAAGAAGTACTATCCTTAACGAAAGATGACACTCCTTAAGGCACGAGTATAAACTGCATGTCAACTCCTGGCCCGCAAGAGTATAAACTGTGAATGGATCAAAAAAATGTTCGCTAGGTTGAAAACCTCGAAAGAGGCGGCCTAGACAAAAGTTAGGATGCAAAAAAAAAAGAAAAAAAAATACTCACCCCAGAACTACGTTGTGACTTGATCCTCTTCATTGAGGTACATAGGCGCTTGAAATTTTATTTTAAGTTCAGTTACATGAGTGTCAAAAAAAATACATGTTCCCCCTCATATAAAAAATTCAATCTTCAAAAGACTTTTAACATTATCAATCTTCAGACTTGCACCAAGTGTTGGTGACTCAATGGGGGAAGATCCCTATGAAGTATAAGTTTCTTGCATATAATTTGAAGTTTTCAAATTCACTAAGTCTTCATGTTAGAGATTTCAAGTTACCATATTGGAACCTACAAGGTCACGAAGTCTGATAGTTGAAGTCTTCAAATGACCTATGTATATAAGTTGAAGTCTTCAAATTCACTAAGTCTTCATGTTGGAGCTTTCAAGTTACCATATTGGAGCCTACAAGTTCACGAAGTCTGATAGTCAAAGTCTTCAAATGAACTATGCATATAAGTTGAAGTCTTCATATTGGAGCTTTCAAGTTACCATATTGGAGCCTGCAAGTTCACAAAGTTTGATAGATGAAGTCTTTAAATGACCTATGCACATAAGTTGAAGTCTTCAAATTCACTAAGTCTTCATGTTGGAGCTTTCAAGTTACCATATTGGAGCCTGCAAGTTCACGAAGTCTGATAGTTGAAGTCTTCAAATGACCTATGCATATAAGTTGAAGTCTGCAAATTCACTAAGTCTTTATGTTGGAGATTTCAACTTCACCCTATTGAAACCTACAAATTCATGAAGTCTACAAGTTAAAGTCTTCAGATGCTCTGCGACTATAAGTTGAAGTCTTCAAGTCTGCTATATTGAAGCTTTCAGAGTTTGAAAGTTGGAGTCATCAGGTGCTTTGATGTATAAGTTGAAGTCTTTAAATCCTTCTAACCTTCTTGAGTTTACCTTTTAATCTTCATGAAATTACCTTTTTTCTTATGGCAGGAACGAGTAGTCATCCCAATGCGCCATAAGATTACCCTAAAATTACCCTTTTCTTATAGCGGGGACGAGTGATCATCCCGTTGCACCGTAAGATTACCATAAAGTTACTTTTTACCTTTTCTTATGGCGGGGATGAGTGATCATCCCGTTGCGCCATAAGATTACCATAAAGTTACCTTTTACCTGTTCTTATGGCGGGGACGAATAGTCATCCCGATGCGCTATAAGATTACCCTGAAATTACCCTTTTCTTATGGTGAGGACGAATGGCCATATCTTCATGCCATAAGACTACCATGAAGTTACCTTTTACCTTTGACATAAAACTACCATGAAGTTACCTTTTACCTTTACCATAAGACTACCATGAAGTTACCTTTTATCTTTACCATAAGACTACCATGAATTTACCATTTATCTTTTCCATAAGATTACCACGAAGTTATCTTTCTTATGGCAGGGATGAGTAGCTGTCCCTATGCGGCGTAAGATTATCATAAAGTTATTTTTTCTTATGGCGGAGACGAATAGCCGTCCTTATGCGCCGTAAGATTACCTTCTAGGATTACCTTACTTATGGTAGGAAAGAATATCTATACCTTTGCATCTTAAGACTATATCCTTTACCTAAAAGGCGTTATCTTTAGAAAAATCTTGTAGTTCACCTAAAAAAAAGAAGAAGAAAGAAAAAGGGGAACGAAAAAAAAAAAAAAGAATGCTTACCTAAATATGGCGAGTATCTCGATCGGCAAAGATGGATCAAATTACACCCTTGAGTTTGCTTTCCTACCAAAAATGTTGTAAATATTAGAGTTCTATTTCCAATTTAAAAAGTACACTCACAATTTCAACACTCCCACGCCTAGATATGATTTGTCTTGTAAAGCCACGCAAACCTGAAATTGAAAACGTATTAGCAGGTAGAAGCAACTTCAAAAATTTATCTAGGATAATTCTGGAGGTTTTAAATCATAAATTTTGGATATGTTATATATTTTTGAGTCTAGTTTCTAAAAAAATCAAGCGGTTCATGATTTCATCGCTCCTACTTTGAGATATAAAAGTTTTAGTGAAATCACCCAGATCTAAAATTTTCAGCATGGCAAAATTTAAAGTCAACTTCAAAAAAAAAATTAAAATAATGCTGAAGTTATTAAATCATGAATTTTGTATATGTTATATATATTTGAGTCTAGTTTTATAAAAAAATCAAGATCCTTATGATTTCATCATTTCTACATTAAGATATGAAGATTTTAATAGAGGTGCGAAGATCTGAAATTTTAAGCATGATAAAATTCAGGGCTAACTTCAAAAAATTATCAAGAATTATATTGAAGGATTTTAATTCTGAATTTTGTATATGTTGTAGATCTTGAAGTCTAGTTTCTGGAACATCAAACGGATCATGATTTCAATATTCTTACAATGAGATATAAATTTTCTACCACTAATATGCTGTGCTTAAAAAAAAGTGACGAAAATAAGAGAAAAGTGGGAGCAAAAGAAATTACCTCAATATTATTGATGACTTGGAAACCCCAAAATCGATATTGAAAAAGTGGAGAAACTAGCTCCTTTTATAGAGTTGTAGAATGGATGTTTTCTTCTCCAATATAAATTCAGATTGGAATAATTTTCATCTCCAAATTCAAATTGGAGATTGTTTCCTTCTCGAATATAAATTCAGATTGGAATAATTTTCGTTTCCAAATTCAAATTGGAGATTGTTTCCTTCTCCAATATAAATTCAGATTGGAATAGCTTTCATCTCCAAATTTAAATTGGAGATTATTTTCTTCTCCCATACAAATTCAAATTGGAGGTTCTTTGCTTCTCCAATCTAAGTTCAAATCGGAAGAGTTTTATTCCTGATTAAGTAACGCGATGAAAAAGTCTTCCAAAATCTGTTTGAAATTGGATATCATGCCTCACCAATGGGTCTTAAGTGCAGAGATTTATGGAAAAAAATGAGAGAGTTTTGAGACACAATATCAATATGGTTCGACTTTAAATTTTTGAATGAGGTATTCATATGTATGAGGATCGTTGAAGCACGAAGGAAACATTCATAAATAATCATACTTCAAGGCTAGTCTCCAAAATATTAAATGTCTCGACAAGTCTTGAAGTAAGGGGCATTTGTGGGCGATCCGATTTTATTAAATTTAAATCCGTACAAAATTTGAATTATATTAAATTTAAAATATATTAGTCCCAAATAAATATTGCGGATTAATATAATTGGATTAATTATTTAAGTCCAAACATATATGGATTTAATTAAAGTCTAATTTTTTATTGGACTAGTCCAATGATTTGGGCTACAAATGATGAGTCCATTTTACTATGCCCAAGTTATTGTCATAGTCTAGAGGCCCAAATAAGTGTCACGTATCAAATGACGTGGCATGCCAAGTCAAGTGAAGGAGCCAATAGGACCATGCCGCGTGTCAAAATGATGCAGTAAATTAAAAGCTCATAAGAAATGTCATGTCACTTAAATCTGATTGGTCAAAGGAAGTTCATGTTTATCATAACTCTCTATTTCCTACAACTATAAATAGAGGTCTCATAATTCAGAAAAGGAACCAACAAGTTTAACAAGAAGCAAGAGAGAGCTTGTGGATCAAAGTAGCAGATTTCTCTACAAATTCAAGAACAAGCTCAAGATTTCAAGATCAAAAGTTCAAGGTTCAAGAACAAGCTCAAGATTCAAGATCAAGAGTTCAAGATTCAAGAACAAGTTCAAGCTTCAAGATCAAGACTACAAGATTCAAGAACAAGCTCAAAGGCCCTTGAATTCAAGTACAAGTCGAGATCAAGTTCATCAACTCTTCAAATCAAGTTCAAGATCAAGACCGCAAGATTCAAGAACAAGCTACCAAGCCCTTGGATTCAAGCACAAGTCACGATCAAATCCGTCAAGTTCAAGTTAAAGTTCAAGATCAAGCTCGAAGCCCTTGAATTTATAGTTGAAAAGGCGAATCAGATGAATCATAGAGATTGTAACACTCGCATTGAAATCAATAAATTGATTGTAGCAATATATTTTTCTTGTCTCGATTATTGATTTTCGGTCTCGAGAATTTTATTGTCCAACAGCATGCTCCGTTTATTTCTTTACTGGTCGCTTCGTTTAAGTTTTGTTACCTCGTCTTTCTCTCTTTAGCTCATTAACTCATTACTTGTCGTTCCCGGCTATGAATTTGGGTTACCTACTAGCAGGTTGTAGTAGATGTCATCATGACTTGAGTTTTTGAGTCGTGACAATTGAATTTACCGAACCTACGATGTATAATCTTACATATGATACGAGAAATATATTTTGTTAAAAAAACGCAAGATTCATCTATTTATTAATGTTTGGAATATCTGAAATATCTCATTCGTACAAAAGAAGCTTCTTTTTTTTAGTTCTACTATATTAGAAGGGCTTCGTAGGACAAATATTTTAAACTTACACTAAGAAAATATCATCAAATAATAGACACGGTGAATTTAATTTTTCTGATTTGTAAATGTCCTAAATTAGAGCATGCGTAATTTGTTTGCAGCCTTAGTTCCCTACTTACGTAGAAACGCAACAGTTGTAGGAAAATACTACTGATAAAAAGAATTAGTTGAAAGTTGGATAACGAAAATATTTTTCAAAAATTAAACAACTAATCACCCCTTATCTAAACACCACTTTTATAATATTTCTATACCACATAATATAATTTACCTTTTAACAATAATAAATGTATCAACAAAAGAGAAGACTAATGATAAAATTCATGAATCTGTCAAGTCATTAGTGCAGTCTATCTTTTACTGTATAATTATATGAGCTTATCCCTTTTTTCTTTAAAGTTTACTGTCTCTTTCAATTTGCATACATTACAAAACTTTTCATATGCTTTACTAAATTTTCTATAATATACAGAACACTTCTAGAAATACAATTATTTTATTTAATTGAAAATTAAATCCTTTGGCATGTCCGACATACTAAATACTAATATGAAGTCTGTCTAACTAAATGCGGATTTGGGGTAGCAATAAAGTGAAGCAATGGTTTTAGTTTTGATTTCTTGTCAAGGATCCATTTTGTGGTAGTTTTCCTCTCGGGTGATGTCGATTAGTTAGTCAAAGCCATTGGCTCTTCATACTACTATTAATTAAGCCTTAATTTGTGTAACACTCCTAATATGTAATTAGGCGGATTACCTAAAAATTATTTTAGATGATACATTTTACAAGTACTTGTATTTTAGAAGCTAATCTAAAATTTGAGATATTTGTCTAATGAGATGTTGTATTGTGCAAAACACTTTGATCTTAATATCTTCACATGTTATATTTGCTATTATACAACAACAATAATATATCCAGTGTCTTCTCATCAAGTGGGGTTTAGGGAGGATAAAATATACGCAGTCTATACCACTACCTCAGATGAAGTAGAGAGGTTGTTTCTGATAGACCCCCGGCTCAGGACAAATAACAATGTAACAAACAAAACACATAAAGCATGCAACAAGGGATATCACGCCGCTAGATAGTAAAGGATAATAACAGAAACAAGACACGCACAAGGTAATACTCTAAAATATCTATTCGAAAAACATAGGTATCACCAATACACCACAGATGGACTCCTACACACTAACCCTCTATCCTAATTTGCGCCCTCTACCCTTTCCTATCAAGGGTCATGTCCTCCATAAGCTGTAACTGATCCATGTCATGTCTAATCACTTCCCTCCAATACTTCTTAGGCTAATCTCTACCCCGTCTAAAATTATCCATAGTCAGCCTCTCGCACCTCCGTACTAGAGCATATATGCCTCTCCTCATCACATGCCCGAACCATCGCAACTTCACTTCCCGCATCTTGTCCTCCACCGAAGCCACTTCCATCTTCTCCCGAATAATCTCATTTTTAACCCTATCCCTTCTGGTAAGCCCACACATCCATCGCAATATTCTCATCTCTGTCACCTTCAACTTCTATATGTTGGAGTTCTTAACTGGCCAACACTCCATTCCATACAATATAATCGGTCGAACTATCACTCTATAGAACTTACCTTTGAGCTTAGGAGGCGCCTTCTTATTAGACAAGACTCTTGAAGCCAGCCTTCATTTCAACCACCCTGCACCAATATGGTGTGTGACATCCTCATCAATCTCTCCATTCTCTTGAATCATAAATCGAAGGTACCTGAAACACTCCCTCTTCTGGACAACCTGGGAATCAAGCTTCACTACCACATCCACCTCGTGTGATAAATCACTAAACTTACATTCCTAATACCCCATCTTAGTCCTTCTTAACCTAAATTCTTTAGACTCAAGGGTCTGTCTCCAAAGCTCCAACTTATCATTAACTCTTCCCCAAGCTCCATCAATCAGTACAACATCATCAGCAAATAACATACACCAAGGTACCTCTCCTTGGATATGCCGCATCAAAATATCTATCACAAGGAAAATAAAAATAGGCTAAGAGTCGATTCCTGGTGCAACCTTGTAAAAATCAAAAAGTGCTCTGAATCACCTCCTACCGTCCTCACACGAGTCTTCATGTCATTGTACATGTCCTGAACCAACCTAGTGTATGCCACGAGAACCTCTCTAGCCTCCAAACACCTCCACAGAATCTCCCTAAAAACTTTGTCATGCGTCTTCTCAAGATCGATAAATACCATATGCAAGTACTCAGAAGTAGAAGTTTAAATCATACAAAAGGCATTCTCACATAATAAGTAAATTTAAATAATACAGCCGAAGAAATATCTTTTTAGCTCTTGGAAATGAAAGACATTCTTTCAAGGATAATTATTGAAATAGCCAAATATAAGGGGCTATTTATAAAAGCTCTCTTAACTTTAAAATTAAATTACAAAACATACTGGAATCACGTATATCTTAGGCATCGCATGTATCTAGGCTTATATGTATTTAGGATTGTATATCTAGAACTGTGTATCAAAAATTGTGTATCTAAGACTGTATATCTAGGTTTTAAATATCTATCTCTCTCCATATATACACACGCATGTATCTATGCATAGAAATACTTCCAAAAATCATAATGATACAGAAAGTTTTAATATCTCAAAGATACACAAGGACACGCGAAAACACAAAAATCACAAAGATACATAAAATCATAGAGAAACACGGTCATCACCGCTGAATCAATTTCCATATTGATCCATTGATTGGAGTTTCTAGATCCGATGACCGAAGTTTCCAATTTCTCTTCTTCTTTTTCATCTCTTCCTTACCACCGGTGAACTATAATGAATAAGAGATGATAAAGGATGGAGAAATGAATTAGAGATTGTGACAAGTGAAATTAGGAAAGTAGCTGGAGTAGCTGAGATATGAGGAGTTAGGTGTAGTGGATTCCACGTGGACGAGGTGGATTAACCAAATAAGAGGTAGTGGATTACACGTGTAAGTCATCTGCAGAATAATAAGGGCATATGTGGGTCACGTACAAGTTGATCCAACGGAAAATAAGAGGTTACAGCTGGAAAAATCAATGCAGCAGATTTATGGTGCAGTTGAGAATATTTGTTATATTCCCATTCAGAAAAGGGAAGGGGATTCTAACGAACTTCTGATAGTTTCCTATCTCTCTCAAAATTCTCTCACTTCCTTCTTCATTCCTTCTCTTCTTTCTTCTGAATTTTTCTTCTCAACCTCTCAATTTCAAGTGAATCACCATGGATGGATGCTAACAAGCTTCCGCCATTAGAGTAGTTATATATAGTAGCGGACTGTAGTACTGTAATAGTTCCTAAAAATCAACAAAAAGTCTCAATTCTACTTGTATTATGAAATTTGAGTATTTTCATTACAAATTCAGTGGTAATCCATTAAAAATTGGTATCAGAGAAAATCCTGGCCCTAACAATGACGGTAACTGAAACGAGATACAAATCCATGGAGAATTTCGTCAAGAAGGTGGATACAAATCTTCAAAGTCACATAGCAGAAGCGGAGAAGAAGTTTGAATCTCACGATATAAAGTTGTACGATTTGGGGAAAAAATTAGATGTATTAATGGATCATTTAATTCTGCAGCAGAATGGAATTTTGGGTAGCGGGCCCCGCAATAGAGGTTATTCTGAAGGGCCTATTAACCGCGCTAGAATGGGGGAGCAGATAGACCAAATATGGAGTCATGATCCAGGAAATTATCATCATTCTAGGGTTGAGTTTCCCTTCTTTGATGGAACTGACCTTTGCTCTTGGTTGCATAAAGGGTAGAATACTTCCAACACTATCACATCTTGGACCCGGAGCAAAAGTTGGAGATTGTGATTCTTTACCTGCAAGACAAGGCAAATTCATAGTATTTTTCATATCACCTAAGTAGAGGTAATATGAAATGGAAGGACTTTATGGATGAAATATATAGAAGGTTTGAAGGAACTCACAATAGTAAGTTGAATCTGATGGGGGAGTTCAAAAAAATCAAACAAAAAGGCATTGTTGACGATTACCTTGAGTAGTTTGAGGAACTAAAGGACTGGGTTCTTATAAGGAACCCCACACTTTCGAAAGAATTCTTCTTGGAATTCTTCATTGAAGGCCTGAAAGAAGAAATCAAACATATGGTTAAAATGTTAAATCCTTATTCTTTAAGTCAAGCAGTAGATAATGAAAGACATCGGGAGAGACTTTTACAAGTTCAACAGAGAAAAGATAAAGGGCAAGGCAGCAGAGGAATTGTTTGTTGTTTGAGGGGGTTACCAAGGTGGTACCATAGTAACACGAGGGATAAATAATTCTCATGGATCCTAAGCTACCAAGTTGTTTGAGCAAAGACGGTCTCAGGAGTTGTGTTATAAATATGGTGAGAAATACCAGGTGGGTCACCAGTGCAAGCAAAAGTAACTTAATACTATGACTACTGCTATGGAGGTTACAGAGGTTGAATTGTATCCTGATTTGGGGTTGGTAGAAACACATGTGGAAGCTAATGGTGAACTAGTAGATGAGAAAGCGATGTAAGAAGCCATTAGCCTAAATTTTTTATCTGGCACAGAGGTGCCTAATACCATTAGGCTGCAGGGAGGTGCTAAGAAGAACAAAGTGACTATTCTCTTAGACTCAGGCAGCACCCAAAGTTTCTTAGACATGGATACTGCCAGGAAGATTGAGTGCAGTGTATGTGAGGCTACTCTTATGAGAGTAATGGTAGCTAATGGGAGTCATATTCTAAGTCGACACTTCTGTCCTAATTTCAAGTGGAAGATACAAGGGGTTGAATTTGTGGACTCCATTAGGCTGGTAAGATTGGGTGGCAATGATATCATTCTTGGTGAAGACTGAATGAAGGACCATAATCCAATGTTGCTGGACTTTGTAGAATATAAGGTGGAGGTGACTCACAAAGCCAAGCGGGTGTAATTGAAGGAATGTACTATCAGGCAGAGTTGAAAAGTATGTCAGCCAGTAGTGTAAAATAACTATTCAAAAAGAAGCAAGTTATTTGGGCTCACCTTTTTACTGTGTTACTGCTACTAGTGTTGAGGACAATAAGGTGATTCCATGTGAAATCCAGCTGATCTTAGATGATTTTCCTAATGTATTTGCTGAACCAGAAACCCTGCCACCACAAAGAAGTCATGATCATCACATTCCATTAAAGAAGGGTGAAAGAAACAGTTAATATCAGACCATACAGGTACAATTATTTTTAAAAAATGAGATTGAGAAACAGGTGTCAGACATGCTGACACGGGGGACTATTCAACCTAGTCACTCCCCTTTTTTATCTCCAGTGTTACTAGTTAATAAAAAAGATGAAAGTTGGAGATTTTGTATTGATTACAGGGCACTTAACAAAATGACTATTAAGGATAAGTTTCCCATACCGCTAGTAGAAAACTTGATGGATGAATTATATGGTTCTACTATTTTTTGAAGATTGACTTAAGAGCAGGGTATCACCAAATCCGGATGGGGACTGAAGACATCCACAAAACAGGATTTGTTACACATATGAAACACTATGAGTTTAAGGTTGTGCCCTTTGAGTTGACCAATGCCCCTGCAACTTTCCAAATCCTCATGAACCATGTGTTCAGAGACTACTTAAGGAAGTTTGTGTTGATTTTTTTATGACATATTGGTGTACAGTTCTACATTACTGGAGCATCTAGATCATCTTAGAAAAGTGTTAATGGTACTGATACATGAGAAACTCTTTGCTAAGATGTCTAAATGCTCATTTGGTCAGTCTCAAGTGGAATACCTTGGTCATATTATCACTGGACAAGGTGTGTCTACTAACCCGGCCAAGATTGATACTATGGTTAATTGGCCTAAACCCAAATCACTGAAGAGTTTGAGGGGGTTCCTAGGACTCACCAGATACTATAGGAAGTTTATTTATTCCTATGGGATTATCAGTAGACCCCTCAGTAACATGTTGAAGAAGAATGCATTTCAATGGAATGAGGAGGCTGGGCTTGCTTTTGAACGACTTAAGGAAGCTATGACTACAATTCCATTCTTGGTTCTTGCTGATTTTACCAAACCATACATCATTGAGACTGATGCATGTTTTAAAGGAATGGGGGAAGTATTAATGCAAGAAGAGAGACCCTTAGCATATTTTAGCAAGGCATTGGGACCTAGAAACTTGGGCCTCTCCACTTATGAAAAGGAATACATGGTTGTACTAGCAGATGTTGACAGATGGAAACATTACTTTCAATGGGGCCATTTTATAATCAGAACAGATCACCAGAGCTTAAAATATCTCTTGGAACAAAGGGTCACTACATTATTGCAACAAAAAAGACTGACTAGACTAATGGGACTAGATTTTTAAGTACAATACAAGAAGGACACTGATAATAGAGTGGTTGATGCTTTATCAAGAAGGGCTGAAGATGAAGTGGCTGAATTGAGGGCTATCACTACTGTGGAACCCGCATGGATGTTAGAAGTGTGTGCAATATATGAGCATGACCCTACAGCTCAACAGTTGATAACAACTTTAATCACCATTCCTAATAGCAAACCTAATTTTAGTTTGCAGCAGGGTATTATCAGATACAAAATGAAGTTTTATATTGGAAGGAGCATGGGGTTGAGAGAGAAAATCTTTGAAGTGTTGCATCAGTCCCCATTGGGGGGCCATTCAGTCCAACAGGGAACTTATAAGAGGATGCAAATGATTTTTTATTGGCCTAAATGAAGGTTGATGTGGTGAGATGGGTGTCTACATGTGATCTTTGCAGAAAATCAAGACAGAAAATGTGCCCTATCCTGGGTTGCTCCACCCTCTACCTATTCCGGAGGCTCTGTGGCAAGATATTGCCATGGATTTTATTGAAGGTTTACCAACTTCTGGCCATAAAAATACCATTCTGGTTGTAGTGGATAGGCTGACTAAATATGGGCATTTTTTAGGGTTGAAACATCCTTGCAATGCCCAAGAGATGGTTGAGTTTTTTCTTAAAGAGATATATAAATTGCATGGCCTGCCAAGGTCTATTGTTTCAGGCAGGGACTCTATCTTCACTAGCCATTTTTGGCAGCACTTATTCAAGGCCATGGGAACTAAGTTGAATCTTTCTACTTCCTATCACCCTCAGTCAGATGGCCAGACGGAGCGACTGAATCGTTATTTGGAGACTTGTTTGAGAGTTATGGTATCCACCAATCCCAAACAATGGCTCAACTGGACCTTTAGCCGAATGGTGGTACAACACCAATCATCATACTTCCTTAAAATCTATCCCTTTTGAAGCCTTATATGGCTATGTCCCTCCTCAGATTCCACGGGTTCCCCTTCACAATCAACACAAACTCATGTTGGTCTTTGCCTTGCTCAACGACAACTAATGATTCAAGCTCTTAAGGACAATCTTCACCAAGCTATAGATCGTATGAAATTTTTTATAGATAAAAATTGTACAGAGAGGGAACTACAGGTTGGGGATTTGGTTTATCTTAAACTACAGCCCTATCGACAAACTTCGGTAGCTGTTCGCCGGAATTTAAAGCTTAGTGATAAATTTTATGGACCCTACAAGGTGTTACAACGTATAGGGACAGTGGCTTACCAGCTAGATCTTCCGACAGGATCCACAATCCACCATGTATTTCACATCTCGCAGCTCAAGTGTCATATCGGGCCCTCGATCGTTGCCCAGCCATTACCTCCCACTTGTGATATAGATAGATGCATCTTAGCCTAACCAGTGGCCATGGTTCGAGAAAATAATGCTGCCACCGTTAAGCTTTTGGTTCAGTGGTCGAATCTTGGACCCGAGGAAGCCACATGGGAAGACTGGGGCTACTTGAAGAGTCAATTTCCAGCGTTTATGGCTCAACATCAACCTTGAGGACAAGGTTGTTTTTTATCAGAGGGGTAGTGTAATGAATAAGAGATGAGAAAGGACAGAGAAATGAATTAGGGATTGTGACAAGTGAAATTAGAAAAATAGCTGGAGTAGCTGAGATATGAGGAGTTAGGTGTAGTGGATTCCACGTGGACGAGTGGGTTAACCAAATAAAAGGTAGTGGATTACACGCGTAAGTCGTCTATAGAATAATAAGGGCATGTGCGGGTCACGTGCAAGTTGATCTAATGGCAAAGAAGAGGTTACAGCTGGCAAGATCAACGCAGCAGATTCAGGGAGCAATTGGGAATATTTGTTATATTCCCATTCAAAGAAGAGAAGGGGATTCTAACGAACTTCTGGTATTTTCCTATTTATCTCAAAAATTCTCTCTTCCTTCTCTTCTTTCTTCTGAATTCTTCTTCTCTACCTCTCAATTTTAGGTGAATCACCATGGATAACAAGCTTCCGCCATTAGTGTAGTTGAATGTAGTAGTGGACTGTAGTACTGTAGTAGTTCCTAAAAATCAACAAAAAGTCTCAATTCTACTTGTATTGTGCAATTTGAGTATTTTCATTACAAATTCAGTGGCAATCCATTACACGAACCAACCTTTGCCATCTCCGATGTTGACAGCAAAGTCATAGTAGTTCCACTCCTCAAAAACGCAGACCCAAATCCTCTCTGGAGATCCATGGATTTCCGACGAGACAAAATCCATGAATTTTCGACGAGAGCAAATGTATGTTTGCAACGTGAGGGAAGAGTGACAACAAAGAGAGGAGATCTCTGAGGGATCTAAGCTTTGGACGTCGGAGCGTGGTGGATCTGTGAGGGAGGAGTGACGATGGAGAAAGGAAATCTAGTTGGCTGTTTCGCCGGATTCTAGCATAGATGGACAAAATGGGGAAAAGAGGGTTGAACACTGGTGTATGACGTGATTTTGTGCATCTCAAATACACCCAAATTTGTATTGTGTATCTGAATAATTATTACGGTATATGTAATTAGAGGCCAAACATCCTAATTTCTGATGTTTGCCCTTCTTTCAACAATAGAACTTTCAATAAGATTGTGTTTTGCAAGGACAATAAATATTGATCATATATATAGGCTTACCATTCATTAGTTTTAGCCAGCAGTGAAAATCTTGTGGTCATGTACAACAGTTTCAAAAGACCAAAAAAAAAAAAAAAAAAAGAGCTCTCAATGTCATCGTCCACCGACTATTGCACTTGTTTGCTGGGATAATGGCCAAAAGGAGGAAGGAGAAAATCCTACATGCCTTAAATTATGATATTACTTTGTTAGATATTTTGATGTAATTTAGGAGTCTTCTGAGGGCATTGCCACTGTCGATGGCTTCTCTGGCTCTATCAAAGGCTGCGCTTATGTCTTGAGCTCCATCAGACCCAAGCAAATGGTCAACCATTCCAGCATTTAAGACAATTCTGTCGTAGGCTGGACCTTTCTCACCACGCAAAGCTGCTAAACCCAACTCTATATTCCTTGCAACCTAAACAAATTCAGAAAGGAACAGAGGGTTAATCATCTTGATTTTCCTTGAGACCAGCACAAAGATAAGAGCCTGAGGAGGTAGCCTACAATTTGAGACGGAAGCAATCAAGTCGAAACAAATACACTCATCTTCTTTACAGAAACTATGCTCAGCTGAGAGAGTAGCAATCATGTTGAGACAATTAGCCTCGTATTCCCTTCCGTATTTTCAGATCCCAAACTAAGAGACTTTTTTTATTTTATTTTTTGTACACATAGTTAACTTCACAGAAACGATGATCATTTATACTCTTTTAGAATTGGTTCCACCAAGAGATGTCCAATTTAAACAATGGCCAAGAGCAATCAGTGAACATGCAAAATGATAATTGAAAGCTAGGAAGTGCTTAGAAATTCTTTCTGTTCTTTTCTGTTTGGTAATTAACCCATTAAGTACCTTTCAGCCCAGTACACCAATATTAATAACTGATACATCTTCAACATTTTCACACCATCACTTTGCTTTTATTAATTAAAATAAGTCTATCACCATGATATTAACAAGAGAAAAGGAATAACTAGTCCATATTTTATGCCTTTAAGGTAAGCAGCAGGCTCAATAGGTATCACTAATTGATCTGACAAATTTTGATGCTAAAAGTACCATCGAAACCCGGGAACAGAAAAAACACTTGAAAAAGAACAAGAGAGACAGCTTACAGATCTATCTGTTCTTGGAGTATCCGTGGGTGCAAAGCCATAATCCCTAGCATTCACCTCAATATTGAAACTCTCACGTGATACACCTGCGACATCTTAATAAGCTTGAGCTTGCAGAAAAGATTGCTTAAAACCATCTGCCTCATTGTCTATTATCTTTAGAATAGATAAAGGTGTTTCTACATACTGGGCGAAGTGGGAATTTAACAACTCAACGTAGACAGAAAAGGATAAAACGCTGACACTACGATAAACACGTACCATCAACTGCACAAGCAGGTGCCAAATTCACCGAACGAAACCCTGAGCAATAATTCACAGGAAGTCCTTTTGACGCATTTCCCGACCGCAACTTTGTTGTCATTGAAACTGCACCTTCCTCGCCCTAAAGATGCAAACACATACAGAGATTATGTACAACTCATGAAATCAATGCCTCCACGAGTTTTCTCGGGTCAAAGATCATAATAGACAACGGATGGGTCCCTTCCCCCTCCCCACCAACAAAAGAAAAAGAACCTCTTTCAGGTTATGAAGTACCTTTACAACCAAACCAGCATGCACACCCCTTCTTCTCATAAGCATTAACAGTGGTTCTTCATATCCTTCATGATAGAAACCAGCAACAATTGCTTCCTTTCCCCGAGCCTGAAGAGAAAACAGCACATTTCAACAGAAGACCAATTTGTTCAAGCTGTGAGGAGCTTCTGTTTTTTAAGGTGAATACACACAAATAGGAGAAAGTAAAAAGCCATCTGAAAACCAGTAACTTCTTTCTAAAGAACCTACATGTTATCAAGAGTAAATCGAATTAAATCATTAATTCATAACCAGTTATAAAGAAGCTCATCAGTCAACAGACAAGAAAATAACATGAGATACATGAAATTAGAAATTTAAATAAGCCGACTTGGTTGGATTTTTTTTCGTATTTGGTACAGCAGAAAAAACAATACCATGACCTACCCGCACAATTTGTTGAACTTTCTCAGCTGTTGCCAGTGGTGGGCGTTTCTTTATATGTTCCCTTAACCCAATCAATGAATATCTGCAAGGATAATAACATATGTACCATTGTTGCAGCGGTTTTTATTATCATATGAAGTTTAACGCAGGTATTCATTAAGCAATAATCTAAGAATCAATTTTGCGATTGAGATCTTCCTTAAACGGACATCTAGGATCTCTACGGAAGTACAATGACTAGGTGCTTAACTGTCGGGGTCCGACAATTAGAGGCAGGTTATTTTGCAATTAAATTGAAACAAGTAGCCTCTGGAGACAAGTTTAACATACCATGCATAAAGATTTTAGATGTAAATACTTTTATTTCTTTATTTTCATACAACATTCAGGAATGTGGTAACTCTCTTTCACAACATTGCTAGATAGCAATGTTTAGTGTTTTATATTTGCAGTCTTGCACCACAAAGAAACTATCCTCCCGCCAGAGAAGCAAATAAATAAGAGCATGATCGAAGTGCTCAGATAGAAGACATAACAATGTCACACTGATCATTTAAGGAGGCCAAAAAATTAAAAAGTGAAGAAGAAACTACAATGGTAGGAGCCACCGTTCAGATGAAAGCCGAAGTCAGCAAATACAAAATCAAATATTAAGGACATAGAACACTGAGGAAAGGAGGATTCCAACATGTAGAAGGGCTTTGGAACAGCCATACAGAATATTTAAAACAACTAGAAATTTAGAAGCCTTCAGAATCAGGAAGACCAGACTAAAGAATCTATAGCAGAAATATGTCCTTTTTTATTTTTAATTGATATCTAGAACAGTTGCTGGGAATTTAATTGAGGCATTTTCTTTCTCTGTAGAAAGTGCAAAACAAAAAGGAAAGGAAAAAAACAAGAATCAAAAAGAAAATCATTGGTTTCTGAAAGGTTGGATCTACGTACAAAGATGGGCGAGCTTCTCGCTGACTTACATAAGCAAAACCAACTTCATGATCCTGCATACAATTTGGATTACTAAGAAACTGCAACGGTTCATTAAGGTTTTAAGGCAAAAAAGGTATCAAGCCAGGGAGAATCATGGACCTCAAGAAGCCATTTTGCTTGAGAAGGGGTTAAGTGTGTGTTCGCCCCCATAAACATCAGCATTTGTTCTTCAGTAATGCCTCCCTGGAATAAGAAAATGAGATTTGAGTAAACCACTTGCTTCAAAAAATTAGGAAGTACAAAATTGACCAGATACTGCTATTATCAAGTCATAACATTCAACGCAGCAGCAGGTGCCTCTTCAAGTAAGTATTTCCATTTTCCTCACATATTCATGTTTGCTGCTAGTAAAATCTATATCTCAGCATATACATCGGATACATATTTCAGATTAAAATATAAGTAGTGGACATCCTATTAGTTATTACAGCATATAGGCTCATATGACCTTTGGTGGGATCCAATCCACACCATGGAGCAAACAAGATTCACCATAGCAGGATCTAACCGCAGCAACAAACAGTGTGCTTCTGAAGTAGCGGGTGTTTCCATCATAAGGCTCACCGTAGTGAGTCAATGAGTTTACATCAGCAACTGGCGCTGGGCCTGATAAGGGAAGATGATAAGACTTAGGCAGATACTAATAAATGACATTTAGCAATAGGCATGTAACAAGCAATAACCAATTTTGTATGGACAATGGTAATTGTATATTACCAAGTTCATCATCAAATGCAAGGCAGTAGGCTTTCAACTCGCGGTCTGTTTCCCGATTCATCCGTTGGCCTATCATAAATGCAGAAAAGAGCGACTCACTTACACGAGATGATCCCATTTCTCCTACTTTAAATGGAAGGACGTCTTTTAGAACACCCTGAACTTCCTCGTATCCAAGATGACCCCCAGCCAAAACTTCCCTGAGGGCACCAACTAGTCTCATCTCAGCAGTACCATTTCCAACAAATTGGGGGCCTATTGAACTGCCAATTCCCATTATTGAGCCTTCTGGATCAGCGATAAATATGGTGTCTTCAGGAAGCACTCGAATTAATTGGGGCCAATAATGATTCATCGCATGCCTTTCCCCTTCACTCCATTGGGTTGGCTCTGGAAAAGCATTTGCACGAATCGTCATTGCAGTAAAAAATGCCCCAAGTTGTGCTTTTGATACTGGCTCTTCATCTTTGAGCTCTCCCTTTGCTGAAATCAAACACTATGGTACTGAGTATCTTCAGTAGTTATCCACATTAATGGCAAAGCAAGTTTTCCTCTATGGATTGGGAAGTCAAGCCTCAATAATTGTTGTGATTTTGCTTAATTTTAATTACAAGGCCTTTTCAATTTTATCTTCTGGAAGTCTTCTGCAACAATCTGAATCAAGCTACATACGGCATGCAGATTTATGGAAGAGGGACAAGATCAAGTCATCAGAATCCAGATGAACTAACCATAAATAACTCTGGAGATACAATATGAACCCAACTAATTTGAAGCATACTTAGTGGGAATTGGTTCAGCCGTTTCCGGTTTCCTATTTTTTTCTTTTTGCATCAAGAGATGTAGATCAAAAGTAAAATTATGTAATCTCACACTAGTTGGAGAATCTTTCATATCCAAAGGTCTATTTCATTCTAATACCACAATTTATAGGACTCTTGGGCAATCAAATAGTTAGAGCAACAACTTCAGAAACCAACCCTCAAATGCCAACAGAGAAAACACTAGGAAAAGCTTTCCTATCTTCGCAACCTTAGTGGGTAGAGTTATCAAATACCTATTCTAGCGGAAGGTGGCAACTATCTGGTAGAGTAGTTGAGATGTAAAGCAAGCTGACCCATGCACCATATAAATGTGTGTTATTTAGTATTTCTCTAACACTAAAGTTTTTCAAAATCTAATTCTTGTCCATGTATGACACAACCCGAACCAAGGTCTAGTCGTAATGGGCAATCCCAAGCCCAACCAGGATCGGAAACCGCTCCCGTTACCCAACCCAACCACCAGACGCATACCTTGAGTCGGCTGAAGTCCGAAAATATAACAAGATAGCGTATCCAACCATGTGGTGACTCTGGGATAAGTCTATATCCGAGACCAATCCAACCAAGTCCAACCACCCAATGACCAACCAAACCAATGCCAAAACCCATAAACCAAAACCAATTATAATAATCAGATACATGTATATAAATATATATGAAACATAACCAATCCATACCATACCCAAGTCCACAGTTGTCCATACAAGGCCTCTAGACCAACCAAAGAGTACCTAGTCGGGACATGCCCCCGACCATAGCCTAAAGCCAAAGTCTATGAAAGACAAGAAATATGTAAAGTAACCCATGACATGAAATAGATGTCTTACGAACTCTAGAAGCTCAACACTTCAATCCAACATCGACTGTCCCCGAATCCGATCACTAAGCAGGAGAAGTAGAATGGTCGGTCCCTGCATAGCGTGGGTATACAGCTGCCCGAAGACGGGTTAGTGGGTGAACACTAGCATGCACTCAGGATAAGGATAAAATAATGTCATTTACAAAGCCAAGTAACACCATCCATAATGCATACAACCATACATATATATATAACCATGCCAGGAAAGGGAACCGGGTTTAGCATGCTTTAAAACCTTACCTGGGTTGTGTAGCTTTGCCGTTCTAAACCACCCACGGGCTATATGGGTTCAGCTCCCCCTGCTGAAAGGGCCCCAGTGCGTGAAGCTGCACGATCAGGGAAAAAAACCAGGGATGACTAGTACATCCCCAAAATATAAAGTGTGACATCATGCACACGGCCACCAAGACCAAACCTCACATCGGCAAATATGAGTTTCCAGTTTTGGTCCCCCCGAGACCTCCACCTTCCACGACTTTTCTACACACCCCGCTATTATTGCCCAATTAAAACCATTACCAAGCAACCAACCAATCAATTAACCATTTATTAACCGAGGTTATTAGTAGTATCGTCATACCAACTATACTTGCAAGTACTATCCATAAGTCAACCATGTATAGGTTTAGCCTTTGTTTGGATGGTGGTTTGTCATAGTTTCATAATGTATGGTACAGTATAGTATGGTATGGTACAGTATGGTGCAATACAATGTTTGGATGGACTGTATCGTTCACTGCGGTTTAATAACATTTTTTTTGTTTGATTTGATGGTATGGTACAGTATCGTAACAGGTAAATTTACTAAAATGCCCCTAATTGAATTATTAGGTACATAGGCAGCATTTGGTTATTTGCTTTCAAGTTTTCTATGTATTAACAGTCAATATTGAATTATTAACAACTGCTACGCCAGGCAGAAGCACAAACTAACAGTAACATGGCTTCTAACTTTGTCTACAAGTGGTATTAATGACAACTTTTCACAACCATTCAGATTCAACTCTTTCCCTATAAAAAGCATGTAGCTTTGCTGCATTATTCCAACAAAAACAAAATCAAAGATCATATTGAAAACCAATTAGAACATGGCAATCAAGGCTTCATTTTTTCTGTATTATGTCCCAATATTGCTGATTTTAGCACTAGCAACAAGGTCTGAAGCAGGGGATTGCTATCTATTGGGGACAAAATGACAATGAAGGGACACTAACCGACACTTGTGCTACAGGGAACTATGACTTCGTGAACATAACATTTCTCTCAACATTTGGCAGTGGTCGAAACGCGATGATCAATCTAGCAGGCCATTATGATTCATACACTCCAAATGGATGTGTTAACGTGAGTTCTGACGTAAAATCATGTCAATCCAAAGGAATCAAAGTTATGTTATCGATTGGAGGAGGAACAGGAGCATCCAGAGGCGAATGTAGAATAACAGAGAGTTGTGCGTAAAAATTATAAGATATTAGGGTTGTAAGTAATATGGGGTAAAGGATAAAATAGGATTACAAAATATTATATGAGGGCATAATTGGAAAAATAAATAAGAAAACCATAGAAAACCACCAAATCGGTGGTTCTAAAAATTGGGCAATTTCATGGTTCCCAAACTATGAAAGATTACCATACCATATCATGCCTTTTAGAAAACAATCAAAACAAACATGGTTGACTTTGTAACCATACCATACCATACCACAGAAAACCACCATCCAAACAACCTGTTAAGGGATTCCATGTGCCCTTCCATTAAACATATTAAACCACTTGGGGGATTACCATGTACCCCACAAGCATAACCAATTTCATAGTCACCAAGCTTTACCATTTAATCCTTCCAAACCATGTACGCCATTTATGCCATTTAAAACCATTCCAAACCATTTATGACCATGCCAAACATTTAAAGCATTTATATTTTTTAAACCATGCAAATCCATTTAGAGCTCCATTACCAAACCTGCAAACATTCTTTAGGCATTTTATCAAACATGTTGAGGGCATACCAAGACCAAGACCAAGACCAATGCATAAACCACCATAATTAGGGTTACTCAAGACCCATTTGTTAAAACACATCTAACAAGTACTAACATATACAAACCAACACCAAAAACATGCAAAACATAGTTTAAGCCAATACCAAACAATATGCATGAAGACCCTTAACATATATTCGAAAACCACCATTCATGATTCATAAATCAATGTTTAAGACACAATACACATGACTTTAGTTAGAACTTACAATGAGGGAAAGAGTACATGCCATATACAAGAAGATTCCAAGAGAAACATGACTCTTGAGCCCTTTGAAGAACACATGAAGAAACCCTAGCCTTCAATCTTCAAGAGTAAGTTTGAGAGAGTATTTGGAGTGTTTCCATCCTTTAATAAGTGTTATGAGAGGCCACCAAGGGTTATATAACGTGAGAACATAAGGGCTTTAAAGTAGGAAATGTCCGGACTACCCTTGACTTGATATTAAATCAAGCCACGTCCAGGGGTACAACTCACCTATACCATCCGTATCCTAGGGTACGAGTGGTACCCCAACTCGTACCCAAGACCTTGCCAAGACCCTACCTATTGGTTTCTATACGACTCACACCTCTTTAACTCGTACCTAAGGGTACGAGTCGGACCATGGGAAGACTCCACAAGACAACTCAATCAAGCACCATACGACTTGCCTTACACCACTCGTATCTTTGGATACGACTCGTACCTTGATGAGTCGTATCTTGGGCACTAACCAAGCCAAGTACACTGCCTAACATACGATTGAACCCTCAAGCCATCCCACAAGTCGTATTCAAGGGTGCGATTGGTACCCTTGAGTCGTACCAAGTCCAATAAGTCCAAAACCAAGGAAATTTTGCAAAGGTCCTATTCCTAGGGTGTTTCAGTCTCCCCTGCTAGGATCATTCGTCCTTGATTGACGGGTAAGGGTAAAGGACAAGCACGAGATAACACATTAACACCCAACAAACTTTTCCTCAACCAAAATAGAAAGCAAGGACACACACCAAAGTAAGAAGATCACTACATAACCCTAACACGATTTACACCCCAACACCCCCATTCCGACCTCTAACTAAGTTAGAAAACGAAGATGCAAGAGGAATCATTCCTAACCTTTAACTAAGTTAGAAAACAAAAAGACATGTTGAAGAGCACACTTTCTGAGACCAAGAACCAACGCGGACACTTGGACTCCATGTCCCCTTCCGCATTCCAAATGACTTTCCCAAACTTTTAGTTCCACCATGAAACATTTACGAAAGCCACACCTTTTTGTTCGCAACCGGCGAACTTACCATTCCATGATCCTCATCAGGACCCCCTTAAATAACAAGGAATCCGAGATACCAATACCACCCAAAGGAACCAACCAACCAAGTACCATCCACACCTTACCCCAACGCAAACTCATAGAATACCGACTGAATGGACTCATGCAAGGGCAAGTCCAATTCAACTTAGAATTTACCAAGACACACCACTACGAGAGCCTGAGTCTAGCTATACACCACCTCCATGTTCAAGCCTATCCAAAGCTAAAAGGAGTTAACTTAGGCCACCGGACTCTACTACTTAAATCTATCCCAAAACACTAATTTGCTTCCATCACCATTATAACAAGAAAACAATAAGTAAAAGACATGGGCAAACCACGTCCAACCACTATAACCAAAAACCCTAACCTATAATTGAACGCCCAAAATTATACAACTACTAAGCCATGAAAAAAATTCATAAAACCATGCCCAACCAGACCTCTCAGGTGCCCAACACAACTTATTGGTAAATCTACCAACCACAACATTCAAGCCTATCGCATACATACCCGCGGTATATTCTATCCTTCCAAAGATCTAGTACCATTTGATATTTCACAAAAGCTTCCTCCACCTATTCTTTTCCTAACCATTTCTCATGACAACAACCTTACCTCACTTTCCAAAATCTTAACTGTTAGTAGTCACCCTAGACTCTCCCCCACTTACGGGCTTCTACATTCCCCATTTCAACATATCAGCATACGTCCCAAACCACTACCATCCTAACATAAGAAGAGTCATTTAAGACACCGAATTACAAGAGTTATCCATGCCTCCCAAGGCAAAATCCCAGAGACAGGACACGGCACTATAGGCACGAAGTACTTCATAGACACCACCTAGACCATAATGAAGAAACATCCCGACCAAACCATGCCATAAGAGAAGTCCTTAAGACTGGACACCGAAAGAAACACAACCTCACATACCATGAGTAACTTAACACAAGGTCAAGGCTCATATCCAAGGAACAAGGTGAATGCAAAATGTGAACCTTAGTCATAAGTGCTATAAGAATGCATGCAATACTAGTAGAGTAATCTCTTAGACGAAGGAGAAGAGTATCACTAGAATATGCAACCCAATCCGACCTTGAAGTCTACCGCTAAAAGAGAATTCTAGATTAACTACGAACCTTCATCTCAATGCTACCTAGGGCCCAACATAGACATGCAAAAACCATGAGACCAAATTGATTCCAAGGTTTTCAATTAAACCAAAACCATTTAAAATCAAACCATGGCCACCAAGGCCTTTCAAAATCATTTGAATCCAACCAAAACCAATTCATGTTCCTTGAATCATTTATGCCATGCAAAGATTTAAGAATAGTCAGTCAACGACATTTTCACAAATAGTTTGAAGGCATATAATTTCCAAGACTAAAATCAAGTAATTGGGGAATTCATAGTACCCCGAAATTCATTTACCATTCCCATACATCCCACAATGTTCATAAACATAAATAAACATGAATAATGCATCATAATCCATGGAAAATCAATTAAATGAGTAATCATGTCAAAGCCTTCAATTGTGCCAAAACCCACATTCAAAATCATGAACTTAATAATCAATTTCATGGCAACAATAAAGTACAAGTATAGGGACAAAGATACATGCAAGCTCCATGATCTAACCTGTCGAATGACTAGATCCCCAATCCCTCCGTTCAACCTAAACTCCGGCCTATATGGCACAATTCTCCCACTATTGTATTTCCCAAATCATCAACCTCATCCCACCTACCAATTTACCTCTACAACTCCCGCATTGCTATTTCCGAGCTTATCATACTCCCTTGTATCAAAATCAAGCATCTTAATTCAAGCCTAGGATCTACCAACCACCATGTACTACTAGAAAAGTACCCTAATAGGATATACATAAGCATGGTCCAGCCCACAAGGTGAACACTCCAAATTCCTTAGTCACCCACCAACAACCTAATTTCTGGGGAACCGTCCACCCTTATATATGCAAGAGTGAAAACACTCCACAGAGAAACATTAAGACTGATGAAACCCATATCTAAAAGATCCCTTCATTAACCTTCAAGCCCCTTTAACCCAACCGGAACCATTCTATACAGAAGAATAGAATTTGGACAAGTATCCGAAACAAGACCAATCCCAAACCAACCTCCCCATTAGAAAGACACCATGAGGGTCATCGGAAAGGCCCCAAGAAATTCATGCACCACCAAAACCGAATGTAAGGAAAGACCTTCCGGGTTAGAATCTTTAACCCGGACCAAGTAATAAAGACACTTGGAGATCAACATCCGAGTTCCAAGATATGATATAACCTTTCCCCTAATAGCTAGGGAATGAAACCATCCTCTCATTCCATAACCGACTTACCAGGGAGCCTAAAGAAAACCTTTACGGATCCGACAGCTTAATGAGGCATACCACGAGTGCAACCAATCAATTCTCGAATGACATCGGAATCCACCACATCCGAGTCAAACAATTCCACCAAGACCCCTTTTACTACCATCAGATACCACACACTACTAATAGACTCTTTTGGCAATCGCAGAATCACCTACCGGGGTAAAAACGGAAGAAGAAAAGAGTCTGAAGTAACTTTGACACCAAAACCAAAATACACAACCACAAATGGGGCCACAAAAGAGAGGGAACCCCAAACAAAGTAAACCATACACACCACAAGGAAAGGAGTTTTCAACATACCAGCGTCGGCATCAAAAGATGCCTTGGACTCTCGAGGAATAGTAAGAACACTGAGACAATCCCGACCAATGCCGGAGCCAGAGGTAGTAGTCAATACTCTATTTGCCCAAGCGGCAACCCTTATGGGACATCCCCGTCACACGAGACCTAACTGACCACAACCAAAATACTGACTCCTTCCTCCCTCACAACAACCATGGTACGACCAACCACAAAATTTATAAAGAAAATGGGATGATGTGGAATGGGCCCCATTGACCCGAGATTGGGCACCTTGTGCCCTAGAAGAATTTACCAATCTGGAAATACTTGCCTCTCAATTGAATCCGGGTATGGAACAAAAGACACAGAATAGGAGTTAGGACTCACCCAACTCTTTCTTTTTGGATCATTTACCGCCATAAAGTTGGCCTCCCTTTTATTCAGAAGACCGAGACCCCCTTACTTTGCCCATTTACCAACCTTACCTCATTCCTCCCTGTACCAATAGGATTGGACTAGCGTGACAGAGTTGTCACTATTTGGGTCAATAGATTATTAGGATGACGAAACTCAGCATTAGTAACCTCTCCTTGAGGTAACCGAGTATGAGTATCACCTTCCGAGATAGGGTCAATGGAAACCGGTGGGACTCCATGGGAAAACCAGAAGTTGCGACCCTTGGACGGGTCTGTGCCCCATGAGTTGGACTAGATCCATCCATGTTGTCCTCGAGTGGGACAAGCGAATTTCCACGACCGATAGATCGTTGAGAAGACATGATCCGGAGTGTGAACCAAGGAAGATTCAGAGAAGAGTTCAAGACCTTAAACTCCATAACCCAAAAGTATAATAACCAAGAAAGTGAAACATTCCTAAATGGCTCGTAGCCTCCTGATTATAAGTGTGGTGCACGACACACCCACAAGCAAGACTCTACTCAACACAGCTTTGTGGACACCTCATGACACCGAAACCGAAAGCTCTGATACCAACTTGACACGATCTGAACTAGGTCCTTATCGTAATGGGCAATCCCAAGCCCAACCAGGACCGAAAACCGCCCCCGTTACCCAACCCAACCACCAGACGCATACCTTGAGTCGGCTGAAGTCCAAACATATAACAAGATAGCGTATCCAACCATGTGGCGACTCTGGGATAAGTCTATATCCGATACCAACCCAACCAAGTCCAACCACTCAATGACCAACCAAACCAATGTAAAAACCCATAAACCAAAACCAATTATAATAATCCGATGCATGTATATATATGTGAAACATAACCAATCCATACCATACCCAAGTCCACAATTGTCCATACAAAGCCTCTAGACCAACCAAAGAGTACCTAGTCGAGACATGCCCCCGACCACAGCCAAAAATCAAAGTCAATGAAAGACAAGAAATATGTAAAGTAACCCATGACATGAAATAAATGTCTTCCGAACTATGGAAGCTCACCATTTCAATCCAACATCGACTATCCCCGATTCCGATCACTAAGCAAGAAAAGTAGAATGGTCGGTCCCTGCATAATGTGGGTATACAACCGCCCAAAGACGGGTTAGTGGGTGAACACTAGCATGCACTCAGGACAAGGATAAAATAATATTGTTTACAAAGCCAAGTAAAACCATCCATAATGCATACAACCATACATATACATATAACCATGCCGGGAAAGGGAACCGGGTTTAGCATTCCTTTAAAACCTTTACCTAACTTGTGTAGCTTTGTCGTCCTAAACCACCCACGAGCTATATGGGTTCAGATCCCCCGCTGAAAGGACCCCAATGCATGAAGCCGCACGACCAAGAAGAAAACCTGGGATAACTAGCACATTCCCCAAAATATAAAGTGTGACATCATGCACACGGTTACCAAAACCAAACCTCATATCGACAAATATGAGTTTCCAATTTTGGTCCCCCCGGGACCTCCACCATCCACGGCTTTGCAACACACCCCGCCATTATTGTCCAATTAAAACCATTACCAAGCAACCAACCAATCCATTAACCATTTATTAACCGAGGCCATTAGTAGTGGTATCGTCAGACCGACTATACTTGCAAGTACTATCCAGAGCCAACCATGTATAGGTTTAAGGGATTCCATGTGCCCTTCCATTAACCATATTAAACCACTTAGGGGATTCCCATGTACCCCACAAGCATAACCAATTTCATAGCCACCAAGGCTTTACTATTTAATCCTTCTAAACCATGTACACCATTTATGCCATTTAAAACCATTTATGACCATGTCAAACATTTAAAGCATTTATATCATTTAAACCGTGCAAATCCATTAAGGGTTCCATTACCAAACCAAACCAAACAAGAGTTCCAATAAAAGTTCAACAATAGAGTGGAAACATTCTTTTAGGCATTTTATCAAACATGTTGAGGGCATACCTTTACCAAGACCAAAACCAATGCATAAACCACTATAATTAGGGTTACTCAAGACCCATTTGTTAAACCATATCCAACAAGTACCAACATAAGCATCAGCACTAAAAACATGTAAAAACATAGTTTAAACCAATACCAAACCATATGCATTAAGACCCTCAACATATATTTCGAAAACCACCATTCATGATTTATGATTCATAAATCAATGTTTAAGACACAATACACATGACTTTAGTTGGAACTAACAATGAGGGAATGAGTACATGCCTTATACAAGAAGATTCCAAAGAGAAACATGACTCTTGAGCTCTTTGAAGAACACATAAAGAAACCCTAGCCTTCAATCTTCAAGAGTAAGTTTGAGAGAGTATTTGGAGTGTTTCCATCCTTTAATAAGTGTTATGAGAGGCCACCAAGGGTTATATAACGTGAGAACATAAGGACTTTGAAGTAGGAAATATCCGGACTACCCTTGACTTAAAATTAAATCAAGCCACGTCCAGGTGTACGACTCACCGATACATCTGTATCCTAGGGTACGAGTGGTACCCCAACTCGTACCCAAGACCTTGCCAAGACCCTACCTACTGGTTTCTATACGACTCACACCTCCCTAACTCGTACCTAAAGGTACGAGTGGTACACTCAATCGTGCCCACAAGTTGTACATGGGCGGACTCCACAAGACAACTCAATCAAGCACCATACAACTTGTCGTGCACCACTCGTATCTTTGGATACGATTCGTACCTTGATGGGTCGTATCTTGGGCAGTAACCAATTCAAGCACACTGCCTAACATACGATTGATCCCTCAAGTCATCCCACAAGTCGTATTCAAGGATACGATTAGTACCCTTGAGTCGTACCAAGTCCAGTAAGTCTAAAACCAAGGAAATTTTGCAAGGGTCCTATTCCTAGGGTGTTTCAGTCTCCCCCACTAAGATCATTCGCCCTCGAATGACGGGTAAGGGTAAGGGACAAGCATGAGATAACATATTAACACCCAACAAACTTTTCCTCAACCAAAATAGAAAGCAAGGACACAAAACCAAGGTGAGAAGATCACTACATAACCCAAACACGATTTACACCCCAACACCCTCATTCCGATCTCTAACTAAGAAAATGAAGATGCAAGAGGAACCATTCCACACCTTAAACCAAGTTAGAAAACAAAAATACGGGTTGAAGAGCACACACCTTACGCACGAATTTTCGGAACCAAGAACAAACGCGGACACTTGGACTCCATGTCCCCTTCCGCATTCCAAATGACTTTCTTGGACTTTTAGTTCCACCATGGAACCTTTGCCAAAGCCACACCTTTTTGTTCGCAACCGGCGAACTTACCATTCTATGATCCTCATCGCGACCCCTTAAAGAACAAGGAATCCGAGATACCAATACCACCCAAAGAAACCAACCAACCAAGTACTATCCACACCTTACCCCAACACAAACTCATGGAATACCAGCTGAAATGAACTAATGCAAGGGCAAGTCCAATTCAACTTAGAATTTACCAAGACACACCACTACGAGAGCCTGAATCTAGCTATACACTACCTCCATGTTCAAGCCTATCCAAAGCTCAAAAGAGTTAACTTAGGCCACCGGGCTCTACTCCTTACATCTCTCCCGAAACACTAATCCTCTTCCATCACCATTATAACAAGAAAATCATAAGTAAAAGACAAGGGCAAACCATGTCCAACCACTATAACCAAAACCCCCAACCTATAATTGAACACCCAAAATCATACAACTACTAAGCCATGAAAATAATTCATAAAACCATGCCCTATCAGACCTCTCAGGTGCCCAACACAACTTATTGGTATATTTACCAACCACAACATTCAAGCCTACTGCTTACATACCCGCGGTATAATCTATCCTTCAAAAGATCTAGCACCATTTGATATTTCGCAAAAGCTTCCACCACCTATCACTTTCCTAACCATTTCTCATGACAACAACCTTACCTCACTTTCCAAAATCTTATCTATTAGTAGTCACCCTAGACTCTCCCCACTTAGGCGCTTTTACATTCCCCATTTCAACACATCACCATACGTCCCAAACCACTATCATCCTAACATAAGAAGAGTCATTTAAGAAACCGAAGTACAAGAGTTATCCATGCCTCCCAAGGCAAGATCCCAGAGACAGGACACGGCACTATAGGCATGAAGTACTTCATAGCAACTACCTAGACCATAATGAAGAAAAATCCCGACCAAACCATACCATAAGAGGAGTCATAAGTGCTATAAGAATGCATGCAATACTAGTAGAGTAATCTTTTAGCCGAAGGAGAAGAGTATTACTAAAATATGCAACCCGATCCTCCCTTGAAGTCCACCGCTAAAAGAGAATTCTAGATTAACTACCAACATTCATCCCAATGCTACCTAGGGCCCAACATAGACATGCAAAAACCATGAGACCAAATTGACTCCAAGGTTTCCAATTAAACCAAAACCATTTAAAACCAATCCATGGCCACCAAGGCCTTTCAAAATCATTTGAATCCAACCAAAACCAATTCATGTTCCTTTAATCATTTATGACATGCAAAGATTTAAGAATAGTCAAACCATATGACAAAATTATATTCAATGACAATTTCACAAATAGTTTGAAGGCATATAATTTCAAAGACCAAAACCAAGTAATTGGGGAATTCATAGTACTCCAAAATTCATTTACCATTCCATGCATCCCACAATGTTCATAAACATAAATAAGCGTGAATAATGCATCATGATCCATGGAAAATCAGGTACCCTTAAAGCTTAAAGGCAAGTTCTACAAAGTGGCAGTACGTTCGGCTATGCTGTATGGTGCGGAGTGTTGGCCAGTTAAGAATTCCCATATTCAAAAATTGAAGGTAACGGAAATGAGAATGTTGCGTTGGATGTGTAGACTTACTAGAGAAGATAGAGTTAGGAATGAGATTATTCGGGAGAAGGTGGGAGTGGCTTCGGTGGAGGACAAGATGCGGGAAGGAAGGCTGAGATGGTTTGGGCCTGTGATGAGGAGGGGCACGGATGCCCCAGTGCGTAGGTGCGAGCGGCTAGCTTTGGATGGTGTCAGGAGAGGTAGAGGTAAGCCGAAGAAGTACTGAAGAGAAATGATTCAACAGGACATGGAGCTGTTACAATTGTATGAGGACATGACCCTAGATAGGAAGGTGGGGAGGTCGCGAATAAGGGTAGAAGGCTAGTGCGTGGGTGGGTTGTAACTAGTAGTTAGGGAGCTCCGATGTAGCCGGGTTAGTAAGCCTACGACTGTGTACATTAGTAGGATCCACTAGTGTATGCTACTACTAGGGGGCGCTCTTTTTCCTTTTCTCTTCCTTTCCCTTTTCTTATTTCTTATTTCCTGTTTTTTTAAATTTTTGTATTGCTCTTTTTCATGGCTCGCTTACCTCTACTGTTATTATTTCTCATTTCTTATTTCGTTTATGCCACCCATTTCGTGTCATATATTACTATGACCTTGTTGACTATTTATTATCTTGAGCCGGGGGTCTATCGGAAACAACCTCTCTACCTCTTCGGAAGTAGCGTTATGGACTGCGTACATTTTACCCTCCCCAGACCCCACTTGGTGGGAATACACTGGGTTTGTTGTTGTTGTTGTTGTTGATCCATGGAAAATCAATTAAATGAGTAATCATGTCAAAGCTCTCAATTGTGCCAAAACCTACATTCAAAATCATGAACTTAATAATCAATTTCATGGCAACAATAAAGTACAAGTATAGAGACAAAGATACATGCAAGCTCCATGATCTAACCTGTCGAATGACTAGATCCCCAGTCCCTCCGTTCAACCTAAACTCCGGCCTATATGGCACAACTCTCCCACTATTGTATTTCCCAAATCATCAACCTCATCCCACCTACCAGTTTACCTCCACAACTCCCGCATTTCTATTTCTGAGCCTATCATACTCCCTTGTATCAAAATCAAGCATCTTGATTCAAGCCTAGGTTCTACCAACCACCATGTACTACTAGAAAAGTACCCTTATAGGATATACATAAGCATGGTCCACCCCACAAGGAGGACACTCCAAATTCCTTAGTCACCTACCGACAACTTAATTTCCGAGGAACTATCCCCCCTTATATATGCAAGAGTGAAAACACTCCACAGTGAAACATTAAGACTGACGAAACCATTATCTAAAAGATCCCTTCATTAACCTTCAAGCCCCGTTAACCCAATCGAAACCATTTTATACCGAAGAATAGAATTTGGACAAGTATCCGAAACAAGACCAATCCCAAACCAACCTCCCCACTAGAAAGACACCATGAGGGTCGTCGGAAAGAACCCCAAGAAATTCATGCACCACCAAAACCGAAGGTAAGAAAAGACCTTCCAGGTTAGAATCTTTAACCCGAACCAAGTAATAAAGACACCCTTGGAGATCAACCTCCGAGTTCCAAGATATGATATAACCTTTCCCCTAATAGCTAGGGAATGAAACCATCCTCCCATTCCATAACCGACTCACCAGGGAGCCTAAAGGCAACCTTTACGGATTCGACAGCCTAATGAGGCATAGCACGAGTGCAACGAATCAATTCCTGAATGACATCGGAATCCACCACATCCGAGTCAAACAATTCCACCAAGACCCCTTTTACTACCGTCAGATACCACACACCCCTAATAGACTCTTTTGGCAATCGCAGAGTCACTTACCGGGGTAAAAACAGAAGAAAAAAAGAGTCTAAAGTAACCTTGAAACCAAAACCAAAATACACAACCACAAACGAGGCCACAAAAGAGAGGGAACCCCAAGCCAAGTAAACCATACACACCACAAGGAAAGGAGTTTTCAACATACCAGCATCGACATCAAAAGATGCCTCGGACTCCCGAGGAATAGTAAAAACATTGAGACAATCCCGACCAATGTCGGAGCTAGAGGTAGTAGCCAATACTCTATTTGACCAAGCAGCAACCCTTATGGGACATCCCCGTCACACGAGACCTAACTGGCCACAACCAAAATGCTGACTCCTTCCTCTCTCGCAACAACCACGGTGCGACCAACCACAAAATTTAAAAAGAAAATGGGATGATGCAGATTGGGCACCTTGTGCCCTAGAAGAATTTACCAATTTGGAAGCACCTGTCTCCCAATTGAATCCGGGTAGGGAACAAAAGACTTAGAATAGGAGTTAGGACTCACCCAACTCTTTCTTTTTGGTCCATTTATCGCCATACCTGTTGGCCTCCCCATTTGTTCAGAAAACCGAGACCCCCTTACCTTGCTCATTTACTAACCTTACCCCGTTCCTCCCGGTACCAATAGGATTGGACTGGCATGATAGAGTTGTCACTATTTGGGTCAATAGATTATTAGGATGACGAAACTCAGCATTGGTAACCTCTCTTTGAGGTAACCGAGTATAAGTATCACCTTCCGAGATAGGGTTAGTGGAGACCGATGGGACTCCACGGGGAAAACCAGAAGGTGCGACCCTTGGCCGGGTCAATGCCCCATGAGTTGGACTAGATCCATCCATGTTGTCCTGGAGTGGGACAGGCGAGTTTCCACAAACTTTAGATCGTTGAGAAGACATGATCCGAAGAGTAAACCAAGGAAGATTCAGAGAAGAGTTCAAGACCTTAGACTCCATCGCCCGAAAGTAGAATAACCAAGAAAGTAAAACATTCTTAAATACCTTGTAGCCTCCTGATTATAAGTGTGGTGCACGACACACCCATACGCAAGACTCTACTCGACACGGCTTTGTGGACACCCCATGACACCAAAACCTAAAGCTCTGATACCAACTTGACACGACTTGAACTAGGGCCTTGTCGTAATGGGCAATCCCAAGCCCAATCAGGACCAGAAACCGCCCCTGTTACCCAACCCAACCACCAGACATACCTTGAGTCGGCTGAAGTCCGAACATATAACAAGATAGCATATCTAACCATGTGGTGACTCTGGGATAAGTCTATATCCGAGACTAACCCAACCAAGTCCAACCACCCAATGACCAACCAAACCAATGCCAAAACCCATAAACCAAAACTAATTATTATAATCTGATGCATATATATATATATATGAAACATAACCAATCCATACCATACCCAAGTCCACAATTGTCCACACAACGCCTCTAGACCAACCAAAGAGTACCTACTCGGGGCATGCCCTCGACCATAGCCAAAAACCAAAGTCTATAAAAGACAAGAAATATGTAAAGTAACCCATGACATGAAATAGATGTCTTCCGAACTATGGAAGCTCACCACTTCAATCAAACATTGACTGTCCCCGAATCCGATCACTAAGCAGGAGAAGTAGAATGGTCGGTCCCTGCATAGCGTGGGTATACAGCCGCCTGAAACAGGTTTGTAGGTGATCACTAGCATGCACTCAGGATAAGGATAAAATAATGCCATTTACAAAGCCAAGTAAAACCATCCATAATGCATACAACCATACATATACATATAACCATGCCAGGAAAGAGAACCAGGTTTAGCATGCCTTTAAAACCTTTACCTGGGTTGTGTAGCTTTGCCTTCCTAAACCACCCACGGGCTATATGGGTTTAGTTCCCCCTTCTGAAAGGGCCCTAGTGCGTGAAGCCGCACGATCAAGGAAAAAAACTGGGATGACCAGTACATTCCCTAAATATAAAGTGTGACATCATGCACATGATCACCAAGACCAAACCTCACATCAGCAAATATGAGTTTCCAGTTTTGGTCCCCTGGGACCTCCACCTTCCACGGCTTTGCTACACACCCAGTCATTATTGCCCAATTAAAACCATTACCAAGCAACCAACCAATCCATTAACCATTTATTAACCGAGGCTATTAGTAGTGGTATCGTCATACCGACTATACTTGCAAGTACTATCCATAACCAACCATGTATAGGTTTAAGGGATTCTATGTGCCCTTCCATTGACCATATTAAACCACTTGGGGGATTCCCATGTACCCCACAAGCATAACCAATTTCATAGCCACCAAGGCTTTACCATTTAATCCTTCCAAACCATGTACACCATTTAAAACCATTCCAAACCATTTATGACCATGGCAAACACTTAAAGCATTTATATCATTTAAACCATGCAAAATCATCCAAATCCATTTAGGGTTCCATTACCAAACCAAACCATGCAAGAGTTCCAATGAAAGTTCAGCAATAGAGTGGAAACATTCTTTTAGGCATTTTATCAAACATGTTGAGGGCATACCTTTACCAAGACCAAAACCAATGCATAAACCACCATAATTAGGGTTACTCTAGACCCATTTGTTAAACCACATCCAACAAGTACCAACATATGCAAACCAGCACCAAAAACATGTAAAAACATAGTTTAAACCAATACCAAACCATATGCATCAACACCCTCAACATATATTTCGAAAACCACCATTCATGATTCATCAATCAATGTTTAAAACACAATACACATGCCTTTAGTTGGAACTAACAATGGGGGAAAGAGTACATGCCTTATACAAGAAGATTCCGGAGAGAAACATGACTTTTGAGCCCTTTGAAGAACACATGAAAAAACCCTAGCCTCCAATCTTCAAGAGTAAGTTTGAGAGAGTATTTGGAGTGTTTCCATCCTTTAATAAGTGTTATGAGAGGCCACCAAGGGTTGTATAACGTGAGAACATAAGGGCTTTGAAGTAGGAAATGTTCGGACTACCCTTGACTTAAAATTACATCAAGCTACATCCAAGGGTATGACTCACCTATACCATCTGTATCCTAGGGTACGAGTGGTACCCCAACTCGTACCCAAGACCTTGCCAGGACCCTACCTACTGGTTTCTATACGACTCACACCTCCCTAACTCGTACCTAAGGGTACAAGTGGTACACTCTATTAGAATATGAGTAGGAATAGGAATAGCATATAAAATCCTACTTGGAAAAGGATTGTAATATAGTGTCCTATTAGGAAAAGGATTGGAATGTATTGTCTATAAATAGGGCCTCAATGTAATAATGTAGTTACAACAATTCAATAATATTTCTCTTATATTTTTTCATATGGTATCAAAGCTTCCACGATCTTGGTAAAGAATCAAAGAGTTTCCGCTGCCGGCGGGCGGCTATAATCCATATATGCCGCCCGTCTGGCCAATGATTATGTTAGCAAAAGTTGAGTCACTGACTCACTGTGTATCTTTCTAGTGATTATTTTCTCATATCTTTGCATAGCACCATGCATCTGTCCGGTGACTACTTTTTCATATCTATTTTTCTTAGCACCGTACTTTTTTCCGGTGACTATTTTCTCATATCTGATTTGCATAGCACCGTGCATCTTTCCGGACTACTGTCTCATATCTGAGTTGCATAGCACCATGCATCTTTTTGGTGACTCCTCAGATTAATTTACATAGTTCCTTACGTCTTTCCGGTGACTCCTCAGATCTTTTTCAGTAGGGTCGTTCCATCATTCCGACCCTGCCCATATAATTTCTCTTTTCTAGTAGGATCGTGCCGTCATTCCGACCGTACTCATATAATTTCTATTTCTCAATAGGGTCGTGCCATCATTTCGATCCTACACATATTTCTCTTTTTCAGTAAGGTCGTGTCATCATTCCGACCCTACCCATATACTTATTTTTTCCCTCAGATTGTAGTCACTTTTCAGCCATCAAATCTAATAATCCGGCGTGTGAGCATGTTTCGGCTAAGTTTCCGGTGACTTTCATGTTCAAGATCCACTCGTCTCTTGATTTCGAGATGACCCGTATATTTTATACCAGTTTTCGGCAATTTTCCAGCAACACATCGACTTTACGGCAATATTTACTACTTTTCGGATCAGTTTTTCAGTTTGTTCCATTTCAATTGAGGTCTCCCGGACGTCCAAAGCAGTCCTTATCAATTTTCTTGCAGATATCTTCACCAAGTCCTTCACCGATTCTCATATTAGTTACATCCATAACAAGCTTGGTACATATGTCTTCTATGCACCAGCTTGAGGGGGAGTGTTAGAATATGAGTAGGAATAGGAATAGCATATAAAATCCTACTTGGAAAAGAATTGTAATGTAGTGTCCTATTAGGAAAAGGATTGGAATGTATTGTCTATAAATAGGGCTTCAATGTAATAATGTAGTTACAACAATTCAATAATATTTTTCTCTTATATTTTTTTACACACTCAATCGTACCCACAAACCGTACCATGGTCAGACTCCACAAGACAACTCAATCAAGCACCATACGACTTGCCTTGCATTACTCGTATCTTTGGATACGACTCGTACCTTGATGAGTCGTATCTTGGGAAGTAACCAAGCCAAGCACACTGCCTAACATACGATTGAACCCTCAAGCCATCCCACAAGTCATATTCAAGGGTACGATTAGTACCCTTGAGTCGTACCAAGTCCAGTAAGTCCAAAACCAAGGAAATTTTGCAAGGGTCCTATTCCTAGGGTGTTTCAATGTATGTACATATAAACCTATAACCAAAATAACTAACAGGCATCAAACCTAATGTATGAGTTACAGAAACAACTAACCAATAATCATGACCAGTTTGTATGGTATATGTGGTGCCTTTGCTTTGAGTGTTCTTAGCTAAGTTCTTCAGCGCAGTATGGTGCACACAATTTAGAATTTTCTAGTATTTGGTAAAATCACAATGCATCTCCCATTATTCCAATGTACAAGCAAGTTCTACTACAAAGGAAATGAGAAAAGTAAAACAACAAACTTAAATTATTTCATTCATGTATGGCATTTACACAATACAGTCACTTAAAATCTAATTTATAGGTAGCTTTAATTATAAACATTGACTGACTACCCGGAAAATAAAAATGATCAGTAAGTAATTTGGTACAATAACTGGTTAAATTCTACCTATTAATCAATGAATAGAAGAAAGAAAGCCAAATCAGAAGAACCTGATCTGAGGATGGTATCCAGAACCTTGAAGGCTTGTTCCTCATTGAGAGGCTTGGTTTGGGTGGGGCCAGTACAAACTTTGGTTTGAGCATCCAATACAGTCTGATTGGGCTTCGGAAACACAGAATTTCGATACGAAGTAGACAAAGCTGGGTTCTTGATATCTGGTTCTTGAAGCCTCAGTTCCTCAATGGGTGCGGAATCCGATACAGCATTGATCACAAAATAACTCCTCTTTCCGATCCAACATTTGATGGGAATTCGGAAAGAATTTTGAGAATTCCACAATGCTCTAGTTTTTGCAATGGGTAGTGAAGATATCAATGGATCCACGGGATATAATAAAGCTTGCATATCGAAATTTCTTTCTTCAGATGGACTGTTTTTGCCCGTTGACACTACTATATCGAGAAAAAGAATAAGAATTACAGAGACCGCTTGAAGATTATGAGCCCTGCAAAGCTACAAAATACTAAGTTTCAGCCTATTGAAGGGTGTGCTAAATTACTTGGTTGATAAAATCGCCAGGACCCATCAATAAAGTCGTGAGGTAGGGTGACCGCTTTACCTCGGAACGATAATGAATAAGGAATACGTAGGCACAAACAGAGAATATTACCACTATCTAGCAACTTGTCTCATTGCCTTGCTTTTCCGGCACTTCTTTTGCTCTTTCCAAAAGGGTCAAAATGATTTTAAATTATCTTCTCGTTATGAAATATAAAGTAAGAACAAAAAGAATAAATAGAACAAGACGAGAGGAGACTACTTTATGAGAGATCATTAGATTTTAAATTGTTAATACAATAAATAAAACTTCTCTATTTACAGGGGACAATACTCTTTAGATATACTTCAAATTCTGATAGATATCAGGTAGATCTTGATAGACATTCACTATAATATAAATACATTTATAAAAACACTCCTCCTTGAATGTCTAAATAGATAATATGCCTCGTTAAAACCTTACTTAAAAAAATACAGTAAGAAAAAAATCTAGTGAAGGAAAAATAGTACACATCTCTAACAATACGCATATAGGCTGACTCATTAAAAACCTTACAAGTAAAATCCAATGGGACAAAACTTTGAAAGGGAAAAAGAGTACAATACGTATTAACTCCCCCTAATGAGAACATACTGAACCTTTACATTCAAATCTTGTGCACCATCTTCTTGAAAGTTGCAATTGGAGAAAACTTGGTGAATAAATCAGCCACATTGTCACTTGAACGAATCTGTTGCACGTTAATATCACCATTCTTTTGTAGCTCATGTATTCGAAAAAACTTTGATAAAGTGTGTTTCGTTCTATCTCCTTTTATGAATCCTTCATTAAGATGTGTTATGTATGTTGCATTATCTCTATATAAAACTGTGGGTACATTGTCATATTTCAAATCACATTTTTCTCGAATGAGATATATCTTGAACCACAATCATACACATTCTTGGCTAGCTTCATGAATAGCTATTATCTCATCATGGTTCAATGAAGTAGCTAGATACACTGCTTTGTATATCTCCAAGATATGACAGTGTCCCCATATGTGAACACAATGCATGCTTGAGACCGAGATTTATGCGGGTCAAATAAGTACCCAATATCAGCATGACCAATAAGGTCGGGACTACAATCTTTAGAATAAAATAAACTCGTGTATTTTATCTCATTTTGATGTCTCCTAGTAGGAGCAAAAATATGTCTTGCTTAACAAATTGACTGAAAAGGCTATATCAGGCCTTGTAGTATTTGCAAGATACATTAGTGCACCACTTGCACTAGGATATGACAATCTATTGCTTTTAAAAATTCTCCAAGAGTTTCAATAATTTTCAAGCTATAAGTTTATACAATATAAGGATTCTAAATAAGTTTCCCAGAAACTTTTATATGCTTCAAACATTTTGAATCCTTAGAAAGTGTTCATTTAAATTTTGTCATGTGACAATATTCAACATTTCATATGGGACATCTTCAAGTGTCTGGACTGCAAATCAAATAAGTTTTACACTTACCAAGATGCATCCTTTCATGTCACTTGATAAATATTTCTACGTCAGCATGCTTAAATAAACATAGAATCCGGATCCTCGTAATCTCTCACAATATTGCGCAAATATTGTATCAAATATATTGATGATATATCATTTCTTATCGGTTCACAGTGTGACATAACATTTTGAGATCTCATCACTTCATTATTTTCAGGTACTTGAACCTCTCATAAGGTTTCATGAAGTGTTATGCCGTAGGCTCTTCAAGAGCACATTGCCGTCTTATTATGATTATTTGCTCCTTATCCTTTTTGAGGATTATTTCATTTAGAACCGATTAGTCTACCATGTTTCACACATGCATAGACTTTGTCCTTTAGGGACATAAAATAGGAGCACGTGCAGCTTAAGCATGAGATGCTTTCGACATTTGACTTGAATTATCTTTTGAATGAAGATCTCATGATAATTCCTAACATATTTCATAGTTGTTTATCATCTTCCCCTTATGTTAGAAAAACTAACATACATCTCAATTTACTTTAGAGAATCCATCTTTGTGCATCATAGTATATTCATTAATTGTATACCGTACATTAACTATTAGATGGAATAGTTGGTTCTTGACCTTGAACCAATTGAAAGGGAAGAAATAATCATAATTTATTGGTCTAAGGCATACAAGTGTTATTGTATGCAACATATCATATTTCAGACCAACACATGAAGTTTTGCTCTCATTGGCAATGGTTTAGCTATTTATCAAAGGCATTCAATGCCAAACCATTATCATCAAGATGAATTTTCTTGATTACACAATCTGAAAATTATGTTCTTAACTCAATTTTATTGAGCAAGCAACTTTATGAATGTCAAATTGCAGGTTGACAATAAACGTACAAGTGATCATTTTATATCGATGCATCTTGATAGATCACATGACTGGTGAATGGGCCCATATTCACCTTTTATACTTTTCAGATTTTAAGGGATCCAATCACAAAATTAGTTGGTCCAACCAACTTTTCATGAGAACAAGCAACATTAAAAGCTCATGAAGAATTTTCGAATTCTTCAATATGTTTTTAATACTTAGTATGCACATCTTTGGGATGCCGCAATCGTTCATGTCAATTTATGAACTTTTATTTTAGCTAACTCCAAGTTTACCATGACATGTACCTTTTACTTTAGTAAATTTCAGATTTACTATTACATGAATAAATTTCAGATTTACTACTTTAGAAGTAGATTTCAAAATAACTCTTCTCAGTTATTATGCCTCATTCGGAAGTGAGTTATGATACCATCACAATCAAGTGCACGTTTGTATTAATAAGGTTCTCATTCTCCAAGAATGGAATATAATTATGCCTTAAGCCTATCAAATTATGATAGCTTATAGCCTCTTTCAAGATCGAGGCATACATATGATATTGAGAATTTTTCTCTAACATATCTTATGATCATAATAAGCGTGTGAAAATATTATCACTTTTGATAATAATTATCATATTTTCCCATCACACTTATATTCGTATATTCAATCACTTGTCTCTTTTAGACATATTATGCATTGCTACCATATTCACTTTAGAGAATGAAGTATATTCAATGGGTCGGATTTCATGACTTTTCATCAAACACCCATTACTTTGCCTTAACCATCATAATATCATCAATATGGTGCATTGAGATTCAAACTCAACGTCTTATCCATATATAGGCGTCTTAGGCATAAATTGATGGGACTTGAACCCAACATCTTATAATCATGGTGTATCAGAAATTTAACCCGATGTCTTATCTTTTTGGTGTGATAGAATTTTAATCCACCGTCTTATAATCAATGACATAATATATCAAATTGTACAATAAAATTCATCAATGAACCTTTAAAAGGCTACCTTTTTTTTTCTTTTAAATTAATAAACATCATTAAAGACAAACATATAAAAGAAAACATTATTTTTGATACTATGTGACTTTTGATACTATGTGAATTACTTAACTAATTCTATTATACCTGTGCATTATTAATTACATAACAAGTGTCATATAATACAAACCAACAATACAAATCTTCAAATGTGCATGTTTTTTGTCATGTAATATGACTCATTAAATCTACAGATTTAATGAAGAATTGATAACAAATGCAAAAGACGTCCGCTTCATCTTAATTTCTACAAGGCTTTTAACCACGGTATAATAAATATTAGAGGCTCGTGCTGATAACGTATTATAAAATATAAAGTAAGAACAACAAGAATAAATAGAGAGAGAAGAGAGGAGACTTCTTTATTTCTCTTGAGGGATGAGAGATCATCAGATTCTTGATTGTGAATACAATGAATAAAATCCCTCTATTTATAGGGGACAATACTCCTAATTTCTGACTAAAAGATAGATACTTTAAATCCTGATAGATATCAGTTAGATCTTGATAGACATTCACTATAATGTAAATACATTTATAACACTTTTTTTTATTGAACTATAATATAATATTGGACGCATTAATATTTGTTTGTGCAAAGATAAAAATAAAGGTGTATATGTAAATAATTTTTAATTGTGGATATCAATCTGCTTGGCAATGAAAATTAAAAACCTATTTACTTTATTTGGTATTTTTGAAGTTGAAAATAAACCTGTCATTTGGGCTGGGTTTCCCGTTCCGGCCCATTTAGCCTGGCACGGTGGGCCTCTGAGTTAATTGGTCGCCGGTCCCGGGCTGGGTCATCTTCGTTGACAGGCCCGATGGACTGGCCCAATTCCAAAATCGGATCAGGTCCACTGGTTACCCGACTCGGCCCAATTGTAATTAAGAAAATAAATAAATAAATTTTGGCATGTTGTGGCCAACTGACTTTTCCAACGGTCAAATGGACGGTTGGCCCAACGGCTATAATGTCGTTTGGGTCCAATGGCCATTTGGCCAAAATTGCTTAAGTTTAAAAAAAAAATTCAAAAAAAATCCTATAAATACCCAAAAATTTCAAATCATTTTTCACACAAATCTTATTTTCTCATTCTCTCAATCTCTCTCAAATTTTCTAATTATTTTCTAAAGTGCTCAATTTTATTTTTTAATTTTGCGATTACAAATATCAAGTGGAAGTTTTTTAAAATCGCAACTTTTGGATACTTCCAAAATTTGGTATTATCGTTCCATCTTTTACTTTTAATTTTTAATTAGTGTATTAATTGTTAAATATTTAATTTTATTATTTTTGTGTATTTTAAATATTTTTTAGTTTAATTTATAATATGAATAAATTAAGAAACCTTGGTAAAAGTGTCAAAAAAAATTTGTCCCGAAAGTGATAGTGGTAGTGAAAAATGAATTGGTGGCGGTTCCGGTAGAGTAGTTCAGGTAGTAGATATACTTGTGTGCCTTTGGTAACAATTAGTTAACCTTTTGAGGAACAAATAGGTATAGGTGTTCACGATATGAATTATTTAGAAGCTCAGAAAAATTATGGTATAGACGAAGAGAATGAAGTAGATGCGGTTGATTTAGATGAGGATGATGAAAATATCGGTGAGACACACGAAGTCGAAAATGCTAATGTTAAATCTGAATCGGTTAATCTTCCTCCCGTCCTCCCCGTCATACCCCTGCAAGATCTCGTAGAAGAACTAGTATTGCATGGAAATTTTTTTGGAAATAGAAGGAGAAACTAAGGTGCAATGCAAAATTTGTGATCTTGTATATGAGCATAAAACCGAAGACAATAAAGGGGTATGGGTTCGTTGATGAGACATATAAGAGAAAAACATGTGGTAGAGCTAAGTATTGCACAAGGTAGTGAGGCTGTTGGCAGGCCAACATAAACTAGATTGAACCCAACAACCGGTCAATTAGGTAAGAATTATAATAAAATGAAGGACCGGGAAGAAATAGCGAAAATGATAGTTGTGGATTGTTTGCCTTTCACTTTTGCTTTTTCAGATGCTTTTATTCATTATATTCAAGCAATTTACAATCATATGTTTACAGGTATTCCTAAAAGTACTTGCTGGGCTGATATTTTTAGACTCCATGCACAATATATTTATTATTTATCTGTGTTATCAAAAAATATTCCATGTAGAATTGATCTAACTTCTTATCTTAGTCGTGCTGTTAACAAAAGTGATTATTTAACAATTACTTATCACTGGATAGATAGTAATTTTGTTATGCAAAAACGTATTCTAGCATTTTTGTATAATGAAGATCGCAGACACAGTGAAAAATTTATTTCTCAATCTATTTCTAAAGTAGCAAAAATATTACGGTATTGAAAGAAAAGTTTTATGTATAACTTTTGATAATGCATCAAATAACAAGGTTGCTGTTGAGTTGTTGAAAGTTAAACTTTCTCCGCCGTTACCCGAAATATTTCATGTTAAGTGTGCTTGTCATATATATAGTTTAATCATAAGAGATGGTCTTGAATTTTTTTAGCTTTATATTGAAAAGGTTCGGCTTGCTGTTGGCTTTATTTAAGGAAATAATCGAAAATGTAGAGTGCGAGAATTTAAAACCAAATGTGAACAAAATGGACTTCGACCGATATTTATTCCTGGAGAATGTGATACTAGATGGAATGCTACATATACTTATTAAAAAACTTGTCTTGCTTATAAAGTTTCTATTACAATGACTTTTAATCAATATTCTGATTCTTTTCCTAAGTTTATGTTACATGATTCTGATTGGGCTGCAACTGATGATCTTGTTAAATTTTTGGAAATTTTTTGTATAGCTACTGTTGAATTCTCTAGTGCTTATTATACTACTGTTTGTAATATTTTAGCTTATTTAGACGACATTTTTTGCTTGCTTAACGAATATAAGAATAAAGAAGGTTACAAAGAAGCTATTACTGCTATGATTGCTAAATATAAAAAATATTTTTAACCGATTCCCCTAATTTATTTGATTGGTGCTATAATAAATCCATGTATGAAATATAATACTATGGCCGAATTTAGTTCTATTATTTATAATGCTTTAGAGATACAACCTGAAGAAGAACCTTCTTTATTTATGGATGTGAGTGATGCGAATAGTTACATGGATGCATTATATAACCATTATGCCGATTTACTTGATGAAGCCGTTCCGGCAAATATCACTCCAACTGTCGCTTCTCAAGCTCCCGATAAGCCATCATCTTTTAAAAGGCCGGAAAATAATAGTTATCATGATTACTCTTTTGATTTAAATGTTTGGGATAGGGTTTAACCTTCATCACACAGAACAAATTCTCGGGAAGAGCTTAAGTATTTTCTTCGATAGCCGATAGAGGATCGTAGAGCAAGAATCTGCGCGCTGGAGTGGTGGAAAAATAATAAAAGAAAACATTTAGTATTTTCAAGATTAGATAAAGATATATTAAATGTTTCAATGTCAACCGTTGCATCAGAGAGTGCTTTTAGTCAGGGACGACAACTGCTTGAAGACAATCGACACTCATTGGAAAGCAATGCTATGAATGTTTTAATTTGCCTTAGAGATTAGATTACAACGAAACGAAGAAATCAAGGAATGGAGGAGGAGCCGAAAGACGAACATAATCTTGAAGAAATTATGACTTCAATAGAGAGCTCAACACAATCAAGTTCAATGCATGGTTTAGCCTTTGCCCCCGTTGATTTTGACTTTCCTATGACAGTTCTCCGTCAATATTAACATGCATGAGTTGGAAAAAATGATGCAAAATTTATAGATTTTTCATTCATGTAAATTATAAGTTTTGGATCATATTGCAATCAATAAAATACAACATTCATTCACTCCGTACTTATATTTTTTAAATTTAAATTGAATGTCTAGTTTGAATTGAATACTTTTAATATATTACTATCAAACTTTACACTAAGTAATAAACATAACAAACATATATACATATAATGAAATAATAAAAATAATGTTAGCAAATATTACTTAGACAACTAGTATTAACATATAAAAATACTATAAGTTTATCCTTTAAGTGTTGTATGTAAAATTGTAAATTTTTGAATATATGTTCAAAACTTCAAGTATTATTATATTAAGTAGTATAAATTGTAATCTTGTATGTATATAACTATATATTCTACATATATTTGTATATATTTTCTATAGAGTCTAAAGTAGTATATATTTAACATATACATGTGTATAAAATTTCCAAAATAGTATATATATAGTGTATATATGTATATTATTTCAAGTAGTATATATATATATTATATTATATGTATATATGTGTATATATTTTCTATAGACTCTAAAGTAATATATATTTAATGTATACATGTGTATATGTTTATTAAAGTAGTATATATATAGTGTATATATGATGTATGTATATTATTTCAAGTAGTATATATATTATATTATACGTATATATGTGTATATATTTTCTATAGACTCTAAAGTAATATATATTTAACGTATACATGTGTATATGTTTATTAAAGTAGTATATATATAGTGTATATATGTTGTATGTATATTATTTCAAGTAGTATATATATTATATTATACGTATATATGTGTATATATTTTCTATAGACTCTAAAGTAATATATATTTAACGTATACATGTGTATATATTTACTACAGTAGTATATATATAGTGTATATATGTTGTATGTATATTATTTCAAGTAGTATATATATATATATTATATTATACGAATATATGTGTATATATTTTCTATAAACTCTAAAGTAGTATATATTTAACGTATACATGTGTATATGTTTTTCTAAAGCAGTATATATATACTACTTGAAATAATATACATACAACATATATACACTATATATATACTACTTTAGTAAACATATACACATGTATACATTAAATATATATTACTTTAGAGTCTATAGAAAATATATACACATATATACATATAATATAATATATATACTACTTGAAATAACCACTACTTGGACCTTAAATTCGGTTATATCTCCAAATCAAGTCAATGATGATTTAACTAATAGTGAATTATCGCATGTGACTCAAAATCCGGATGGTAGGATTTGTATTCAATTCGATGAAAGGTCTATTGTTTATAATAGACATTTATTCTCCATGCCTAAATTATTACCTGTTATGCATCATATTTCTAATGTAGAACCATTAGATGGTCCAGCTAGAAGTCGTCCAGCTTCTTTGCACACAATTGACTCAGCTTCTACAAGATTTGTAGAGAAAGTTAAAGTCAATCCTCAAACAAATATTGTTCAAGCTAATGACAATATTTCTGATAGAGATATTCCTACTGATTCTGAAATGAACTTTGATTTGAATGATATTTAATGATTCCACACCAAAAGAGATGTGAGTACTAAGAGTACTCGACTTGAAGAGGTAGATATACCTCAAAATCTTGACTTGTTAAACAAGTGGAATATTCCAAAAGTTGATATAAAAACCATTTATGATTATGGTTGGTTATCCTCGATGTAAGTTATACGATATCGGAGTAAACTATATTAGCCGAGACTAATTTTGCAAGGTCTAAGGTCAGCACAAGGAGACGGTTAGTCCCTACAAAATACTTTCATAAAACCACTCATGTAGTTAAATCTGCATCTGGACATGCTCTTTCCGGCTGGCCATCCAGACCTATAAGTTAATATCGGAAAAAACCAACCGAAATATATAAGAATTTCATATAGCTTATTGACCGTATGGGAGTTTTACCCCAAAAAAGGGCCTGTCAGAACTTAATACATACTTGAGTTGAGCCCATGTGTCTAGTAGTTCTAATCGTGAAGAAGAACACCCTTTTCCTCAATTTTAACGGGTTTAAAGATTCACGGCTTGCTAGACGTAGTCACTAAGACAAAGCCAACAAAAGCAGTACCAACTTCGATTGTACCACCATTTTGGAACCAAGTCAACAAACTATAGAGAAATTCTTTATATTTTGATAGAGTCTGGATCTTTCATGGCTATTATACAAGAGTAGTTAGATCTTCAGCATAGATATGAAAATTTTTTTAGTCGGACATAGTCACGGCTGAAGAGGGAGAGAGAGTATTAAAGAACTCAAATTAAAAGAACAAATAACTACCCTAATTGGTTGGATGCAAGGCCTGAATAGTAATTAATGGCAGACTTTTAATTCAAACTTGAGAATATTATACAAGAGAGATGAAGAACTAGAGAGAGAGAGCCTTCAAGAGAGAAAAGAAAAAAATGAAAACCTTCTTCCTTCCCTAACAAATGAAAGAACTTATTTATAGAAAAGAAAAAAAATCTAAGAATAGTAAAATGGGTCCCACATCCGTGTCCTATGCACAACGGATCTACTGTGTAGGAATCTGCTAATAGTACTAAGGGTCCCACATCCGAGTCCCATGCATAGTGAATTTACTATGCAGGCATCTGGGAATAGTATATCACACTTTATTCTTCCCTTTTAATTTTTTAAGAAATTCCTCCGTTCTTGCAATGACATCTTCTGACAGCGGTCTATCTGAAGGGATAGGTTGTGAGTCTTCAATATCTTCTTCGGCGATATCATTGCTGATTATACTTTTCATTAAAATGTCTGATTTGTCATGACTATCAACTGATTTCATCAGATTTTTTCAGACTTCTTCCAAATAGTTTTCTATCATTTTAATTCTGTCGCCGTCATGTACATCGATTCTCCTTACAATATGTTTTAGTGAATTTTCCTCGATAATATTTTGTCGAGAGGCTACTAATATTCTTGAACCTTATTTTGAATAGAGTCCAAGAGTTCCTGTCCATGCAATATTTTTGTTTTGGGATCTTTTCTCATTAATTTATCCCAAAAATTATTATAAAATACCCTATATAAACATGGGATTTATTCTCTTGTGAATCCGAATTTCGGAGCCCATTTATGAATTCAAGGAATAGACAATTCAAGTAAGAAAGACATTTGATCAATTTTATCCAGATTGCAGATATGATCTACATGATATAATTTGTTTAACTGAGGAAAGATTTTGGCCCATTCTTTGTATAACTTTAAGAATGGATCTGGCAATAGCTGAATGGTTAGACCATAATAGGACCACCATTTTAAAAACCAATTTGAAATTGATTCTGCAAAGGTCTTTGCGCATACCTTTATAAACCAAGTATGCTTATGTCGATCATTATTATAATAAAGGACTTTATCAAAGGCTTGAATATAGTCCCAATAAGTGAAATTTATTTTGGAACCTTTGAGCAATATCTGCTTTTCTGTCATAGTGGTCATTCCCCAGTCTTCTACGGATATAATCCGTTTGATAACAATTTTAGAAAAGTTGTAAACATCCTCTTCACAGTTATACCCGGAGAAATGTTCGCATTCTGCACTACCTGCGTACTGAGAATGGTTCATAATAAGTGCGGGTTTTGTATGACTCATCCAAAAAATATAAATTGTTTATCAAGTATTTGTGGAGTATCTTCCACGGTTTATTTTGCCTCTAATTCTCAGAGTTTTCAATAAGAAAAATCATTTATTTGTTTTCTAGCCTTTCATAAGATTTGATATCATCATTATCTTTTGCAATTGAAGCAAATGTATCACTTTGCTTTTGAGCTGCTAAATAAGCTTTCAATTATTCGTATAGCGGACTATCTTCTGAAATATCATCCAGATGGATAGAAGTAGATGATGAAGATTCGTCTTTCTGTGATATCTTAGAGTTTATCAGACTTCTACTTCCTATTTATATAACGGGGGAATTAAATGAGGATCCGTATGACGATCCCTGAGAATATGATCTGTTTGGGGGTGATCTTCCCCTTCCACCTGAGGCTGATATTCTTCCTGATCTGCCTTGTCCTTTTCCTCTGGCCATCTGCCATGGAGGGTCAGTAACCATACTGTAAATAGCATAATCAATCAGATATTTCCAAACTATACCAGTCAATATCTTTAATTTCTTCATAATTAAAGACATAAAATTCTTCTTCAACCATATCATGGATGACTTTATCAATTATGAGATTTTGAATGTCTCTATATAAAGGAATCACCTTTAAAATGGTAATTAAAGTTTTTCAGTAAGAAACGATATATAAAAATTTATTTTAACTAAGATATTCCCTAGCTAAGAAATCAGCGAGGGAATTATCAATTCCTTTTTAATACTAAATATCAAAATCAAAAGGGGCTAATTGGGTTTGCCACCTTGCAAATATTAACTTTGAATCATCATATTTAAAATCTTTATCAAATATATACTTCACAGATTGAGCATCAGTTTTTATCAAAAACTTTTGATTATAAAGATCATCCTAAAATTTTAGAACACATTTAACAATAGTTAGCATTTCATGAGCTACCATAGCATATTTTCTCTGACTATTAGTCCATTTACCTGAATGAGATCTTATCAAGTATTCAATTTTATTATGGGGATTAACTTGTTTCAATATTCCACTATAACCAATATTAGATGCATCCGTCTCATTGATTTTTTGCCAAGAAGGATTGACTAAAGTTAAACAGGGTAAAGTTTTAACACTCTATTTAATACGTTTAATAAGATTTGTATGAATATCCGTCCACAATCCTTTATAATCATTTTTTAGCCTATCGTATAACTGGGCTAAATCACTAGATAAATTCTTATAAAAAGGAAAAATATAATTCAAGCTTCCCAGAAATCTCTGCAATTGAGTCCTGTTAGTTATAACATTAAGAAATTTAAAGCAAAATCAATGGATCTCTGAATGGGAGTAATCTTCCATTGACAGATATTATGTCCTAAGAATCTAACATCTATTTGAAATAAACTCATTTTTGGCTTAGATATCACCAAACCATTTTGTATCATAATTTTTTTAAAAATATCAAGATGCTTGATATGCAATTCAAATGTTTTAGAAAACACAAGAATGTCATCAGTATAAATGTTGATGAAATCCATATAAGGATTAAATATATCATTCATTATCTTTTGAAATTCCGATGGGGCCTTTTTCAAACCAAATGGCATGACATTCCATTCATATTGCCCAAAAGGAACATTAAAAATAGTTCTATAAGTATGCTCTTTAAATATTTGAATCTGCCAATATCCCGATTTCAAATCGAACTTTAAAAATATATTGGAGTCGTATAAACGAGATAATAAATCCTTTTTATTTGGAATAGGATACCTAATCCATTTTAAATGTTTATTCAAAGGTTTATAATTTATCACCAACCTGGGAACACCACGTTCCTTTTCTACTGCATTATTAACATAAAAAGCAGTACATGACCAAGGAGATTTTGAAGACTTTATCAAACCCTTTTGTAACAGATTATCAATCTCTTTTTTGCAGAATTTAACTAATTCAGTATTCATTTGAAAAGGTCATGATTTCGTTAGGATATCATCCTCATAGAAATTATCTTCATAAGAAAAAGTAATAATATGCCTTTTGCTATTCCAAAAAGCACTGGGGTGATCAACACAAATATCAACATCCAATTGTTTGGAAATTAACTTAATTTTTTCCTGTACCTTAGCAGATTTCATTGTATCATAAATATTCATGCTAAGTAATTCATGTTGTAAAAAATCAACATGTTTTTGCTTCATATCAATTAAAGCATTAATATCTCTAATTACGGGGTCTATAATGAAAAAATAAGATATCTATTTATTTTTGTAAGTAGCATTAAATCCTTTTGCATCAATATGAGTATAAAGATAAATAACATTTATAAAAGAAGTTCCAAGTATAATTGGAGGGTATAACTGATTTTTTACCAAAAAGAAGAAATGCGGTATGCATATTTTATCCTGGCAAATATAAGTGTTTGGCAATTTATACTCTATATTAAGAGCATGTACATATACAGATTTAAACACATGAGTGGTTTTATGAAGTATTTTGTAGGGACTAACCCTTCTTGTATGCAGCTAACATCTGCTCCACTATCAATTATAACAATATTAGTTACTGAAAAATGATTATCAATCAAAAGAGTACATTTAATATACCATTTATGAGCAGTAACAATTTGCATCATTCCTAAAAAATAATCATTTTTTGAATCAAGGAAATTTTGAATATCATCCGTATCACTTTCTTCGGAAATTTTTTCTTTTCCTTTGGAAATCTGTGTGGGAGAAATATCTTTCTCAATTTGCAAAATTCTGTGATCACAAATCATTTGATTTTGTTTAAGAGATTTAATCTCATTTTTTAAGTTTTCAAATTCAATTTTTAAATCATCAAAAGAAGTATCTTTACTAGGAGCATAACTCATAGCAAGACGTCTATTAACCTCTGATATAGAATAAGACATAAAATAATTGCTATCAGTAGTTTTAGGAGTAAAGGTATGGTTATCATCAGTTTTAGAAGTACTGGGTTTTGATCTAGTAGACAAATTAATAATCTTTTCCCATAGTTTCTCATCCAAAACTTCTTTCAAAAGTTCTAACACATTATCAGAAGTAATGGTTTGAATATTTAAATCTTCAAACTGGGACTGCAAATTATAAAATGCATCATCACAAGTGTAGGTATCACCTTGACAATCAGAACAAGCATTAGCATTATCACTATCAGATAAATCAGGCAACTCAATAGCATTTTCTGATTCTGATTCAGCATTATAATCAGATTCCAAACCTGAGGTGTATAACAAACCATTAACTTGATCATGCATATCATCAATAAGACCTAAAGATTTAAGCTTTTGGAGCTTACAATTTGGAGCAATATGCCTAAAGTTACCATATCTATAACACTTAATCTTAGTAAGATCTCGCTTAGACCTATTTTTGGTAAATCTAGTAGATTTTCTATAAGCTTTTCTAGTTTCACGTTGTTCTTTGGACCTATATCTAGATCTCTTTTTTCTATAAGGTTTCTCACTTTTGGAATATATATGTCCTTTTTTCCTGGAAGTGGAAGCTGGTTCAGGTATACCAAACTGGTTACCGAAATCTCCTATCTGAAATTTTTCTCTATGTTTATCAAGCTTAAGTTGTCTAGACAATTTTAACTCATTACACAGGTTTAACCCTTCTTGTGTACAAGCTGTTATCAAATGAGGTATACTTTTCCCAAGGAATTTCACCAAAGGATCCTCTAAGAGTTTTTTCAACCTTTTCAGCAAATAATGGAGGAAGTCCGTCTATAAACTTGGCCTTCCAATGTGCATATCTATTTTTGGGTAATTCCATGACCCGACTTAAAAAGGTGTCCTTATACAACCTAAATTATCCTAGGGTCTTACATCTAAGCCCATTCAAGAGAGTATGAATGTTTTCGTATTGATTGGTGAATCTGCTATTAAAATGTTCTAAAATTGTAAGAACGAGTGTATAAACAACATCTTCCCTATTTGCAACTAGGGATATTCCTAGATTATCAACCCCTGGAACAATAGCTACAACATTAAAAATTGACTCTCTTTGCTCATGAGTCAGAAAATTATCCCACCAGCCACGAAGTTGGCCAGTAAAACCAACAACTATTATTTTACAGATAACTTTATCTGTTCTATTTTCTCTATTACTAGTGGCTTTGCTCACCGTTGAATACATCATAATGCGATGTACGAGGATTGTTAATTGTCTCTCAGTTAAGCCATCAAGGTTCCATTCATAAATATCGTCTCCACTATAAGACGTATTAGTTTGATTCCAATCCCTTTCCTCTATTAGAACATCTTGAGGAGTGGGTCGTGGATAGTAATAAGTTTGACTTCGGGGTAAAGCAGCATATCTGGGATTTTTATTTGGCTATTTTTTAATCATTCCTTTAAACTTATTAAGCTCTGATTTGGTCTTATTTTTCAAATCAGGAGTGGATTCAAGGCTATTAGCAAAGGCATTAGACAAATCAATAGGTCTAATATTTAAACCAGAAAGCTTTTTATCAAGAAGTTGTTCTAAATCATGCAAAGGCAATTTAAGTTGAAATACTTCAATATCGGGGGGCCTTTGAATACTGGTTTTAGTCATCAAATCTTCTGTCTTACTTTCTGAAGAAGAAGCAATATCAGTAGATTTTGGACTAATACTCAATTTTTTTTTATCAAATCAGTTATCTCATCGAGCTTTTTATCAAGAAAAGAAATATGTTCTCCTAAAACTTTCACCTATAAGCTCAAATAATTATTTTGGGAAATCAAATTATTAAATTCTGCAACAGTTACCTTAGTGACTTCATTATCAATGAATTTTTGAAGTGCAGAAAAGGTAATACCAGTATTATTTGGCAAAATAAAATGAGCTTAGGGAGGGTAAGCAGTTCTACCAATGTTACCACTATTATCTTGATACGATCTTTCAAGCACCTTAACACACAACGACAAGTATGTGGTTATAAACCAAGGCATAAAATACATAATTTGATTATGTAATGCACACGTTTCATAGAATTCTTGAGAAATATTATTCATCTCATCAGGACTATATGTCTAAGAAAAATAAGTTCTAAACTGGTTTTATTTTTTATAAAAAAATTCCTTTTTAATATAATTTCTTGCCTGGGATCCAGGACTAAAATTGATTTGGTGTGGAATCATTAAATATCATTCGGATCAAAGTTCATTTCAGAAGCAGTAGGAATATCTCTATCAGAAATATTGTCATTATCTTGAACAATATTTGTTCGAGGATTGACTTAAACTTTCTCTACAAATCTTATAGAAGCTGAGTCAATTATGTGCAAAGAAGCTACACGACTTATAGCTGGACCATGTAATGGTTCTACAGGATAAATATGATGCATAACAGGTAATAATTTAGGCATAGAGAATGAATGTCTGTTATAAACAGTAGACCTTTCATTGAATTAAATACAAATCCTACTATCCGGATTTTGAGTCACTGTGATAATTCACTATTAGTTAAATCATCAGTGACTTAATTTGGAGATATAACCGAATTTAAGGTCCAAGTAGTGGGAAAATCAATCTCATCTCATCCCATTTAATAGGTCTCCTTGTGGTGACCTTAGACCTTGTAAAATTAGTCTCGACTAATATAGTCTGATCCGATGTATCGTATAACTTACATCGAGTATTTAAAGTAGTTAATAATCTATAATAAATTCTATATTACTGGGAAATAAGTTCAGATCCAGGAGCATAATTATAACCATGCGTTTTCACATTTAATGTTAAAACATCAAGTATATGTGCATCAGTCAAAGATAATTATAAATTTGGCTGAGTATTGAAATAAACTGGACCATAGGCCACAGTGGATTCAATCGAACCCATTAGAGACTGTTTGAAATTCAGATTTTTAGCATCTCTAAGAGCTGCTAAAAATTTCTCTGGTAACCCTTTAAGAGTTAAAGGTTTAAAGGCAATTTGAACCAATCCAATGTGCATAAAATTATAATAATTCTTATGCAAATTAATGTCTCGCTTATTTAATAAATGAATCATTTGTTTAGAAGAATTTAATGCTAAAGACTGTTCAGTTGTGTTTATCATTTGTTTGGAAAAAATATTATCAAACCAACCATAATCATAAATGTTTTTTATATCAACTTTTGGACTACTTAAAACACCACTTGAAAGTTGAAAGATATTTACATTACATGTTATAGTACTTTAGAAAATATACATTATACACACATATATACATATATGATTACAATGTATACTACTTAATATAATAATACTTGAAGTTTTGAATATATATTCAAAAATTTACAATTTTACATACAACACTTAAAGGATAAACTTATAGTATTTTTATATGTTAATACTAGTTGTCTAAGTAATATTTACTAACTTTATTTTTATTATTTCATTATATGTATATATGTTTGTTATGTTAATTAATTAGTGTAAAGTTTGATAGTAATATATTAAAAGTATTTAACTCAAACTAGACATTCAATTTAAATTTTAAAAAAATAAGTAAGGAGTGAATGAATGTTGTATTTTATTGATTGCAATATGATCCAAAACTTATAATTTATATGAATAAAAAATCTACAAATTTTGCATCATTTTTTCCAACTCATGCATGTTAATATGACGGGAACTGCCATAGGAAAGTCAAAAGCAACGGGGGCAAAGGCTAAACCATGCATTGAACTTGATTGTGCTGAGTTCTCTGTTGAAGTCATAATTTCTTCAAGATTCTGTTTGTCTTTCGGCTCCTCATCCATTCGTTGATTTCTTCATTCCACTGTAATTCAATCTCTAAGGCAAACTAGAACATTCATAGCATTGCTTTCCAATGAGTGCCGGTTGTCTACAAGCTGCTGTCGTCCTTAACTAAAAACGCTCTCCGATGTAATGGTTGACACTGAAATATTCAATATATCTTTATCTAATCTTAAAAGCACCAGATATTGTCTTTCATTATTCTTCCACCAATCCAGGGCGTAGATCCTTGTTCTACGATCCTCTATCGGCTGTCGAAGAAAATACTTAAGCTCTTCCCGAGAATTTGTTCTATGTGATGAAGGTTGAATCCTGTTCCAAACATTTAAATCAAAAAAAGTAATCAGAATAACTACTATATGCCGACCTTTTAGAAGACGATGGCTCTTCGGGAGATTGAGGGGCAACAATTGGAGTGATATTTGCTGGTACGACTTCATCAAGTAAATCGGCATAACAGTTATATAATGCATCCATGTAACTGTTTACATCACTCACAGCCATAAACAAAGAAGGTTCTTCTTTAGGCTGTATCTCTAAAGCATTATAAATAATAGAACTAAATTCGGCCATAGTATTATGTTTCATACATGGATTTATTATAGCACCAATCAAATAAATTGGGAGAATCGGATAAAAATATTTTTTATATTTAGCAATCATAGCAGTAATAACTTCTTTGTAACCTTCTTTATTCTTATATTCGTTAAGCAAGCAAGAAATGTCGGTTAAATAATCTAAAATATTACAAACAGTAGGATAATAAGCACTAGAGAATTCAACAGTAGCTATATAAAAATTTTCCAAAAATTTAACAAGGTCATCAATTGCAGCCCAATCAGAATCATGTAACACACACTCAGGAAAAGAACCAAAATATTGATTAAAAGTCATTATAATAGGAACTTTATAAGCAAGACAAGTATTAAATAAGTATAAGTTGCATTTTATCTAGTATCACATTCTCCAGGCATAAATATCGGTCTAAGTTCATTTTGTTCACATTTGATTTTAAATTCTCTCACTCTACATTTTCGATTATTTCCTTAAATAAAGCCAACAGCAAGCCGAACCTTTTCAATATAAAGCTCAAAAAATTCAAGACTATCTCTCATGATTAAATTATATATATGACAAGCACACTTAACATGAAATATTTTGGATAAAGGAGTAAAAAGTTCAACTTTCAACAACTCAGCAGCAGCCTTGTTGTTAGATACATTATCAAAAGCTATACATAAAACTTTTCTTTCAATACCGTAATATTTTGCTACTTTAAAAATAGATTCAGAAATAAATCTTTCACTGTGTCTGCGATTTTCATCATACAAAAATGCTAGAATAAGTTTTTGCATAACAAAATTACTATCTATCATGTAATAAGTAATTGTTAAATAATCACTTTTGTTAACAACACGACCAAGATTAGAAGTTAAATAAATTCTACATGGAATATTTTTTAATATCGCAGATAAATAATAAATATATTATGCATGGTGTCTAAAAATATCGGCCCGGCAAGTACTTCTAGGAATACCTGTAAACATATGATTATAAATTGCTTGAATATAATGAATAAAAGCATTCGAAGAAGTAAAAGTGAAAGGCAAACAATCTACAACTATCATTTTCGCTATTTCTTCCCAGTCCTTTATTTTATTATAATTCTTATCCAATTGATCGGTTGTTGGGTTCAGTCTAATCTGTGCTGGCCCACTAACAACCTCACCCCTTTGTGTAATACTTAGCTCTACTGCGTGTTTTTGTCTTATATATCTCATCAACGAATCCACACCCCTTTATTGCCTCCAGTTTTATGCTCATATACAAGTTCACAAATTTGCATTGCACCTTAGTTTCTCCTTCTATTTCTGAAAAAATTCCCATGAAATACTAGTTCTTCTACGAGATCTTGCGGGGACACGACGGGGAGAAAGATTAACCGATTCGGATCTAACATTAGCATTTTCGACTTTGGGTGTCTTACCAATATTTTCATCATCTACATCTAAATCAACCGCGTCTATTTCATTCTCTTCGTCTATACCATAATTCTTTTGAGTTTCTAAATAATTTATATCGTGAGCACTTACTCTATCACCTACACTAGGCATACAGGTATATCTAGTACTTGAACTACCTCTACCAAAACCGCTACCAATTTATTTTTTACTATCACTACCACTTTCGGGATAATTTTTTTTGACATTTTTATCGAGGTTTCATAACTTATCCATATTATAAATTAAACTAAAAAATTATTCAAAATACATAAAAATAATAAAATTAAATATTCAACAATTAATACATTAATTAAAAATTAAAAATAAGAGATAAAACGACAATACCAAATTTTGGAAGTATCCGAAAGTTGTGACTTTAGAAAACTTTCACTTGATATTTGTAATCGCGAAATTAAAAAATAAAATTGAGCACTTTAGGAGATAATTAGAAAATTTGAGGGAGATTGAGAGAATGATAGAATAAGATTTGAGTGAAAAATGATTTAAAATTTTTGATTTTTTTTTTAAAAATTAAGTAATTTTGGCCTAATGGCCGTTGGACCCAAACGACATTATAGCCGTTGGGCCAACGGTCCATTTGACCATTGGAAAGTCAGCAGCCTACAACATGCGAAAAAAATAAAATTAATTACAATCACACCGGTCCAGTCCGGGTAATCGGTGGTCCTGGTTCGATTTTGGAACTGGGCCGATCCACCGGGCCAGTCAACGAAGACAGTCCAGCCCGAGACCAGTAGCCCATTAACCCGGAGGCCCGGGCCGAGTCAGGACGGTCCAATCCACCTAAAAAACTGGGCTAAATGGGCCAAAATGGGCCAGCCCGGCCCAGATAACAGGTTTATCCATAACTCTTCTCCGGCACATATATCGGTAAAGGATTTTTAAAGATGTCATATTTTTGTCAGAAAAAACCAGTATTTCCATGACGGTACCAATGTTTCATAATTGTATATGATATGAGGATGTAGTGCTCACAACCTACCAGAATGAGAATTTTCAAATCCAACCAATATACCAAACACGTGAGCCATAAATTCATTCAATAAGCCAACCATCCATGATCCAATATAATACATATACCAATGGAGTAAGATATACATAATATGCCATTTGATGCCACATAATTCTTAATATAGACAATTTCCACCAATAAAAAAACTACCAACTACATAAATACGAAACGAATAATATCATATAAGACTCCACACGGTCACACATAGCAAATAATATCTCAAAATCATCAAATAACAACAACATAGCCCCCAACCACACGGGGTCAAAATAATACTAAAGTCATTTCCATGATTAGTTACCGCACCCATAATATGCTTTCATATCAGTATTAACTGCCCAACCCAGTTTGAAGAAAGTTAAGTCATAACCTACCTCGAATGAAAAAAATTAGGTCCGAAAGCCTTCAACATGGAGCCTTCCCCTCACGAACGGACTCAAAGTCAACTGAAACATACACATATAGAATCTATGAATCAAAAGAAAGCCAACGATATCCATATTTCCCATTCTGGATCGAAATCAAAACAAACCTTTGAAATGGGTTTTTAAAAAAGAAGTGTAAAACTGAAATTCTAGTTCATAAATATATTACCCATGATTAAAGAAATTCATAGAAGAAAACCCAAGTGAAAGCGGGTTGAAATTGGGGTTTAATACTAATTAAGGCCTTTCGGGCCAAAATTCCCAAATTATACTTTTGAAATTGAGTTTTAACAAGCTTTAAATGACACGAATCGAAGAAAAATAGTTGAAATAGGGATTTGGAGCTTACCCAAACTTGAAAATGGAAGAAATCGCCCAAAAACTCTAAAACCCGAAGCTCCAAGTCTAAAAAATAGTGGAGGAAACACGAAAGAGGTATTTATATTACCCAGGTGCTGCTAAAGCGGGCCCTGGTTCGCTTTAGCGGTCAACGCTAAAGCGCCCAGGCACCACTAAAGCGGTACCCACGCACTGACACCAGGCTGCTTAAGTGGACACGTGGAACTTACTAGGCTGGAAGGGTCGCTTAAGCGCCATATGGCCGTTAAAGCACCCAAAGGGCCACTTTAGCGGTCACACCAGCTACAATGCATCAATTGGAAACTTGAAAAATTTCAAATCTCTGTGAACACCTCGGGATTCATTTGGAATCTCTAAAATAAAAAAAACTACGCTACCCTATAAAATTTGATGCTTCAGACTCAATTGAGATATCAGATTTTTGAAAAAACATTATTTCACAAAATTGACCCCCCAAAACCTAATTTCACTATTTTTCAAACCGAGGGTCGAAATGAGATACCAAAGCCATAAAATCACACCAACTACATTACCAATCTAAAATCGATGTTTCAGATCTGCTGGCGCAATTTATTTTTCCATCCGACACACAGAATAATAAATTTTGAAAAAAGTCAACTAATAAGCCCTTTTAATCTTCAAAACCACAAACTCACATAAATCACATCAAAATGCATTGAGAATTATGTCAACCATCCCCACATCTCAGAAATACCACACAATATTCACAGGAAGAGATAAGATGAACAAATCACATAGAAATGAATAATTCACGAATATCACTAAAAATTAAGTAATTATATCATCCACCACTAAAAATCTTGTTCGTCCTCTAATTCAAGGCAACGAAAAATATCCAAATCAGCAAAATCTGGGAATAACTACCATGTATATCAGAATCCCTCTCCCACATACCCTCATCTTGAGGTCGATGTCTCTACTGGACCTTAACTACTAGAATATCTCTGGAACACAATAGTCTAATTGGTTAGAATTGAGATGAGCTCCTCAACAAAAGACAACCTCTTATCTAACTGCACTGAATCCCAATAAATGACGTGAGACTCGTCCGAAATATAAAGTTAAAGCATAAAAACATGAAAAACTAGATGAATAACTGATAAATTTAGGGGCAATGCTAACTCATAAGTCACATCCACGATAGTCCAAATAATCTCAAATGGTCTAATATACCTGGGGCTAAGCCTGCCCTCTTCCCAAACCTCATTACCCCCTTCATGGGTAACACACGAAGAAAGACTCGATTACTAATATTAAATATCAAGGAACAAAGTCTACTATCTACATAGCACTTCTGCCTACTCTGAGCCGCTCGAAGTCTATCCTGAATGACCCAAACTCTATCCAAGGACTCGCAAAGCAAGTTCGTACCCCGAGGTCTAATCTTAAAAACCTCAAACCAACCAACTGAAGAGTAGAAATGCATATCATACAAAGCCTTGAAAGGAGCCATGCCAATACTAGAATGGTAGATATTATTATATGCTAACTCTGGCAAAGCTAAATGCTTCTCTCACTGACCTCCAAAGTCCATAACATAAGAACGAAAATATCCTTCAAAACCTAAATAGTCCACTCCGACTAACCATCGATTTGGGGTGAAAAGTTATGCTAGGATCAACCTGGGTACCCAACTCTTCCTGAAAAATCTTTCAAAAGTAAGATGTGAACACTGAATCTTTGTCTGAAATGATAGACACTAGCACACCATACTGACAAACTATCCCGGTATAGATATGGGACAATCTCTCTGCATTGAAAGAAACCTGAACTAGAATGAAATGAGTAGATTTGATCAATCGATCTATGATGACCCAAACACTATCAGGATCATGATAAGTACGAGGCGATCCAGTCATGAAGTCTATAGTGATTTCTTTCTATTTTTACTCAAAAATAGGTAACCTCTAAAGCAAACCAGAAAGCCTCAAATGCTCGACTTTCACTAGTGGCAACATAGGCAATAAACTACAAAATCCACTACATCCTTCCTCATACAACCCCAGTACCAGTAGTGTTGTTTCAAGTTATGATACATCTTAGTCACTTTCTAATAGATGGAATCCCTAGAACAGTGAGCCTTCTTCAAAATCAATCTCACCTAATCACCCATTCTCGACATATAAACTCAGCCTCCAATCCTCAAAACACCATCTAAATCAAGTGAGGCTTCCTTAGCCTCTCAACTCAACACTTTATCTCAAATTACTCTCAATCTAACATCATTAAACTAATGATCTTAAAGTTGCTCTACCAAAAAAGATATAATACCCTGTATTTCCCTAGCCTAGATTAACCCTTAGTACATGAGTTATCCTAAATAAATTTTTTGAAATACTCAGTAATTTTCATATTTGAGCCTGCCATTGCATAGAAAATTCAATTATCTTTCCAATGATATAAAATTTGCCTAAATTCGACAACTGGTAAAAAGTTATAGCGATTTTAAGTTTCAGTCGTTAAACATCATCATTCAAGCCAGTAGCGCATCACAGAGTGTGTTAAAATAGAAATTCTTAATTTCCAGTATTGCTCCATGATATTGGCGCATCGCGTCGTAGACCCAGTTCACAATTATCACTTTTCAGTGTACCAACGTGATTCCACCGCGTCGCGATGCACTTTCAGTTTGTAAATAAAGTGGCAACGCGATACCACCGCGTTATGCCACCATGTAATTTCCCAGTTGTCATTTTTTAGTGGCCTGGCACGATAGTGGTGTGTCGCGTCAGGGGTCCAAATTGAGAAAATATCACAAAAAATTAAAGTTGCGCCCAGGGTTAAAACAGTATTTTCCCATGATTTTATTCCGCCCAGATGTGGGATTTAATCCCTAAAAACGGCTAAAACCCTTCATTATTCACTTTTTCCCAAAATCAAAAGGTAGTTCTCTCTCAAGAAAACAAACCCTAGCTCTCAAGCATCAAGGTCAATCCTAAGAATCTCTCCAAGAACTCTAAGAATCTCACGAATTAAGGTATGTTAGATGTTCATCTATGGGTCCCTTCCACCCATGGAGTCAAGGAATCCATTTTTAAAGCTTCAAGAATTATGATTCATGATTTACATGTATGAAATTGGATTGTGTTCATGTTTTAACATTTATTGAGTTTCAATCCATGATTAATGGTAGATTCCATGAAGTAGTAAAGCATATATGTTGAATTAAGTAATCCCCATGTTATAATCCATGAATTTGCAAGTTGATTATTGTATCCATGTTAACCCTAAGTGTTTATGATTTAATGAACCAAGTATGCTTCCCATGTGTTTGATAAATTATCTATGAGAATGAAATAATGCCGTTATAGAATGCTAACATGTATTCCCCATTCATGTACAAGTTAATGCATTACAAGTGTTTGATGAAATATCTCTATGAATGAATTGTGACCAAGTGAACATTGTTATGTTATTCAAGATTATGCTTTTATTTACTTTTCATGCTATCGAGTCCTCAGAGTATTTAATACCTGACAATTTAGCTATTACTTAGAGACAATGTCAGTTACAGAATAGTATCAGTAACATCACGATCAGTAGTACTTTCAGTCCCTTACAGAATTTAGTAGAACTCAGTCAGTTACAGAACTTAGGAAAACTCAGTAATCTCAGTGAATTCAGTCCAGTTTAGTCCAGTATAACAGTTTAATGTCTTTCAGTTGGGAGTAGGATTCAAAACCTAGTGAACCCAAATATGTGGGCTCACCTATTAGCAGAGGGTGTGATCCTTAGAAGCAATCCTTGCGTTCAAGAACTACGTTGATGAGGTGCTGTACCTGTCAGTAGAGGGTACCACCGTCTCAATTAAGGGAACCTGCCAAAAAAGGGTTACTCTTCAGTTTGTCTTTACCTGTGGCATGGTACTGTCACTCTTCTAATTGGGGTTACAGATTGGACCCCTATTAGTTCAGATTGGGGTATGTCGCTTAGATGATTACCTAATACAATTTCAATTTCAGTCTTAGTCTTCAAAATAGAACTCAGTTTAGTTCTACAAAATTAGGACTGTCAGATACAGTCACTCAATTATCAGTAATTCAGATTATTAGTGATCTCAGATTATCAGTATATTCAGTTATCAGTTATCAAATTCAATTCCAGTATACTCAGTTACTGTATGCACAGTATGTTCAGTAGTTACCGATCCTCCATGTATGCTAATTCAGCTTTTGCATATCATTTAGCCAGTTATTGTTCATGCATATGAACCTTTGCATTCAGCCTTACCTCATCTAGAATACCAGTACATTCCCTCATACTGACGCATACTTTTCTGCGCTATGATGTTTCATATCATAGGTTCGGATGTTCAGGTTCCTGACAACCATAGCCAGATTCAACCAGCAGCAACAGATTTAGCAGTGAGTCCTCATCTATCGAGGATACACTTTCATTTCAGTACTTCAGCTTAATAGTATTTTATTAGATTGAGTTAGTTGGGGGATTGTCCCATCAACTTCACTTTCAGATAGTTTCAGTTAAAGGCTTTCCAGACTAGATTCAAACAGTATTTTAGATTCAAATATTTTATTCATTATCATTATTTTAGATGTTTTGAACCTTATGGCATTTCAACCTATTATTCTACAATTATTACAGTATTATTATTTAGTGCTCACATCAGGTACCAACTCATGGGTTAGCTTGTGGTCTCTCGGGATCGTAAGCATTGTGTAACAACTAGGGGGTATTCTCGGGTCGTTGCAAACTTAGTATCAAAGCCTAAGGTTCAATAAAGTCCTAGGAAGTCTGAAAAGCCACATCGCGTAGAGTCTTGTGCATGGGTATGTAGCGTGCCACACTTATGGAAAGAAGGCTATGAGATGTTTTTGGAAAAGTTTCCATTCTTTCAATATTCATGTCATGCGAGTGAGCAGGAGCTTAAATTAATCTCTCAGTCTAATCTGCTTTTTCCATTTATTTATAGAACATGCCTCCTAAACGGATTAACAAAAGAAGAATCGGAAACCAGTCATCCCCTCAGCCCGTTCAGGCAGATCCCCTGGGCGAACATGTCTATCACGCAGAATTCAGAGCTGCATTCACTACTCTAGCCAATTCAGTCGTAGCTCAAAATGAATGACCAGTTGATGTTCCAGCCAAGCCAGTGGCCAAAATGCTGCAACCATAATTTGGGACTTCACCCGAATGAATCCTCCTTCCTTTACGGGATCTAAGTCTGAAGAAGATCCACAAGAGTTCCTCGATCAGGTTCAGAAAGTCACAAATATCATGGGAGTGACTTCCAGTGAGAGTGTTGAGTTAGCCGCCTATTAGTTACACAATGTAGCCCATGAGTGGTTTAAGTAGTGGAAGGTAGACAGGGGTATAGATATAGAGCCCATAGAGTGGGAAGAGTTTGCTACTGCCTTTCTAGACAAATTCTTTCCCTTAGAGTTGAAAGAAGCCAAAGTGTTAGAGTTCATCAATCTCAGAAAAGGTAGCATGAGCGTAAAAGAGTATTCCCTCAAGTTTACTCAGATAGCCAGGTATGCTCCCCATGTAGTAGCAGACAATAGGTCCAGAATGAGCAAGTTCGTATCTGGGGTGTGATACGCACAAATTACAACTCTTTTACAAGAGTGTAAGCGGTTGCTGTCAAATATAGAATCCAACTGGGTTGGGTGTCGAATTCCACAGGAAATACTGCGTTCACTAAGTCTTGTGTTTATTATTAGACTGTTGATCAAAGATTCCAGAATAAAGGGGGTTTTGATTTAAGTATGAAATAATAGTTTCAGTGTAATAGTGAAACAATATGTGTAATAATAGTTGAATATAGAGAAGAACAAGCTAGGGTTATGTTCACCTTGTAGTTTTTTTATATATTCTAACTATGGGTGTCAAGAATTCATACATGCATGCACTTATACAGAAACTTATTCTAATTCTCAATCCAAGTGTTTCTCAACCATCAAGGATTAATTCACTTTAGTTCTCTCGACTCAAAAGTGTTTACTCAATTTATATGAAATCTCCAAGTTGTTAATCCTGTTAAGGCATTAACGTGTGAAATAGAGGTTGGAAACCCTATTATCTTATCACTACTTTCTTTTTCAAACATTAACCTTTCTGTCGAACAAGTTATGTTTCAATGGCATATTCTCTATGTTTGCAACCACGAGAATTCAAGCATAATGAAGAAAGTATGATATAAGTAAATCAATGCATAATGAATTCAAGACCCATAAAAATAGATAATATGCTATAAAATTTCCATAACCCTAACCAATAAGCTTAGCTACTCATGGACAAAACGTGAATCATCATAAGTTTATCCATCATACCATAGAAAACTAGAAGATGATCTTGGTGTGCAAATATTGAGAACCAGAGGAAAACGCTCTTTCTCTCGCTAAGTTGTAGCCGCCCCTCTCTCTCCTTCCAAAACTTATACAGAATAATCAATAATAATAAAAATTCAGCATCAAGTCTTTTAATAATCTCTTCTCTCATAATTTCCTTCTAAGTCTCCAAACTAATTAAAATTGACAAATTAGTCTTGAGCATAGTTTCTAGACGTCACATTTGATCCAACAAGCAACTTTTCCTCTTGTGTGATTTATCGTCCGCAACTCACAATCCCATCATGTCTTTATCTACCTCATCAACACCTGAAATCATGCTAATCACACTGGTTAGCTCAATTACATAAAAGTAGAGTAAAATATAAGAAACTAGGCACTTTTGTTCTCAAAACTTAGCTAAAATATGGGTAAGTTATGGTGCTTAGGCATATAAATGCACCCAAGATCACCACCCCACACTTAAAGCTTTGTTCGTTTTTGAACAAATTATCCATCTACACATACACACAATTTAAAACCCAAAAAGGAAACATAAGATGCTCAAATAGGCTCACATAAGGAACATAAAACTAGTGGATTCATTAAATCATTACTGAAGACTACCTATCCTCAAGAATAGACTCATCGAGTTGGCAAATTCATGCATACCATTTAAGCAAAGAAATCATATAAATTACCCAACTTTTCATCAAATATGTGCCCTCACACCAAAAGAGTTACCCATTATCACACACAATAATTCAATTTCTAGAACAATGGGTTAGAAGAATCAAGTTTCTCTCACTCTCACAAAGAATTCTCAAATTACAAATGATAACCATATGCTTGCCCTTAGTGTAGTGCTCCACTAATATCAGAATGTTAAGATTAGGATCATATAGGTCTTTACAGGTTGTAATGTAGGATAAGGGATGGGTAGGAACTATTCTGGCCAGTAATAGTGACTATCTTCCCTAAGCGCCTTAATACACTACATTAAACAATGAATACCAATCTCTCACAACCAGTTTTCAACTCTACCTACTTCACACATCAATTTTCTTTTACCCTATTTCAAGGATCACTCAAATAATTTATGGTGGGAGTCTTAACCATGCTCTCATCATATCATTTGGAGCAAATTTTTATGTTTTTTCACTATTTTCCCTTTTTTTTACTCCCAACCAATCATGCCAGATTCACACCAATAACTATTACTTTGGGGCTTTATTTTCACCTATTTCTCGTTCTATTTATGACTCCTTACTAAAACAACATTTTTACTAAAGAGCATAGGAGATTTGGATCAAGTTGAGGTTAATCAAGAAAGGATTAGGCTACATACGAGGTTTCCAAAGAATAAGCTAAAGGCTCAATGGGGCTAGCTAAGATTATGCACAAAGGTGGTTCAAAAGAGGGTATGAAAAATGGTTATCAAAGAAATACCTAACTCATCTCCTAAACTCACATTCTTTATTTTATTTTGCACACACACCAGTCAAGTTCTAGCATTAATTGCAACAAGGAATATGTGAATACCTTCACACACACATGACACATGCTTAACTCCAAAAAGGATAATTATAGACTCTTAAACAAACAATTATATGAATTTACTTTTAAGACGACAATCACCAAACAAGTCATAACTAGAATTTAGGTGTCTCAACAGTAAAGATTTATCACATGCTTATATTGTTATGTGGCCCACTAGAACAAATTACATTGACTTGTTAGGTCCTACACATGACTGATTTTCTCTTAAGACGATCGTAATCCATCCATCATCGAGAAAAACACCTAACTATGACTAATAAACTACCATGTACACAGAAGCAAACCAAATGCACTAAACTAACAAATTCAAAATGGCAAAATAAAATGCACTAAAGAGAAGACAACACAGTAAGCAATGTAGAAGCACTTCTAGCCACCCCACACTATAAATAAAACACTGTCCCCAGTGTATAAATATAAACAAAAACCTGGCTAGTAGGACTCTTCTTCCACATCAGGGGTCATGCCACCTGCATCAGAATCATCATCAGAATCGTCCTCACTAGAGTCATTCACCATGTTCGAATCTAACAGTCTGCGATCCTCATCCGTTAGCACATCATCATCTAATGGTTCTTCAAAACCTGCCCCCACTCCACACATAGCTCTAGCATGGTCATTAAATGGGTAGTCATAATCCAACTGTCATAGCTCAGCCTCAGTAGGAACATAGCCTTCACTCATCATCGTGAGCTTCGTCATGCTAAAAAGATGGCGGAAGAAGCTCTCATCTCGTGCGTGATATTCAGAAGTTGTAAGAATTGTGCCTTGACTGGTTTCTGGATCCTTCACCTTTGTGACATCCACTCTCTTTGGGTTCTGAGGCAACTTGTAATCCGCTGGTTCTGCTTCAATGTTTTTTTTAAGATGGCAGTCAGCAAGATTCCAAAGCTAAATGGTGTCTTGTTTTTCATTCTTACTTTGCGCTTAGAAGCACGTATCACTGCATCAATGTTGACAGGAACATTAGTCATCAAAGCATAGACTAAACATATCCGATCATGAGAGACCTTTGTGAACTGCTTCCCTGGAATCAAGCTAGCATGGACTATTCTTAGCCAAATGCGAACTTCTCTGTTCAGAAAAGCATATGGGAATGTGTTGTGGTGGCCGTTGTCCTTGTGATGGATCCATCGAGCCATAGACCTTGAACCACACAAAGTATGCCTAATGGCTCTATAGGGGGATCTGCTGTACAATTACTTTAACCTGGAGTGATCCACGTTGGGAGTGCCCAAGAAAGAGTTGAAAAAGTCGGCTGTCAGATGTAGGATTTGCCCTCACATTTTCACTTCACTCCCGTGATTCTTTGGGGACCAATTAGCATAAAACTCCCGACTCCAATCTAAATTGCACTCACCCATATCTTGGAAGATGAAGTCCAGTTTCAGTTCTGTGATCCTAGCCATAATACGAGGGCAGTGCCTCGCCAGACTCTCCTTCTGAATAAGCTCCACTTGCACAAATGTATTTACTTTGTTATTATTATACCACTCCTGACCCTCCTCCTCTGAGACCCATTTAATACCAAAAGTGCATCGAGGCACTTTAAGAGAGGCAAAAGCAAATTTCTCCTTTCTTGGTCTTTTTGTCCTTTCTGAGATGAAGATGCTTTATGTTTGCTCGGGTTTCCTTTGGGAGCCATATCACCTGAGTGCATCATAAAATCGTGTCAACCATACTTAACAAAACTCACTACAATTAAGAAGGAGATAGTGAAATCACCACCCCACACTTAATTTGTTGACATAACTTAATTAAGTGATATTGTCGGGTACTCAGACTTCGCTGACATACACTTTGATCTTAGGTTTTTTCCATTATTCACACATTCTTAACACATGAACAACTCACATGGTGGCAATTCAACTCAACAATTTTATTCTACAAAAGAATGGCAATTCAACTTTTCACATGGCATAGCACAATTATTTCATCAACTCGATTCTTTCACACTACCAGTTTTACAAATTTCGTTACAACAAAATCGATGTTGAATAAGAGTATCTTTTACAACTTCACCATATCAGAGTACAAAAAAGTGATCATATTCCTACGCTTTCATCCATATCATGTTCAACAAAACAAGGTCAATTCAATACTTCAATAGCCACAATACACCATGATTCATTCAAACCCACCACCAACATATTCAAAGGTCAAATTAACATTTACAACAATGGTGGTTTTTACAATCATGGTGCTTATCTTCCCTAAGAGTTCAAACATCACTTTTACAAAGTTATGGCAGGAGTTTAATCTATAATTCTCAAGAACTCAATTCATTATAACAATAAAGTTACAACCTCAAAGAATTAAGAAAGAAAACTTACCTTAACAATGGAAGATTTGAAGAAATAAAGGGAGAATTGTTGAGATTATGAAGCAAAGAGGGATGTTGGAGGACCAAACTATTGAGAGCACTTCTAGACGGCTTGAGGGTAAAAAATAAAAATAAATTGGAGAATTTTAAGGCATGGACTCTTTAAAGAGTGAATTTTGGGTCGGGACGACCCAATTAAGCATTGGATATTAAGCCGAAATTAGAGAGGTATGCGGCGCACAACTTATCGCACAATATTAAGTGTGCGTCACATTAGGCATTGCACACTTTAGACAATGAACATAGCCATTATGGTGTGCGACACACATATTATCGCACAAGTAAAGGTATGCGACGCACAAGTTATCACACAAGTTGCATTGTGCGATGCATATGGTATCGAACAGTTGAGGCAGTGAGCATGTTCGGAGTATTGGGTGGCGCATATGTTATCACACACCTTAAAGTGTGCGGCGCACATGGTATTGCACAGTTGAGACAGTGAACATGTGCGGAGACGTATATGACGCACAAGTTATCGCACACTTTGAGGTGTGCAGTGCACATGTTATTGCACAACTTAAGTTGTGCGGCACACATCATGCCACCTGTTTTCTCCTATGTGAAGCAATATGTTTAGGCAAACTTGTGAAGTATGTTTAGGCAACGCCTTTACCATGGTCTATGCTAAATTGGATGTCATGCACCCCATTCTCCGTATAAAGCCTTGAGAAAGATCCGTACCACGGGGGCTTCGCCCTCGCACCCTTATCAAGGTCAGTGGTGGGCTTCGGGATCGGGCATAACGGTACGATCCCTACGCTACCACCACAGACCTCATTGAAAGTCACAAAATAAAGCCCCACTGCGATACTTTTAGGGGTGGATTAACATAATTCGGTTCACGACTCTTAACATGAATCATAACTCGAGACTTACATATTTGACCACTCCAGCTTACCTGTAATGTTCCCATCACTCCTAAACTTACCACCGTTGACATGGATCAATTCCAAACCAAATTTTGTACTAATCACCTCATTAGTACTTCATGCACCTACACTTAATCAAAAACAACAAAAATAATTAGAAGGATGGGTTGCCTCCCACCAAGCGCCATAGTTTTAGTCGTGGCTCGACTCTTATTTTTGTATTTTTATTTAACATGATAAAATAAAAATAAAATCATGGGTTGCTTCCCATGAAGTGCCTGATTTAACATCGTGACATGACTCGATTATCTTGACTACTCAGACTTCGTCAAGATACATCGTATCAATACTTTTTATCGAATCTTTTGGACCGATATAAAGCTTGACTCGTTGCCCGTTGACTTTGAAGACGCTTCCTTCTTCATTTTCAAGTTCAACTACTCCAGATGAGTAGACTTGACTAACTTTAAATGGGCCTGACCTCTTGGACTTAAGTTTACCTGGGAACAATTTGAGCCTGGAGTTGAACAGAAGCACCAAGTCATATTTCTGGAAGTCTCATTTTTCAATCCTTCGATCATGATACTTCTTCATCTTCTCCTTGTATAAGTCTGCTCTTTCATAAGCTCCGAGACAGAATTCATCTATCTCATTCCATTGCCCCAGTCTTAGCTCCGCTGCCTCCTTCCAATCCAGATTTAATCTTCTGAGTGCCCATAAGGCCTTATGCTCCATCTCGATCGGTAAATCACATGCTTTGCCATAGACTAGATGATACAACACCATGGCAATTAGTGTCTTGAAAGCAATCTGATACATCCACAAAGCATCATCGAGCTTCCGAGACCAATCTTGCCTACTAGCGTTCACCATTTTAGATAAGATAGTCTTAATTTCCGATTTGAGACCTCTACTTGCCCACTAGTTTTGGGTGACATGGGGTTACCATTCTATGCTGTTTCACCCCATATTTTGCCAAAGCCTCTCTAAACACTTTGTTGCAAAAATGAGATCCTCCATCGCTTATAATAGTATGTGGTACTCCAAAGCGAGAGAAAATGTTCTTTTTGAGAAACACAACAACTCTCTTTCCTTCATTATCAGACAAAGCAATGGCTTCTACCCATTTTGATACATAATCCACAACAACTAAAATATACTTCATCCCGTACGAGCTTACAAAAGGGCCCATGAAATCGATGCCCCAGATGTCAAATAATTCTACTTCGAGCATTTTGGTCAAAGGCATCTCATGCCTCTTGGAGATTGACCCCTTCCTTTGACATTGGTCACACTTTAGCACAAACTCGTGACCATCCTTGAATAACGTTGGCCAATAGTAGCCACTTTGCAACACATTTCTAGCAGTTCGGTTACCTGCATGGTGACCCCCAAATGGGGAAGCATGACATGCTTCCAATATACACAATACATCCACTTATGGCACATATCTCCTTATAATATTGACAGCAGATCGCCGAAAAAGATATGGCTCATCCCAGAAGTAGCATGTTACATCATGAAGGAATTTCTTTCTTTGATGGAAAAAGAGATTTTTCGGAATGACTTCACTGACAACATAGTTTGCAAAATCAGCATACCAAGGAATATTCTCCATAGCAGCAACCAAGATCTCCTCATCAGGAAATGCATCATCTATCTCTATTTTATCACCAACTACTTGCTCACCTTCCACCCTAGATAGATGATCTGCAACTTGTTTTTTGCAACCCTTTTTATCTTTGACTTCAAAGTCAAATTCTTGTAGTAGCAATACCCATCTGATTAACCTTGGTTTTGTGTCCTTATTAGACATTAAATACCTCAAGGTTCCGTGGTCTGTGTGGACTACCACCTTGGTCCCTAGCAGATAAGCTCAGAATTTCTCAAAAGCATAGACTACAGCAAGGAGCTCCTGTTCGGTGACGGTGTAGTTCTTTTGAGCTCCTTTCAGTGCTTTGCTGGCATAATAAGATGGGTGAAGCAATTTGTCCTTCTTTTGTCCCAACATAGCTCTAAGGGCAACACAGCTTGCATCACACATGATCTCAAACGGTTTTAACCAGTCTAGTGCAATAATTATAGGGGCCTCAACCAGCTTCTTTTTAAGGTATTCAAATTCCTTCAAGCAATCATCATTAAAAGAGAACTTAGCTTCCTTCTCCAAAAGTTTTCAGAATACATTTGTTACCTTTGAGATGTCCTTTATAAACCTCCGGTAAAAGCCAGCATACCCAAGGAAACTACGCACTCCCTTCACTGAGATGGGGGGTGGAAGCTTCTCAATAACCTCAACCTTGGCTCAATCAACTTCAATCCCCTTTGCTGAAATTTTATGCCCGAGAACAATGCCCTCCTTCACCATAAAGTGACATTTTTCCCAATTAAGCACAAGATTGAATTCCACACTGCTACAAGGCTCTACTCAGGTTTACTAAACATAACTAAAATGAATCTCCTACCACAGAAAAGTCATCCATGAACACCTCCAGAGTGTCTTCAACCATATCTAAGAAAATAGACATCATACACCGTTGGAAGGTAGCAGGGGCATTACATAAACCAAATGGCATCCTCTTAGATGCGAAAGTGCCATATGGGCACGTGAACATTGTTTTCTCCTGATCTTTAGGAGCAATACATATCTGATTATATCCAGAATAACCATCCAAGAAGCAATACCACCCCCTTCCTGCCAATCAATCGAGCATTTGGTCCATGAAGGGCATTGGGAAGTGGTCTTTCAAAGTCCATGAATTTAGTTTGCAGTAGTCCATGCAAACTCTCCACCCAGTCATAGGCCTAAGTGGAATCAACTCATTCCGTTCATTTGAAACAATAGTCATGCCCCATTTCTTGAGCACACATTAAACTGGGCTCACCCATTTACTGTCGGAAATAGGATAAACCACTCCTGCGTCCAACCACTAAATAATTTCCTTCTTAACCACCTCTTGCATCAGTGGGTTAAGACGGCGTTGGTGCTCGATAGTCGGAGTACAGTCTTCTTCAAGTTGTATCTTATGAGCGCAGAACCCAGGGGGAATGCCAATAATATCTGCAATAGTCCACCCTATTGCTCTCTTGTACCTCTGAAGTACTAAAATAAGTGCTTCCACCTATTGCTTGCCAAAATCAGCTGCAATAATAATGGGAAGCGTGTTTCCATTGCCTAGAAACACGTACCTTAGATGCCCTGGTAGTTCTTTCAATTCCAACACCGATGGCTCTTCAACAGATGGCTTAGCCGGTGGTGTTGGTCATTAGCAAGATCAAGATCTAAATTTTTTGGAGTATACGAGTATGAACCCATTCCCGTTAGAGCACAAACTGTCTCTTTGTACTCCTCAATGCCTTCATAATCAAAATTCATAAGCACTGTAGCTAAAGGTTCGACAACAAACTTCTCCTCTATTGGCACTTCCTGCTCATCCTAGTAATATACGTCAATAATTGAGAACACACTCATTTCTTTATGCTGCTTCATCAATTGGCACACATCGAAGTATACCACTTCATCATTCATCCAGAATAAGAGCTCACTAGCTCGTAGATCAATCAACACACTTCCGGTTGCAAGAAAAGGTCGACCCAAGATTATGGGCACCTCAAAATTTACCTCACAATCCAAAATTATGAAATCCACAGGAAATATAAAGCTATCTGCCTCTACCATCTCGCAACAGGTCATTTTACCGACCTATCTGCCATCACAAGTCGCATGTTGGTGGGCGTGGGGTCTCCCAAACCTAATTTTTTATAGACAACTAGAGGCATCAAATTGATGCTCGCTCCCAGATCACATAAAGCCTTAGCCAATTCCAGCGACCCAATCGTACAAGAAATAATGAATGCTCATGGGTCAGCCTTCTTCTGCACCAAGGATCGTGTAGAAATAGCACTACAATGATAGAGATTATCCACCGATTCGTAGCTCACCGCTCTTTTTTTCATCACAAGATCCTTCATAAATTTAGCATATCCTGGCATTTGTTCAAGTGCCTCGACCAAAGGCACATTCACTATCAGATGCTTCAATATTGCCATGAATTTACTAAACTTCATATCATCGACCTTCTTTTTCAATATATGAGGAAAGAGAGGTGATGGTTTTGGGAGAGCATTAACCACTACTTCTTTTCTCTTCTCTTTCCCTTTTTCTAACTCATCAACCTACTGATGATTAGAAGGAATATCAATGCCATCCAGCTTCTTAGACTCCACTGGATTACCTTCTTCAAGCTCAAAATCTTCTTCAATTACCTCATCATTCACAGTTTTTCCCAAAGAAGGGCCTGACATAACCTTACCACTCCGTGTGGAATAGACATGCACGAACCATCATTCTGAGGGTTTTGAATTGTATCACTTGGCAATATTTCACTCTTTCTCTGATTTAATACTGCAGAAAGTTGACTCATTTGTTGTTCCAACTATTTGATTGAAGTAGAGTGCGAGTTTACCAACTGACTCATAGAAGACAAATCGATCTTCATGGTAGTCACCCCAGAGTTGGTAGCCTCAACTCCCTTTAACAATTTCTCCATCATGTCCTCCATGGACATCTTAACAGAGCTAGTTACCAATTATCTCTTCTTTTGGGAGGTACATATAACCCACTTCTATCATTCTTGCTCTTCCAACTTCCTTGATCCCGATCCTTATATCCAGCCTTGTCATAATAAGTCTGACCTTGATTTCCTTGGATATTACCTTGGAAACCCCCCTGATTATTCAAATAATTTGCCTCTTCTTCTGAATTAGAATCATCTCTACCGTGGGATGCAACAACCTTCACTTTTTTAGTCTTTCCAGATAATAAGTGCTTGGTCAACAAGTCCATTTGTGTCTTCAAATGTGCCATATATTGATCGTATTCTTCTTATTTCTTGTGTTGTTCTGTAGTCATACCAACATAAATAGTAGGGCTTGCTACCACAGAATCCCTAGTATGCCAAGCTCTGCTTCGTTTTATCATCCGATAAAGCATCTCCGAGGCCTCTTGAAAAATGAGATCCATAAATAACCCCCTTGCAGCATTATCGACAACTAGTTTTGTAATATAGTTCAGTGCCCGATAAAGAGTCTCCATCAGATGAATATCTGTCATATTATGGTTTGGGCACTACATCAACTTCTTCTTAAACCTCTTCTAAGTTTCATGAAGAGCTTCGGTTGGGAGCTGTCTAAAATTACTGATCTCGTCACTCAACTGTACCCTCCTAGAGGGTGGAAAGAACCTTTCTAGAAAAGACTCCTTCAACTACCTTCAGTTGGTTATAGAATCGGGTGATAGTTCGTTAAGCCACAATGTTACCTCTCCAGATAGAGACAATGGAAATAACCTCAAGCGAATAGCATTCTGGCCTACTCTAGGATTATCAAAAGATTTGCAAATGGTGACAAATTTCACCAAATAAGGTTTGGATCATCTCCTGGTAGACCACTGAATAACCCCTTTAGATTCAGGAGTTAGATCATCGTACTGGTGATATTAAATTTTGCTCCAGGTGCTAGAGATGGAGGAATAATAGCTCCAGTTACTCCTGCTCCATCCATTCCTTCATCATCGTCACTGAGATCATACTGAACAGGTTGGTTATCCTGTCTTCCTCTGAGAGGGTGATTCTGATGTACATTGCGATTCATAGGTGCAGCTATATTCCAACACGCCTTGGGTTTACTGGATCTAATAATTCATCATCTCCCAGGTCCTCATAATCAGGATTTGGAACTCGACCTGGGTTATCAGCATTTTGCTGATTTACTTGAGCATTAGCCAAGGCGGCTAATCTTTCTGCCTCTTGTGGATCAGTCATTCTACCGATCAACTGACGCTCCGGATGAATTGGTAATAATGGTGCACCTGATCTTCGTGTATTGTTCATACATAATTATCAACCTGCACATACAAAAACAACAAATAAAAGTAAAGCTTTAGGAAACTTTGACCAAAGGGTCGATTAATAATCACAAACTTATTTGACAACCGTATTAATCGGTAACAACGCCAAAATTTGATACGCCCAAATTACAACTCTTTTAAAAGAGTGTAAATGGTTGCTTTCAAATATAGAACCTAACTGGGTTGGGTGTCGAATCCCACAGGGAATACTGCGTTCACTAAGTCTTATGTTTGTTATTAGACTGTTGATCAAAGATTCCAAAATAAAGGTTTTTTTTATTTAAGTATGAAATAATAGTTTCAGTGTAACAATGAAGCAATATGTGTAATAATAGGTGAATATAGAGAAGAACAAGCTAGGGTTATGTTCACCTTGTAGTTTTTTTATATATTCTAACTATGGGTGTCAAGAATTCATACATGCATGCACTTATACAGAAACGTATTCTAATTCTCAATCCAAGTGTTTCTCAACCATCAAGGATTAATTCACTTTAGTTCTCTCGACTCAAAAGTGTTTACTCAATTTATATGAAATCTCCAAGTTGTTACTCCTGTTAAGGCATTAACGTGTGAAATAGAGGTTGGAAACCCTATTATCTTGTCACTACTTTCTTTTCCAAACATTAACCTTTCTGTCGAACAAGTTATGTTTCAATGGCACATTCTCTATGTCTGCAACCACGAGAATTCAAGCATAATGAAGAAAGTATGATATAAGTAAATCAATGCATAATGAATTCAAGACCCATAGAAACATATAATATGCTACAAGATTTCCATAACCCTAACCAATAAGCTTGGCTACTCATGGATAAAACGTGAATCATCATAAGTTTATCCATCATACCATAAAAAACTAGAAGATGATTTTGTTGTGCAAATATTGAAAACCAGAGAAAAACGCTCTTTCTCTCTCCAAGCTATAGCCGCCTCTCTAACTCCTTCCAAAACTTATACAGAATAATCAATAATAATAAAAATTCAGCATCAAGTCTTTTAATAATCTCTTCTCTCATAATTTCCTTCTAAGTCCCCAAACTAATTAAAACTGACAAATTAGTCTTGAGCATAGTTTCTAGACGTCACATTTGATCCAACAAGTAACTTTTCCTCTTGTGTGATTTATCGTCCACAACTCACAATCCCATCATGTCTTTATCTACCTCATCAACACCTGAAATTATGCTAATCACATTGGTTAGCTCAATTACATAAAAGTAGAGTAAAACATAAGAAACTAGGCACTTTTGTTCTCAAAACTTAGCTAAAATATGAGTAAGTTATGGTGCTTAGGCATATAAATACACCCAAGATCAGGGTGTCAGATTGTGTGGTTAAGGATTACATGACAATAATTTTGATTAAGGAGATGGACCTATCTAGGCTTATGGTCCATTCTCAACAGATTGAGGAGCAGAAGCTTAAGGAGAAGGAGAGGGAAAATAAGAGGGCGAGAACAGGTAGCTTTAATTTTAATCCGCCTAAGTCAGATAGGGGTAACCATTCCTATTTTCATCTAAAGTCCTCAGTTCCAGTTTCATCCTCAGCCAGTGTAATGATGACCCAGGATTGCGTAAGTCATGGTTGTACTAATCTATTTTGCGGAGAGTGTGGTAAGAATCTTAAGGGTGTGTGCAGAGCTGGCAGTGATGTTTGTTTCGAGTATGGCAAGCCAAGCCACAGAGTCAGAGATTGTCCTCAGTCAAGTTCTCAGTATCAGTATAGTTGTCCTTCTGCTCAGTCAGGTCACCCAAATCAACAAGGTACCGCTTCCAATGCCACCAGTAGGCAAGAACCTAAATAGGTTTTACGCACTTCAGTCTAGACAAGATCAGGAAAATTCTCCTGATGTGGTTCCTGGTATGTTACAGATCTCCCATTTACATATTTATGCCTCAGTTTAAGATCCTAGATATTCAGTCATGATTTAGTTCGTGGGTGCCCCGTGCACCATCTCATTCTTTTTCTTAGTATCTCAGCCAAGTCAGCATTCTCGAGGGACATAGTGTCCCAAGGGGGAGATGCACTATAATCCTCGAGCTATCATGATCTAAACCTTTCATTTTCTCTTCATGTAGCAAATCCAGTCAAAGTAATGGGTCCTCATAGTTGACCCTCAAGTCCCAATCTCATCCGTATGTCCATTCCCCTGTCATAACACGTATCCAAGGAATCAGTTCAGTTCGTGTATCATAATTCAGACTTTGTCATGTCCTCATGTTCCCGTTCATGCATATTCATTCACGTATTCATTAATCCGTTCAGACATGTACTCATGCTTCAGACATGCATGTTTAATATGTAAACTCAGCTTATCAGTATTTTCAGTCATGTATCCCGTGCATCAGATATGCATGTTTAGGATGTAAGTTTAGTCTATCATACCAGTCACATAATCATGCTACAGTTGTGTATGTCTAGTTCATTACGTAAACTCAGTCTCTTCGTACTCTCTCAGCTTAAATAGCCATATTCGAGGATGAATATTCCCAGGGGAGAGATATTGTAATACCTCGTATTTCCCTAACCTAGATTAACCCTTAGTACATGGGTTATCCTAAATAATATTTTTGAAATACTCAGTAATTTTTAGATTTAAGCTTGCCATTGCCTAGGAAATTCAATTAGCTTTCCAACGATATAAAATTCGCCTAAATTCGACAACCAGGTAAGAAGTTATAGCGATTTTAAGTTTCAGTCATTAAACATCGTCATTCAGGCAAGTAGCACATCGCGGAGTGTGTTAAAATAACAATTATCAATTTCCATTGTTGCTTTGTGATATTGGCATGTCGCGCCATAGACCCAGTTCACAATTGTCAATTTTCAGTGTACCAATGCAATTCCACCGCATCGCGGTGCACTTCCAATTTGCAAATAAAGTGACAACACAATACCACCGCATCGTGCTACCATGTAATTTCCTAGTGGCCTGGCGCGATAGTGGCGCGTCGCGCCAGGGGTCAGATCGAGAAAATTTCCCAAAAATTAAAGTTGCACCCAGGGTTAAAACAATCTTTTCCATGATTTTATTTCGCCCAGATGTGGGATTTAAGCCCCCAAAATGTGTAAAACCCTTCATTATTCACTTTTTCCTAAAATCAAAAGGTAGTTCTCTCTCAAGAAAACAAACCCTAGCTCTCAAGCATCAAGGTCAATCCTAAGAATTTGTAACACCCCGATTTTTCTGAACTAGAATGCTACACGGTGCTTATGACCCCGAAGGACCACAAGCTAACCCATGACTGATATCTGTTCCTGTGCACTGCAATATATAATATAATAATGCGGAAAACATAAACATGTAGGTCATATGGTTCAACTGAATAAATAATCTGTAAAATAGTAACATCCGTGAGGGTGAAAGATACCCAAAATAATTAAAAACTCAATCTGAAAGCTAAATCTGAGTGTAAATCCGAAAGCCTCTAAGTACTGTCTGAAATAAGGAGTTGAAGGAATATGTCTCCAAATAACTCTGTAAAACTAAACTGATAACTGGATAAAATAATAATGAATAAATCAAATCATATTGTCATCGAATGAAGAGGACTCATTGAATCTCTGCGACTAGAAATGCTACTGCTACTGCTGGTCTGGAGCTCGTGTCCTTGAACCTATGGTGTAACATGAAAAGAAAACACCATAGCGCAAATGCGTCAGTACGAGGGGATGTACTAAGTATACGAGTGAGGTAGGCTAAATATAAATAGGGTTTGCATGCATGAACAATACTAACTGACTGACTGATATGAATGTAAGAGTGCAACCATACATACATAGTAACTAAGATCGTGAGTACGTAATGGCTAAATCTGTACGCTAATACATGGATGGAACCGTAGTTCTGATAACATGGATGACTGTATCTGACAGCCCTGAATTTAGTTGAACTCTCTGAGTTCCGTGCTATAACTGAATTTGACCATATCTAACAGTCCTGGTTTACTGATATCTGAAGAACTGTCTGAGTTCTTTTACTGAGACTGATACTGAAAATGTGGGAGGTAGTTCTTTAATCGATATGCCCCATATATACCATTATGGCTAAGATGGGGTCCAATCTCTGCCCTGACTGAAAGGGTATCAATACCGCGCCACTGGTAAGGATAATATGTAAGCAACCCTCATATAACAGGTAACTCTAGTGAGAACGGTAGGATCCCTCATATAACAGGTTAAGCCACCTCATCTACCCTCATATAACAGGCTGTGATGTCTCAACCTATGCTGGCTACATAGTTCTGGAACACATGGATGACTGCTAAGAATCACACCCTCATGTACAGGTGAGTTCCCATCCTTGGGTTCACTCGGTGCTAACTCCTACTCCCATATGAAGAGACTAATCATGATTCAACTGACCGTTCATGGATAAATTAACTGACTTCCGTTGACTGACGGAGTAGTACTATTATCTGAGAGTTAACTGGGATCATGAGATTTCTGAGGTTTCCTGAGTCCCATGACTGACTGAGTTATATAGATTATAGCTTGACTGAGATTATCGTGACAACATGACATATCTCTAGGAACACAACTATGTGTTTCGGGTACGAATACCCCCAGGACTCGATAGAAGAAAACTGACACAATCGACATAACTTGATCACAAGATTGGAGTCCACAATTCGCTATATCATAAGTAGGGGATAGTATACTTCATGTATTTAATCAACACCTCAAACATGGTAGGGAAAGCATAGATATATTTCGTATACATAATTCATATCTCCATCATAATACATGCTTCATGAAACCACCATGAAATACATAAATAGCATGGAAATTCATATTGAAGTGTATAGATAACATGGACTTGTTATTTAGATAGATGGAATCATGTACATAGGAATTTCTAGCATCCTAGGCATTTTATCAAACACCTTACATGCATTCTCTAAGGCATAGGTGGATTTCATACTTGCATTATATCAAACCACCCAAAATTCATGATTTTCAACCAACAACCACATATATTCCATGAAAACATTCTTAGATATCATCTTGAAACTTAAACAACAATCGTCAATGTGTACATGCTTATATCACCACAAAAGTTTACAAAATAACATTTAAAAGCATGGTTCTTGAACTCTATGAACAAATTGAATCCATAGATGAACACTACGCATACCTTAAAGCTTGATCTTGAAAGAGATCTAATTTTTCTGAAGGTTCCTGAAGAAATCCTTAGGTTTTCCCTTGATTTTTCTTGACTAGGTAAAACCCCTTTGGGAAAGAATGCTCTTGTTCCTGAGGAGATGATCTTGAGAGAAAACCCTAATCTTGTGGTTGAAAGTGTAAGAGAGGGTTTTTAAGATGTTTTAACTAAAGAGAATGGAATATAATATGTTCCTTGAGGGTTATAAGTCATGGGAAGTGAAGGGAAAATACCAAAATACCCTTATGAAATAAATTCCCAGTTGCTGAAAATCATAGCTGACGATATTTGTAACAAGGCGTCAAAAGTGTGGTAATCCGTCAAAGATGTCGTCACAAAGGAGCTGGAACTGATGGTTTCTTCCTAAGGCTGACGGCCTTCATGGTAGGGCATCACAAATGTGGTAAGCTACCACGAATGTCGTCACATTGTTTCCAGCCTGACCTGCTGGAGTAAAATAGGAATAAATCTTTGCTCAGATATCGGATTTAGGCAAAATTTGTATCGTTGGAAAGCTAATTCAATTATATATCTGTTGATAGGTCATGAGCTCAAAAATTCCAGGTATAATGAGAGATATTCTCATTTGAATCTGACTATGGAAATATCTTTCTCAAGAATTCGATCGGTGAGGAATGTTTTGATTCGTCTGATAGCTGGGAGTTATTTGAAGCCTTAATATACATCTAACCTACTCATAAAACTATAAAAGAACCATGATGTACTATGCATGAGATTGGTACATGGCTCTAATATTGGTTTGGATTTTTCATGGTATTACAGAATCTCTCCAATAACTCCACGAATCTCATGAATTAAGGTATGTTAGATGTTCATCTATGGGTCCCTTCCACCCATGGAGTCAAAGAATCCCTTTTTAAAGCTTCAAGAATTATGATTCATGATTTACATGTATGAAATTGAATTGTGTTCATGTTTTGACATTTATTAAGTTTCAATCCATGATTAATGGTAGATTCCATGAAGTGGTATAGCATGTATGCTGAATTGAGTAATCCCCATGTTATAATCCATGAATTTGCAAGTTGATTATTGTATCTATGTTAACCCTAAGTGTTTATGATTTGATAAACCAAGTATGCTTCCCATGTGTTTGATAAATTGTCAATGAGAATGAAAAAATGCCATTATAGCATGCTAACATGTATTCCCCATTCATGTAAAAATTAATGCCTTACAAGTGTTTGATGAAATGTCTCTATGAATGAATTGTGATCAAGTGAACATTGTTATGTTATTCAAGATTATGCTATTCTTTACTTTTCATGCTATCGAGTCCTGGGGTTATTTAATACACGACAATTTAGTTGTTACTTAGAGCCAGTGTCAGTTATAAAATAGTATCAGTCATGTCACGATCAGTAATATTCTCAGTCCCTTACAGAATTCAGTAGAAATCAGTCAGTTATAGAACTTAGGAAAACTCAGTAATCTCAGTGAATTCAATCCAGTTTAGTCCAGTATAATAGTTCAGTTTCTTTCAGTTGGAAGTAGGATTCAGCACCGAGTGAACCCAAGGATGAGGGCTCACCTGCCAGCAGAGGGTGTGATCCTTAGAAGCAATCCTTGCGTTCCAGAACTACGTAGCCAGCATAGGTTGAAACATCAAACCTGGAAATTTTTCATCCCTCAATCTCTGGTGTACAATTCGCAAATGATCCTCATGGTCGGCCTCACTCTTGGAATAAACCAAGATATCATCTTGAAATATAATGACAAAAGTGTCGAGATACAGTCAAAATATCCAGTTCATAAACTCCATGAATGTGGCTGGGTCTTTGGTCAACCCGAAGGACATGACCAAAAACTCATAATGACCGTACTAAGTCCAAAAAGTTGTCTTCGAAATATCCGAAGCTCTAATCTTTAACTGGTTATACCCAAATCTCAAATCAATCTTTGAAATCACCAAAGTACCCTGAAGCTGATAAAAAAAATAATCAATATGAGGAAGAAGATACTTATTCTAAATTGTCACCTTATATAACTGTTGATAATCAATACACATATGCTGTTACGACCCAATTTACGAGTCATGATGGCACCTATTCTATATCGCCAGTAGATACGTCAAACCGTAACCCAGAGTTAAAAATAATGGGTTAACTTGGTGGAAATGCCCCAAAAATGGCCTAATAGGCATCCAACACAATCAATAAGAAAGACAATAGAAATAGTTTAAAGGTAGGCATTACGTCAATACCATCCCACGACTTAGTAGACCTAGTACAAGAGCATTTAGAAATAGAAATACAACCCAAGTATCTAGAATAGTCAATACATCTATCTTAAAACAAAAGACTAAATATAGAAAGATAGAAGGATATGGGTGACTTAGACTCCAAGAACTCACCTTATCTCCACGTATCAACATTGCATAAATACAAATCAACATCGATAACTAGTACTCGAATTGCACCAAAAAGGTACAAAAGTATAGTATAAGTACCAAAACAACGGGTACTCAGTAGGAATCATTGATTGACTGAGTTAAATCATTATATAAGAATGATAGACTGCAAGATAACATAATTAAGTCAAGGTAAGGAAACCAACCTGAAATATCTCCAACATCACTATACATTAATAAGCAGATAACCGGAATATCATCGTAACATAACATAAAATAGCAACACATGCAATCATAACTACAAAATTGGCTCCCATATGACAATTGGTGCAGAAAAGTAAATAACCCATTGCAAGCCTACACAAGCATGGAAGGCACGGACAAGATAGAATTACCCACCACCGTTATTTATCAACTTTCATAATACAATTGAAATTCATCGAAGTCATGACACACTATTACCATCGATTGTCTACATTCATCATTCGTATATAAGTCAACACTTACCAGCTATCCATCATGTATCAATAAATCATCCTTTGTCAACTGAATATCACTTATCTACTAATCATTAATTATCAACTAACCAATATTTAGCAACTAGCCAATATTTATCAACTAACTAATATTTAGTAATTAGCTAATATTTATCAGTTGACAAAGGATGATTTAGCAATTAGTCATTATATCACTAGAGTCTATTCATATCATACAACATTATAACTAATATTTAGCAATTAGCTAATAGTTAGCAATTAGTCATTATATCACTAGAGTCTATTCATAGCATACAACATTATAACTATTTCTTTATTTTTGACTTAGCTAGTTTGTCAATCTCACACCCCAATGTCATCATATCATAATAAATATATAATCATAGTATAATACATATAGCCGAACTCGAACCGATATGTATATTCAACAATATCCTCATAATGTCATCATAATCATCTTCCAATCTTGTTGGGCATGCATAAATCATCATATTCATCGTTTGTCCTTGCCTGTATATTATCTTTATCATCCTCAGGCTTTACTGGATATATATCATAATAATTATCCTCTGTCCTTGTCGGGCATATATCATCATAATCATCTGCCAGCCTTGCCGGGTATATATCATCATAATTATCCTCCGGCCTTTCCAGACATATATCATCATAATTATCCTCCGGCCTTGCCGGGTGTGTGTATATATATCATCAAAATGTCATTATCAATATCATAGCCATCCTACGAATTTCTACCAGGTATAAATAATCAATATCATCATCAATATGGCCACTAACATATTCATGAGAGTATTTAACAATATAACCATAAACCTAATATATTAACATGATCAATAATCATAATCAAAATCGTGATTCTAGCATAACCAATAGCATGATTGCTAACATAGTAAATAAGCACAATCTTTGGCATAATCACTAGCATATTCCATAATATAATCAATAAACATGCTCTTTAGCATAATCCATAACGTATTCACCAATATAGTCATTAAACATAACCTTTAACGTAATCAATATGTACTATCAAGCATAGGCAATAACTTGTCAATAGCCTAATTAATGCCTTATCATTATCATAAAAGATAGCTTATCATTAGCTTGGTCAATATTATCAACAACATAATCTATAACTTATGTATAACATAATTACTAGCTTAATTTATGGCTTTGTCAATATCATACTCAAGGTCTCATTGAATAGTATATTTGGTAGCCCAGTCAATAGCCAAATCAATAGCATACTCAATGGCTCATCAATAACATAAACTTAATCAATAACTCATTTATAGCCTAATAGTTAAGCATTACTTTTAATGCCATTCATCATAACCAACAAGTACCAAAGCATCTAAATATGACTGAAATAACCATAATCTTAGATGTACACAAATGTATCAAGGGTCTTTAGTCGCTATCACAAGTCTTGGCCTAAGGTGGGTCGAAGTGCCCACTTCTAAATATCAAAAATCATTTATCAAGCAATATCTATCCCAGACTAGGCTAAGGTATCTAAATCCACTTTTAAATATTAAACAAGCCACAACTAGTCCTAGGGTAGCAATTCCTCCTAATATAGAGCAACTAGATTTCACCCATGGTAAGGCAATTTGAGTAAGTTTCATCCTACTCTCAAGTAACTAAGAAAATCTTCTCATTAATGGAGTAACTAAGGTAATTCCTCCCTAAAAAGAGCCTACAAGGTCAATTTCACCTAAGATAGGAATAACTAGGCTAATTATGCTCAAAACGATAGTCAACATAACCTAAATAATTCGACTAATCCCAAGTATTTTAATTTATCACATCAATGCCTAAAACCCATCCCAAATCTAACACAAGATCATAAACATACTATGAATTAGCTCAATCTAAGAAGGGGTAAAACCTAGCCAACCTAAGTGCTGAAGAAAGCTCACAAGATCCGCTAAATTGCCATTTTTTCCTTCCGAGAAGCTTCCATAAGATGCCAACCTATCAAATTCACATTCTACTCATTAATACGAGAATAATAGTACCTATATTGTACCATTGTACTTCGGTCCAAAAGTCACATCAAAACTCCATGTGGTTCCCATCACAAAAATTGCATTTCCAAAACCAACCAAACCTTCTCACATGCCCAAGGAATCATTATCCTAAAAATAGGTGAGATCCAAGATAAATTGGGGCTAGAATTAAACCCTCAAGATTTTAGGGGTATTGAACAAGAAATCAAGAAAATCTACCAAGGAAAGGGTAAATTCTTACCTGAAATCGAAGGAAAATCATGAAAATAGATATTAGTCAAACTCCTAGATCACCCACAAGCCTCAATTCTAAGTTGTCTCCCTTTTTAGGGTTTGTCTCAAGAGAATGGGTGAAGAATGAGCAAAATAGGGCTAAAATGTCCTATTTATACCTGTCCCAAGTACTCAGGTCTCGTAATCACAACCCGACAATCGCAACTGCAGTATCTTGGCTGCACCAGTGAATCGCGATTGTGATAAGCCTCCATGATCGTGGCACTTGAGGCCTGCTAAGGGTATCACGATCGCAACCCTTGGATCACGATTGCGATGCACCAGATAATAACAGTAGACTTGAAATTTTCCAAGTCTCCGCCAAGACCTCGACATTCATTCGGAATCCCGTATACGTAACTGAACTATGTAACCACAACAAATTCGATATTTTAGACTTAATGGAGCAGTAAAAATTTCCATTTGAGGTTGTTTTGACAATATGGGTCCTACACCCATATTCCATTTTCTTAACTTTCCAACCAATAGATAAAAATAAACTCGGGTGCCTCGGGACCCAAACCAAGAGTCCTTCTATCCTAAAATCAATATTCTGGAGCTGGTGGAACAGTCAGAATTTGCATTCGAGGTTGTTTAACTTGAGTTTATACTCAGTGGCCATTTGGAACCAGTGAATACTTTAAAATAGGAAAATGGATATAAAAACTATATGAACTGCTCGGTAATTGAATTATCAGTTCCAGCATGTTATGAATGACTTGGGACAATTATAAAGAAGCTCTAATGGTGAAAATAAGAAAAATATGGAAAATGACCTCAAGGGTCATTACATATGCATAGATCCATCTTTTTTCTTCACAAACAAGACAGGCATACCACAAGGTGATACATTATGTTGAATAAATCCCTTATCCAATAGCTCTTGCAACTGATCCTTTAATTCTTTCAACTCTACTGGGTCCATCCTATAAGAAGAAATAGAGTTGGGCTTGGTTCCCAACTCAATATTAATAGCGAATTAAATATTATGATCCAGAGGCATACCAGGAAAATCTGTAGATAAAATATCCATGAACTCAAGGATAATACAAACAAAATCCAAATGCAGGGAATCAATACTAGTATCACAAATATGGGCCAAATAAGACAAATATACCCTCTCAACCAAGCGACGAGCCTGAAAAAAAGATATAACTCTCTTGGCACCCCAATGAAGCACACACTTCCAAGCTATCCTTGGCACACCCAACGAAGCCAAAGACACGATCTTAGCATAAGAGTCTAGGACGACATAATATGAGCTAACCAATCCATACCTAAGATGACATCAGAATCTACCATGTGTAGGATAATTAAATCCACCCATGTCTCACATCTAGCAAATATCACAACACAGGAACGATGCACTCGTTCCTCCACTAAAGAGTCTCCTACAAGGGTAGATACATGGATAGGCATGAAAAAAGGCTCACTATTAGAATAAAAACCTAAGCAAAATATACAGACACATAGGAAAAAGTTGACCCCAAATCAGAAAATACAAATGCAGATCTGAAACAAATAGGAATTATACATGTGATAACATCGTCAAAAGCCTCTGTTTCTATTCTGGTGGGTATAATATATCACTGTCTATTTCCACCACCTGATTGAGTAACTCTGTAGCCACCACTACGGGTACCACTACCTCTTCCCCGCACACCTCTAATAGAATCTTTATCTCCCACAGCTGATATAGAAGTAGGCCTGAAAATGCAACACAGATAGTCCTTGGCTAAAAGGCTAGCCTTATCACACACAAAGCAAACCCTACTACCTGTCTTAATAAGGGGAGGTATGGTTGACCTAGAATGACCACCCGAAGCTGCTGAACCAGAAGACCTACTAATTGCCTACAAAGTTGCCTACACAGGTCTGCCATGATACCCGCATAAGATTCTAGAATCTCTATCTCGGGGAGTGTGTCCTTTAAACTCATTCTTATGGTGCACCCTCTTGGTGCCTCCCTGAGACACTAGAAGAATATACTCAGTCATCTTAACAAGATCCATTATACTCTGAAATGACTCCCCTAACACTACTATATGGGTAGTAATAAGTTGAAGCAAAACATCCAACCCTTTACGAACTTCTAAATCTTCTCAAACTTGGTGGCAATAATGGCATAAGAATATCTAGAAAAGGCATAAAAATGTGCCTCATACTCCGCAACAGTCATGGATCCCTACTCCAAGTGATCAAACTCATCTCTCATCTGGTCCCTTAAATTATAAGACACAAACTTGTCTAAAAAGGGCTCGGCAAACTGATCCCAAGTCATCTCTGGTGAACCAAAAGGTCTACAACTGGCAAGTGACCTCCACCAATCCCTGGCTACATCTCTTAACTAGTAGGTAGTGTAAGAAACCCTATGCGACTCAAGCGATTAAACATTATGCAACTTCTCCCTACAATCAATTAATAACTCATAGGCATCCTTGCCCACAATATCATTGAACCTAGGCAAACCCATACAAGTGAATCTCTTCAAACTCTTTTGATCCCCAGGAGACAGAATTGTACTCACAATAACATGAGGCATAGTGAATATGGTTGGCTGAGATCCCACTTGAGGGGTAACATAGATGAAGGTTGATTTCCTAATCTCGGAATACCATACTTGGATAATGACATGGAAGTAGTAACAATACTCAGAGTTTGTTGAGTACCATAATAGATAATAGTACCACTGGAAGTTCCATACTCGAAATTGGAGAAATACCATAGGCAAGCTCTAGCACAAACGGGGGTAGAATACTCGAAGCTAGACGAACACTAGGTGCAATCAAAGGGACACCCTCCAAACGAGTCAACTAGCGAATTAATAATCCCGCTAAGATCAGGGTAGAAGAACTCTTTGAACCTAAGTAGGCACCATATCTCCAGCATGCTCAAGGAGAGGCTCAGAGGAGAGGCCCCTAGTACTACTTTTGGACGGGGTTGATCCTTGTGCCCATCTTCTACCTTGGGCCTGTCCATGAACCGCAACCTGCCTCTAGATTGAGCTTTCTCCTCAAATAATGGCTCCGAATCTCTATCCTTATAGGATCTAGTCCTCACCATTTACATAGAAAAAGTAAATACTATTTAGAACACAAAGTATAAAAGAATCTGCATGATAAGGAAAAAAATAAGAGAAGTTTTCTAAAGATATCTTATATCCCCTAAAGGATAGATACAGATGTATACATACCAATCCGCGAGACTCTACTAGACATTCTATTCTTACACTGATGAGACCAATGCATCTGTATGCTCTAATACCAATTTTTCATGACCCAAAAACTAAGGTTCATGATGACACTTGTCGCGGCAAGCCTTGACAAGTAAGCCTATCACTCAAACTTAAATAAAATGAGAAAAACAAAACCAAATCCTAAAGTAAGGCTTCTAGAATGAAGCCAAACTACACATATACAATAATAACAAAAAATACATAACAATGATACCATAAATCTTTCCAAAATTTGGTGTCACAGTGTAAGAACCAACTCAATATATCTCAAAGTCAAATATACAATTGATAGTCCAAAAGGAACATAATATGTCTCTGAATACAAAAACAAGACATAAACTAAATAAGAGAAAGTAGTAGATCAACTCTGGAAGCATAGATCGACCACTGCCTTGAAAACTACTCCAAATACTGTTCGAATCAGCTACTGTGCAATGCATTCATGCCTAGATCAGCACCAAAGAAGCGCTATAGGGGTGAGTAGTGTGCACTTGTACTCATTAGGTATCATAGGCCGACTGTGTAAAGTAGAATACAAAGTATATAAAATACACACTATGGTCATATCGCCTGTAATAAGAAAATATCCCAAACAGTAGTCCATACCGTCTCCACTAAGAGTTCTTAAATATATATATATATATATATACCAAATACAAGTACAAAAAAAAGCACAAATAGATATTACTTTTATATGAGGGAGTTTCACTGCTGAAGCAGACATCAGGTCGACATACCTGCCTTGTGTTGTCTGCTTCATCTGCTTCAGATTTTACTGTATCATCTCTAATTAATTATTATAAGTCATTTACGTATTATAAAATTAATAATACTTAATAAAAATAAGTAAAATAGATATTTCTGACTTGTCTGCTTCAATTGTTTCAATCATAATTTTATTATATCACCTCTAGTTAATTATTATAAATCATTTAAGTTTTAAAAACTAATAATATTTAATATAAGAGATAAAATAAAAATAAAATGATAAATTAAATATTGATGTTTTAAATTAACTTGACATCATATATGAGGTCCACTTAGATTTTTTCACAAGTATTTTTCATAGTAATTTTGCTATATCACTTCTGATTAGTTATTATAAGTTAATTAGCACATGTCTGCTTTGTTGCTTCAGTCATGATTTTACTATATTATTCCTAATTAATTATTATGGTCATTTAAGCATTTAAAATTAATAATATTTCATCAAAAGGTTAAATAGACACAAAATAATATGTCAACATAAAATATTTAGTTGACTATCGAAACTATATTAGTGCACATATATTGGGATGGGACAAAGGAAGACATAAAGTAAGATATATTATTTGAGAATAAAACAAAATGTATTGTAAATCACAATAATTAAGAACTTAATATAAAAATATATATAGAGAAAAGATTAATTGATTGTCAAAATTTTATCTGTGCCACCTAAATTGGGACAGAGATACTATTCATATCTTATTGAAATATTATGTAAAAAGCATTATAAATTACATAATTAACAACTAAAAAAATTTAAAAGATATAAAATATTTGACTGAAACTCAAAATTATATCAGTGACACTTAAATTAAATAGAAGAAAAAAATATTATAAATCATAATAATTAAAAATTTAAATTATTTTAATAATTAATTAGCTAAATTCTATTTGTGTCACATAAAATGAGACAAAAAATAACATATAGCACGGGCCGTCAACATCTAGTTTGTATATGTATATGTACATATATATATATATATACATGTACATGTACATGTACATGTACAAATACATATACATATACATATATCAAATCAAGAATGAAAATACGACACAAAATGTGCAAGTACATGAAATGCAATGATGATGATGATGTGATACACAAGGTTGTCGTACAATCTCCGTATACACCTACCTAGATTTGCTCTAAGGTGGACCCATGTAGGGCTCATTAACCTATATACAATCCAATAACCAATAGCAATCCAATATCCATAACTCCTCTCTGGCACATTTATTGACAAAGGGTTTTTAAAGATGTCAGATTTTCTATTAGAAAAACTAGTATTTCCACGGTGGTATCAATGTTTAATAAATGTATATGATATGAGGATGTAATGCTCAAAACTAACCAGAATGAGAAGTTCCAAATCCAACCAATATACCCAACACGTGAAGCAAAAATCCACTCAGTAAGACAACCATCCATGATCCAATATAATCCATATACCAATGGAGTAAGATACACCATAATATGCTATTTGATACCACATAATTCTCAATTTTGACAATTTATACCATGAAAAATACAACCAATTACATAATACCAAGCCAATAACATCATATAAGATTTCACACAGTCACAAATAACAAATAATGTCTCAAAACCACCAAATAACACCAATATAGGCCTCCCACGAAGGCTCAAAAGAGTAATAATATCATTTTCATGATTAGTTCCCAAACCCATAACATACTTTTATATCAGTATTAACTATCCAACCCAGTCTGAAGAAATTTAAGTCATAACCTACCTCGAATGAAGAAAATCGAGTTTGAAAGTCTTCAACACGAAACCTTCCCCTTACGAATTGATTTAAAATCAACTAAAGCATATAAATATAGAATATACATGTCAAAAGGAAGCTAATGATACCCATATTGCTCATTTCTGGGTGAGGGTCAAAATGGACCACCAAAATGAGTTTTTGAAAAAGAAGGGTAAATGAGAGATACCCATATTGCTCATTTTAGTTCATAAATATATTATCCATGATTAAAGGGACCCATAGAAGAAAACCCAAGTAAAAGCAGGTTGAAATTAGGGTTTAAATCCAAGAAATACTAATTTAGGCCTTTCGAACCAAAATCCTCAAATTCTACTTTTGAAATTGAGTTTTAACAAGCTTTAACAGATAAGAACCGAAGAAAATAGTTGTAAAGGGGATTTGATGCTTACCCAAGATTAGAAATAGAATAAATTGCCCAAAATCTTTAAAATCTAAAGTTCCAAGTCTAAAAAATAGTGGAAAATTAAGAAAGGGGTATTTATATTACCAGGTGCCCTTAAAGTGGTACCCACACACTGATGTCAGGCCGCTTAAGTGGGCAAGTGGCGCTAAAACGGCTAGGCTAGCAAGGTCTCTTAAGCTCCATATGGCCACTAAAGTGCTCTCCGCTAAACCAGACCTTTGTTCCACTTTAGCAGTCACACCAGCTGCAATGCATCAGCTAGATACTTGAAAAATTCTAAGTTTCCATGGACCCCTCGGGATTCATCCAAAATTTTAAGAATGCAAATGAACTATGCTATTCTATCAAATTCGACACTGTAAATTCAATGATGATATCAGATTTTAAAAAAATTATCGTTTTCATAAAATTGATCCTCGAGACCTAATTTTACCACTTTCCAAATCGAGGATCGAAGTGAGATACCAAAGTCTTAAAATCATGTTAACTATGTTACCACCCTAAAATCGATATTTCAAATTTGCTGGCACAATCTGTTTTTTCATCTGACACAAAAAAAAATGTTGATCAAACTCAACTAATAAGCCTTTTTAACCTCCAAAAACCACAAACTCACATAAATCACATCGAAATGCATTGAGAATCATGTCAATCATCCCCATACCCCCAAAATACCTCGAAGTAACCACGGAGAGGGGTAAAATAGTCAAATCACAGATAAATGAATAATTCATAAAAATTAAGTCATTACATTTTGAAGTTAAAATATATAAAAATAAAAATGAACTTTAAAAAATTTAGAGTTTTATGAAAATTGAATTATTTTATGAAAATAAAATGTTGGATCTTTTTCTGTTTTTTTTTTAAAAAAGTGCAAAAAGAGAATCCAACAATAGTGAAAACACCTCTTGAGGTGTTTTTCAAAAATCCAAATATTATGAAAATGTATTTCAAAATATTTAAGGCCAAACAAGATTTTTGAAATAATGTGAAAATGTATTTCGAAATATTTGAATTATATTCATAGCCAAATGCCTACTAAAGGTGGCAAACAGATCGAACAGGTTTGGTCTAGATCGATTCCAGTGATGGTTTTAGTACCAATAAGCCTGATTCTGTTTGAGAGGTATAGTCCTGGTACAAGAATTGGAAAAAATAAGGACCAATTAGAAATGTGGGTTCTGACCGATAGCCCCAAACCTGATAGGTCCAGTTTCGGTCTGATTGACGATCAACTTTTTAAATGAATAAAAAATTAAAAATTTATGGTACATAATAAGGAGAAAACTATTACTACTTGCGATAAATATAAGACCGAAAGTTCTAAGAGATCATTAGGTTGCCAATTTATGGTACATAATAAGGAAAAAACTACTTCTATTTGCAACAAATATAAGAGCATTATTAACCATTTGACTGGGGGATCAAAAGGTGAGACAGAGTTGCTAACTAGGCATTTGAGAAAGTTTAATATAGAATTTTCTCATCTAGAAGCTGCCACTAAGGCTAAATAAAGGTACACCCTTGCCATAAGGATCTGTAAGAGGTTCCAACATGGTTCAGAATCATTTGAATTTTAGTAACCTTGCTGGCCTAAGCACATCAATCATATATAATTAGGAAATAGATCGTGAAGAATTAGCTAAAATGATTGTTGTTTGTAGTGTGCCTTTTAATTTTCCTTCATATCTCGGCTTTATTCATTATATTCGAGAAGTATATAATCCTGATTTTAGAGGTTTTTCAGGAGATACAATTAAAAATGATAGTTTTAAATATCAACTTGAACATTGTCGTTTTATTCATTGTCTATTTGATATTTTGATGGTAGAGTATCTATCACTTCTGATATGGATCGTAGTATTAATGGTAATGATTATTTTACTCTTATTATTTATTGATTGATCAGGACTGAAACATGCAAAAATGAATTATAGGCTATAAAAATATTAAAGAGAGGAAGACTGATTGTTATATAGTTAGTATGATATATAGGATATGTTTTAGAATATTTTGAACTTTGTGATAAGGTAATGGGTCTCTCACCTTAGATGATGCTCTAGCAATTTAAAAGCTATTGATTTTCTAAAACATAGACTTTATCCAATTAATAATGATGATTTTCATGCTAAGTGTGTTGCACATATTTATAATTTGATAGTAAAAGATGGTGTTGATGCATTTGGAGATTTTTGTTTAAAAGTTTGAACTTCCTTTTGTTGGGGTTTTAGATCTAATATAAAGGCTAGAGGTATAGAATTTGAAAAACACTGTGGAATTTAAAATTTTATCTAGAAAATTTTCAAAATATGTATCTACTAGATGAAATTCTTTAATTAAATTTTTGAAGTTGCTTATATTTATTACATAACTTTACAATTAGTTTATAATGCTCATAAATTGAATCGGAGTTTAAAACTTGGTGATGACAATTGGAATGAAGCCAATTTTCTTTATAAAGCTACAAATATAGTTTCTGGTCAATTATCCTACTTTTTCTTCATTTTTAGAAATATTTGTTCTATTTCGTTTGGATTTGATAAATATAAAAATGTTGACAGTTTTAAAGTTATTACAAAATATATGATTGAAAAATTCAAAAAACTATTTTTTTCTATTTCTCAAATTTATTTGACCGGTACTTTGTTCAACCCATCTTACAAAGAAAAAGGTGTCAAAAAATGATTGAAAAGATTTATGCAAATTAAAAATTAAAGATGAAGAAGTTTCATGTGTTGAAACTTATAATGCTAGCATAGTAACTAAATCTAGAAATTTGTATAATTAATATAGAGCCATGTCGGTAAATGTTTCACCAACTCAACCTCCAAATCATAGGGCTAAATTAAATGATTTTGATGATATTATATATGGTTATCTTGGTATTGATTCTTCAATAATAATCGTTTTGATGAATATATTAATTAGGTACAGTTAACTGTTACGGATGAACCTAGAGAACCTCAACTTTTAGCATGGTGGAAAATTGTGAAGATCAATTTTTAATTATTTTAAGGTTAATTCGAGATGTCCTAGCTATGCAATCATCTTCAGTAGCTTTGGAGCAAACTTTCAGTGCGGAGAGAATAATTATTGGAGACCATAGATATTCATTTGCAAAGATAGTTTGAAAATATCAGTGTTGTTCAGATCAAAAAAATGTCGAACGAAGAAATAATGGACTATCAAATTATCGCATTCAGACAAAATCAAAATAGATGAAGCACTTGGAGCAAATAGTGATGACGACATAGACGTAATGGAGAAAGAGCGACAAATACAACTTTCGAATAATATTTTCAAAGAAAATTATATTTTAAAAATTATAGATATTAGTATAATAACCAGACCTAGTTCAAACAAAATCCTTCCTAGAAGGTGCCTGCCTAGATTAAGTACTCTTCTAGTATTTGTAATGGATGTACTATTTTGTTTATTTGATTAAATTTATAGGCTATTTGTCTTGATTTCTTTCTAAAATTGTCTTTTATTCAATACAAGTCATTTCATAGATAACTCACTGAAAATTGAATTTATATTTCTTAATTAACTAACTTAATTTCTTCATATGTTTTACAACTTCCAAGTTCAAAAATTGAAAATTAATTCTATAACTTTTTGTATTTGAAAATTGAAAAATTAAATTCTATAACTTTTAAGTTTTTAAAAATTCAGATAATCTTAAACTTATAATAATACTAACTTTTTCAATTAAGTACTAACTAATGACTATTTTTAAAAATATTAGAAAAACATAAAGAAAAAATTTAAAGAAGAAAATCTAAGTTGAAAACTATTTTAAAGTTATCAATAAAATCTAAAAACTATTTTAAAAACTTTTTTTTTGTTTTAAAAGATAATATAAAGTAATATTAAAAATAATATTAACTGAGGTGACCCGGTTCCAGGATCGATCCGACCCAAGGATGGAACAGTACACTATGGGACCAGTGTGGAGCTTTAAGTTTTAACTAGCAGACCCAAACTCGCTAGGACCGGTTTCGAACAATGAACTGGTCTCAGGGTCACAGTATCGATTCATTTTCTACAAAATTTGGTTCAAAATGTCCGGGCTCGGTCATTGCCACCCTTAATGTCTATCTTCTAGTGTAATTCGTCCTTAAGTGTAGTAATTCCCACATATTCACCACCTCCTTTTTGATTTTCCACTCCCTCATTAAACTTTCCCACTTTCTCCTGGATTAATGTCATGTTTATATAACTCCTCTTGAAGTTTCTCAATGTAATACTATAAATGAAGGTCTTTAGGATGATGTTGTACACACTTGAAAGAAAGCTATCTTAAAATATTGTTCTTCTTATCCTATATTTTTTTGTCTTCTCATTTATATGACTATACTCGTTCTTGATTTCAAAATACGTTATCAACATGAAACTCTAATATCATTTTGGTTCTTCCAAGTTGATTTCTGGTATGAATTCATATGCATGATTTATTGTTATTATAAATCCCTCTTATATATACATATTATACCCTCTTATATGTGTTATACATGTTCTAATTATTTTAAGATACTAAACTATAACGCCCCGAGAGTATATCCTGGGTGTCATATGGTGCTTACAGTCCCTAGGGACCACAAGCTAACCCATGAGCTGGTACTAGCTGTGAGCACTGAGTAAAATTGATAATGACATAACATATGCATAATTTAACTGAGGAATGCCATAAGGTTTTAAGTAATAAAACTGATAGAATCTGTAAACCAAAGTGATAATACTGATAAAATGTTTGACAATGATAACTGAAATCTGAGAACTGACTAACTGTCTGAAATATCCAAAAGCCTCAAAACTGACTGTATGGGAGTTAATGGGACAAGCCCCAACTAACGCCGTCTAGCTACTGAACTGAAAGCATGAAAATAAAATAGTCTGTCGTTGAAATATGAGGACTCACCACTGCTATGGTTGATAATCTGGAAAATCTATGCGCGATCCGAAAACTTACGTTCGAACCTATGATATAATACATCATAACTCAAGAAAAGAGTATGCGATTAGTACTTTGAATGTACCGGTATGCTAAATGAGGTAGGCTGATATGCATGGTTTCATGAACATGAATAATAACTATCTAAATATATATATATATATATATATATAACATGAAGTACTGAATAGAGTGCATGAAATCTGTAGATACTGAGGATACATAAAAGCTGTAAATATTAAGAATGCATGAAATCTGTAAGTACTGAGGATGCATGAAATCTGTAAGTACTGAGGATGCATGAACAAGCATATAACATGTTCTGAATAAAATTTATAAATATTAAAATACTGAAATCTGATAACTGAATCACTAATATATGTATGCTATGGTCAAACATCTGAAACTAAATTACTGAACTGATTACTGGACTAAGACTGTGGGAGGTATCATCTAACCGACATGCCCCAATCTAAGCTAATCGGGGTCCAACCTATAACCCCAGTTTGAAGGGTGTTAGTGTCGCGCCACGGGTACTAACGCTGGCTATGTGGATCCACTATACTGATGTACTATCCCGAAGGACTAAGGGTGTCAAGCTTAAACTGACGGGTGATCCCTGTGAGGTAGTCAAGCCTAATCTGACGGGTGTCTCCTCATATCCTACACTGGGTACATAGTTCTGGAGTACAGGGACTGTTACTAATGACTCTACCTATCTGATGGGGAAGCCGCCATCCCTGTACTCGCTTGGTGCTAAATCCTACTCCCAACTGAACTGGCTCGAAATTCTGAACTGTTCTACGTTTAACTGATTCTGATGACTGACTAAAATGATAATGCTTATAACATATTATGAAACTATTCTGAAGATAGGAGACTAGGTAAACTACTAAATTTTTGGGTACTCATAACCCCCAGGACTTAACAACAATAATAGTAGGATAGTACTTAAGTTTGGAGGACATAACATGAAAGCTTTTATCAAATATTCATTCTTGTAGGCATTTTATCAAACACTTGACATATATAGTTTAAGCTAATCATGGGAATAGTATGAAACTTGGAGTAATAGCATGATTTCGACATCAATAACAGTAAATCATGATTTAAATCAGTGAATAACAACATTAGAACATGTGGGGTTTGATAAACAACAACAATTTCATGTAAACATGGTATAGAACTTCAATTCATGGGAGTTCATGGTTAAGATCACAATTTAAAATCATAATAATGTGTAATGATCATAACTTTGTATTTAAAATTGGATACTTGGGCTCCATGGGTGAAAGAAACCCATGGATGAACACTTAACATACTTGGGTTGATGAATTCATGAGAATTAATGATGAATTCTTGAGTTTTGATCTTGAATTTTTAAGGCTAGGGTTTATTCTTTTGAGAGAGAGTGATTTCAATTTGGGGAAAATTGTTAGAAGTGATGTAAAAGTGGTATTTAGGGACCTAAATCCCGTGTTTAGCCTAAATAAGGTGAAGAAAAAAAGACTTAAAAGCCCTTGGGAAAATTAAAACTCACAACTGGAAACTGAAAATCCCAATTTTGACACTCAGCGCAATGCGGTACAATCGCATTAGGCCACTGGAAAAAGGATAATCCCCACTTTGTCCAACGGTGCGATGCGGTGCTATCGCATTGTGCCACTGGAAAGGATAATTCTGAACTGGCATTTTGGCGCGACGCGGCGCCATCGCGGTGCCTCTATGGAAAAATGACAATTGTGAAATGACCTATCAGCGCGATGCGGTGCATATCGTGATGGCACACTGGAAAAGGAAGAACACTATTTTTGGGGTCACCGCAATTCGGTGCTACTCATATTGAGCTACTGCTTTCACTAAAAGTACCATAACTTCTCACCCGAGTATCAGATTTGGGAAAAATTGGTATCGTTGAAAAGATAATTAAATTTTCCACAACTTGGTGGGTCTTGAGATAGATAATTCTAAGTAGAGCAAAAGATATGCTCATTTGAATTTGACTAAAGCAATATTCTTATCAAAATTTCAATCCGTAAGAATTATTTCGATTCATCTAATAGTTGGGAGTTATTTGAGACCCTAATATACATCCAACTAACTCATAAAACTACCAAGGGACTATAAGATACTTCGCATGATCTTGGAATATGACTCTAACATTGGTTTGGATTTTTAGGGTATTATAATATCTCTCCCTTAGGAACGTTCGTCCTCGAATGAGACTGCTTAAGCTGAGAACAATGAGGAACTGAGATTACATGCTGAATATACATGATGAAAATGTGAGTACATGATTGATTCTGAAACATGATTCATGACGGAACTGGTTCTGTGAATGCATGACTAACATGAGAATGATATGCAACTGAAACTGAGCATGGAAAAGAGAACTTCTATGAAGATTATTACCTTAAGCTGAGTCTGAGTTTGTGGAGAAAAGATGAGGGTACTTGGTATGTATATTTTCTTTTGCTTCCCAAGTGGCTTCCTCAATGGACTGATTCCGCCAAAGAACTTTGACTAGGGGAACTTTTTTGTTCCTTAGTTTGCGAATTTGTCGATCAAGAATTTCGACAGGGATTTCCTTGTAGGAAAGACTGTTCTGAACATCAACGCTTTCTAAGGGAACAACTACAACTGGGTCACTAATACACTTCTTAAACAAAGAGATATGGAATACTGGGTGCACTGATGCTAAGTCTGCAGGCAACTCAAGCTCATAAGCCACCTTTCTGAAGCGGTTCAAAATTCTGAAAGGGCCAACATATCGGGGACTAAACTTTTCCTTCTTACCAAACATATTCACTCTCTTCATAGGAGATATCTTCAGATATACGAAATCACCAACCTCAAACTCAAGATCTTGCCTTATCACATCTGCATATAATTTCTGTCGAATCTGGGCTGCCTTAACCCTCTCCCTGATTATTTGAACTTTCTCTAAAGAATCAAACACCAATTAAGGCCCTACTAGCGTGGTTTCTCCTATTTCAAACCAACCAATCAGAGATCTACATCTCCTTCCATATAGAGCCTTAAACGGAGCCATCTTAATACTGGAATAATAGTTGTTATTATACGCAAACTCAATCAAAGACAAGTGATCATCCCAACTGCCCTTAAAGTCGACTACACATGCTCTCAACATATCCTCAAGGGTCTGAATGGTCCTTTCTGCTTTACCATCTTTTTGAAGGTGGAAGGCTATACTGAAGTGAACTTAGTTACCAAGATCCTTCTGAAAAGCTTTCCAAAAGTGAGAGGCAAACTGAGTACCTCTATATGAGATGATAGATAATGGAACACCGTGCAACCTAACCAACTCTCTGAGATAGCGCTTGACATAGTACTGGCTATAATATGAAGTATGGACTGGCAAGAAATAAGCTGATTTGGTCATTCTTTCCATAATGACCCAAATCGAATCATGCTGCTGACGAGTATGCGACAACCCTGTCACAAAATCTATGTTCACTTCCTCCCACTTCCAAGTGGGAATACTGAACTCCTGCATACACCCACTACGCTTCTGATGTTCAATCTTAACCTGCTGATATGTGGAGCACTTAGCTACAAACTCTACAATATCTCTCTTCATCCCACTCCACCAATAGATTTCTCACAGATTGTGGTACATCTTTGTGGCCCCTGGATGAATTGAATAACGTGTACTATGCGCTTCTGCAAGAATTTTCTATCTCTACTCATCAACAAACGACACACACAGTCTACCCTAGCAACGCAACACACAATCTCCCCCTTGGGAGAAAACCTCTACTTTCTGATATCTGACCGACTCCTTCAACTTGACCAGACTAAGATCCTTATCCCGCTTTTCTTTCACTTCAGCAACCAACGAAGATTTCTAACTATTCTGAACCCCCACACTACCCTCAGCTGAATTAACCAAATAAACACCTAATCAGGCAAGCTGATGAACTTCATGAACTAACTTCTTATTATCATCCTCAACATGAGCAACACTACCCATAAACAATCTACTTAGGGCATCTGCCACTATATTAGCCTTTCCCGGGTAGTACAAAACACTCATATCATAATATTTTAATAATTTTAACCATTTTATCTGACACAGATTAAAGTCCTTCTATGAAAACACATACTGCAAGCTTTTATGATCTGTGAACATATAAATATGCACTCCATACAAATAGTGCCTCCAAATCTTTAAGGAAAATACAGCAGCTGCTAACTCAAGATCATGGGTTGGGTAATTCTTTTTATGAGACTTAAGATTTCTAGAGGCATAGGCTACAACCTTACCCCTCTGTATCAAAACACATCCCAACCCAACTCTAGAAGAATCACAATTCACAACAAACCCATCTGAAACATCTAGCAATGTCAAAACTGGGGCGATAGTGAGTCGAGTCTTCAACTCCTGAAAACTCTTCTCACAAGAATCTTACCACTAAAAATTAACTTTCTTTTGAGTCAATCTGTATATGGGGGAAGCAATAGATGAAAATCCCTCAACAAACCGTTGGTAATAACCAGCCAAACCCAAGAAACTCCTGATATCTGGTGGAGAGATGGTCTGGGCTAGTTTCTCATCGCCTCGATCTTTTGAGGATCAACTCTAATGCCATCACCAAAAATAATATGGCCAAGAAAAGCTACTGATCTTATCCCAAATTCATACTTACTGAATTTAGCAAACAACCGATGGGTTCTAAGAGTTTGCAATACTATTTTGAGGTGGTCTGCATGATTATTTTTGTTACGAGAGTAGACAAGAATGTCATCAATGAAGACTATAATGAACATGTCCAAGTACTGCTTGATCACTCGATTCATCAAGTCCATAAATGCTGCTGGGGCATTCGTGAGACCGATGGACATGACTAGAAACTTGAATTTACCATATCGAGTTCTGAAAGATGTTTTCGGAATGTTACATTCCCTGACTCTGAGATGATGATAGTCGGATCTGAGGTCTATCTTAGAAAAAGAACTGGAACCCTGAAGTTGGTCAAACAAGTCTTCAATTATGGGAAGTGGATACTTATTTTTGATTGTGACTTTTTTCAACTGATGATAGTCGATACACATTCTAAGAGAACCATCTTTCGTACGTACGAATAGGACTGGTGCGCCCTACGAGGAAATACTGGGACTGATGAATCCCTTATCTAGGAGATCTTTCAACTATTCTTTCAACTCTTTGAGTTTGGATACAACCATTTTATATGGAAGAATAGAGATAGGTTAATTACCTGGAAGAAGGTCTATTCCGAAGTCAATTTTCCTTTCGGGAGGAACTTCGAGAAGATTTTTAGGGAACACATCTGGAAATTCCCTCACTACTGAAACTGACTCAAGGTTAGGAGTCTCAAAATTAGAGTCTTTGAATTGAAAAAGATAATAAATACACCCCTTGGATATTATCTTTCTCGCTCTAAGGTACAAAACAAGATGACCCCTAAGAGCTGTAGTACTACCCCTCTATTCTAGGACTGGTTCATTTAGAAACTGAAAATGAACTATTCTGTTTCTACAATCAATTGAAGCATAGCATGAGCGGAGACAAACCATGCCTAGAATGATGCCAAAATCCATCATCTCTAACTCCACAAGATCCACTGAAGTGACTTTCTGAGATATTGTGACCGGACAGTTCCTGTATACCTGCCTGGCTACAATAGAGATATCTACTGGGGTAGACACTAAAAAAGGCTCTACTAGGATTTCTGGACTGACTCCGAAGTTGACAGCTATATAAGGGGTTACAAAAGAAAGAGAAGCTCCAGGGTCTAATAAAGCATAAACATGTAAATAAAAGACCTATAACGTACCGGTAACCACATCAGGAGAATTTTCCTGATCCTGTCGGGACTGAAGGTCATACAATCTATTTGGACACTGACCAATGGTAGCACTGGGAGTGGCACCCTGCTGAGTTGGGCAGCTGACTAGAACTGATGACTGATGGGACTGGCCCTATTGGCACAAATCCCTACCTTTCTGAGCAACTACCTGACACTCCTGAATCCAATGTCCTGGCTTTCCACACCCAAAGCATACATCACTACCAGCTTTACACTCACCCTGATAGTTTCTACCATACTTCTGGCAAAGAGAATGTGTACGAGCACTGTTGACACTACCCTGTGAATTAGAGCCTGGCACCCTATCCCGATTGTCATTTCTGAACTTGGTTACTAGGGCACTAGCTGAAGATGGATCTGGGACTGAAGATTTCTAATGGAAACTGAGGACGGTTACAACCTTCTGACCTTGGTTGATTAAAACTAAAGCTACCCATCCTAGCCCTCTTATTCTTCCTTTATCTCTCCTTAGTCTTCTTCTCCTCAGTGTATTGAGCATGGACCATCAACCTAGACAAGTTTATAACTTAATTAACATTGCGGTCTTATACTTCTTGACCATACTGTTTGACACACCAGATATATACTTGCTCATCTTAGACCTGCTATCAGCCACCACATGAGGAGCATACCTAACTAACTGAGTAAACTAGAGGGAATACTCATTCACACTCATGTTGCCCTGCCTCAAGTTAATAAACTCTAACACTTTCTCTTTATTAGATCCAACAAGAAGAATCTGTCTAAGAAAACTATAGGAAACTCTTCCCATTCTATAGGCTCTACATATGAACCTCTATCTACCTTCCACTGCTTAAATCATGTATAAGCCACATCTTGCAACTAATAGATAACTCACTCAGCACTATCACTAGCAGTTACTCCCATAATATTTATTACCTTCTGCACCATGTCTAAGAACTTCTGTGGATCCTCTTCAGATTTGGATCCAAAAAATAGAAGAGGATTTATTTGGGTGAAGTCCCGAATCCTAGTTGCGGCAGTATTGACCACTGGGTTGGCCGAAATAGTGACTGACTGAGCATTCTGAGCCGCTACAGAATGGACTAGAGTAGTGAATGCAGCCCTACACTCTGTATAAGAAACATGCTCAGGGGATCTTCCTAAATGGGCGGAGGTGCTGGCTGGTTTACGTTTCTTCTTCCATTTGTCTTTTTGGGAGGCATATTCTGTAAACGGAAGAAAGAATAGATTAGACAGAGAGTTTAATTGAGCTCATGCTTAGTCGCATGACATAAACACCGAAAGAAGGGAAATATTTCCTAAACTCCTTGTAGCCTCTTGCCCAAAAGTGTGGCGCGATTTACACCTATACAAAAGACTCTACATGACGCGGCTTTTAGATTTTCTAGGATACTTTAAAACCTTAGGCTCTGATACCAAGTTTATAATGCCCCAAGAGTACACCCTGGGTGCCACACGATGCTTATAGTTCCGAGGGAACACAAGCTAACCCATGAGCTGATATCTACTGTGAGCACTGAGTAAAACTAATAATGACATAACATATGCAGAATTTAACTGAGGAATGCCATAAGGTTTTAAGTAAAAAAATTGATAGAATCTATAAACCAAACTGATAATACTAATAAAATGTCTGACAACGACAACTAAAATCTAAGAACTGACTAACTGTCTGAAATATCCGAAAGCCTCTAAACTAACTGTATGCGAGTTGATGGGCAGGACCTTACTAAGTCCGTCTAGCTACTGAACTAAAAGCATGAAAATAAAATAGTCTATTCTCAAAATATGAGGACTCACCACTGCTATAGTTGATAGTTTGTAAAATCTATGCGTGATTCAGGAACTGGGCATCCGAACCTATGATATAATACATCATTGCAAAAGAAAAGAGTATGCAATCAGTACTTTAAATGTACTGGTATGCTAAATGAGGTAGGCTGATATGCATGGTTTCATGAACATGAATGATAACTGTCTGAATATATATATATATATATATATATGTAACTACCCAAAATTGTCTCTCGGGATGTCACACGGTGCTTAAGGCTACAAATAGCCCCAAGCTAACCCTTAGAGCCGATTTCTACCAATAACACTCAATTCAAGATGAAATAGACTCAACACTCGTATAGTCATATCACATAAAAGGAAATACGGGAAAGATACTCGGTCCATATGACCATAATATAAAGAAACCTCAACAAAACTACAATACCGAACTCTCGATACATCATAAGTATGATACTAGTCTGACAAAACCTCTACGAATCGAAAATTAGAGAGCCGTTAGGACAGGTCCCTAACTGACACGAAATGAACTAAAGATAAAACATAGTCTCTCAAATACAGAAAATATCTGAAGATCGGTCCTCGAACCATGAGGACTCACCATTGTAGAAAACATAGGCAAGGTACTCAAAGAATCACGGATGAGGCTGGGACTGAGAACCTGAACCTACATTATAAGACAATATAGCACATAAACATATATGTGAATCAGTACTTTGGAATGTACAGAGTATACTGGGGTGAATGCATATGTATAAAAATAGTACCGATCTTCTTCAATCAAATCATGTATGCAAAATGAGACGACTCACATGGCTTGAACAAGTATAAAATATAAAGTTCATAAATTATGTAGAATGAGTCATGCAACACAGATCTCGTGAGTCATTGCTCTTTAACCTTAAAAATCAGAAATCTTCTCTTATTCTCAATACCCAAAGGCTAAGGGACTTTGAACAATACTTTCAACTCATGCATATGTCTCATGGAGGGTAAAACTTCTTCAATGCTCAATATTTCACAATTATTTAGAACTCATATACTTGGAATTTGGAATCATATAACTTAGAAACATATTTGAAGGCATTTCATTCACCTTAGGAAAATATCTCATTTCAAGATTTAGGAAAATCATTCTATCTCAAATGGAAAAGTATTCTAGCTCAAGGAAATAACTTATCTCAAAGCTTTATGAAAAGTACTACATCAAGGGAAGATATTTTCATTTAGGGAAATAACCCACCTTAAGGAAGCACTTTAATTAGGGAACAACTTTGCAATTCTACCATTTAGGAAAATAACTCATAGAAAGGGAAAATAATTATCAAAATTCAAAGTTTAAAAGGGCAAGGGAGGTTCTCGTAACCAACATAAACCATGCGAGCTACATGAAGTCCAACGTTTTGTCCTCCTAAGGAGGAGACCCCACATTGGGGAGGAGCGTTATACTCTTGCCAGGGAGTATAACCTAGGTCTAGTGATCACTAAACAAAACTCGGCCTCGGGCCCAATCATAATCATCATAAACTCGGCCTCAGGCCCAACCTATGGTGGCACATAGTTTTGGGGTAAGAAACCGTAATGACTTACCCGCTCGGTGCTAAGTACTACTCCCTTTAGATTATCTGCACTTATCTTATAAAAATTCAATTTTAGAATAATCTCATGGTTCACCACGAACCCAATAATCAAATCGATAATCTCATATGATGAAGTGGATTTCAAAGCTTTCGGACCATTAGGTCAATTCATTTCTCAATCATCTCAAAATACTCAAATCATGGGTGCTTATAGCACAAGAGTTCATAATTTCACAAGTTTCAAATAGGACTTACTAACCCATAGTTCAATATCAAGTTAAAGCTCATCAAAAGCATAATATATGGCATATAGATTCATAAATCATGTGGAAATCTGGGAATTTCAGCAATTTATCTCAAAATCTCAATATAGTCATATGCTTCAATATCTCAGCATTCCAAATATTAGCTTCTCAAGGAGTAAAATCATGGGGTTTATGCCCAGATGTAAACACTCAAGAAAACATGTAGAAATCATGCCATATAACTCTCAATTTATGAAAAATATCAAGGTAATGCATTCAATAATAATAGGTGAAAAAAAAACCCCAATTTAAATTCATGTAAAAACTCCATAGATTTCAGCAAAATCATGATGTAAATAAGCTTTTTGGGCACAAGGGTGAAAGGGTTACCTTTGTTTAAAACCCCACATACCTTGAATTAGAAGCTTTGGATGAATTCTCACTTTGGGAACTCTATTCGTACTCTTGAATGAGGGTTCTTGTGGCCCTTGACTTGGGAACCTTGAATCTTGACTCAATTTAGAAAATCCATGGTGGATTCTTGAGATTCTTGGAAGAGGTTTTGAATACTTAGGGTTTTTGACGAGAGAAAACTTGAGAAAAACCTCATAGGATGCTTGCAAATGACTTTTATTTGGTGTTTGCACGGTTTTATAGGCTTGGAAAAAGTCCAAAATTCCCCTTTTAACATCTGTACGAAGATGGAAAAATTGAACTGGGAACCCGATTTAAGGTGTCACCGCGACGCGCCACTTATCTCGGTGGCTCACTGGAAATTGACAATTGGCAATATGGGAGTCACCGCGACACGGATCCATCATATTTTCCCACTGGTTGATACTTAGAACCTCAACACGATGTGCCAACATTGCGGAGTTCCACTGGAATTTGACAATTGTCAAATCGACCCTCTCCGCGACGCCCAAGCACTAAAATGATGCAGTTTTATGAGTAGGTCTTAAATTAGCCATAACTTCTTACCCGGGTATCGGATTTGGGCAAATCTTATATCGATGGAAAGCTTATCAGATTTCCCACGTGATAGAAAGACAAAATTAGTTAAATTATATATGGTTAACATGATACTCACTTAGGAAACCACTTCTCAATCTTTTAGGGCTGAAATCATGTCTCACTGACACACCCTAAGGCTCAAACTACGAGAGAACTTTGCGGGACCTTCCAATATAACATGAAGTACTAAATAGAGTGTATGAAATCTATAGATACTAAGGATACACGAAAGATGTAAATACTGAGGATATATAAAATTTGTAAGTACTGAGGATGTATAAAAGCTGTAAGTACTGAGGATGCATGACCAAGAATATAACATATTTTGAATAAAATCTATAAGTACTAAAATACTGAAATCTGATAAATGAATCACTGATATTTGTATGTTATGGTCAAATATCTGAAACTGAATTACTGAACTGATTACTGGACTAAGACTGTGGGAGGTATCATCTAACCGACATGCCCCAATCTGAACTAATCGGGGTCCAACCTGTAACCCCAGTTGGAAGGGTGTTAGTACCGCGCCACGAGTACTAACGCTGGCTATGTGGATCCACTGTACTATTGTACTTTCCTTAAGGACTAAGAGTGTCAAGCCTAAACTGACGGGTGACCCTTAAGAGGTAGTCAAGCCTAATCTGATGGGTGACTCCTCATATCCTATGCTGGCTATGTAGTTATGAAGTACAGGGACTGCTACTAACAATTCTGCCTATCTGATAGGCAAGCCGCAATCCCTGCACTCGCTCGGTGCTAAATCTTACTCCCAATTGAACTGAATCGGAATGTTGAACTGTTCTAAGTTTAACTGATTTTGATGACTAACTGAAGTGATAATACTCATAACATATTCTGAAACTATTCTGAAGATACCGAGACTAGGTAAATAACTAATTTTTCAGGTATTCATAACCCCCAGGACTCAACAACAATAATAGTAAGATAATACTTAAGCTTGGAGGACATAACATGAAAGCTTTTATCAAATATTCATTCTTGTAGGCATTTTATCAAACACTTGACATTCATAGTTTAAGATAATCATGGGAATAGTATGAAACTTGGAGTAATAACATGATTTCGACATCAATAACACTAAATCATGATTTAAATCAGTGAATAACAACATTAGAACATGTGGGATTTAATAAACAACAATAATTTCATGCAAACATGGTATAGATTTTCAATTCACGGAAGTTCATAGTTAAGATCATAATTTAAAATCATAATAACGTGTAAAGATCATAACTTTGTATTTAAAATTGAATACTTGGGTTCCATGGGTGAAAGGAACCCATGGATGAACACTTAACATACCTGGGTTGATGAATTCATGAGAATTGATGGTGAATTCTTAAGTTTTGATCTTTAATTTTGAAGACTAGGGTTTATTATTTTGAGACAGAGTGATTTCAATTTGGAAAAAATTGTTAGAAGTGATGTAAAAGTGGTATTTAGGGACTTAAATCCCGTGTTTGGACTAAATAAGGGGAAGGAAAAAGACTTAAAAGCCTTTGGGAAAATTAAAACTCAAAACTGGAAACTGGAAATCCCAATTTTGACACCCGGCGCGACGCGGTACAATCGCGTCGGGCCACTGGAAAAAGGACAATCCTCATTTTTTCCAACGGCGCGACGCGGTGCTATCGCATTGCACCACTGGAAAGGACAATTCTGAACTGAAATTTTGGCGCGATGAGGTGCTATCGCGGTGCCTCACTGGAAAAATGAAAATTGTAAAATGATCCATCGGCATGATGCGGTGCTTATCGAGATGGCATTCTGGAAAAGGACAAACACCTTTTTTGGGGTCACCGCAACGTGGTGCTGCTTGTATTGAGCAACTTCTTTTACTATAAGTGCCATAACTTCTCACCCGAGTATCGAATTTGAGCAAAATTGGTATCGTTGGAAAGCTAATTCAATTTTCCAAAACTTGGTGGGTCTTGATATGGATAGTTCTAATTATAGCAAAAGATATGCTCATTTAAAGTTGACTAAAGCATCATTCTTATCAAAATTTCAATCGGCAAGGATTATTTCGATTCGTCTAACAGCTGAGAGTTATTTGAGACCCTAATATACATCAAACTAACTCATAAAACTACCAAGAGACTATAAAATACTTTGCATGATCTTGGAACATGACTCTAACATTGGTTTGGATTTTTGGGGTATTACATAAACCATGGCTATATATTTTAATTGATATTAAAGAATGGGCTTCTATCCTAATGACTTGGTTCCACAGTTTATTATTAGCAGTAGTTTTGCCCTTAAAAAGGGTTGTTGATGTTAAAATAAAAATGATAAAAAAATGCACTATTAGTTATCTTTAGAAAAGGTATTTTTTTTTTGTAAAAAGTCTATTATTTTAAGCTTATGTTATTATATTTTTTTTTAATCTACCTTGACTAATTTCTATGATAGTTTTCATCATGTCGAATTTGTCAAAACTTGAGTTTGTGGCACTTGATATCTTCAAAAAAATTATCTGTCATGAATTTTAGATGCTGAAATGCACCTAACCGCTAAAGGTCTTTGGTCTACTATTACCTTGGATAATGCAACGTCGAGTTAGGAAAAAACCAAGGCTATGATGTTCTTTCATCATCTTCTGAATGAAAGATTAAAGGTTGAATTCCTGACAATGTAAGATCCACTAGAATTATGAATTAGAAAAGGTATGACCACATAAAGTCCACGTTATTGTCAAGAGCTCGTTATGAGTGGATGCACTTATAGTGTTGAGATTTTAAGACCATAGTTGAATATAATTGGCAACATTTTATAAGTAGCAAACTTATATCCACAATTAGGACTTTCATAGCAATTGTTTCATAATTACATTATATAGCAAGTTGTATTTTGTATTTTAGGCAAAGTTTGCTAGATAAATACATATACAAACGAAATTACAACCACTTTTTTAATTCAAATAAGTTGAGTTAAATAAGAAATAATTAGGCCCTAAAATCATTTTCATGTATTTAATTATGAGGATTTCTTTTCCATAAATGACTCTTAATAACCTCTATCATTATTTTTCGACTATTGAAACCAAAATTCAAATGCGATTTTACTGAACAAAATTCAGCAACTCAAATCAATCTCAAAATTAGATTGAACAAAATTCAGCAACTCAAATCAATCTCACTAATGAGCTTTTAAGTTTAAAAGAAAAATATCACTGCTGTTACAGGTATTGAATAACAAACTTTAGTACGTATATGAATTTCAACAAATTAAGTAGAGTTGATCTTTTTGTGTGAAATCATTTTTTGTAACGTAATTTTTTTTCTTCTCGGTGTGTATTGTGAGAAATTGATCAAAATCTATTATTTGTCTAATGTTGATGTTATTCGATCTTAGTTATTATTTGATCAAAATTATTTTTGCTACGTAGGTAATAGCAGTCTCAATTTTTTTTAAATGTATTTATATATTCTGCAAAGTATAATTGTGTTTTCTTGTCTATATTGATAATTCTGAGTTTATTTGACTATATCAATTTGATTTGTATATTTTGTTTGAATTTGTATATTTTGATTATGTTTGTATAGTTAGAGTGTCATTCGTATGTGTTGATTATAATTGTATATTCTGAATGGTGAGTTTAGTTGTATTTTCATTTTATTTGCATTGTTGATGATAATAAAAAATGTGTAATTGTTGCTAATGCTTGAAAGATATATGTACTGTAAAGGTGTATTTGCAGCTATGTTTAAAATATATATATATATAGACCTGTAAATATATTTTTGAATGTAATTAAAATATATCATATTTAACATAAAAAATATTAATGTCGAACTAAATTTGACTTTTAAAATTATTTTTGTTCAAAAAATAGTAGGTTGTACCAGCCACAGAGTATGTCTATACAGTACATGACAAAGAAAAACATTTTATTATTTGTCTCAAGGAAAAAAATATTCTTGTCACGCATTTCAATTGGACGAGATATCATATGCACATGCTTGTGCAATCTTGGATAGCAAGAATTTTACAAAGATACCATATTGCTCCGATTTATACAAGCCAAAAAAGTATTGAGAACATATGATATTCCAATTTATCTTTTGCCACACAAAAATTATTGAGTAATACCACATAGCATATTGGTTGAGGTAGTACTGCCCCCAAAATACAAGGGGTCTCCTAGCGGACCTCCAAAGAAAGATCATGAAAAATCAGAAAGGGATATGTTCAAAAACAAAATCATCAATTCTTATAGTGATTGTGAATTTAAGAGTCACAATAGACATTCATGTAGGAAATATTGTAAATGATACATTTGTTGTTGTATTCAATCAAAAAAATTTCTCTCATTTCATAAAGTTCAACTCATTTGCAAAATATGTGAATAATTATTCATTAACAATTATGTTTCATGTATTGGAATATGTTACAGTTACATTTTCTGCACTTGCAGCTTTTTTTAGAAAATTATGAATAAATGAATGTGATTGGTTCTATATGTATTCAATGAACATGAAAAAATACTGTAAAACAAGAGCATTTTTAAAGTTAGAATTTTTTTTTCCGGATAGCACATATTCACATTTAAATACATATCCTGGTACATTTCCAATCACAAACATACATATATTACAATACATATCTGGGTACATATAAAATCACAAAAATAGATATAATTACATTACAGATAACTAACACATGTTCAGTAACGTATATGTATTTGCTATTGATTCTTTAAATACATATAAATACAAATATATATCTATTTAACTAAGTAATATATATGTAAAATTTGAACATAACAATGTATAATCATCAATTAATACAAATGTAATTATAAATTCAACTATTAAAAATGGGATATTAAACATAAAACTAAATTGAAAATCTTTCAATTCAATTTGATTGAGCATCAATAGTCTAAATATAACTGTCAAGTTCTAAATAACATTTCACATGCAACCTGAAAGTAAGATATGAAACTTAAAAACTATTCAACTACGTCACTGTCAACCTACAGTTAAATGTTGTCAAATAGAAAAAATAAAAATATATCAAACTTCAAGGACTTTAATGTCTTTTGTTATCCTGGTTTCCCTAACAGGCCACAATGGTGCTTCGTCGTCACTTTGTGCATCATTTTCTTATTTTCTCAAACCATAATCCCACATAATTGAACCATATCTTGTGCGAAACAAGTCAGGCTTGAAGTCAACCGAAGGAACGCCTTCACCATAAGTAAGGTACTTAACATATGTCACCATATACGATCCACAATTCCTGTAAATACATTAAGTAATAAATTAGTAAGCATTCTAAATAGACTTACAAATATATACTTGTTATATGCATATTACAATACTTACAAGATGACCCTTGGTTGTTGAGGAAAATCCTCCGCATAACACACATCAAAAAGCTCCAACTTATCTTTATCTTTGTAATTTGGATGTTTGTCAAGATCAATACTTTTCTTTTCATACAAATTACAAGCCACGATACCTATACAACAAAAAAAAAGAACATAAATATATATATTACATATACTTTTCACAAAAAAATAAAATAAAATAAAATAAAATACATAGTCTGCATATATTTTCTTTTACAAAATACATATTACATTACAAAAAATACATATATCTTTGCATATGTATTTACATAATACATGTCTGACCCATATGTATATTGCCATACAAAAAATACATATATATATCTTCATATATATTTGCGAAATACATATCAGACTCATATTAAACAAAAAAATACAAATGCATATCTTAAAATTGTAACAAATACAATTATACTATATATCTTCATATGTACTTGCAAAATATAGATGTGAATCATATTAAACAATAAAATACAAATACATGTCTTAAATAGTAACATATATAACTATATACATATACTTATAACTATCCAAAAAAATGCATAGTACATATCTTAAATATTAAAAAAAATACAAAAATAACATATGTTAGCCTCTAAAAAGACGTAAAACAGTCCAGAGACAAACTCAATACTGTGTAAAAATAAATATGCATAAGAATATGTATATGAAAAATACAAATACATGCACATGACCCATAATCTAATAAAATACAAATACAAATACCTCTTCGACTTTATCTTCTTCCGAATCATATTCAGAAGAATTTTGATCAATAAGGCTTGAACTTTTACTTGATTCTCCCATTTTCTTTGACCTTTTATTTTCTCAGATCCTTGCATTTTTTTTGGTGGGGAGGAGAGAGGGTAGAGATAAAGGTTTTCTCAATCCTTTTTATTTTATAATTTTCGCAATCTTCTCTGAATTATTACGATGCTCTGATCTCACATCTTCTATGCTCACTGATTTCTTCGACAGAATAGGAATAGAATCTCTTCATCTTATGTTAGTCCAATACTAAATAATGGTGGACTATCAGAAACTAAATTAACAGGTGGTATACCTCCTTTTGAACTTTTATAAGATATGTGTACTGCTATTAGAGAAGACCTCCACAATCTTACAACAAAAAATTCACAAAACCCCAAATTAAAAATGCAAGAACAAAATATATTGGTTTGAAATAGGAATGGAATCCACAAAATAGGCGCAATTTAAAAAAAAAATATGTTAAGATTGGAGAGAGGTAAATTATTAGAGTAAAAATAAGAGAGGTTATCAAGAAACACGCGTGTGTGGAGTTTATGGGCAAAAAATGCTATTTTTTCTATAAAATATAATTTTATGAAAGTGTTGCTATTTATTACAATTGTGGTTTGAAGTTTGTCATTTCCTGTAATTTTTCCAATATAATTCTATTGTATTCTAGATTAATTTCCAATTGAAATTATATAGGAAAACTATAAGAGAAAAGACACAGTGACATCACTAAAGTTTGCTCAAATTTTTATAAAGACACTTTAAGTTTGCGGGGGTCCTATTATCCCACAAAACTTATAAAGACCATCATAAATATCCCCTTTTGACCCCACATGACGTGGAGAGTGTACTTCACTCTCCAATAGAGCGTGAAACAAGTAAAAACTTATATTTTTTTAAAAAATCAATATTTGTTTGATTAGAAATATTTTTTAATCACTTTATTTATTTCAACTAATTTTTAATTCTTTTTTTCACTTATCTTCTTCATCCAAATCTTCACCATTTTATTTTATTTTTTAAATATATTTTTGCTTCTCGTTTTTCTTTCATTTCTTTCTCCTCGTTTTTCAAGTTCTTTCACCTTAAGTTTTTAATCGATCCATTACTATACGTCTACTATTTTTCTTTTAATTTTTGTTATGAAACTATGATTTTTTGGTTAAGAAAAGTATAAGATTTAATTTTAATAAAATTTCAATCCAACATAATTATATTTGATTTTTAAATTTTAATTTGATGATAATCAAATGGTGATTTAGTAGTAGTTGTGATGACGGAGATGATTAGAGCAACATCGATATAAAGAAAAAAATTTATAGGCTCAATCATATCTCTCAACCCGCCTTATCTTAACTTTCTATCTAAACAAAAAATAAAATATTAATAATAAAAAAGTTAGAGCTATTTAGAAGAGACAAAACAAAATAAATAAGAGAGGCAATGAAAGAGATGACCAAAGCTAAACATTTATCAGTGGTGAAATGTAGAGAGTAATGGGGGTTCACGGAGGAGAAGAGTGGAGAGATAAAGAAAAAACCAAAGGAAAAGGAACAAGAAAATCAAATAAAGTAAGAAAAACATAATAAAAAATAAAACTAAATAAATTGACATGTGGAAAATAGTAACTGGTGCATGATTGCACTTCTTTTATTGTGGCTGATGTTGGCTGAAAATGAGATATTTATTCCACTTTTAATTGTTTAATGGGGTAGTAGGATGCCAGTAAATTTTAAATGTCTAGTTGCAAATCTGAGACAACTTTAGTGGATACTTTATGTATTTACTAAACTATAAATAATAAGGACATGATGGAAAGACACTACTTTTCATGCCTCCAATGTGATACTGCAACAACAATACTGTGAAAAGGGCTTTCAGAAATATTCTGCATTAATATCATGCCTTCTTGTGACTTCGTAACATCATGCCATTTTAATGAAAAATTATGTAGTACATCCCACTGAAACTGCTTCATTACTAGAAGCAAATAAGATAGAAACACATAACTAGCCTAAAAAGGTAAAATTGGTGTCATAATAATGTGTGTGGGCATGGACGGCAAGGCACAATATAATAATAACCACAAAAAGGATAATCAAATGGATTCTCAAAGAAATCCTTCAAGAGGCAGTTGTCATCGTTGCGACATGGAAGACCATTGGAAGAATAATTGTCGAACACCTATGTATTTTGCAAGGCTTTACCCAAATTCTTTCAAAAGAAAGGGAAATGAAGATGGTGCCTCTTCTAATGCCTGAATGGAGTCACACTTGATTTTTAAAAATGATGTTGAGGTAGAGCCTTCACAAAAATATGATGATATTGCTAAGGCAAATTTGGATTTGGAATATGATGTTTTGATGGTATTGATGATATTACTCATTTGAAAGTTAAAGACTTCTTTGAAGATCAAAATTGAATATTGATTAATTTATTAAAAAAATTAATTATGTTGTTTTATTTATGTGTGTTTTAAATTATCAAGTTTTTCTTTACAATTTTTTGAAAAAAAATATTTTAGTTTTCTTGCAAGGTTGTGATTTCACATTTCTTATGATGTATTATTCTTTTCTAAAGATAAATAAAATTTCTCCTATTTTTAATTGGATCCAAGGTTACCAATGGAGATAAATGTCTTCTTGATAGAGCTACACTCACACTATATTAAGAGAAACAATATTTCTCTAATTTAATTATGAAAAAGGTCTATATTAATATAATTTCTGGTAGTACAAAATTATTTGAAGGCTCTGAAAGAGCGACCTTATTACTACCTTGGTGAGTAATATTAATCATTGATATTGCATTGTATTGTAGAAAGTCTTAAAATAACTTATTAAGTTTCAAGGTTATTCACCAAAATGACTATCATGTTGAGATTGACAATTAAGAAAATGTTGAATACCTTTATATTACTATAATAAAAAAAGGAAAAGTTTGTGCATGAAAAATGATCCACACTTTCTTTTGAGTTGTTCCATACAAGTATTGATATGATTGAATCACATGCCATAGTAAATAAAAGATTTACATATTCTAATGATTTTATCATTTGGCATGACAAATTAGGCCAACCCAATTTTAATACGATGCATAAAATTATTAAGAATTCATATGGACATACTTTGAAGAATCAAAACATTCTTCAATCAAAGGATTTATCTTGTGTTTCTTATTCTCAAGAAAAGTTGATTATTAAACCATCACTAGCTAAGGTTGGGATTAAATCCTCTTTATGAAATGTATACAGGGTGATATATGTGGATCAATTCACCCTCCATATGGACCTTTCAAGTATTATAAAGTCTTGATAGGTGTATCTACACAGTGGTCATGTCATGACCTGAACCAATGCCTAGCCGTGATGGGCATCTCCAATCCACCGTGGATCGGAGACCAACCCCAGAACCTAATCAAACACCATACACCATCCAATAATGGCTGAATTCCGAACATATAACAAGATAATTTCAAAGAATAAAAGATATGTCTATAGCCGATAACCAACAACTGATCAAATACATCCAACCAACATCACCCAAGTCCACAGTAATCCAACAAAGCCTCTATGCAAAAAGAATAAAAAACGAGTCTTAGTCGAAACATGTCTCCAACTCTGACAATGCCAATGATAATGTTAATGATAATGAAAACTCTCAATCCTAGTCTATGATAAGAACAAATGAAATATCTAAGTCTTTCGGATATTGAAAGCTCACCACTTCACCACAACAAACTGACGAACCAAGCCAATCAACCTAACTCTGTGCAGGAAAAGTAGAGATATCTTCGATGCCTGCATTGCGTAGGGATACAACATATAGAGACACTTAGAGGGTTGAGCACTAGCATGTAACTCAGGATTAAGGATAAAATAATAACGTGATCAACAGTTCAAAATTGTTCAATTCCAATGCACATAATTAAATTCATATATATATATATATATCACATGTCGGGATAGGGAACAAGGATTAACATGCACTTTAAAACTTTAGCCTAGATTGTGCAGCTCAACCATCATAACATAAGAAAACACCCACGAGCTATATGGGCCCAAATCTCCCCCAGCTGGTAGGGTCCCAGTGCGTGTGGCAGCATGAAACAAAGGGTATACATATGCACTATGGGGGATTTGAACCTCCCAGTATATCAAGGTGACATAAGTACCCAATCATGTAATATAATACGGGGGACTCGAACCTTCCAATTATTTGATAACAATAAGGGGGACTCAAACTACCCAGTCATTTAGACCCCTGCGTCGGCAACTGCGGTTTCAAGTATTAGTCTCTTGGGACCTCCACTTTCATGAATCAGCTACACAACTCTCATTAAAGCCCAATTAAATCATTTATCACATATTCTCATTCGTTGAACCATGATACACATTTAGGCATACATTGTTGGTATCATCATACTAACTACACATACAAGGTAACATCAACATACCAAAATACTTTCATTATTTGGGGAAATTCATAGCCCCCTTGGTTCAATTATGCATTAGCTTGGGAAATTTTATAAACCCATAAGGTTCAATTAAAAATTATTATGCTTTACTGACTTTTTATATTATGCAATAGTTCAAGAGTAGTTCAATATGCATACTTTTTATATTCAAAAAAAAATTTGAAATATAGTTTAGAGGTCATTACCACTTCAAAAGTCACAAGTTGGGGGAAATCACAATCCCCTCATTTATTCACCACACCCTTGCATCCCATAAGTTCAAAACCACAATTAAAGTATGAATAGTCATAGGTAAATCATGGAAAATATTTTTCAACAACAAACATTCAAAACCCTCAAACCATGTTTCAAAACCATCATTAATACCATATGAACAACACTTTAAAACATATGCTTTTAATAAATTAGCAATTAGGGAAGAGTAACATGCCTGAAAAAGTAATGACCCATTTCATCATTACTAAATTATTCATAATAAATTCATGAAAATCATTAATTTTCATTCCTCAAAATTAACTTGTGTGCAAAATAGCTAATATTTTATTTATTAGGTCATCTCAAACTTTCTAGTGAAGATTTTAGCCTTTGAATATGTCTCGATAGACTCAAGCCCAATGAATTTAATTATTAATAAGTGGTAGTATCAATACTTTAGTTTGAAAGTTCTTTAGGTATGAATTAAGGTCTTACAATATCCCTAACACAAAGTTAAGTATAAAACTTTCTTTCTGATACAGTTTCGATATGGGTTTTCATTAGGGCCAACTTCAAACTATCATATATCATAGAATATAAGGATTTAGGGGTACAAATACCTACTAAATAAAATATCTCTAAGTCCTCTTTCTAATACAACAAACTGTTACTCAATATGAATTCAAAATAAAACGTTATGATTGTTTTACTGGGCACTGTCTGAGATGAAATGGGATTTCGCTGTAGCAAAAATTCTGATGGAATTTAAATCATATTCAGCCATATTTTAAGTCTAAAAACCCTAAATTTAATTCCCTAACCTTGGAGAGGTGATTTCCCAAGGCTTAAGGTGAAATTCCTTCCTTGAAGTAATTTTTTTCATTATTTTCTTCGTTTTTTAAACCTTTAACATCTTAGAATCCTTAGAAAGACCTTTAATGGTGGAATTCTTTTGAGAAATACTCATGGGTGTTTTTAATATGACCTAGTGCTGATTCTAAACTATAAATTAAAGATTCCTTACAAGAATTTCATAAACTAGACTATGAATTTTGATGAATAGGAACCTTGAATTCCGTAAAGATGAGACCTTTAGCATAAAAGCTCCATTAATGGAGATGGATTAAGCTTGAAAGAGATAATTAATGGCTAACTGACATTGGAGAATGATATAGACCTTGAATTAAGGATATAAATAGTGAGTTTGAATCCCCAAGATATTTGTTTGACTTTTAGATGGTTGATTATTCCAAGGCATGAAGGAAAAGAAATATTATTCTTACTGCGGCTTGCTTCATTCAAAAGCTTGGCGTCCAGGTAGGCTAGGTTTAATAAGTAGAAGATTGTGTTATTTTATATTTTCATAATTTAGAATGGTGGGAGAAAACATGTCTAGGATTGCAGGCATGGCGTTGAGGTGGATAAAGATACGAGTACTTAAATTTAATCCCAAAAACTATATTATTGATTGATTATGTGATATTTATGATATTTTGAGTTATGTGCCCGAAAGGAGATTGTTGTAAATGTAATATATGACGATGATATTTTTTTAGTTGTTCTAGTGATGAACCTAGTTGAGTTGTAATAGTATTAAGTTGTATGTATTGTGCAATAATATGATGAGGAGAATTATTCTAAGATCGAATATTGATAAGAACAGCAATATCTAAGGGATAGATGACTTGAATAAGTGTGATGATTGTATTATGTGGAAAGAGGTAGAGCATAATGATATACGTGAATGTGCTAGTTATAGATGGTGATGTTAGAGCCCAAGTTGCGGTATTTAAGAAGATAATGATATTTCTAATAATTAATGAGTAATTAAGACTCCAATAGTGACTTGTATGCGTAAGAATTAAATTGTGATTTATTTTATGATATTTTTGTTTTGATATTGATAAAAATACTATATCTATTGGATACCCAAGAGAGGTTAAATTGGTGATAATGATGGTTTATTGAATTGTGCCTATGAGTGGCTTGTTTGGTATGAGTGGCTTGTTTGGTAATGATAACTCCTTAAAGTAATTCTATGAATGGCTTGTTGATAATCATGATGAATTATTGTAATAGTGCCCGTGAGAGGGTCAAAATACTGATAAATGAAAGAACTTGATCGAATTTCCTTATGATTTTAAGTGCATTTATAAATTTAGTATGTCGTACTGCATCCCGAAAGATAGTGTGAATTTAATAAAATATATATAATAGGTTACCATTTGATTAGAGATTAGACTCAATTTAATTATGCGTATGTTCCTAAATTGGATACTTGTTGATTGGCATTTGGTCATGCTTGAAATTGATGACGTTTGGATTATTGAGACATGTATAAATAATTATTAAAAATTTACTTGATGAAATTATCTTATGACTTTAAGTGTACTTGCAAATTTGGTATATTGTATTGTATACTGTTAGGTAATGTAAATATGATGTTGATATTACTTATTTATGATGTATCGAGTACCACATCGGTAAGGATATGTATATGGTGGATCAGGTACCACGACGGAATGGATATATATATGTTAAATTAGGTACCACGCCGGTACGGATATACATATGGTGGATCGGGTACCACGCCAGTACGAATATGTATATGTTTGGTCGGGTACCACATCGATACAAATATATATATATATTGGATCGGGTACCATGCCAGCATGAATATGTATATGGTGGATAGGGTACCATGCCAGTACAAATATGTATATGTTAGATCGGGTACCATACTAGTACAGAGACATATATGTTAGATCAGGTACCACACCGGTTTGGATATATATATGGTGGATCGGGTACCACGCCAGTATGGTACATAAACATAGATTGTTCTCTGCAGGTCATGACTATTTGGGTAAAAATAAGTCCTATAGCATGTGTGTACATATTAATGTTGAGTCTGTGGATGTTTACAGTATAGTTGATACTCTTGATGGTTATGTGGTTTGTTTGTGAGCACTGTTTGGTCTATTATTGTTGTATTATTGATTCATTGGGTATTTGGTTGTGTGATATGTATTTGAAAAAGTGAAACTTTGTACTTACTTAAATGTTGGTTGACTTGCTTCATTTATATGTGTTTTAAACGTAGCTTACCAGAATGACTAGTTATCATTCTTTAATTTTATAAAAGATTATTTGGTTGTTAGCCCGAGAGTTTAGTGTGGGTTGTCTATGATTATGGGTTTGTTCCTGTGAATATAAGTAATGAAAAAGATATGGTGAATAAAGAGGAATAGTGATGTATTACCATTGGATTGTGGTTGATGGTGTGAATTAATGAGGCTAGAGTATGTTAGTAGCGAATATAATATTGATGGAGTTGGAAGAGTAGTTGGATGTTGTAACTTATATAGGTAAAGTAATAATATTATTACAACCTTAGTTGAATTATATTCCATTCAAGATGTCATGATTTTTTCCCTTAATTTTATTTTATGATTATATGAACTAACACGGTCGACCGATGATGACTACGAGTACGTATGGTTGTACTGAACCTACTCTTCTACATTCCTTCTTAGATTGTAAACTGGATGCAGGTTAGTTGCAGTTACTAGATGGATGATGATATTCAGCACTAATATCTACACTTTTTCCTGGCAAATATTAGAGTCTTTGTATTATTTATTTTATTATCAGTCTATGTTGTAGTAGATAGCTCTTGTATATTTATGACCTAGTCTTGGGATAGTGAAGGACACTTATAAGAAGTTTTATTAAAAAAATATTTATTAATATTTAATTTACCTTATTATATTTAATCCAGTATTCTCTTAAAATAGAAGTCTTCCGCATATTTTTAGTTGGGTAATAAGGGTTCTCCTAGCTTCTTAGAATAACGTAGGTGCCCGCACAATCTATTAGTTTGGGTCATGATAGTTGGTGGTATCAGTGCGTTAGTTTCACCAGTCCCACAAGTACAAGAGCAATGTCAAGTAGAGTTCTGTAGATTGGTGTATAGGGCCCCACACCCAATCTTTGGAAGGCTATGAGGTATGTAGAATTCATTTTCCTTTCTTTCGCTCTATTGTGCCATCCTAATCTTATACTATTGGATTGAATCCAATTGGTATCTAGACAATTCTAATTGGTATTTTAATTGAGCTCAATTGAAATGTAGTTGGTTCCAATTGGTATCTTAGTAATTTTAATTAAAAATCTAGGAGATTTCAGTTGGTATCTTTTAATAAGTTCTAAAAGTTATTATTAATAGGTAAAGACTTGTGAAAGTTGTGAACTTATTGATTGCTTGTGTTTGATAGTTAGCTAAACTTGTGTTGCTAGATTTTTGTCATTTTTGTGAATTACTTTCATTTGAATTTAAGCGATGAAAATTGACTAAGTTGTTTTTGTTGATAATTGTGATGGGATTTTTTGATTTCTTGTTATTGTGAATCTAACAATTCTATGGTGCTTACATATTTTCTTTATTATTATACTGATGAAATTGATGGTATGAGAATTGTGAGGATGATATGAGAACATGATGTGAAGAAAAGATGGTGAAAAAGTGTCATTGAATAAGAGACTGAGGTGATATATGTTTCTGTAATAAGAGGTTCTTGTTAATGATGTTGTGGATGGATACTTGTGTGGTTCAATTATTTAAAATTTGGGGATCCTTATGGGGCCCGATCGTTGAGACTATATTTAGAATTTTTGTGCAATTCTATTATTGAAATTATAATAGGTTCCTTGTGAGGACTAGATAAGTGATGTTATTTTTGAGGTCCTTATGTGAACAGATTCTTAATGCTTGGCAAAATAATGAGTTTTAAATAAAAGTGACAAAAATTAGTAGAGGTTGTTGATACCTACAAAATTTGATCGATTCGATAACTTGTTTGGAATGTGATATTAGTGATGAGACTGTTAATGACCTGTAATCGATTTATTTTGTTTGTCCTTATTTATGTATTAGTGGTGTAGGAACCACTCTTGAGGTATTTATGAGTTATGTAAAGCCCATAATAAAAAATATTGTTAGATAAAATTAAGAATGACTCTGTATATCTTAAATTGGATTAGAGATATTGGGGTGTTTTGGCTTGACAATGTAGTGTTTGGCGTGTCAAAAATATTGAGTTAGTGATTTCTTGGGCATAAGTTTTAGCTGTGGATTTGTGCATTAGGAAAAATCTTGAAAAGATAAATTATTGTTGACTTGACCTTGTGGCTGAATTATGCATTTACATGTCCTGTAGAGTTAGCCGATGTATGACTCTTTTAGAGGGTAGTAATCCCCATGATGATGGAAATGCAAAATTAAACAACTTAGTTACACCTATAAATTAATTAAGAATGACCCTGAATATGGGAATAAGTGCATTGTTAAATGGCATGATTGATCTTTTCTTGGGTGATTCTTGGTGGATATGCTTGTTGAGTGATTAAGATATGATGATTAAATGAATATTAACAATGTTGTGGAGGAGAATGTGTTGTAGGCTCTACTTCTGTGGAATCTCTATGGCTAATAATTGTAAGTTTGTGTGATGAGTGAGAGGTTGTGTTGTCACCTATATATAGCAGTAAGCTTGAAACAGTGAGTGATCTTGAGGTAAAAGGGATAGTTGGTGTCCAAAATAGCCAATATTTTATTTATTAGGTCACCTCAAACTTTCCGACGAAGATTTTAGCCTTCGCATGTGTCTAGATACACTCAAGCCCGATGAATGTAATTATTCATAAGTGATAATAATAATACTTTAGTTTGAAAGTTCTTTAGGTATGAATTAAGGTCGTACAATATCCCTAACACCAAGTTAAGTATAAAACTTTCTTTCCGATACAGTTTCGATATGGGTTTCAATTAGGTCCAACTTCAAATGATCATATCTCATAGATTATAAGGATTTAGGGGTACCAATACCTACCAAATCAAATATCTCTGAGTCCTCTTTCCAACGCAACAAACTGTTCCTCAATCCGAATTCTGAGTATAATGTTATGACTATTTTACTGAGCACTGTCAGGGCTAAAATGGGATTTCGCTGTAGCAAATATTCTGATGGTATTTAAATTAGCTTCATCCGTATTTTAAGTCTAAAAACCCCAAATTTCATTCCCCAACCCTAGATAGATGATTTCCCAAGGCTTAAGGTGAAATGCCTTCGTTGAGGTAAGTTTTTCCATTATTTTCTTCATCTTTTAATCCTTTAACATCTTAGAATCCTTAGAAAAACCTTTAATTGTGTAATTCTTTTGGAAAATACTCATGAGTTTTTTTAACATGACCTAGATCTGATTCTAAACTATAAATTAAAGATTCCTAACATGAATTTCATAAACCAGATTATGAATTTTGATGGTTAGGAACCTTGAATTCCATAAAAATGAGACCTTTAGCATAAAAATTCCTTTAATGGAGATGGGTTAAGCTTGAAAAAACTAATTAATGGCTAACTAACATTGGGGAATGATATAGACTTTGAATTAAGGATTGAACTAGTGAGTTTCAATCCCCAAGATATTTATTAAAGAGTAATTGTTTAATTAATCTTATTATTGCTTGATTTTTAGATGGTTAATTATTTCAAGGCATGAAGGAAAATAAATAACATTCTTATCGTGGACTGCTTCATTCAAAAGCTTGGCATCCAGGTAGGCTAGGTTTAATGAGTAGAAGATTGTGTTATTTTATATTTTCATAATTTAGAATTAATAAGAGAAAACATGTCTAGGCCTGCGGGCATGGAGTTGAGGTGGATAAAGACACGAGTACTTAATTTTAATCCCAAAAACTATATTAGTGATTGATTATATGATATTTATGATATTATGTGTTATTTGGCCGAAAGGAGATTGTTGTAATGTAATATATGCACGTGATGTTTTTTTAGTTGTTCTAGTGATGAACCTAGTTGAGTTGTAATGGTATTAAGTTGTATGTATTATGCAATAATATGATGAGGAGAATTATGCTAAGATCGAATATTGATGAGCATAGTAATATCTAAGAGATAGATGACTTGAATTAGTGTGATGATTGTATTATGTGTAAAGAGGTAGAGGATAATGATACATGTGAATGTGCTAGTTATAGGTGGTGATGTTAGAACTCAAGTTGCGGTATTTAAGAAGATAATGATATTTCTAATAATCAATAAGTAATTAAGACTCCAATAGTGACTTGTATGTATAAGAATTAAATTATGATTTATTTTATGATATTCTTGTTTTGATATTGATAAAAATACTATATCTATTGGATTCCCATGAGAGGCTAAATTGGTGATAAGATGGTTTATTGAATTGTGACTATGAGTGGCTTCTTTGATAATGATAACTCCTTAAAGTAATGCTATGAATGGATTGTTTATAATCATGATGAATTATTGTAATAGTGCCCGCGAGAGGGTCAAAATGTTGATAAACGAAAGAACTTGATCGAATTGTCTTATTATTTTAAGTGCACTTATAAATTTAGTATGTCGTATTGCATCCCGAGAGATAGTGTGAATTTAATAAAATATATATAATAGGTTACAGTTTGATTGGAGTTTAGACTCAATTTAATTTCGTGTATACTCCTAAATTGGATACTTGTTGATTAGGATTCAGACATGCTTAAAATTGATGATGTTTGGATTGTTAAGACATGTATAAACGATTATTTAAAATTTACTTGATGGAATTGTCTTATGACTTTAAGTGTACTTGTAAACTTGGTATATTGTATTGTATGCTGTGAGGTAGTGTAAATTTGATATTGATATTATTTTTTTATGGTGGATAGGGAACCACGACAGTTCAAATATGTATATGGTGGATCGGGTGCCAGCCAGTATGGATATGTATATATCGGATCGAGTACCACACCGGTATGGATATGTATATGGTGGATCGGGTATCACATCAGTACAGATATGCATATGTTGGATTAGGTACCATACTGGTACGGATATGTATATGTTGGATTGGGTACCACACCAATATGGATATGCATATGGTGAATCGGGTACCACGCTGGAATGTATATGTATACGTTGGATCGGGTACCATTCTGGTACGGATATGTATATATTGGATTGGGTACCACGCCGGTACGAATATGTATATGGTGGATCAGGTACCACGCCGGTACGGTACATGAACATAGATTGTTCCCTACGGGTCATGATTATTTGAGCAAAAAAAGTCCCATAGCATGTGTGTACATATTTGTGTTGAGTCTGTGGATTTCTTATAGTATGTTTGATACTCTTGATGGTTATGTGGCTTGTTTGTGAGCACAGTTTGATCTGTTATTGTTGTATTATTGATTCATTGGGTATTTGATTGTGTGATATGTATTTGAAAAAGTGAAACTTTGTACTTTCTTATTTGTTGGTTGACTTGCTTTATTTATACGTGTTTTAATCGTAGATACCAAAATGGCTAGTTATCATTCTTTAATATTATAATAGAACATTTGGTTGTTAGCTCGAGAGTTTAGTATGGGTTGTCTGTGATAACGGGTTTGTTCCTGTGAATATGAGTAATGAAAAAGATAAGGTGAATAAAGAGGAATAGTGATGTATTAACATTTTATTGTGGTTGATGGTGTGAATTAATGAGGCTAGAGTATGTTAGTAGCCAATATAATATTGATGGAGCTGGAAGAGTAGTTGGATGTTGTAACTTATATAGGTAAAGTAATAATATTATTACAACCGTTGTTGAATTATATTCAATTCAAGATATCATGATTTATTTTCCTTAATTCTATTTTATGATTATATGAACTAACACGGATGACCGATGATGCCTACCGGTACGTGTGGTTGTACTGATCCTACTCTTCTACATTCCTTCTTAGAGTGTAGACTGGATGCAGGTTAGTTGCAGTTACTAGATGATGACGATATTCAACACTAACTTCTGCACTTTCTTCCTGGTAAATGTTAGAGTCTTTGTATTATTTATTTTATTGTCAGTCTATGTTGTAGTAGATAGCTCTTGTACATGTTTGACCAAGTCGTGGGATAGTGAAGGACACTTGTAAGAAGTTTTATTTAAAAAATTATTTATTAATATTTAATTTACCTTATTATATTTAATCCAGTATTCCCTTAAAACAGAAGTCTTCCGCATATTTTTAGTTGGGTAATAAGGGTTCTCCTAGCTGCTTAGAACAACGTAGGTGCCCGAACGGTCCAGTAGTTTGGGTCGTGACAGAAATACCTAAGATAATGGAGAGAATCCAACCCTTGAACCCTTGGATGACCTACTTCTTGGAAACCCTAAGTATGGATATTTGAGATACGTGAGAGAGAAAACAGAATGTTTGGAGTGGGTTTTCATGAAACAAGGTCCCAAAGCATGTTTATAGGTCGCGAGATATTATTGAGATGATGGGGAAATGTCTAAAATACCCTCATTTAAAAAGCAAGAAAAATAAACTATCAATCATTAGGGTTCTCATAACGACTCGTCATGAATTATTACACTCGTCTTCACGAGTCGTTGTCAAGACAGTGTCACCAAGCACACACGTTATTAGCCTTACGACTCGTATACTATGGCTCGTAATGGGACTCTATGACTCGTAGGGTCCAGTCGTAGTCAACAAAATAATCAATTAGGGTAAACACTGGTCATCCTACAATTTGCACAAAATGACTCATAACGAGTCCTCACGACTCTTAGTGTGCCACTCGTACTAAGAGCAGAACATAGGCACACACACACTGTCTAGACTATGATTTGAGTTCAATGACTCGTCATGGGTCTTTATGGCTTGTGTGCCCAAGTCGTACTCAGGATAGAAACCCAAGAACAATGGACACCTTATGACTAGGGTCATATGACCTGTCAAGACACCCTATGACTCGTCGGGTGAGACGTAGTTAGGGAAATGGGGATAAAATTTTAGAAATTTTCAAGGACCAAAATTTGGGGTGTTACATTCTCCATCCTTAGGATCATTCATCCTCGAATGATGGGTCAAGCCATACCTTAGCATGATTTAACGCAGAAAAACTCCCATACTTACCTTTAACAAAGACAGAAAACAAGGATGTTGCGATCTCACACATACCTTAAGCATGATTTTTCAAAATAGGAAATAAGAATAGATACTTGGACTTTATTTCCTACTTGTCTTCCCAAGTAGCTTCCTTAAACTTTTGATTCCTCCAAAGAACCTTTACCGAAGCCACGTCCTTCATCCGCACCCGACGGATTTGCCGATCCGAGATCTCCACCAAAACTTCCTCATAAGATAAGGAATTAGTAATGCCCACACCATCCAAAGGAACAACCAACGAAGGATCACCGATGAACTTCCTCAACATCAAAACATGGAAGTCCAGATGAATAGAGATTAAGCTAGAAGACAACTCTAATTCATACGCAACATTGCCAACCCTCTTCAAAACCAAATATGAACCAACATAACAGGGAGTGATCTTCCCCTTCTTCCCAAACTGCATCACGCCCTTCATGGGAGACATATTTAAGAACACCCAGTTGATAACGCTGACCTATACCATTCAATTTGGTAGAGGACGGTCGTTGTCATTAGCTTAACTTATGTTGATATTGAATCCACGAGGAGCAAAATTAGAATTCTAGTCTTATAGGTGCTAACACTTACTAAAAAGATACCCGAAGTGCAAATAAAGTAAAAAACATGATTTAAAATAAGGGGGGTTGATTTGTAACAAGGTTTGATCAATATCTATTCAAGTCAAGACACTACGACAACACTTGTGATTTGAAAAGTCACTATTAAAAAAATCTTGGGATTATGTCTACCTAAGGGAAATTATGCATGGGAACATGATGATTTAGTGCAAATTTTAGTCATTGACAATAAAGTAAGCAAGGTTGAAAGTCCTTGAGTCTAGTTTGTCAACAAAGCCTCAAGGATTTCACTCATCGACCCTTTTGAATAGTGCATCAATTAAAGCCACTCAACACTTCAATTGGGCATCCCTATTTCTAGGGAGATGCCCAAAATATATCCAACTCTCTAATTACCCTTATTTCTAAGATGGAAAAAAGATAGTAAACTACATCCATTATTGTCCACTATTGCTTTGTCCTTCATAGCCCTCTTTCAAGGATGCTATGGGTTCAAAAAATTCGCCCACATCCCTCTTTCAAGGATGATGTGAACTTTCAAGAGTTTGGGGTTTTCACCCACAAACCCATTTTGGGAATTTGGGGTTTTCACCCACAAATCCCAACTAATTAAACCAAGCAATATTGAAACCCATCATCAACAAGCTAGAATCTACACAAATGAATCATAACCCATACATAATTCCACCTTAGTTCAACATAATCCTAAGACAAAGAGATTTAGCTACTCATGAGGTAAAGAAAAAATGTATACCAGAAGGGTCATTCAAAACATCCATCCTTCTATTTCACCAAATTCAAAGCAAGAAGTTCAAATACAATTGTTTCCTGAGTTAGGGTTTGTTACTTCAAGTTTAATTTCTCTCTAAGATACTATAATACCAAAATGGGAAAGGGTTTGAGACTTTTAAAGGATTTGGGTTGGCTATTAAAAATTACAAAACTGACCTTGAGCCTCTTCCTACGTCATCACAATTGCATCAGCTTTGCTGCAATCGCATCCATGTGAACATGGTGGCTGTCCTTCTTGACTGGCCGCAATTTCGGTCCTCAGATCACGATCACGGTAACTGAGCTTGATTTTTGTAGGGTCTTCAATTGTGCACTTTTTCTCTCTTTTTGATCCCATTTTAACTCAAATCCACATCTTTCTATCTCATCATCTGTGTGCCTGCAAAATGTGGAAATTAGTGCATTCAAGTAACACATTTGTTTCATTTATACCTTTATATTATAGTAGTGTGTATGACTTTAGGATGCAAATGAGTGGTAAATTCACCACTCATCAATACCCCTACTTAAACCTTTGCTTGTCCTCAAGCAACACTAACTTTTAATCAATGAGACAATGCAAACATTAAGCCCATTTATTCAACCCAATGATCACAATGACCTTAAATTTGGTTGCTACCACAAGTGGCTCCTCAAACATGGGCAAAGATATTCTCACAATACCCCTCAACATGAAATACAATCTCAAAGATGTACAGGACTTTAAAGAGCAACACCACAACAATCACTAGCACTCTAAAGTGACTCTCTTTTGACCTAAACTTCACTATACTCCATTAGCCTCATTATTCGGAAGATGACAATGTCACCCACTGTAATGCCCCGAGACTACACCCTGGGAGTCACACGGTACTTACGACCCCGATAGACCACAAGCTAACCCATGACTGGTACCTACTGTGAGCACTGAATAATAATCATGAAAGATATGCAGAAATAAAAATTGAAAATGCCATAAGGTTCATAAAACTGAATCAATACTGAGAACATCTATAGAATAACTTCTAACTAAAAGTATTTGAACACCTCTAACATCTGAAATAAATAACTTGGTGGGACAGGCCCCAACTAACTCCAACTAATGTCTGAAAATAATTAAACTACTGAAAATACTGTAAGAAATAAAATGACTAAATAAATATCACATCCTCGATGGATGAGGACTACTACTGTAGCTGCGGTTGATAGACTAATCTGTCTAAGTATGGTTAGGAACCCGAGTGTCCAAACCTATGATACGAGACATCATAATATAAAAAAAGAGTATGCGTTAATACTTTGAATGTACTGGTATGCTAGGTGTGGGTAAGGCTAATATGCATAGGTTCACGTATATGAGATTAATAACTAAATATCATAAAGTAACTAGATGAGAGTATATGCAAGACTAGGACTACTGTAAGTACTGAACATGCAATACCAAACATATATCGTCTGTCTAAATTAGTCTGAAGCTGAAGTGCTGAGTTTTTGATAAATGAAAGTTATGATCATGTAGAAATGAATTGAGTTCTGTACTAAATACTAAATACTGAAACTATAACTGTAACTATAAGAGTTATCATCTAATCGACATACCTCGATTATAGACCGATTTGGGGTCCAACCTGTAACCCCAGTTGGAAGAGTGTTAGCACGGTGCCACGGGTTACTAATATTAGCTGGGTCAACCCTAATCTGGCAGGAAGACTCATGAGATGTATATAGTTACGTCAACCCTAGTCTGGAAGGAAGACAATTTACCCTACACTGGCTACATAGTTTTGTAACTCAGGGACTGCTACTAAGGGTCAAACCCTCTGCTGGCAGGAATGCCCCTATCCCTGGGTTCGCTCGATGATGAATCCTACCCCAAACTAAATCGACACTGAACTGATCACTAGACTGTACTAGGCTTGATTGAACTCACACTGATTTGGTTGACTGACCGAATGCTATTGTTTGGGATGATACAAAATCATTATATTTTAATGGGAGACTAGAAAAACAACTAAATTTCAGGTATTCAATACCCCCAGGAGTCGATAACATGGATAATGGAACCATGTCTCAACTTTAAAAGTATCACACATAGATTATCATGCACAATTCCTTCACATAGACATTTTGTCAAATACCTAGGATTCATAGATCTTGTACATGAGAATGATTAATATATGAATTTCATGACTACTATATTCAACATCACAATTCATGGATTTAACATGAAGGTTACATAAATCAACACACATTCTAGTTTATTTACATGAAACTCAATATTTTCTTGGCTTGAAACCCACACAATAACACATACATGAACACAATTCCATTCAAGAATGTAAATCATAATCTAAGTTTTAAAAAAAGATTCTTGAACTCTAAGGGTGGAAGAAACCCAAGGATGAACACCGAAACATACCTTGATTGTTGAATTCGTGAGAATTGTTGGTGATTTCTTGAAACTTGATCTTAGACTTGATGAACTAGGTTTTTTCTCTTGAGGGAATTTGTGAAATAATGAGTGAATTTGCCTTTTGGGAGGCTTAATTTCATGTTATGATTGAATAATTTAAGGGGAAAATGACCCAATTACCCCACAAACCCATAACTTAATACACAAAACGTGCCCAATGATGCGACAGGTGCCGTTCCGCATCGATGGTATTGATGTAATTACCAATGTGTTGTGTCGATGGTAACAATGCGATAGCCAATGCAATGCATCCTGATCATGTTGGCTTGCTATTTTGGTCATCCAAACGTGTCTCAAACAATGTCCAAAAATTCCAAAACTCACCCAAGATGACCTATAGATAACCTTGATCATGAATCAATTTAAATTTCATCAATCTAAGAATGGAAAGATAAAAAATAAGACCTTTGCAATATTAAGGCCAAAAAATAGACTAAGTATTAACACTTGGCTGAAATTTTCTAAGTCTGGGACCTCTTTTGGCATGCTATAAAGGACTGAAATAGGCTAGGACTTTGCGGAGTCTTACAATATCTCCCCCTTGAGAATATTCATCCTTGAATGAGAATGATTAAGTTGAGAGGCATTGAGGTACTACGACTGTACTGACGTGCATAGCTAAAACATGACTGAATCTTCAGACGTGACTCATGACTAAACTGATTCATGAATGCATGAATGATATGCATCTGAAACTAAGCATGGAACAGAGTAAATCTAAGGAAGACTATTACCTTAGGCTGATTCTGAGATTGTAGAGACGAGATGAGGGTACTTGGTTTGCATATCTTCTTCTGCTTCCTAAGTGTCTCCCTCAACGGACTGGTTCCGCAAAAGTACTTTGACCAAGGGAACTTCTTTGTTCCTTAGTCTGCGAGTCTGACGATTGAGGATTTTGATTGGAACTTCTTTGTAAGAGAGACTATTCTGAACATCTATACTCTCTATGGGGACTACAACCGCTGGGTCACCTATGCACTTCTTTAGCAAGGAGACATGAAACACTGGGTGCACTGATGTTAAGTCTGCAGGCAACTCAAGTTCATATTCTACCTTTTTGAAATGATTTAGAATCCTATAAGGACCAACCTATCGGGGACTAAACTTACCCTTCTTACAAAACCTCTTTACTCCCTTCATGGGAGAAATTTTCAAATACACAAAGTTGCCAATCTCAAATTCAAGATCTTTCCTTCTCATATCTGCATACAATTTTTGTCGGCTCTGGGCTATCTTAAGTCTCTCCCTGATCAACTGTACTTTCTCTAAAGCATCAAACACCATCTCAGGCCTTACCACCGTAGCCTCAACTACTTCAAACCAGCCATTGGTAGATCTACATCTTCTCCCATAAAGATCCTCAAACGGAGCCATCTGAATACTGAAATGATAGATGTTATTATACGTAAACTCAATCAAAGGTAAGTGGTCATCCCAACTTCCCTTAAAGTCAATGAGACACGCTCTCAACATATCTTGTAGAGTTTGAATGGTTCTTTCTGCTCGACTATCTATCTGAGGGTGAAAGACTGTACTAAGATGGACTTGGGTACCAAGACCCTTTTGGAAGGCTTTCCAAAAGTGAGAGGTGAATTGTATACCTCTATCTGAAATGATGGACAATGGGACACCGTGTAACCTAACCGACTCTCTGATATAGAACCTGGCATAGTTCTTGGCTGAATAAGAGGTATGGATAGGCAAAAAATGGGCGGACTTGGTCATCCTGTCTAAAATGACCCAAATTGAATCGTGCTGACGATGAGTACGAGGCAAACCCATCACGAAATCCATGTTCACTTCTTCCCACTTCCATATGGGAATACTAAACTCCTTTATGGAACCACTAGGCTTTTGGTGATCAATCTTCACCTGTGATAAGTAGAACACTTAGCCACAACCTCTACAATGTCTCTCTTCATCTCACTCCACTAATAGACTTCCCGCAAATCACAGTACATCTTAGTGTACCCTAGATACATAGAGTAATGTGCATTATGCACTTCAGCAAGAATTTTTTGTCTCACGTCATCTACACATGGCACACATAGCCTACCCTAGCAACGTAACACACCATCTCCCCCTTGGGAAAAACCTCTACTTTCTGGTCTTTGACTGACTCATTCAGCTTAGCTAAACTGGGATCCATGTCCTTCTTCTCTTTCACCTCAGAAACTAAAGAAGACTTTGAACCATTCTACACCCAAACACTACCCTCAGCCGAATAAACTAAACGGATACCTAGTTTGGAAAACTGATGAACTTCTTGAACTAACTTCTTCTTACCATCCTCCACATTAGAAACACTACCCATGGACAACCTACTGAGGGAATCTACCACTAAATTGGCCTTTACCGGATGATACAGAACACTCATTTTAAAAATTTTCAACAATTCTAACCATCTTCTCTGACGCATATTCAAATCCTTCTGCGAAAACACATACTACAATCTTTTATGGTCTATGAACACATCAACATGCACCTCATACAAATAGTGCCTCTAAATCTTTAAGGCAAACACAACAGCTGCTAACTCAAGATTATGGGCGGGATAATTATTTTTATAAGGCTTAAGATGTCTAGAGGCGTAGGCTATAACCTAACCTCTATGCATCAAAACACACCCCAAACCAACTCTTGAAGCATAATAGTATACAAAAAATCCGTCTGAACCGTTGGGTAAAGTCAAAACTGGGGCTGTAGTGAGTTGAGTCTTCAACTATTAAAACCTCTCCTCACAAGAATTTGACCACTGGAACTTGACTTTTTTCTGAGTTAATCTGGACATGGGGGATACAATAGATAAAAATCATTCAACAAACCGTCGATAACAGCCAGCCAAACCCAAAAAACTTCTGATATGTGATGGAGAGATAGGTCTGGGCCAGTTTCTCATGGCTTCGGTATTTTAAGGATCAACTGTAATGCCACATCGGAAACTATGTGACCCAGGAAAGCTACTTACCTTAGCCAAAATTTGTATTTACTAAACTTGGCGAATAATTGATGGGCTTTGAGAGTCTGTAATACTATTTTGAGATGGTCTGCGTGATTATTTTTATTGTGGGAGTAAACAAGAATGTCATCAATGAAGACTATGATGAACATGTCCAAGTACTTCTTGAACACTCGGTTTATCAAGTCCATAAAAGCTGTTGGGGCATTGGTGAGACCAAAGGATATGACTAGAAACACGAAGAGACCATACCGGGTTCTGAAAGTTGTTTTTAAAATGTCACATTCTCTTACTCTAAGCTGATGATAGCCGGATCTGAGGTCTATCTTAGAGAAGTAACTGGCACCCTGAAGTTGGTCAAACAAGTCATCTATTCTAGGAAGTAGGTATTTATTCTTGATGGTGACTTTTTTCATGTGACGGTAGTCTATACATATTCTAAGAGAACTGTCCTTTTTTCGCACGAATAGAATTGGTACACCCCAAGGAGATATGTTGGGCCTGATGAACCCTATGTCTAAGAGGTCATTCAACTGTTATTTCAACTCTTTAAGTTTAGATGGAGCCATTTTGTATGGCAAAATAAAGATGGACTGAGTATCGAGAAGAAGGTCTATTCCAAAGTTAATTTCCCTTTCGGGAGGAACTCCGGGGAGATCTTCAGGAAACACATCTAGAAATTCACTTGCGACTGGATCTGACTCAAGATTAGGAGTCGAAACTAGATTCTTTGACTTGCACCAGATGATAGACACACCCCTTGGATATCATTTTTCTCGCTCTAAGGTACGAAATAAGTTGGCCCCTAAGTGCTGAAGTACTACCCCTCTATTCTAGAACTGGTTTATTTGGGAACTGAAATAGACAACTCTGTTTATACAATTAACTAAAGTGTAGCCTGAATGGAGCTAATCCATACAGAGAATGACGTCAAAATCTGTCATCTCTAGCTCTACAAGGTCTGCTAAAGTAACTTTCTGAGACACCATAATCGGATAGTTCCTGTATACCCGCTGGGCTATGATAGACTTACCCACTGGGGTGGAGACTGGGAAAGGCTCTGTTAGGATTTTGAGATTGACTCTGAAGTTGACATCTATGTAAGGAGTTACAAAGACAAAGAATCTCCAGGGTCTAACAAAGAATAAATATGTAAGTGAAAGACTTGCAACATACCAGTAACTACATCAGGAAATCTCTCCTGATCCTGTTGAGACTGAAGTGCATAGAGCCTGTTTGGGCGCTGCCCACTGGTGGCACTGGAAGTGGTACCCTGTTGAAATGGGCAATTAGAATGAACTGGGGGACAATTATACTGACTCTGTGAACCCACCTGAGGACATTTTCTAATCCTATGTCCTGGCTTAACACACCCAAAACAGACATTACTGCCAGCCTTGCAAAAACCCTAATAGTTTTTTCCATATTTCTGGCAAAGAGGATTTGTTCGAGCACTGATCACACTATCCTGAGATTTAAAGCCTGGCGCCTTATCCTTACTATCATTCCTGAATTTGGGTGTCGGTGCACTATCCGAAGATGGAGCTGGGACTCAAGATTTTGGGTAGAACTGAGGACGGTTACCACCTTTTGACTTTGGCTAAGCGAAACTGAAGCTACCTGTTCTAGCCCTTTTGTTCTCCTTCTCTTCATCCTTAGCCTTCTGTTCCTTAATTTTTTGAACATGGACCATCAACCTAGAAAAGTCCATCTTCTTAATCAGCATTGTGGTCCTACATTCCGTGACCACACTATCAGATACACTAGACACGAACTTGCTCATCTTAGACCTGCTATTAGCTACCATATGAGGAGAATACTAGGCCAACTGAGTGAATTTGAGGGAATACACTTTCACACTTGTGTTGCCTTGCTTTAGGTTGATGAACTATTACACCTTAGCCTTACTCAACTCCAACAGAAAGAACCTATCTAAGAAGGCAGTAGCAAACTCCTCCCATTCTATAGGCCTTGTATCTCCGCCTCTATCTACCTTTCACTGCTTAAACCACGTATGAGCTATATCTTGTAGCTGATAGGAAGCTAACTCAACACTCTCACTAAAAGTTACCCCAATAATTTCTATTACCTTCTGCACCATGTCGAGGAATTCCTATGGATCCTCTTCAAACTTAGACCCTGAAAATAAAGGTGGGTTCATTCGGGTGAAGTCTCAAATTCTAGCTGCAGCAGTATTGGCCACTGGATTGGCCTGAACAGTAGCTGGTTGAAGATTCTGAGCTACCACAGAATGGGATAGAGTAGTGAATGCTGCTCTAAATTCTGTGTGAGAAACATGCTTATTCAGAGGATCTTCCTGAACATGCGGAGGTGCTGGCTGGCTCCCATCTCTTCTTCTATTAGTCTTTTTGGGAGGCATGTTCTGTAAATGGAAGGAAAAATTAGATTAGACAGAGAGTTTAACTTGTGCTCATGATCACTTGCAATGATATGAACACTGAATGAAGGGAACTTTTCCTAAAATGCCTCATAGCCTCTTATCCATAAGTATGGCGCACTACACACCCATGCACAAGACTCTACTTGATATAGCTTTCAGACTCCCTAGGATACTTTAGAACCTTAGGATCTGATACCAAGTTTGTAACGCCCCGAGAGTACACCCTGGGCATCACACAGTGCTTACAACCCCGATAGACCACAAGCTAACCCATGTCTGCTACCTGCTGTGAGCACTGAATAATAATCATGAAATATATGTGGAAATAAAAATTAAAAATTCCATAAGGTTCATAAAACTGAATCAATACTGAGAACATCTGTAGAATAACTTCTAACTGAAAGTGCTTAAAAGCCTCTAACATCTAAAATAAATGAGTTGATGGGCCAGACCCTAATTAACTCCAACTACCATAGGAAAATAACTGAACTACTGATAATACTGTAAGAAATAAAATGACTAAATAAATGTCATGCCTTCGATGGATGAGGACTCACTACTGTAGCTGCGGTTGATAGACTGATCTGTCTAAGTGCGGTCAGGAACCCGAGTGTCTGAACCTATGATATGAGACAACATAGAGCAAAAGAAGAGTATACGTTAGTACTTTGAATGTACACGTATAGGTTCACGTGTATGAGATTAATAACTAAATATCATGAAGTAAATGGATGAGATTATATGCAAGACTGGGACTACTGTAAGTATGTAACGTACAATACCAATCATATATTGTCTGTCCGAACTAGTCTGAAGCTGAAGTACTGAGTTTCTGATAACTAATTACTGATAACTAAAAGTTATGATCGTGTAGAACTGAACTGAGTTCTGTACTGAATATTGAATACTGAAACTATAATTGTAATTGTGAAAGTTATCATCTAATCGACATACCTCAATTATAGAATGATTCGGGGTCCAACCTGTAACCCAAGTTGAAAGGGTGTTAGCATCGTGCCATGGGTTACTAACATTAGCTGGGTCAACCCTAATCTAGCAAGGAGACTTATGATATGTATATATTTATGTCAACCCTATTCTGGAAGGAAAATGATTTACCCTACGCTGGGTATGTAGTTCTGTAACTCAGGGACAACTACTAAGGGTCAAAACCTTTGCTGGAAGGAATACCTGCATCCTTGGGTTTATTCGGTGCTGAATCTTACTCCTAACTAAATCAACACTGAACTGATCACTAGACTGTACTAGGCTTGACTGAACTCACACTAATTCAGTTGACTGACCGAATGCTACTATTCAGGATACTATGAAATCATTCAATTTCGATGGGAGATTAGATAAACAACTAAATTTTGGGTATTCAGATACCCCCAAGACTCAATAGCATAGATAATGGAACCATATCTCAACTTTAAAAAAAACACACAGAGATTATCGCAGACAATTCCTTCACATAGACATTTTGTCAAACACCTAGGATGCATTAATCTTGTACATGAGAATGAGCAATATATGAATGTCATGACCACTATATTCAACATCACAATTCAAGGATTTAACATGAAGGTTACATAAATCAACATACATTCTAGTTTATTTATATGAAACTCAAAATATTCTTGTCTTGAAACCCACCAACAACACATACATGAACACAATTCCATTCAAGAATGTAAATCATAATCTAAGTTTTTAAAAAAGATTCTTGCACTCCAAGGGTGGAAGGAACCCAAGGATGAACACCTAAACATACCTTGATTGTTTAATTCATGAGAATTGTTGGTGATTTCTTGGAACTTGATCTTAGACTTGATGAACTAAGGTTTTCCTCTTGAGGGAATTTGTGAAATAATGAGTGAATTTGCCTTTTGGGAGGCTTAATTTTGTGTTATGGCTGAATAATGTAAGGGGAAAATGACCCCACTACCCCTATAAAACTGTAACTTAATACATAAAATATGCCTAGTGATACGACAGCCGACGCGCCGCGTCGATGGTGATGACGCGATAGCCAACACGATGCGTCCTGATCGCGTTGGCTTTCTGTTTTGGTCATCCAAACATGTCTCAAACGATGTCCAAAAATTTCAAAACTCACTCGAGATGACCTATAAATAGCCTTGATCATGAATCAATTTAAAAATCGACAATCTAAGATCGAAAAGATGGAAAATAAGACTTGTGAAATATCAAGGACAAAAAATAAGACTAAGTCTTAACACTTGGCTGAAATTTTCTAAGTCTGGGACCTCTTTTGGCATGCTATAAAAGACTGAAATGGGATAGGATTTTACAGGGTCTTAAACCCACCTCAAGTTGTTCACATGCCTCCTCACTAAAAGGATATACCTCATACACCGAATTATTTAATATTCAACAACGGGGATTTAAGTTCAAAACTCTCCCTCCCTCAAAGACTCTCGATGCTAGAAAGTACCATGCCATACGCTTTCCCTTATTTTCAATCACCACTACAATGAATACACTTGATTGGAGATCTCAAAGGGCTTTTTAAAGCTTGTAACGTAGGTTCGAGGAAGGGTAGGATAACATTTAGGAACAAAGTGGATTAACCCCCTTGAACATCTACATCACATTAGTTCAACCAACTTGTGACCATGGACCACTTCTTTTGTTTTCTCACTTTACACATGCCTAATTTAGGAGCCTTGATTTCCCCAACTTTTTGAGGGCATTATTTTTTTTTCTTATTTCTTTTGCAATCCATGCTTCATTTTTTTTCATCTTTCCTTTCTTTTTCACCTTTTCAATGCTTGTCTCAAAGGTATCCACTTATGCTACCATGGCCCAAAGTCAACACTTTCAAACTTACAACCCCCAACTTAGGCATTTAGCCTCAATTTTAATTTTTTAGTTTCAAAGAGGGTTGGGTTCAAGAGAAGGACAAATTTTTGAATGGTAAGACTTGTAACTTGGTTTCCAAAGAAAGGCTTTAAGGCTCAAATTGGGGAACTAAGGGTCATATGCTTTCATGGGTAGTCTATTTAGGCTTAAAGTGGATTCCTATTTCATAAAGATGGCCTAGGATTATTTCACCAACAAGGTGTAATTCAAGATTAGTCTTGATAAACCAACGGGGCAAGTTCTAGATGGTACAAGTATGAATAAGATTTAGGCAAATAAGCTCACCGCACATAGCATGCCAACTCCTTAAAGGGGCTCAATTGCCCTTCCTACTAGAGATAAAATAGAGTATCTACCAACTTATGCAAGCCACAATTTTGGAGTCACAAGGAGAGGCAAAGTATTGTTACAAGGTCTCTCACGTTCGTACCCTTGATTTTAGAAAAATTATTAGACGGAGGAGGCATTTGCACCACACATAATTTGTTATTTATGGCATCAAACCAGACCGACGTCTCATATTACGGCTTTCATCTGGGCAAACCATATAGCTACTCCGACTTTACCATAGGTATAAATACGATCCTAAATCCAAAATGCTATGGGTACTCAGATTTTCCCTGCATTTATAGCTCCAATACTCGGGTACTTAGACTTTCCCTGCATCCATGGATTGAAACCCAATCACAATGATTTTCCCTTAAGAATGTCGTCACTCAATCTATCGTAGGAAAATGCTCATTAGATGTCATCACTAGCAAAATAAAGATAAAGTAACAATCTAAACACAAAACAAAATGACTAATCCATGCAAATGTGGGCACCATCAAAGTGCCCAAATATTACAACCCAAAATAAAAATAAAAGTCACACAGAATGTCATCAAAATATCACCAACTATCCAGAAATATCAAAATAATACACACCCAAATAGAATAAATGTGAAGACAAGAACCCCCAACTAAACATCTAGCAGTGTCCCCACTGCACAAACAATCAAGCATAAGAAGAGATAAGGGTGCTCTCTAAAATTGCATCACAAGCTGCTCTACCCTATAGACTCTGCATCATAATCAGCATCCTCAGGACTGTACCACTCCACTGGGGCCTCATCATCACTCTTCACTCAGGAGGAAGGAAGTCTATCTCAGGGGTTTAGAACCTTCCAAAGGCCCTTTACCCCCTTCCACATCTTGCTAAAAATTATCCCTCTTCTTCTCCCATTTTACCATCTTCTCATGCGAGTCCCAGAGCTCTCTATCAGACGCTGCTAATGATGAGTAGGCTCTCTCGAGCCTATCAATGGTGGCTCCCTGCTTCTTATGGTCCTCTATGTACCTCTCATAATCAGAGCGGGCCATATATGAATTACGGGTGGTGGAGGTCTCTCCCGGACCCTGGGGTAATACCGATACGAGCTCTCTAATGGACCTAATATCAATACCGAAATCCTCAAGAGGCCCAGCTGCGAATGGCCTACAAGATTCAGGCTCCTTACATGTCGACTTATCCAAGTCGATCTTTCTCTTTTTTGCTCTTACCCGGTGCGCCCTTTCCTAGAATTTTGAAAGGGTAGATGGGGGTGCTAGGGCGCTCCCAAGTATCTCCCGAGTACTCCTAAACTCTTACTTACCTATAAAACTCTATAATTAACGAGGGGAAAAAGAGGTGCATACTGCCTTTTTTCTTGAAGAACCTTATCTCTGCTAGCATAAGTAGACCAACATTTAAAGGAATGCCATCTAAAATACAAGAAACCATCCTGGCCCGCATATCAAGAACTGCTGTCATGTGGGTGCAAGGGGAAACCCGACTATAAATGATAGTTAGCTAAATCTGAGCCTCAATAGTAAAGTCATTCATGGATATGTTTCTTTTGGTCGCCACCTAAGAGACTTCCCTTTTAGGACATAACTTGTCTGCCAACCAGCTTTCCAGCTCACAATCCTTGGCCTTAAAGTCAACCATGCTTACATTTCGGAACATGCATCATCTTACCCCGAATCCTGATAATTATGGTGGATGGGTCTAAGAAGGATGCAATGCTAAGGTTAACGTAGAATTACTGAACCCACTGCTCATTCACTTTGTAAGGATTCAAAGCAAAACATTTCCACCCAGTGGACACAATCCTGTCATGAAATTCTGGAAGCTTTTATGGAACTTTCCCCAAGCATATTCCTTTCTTCAGAAGTAGCTTTGTTCTAGAAATATCACCATAGTATTGAGTGTAACATTGGGGAGCCATGAAGATAACTTGTTCGTAATCTTCCATAGGAAACCCTGAAAAACATGAGAACAACACAACCATATTAATCATCGATATTTTCATGCACAAACTATGCTATGTTGTCCACTAAAGCTCATGGGATGGGTACTAGCTAGTGTTTGGACAAGAATTTGAAGTGCAAAATTTTTACCCCAGGTTAGAATTCAGCCTCAGATATAGCGATCACAGGCTATAGAGCTGCGATCGCGATATCTGAGACCAATGAAATACTTGAATTTCATCAGTCTAAAACTCCAAATTCTAAGCCAAAACTTGTTCCAAAACAAGAGTTTAACACTAAAATCATTGAACAAGCTTACTAGGTACTTGATTATGCCCTTAGAATGTGAAAACAACTAGCTATGACTCATTCGGCCATTTGACTGATCACTTGGTGTTCAACCTTAGTTTTACTCAATTTCACACACAATTTGGGTACTCAAGACTTCCCCAAGCATGTTCACACAATATTCTAGTAGCTAACCACCACACAAGTTTGTTTCAACACAGAATAATCAATGAAAACCATAGATTTAGGCCTTTCTTATAACATGCATTTTATGGCCTATTTTCAATAATTTAAGCACAAGTTCAAGATACATACCGGAGGGAATGATGTAAGAGGGATGTTCTAATGCTTTTGAATGCCTAAAATATGCCCAAGAGTGGGTGCAATTTGAGAGTAAATTTGAGAAAAGAGTGTAAGGAAAATAGGGCATTCAGATGGTCTTTTAAACTGACCTTACTGTGATCACGGACACACGGGTGACCTCAATCACAGCCAAGGTCCTACAATTAAGGTAACCGAGGGCATTTCTGCACCTCTAGTTTTCCCTATTCAGCTTATTACCCATTTTGACACATTTTTCCCTATTCAGTTCATCATGCAAAAATTTCACACTTTTCCTTTCTCAAACTCATTAAAAACACTCCATAGTACCTAAAATACATGGATTAATCAATGACATAAAATTAAAATCTACTCTACCAAATTAAAAACAAAGGATACGAACCACTTTCGTGGCATTTGTGGGTTGGCTCCCACATAGCGCCTTAGTTATTATCGTGGCACGACGTCTTCCCTTCTTTTCAAGTTGGATCCTAAAGGGATCCCTCATGTAATTCCCCATATTCAACATCAACATTCGACACCACTTGAAGTTCCACAGGTTGTTTCTTTGTTATGCATACCCAGAAGGACACTTCACCATTATGAACTGTAAACCTCGTTTCCTCTAGCTCCAAATCAACAATGGCTCATCCGGTGTTGAGAAAAGTTTAACCAAGGATAATAAGTACCTCTTGGTCCATCTCATAATATAATACCACAAAATCCACTTTTACCAACACGTCGAACAAACCACCAATCGATTTCTTGATAGATAGGTCCGCTATCAAAAGGTTCATCAATGTTTGTGTAGGGGTACTCAAGAAAAGTCTCCTATATATTGTAAATGTCATGAGGTTTATACTCACACCAAGATCATATATAGCTTTTTCAAACTTATGTGTCTCGATTGTGCATGGAATTATGAAGGCCTCTGGGTCTTACTTCTTTTCCTCTATTTATCTACTCATAATAGCTCTACACCCATGGGTGACTTCAATGATGTCATATTCAACAAGCTTTTTCTTCAACATCAATTTCTTCATAAGCTTAGCATACCCCATAATCTCTTGGATAGCCTCGAGCAATGGGTTATTGATAGTTTCTAAGCTTAGCCATGAATTTCTTAAGCTTGTAATATCCTCTTTATTCTTAAGCCTTTATATAAATAGAGGAGGGATTTGAATGGTGGGTAATACATCACTTTGTGGCTTATTATTCCCTACCACTTTTTCATTAATTTCCATCGATTCTTTTTCATCCCCTTCTTCTTAAGATTTTGGTGTTTCTTCTCTTAGATTAACCATAACATTTTTCTTCACATTCATGTGCTCAATATTAGACTCTTTTACACCCACACTTTCTTCCTTAACTTCTCCTAAATGATCACCAAGGGTTTTACCACTTCTAGTGACTATAGTCAACACTTTAGCTTCATTTTTAGAATTCACAATAGTATTACTAGGATGACCCCCTTTGGTCTAGCATTTAATTCAGTAGAGATTTGCCTTATTTGTATTTCTAATTGTTTGTTAGAAGTGGAGCGGGATATAATCATTTGGTTAAGTTGCAAAAAATTGCCTTTCAATTCACGGACCATTTTGTCTGTTCCCTCTATTTTCATCAAAATTCTTCCCAATACATCTTTGGTTTTGTATTTGTAGGGGTCGACGGGGTTACCTTCTTTTCTCTTTGACCGGTAATGAGGATGCACATAATAATCATAGTAACGGTGTATATCCCTTCACACACGATCACGATCATGGTCTGTTCAACCTTGATTCCCACCTTTCCTCGGATAGGCGGCGCAGGAACCCCCCAAATAATTTTCCAAATACCGAATCTCCTCATCAAGCTTCTTGGACTTTTCATCATCATAGGCCTTATATGCCATAACATTCACCGCTTTTATGGGTGCACCCATCAGATTCTTAGTTAAAAGCTCTAATTGCGTCATCATTTTTGTTATGTTTAACTCCCTCTCTTTCTCTCTTTTCTTTTGATCTTTATCAATAAAGAAGGTAGTAGGGGATCCTTTTGGTACCTCGATATCTTGGGTATGCCATTCCCAATTTTTCTTGGTAACTTCCTCAAGCAATTTTCTAGCCACTTGATAATTCAACTTCATAAGAGAGCCCCCCGCCGTATTATCTAGTGCGGTCTTGTTGAGAGGATCAAGAGCCCGATATAATATTTAGGGAAGCATCTTCTCTGGGACCTCGTGGTTGGGACATTACATGAGTTTTTTGTTGAATATTTCCCACACTTCGTACAAGGGTTCTCCATTCAATTTCCTAAAGTTGATGATCTCATCATGCAATTGAAGCATCTTGGAGGGTGGAAAATACCAGTCAACGAAGGCCACGGTAAGTTCATCCCATGAAGTAATCGATCTGGACGAAAGAGAGCGAAGCCACAATACCGCCTCCCCCATTAGAGAGAACGAAAAAAGAGATACACAGATGGACTCTTGGGTTATGTGTGCAATATCAAAGGGTGGACACACTTCTATGAAGTTCTTCAAATCTAAGTTGGGGTAGTCTTGTCCCCCAAAAAGTCTCTTCATATGTAGCATATACAACATGACGCTCATGACATGGAAGACCCCGTTCCCATGAGTAGGAGGGATACGAATGGCACTTGAACGTCCAATATTGTTGAGTTGCTCTTTGTCATCAAGAGGGCCGTCAAAGGACCCCGAAATACTTGTATTATCACTCATAGCTCTGTTGAACACCACGGGAATCACCTTAAAAGGATACAAAAACAAAAACCAAAATAGATAAACACTACTATGGGTATACCCTAAGTAAAAATCCACACCACACAAGTGAAAGCTAAATTTCACTCCTTGGCAATGGTGGCATTTTGATAACACTCACCTATACCATTAAATTTGGTAGAGGACAGCTGTTGTCAATAGCTCAACTTACATTGAGGTTGAATCTACGAGGAGGGAAATTAGAATTCTAGTCCTATGGGTATTAACACTTACTAAAAAGATACCCGAAGTGTAAATAAAGTAAGAAGAATGACTTAAATTTGGGGGTTTGATTTGTAACAAGGTTTGATCAATATCTATTCAAGCCAAGACACGAAGACAATACTTGTGATTCAAAAAGTCACTTTTAAAAGGATCTTGGGATTATGTTTACTTAAGGTAAATTATGAATAGGATCATGATGATTTAGTGCAAATTTTAGTCATTGACGATAAGGTAGGCTAGGTTGAAAGCACTTGAGGAAATTTTGTCAACAAAGCCTCAAGGATTTCACACAATAACCCTTTCGAGTACCTAAGAGTGTGTCAAATAAAGCCACCCAACACCTTAATTGGGCATCCCTATGTAATATCCCGCAAAGTTCACTAGTAGTTTGAGCCTTAGAGCGTGTCGAATGAAGCATAATTCTGGCCCTAAAAAATGTAGGAGTGACTCTTAAGTGAGTATAGTGTTAACCATATAGAATTTCCCTAATTTCAACTTTTTATCACATGGGAAATTTGATAATCTTTCCGTCGATTTAAGATTTTCCCAAATCCGATACCCGGGTAAGAAGTTAAGGCTAATTTAAGACCTAGTCGTAAAACTGTGTCATTTTAGTGCTTGGCGCGTCGTGGATAGGGTCGATTTGACAATTGTCAAATTCTAGTGGAACTCCACGATATTGGTGCATCGCGCTGAGGTTCCAGGTCCCAACAAGTGGGAAAATATGATGGCTCCACGTCGCGGTGACTCCCATATTGCCGATTGTCAATTTCCAGTGAGCCACCGTGATAAGAAGCACGTCGCGGTGACCTCTTAAATCGGGTTCCCAGTTTAATTTTTTCCAGCCTCGTACAGATGTTAAAAGGGGAATTTTGGACTTTTTCCAAGCCTATAAAACCGTGCAAACACCAAATCAAAGTCATTTGCAAGCATCCTATGAGTTTTTTCTCAAGTTTTCTCTCATTACAAACCCTAATTATCCAAAACCTATTCCAAGAATCTCAAGAATCCACCGTGGATTTTCTAAATTGAGTCAAGATTCAAGGTTTCCAAGTCAAGGGCCTCAAGAACCCTCATTCAAGAGTACGAATAGAGTTTCAAAAGTTAGAGTTCATCCAAAGCTTCTAATTCAAGGTATGTAGGGTTTTGAACAAGGGTAACCCTTTCACCCTTGTGCCCAAAAGGCTTATTTAAATTATGAATTTCCTGAAATCTATGAGGTTTTTACATGAATTTAAATTAGAGTTTTTTACCCATTATTATTGAATGTGTTATCTTGATATTTCCCATGAATTAAGAGTCAAATGGCATGATTTCTGTATGTTTTATTGAGAATTTACATATGGGTATAAACCCCATGATTTTACTCCTTGAGAAGCTAATATTTCCAATATTGAGATATTAAAGCATATGACTATATTGAGAGTTTGAGATACATTGCTGAAATTCCCAGATTTCCACATGATTTATGAATCTATATGCTATATATTATGCTTTTGATGAGGTTTAACTTGAGATTGAACTATGGGTTAGTAAGCCCTATTTGATACTTGTGAAATTATGAACTCTTGTTCTATAAGCACCCATGATTTGAGTATTTTGAGATGATTGAGAAATGAATTGACCTAATGGTCCGAAAGCTTAGAAATCCACTTCATCATATGAGATTATCGATTTGATTATTGGGTTCGTGGTGAACCATGAGATTATTCTAAAAGTGGATTTTTATGAGATGAGCACAGATAATCTAAAGGGAGTAGTACTTAGCACCGAGCGGGTAAGTCACTACGGTTTCTTACCCCAAAACTACGTGCCACAGTAGGTTGGTCCTGAGGCCGAGTTTATGATGATTATGATTGGGCCTGAGGCTGAGTTTTATTTAGTGATCACTAGACCTAGGTTATACTCCCTGGAAAGAGTATGACGCTCCTCCCCAACGTGGGGTCTCCTCTTTAGGAGGACAAAACATTGGACTCCATGTAGCTCGCATGGTTTCTGTCAGTTACGAGAACCTTCCTTGCCCTTTTAAACATTGAAATTTGATACTTATTTTCCCTTTCTATGAGTTATTTTCTGAAATAGTGGAATTGCAAAGTTGTTCCCTAATTAAAGTGCTTCCTTGAGGTGGGTTATTTCCCTAAATGAAAGTATCTTCCCTTGATATAGTACTTTTCATAAAGCTTTGAGATAAGTTATTTCCTTGAGCTAGAATACTTTTCCATTTGAGATAGAATGATTTTCCTAAAGCTTGAAATGAGATGTTTTCCTAAGGTGGATTAAATTCCTTCAAATATGTTTCCAAGTCATATGATTCCGAATTCCAAGTATATGAGTTCTAAATAATTATGAAATGTTGAGCATTGAAGAGTTTTTACTCTCCATGAGATATATGCATGAGTTGAAAGTATTGTTCAAAGTCCCTTAGCCTTTGGGTATTGAGAATAAGAGAAGATTTCTGATTTTTAAGGTTAAAGAGCGATGACTCACGAGATTTGTGTTGTATGCCTCATTCTACATGATTTATGAGTTTTATATTTTATACTTGTTCAAGCCATGTAAGTCGTCTCATTTTGCATACATGATTTGATTGAAGAAGATCGGTACTATTTTTATACATGCATTCACCCCCGCATACTCAGTACATTTCAAAGTACTGATTCACATATATGTCTATGTGCTACATTATCTTATAATGCAGGTTCAGGTGCTCAGTCCCAGCCTCATCTGTGATTCTTCGAGTACCTTGTCTACATTTTCTGCAGTGTGAGTCCTCATGGTTCGAGGACCGATCTTCAGATATTTTCTGTATTTGAGAGACTATGTTTTATCTTCAGTTTATTTCGAGTCAATTGGGGACCTGTCCCAACGGCTCTTTAGTTTTTAATTTGCAGAGGTTTTGTCAGACTAGTATCATACTTGTGATGTGTCGAGGGTTTGGTATTGTTGTTTTGTTGAGGTTTCTCTGTATTGTGGTCATATGGACCGAGTATCTTTCCCGTATTTCCTTTTATGTGATATGACTATGAGAGTGTTGAGTCTATTTCATCTTGAATTGAGTGTTGTTGGTAGAAACCATCTCTAAGGGCTTGCTTGGGGCTACTTGTAGCCTTAAGCATCGTGTGACGTTCCGGGAGATGATTTTCGGTCATTACAAACTTGGTATCAGAGCCTCAGATTTCTAAGGAGTCCTAGGGAGTCTTACAAGCCATTTTAAGTAAAGTATTGATTATCGGTGTGTAGCGCACCACATCTATGAGCAAGAGGCTATGAGACGTTTTAGTAAAAAGTTGTTTTTTTTTTAGATTCTATCGTACCTACAATTGTCCTTCTTATCTAATTGTCCATGCTCTTTTATTTTTTGAAAATGCTTCTTTGAAAAGCAAATGTCCGCGGGAACAATGATGAGCAACCCCCACCTGTTGATCCTTTGAATGTGACGGTGTCCCATGCTGAGTTTAGGGCGGCCTTTCAGGCGTTAGCCCAAGCGGTCACCACAAATGTTCGAGCCAATAACCAGGCCCCAATTGCTAATCAGCAGGGTGGTGATGTAGCTGCGCCTAGGATTCGTGACTTTATGCGGATGAATCCACCTGAGTTCTATGGGTCCAAGGCGGACGAGGACCCATAGTTGTATTTGGAGGAGGTGAGGAAGATCACTGATGTGATACATGTTTCGTTAGAAGAAAGTGTTGAGTTAGCATTTTATAGACTGAAAGACATTGCTTATTATTGGGTTATATCATGGAAGAAGGGTAGAGGTGAGAATGCCGCACCTATGACTTGGCAAGTGTTCCAAGATGCCTTCTTGGACCAGTTCTTTCCGCTTGAGATGAGGGAGGCAAAGATTGAGGAGTTCATGAACTTGAGGTAGGGCTCCATGACTATTAAGGAGTACTGTATGAAGTTCAATCAGTTGGCCAACTACGCTCCTGATTTGATTTCTAACACTCAGGCTAGTATGAGTATGTTTGTAATCGGTGTTTTTGGGATGGTACTAAAGAAGTGTAGGGCTATGATGTTGCATAGGGATATGGATCTTCCTAGGTTGATGATGTATGCCCAACAGATAGAGGCGGATAAGCTTAGAGAAAGAGATAGAATGAGGGGTAGCAAAAGGGCTAGACCTGAGCAGCATGAGTTTGCCGGCCTAGGTTCCATGGAAGGAACCTCCCCAGGTTTCAAAGATGACCATCTATTTTAGTGCCTTCATCAGCTAGTGCTCCCGCGCCTAGAGGTAGGCCAGAGCAAGAGAGTAGGTCTTTCATGTCTGGGTCGCAGAACAGTGTTGGTAATCGGCCCTGTTATCCCCCTTGTGCTAAATATGGTAGGAATTACCTTGGGGAGTGTTTCAGAGGTTTGAGGGGGTTGTTTTGGTCGTGGAAAGCAGGGCCACAGACTTAGAGATTATCCCCATGCTAGACAGGGGAATAGAGATACCCGACCTCAGGCTGCTAGTACACCAGCTCCATTACTCCATCCCACCCCTGCTTAGAGCACTTCTTCTAGCACTACCGGCGATCAGTGCCAGAATAGGTTCTATGCCTTGCCATCCCATCGGGAGCATGAGAACTCTCCTGATGTTGTTACTAGTATGCTCTGTGTATTTTGTCTTGATGTTTATGTGTTGTTGAATCCCACTTGTTGCTGTGAATTTCAAAATGGGTCCCGAAAAAATTCCTGAGCCTTTCCTAGTTTCTACTCCAGTCGGAGAGTCAGTTGTTGCTAAACAAGTGTAGAGAGGTTGCCCTATTACTGTGCTTCATAGAGTTGTACCTACTGATTTGATAGAGTTAGACATGGTAGATTTTTACCTTATTTTGGGTATGGATTGGCTTCATTCTTGCTACGCATCTATAGATTGTCGTACCCATGTGGTCAAGTTCTATTTTCCTGATGAACCAGTGATTAAGTGGTCCGAGAGTTTGGTATCTCCCAAGAGTCATTTTATCTCCTATATCAAAGCCAGAAAACTAATATCCAAAGGTTTCATTTACCACCTAGTTAGAGTCAAAGACACTCAGTCTGAGGCTCTAACTATTAAGTCAGTCGATATTGTTAATAAGTTTCCAGATGTCTTTTCGGAAGATCTCCCAGGGGTACCTCCCGATAGAGAGATAGAGTTTGGAATTTGACCTTCTTCCCGACACTCGACCTATTTCTATTCTGCCATACTATATGACACCCACAGAGCTTAAGGAGTTGAAGAAGCAACTCAAAGATCTCTTAGATAAAGGTTTCATTTGGCCCAGTATTTCTCTTTGGGGCGCACCTGTGTTTTTTATACGGAAGAAGGACGAATCTTTGTGTATGTGCATTGATTACCGTCAACTGAACAAGGTCACAGTAAAAAATAATTATTCTCTTCCAAGAATTGATAACCTGTTCGATCAGTTGCAAGGTGTAAGTTATTTCTCCAAGATAGACCTTAGATCCGTCTATCATCAACTTAAGGTAAGGGAATGTGATATTCCAAAAACGGCCTTCCAAACCCGCTATGGTCACTTTGAGTTTCTAGTCATGTCTTTTGGGCTAACCAATGCCCCATCATCCTTCATGGACCTCATGAATCGAGTGTTCAAGAAGTACCTTGATATGTTTGTCATTGTATTCATAGATGATATCCTTGTGTACTCCCGTGATGAGAATGACCATGCAAATCATCTTAGAATTGTCTTGCAAACTCTTAGAGATCACCAGTTGTTCGCCAAATTCAGTAAGTGTGAATTCTGGCTAAGGTCTGTAGCCTTTCTAGGTCATGTTGTTTCGACCGAAGGTATTAGAGTCGATCCCCTAAAGACAGAAGCTGTGAGAAATTGGCCTAGACCTATCTCTCCATCCGACATTAGGAGTTTCTTGGGTCTCGCTGACTATTACCATTATTTTGTTGAGGTTTTCTCTTTCATTACATCTCCTATGACCTGGTTGACCCAAAAAAAAGTTAAATTCCAGTGGTCTGATTCCTGTGAGAAGAGTTTTCAGGAGTTGAAGACTCGACTTACTTCAGCCCTTGTGTTGACTTTGCCTGATGGTACTGATGGTTTTGTGGTGTATTGTGATACCTCTAGAGTTGGTTTGGGTTGTGTATTGATTCAGAAAGGTAAGGTTATAAACTATGCCTCTAGACAGTTGAAGCCGCATGAAAAGAACTACCCGACCCATGATCTTGAGTTAGCTGTTGTAGTCTTTGCTTTGAAAATCTGGAGACACTATCTTTATGGTGTCCATGTTGATATGTTCACATATCATAAGAGCCTGCAGTATGTGTTCACCTAGAAGGAATTGAATCTTAGGCAGAGGAGGTAGTTGGAGTTGTTAAAAGATTATGATATGAGTGTGTTGTATCACCCGGGAAAGGCCAATTAGTGGCGGACGCCCTTAGCAGATTATCTATGGGTAGTATTGTGCATATAGAGGAGGGTGAGAGAGAGTTAACTCGTTATATGCACTATCTGGCTAGGTTGGGTGTTAGATTTCTTGATTCAGTGAAGGGGAGTACATTAGTGCAAAGTAGTTCCAAATCCTCTATAGTTTCAGAAGTGAAGGAGAAGCAAGATAGAGACCCTAGTTTGTTCAAATTATAGGGGTCATTTAAGGACCAAAAGGTATAGGTTTTCTCCCAAGGGTGAGATGGTGTGTTGAGACTACATGGTAGGTTGTGTGTCCCGTGTGTTGATGAATTGAGGTAGAGGATTATGGCTGAAGCGCATGGCGCATGTTATTCCATTTATCCCGGCACTACCAAGATGTACCGCAACTTACGGGAGATCTATTGGTGGATCGGTAAGAAGAAAGACATAGCCGAGTTTGCAGAAAAGTGTGCAACGTGCCAACATGTTAAGGTAGAGCACCAAAGATCGGGTGGTGTGATGTAAGAGTTTAGTAAACCCACTTGGAAGTGAGAGATTGTGAATATGGACTTTGTGACCGGGTTGCCTCTTTCGCGCCGTCATCATGATTCCATTTTGGTTGTTGTGGATAGGTTGACTAAGTCCGCACATTTTTTGCCCGTGCACACATATTATAGGGCTAAGGATTATTCTAGATTGTATATCCTGGAGTTGGTCAGGCTGCATGGAGTTCCCTTGTCTATTATTTTGGATAAGGGTACTTAATTTACTTCTCAGGTTTGGAGGGCGTTTCAGCAGGGTCTTGGCACCTAAGTTCTTTTGAGCTTAGCTTTTCACCCACAGATAGATGGTCAGGCTGAGATAACCATTCAGACCCTAGAGGATATGTTGAGGTCATGCTCTCTTGAGTTCAAAGGTAGTTGGGATAAGTATTTTCCATTGATAGAGTTTGCCTATAATAATAGTTTCCATGCTAGCATTGAGATGACACCGTTTGATACTTTGTATGATAGGAGGTGTAGATCACCCATAGGTTGGTTTGAAGTGGGTGAAGCTACAGCGTGCGGGCCTGATGCAGTATTTGAAGATATGGAGAAAGTTAAGCTGATTAGTGAAAGGTTGAAGATCGCTCAGAGTCATCAAAAGTCTTATACAGATGTGAGAAGGAGAGATCTTGAGTTTGAGGTAGGTGATTTGGTGTACTCAAACATTTCACCCATGAAAGGGGTGAAGAGGTTTGGTAAGAAGGGAAAGCTTAGTCCTCGTTATGTTGGCCCGTATCGAGTCTTGAGCCGTGTTGGTAGAGTGGCCTACGAGGTTGAGTTACCCTCGGAGTTGTCAGCCGTTCATTCTATTTTTCACGTCTCCATGCTTAAAAACATATCGGTGGTTCTGTTGTGGTTGATCCTTCAGAGAGTGTTGATATTGAGGATAGCCTTTCCTTCGATGAGATTCCCGTAGAGATCCTAGACTTTCAGGTTCGTAGACTGAGGAACAAAAAAGTCTCCTTGGTCAAAGTTTTATGGCGGAACCGGTCTGTTGAGGGTGCTACTTGGGAGGCAGAAGCAGACATGCGATCCAAGTACCCGCACCTATTTTCTGCTGGTTTAGACCAAGACGAAGGTACTATTCTTCCTTAATTCAGCCCTTCTAGTCTAAAGTTCAGCTATGCATCTCTCCTTGTATGAGTTCTTGCATTGACCATAGTATTCATGAGTTTAGAAAGGTCTTGAGACATTTAGAAATTGTTTCAGCTATGTGTGCTCTGTTTTTCCTATGTCCTTCATCTAACTAGCAACATTCAAGGACGAATATTTTCAAGGGGGAGATATTGTAAAACCTCTCAAAGTTCCTTCGTAGTTTGAGCCTTAGAGCGTGTCGTATGAAGCATAATTTTGGCCCTAAAAGATGTAGGAGTGAATCCTAAGTGAGTATCGTGTTAACCATATAGAATTTCCCAAATTTCGACTCTTTATCACATGGTAAATTTGATAAGATTTCCGTCGATATAAGATTCACCCAAATCCGATACCCGGGTAAGAAGTTATGGCTAATTTAAGACCTAGTTGTAAAACTGTGTCATTTTAGAGCTTGGCGCATCGCGGAGAGGGTCGATTTGACAATAGTCAAATTCCAATGGAACTCCACAATATTGGCGCGTTGCGCAGACGTTCCGGATCCCAACAAGTGGGAAAATACGATGGCTCCGCATCGCGGTGACTCTCATATTGCCAATTGTCAATTTCTAGTGAGCCACTGCGATAAGTGGCGCGTCGCGGTGACCCCTTAAATCGGGTTCCCAGTTCAATTTTTCCAGCTTCGTACAGATGTTAAAAGGGGCATTTTAGACTTTTTCCAAGCCTATAAAACCGTGCAAACATCAAATCAAAGTCATTAGCAAGCATCCTATGATGTTTTTCTCAAGTTTTCTCTCATAAAAAACCCTAAGTATCCAAAACCTCTTCCAAGAATCTCAAGAATCCACCATGGATTTTCTAAATTGAGTCAAGATTCAAGGTTCCCAAGTCAAGGGCCTCAAGAACCCTTATTCAAGAGTACAAATAGAGTTCCAAAAGTGAGAGTTCATCCAAAGTTTCTAATTCAAGGTATATGGGGTTTTGAACAAAGGTAACCCTTTCACCCTTGTGCCCAAAAGGCTTATTTACATAATGAATTTCCTGAAATCTATGATGTTTTTACATGAATTTGAATTGGGGTTTTCCACCCATTATTATTGAATGCATTATCTTGATATTTTCCATGAATTAAAAGTCAAATAACATGATTTCTGCATGTTTTATTGAGAATTTACAGCTGGGTATAAACCCCATGATTTTACTCCTTGAGAAGCTAATATTTGCAATGTTGAGATATTGAAGCATATGACTATATTGAGATTTTGAGATAAATTGCTGAAATTCCCAGATTTCCACATGATTTATGAATCTATATGTTATATATTATGCTTTTGATGAGCTTTAGCTTGAGATTGAATTATGGGTTAGTAAACCCTATTTGAGACTTGTGAAATTATGAACTCTTGTGCTATAAGCACCCATGATTTGAGTATTTTGAGATGATTGAGAAATGAATTGACCCAATAGTACGAAAGCTTTGAACTCCACTTCATCATATGAGATTATCGATTTGATTATTGGGTTCGTGGTGAACCATGAGATTATTCTAAAAGTGGATTTTTATGAGATGAGCGCAGATAATCGAAAGGGAGTATTACTTAGCACTGAGTGGGTAAGTCACTATGGTTTCTTACCCCAAAACTACATGCCACCGTATGTTGGGCCTGAGGTCAAGTTTATGATGATTATGATTGGGCCCGAGGCTGAGTTTCATTTAGTAATCACTAGACCTAGGTTATACTCCCTGGAAAGAGTATGACGCTCCTCCCCAACGTGGGGTCTCCTCCTTAGGAGGACAAAACATTGGACTCCATGTAGCTCACATGGTTTATGTCGGTTACTAGAACCTTCCTTGCCCTTTTAAACTTCAAAATTTGATACTTATTTTCCCTTCCTATGAGTTATTTTCCTAAATGGTGGAATTGCAAAGTTGTTCCCTAATTAAAGTGCTTCCTTGAGGTGGGTTATTTCCCTAAATGAAAGTGTCTTCTTTCTATATAGTACTTTTCATAAAGCTTTGAGATAAGTTAGTTCCTTGAGCTAGAATACTTTTCCATTTGAGATAGAATGATTTTCCTAAAGCTTGAAATGAGATATTTTCCTAAGGTGAATGAAGTGCCTTCAAATATGTTTCCAAGTCATATGATTCCGAATTCCAAGTATATGAGTTCTAAATAATTATGAAATATTGAGAATTGAAGAGGTTTTACTCTCCATGAGACATGCATGAGTTGAAAGTATTGTTCAAAGTCCCTTAGCCTTTGGGTATTGAGAATAAGAAAAGATTTCTGATTTTTAAGGTTAAAGAGCGATGACTCATGAGATTTGTGTTGGATGCCTCATTCTACATGATTTATGAGCTTTATATTTTATACTTGTTCAAGCCATGCGAGTCGTCTCATTTTGCAAACATGATTTGATGGAAGAAGATCGGTACTATTTTTATACATATGCATTCACCCCCGCATACTCAGTACATTCTAAAGTACTAATTCATATATATGTCTATGTGCCACATTGTCTTATAATGTAGGTTTAGGTGCTCAGCCCAGTCTCATCCGTGATTCTTCGAGTACCTTGCCTACATTTTCTGAAGTGGTGAGTCCTCATGGTTCGAGGACCGATCTTCAGATATTTTCTGTATTTGAGAGACTATGTTTTATCTTTAGTTCATTTTGAGTCAGTTGGGGACCTGTCCCAACGGCTCTCTAGTTTTCGATTCGCAGAGGTTTTATCAGACTATTATCATACTTGTGATGTGTCGAGGGTTCGGTATTGTGGTTTTGTTGAGGTTTCTCTGTATTGTGGTCATATGGACCAAGTATCTTTCCCGTATTTCCTTTTATGTGATATGACTATGCAAGTGTTGAGTCTATTTCATCTTGAATTGAGTGTTATTGGTAGAAACCGACTCTAAGGGTTAGGTTGGGGCTACATTTAGCTTTAAGCACTGTGTGATGTCCCGGGAGACGATTTCGGGTCGTTACACCCTATTTCTAGGAAGATGCCCAAAACATTACTAACTCTCTAATTATCCTTATTTCTAAGATGGAAAAAAGATAGTAAATTACATCCATTGTTGTCCACTATTTCTTTGTCCTCCTTAGCCTTCTTTCAAGGATGCCATGGGTTCCAAAAGTTCACCACATCCCTCTTTCAAGGATGATGTGAGCTTTTAAGAGTTTAAGGTTTTCACCCACAAACCCATTTTGGGCATTTGGGGTTTTCACCCATAAATCCCAACTAATTAAAACAAGCAATAGTAAAACCCATCATCAACAAGATAGAATCTACATAAATGCATCATAACCCACACATAATTGCACCTTAGTTCAACATAATCCCATGATAAAGAGATTTAGCTACTCATGAAGTAAAGAGAAAGAAGTATACCAAAAAGGTCATTCAAAACATCCATCCTTCAATTTTACCAAATTCAAAGCAAAAAGTTCAAATACAGTTGCTGCCCTAGTTAGGGTTTGTAACTTCAAGTTCAATTTCTCTCCAAAATACTACAATACCAAAATGGGAAAGGGTTTGAGATTTTTAAGGTATTTGGGGTCGGCTGTTGAAAATTACAAAATTGCCCCTGGGCCTAATTCTGTGTCGCCGCAATCGCATCAAATTTATCGCGATTGCAGCTACCGCGACCGCAATTACATCCATACGAATGCGATGGATGACTTATCTTGACTGGCCACAATCACGACCCTTAGACCGCGATCGTGGTAACTGAGCCTGATTTGAGCTGGGTCTTCAGCTGTGCACTTTTTCTCTCATTTTGATCCCTTTTTAGCTCAAATCCACATCTTTTTATCTCATCACCCGTATGCCTACAAAATGTGGAAATTAGTGCATTCAAGTAACACATTTGTCTTATTCATACCATTAAATTATAGTAGTGTGCACTACTTTAGGATGAAAATAAGTGGTAAATTCACCACTCATCACCAGTCACCAACATTAAACTCCAACTCCCTCCATCTCACATCCGCGTAGGACTTTTGGAGACTTTAGGAAGTCTTAAACCTATCCCAAATCACCTTCACCTTCTCCATGGCTTGGTGAACCAAATCAGGGATGAATAGCCTATTTCACCAACCTCAAACCACCCAATAGGAAACCTACACCTCCTACCATACAAAGCCTTAAATAGTGTCATACCAATGCTAGAGTGATAACTGTTGTTGTATGCGAACTCTATGAGAGACAAGTGATTAACCCAACTACCACCGGAATCAAATACATAAGCCCTAAGCATATCTTCCAAGGCCTGAATTGTCCTTTTTGCTTGCCCATTCATCTGCTGGTGGAAAGCAGTACTAAGGGCTACCTTAGTCCTCAAACCTCGCTGGAATGACCTCAAAAAGTGAGATATGAACTGGGTACCATGATCAGAAATGATAGAAACTGAAGCACCATGAAACTTCACAATATACTCAACGAACAACTTGGCATAATCCTCAGAAGAGAAATTAGTACTTACTGGTAAGCAATGAGCAGACTTAGTCATCCTATCTACGATGACCCAAATAGAATCAAACTGTTGGCGAGACTGTGGAAGGCTGTTAACAAAATCCATATTAATTATTTCGCATTTTCACACTGGCAGCTCAATATCTTGAGTCAATCTACCGGGCCTCACGTGCTCCACCTTCACTTGCTGACACACTATGCACTTAGCCACAAAATTGGCCATATCCCGCTTCATATTATTCCACCAATAAATCTCCTTAAGATTATGATACATTTTTGTTGAACTAGGATGAGCCGTATAACGCGACTCATGAGCCTCTGCCAAAATTCTTCCTCACAACCCATACACATTGGGAACACATAATTTACCTTGGTACCTCAAGATTATATCACCACTAATCTCAAAAGCCATCACTTTCTGGTGACCCACCTCATCCTTGATCTGAATCAAGATAGGATCCAAATCTGTTTCTCCTTCACCTCTGTACCAAGAGATGACTTCACTACCTCTTTAACAATCACACCACCATTCTCTAAATCCATGAGACGGACTCCAAGATTACCCAAATGGTGAATGTCCTTCATCGAATCCCGCTTCTCCTTGTCCATATGAGATAAGATCCCCATAGACAACCTGCTAAGAGCATCAACAACCACGTTAGCTTTACCTGGGTGATAGTGGAGACTCATGCCATAGACCTTTAGCAACTCAAGCCACCTCATTTGCCTGAGATTTAGCTCCTTCTAAGTGAACCCGTATTATAGGCTCTTATGATCAGAATAAATATCTACATGGACCCCATAAAATAATGTTGCCAGATCTTCAATGCAAACGCCACAACTAACAATTCCAAATTATGAGTCAGATAGTTCTTCTCATGAACCCTTAGCTACCTAGAAACATATGCAAACACCTTTCCATTCTACATCAACACACAACCTAGTCCCACCCAGGATGAATCACAATAGACAACAAAACCATCAGTACCCTCAGGTAGAGTAAAGACCAGAGCCAAAGTCAACTTTTCCTTCAACTTCTCGAAGCTACCCTCACAAATGTCAGACCACAAGAACTTTACCTTTTTCTGAGTAAACTTAGTCAATGGGGAAACAATAGAAAAGAAACTTTCCATAAACCTCCTATAATAACCGGATAACCCAAGATGCTTCAAATGTCATTTGAAGTCATGGTTCTAGGCCACTTCTTCACCACTGCAACTTTCTGTGGATCCACCATGATCCCTTCACTAGAAACAACATGAACCAGATAGGTCACAATATTTAAACAAAACTCACACCTTGTGAATTTCGTATACAACCGCTGATCTTTTAAGGTTTGCAACATAAGGCAGGGGTGATCGGTATGATGCCTCACTTTTGGAATATAGGCAAAATATCATCTATAAACACAATTACAAACAAATATAAGAACTGATGGAATACTTGATTCTTGAGGTTTATAAATGTTGTCGGGGCATTAGTCAAACCAAACGACATCACCAAAAACTCAAAAATGACCATACAAGGTTTGAAAGGCATTCTTAGGGATATCCACTTCCCTAATCATCAACTGATGGTAACCCAACTGAAGATCATTCTTGGAGAAGCACTTAGCACCCTGAATCTGATCGAAGAGATCATCAATCCTAGGAAATAGATACTTATTCTTCACTATAACCTTATTCAACTGGCGGTAATCTATACACATTTGAAGGGACCCATCCTTGTTACACATGAAGAGAATTAGAGAACCCCAAGGAGAAACACTAGGGTGAATGAAACCTTTATCTAGAAGATCTTTCAACTGCTCCTTGAGTTCTTTCAGCTCAGTCGGAGCCATTCTATAGTGAGGATAGAAATAGGACGAGTGTCCAGAAGAAGATCAATCCCAAAATCAATTTCCCCGTTTGGAGAAACACTAGGAAGATCATCAGGGAACACCTTAGGAAACTCACAAACCACAGGGACAGAATGCAAAGAAGGACCTTCGAATCAAAAATTCTTAACATGCTCTAACTGATAGAGACACCCCTTAGAAATAAACTTCTAGTCTCTAAGATACAAAATGAATCTTCCCTTAGGCACTATAGAACAACATTCCCATTCAAACACTAACTCATTAGGGAAGTAGAAACTGACCCTTTGGGTCCGACAAATAAGCGACACATAGCACAAATGCAACCAATCCATCCCCAAAATCATATCAAAGTCTAATATGTCCAACTCTATCAGATCCATCAAGGTCTCCCTACCACTAAAAGACATCACATAACCTCTAAAGGCTCTTCTAGCCACAATGGAGTCCCCACCAGGGTGGACACAAAAAAAGTGATTTGAAATACACTTAGGATCAAACCCAAAATGAATAGCCACATAAGGGGTCATAGAAGAGAGGGTAAACCTGGGATCAAGTAGACAATATACATCATGAGAGAAAAGTTTGAGTATACCAGTAACAACATTGGGGGATGCCTTAAAATCTTGGCGAGTGGCAAGAGAGTACAGACGGTTTTGACTAGTGTCCGAGCCAGAAATAGAAGTAGCACCCTTTGGTGCAAGAGCTGACAAAGTAGCAACAGGGATATTATTTTCCCTAAAAGCAACCCTAGAAGGACAATCCCTCTACATATGACCAATATAACCATATTTAAAGAAATTATTCCTCTCCTCTTTACAAACACCACGATGAACCTGACCGCAAAATCTACAAGAGGGATTTGATTGAGCTGACAGAGCCTTACTAGCCTATGGTTGGGCACCCTACGCCCTGAAACCAAGTATTCTGAAAATAACAATCACCCAATGAATTCAAATAAAGAGTACTAGTCGTAGAGTAGGAACCAGAATTGCCCCAGTTCTTTATAGACTAGTTTACACTGTCTCTACCATACTGCTGCTGACCTCCCCCTAATCCGAATATCAAAACTTCTTATTCTTCCTTTCACTAATCTCTGCTTGCTTCTTCTTCATATCTTCCACTTGTTGCATATACACCTCTAGTCTAGAGATGTCCATGTCCTTATTCAACAAGGCAACCTTGCTCTCCAAAATCAACTTACGGGATAACCCAAAAGCAAACTTTCTCATTCTAGCCCTCATGCTAGACATCAATTCCGAAGCATATCGCGACAACTGATGAAACTATAAGGCGTACTCTTTTACTATCATCCTGCCTTACTTTAAGTTCACAAATTTCTCATCCTTCGCTTCCCTCAACTCCTGAGGAAAGAAGCAATCAAGAAAATCACTGAAAAAGTCATCCCATATAGTAGACTCAACGTTATCACCCCCTAGACTAATCCCATTCCTCATACCAGTGATATGCCACATCCTTAAACTGATAGGCAACGAACTCCCCACCCTCCATATTAGTAGAATGCATCACATAAAAAATATTTTCCATCTCATCAATAAAATTTTAAGGATTTTTCTCAACTTTAGAACTGGTGAAAGTCGAAGGACTCAACCTTATAAATTGGCCAACTCTAGTGACTTCAAAGAATGGAGCAACAGAAGCAACACACTCAGTTTGAGAGGCCACTAACTAGGTAAGCAAGTGAATCGACTGGTGAAACTTAACATTAGACACGCTAGCTTGAGGTGTCCGAGGAAGGATAGGTGGAATTGGGGGAACTCCACTAGGGCAATCAGAAGTTGCGACCCTAGAACAGGTCTGAACTCATTGAATGGGATGAGCTCCATCCATATTATCCTCAAATGGGATAGAAGATTTTCCACAAGCATCAAATCTTCTGGGCGGCATGATCTGAAAAGCAAACACACAGTGATTATAGGATATTTTAAGACCTTAGACTCTATAGCTCAAAATAGAACAACAAGAAAGGAAAATATTCCTAAATGCCTCGTAGCCTCTCCATTATAAGTGTGGTACGCTACACAACTATAAAAGAGAATCAACTTGACAGGGCTTTGTGGACACCCAATGACACCAAACCTAGGATCTGATACCAACTTTGTCATGACTCAAACCAAGGACTGGCCATGACGGGCATGTCCAATCCACCGCAGACTGGAGACCACCCTCTGAACCCAACTAAGCACTATACACCCCCCAACAATGGATGAATTCTGAACATATAACAAGATAAGTTCAAAGAATAAAATATATGTCTGTAGCTGATAATTGGAAATGACCAAACACATCCAACCAGCATTACCCAAGTCCATAGTAATCCAATAAAGCCTCTATGCAAAAAGAACCAAAAATCAGTCTTGGTCGGGATATGTCCCCAACTTTGACAATGATAATGATAATGTTAATAATAATGAAAATGCTCAATCCTAATCTATTATAAGAATTGATGAAATGTATTATAATGTTAATAATAATGAAAATGCTCAATCCTAATCTATGATAAGAACTGATGAAATGTCTTAAGTCTTCTGGAGAATAAAAGCTCACCACTTTACCGCAACAAACCAACAAACTAAGCCAATACACCTAACTCTACACAGGAAAAGTAGAGGTATCTCAGGTGCTTGCATCGTGTAGGGATACGTCATCCGGAGATAGTTAGTGGGTTAATCACAAGCATGTAACTTAGGATTAAGGATAACATAATGTCGTGATCAATAGTTATAAACCGTTCAATTCCAATGCACATAATCAAATACATACACACACACACATATATATATTATATGCTGGAAACAAGGCTTAACATGTACTTTAAAACTTTATCCTGGATTATTTATCTTAAACATCATGACATAAGAAGGCACCCACAGGCTATATGGACCTAACTTTCCCTCCGCTGCTAGGGCCTCAGTACGTGTGACCGCACGAACCATAGGGTATACATATGCACTATAGGGGACTCAAACCTATCAACATATTAGGGTGATTCAAGCACCCAATCAAGTAATATAATATGGAGGATTCGAACCACCAGGTCATTTAGACCCCCATATCGACAACTGCAGTTTCCAATATTGGTCCCTCGGGACTTCCAATTTCATAACTCAACTACACAACCCTAATTAAAGCCTAATTAAATCATTTATAACACATTCCCATTCATTGAACCATGATAAATATTTAGGCATACATTGTTGGTGTCATCATACTAACTACACTTACAAGGTAACATCAAAAAACAGAAACAATGTCATTATTTAAGAAATTTCATAGCCCCCTTGGTTTAATTATGCATTAGCTTGGAGAATTTCACAACCCTATAAGGTTCAGTTAAAAATCATTATGCTTCATTGACTTTTCACATTATGCAATATTTCAAGAGTAGTTCAATATACACACTTTTAATATTCAAAATCAATTTTGTAATATGGGGTTGAGGTCATTACCACTTCAAAAGTCACAAGTTAGGAGAAATCACAATCCCCTCATTTATTCACCATACCCATGCATCCCACAAGTTTAAAACCATAATTAAATCATGAATAGTCATAGGTAAATCATGAATAGTCATAGGTAAACCATAGGAAACATTATTCAACAATAAATATTAAAAATCCTCACCCCATGTTTAAAAACCATCATCAATACCATATGAAAAATACTTTAAAATATATGATTTTAACAAATTAGTAATTTAGGAATAGTAATATACCTGAAATACCTAAGATTATGGAGAGAATCCAACCTTTGAGCCCTTGGATAACCTATTTCTTGGAAAACCTAAGTATGGATGCTTGAGAGACTTGGATGAGAAGAAAAAATATTTGAAGTGGTTTATCATGAAAACAGGGCCCAAAGTATATTTGTAGGTAGTGGGTTATTATTGCGATAAGGGGGAAATATATAAAATACCACCATTTAATAAGCTAAAAAAGTAAATTATCAGTCGTTATGGGTCTCATAACGACTTATCATGACTCATTACGACTTATCTCCACGAGTCATTATCAAGACAGTGTAACTAGGCACACCCACTATTGGAATTATGAACTAGGCACACACACTATTGGAATTATGACTTGTATACCATGGCTCGTAATGGGACCCTATGACTCATGGAGTTCAGTCGTTGTCAACACAAAAATTAATTAGGGTAAACACTGGTTATCCTATGATTCGCACAAAATGGCTCTTAATGAGTCCTTACAACTCATAGTGATCCACTCGTACTCAGAACTAAACTTAGCCACCCACACTATTTAGACTACGATTTGAGTTTAATGACTCGTCATAGGTCTTTACGACTCGTGTCCCCAAGTTGTACTTTGGACAAAAACTCAAGCATCATTCACTGTACACCTTACAGCTAAGGTCATATGACCCGTCAAGACACCCTACGATTTGTAGGGTGAGTCGTAGTCAGGACAATAAGGATAAAATTTTAGAAATTTTTAAGGACCAAAATCCTCGGTGTTACAGGTCACATGTGTGCTTATTATTAACTTACATTATTATTTTGCAAGATTGTTGTCTCAATTAATAAGGTTAAAAATATAATTTCTTGATTATGTAATAAAGGCAATTCTTCTTAATAATACTGGTGGATTTATATCTCAGTTATTTAATGATTATTGTATGTCTACTGAGATAAGAGTTGAATATCCGATTGCTCATGTTCATACTCAAAATGGTCTAGCAGAATCATTAATTAGACGTCTTCAATTAGTAACTCTATCATTGTTAATAAGGACAAAACCTTCTATTTCAATATGGGGCATGCTATTTTGTATGCAGCAGCACGTGTGTGCATAAGGCCAACCACTTATCATGAATTCTCCTCATTCTAGTTGGCTTTTTATCAAGATCCAAATAACTACCATCATAGAATTTTTACGTGTACACAATATATTCCAATTCCTCCACCACGACACACAAATATATGTCTCCAAAGAAGGTTAGATGATATATAATGGGTAGGAATCTTCTTCCATTATAAATTATTTAGAATGTATGGTTGGAGATTTATTTATGACAAGATTTGTTAATTGACATTTTAATGAATTAATGTAACAAATATTAGGAGGAGAAATAAATAGCTAAAAATGATATAAATTAAAATAAATTATCACTATCTTATTTAAATCCTCGAATAAATCAATTGGGTAAGATATTCAAAAGATGATTTATTTGTAAGACATTGTGAACAATTGCCATATGCATTTACTAACCTTTTAAGGACTAGAAAATCTTATATTTTCAATTGGAAATGCTCTAATTTCAAGTTGATATCCGATAGAACAAATTGCAAATGCAAATGCGTCTATACCTGTAATACCCCACACTTCTCCTAGTTCAAATTCATCTCTAGAACATCAAAAATCCTTCTTCAAAGATGAATATATTTTATTACATGTGAAATTTTTAAGATTTTGACTTTTTGTCACGTGGGGAATCGAATCACCTTTCCGTTGATACCAAATTCGCCCAAATACGACACCCGAGCAAAAAGTTAGAGCCATTTTAGTAAGACAGTGTACCACCTGGTACTTTAGTGCGTTGCAGAGTCAGCCAAAGTGGCATTTGTCAAAAAACAGTGAGCCTCCATAATGTTGGTGCACCACGCCAAGGCTCAATTTCAGAATTATCAATTTCCAGTGCACCAACGCGATTCCACCGCGTCGCGGTACCCTTTCAGTTTGCAACCAAGGTAGCAACATGATTTCCACCATGTTGCGCCACCAACCAGTTTCCTAATTATCCAGTTTCCAGTGAGCTGGTTCAATTATACCACATCGCGCCAGCATGAAAAATCAGAATTTTTAGATTCCGTTATTTAATTCCAAGGACCAATTGGTAATTTCTTAAAGCCCCTAATCAGTCTATACACGGGATTTAAACCCTTAATAGCCAAAATTGCTCATTTACTTTCACTATTCTTCAAGAACAAAAGTATTTTCTCTCAAACATAGAAAACTCTAGACCCCAAGTTTCAAAAAGAAATCTTAAGAATCCCTCCAAGAGTCTTCAAGAACTTCAAGAATCTAGATTTCCAGGTATGTTAGATGTTGATTCTTGAGTTCCTTCCACCCAAGAAGTTAAAGATTCCTTTTCTAAATTCAAAGATTATATATTTATGAGTTTTCATGACTCATGTGAATTGAAATTCAAGTTCATATTGTTATTGAGTTTTAATTCATGTTTTGCTTACAAAGTTCCAAGTTTTGATCGTAGTATGTGAGGTTTATGTGATGTTCATGATAAAACCCTTCAAGATAAATATTGGTTGATGTAACCATGTTAATTAGGTGTATTGAATTAAGTATGCTCCCCATATGTTTGATAAATGCTTATGTGAAGGAAATAGAGTCATTATAGCATGTTGACAAGAAATCCCCAATTGTGTATAAGTAATGCATGCCAAGTGTTTGTTGAAAGGCCTTAGTGAATGAATTATGATATGTTGCATGCATTCCTACTCATGTGCATTCCTTATTGAATGAATTATGAGATAATAGTATGCACTCCCTATACATTTACATGTTTAAGACTTCTAAGTGCTTGAAGAGATACTTCATTGATTGTGTTTTGAATGATAGCCTATTGCCATGTTATGTATGAGTTGTCCTATATTGAACATAATCAACCCACAACAAAATATTTACAATACAAGATTTAAAACTTGATTCTTAGGCTTCATGGATGAAGGAAATGAAGAGATTCTTGAATTTGAGTCTTGGATTTGAATCCCCAATTGAAAACCCTAGCTTGTTCTTGAGAGAAAATTGATAGAAATAATATATTTTGGATGAATTATGGATGAATCACATGTTATTGGGTATATATAGGGGTGAGAAATTGACCCTTTTAACCCTTGGACGCATATTTTAATTTTGTGAAAATTTCCTGACCTGGACCCCTAGCGCGACGCGGCGCGATATTTGACAAATCTAAATTTGATCCTTGGAGCGATGCACCATAATCATGGAGTTTCACTGGATTTTGATGATTGCCATTTTGGCTGGCTCCGCGACGCGTTGATGGCTCAGGTGGCACATGTCTTACTAAAATGGCTCTAACTTTTTGCCCGAGTGTTGGATTTGGGTAAATTTGGTATCAATGGAAAGCTTATTTAATTTCCCATATGATAAAGAGTAAAAATATTGAAAATACCATATGTATAAAAGTGAATTCATTTTTGAAACAAGTATTTAATATTTCTGGGATGATTTTAAGCTAGGTAGAAGTACGGGGTATTACAAATTGTCCCATCAACTCTACAGTTCAGATAGTTTAGAGACTTTTTCAGATAATATGTTCAGACAGTTGTATAATTATTTAGTTTTTCAATTGTATTTTAGTTTTTGAACCTTATGGCAAGTTTTCTGCCAGTTTCTTCATTTTTATAATGTATTATTTAGTGCTCAGTTACAGATATCAGTCAAGGGTTAGCTTGTGTTCCTTCGAGATTATGAGCACCATGTAGCATCCGGGGTACCAGACTCGAGGAATTACAAACTTGGTATTAGAGCCTAAGGTTCAATAGTGTCCTAGGAAGTCTGAAAGTCTTATCTAGTAGAGTCTTGTGCATGGGTGTATTACGCGTCATATTTATGTACATGAGGCTATAAGATGTTTTAGGAACAATTTATCTTCTTCTAGTATTCATGTCGTGCGAGTGAGCATGAGCTCAAGTTACTTCTCAGTCTAATCCATCTCTTCCTTTCATTTACAAAGTATGCCTCCTCGTAAAGCTAATGTCCATAAAAATAATAACCAGCCACCTCAGCCCGCAAATCCTTTGAATGAAAATATGTCACATCCAGAGTTTTGGGCAGCTTTTCAGGCACTAGCCCAAGCTGTGACAACTAATGTTCAAGGTAACCATCAGGTTGTAGCCCCACCTTAACAAGATGGGGGTCTAGCCGCAACTAGAATAAGATCCTTTATGAGAATGAAACATCCAGAATTCTATGGGTCGAAGGCAGATGAGGACCCACAACTTTATCTTGATGAGGTAAATAAGATCACCTAGGTTATGCATGTGTCTAAGGATGATAGTGTAGATTTGGAATCCTATAGGTTGAAGGATGTTGGTTATGATTAGGTAGTGATGTAGAGGAAGAGTAGAGGGGAGAATGCAGCTCCCATGACTTGGTAGATGTTTCACGAAGCGTTCATAGATAAGTTTTTCCCACTAGATATGAGAGAAGATAAGAAAAAAGAGTTCATGAACCTGAGGCAAGGCTCCATGATAGTGAAAGAGTATTGTCTCAAGTTCAACTAGTTGTCTAAGTATATACCTGATCAGATGGTTGACCTTAGAGAAAGCATGAGTAAGTTTGTGATTGATGTGTCTGGGTTGGTGGTTAAGGGGTGTAGGAATGCTATCCTCAATGGGGACATGGATCTTTCTAGGTTGATGATGCACGCTCAGCAGATTAAGGTAGAGAAATCTAAGGAGAGAGAAAGAGTAAGTAAGAAGGCCAGAATAGGTAGTTTTAGTTATTCTCAGCCAGGGTCACAGGGTGGTAATCGTTCTAAGAATAGTCAGAAGCTTTTAGTCCCATCTCCATCCTCAGCTAGCGTACCCACACTAAATTTTAGGAATATCATTCATGATGGGGTGCCAGGTTCCAAAACCCAGAGTAGTACAAGCGGTGTTTGTACCTATCTGCTTTGTGAAGAATGTGGTAAGAACCACCTAGGTACTTGTAGAGTAGGCAGCGAGGTATATTTTGGATGTGGTAAGCCAGGCCACAGGATGCAAAAGTGTAGAGTGCTAGCTCAGAGGGGTAAAGAATTGCATTAGCAGGGTGCCACTCCTAGTACCACTAGTGGTCAGCGTCAGAACAGATTTTATGCACTCCAGACTATCCATGATGAGGAAAGTTCTCCTGATATAGTTATGAGTATGTATGAGTCTTTTATCCTTATGTTTATGCTTAGTAGATCTCGAGGCTTCAGTTATATGCTAAGTTTGGTATAGTGTCCATTCATACTTCAGGTTCCCGTGTTTTTAACCTTCCAGTGAACCCTCCTTGGTGATGAGCAGTGGCTTAAATGGGAATGAGTAAATATTTTATGTTAAAGAAAGATTGTAGCATGATTTCTTTACATAAGGCTTTAGTCATGAAGATAGGTGTAATACCCCGTACTTCTACTTAGCTTGTAAACGTTTCAAGAATGTTAGAAACTTACTTTGAAAGATGAATCCATTTTTGTACATGTGGAATTCTTAAGATTTTCACCTTTTTCATGGGGGAAATTGAATTAGCTTTACAATGATACCAATTTTTTCCAAATTCGATATCGGGGTAGAAAGTTATGGCTATTTTACAGAAAGCAGTCAAAACTGCGCAGGTGCGACGATGAGGGCCGACGGACTATCAAGCTAGCGACGGACCATCGCCCAAACCATCGCAGCGGAGGTAGTGAGACCACATTCTGCCTAAGGGCGACGGTTAGGTCGATGGAACATCGAGCTAGCAATGGACCGTCGCCCAAGACGTCGCAGCAGAGACAGTGAACCCCTATTCTGCCCAGGTGCAACGGTTAGGACCGACGGACTATCGACCCAGTGATGGATTGACGCACCTACCGTCACATGTTTTGTTAAGTTATTTTAAGTCATTTTTGAAAAGGGCATTTTGGTCTTTTACCACCCTTTCTAATACCTAATAATATCAGACCAAGGCTCTTGCCTTCATTATTCATCTACAACATCAAAATTAGGGTTTTCCTCTCAAAGATCTATCCCCAAACTCAAGATCCAAACCCTTCTTCAAGAAAACTAAAAGATTCAAGTTCTTCAAGTCCAAGGACTTCAAGAAACTCACAATCAAAGTATGTCAAATGTTGATTCATGAGTCCCTTTCACCCATGAAACTCAAGAATCTCTTTTTAAAATCCAAGATTTGTTTATTTATGAATGTTCATGATTTAAATTAAATTAGAAATTCATGTTGATGATGTTGTAGGGTTTTGATTCATGTTTTGAAATACATGTTCCAATGATTGATCCCAATATGTGATGATTTGCTTAGTATTCATGATAAACCCTTCAATTTACAAGTTGATTGATGTATCCATGGTTATTAGATGTGTTGATGATTGTATAACCAAAGAATGCTCCCCATGTGTTTGATTAAATGCCTATGTGAAGGAAAAGTGTCATACTAGTAGAAAAATATGAAATCCCCATTCATGTACAAGTTCATGCATGTCAAGTGTTAGATGAAATGTCTTAGTCAATGAATTATGGATATATGTGTGGCCATTGTGGTGCTTTAGAACTTGTACTTCATGAAATCTCTAAATTATTATATTATGGATTGTTGAGGTTGGTCATGTATTCAAGAAAGTCATGCTTTGTCAGTTTCTTCCCATCGAGTCCTGGGCATACTTGTACCTAAAAAATTAGTTGTGTGCCTAGAATCAGTGTCATGTTTTCATGATAATATCAGTCAAGCCATGATCAGTAGAATTTAGTCAGTTATATGACTCAGGAAAACTGAGTAAATTCAGTATCAGTCCAGTAATCTCAGTAATCTCAATAGTCTTAGTCAGTTATTAGATCTCAGTAATTTCTATCAGTCAAACAAATTTAGTGAAACTCAATCCATTTTAGTCCAGTTTATTTAGTTCAGTGTCTATTCAGATGGGTGTAGGATTCAGCACCAAGTGAGACCAACGATGGGAACTCACCTGCGAGTAGAGGGTGTGATTCTTAGAAGAAATCCTTGTGCTCCAGAACTACATAGCCAACGTAGGTTGAGATATCAAACCAGCTAGATGAGGGTACATGAGGTGGCTTAACCTGTTAGTTGAGGGTTTTGCCGTTCTTATTATAGTACCTGTGAGATGAGGGTCACTCACAACTTGTCCCAACCAGTGGTGCGGTATTGACATACTTTCAATTAATATTACAGATTGGACCCCAACTCAGATATAATAGCTTATTTGGGGCATGTCGATTAAAGGACTACTTCCCATAGTTTCAGTTACAGAATCAGGACTATCAGATATAGTCATTCAGTCTTAGTAAAAGAACTCAGATAGTTCTTCAGATTTCAGGACTGTTAGATACAGTCAACTTAGAATAGTACAGAACTCAGCTAGTTCCATCAGAACCTATACTATCAGATACAGTCGCTCAGTATCAATTATTTCAATTATACAACATCAGTATCTCATGTTATCAGTATTCAGACTTAGTAATCATGTTAGCACGAACTCAGTTACAGTTATTATGTATTAATGCATGCATTTCCACGTTCATGTTATCCAGTTAGTTAGTGTAGTTCATGCATGTGAACCCTTTGCATTCAGCCTACCTCACATGCATACCAATATATTTAAACATACTGATGCATTTGCGCTATGGTGTTTAATACCATAGGTTCAGAAGAACGAGCTCCAGAGCATCAGTAGCATTCCAGTCTCAGCAGTCAGAGTTAGAAGTGAGTCCTCATCCTTCGAGGACATGACCACTACTTTATTATCTCATTAATTCATTTATTTTAGTATTTGGAGTTAGTTTGGGACATGTCCCATCAACTCCTTATTCAGACAGTTTAGAGGTTTTCAGACCACAATATGTTTCAGATAGTTTATTTCAATTTTGGGTATTGTTATACCCCATTATAGACATTGTTTTATATTCAGTATTAGTTCAGTTTTGAACCTGATGGCCTTAAAACTTATATTTTGCTTAATTACAGTATATTATTTAATGCTTAGTTATAGATATCAGTCATGGGTTAGCTTGTGGTCCTTCGGGGTCATGAACATCGTGTAATATTTTGGGTACCAGATTTGGGGAGTTATAAACTTGGTATCAGAGCCTTAGTCTCAACAGTGTCCTAGGAAGTTTGAAAATCCGCATCTAGTAGAGTCTTAGGCATGGGTGTATTGTGCACCACACTTATGTGCAGGAGGCTATGAGATGTTTTAGGAACAGTTCCCCTTATTTCAGTATTTATGTCATGCCAGTGAGCATAAGCTTAAATGTAGACTCCTAGTCTAAATCCATTTTTTTTATTTCATTTACTGAATATGTCTCCCAAAATGGCTAACAAAAGGAGAACTAGAAATCACTTAGTACCGTCGCCCTTTCAGGCAGATTCCCTGGATGAGTATGCCTTTCATGGAAAATTCAGAACGGACTCCCTCACTTTATCTTACTCAGTAGTAGCTCAGAGCAATCAGTAGGCTATTGTCCCAGCCTCTTCTTTAGCCAGTGCTCCAGTTCCAAAATTCAAAGATAGCAACAGGGATAGGGCGCCAGGCCCTAAACCTCAAGGCAGTATTAGTAGTGCCTGAACCCATCCCCTTTGTTAGACTTGTGGTAAGAACCATCAGGGTATTTACAGAGCTGTCAATGATGTCTGTTTCGAATGTGGCATGCCAGGCCACAGAGTTAGAGATTGTCCCCAGTAAGGTTTTTAGGGTCAGCATAACTGTTCCTCAGCTCAGTCTGGTCGCCCGAATCAGCAGGGTGCCACTTCAGTGCTACCATTGGGCAATACCCAAATAGACTTTATGCTCTCTATTCCCGACAGGATCAGGAAAATTCTCCTGATGTGGCTACTGGTATGTTACAGATCTTTCACTTGCATGTTTACTCTTTTCTAGACCCAGGAGCTTACTTATCTTATGTTACTCCTTATATAGCAGTTGATTTCAGAGTCAGTTTCGAAATTCTAGAAGAAACCTTCTCAGTCTCCACCCTATTGGGTAAAACTATCATAGCCCGACGGGTATACATGAACTGTCCAGTTATGGTATCTTAGAAAGTTACTTCAGCAGACTTAGTCGAATTAGAGATGACTAATTTTGTTGTCATTCTTGACATGGATTGGCTTCATTCCTTCTATGCCACAGTCGACTGTAGAAATAGACTTGTCCAGTTCCAGTTTCCAAATGAACCTATCCTAGATTGGAGGGGTAGTGCTTCAGCTTTCAAAGGTCCGCTTATTTCCTACCTTCGAGCAAGGAAAATGGTATCTAAAGGATGTGTCTATCATCTTGTTTGAGTTAAGGATTCTAGTTCTGAAACTCCCAGTCTTGAATCAGTCTCAGTAGTGAATGGATATTCAGATGTGTTTCCCAAAGATTTTCTCGGAGTTCCTCTCGAAAGAGAAATAGACTTCGGCATTGATCTTTTTTCAGATATTCAGCCTTTATCTATTCTACCATATAGAATGACACTAGTGGAACTCAGAGAAATAAAATAATAGTTGAAGGATCTCTTAGATAAGGGATTCATTAGGCCCAGTGTTTCCCCGTGGGGTTCACCAGTTCTGTTCGTGCAAAAGAGAGACGACTCTCTCAGAATGTGTATAGACTACCTTTAGCTCAATAAAGTCACTATTACAAATAATTATCCACTTCCTAAAATCAATGACTTGTTTGGCCAAATTCATGGTACCAGCTATTTCTCTAAGATAGACTTCAGATCAGGCAATCATCAACCCAGAGTTAGAGAATGTGACATTCTGATAACATCTTTTCAAACTCGGTACAGTCACATCAAATTCTTAGTCATGTCCTATGGTCTTACCAATGCCCCAACAACCTTCATGGACTTGATGAACCATGTGTTCACAACAGTAATTTGACATGTTCGTCATAGACTTCATAGATGTCATCCTCGTCTATTCCCGCAGTGAACATAATCATGCATACCATCCCAGAATAGTATAATAGATCCTCAAAACCCATCAAGTATCATGATATCTATTCATATCCTACCTGTCAGCTCCATGATCATCGCACATATTTGTGCACATTAGTGAAAATCATGTACGATTTCAGTTCCCAGTATAAGGAGCCCAGTTTACTCTACGATACAAAGCATGTTCCATGAACACAACTTTCATTTACGCACCTTTCATAGAATTATGTGCATTTCTAGTTCTTAGTATAAGGAGTTCCAGTTTACTCAATAGTACTGATCATGTCCTAAAAATACAGAACCTTTAGATTCAGGTCATGTAGCTCACGACTCATGTAATCCTATCGTGCTTTACAGTATGCTCAGACCACATGACTCACGTTCCACTCCTAGTGATCATCCAAACTCAAGTTATGTCATATATACCCTCAGTTTAGATCCCTCGGTGAATCTATAGTGTTGATGTTTATCCCTCAGGCCTCGGTTACAGCGTCAATTCAGTAATCGGTATTCAGTAAAGGACTCAGATAGTTCTACAGGACCGTGGATTTTAGTTATCAATTACTTAGCCATTAGAATTCAGTACTTCAGTACCAGTTTAAGCCTCAATTATCAAAAACCAGCATTTACTCCCAGTATGAGTCTCAATTATAGATTTAGTTGCAATCTCTGCTATGGTCTTAGATATACCCTCAGTTCAGAAATTAGATCAGTACCACAGTCCAATTTTAGGTTTCCTTGACCATAGAATGTAGTTAAAAGTTAGCATATTATTAGTGTTTTAATACTTCATCTTATAGAATATTTCTGAATCATGTTATACGCCTGGTCTTGCATTCTCAGATAATACAAGTATTTCATGAATTCATGATTAGCTATCTCATGTTACTCAGTTAGTCCCTTTCTCGTGTTCATAAAAACTCCATATTCTCAGTCTAGTTATTCAGACTAAGTATAGTTTAGTCTTACATGCCCAGTACTCAGCCATTAGTCAATCAGCAGATCAGATGAGTCAGTCACTAGGAATTAATTTGAACAACCATTACTTCAATCTGACAGTCAGATGGACAAGTTCACATATTTTCCCATTTTTTCCACCTAGCCGCACTATTCAAAGTCTCATGGATGTAACTATCCTAAGATGGACCAATCAAGTAGTTGCGTGTTTAGCTCAGTTCATGTTTCATGACACTGTCTCAAAACTCAAATATTCAATCGCGATTTAATTTGTGGGTGCCCTGTGCATCATTCCAGTCTCTCCTCAGTATCTTGGCCAAGTCAGTATTCTATGAGGGACGTAGTGTCCCAAGGGGGAGATACACTATAATCCCCTAAACTTTCATTACCTAAACAAGTCATTCCCTCTTCATGTAAGGAACCTAGCTTGGAGTAGTGGGTACTCATAGGTTGACCCTCAAGCTCCAATCTCAGTCGTGAGCCATGTACATAATGGCTCAGTTCAATTCATGATACTCAGTCCATGTCACACATTATAGACATAGTCATGTTCTCATGTTCCCATTCATGCATGTTCAGTAAAGGATCTTGAGTTTGAGATTAATGACTTTATCTATCTAAGGATCTCTCCCATGAAAGGAGTGAAGATATTTGGCAAGAAGGGAAAGCTTAGTCCCCGATATGTCAGTCCCTTCAAAATTATCTGTAGTTTTGGCAAGGTATCCTATGAGCTAGAATATCCTTCAGATATAGCCTCAGTTCATCCATCTTACATGTCTCTTTGCTCAAGAAGTGCATAGATAACCTAGCAGTCGTAGTCCCTATTTAGAGCATAGATGTTCAAAATAGCCTCTCTTATGAAGAGATTTCAGTCAAAATCCTAGACTATCAGACTCGTAGACTGAGGAACAAAGAAGTCCCTCTAGTCAAAGTTCTTTGGCAGAATCATTCTGTTGAGGGAGCTAATTGGGAAGAAGAAGCAGATATGTGGACCAAGTATCCTCATCTCTTCTCTTTAAACTCAGATCTAGCTCAAGGTAACAGTTCTCCTTAAGCTTTTTAGTTTTATGTTCAGATTTCACAAGATTGTTATCCATTTTATATTTAAAATTTCATTATAAACTTGGTATTAAGTACCATTGCATAGTCAGCCATGCATTCATGTGTCAGTTCAGTCATGTATTCATACATCAGATATGCATGTTCAGTTTAATGAGAAAATCATCTTATCAGTAATTTTGTCATGCAGTCATAAATCAGTTACTCATGCATTAGATATGCATGTTCAGTATGATATATAGTCAGTTATCAGTTATGTCAGTCATGAGATCATATTCCAGTTATTCATGTTCAGTATGTACATCAATTTATCTTCTCCCTTCTCACTTAGTCTCATTCGAAGATGAATGTTATCAAAGGGAAAATATTGTAATACCCCATACTTCTACTTAGCTTGAAATTATTTCAAGAACGTTAGAAACTTACTTTGAAAGATGAATCCATTTTTATACACGTGGAGTTCTTAAGATTTTCACTTTTTGTCATGGTGGAAATTGAATTAGCTTTTCGACTATACCAATTTTGTCCAAATTCGGTATCGGGGTAAAAAGTTATGGCCGTTATATAGAAAGCAGTCAAAACTGTGCAGGTGCAACGATGAGGGCCGACAGACCGTCGAGCTAGCGTTGGACCGTCACCCAAACCATCATAATGGAGGCAGTGAGACCACCTTCTGCCTAAGGGTGATGGCTCAGGCCAATGGAACATCAAGCTAGAGAAGGACCATCACCCAAGCCATCGTAGCAGAGACAGTGAAACCCTATTCTACCCGGGTGCGACGGTCAGGACCGACGGACCGTTGACCCAGTGATGGACCGTCGCACCCACCATCGCATATTTCATTCAGTTATTTTAAGTTATTTTTGAAAAGGGCTTTTTTGTCTTTTACCACCCTTTCTAATACTTAATAATATCATACCAAGGCTTCTACCTTCATTATTCATCTACAGCATAAAAAATTAGGGTGTTCCTCTCAAAGATCTATTCCCAAACTCAAGATCCAAACCCTTCTTTATGAAAACTAAGAGATTTAAGTTCTTTAAGTCCAAGGACTTCAAGAAACTCACAATCAAGGTATGTCATGTGTTGATTCATGGGTCCCTTTCACCCATGAAGCTCAAGAATCTCTTTTCAAAATTCAAGATTTGTGCATTTATGAATGTTCATGATTTGAATTAAATTGAAAATTCATGTTGATGATGTTGTAGGGTTTTGATTCATGTTTTGAAATACATGTTCCAATGATTGATCCCAATATGTGATGATTTGCTTAGTATTCATGATAAACCCTTCAATTTACAAGTTGATTGATGTATCCATGATTATTAGATGTGTTGATGATTGTATAACCAAAGCATGCTCCCCATGTGTTTGATTAAATGCCTATGTGAAGGAAAAGTGCCATACTAGTATAAGAATATGAAATTTCCATTCATGTACAAGTTTATGCATGTCAAGTGTTTGATGAAATATCTTAGTCAATAAATTATGGATATATGTGTGGCCATTGTGGTGCTTTAGAACTTGTACTTCATGAAATCTCCAACTTATTATATTATGGATTGTTGAGGTTGGTCATGTATTCAAGAAAGTCATGCTTTGTCAGTTTCTTCCCATAGAGTCCTGGGGATACTTGTACCCGAAAATTTAGTTGTGTGCCTAGAATCAGTGTCATGTTTTCATGATAATCTCAATCAAGCCATGATCAGTAGAATTCAGTCAGTTACATGACTCAGGAAAACTTAGTAAATTCAGTATCAGTCCAGTAATCTCAGTACTCTCAGTAATCTCAATAATATAAGTCAGTTATCAGATCTCAGTAATATTCCGTTAGTTAATGGAATTTAGTGAAACTCAATCCAGTTCAGTCCAGTATATTCAGTTCAGTGTCTATTCAGATGGGAGTAGGATTCAGTACCGAGTGAGCCCAAGGATGGGAACTCACCTGCAAGTAGAGGGTGTGATTCTTAGAAGCAATCCTTGCACTCCAGAACTAAATAGCCAGCGTAGGTTGAGACATCAAACCTGCTACATGAGGGTAGATGATGTGGCTTAACCTGTTAGATAAGGGTCCCACCATTCTTTTTAGAGTACGTATTAGATGGGGGTCACTCACAACTTGTCCTTACTAGTGGCGCGGTATTGACACCCTTTTAATTGGGGTTACAAATTGGCCCAACTCAGCTATAATAGCTTATTAGGGGCATGTCGGTTAAAGGACTACTTCCCACAGTTTCAGACTGTCAGATACAGTCATTCAGTCTCAGTAAAAGAACTCAGATAGTTCTTCAGATTTTAGGACTGTCAGATACAGTTAACTCAGAATAATACGAAACTCAGCTAGGTTTATCAAAACCTAGACTGTCAAATACAGTCACTCAGTATCATTTATTTCAGTTATACAACTATCAATATCTCATGTTATCAGTACTCAGACTCAGTAATCATGTTATCACAAACTAAGTTACAGTTGTTATGTATTCATGCATGCATTCCCACGTATATGTTATCCAGTCAGTTAGTGTAGTTCATGCATGTGAACCCTTTACATTCAGCCTACCGTACACGCATACCAGTAAATTCAAATATATTGATGCATTTGTGCGATGTTGTTTTATACCATAGGTTCAAAAGCACGAGCTTAAAGCATAAGTAGCATTCCAATATCAGCAGTCAAAGTTAGCAGTGAGTCCTCATCCTTCGAGGACATGACCATTACTTTATTATCTCATTAATTAATTTATTTCAGTAGTTAGAGTTAGTTGGGGACATGTCCTATCAACTCCTTATTCAGACAGTTTAGAGGCTTTCAGACTACAACATGTTTCAGACAGTTTATTTCAGTTTTGAGTATTGTTATACCCCATTATAGATATTTTTTATATTCCTTATTAGTTCAGTTTTGAAACTTATGGCCTTATAACTTATAGTTAACATAATTATAGTATATTATTCAGTGCTCAGTTACAGATATTAGTCATGGGTTAGCTTATGTTCCTTTGGGGTTATGAGCATTGTGTAACATTCTGGGTACCATATTTGGGGAGTTATACCAGGCTTGAATGTCATGTTGGTGTGTAAGTGGCTATACATATATATTTATATTTTGAAAGTTTGAGTAAGCTTGAATAGTGCATGCAAGAATTTAAGTTTGTTGATTTAAAACTAAGTATGAAGGTGTGTATATGAGTTAGGAGATGTGATCTTAGTAGTCTATGAAGAAATAGAAGAAAATGATGTGCTTAGTGAGACAAGTGTGTTTTGAAAATAGTGTAAGTATGTGACGGTGATTGCAGGAGCTAAAGGAAGTTAATTGTTGTATCCCAAGAGATAGTATTAGCAGTGAGTTTTATACTTTTAGTTGCAGTCTTTCAAGATGAGTTTATCATTTATGTATATTATTGCACCCCAGATTCTAGAGTAGATTAATTGTAGTTTAGTTCAGAGTTTAGTAAAGTGTTTACAGACTTATGGTGACGACTTAAAGTTAAAATGGAGAGTGTAGTTGAGAAAGTGCATAAGAAGTACTCTAATTAAGCATAACTTTTCAGTATGAGTTAGTTTGAATAGCCAGTAAGTCAGTTTAGCAGTCTAGTAGTCAGATTCATATGGTTTATTTTCCCATCTTTCTATCAAGTCATACTATCAGAAATATCGTGAATATAACTATTCCAAGGTAGAGAGTCCCAGTAGTTGCGAGTTCAGTTCAGTTCATGAATCATGCATTAGTTTCAGACTCTGGAGGTTCAGTTATGATCTAGTTCGTAGGTGCCTTGTGCATCGCCCCAGTACCTCAGCAAAGTAAGCGTTCTTAAGGGACATAGTGTCCCAAGGGGGAAATACCCTATAATTTCTCGATGCCTTCATGTCTTTAAACCCATTCAATTGCATGCTCAGATATTCCTTACAATGTTAGTATCAATTATCATTGCATATTCTGTCATGCATTCAACAGTCAGTTCAACCAGATATTCATGCATTAGATATGCATGTTCAGTAGAAAAAGCTCCACTTATCAGTAATTTGAGTCATGTTTTTATGAGAATAACTCAGTCAAGTATTCATGCATCATATATGCATATTCAGTATGAAATTTTAGTATATCAGTAGTTCCAGTCATATAGTAATGTTTTAGATGTTCACGTCACTTAAGTAAGATCATTCTATTAGAGTCTCAACTTAGTCAGTCTTATTCGAGGATGAACGTTCCCAAATGGGAGATATTGTAATACCCCACACTTCTCCTAGTTCAAATTCATCTCTAGAACATAAAAAATCTTGCTTCAAAGATGAATATATTTTATTCCATGTGAAATTTTTAAGATTTTGACTTTTTATCACATGGAAAATCAAATATGATTTCCGTCGATACCAAATTCGCCCAAATCCAAAACTCGAGTGAAGAGTTAGAGCCATTTTAGTAAGACAGTGTACCACCTAGTACTTTAGCACGTTGCGGAGTCAGCCAAAGTGGACTGACATACTCAGGGATCACCCGTTAGGTAGGAATGATCCCAGGGGTCACCCGTTAGATAGGACTGACTCTACAAAAGTTGTCTTTACCCGTGGCACGGTACTAACACCCTTCCAACTGGGGTTACAGGTTGGACACCAAACTTAGCTAGAAGGGGCATGTCAGTTAGATGACTACCTCCCATAGTCTCAACTTCAGAATCTGTCTCAATAAAAAAACTCAACTCAGTAGCATAGATTTGGGGCTGTTACATACAATCACTCAATAGTATTATCAATGGATTTAGAGATCACCTGCTAGATAGGACTGATCTCAGATTTAGTCAAGCAGTATCAGTATCATTACCATTAGATTAAGAGATCACCGATTAGATAGGACTGATCTCAGATTCAGTTAATTATCTTTATTATTATTATATTGAGAGATCTCCCGCTAGATAGGACTGATCTCAACCTTAGTCAATCAGATATCAGTATCAGTAGACTCAGTGATAAGAAATCCAGTTATTAGAATTCAGTATTCAGTGTTACTACGATTTCAGTTATAGTTTATGCACTCATGCATGTATCCTTATTCACTAGTCTCATGATATTTAGTCAGTATTGTTCATGCATGTAAACCCTTGCATTCAGCCTTACCTGATCTAGCATACCAGTACATTCCCACGTACTGACGTATACTTTTCTCTTTCACTATGGTGTCTTATACCACAGGTTCAGAAGCACGGGATCCAGACCACCCTTAGCAGTTCAGATTCAGCCAGCAGCAGTAGACTTAGCAGTGAGTCCTCATCATTCGAGAATGTTTCTTATTTTATTATTAAATTAGATTTAGCATTTCAGTAGATAGAGTTAGTTGGGGAATTGTCCCATCAACTCCACATTTCAGACAGTTTAGAGGCTTTTTCAAACTAGATGTTCAGACAGTTGTATTAGTATTCAATTTTTCAATTGTATTTTAGTTTTTAAACCTTATGGCAAGTTTTCCTCTAGTTTTTGCATTTTATAGTGTATTATTTAGTGCTCAATTACAAATATTAGTCAAGGGTTATCTTGTGGTCCTTTGGGATTATGAGCACCGTATAGCGTCCGGGGTACCAGACTCGAGGCGTTACAATACCATTGCTGAAATTTTATAGACCTATTGGTTCCAAGGATAAATATCCTTAAAAAAAGGAATAAATGATCTGAATAATTATGATATGATAAAAATTGCTCAAAAAGAATCTCGAGACATAAGAAATGATAAGACAATCAAGGAGGTTCAAATACAATAAAATAATGAGAATGAAGAAATCTCAATAAGTTTTGTCTCGGCGTAAAAAAAGGTAAAACAAACATAATATCATTGTAGATAATATTTTTGCTTATAATATTACTGTTGAAATTATGCAACAAGATGAGGATTTGATATCAAAATCTGTCAATAAATATTGACAGATAAATGATTGACCAAAATGAAAAGATGCAATTCAAGAGAAATTAACTTCACTTAAAAATTATGAAGTTTTTTGACTAATAATCCAAATATTTGAAGGTGTCAAGACAGGTGGGTACAAATTAATTTCTGTGAGAAAATAAAATGAAAAAGATGAATTCATAAGATATAAATCATGACTTGTGGCACAAGGATTTTGCAAAGGACTGTAGATTGATTTTATTGAGACATATTCTCATGTGGTGGGTGAACTTTCAGTCAAGTATATGATAAATCTGGAAGTTCATGAAAAGTTTGAAATGCGCCTAATGGATGTTGCCACAACCTATTTGTATAGCAAATTAGATAATGATATTTTTATAAAAATTATTCAAAATCATTGAAAGTAGATGAAGAGTATAAAAGTTTACAAGGAACTTGTTCAATAAATCTTCAAAAATCATCATACGGATTGAAATAATCAGGATGGATGTGGTAATTTCTTTAGTAAATATTTGCTAAAGAAAGTGTACAAAAATGGTCCTATTTGCCCTTGTATTTTTTATAAGAAGGTCTGAATCTGAATTTGCTATAAGTGTAATCATCTAAATTTGTAAATTTTTCTATTTTTATGTGTTTTTATCATTTTTTTCTTTCTCATAATTACTATATGTTGATTTTGGGATTTGAGGATCATTGGCACGATTTTTTATGAGATTGAAAATAATTTGTATGAGTTTGTGATTTTTATAAGGCCTGAGAAGTCATATAGTTGACTTTAGTCAATATTTGATTCAAGTGTCGGATGACAATTTGAATTGCACCAAAATATCTGAAATGTTGAATTTAGGTTAGTACCATGGTTGGTTCGGGTTTGGGGCCTTTATCTTGTATTTTAACCCTTTATTTGGAAAATACTGAAAAGGGGTTCCAGGGTCAATCTGGTGAAAACAATCTTTTTTCAAAAATTCAATATCTCCATTGAGTTTGGAACATCAAAAATAGCCTAGTAACATAGTTCGTTTGCATTTGTGAGATTCCAAATGAATTTTAAGGGTCCGATTGGAGACTTGGCATGTTAGCTAAATTACTATGTTGAGTCTCATCTGGTGTAACCTCTTAAGCATCCTTATTGTTGCTAAAGTGGAAGCCACAAAAGTAGCCAATGGACCACTTAAGCGGACAACCGATTTGTCCCCCCGCCGCTAAAGCGATCACCTTACCGCTTTAGCGGAGGGCACTTAAGTGAAGATGGGCTATTTAAGAAAAGGAAAACCATATCTGGCCTGGTTTCTTTAGCAATATTTCAACTGCTTAAGTGGTGATTGCTTAAGCAATCATTTGGCCGCCTAAGCATCCATCACTAAAATAATATATAAGTCTAATTTTCACATTTTCCTCTATTTTTGGACCTTTGAGCTTCGGGTGTAGTCGATTATTGAGGATTTCTTCACCATTTGAGATTAGGTAAGATCCAAAACTTATTATCATTATTTTTCATTGATTATATCCTCAAAACTAACTTTAAATCATGATTTAAAAATGGAAATTTGAGATTTTTACTGATTAAGTTTAAAAAGAGTTTTTGTTTGATTTGGACCTCATTTTGAATCGGTTTTCACATAGACTTTATCCTGAATACTCATATATCCTTGGGAAAAAAAAATTTAAGATAAAATTTTGTTTTTTCCCCCTCCATTTCAAACTCATTTTTCGAATCCATTTTGGACCCAACTCAAATATAGGCAATAGGGTATCATTATCTTTCTGGTAATGTATAAATGTTATATTTGAATGTTATAGTTGATTATGAGTCCATTCGTAAGTGAAAGGTCCTGTGGATCCACTTTAGATCGGAATTTTATCTTTTTGAGGTAGGTTATGGCTTAACTTCTTTCAGATTGAGCTGAATAGTTAATAAATAAGTAAAGCATACTATGGGTTGGTAAATAACAATAAAGTTTATTTTTTAAGATTATTATTACTTTTGTGTGCCCGTGTGGGGGGGCTTATACACTATTATTGTTGACTTATGATATCTGATATAGTGTGTTGCCCGTGTGGGGGCTTTATTTGACATCATTGGCCTTATTTATACATTTAGATTCCTTCATTCAAGATATAATGCCCGCGGTAGGCTTATTTTGCTAATGTAGGCCTTATTTGAGCATTAGTTGCCTTTATCATGATAGAAATTGTCACGACCCAAGACTACCCCTTGTCGTAATATGGTGCTTAAGGACACAAGTGACCACAAGATAACCCATGATGTTGAAACCCTGGGAGTTGCACCACATAGTAAGGGACCAGGTCTCTCAAAGTCTATCACAGGCAAATCATAGTAAAATAACTAGGAATCAAAAGACAGTGACACAAGATTTTAACGTGGAAACCCCTTGCTTAAGGAAGGAAAAACCATCGGCTTGACCTTACAAACATAAAAAAAATTCACTATAATCAATCTATTGATTACAGACTCGATTTCAGCCTAACTCTAGGCTCTTTTTTCTTGTAATAACTCTACTACAAGCTCATCTTGACAACTCTACCAAGGAACCTCTACACTGATTAACTCTAATCAGTATCAAACTTAGGCAACTCTACCTAAGCACTCTCTAATAAAAGGGAAAATTTCATTACTCTTATAACATGATTAATTCATTTACAAATCAAGACTCACTCAAGAAAAATATCTATTTAAGCATACACATACAACTAAGAACTTGAACAATATTAAAATAAAGTTTTTGCTGCCTCTCTTCACTCTTTATATTTGTGCAAAAACCATTTGATGAACAAGTTTCTTTTTAATTTTATCAATCAGTGATGATTAGGGCTGAAATGTGATTGGACCAGGTGTCCTCAGTGGTACCAGCTGCACCTGCAAAGTTTGTTACACAAGAGGATAAAACTGTGCAGACATGTATTCCAGCTGTACTGTATTCATGAACATCCAGGGACCTGGTCCCTCAAAGTTAGCTGCTCATCATCAAAACTACATATGGTAATTTTCCTATTTTTCTTGATGACAAACCAACCACAAATTTTTTAGCATAAATGTACATTCATTATATTTAATCAGTGTGATTACCACTCTGAAGATAAATGTTCCCCCTATCATCATGCTTCCACCATCTTTTAATATAGGGATCTGGTCCCTTGTTGTCATTTACAACAAGCTTCAATTTCTTCCCCATGCTATCAAGCACCCTTCATTCATCTATTTAGCACATCACTTACTTCCCCCTATCAGCATACACTACATATGAGCGCACACACACACTTGGGCTTTATATATGAAGTTAGTATTCTCCCTTTTAGCATCATTGAAAAGGATTAACAGTAAACCAAGAGTAAAGATAAGTACATGCTAATTAACTCATGGCCATTAGGGCAACACTAATATGAACAAGAACTTAAAATAAATGAGACAAATAAAGTCCATAGATAAAATTCATGCATTCATAAAATAAAAGTCGATACTAGTACAATCATACCAAAATAAACACATAAAATAACTGTCGTCAAAGGCCAATACAAGAACCAAAGTATGATACTGACATAGGATTAATTAGAGGATAGGGATAATAAGGCTTAGGCGGAAGGAGGTTTAGGGGAAGGGGTCTTAAGAAACATCTACATTCTTTCATTTTTAGCATTGTGGGCATACAACAATTATTTGGTGATAACCTTTACTTCAACATTCAGTTCTACTACTTTTTCCTGGAGTTTTTCATTTTCAGCTGCAAGTTCATCAGTGGAACCTTGTCCCCCAGAGGACAACTTCTGATTTTGCAACTTCAGGTGCACTATTTCAACAACTTTGGCAGATAACTTAATCCTTAACTCCTCCATTTCCTTTATCAAATTTTCTTGAATGGCTAGCAACTCAGACACAGATCCAGCTTTGCCCTCTATGCATTCATTCTCCATAAAAGTTATCTGGCTGATCATCTGCTTGGCTGTTTCAGGTGTTCCTTTAGTTTCGTACACACCATAGTATTTAAACACCTTGTTCAAGAGATATACATATGGAATTCCATATCTTCCTTCCTTTCCATAAATCACATTATGCATATGCTCTATCATTAGAGTTAGAAGATTTATCAATCCAAACTTGCTCAAGGATTCAATAAAAAACAAGTCAACACTAGAGGAAATTATTCCTTTTTTAGACCTTGGCAACATGACCTTATTGATGAACTCAAATACTAGCTGATACTCACATTTTATAAACTTATATTTCATTGCAGTTATTGAGGTCCCTCCTACCTTTGATGCCTCAATCCTGAATTTAGTGGTAGGATGTTGATTTGCTAGAGTTCTTACCCCCACAACAGGTACATCCAGAATTCTTTCTAGTATTTCTTCATCTAGATTAAGAACCTTTCTCTGCACTTGTGCAGTCAAACTCAAATCATTATTTGATAATTCTATGGAGTAGTAGAATTCTTTCACCTCACCTTCAAAGGCAATAAGAGTTGGTCCTTCTAGTAGGTACAACCAACCCTGATGCCTCACATACTCTACTAGTTCTACTATGCCTTGTTTCTCATAAATTTTTGGATCAAACAGTCTCCCAGACAAAACCTTTTGTGTTCTATGGTTCCAATCCTCCTTTCTCTTGACATGTCTTTCTTTTCCTCATTCTTTTTCTTTCTTTTGGGATCACTACTTGGATCTCCTTCTTCATCAATTTTTTTCTTCTTGGGACCAGGTCCCTAAGAACTTTTTCTTTTCTTGGTAGCTATATATTTTGTCTCATTACAGTAGAGCTACCAGTCTTTGACTTTGAGGACCGGACCTGGTTCTCTCATCTAGCAATTTTATCTCAGACCCTCTAGTGGAGTAAGATCTAGATACTTTCACCTTAGAGTCCACTACTTTCTCATTTTTTATACTCTCCCTTAGTTTCTTTACAGACCATCTCAGAGGAACTTCATCCTTATTTTTCTCATCCTCATAATTTTCTTTCTCATTGGGAATGTTCAACCAAATTTTGTAGAGTGTTGTCTACCTTAGAACTTTTAGCTGGGTTTGAGAAGGTAGAATCGTCCGCTATTTAATTATGAGGGTGAGAGTGATGAAATAGGACCAGTTGGGTTGGAGAGAAAAGTCAATTTTGGATGATAAGTTAAAATTATTTAAGGAATATGAGTGAAGATCTAATATGGTGGTTTAAAGAGGTGTCAGTTGTTAAAAAAAGGTCACTTTTGAAATAACATGTCTGAACTTACAAAGTGTGACCCTTAATTTTGTAAAATGGATCTGCGTGGTTTTGCAGTGAAGAAAAAATACACAAGGCCAAGAAAAAATACACAAGGCCTATTTAGATAATATTTTATGATTATTATTAAAGCATCTTGTATAGGTACTAATCTGAGAGATGGGACCAGGTCCTCTCTTTTTGACTGGATTTTGTGCTTGTGTTTGCTTCAATTATTCTCCTCCTAAGCTGTTCTTATTAATGTATACCTATAACAGTGTAGAGCTGAGTTAGATTAACATGCACCTATATTATCATAGATACCTGTATCCTGAGCATAGCCAAATTCTGGAAGAGACATTGATTCACATATTAGGTTAGGTTGTCTTGAACAATCCATGCTCTAGCCTCTGCACACCCTTTTTATCTCAGAACTTGTTCTCAAGTAAGATTTAAGTATCATGTCCCCGACTTGACTTTACTTACCTTGCCGAAACTTTTTTTTCTAAGATGAGTCTTCTAAGGACAGGTCCCTTGAAATCAATTATTTCAAATTATGTTACCTCCACCCTGGAGTGCCTTGAGAGAGAGAGAGAACACAGTCAGATCTTTTAAAATTAAGCATTGAACATTCAATTTTAATGAACATTCCTGACTGCACTACTCTTTCTTCAACTTGGAACCATGATCACTTGTTTGATTTGGGAACCCGCTTGAGTTTGAGTTTCCAGTAAGAAGACAATGGTGTGATCAAAACCATCTTAGCCAATTTTGGTAAAGAATTATTCTTCATCTTATTCAAATAATTGAACCTATTTGGCTGTATATTCTTCTACTAAACATATTTGAATTTGTCCATTCCAGTACTTATCCATCTTTGACAATTCCCCTTAGTTTGCCTATCTTTCCCATAATGAGTGCACAAGAATTTATGCCCTTTACCTCTATCATCATGAGAAATATTTCCTTTAGACTCAATAGATTGGAATTATCCTTGATAACCCAGTCCTTTGTCATCATTAACACCCTGACTAATCAGATTAGAGAGGATTTGTGAAGAAACAGTCCATTAAAAAGATTTGTTCAACTCTTTTCTTAAGTAGACCAGGTCCCTCTTTAACTCTTCATTACTATGAAGTGCAGACAGAAGGTACTTTTGAGAATCCCTCAGCCTTTCCTTAAGATCAATTTGAATCCTCAAATCTTCTTTCTTCCCTTTACTATGTACATCATTTACTTTCTTCAGTTGACTCATACAATTCAGATTTTTAGAATTCAATTTAGTGACCATTTCTTAGTTCCAGATATCTAATGAGTTAAGGCAATCAATTCATGTTCTTGATTTTCTAATTTCTCCTCTAAATTATTTTTCTAAGCAGTAAGTTCACATACAGAGTCAATCACGACATTAGCAAGCCTTTTTATCTTTATAGCAGTGTAATTATCTAGATTCTCCTTAATAACAGAAAGAGTTACCTCTTTTTCTTTTTCTTCTTATGCGTTTGCCATGAATGCAAACAAGGAATCATAGATAACTGGATTATCTTCCACTGCTAGCATAGAAACATCTCCAGTCTTCTCATCTTCATCAGATTCACTGGAAGAATCTTCCATGCTGCCAGTGATTGCTTTACATCATACTCAATTGTTTCCTTTCTTCTTGAATTTTTAGGGACCCGATCCCTGTTTTCCTTGACACCTTCAGTCTTGAGATGCCACTGGTAATCGAATTTGTGCCATGGAAAGTCCTTAGTGAAATGCTCAGGACTTCCATATTTATGACATACTTCAACCTTGTTTCCTCCTTTCTTGTTACTTCCTCCTTTTTTGAATTAACAACCACTCCTCATAGCCTTGACAATTATCTTTGATAAATAGACAACATCAGTGTCTTCTTCTACTGAATCAAGTTTGGAAACTTTTAATGATAAGGATTTTTTCCTTTTTGCTTCATTCTTCTCCACCATTTGCTGCTTTTTGAGCTCATGGGTTTTTAGATTTCCAATCAGTTCATCCATAGTGAGGGTCTTTAGGTTCTTTTCTTCAATTATGGTATCCACTTTACTTTTCCAGGACTTAGGAAGAACCCCAATAATCTTCCTCACTTGCTTGTATACTGCAATCCCTCCTCCTAAGAAATGAAGCTCATTAGTGATAGAAGTGAATCTTGTATGCATTTCTTGGTCTGTTTCTCCTTCTTTCATGGTGAAGGTTTCATATTGAGTAGTCAACATGCACTATAACAAATGTGATATTTAGCTACAAAATTATTAGGCACGACATAAAATTCGTCACTAATTACTTATTTTTTGTGAAAAAATTTATATTTCGTGTTTAAATGTATGAACAACACATGTTCAGTGACAAAACATATGATTTCGTAGCAAAGTTTTGTCTACTAATGTTTTTCACCAAAAAATAATTTGGCGTCATTTATTAAGCACCATTAGCGATGAATATTAAGTTATCAATGACACATTAATTTGTCACTAATGATATATCCAATTTGTGAAAAACTATTATTTTTCATAAATTAATTATAATTTTGTGGACGAAAAAATTTCGTCACAAAAAATAAGTTGTTGCAATAGCAACAAATTAGAGTTCGTAGTTTAATGGTTTAAGCTTTTGGCACAAAATTTTATATTTAGTTGTGATGTTAGTTTTTGTCACTAATAATATAAACAATTAGTGACAATCATTTTATTGTCTCTAATCAACCCGTGACTTAGTGACAAAGTAATTTTCTCACAAAATATGCAATTTCTAAATAGCGATAATTTAAAATTTGTAGCTGAATAGTCTAGCTATTTTCAAGCCACCATAATTTGAGTTCTTAAACAATGCTACAAAGCACAATTGGAGGTTTGTATAATGTTGTATAGTATTGTATATCAGGTTTGTAAGAAAAAAGTGGGCTCTGTGACTAAAAACTTAAAAACTTAACTACATATATGTAATTTAGTGTTATGGATTATACTTTACGCAATTATCCCTTATTTAACACTTAACCCAACTTTCAAAGCTACACTTATTTATAATGATCAATATTCTAATCCAAATAATATTTAGGACCTATTTGGCTATATATATATTTTGAAATACGTTTTCACTTTATTCCGAAATACTTGTTTGGCCATAAATAAATCAAATACAACTTGAAAACACCTCAAAAGGTGCTTTCACTATTTTTTATTTCACTTTTTGCACTTTTAATTTTTTTTCCATAAAATAACCCTATTTTCGTAAATTTCTTAATCTTTTTAAATTTATTTTCATTTTTAACCCTTTTTATAAAAAAAAAATACACTTGAAATCTAAATATTAACACCAAAATACTATGGTCAAACACAACTCCAACTTTATTTTCAACTTCAAAAATTTTAAAAGTGAATTTTGTTTTTAGTTTTAATGGCCAAACACCTACCTAATAAGATGAATTATGACTTTCATTCAATACCCAAGTTCTAGTGCACTTAATTACTATAAGAGGACTTACAAAAAGGGAAAAGGACAGAAATAACACCTAAAACTAAAATAATACTACAAAAATAGCACTCAAAATTAAATACCCCATTAATAGCCACAAACTAATTCCACTAGCTAACCTTCACTATCATACACTTAAACATAACCGAAAACGTCGTTAAAATAACTTTTCCTTTCTTCCTTTCCTTTTCATTCACAATTTTCTTTCCATTCAAACTCCTAAACCCCCATTCCTTTACCTTTTTCGATACTTCAATTTATCTTTCTCATTCCACAAATTTTGTATAAAATCTCCAAAAATCTGCATTCAATTAGCTTGTTATAATTTTTTCCCATTGTAAATTTGCTCAAAATTAATACAAAATAATGGCATAAACTTCATTTTTAGTTTCAATAATGATAAAATACGGAGGTTAGTGGATATTTGATGTTGAATTTAAGTGTATCAATGTGGTATAAAAGAGTATCAATTGGTTATAGGGACTGCATGACATGCATAAAATCCCCTCTTCCTTTTTAAAAAAGTGCATCAATATAGTATAAAAGTGTATTAATGTGGTATAAAAGTGTATTAAATAGGTATAAAAACTGCATATGCATCCATATGTTCCCCTTCTTTCTTTTTAAAAAAGTGTATCAATGTGATATAAAAGTGTATCAATCTGGTATAAAAGAGTATCAATTGGGTATAGAGACAAGTGCATGAATAGGTTCCCCTTCTCTCTTCAAAAACAAGTTTATCAATTTGATATAAAATAGTATCAATTGACAGATTCTTTTTTTGCTCTTTCTTACTTTTTACTTTTTTTGTTGTATTTTATATTTAGATTTTTATATTTTCAAAAAATATGATTACGTCGAATACAAATCATGATTGTTAAATCATGTAGTTATTGCATTACTATATAATATTAAATTAATTTTTAGAGCCAGAAAAGTAAATCAACATTAAAAGTTATAAGTTAATACTCTCTCCATCTCATTTTATGTGACATACTTTGATTGAACGCGAAGTTTAAGAAATAAGTAAAGACTTGATGATATTTACTAAATTGTCGTTTATTAAAAAATGTATTACTACTATTTTTAACTAAGTGAAATCTTTTAAGTGGGATCAATAAGGATAAAAGTGAAATTGTGTCTTTAAATTATTACTAAATAAAGAAAAGTGACATTTTTTTTGAGACAGACTAAAAAGAAAATGACAACACAAAAAATGGGACGGAGAAAGTACTAAGTTGACCTCATTAGTGATTTAAATTCTTAAATAATTTTTTTTAATTAATATTCACTTACTCATATTATGCATAACTAATACTAATATTATCAATTGGTCAGAATGGAGTTTCCCTTGAGTTACACTATTAAAAATATATGATTGCCAACAATATATATCTTTATTATGCCAAATACTCTTTTTTTCATTTTCTCGTTATTGTATTATAGTTTGATTAAATATTTGTAAGCTCTTTCAAACTTTTAAGTATACTAGTTTAATCGCACGTACCTTGTACGTATAATATTTGATTAACTAAAATTAAATGATTTTATCTATTCAGGAGATTTTTAATGAAGTGTTAAAAGTTCAAATCACTTTTCAAAGATCCTTCACACTTTAATATAATAATGTAGATATAAACATATATTTTAGTGTAAACTCATATATATTTTACCACCAGAAGTTTCAAGTGATTGATGGATCATCACTTTTGCGCTTGTCATGCAGCACAATTTCTCTTACTGCCAAAGACTAAGAGAAACACATCAGTTTAAATAATATTTTTGGTACGATTATTTTTTCTTTCTATATTTAAAATATTTTCTTATTTTTAAAGTCAATTCTTTACAAAGTCATTGATTACATTCTTATTACGTACTTAATTTTAAAAATTTGGTACTTCTTCAATTTTTCTTATTCTAATGCTTTTATATTTATTTCTAAAATTTTTAAATCTTCTTAAAATCAAGTTTAGTTGATTTAGAATTCTTAAATTAATGAAAAAATTATTAGTTGTCATTAATTTTGATGACTTATTTTAAAATTTTGGTACTGTTGACACTCAATTTTTACCTCCTGATGTTCTCTTAGGCTGCTATTTTTATCAAAATTATTTAAATTTTAATAGTAATATTTTTTACGCATTATTTTGGAATCAAATAATTTTTGCCAAACAACATTCATGATTTAAAAAATGTACAAATTATTTCATCATTTTTACAATTTATTAATTCAAATACGATATTTTACATAATTTTATTAATATTTATTAAATCTTTTTCGCAAATATGCATGCTCACATTTTGCAAATATATTGTCTATTATTTTCATTATTATTATTATTATTATTATTATTATTATTGTTGTTGTTGTTGTTGTTGTTATTATTATTGTTATTATTATCGATAATTTTATATAATAATTTTACGTAACATTAATTTTCACATGCGTAGTTTATTTTACTATCGACATTATCATATTTAGTATAATAGCAGCCGACCTCATTTAACTTTTCTGCATATTTAAAATCTAATCAATTTTGTACTCAATTGATGTTAATTACGGTTAAAATTGATCTCAATTTGACCATAAATTAAAATTTATTTTTTAACCCATTTTTAATCATGTTTTATCTCAATCGTTGATCAAAGTTGATCCAACTACTAAGATCAAGTTAGCCTTTATTTCCTTTTTAAACCAAAACAAAACCCTAATCTCTCATTCTTCATCCAAATAGCCGCAACCCTCCTCATTCTCTCTCTACCTCTTTTCATATCTCTAAAAAAATTCACCACCACCGACGAATCCATTCCAGCCACCAGCACTACCGAAGCCGCCCCTTCCTCTCTTGTCCCGCACCAGCAACCGCAACCCAGCCAACTCTAGTTGTTGTCCCATCATTTTTGCTGGCGAAACCACCTTCATCGGCGGACGCCAACCATGGACGGTGAATATCTAACCAACACCGTCACTTATCCACACTTTTCTTCCCCCCACCAGTGAGCTACCTCCAAAACCACCACTTCCTTCAGCCGATAACACCATTCAACAACCGGCAAACCCCGTTGCTGCCGACAGTAGACAACAACAGCCGCACCAGCAACCCGATGCGCCTACACTCTTACCTTCTCCTCCGGTGAACCCCATGCAGCTGCATTTTAGATCAACAACAATCAACAACAGCTACTTCTGCTGGTAAAATAACCACCACAACAGCCGATGCCGACTGCTACTTCTGTTTTCGAACAAATGCCATCAGAAACTTTCAAATACATGAAGGATTTACGGAATCCATCTCTAGTTTGTTTTCTCATTTAAATTCTTATCTTAATGTCCTTATCTTTTTCCACCCTTTCACTTCCTTAGACTGATTCTTAGATTCAAAAGTGGTAATGCTTGATGTTGAATTTTTGTTTAGTTAGTGTAATTGCATATTTTTTATTTTGTTTTTGAATCTTAGCTGTGCTTTTACTTACAGTTTTAGATTAAGTTGGAGGTTGAGACTTGGTTATTATCCATTTTTCTGAATCTGAATTGTTATAATTACGTGGATGTGAACTGTTTTCTTTTGGGTTGGTGTGGTGCAAGACTGTTTTATTTTGGGTTGGTTGCTACATTGGTCCTAGGGTTGAACTTACTAAGTACTTTGATTATTCTGTATATGGAAGAAATATCCAAAGAAGTGATACAAATGCATGATTACTATGTGCTTTTCTTTAATGTTTAGCTAGGCACATAATCCGTTTTCTACATAGGTATATATTTTCAAAATCTTGAAGCTTAGAACTTCAGTAATTTGCTCGTTAGTGTATATCAAGTCATATGTTGATCTGATATCATATAACTCCTTAAAAGAGTTTAGGTCATTTATTCCAACGACATATTATGGGAATTTATCTTTAAAAAGGAAGCTTTTTTCATTATTTCTCAGTATGATACCTATTTAACTTACCACTTTAGAAATAAATTCTTTGAGCTAAGAACTTTTTAAATGTATGGTACTATTATTTTCAATTAGAAGTGTTACCTTCTGCAGCCCCCACGAAATTTACTTGATTTATTCATATTGTTGATCATCTTTCATTTGATTGTCAAGATATCACGGTGTGGGCTTAACAATTAGAAACTTATGGTTCACATTGCAGTGCTCCGACTACATGATTTTGGGTAATAAATCCAAGATGCTTCCTCTATGGAGACAAGTATTTAGATGTCCTATAGCTATGATAATATAGTCTGATTGGTTATAGTTATCTAGTTATGTGCAGTAGCTTTCTTGCTTCTATTATATCTCAGTTGGTTGACAAGCAATTGTGATCTCAAAAGACTGCTTAATTTCTTTTACACCGGAAAATTCTCGACTTATGTTGAACAACTATATGATAGAACATCTTATAGATAACAAGGTCAAGTATCTATGTGCTTTAGGTTTTTGACTCATTTGTTATATGTTGCTTTACAACTTGACTCTTCTTGCTTCTTTTTATCCAAGGAAGTATCCTTGTAGTTCAGTTAAAATACATGAATCTTTCCAAGTAGTATAGCTACTTCAACTCCTGCATGATGGGAGCTATTATCTAAGTTGCTCGGACTCTTTATTTTAGGTGCCACATCCATGTCGACACGACATGGGTATGATTATGTGATCCTTATCCAATGAGCATGACCAAAATTGACAGACAAACTCAGGAGTGATCCAATGGTTTATGTAATGAAAACAAAAGCTAATGGAAAATTAAATAAAATAGAATACCTTGTATATAGAAATCTCTGTCACTTCTGTCCTATTATCTCTTTCCAGAATTCTCTTGGTTAATATTTCTCCTCAAGTTTTCCGGATAATATCTCAAAATTGTTATTTAATTCTTTTTTTAGCTGAATTTTCACAACCATATCTATACCTTTTTGAATCTTAAAATTTAGATCACGAAGGATCCGACCTCTAGATCTGCTCCCGTGATAGAAAACTGCACCCGATTCCAAGCAACTTAGGCTATTACTATTCCACTTTGATAAATGTATTAACTTATCTTAAGGTTTTCACAATTTTTAAGATGCAATTGGAAAATACATTATTGATGTTACATCAATTGCAAGGAAAGTGAGCTAATGTTTGTTTTTTCTCTTAACATTGCAATTGACAAAGCATAAAATCAATGCAAGTAGTGGACGAGGTTATAAATATTTGTATGTGCTTTCTGTAGGATCATCCATTCTCATTAACTTGTATATGAAATGAATACAAATTAGCTAGAGTCAATGTTGCAACTTGCTTCTTATTACTCAGATCATTAATTTGTTTATTTAATTAGTCTTAACCTATTATGTTGGTTACTACAATTGGTTCATTAATTAGGCACTCAAATGTAGAGAAGAGGATTGATTCCAATGAATTTGTTGCAAATTTTTGGTAACCGAGCAGATTATTCAGGAGTATGAACTATGCAATATAGTTTGTTCAGGTACACTTAATTCAAAATTTGATTATGACTTATTTTTACAACAATTTTGTTGCTCATGAAATACCAGTTATACATAAGTAGATGACTGAGAAGGGAGATATATAAAATTCTGTTACATCAGAATTTGATGTTGTTGTGATAATATGTTTAACTAATAACTTAGTAACTTTTGTTCTACTTCATGTGCGTGAAAGTTGTGTGTTTCCCTTCTTTTTCATCTCTCTTATGTGAAAGAATATATGTGATAATGTCATTGTTAAAATTTATATTTTGATTAGTTTCTGGCACTTTGATCTCTAGAATTCATGTCACAAATTCAATATTATTGAAAATGTAATAAGTTATTTTAAAAAATGTCCTAATTCTAAAACAGAGTAGATATTTTATGAGTACAATATAATAATGCTTGTTTGTACTATATTCCGTGATTGATAAAGAGGATTTTGATTTTTGGGTTGTGCATATGTCTACCCTCTCTATGCATTGTTCAAGTATAAATATTGTTCTAAAAGAATTCTTGGCATAATATCAATTTTTCTAAGTGGAGTTTCTTTCAAGTAAGTCATATTCTATCTTAATATTCAAGTACTTAAATGTCCTTCTAGTCAGCAATCTAAGAATTGATAGTATCGATTATTAAATTTCCTTCATTAAATAGCCTTTTTAGCAGTTGCACAAACTGATTCTAATCTTTGACAGTTACAAGAATTTCTATATTATTCAACTCTACACGTCTTATGAATTTCTTATCAATATTCACTGTTCATTATAGGTGTTTTTGTTGAATCTGATTGTTTTGATAATTCTAATTAATTTCTTTTTTACATTTTGGGCCTTTGCTATTTTTTCTTACATACGAAGGATATGATTATTCAATAACAGGAAGTGAAGTTAGTCACAGATCTACTAAGAGGAGTCTGAAGGAAAGGGAATAGTTTGGAGACATTTTATGTTACTTTTATTGGATCATGTATATATATACAAAAATGTATTATAATGTGTATTTTGAATACTTTGTGTTTACTCTTTTGCAATGAAAATTTTCAATATGATTCTATTTCCCAAAAGTGTTTTTTTTAATTATGTATTAATTTTATATTTTTGATAATTGTAATTGTCCCTAATCATGACAATTTGTAGTGATAATTATTTTATCGGTAAAAGTAATAATCTTAGCCACAAGATAATATCTTTAGCTACAAAATAGTAAGTCATTTTACAAAAGCAAAGTTGTCGCTAATTTATATATTTAGGGACGAAGCACTTTTTGGTATATGAAAGACAACCTTTATTGACGAAATTATGTTTGTTCTGCTACAAATGCATATATTTTTAGTGACAATAGATCTTGTCACTAATTAATCTAAATAATTATTGACAAGGTAATTTCATCGATATTAATAATCTTTCTAGTGACAAAATCACATAATCAACTACAAAATTTTACACTTTTTATGACAAATAATTTCGTCACCAATATGATGTATTTGGGGACGAAAAAAGAGTATGTAGTTAATACAATTTATTTAGCGACAAAACACTAGATTGTCTCTATATACTTTTAGCGACTCATATTTAGAGATGAACGATTGACAAAATTTTTTTTTATCATAAAAGACATTTCGTGACAAAGTATGATTCATAAGTGACAAAATAATTTGTCACTGATGATCGAATTTCTTGTAGTGATGTCTACTTTAGAATCCTCCATGTCAGTAGTACCTTTATGTGCAATCCTTAAGATATCCCAGGTCTCTTTGGCATTTTCACAAGCTGAGACCCCATTATATTCATCAGGCCCTATACCCCAAAGTAGCAATTTCTTGGCCTTGTAATTCTTCTCAATTTTCTTTCTATCTTTATTATCATACTCTCTCATACTTTTGACAACCATTTTATTTATTTCTCATTCTTTGACTTCTTTAACAGGAACATGAGGTTCATCAAGGATTATGTCAATTTGTTCACTATCTTCAGCCATAATAAAGTCAAACATCTTGGTTTTCCATCACCCATAATACTGCCCATTGGATCTTGGTGGTCTAGTGGTACGTTGCCCTTCTTCCATATGAGGTGGATTAACCATGCTAACCAAGACACTCTAGGTGTGAACTTTTTAGAGTGACCTTGCTCTGATACCAATTGTAGAAACCATGGGGGTTGCACCACACAGTGAGGGACCAGGTCCCTCAAAGTCTATCACAGGCAAATCACAATAAAATAACCAAGAATAAAAAAACAATGCAAGATGAGTAAAAATACAAAATTTTAATGTGGAAAACCCCTTGATCAAGTAAGAAAAACCACGGCTTGCCCTCAAAAGCACCAACAAAATCCACTATAATCAACCTCTTGATTACAAACTTAATTTCAGCCCAACTCTAGGCTCCTTTTGCTTTTAATAACTCTACTACAAGGCCATCTTGATAACTTTGCCAAGGACCCTCTACACTAATTAACTCTAATCAGTATCAAACTTAGGCAACTCTACCTAAGCAGTCTCTAATCAAATAGAAAAGTTCATTACTCTTGTAATATAAGTATATCACTTACAAATCAAGCCTCACTCAATAACAATATCTATTTAAGCACACACATATAACTAAGATTTGAGTAGTATTAAAATAGAGTTTTTGCTGCCTCTCTTCACTCTTTAGATTTTTGCAAAAATCATTTGATGAAGAAACATCTTTTTCCTTTTATAGATCAGTGATGACTAGGGCTGAAATGTGATAGGACTAGGTGTCCTCAGCGGTACCAGCTGCACCTGCAAAGTTTGTTACACAAGAGGACAAAATTGTGTAGACATGCATGGAAGCTGTACTGTATCTATGAACATCCAAGGACCTGGTCCCTTAAAGTTAGCTGCTCAACATCAAAACTACATATTGCTCATGATCTATTATTTGTTGTGAGCACTGAAGAAATTGATAATAAAACATCATATGCGGAAGCTAAATTGAGGAAAATTTTGTTACTATGTAATACTGAAACAATACCCAACATGTCTGAACTACTGATAAAAACTGAAAACAAGTCTGACTAACTAAAAGCCTCTAAAACATAAAGAGTTGATGGGATGAACCTCCAACTAACTTCGACTAACTAAAATAAAGGAAGTACTGAAAATAACTGCAAATAACATTGCCCTCGAAGGATGAGGAGTCACCACAACTACTGCTGAGTGGTACCTGAGTTGACTAAGGGTGATTGGGTAACTGAGCGTACGAACCTTTGTTATAAGATAACATAGCGCAAAAGAGAGTGTGCGATCAGTACTTTAAATGTACTTGTACATAAGATAAGGAAAAGTGAAATACACATAAGTGATGAGCATGAATACATGAACATATAAGATGAATGCAAGACCAAGTAAAACACATGCTGAAATAAATTGTAAAACTGAATAGCTGATTAACTGGGCAGTTGGTTATGCAAAATAGAGCTAATATGGTCTGAATATTGAACTAAGATATGAAATCTAACATTTAACCGACATTCCCAAATCTGACCTAATCGAGGTTCAACCCGTAACCCCAGTTGTAAGGGTATCAAGACCTTGCCACGGGTACTTTCACTGGCTGCATGGATCTACTAAACTGTGTCCTGAAGGACTAGGGTGTCATCCTTGACTGGAAGGTTCCCCTACTGAGAGTATCAATCCTCTATAGGAAGGAAGACCTCTCATACCTATGCTAGCTACATAGTTTTGAAACTCAGGAATTGCTACTAAAGGTCTCACCCTCGACTGGTAGGAAATCCTTCATCCCTAAATTCGCTTGGTGCTAAGTTCAACTTTTAACTGAACTGACACAAAAGCATAAACTAGTACATGAATTGATAGTTGATTTTCTCAAATAGGGTATGCTGAAAATAACAGTGCATTTATTATCTTTATATGATGATAAAATCATGATCTAATTGACTTGTCGCTTGAAATCCGGAATATGCACAGACATATAGGTATCGGGTGTTCATAACCCATCTGCACTGAATAATACATTAAATAAAATAACATCAACATGATACTATAAGGAAATTCATGATTCGTAGCCCCAAAACTTAGTATATTTCACTAAACTATTGAAATCCATAGTTATTAGTACGAGAAGATGTTAAACTTATGAGGAAAACATGTTCACATGATTTAATCCTTAAATTAATAATTAGCATGGTGTCAACTGAACATGATATGGGTGATTGAGATTATTAAGCATGTACAAACATAATTCACATGGGGAAACACATTCTCATGATTTGTATTCAAAACTATTAAGAGAAAATTGAGTAAATTCATATTTGATATTGAAATTTCATTAAAAGAGAGAAAAGGTTTTATACTTGTAGAATAAGGGATTCTTGGGACTCAATAGGTGGAAGGAAACCATTGATGATTATCACACATACCCGACTTTGATTGTTCTTAAAGAAAAGTTTGAACCGAGACGTTGGATGGGTGAATTCTTTGAAGAAGCTTTTGATTCTTTATGTTTTTGAGAATGGGAGGAGATTGAGTGTCATTAACTGGTGATGAATGGGTCAAATAATGCACCTCTTGGGTTTTAAGTCATGAAATGGGTGTTTAGGAAGAGGAAAGGACCAAAATTCCCCTTTAACTTTAAAGAAATTGCAGGATTTTTTACAACCTCCATGACACGCTGACCATCACGGAGGATAAGCTCCATGACACGCTGCATATCGCGGTGACTAACCTCCATGACATGCTGCTTATTAAGGAAACTAACCTTTGTGACATGCTAAAATCGTGGAGTCTTACTGCCTCTGTGGTCCAAAATCATTCTGAACCTTTTTAAAAAAGTTTGAAACTCTCCCGGATGACCCTTTTAACATTCCTAAACATATTTTAACTTATCAATCAACGTTTGGAAGTTAGGAAAGCCAAAAATAAAATGTTCAAAATCTTTTGGTGTTAAAATGGCCATGTCACTTGTACTTATTGTGAAATAATTGCTTTTTGACCTCTAAACATATGATGAATAGCTAAAAACTTGTCTAGGGTCTTGCGGGGTATTACAATATTTCCCCCTTGGGATCATTATTCCCCAAATGAAACTATCTGAGCTTAGATACTAAGAAAACAGAGCATGCACCGAATACTTGTGAGTTGAATCATTATTAAATAAATGAATCTAAAACATAATGCATGGACTGAATTGAATTTATGAATGCATGCTATGACATAGGGATGGTTGGATAGCTGAGATAGAAAATGAGAGAATAAGTTTAAGGGAAACCATTACCTCAAGCTGAATCTATATTTGTAGAGAAAAGATAGGGAAACTTGGCTCACATATCATCTTCTGCTTCCCAAGTAGCTCTCTTAATGGATTGATTCCTCCACAAGACCTTTACCAAGGCAAATTCTTTATTTCTCAACCTACGAATCTGACGACAAAGGATTTCAACTGGGACTTCTTTGTAGGAAAGCCTATTATTCACGCCTACACTTTCTAAAGGAATGATAGAAGTTGGGTCACCAATGTATTTCTTTAGCAAAGAGACATGAACCACCAGATGCACTGACACCAATTATGCAAGTAATTCTAACTCATAAGCTACCTTCCAAAAATGACTTAAAATCCTATATGAGACAACATAGTGGGTGCTGAGCTTCCCTTTTTTACCAAACCTCTTCACCCCTTTCATGGGTAAAATTTTTAAATAAACCAAGTCTCCAACATCAAATTCAAGATCTTTTTTTCTCTCATCAGCATAGGATTTCTATATGCTCTGGGCTGTCCTTAGCTATCCTCGAATCAACTGAACCTTCTCCATCACCCATACACTAAATTTGGCCCTATTAAAGTAGCCTCACCTACTTTAAACCAACAAATAGGAGATTTACACCTCCTTCCATAGAGAGCCTCAAACGGAGCTATTTGAATTTTGGAGTGATAGATATTGTTCTAGGCAAACTCAATCAAAGGTAAGTTCTACCCTTAAAGTCGATACAACAAGCTCTCAACATATACTCTAAAGTCTGAATGGTCCTATCTCCTGACCGTCCATCTGAGGATAAAAACCTGTACTGAGATGGACTTGGGTACCAAGACCCTTCTGAAAAGCCTTCCAAAAGTGACAGGTAAACTGAGTACCTCTATCCAAAATAATGGTCAACAGAACCCCATGCAAATTCACTAACTCCCTAAGATAAAGTCTAACATAATCCTCGACTGAATACGAAGTATGAACTTGAAAGAAATGGACTGACTTGGTTATTCTATCTACAATAGGCCAAATCGAATCAGGCTAACGATGCTTATGAGGTAACCCTGTCACAAAATCCATGTTCACCACCTCTCACTTACAAGTGGGGATGCTCAACCTTAACTTGCTGATAATTTGAACAGTTAGCCACAAGTTTCGCAATATTTTTTGTTCATACCATTCCACTAATAGATTTCCCATTAATCATGGTACATCTTAGTGGCTCCTAGGTGAATAGAATACTGCGCACCATACATTTCTGCTAATATTATATGCCTCAAATCATCCACACTCAGAATAGATAACCTACCCTGACAGCGAAGCACACCATATCTTCCTTGGGAGAAAACCTCAACCTTCTGATCCCGAACTGCCTCATTCAACTTGACCAAAATAGGATTCTTGTCTTGCTTTTCTTTCACTTTGGAGACCAATGAAAATTTTGAACCATTCTGAATCCATTTACTACCTTCGGTCGAATCAACCAATTGAACACCTAATCTAGCAAGCTGATGAACCTCATGGGCTAACTCCTTCTTATCCTCCTCAACATGCATAACACTTCCCATAGACAATCTACTAAGGGCATAAGCCATTATATTTGCCTTACCAGAGCGATACAACACAATCATATAATAGTCTTTCAACAATTCAAACCACCTTCTCTGATGAAGATTTTAACCCTTCTGAGTGAACATATACTTTAAACTCTTATGATTCGTGAACACATCAACATGAACCCCATAACGGTAATGCCTCCAAAACATTAAGGCAAAAACAATTACCGCCAACTTAAGATCATGGGTCGGGTAATTCTTCTCATGGGATTTAAGCTATCTAAAGGTATAGGCTATGACCTTACTGTTGAAACACTGAGAGTTGCACCACATAGTGAGGGACCTGGTCCCTCAAATTCACTCACATGCAAAGTATATAAAATAACTAGAAAGTAACAGACAGTTCAAGATAAGTAAAAACACAAGAATTTAATATGGAAACACCCTTTCTCAAGGAAGGGAAAAATCACGACTTGACCTCACAAGCACCTCAAAATCCACTATAATCAAACTCTTGATTACAGTCTTCACTGAACCTAACTCTAGGTTCCTTTCACTTGAAATAACTCTACTACAAGCTCATCTTGGCAACTCTACTGAGGATCCTCTACACTGATTAACTCTAATCAGTATCAAACTTAGGTAACTCTACCTAAGCACTTATCTCAACAAAGGAAAACACTACTCATATAGCATAAGTAGTTCAATTACAAATTAGCACTCAAGAATACTCAATCACTCTTTAAGAATACTTTAAAAATAAGAACATGAGCAATACTTGATCGGTGTTGAATTGGGGTTTTTGCTGCCTCTTTTAACTCTTTGTATGTTTGAAAACCCATTTGATGAAGAAGCCACTTTTTCCTTTTATAACCGAGTAATGATTAGGGATGAAATCTCATTGGACCAGGTGTCCTAATTGGTACAACCAACACCTTCAAGTTTGTTATACAAGAGGATAAAACTATGCAGACACGGGTGCTAGCTGTACTGTACCATGAACATCTAGAGACCTGGTCCCTTGCAGTTAGCTGCTCATCATCAAAACTACCTATAACAATTTTCCTCCTTTTAGAACAAACCAACCATACATCTTTGAGTACATCCATCATATTTAATCAGTGTGATTACCACTGTGAAGATGAATGTTTCCTCTATCATTATGCTTTCCCCTATCATCATGTAATACAGGGACCTAGTCCCCTGTTGTTCTTAGCAGCAAAAAATCTAAGCACATTTGCTTCCCCCTTCCATTATGCACTATAATTCATCATTTGCATACTTTTCCCTATCACCATTCCACACATGACCACACATTTTCTTCTTAGCATATTACGTGGTACCTGGTCCCTGCACATCACACTTTTCACACCTGATCCTTACACATGAAGTCAGTATTACCCCTTTTGGCATCATTGAAAAGGATGAACAGTAAACTAAAAGCAAAGATATGTACAAGCTAATTAACTCATGCCACTGGGGCAATACTAATATGAAGAATAGTTTAAGTAAAAGAGATAACCGAGGCACATAAATAGAAATTCATTCATAATTAAATCAAATAAGTACCACTACAATATGCTAAAAATAAATTATAAAACTACTATTTGGAAGGGCCATGATAGAAACCAACTCAAAAAGCTGACACACTAAGACTCAGGTAGAAGGAGGCTTCGAGGACAGTGATTTTAGTAACATGTCTATTTTTGCAGCCTCAGCAGCATGAGCATCAAGACATTGTTTGGTGAGAGTTTTAAATTCTATATTTAACCCTTGAACCTTACCAGTTAGTTCTGCAGCCTCTCCCCTTAGCTATGTATTTTCTGTTGCCAGTTCCTCAGTGGAACCATGTCTCTTTGAGGATAACTTTTAATACTGCAGTTTTAGATGAACTATTTCAATGTCCTCTGTAGCTAGTTGAATCCTCATCTCCTTCATTTCTTTGTTTAAATTTTCTTGAGCAGCCAAGAGTTTTGATACTTGGGACACAGTTCCAACCTTTCTTTTAATGCATTCATTCTTCAACAAGCTTATCAAACTAAACTTCTATTTAATTGTTCCAGGGGACCCCTTTGTCCCAATTATAACACCTTATTTAGGAAGTACCCATAAGGCATTACATGCTTTCTTTCTTTCTCATAGATTACTTTTTTCACGTGCTTTATCATAAGAGAAGGTAAGCTATCAACTTAAATTTACTCAAATATTTTGTTAGGAATAGGTCAACACTAGAGGTTCTGACCTTGGTAACAAAACCTTGTTAATGAACACATATACTAGATGAAACTCACTAATTAAAAACTTTTTTTTCATAGCTGCTATTGAAGTTTCACCCACTTTTAAGGCTTTAATCATAATTCAGTAGTAGGCTGCTTCTTTACAACAAATTTTACTCCTATAATAGGTACATCTAAAATTCTTCCTAGTGCTTCTTCATCCAAATAGATAGACTTTTCTTGCACCTGGGTGGTTAAGCTTTGCCCATCTTCATAGAAGTCCATGGTATAGTAAAACTCCCTAACTTCATTTTCGAACACCATGGGAGATGATTCTTCAAGTAAGTAAAGACAACCTTTGTGTTTCACATATTCTACCAATTCCACCATCCCTAGTTTATCATAGATCCTTGGATCAAACACTCTCCCAGTCGCTACTTTTTGGGTTTCTAGGATAATATTCCTTGCTTCTCTGGGGACAACCTTCTTATCTTCCTCTTTGATTCAATACTCAGATCTTTCTCTTTATCAATTTTTCTCTTCATGGGACCAGGTCTCTTTGAGGTTTTATTTTTTTGGAAACAAGATGCTTCTTTTTGCTTACAGCAGGACTGTCAGCCTTTGGATATGAGGACCTGGTTCTCTCAGCAACATGAGCTTCTTGTATTTTTTTCTTAGTCTTTTCTTCTTAGTTGCAATAATAATATTAGTGTCAGTATCCTCATCTTTGCCAACCTCCACTAGTTCAACATTTTCCTTCTCTATTGTGATAACTTTCTTGAGTTTTCTTCTTTTAGTGGTAGAAGACTTGCTTTTCTTGATGGCATCCACTAGCAATTTTTATTTAGATCCCCTAGTGGAATAGGATCTAGTGCCTTGTACATCATTGTCAATCACTTTTCCTTTTCTTTTGCTAGCCTTCAGTCTATTTATTTTCCAATAGAGAGGTTGATTATTATCATTCTCTTCCTCATGTGGATGTAATATCACTTCTTTATTCCTTGTCTCTTCATTGTTTTCCCTTACAAATTGCTCCTCAATACTTGTAAAACTTTTATTTGGATCACCAATATGTATATTCTCAGCTTCTAACTTTATACTACTAAGAGGATCAAATCTCTTTATAGGAGTTTCATCATCAACCAGTTGAGGAAAGATAGATTTTAACTTAGAGCCACTAGAGAAACCAGGTACTGACAGGTTTTCTAATTTTTCAGAACCTACCAAATCTTCAAGATGAATAAAAATTTGTAGAACATTAGAGGACTCTGGTTTTTGTAAGAAGGGAGGAATTTCTAGTTGAGAATTTAATTGGAGAGTCGAGGCCTTGATCCAAATCTTCCAAGGCTAACTCAACAAGAACTTTAATGGATGGAGGATTGTCAACTAGAATTTTTTCACTTAGGGTTTCGGGGATTTCAAGAGTAGGACTAATGGGTAAAGTACATCAGTAGATGGTTCATTTATGGGGTTTGAATAAGGTGGGATTTCAGCCATTTTGAACTTTAGAGAAGGGAATGAAAAGGACTAGTTTAGTTTAGGAAGAGAATAAAGTTCATAGTTAATTGAGAAGGGAAAAAACAGGATTTGAATTTATAATTGAAGAGATGACCATTTGACATTTAAGATATACCCTTTTAGAATAGATGTATCTGATGATAATGGTGTAACTCTTCACATTTAAACTAAATTTACATCTTTTGTTCATATGGGATTGGACATGAGGCCTTTTTAAACATAAATTTTATAAAAATTTAAAGACAAAATATTTTGGTACTCACTTGAGAGATAGGACCAGGTCCCTCTCTTTCTAGAGTGAATTTTCAACTTGTGGTTGCTTCAACTGTTTTTCTCCAAACCTGTATTCATGGGTGTATACCTACAAAGGTATGATATTGATTTAGATTAGTATTCACCTACTCTACCATGGATACCTTTCTCCTTGACATAGCCAATTTTGAGGAGTGACACTGACTTAGATGTTAGGTCAGGGTATTTTGATCAATCTCAGTCTCAATTTGCTCTTTTAGAAAAATTTTGAGGACAAGATACCAGACTTTACGTCACTCATACTACCTCAAGTTTCTTCTTATAAAATGAATTCATTTGTGACCAGTTCCCTTGAAATCATCTTTTTCAAAATGAGACACTTTTACCTTGAAGTGCCTTGAGAGCGAATACAGTCAAGTCTTCCAATATTGAGCTTAAAGCACATACTATTAACTAACCATTCCTGACTTTGATACTCTTTCTCATATCTAGGATCATAATCACAAGTTGGGCTTGGGAACCCACTTAAATTTGAGTTCCTAGTAGAAGGATAATGGTGTGATCATATCTTTTTTGGCCCATCTAGGCAGTGATGGATTTTCTTTTACCCTTTTTAGAGACTTGAAGCCCTTGGGATGTGCATTCTCCTACTAAATATATCAGTATTCCTCAATTTAGCTTTAAGCCAGTACTGACATCTTTCTTTAAAATATCTATTTCTTTCATAGTAAATGCACGAGGGTTTGTTTTCTTTACTTTTAACATTATTGACAATCTTCCTTTGAGACACATTAGGCTGGAAATCTCCTTGATAACCTAGGACTCTACCATTATTAACACCTTGACTAGTCAAAGTAAAAAAGATCCATGAAGAAGCAATCCATTTAAGAGACTTGTTGAGCTTTTATCTCAAATGGACCAAGTCCCTTTCTAACTCTTCATTATTGTGAAGTGCATACATAAGGTGTTTTTGTGAATTCTTTAATTTCCCTTAAAGATCAATCTGAAGCATTGAGGCTTTCTTCTCCCCTTTACCATCTAAATCATTTAACTTTTTCAGTTGACTCATGCAATTTGGATATTTAGAGTTCAATTTATTGACCATATCTTCAGTCTCAGATATCTGAAGAGCTAAGGAAATCAATTTATGTTCTTGATTCTCTACTTTCTTCTCTAATGCATTCTTCTTAGCAGTTAATTCATATACATAGTCTATCAATACACTAGCAAGATTTTTTTATCTTTATAGTAGTATAGTCATCTAGGTTTTCCTTAAGATCCAAGAGTGTTACCTCCTTTTATTCTTCATCCTCTGTGTTTGCTAAGAATGCAAACACAAAATAATAGATAACTTGACCGTCTTCCACTGCTAGTAGAGAAACATCTCTAGTCTTCTCATCTTCACCCGAATCACTGGAGGATTCTCCCCATGCTGCTATTTGAGAACACCAAGAACCTGAGGGTATTTTCTTATCATTTTTTTTCATCATGAAATCATCTCCATACTTGTTGTCTTTCCTAGATTTGGTGGATAAGTCTTCCCATGTAGCCAATGCTTTTTTTTTTTACTATACAACTAGCTGCATCTTTTCTTCTTGATGTTTTAGGATTTTTATTCTTCTTTTGCATTGGGTAGTTCCTTATCAATTCTTCAAAGCTACTACCTTTTTCCATAGATCTAATAATCCTTGTTTCTAGAAGTGCAACATCAGTGTCTTCTTTACCTTAGTCAGATTCTAAAGCCTTTAAAGTTAGGAATGTTTTCCTTTTTTCTTCCTTTCTCTCCACCCCTAGTTTAGTTATAGGAAACATGATGACCAGACTACTCTAGGTGTGAGCCTTTTAGAGTAAACCTTATATGATACCAGTTATTGAAACCTTGAGTGTTGCACCACACAGTGAGGGACCTAATCCATCAAAGTCAATCATAGGCAAAGTACAGAGAAATAACCAGGAAGTAAGAAACAGTGCAGGAAGAGCAAAAACACAAGAATTTAACTTGGAAATCCCCTTGCTCAAGGAAGGGAAAACCATGGCTTGCCCTCACAAGCACCTCAAAATACACTATAATAAAACTCTTGATTACAGTATTTATTGAACCTAACTCTAGGTTCCTTTTGCTTGTAATAACTCTACTGCAAGCTTATTTTTGAAACACTACCAAGGACCCTCTACACTAATTAACTCTAATTAGTATCAAAATTAGGCAACTCTACCTAAGAACTTATCTTACCAAAATAAAATACTACTCTTATAGAATGAGTAGTTTAATTACAAATAAGCACTCAAGAACACTCACTCACTCACTCTTTATGCATACTTCAAAGATAAGAACATGAGCAATACTTGAGCAATGTTAAATTTGGGTTTTTTCTGCCTTTTTTCACTCTTTGTATTTTTGAAATCCTATTTGATGAAGAAGCCTCTTTTTACTTTTATAGTTGAGTGATGATTAGGGATGAAATATAATTTAGACCAGTTGTCCTAATTGGTACAATCATCACCTGCAAGTTTGTTACACAAGAGGACAAAACTGTGTAGACACGCATGCCAGCTGTACTGTACCATGAACATCCGTAGACCTGGTCCCTTGCAGTTAGTTGCTCATCATCTAAACTACATATAGAACTTACCTCACTTCATAATACAAAACCAATAACAACTCTATAAGTATCACAATAAACTACAAACCCATCTAAACCCTCTGGTAGAGTCAATACTGGGGCGGAAGTGAGTCGATTCTTCAACTCCTGAAAACTCTTCTCGTAGGAATCTGACCAATAAAATTTAACTTTCTTTTGGGTTAGTCAAGACATGGGGGAAGAAATAGAAGAAATCCTTAAACAAACCGTCTGTAGTAACTTGCTAAACCAAAGAAACTTTTGATATTTTATGGAGAGATGGGCCTAGGATAGTTTATCACTACTTCAGTCTTTTGAGGATCAACTCTAATGCCATCACCGAAAATATTATGACCAAGGAAAGCTACTGCTCTCAACTAAAATTCACATTTGCTGAACTTAGCAAATAACTGGTGATCCTTAAGGGTCTGCAATACAATCCTTAAATGGTCTACATGATCATCTTTACAATGAGAATAAATGGGGATGTCATCTATGAAGACTATCACAAATATGTCCAATTGCTACACTAGCACCCTGTTCATCAAGTCCATAAAAGCTTCAAAGCATTCGTTAGACCAAAAGACATAACTAGAAATTTAAAATGACCATACTAAGTTTTGAAGGGTGTCTTCAGGATGTCACATTCTCTGACTCCAAGCTGATGATAGCCGGATATGATTTCTATCTTTGAGAAATAGCTTGCTCCCTAAAGTTGGTCAAACAAGTCATTAATTCTGGAGAGAGGATACTCATTCTTGATCATGACTTTGTTCTACTGACAGTAGTCGATGCACATTCTGAGGGAACTATCTTTCTTTTGCATAAAGAGAGCTGGAGCACCCTACAATATATACAAGGCCTAATAAAACTCTTATCTAAGAGGTCTTTTAACCGTTCTTTCAATTTCTCAAGCTCAGTTGGAGCCATTCTATAAGGTGGAATTCAGATAGGTTGGGTATCTCTTCCAAAGTCTATTTCCCTCTTGGGAGGAACTTTGGGAAGATCTTCAAGAAATATTTTTGGAAACTCATTCACTACTGGAACTGACTCAAGACTTGGAGCTTCAGAATTTAAGTGCTTAACTTGAATAAGAGGGTAAATAAAGTCCTTGGATATCATCTTTCTTTCCTTAAGATAGGAGACAAATCACCCTATAGGCACTTAAGTACTACCCCTCTATTTAATAACAAGCTAATTATAAAACTGGAACTGGACTATTTTATTTCTATGGTCAACTGAGGCATAGAACGAGTGGAGATAATCCATGCCAAGAATGATAGCAAAATCAGTCATCTCTAACTCTACAAGGTTGACTAAAGTGACTTTCTGAGACACTGTGACTGAGCCATTTCTATATACCCGTCTGGATACAATAAAACTATCCACTGGGGTAGACACTGAGATGGGCACTACTAGCAAGTCGGGACTGATGCCAAAGTCTATGGCTATATAGGGGGTTACAAAAGATAGTGAAGCTCCGGGTTCTAACAATGCATAAACATGAAGATGGAAGACTTGTAACGTACCCATAACTATATTAAGAGAACTCACATAGCCATGTCGAGTCTAGAGAGTATAAAGTCGGTATCGACACTGCCAACTGGTGGCACTGGAGGTGGCTCCCTGCAGAGTGGGGGACCTTCTGGAGTTGAGGAGAAATTCAACTGGCCCGATTTACAAAAATCTTTACACTTCTTGTCCACTACTAGGTCATCCCTGATCCTATCACCTGGCTTTCCACACCCAAAACACATATCACTGCCAACTCTACACTTTCTTTGATGGTTCTTACCACACTTTCTATAAAGTAGGTTGGTGCAACCACTATTCACGCTACTTAGGGACTTAAAGCCTAGTTTTCTATCCCGATCATCCTGCCCGAACTTAGGCTCTGGCTTAGTGGCTTAAGATGGGGCTGGACCTGAAAATTTCTAGCAGAATTGAGAATGATTCCCACTATCTGACCTTTGTTGTTAGAAGTTTAAGCTACCGGTTCTGGCCTATTTATTCTACCTTTCTATCTCTTTGATCTTCTCTTTCTCAATATGATGCGCATGAACCATCAATCTAGAAAGTTCTATCTCCTTAATCAACATAGTTGTTCTATATTCCTTGACTACACCATCTGATACACCAGACAAAAACTTACTCATTCTAGACCTAGAATCACCACCATAGTCAGAGCATACCTTGCCAACTGGGTAATCTTGAGTGAATACTCCTTCATATTCATCTTACCCTACTTCAGATTTATAAACTCCTGCACCTTGGGCTCCCTCAACTCAAGTGGGAAGAATATATCTAAGGAGGACGTAGTGAACTTATCCCACTCTATAAGACCTGCCTCAATACCTCTACCCTCCTTCCACTACTTGAACCAAGTTTGAGCCACTCTTTATAATTGGTAAGCAGCTATATCACCACTCTCACTGGCAGTAACACTCATGATATCTATCACTTTTTGCACACTATCAAGAAACTCTTATGGATCTTCCTCAGACTTGGATCCAGAGAATAAGGGAGGATTAATCTGAGTGAAGTCTCAGATCCTAGATGTTACCATTCTCATAGCTGGATTGGCTAGGGAAAGATCTTTCTGGTTATTCTAAGGAGCCATAGTCTGGTCCAAAATGGTGAAAGCGATCCTGAATTAAACATGGAAAACATATTCATTCAGAGGGTCTTCCTGAACAGGTGGTGGTGCAGGCTGATCCCCATTCCTTCTTCCATTATTTTTTGGGAGACATTTTCTATAAATAGATGAAGAACGAGATAGAAAAGGGAATTCAATAGAGCTCATGATCTTTTGCACGACATAAATACTGAAAGAACGAAAACTTTTCTAAAATATCTCGTAGCCTCTTGCCCAATAAGTGTGGCGCGCTTCTCTCCCATATACAAGACTCTACTCAACGCGGCTTTTATACACCCTAGGACATTTTAAAACCTTAGGCTCTGATACCAAGTTTGTCACCACCCGAGACTACCCCCTAGTCATGACACGGTGCTTAAGGCCATAAGTGACCCCCAAACTAACCCATGATCTTGTATTTGCTGTGAGCACTGAAGAAATTAATAATAAACATTATATGCAGAAGCTAAAACATTATATGCGGAAGCTAAACTGAGGAAAATATTGATACAATGTAATACTTAAACAATACCCAACATGTATGATCTGCTGATAAAAACTAAAAAAAAGTCTGACTATCTAAAAGCCTCTAAGACATAATAAGTTGATGGGACAAACCCCCAACTAACTCCGACTAATTGAAATAAAGGAAGTACTAAAAATAACTCTGAATAACATTATCCTCAAAGGATGAGGACTCACCACAACTACTGCTGAGTGGCACTTGAACTGATTAAGGGCGATCGAGGAACTGAGCATACAAACCTATGTTATAAGACAACATATCGCAAAAGAGAGTATGCGATCAGTACTTTGAATGTACTAGTATGTTAAATACATATAAGTTTTGAGCATGAATACATGAACATGTAACATGAATTCAAGACCAAGTAAAACATGTGCTAAAATAATTTGTAAAACTGAGTAACTGATAAACTGGCACTTGGTCATGCAAACTAGAGCTGATATGGTCTGAACACTGAACTGAAACCGTAGGATATAACATTTAATAGACATTCCCTAATTTGATCTAATTGGGGTCCAACCTATAACCCTAGTTGGAAGGGTGTCAATACCTTTCCATGAGTACTGATACTGGCTGTGGATCCACTAAATTATATCCCGAAGAACTAGGGTGTCACCCTCAACTGGTAGGTGCACCTAAAGAGTATCAAACTTCTAATGGAAGGATGAAATCTCATACCTATGCTGGCTACGTAGTTCTAGAACTCAGGAATTGCTACAAAAGGTCTCACCCTCAACTGGCATGAAATACTTCATCCCTAAGTTTACTCGATGCTATATTTTACTCCTAACTGAACTGACACAAAAAAATAAACTAGTACATACACTGATAGTTGATTTTATCAAATAGGGTATGCTAAAAATAACAATGCATTTATAATCTAAGTATGATGATAAAATCATGATCTGACTGACTTATTGCTTGAAATTGGGAACATGCATAAGCATATAGGTACCAGGTGTTCATAACCTGCCAGCACTGAATAATACATTAAATACAATAACATCATCACAGTAATATAAGAAAATTCATGATTCATAGACCCAAAACATAGTATATTTCACTAAATTGATGAAATCCATAGTTATGAGTATTGTAAGATGTCAAACTTATAAGGAAAACATGTTCACATAGTTTAATTCCTAAATTAATAATTAACATGGTGTCAACTAAACATGAAATGGGTGACTAAGATTATAAAGTATGTAAGAACATAATTCACATGGGGAAACACATTCTCATGATTTATATTCAAAACTATTAAGAGAAAATTGAGTAAATTTGTATTTGACATTGAGATTTCATAAAAAGAAAGAAAAGGGTTTATACTTGTAAAATAAGGGATTCTTGGAACTCAATGGGTGGAAGAAACCCATTGATGAATATCCCACATACCTGAGTTTGATTGAATTATTGAAGAAAAGTTGGAATTGAGACCTTGGATGGGTGAATTCTTGAAAGAAGATTTTGATTCTTTGTGTTTTTAAGAATGAGAGTAGATTAAATATTGTTAACTAATGATGAATGGGGAAAATAATGCACCTCTTAGGATTCATGTCATGTATTGGGTGCATAGAGAGAGGAAAAGGACCAAAATACCCCCTTAACTTTAAGGAAACTACTCGATTTTTCACAGCCTCCGCGACACACTGCCCATCGTTGAGGCTAAACTCTGTGACATGCTGTGTATCATGGAGACTAACCTCCATGACAAGCTGCGTATTACGGAGACTAACTTTCGTGACATACTAAAATTGCGAAGGCTTACTACCTCCATGGTCCAAAATCATTTAGAACCTTTTTTGAAAATTCTAAAACTCTCTTGGATGGCCCTTTTAACATTCCTAAACATATTTCAACTAACAAATCAATGTTTTGAAATTGGGAAAGACAAAAATAAAATGTTTAAGATCTTGAGGTGTTAAAATGGCTATGTCACTTGTACTTAGTATGAAATAATTGCTTTGTGACCTTTAAATATGTGACGAATAGCTGGAAACATATCTAGGATCTTGCGGGGTATTACAGAAATACTCAACTTAGGGAGTGGTATGATATTAATAATGTCTTACATGCATATTTATTTGAATGGTGCCTAATTAGAGTTGATGATCATGAATGTAGACATATTGAGTTAATTTCTATGCTCATATATATATACGTGTCTGACAAATTGGATATTATCATATTGAGTTTATTCTGAGCATTACATCCTCATTCCATACATATATTGTTATATCCCTAGATTTTAGACCCTAAAATTTCTGGAGTCTTAAAAATACTTCCATGGCTATGACTCAGGTGATGAGTCGTTATCACTCATCATGAGTCATTGGGTGGGACTTTTTGTCTCAATAGTAAGGTGTACCCAGGAGTCTGCCTTGATCATGACTCCTCATAACGAGTCGTTAGGTTAGATCACTGGTCATTAAGAAGGACCCATGGTCATAACAGTGATGTGTCAAAGATTTGACCATAAGGTAACGACTCCAGGTAATGACTTATAGTCAGGCCTCATAATTCGTTACCTGAGTCTTAGCTACTGGGCCCAAATTTCCTGAACAGTTTAATTAAGGCTATTTTGGTCTTCTCCTCTCTTCACACATTCTTTCTCAAATTAAACATTCTTTAATAGCCTTTTTACTTTTAGTTAATCAAATCAAACTTACTCTCTCTATCTTAAACTCACAAAGCAAGAGAAAACTATGGTTCATAAGGAATTCATTACTTAAGCTCCCAACTTTAGATTCCTTTTAATTTCTTGGTATTTTAGGTATGTCTCTTATCCCTAACTTGAATTTTATATTATGGAATATGTTTTAATCATTGTTCATGTGATTTAATTTTTGGGTTTGAAATTGGGCTGAGAGATTTTGATGATTATCACTTGAATTATATTTCCCATGATTTAATTGTCTTGTGTATACTTAAATTGATGATTTTTGAGATTGGATGGGTGCATAATAAGGAATTTGGAATGGGAATCATGGGTTTCCCCAAATTTATGGATTTTGGGCATGGTAATGGTATGAACCTCAACCCACCTGCATGGTTTTGTTTTTTAATATGGATTTTGCAATATTTAACTCACTTTTAAAACTATGGTATTACATTAATGGAAAAATGGATAAAAATGGATTTGAAAGACCTTGGTGGCCATGGTTTTGGATTTTTAAAGAAACTTAGGAGTTAATTGGTTAATTTGAATGGATTGGCATGATTATATGAGCTTTCAAATATAATTGGTATGATGATAACAAGTGGTAAATGCCTTAATATAAGATACCTTGGTTTATGGTCATGATTATGTGCAAAACGATTTAATTTGAGTTTAAAGAGAGTTGTGTAGCTCACAGTAAAGGTGGAGGTCCAGGTGGGACCAATACTGGAAATCACATTTGCCAGCTTCTGGTCTATATGATTGTGTGCTTAGTTCACACATTATATTTTTGGGATGGCTGAAGCCTTGGTGTCTCTGGCCCTCTTTCGGATATCCTTAGTTTGTGTGGCTAACACGTGCTGGGGACCTTTTAGCAGGGAGAGCTAACCCATTTAGCCTATGCTTGCCCTTAGGATAGATAAAGATACACAGTCTATGTTAATGGTTTTAAACTTACATGTTCATACCCTTTTATCCTATCCTAACATCCTATATATGTATAAATGAATATGTGTATGTGGTTTTGATTTATTTGGGACATGGCATTATTTTACCTTTTTCCTGAGTTATATGTCTGTGCTTGTCCCACTGATTGACCCTGGACACTGCATTTTTTCATAATGTAGGAACCTGGGGTTTTTCTATTACTCTTGCGTAGTGTTAGGTGGTGTGGTTTGTTGGTTGAGTTGTTGTGAGTGTTGATCCTCCATCTTTTGGAAAGCCCTACCATTTTATTAGGTTTATTTTCAGATTTTGGGAATTGTGACTTTTCTTTGTCATAGTCAGGGGCATGTACCAATCTTGTTTGGTATTCTGGTTTTAAAGTCTTTTGTGGATATGTATGGGTGGATTATTATTTAAACTCTTTGAACTGTCATTTGATTCATCTATTTCTATTACTATTATCATTGGTTTGATTGGCTTCCACTTTATTTTTATGATTATTGTGCTCTTGAGGTTAAGTTAAGGGGGTGGTCTCCAGTCCATGGTGGTCTTGAGATACCCATCACGACTAGGTCCTAGTTCAGGTCGTGACAAGCTTAGTATCAGAGCACAATTCAGGGTCGTTGGGTGCCACAAAACCTTATCGAGTAGAGTCCCTTTTATGGGTGTGTAGCGTACCACAGATATTTAGGAATGTTTCCATTTTTTGTTTTCTATTTCGAGCTATAGAGTCTAGTGTTATGAAACTTCTCCAACTCCTGGCTTACTCACATTTCAGATCATGCCTCCCTGAAGATCTAACGGTTGTAGAAACTTTGATAGGCTCTCTGTACTACTTAAAGAAAATATGGAAGGAACTCACCCTATTTATAGAGTGTAGACCCGGTCTAGGGTCCCGCTCCTGACTGTGCCGCTGTCACAACTTGATTTACAAGTCATGATGTTACCTACTAAATCCCAACAGTAGGTAAGCCCATACCATAACACGGAGCTATCACTATTGGTTAATTAGGAAAGAAATTCTGACATTGGACAAATATAATGAAAACACGTTAAAATATAAACATGGTGTTCTAATATAGATTAACAGTCATCATAAGATACCAATTCCACGACCTGGTAAATCCAATACAAGAACATCTAATGTCAATAGCACAGCCTAAAAGACTTAGAATATAGTCAATACATCTATCTCAAATACTAAAAGCTAGATGTAAAAGATAGATGAAAAATGGGCAACTCAAACTCCTTGAGCTCACCCTATCTTCGAAAGTCAATCACCGTATGAGCAATGGTCAACGATGATAGCTAGTACTCGAATCTGCACCAAAAAGGTACAGAAGTTTAGTATGAGTATCAAAACAACGGGTACTTAGTAGGCATCATCGGCCAACTGAGCTATGTCATGTTGTAAAGATGACATAATGCAAGATAATCCTAACTAAGTCAAGGTACAAAATCGAACCTGAATCATCTCCATCATCATTGTACATAATAAGTAACTAAACTGAGATAACAATATAACATATGGCATTAGTACATACCAATATCATCGTACATAAGAAATTGTTAATTCGGAACTATAATGCATCATGAGGAATACACACAAGCAATCATAAGTAACAAGTTGGCGCCCATATGCCAACTGGTGCATAAAGTAAAGGACTCATCACTGCATCCCATACTAGAAGAGAGTATATCCAAGAGAGATAATAATAAGGCATTAAACCAACAACATATCCAAATCTTATCATTATTCAACTATATTCCACATTTATCACCAATAGGTCATTTTACCGCACTTTCATTTGTTACCAACATAGACCCCATAACAATATTCTATACAATTACCATCATTATCTACTTATCATCCATACCCATTAGCCACTACTTATTATCTAAGCAAGGATCATTAACCAATCCATTAGATTTCTAACCATCGCATAATTATAGGCATATATTAGGAAACTATTCACCACATAGCTATTTTAATAGACAACACTCCTTAACTAACCATTATTTATCACTAACATTATTCTCTAGGTGAATCCTTATCTTTCAGCTAGTTTTACCGCTTACCAACTATTCTTGATTAATTAATTAAACAATAACCATCACTAACCCTTAGTTATAATTAATCATTAACTACATTACTTTATATGCATTTAACACTAGTGGGCCGCATTTGGTATTTTAATGTCATATCTCATCCACACTAAATACTTGGAGATATATATGTATATATAAGCATAAAAGAGCCATACATAGGTTTAGTTTGACTTGAACCGTTAGATGCACATGTAGGCGCATTAAATTATTATTCTCCGGCCTTGTGGGATATCAATATCATCATCACAATCTCCTCCGGCCTTGTCGGGTATCAATATCATCATCATAATATTCTCTGTCCATGCCAGGTATTAATATCATCATCACAATCTCCTCCGACTTTTGTCGGGTATCAATATCATAACAATATGCAATTTAATGTCAAAAATAAAGAACAAGCCCCATAAGGGCTAAAGTAAATGGTAACCCCTACGAGGGCTAAAATAAATGACAAGCCCCATGAGGGCCAAAGTAAATGAATATAAAGGAGGAGTAAAGAAGATCATACCTCGTATTCAATGTAAATTTATCAATGGACATATATATGTAACATGAGCAACATAATTATCATTAGGTTTAAAGAATAATAAGCAACATAACTTCCTATGTAGTCAATAAGCATGTGTAACACCCCAAATTTTGGTCCTTGACTTTTTTTTGAGTTTTGAACTCGCTGCCCAACCTACGACTCTCCCTACGAATCATAAGGTGTCTCTACGGGTCATAGGACCCTAGTCGTAGGGTGACCATGAAGATCCCCTGTGTTTCTGTCTTGGGTACGAGTGGTGCCTAACGAGTTCTATGGACTCTTTACGAGTCGTAGTATGCCTTCCATAACAAAACCATTGTGACGGCCTAAGCTTCTTCTCAGGGTATGATTAGGTCCCTACGAGTCGCATGGTATGTACACGAGTCGTACTCGTAAGGTAAACAATAAAGGGTTACTGAGCTACTTCCTTGTCTATGACTCATGGTGATAAGTCGTAGTGAGTCCTTACTAGTCGTATAGTGACCCGTAGTCACTGACGATAATTTTTCAGCTTTTTTATTAAGGGCACTTTGGAAATTACCACTCTTTTCCAATCGTGACCCACAAATTAAAATCCCTTAGGGTATTATTATCACTCTAAAATAACTTCTCAATCTCTCTCAAATACCCAAGGTCAATAACAACTAGGGTTTCTAAGAAGTTGGTCAATTAGGGATCTCAAGGGTATTTCTCTCCATAGTTGTGATACTTTCAGGCATGTTACTCTTCCCTAAATCTTATTTTATGAAAAACATGTTTTTTAAATGGTTTAATTGTATAGAATTGAATGTTAGTTTTGACATGGGTTGAGGGTTTGGAATGGATAATTCTTGAATTATTTTCCCATGGTTTTCATGCATTGTTCATGCTTTGAATTGATTGTTTTTGAACTAATGGGGTGCAGTGGTGTGGGAATTGGAATGGGGATTGAGGTAATCCCCCAATTTGATGTTTTGAACTTATAATTTGGTTTTGAACATTTGTATTCCTCAACCCACTTGTGTAAATGGCTTTGAATTGTGGAATTGTCAGTTGGTTTGACTTACTCACCTATCCTATTGCTAGGGGTGTACATAGGTCAGGTTGGTTTAGGTTTTTATTGAAAAAAAATCAAACAAATTATGTCAGTTTATTAAAATTATAAACCAAATCAAAACAACATAAAATTGGTTTTTTCGGTTTAGGTTTTAGTCGGTTCTTTCAGTTTTTTTAGGTTTTCTCGATTTTATAATAATTATTTTTTTACAATTATACTGTGATTAAAGACTAGATCAAGTATATTTTCACTCATGTGCTAATGAAAAACCATAATTATGAAAAATTGAGGAGTGAAAAACTCTCTTGAAACTAAAAAGTAAGATGAAGAGTGAAAAGTTTAGGTTTTAAGTTTATATTGGGTTTTGGATCATTTTATTAGCAATTAATGGAGAAATATTACAACATAAAGGCCCAAATATGAGTATATATATACACACATGCACATCAACTTTCTAAATATTGAAAATTAATAAAAATTGAAAAAATATTTAAAAAGTAGATTATAATAAATATTTTATGTATAAAAAAGTTAAACTATATATATATATATATATATATATTATCGGTTTGATTTGGGTTCGATTTGACTTTTTTTTGGTTAACACCAAATCAAACCAAGAATGCTCGGGATTTTTTTTCAAATGCAAAACCAATCAAACCAAACCATAAGTCGGTTTTTTTTCTCGGTTTGGTTTGGTTCTTCGGTTTGGTTTGACTTGACAGTTTGGTCTGTACACCCCTACCTATTGCATTGCATAAATGGCTAAACAATGAACATGTATTTCAAAGTCCTTGTTGTCTATGTTTTGATTTAATGAATAAAAGAGGGTCGAGGCATCCCCCCAAGTTAATTAAATTGTAATGACATAATTATGAGTTTGCAAGCTAAATGGTATCACGATACCTATAGTGTGCCTTAATGTATAATTACTTGGTTAATGAATGAGTTATGTGAAACTTGTTTTAATTGGGCTTAATAAGGGTTATGTAGCTAAGACGTGAAGGAGTGGGTCTTGATGACTTGTACTGAAAACTCACATTTGCCGACGTGAGAGTTGGTCTTGATGACTGTTTGCACAGTTCACACTATTAATATATATACGTGTATGTGTATATATATAGGTTTATATATATGTGTGTGTATATATACATACACACACATACAGAGACATATATATATATATATATATATGTATGTATCTTGGATTGATGTGGGGTCGAGGCATTCCCCGGTCTTCCTTGATACCTTCGATTTGTGCAACTAACACACACTGAGGCCCTTTCAGCAAAGGGAGCTGAACCCATATAGCCCGTGGGTGCTGGTTTATGATGGTTGAGCTACGTAGTCCAGGATAATATTTTACTCTCATGCTAAACCTTGTTCCCTACCCAACATTTATTATATATATGTATGCATTATTGTGAACATGTACAAGGAGTTTGAAATTAAACTTTTGATTGACATTATTGTACCCTTACCCTGAGTTACATGTTAGTGCTAACCCCACTAATCATCTCCAGACGTTGTATCCTTCTACTTTTCCTACACAGTGATAGGTGATCTCAGAGTCGACTGTTACGGTGAAGTGGTGAGCTTCCATTCTCTAGAAGACTTGATCATTCCATCGGTTTTTCCTTCCATACACTAGAATTGAAGACTTCACATTTACATTATCATTATCATAGTCAGTGTCGGGGGCATGTCCCGACGTAGGTTGTCTTCTGGTATATAAATATAAGTATAGGGAAAGAGGTACATGCCTTGATTACCACATGATTTAAGGAAGACAACACCCTTAGGACCATAGATGACCACCTCCTTGAACCCTAGCCTTGACTTCAAAAGGGGGATTTGAGAGAGAGTATTTCTTAGAGTGAATAATGACCTCAGTATCGTGGAAAACTGATGAGAATTGGTCCTTGTAATTTCCAAAAGTCGTTTATAGGTGAAAGGACCTCCTTACCCCTCATCCCAAATGAAATAAAAAAAAACAACCAAAAATTTGCATTGGTCCGTGGTACAAACATTATTGCGGATCTATCCTCCGTGTCGCGGACCCTATCGTGGAGACCCAACCTCCGTGACATGGAGGCTATCACAGAGACTAACCTTCGTGACATGCTAATATCGTGGAGGTTACGACCTCTGGGGTCCAAAACCACCTCGAGCCCCATTTGAAAATTTTGAACTCTCCTGGGTTACCCTTTTAACATCCCTGAACATAATTTAAGTCAAGAATCAATGATTTAAATGTGGGAAGGCCAAAAATAAAATACCCAAAAATTTAAGGGTGGTACATTACCCCTCCCTCTCCTAGGATCATTCATCCCCAAATAATGAGGTAGGACATGTTTCACACGAGAATAGCAGTATTACACCTGAATCAAATGATAAAACTAGATGATAATAAGGAAAAACGAAATTCATACCTTACGCTCATTCGTTCAACACATGGAACATTAATGGATACTTAGACTTCATTTCCTCTTCCGCTTCCCAAGTGTATTCTTCCGCCTTATGGTTCCTCCAAAGGACCTTTACCAATGCTACATATTTAGTCCGCAACCTATGAACTTGTCTTTCTAAGATCTCTATAGGGGCCTCATTGTAAGACAGGGAATCCGAGATACCAACACTCTCGATAGGAACTACCACGGAAGGATCACCTACACATTTCTTCAACATGAACACATGAAACACATGTTGAATAGAACCAAACTTACCAGAAATTCTAACTCATAAGCAACATTTACCACTCTCTTCAAAATCAAATAAGAGCTAACGTAAGAAGGATTGAGCTTTCCTTTCTTTCCAAATTGCATCACTCCCTGCATGGGGACACCTTTAAGAACACCCAATCACCCACATCAAACTTCAACTCTCTTTGCCTTACGTCTGCATAGGACTTTTTGTGACTTTGGGAAGTCTTAAGCCTATCCCAAATCACCTTCAAATTTACCATTGCTTGATGAACTAAATCAGGATGGAACAACCATGCCTCACCAACTTTGAACCATCCAACAGGAGATCTACACCTCTTATTGTACAACGCCTCAAACAGAGCCATACTAATGCTAGAGTGATAGCTATTATTGTACACAAACTCTACATGAGATAAGTGGTAAACCAAACTACCACCAAAGTCAATTACACAAGCTTGAAGCATATTTTCCAATGTCAGAATGGTCCTTTTTCGATTGTCCACCTGTCTGCGGGTGGAAAGAGGTACTAAGGGTTACCTTAGTCCCCAAATCTCGCTGAAACAACTGCCAAAAATAAGATGAGAACTGAGTACCAAGATCCAAAATAATGAAAACTGGAGCACCAAGCAGCTTCACTATCTCCTAAATAAACAACCTTGCATAATCCTCTGCAGAAAAGTTTGCCCTCATCGGCAAGAAGTGAACAAACTTAGTCACCTATCCACGAGAACCCAAAAAGAATCAAACTGGTTTCGAGACCACGAAAGACTGGTAACAAAATCCATATTTATCACTTCCAACTTCCACACAGTAACTTAATTTCTTGAGATAACCCACTAGTCCTCAAGTACTTCACCTTCACTTGTTGAAACACCATGTACTTAGCCAAAAAATTAGACACATCCATCTTCATATTATTCCACCAATAGATCTCCTTAAGGTCATGATATATCTTCATCAAGCCAGGATGAACCTAATAACGTGACTTATGAGCCTTATCCAAAATTCTACCTCGTAGCCCATCTACATCTGGAACACATAACCTACCTTGGAACCTCAATATACCATTACCACCAATCTCAAAATCCATCACCTTATGCTCACCCACATCATCCTTGATTTGAATTAAGATAAAATCCAACACCTTTTTCTCCTTCACCTCAACACCAAGAGATGACTTTGCCACCTCTTGCGCAAACACACCACCATTCTCAGAATCCAAGAGACGAACTCCAAACTAGCTAAATGGTGAATGTACTTCACCAAGTCCCATTTTTCCTCATCCACATGGGATAGACTCCCAATAGATAACCTACTAAGAGCATCAACAACCATGCCATCCTTACCTGGGTAATAGTAGAGACTCATGTCATAGTCCTTGAGCAACTTAAGCCCTCTTCTTTGCCTGAGATTCAACTCCTTCTAGGTGAATACATATTGTAGGCTCTTATGATCTAAAAAGATGTCAACATGGACCCCATATAGATAATGCTGCCAAATCTTTAATGTGAATACCACAGCTAGCAATTCCAAATCATGGGTTGGATGATTCCTCTCATAAACTTTCAATTGCCTAAAAGCATATGCTACCACCTTGCCATATTGTATAAGTACAAAACCAAGTACTACACAAGATGTATCACAATAAACCATGCAACCATCACTACCCTCAAACATGGTCAAAACCAAATCCAAAGTCAATTTATCTTTAAGGTTCTCAAAACTTCCCTCACAAGCATCGGACCACAAAAGCTTTACCTTCTTCTGATTCAACTTAGTCAAATGTGTAACAATCAATGAAAAGCTCTCCATAAATCTCCTATATTAACTAGTTAAACCCAAAAAATTCCAAATGTCTATTGGAGTTGTGCGTTTAGGCCACTTCTTAGTACTGCAACTTTATTTAGATCCACCATGATCCCTTCACTCGAAACAACATGACCCATAAAAGTAACAACATTTAACCAAAATACAAACTTTGAAAACTTAGCATGCAATTGTTGATTTATTAGGGTCTTCAACATAACATTAAGGTGATAGGAATGATCCACCTCACTTTTAGATTACACCAAAATGTCATCTATAAACACAATCACGAACAAGTCCAAAAACTGATGGAATACCCAGTTTATAAGATCCAAAAATGCCATTGGGGCATTGGTCAATGCAAAGGACATAACCAAGAACTCAAAATGCCCATACCGAGAATAGAAGGAAGTCTTAGGGATATCCTCTTTCCTAATATTTAGTTGATGATAGCCCAAATGGAGATTAATTTTTGAGAAATACTTTGCACCCTAAAGCTGGCCAAACAAATCATCAATCCTAGAAATAGGGTATTTATTCTTCACCGTCACCTTATTCAACTGACAATAGTCAATACACATCATAAGACAACCATTCCTCTAACACACAAAAAAATAGAGCAACCCACAGAGACACACTAGGGAGGATAAAACCCATGTCAAGGAGATTTTTCAACTAATTCTTAAGTTCCTTCAACTCAGTTGGAGCCATTGTATAAGGAGGGATAAAGATAGGATGGGTGTCCAAAAGAAGATCAATCACAAAATCATTTTCTCTATCAGGAGGAACACTAGGGATATTATCAGGGAAGACCTCAGGAAATTTACTAACCACGGGTACAAATCGTAAGGAAGGACCCTCTGAGTTAGAATCTTTAACCTGGACCAAATTAGAAAGACACCCTTTGGAAATCAATTTTTGAGCCCTAAGATATGATATGAACCTTCCCATAGGCACTATGGAACTCTTTTTTAACTTAATAATTGGATTATTAGGGAATTTAATGATGACCTTACGGGTCCGACAGTCTAAAAAGGCATAGCACGAATGCAACCAGTCCATCCCAGGATAACATTAAAATCTAGCATGTCTAATTCAAAAAGATCCACCAACATTTCCCTACCACCAATGGATACCACAGAACCCTTATAGACCCTTTTAGAAACTACCGTGTCACCCACTGGGGTTAAAATAGAAAAAGGGTTTGAAATACACTCAGGATTGAAACCAAAATGTACAACCACAAATAGAGTCACATAAGAAAGAGTAGAACTTGGATCAAATATATAATACACATCACTAGAAAAGAATTTTAACATACCAGTGATGACATCAGGAGATTCCTCAGACTTACGAGTAGTGAAAGCGTATAGGCGGTTTCGACCAGTACCAATACTAGATATAGCACCCCTCAGTGCAAGAGATAATGGCATAGAAATAAGAACCTTTTTGGCCTCAGAATAAACCTTTAAAGGATAATCCTGCTATATATGACCAATTTGACCATAACTAAAACACCTATTCCTCCCCTTCTTACACTGACTATGATGCAACAGACCATAAAATCTACAAGGATGATATGATGGAGTTGACTGGGCCCCATTGGAATGAGATTAGGTATCCTATGCCCTATAACCATTACCACTCTGGAATCAATGATCTCTGGACGTCTTCGAATAAGGTGCCCTAGTCATCGAATAAGAACCAGAGTTGCTCCTCTACTTCTTAGACCATTTCCCACCATCTATACCACTCTATTTCTATTCTTCACCCTGATTCAAATATCAAAACTTCTTACTCTACCTCTCCTCTATATCTACTTGCTTCTTCTTTTCCTATACACCACAAGTCTAGATATGTCCATATTCTTGTTAAAAAGGTATCTTTACTCTCAAAAATCAAATTATGAGACAACCCAAAAGTAAATTTTCTCATTATATCCCTCACGCTAGACACTAGATTAGGAGAATATTGCAAGAACTAGTGGAATTTCAAAGAATATTCCTTCACTATTATCTTGCCTTTCTTTAAATTCCCAAATTCCTCAGTTTTTGCCTCCTCAACTCCTAAGGAAGGAAGCAATCTAGAAAGGTACTAGAGAAATTCTCCCATAAAGCAGACTCAACATCATCACCCCTAAGTCGCTCCCACTCCTCATACCATTGGTACGCTACATCCTTCAGCTGATAAGTAGCAAATTCCACACCCTCTACTTCAGTAACATGCATTACCGGAAAGATCTTCTCCATCTCCTCTATAAAACTATGGGGATCTTCCTCAACCTTAGTACCTGTGAAAGTTGAAGGGATGGACCTCATAAATAGTCTAACTCTAGTGGAATCAAATAAACTCCTAGCATTATTAGTAGAACCCATCTGACGTGACTGATATGTCACCAACTGAGTCAACAGATAAATGGATTGGCAAAACTCAGCAGTAGTAATATCTCCCTAAGGTGACGGAGTATAAATATCACTATATGGAGAATGATCAATAGTGATAGGTGGAACTCCATGGAAATAATTAGAAAAAGTGACCCTAGACTGGGTCTGTACCCCATAAATTGGGCGAGCTCCCCACATTATCCTTAAGCGGGAAAGAAGAGTTTCCATGAGCTTAAGATTGTCTAGGAGGCATGATCTTAAAGTAGAATAGAAGAGAGTTAGAGGAATTCATGACCTTAGACTATATATCCCGAAAGTAAGACAACAAGAAAAGGAAACATTCCTAAATGCCTCGTTGCCACTCCCTTATAAGTGTAGCATGTTGCACACCCATAAAAGAGAATCTAGAGTCCTCTCCCTTATAAGTGTGGCACGCTTCACACCCATAAAAGAGACTCTACTTGACACGACTTTGTGGACACCCAATGACACTGAACCTAGGTTATGATACCAACTTTTTCACGACCAAAACTAGGGCCTGGCTGTGATAGGTATTTCAAGTCCACTGAAGACCAGAGACCACCCCCTGAGCCTATTCTAATGTAACCAAGAGCACCTACCAACTTATGAATACCAATATAAAACAAAGTGTGAATGATAAATTCAAGAGTCTATATAAGATCAATATTTGAAAACCATCCACAAAACCTATGTCCACAGTACCCACAATACCTCTAACAAATAGAGTACCAATAAAGTGTCAGGAAATTCCCCTGACCATGGACAAAACCAATATGAATCCAAGTCTACGACATGAGAATACAAAACATAAAATAAAGTCTTCAAAATAATGAAAGCTCACCACTTCAAGTCAACTCATGAACTAATCGTGAATACCTGATCATTGTGTTGGAAAGGTAGACTTTTCTTTGGACCCTGCATCGCGTGGGGATACTACATCTAAAGATGGTTAGCGGTTGGAGTGCTAATATATAACTCAGGAAAAAAGGGACAAATAATGCCATACATAATAATTCATAGTCAATCAAAAATCATGCACACCATCAAATGTAAAACATATATATATATATATATCACACGCTGAGGTAGGGAACAAGGACTTACATGAACGTTTAAAACATTACCTGGCTGTATAGCTTAAATATCATAGTATAATAGAACCCACGAGCTATATAGTCCCCAACTTTCACCCTCTGGTTAGGCGCTAGTACATGTAGCTGCACGAATCAGGGAATGATCATATACATATGCACGAGGGACTCTAATATCCCAGTCATATACTAAGGTGACTTAAGCACCCAATCATGTAATGTATTATGGGGGACTCTAACCTCCCATTCATGTAGTAAGGTGGACTTAAACCACCTTGTCAAAAGAAAAATAAGACTCTAAACTTGATGAGTGGTGAATTTACCATCATTTAAACTCAATATTCATGCACATTAGAATGATTTAAATGTATAAATGAGAAATATGTGTGATTAAATTTACTAATATCAATATTTTTGAGGCATACAGGTTATGAGATGGAAAGATATGGATTTGAACTATAAAATACCAAAATAGAGAAAAGAAGTACAATTGAAAGACCTGGAACAAAAACAAGCCTCAGTTACCGCGATCGCGGTCTGAGGGCCGTGATTGCGGCCAGTCAAGATAAGTCTATACACCACGATCACGACTTTTGACTGCAATCATGGCCTAGCGAGAATACAACCCATGGGAAGATTTTTAAATTCACACATTTATCCCCAATTCCCTTAAGAAGTTCAAACCCGATCTCATAAAGGAGACCTCAGAATTTTTGGGACTATTCTAGTTTCCAACTTTTAGAGAAGAATTATTGTAATAATTTTGGGGTGAACAATACATTAGAGTGACATCCAAGTGAAGGATTAGATATTTACATTGAAGATTTGTTGAACGCTAAAGTTTACAAATTATATTCTCTTTATCTTTTAATAAATCAAATCAATGGAGATTATGGGTAAATCTTTGCTTATTAATCTTATGTGTATCTAGTTCTTCCTCTTGGGGTTATGTTTGAATGGGGTGAAAGAGTGTGTTGGTTGTGATTTTCAGCTTCAAATTATTAGTTCAAATTGTTGGGTTTTACAAATACTTGATTGTAAAATGGACTTTGTTGGTGAAAACCTCAAATATCCTAGAGCCCCACATCTTCCTTGAAAGAGGGATGCGGGTAATCTTGATCCTATATCATACTTGAAAGGGGAATGTAGGTGGCATGAGCATTTACCAACGATAGAATAGATAATAGTTATTCCCTTTTTGTTGTCTTAGAAATAAGGATAAATTGTGGAATTGCTATATCTTGGGCATCATCTTAGAAATAGTGATGTCAATTTAAGGTTTGGTTGAAAATAGTTGACCACACCTACTTGGTATTCGAAAGAATTAGTGGGTGGTATTTTGATACTTTGTCGAAAGGCTAGTATCAAAATCCCTAACTGAACCTACCCATGCATGCTTTAAATAAGATTTGAAGTAGCTTGTCAAGTTACCACATACTAGTTTCCCTTAGTAAGACATAACCCCAATTTCCGTTTCTAATTGATTACGCTTTAGAGTATTTGCGACCCCAAGTTAGTATTTAGAAACCAAACACTAGTTATATCTGTGAAACTTTTAACCCCCCCATAATACTTGTACCTTAGGTTTGAACTCAACAAGTAACTTTAATTTCGAACTTGTTTAATCGACACTCATATTTTTGCTCGTGGATTCGACCCCAGCTAAAAGTTGGGTAATTATATTGATGATGATCACCTTGCACTTAAATTAACGCGTAAGTTGAGCATTATAAAAAATGGTAGGGAACAATTTGGAGGATTGAGTCAGTTTAGAATTTTAGTTTATTTTCTTGGATTCAAACTTGTAAATATTATTTGTGATTTTCTTTTGTTTCTTGTGTTAGATATATTTTTATTTTTGTTTCCTTGTCACTATGGCATCTTGGAATGAATGTGAGTTTGGTGGTTGGAAATATTATCTTGATGATCCATATCCATATTGTAACGGACCCCACTTTTTGAAAGATTGTATATATGCTCCTCGGAGAGAGATGTGTGCACTATATTGGGATTATGGTTGTTCTTTATGTGGTGGTCGATAGGGATATTGGAGTGATTGACTAAATTCCCCCTCCCCTAGTTATGCTACCAAAAATGCTAGTTCTTCTTATGAGTTTGATAGGTCTCATGATGCAACAAAGGAAGAAAAACATGTCGGGTACAATAGTGTTGAAGCAATGCTTTAAACTCTTTTGGGTCGGGCAACTACATTGGAGGAGGACGTGCGTGACTTGCATCAATCCAATGAGGCATTATAAAGGAATTCAGAAGGATAGAAGAAGTCGGTATGGAGTATAATCTTTCAAATACCATGGGCATGCCACTCTTTCAAATGAGATCAATGTTGAAGAATCCTCGATAATTTCCCAACCAACTGAATCAAACATGAGAGATGATGCCAAGATTGAGAAAATAGTACTAGAGTCAAAAGAAAAAGCTAAGCAAATCCTTTGTAAATTATCTAGTCCATTTCGAAGGGAGAATGCCAAGAAGGATACAACCCCAAAATTAGGGAGAATACCTCACTCGAACCACTTTTCAACATTATCTTGGTGGATGTGATGAAAGTGAAACCACCTAAGAAAATGAAAAATTTTGGAGATGAGGAAAAAAATCCCTACATTTTGGAGTTTGTCATTCCTAAAGGGAAAAATTAATCCCACCACTTTAAGGTCAAAAAATGCAAGACTCAATATGGATTCTTGAAGTTATCATCGATCCCCAATGGGCCAACTCAAATATTTGATGTAAAATAGGGTAAAAGATTCAAGTTTTCAATGTGGAGCGATAGAAGTAGTATCGTTGAGCCCTCGCCTTTCCCCCAAGTACCACAAAGATGTATGGATCAAAAGTTGGGGTGCCATTTCAAGTATTCCAAGTGGAGCATAAATGAAAGTTGAAGTCGCGATCAACTATGACCAGCTTTTGATATGGTTATTAATGCGGTTTCAGGGATCCCTTTGACACTTATTATGATTTTGAATTATGCAGTGAGGTCACTACAAGTCTTTTTATTGGGTGTGTGTGGACATGCCCTTGTGTGAGTACACATTGGCTTGCAATACTTCAACTTAGTTTACACAAAGCATGGAAATTTTGTGAAATTTATTATTTTCATTTCTAGATTTTTATATCTTTTAAAAATATTGTTGGATGAGATTTTACCTATGATAGACTGAGTAACGACATTCTTAAGGGAAAAAAGCATCGTAATTGGGTTTTGAGCCATGGATGCAGGGTAAGTTTGAGTACCTGTGGCATTTTGGATTTGGGATCACATTTATACCTATGGAAAAGTTTGAGTAGCCATATGGTTGGTTTGCTCGGATGAAAGACAAAATGTGAGACAAGGGTTGGGTTGGTGCCATAATTAGTGAATTATGCATGGTAAAACTACAAAGAAATCCTCCCCCCTCCTATCTAAAAGTTTTCAAAAATCAAGGGCATGGATGTGAGCGACCTTGTAAAAATACTTTCTATTTTTGTGACTCTAAAATTTTGGCTTGTGAAAATTGGTAGATACTCTATTGTTATCTTTAGCGGGAGGGGAAATTGAGCCTCTTTGGGAAGTTTACATGCCATATGCGGTGAGCTTATTTGTTTAAATCTCATGTATACTTATGCCATCTAGAACTTGCACCCTTAGTCTCTCAAGGCTAAATTTGATTGTACTTGGTTGGTGAGATAATACTAGGCCATCTTTTTGAACTTGGTAGTCCACTTTATCCTAAAAATCCTACCAGTGCATAGATGTTATCCCTAGTCACCCACTTTGATCCTTTGGACCCTTTTTGCCAAAAAACATTACAAGCCATGAGCTATTCAATTTTTATCACTCTTTTGAATCCTACCCTCCTTGAGCTTAGAAATGCAACTTGAGGCTCAAAGCCTAAGTTGGGGGTGGCGAAGATTGGAAGAGTTAACTTTGGGCCACGAAGATTTAAGTAAGTGCCTAAGAGCTTAAGAATTGAGAACAACTGAGTAAGGAAAAGAAAAGACCCAACAAAGGAATAAAATACATGAAATATGCAAGAAAAAAATGAAAAGAAAATAGGTGAACCAAGGAAATAAAAGTAGGCACATTTGTAAAGAAAAGAAGTGGCCCATGGTCAAAAGTTGGAAGGAATTGTATGATGTAGATGTTCAAGGAGGGTATAGCTATATTGTTCCTAAATAATATCCTACTCTACTCCAAACCTACGTTACAAGATCAAAAAGCCCTTCATGATTTCCAACTACTTATATTCAATGTAATGGCAATTGAAAATTGGGGCAATCCTATGGAATGGTACTTGTTAGTATCGAGAGTTCTTGAGAGAGAGAGAAAGAGTTTTGCACTTAAATTCCTTGTTGCATATTTGATAACTTGGTGTGTAGAATTTTCCTTCTTGTAAGGTGGCATGTAACCAAGTTGAGGTGGGTGATTTTGTCATCTCCTGAAAAAAATGAGGCAAAAGGAGTATGTTGTTATTGAAGTCAAAGTCAAGTCAATTCCAGAGTATTAGTGATTGTTACATGATTTCTCTTTGAAATCTTTTGCATCCTTGGATATTACATTGTATGTTGAGGGGTGTCGGTAGAATAACTTTGCTTATGTTTGAAGAGATACTTGTGGTAGTAACTAAGCTTGAAGTCATTGTGATCATTGAGTTATTAAATTTGGGCATAAATATGCATTATCTCATAGTAAGAGGTAATGTTTCTTGAGGACAAGCAAAGCTTTAAGTTCGGGGTGTTGATGAGTGGTGAATTTACCACTCATTTTCACTCAACATTCATGCACATTACCATGATTTAAATGTATAAATGAGATATATGTATGATTAAATGAACTACTATCCACATTTTGTAGGCATACAGATTATGAGTTGGAAATATGTGGACTTGAACTAAAAAAGATCAAAAGAGAGAAAAAAAGTGCAGTTGGAAGACTTGGAGAAAAAATAGGCCACAGTTATTGCGATCGCTGACAGTCAAGATAGGTCACCGTGATCGTGAGTTTTGACCACAGTCGTGGTAACTACGATCGTAAAAATACTCCCGAGATCGCGGCCTAGCGGGAATACAACCTAGGGGCAGATTTGCAAATTCACACATTCGTCCCCTATTCCCTTCAGAAGTTTAAACCCTATCTCATAAAGGTGACCCTGGAATTTTTCGTTACCTATTAGAGATAATCAAAATAGGTACCTCATGCAGCTTCACCATCTCATGAAAACACAACCTCGCATAATCCTCAGCAGAAAAATTAGTCCTCACTGGCAAGAAGTGAGCCGACTTTATCATCCTATCCATGTGAACCAAACCAAATCAAATTGGTTTCGAGACCGAGGAAGACTGGTAACGATATCCATGTTGATCACTTCCTATTTCTATTCAGGCAGTTCGACTTCCTGATACAAGCCTCCAGGCCTCATGTGCTCAACTTTCACTTATTGACACACTAAACATTTGGCCACAAAACCAGCCATATCCTTCTTCATACCATTCCACAAATATATCTCCTTGAGATCATATTACATTTTCATATAACTGGGATGAACAACATAGCGTAATTCATGCACCTTAGCTAATATACTTTCTTTGAAACCATCGACATCAGGAGCACATAACCTTCTTTGGTACCAATGGGTACCATCACCACAGATCTCAAATACTATTACCTTTTGACAACCTTTATCACCCTTTATTTTCATCAAGATAGGATCTAGCATTTGCTTCTCCTTTATCTCTGCACCAAGAGATGACCGAACCACTTCTTGTACCAATGCACCACTATTCTCAGAGTCCAAAAGATGAACTCCAAGATTAATCAAGCGGTGAATATCCTTCACAAAATCCTGCTTTTACTTTTCCATATGAGCTAAACTCCACATAGACAACCTGATAAGAGCATCAAAAACCATGTTAGCTTTACCTAGGTGGTAGCGAAGACTCATCTCATAGTCCTTGAGAAGATCAATCCATCACCTCTGCCTGAGGTTAAGCTCTTTCTGAGTAAACACATACTGTAGACTCTTATGATTCGAGAAGATATCCATGTGCACTCCATACAAATAGTTCCTCTAGAGTTTCAATGCAAACACCACGGCTAACAACTACAGATCATGAGTAGGATAGTTCCTCTTATGCACCTTCAACTTCCTAGAAGCATAGGAAATTACCTTACTATACTGCATCAAAATACAGCTAAGTCCCACTCAGGATACATCACAGTAAACCACAAACCCTTCATTAGCTTTAGGCAAAGTCAAAATCAAAGCTCAAGTTAAATTATCCTTCAACTTATCCAAACTACCATTACAAGCATCCGACCAAGAGAACTATACCTTCTTTTGAGTCAACTTAGTTAATGGTGAAACTACCATTGAAAAGCTCTCCACAAACCCCTTATAATACACTGTCAAACCCAAAAAGCACTAAATATTTTTTGGAGTCATGGGTCTAGGGTACTTCTTAACCACCACCACCTTTTGTGGATCCATCTTGATCTCCTTACTACAAATAATATGACCCAGAAAAGTGACAACGTTCAACTAGAATTCATATTTCAAGAATTTGGCATATAACTGTTGGTGTTTCAAGGTCTGCAATACCATACATAGGTGATTGGCATAATCTACCTCACTCTTAGAGTACACCAGAATGTCATCAATGAACACAATGATAAAAATATCCAAAAACTGATAAAATACCCTATTCATCAAATCCATGAATGTCGTCGGATCATTGGTCAAGCCAAATGGCATAATCAAGAACTCAAAGTGCCCATATCAGGTATGGAATACCGTCTTAGGGATATCCACCTCCCTAATCTTAAGCTGATGATACCCGGACCGAAGATCTATCTTTGAAAAGAATTTGGCACCTTGCAATTGATCAAATAAGTCATCTATCCTAGGAAGAGGATACTTGTTCTTAACTGTCACCTTATTCAACTACTGATAGTCAATACATATTCGAAAGAAACCATCCTTTTTAGGCACAAATAATACCAGTGCACCCTATGGGGACACACTAGGATGGATGAAACCCTTATCTAAAAGATCCTTAAGTTGCTCCTTGAGTTCCTTTAACTTAGTCGGAGCCATTCTATAAGGAGTAATAGATATTGGATTAGTGTCTACAGCAAAACTCAATCTCCCTATCCGTAGGAACAACAGGAAGATCATCCAGAATACCTCAGGAAACTCATTCACTATCAAAACCAAATGCAAAGAAGGACCTTTCGAGTTAGAGTCTTTAACCCAGACCAAATGATAGAGACACCCTTTAGTGATTAACCTCCAAGCTCTAAGATATGATATAAATTTCCCCTTAGGATCTAGGAAACCACCTACCCATTCAATAACCGATTTACCAGGGAACTTAAAGACAACTTTAGGAGTCCAATAATCTAAGGACTCGTAGCATGATTCTAACCAATCCATCCCCATAATGACATCAAAATCCACAATATCTAATTCGAACAAATCTACCAAAGTTTCCTTACCACCAACAGATACCACACACCCCCAATAGACTCTTTTAGAAACCATAGAGTCACCTACCATGGTAGAAATAGAAAAAAGATCCGAAATAACCTCTAGATCAAAACCAAAATACACAGCCACAAATTGGGTCACATAAGAGTGATAGACCCCAGACTACATATCACGAGAAAAGAGTTGTAACATACCAACCACAACATCAGGAAATGCCTTAGACTTCTGTCGGGATGCAAGAGCATATAACCTATTCTGGAATATCCCGATACCAGAAGCAGAAATAGATAAAGAGGCAGCTAAAAACTTGTTCACTCCTGAAGCAACCTTACCAACCGGACAGTTTCTAAGAATATGGCCTGGCTAACCATATTTAAACCACCTATCCCTCCAATCTTCACAGAAACCCCAATACAATCGACAACAGAACCTATAAAGAGTACATAAAAAACTAACTGTGCCCTACTAGCTTACGATTAGGAACTCTATGCTCGAAAGTTATCGCCACCCTACTGACGCTTATTACCCGATGATTTTAGGTAAGGAGCACCAGATGTATAGAAGGAACCTGAACTCCCCCACTTCTTGTTTAGCCACTTAACACTATCCCAACCACTTTGTTGTTGACCACTCTGCTCAAAAAACCTAAACCTCTTACCCTATGTTTCATCTACCTCAACCTTCTTTCTCTTTTCCTCCTCCACCTATTGCATATGAAAAACCAACTAGGAGATATCCATGTCCTTGATCAGCAATGCAGTCTTACTTTCAAGGATTAACTCATGAGACAGTCATAAAGAAAACTTTCTCATCTTGGCCCTTATATTCTACACCATTTATTGAGCATACCTAGATCCTGGTAAAATTTCAAGGCATAATCCTTGACTAACATCTTCCCCTATTTCAAATTAATAAATTCCTTTGATTTCACTTCCCTCAACCCCTAAGAAAAGAAGAGGTCCAAAAATGCATTAGAGAAAGTCTCTCACAGAGATGACTCATCAACGTCTCCCCTTGACTGATCCTACTCCTCGTACCATTGGTATACCATATCCTCTAGCTGATAGGCAGCAAACTCTACCCTTTCCATATTTGTGGCATGCATAATCCTAAATATCTTTTCCATCTCATTCAGAATACCCTGAGGATCCTCCTCCACCTTAACACCAGTAAAGGTTGGAGGACTCAACTTCATGAACTGTCCAAACCTTATAACCTCATAAGATGGAATAGTAAATGCACCATCCTTAGCCTCATAAGCTAACAACTGAGCAATCACATGGATCGACTGAAGAAACTTTGCATTCATCACATCTACCTGAGGAGGACTAGAAGGAACTAGTGGAACTCTAGAAATACAAGGGAATGGACCCCTAGACTGAGTAAAGATCCCCTGAGTAGAGCGTGTCTCATCTACATTATCCCCAATTGGGATATAAGAGTTTCTGTGAACTTCAGATCATCAAGGCATAATCTGAAAAATAAATAAATGGAATTAGAGAAGGTTCTAGGGATTAGACTACAAGCTTAAAGATAGAACACAAAGAAAAGAAACATTACCTAAATGCTTTATAGACTCTCTCTTATGAGTGTGTCGCACTACACACAATTAAAAGAGACTCTACTCGACACAACTTTGTGGACTCTCAATTGACCATGAACCTAAAGCTCTGATACTAACTTGACATAACCTGAATTAGGGCCTTGTCTTAATGGGTATCCCAAGTCCAACCAGGACCTAGGACTACCCTATTACCCAACCCAACCTCCAAACATGTACCCTAAGTCAGAGTAATTCTAAATATATAACAAGATATCATTTATTACAATTTCATACTCTGGGATAGGTCCATGACCGTGACCAACCTAAGAAAGTCCAACCAACTAATAACCAAAACCAAACCAAAATAATAACCAAGTATGAGTCCATAACATATTAGGACGGAACAATTATAAATATAGTCAAACGATATTAGCCTCAATACCAATGTCAATACTAAGGCTAACACCACTACCGATACCACCCATACCAACCAATAGTAGTTTTACAAAGCCTCTAACCAAAAGTAAAAAAATATCAAGTTGGGACATGCCCCCAACTATATCCAAATCAATATCCATAAAATAACCAAACTATGTAAATACATCCATGATATGATATGGATCCTTTTGGAGTATGGAAGCTCACCACTGTAATCCAATAGCTGATCCCAAATCTGATCACTAAGCAGGTGGAGTAGAATAATAGTTTTCTATATCACGTGGGGATACAACCACCTGAAAATGGGTTAGCGGGTGAATGCTAACATGCACTCAAGATAAGGATAAAATAATGCCAACCTTTAAATCCAAGTAAACCATACATATGCATATACAACCATACATACATATATATGTGTAACCCTGATGGGATAGAAAACCAGGTTTAGCATGCCTTTAAAACCATTAACATGGGTATGTGTATCTTAACCGTCCTAGAACCACTCACGGGCTATATGGGTCTAGTGTAACCCCTTGAATGGGTCGCGATGCATATAGATGTACCAACCAAAGATACCAAAGGAGCAGGGTATTCCTGAGTACCCTTCGCTCTCCATGATACATATGTACAAGTGTACTTAGGGGATTCTCGTGTACCTCGTAAGTAGCATATATGGTCGCCATGACCAATTCTCATATCGACAAACATGAGTTTCTAGTGTTCGTCTATTGAACTCACACCTTCACGGTTAGCTATCACACCCCGTCATTATTGCCTAATTAAAACCATTACCACACAACCAAACCACCATTTTATTTTTAAATATCCTGGGTTTTGACCCTTAGAAAATTTCTTGGAATTTCATTCTTTAGACCCAATACGACTCATGGGTACGAGCCATATACTGGGGTACGAGTGGTATGGGCCTGTCGTATGCTAACCAGTGTTAGTTGGTAGGATTATTTTGTTCACTGTAATGGTTACTACTTAGGGGTATGATTTGTAGGTATTGGTACAATTCGTATCAAGGACTCGTATGATGGAAGGTGTTTGATCCTCCTGGTATTTTATTCTGATAGGGATATGGGTTATGGGTATGGGTCGTATGTTGTGGTTACGACTTAGTTAAATAAGTCATATACTGGATAGTGTTTGATCTAAGGGTTGAGTCTTGGATATGAGTGGTGGGTACCAATCGTATAGAAGGGTACGACTCATATGAGGCAGTCGTATCCCTACAATGAGTTTTCAAGGGATTTAAGTGGGGGTATTCTGGACATTTCTCTACTTACCTAATAAGGATCCACAACTTCTAATACACTTTGGATGCTATTTACCCTATTATTATATTTATTAACACTTAGAAACTACTTCAAAACACTCCATAATTCTCTTAAGAGCTTTTGGGGCAAAAAGGCTAGGGTTTCATCTTGTAGATTGCTTTGGGGCTTGTCTTGGTGATTTCTTTCCATAAATTCTTTGCTATAAGGCATTATTTTCTTCCCTCATTGTAATTTCAACTAAATTCATGGTTTATATGATTGATTTCATGGTTTAACTATTTTATGTTTATGGTTTTCAACTATTATTTGGGGGTTTTGATATTGAATGATTGGTTATGGTTTCTTGTTATTTTAATTATGCTTTTATATGCGTTAGTAGTGGTTTGGGACAATTGTATTGCATGGTAATGATTTATTGGTCTTTGGAATTGGTTTTGGTTATATTATGCCCCCAAGGTGTTTGATAAAATATTTATAAAGATATGGTCATTGCATTGACTTCTTTTAATGGAACTCTTGCATGTTTTAAACTTGATAAAGGATTTTTACATGGTTTAAATGGTTTGATAAAGGCTAAAGGATAAATAGTTATGCTTGTGGAGAACATGAAAGTCTCCCAAGTGGATTCAATATGGTAATTGGAATGGAACCTAAGGTCCCCTTAACCTAAATGGTTTGGCTATGGATATTAGTTGCAAGCAAGGGGTGGTATGACGATACCACTAATATTGGACTTGGTTAATAAATGGATAATGGTTTGATTATTTGGAAAATAGTTTTAATTGGGAATTATGGCGGGGTGTACAGAAAATCCATGGAAGGTGGTGATCCCGGGGAGACCAAAACTAGAAACTCATATTTACCGATATAAGGGGTCTTAATGACTGTGTGCAGGTCTTATATTTTATATTGGGGGGTTTACTAGTCATCCCATGGGATATTTCCTGGTCGTGCGACTACACATACTGAGTCCCTTTCAGCAGCGAGAGTTGAACCCATATGAACCGTGGTGGTAAGGACAACAAAGCTACACAACCCAGGTATAAAGGTTTAAATGCATGCTAAACCTGGTTCCCTTTCCCATCACTTATATATTCATGGTTGTATGCATTATGGATGGTTTTACTTGGTTTTATAACTGACATTATTTTATCCTTAACCTGAGTTTCATGCTAGCGGTTATTTGCTAACCCATCTACTAGCGGTTGTATACCTATGCTATACAGGAACCGAACGTTTGACACCTCCAACATAGTGATTGACTCGGGGACATCATTTGGATTGAAGTGGTGAGCTTCTCTCCTTTTGGAAGGCATCATTTCAGGTTATGGATTTCTTTAGAAACTTTTCTTTTAATTTGGATATTGGCTTTGGCCATGGTTGGGGGCAGTCCCAACCAGATTTTTTTATTCTTTTGGATAGAGGTTTTGTGGTCCTTCTGGGGGTTGGTACGGGCTGGATCGGTATTGGTGTTTGCCTTGGAATCGGTATTGTTGTTGGGGCTTACACCCTTGGACGATATTGTTGGTTGTTCCATCCTATTACACTTTAGAATTAATCATACTATGTTTTGGTATTCTCTTTGGTTATGGCCTATGTTTTGGTTTGGTATGGTTGGATGGTTGGTGTTGTACGATTTGACTCAGTTGGGTCGGTCACGGTTGTGTAATACCCCAGGAAATTTTTTGTTGAAATTTTGTATGTAAACGTGTTGGGTTCTATCTTCTAGAATGAATTATAAATTTTCCCTATGGAATGTCTTAGATTATGACCCACCATTACGTAGAGTATCGAATAAGATTTCCAACTATATGTGGATCATTCAAAATGGACACCCGAGCGATGAGATATGAACATTCCGATCAAACCGTGAATAGTAGGAACAGTAAAACGTGCAGGAAAAAAGTACTGAGGCCTGGCGTATTTTTGCTCCAACTTTTAACAATCATAACTCCTTGTACATAATGATATGGGTAATCTACTATATATCAATTGAAATCTCTACGAGTCCTCTTTCCGATGAAATTGGTTTCATCCAATTTTTCTATCGGAGCAAAAAGTTATGGTCGATCTACTTCAGCCTATCAAAAGTGAATTTTTGGGTCAATTTCAAATGATCATAACTCCTCGTACACAATGATCTGGGTGAGATACTATATATCAACGTAAATATATGAGAGTCTTCTTTCTAATGAAATTAGTTTTATCCAATTTGGATATCGGAGTAAAACGTTATGGTTGATCTACTTCAGACTATCAAAACAGTCTACCGAAGGACATATTCGAGAATTATTTGATTTTTAGGGGTGTTTTGGTCATTCCCCCTCACCCAAAATCCGTCCAAACCCTATATTAAAGCCTATTAGAAGCATTGTATATTATATTTCATCAAATTCCCTAAAAAAGAAAACCCTAAGCTCCTACATCCAACTTCAAGAACCTCCAAAGTTCACCATTAATTCTGCAAATTTATTCAAGATTCCAAATTCCTAGTGCAAGAACTCTAAGAACCATCATTCAAAGACACGATTAACATCTCAAAAATGAGTATCGATCTAAAGTTCATCATTCAAGGTATGTGGGGGTTTTCAACAAGAACTCTCTTTCGTTCTTGTGCCCAAAAGTAATTTTCTTTACGAAGATATGATTTTTATATGTTTATTATGATTTTGGAGCATGAACTTATATTCTATCTTGGTTATCTTGAGATTATGATGTTTATGACTTTGAAAAGTCAAATTTATATGAAATTATGACTTAAAGCATGATGCTTGAAAGAAATTTACTATGATTTTGATATTTGGGTCTTGAACCCCATTTGAAATTGTCTTTGAGAAAATGTGTGCTATATGCACGTTGATGTTGAATATTTGAGATGTTTTGAATGATTTGAACTTTTGGTCGTGAATGAGTTATTTTGAACTCGACTGTGAAAGAAATCCATGTTTTAATTGATTATGATAAAGGGGTAGCAAATTGGCTCCCGATGAAAATTGTTGAAGTGTTTATTGTGGATTTTCTTTAATGTGAGCTTGAGGCTGATTTAAATTTATGAGCTAAGTTTAGGAGTAATCTTTAGCACCGAGTGGGAGGTATAAATCGACCTTATTTCCCTAGAACTACGTGCCCCCATAGGAGTGAGCCTGAGGCTGATTTATATAGTGATCACTAGTTTGTGTGGATTTGATATCGATAGTCCTACTCCGATGGCAAGGATAGGACAGCTCTCCCCAACGTGGGTTGTACGTTGGAATCCATGTAGCTCACATGGTTTATGTCGGTTATAGGATCTCCCAGTGTGTGTGTGTTTCCTTGTGTCTATGGTGAATGGTGAAGTGATTTGAAAGTGGAATTGTGAAAGTTATTCTTTCGAAAGATTTAAATGATATTTACATTATGAGAATTGATATTCTTGATGAACTGAAAGTGATTGACAAATTATATGATGACTCACATTTGTTATTATACTTATTTCATCCTCTCATGATTATGATGATTTTCTTTGGGCTATGTGAGTCTTTCATTCATCCTGCATATTTCCTATAAATATTTATGATGATTATATTTATACAACTGCATACACCCCCATATGCTCGGTATTTTTCCATGGTACTGACCCACATATTCGTATGTGGGCTACATTTTCTCAGAATGTAGGTACAAGGTATAGTTGCACCTTCGGATCCAGTCCGTTCGTGGTATCCAGTCAGCTGGTGATGAGTCTTTTTGATTCAAGGGCTTGGGTTAGTTATGCAGAGTTTATAGTGTTGTATTTTCTTTATTCAGTCGTATTGAGTTGGGTTAGTCGGGAGTCATGACCCGGCTACATACAGTCAGTACTAGTAGAGGCTTCATAGACAGTCAGTAGAAGTTGATGTATTTTGTTTCAATTTTGTTGTAAAGGCAGAATTGTAATCCTGTAAAATTCCATTTTTGTATCGATCAGATTCAGAAAAGAGTTAATTTCTGCTGATTTGTATGGATTTGTATTTTTATTCAGTTGCTTATGAGTTATGCCAGTAGAAGGGTTAGCTTGGGGTCACTTATGACCCTAAGCATCGTGTGACGTCTCGGGACCCGATTTCGGGGCGTTACAGGTTGTGACCCTATACTAGAGTCTTAATGAGAATAATAACACTATCTTGTTATATGTTCGAAAGTCAGCCCACCTAAGGCTAGATAAAGGTAGTTGGGTTGGGTAATAGAGGACGATCCTTTGTCCTGGTTGGAATTGGGATGCCCATTATGACTAGGCCCGGGGTCAGGCCATGTCACATTTATTATTAACTAAGGTTATAAGTAGTGGTATCTTCATACCGACTATAGCTTGCAAGCAATGTCCTTATCCATCATATTTAAAAAGAAAGGATTCCCATGTACCCATAGATTGCATATTTAAGTTGACTTAGGGGAATCCCATGTTCCCCACAAGTGATCATTATTACATTTGCTTGGGTGATTACTTTGTACCCCACAAGGGTTTCAATTAGATCAACCATAACCACCAAGACCTTGTCATTTAACCATTCCAAACCATTTATTCCATTTAGGGTTCCATTACCAAGCTATACCATGCAATCGTTCCATTAAAAGTCCAACAATGTCGTAAAAGCATTCTCATAGGCATTTTATCAAACACATTAGGGGCGTAGTGTTTTCAAAACCAAAACAAAGTACTAATTAACCATTCCTATGCAATCAAATGTCCAAACCACCATTAAAACATGTAAATCCATAATTAAAACATGGGAAAACCATAACTAAGCATTTATAACCAAAACTCCCAACATATATTTGGAAACCCAAAACCATACAATAATTATGCCATGAAAAAAATTCATAAAACATGCCTTTAGTTGGAGCTAATAATGAGGAAGGAGTAACATGCCTTAGATTACGAAGATGATGGAGAGAAATCACCCTTGTAAGCCCCAAATTGATCCGATTGATGAAATCCTAGCCTTCCTTGACCCAAGAGCCTTAAGAAAATTTGAGAGTTTTTTAAGAGAGTTTGAGTGATCGCAAATAGGTTAAATGATGTCCCAAAAGTGTTATAATTTGTGGGTCCTTAAGAGGCTAAGAGGGGAAATATCCATATTACCCCCAACTTAAACTGCTTAAAATTACTGTAGGATGGTATGACCACCCCATACCAATCATACCCTACCATACGAGTGGTACCCACCACTCATACTCTAGGCATCCTTTGGACCCCAACACTATCCAACATATGACCCCAAGCCTCAATCATACCCAAGTGTATGACCAGTACCCTTAAACTGTATTTATAATAGAATCAAGAGGGGTTGAACACTGTCCAACATATGAGTTGGGTTATATGACTCGTACCCTATCCTCACGACTCATGGTGAGATACTCATACTCAGATCTAAGTTAAGTTACTAAGTTTCAAACTAAGTAAAGGAAACCCAAACCAATGACCCATCACCAACCATACGACTCATGTCCACCTAGTCGTACCCATTCCAGAAACTCTACCTCCCAACACCACCCAACACTAGACAATATACGATTGGGTCACTTGACCCGTACCCTTACCATACAATTAGTATGGTGTGTTATATGATTTACAGAAGTTTCAACATGGAGAAATTTTCCAAGGGTGAAAACCCAAGGTGTTTCACCCGCCACCTAGCTGAGCACCTGACAGACCTCCTATCCTACATGCCTGAGAACCTCCTCGAGCACCCTAGTAACCATCCTTGTGACCATGAGAACCACCTCTACTCGATGGATGAACTACTCTAATAGAGGTATCTCCCTAAGCTAAAACAACTATCGCCCTACGACTAGGGCAATCCCATAGATAATGACCAGGAAGTCCATAAGTAAAATAGGAAATTTGAGCTGAACCAGAACTAACAGATCTGACTGACCCAAAATTGCAACCACATATATACTAGACCAAAGAATAATCCCTCAAAGATTTATCACCTCCCTTATCAGGGAGACCACTAGCACAATACTGACCTTCGTCAGTAATCTAAAAAGCTTCTTGAATTGGTCGACTAGACTGACTCTGAGGCTAAAAAGACGAATACAGAGAATACCCGACATTAGAACTATCACCTCTGAATTGAAAAATACTACGACTCCTACTGTATCTGCCCTAAAATATAGGCATCTTATCATGGACCGCACGACTCTCAAGTGCATCTCCTCCATTACCCTATCATGATCCGAAACCTTAGCAAAATTCATACCTATAATGACTAAACTCTAAGTAGACATACGAATGGTGAGTCTCAATCCTCTAACAAAGTAGCAAATTGTCTCGTACCCAGTGTCTAAAATAGAAGTCACGTGCCTAGCTAACTCATGGAAATGGGCCTTATATTCAGCAACTATCATGGAGCCCTACTCTAAACTGGAGAACTGATCCCTCAATCGATCTCTAAGGCTGCAGGGCATATACTTCTCCAAGAATATCTCAAATAATTGAGTCCAAGATAAGGGAGAAGATCCAACTGGTCTAGAACCCATATAGACTCTTCACCAATGACAAGCAAACAAATCCAACTGAAATATTGTGTAATCCATACCACGAGTCTCAACAAGGCCTAAACTGCAAAGCCTATCCTTATAAGCAATAAGAAACTTATATGCATCCTCACCTGGAGCACTAGAAAACCTAGGCGGAGCTAACCTCAAGAATCTACCCAATATTTTCTTCTTCTCAAAATACATAACAGACTGGGTCCTAACTGTCTAAGCAACTACAGGCTGAACAACTATCGATGCAGGAGGAACCTCAACTCTGGGAGTCACAACTACAAGTTATGCCCCTACCTTAGTGGAACTCAGATCAGTAGACTGTGCACCATCAGAAGACATACCGCCAATAATCCTCAAAAGTTGAATTAAGGCGTCTCTGAGCAATGAAGAGGGAACAAAACTTGGTGGAGCCTGGTCTAGTCCCTGGCCCACCACTGGCTGTGGCAGGAGAATCTCTGGCCCAAGTACAAGAATAGGGTTTGGGAAAGGTGGCCTACCTGGTCCCTAGCTGGGGACATATCACGAGGCTGTCCTTAATCAATAGGTTATCCACGAACAGGAGTAGAATACCTAGGCTCTGTCTTTAGGACTCTTATATCATGTAGAGGAAGCACGTGTCCTGGCTACCTGCAGAAGAGTAAAGTCAAAGAAATATTCTACAAACCAACTCAAACTCTTATCACGATATGAATGAAAGAAGTGAAGAACTCATATGAATGTCCCATAGCCTCCCGAAGATAGGAAATGAACATTACCATTCTAATCTACAGGACTCTGCTAGACACTTACTTCTATACCAACAATATCGATGAAACCTAGGCTCTAATACAAATTTATCACGACCCAATTTACAAGCCATGATGGCACCTACTAAATCTTGCTAGTAGGTAAGCCCATACCATAATCCATATTTATCACAATGGTTAATTTGGTAAGAAATGCCGACAAAGGCCAAATTAAATAAACACAAGTTAAAATATAAAATAGTGTTCTAATATAGATAAATAGTCATCATAAGATACCAATCCCATGACCTGGTTAAGCCATTAAAAGAGCATCTAATGTCAATAATACAACTCAAAAGACATAGAATTTAGTCAATACATCTGTCTCAAATACTAAAGACTAAATGTAAAAGATAGAGGGAAAATGGGCGACTCAAACTCCATGAGCTCACCCTATCTCTAAAAGTCAATCACCGTATGAGCAACGGTTAATGATGATATTTAGTACTCAGATCTGAACCAAAAGGGTACAAAAGTATAGTATGTGTACCAAAACAATGGGTACTCAGTAGGCATCATCGATCGATTGAGCTAAGTCATGATATAAAGATGATATAATGCAAGATAATTCTAAGTAAGTCAAGGTACATAATCGAACCTGAATCATCTCCATCATCATTGTACATAAAAAGTAACTAAGACAAAATAACAATATAAAATATGGCATCAACATATACCAATACTAGCGTGCATAAGAAATAGGAAATTCAGAACTATAACACATCACAAGGCATACACACAAGCAAGCATAAGTAACAAGTTGGTGCCCATATACCAACTGGTGCATAAAGTAAAGAACTCATCACCGTATCTTATACTACAGAAGAGTACACCCAAGAGAGATAACAATAAGGCATTAAACCAATAATATTTTCAAATCTCATCATTATTCAACCATATTCCATATTTATCATCAATCGATCATTTTACCGCACTTTCATTTGTTACCAACATCGACCCCATAACCATATTCCATATTTATCATCAATCGATCATTTTACCGCACTTTCATTTGTTACCAACATCGACCCCATAACCATATTCCATACAATTACCATCATTAGCTGCTTATCATCAATACCCATTAGCCACTACTTATTAGCTAAGAAAGGATCATTAACTAGTCCATTAGATTCCTAACCATCATATAATTATAGAAATCTATTAGGAAACTATTCGCCACATAGCTATTTTAATAGCCAACACTCCTTAACTAACCATTATTTATCACTAACATTACTCACTAGGTGAATCCTTATCTTTTAGCTAGTTTTCCCACTTACCAACTAGTCTTAATTAATAAAATAAACAATAACCATCACTAACCCTTAGTTATTATTAATCATAACTACACCACTTTATATGTATTTAACACTAGTGGCTGACATCTAGCATTTTAAGGTCACATCCCATCCACATTACACACATGGAGATATATATGTATATATAAGCGTAAAAGTGCCATACATAGGGCTAGCCGGACTCGAACCATTAGATGTACATGTAGGCTCATCAAATAATCATCCTCTATCCTTTTAGGGTATGAATATCATCATCATAATCTCCCCCAGACTTTTTGGGTATCAATATCATCATCATAATATCCTCCGGCGTTAACGGGTATTTATATCATCATCACAATCTCCTCCGGCCTTGTTGGGTATTAATATCATCATAATATGTAATTTGATGTCAAAAATAAAGAACAAGCCTTACAAGGGCTAAAGTAAATGAAAAGCCCCATGACGGCTAACGTAAATGAACATAAATGAGGAGTAAAAAAGATCATACCTCCAATACTCATTATTCATCTTCAATATAAATTTATCAATGGACATATATATGTAACATGAGCATTACAATTATCATCAGGTTTCAAGCAAAATTAGCAACATAACTTCCCATGTAGTCAATATGTATACCTTCTAGAATCATTAGTATCATGACTCACAATATTAGCAATATGAGGGATTTCTAGCATAGTGACTAGTTTGGTTACTAAATAAGAGTACAACATGAGTAATAGCATAACCCAATCCCAAAACAATAGCTTAATCAATGGCTTACATGCTAACATAGACATGGGCTTAATTGATAGCCTAAACCATAGTTACTCATAGCATTAATGGTAATTTAGTCAACAAACCATACATATATCACTTTTAGTTTTATCACCATAATCAAATTGCTCAATTTAGCCAACATGCTTCCAAGGGTGCATTCCTAGGTATTTAGTAGTCATCTAAGGTTTTCAAGAGAACTACATCAATCCAAGCTTAAGGTGGGTCAATAACCCCCTTCTAATTCCCGAAATACATTCTAAGTCCAACTTCTACTCGGGACTAGACTAAGGTAGCTAAATCAATTCTTAAATACATAGCAGGACACCAATAGTCCTAAGGTAAAGGTCTTCCCCAAACATTACACCTAATTCAACCATAGTATCTAAGGCACTTTCATTAATGTAAGTTCTAGGGTCAACCTACCCACAACATAAGTGACAAGGTCACTCTCATCTAACTAGAGTAACTAAGGTGTCCTCATGTTAAACATGAGGCATGAAGTCTAATTTCCCCAAGGTTCAAGCCTACCAGTCAGGCATTTCAATCTATGAGTTCAAGTGACCTAAAAGATGTAACTAATCCCAAGCCTTACAATTCATCAATCAAATACCTAAAACCCTTTCCAAATCTAAAAAGATATCACAATTATACTATAACAAAGCCCAATATAACAAGGAGTAAGCCTAACCTACCTCAAATCCAAAGAAAGCTCACAAACCGCTAAACCTTCACTTTTTCCCTTTGAGAAGATTCTTCAAGGTGCCAATCTATCAAAAAATAAAATCTACACATTATAATGAGAACATTGATACCCATTTTGCACCATTGTGCTTTGGGTCCAAAAACGACATCAAAACCCCCAAGTGGGTCCCACTTATGAAAAACACATTTTTGAGGTCAACCCAATGTTAATACATTATCAAGGAATCATATCACCAAGAAAGAGGTAAGGACTAAGCTTATTTGGGGATAAATCAAGCCTCTAAGCTAATTGGGGTTATAGTTAAGAATTTAAGAAATTGAATCATGAAATAGAAGGATTCATACCTCAAATCCATTGTTAATTATGAAAATATATGTTAACTAAGATCCCAACACACCCCCAAGACTCAATTTGAGTTTAGCACACCATTCTAGGGTTTCTTGGTCTCAAAGAAGAGATAAAAGTATCTAAAATGAGGCTTAAAAGGCTTTTAGATACCCTTCCTAGGCAAAGATATATAGTGATCTCCATCCATAGACCATGATCAAAGTTGAGTGACTGCCATTCATGCTCGTGCAATCGCGATATCTTAACCTTGCACCAGGTATTAGCTGAAACTTATAAGAAATTCTAAGTTTCAGCCAATGCTTCGGGATTCATTTGAAATCCAATATAGGCAAATAAACAACCACACTAAATTCAACATTCCAGATACGTTGGTGAAGTCATATTTTCCATTCAAGATCGTTTAAACCAAATGTGGGTCCGACACCTAAATTTTTTATTTTTTATTTTTCTGACCAATTGGTCGAAATGAGTTCGAGTGCATTGGGAACCAAACAAAAGGTCTACCAAGCCTAAAATCAATATTCTAGAACTACTGGTATAGTCAAAATTTGCATCTGAGATCATTTTAATAACTTTTATGCCCGATAGCCATTTGAAACCAGCAAAGACTTCTAAATAGGAAATTGACTCTAAAAAAAAATTGAACTGCTTGATAATTGAGCTAGATAACTGAGCTATCAGTTCCAGCAAGTCATAAATAACTTAGGAAAGCTATGGAAAAGTTTTAACAGTGAAAATAAGGGAAAATATAGAAAATAACTTGAAGAGTCATTACAATATACACTACTATAGGAACTTTTATCCCTAAAATTTAAAGATATGAAAAATACCTGAAGTCTCAAATAGGTGAGGATACTGGGACCGTATCTCATTCTCGTCTCCCATATGGCCTCTTTCACTTGGCAGTGCCTCCATTGAACTTTAACTATAAGAATCCCAAGTATGCAACCTCTTCATATCACTTGCCAAAATATTACAGGCTTCTCCGCAAAGGTAAAATACTCATCTAACTAGACTGAGTCCCATATAAGTACATGGGATAGGTCAGGAATATACCACCACAACATAGATATATGGAAAACCTAATGAACAATGAAAAACACTGGAGGTAAATCTAACTCATAATTTACCTCACCAACTACGCCAAGAATCTCAAAAGGACCAATGTATTGAGGATTGAGCTTACCCTTTATCCTAAATCTCATAACATCCTTCATGGGTGATACAAAGAGAAACACGCGATCACCAACTCCAAATCTCATGGCACGAAGACTATAATCTGTGTAGACTTTCTTCCTACTCTAGGATGTTTTTAGCCTATCCTGAATCACCTTGACTCTATCTAATGAGTCCTAAAGTAAATTCGTCCTAAGGGGCCTCACCTCGAAACTCTCAAACTATCTGACCAAAGAATGACATCTCCTAACATACAAAGCCTTAAAAAGTGCCATCTCGATAATTGAATAATAATTATTATTATAGGAGAGCTCTTCCAAGTCTAAGTGTTGGTACCGCTAACCTCCAAAATCCATAACATAGGCTTGAAGCATATCCTTAATTACCTAAATAGTCTTCTCAGACTAACCATTGGCCTGCAGGTGAAAGGCTGTACTCAAATACTCTTAAGTACCTAAATATTCCTAAAATTCTCTCCAAAACCTTGAAGTGAACATTAATCTATGGTCTGAAATGATAGAAATGGGCATCTCATGCAAACAAACGATCTCCCAAACATAGATATGCGCTAATCTCTTAGCGCTGAAGGTTATCTTAATAAGAATAAAGTGTGTTGACTTAGTCAAATGACCCATAATAACCCAAATACCATGAAAACCATAGGAGGCATGAGGAAAACCACGAATGAACTCTATAGTAATCTGTTCCTATTTCCACTTGAGAATGGGCAACCTCTGAGTCAAACCACTAGGATGATGATGCTTTCCTTTTCCCTATATCCCCACATGGAGTTATAGAGGTCCCTACTAGTCCTCTTCGAGCTGGTGATACTCATTCTCAGTCACATTAGGGAGATATATCTAATGTAGAGTTCTATCAGTCTGTTCATATATTTTTCTAACTAGTGGCGTCATAGTTTTGCCAGTCTAATCGTGTTGGTTCTATTGCTCTTTTATATGAGGTCACTCATGTTAGATAGTTCATGAGTTTGAATTACCCAACCTTTATAGTCACTAAGATTGAAGAGGATCCTCAAAGGTTCATTGATGAGATAGAAAATATCTTTAGAGTGATGTACACTATGGATTTTGAAGGTGTAGAGTTTGTTATGTATCAGTTGAAGGATGTCGTTTATTAGTGGTATGAGGAGTGGGAACCAATAAGGGGTGATGATGCGGAGCGGGCAGTGTGGTATAAGTTTTCAAATGCATTTCTTAATCATTTTTTTCCTCAGGAATTAAGGAAAGCTAAGGCCAAGGAGTTTGTGAACTTGAAATAGGGTAAGATGAGTGTCAAGGAGTATTCTTTGAAGTTCTATCAGTTTTCTCATGATGATCCTGAACTGGTGTCGAGTATGAGGTCTCAAATTTGTAAGTCTGCTTCTGGGTTGTCTCGTGACATTTAGTGAAATGAAAGGTCGCAATGTTGAATAATGATATAGACAACTCCGGTCTAGTGGCTTATATATAGAAGGTGGAGGATAAAAAGAAAAATCAAGTGGATATAGGAGAAAGGTAGAACAAGAAGTTTAGGTATTCAGAGCAGGGTGAAAGTCAGTAGAATAATAGGAGAGATAGTAGATGGTGGACCAAGAAGAAGAAATCAAGAAGTTCTAATCAAAATTTACAGTTAGTGCTCCATAACCTAAGCTATATGATGATCGTTATTTTTAGGATAGTGGTGGTCCTAAGGCACGAGGTGCCTAGTCTCAGGACAGTAGAGCTCAATTAGCCCCACCTTATCTTCTTTACCATTTTTGTGGGTAGCTTCACCATGGGAACTATGAGGAGAGGATAAATCAATTCTTTAATTTAAGTTAACTTGGTCATATACAATGAGATTGTATCTCAGCAAAAGTTGACACTGTAGCCAATAAATTCTTGATCGACACTTTTTTGGCTCCGCCACCTATGTGCACTACTTCAGGTACTAGCACTAGATGAAATTATCTTTATTCACTTTCTACTCGCCAGTAATCTGATGCATCCCCTGACATCATCACTGGTATATTATAACTCATATCTCGTGATGTTTATTATTTGCTTGATCCAGGTTCTACCCTTTCTTACATGACCCCTTATGTGGTTGTGCACTTTGGTTTTCATCCTAAAAATATTTCTGAACCCTTTTCTAAGTCTACTCCGATAGGTGATTCTATAGTTGCTAGAAAAATCTATAGGGGTTGTGTAATGTCCATTTTTCATAGAGAGACATTGGTGGATTTTATAAAGCTTGATATGGTGGGTTTTGATGTAATCTTGGGGATGCATTAACTTTATTCATGTTATGCTTCTCTGGGTTGTAGGACCCAAAAGGTCATTTTTCACTTTTCTAATGAATCAATATTAGAATGGTAAAAGAGTTCCTTAATACCCAAAAGGAGGTTTATTTCCTATCTTAGAGCTCAAAAAATAATTTCCAAAGAGTGTTTGTATCATCTAGTTTGGGTTAAGGATTCTAACTTTGAAGGTCCCTCTTCGAAATCTATCTATGTGGTTAACAAATTTCTTGATGTATTTCTCGATGATCTACCCAGTATTCCTACCAAGAGGGAGATAGATTTTGGGATTGATCTTCTACTAGATACAAATTCTATTTCTATTGCTCCTTATTGAATGGCTTCAGCTGAAATAAAGGAGCTAAAGGAGCAATTGAAGGATCTTCTTAATAAGGGTTTCATTCACCCTAGTGTCTCTATGTGGGGTACTCCTGTGCTTTTCGTGAAAAAGAAATATGGGTCTCTTGGGATGTGTATTGATTATCGTTAGTTGAATAAGGTTACAGTAAAGAATAAGTACCCTCTTCCTAGAATTAATGATCTTTTCAACTAGCTTCAGGGTTCTAGGTGTTTCTCTAAGATTGATCTTTGTTTGGGCTATCATCAGTTGAAATTAGGTAGGTTGATATTCCCAAGGCTTCTTTCCAAACTCGGTATAGCTATTATGAGTTCCTAGTTATGTCATTTTGGTTGACCAATACTCTGGCTGCTTTCATGGATTTCAGGAATCAAGTTTTTAAATAGTTTCTGGATTTGTTTGTTATGTTTTCATTGATGATATCTTAGTATACTCTAAGAGTGAGGGGCATCATGACAATCACCTCTGAATTGTGTTGTAGACTCTTAAGGACCAGAATTCTAAGTATAAATTTTTGCTGAATATTGTGACTCTTCTTGGGTATGTTATTTCTAGTGAGGGGATCAAGGTGGATCCACAAAAAGTTAAGATAGTTAAGAAATTTCCTAGACCCATGACTCCAACAGACATTAGGAGCTTCTTGAGATTGGTTGGGTATTATAGGAAGTTTATAGAGAGTTTCTCTTCTATTATTGATCCATTGACAAAGTTGACTCAGGAAAAGGTTAAGTTCATGTGGTCCAATGCTTGTGAGGGTATTTTTGAGAGGTTAAAGGATAAGTTGACTTATGCACTAGTGTTGACCCTTCCTGAGGGTACTGATGGATTTATGGTGTAACGTGATGTGTTCCATGTGGGACTGGTTTGTATTTTGATACAACATGGTAGGGGTGTGTCCTATGCTTCTTGGTAGCTTAAGGTTCATGAGAGAAATTATCTAATTCATGATTTAGAGTTCGCGACTATGGTTTTTATTTTGAATATTTGGCATTGTTATCTAGATGGGGTGCATGTGGACATTTATTCAGATCATAAAAGTTTGCAGTATGTGTTTACTCAGAAAAAGTTGAATCTCATGCAGAGGCGGTGGCTTGAATTGCTTGAGGATTATGACATGAGCCTTCGCTACTATCCATGTAAAGATAATATGGTTACTGATGCTCTTAGAAGGTTATCCATGGGAATCTTATATGGAAGAGGAGAATAAAGGGTTGGTGGAGGATATTCACAGGGTGGACAACTTGGGAGTTCATCTTTAGGACTCTGAAGATAGGGGAGTGATTGTTTAAGAAGTGGTTAAAATATCACTTGGTGCTGAGGTAAAGTAGAAGCATGCCTTGGATCCCATACTTACGCAGATTAAGGAAGATGTGGGTCAGCAAAAATTTATAGCATTCGAGATTAGGGGAGATGGCATTTTGAGGAGTCAAGGAAGGTTTTGTGTTCCTAATGTTGATGGGTTGCAAAAAAGGCTTTTCACTGAGGATCATGAGTCTAGATATACAGTACACCTAGGTTTAACTAAGATGTACCATGACTTGAAGAAAATTTACTGATGGAATAATATGACAAAGATATGGAAAACTTTGTGGCTAAACATATGGTTTTTCAATAGGTCAAGGTTAAGTATTTAATGCGTAGTGGTATGTCTCAAGAGATAGAGTTACCTTTGCATAAGTGGGAGATAATCAATATGGACTTCATTACAGGTTTTTTGTGGTCTCACAATTGGTATAATTCCAATTAGGTCATTGTGGATAGAATGACTAAGTCTGCTCACTTCTTGTCGGTGAGGCCTATTACTCAGGAGATAATTATGCCAAGTTGTTCATTCAGGATATAGTTAAGTTTCATGGAGTACCGTTGTCCATTATTTTATACTAAGATACATAATTCTCTTCTTATTTCTGGCATGCATTTCAGAAAGGTTTTGGCACTCAGGTAAACCTTAGCACTGTTTTCCAACCTCAGATGAATGGACAAGTAGAATGGACTATGCAGACTTTCGTGGATATGCTAAGGTCCCTTGTGATTGATTTTAAGGGTAGTTGGGTTGACCATTTTTCCCTCATTGAGTTTGTGTATAACAATAGTTACCATTCTAGCATTTAAATGGTACTTTTTGAGGCACTCTATGGTAAGAGGTGTAGGTCTCCTATTTGTTGGTTTGAGGTTGGTGAGTCTAGGTTGTTTGGTTTTGAATTAGTTCACCAAACCATGGAGAAGGTAAAGGTAATTAGAGGAAGACTTACGACTTCACAAAGTTGCCAAAAGTCTTATGTTGATGTGAGGCAAAGGGAGTTTTAGTTTGAAGTAAGTGATTGGATATTATTGAAGGTGTCTCCTATGAAAGAAGTCATAAGGTTTGGGAATAAGGGGAATCTCAATCACCATTAAATTGGCCCGTATCAAAGTATGAAGAGAGTAGGAAATGTCATTTATGAATTGGAATTTTCTGCAATCCTAGTTTCAATTCATCCTATTTTCCATGTATCTATGCTAAAACAGTATGTGGGTGATCCTTCTTTGATTATGCCTATTAAGGATGTTGGTGTGTTAGATTCATTGTGAAAGACCCTTAGAATTTTGATCATTTTATTTTTGACCCTCCAGTGTTCGTAATATCAATTTTTGACTTGAATTATGTTTAGGGATGTTAGAAGGGAAATTTAGGAAAGTTTTGGAATATTTGGAAAGAGTTCGGAGTTATTTTGAAACTCTAAGGCAGTGTGCCTCCGCGATATCATCGTGCCACAGAGGTTAGCCTTCGTGATATTGGTGTGGCACAGAGGTTTACCTCTATGATAAGGCCGTGCCATGCCGAGGTAAAAATTTCATCAAGTTTTTCTTTTTACCTGGGGTGAGGGGCTTTTGGGTCTTTGCATCCTTTCCACGACTTATAAACATAAAAAGGACCCTTTTCCTTCAGTTTTAAAAGATCAAACTCTACTTTATTAATCTCCACCTCTCCAACCAAGAAAGCTTAAGGGTTTCATAGAGAATTCATCATCCGGGATCCAAACATCAAATTCACTTCAAATTCTTGTGTGTTTCGGGCATGTTTCTCTTCCCTAAACTTTAATTTTACATTGTATCATGAATTGAATGGATTTCATTTGATTTAAATTGTTTGTTTTGAAATTAAGTTGAGGGATTTTGGTTGTTATTGATTGAATTACTTGCCCCATGTTTTGAATTGATTATTCATGCATTAAATTGATATTTTTTTACTGAATTGATACATTATTTTAATGATTGAAATGGGGGACATGGGTTCCTAAATTAGATGAATTTACCTTGGAATTGCATGAACTCTAACCCACTTTCTAAATTTGATTTTTATTATGGAAAGTTGCATGGTTTAACTTGATTTTGAACCCAATGCATTGCATTAATGGATAATTGGATATAAAAATGGATTTGGATGAATTTGGTGGCCATGGTTTGGTTTTAATGGAACTTGGGAGTCCAATTTGATTGTGTAAATTAATTTGGCATAAATATATTAGCTTGCATGCCTATTGGTATGAGAATACCAAGTGGTAAATGCCTTAATGAATGACTCCTCGGTTACTGGTTGGTTATATTTGCCAATTATTTTAATTTGGGCTTAAGGGGGTTGTGTAGCTCACCGTGAAGGTGTAAGTCCCAAAAGATGAACACTAGAAACCATGTTTGCTGGTGTTGGGGGTCTATATGATCATGCATTTGACACACACTTGATGTATGCATTTGGGATGACTATTGACCATGGTGGCTTTAGTTTTCCCTCAGATTTTCCTTGATTCTTGAGACTAACGTGCACTGGGTCCCTTTTAGTTAGAAAAACTGAACCCATATAGCCCATGGGTGCCTGTAGGATGAATTGAGCTACACGACTAGGTTAATGGTTTTAAAACTCTCATATTCATAACCCTTACCCTATCTCGGTATCCTATATAAGTATATATGAATATGTGCATATGGTTTTAACTAATTTTTGACATGACATTATGTTATCACCTTTATTGAGTTACATGCTAGTGTTATTTCTATTAACCATATGAGGATGCTACGTCGTATGATGTTGTAGGGTACGAAGACACTTTTGTTGCTCTTGTGCAGCATTAGGTGGTTGAGCATTTTCAATGACTGGTTGTAAAGTGGTGAGATTCCATCTTTTGGAAGGCCTTATTATTTCATTATTCTTTCATTATTGATTCAGTACTTTTGGATTCCTTTTGGTCTTAGTCGAGGCCTCCCAACTTAGTTACTATTCTTGTTTTGGAGGCTTTAATGGATAGATGTGAGTTAGTTGGTTGTTGTTGACTCTTAGTCTTCTTTGAGTTATTTATTTCATCTTCTGATTATTATTTATATGGATTTCAGATTGTTATTATTATTATTATTTTTCTCTTGAGTTAGGTTAAGGGGATGGTATCCGATCCATAGTGGTCTTAAGATACCCATCATGGCTAGGCCCTAGTTCGGGTTGTGATAAGCTTGGTATCTCATCATGGTTTAGATTCATTGAGTGTCCACAAAGTAGTACCAAGTAGAGTCCTTTTTATGTGTGTGTAGAGTGTCATACTTATAAGGAGGAGGCTACAAGGAATTTATGAATGTTTCCCTTTCTTGTGTTCTATTTTGGGATATATAGTCTAGTGCTATAAAACTTCTCTAATTCTTGGCTTCCTCACATTTTATATCATGGCTCTTAAAAGATCAAATATTTGTAGAAACTCTAGTGGAAACTCTATCCTACCTAAGGATAATATGGAGGGGACTCACCCTGCGTATAGCGTGCAGACCCAATCTAGGGTCCCTGCTCCTGATTATGTCGCTCCACGTAGAGTTCCACCTGTTCTCACTAGTCTTTCTCGGGCTTTTCAGCATGGTAATGCTTAGAATCAGCCGCCACAGAGGGACATCTCTAATGTGGAGTTCCATTGATCTATTCATTTTCTTACTCAGTTAGTGACATCTCAGTTTCATCAGTCGGATCGTATTGGTTCTATTTCTTATTTGTCTAAGGTCACTCGGGTTATCCAGTTCATAAGGTTGGATCCTCCAACCTTTATAAATCTATGGTTAAGGAGGATCCTTAGGAGTTTATGGATGAGATAGAGAAGATTTTTAGAGTGATGTATGCTACTAATTCTGAAGGTGTAGAGTTTGTTGCATATCAATTGAAAGATGTATCTTATTAGTGGTATAAGGAGTGGGAACATTTAAGGGGTGATGATGTAGAGCCGACATTATAGGATGAGTTTTTAGGTGTCTTTCATGATCACTTCTTTCCTCAGGAGTTGAGGAAAACTAAGGCTAAGGAGTTTATTAATCTGAAGTAGGGTAGGATGAGTGTGACAGAGTATTTCTTGAAATTTCAATAGCTTTTTATTAAGCTCCCGAGTTGATGGCTAGCCGGAGATCTAAAATGAGGAAGTTTGCTTTTGTGTTATCTCGTGACTTGGTATTGGAGTGTAAGGCTACAATGTTGAATAATGATATGGACATATCCAGACTTGTGGTTTATATGCAATATGTTAAAGATGAGAAAAAGAAGCAGATAGAGATTAGAGTGAGGCAGAACAAGAATTTTAGATATTTAGAGTAGGGTTGGGGTCGATAGAATAGTGGGAAAGATGGTAGACAGTGGACTAAAAAGAAGTACTAGAAACTCTAATTCGTCTTCTAGCGCTCCTTATCCTAAGCCTTCGGGTGATCACCATTTTTAGGCCAGCAGTGGTTCTAAGGAACACGGTGCCCAGTCTCAAGCCAGTGGATCTCAGTCAGCCCTATCCTATCCTCCTTATTATTTTTAAGGGCAGCTTTATCATGGTTATTTTGAGAAGGGGGAATCAGTGTTATAATTGTGGTCATCTTGGTCACATATAGGGAGATTATCCTTCAGCCAGGGTTGCCACTTAGGCTTATAAGGATCCAGTTGCCACATCTTCAGCTTCTATGCCAGAGGGTGCTACTTCTGGTACTGACACTGGCCAGAATTGCCTCTATGCACTTGCTACTCGCCAGGAATTTAAGGCATCCCTAAATGTTGTTACGAGTATGTTACAACTCTTTTCCCGTGATGTTTATTATTTTCTTGATACGAGTTCTACCTTTCCTTATGTGATCCCTTATGTGGTTGTGCATTTTGGTTTTGGTCCTGAAAGTATTCTGACCTCTTTTATGTGTCTACTCCGGTGGGTGATTATATAGTTGCAAAAAAAATCTATAGGGGTTGTGTGGTGTCTATCTTTCATAGGGAGATGTTGGTGGATTTGATAGAGTTTGATATGATGGACTTTGATGCAACCTTTGGGATGAAGTAGCTTCATTCATGCTATGCTTCTCTGAATTGTAGGACCCAAAAGGACAGTTTCCATTTTCCCAATAAAATGATATTAAAATAGGATGGGAGTTTCGTAGTGCCCAAAGGGAGGTTTATCTCTTATCTTAGAGCTCAGAAATTGATTTCAAAATGTTGTTTATATCATCTAGTTTAGGTTAAGGGTTTTGAATCTTAAATTTCTTTCTTGCAATTTGTCCTTGTGGTTAATGAGTTTCCTAAAGTGTTTCTCGATGATCTTCCTAGAATTTCTCCTAATAGGGAAATAGATTTTAGATTAATCTTCTACCGAATACTTGTCCTATTTTTATTCCTCCTTATAGAATGACTCTGGCTAAATTGAAGGATATAACGGAGCAATTGAAAGATTATCTTAATAAAGGGTTCATTCGTCCTGGTATTTCTACATGGGGTTCTCCTATGCTTTTCATACAAAAGAAAGATGGGTCTCTTCAGATATATATTGACTATTTCTAACTAAATAAGGTGAAAGTGGAGAATAAGTACCCCCCTTCCTAGAATTGATTACCTTTTTATCAGCTTTAGGGTGCTAGGTTTTCTCTAAGATTGATCTTCATTTGGGCGATCATCAGTTGAAAATTAGGGAGTTTGATATTCCTAAGACTATTTTTCAAACCTGGTAGGGTCATTATGAGTTTTTGGTAATGTCATTTGGGTTGACTAATGCTCCAGCTGGGTTCATGGATCTTATAAATTGGGGCAGTTTCTAGATTTGTTTATGATAGTCTTTATAAATGATATCTTGGTGTATTATAATAGTAGGGGGGATCATGCCAATAACCTCCAAATTATGTTGCAGACTCGTAAGGATCAGGACTTGTATGCAAAATTTTTTAAGTGTGAGTTTTGGCTGAATGTTGTGACTTTTCTTGGGCATGTTGTTTCTAGTAAAGAGATTAAGGTGGACCCACTGAAAGTTGAGGCAATTAACAAATGGCCTAGACCCACGACTCTAACCGACATTAAAAGTTTCTTGGGCTTGGCTGGGTATTATAGGAGGTTTTTGGAGAGTTTCTCATTCATTGATACTCTGATGATGAGGTTGACTCAAAAAAAGGTTAAGTTCTTATGGTTTGATGCTTGTGGGGGTAGTTTTGATAAATTAAAGGATAACCTCTACACCAATTTTTACCCTTTCTGAGGGTATTGATGGTTTTGTTGTGTTTCATGATGCATCTCAGGTGGGATAGGGTTGTGTTTTAATAAAGCATGGTAAGGTTATGGCTTATGTTTCTAGGAATATTAAGGTTTATGAGAGAAATTATCCAACTCATGATTAAGAGTTGGCAGTTGTGGTCCTTGCATTGAAAATTTGGCGCCATTATCTGTATGGGGTGTATGTGGACATCTATTTAGATCATAGAAGTTTGCATTATTTGTTTACTCAAAAGGAGTTGAATCTCAGGTAGAGACGGTAGGTTAGATTGTTCAAAGATTATGACCCGAGCCTTCACTACCATCTAGGTAAAGTTAATATTGTTGCTGGTGCTCTTAGCAGTTTATCTATAGGGAGCTTATCTTCTATTGATGAGGAAAATAAAGGGTTGGTATAGGTCGTTTACAGATTGACTAACTTGGGAGTTTATCTTTTGAACTTAGTGGATGGGGGAGTCATTGTTCAAGAAGTGGTCAAATCATCTCTTGGTGCTGAGATGGAGGAGAAATAGACTTTGAATCCCATACTTATGCAGATTAAGGATGATCTTGGCTAGCAAAAAGGTATGGCTCTTGAGATTAGGGAAGATGGCATCTTGAGGTATCAAGGTAGGTTGTGTACTCCTGATGTTGATGGGCTGCAGGAAAGGATTTTGACTGAGGCTCATGAGTCTAGGTATATAGTTCATCAGGGTTAAACTAAAATGTATCATGACTTGAAGAAGATCTATTGGTGGAACAATATAAAGAGAGACGTGGAAAATTTTATGGCTAATTATAGGTCTGTCAGTAGGTTAAGGTAGAATACTTGAGGCTTGGTGGCATGTATCAAGAGATAGAGTTTCCCATGTAGAAGTGGGAGATGATCAACATGGATTTCATTATAAGACAACCACGGTCTCGCAGTCAGTATGATTTGATTTGGGTCATTGTAGATAAGATGACTAAGTCTGCTCACTTCTTGTTTGTGAGGACTAACTATTCAGGAGAGGATTTGGCTAAGTTGTTTATTCAGGAGGTTGTGAAGTTGCATGGTGTCCCAGTGTCCATTATGTCAGACCGAGGTACACAGTTTTGTTCTCTCTTCTGGCATTCATTTCAGAAAGGTTTGGGTACCTAGGTAAACCTTAGCACTGCTTTCCACCCTCAAATAGATGGACAAGTGAAGCATATTATTTAGACTTTGGAAGATACGCTAAGGTCCTGTGTGATTGAGTTTAAGGGAAGTTAGGTGGATCATTTTCCTCTTATTGATTTTGTGTATAATATTAGTTATCATTCGAACATTCAAATGACTCCTTTTGAGGATTTTTATGGTAGGAGGTATAGGTCTCCTATTGGGTAGTTTGAGTTTTATGATACTAGATTATTTGGTCCTGAATTAGTTCACCAAGCCATGAAGAAGGTGAAAGTGATTATAGAAAGACTTAAGATTGATCAGAGTCGTCAAATGTCTTATACGAATGTGAGGCAAAGAGAATTGGAGTTTGAAGTGAATGATTGGGTATCTTGAAGGTGTCTCCTATTAAAGGAATCATGAGGTTTGGGAAGAAGAGGAAACTCATTCCTCGTTATCTGGGTCAGTATCAGATTTTGAGGAGAATTGGGAATATTGTTTATGAGTTAGATTTTCTTGTGAATTTGAATTCTATTCACCCTGTGTTTCATGTGTCCATTCTCAAAAAGTGTGTGGGTGACCCTTCCTTGGTAGTGCCTATTAAGGATGTTGATGTTACGGATTCCTTGTCTTATGAGGAAGCCCCAATTGAGATATTGGATAGGCAAGTTTGTAGATTTATGACAAAGGATGTAGCTTCAGTGAAGGTCCTTTGGAGAAATCAAAAGGTAGAAGAAGCTACATGGGAAGCTGAGGAAGATATGAAGGACAAGTATCCATTCTTGTTCCCTATGTTGGATGAAAGTGCATAAGGTATGAGTTCGTTTCCCTCTTGTCATAATTTGAGTTTGTCATTTGATTCTGTTGTATCTTTGCTACTTTCGTGCTAAAAAATGTCCTAACTCAACATTCGGGAATGAATTATCCTAAGAGAGATAATGTAAGACCCTTAAAATTTCAATCATTTTATTTTAACCCTCCCGTGTTTGTAATATTGATTTTTTACTTGAATTATGTTTAGGAATGTTAAAAGGAAAATTAGGGAAAGTTTTGCAATTTTTGGAAAGGGTTTGGGGCTATTTTGGAACTCCGAGGTAGTGTGCTTCCGATATTACCGCTCCACAAAGGTTAGCCTCTGAGATATTGGCATGGCACGGAGGTTAACCTTCGTAATAAGACCATGCCATGCTGAGGTGCAAATTTTATCCAGTTTAGTTTTTTTCACTTGGGGTGAGGGGCTTTTGGGTATTTTTACCCTTTCCGCGACTTATAATCATAAAAGGGACACTATTCCTTCAGTTTTAAAAGATCAAACTCTACTTTATTCATATCTACCTCTCCAACCAACAAAACTTAAGGGTTTCATAGAGAACTCAGCATCTGAGCTCTAAACTTCAAATTGACTTCAAATTCTTGTGTGTTTCAGGCATGGGTTTTACTCCCATTCCATGCTTTAATTGAGAATTAGAGGTTGCAAACTCTAGTTACCTTGAACTCTTATCATCCTACTTGATAAAGGGGATGAGGGTGAGGAATGGGTATGAACAATAACTTGATTTACATCATTTAATAGTATCTCTTAGACGTAAGGGTACTAATTGAGTCCATAGATTGATCAAAAAGCTACACTTATGAGGTGTTCCAAAGAACTCATTTGTGAGATTTTGGTGTTTGACTGACAAATTGACACTAAATACCAATAATTTAGCCGACCCGTGATTTTCAGCTAAATTTAGACAAATATTCAATTACCCATGCATGAACACACACTAACTATAGCATAATCACAAGTCTTATTCCACATTTGGTTTCAGCTCTTGTCATTATTAACTTTGAAATTGCATTATTACTATGATAAACTTGTTAACTAAGAAGTGTTATAAACAAAACCTCCATTTTAGTTTCTGGTTTAGTTTACATCATATTACGATCCAACTTCTAGTTATTTCTAAAACTTAAGATTTAATTCCATGTTCTCATTCCCTGAGGTTTCGACCCCAACTCTTATTGGGTTAACAATATTGATGACTATCCCTTATACCTTAGAGGTGTAATTGGAGTGTCATCCCTTGGCTCTTTTGCTCCAAAAAGGTTAGAAACTAATTAAATCTAAGAATCTTCAATCAAAACTCTCCCTCAAGGAAAGTCTTACGAGTACTAAGGAAAATCTCGACTCACAGAGAGACGCCTGCAAAGCAAATTTGTATGACCTTCCAAGCCATTGCATTTGAAACCACCACAATCAGAAAAAAAGGTAAGGACCCTGAAGGGTAGGGACACCAGCTCAGGGAAGTGAAATAAGAAAGTAGCAGTTAAATACATTACAAACCTCTCTCACCCCAAGCCTCACCTATGGGTTTTTCCTTATCCTTATCAACATTCCCAAAGAAATCATCTGAATAAAAGCATCGAGATTAAAATAAATATAAGACATAAGCTATAGGGAATCCCAAAACAAAATTAAAATATCTGAGCGAGCCAAGTAAGAGTTCCATGAAAATAAACATATCCCTTCTAAGTGATTCTATCTCTCTCAAAACAGATGAAAGTTGTGGGAAAAATGTGATGCTAAAGATAACCATTTATAATCAAAACCCTATTAAATATGCATAAAGTAAAGGGTGATGGATGATTGCCACGTGTTTGTCTCGATTGTATAGAACGGAACCCAAAGGACAGTACTCAATAATTAAGGTATTTGAATTGTCATGTGTGGAGATTTGAATGGTTTCTATCTCAAGGGAACATAATTCCTTTGTACTCCCCACCTTGATCCAAAAATCAAATAGGCGAGAAGACAATTAAGTCTGATTGGCTAACCTAAAACTCTACACAAGGACTCACCCTAAAGATAATGGGAATAAAGATCTATACAAATGTATGAATTGTGATGGGTCTATTCAATAATATTAACTACTTCTCCCTAATCATCTTGATCTTTGAGAGGCTTGAGGTATGGCAAACAAAGAATACTACACTTCCAACGGGAGAAAATTCCACAGTATTGACTTAGGGTTGGGACTATGCAAAGCCCCATTAGCCCATGCTGGTAATGTAAGAAATGTCCCTCCTCTGTCGGGAATAACACAAGGACTCCTTATGGCATCGAGGAAATTTCAAAAAAAAAACATTCACACAAAGACCCAAACCCTTATGACGGAGTTGAAAAATTCTCAAGAAGAAAATAAATACAATAAAAGTCTTTCTCTGGAACGTAAAAAGAACATTGCCGCTAGAAACTTCGAGATGGAACTAACAGTCAGTCATGGGAAAGGCGAATGTTTTAAACATAATACTAAAAGTCCAAGGGGGATGGAGACCAAGCTGCAAAAATGAAATCATTATCCAAACATTGTGGCCTAGGCACAATTATTTCTCTAGAAATGACTTCATTAGTTCAGAAGTTCTATTCACATACGATAATAAGAAAAATCAAAGGGGTACCATACAAAATCAAGGAAATAAAAAGTTTTATTATTATGCTAAAGCCCTTCAAAAGTGGAAGATATTACACAATGCAAAATCGTTGAGATATAATTTATAAGAGAGCAAAAAGAATAGGTTAGAGTAAAAAGCGACCAAGCATGCATTACGAACAAGTGTGGATAGAGAAGTATTTCCACTTTATCTATCCTACTTGGAAGTATATGGGAGTGCCTCAAATCACGATGTTTATTTAACCCCCATTCCCCTGATACCAATCAAGCTATAATAAAGAGAATATAACTACAAAAACTAAAGAGCAATAACATAAGATAGAAGATAGATAGATTGACACAAGAAATAGAAGGAATTAAGAGCTAGTTAATGTTTTAAATTCAAAAAAATCTTAATTTAATATACTTAAGAACCAAATCAATATGTCGACCAAGAGAGGTTCAACGCCCTCAAAACCCCCATTTCTAAACAAGCATTCAATATAAGTTCACCAATCACACACTCAAGTGCTAAGTTCATTCAATATTCAAGATAAGCTCATGGAAATAAACCCTAAGAGTTTCTATTTATAGTCTATACAAAGGCCCAAAATTGACCCTAACAAAGATAGGAAGAAGCCCAACAAAGTGGGTTCTGTTTGGTAGGGACGAATCATGTGATGACTAGTTGAACAAGAGGCTTATTGTCCCTCTATCTGTCGCCATTAGACAGTGCACTCTTTTTTTCTTAATGGTATAACTGATGGTTATTAAAGAAAGGGAATAAAAGTCATACCTTTAGTCGACCCTTGGCAGTGAGAATTCCTTCTCTTGGGGATCCTAACCCAACTCTTAGCACATGGTATCCCTTGGTAGGTATCAATACAAGCTCCAACATCTCTCTCTTTATAAACATAGCTTGTAAACTTTGTAACTCCCATGCTTGGCTCCTTCTGAGAGGTTTTGAAGGACTCAAAATCATATAATCCTCTCCATATTTAGAATAATTTGACCTCAAATTCATGGATTCATCAAATTCAAGCACATCAAGGGGTGAGAGATCACATACATTGAAGGTGTTGTGCACTTAATAGTCAGGGGGAAGATCAATCATGTAGACATTGTCAGTTATCCTCTTAAGCAGTTGGGATGGGTTGTCTCCTCAAGGTATCAAATTAGACTTTCTTTATGTTAGGAACTGGTCCTTCCGCATATGTACCCATACCCAATCACTTGATTTAAGAACAAGTCATCTTCTCCCTTTGTTCACCTTTTTTGCTATTCCTCAATTTTTTTGAAGGTAAAGACTCACTATCTCATGTATATTCTTTATTTATTCTTCCCTTTGGTTGACATCTAAGCTTATCACAATATTAATAGACAAAGGAATAAGATCCAAAGAGGTATTGAGGTTAAAACCATAAACACATTACAAGGGAGTCATACTAATAGTCAAATAGATAACACGGATATAAGAAAACTCAACTAATGGTAAATGATCTTCTCAAGAGGACATTCTACCTTTAATCATGGAGCATAGCATAGAACCTAAAGTCCTATTTCCCACTTCTATTTGGCCATCATTTTGTGGTTGGCATGACATTGAGAAAAGTAATTTGGTGCCAAGACTACCCCACAATAACCTCCAAAAGTGACTAAGTAACTTGGAGTCCCTATCACTAACAATAATCCTAGGAGTCCTATGCAATTTTACAACATGATCAACAAATAAAGAAGCCACATTGGGTTCATCTTCACTCTTACGACATGGAATAAAGTGGCCCATTTTTTAGAACCAGTCAACCACAATAAAGATTCTATCTCTACCCTTCCTCATCCTAGGCAATCACAAATCAAAATCCATAGAAATGTTAATCCATGGAAGTATAAGAGTGGGTAGTGGGGTTATAATCATTGAGGGAGAAGGCACAATTTGGCACTTCTATAATCCATGCATTGGACATAAATTCTAGCAACATCATTACGTATCTTGGGCTAATAGAATTGTTCCTCTATGATCCCAAGGGTCTATTCAATTCCAAAGTTACCCATTATACCACCATCATGTTCCTCTCTTACAAAAAACTCTCTCCATGAGCTAGAGGGCACACACAACTTTTTTCTTTAAATAATAAACCAACAAACTTGGAATAGAGTATAGAAGCCCTATACCTCATCCACTTTTCCCTAATCCATTCCTCACAATATTGAAAGGTTTGAAAAAATGTGGGGTCCTCAAGATACATTGCCTTTAGACACTCCAACCCATTAACCTAGAAGATAACGAAGAGATTAGCACATGTTTCTTAGATAATGCAACAACTACCATATTTTCTTTTCCCTTTTTGTATTGAATTACATAAGGGGAAATCTCTAGAAACTTAATCATTTGGCATGCTGTTTGTTCAATTTATCTTGGGCCGGAAGATTCTTCAATGATTCAAGGCCAGTTTGAATCACGAACTCTTTAGTCCACAAATAGTGTTTCTAATTACGCAATGCTCTAGCTAAGGCATATAACTCAGGTTCATAAGTATAATAACTCAAAGTTGAACCTTTGAGATTTTCACTAAAATAGGCAATAGGATATGCTTTTGCATTAAGATGACACCTATGCCTAACATACTAGCATCACACTCAATCTCAAATGTTTTATCAAAGTTGGGTAATTACAACAAGAGGGTGGATCTAAGCATGGCCTTCAAAGTTTCAAATTTATTGTCTTTCTCATCACCTAATTTAAAAGGTTTTTCCTTAAAGACCACTGATCTTAGGTGGATTTATGCACCTAAGTATCTTCATCTCTATGTATTTAGCCTAGTTTTTAGGACTTTTTGTGTGCATAATGGGTCAATATTTGAATAATTAAGCATGTAAATGCTAAACTATGTGTTTATAAGGTTTAAGGTGTATTTAAATTAAATTCAGAATTAAAACATTTGTTTAGAATTTAAACTAGAAAATTAGTGTTCTTAGCTTAAGCTATGTGTTATTCTAGTTTGTCTTGTTGAATTCTATTGTGTTTAAGTACTAATTCGTGGTGTTTGATGCCCTAGAAAGCTTGGTGAGATGTTAAACTCAAGTATGGGATGATATACAAACAGATTTTGAAGAGGAAAAGCAACCACAAAGCAAGGAACTCAAAGCCCAATAGAATGAGTAAATATGGACGAAATCTGGAAAATTTGAGCACAAGGGAGTGCCACGCCCTTGGTCACAACCAAAATGCATTTCCAGTGAACCTCTAAGATAGATGTGTGACATTCTCCCTATCCTCCTCAATAAATCATGGCATGTTGGTGTATCAAAATTGGCTAATTGTTTCCAAGTATAAATAGAACACTTCTATTGTATTGTACACACCTTGGACGCCCTTGGGGCTTGGATTACACTTGAGCATTCTTCTCTTAGGGTTTTTATCCTTTCATTAAGTTCACTTTTGGATTATTAACATTAATTCCTTAATTGTGATTCTTTGTAATTATATCAGTGGATAAACATCCTCATCTGGGGTTAAGGCCAAGAACAAGAGTACTTAAGCTTGTAATTAAGTTGGTTTATGTTATTTATCATTTTTTTATTCATATATCCTTTTATTTACTAGTCTATGGATTCACAAACCTTAGAATAAAAATATAATTCTATCGTGAGCTTGAAAGGAGGAATGATAGATTAGCACAGCGATGTATAGAATATGATCTTAATCATTGAAGGAATTGAAGTTAAAATTTTCATTTAGGATAGGAATATACCTAATTTGCCCTATTTGGTTCATATACGGGAAGAAATACATATGTGTTTAATTGAGTTCTTGCATCCATACTCAACGATGTAGTTGTAAGGCTGAGTTAGCTAGATGATGAGAGGATCGCAAAACTATAGTCATGTTATCAACCTCGTGAACCAACAACCAAGGTAATTAACTAAACCGATGATATTATATAGCTAAGTAGGATTATTTTCAGTGCCTTAACCTTGGGTATCTCCCTATTATTGTTTAAGTATTTTACATTCCCTAATTATTTAAGTTTACTTTTAGTTTTTGATTCCCAAATATTATTAGTTACTTTTGAACTTGTTTAATCTTCATAGTAAGACTAGAATTAGATCGTTGTTGAGCACAAGTCCCTATGAGATAGACACTTGGCTTTCATTAGGCCACTTTACTACTTGGTTGACCACATACACTTGTGTATGCATCTGAGCACATTAAGCTTTTGGCGTCGCTATCGGGGACTTGTACATTAGTAGTTGTCTTTCTTTTAGTTTTGCTATTTCATTTTACAAGTGTTAAAACTTGATCTTAACTTCTCAATTTATAGGTTTAGGTTTGAAAAGTAAGTAAGCTGGTAAGGAAAAGGGATTTGGTTGACCCATATCCCGAACTTGAGCAATACTTACATCAACTAAGGAGAGAAACAGTACTTCACTATCAAATACCACAGAGTTAGCAAGAAGAAACTATTCTTGTACCAATGGTTAAAGATCCACCAGCCCACAGGATAGTACGCAAAGTGGCAATCCCACTTGCAACCAATGTTACCTCTACCATCTGCAGACCGACACCTAGATATAGACTTGAGCTAAAGAAGAACATGGTGCAAATTTTGCATAGCAGTAGGAAGTTCACAGGCTTTTCACATGAGGATCCACATGTTATTTGATTCTCCACAAACTATCTAAGGCTCAGGATTTTCCCCTTGTCATTCTTTGGGGAAGCAAAGAAGTGGTTGAACGCAAAGCCACAAGTTCCATCACTATATGGGAAGATCTGGAAAAGAAGTTCCTTATCTATTTTTTCTCGTTTGGCAAGACTGCAAGGTTACATAGTGAGTTTTTTAGCTTTAAGAAGAAGCTATTTGAGAACTTGTATCATGCTTGGAAAAGGTTTAAATCTCTACTCTAGGATTGTCCACATCACCAACAGTCTAATGAGGTATTAGCTCATACTTTTGTTGAATCTCTTGACCATAATACAACGATTTTTCTAGGTTCAACTATAGGTGGTCAAGCACTGGAGAAAACCTATGATAATTTGTACACCATGTTGAACCGAATTGCGCAAGGTAATGCTGATTGGCATGGTGACATCTCCAGAATAACAGTGAAAAAGCCTAAAGGAATGATTGAAGTTGATATATCAAAACCTTAAAAACCCAATTTTTATCTCTTCAGAATCACATGATGACACAATTTAGAAAATTAGGTGTGAATCAATCTCAGTCATAGGTAAATGCAATTCAGCAAGCTTCGCCTTGGTATGAAATTTGTGGAATTAGTGGTTACTCTGCAAACTTATGCAGATCAAATCTGGAGTATGTAAATTTTGTGGGCAATGCATAGAAGGTAACTTATGGTAATGCCTAGAACTATAAGTGGTAGAGTCAGGCCAACTATTCATGGGGTAATAATCAGACTCAGCAGTTTTACTAGCAACAGAACATGCAAGCCAGTAATATTGAAAAGCTATTGAAAAAAATCCTGACCAACAAAGAACAAATGGTTGTTGATATAAAAAATTCAGTAACTTATTTAGAAAAAATTAGAGACACAATTAGGGCAGCTAGCTCAGGCGCAGAGTACCAGGCCTAAAAGGTGGATTGCCAAGTGACACAGAGAATCCAAAATAGGTTATGTAAATCATCTTGAGGAGTGGTAGTGATCTCATTTACAGGCCTCCCAAGAAAAATAAGGAGGTTCAGGCAGAGTTAGTCCCACCGCAGTTTGAGGAAAAACAAATTTCTTGGAAAGAGGCAAAAAATTTGGGAAAGTCTGAGTACCCAAAAGAAAAGTCTATTGAGCATGCAAGAAAGACCACCACCATCATTACCTCAAGGCTCAAAAAGTCTAAGAAGGATGCATGTTTTAAGAAGTTCTTTGACACGCTTAGAGAATTTCACATTAATCTTCCATTGTTAGATATTTTGCAGGGTATGCCTAAGATAAGTACTTGAAGGATGTGGTGAATAATAACACAAAGCTACATGATATTAAGATAGTGGAACTTACTTAGGAGTGTAGTTCGATGGTGATGAGGAATATGCTGAAGATGGTAATGAGGAATATGCTGAAGAAGTTGAAGGACCAAGGGAGTTTCACCCTTCCTATACAGATTGATTATAATGATGTGGTCCATTATTTGAGTGACTTATGGGAAAGTATAAACTAGATACCCCTATCAGTGTTCAATATTCTTGGTTTTGTAAAACTGAGGCCATGCACTGTGGTTCTTCAAATGGCAGACAAAACTGGAGTTCATCCCAAAGGAGTCATAGAAGATTCCCTTATTAAGGTTGGTAAGTTCATTATTCCTACTAATTTTATTATTTTTTATTTTGATGCAGATGACAGGGTACCGATCATACTGGGATGTCCATTCGGGTACCGATCATACTGGGATGTCCATTCTTTGAGATGGGATGAGCACTGATTGATATAAGAGAGGGCATTCTAAAGATGAAACTGGATGATAAAAAGGTGGTCTTTAAAGTATACAAACCACACGATCCACCTTCACACTATAAGTGTTTATGCATGATGATGGCTATGGAAGTGAATAAGTGAGGGGTAGAGTGCAAGCCACAGTTGACCTCTTCAGACTATTTTAAGGAGTTTCCCAAACCACCTCTAAAGCCCAAAGTTGAACACCTTGAGAAGGAGCCTGAAAAGGCTATTGTTCACAAAAATGCAGATCTAGAGAGTACCCACTCATGAGGTCAGAAAAAAGTGAGAAGATTTCCTTTAAGTAGCAGGAAGAGGATGAAAGAATATGGTTGAGAAGTAATGATATGGGTCATTTTGCAACACCAAATTAGGTGTGGTAGGAAACCCAAGTTAAGGTAGGTATTTAATTCTTTATATTTTGTTTTTTATTACACATAGTTTTTATTTTTGTTGTGTCACGGATTGAAGGAAAATCTGAGTACCGAAAACCTAAGCTAAGAAGCATGTCAAATATTAGGTATTGGGTATCCTCAAACCTCATTAATGACTATAGATGTTGCTAGATAACCCTAGAGGCCTTAGGGAGTATTTCTATCCAAACTTTTTAATTACTTTGGGGAAAAAGTATGTTTTTAAGTGTGGCGTGGGGAAAATTCCCATGGTTTAGGGTGAAGTGCTTCTATAGGTTATTCATTCTTAATTGTTTTTCTAGTTTTTGACTAAATATGAAAAATTACAAAAAGATTTTCTCTTTGTTTGTTTTGAGTTTTAGTTGTTGGTGTCAGTCTAGTAGGTGTGAATTTCATCCACTCTTTGGTTTTTCTTTTTGGTTCTTTTTCGAAAGAGTTCCCTTTGAACCCAGTATTCTTTTTTATTTTTAGGAGTAAAATTTAAAAATTTGTGTTAGGAATAAGTGAGATGTTATTTCTAGTGATATTTGTGATTACATGATGCACGTAGGTTTGAATGAAGAAGCATGTTGATTGTGTGAATGACCACTTTTGAGACTTCTAGGCTCATTTATATGACTCCTGTGCGATGTTGGCTTAATTCTGAATTTATGTTATTACTTGGTTTGGAGTCTATAATGATCCTACTTGAGTTAAGCATGTGTCATGTGAGATATGAGGTCTTTTGTATATTTCTTGTTGCATTTTGGTGTCCAAAACTTGCACGGTGTGTGTGCAAAGAAAAATAAAAAAAAGTGGATTTAGCCTTATATATAGCCTGTTCCCCTTCTTTGATTGACCTTAATTTTATCCAAAGATCTTAAGTGCTTTAGTTTAAATAATAATAAAGTTAACAAGTGTGAAATTTAAGAAGAAAAACGGTGAAAGTGAAGTCCCAAAGAAGTAGCTAGTGGTATTGAAAAAGTTTATGTTATGTGGTTGGGAGCAATGTAATGAAAAGAGAAATATTGAATCATGCGTTTATTAAGAATACTCCCTCCTAACTATATGTAAACTTGTTTAAAGAGATGGGAAAAAATAAAAGAAAGTGTAAAGGTAGAGGTGGTGAATGTTTGGTTGTTTAGAAAGGATCCTACTGTACAATGTGAGATGTATTAAAGTTTTTAGGGAAGATAGTCACTATTACAACCCTTACAGTCCTATTTGATATTAAGCCCTAACATTCTGATATTCGTAGAGTGCTACACTAAGGAAAGCCTATGGTTCATCTTATGTAACATGAGAATTCTTTGTGAGAGTGAGCGAAATTTGATTCTATTACCCATTCTTGTGAAAAATTAAATCTATGTAATTGATATGGGTAACTCTCTGTGGTAAGGGCACATGCTTGATTGAGTAATATCCATGATTTTTCCAACTTGGTTGAGTCAATTCATGAGGCTAGGATGTTTTGGAGTAGTGTTCATGAGTTTTCAAATGTACATGACATGCTTAGTATGGAACTTGCTATCTGTGTAGTCCTTGTAGTGCTAGCTTGAGTGTCTTGTTTTTTGTAATGTTAATAGTGGATTCTTTCTGAGATGATCCTTAAGGTGAATAGTTGTTCGAGAACGAACAAGGCTTTAAGTGTGGGGTGATGATCTTAGGTGGATTTATGCACCTAAGTATCTTCATCTCTATATATTTAGCCTAGTTCTCATGTGCATAATGAGTCAAAATTCGCATAATTAAGCATATAAGTGCTAAACTATGTGTTTATAAGATTTAAGGTGTGTTCAAAACAAGTTCAGAATCAAAACGTTCATTTAGAGTTTAGACTAGGAAACTAGTGTTGTTAGCTTGAGCTATGTGTTATTCTAGTTTTGTATTATTGAATTCTATTGTGCTTTAAGTACTAATTCATGGTGTTTGATGATATATAAAGCTAGGTGAGATGTTAAACTAAAGTATGGCATGATATACAAGATTATTGACATGACCCAAACCAGAGCCTAGTCGTGTCGGGTGTCTCAAGTCCAACCAGGACCGGAGACCACCCCCAATACCCAAACCATAAACCAACCACCCTATAACATCTATCGAAAGAATTCTGAACATATAACAAGATAAAAAATAATAATTTAAAGACATTAGGTGAAGTCTATAAGCACAACCAAACAATCACAACCAAGTGTCCAACCAATACCAATTCCAATGGCAATACCAATACAAATGCTAAAACTAATACCTACACCGCCCATTCCCATAGTAGTCCAACAAAGCCTCTAACCATAATCGAAGAATATCTCATTGGGACATGCCCCGGACCATATCCAAATCCAAAACCAAAGAAATAAAAATTATAAAAAAAAGTCCATAGCATGAAATGGGGTCTTCCGAAGTACGGAAGATCACCACTTCAATCTGACTCAAAAGTTGTCCCTAAATCCAAATAACTAAGCAGGAGGAGTGGAAGTATGGGTGGTTCCTGCATTGCATGGGGATACAGTGCCCGAAGATGGTTAGCAGAGTTAACTATAGCATGTAACTCATGGATAAAGATAAGATAATGTCATCAAATGAAAACCAAATCAAATAACCATATGCAATGATGTAAATACATATATATACCACACCGGGACAGGAAACAAGGTTTAGCATGCATTTAAAACTTTAACTTGGATTGTCTAGCTTTACCGTCATAAATCCACCCACGGGCTATATAAGTCCAGTGTTACACCCTGAACGGGCCCTAGTGAGTGTAGCAACACAAATCAGAGATATCATAGAGGATTGAGGATTTCCATGTACCCTTTTCCCTCCGTGATACATATATACGAGTATAGACTTAGGGGATTCCCAGGTACCCCACAAGAATATGATCACCAAGACCAACCCTCATGTCGGTAAACATGAGTTTCCAGTGTCCTAGCTTCTAACTCACATCATTTTGGCTAGTTATCACTACCCCCATTATTGCCCAGTTAAAACATTTAGCTCATAACTAAACCACCAATTCTAGGAGTCAATTACTAAGGTATTATAAAGTAGAATCATCATACCGACTACAGCTTGCAAACAATGTTATTAAACCAGGTCTTAGGGGATTCCCATGTGCCTCGTAAACTCCCTTGTTAAAATTACTTGGGGGATTCCCATATACCCCACCTGGTTTTTAATTCAATTCAATTTATGGCCATAAAAAACTTTACAAAGTCCATTATCAATTATTATCGTGGTTATGCCAAAGCTTTAGTTCAAAAACATAATTCAACTTGTGACAATATCATTTTCATTGACAATTTCACAAACAGATTGGGGTCATGCCATTATTAAAGCCAAACTCTTCAAATTTTGAGGGGTTCAACCATGAACCCTTAATTAAATTAACATTCCCATGAATCCACATGTGCAAGACCATAATAAAACATGCATAATCATAATTTAAACCATAGAAAACAATATTCAATGATATGCATTCAAACCCCTCAACCTTGGTTTCAAAACCACCATTAATGATTCATGAACAATGCTTTAAACATATACTTTTAGTAAACTAACAATGAAGGAAGACTCACATGCTTGAATTATAAGGATTCACGAAGAGAAATTGATTTTTAAGCCCTTAGATGACCACTTTAAAGAAACCCTAACTACTTTTGCTCGAAAGGATTTTGAGAGTGTAAAGAGGATGTTTAATCTTGTAAAGTGTGTAATAAATCACCAAAATATATTATAGGGACGTGGGGTCTTAAGGGTTTTGAGTGAGGAATGTATAATGTGCCCCCGCCTTAAAGCTGTAAAAACTCATCCATGAATCGACTCCTAACCATATCATATGACTAGTAGCCATATGCCGTTCCCTAAATAGTAAGTTGGACACCTATACACTATCCATCTTATGACTCCATGATCCCATACGTGAGATGACCATACGACTCATATGGTCTAGTTGTATTCAAGATAGAACCCAAAGGGATCAGACATTGGACAACATATGACTCAACCCTACCACTCATAACCTAACCTCACGGCTCTTCGTGAACTACTCATACGCAGAGCAGAGTCAAGTCACTAAGCTACTGATTTGGTTAAGGTTCGTCCTAACAACTCATCACCACCCTTAACGACTCGCATCCCTAAGTCATAACCATAATAGAATCCCAACCACCATCTATTAGAAACCTTACGACTAGGGTCACCTGACCCCTAAGACACCTTACGACTCATATGGTTAATTCATAAATAAGGCAGTGAGCTCAAAGCTCAAGAAATTTCCAAGGCCAGAATTTGGAGTATTTCAATTTTCCCCTACTTGGGTCATTCGTCCTCGAATAACGGGATAAGGCATTGACTAGCACGATTAAACCCCCAAACACCTCTACTCTTACCTTTAAGATAGAAAATAGAATACCAAGGAATTTTACATTTTACCTTTAACAAAGATAGAAAACAAAGATGTTAAGAACAATACATACCTTAACCACAATTTTTTAGAATAAGGAATAGGAATGGATACTTGGACTTCATGTCCTCTTCTGCTTCCCAAGTAGCCTCTTCGACCTTGTGGTTTCTCCAAAGAACCTTTACCGAAGCTACGTCCTTGGTCTGCAACCAACGAATTTGCTAATCCAAAATTTCAATCGGGACCTCTTCATCGGACAAGGAATCCAAAATACCAGTATCCTTGATAGGCACAATTTGCGGTGGATCACCAACGCACTTCCTCAGCATCGAGACATGGAACACTGGGTGAATGGAGCTCAAGTTAGAAGGCAACTCCAATTCATATGCAACATTACCAACCCTCCTCAAAACCGAGTACGGACCAACATACCGAGGAATGATCTTTCCCTTCATCCTAAATTGCATCACTTCTTTCATAGGGGATACCTTCAAGAACACCCTATCCCCAACCTCGAACTCTAATTTCATATGCCTCACATCCACATAGGACTTTTGATGACTTTGGGAGGCTTTAAGCCTATCCTAAATAACCTTCATCTTTTCCATGGCTTGGTGAATCAAATTTGAGCCGAACATCTCTGCCTCACCAACCTCAAACCACCTAATAGGAGACCTACACCTCCTACCATACAAAGCTTCAAATAGGGCCCATCCCTATACTAGAGTGGTAGCTATTATTATACGCAAACTGTATAAGAGGTAAATTCTCAACCCAACTACCACCATAATCAATCACACAAGCTCAAAGCATATGTTTCAATATCAGTATAGCCCTTTCTGCTAGCCCATACGACTGCGGGTGGAAAGCCATACTAAGACTCACCTTAGTCCCCAAACATTTCTAAAATAATCACCCAAAGTGCGATGAAAACTGCATACCACGGTCCAAAAAGATAGAAACAGGCACCCCATGCAACTTCACAATGACTTGGAGGTACAACCTCTTATAATTCTCTACCAAATTTTTTTTCCTAACTGGCAAGAAATGAACAGACTTTGTCATCCTGTCCACGATGAGAAAAATAGAATCAAACTAATTTTGAGACCGAGGAAGATCGATAATGAAATCCATATTGATCACTTCCCACTTCCACACAGGCAACTTAATTTCTTGATATAATCCCCCGAGCCTCAAGTACTCAACTTTCACTTGCTGGAACACCATGCACTTAGCCACAAAACTATTTACATCCTACTTTATATTGTTCCACCAATACATCTCCTTAAGGTCATGATACATTTTTGTCAAACCAAGATGAATAGCATAGCGTGACTCATGTGCCTCAGCCAAGATCCTCTCTCATAATCAATCTATGTCAGGAACACATAACCTTCCTTGGTACCGGGAGGTACCATCACTATTAATTTTGAAGGACATTACCTTTTCTCCACCTGCATCACCTTTGATACTCTTCAAGACAGGATCCAACACTTGCTTCTACTTTATTTTAGCACCCAGAGACAACTGTGCCACCTTCTGAGCAAACACACCACCATCTTCAGAGTCTAAGAGATGAACTCTAAGGTTAGCTAAACGGTGAATATCTTTCACCAACTCCCACTTCCCTTCCTACACATGAGTTAGACTCCCCATGGATAACCTGCTAAGAGCATCAACAACCACGTTAGTTTTACTTGGACGGTAGTAAAGACTCATGTCATAATCCTTGAGTAGCTCAAGCCATCTTCTTTTCCTAAGGTTTATCTCTTTCTGAGTAAACACATATTGCAGGCTCTTATGATTGAAAAAGACATCTACATACACTCTATACAAATAGTGATGCCATATTTTTAACGCGAATACCACAGTCAACAATTCCAAGTCATGAGTCGGATAGTTCTTTTTATACACCTTCAACTGTCTGGAGGCATAAGCTATCACTTTGCCATGAAACATTAAGACGCAACTAAGCCCCACACGGGATGCATCGCAATATACCATAAATCCATCAGTGCCTTCAGGAAAAGTCAATACTAGAGCCGAAGTAAGCTTATCCTTCAACTTCTCAAAACTACTCTCACAAGCATCAGACCACAAAAATATCACCTTCTTCTGAGTCAACTTAGTCAATGAGGAAGCTATAGAAGATAAATTTTCCATAAACCTTCTGTAATAATCGGCTAAACCTATGAAGCTCCAAATATCGATTGGAGTCATGGGTCTAGGCCACATTTTAACCACTGTAACTTTTTGCAGTTCCACCATGATCCCTACACTAAAAATGACAGGACCTAGAAAAGTTACAACGTTCAACCAGAATTTGCATTTTGAAAATATGGCATACAACTACTGATCTTTCAGGGTCTGCAACATAATGCTGAGGTGATTGGCATAATCCAGTTCGATCTTAGAGTACACCAGAATATCATTTATGAATATGATGACGAAAAAATATAGAAACCGATGGAAGACTCTATTCATTAAGTCTATGAATGTCGTTGGGGACTTAGTCAGCCTAAAGATATGATTAAGAACTCGAAATGCCCATATCGGGTACGGAAGGTAATTTTTAGGATATCCACTTCCCTAATCCGTAACTGATGATACCCCGACAGAAGATCAATCTTGGAGAAAAGTTAGCACCCTAAAGCAGATCAAATAAATCATCTATCCTTGGAACAGAGTATTTATTCTTTAATGTAACCTTATTCAATTATCGATAATCAATACACATTCGAAGGGAACCATCTTTCTTATGCACGAATAATACTAATGCACCCTATGGAGACATACTAGGACAAATGAAACCCTTGCATAAAAGATCTTTTAGTTGATCCTTAAGCTCCTAACTCAGTTGGAGTCATTCTATATGAGGGAATAGAAATAAAACGAGTGCCCAGAACAAGATCTATCCCAAAATCAATCTCCCTACCGGAAGGAACACTAGGAAGGTCATTAGGGAAGACCTCAGGAAATTCATTCACCATCGAGATGGAATTTAAGGAAGGAACCTCCAAGTTAGAAGATTTAACCCCGGACCAAATAATTGAGACACCCTTTGGAGATTAATCTCCGAGCTCTAAGATATGATATGAACCTTTTCTTAGGATCTAGGTAACCACCCTCTAATTGAATAATTCACTCATTAGGGAATTTAAAGATAAGCTTACGGGTCCAATAGTCTAAAGATGCATAGCACGAGTGTAACCAATCCATCCCAAATATAATATCAAAATAGACCATGTCTAATTCAAATAGATGTACCAAGGTCTCCCGTCTATCCATAGATACCACACAACCCCTATAGACTCTTCTAACCACCTCAGAGTCACCTACTAGGTAGAAATAGAAAAAAGGGTCCAAAATACACTCAGGATCAAAACTAAAATATACAACCACAAATGGGGTCATATAAGAAATAGTGGACCCGGATCAAGTAAATAGTACACATCATAGAAAAAGATTTTCAACATACTGATAACGGCATTAGGTGATGCCTTAGACTCCTAACGAGTAGTGACAACATAGAATTGGTTTCGACTAGTGCTAGATCCAGATAGTGCACCCTTTTATGCCAAAGATAAATAAGAGGCAATAGGAACGTTTTTTAACCCAGAAGTAACCTTACCAATAGGAAAATTTCTAAGCATACTCTCTGGATGACCACAGTTGAAGCACTTATCCTTTCCTTTATCTCAGAAATGCTAAAGAAATCCACTAAAAATTTTGCAAAGAGGATATAATAGAGCTGATTAGGCCCTACTAGCTTGATATTGGGTAATCTATGCCCTATAACTATCACCAACTTGAAAATGCCTTCCACCAGACGACTTTGGGTAGGGAGCATTAGCTATCGAGTAAGACTCAGAACTGCCCCACCTCTTCCTAGACCACTTTCCACTATCTTTTTGACTCTGTTGTTGGCTACCACCCTGATCAGAGAATCTAAACTTCTTGCTCTGCCTCTTCCCCATCTCCGCCTACTTCTTCTTCTCTTTCTCAACCTATTGCATGAACATAACCAACTCATAGATGTCCATGTCCTTGTTCAAAAAGGTATCTTTAATCTCCAAAATCAAGTCTTGAGATAACCCAGAGGCAAACTTCCTCCTTCTATCCCTCATGCTAGAAACCAACTCCAGAGCATACCAGAATAACTGGTGAAACTTTAAGGCATATTCCTTGACTGACATCTTGCCTTGCTTTAAGTTTAAAAACTCTTTTTTCTTTGCCTCCCTCAACTCCTGAGGAAAAAAGTTGTTCAAAAAAGCACTAGAGAAATCATCCCATTAGGCTGGCTCAACATTGCTACCCCTAGACTGTTCCCATTCCTCATATTATTGGTAGGCTACATTTTTCAGTTGGTAGCCAGCAAATTCCACACCCTCCATGTAAGTATCATGCATAACACAGAATATCTTATCTATATCATCAATAAAACCTTGAGGATCCTCCTCAACCTTAATACCAATGAACATAAGAGGGCTCAAACTCATAAATTGGCCAATCCTTGTGGCCTCAGAAGATGGAGTACCAAAAGCTACATGCTTAGACTAAGAAACTACCAACTGAGCCAACATATAAATAGACAAAGAAAACTCAGCATTCATTATATCAATTTGAGGATCTCGAGAAGGACTGGAGGGGACCGATAGAACTCTAGGAGGGAAATCAGGAACTGGACACATAGATCAGGTCTGGACCATATAAGAATGATGTGTCCCATCAATGTTGTCCTCAGGTAGGACAGAGGAGTTTTTGTAAGCTTTAGATCATCTGGGTGCCATGATCTAAAAAGTGAACAAGAGGGAATTTGAAATAATTTTAGGACCTAAGACTCTATTGCTTGAAAATAGAACACAAAAAAGAGAAACATTCCTAAATTCCTTATAGCCTCTCCCTTATGAGTGTGGCGCCCTACACACTCTTAAAAGAGACTCTACTCGACATGGCTTTTTGGAAACCCAATTGACCATGAACCTAGCACTCAGATACCAATCTGACATGACCCAAACTAAGGCCTAGTCGTGTCGGGTGTCTCAAGTCCAACCACGATCGGAGACCACCCATAATACCCAAACCATAAACCACTCTACACCCTCTATTAAAAGAATTCCGAACATATAACAAGATAAAATAGTAATAATTTAAAGACATTAGGTGAAGTCTATAATCATAACCAAATAGTCTCAACCAAGTGTCCAAACAATACCAATACCAATGCTAACACTAATACCGATACCACCCATGCCCATAGTAGTCCGACAAAGCCTCTAACCAGAATCAAAGGATATCCAGTCGAAACATACCCTTAACCACAACTAAAACCAAAACCAAAGAAATATAATGAAAAAAAGAAGTCCATAGTATGAAATGGGGTCTTCCGGAGTATGGAAGCTCACCAGTCTAATATGACTCAAAGGTTGTCCCCAAATCTAAGTCATTAAGCAAGAGGAGTAGAAGTATGGACAGTTCCTGCATCATGTGGGGATATAGCACCCGAAGATGGTTAGCAGAGTGAACGCTAGCATGTAACTCAGGGATAAAGATAAGATAATACCATCAATTTAAAACCAAATCAAATAACCATAAAAAATGATATATATACATATATATACCATGACGGGATAGGGAACAAGGTTAAGCATGCATTTAAAACCTTAACCTAGATTGTATAGCTTTACCATCATACATCCACCCATGGGATATATGGGTCCAGTGTTACCCCTTGAACGGTCCCCAGTGTGTGTAGTCGCACGAACAAGAGATATCATAGAAGATCGGGGATTCTCGTGCAACCTTCACCCTCCATGATAAATATATACAAGTATATACTTGGTGGATTCTCATATACCCCATAAGCATATGGTCACTAACACCAACCCTCATATTGGCAAACATGAGTTTCCAATGTTCATTCTTTGGACTCACACCTTCATGGCTAGCTATCATAACCCATATTATTAACCAATTAAAACATTTAGAACATAACCAAACCACTAATTCAAGGAGTCAATTATTAAGGCATTATAAAGTGGTGTCGTCATACCGACTATAGCTTGCAAGAAATGTCATTAAGATAGGTCTTAGGGGATTCCCATATACCCCGCAAACTCTATTATTAAAATTACTTGGGGGATTCCCGTGTACCCCACATGGTTTTTAATTCAATTCAATTTATGGCCATTAAAACCTTTATAAAATCCATCATCAATTATTATTATGGTTATGCCAAAGACTTAGTTCAAAAACACAATTCAATTTATGAAAATATCAGTTTCATTGACAACTTCACAAACAGGTTAAGTACATGCCATTACCAAAGCCAAACTCATCAAATTTTAGGGGGTTCAACCATGATCCCTTCATTAAATTACCATTACCATGCACCCACATGTGCAAGACTATAATTAAAATGTGCATAATCATAATTTAAACCATAGAAAATAATATTCAATGATATGCATTTAAATCCCTCAACATTGGTTTCAAAACCAACATTAATGATTCATGAACAATGCCTTAAACTTAAGATTTTAGTAAAATTACAATGAGGGAAGAGTCACATGCCTGAATTACAAGGATTCACGGAGAGAAATTAATCTTTAAGCCCTTAGATGACCACTTTGGAGAAACCCTAGCCAATTTTGCTTGGAAGGATTTTGAGAGACTAAAGAGGATGTTTAATCTTGTAAAGTGTGGAATGAATAACCAAAAAAGTGTTATAGGGACATGGGGTCTTAAGGGTTTTGAGTGAGAAATATCCTATGTGACCCAGGCCTAAAGCTATAAGAAGCCATCATTGGTTACGAGTTGACCCATCGATAATTCACCACATTATATTACTCGTAGCCATATGTCATTCCCTAAATAGTGAGTTGGACACCCATACATTGTACATCTTACGACTCCAAGATGCCACACATGACCTAACCATACGACTCGTATAGTCTAGTCATGTTTAAGATAGAACCCAAATGGATTAGACACTGGACAATAAACGACTCAACCCTACAATATACGACTCAACCCTACTACTTGTAACCTATCTTTATGGCTCTTAGTGAGCCACTCGTACTCAAAGTAGAGTAAAGTATCTAAGTTACTGATTTGGTTAAGGTTCATCCTAACGACTCATGACCACCCTTAATGACTCGTATCCCTAAGTAGTAACCATAATAGAACCCCTACCACCATTCACTGGACACCTCACAACTAGGGTCACCTGACCCTCCAAGACACCTTACGACTTATATGGTCAAGTCGTAAACAAGGCAGTGAGTTGAAAGGTCAAGAAATTTCCATGTCCAAAATTTGAGGTGTTTTAGTTTTGAAGAGAAAAAGCAACCATGAATCAAGGAACTCAAATCCAAATGGAATGAGTTAGTATGGATGAAATCTGAAATATTTGAGCACAAGGGTGTGTCATGCCCTTAGATCTCTGTGTTAAGGGTGTGCCACACCCTTGGTCATAAGCCAAAATGAAATTTCTAGTGAGCCTCTGCGATAAGGGCGTGCCACGCTCCCTATCCTCCACGATAAGGGCATGGCACATTAATGTGTCAAAATTGGCCAATTATTTCCAAGTATAAATTGAACACTCCTATTGTATTGTACACACCTTGGAGGACCTTTGGGGATTGTAATAAATTTTAGGAGGCTTTTCTTAGGTTTTTTATCCTTTCCTTTAGTCGACTTTTGGATTATGAACATGAATTCCTTAATTGTGATTCTTTGTAATTCCAAGAGTGGCTAAATAGGTTGAGGCAAAGAACATGAGTACCTAAGCTTATAATTAAGTTGTTTTATGTTATTTTTCATTATTGGTTATTCATATATCATTGTATTTACTATTCTATGGATTTGGACCCTTTGAATAAACATATAATTCTATCATGAGCTCAGAAGGAGGAATAATATATTAGCATATAGGATGTATGGAATAGGATGTTAATCATTCAAGGAATTGAAGATTGGATTTACATTTAGGATAGGCATATACATAATTCTCCCTATTTGGTTCATACACAGGAAGAAACACAAATGTGTTTAACTAAGTTCTTATGTCCCCGCTTAATGATGTAGTTATGAGGCTGAGTTAGATAGATGATTACAGGATCAGAAGACCATAGTCATATTATCAACCTCGTGAACCAACAACCAAAATAATTATCTAAACCAACGAGATTATATAGCTAAGCAGGATTATTTGTAGTGCTTTAACCCTGGGTCTCTCCCAATTATTGTTTAAGTATTTTATATTCCTGCATTGTTTACATTTACTTTTAGTTTTTAATTTCCAAACATTATTGGTTACTTTTGTACTTGTTTAATCTTCATAGTAATACAAGAATTAGATCTTTGTTGAGCACAAGTCCCTATGGGATTGATACTTAGCTTTCATAAGGCCACTTTAATACTTGGGTGACCACGTACACTTGCGTGTGGACTTGGATGCAACAACCACCTTGGTCAAGGGAGCAATGATGGTATAAAATCCTTTGACAAATCACCTATAAAAACTAGCTAACCCATTGAAGCATCGTACTTCACTAATGGATTTCAGATTTGGTCAATTCTTAATGGTGTCTATCTTAGATTCATCCACTTAGACTCTTCCTGAGCTTACAAAAAATCGTAAAACACTACTTCATTCACACCAAAAGATCACTTCTCAAGATTATAATACAATTTATCTCTTCTAAGCACTTCAAACACACTTTGCAAATGTAAACTATACTCTTCAAGAGATTTTCTATAAGATAGAACATCATCAAAATATACCACAATGAATTTCCCAATGAACAGTTTCATAACATGGTTCATGAACTGCATAAAAGTACTAGGATTGTTGGTGAGGCCAAAGGGCATGACCATCATTCATATCAACCAAACTTGGTCTTAAATATGGTCTTCGCTCATCACCTAGTTGCATTCAGATTTGGTGGTACCACTCATAAGATTTATTTTATAAAACACACATGGAGCATTTAACTCATCTATAATATCATCCAAATAGGGAATTGGGTGGCGATACTGTACCATTATTTTATTGATTGCTCAACAATAAACATACATATGCCATATCCCATCTTTATTTGGCACCAATAACACTGGGACTGTACATGGACTCATACTTTCCTTGATGTATCCCTTGTTGAGGAGTTTCTCAACTTGTATTTTAATATTCTTGGTATCCATAAGTTTACTTTGATAAGTCGGTTTGTTTGGTAAGTGAGAACCTGGAACAAAATCTATTTAGTGTTTAATTCCTCGAAGTGGAGGTAACTCTTTTGGAAGTTCCTTTGGGAATACATCTTCATAATCCCTCAAAATAAGAGAAATAGAATAGGGAATAGGAGAAGTACAGTGGTTATTATGAAAAGCATATTCTAGGAGGAGCATAGGTGTTTTTATACCATGCTCTTTAAAGAGATCTTTGTTCCTATCAAACATCGTCATTGGGTTCTTTCCCTTCAACCTTCTTCTTTTCTCTCCTTTATCATTCTCTCTTTTATTATCTTCGTCTTCTCTTACCTTCTTTTCTTTCTCTTTTAACTCTCTTAATCTTTGATGAGCCTTGTTCACTTATGAAGGTGAAAGAGGGTGTAGTGTAAACTTCTAGTTATTCAATTCAAGGTAATACCAATTGGTTCTTCCATCATGCTTAGTTGAATGATCATATTTCCATGGTATTCCAATAAAATATGATAAGTTTTCATGGGAATCACATTACAAAGTACCTCATATTGATAAGTCTCGATCATAAATCAAATTACAATTCGTTGAGTTATTTTCAACTCTCTACATTCACTGAACCATTGGAGTTTATATGGTGTAACATGCTTGGTAGTGGTTAGCTTTAAGAACTAAACCAAGGCGGAACTAGCAATATTTACACAACTGCCACTATCAATGATCAATGATCAAACATTTTCTTTGATAAGACATTAGTATGGAATAAATTTTCCCTTAACTCAGGTTATCTAAGGCCTTACTAATCATCACTCATCTTACACAAAGCTAGGAACTTCAAACTCTCAATCTTGAGGCCAAGCATCTTCATCGCCTCCTTCCATTTGCTCTTCTTCCTTATTAGGCTCTCAATCTTGGGATTTCTCATCATTCTTATCCTCTTCTAGTTCCACCTCTTCTCTAAGGTAACATAATTTACCTTCTCTAAAGATCACATTTCTCTAATCACGACACCCACTTACCTTATGTCCCCATCCTTATCATTTAAAATAATGAAAGCCCTTAGAATTTGGGGTCGAATATTTGTTACCTTCATTCTTTGATAGGTACTTTGGAGTGGTCTTTTCCATGGTATTTTTTTCATAGGACTTGTTGACATCCCTATTATTTTTCCATACCGATGAAAATTGAGCTATGTATTTGTTCTTACTCCAAGGATTAGTTAATGAGTACCCTTTGGACTTGATGGATATTCTTTACTTAAGATCTTTCTCAATTTCCACGGTCACTTGGGATATTTCTTCTATGGTTTCAAATTTATGGATAGCCATGGAGGATGATATCTCTTTGTTTAATCCAACTTTGAAGTGTATGATGGCATATTGCATGCTCTCATATTACTCGAACTTCAAAATTAATTGTTGAAATTCATCATAGTAGGTAATACACTCTTTCTTCCTTGCCTCAAGTTATATAGCTTGGAAAGTAACTCATGTTATATATTTTTTGCATCTACTTTTATATCATAAGTCCCTTCAATGCATCCCATGTAGGGGGTTGTCCCTCATTCAACACATTCCCGAATCTCTTGGCATATTCCCACCATATATTAGCATACCCTTTAAAATTATTAATAACATAACAACTTTTTTTCTCGTTGGTAAGATCATTGACTTGAAAAATCCTTTCACAAGTTGATTTTCAAGATAAGTAAGACTCGAGGTCACTTTATCCTTTGAAAGTTGAAAGACTAACCGTCATTGAATTGATCTCAACATCCCGATATCTATTGCCATGTTGGTTTCCGTTGAAGTTCCATTGGTCATTACCTTGGGACGATTTCTAAGTTTCCTCTTCCATAAGGTACCGAACCAAATTTTCCTCCTTGATCTCTATGACCTCCTTGACCCCTTGGTATATTACTAATGTTTTCCTCCCACATGTAGTATTCATCAAATGCTCCAAACTCCTCTTGTTCTTTCTCTTTTCCATATTCTTCTACTTGGATGGGTTGGTTTTGCTTAGTAGTGCTTGGAATAGTGGAATTTTGTTTAGTGGAGGTTGGGGTATTTGGTTTTGAGGTTCTTTTGTTTAGTGGAGGTTGGGGTATTTGGTTTTGAGGTTCTTCTTGTTGTATTTGATTGAATTGAGGTTAGATTGGTTGAATGGGATTTCAATTTTGTGGAAAGCTGATGGTTTGTGTAGTGGGGTCTAGTATTTGCCTTGGTGGGTTGAGCATTTGGTGAAGGGCTTTTGGAGAAATAGTAGCAACTGTGTTTTAAGCATGTCCGCTAGACGAGGCATGGTAGTTTTGGGGAGTAGATATGGTGGAGTTTAGACGTATTGCCATGTTAACTATCTTTTCATTATGCTAGACACACTTTATTTGAGTGATCCTAGCTTAGATCCAAGGATTCAAGTTTACGGTTGATAGCTTCAATGGACCTAAGATAGCATTTGAGTTTTCGTTATCCATGGTTTGGGATGTTTTGATTTTCAGAGACATTGTACCTATGAGTAACAAAAACAACAAACAAGTTAGCGTTAAGAAAATAACCTCACAACTTTACAAACCTTTGTATGCCTCACACTTAGATATACAAATGTTGAATGGTGGTTAGTACTCTGATGAGAGTTAGGTGTTGATGTTTACTCTTTTTCAAAATGGATTCTTGTTTGAAAGATTCAAAGAAATCTCATACGAACTTGAGCCAAGAAGTTATGACGATATAGAAACTAGAAAAGTACTCAAAGATTTGGGACGAAGAAATAAATGATCTCAAGAACTAATTCACAACTAAGTAGATGGATAACTAGTTGTTAATTAGTGTTAGAGTTAAGTAAAATACGTTTAAGAATCAAGGAAATGAAACTAGGAATCTAAAATGAGCTTACAAAAACTTTTTCAAGGTAACTGATGGGGCGATTGGCCGTCACTAAGGTGATTGACCATCCCAGGAGTCATTGTTCCTTATCCAGAAATACCTTCAGCTTGGTCTCAGGGACTGGAGGTGCGATTTCCCATCAAGCTTGGGACTACCTGTCGCCCAAGCCATCAGTTAACTCCACGTGAGTATTTCGTGGGTCCCTTGTCCTTCTTTGGAATATTCTTTGGAATAAACAAGTACAACTCCTTTTTCTTTAATTTCTTTAGATCAAACTCTTCTTTTGTGTTATCGTCTTCAACAAGATATGAAAAATTTGAAGAAAATTCAAATTTTAACCCTCAACCAAACGAACTCGTAATTCGATAAAATTTGAAACCCAAGCTCCTTTCAAGCTCCCAAAAAACCCCAATAGTTTGTATACTTCAAAACTCACCCAATATTTTCAGATTTAAGAACCTATTTGAAATTTCTTCAAACTCAAGCTTCAACAATGGTGGGTTACTCAATACCTATCAAAATAAGCTCAAGTTTTAGATAACGACTCAAATAGTATTAGAGAACACTATTCTAGTACTAGAAACACAAAAAGACACAAAACTCAAAAACTCAAAATTCCAAAATAACCAAAAATGTGAGTAGGACTATTTTTGTGATTTTCTAGATAACAAACACAAGACTAGAATCATTGGAATGATCCTAAGATCATCTTTGATACCAAAGTATACCAATCAATCTACGATAAAGAGAATATAACTATGGAAACTAATGAGTAATAATGTAAGATAGAAGAAAGATAGATTGGCACAACAAAATAGAAGGAATTAAAAACTAATGAATGTTTCAAATTCAAAAACCCTTCATCCAATATCATCAAGAACCAAATCTATAAGTGGACCAAAGGGGTTCAATGCCCTTAAACCCCCATTTCTAAACAAGCATTCAATACAAATTCACTAATCACACCCTCAAGTTCTAAGTTCATTTAATATTCAAGATAAGTTAACGGAAATAAACCCTAAGAGTTTATATTTATAGTTTATATAAAGTCCCAAAAGAGACCATAACAAAGATAGGAAGAATCTATAACACCCTAAAAAATTTCGAACATTTTATTTTTTGGCCCTTTCGTGTTCGAAACATCAATTTTTAACTTAAATTGTGTTTAGGCATGTGAATGAGGTATCCCGGGAGAGTTTCAAAATTTTTTGATGGGGTTCGGGGTGATTTTGGGCCCCAAAGGTAGTGAGCCTCCACGGTATCACCGTGTCACAAAGGCTATACTCCGCAATAGCTAGTGTGTCATAAAGGTTAGGCTTTGTGATAAGGTCTGTGATGCATCGATATGTAAATTTCATACAATTTTTGCTTTGTTTACTTAGGATGAAGGGTATTGGTGTCTTTTCACCTATGTATGACCCTTACATATAATAGCCTATTCCTTTCAATTTTAAGAGATTAAAAATCCCCAATTCCACTCTCAAACTCAAAATCCCTAAGAGAGCCTAAGGATTTCATCGTACGTTCATCTTTCAAGTTTTAAGCTCTGAATTACTTTCCAATTCGCGTGTGTCTAACGCATGTACCTCTTTCCCTATACTTGTATTTTTTAATGGCATGAAAATTTGTTTATTATTCATGGTTTTGATGTTGGGTTTTGAACTATGGGTTGAGGGTTTTAGATATAAAATATTTGAATGTTTTCTCATGATTACTATTGAACTAATATGCTTTACATTGATGATTTATACAGTCATTCGGGTGCATAGGAATGGTAAATGGAATAGGGGTACAATGGATTCCCCAAGATTGTAAAACATGGTAATAGGGGTACAAACGAATCCCCTAATAATTGATTTTGGCATGAAAATTGGTAATAACCTCAACCCACTTGCATAATTGGTTTTGGAATGTGAATTATCAGTTGATTTGGTTATTATATTTAAAACTAATGCATTACATAAATGTTAAATGGATAAAAAAGATAATGAAAACCTTGCGGGGTACGAAGGAATCCCTCGAGTGATTTTAATAATAGAGTCTGCGAGGTATGAAGAAATCCCCTAAGTGTTTGCTTAATGATATTGCTTGCAAGCTATAGTTGGTATGGCGATACCACTTAATGATGCCTTAATAATTGACTCCTAGAATCAGTGGATAGGTTGTGTGTTAAATATTTTAATTTGGACTTAATGGGGGTTATTTTAGCTGGGCGTGAAGGTGTGGGTCAAAAGGACTGATATTGGAAACTCATGTTTTCCAACATGAGAGGCGGTCTTGATGACTAGGTGCTTGTAGGGTACAACAAAATCCCCTAAGTGTATATATGTAATTGTATTATGTTAGAGAAGGGTATGTCGGAATCCCCGACCTTCCATAGTACCTCTAGTTCATGGGGCTAACACATACTAGGGCCCTTTCAGTAGGGAGAACTGAACCCATATAGACCATGGGTACCTGTTTATGACGATCAAGCTACATAATCCAGATTAAGATTTTAAAGTTCATGCTAAGCCCTATTCCCTTTCCCGGTATATGATATATATATGTGTGTATTGCATATGATGTTTTGTACTAGTTTTAATGGTTTTTTCATTATGGATTATGGAATTATTTTATCCTTTATCCTTGAGTTACATGCTAATGCTCTAACCGCTAACCATCTTCAGACACTGTATCCCCACAAGATGCAGAAACTGGCCATACTTCTACTCATTCTATACAGTGACTAGGTGATCATGGGAAATATCGTGAGTCAGACTGAAGTGATGAGCTTCCATCCTTTGGTAGACCGTATTTCATGCCTTGGGTTTCCTTATGTTTTGACTCTTTCTTTTGGATTTGTTTTTGGCTATGGTTGGGGCATGTCCTGACCAAACTATCTTTGGTTTTGCTAGAGGCTTTATTGGACATTATTGTGGACTTGGGATTGGTTGTTGAATTCTTAGACTTTTTTTGAGTCATACTCATATATCTTGTTTTACATTTTGAATTTCGTTGTTATATAATATTGTATTCTGTTTGACTAGGCGAAGGGGATGGTCTCCGGTCCTTGGTGGACTTGAGATAACCATCACAGATAGGCCCTCATTCGGGTCATGACAGAAGCCTAACAAAGTGGGCTCTATTTAGTAGGGACAACTCAGGCAACGACCAGTCAAGTGAGGGACTGACCATCCCTCTATACGTCGCCTTTGGGCAGTGCACTCTTTCTCCCTGATTGTTCAAGGGATTGTTGGTCAAGGGAGGGACTGACTATCTTAATTTATGTCGCCCCTTGGCAGTGAGGGACTCCTCATTTTTGGGCTCCCAACTCAAATCTTAGCACATGGAATCCCTTGGTAGGTATCAACACAAGCTCCAACATCTCTCTCTTTGTAAACATAGCTAGAAAAGTTTGTAACTCCCGCGCTTGGCTCCTTGTGAGAGGATTTGAAAGACTAAAAAATTTACTACACCCTAAAGGAAGCATACATCTTGATTGAGGAACATCTAGGAGTGAGATTCATCCACTCCTCCTGATAATGGCAAAGACCATGTCATGGTACCCTTGAAAGAAACTAGAACCGCTAAAATAAGTGGATGCCCAAGGCAGGCCCTCCACAATAATATATCTTCATTAACATGGGGGTGATTTTCTCCTTTCCTCAGTTTCTCTCACTGAAGGATAGTAAGAGCCCTTCGGAGAATAGAGTCCCCCGTGGCGGTCATGTACCTCTGATGCAACTCATACCTCAAATAAAGGAGCTCATTGAGAAGGACTAGGGAAGCCTCTGGGAACAAAATTCTAGCATTCCAGATAATGCTAGTAGTGGAGAACTCAATATTAAAGGAAAAACCTGGACTTCTGGAAGAATGGTTGGCTAAAGCATTAACTGCCACCTTTCTCCAAGTTTCTCCCATTGTCTTTACCTCACTCTTGTCATGAATCAAATCATGGACACTATGGATAGATCACTAGTATCAAAGACATGAATAAGGCAAGGACTATAGAAAAAGCCAAAGGCAAACACTTTGGCATTAGGAGCATTGGAATCATAAATACTTTTCATACCCTTTGGTTAAAGATGTGCAAAAACAAGAATGAAAGAAGATATTAGGAAAGCCTTGAATTTATAGGTCCAAAACCATAAAGTAAAAAAGAATTTAGGTTTCTGGATGACGATGCATGGACGGCTATCCAAGATGGATATGACAAGATGCAGTAACCAGAATGTCAAACATTTTGTGTTAGTTTACCAAGATGACAGTTCGAATAACAAGCAAGATGATTTGGCAATTATCACAACCAATTAGTGAGCAAAGAGAAATGTGGAAATCCTTTTAAAAAAGAAGTATCTATAAGATAACCATGTCATAAAAGAAGTCAAGATGAAGATATTGTATCAGAAGCACAACCTCATAATTTCAACCTTCATCCAAGATCGAGATCACATAAGGTGTATGATAGTGGACTTCCTCAAAGGAACACGCTACAAGATGAAAATGTTTATCAAGCTTCAAGTTAATATGCAAACATTGGTCGAACAAAGGTTTCTTTTATTTTGCTTTTCCATATTCCACTCCAATAATACTATGTATGAAAAATGGAGGGACTATTTGTATAGGGTAAAATAGCTTCAATAAGGATTGGGACGTTGGACAAAATAATAGTCGACCTACGATGGCTTTGTCTTAAGAAAGATGTCGATATAAAATATATCCTCTCGGGAAAGAACAGAATAGCTCAAGATCATTGATGATGGTGACTTCGTACAAAGGATAGATAAAAGGATGATGTGTCAGATTATTCAAGTATGCAGGTGATCCTCATCTGAACTGCGTCAAACACACATTAAAGATTTGGAATTCTCTAATGTCTCAAGGGCACGTAGCTATGGTGCATTGGTCATGGTATTAAAGGTTCCAAAAATAACATTATCCCATTGATCATGGATAGTCTTTGTACTCTATAAATAGTCAACCCCTCCCCTATTGTCAGGGATAGGATTTCTTCTTCTTTCTATCCTTAAACAATAAAAATCTTTAGTTTTTTCTTAATTCTTCTCTGTTAGTTATCTTTAATATTTTCTTGCTATCACGTTTGCTTACTTTGTATTCACAGTCATAACTTGCCAATTGCTTAAGGAACAGTGGACTATGTTGCCAATCGAATTTGTTCCTAATCGTTGTATTACATAATATATCTTGTCCTTTGTTTAAATTATTCACTCTTTTGAAAATGCTTACTACTAACTCGAAGCTAAGATCATATCACATGCTCTTGACCCACCAACAAATCTAACTTTACCAAATCGGCATATATATATATATGTATGTATGTATGTATATAGCTATGTATATATCTATGTTTATATATGTATGTACATATGTATGTATGTACGTATGTACGTAAATGTGGCGGGATGGGATTGAACAATGCAAGTCTTAATCAGCACAACTTTGACTTGCAGTAATCCTATTTAGTTTTTTTTTTCCAAAAATTAGACTTGACTTGCCTCACTCTATTAAGCTCAAGCTCTGTCATGTCTGATTCCGTTTAGATTTTTTTCATTTTCTCTCCCTACTTTCCATTTTGATATTTTAAGATATCAATTTTTTATCAGCAATTTTAATTGTCAATTACTGAATTTCTATTACAAATATTTTTTTTATTAATGAACTCAATGAATATCGAGATGAAAGCTTTTCTATTCAAGATTATTTTTTTTGAATTTTTGTATAAGTGCAATGAGTTTTTCTTTTTTGAAATAAATTCATACCAAGAATTGGATGATTTACATAACTGTCCAAAACGCCAAAAACTTTCAAGATAGTTTTTTAACAGGATTATGTCAAATCTTGAAAATTCACAAAATATAATGTAACTTTTACGATCGTACTAAAAGAATATAAACTATCTAATAAACCGAAAAAAAAAACTTCTTATAATTAGTACTAAAAGAATACAAAGTATCTGATAAACCTTAGATATTTAAGTGTCTAAACCCCATAATAAAAGTACTCCGGTCAAATTACATTATTATTTTAGTTACAAATATAACTAACCATTAAATAAATTAGTATACTTTCCCGCGTGATGCGCGGATCTTTTCAAAGAAAAAAGAGCGGAGAAAGATAATTGCAACAATCTTAGCTTTAAGTTCTAAGCGTTTTGAATAGTGTTAATAGATTAAAATATACTTACACAATATCATAATAACATGAAAGAAATTGAGCTGCAAAAAATTTAAATTCATCTTAAAAATCTTATTGATGTCCACAATTCAATTTTCCAAGTAAGCTAATACACCATCATTGTAATGTTTCCAAATCTACATATCTGAAATACATTTTATTTTTAATATTCAAGATTCAAATGGTTTCAAGCGCTCATAATTATAAAATAGAAGTAGATTTTATTCAAAAAAATATAGACAGTACGAAAAAACATCTTGTTTGTGACAAAATAATTGCTAGAAATAAAATAGATTTTAACATTTAACTAAATATGCTTCTTCAGAATAATTAATGACTTCGAATATTTTATAATGCATCTAATTGGTCGTTGAAGTCATCGTAATCTAAAATTTTCACCTATAAATTCCACTCTTATAGATACCTATATCATAAGCAAAGCCCTAATCAAACCAAATATATGTAATAAAATATTAAATTAAGATTTTAAAAATATTATTAAAAGATGAAAGTTTTAATGTTCAAATTTTTGAATGTGTACAACGTTGGTATCTGTTATGTTCAAATTTTTGAATGTGTATAACGTTGGTATCTCTTTCTCCATCCCATCAATGTAGTTTTAAGGTATTTGACATGATAATAATGTTACGTTGATAGTCTTCCTGATTATCATGCTTGAATTTGGGATCTTCTTGCACAACAACAATAATATACCAAGTAAAATTCATCCTCAAGCATAAAATTAAAACAACTACTAATTCCATAATCCATCTCAGTGCTAATTAAGCATTAGAAACAGCTGTCAACATAAAATGGATACAAAATAATTCTTTATTTATGAGATATGAAGTTATGACCAACTTTTTTCCTCTTCATTCATCAACGAGATTGTAAGGCAATGAAGTACGACCATAAGGGAATTAAAATTGTCTAAATTTAGAGATCACTGTGGGTAGCGAAATTTTATTAAATTAAAAATTCATACAAAATTCGAATTATATTAAATGCAAAATATATTAGTCCCAAATAAATATTACGGGTTACTATGATTGAATTAATTATTTAAGTCCAAAGGTTCAATATTTATTGGGTCAGTCCATTAATTTGGGCCATAAATGATGAACCCATTTTGCTAAGCTCAAATGTTATCTTATTCTAGAGGCTCAATTTGATGTCACATGTCAAATGACGTGACATGTGAAGTCAGGGAAAGGAGTCAATAGGACCACGCCACATGTCAAAATGATGCAGCAGACCCAATGAAATCAAAGCCCATAAAAGGTGTCACGTCACTTGAATTTGATTGGTCAATGAAAGTCCATATTCACCATGACTTTTTCTTTTCCACAACTATAAATAGGGTCTCATAATTCAGAAAAGAAACCAACAATTCTAGCAAGAAGTAAAAGAGAGCTCGTGGATCAAACACTGTAGATTTCTCTACAAATTCAAGCATTCAAGATCAGTTCATCAAGATTCAAGATCAAGACTACAAGATTCAAGAACAAGCTCAAAGGCCCTTGAATTCAAGTACAAGTTGAGATCATGTTTAGCAAATGCACAAATCAAGATTCAAGATCAACAAGATCACAAGATTCAAGAACAAGCCCAAAAGCCCTTGAATTCAAGCACAAGTCAAGATCAAATCTATCAAGTTCACAAATCAAGTTCAAATTCAAGATCAAGCTCGAAGCCCTTGAATTTATATTTGAAAATGTGAATCAGAGGATTCTTAGAGATTGTAACACTCACATTGAAATCAATAAATCAATTATTGCAGTATTTTTCTTGTCTCGATTATTTATTTTTTGGTCTCAAGAATTTTATTGTCCAAAAAATTATGGCACGCCCAGTGGGACAATCTCTACCTCTCATCTAAACTTTTTTAGCTTCAAAGTTTAACAACACTGAAATGACTTCCAACAAGGACAACTCTCAATCAACTGCCTTCAAGGCTGCTGATTCCAAATTATCGGGTGAAGTAGAAAGCATCCTTGGTGTTACTTTTGGAAGCTTTAGAGCTGTCATGAGGAGAAAGTCCAACACGCTAGGACAACAAACACATCAAGTGTCATCCGCGCCAACTTTAATTTTTGGATCTTCAACCCTAAAAGGAGGGAGATCCCATGCAAGTGCTTCAGCAAAAGAAAGTAATGTGGCAGAGTCACTTAAGAAGACTCTAGCTCTACTTGAGCATTCTGGTTCCAAATACTCTGTCTCAAAGAACAATGATCGTTCAACCAATTCATCATCTCCAATCACACCGCATATGCTGAGCACTTCAAAGATCAACTTATACAACAATTCGTGTTACGCTCTAATAACCCCAGTGATTATGCAAGCAATGGTGACTGATGCTTCATCTGTGGAGGAACAACTTGTAAACCTGATAAAAGCAATTGAAGGTCTCATTAAGTATGTGCAAAATCAAGATGCTCAAATTGATAAGTTGGTGGACAGGATGGATGGATTAATAGACGAAGATTCTAGCCATGCACATGGAAAAGCTCCAGAAGTTTATGTGACAGAGCATCCCATAAAACAAACACCACCTACTAAGGAAGTATAAGTCTCTTTCGAGGGATTGGTCCCGATTGATCTGTTGAGAGAGTTCATTGAAGGAATGCTCAAAAATAAGTATGATATTGTCATTAAGTCTTTCTTGAAATATGACAAGCCTTACATGGCAAGGATTGATAGGCTAAAAGTTTCTGCGGGATATCAACCCTCCAAATTTCAACAATTTGAGGGAAAAGGGAATCCAAAAACAATATGTCGCACACTTTGTTGAGATATGCAATAATGCTGGAATTTACAGTGACTATCTTGTCAAATAATTTGTTCGTTCCCTAAAGGGAAACACCTTTGATTGGTATATGGATCTTGAGTCTAACTCCATTGATAGTTGGGAGCAATTGGAGCATAATTTCCTAAATTACTTTTATAGCAAAAGGCATAAGTGAGCACGGTAGAGCTCACAAATACTTGGCAAAGAAAGGATGAGGCAGTCATTAACTTTATCAATCGATGGATAAATGCGAGTCTAAACTGCAAGTTAAATCACTCCTCAATGCATGAGCTTAAACTGTAAGTTATAAACTACCTCAAAGCACGAGTCTAAACTACAAGTTAAATTACTTTGGGAAGCATGAGCTTAAACTGCATATCACCAAGCTCTTCAAATTTGAGATAAATATTACAAAGCTCATCAAATTTTGAGCTAAATTTTCAAATTAAAAAGCTCTTCAAATTCGAGCAAAATCTCCAAGTTGACATGCTCCTAAAAGCACGAGCCTAAACTGTATATCACCAAGCTCTTCAAATTTGATCTAAGTATGCAAGTTTAAATGCTCTTTAAAACACGAGCCTAAACTATATATCACCAAGCTCTTCAAATTTGATCTAAGTATTCAAGTTTAAATGCTCCTCAAAACATGTGTCTAAACTAAATGTCACTAAGCTCTTTAAATTTGAGAAAAATCTTCAAGTTGAAACACTCCTTAAAGCACGAGTATAAACTGCATGGATACTCCTTAAGGCACGAGTATAAACTGCATGTCTACTTTTAGCCCGCAAGAGTATAAACTGTATATGGCTAAAAAAATGCCTGCTAGGTTGAAAACCTTGAAAGAGGTGTCCTAGGCAAAAGTTAGGATGAAAATAAATAAATAATGAAAAAAACACTCACCCAAAACTACGTTGTGACTTAATCCTCTTTACTGTGGTACGCAGGCACGTGGAGTTTTATTCTGAATTCAGTTACATAAGTGTCAAGAAAATACATGTCCCTACTTGATCTATCATATAAAATTTAAGCCTGCATTCATCTCAATTAAGTTTTGGACTTATTCCAAATACTTATGGCTCAATAGGGTCAACCCAAAAAAAAAAAAAAAAAGCTCTTTCAATAGGATTTGGAATACCCAAAGCCAGTAGTTTGGGGCTTAGATCTACCAAAAATACAATTATCAAGTTTGCACGTCCAAAGCTTTAATTTTAAGGCTTCCGAGATAAACTTTCAAGTCTAACCCAGTTGTGAGACAAATACGTGAAGCCAATAGTCAACAAGTTCGAAGAGTAAGCCAGAGTTTAATACTACAACATCAACACATCAAAATAAGCAAGCAATTCTTGAAGTTAAAATTCAAAGAAATATTAAAAGAAATTTGTGATGTAAAGAAAAAAAGTTTCTATTACAAGTAATAGATCCAACTACTCGATAAAGTCTAAAATAGCAATAAGAAGGTTTGAAAGAAAGAAAACATCTCCCAAGGCTAATCTAAGTATATCTTATAATTGACTAAATCTTGTAAAGCAGCCTCTAAGACTTGTTTATTTTTCTCCACAACCTTTGAGGCATTTTTTGTTTCCAGAGAGATGTCAGAACACTTGGAAAAATATTCTTCAGCAACTAAAACTTTGGATTCCATCACTGCAGCTTCTTTTTTGGCAGCTTCTCAATGAGCTTTTAACTTTTTTACCTTATTTCTCGCTTTCTCAAGAGATTTGCAGACGGCAAAAACTTTTACAGATTTCTTATCCCTCTCCCTCAATACAAGCTCAAGATGTTCTTTGGCTTTCAAATATGGCTCTAAATTTTTAATTATTGCAGTTTTATCAACAAGGGTGGATCATGCTTGATCGCAGGAAGTCGCAAGCCCAAAGAAATACCCTAATAAATTCTACAAAAGGGGAAATATCCTTACCCATTCCACTCATGTCGTTGAGTATGACTTCAACATCATCTTGGATAGAAGAAGCACAATTCGGAGTAAGGCCTTCAAGTTTTGTGCGGATACTAGCCCACACTTTCATGATAAACTCATTTTTAAGCTCCGAGACAACCTTCTTGCAATAAAAAATAGACATGGTTACCGCTGGTCGCCGAGGAAAGTTTGACTCTACATTTGGTTTGACTTTACCACAAAGATTAGAAGTGACCTCTTTGGATGGTGGAAGTAGTTATCTTGAGTCTGGTCCTACTATGGACTTACTACTATCTTGTAGCTTACTTTGGTGAGGATCTTCCAAAACTTGGACATTGTCTGTCTGTACACACAAAGAAAAATATTTTATGAGGGGTATATAAAGGAAATTCATATACTATGTAATAGTGGAGAGTCAAGTCGTTACCTTTTCAATGATTGGCAGAGTCTTCGATGAACTATCATCACTAGCAAGAATCTCCACATGAGAGTCAGAATCACTTGGCTTGTCCAAAGATGGTATTACCTTCTTCAAACACCGATCTCCATGACTACTATCGCTCTCGTCTTGAGGTGGTCGTTTATTGAAAGCATGTTGAGTCTAGGCAGGCAACTCCTCTTTTTGTGTTGTTACATGTAGAGGTTTATTGACTTTGGGATGACTCTAATACCCCTATTAAACTTAGCTTAATTCAGCTCCTAGAGTTTGTACATAAAATATATTGCCTGGAAATTTAACTAAGTATTGGGTGACTTAGTCATATTTTGACTCTCTTTAACTTCGAGGATTTTTAAAGTGGCCTTCCCGACCTCGAGACGTAAGTTTTTGAGTTGATTCATGTTAAGGGGTTTAAGTAGCATGTCTCGGGTAAGTTTCAGATTTTTTTTCTAGATAAGGACTGGACCCCGTTGGATTTTCCAAAATAGTAGCCCACCGCAACTCCACCGCGTCACGGTGGAGTGCAAAATAGCAATTGTCATTTTCTAGTAACTCACTGCAATTGCACCGCGTCACAATGAGTATAGAATTGAGGGAATCACCGCATTGCGGTGAAGCCTGAAACAACATTCCAGTTATAAATTTTAATTTCCAGGGGCAATTTAGTCTTTTTTTACGCCCCCAATTAGTAAAAAAAAAAAGATTTAACCCTATTCAAAGCATATTACACTCATTCCTCACAAAATTTCTCTCTAACAAAACCCTAGATCTTCAACTTTAACTTCAAGAAATCAGAATTTTCACCATTCATTTTCATGATAACTAAGAATTGAAGTTTTCAGGTTCAAGTACTTCAAAGAGAAACTTTATAACATCGTTAGGAATTCAAAGTTCAAGCTTCTACATTCAATTAATCAAATAAGGCATGTGGGGTTATGAACAAAGATACTCCTTTCATCCTTATGCCCAAAACTAGTTTTTAAAGTTGAAATTTCATGAATTTATGTGATTTGCAATTTAGGGTTCATACCTAATTATCAGTATTTGAAGTTTATGAAGTCACAAATAATTAAAGTGTTGAATTTCATAGCTATTTGTACATTGTTTATGCGTGTGACATGATTTTATATATTGAGAATTGAATTTCACTATCTTGACTAGAATTATTAAATTATTTCAAGAATTTTTATTATTGAGCATGAGTGGTGATGATTTGACATGAGTTTCAAGAATGGGTTTCAAAACCCTAAGTTTTAGTCTTGATATTTCAAGGAAGATGTTGTTTGAGTATTCTTTGACAAGAATGTATTCAGATTTTAAGCAAGATTTGATCTTTTAATCCTCAACTAAGACATGAAATCCACACAGTTAGTTTTGATTACAGTTTAAAACAGATAGACACATAACTAATTTTCATTATAAACCTTTATGCTAGTTTTAAGGTGGATTTCCTACAGAATGAGAATACATATTAAAAGGAAGTAGAATTTAGCATTGAGTTGGGTATGATTCTAAGGTATCATGACCTAGAACTGTGCACCACCGTAGGTTTTAATACCTCTAGTAGGTTTGGTATAGTAATCACTCTAGCTAGGTTCTATTTTAGTGGCAAGGGTAGAATAAATCTACCAACGTGGGTAAGAGAAGTTGGACTCAATGATAGCTTACATGGTTTATGTTGGTTAGAAGAAACTCCCACTAGAAAGAGTAAAAGTACAGCTTTTAGAACTAAGTGTTATGGCTCACAAGATTTACACAGTATGTGTTATTTCTCCTGATTTATGATTTTCATCTTTATGTCATTCAAGCCAATGCGAGTCACTTGCACTTAGCATGTAGATTTTTAAAAGTTTGTTTGAATATTATATTATTGTTTTACTTATGTATTCACCCCATATGCTCAGTACATTTCAAAAGTACTGATCTACATATACGTCTATGTACTACATTATTTAATAATGTAGGTTCAGGTGCTTATTCTAGCAGCGTGATTGACCACGAGCATCTCTATCTACATCGATATTTGGTGAGTCCTCATAGTTCGAGTATCCATCTATTCAGATTTTTAGCTTCATGTGGTATTTGATTTGTTGTTTCTAGTTTAGTTCAAATTAGCTGGGGGTCTATCCTAGTGGCTCTCTAGTTAGTAGAAGTAGAGGCTTGTCCGACTGCTAGTTACATTTCAGATTTCAAGTATTGATTGTCTATACTTTTAAGTTAAATACTTTCAGACATTATGTTCAGTTAAATCCAATTCAGTTCAGATAGTATTCAGTATTTCAGTATTTTCGCATGTCTAGATTTCTTTATTATGAGTTCTAGATTTAGTAGAAGGCTTACAAGGTTAGCTTGAGACTACTCGTAGTCTTAGGAACCATGTGATGTCTTGGTACATATTTTTTGGGGCGTTACAAACTTGGTATCAAATCTTAAGGTTTAAAGAGTCCTAGGGAGTTAGACAAGCCACGTTACGTAGAGTATTGATCATGGGTGTAAAGCGCACCACATTTATAAGCGAGAGACTACGGAATGATTTAAAAAATCATTCTTTTCTTTCATGATCTATCATGCTTTTAGTTACCTCTATTTGCTTTTAACTCGTGCTCTTACATGACAGAATATGTCTCTTCGCTGAGCCAATGCACATAAAAATAATGACCAGCCACCCCAGCCTGCTGATCCTTTCAATGAGTATATGTCCCATCCTTAATTTTGGGTTTCCTTTCAGGAAGTGGACCCAGCTGTGACTGTCAATGTTTAGGGCAACCATCAGGCTGCAGTCCTACTTTAGCAGAATGGTGAGTTAGTTGTAGCCAAAATTCATGACTTCATGAGGATGAATCCGCCTAAATTCTTTGGGTCAAAATCAGGTAAGGACCCATAGTTCTATCTTGATGAGGTAAGGAAGATCACCTAAATTATGCATATTACTAAGGAGGAGAGTGTAGAATTGGCATCCTATAGGCTAAAAGATATTGTTTATGATTGGGTGGTTATGTAAAAGAATGGTAGAGGTAAGAATACAGCTCCCATGAGTTTCCAGCTATTTTAGGATGGGTTTCTAGATAAGTTCTTTTGACGTGAGCTGAGAAAAGCTAATATAGAGCAGCTCATGAACCTAAGGCAGGGCTCAATAATAGTGAAGAAGTACTGACTTAAGTTCAACCAGTTGTCTATGTATGCTCCCGACTGGATAGATAACCCTAGATCGAGTATGAGTAAGTTTGTTACTGGAGTGTCTAGTTTGGTAGTCAAGAAGTATAGGACGGTCATGCTTATTGGGGATATGGATTTTTCTAGGCTGATAATTCATGCTCAACAAATTAAGGCAGAGAAATTAAAGTAGAGAGAGAGAGAAAATAAGAAGGCTAGAATCAGGAAGTTTGTGTTTGTCCAAACCAAGTCTGGAAGGGGAAATTACTCATAGTTTCAGAGTCACTCTTCTATGCCAGCACCATCTTTAGCAAGTTCCCCCACACCCAGAACCAAGCAGGAGAAGTAGGAAGGGACTTCTATTTCTAGGCCTTAGAGTAGTGTTAGTGGGAGGCCCAGTTACCTACCATGTGCAAAATATAGTAGAAACCATCTTGGTGAGTGTTTGATAGGAACAAAGGGTTGCTATGGATATGGTATGTTAGGTCACAGAATCAAAGATTTCCTCATCCCCAGACTCAAGCTACTAACTACCACACTGTCTCCACTAGGTCTCCCAGTCTCTCCGCAGGGCGCACCATCCTGTACCGATGGCAGTCAGTGCCAGAATTAGTTCTATGTTTTACTATTCTATCAGGAGAAGGAGAGTTCACCAGATGTTGTTACTGGTATGCTTTATGTCTTTTATCTTGATGTTTATATGTTGTTAGACCAAGGGTAAAATCTTTCTTACGTGACTCCGTTAGTTGTAGTGAATTTTGAAGTAGTTCATCAAAAACTCACTAAGCTCTTCCTAGTTTCCACTTTAATGGGTGAGTCAGTCATTGCCAAACGAGTCTATAGAATGTGTCCTATGAAAGTTCTTTATAAAATAATATTAGCAGACTTAATAGAGCTAGACATGGTTAATTTTGACATTATTCTGGGCATGGATTGGCTCCATTCCTGTTATGCATCTATAGATTGTTGCACTCGAGTAGTGAAGTTTCAGTTTCCTAATAAGTCAGTCTTTGAGTTGGTAGGTAATTCAGTGTCTCCTAAAAGTAATTTCATATCTTACCTTAAGGATAGAAAGTTGATATCCAAATGGTGCATTTATCATTTAGTTTAAGTTAAAGACACTAAGTCTAAGGCTCCAACAGTTCAGTCAGTTCGTGTAGTCAATGAGTTTCCTGAAATATTTCTCGAAGATTTGCCTGGGGTACCTCCCAATAGAGAAATAGAATTCGGTATTGATCTTCTTCCATATACTCAGTCCATCTCTATTCCTCCTTATCGTATGGCTCTAGACAAGCTTAAAGAGTTAAAAGAGAATCTTAAAGACCTCTTAGATAAGGTTTCATAAGGCACAGTGTTTCTTTATGGGGCACTCCAGTCCTATTTTTGCGTAAGAAAGATGGCTCTCTCTGAATGTGCATTGACTACCATCAGTTGAATAATATCACAATCAAAAACAAATATTCTCTTCCTAGGATTGATGACTTATTCGACAAAATCCAAGGTGCAAGCTACTTCTCCAAGATAGACCTTATATCCGATAATCACCAGCTCAAAGTAAGGGAATGTCATATTCCAAAGACGGCTTTTAGAACCCGTAATGGTCACTTTGAGTTCCTCGTCATATCCTTCAGGCTAACAAATGCCCCAGCAGCCTTCATGGACCTGATGAACTGAGTGTCCAAACATTACCTAGATATGTTTGTCATAGTCTTTATCGATGATATCCTTGTTTATTCCTGTTGTGAGGATGACCATGCAGACCATCTTAATATTGTTTTGCAAACTCTTAGACATCATCAGTTATTTGCCAAGTTCAGTAAGTGTAGATTTTGGATAAGATTAGTAGCTTTTCATGTTCATATTGTTTCCAGTGATGGCATTAAAGTTGATCCCCAGAAGACCAAGTAGTGAGAAACTGGCCTAGACCTATCTCTCCATCAGACATCAGAAGTTTCTTGGGTTTAGCTGGCTATTACCGATGGTTTGTTGAGGATTTTTCATCCATTGCACCCCCCATGTGTAGATTAACTCAAAAGAAAGTTAAGTTTCAGTGGTCAAATTCCTGTGAGAAGTGTTTTTAGGAGTTGAAGACTCGACTCACTTTAGCCCCAGTTTTGACCTTGTAGGATGATACGGATGGATTCGTTGTCTATTGTGATACTTCTGGAGTTGGTCTGGGTTGTGTTTTGATGCAAATAAGTAAGGTCATAGCCTACGCCTCTAGACAGCTTAAGCCTTACAAAAAAATATCCTACCCTTGATCTTGAGTTAACAGCTGTTGTGTTTGCCTTGAAAATTTGGAGGCACTATTTGTATGGGGTTCATTTTGATGTTTTCATGGACCACAAAATTTTGCAGTATATGTTCTCGCAGAGAGAGTTAAATCTCTATTATAGAAGGTTATTAGAGTTGTTAAAAGACTGATATGAGTGTGTTGTATCATCTGGAAAAGTCCAATATAGTGGCAGATTCCCTTAGTAGATTGTCTATGGGTAGTATGGCTCATGTTAAGAATGACAAGAATAAGTTGATTCAGGAGGTTCATAAGTTGGCTAGACTAGGTGTTAGTTTGGTTGATTCAACTGAGGGTAGCGTATGGGTTCAGAATGATTTGGAATTTTCTTTGGTTTTCGAAGTGAAAGAAAGAAATACAGGGATCCCAGTCTAGTTAAGTTGAAGAAGTCAGTTAGAGATCAGAAGGTAGAGGTTTTCTAGTAAAGGGGAGATTTGAAGTCAGTTAGAGATCAGAAGGTAGAGGTTTTCTCCCAAGGGGGAGATGGTGTGTTTAGATACCAAAGTAGATTATGTGTGCTATGCGTTGATGGTTTGAGGTAGTGAATTATCTCAGAAGCACATGGTGTGCATTATTCCATTTACCTAGGAGCCACCAAGATGTACCGCAATTTGCGGGAAGTCTATTGTTGGAATGGTATAAAGAAGGATATTGCAGAATTTGTGGCTAAGTGTACTACTTGTCAACAGGTTAAGGTAGAGCACCAAAGACCTGGTGGCACCTTGCAGAAGTTTGGTATTCCTACTTGGAAGTAGGAGGAGTTAAACATGGACTTTGTGACAGGGTTAACCCGTTCACGTCATCAACATGATTCGATTTGGGTTGTTGTAGACAGATTGACCAAATCAGCTCATTTCTTGCCAGTTCACATGTCCTACACGACTGAAGATTATGCTAAGTTGTATATTAGAGAGTTGGTCAGATTGCACGGAGTTTCGTTGTCCATCATTTCAGATAGGTGTACTCAGTTTACCTCTCATTTTTGGAAAGCCTTTCAGAAAGGTCTTGGTACACAAGTTTATTTCAGTTTATCTTTGTACCCTCAGAAAGATGGTCAGGTAGAGAAAACCATCCAGACCCTAGAGGATATGTTGAGGGAATGTGTTCTTGACTTCAAAGGTAGTTGGGATGAGCACTTTCCATTGATTGAGTTCACCTACAATAATAGTTACCATGCTAGTATTCAGATGGCCCTGTTTGAGGCTCTGTATGGGAGGATATATAGGTTATCTATTGGTTGGATTGAAGTGGGTGAGGCCGCTTTGATTGGGCCAGACGTGGTGTTTGAAGCCATGGAGAAAGTCCTGTTGATTCAAGAAAGGTTACATACAGCTCAGAGTCATCAGAAATCTTATGCAGATATGAGAAGAAGGGACCTTGAGTTTGAAGTTGATGACCTAGTTTATTTGAAAGCTTCACCCATGAAAAGGGCGAAGTGATTTGGAAAAAAGAGGAAGCTTAGTCCCGATACGTTGGGCCTTACAAAATACTGAGTCGTGTTGGAAAGGTTGCATATGAACTAGAATTGCATACAGATTTATCATTCGTTCACCCAGTGTTCCATGTATCCTTATTAAAGAAATGTAAGGGTGACCCAGTTGTTGTAGTCCCCTTAGAAAGCACGAATATTCAGGATAGCATCTCTTATGAAGAGATTCCAGTTGAGATTATTGATCACCAAATCCATAGACTAAGGAACAAAGAAGTTCCCTTGGTCAAAGTTCTTTGGCGGAATTAGTCCGCTGAAGGAGCCACTTGGGAAGTGAAAGCAGACATGTGAACCAAGTACCCTCGATTCTTCTCCACAAACTCAGACTCAGCTCAAGGTAATAGTTTTCCATACATTTTCTCTTTCCAGTCTCAATCCAACTATATAATTATCTTCATGTCATTTCATACATTCGCAGATTAGTTTAGTCACTCATTATGTTTTAGATTCATTCATAAAGTTATGTTCGCAGTTTTGCATGCCAGTATATAGTCTCAGTTCTTTAGTATCCTCAGCTTAACCAGTCTCATCCGAGGACAAATATTCCCAAGGGGGAGATATTGTAATACCCCATATTAAACTTAGCTTAATTCAGCTTCTAATGTTTGCACATATGACTTATAGCCTGGAAATTTAACTTAATGTTGAGGAACTTAGTTATATTTTGACTTCCTTTAACTTTGAGGATTTTAAAAGTGGCTTTCCCAACCTCGAGACATAAGTTTTTGAGTTGATTCGTGTTCAGGGGTTTAAGTAGCATGTCTTGGGTGAGTTTTGGATTTTTTGGATGAGGACTGGATCCCATTGGATTTCCCAAAATAGTAGCCCACCGCCATTCCACTGCGTCGTGGTGGATATAGAATTGGTTTCCTTGGTCCATAGCGATGGAGTGTGAAACAACAATTTTCATTTTCCAGTGACTCACCGAGATTGCACCGTGTCACGGTGAGTATAGCGATGAGGGAGTCAATGTGTTGTGGTGAAGCTTGAAACGACATTCCAGTTATGAATTTTAATTTCCAGAGGCAATTTTGTCTTTTTCCACTCCCCCAATTCATAAATACAGAAGATTTAACCCTATTCTAAGCATATTACACTCATTCCTCACAAAATTTCTCTCCAGCAAAACCCTAAAGCTTCAACTTTAACTTCAAGAAATCCAAAGTTTCACCGTTCCCTTTTCAAGACAACAGATAATTTAAGTTTCTGAATTCAAGAACTTCAAGGAGAAGCTTCAAAACATCATTAGGAATTCAAAGTTCAAGCTTCCACATTCAATTAATCAAATTAGGTATGTGGGGTTATGTACAAGGATACTCCTTTCATCCATGTGCCCAAAACTAGTTTTTAAAGTTGAAATTTCTTGAATTCACGTGATTTGCAATTTATGGTTCATACCCGATTATCAGTATTCGAAGTTTATGAAGTCACAAGTGATTAAAGTGTTGAATTACATAGCTATTTCTACATTGTTTATGCGTGTGACATAATTTTATATATTGAGAATTGAATTTCACTATCTTGACTAGAATTGTTTAATTATTTCAAGAATTTTCACTATTGAGCATGAATGGGGATGATTGGACATGAGTTTCAAGAATGGGTTTCAAACCCTAAGTTTTAGTCTTGATATTTCAAGAAAGATGATGTTTGTGTATTCTTTAACAAGTATGTATTTAGATTTTAAGCAAGATTTGATCTTTTGATCCTCAGCTAAGACATAGAATCCACACAGTTATTTTTTTTACAGTTTAAAATCGACAGACGCATAACTAGTTTTCATTATAAACCCTTATGTAAGTTTTAAGGTGGATTTTCTACAGAATGAGCATATAGATTAAAAGGGAGTAGTATTTATCATCGAGTTTGGTATGATTCTAAGGTCTCATGCTCCAGAACTACGCGCCACCATAGGTTTTAATACCCTTAGTGGTTCAGTATAGTGACCACTCTAGCTAGGTTTTATTTTGGTGGCAAGGGTAGAACAACTCTACCAATGTGGGTAAGAGATGATGGACTCCATTATAGCTTACATGGTTTATGTCGGTTAGAAGAAATTCCCACTAGAAAGAGTAAAAGTACAACTTTTAGAACTAAGTGTTATGGCTCACAAGATTTACATAGTATGCGGTATTTCTCTTGATTTATGATTTTCAGCTTTCAGTCATTTAAGCCAATGTGAGTCACTTGCACTTAGCACGCAGATTTTTGAAAGTTTGTTTGAATATTCCATTATTGTTTTACTTATGTATTCACCCCATATGCCCAGTATATTCCAAAAGTACTGATCCACATATACGTCTATATGCGACATTATTTAATAATGTAGGTTCAGGTGCTCAGTTCCAGCAACGTGATGTACCACAAACACTCTATCTACATCCTGATAGTTGGTGAGTCCTCATAGTTCGAGGACCCATCTATTCAGATTTTCAGCTTCATGCAGTATTGGATTTGTTGTTTCTAGTTCAGTTCGAGTCAACTGGGGGTCTGTCCCAGTGGCTCTTTAGTTAGTATAAGTTGAAGCTTGTCCGACTTCTAGTTACATTTCAGATTTCAAGTGTTGGTTGTCTAGACTTTTAAGTTCAATACTTTTATACATTATGTTCATTTAAATCCAGTTCAGTTCAGACAATATTCAGTATTTCAGTATTTTCGCATGCCTAGATTTCTTTATTATGTGTTCCAAATTTAGTAGAAGTATTACAAGGTTAGCTTGAGACTACTCGTAGTCTTGAGCACCATGTGATGTCTTGAGACACATTTTTCAAGACATTACAACGACTATATTTGATTTCAAAATAGGAGGCTTAACCACAATAGGGACCTCCTCACCATGTTATTTAGATGTAACGATAATAGTACTTATGGCATTGATAACGCTCAAACTATATGTCAATTTGATTGCAAGGAGGTCGTCGTCAATATATTTACCCAACTTTGGAGTCGGTGTCGAATCCATGAGAAACACTGTGAATGGAGATCAAACTAATTTTAAATGATAGATACAAGTTAAATTCAAACAAATGATACAAAAAGATAAAATGGGGGAGATGGGATCCTATAATAATATTTCTTTTTATGTTTTTCTAGTATGAGGCTACAAGTAATTAGAGTTTTAACAATTATGAATGGATCTTGGGATTATGCATTACTAACGGAGTGACATGTGAGAGTTAGTCATCTACATCGATTTAGTAAGTCGAATATGAGTAGGCTTGGTTATAGATTTTGATGTTAGTCTTTAAACAAAACACTAAACTTTCACCATTGATTCTTTTGAATACCTAATAGGTGTGTTCAACAATTAGTAACCATAACCTCAATCTAGACATCCCTATTTCTAGGATGATACCCATGGTGTAACCAACCTCAAATTTACCCTTATATCTAAGATAGTGAAAATTTAGCAAACTACACACGTGATTGCCTACATTGATTTGGTCCTCAATCCCTCTTTCGAGGATGATATGGATTCCTAAAGTTTACCCAAAACCCTTCTTTCGAAGATGGCTTTGAACTTTCTAGAGCTTGAAGCTTTTGCTCATCAAACTCATATGGGTATTTGGGGCTTTCACCCATTAAATCCCAACCAAAAAAGCATAGAAATGATAAAACCCATAAACATGAATTACCAAATAGATGCTAACAATAACAACCCACACACACTTAAAACCCTATTCACACATAACCCCAAGAGGGAGATTTAGCTACACAGAAGATAAATAAACATAAATATACCTATAATCTCCATTGAAATGAGTTGTGGAAGAATTAAGCGAATGTTACTTCAAATTTGGCTCTCCCACAATATCAACAATGGAAGTGAGCAAATCTTCCACTTAGAAAGTCTCCAATGTACTCTTTACCCCAAATTTATACAATATTTTTTTCTCCAAAAATGGAGGCTATGAACTACACCAAAACTAAAACTTCAAAAATTGGGAAAGATGGAATTGTTCTCTTTATGATAGGGTTTGAGTCATTTTTGTCAAATTAGAATCAGCACGTGCAATTACAGTTTTGCCCTTTGGCTGAAATCCTTCGCTAGGCTGCGATCGCATAGGTCTGGTTGTGACCGAGGCTACGTGATGGCGGTTTACCTTTACGACCACGATTGATTGACCATCCTTGACTTCCGTGACTGCGGTCAGCAGATCACGACCACGGTACCTGAGGCTCTTCTGTTTCAGGTCTTCAGCTGCACTTTATTGCTCCCTTTTTTATCACTTTGAGCTCCAATCCACATCCTTCCAACCCTTTAACTTTATGCCTTCAAGAAGTGGATATTAGTGCATCTAATCGCAATTATGTCTCATTTATTCATTCATAACAAGGTAATGTGCGCGAATAATGAGTGCAATTGAGTGGTAAATTCACCACTCATCAACACCCATAACTTAAAGCATTTGCTTCTACATAAGCAATACTACCCCTTATCATGAGACACAATCATTTAAGCCTAATCCTTATGCCTTAAAGATCACAATGACTACAACTCTAATTGCAACCACAAATAGTTCATTGCACATGGGCTAAGCTAACTTCGCTACACCCCTCCTTATAAAATACTAAAGCCAAGGCTACATAGGACTTCAAAGATCAACCAAGAAACAAAAACCAGTACTCTAGAAGTGACTCCCTTTCTTACTACAACTAAACTATACTCCATTTGCCTCATTGCCGGGAGGTGACAAAATTACCCACTTTAACTTGTTTCACATGCCGTCCTTACAAGAAAGAGAATTTCTCTCATCAAGCTACAAAATATGCAACAAGGAATTTTAAGTCCAAAAACTCTCTCTCTGACAAATGAAATCTCAATGCAACAAATGTTATACCATAGGCTTCCCCCTATTTTCAATCGCCACTACAAAGAAAGTAAATGGTTGGCGATCTCAAAGGACTTGGTAAACTTGTAATATAGGTTTGGGTTAGGGTAGGATATTATTTGGAAACAACATGGCTACTACCTTCCTTGAGCGTCAACATCACTCTTTTTGATTATTGGCCACTCTTCTTCATTTTCTCTCTTTTCTCATGCCTACAATTTGCTTCCTTTGTTCTCCACCTTTCTTTTATCTCTTTTTCTTGAACCTTTCATTCAATTCTATCCTTTATTGGATCCTTTATTTTTCTAAACATTTTTTACATCACTTAGGCACCTTGGCATTTTACTAACACTTTGTGGCCTCAAACTTCCTTCCATCAACTTTACTACCCCCAACTTACACTTTTAGCCTCAAGTTGTATTTTCGAGTTCAAGGAGGGTATAGTTCAAAAGAGGGATAAAAAGAATGGTTCACAGCTTGTAATACATTTGCCAAAGAAAGGTTCAAAGGCTCAAAGTGGGTAACTACGGAATGCAATTATGCATAGGAAAGCTTTTTAGGCTAGAGTGGGTTCCAAAATCACAAGGATGGCCTAAGATGATTTCTCCAACCAAATACAATCAACATTAGCTTTGAAATACTAATGGGGCAAGTTCTAGATAACTCAAGTATACATGAAATGCATGCAAGAAGCTCACCACACATAGTAGACAAGACTTGCTAAAGAGGTTCAATTGTCCCTCCCGTGAGAGACAAAATTGGAGTATTTTATAATATTTACAAGTCAATAATATGAAGAGTCACAAAAACAGAAAAAGATTTGTTACAAAGTCGCTCATGTCCATGCTCTTGATTTTTGAAAAATGTTGGATGGAGGGGGTTGTTTGTTTTACATTATCACCATGCTCAATTTGCTAAACTGTGGCTATAAACAAAGCATTAGTCTCACATTTAGGCTTAATCATGGGAAACCTAACCATATGGCTACTCAGACTTCTCTAATGGTGTATAAATTGACCCCAACTTAACAAAGTATAATGTTATAGGTACTCAGGCTTCCCTTGCAGTTATAACACTTAATGCTACGGGTAGTTAGAGTTCTCCTGCACCTGTGTCTCAAACCCAAGAACGACATTTTACCCTTAAGAATGTCGTCACTCAATCCATCATAGGGCAAAGCTGGTCGTGCATCAACAAGATCAAAATAAAATTAACTCAAAAGAATACTAAAACTAGAAGAAAACATGATAATCCATAAAACGTGGGCATCATCAGAGGACCCAAAAATGTTGCATCTCAAAACACAATAAAAACAATATCCAAAGTGTCATCCAAAACACTACCCCAAGGACATCCAAGCAGTACAAATATAGGGACAGGCACCCCAACTGAAAAGTTGCAAGTGCCCCCACTGCCTAGTTAGCAAGGTAAGAGTAAAGGATGCTTCTTGAATCAGCTTCATCATCTCCGGTATACCCTACATCGTCTCAACCATCATTAGCACCAGACCTCTCAGCTGTGGATCCATCATCACTATCTCTCCTCGATGAAGGTAGATGTTCTCTAGGCTTAAGCATCTTGAAGATTCCCTGTACTCCTCTCCACATCTTGGTGAAGAATTCTTCTCTCTTCTTTTCCCTCTTTAATAACTTTTCATATGACTCCCGGAGGTTTTGTGTGATATTGCCAAGGTTGAATATGCTCTTTCAAATTTGGCAAACTTAGCACCTTGATTCTTCAGCTCCTCTTGATATATTTCATAGTTAGACTAAGCCGCATATGAATGGTGAGTAGTGGAGGATTCTCCTGGCCCCTGGGGTAGTCCTGGAGCATGTGCCCTGATAGCAGAAATTCTATCAAAGAATTCTGGGAACTTCACAGGGGTTTTGTCCATAGAAATACTCCTTTCTAGGTGTAGCTTGGACTTTGGGAGGTTCTTGTAATACTGGTAGTGGCTTTCCAGAAGCAAGGCTCCAGATTCATCTAAGTCTCCCATTCTATAGCTGAGTACCTGTATAGCGGACACTTCAGATCATTTTTAATATTTTTAAAGCAAAACGTATGCTAGATTAACAAAAAAGGTACACGTGGCAATGTTATAGGAGATTCTGGGTGAAAAATATATGTTCAGCAAGTTGGGTTTCTCCAGGCAGCTATCCTCAGGTATGGCGATCGCAGAGAATTTACTGCAGTCAAGGTCATCAGGACCGCGATCGTGATACCTGAGACCTCAACCAACAGTTCTTCCATTGCTCAAAAGACACGAACTTAACACCAACTTTGTCTTCCAGCTAGGTGTACACCATCATGATCAGATAAAATAAGCCTAGATAGTAAGATTGCAGACCCAAACTTGAACGAATTCATGTTGGACTCATTTGGGCAATAAATGAAACCCTATTATACACGTCAATTATAATCGTTCTAGGTTAGAATATGGGTACTCAAAACTTCCCTAGATGACGTATAGACACCCTAAATCTGCTAACCATAATCATAGTTACAAATAAGCACAATTTTGGTATTATAACACTATTTCAAGCTCAGTTCTAGCTATATGTCCCAAGCCTACAATAACAGTAAATGTGAGGGAGTTTGAGGCTACATATCAGTAGCTGATGAAAAAGGCTTGAAAAGAACCCTTGGATACTCTTGAGAGGCCACAAATTTGAAAGAAATTATGAGAAAATTTGAAAATAAGGTTCATGGGTGCATGGCATTCGTATGGTCTTTTTAATCTAAGTTAACCGTGATCGTGTTCTAAGTTACACGATCACATTCACATGGTTTTCATGATTGCGGAGGCGCGTACTGCGGTCGCGGTAATTGAGACTAAGCATTCGGGTTTCCTGCACTTTTTTTTTTCAATTCAAGCATGCCAATTTCACACATTCCCTTTTGAAAGTCACTTGAATTACTCTTAGCACTACACTTCATAGATTATGCATGAAATGAAAAAATACAAGAAAGAAGTCTACTCTAGCACATATAAATCTAAATGATATGTGCCACATTTCATTGTATGATGGGTTGCCTCCCATCGAGCGCTTAGTTTAACGTCATATTAAGATGCTTCCACTCCTTTATTTTATGTCTTTATTTAGAAAATTTGAATCTCCAACCCATCTTTTGCTCAATATGCAATGAGAGATAGAGGTACAGGAAATTTAAATCTTCCAAGAAAAAAACTTGGAAGAGGAGATAAAATGGCAAGAAAGTTTCGATCTCGCCATTTTGAAGACTTTAACCTTTTACCCAACTTCAATAGGACATTCCTTGTACTTCGGAAGTTGATCATCTTGGCCTTTGATGGATGGGGATCGATGTGCTATTTTGGAATGACAAACTCCAAAATACAAGAGTTAGACTCCACCTCCCCACAATCCTCCATTTGGTCAAAAGGATGCATCCTCATCACATCCTCTATGCCTAATGTTGAAAAGTGGGTTGAACGAGGTCCAACACTTAATTTTGGGTTAACTTCCTCCAAATCATTGTCACCCCGAAATGAGCTAGAGTTATCATAAGAAGTTTGCTTTGATTCTTCTCTTGACTCTAAGATCATTTCTTTTATTTTGGCTTATTCTTCCTCATATGAGTTGGATTGTGGGAAAGCCGCTGAGGATTCTTTTCTACCAAGCTCATCATCATAGCTTGGTTTGTCTTCTTAACATATCTTCTCTTGGGGGATGATCATGGTAGTGATAGTTCTAAGATTTTCTTCATCGCTCATTTCCCCCATCTTGACATTTTTCCACCCTAATGCCTCTTGTTGTATAGCTTGTACATTCTCCCCCGTTGCATCCACCCGATCCAAAATAGTTTGAAGCATTGCTCTAAGACTAGTGGATCTGATACGTTGCTATTGTTCTTCATTATAAGACCTATCAAACCCATATGAAGAACTAGCAACTCGATTAGTATAATGGTGGGAAGGGGCACGTGGACAATCACTCCAATGTCCATCTCGACCACTACATAAAAAGCACCTATACTCTCTATAGGACTGAGATGGTGCATCCAGTTCTCTCGAGGGAGCATAGTTACAATCTCTTATGAAGTGTGGTTCATCATAATATGGACATGGATCGTCAAGATAGGATTTCTAACTACCAACATCATATTTTTTGGAAGATACCATAGAGAAAATAAAATTAAAAATAAAATAAAATGACTAAAAATCTCCCTACAAAGGAAAAATCACAAACAAATATTTACAAGCTTGAATTCAAGAAAGTAACTAAAATTCCAAACTAACTTAATACACCAAATTATTCTCCGACAACGATGCCATTTTTGATAACGCTCAACTTACACGTCAATTTAAGTGCAAGGTGGTCGTCGTCAATATATTTACCCAACTTTGGAGTCGGGGTCGAATCCACGAGGAATAATGTGAGTAGCGATCAAATTAATTTGAAATGATAGATACAAGTTAAATTCAAACAAATGATATAACAAAATAAAATGGGGGAGATGGGTTCCTATAATAATGTTTCATTTTAGTTTTTTCTAGTATAAATTCAGGGCTACGAGTAATTAGAGTTTTAAAAATTATGCACAGATCTTGGGATTATACATTACTAAGGGAGTGACATGTGGGAGTTAGTCATCAACATCGATTTACTAAGTCGAATATGGGTAGGCTTGGTTATAGATTTTGATGCTAGTCTTTCAAAAATCACCAAACAGTTACCCATTGATTCTTTCGAATGCCTAATAGGTGTGTTCAACAATTAGTAACCACAACCTCAATCTACGCATCTCTATTTCTACGATGATACCCATGGTGTAACCAACCTCAAATTTATCCTTATGTCTAAGATACTGAAAATTTAACAAAATAAACATGTGATTTCCTATCATTGCTTTGGTCTCCACATCCCTTTTTTGAGGATGATATGGATTCCTAAATTTCACCCAAAACCCTTCTTTTGAAGATGGCTTTGAACTTTCTAGAGCTTGGAGCTTTCGCTTATCAAACCCATGTGGGTATTTGGGTCTTTCACCCATCAAATCCCAACCAAAATAGCATAGCAATGATAAAACCCATAAATATGAATTCCCAAATAGATTCTAACAATAACAACCCACACACACTTAAAACCTTATTCATACATAACTCCAAGAGGGAGATTTAGCTACACATAAGATAAATAAGCATAAATATACCCATAATCTCTATTGAAATGAGTTGTTGAAGAATTAAGTGAATGTTACTTCAAACTTGTCACTCCCAAAATATCAACAATGGAAGTGAGAAAATCTTACATTTAGAAAGTCTCCAATGTACTTTTCACCCAAAATTTATATAATAATTTCTTCTCCAAAAATAGAGGCTAGGAACTACACCAAAACTAAAACCTCAAAAATTGGGGAAGATGGAATTATTCTCTTTGTGATAGGGTTTGAATCATTTTTTTCAAATTGAGATCCGCACGTGCAATTACAATTTTTCCCTCGGGCTAAAATCCTCCGTTAGACTGCGATCGTACAGGTCTGGCTGCGACTACGGCTATGTGACCGTGGTTTACCACCATGACCCTAATAGATTAACCATCCATGACTGTCGTGACCTCGGTACCTGAGGCTCTTCTATCTTAGGTCTTCAGCTGCACTTTGTTGCTCCCCTTTTCACTTTGAGCTCCAATCTACATCCTTTCAACCCTTTAGCTCTATTCCTGCAAGAAGTGGATATTAGTGCATCTAATCGCAATTATGTCTTATTTATTCATCCATAACAAGGTAATGTGCACGAATAATGAGTGCAATTGAGTGGTAAACTCACCACTCATCAGATATTCACCAAAGATTGCAAGTTAGTTTTCAAGAAAGTTCCCATGAACTTTATCCCATGAAGATTTATACGCAGCGGAGGAGTGCTTTCGCACATTAGGTGTGGCCGTGGGAAAAGTTGCCTTTACCATGGATCCATGTAATACACAAGTGCGATAAAATCTAATTCCATCATCACGGGATGCGCTGCGAATATTATTTGCTAAGCTACCAGGAAGGTGTTGATAGAATCTAAACTGATGACCAAATCGATGTGGGTTGTATGGATCAAGGATGAATGAGTCATCATACCTGAAAGAGAGAGAGTTAAAATGGAGGCTCATGAAGCAACTTATCTCTAAGTCATCATCTTTACCATTATACACAAAATAGCAAATATTAGACTTGTTTGGTATGGTAGAAGTCCAAGAAATGTTATCTTCTCGATAAATACCCTTTCTGGCATGCTCTTCATCAAAATATCTTGAAGCACCTTCTCCAGAATATTCTACCATTAATGAAGTGGATGGACCATTAGGTAGAGAAAAATGTGATATAAAATAGAAAGCAAGCCAACCAAACACATAATGGATTGGAAAGGATACTTTGATATGCTCAAGCTACAAACATTTGGTAATCTTGTTTAAACCATATAAATGCTTGACAAGACAGGAACGGCAAGACTGAAAGTTTGCTTATTGTCTATCATAGCTGCAATTCTAAGAGTTCCTGGGAGAATGAAATCCCCATCCTTAGAAGAAAACACAAAGGTGCATAACCATCATGATAAAAATGCTGCCAAATATGCATCAACCTTATTTCCATACCCTACTCCAAGTTTAGAAAATGTCGCATCATCTGTGGTTGACCACTTTGCTGTGTTAGGAATAGTCCCAATTGGGTTATGTGTGGACTTCAAGCGAACAGATTTTTTCTCCTTCCTTACTGGAGCTGCCTCATATCTCAAGACTTTTTTATACCAAAACTTTATCCACTTGCTTAGAGTAACTCTTAGATTATGAGACTTTACTTCTTAAAGATGCTGACAGGCTAAAAATAAGAATTCACAGGTATGAGGGGTAAATCTCTCATTTTCTCATCAACGTTGGTGAGTTCTTTGAATTCAGGCACTACTTCTTCATAAGGAAGACCTCCGATAGGTTGGCCCTCAATTTTATGTAAATCCCAAAGGTATATAGACAACTCTTCAATCGACGTCAGCAACGTGTTTTTCCTTGAACACCAGGCTTCAAGAAATGCTTTCAATATGTTTGAACTTCGATCATAGGTAAATAGGGAAGCATAAACGGCATCATATATTTTTGCTTCCTTTAAAGTTTGTTGACTTCTAGCCAATATATCATCGGCCTATTCCCAGTATCCTTGAATGTGACAAAATTCACCATCTATCTTCATGGAAATTCCCCAATGTATATCTCCCTAGAGTATTCAACACCCTAAGAAAGGAAAGATTCTTGCAACATTCAGTTGATGTTGGTTCGGAGTGAAGAATACATACTTTAACGGATTGATTAGAACCAAGGTCATGTTTGGAAGTCCAGTTCGTCATATGAAGAGAATTCATCAAGGAAGTCCATGGATCTGCACACCTACCGACTAGTGAAGTGTAAGTCAATAGCTTGGATAAAACTATACCATCACCAGCCTCAATAAGGAGATACTTGTCCTTAGAAGACGGAAAGGTATAGTCTTTAAAGTTAACCATTGTTGCAATCTGCATGAACAAAGAAGGTTATAATTAAAAATAAAGTTGAAGTTAGATAAAATACCTACACAAATGGTTGCTAACAGAAATTTCTTCTATATTGTGGATTTATTCAAGCGGAAATTGCCACCATCTCGAAGTCTAATTGGTCGGTCTTAGAGTGTATGGAGGCGAAGTTAAACTCTCGCACCCTAAGACGATTGTTGCATAGACACCATCTTGAAGTTAAATTGGTCAGTTTTAGAGTGTACGGAGGCGATGTTAAACTCTCACACCCTAAGCCAATTGTTGTAATGTTAAACTGTCACACCCTAAGCCAATTATTGTAAAGCCACCTTCTTGAAGCAAAATTGGTTGGTCATAGAGTGTACGCAGGTGAAGTTAAACTCCCACACCCTAAGACAAATGTTGCATAGCCACCATCTTGAAGCCAAATTGGTCGGTCTTAGAGTGTACAGAGGCAAAGTTAAACTCTCGAATCCTAAGCTGAATATTGCATAGCCACTATCTTGAAGTCAAATTAGTCGGTCTTAGAGTGTACGGAGACGAAGTTAAACTCTCACACCCTACGTCGATTGTTGCATAGTCAGCATCTTGAAGCCAAATTAGTCCATCTTAGAGTGTACGAAGGTGAAGTTAAACTCTCTCACTCTAACACGATTGTTGCATAGTCACCATCTTGAAGCCAAATTGGTCGGTCTTAGAGTGTACAGAGGAGAAGTTAAACTTTTGTACCCTAAGACGATTGTTGCAAAGTTACCATCTTGAAGCTAAATTGGTCGGTCTTATGGTGTACAGAGGAAAAGTTAAACTCTTGCACCTTAAGCCGATTATTGTATATTTCTATTTGTTCAACTCTACAAAGAAAAAAAGAGGAAGAGAATAAACCAATGACAAACAAATTAAGAGAAAAAAATAATAAACTGATGATACTCCGATCACAGCACAACGACCTAACCTGTGTAGAATGAGATCTACAGCAAAGACCAACACAAAATTACTACTATGAATTGTGAAGTTCAGTAATTCATGGCGTGTATTTATAATGGTTTAAAGTTGGCTAAGCAATCAATGGCAGACATGAATTGGGTTTTTGCAACTTGACTTCTAATAGAATTCAAAAAAAAAGAATACTCTTATTATACAAGGAATTTACTCCTTCAATCACGTGTAGGCTATAAAAAGGGAAAAAAAGAAAATCCTACATTCTAATTAACACGCACACGTGCGCACACGTGTAATTTGAGGTGCAAAATGATAATTTCCTATGTCTAAAGGGAATGGGGTTGCTACCAATTTTCCGCCAATCAAAATGGAGTATTATCATGACAATTGGACAAAGCAAGCATGCAGTGGGTATAGTTTCCATTTTGAGTTTTGAAATATATGTAAACAAAAAGAGGGGTTTAATTTTCTAATAATAATTCCACGTGAATTATTAAATGATAATCAAGTGTCATCTTTTAGCATAAAATAAAGTGGGTATATTTTGCCTATAACTGCAACATAAGTTACAACTTTATTTCCATTTTTAGAAAGTCAAATTCAAATTCAATAGATTCCTATTTGATGTGGAGGTATGTGGCTTTTCTTTTTTACGCAACTATTGTTACAAAGATGGATACTTCAATTCTAGTCTTTGAAAGATTAAATATCTCGACAAGTCTTGAAGTAGGGGCATTCTGTGGGCAATGAAATTTTATTAAATTAAAAATTCGTACAAAATTTGGATTATATTAAATTCAAAATATATCCCAAATAAATATTATGGGTTAATATAATTGTATTAATTATTTAATTCCAAACACATGGATTTAAATAAGGTCCAATATTTAGTGGGCTAGTCGATTAATTTGGGCTACAAATGATGAGCCCATTTTGCTAAACCCAAATGTTATCTTATTCTAGAGGCCCAATTTAGTGTCATGTGTCAAATGACGTGGCATGTCAAGTCAAGAAAAGGATACAATAGGACCATGACACATGTCAAAATAATGCAGTAGGCCTAATGAAATCAAAGTCCATAAAAGGCGCCACGTCACTTGAATTTGATTGGTCAAAGGAAGTCCATTTTCACCATGACTCTTCCTTTTCCAAAACTATAATTCAGAAAAGGAACCAACAATTCTACCAAGAATCAAGAGAGAGATCATAGATCAAACACCATAAATTTCTCTACAAATTCAAGCATTCAAGATCAATTCATCAAGATTCAAGATCAAGACTACAAGATTCAAGATCAAGAATACAAGATTCAAGAACAAACTCAAAGGCCCTTGAATTCAAGTACAAGTCGAGATCAAGTTTAGTAAATTCACAAATCAAGATTCAAGATCAAGACCGCAATATTCAAGAATTTGCTCAAAAGCCCTTGAATTCAAGCACAAGTCAAGATCAAATCCATCAAGTTCACAAATCAAGTTTAAATTCAAGATCAAGCTCGAAGCCCTTGAATTTATATTTCAAAAGGCAAATCAGAGGATTCATAGAGATTGTAACACTCACATTGAAATCAATAAATCGATTATTGCAATATTTTTCTTATCTCGGTTATTTATTTTTTGGTCTCAAGGATTTTATTGTCCAACAAACACTTCTGTAGATGAATTAAAATTTGATTTTTACTGTTAAATGAGTAAAAAATTAAAAGAGAGTGAATTTGACTACTCTTTAGATAGGAAACATACCATGTCTCTCCCTTTTAAGCGGTACGACTAAATTTTCATCCACCAAAACATAAATATCAATCACCAGAGTACTAAATTCAGATTCACTAATACATGGAAGATACATCCTAAAAAGGGTCATATCGAAGTAATAGCAAATAATGCTCAATCATCACTTTTGATGTTTGTTTCACTAATATTTCTAAACCTCTCCTTGCCATTTTCAAACACGGAGAAAACCATTAGCAAACCCTGAATCTTTAAAATTCACCTTTCAATCTTATTTATCTAGAAACAACGACACCATATATCTTATATTTGTATTTATTAATCTTTTAATTATTAATATTTGTATAACTCTACACAACAATCAAAGGATCCCTAGTTTATTACATTACAATCTGTAATTTGTGTATTACTCTACATACTGAGCGCATGTAAGCTAAACTACTATTCGCAAAATACTCTGTAATTGATTAGTGTCGATACTTGATACCAAATAGGGATAATTGCTTCACTCTTGCAACTGCTATACAAAGATAAAAAGGAAAAGCAAAAGACATTATATAAAAAGCCCAAAGCTGATAAGAATCTATATTTTTCTAACATTAATTATTGTGAACTTTCTTGTTATTCTAGAAAAATAACAGTTATTGTGTTACATATGAAAATATTGGATATATTTTACAAATATATATACAATACCATCGTGATGGGAGTTGGATATCTATCATTATCTTCAGAAATCTATAGATTTAGATATCCCTATTTCGTTATTAGTTTTCTTGCGATTCCAACTCTTTCAAGAGTATATGACACATTATCTTGCTTAATGTGATGAAAAATTCAATGGAAAAACAAACCCCCAAAAATATTAAAAATAAAGAGAACAATATAATTGGTTAGTCCAAAAGAAGTTCAATCCAATGCAAACAACAGTTAGAGAAGGCATAACACGAAGTAATAGAGCATGATCTTAACCCTTTAAGATTTTGACTTATGAAGGAAACTTTGTTGGATAATGTTTGACAATACTTATTATTGATGTCGATCAAGTTTAAACATTAATATTAGCCACTATGATAAGATATTTCATAATCTTAGCCACTATGGTAGAACAACTATACCATTCTTGGTTCCCTTTTTAAATTGTGGCATTTAGAAAAATAACTCCTACATGCTACTCGATGCAAGGTACTACTATTGATACAGTTTTATACTTTGAAAAACCATCTAAAACATACAATGATGTTTGCAAAAGGTTCTCTATACTATTGATGTTATTATTCTTACGTGATAGGATGTTTGTATTATCAAGATATGTAAATTTCTTAAGAAGATTATGAACACAATACATCTTGTGATTAATACAACATATCCTTATCTTAAGTAACTTAGGAGCCAAGTATAATGTTCTGAATCTCTTAAATATAAACATGAAACCATGCTCTAATCTAAGCTCTGTTTTACATGTTACTAGTCAATTACATTAATGTCTAATATAAATTTAATAATATTTTAGATTCAGGATCAACGTTACAAAATATTTAGATAAAGTGAAAAACACTAAGTTTTATCAAACAAAAGCATAAACGAAAGATGATATAAAAAATATTTTATACTAACTACAATAATTAGAATGGTAACATAAATCAAGAGTTAAAATATTACACCAAAGTTGCTTTATTTAACTTTATAAGAATTAAAGAGTATTGCATCTCCAGTTATAAGTCCTTATTTTATTGGAACATCATAAAAGAATATACACATGTTTTATCTATAAATTCAAAATATTGAGGCAATAAGAAACCTTGAAAATCAGCATAACCATCCTTCTTACTCTTTTATTATTGATAACCATCACTACAAAATTCCTTAATATCTGCATCAAACTATGCTTAATAACAAAGCATGTTCCATAACCAATAGAGACAGTCGATAAAAGCAACAACCTATATCATCTCCTCTAGGTATTGGTAGTTTAGAAGTTGTTTATTTATACCTGCAATATTAGGCACACCATAAGACATTAAGTCTGTAAATATTTTTACACTTTTCACCATTAAATAGTTTGCATATAAGGTAATACATAGTAAATCAACTATTGAGGCATAAAGGCCCCTTAAAACCACTCAAATTTTCACAAAAAACTTTTTTAAGAAACTCCTTTGCAGCAGTTTGAACATAGTTAACCTTGTCCCTTAATGAACTCCATCGTAGCAATTTAAATAGACGTACATCATCTGACTTGTCTTGTTCACTGGAATCCTTATCATGTTGATCAAAATAGAATTTTACATATGTAAATAAATATACAGTCATAGTAGAGGGAGAAAGATTACCAATCAAATTCACCATGCGAAGGAGATTAGTGAGATGTCGGTTAGAGATTTAATTTGTGTCTTTTTGAGTCAAAAAGTGATAATAAAAATCTGAGTTTATATATAAGAATAGATTTTTTGAAAACTCATTATACACAATTTGTAAAAGAAGCAAATATTACCAACAACAATCTCTAAATTTGAATCATGATTTTGTCATGTCAACTATACTTTGAAAGAGAGATAGTTCTATTATTCGAAAATAGAAGAGAAAGAAAATCATAATCTCATTTTGATGAATAAATACAAATTCAAAAATGCAAATAGAACAAATCGAAATTAATTGGGCAACTTACCTGGACAAATTGAAGGTTGGAAAGTTGTTGGAAAAGGATTTTCAACCCAGGCAAAAGAAAATCAAAGCAAGAAGCTGCCACGATCCAATGTTCGAGTCAATGATGGAACCTACTTTACCCTACCTGTAGGTAAGCCGAAATCGTAGCCTGAAACTATAAGTAATGGATTAATTGGTGAAAATAGCATAAATATAAAATATATATAACAAATAAATCACAAGAGATGAGTCATAAGATAATGATATAAGGGAAGAGAAATAAAAGGAGTAATGACATCCCACGATCGAGTAATGTTAGTACAGGATCCTCTAATACAAAAGAATACAAGTACTATCAAGTCAAAATATAATAGTCTCGTATATGAAAAGAATAGAACAAATAGAAGAAGGAAAAAAATCAATACCGGCTCCGAGAGCTCACCATGTCTCCAAACTCTGACCAACATGAATCTCGACATCAACGATGGCAACAAGTAGTCGGATCTGCACCAAAAAGAAATAGAAGTATAGTATGAGTATCAAAGCCATGGGTACTCAGTAGACATCATTGGTCAACTAAGCTAAATCATAATATAAATATAATAAAATGCGAGATAAATAAGCTAAGTCAAGGTAAGAGGGAAACCCTGAAATAACACTCCAAATATGGTAAATAAAGAATCAGAATAACAAAAATAAAGAACAACACAACTATTTCTACATAAATTGTCCCCATAATCCAGGAAGTGCAATAAAGTAAATAACCCAATGCTGGCCCCCATAAGCCCAGAGGGTGCAATCATGAGAAATAATAATTGGAATTATACTAATTAGTCGTATCTTAAAATCATAACTGTGGATCCTTCTATACCATAATCACAAGACTCAAACTAGTTCCATATTTGTCATAAATAACCTCTCAATGTCGGACTCAAATCGAAACTCGTATCATCATTTGTGGACTTAAACCTAAACTCATATCATGAATAATGTCAGAATTGAACTGGTCGTAAGGTCATAAATTACTAGACTCGAACTGCAACTAATATCATCACCCAAGTATCAATCTAGAATAAAATATCACTCATCTAAACCTCCTCGGACAAAGAACAAAATTAGAGTAATGCGCAAGATCTATTGAGTTTACAAGGGAATAATAGTAATCTTTGCCTAAGTTGGGCCGGAGGGCCTACATCTAGCCCTAAAATTCTTTCTAAGAAAAATTCTACCCCAAACTAGCCTAAGGTATCTAATTTCACTACTAGATCTTAAACAAGCCACAATTTAGTCCTAAGATAGCAATTCTACCTAAAGAATAAGTAATTAAGTTAATTATACCTAACTACGATTCCTAAATTGACTAAAAGTTTCAAATCCTACCAAACATAACTTCAAGATCTAATTTTCATCCCAAAACTAGCATAATATCGCATTCATATTATAGTTAAGCTCAATCTAAGAGAAAGACAAACCTAGTCTACCGGGACGTCGAAGAAAGCCCGATAAAATTCACTAAATCATTGATTTACCTTTCTGGGAAGATTTTGCTTGATGTCACACTATCAAAATGGTAATTAACTCATCAATACAAGAACAATGGTACCCATATTGAATTTTATACTTCAGGTACAAAATCAAATAAAAATTCCATGTGGGACTCGCTTGCAAAATCGCACTTCAAAATTGTCATCTTGTTTCTCTATGTTCAAGGAATATTTACTCTAAAGAATAGGTAAATTTAAAGCTCAAACGAAGCTAAAATCAATCCATCATAGTCTAGGGATTTTGAAAGTAAATTGAAGAATTAACCAAGAATTTAATGGAAACTTACCAAGATTTTGATGAAGAAGTGAGTAATTCGAACTAACAATTACTTCAAAATTCCTTAATAATTATTCTCCCAATTTTCCAGTCTCTAGGGCAATAACTCTTGAGACTTGTGAGAAAAATGAGAGGAAATCAAGCTAATGAGACATTTAATGGCCTCCCACATGTCGCTTAAGCGGTCACCACTAAAGCGGTCACCACTAAAGCGGTACACGTTGGGGCCTGCTATACAGCTAAAGTGGACATGTTGCCGCTAAATCTATTTTCGTTTTATCTATCAGACCACCACTAAAGTGACTGGCTTTCTTCTAATGTAGCCTTCGCTAAAACGCCCAAAGAGCCGTTTGAGCGGATGTACCAGCTGAAACTTAAAAAAAAAAAAATTCACCGATCCCTCGAGATTCATCTAGAATCCTGTTAATGCAAACTATTGACACCCAATTTGACCTCCCGATGCTCCTCTTAGATTGTTATTTTATCAGAATTATTAATTTTAAATGGTAATATTTTTTACATAATATTTTGGTATCAAATAGATATTGACGTGTCGCATTCATTGATTTGAAAATACATAAATTATTTAATTATTATTATTTATAATTTATTAATTTAAATATAATATTTTTTACATAATTTGTTAACCCATAATTTTCAACACCTAATTTATTATTATTATTATTAAAATAATTTTATCCAATTTTTTCCTAAATGTTTAATTTTTAGCCATTTTTTTTATTCAACTGATGTCAATTTTAGCTAAATTAATACCAATTTTGATCTCAAAAGTAAAATTTAATTTTTTGACCTACTTTTAAATCATTTTAATTTCAATCATTGATCAAAATTGATCTTACGAATGAGATCAAATCTCTCATCCTTTTATTTTTAAAACCTAAAGCCTAACCCTAATCCTCATTTCCCTCAAATCAGCTACCCCACCTAACTTTCTCTCATCTCTTCTCTCTCTACACCAAAAACAACCATCACAACCGATAACCCTCCAATCGATGAGCCAATCCATCATCGCCACCCTCCGTCTCTTTTCTTCCTCCTCAAACCCCATTACCAAGAAATTAGAAAACTCCATTTCCAGTCGCCCTCTTTCCCCCACCAATCAGCCACCCAGCCGCCAACACCCATTTTTTTCTCCTTCTTCGGTGAAACTGTAGACCACCGCCTCCCTCCGTTCTCCCTCTCCAGAGCGTTCCAAGTCTATCCAAAAATATCCAACAGTCGTCGATGATCGACCCACACAAAAAACCGCCACTGTCGCCTTAATAATTGACACTAGCAGTCACCATCAGTCGTGAACCAATGACACTGAATGCCACTGTCTTCTCTATCTCTGGCCAAATTTAATCGAAGTACATTGCAGTTCATAACGGATTCATAGAATCTATCCGAAGTTTTTTTTCCTTGTTTAACTTCTTATCCAAATTAATATTATCATCTTCTTCTACTCTCTTCTTTTTTATACTTGACAAGTTATTGAATTTGAAATTCATGAAGTATGATTGGGGGTTTTCTTTAATTCCTTGATGATTTGTGTTTGTCAACTCGCATAGATTATCATACTAGAGAAGCCCCAATTTTTGTAACCAACTTTAGCTAACCCTAATTTTGAATTGAACATTTTTCTGTTGGTGTTTCGTATACTTCGGGCTTCCCCTATCGTGGAAAGTATGATCACTGAAAATATTTGGTTCAAAATGTTGTATTGTGACTAATTAGTGCATGACTGGTTGTTGAATATTTAATTGGGTGATTTTTAATCTCATCCGATTCATACACCCATCCTAATTGATTCAATCCCCTTATTTGAGTTTTAATGATTTGGTATTTAGTTGATATATTGGTAAGTGTCGATAATTATTTTCTTCTCTTATGAATTAATGACAAATTTAATGCCTGGTTTTATATGGTAATATTTTGATTTTCAGTATTTTTTTAGTTGCTATTCTTTTAATTCAAAATAATCTTACTTGCTTATTTATGGAAAATTCAATAAGTCATGCCAATTTATTTTATGTTTGAACAGATTCTTACTTGTTATTTATGATAAATATAAGCTCATTTTACACTTGATTGATTCGACTATTTATGTAAGTAAAAATAGTTCAATGATTGATATGGTGAATATTCTTGTTTTCATTTATTTTTTATTTGGTTGTAATTTTTTCACTATATAAAGACCACCTCGTTCATTTGCAGGGGACACATTTTTCCTCCCCTTTTACTCTCTCATATATTGAAGCTTCTAATCTCTCATATATTTTTTTTAAAAAAAGATAAATTTAAGCATCTAATATCTTCCTAGAAAATGTATACTTTACAATTCTTGTTTTTGCTATTGTTCTAGGAGGACGGACTGTGAATTTTCCTTGCTTTTCTGGTCTTCTATTAAGTTTATTGTTATTATTGAGCATTGTTAACTGATTAGTTATTTTAAGCTACACATTCAATACTTATGAGTTAGTTACATGTAACTTTAAGTATTACTTTGATTGTGCTCCACACTCTTGTGCTTATGATGTCCTTGTTTTGTTTGTGAGTTATCATTCTTGTTCTTTGTATATTTTGGTGTCTATATTTATGCTTGGTAGGTTTATGTTTGAGAATGATTTGGCTTCAAGATGATGCGTTTAAGGGCTATCAAATTTAGCACCTCTATTTTTTATTTTTAACTAATTTTGGGCTTGTAATAATTATTGAACAAACTCTATGTAATAATAAAAATCATTGAGACTGTGGGGGCAGGATTTATGTGCTTTAAGTATTTATGTGAACTACAACAACATAAACAACATACCCAGTATATTCCCACCAAGTGGGGTCTGGGGAGGGTAAGTATACGCAGTCCATACCACTATCTCAAAGTGAGATAGAAAGGTTGTTTTCGATAGACCCCCAGCTCAAAATAAAACAATAAAACAATCTATAACAAGATAAGATAAGAATAAAATAAAGCAATATAAGATAAGATAAGGAATAGCAATAAAATAAGATACAATGGAAAATAACACCATCAATAATACGAAAGCAAGATACTTCAAGTATATAGCCAAAACATACAACCTCCTAACTCTAACTAACCTTCTACTCTAATTCACCTCCTCCACAACTTTCTATCCAGGGTCACATTCTCTGTAAGCTAAAGTTTCTCCATGTCATGTCTAATCACCTCCCTCTAATATTTTTTCGGTCTATATCTACCTCACTTGAAACCATCCCTAGCCAACCTCTCATACCTACGCACTGGGACATCCGTGCTCCTCCGCATCACATGACTGAACTACCTCAACCTCTCTTCCCTCATCTTGGCTTCCACCGAAGCCATGCCCACTTTATCTCGAATAATCTTCTTGCTAATCCTATCTTTTATAGTACACCCACACATCTACCGAAGAATTCTTATATCCGCCACCTTCATCTTCTGGATACGGATCTTCTTAACAGGCCAACACTCCTCCCCATACAACAAAGTCAGTCTAACCATCACTCTATAGAACTTTTCTTTAAGTTTGGGAGGTACCTTTTTGTCACACAAGATACCAAAGGCGAACTTCCATTTCATCCACCCTATCCCAATCCGATAAGTGACATTTTTGTTAATCTCTCTATTTTCCTGAATTATCGACCCCATATACTTGAAACTATCTCTCTTACTGATAGAATGCATGTCAAGCTTAACATTAACATCAGACTCATGAAACACATCGTTGAACTTACACTCCAAATACTCTGTCTTGGACCTACTCAATATAAACCCTTTAGACTCAAGGCTTTGCCTCCAAACCTCCAACTTTGCATTAACTCCACTATGAGTCTCATTAATCAGGAAAACATCATTCACAAAAATCAAGCAATAAGGTAGCTCATCCTGAATGTGCTGCGTCAAAACTTCCATCACCAAATTAAAAAAATGGACTAAGTGTCGATCCTTGATGTAACCCTATCAAGATAGAAAAGTGCTCTGAGTCCCCTCCCCTCATCCTAACCCGAGTCTTGGCTCCGTCATACATATCCTTAACCGCTCTAACATAGACTATTGGTACACCTCTATCCTCCAAATACCTCCAAAAAACCTCCTTGGAAACTCTATCATAGGCCTTCTCTAAGTTGATAAACACCATGTGAAAATCCTTCTTCCTTTCTCTATACTACTCCACCAATCTCTTGACGAGATGGATCGCTTCCGTAGTCGAGCGCCCTGACATAAATCTAAATTGATTTTCAAAAATAGTAATAATCCTCAGCAACCTCAACTCTACCACCCTCTCCCAAACCTTCATAGTATGGCTCAACAACTTGATACCTCTATAATTATTGCAATCTTGAATGTCATCCTTATTATTATACAACGTAATTATTGTACTCCACCTCTAAGCTTCAGGAATCCTCATCGTCTTGAAAATTATGTTAAATAATTGAGTCAACCACTCCATACCTACCCCTCTTGTGCACTTCCAAAAATCCACCAAAATCTCATCTGGCCCCGTCGCTCTACCCCTATGCATACTACGAATAGCTCTCTTAACCTCCTCAACCTTAATGAGACTACAATAGCCATAATCGCAAAACCTCTCAGAATGCTCCAAATCTCCCAACACAATGCTAGTATCCTTTCCATCGTTCAGGAGCTTATGAAAGTAAGACTGCCATCTCTTCCTAATATGACCCTCCTCTACCAAAACATGACCGTCCATATCCTTAATATATTTCACCTGATCCAGGTCTCAAGTCCTCCTCTTCCTAACTTTGGCAAGCCTGTACAACTTCTTATCTCCACCTTTACTATCTAATGCTATGTATAAACTCTCAAAACCAGCATTCTTAGCCCTCGTGACCGCTAAATTTTCCTCTCGCTTAGCAATCTTATACTCCTCTCTATACTTCTGTTTATTTTTTTCATCCTTACTCTTTGTCAACTTTGCATACGCTTTCTTCTTGTCCTCCACCTTCACCTTCACCTCTTCGTTCCACCACTAGTCCCCTTGGTTCTTGCCTAAATGATCTCTTGAGACCCCCAACACCTCTCTAGCTGTCTTCCTGATGCAGTTGGCAATCTCATCCTACATACTATCTATATCCCCTCCACTTCCCCAAGCCTTCCTTGCCATCAACTTATCCCCTATATCCAGTGCACTAGCCAAAGTCAACTTGCCCTATCTAATCCTTAGTTGATCCTCCATACCTCTCCTCCTCCGCTCCTTTATGAACCTCAAGTCCAACACAAAAAAACTATGCTGAGTCAAAAGACTCTCGCTCGGTAAGACCTTATAATACTTACAAATACCCATATCCCTCTTTCTAAGTAGCAAGAAGTCAATCTGAGTCTTGGCCACCAAACTACAGAAGGTAACCAAGTGCAACTCCTTCTTGGGAAAGTTTGAATTAACTACCACCAATTCAAACGCCCGAGTAAAATCCAAAAGTGCCACTCCTTCAACATTTCTTACACTGAACCCATGTCCTCCATGCACATCATCATAACCATTCAAAGAAGACCCTATGTGCCCATTAAAATCCCCTCCTATGAAAAACTTCTCATTACTAGGGACATTCCTCACCATCTAGTCCAAATCCTCTTAAGATCTCTTCTTCTCTTCATCATTCCTGCCTACATGGGTTGCTTACGCATTAATAATATTCCAAGAAGACCCTCCAATAACTATCTTAATTGATATCATCCTATTGTTGACCCTCTTAACCTCTACCACTTGCTTCCTAAGCTCGTCATCTACTAAAATGCCCACATCATTCCTATTTTTCATACTTCCTGAGTACCACAACTTATAACCATCTACTAATCTCGCCTTAAAACCTACCCATTTGGTTTCTTGGAGACAAGCTATTTTAATTTGCCTTTTCCTAAGAATTTTCACTAACTCCAATGACTTCTCCGATAAATAACCTAGGGCAACACAAGAACAAACTTTTTCATCCTATCTACTATGCTAGCAAAACCTTGAATGATGCCCAACACAACTACACCGTCACTGAGCAAGAATTATTGGCGGTTGTTTATGCCTTTGAAAAATTTTGGGCCTATTTGTTAGGAATGAAGTTGGTAATTCATATGGACCATTCATCTCTCAAGTATCTCATTGCCAAGAAAGAAGCAAAACCGTGATTAATTAGGTGGATTTTGTTACTGCAAGAGTTTAACTTTAAGGTGAAAGATCGGAAAGGATGTGAAAATCATGTGGCTGATCATCTCTCTCGACTAGAAGGCAACAATAAAAAGCATGACGAAATAGAAATTAATGATGCTTTCCCCAATGAATTGATCATGGCCATCGAAGGAAATAGTAAACCATGGTATGCCAATTTTGCCAACTATGTCACAAGCGGTGTACTCCCCGAGGGACTAATTTACCATCAAAGAAAATGATTTCTATTTTATGCAAAGCTATATTACCCTTCATATCCCCTGCCTCTACCCCCGCCCCTACCCCGACCCCGATCCTGACCCAAGCCTCGCCCGCAGACATGACCCTACGCCAACACCATCAATCACAGCTAACACAGACAACCCCGACCAATAACACTAAGGGCACAAAGCTTAGATGAATGAAAACTACAGAGAAGAATCAAGAATCAACCACGTATATCAAAATCCACACAACCAATATTCTACAACAAGCTTGAAAACTAACAATCAATAACACAGACTCCTACCCACAAGTAAATAGATATGCAATTCTAGACTAACTGTTATTAAGTAATAGAGAAATGAGAACCAGTAATCCCCTAAGAACAGTCAAGATAAGCAGACACAAAACCAAGAAAAAGTAATAAAATTTGAACTAGTATAGTAAATGACACAATTTGGATAGGAAGCAATCAATAGCAAACAAAGATTTGAATAATGACTTAAAAATAGAAAACCAAAAAGAAATATGTTCAATGGCAGAAGTGAAACCAGAAATAGAAAATGCAAGGCAAAGTTAAAAACAAAAAGTAGAAAACAGAGGGCCAACTTAGAACCAGAGATAGAACACACAAGGCAGAATTGAAACAAGAAACAGAAAATAGAATCACTGAGGTAACTAAATATCAAAGTTTAGATGTCATCGGGTACTCTTACGTGCTACTGGTTCCAGTAATTTTGATGTCGAAACTGGTTGCCGAGGTAGAGTCGCTGGAAATAGTTCGTCGGTGCATTGCCAGAGCATCTTCTGGGTATTGTCGGAATCTGGACGTCCGTTGTCGTCATACCACTCTGTGGTGTTCGGTGCTACACACTTACACCATCGTCGGAGTTGAGCCAGCGGAAATCCTAATCCTGCTGGCGATAGCAGCGCCGAGAGAGAAAAATTTATGTGGTCGCTTCGAAATCATATTTTAGGGATTATTTATTAATTTCAATCTGAAATTAATTTCAATCTGAAATTAATTTCAACATGTTTTCTTGATTTTGAATGTCATAATTAATTTTCAACATCTTACTCACGTTCATTTTAGAATATTTTGTCAATTTTCAGCATTAAGAAACTATTTTCTGAATTAAAAATAAATTACATGAATCATTGAAACTATATCCAACATTTAATTTTATCTTCAGAAATATTTTTGATGAATTTTTTGATATAAAAAATAATATTTTCAGAAATTAAGTCCCACCCGTTAAAATAAAAAAAATTCAGCAATGAAGAAAAATTATTTTTCATTATTTTCAAAATCTGCTTCTGCATATTTAAAATTAGTTTCTGTTTTTCTTTTTTTGAACAATAATATCCGACAATTGGCTTCAGTATTTTTTATCAGTTTCAGCAGTAAAATAGATAGAATATATATTTTTGTTGATTTTTTACCTTAAAAAGAATTTAACACTAATTGTTAATCGCAGAATATTCTGTGAATGTTCAACCTTAAAGTAATCACATTCAGCTTAATTTTTAAATTTCAGAGCATGTTTAATTTTCAGTATAAAGATATTTTCAGAATTGATCTAAAATTTTGGATGTGTTTTCAGTCTATCCACAACATTCATATATTGTTTCAGCATTTAGGTATAATTTTCATCATATAAATTTTCATCACAATAGCTTATTTAGTCTACTTAAAATAATGTTCGTGTTTTAATGATTTTTTCCTTAATTAATAATCAATGACAAGTTGATCATGAGCCCTATTCATTTAGATATCCGTTTATAGAATTTAATTAATTGTTGGACATTTAGATATCATGTCTATAGATTTTTAGTTACACAAAATGAGTAAATTTTAAGCATGTTAATCACTTCACCAACTTCTAATTAATCAAGAGGCTCTATTTGAGACAATTTTGTGTTAAATGTTGTCCTTGGCTACTGACCCGAACCTTGAGTCTAATTAGGAAGCCTAGTTTTCTTTGTCTAGATCACAAATTCAAAGTAAGAAGTCCAATGTCTCTTGGACATTAAGTTGGGGCGGGTAGGCACTTTAGAAAATGCTAGTTTTATCCCTTTTTTAGAACATCTTTAGGCTTAATAACCAAACAAGGTGGGGGTGGGTAGACATTCGGAAATGATGGAAGTTGACCTCGAGCATAATCCGATAATGCGACATACGATATTGCCACCCGTTAATAAGTCGTGAAATGATTCGAATAATGATAAATAATAAATCCTTATCCAACATTTAAATTTGTTTATTTACATCAATTGTTTTAATTGTTTGGGATAGTTTAGGTTCACTTATTTAATAAAACTAGTTTAGGTGTACGCACCTTGCGCGTGTACCTCACTTTAATGAGTTTAAACATTACATTAAATAGGATATTTGTTTAAATAATAAAGATGAATATAATGATTAAATTTAATATTTTTTGAGTATGTAAAGATGGAGAATTTATTTATTAAACCAAATCTTTACCAAAAATATTTTTAAAAGTCGATCACATTCATCTACCATCCGTAAATTGCAAGAAAATAATATAATGATAGAGACATCAAAATAATATCATTAAATAGAATCTTTACACATAAAATTTTCTCAAAGTCGTCTGACACTCATCTCCCATCTGTAAACAATAACAAAATAATACGATAATAGAGATATCAAAATAATAAAACTAAACCTAATATTTACATAAAAGAATTTCTCAAAGCCGACCAACATTCATCTATCACCTGTAAACTGCAACAAAATAATACCATAAAATTGATATCAAAACAATCAATTAAACGTAAATTTTACACACAAGAATTTCTCAAAGCCGATCGAGATTCATCTACGAACTGTAAACTACCACAAAATAATAAACTAATAGAGATATTACGATAAAACAATTAAACCTAACCTTTACCTAAAAAAAAATTAAAGCCGACCCACATTCATTTATCATCTGTAAATAAAATAAAAAATAAGATAATAAAATATCAAAACAATACAATTAAACCTAACCTTTACACAAGAAAATCTTTAAAGCCAACTGATATTCATCTACGACCTGTAAACTATAAAAAAGAAAATATAATATTGATCACAAAGCTTCGATTTTGATCCAACTAATTCTTGTCTGAATGAAAATTTTGACCCTAAAGAATGATTTTGAATGAAAATAAAGAAGATATATATATAGACACATGTTGAATTATATTATGCTGACAAAAACAGTGAAGAAGTTGAGGGTTAGAAAATCAAGCATCTACCAATCTAGACATGCAATCGAATCAAGTTAGATGAGCATCAATAATATTCTCCCAATAGGTGAACCAGTTTGTTCTCTTGTTTAACATACATCTCAATACATATAGAAGTATTTCCTTAATAGGGTTATAATTGAATAGTAGAAAGAAAAATATTAATTAATGTCATCCTATATAATTTAGGAGTCTCATATATTTTAGGAAGTCTAGTAGAAGGAAACTATTAATTAATTCTCCTAACATATATTTTAGTAGTCCCATATATTTTAGAAAGTCTAGTTAATATAATAAAAAATAATTAAATAATAAATTAAGAAAATAGTAAAAAGACAGTTTTGTCTAAAGAAGAGTCTTTTAATAAAGGGTAAAAAGTTCAAATCACTTTTCTAATGGTCTTCACACTTTTAATGTGTTATAGATTTTGCTATATTTATTGTGTCTCTTCTATCTTCTTGCTTATCTGAGTGATTTTTTATTTTTCAATGCATCTTGTCATCACCTAGCTAATAAACCTTTAGAAATAGTTAAGTTACGTGTCTTATTTCTTATTTTATCACTTAGTAATATTAAATTTATAAAAATAGTCAACCATTGCTTATCTCATAGAATTCTCACGTAATATCAGAATTCGATCGGGAACAATATTTGTGGATCTTGAAAGGTACCTAACACCTTTCTTTTGAGGTAATTTAATATTTTACCTGATTTCTGGTTACTTAGACTAATTAACTAATTAATAATTAGCCTAGAACGGTGCCCTAACGCACCTTAATTCGTTAGGTGGTGACTTTCACTCTTTAAACATTCCAAAAAGAGTTGTCACGTCGAATTTTACTTTTTGTAAGAAAAATAGGGTGCGACAGCATGATGACTCCGCTGAGGATACTTAGGTTCTAACCATTAAAAAATTTTATTTTATGTGGGATTCTATTATTTGTTTGAATTTTATATTTGATGTTTGTGTTTTTTCATTATATTATTTGTTTTAACATCATGATTTATTTGTCTACATGTTAATCATTTCTCCTTTCCTTTTGTGTGTTTTTATAAATCCCTTCATGTCTATCCCCTTTCTTCTTTTCCCTTGTTGTTTGACTATATATTGTCTTATTTTTCGTATTTATTTACTTTTCATGTTGCTGAATATGTTATTTTATTTCTTGTTATGTGTTACCGCTTTCTATAAACTGTCATTCGCTCATATTTTTCTCCACTTGAAAACTCCTTTATTTTTTTTACGAACGATTACGTGGTTGCACAAATGTTTTTTTCTACACACCCTATGGAAAATGCCTCATGAATCAATCGATCAACAGTGAATCAACAGTCATAAGCTTTCCCACCTCAAGTTGTCAAATTGAGGGGATTATGTCATGTAACTACTCTTATTCCTAGAACCTAACCATTTATTCCTTTACTAAGGAATAAGTATCTCAAAAGTCTAGGATATTTTGATAGAAAAATTTGCCCTAAGTTTTAAGGGAGTTCATAATTCCGAAAAAGAATGTCTCATTACTTATGTGTATTTGAGAGATAAATATGCCTAAATATTATCATTTGCTCTTTGGGGTGGGGTACGCTAATACTTTATTTTTTGGGTTCAATGGTCCCCCAACTTCATGAATTTGACAAAAAAGGCATGAGAAGTATGGGAGGAACATTGGAATTATCCCATCTCTTGACCAGTCGTCATCATTTCAACAAAGCTCTGAAAGCCTACAAGAAAGAAAGTCAAGAAAAAGACGTTCTTAGAATTTAGTTTAGTGTTCTTTATGATTTTCTTGTACTTTTTATTTCTTTCAATTTATGAGACAATTTAGTTCAATAAAGTTTTATCTTTGGGGTTTTATCATTTATGAGAAAATGACATTATTTTATGGCATACTTTTCTCTCAAACAACAATAGGCCTACTTCTGACTCAGAAGATGCTCCCAAAATAGGAAACATCAAACAACGTGCTTATTGTGTTCTATTTTATTTACTTTCTTATGTCATTATCATACCAATTTTTTTGTTTTTGTTGTTTTTGTTATTGTTTTTCCTCTCCCAAAAGGTTGATTTGTGCACCCTGTCCTACCACACTCGATCCAAAGAGGATCCTCCTTCTCCTCCTACTTTACCTGTAAATAATAAGGGTAAAGAAGTAATGGGGGATCATCACAATCTAATGGACAAAGATGGCACTAGGTCAGAGGGAGAAAACATTGCTGGACAGAATGAAATAATACTGAAATAATATAAGCTTTCCCACCTCAAGTTGTCAAATTGAGGGGATTATGTCACTTTGAATACCCCTCTGAAAGCAAAAATTGATGGTCATACCATACCAAAATCACAAACGCACACTCCCAGTCATCAAATGTCATCGTCTCAATCTTAAACTCCTCCAAATATCCAAAGTCTCCCAAATCCCATCCAAAACACACCATATGTGTCTACCTAACACATTTAAGATCCAAAATATGCAACTCCCATACCTCTACAAAGTCCTCCAAACCAAAATGTCCAAAACATATCCGACCATCATACATCGAGTAGCCATACTGTAAACCCCATATATATTAAAACGGTCTTATATACCTACCCTCAGTATATATTTGATCCTTTAGAAAAAGACCTTACCATGTAATCTATGATTGAGAGATTAAGACAGTTGGAGGGAAGTAAAGTATTAAGAGGGATCAACTATGAAGAGTTGTGTGTTCACCCAGATGTTTATTTACCAGGGGTAAAAACTTCTAAAATTTGAGTTGTACAACAAAACTGAAGATTCTAAGGCGCATCTATGCATGTACTATGACAAACTGACATGAGTTGGGAAGAGGAAAAAATTAAGAATGAAGATGTTTATCAGAAGTCTCATTGGAGAGGCTTTGACATGGTAAGTGGAACAAGATCTAAATAAGTGGACTAGATGGATTGATATGGCGTCTGACTTCATGGAGCGGTTTGAATTTGATATTGACAATGCTCCTAATTAGTTCTACATGCAGACATTGAGGAAGAAACAAAATGAGTTATTTCGGGATTATTCTATAAGGTGGAGGTTTGAGGCTGCAAGAGCTCGAACCCAGATAAAAGAATTCCAAATGAAAGAATATTTCATTTATGCGCTCAATAGCCACAATACCTTGAGAAATAATCATTGTTGTTGATAAAAGTTTTGCTGAGATCATTAAGGTGGGGGAAATGTTAGAAGAATGTCTTAAGAATGAAAGTATCATCAGTATGGAATCTTTACAAACTTCACAGTCTAAAGGGATCTTGGAGAACAAGAAAAAGAAAGAGATACGTGTGATGATGGAAGCCCAGCCTTCAGAGAGTATTCTAAGTTACCAAACCCCTACTCTACCTCCATCACCTTATCCATAAAATCTACTACCATACCCAACATCTCCTTACCAATTACAAGCCTCAGTGTCATATCAAACCCTATTGTACCAAATACCTACTCCATATCAAATGCACCTAAAATTCTAAAGCCTTACCTCTCCTGTATACAATGCACACCCGACTCATGTCCAAGCATCTCGACCTGCTTATGTTCCATCATACCAACCTTTTCCCAAACCTAGGGCTAATTTTGAGAAGAAATAATACACCCCTACAGAGGAACTCATAACTTAATTATATGTACGACTCAAAGAAATGGGCTATATCATACCCAATCTGGCCATGCCTGTTGATACTAAATCTGTCTGGTATCGCTATGATCAGATTTGTGTCTATCATTCTTGTAAGAAATGAATATTGGTCCTAACTCAACCTCAAAGCTAGCTCATGAGGGTAAGATTGACCAAGTCTATATAAGGAGACAATTACCCATCCATTTTCCCATGTGGGATACTTAACACTCTCCCGTATACCCAAGCCTTGTTAACTGGAGCGTGGATAATATAATATGGGGCCCAATATCTGTGAACAAAGATTTGGGATGGGCATGACTTTGATACTATGTAAATAATGGATCTTGTACCTAACTCAAACTCAATGCTAGCTCATGTGGGGAGGATTGCACAAGTTCATATAAGAAGATCAATTACCCATCCCTTTTCTGATATGAGATACTTAACAATTTTGGAATGAAAGGATATCCTATTGAGGCATGTTTTTCCTTGAAGAACAAGATTCATAATTTGATCGACACCAAGGTCATTCAGTTGAAAGACCCAGCTCCAAATGTCACCAACAATTCCCTTCCAGACCATTAAGTAAATATGCTCAATGTTGATAAACACATGGACTTGGAACATTCTATATGGTTCCTTAAGGGTGAAAAATATACTTCCATCAGTGTATAATGGCAGGCACCATTTAAGGCTATAAGTATCTTTTATTGGCTAGGATATAAAGAGGAGCTTTTAGAAAGCTTAAGGTTCTTATTTCTGATTGAGGGAGAAGATTGTCATGTCATCATCAATGAGGAGAGAAGAGCCCCTTGTCAGAATAATGATCAGAAGACTACACTCAGCAGTTAGACCTCCACTCCATCCAAGATTCATCGGGCACTTGGGTAGACTTGAAAGATTTTTTTCTTTTTGATATTTTTATGATTTTAAAATAAACAGACTCGATGTTCGAGCTAGTTTGTTGTTTTAGTTTTTGTTTGTTTTTGATTTAACACTATGTTTTGAGATATTTAGCACCATTAATAAAAGTTTATTCTCTAATTCGCCTTCTTACAACAAAATCACTTTTAAGATTTTGAGACTATGACACATAATGAAACCATAACATAATTTTCTGAGAAGTTTGTTAATAGAGTTGAAGATTATAAAGATAAGCCAAGACACTTCTCTCCTGGGTAATTGGTTTTGAAGCAGATCTTTTCACATCAAGATGAGGCTAAAGAAAAATTATCAACTAGCTGACAAGGTCCGTACGTGGTCCATAGAGTCCTAACAGGAGGAACATTTATACTTGCAGAAATAGATGGCATAATTTGGTCCAACCTCATCAATTCAGATGTTGTTAAGAGATAATATGTTTAATCTTTATTTCATGCCCCTTACATTGTAATTGGAATGTCTGACCTGATTCTTGTTTAAGAGGAATACGTAGGCGCTCCTATGGAGTTCGATCCCATTATAATAAAATTCTCTTATTTCCCCTCTATGAGCATTGTAACTGGGGAAGAATTTTTGAGAGGACCTCAAAAATTCTATAAGGGCATGACATTGGCACAACTATGACATTGGAACAAAATTTTTTAGACAACCTCAAAAATTCTTGTGAGCAGTCTTTTGTGATCTTTTACGACAAGACAATATATATTGGGGCATAAATTTTTGAGTGGTCCTCAAAAAATTCTTGGAAAGAGAACAAGTTTCGATAAGATGTTGTATTATCTCAAAACATGTCACAGTCAATTATTCAATAATATTTCATATTCTTTACAATAAGTTTTATTTATCACTTTAAAAATATAACAATTTGCAAACATGATTTTAAAATTATTTACTTTTCTAACCAAGTGAAGACCCGAACGAGGCCCATCATCGGTTGACGACATCGAGAAGAGGAAACTCCATTCAAGGCAGAGACACAAATTAACCTCCCCCTTTTACAAACACATAATTTTTCTTTGAATGCGAGATTAATAGGTACAAAATTGTAAGAATCACTCCAAGACAACTTGAATGGCCAACCAGCCAATTCGACATCGAGAAGCCCGACAGTCAATTCAACACTGCATCGAGAAGACCGATAGTCAATTTGACCAATGCATCAAGAGGCCCAACAACCAATTTGACATCGAAAAGCCTGACAACTGATCCAACACTATATCGAGAAGTCCACCAGCCGATCCAACAATGCATTGGGAGGCCCAACAACCAATCCGACATCGAGAAGTCGGATAGCCTATCGAACAATGGATCGAGAGGACCGACAGCTAATTAGACATTGAGAATCCCGATAACTGATCTGATACTACATCGATAGGCCCGATAGCCAATTCGACATCGAGAAGCCCGACAGCCAATTCGACATCGAGAAGCCCGACAACCTATTCAACATTGCAACTAGAGGACCGATAGACAATCTAACATTATAACATATATGCTTTCTTTATTCTCATATGATTGGATATTTGTGACAATTTCTTAATTGAACACATGCTCTAACTCTTTCTATCTAGTATACTAAAAGTACGTAGGTAACAGAGAATGAGTAACAAACAGGAACAATTTCTGCTACTGTTTTTAAAATACCATCCTGTTTGTCTATTTGTCGCGTAAAATCAACTTGAAACTCACTTACCTTTCATTTTCATACCTCTCCTTATGTTGTTGTTTCAAATCCTATTCACTTCTATCACATCAACCCATGATGTAATTGTTGATGTTTGTCTTTTATCTTTAACATTCTTTAGGAATATTGTTCGTTCCTAAATTTAGAACTACTTACGGCCTAATTCTTGTAAAAATAGAGATATGTAGGAGACATAAAACCAAAGTCTCGACTATACTATTTTTAAAATCACCTCCTATTGCATCAATTCCAATGAACTATTTTCTCGATCAGACAAAATTGACTACTACATCAACTTTCATTGCTCGATGATTCTTTCATCATTCTCAAGCAATCAAGAAGCAACTGTTGACACCCAAATTTGATCTCCTGATGCTCCTCTTAGACTGCTATTTTATGAACATTATTACTTTTAAATGGTAATATTTTTTAAACATTATTTTGGTATCAAATAGATAATGTATGTCGCATTCATTGATTTGAAAATACACAAATTATTTTATTACTTTTTATTAACATTTTTTATAATATATTAATTTAAATAAAATATTTTTTTATGTAATTTTTTAATATTTATTTAAATTATTTAATGTTCTCACCCATAATTTACAACATCTAGTTTTTAGTATCACCATTAATAGTAATAGTAGTAGTAGTATTCCTATTATTATTAGCAAAGCGGCCTACTCTTCCATATCTGTAACAAGCATTAGGCTTTTTGGATTTAATAAAATCCTTTGTTGCTTTTTTATCCTTCTTTCTTCTATATTTTTTCTCAATTCTCTTAGTCATTCTATTAGGAGACTCTTTTTCCTTCTTATTCCTATAAGGCTCTTTAGCACTTTTAGGAATGTCAATGGCAAATTGTTCATAAAATTTCCCTAGTTGTTGTCTTTTATTAAGACGATGTCTCTTAATTTTCTGATTTAACCTTATCTCATTACATAAGGATAGCCCTTCTTGAGTACGAATATTACTCAACTTTTCATGAGTGTACTCATCATTATTAATGCTTGTTGTAGATAATGAGGACTGGATTGCTTCAATGATACCACAGGAGCTTTTACGCAACACATAATCATTGAAGTAATAGTTCTAGTTCATTACGAGTCCAAAATTTAGCCTTAAATACCCTCCTGGTGTCAACAGGACCTCCGGCATGTAGCCTGAACTGAAACTATCACTACAATATTATGTTATGCTACCTTAATATCATTGGGTGAGTAGATTCTTCATTACGTATTTTGTGCCATATTATACCAGTAGTTTAGTATGTTATAGTTCAACACAAAAGTATTTAGCCTATCATTTAGGCTAATCTAAAGTAAAAGTAAAATAATTAACAATAAAATTTAAAGTACCTTGATAATAATGAGTGTTACCAGTGCCTTCTGGAAACTTATGCCAACTTTTATTTAAAAGATGACTATTTTACAAAAGGAGAAAAATGAGTAATAGAACAAGGTGGTTCTTCCAAACCTGCCTTCTAATACAAAAGATGAGATCCTTCTATAGAGGATTCTCGATATAAAATGACAAAATTAATACTTTACAAGTGGCCTTACTATTAACAAATGACCTTTACTATTCATGACTTTATAAAATCTACGTTTATAAAAGCTAATTTATTAAAGTTGCTTTATAAAAGCCTTCCTATCTTCACATGATATTGTCCCCAATAATTTACATTGTGGGGTCTTGTATATTACATTTTCAGTCTTTTTTCTTTTTCTTTTACTGATTTGGAAGATTTTTCTAATGTTTCTCTGAATTTCTTTAGATATTCATTTATGTTAATTTCGTCATTACTCTGGATGCTTTGGGATTCCCCTGTTAGACAATCTTCTTTATTATCCGTGGTATGACCAGCAAATACCATGGAAACGTCTGATACATTTTCCATGTCCAGATTTCTCATTAAATCTTTCTTTACTTCTTCCATGTATAAGACTATTATTTCGGATATAGATATGATCCCCTTCTTCATTTGAAGTCTTCAGGAAATATATTTGAAGGTACTAATCTCGTCCTTTTTCTGTATATCTCTTTGTTATTTATATTTGATAATGGCTACTTTGATGGAGTCAATTATTCATTGACCATAGATATGTCCATCTGTTGTTTTCAGATTTAACTTATTCCAGAATTTTGTATAAAAAATTCTTTTAAGGCATTGGAAGTTGTTCAAATTTGGTTTTACTTTCATATGCCATTTCATTATCCATGGGATAGAAAATTCAATAAAGAAATACATTGTAGAAATTCCTTTAAAGTAAATATTATTCTTGTTTAATTTTATAAGTGTCGGAGATATTTCTAATCAATCAGTGTATAAACTCTTGAAATGTTATGGTAAATTTTTTACCGATGGTCCATAATAGATCCATCATTGTGTAAACCAATTTGGAATATTTTGTTTGAAGATATTTCCACATTTTTTTATGAACCAGGAATGTTTCCTATGAGGATTTTCATATAATAAGGCTTTTTTAAAGCCTTCAACATAATTCCAGAAATTGAATTTTACTGAGACCTTTTGATCCGAATACAAATACTCCTTTTCTTTAAGAGTGCTTATTACCCACTCTTTTGGAGTAAAAATCTTCTTAATAATAATTTTGGAAAAACTATAATCTTTCCTGATATTATTGGTTGAATAAAAATGCTAAATTTCAGCTGACCCAGTTTGAGATAATATTATCTCAAAATGCATTCTGTATTTGTATATAGTAGTAGTCTATGATGTATTATCCAAATACCTCTGCATCAATTTCCATGGATCATCTTTTCATTTAAGATCATTTTGTTCTAAGATGAGTATAACATCATCTATTTCATTTTGCTCATATAACTCGATACTCTCATTATTATCATCTGTAAGAGTACTTGAATATGATAGAATATTATTATCCTCCTTTTTGGCTTTTATAAAATCCAAGAATTCCTAGTATATCTGTTGATCCTTATTAGGATCTGATGTGCTGGCAATATTTGCCGATATTAATTTTTGGTTTTCAATTTGGACTAAGACATTGCCTATGCCCCATCCTGATCGTCCTCTTCCCCTGCCTCTATTAGAGAGGGTTGAAAATTTAGATGCCATCCTGTGTAACATAAAAGACATTAGTTCAAATATTCTCTGAAAAGAAAGTTGGGCGAACTATTATCAGACTCCTTTAAATATTGCATTTCAAAACCAAATGGTGCTAGTAAAGCTTGCAATCTGGCAAATATTTGTTTAGAAACATATTATTTACAGTCTTTATTAAAAATAAATTTTGTTGCTTGGAAATCAGTTTTTATTAAAATCTTTTGATTATACAAATCTCCCTGAAATTTCAAAACACATTTTACTATTGCAAGAATTTCTTTTGCAACAGTTGCATAATTCTTTTGGCTAGTATTCCATTTTCCCGAATAAAATTGAATAATATAAATTGTTTATTTTGTTGGGAATATTGTTTTAAAATTCCTTCATAGCCAATATCAGAATCATCTATTTCAATTATTTTTTTCCAATTAGGATTGGCCAGTGTAAGACATGGTAAGTTATTAACCTCTGCCTTAATATTTTTGACAACCTGAGTATGATATTCAGTCCATGATTTTAGATTCTTTTTTAGTCTATCATATAAGATAGTTGTATCCTTAGCAAGTTCCTTTATAAGAGGAAAAATATAATTCAGACTTCTTAGAAATTGCTGCAATTGAGTTTTGTTAGTCATAACTTCTGAAAATTTAGAAGTAAATTCTATGCTCCTATTTATAGGGATTATTTTATCATGGTCAATATTATGACCCAAAAGTCATACCTTTGTCTGAAAAATGAGATCTTGGATTTAGATATTACTAATCCATTTTGTATAATGATCTTCTTAAAGAGATCCAGATGTTTAAAATGCATTTCTATATTTTTTTTAGAATACAAGAATGTCATCAATATAAACAATTATAAAATTGCTATAAGGCATAAGAATATCATTCATAATATTTATTCTTTAATTCAAAAGGCATGACATTCCATTCAAATTATCCCATGGGAATATTAGAAGCAATTTTTATATTTATCTGTTTCAGTTATTTAAATTTCTCAATATCCTGATTTTAAATCAAATTTTGAAAGCATCATATAATATATCTAATAAGTCCTTCTTATTAGGAATTGGATATCTAATCCATCTGAGGACTTTGTTGAGAGGCTTGTAATTAATAATTAACCTTGAAACCCCGCTTTCTTGTTCAGCATGCTTATTAACATAAAAAAACGGCACATGACTAAGGCGATTTAGAAGGTTTTATAAGGCCTTTATGCAAAAGAGAATCAATTTTTTTTTACGTAATTCTAAATATTCAGAATTCATTTGACATGGTCTTGCCTTAGTAGGAATATTATCCTCTTAAAATTGTTTTCAAATGGAAGACTTTCCACATGTTTATTTCTTTGTCAAAAAAACATTTGGATGGTCTCCACATATTTGTAATGAAAATTGATTTTTCAAAAATTCTATTTTTTTATTTAATTTAGAATTTTGTAAAGTTTCTTATATTTTCAGACTGCAAATTTCATCTTTAAGAAAATCAACTTGTCTATTTTTTGAAAGTATCCTTTCATTTATGATTTTCAGAAATCTTGTATAGGGTGGTGGACACCATTCAAATTTGATTTCCTTATTGTCAAATGTCCCAATTACTCTATTTTCATCCCACCTAATAATGGGATATATGTGAACAAACCATGGCTTTTCCAAAATAATTTTATCAATGATATCTTTTACCAGTAAAAAGGTTTCTGGCATACATGATTTGTCTTGGCAGATAAATACCTTGGAAATTTTATATTCAACTCTCATTCTATGTCCACTAGCATTTCTTAAAACATTAGTAGTTTTATGAAAATATTTTGAAGGTATTAAACCTTTTTGTATACAATTACAATTTGCCCCACTATTAATGCGAGTTGTAAACTCTTTTTTGAAATTATAATCAATTAAAAGAGTTACTTTTGCATAAATTTTTTGCTGATTTATAGCTTCTAATGTCTGAAGAAATCCTTCTTCAGGTAAGGTAGGATTATGACCTATTTCATCAGTAACTAGATTCTGATTTTCTAAAGTAGCTACCCTTTTATCCGAGGTCATATTATGATCCTTAAGAATGGACATTTCTCTTTTGAGATTATCAATCTCAACTTTCAAATATTGGGTTGTTTCCAGAACATCAACTACCGTCTGCCTTTGCTTGAGAAGTTTTTGAACTTCTATCATGGTATAAGGACCTTTTTGGGAATGGATTTCTTATATTTTCTTAGAGGAACTTTTGTAGGGTTTATCCTCGTGGTTTAGTAATTGAGACCTTAATTCGGGATCTTTTATAATTTCTAAGAGTGCTCCAGTCTTGTCCTCTTTGAGAATATTTATCTCCAAATCTTGAAATTGAGAGAAAATATTATAAAAGATATCATCTTCTTCCTTGTTATTATATGGTTGTCATATTTGAAAAGGTACACATTCTTCCTTAGAAGACATACAATCCTTGTTGTGAAGAACTCTTAAGTCTTTATTTGTAGATGATTCATCATCACTATGGTCTAGACTTGAATTTTTTTGGAAAAGAATTAAGCAATATCTTGTACATAGTTTGTTTCATCTCGTCATCTATATTGAGACTCTTAATCTTTTCCTTGACTTTGCAATTCTTAGAAAAGTGACCTACTCTTCCATATCTGTAGCAAGCATTAGGCTTTCTGGATTTAATAAAATCCTTTCTTACTTTGTAATCCTTCTTTCTTCTATATTTTTTCTCAATTCTCTTAGTCCTCCTATTAGGAGAATCTTTTTTATTCTTACGCCTATAAGGCTCTTTATCACTTTTAGGGATGTCAATGGCAAATTGTTCACAAAATTCCCCTAGTAGTTGTCTTTCATTAAGACAATGTCTCTTAATTTGCTGATTTAACCTTATCTAAGTTGCTAGTAAAAAAATTTAGTGGATTAAAGATTTGTCCTATCAATAGTCATAATAGTTTTGAAGACAATAATAAAGTTCCTAGTGAGATAAATAAAATCTCATAAAAACATGCGAGAAAGTCTATCCAAAGGTTGTATTATTATCGTAGACCTACTCCCCACGATGTTTTACTAGAAGAACAAGACATAATTGTCCATAATAGTTATAGTGGAAAAGAGATCTATGAATGGAACATAGATGGTTTTACTGAGAAGCAAATTTTTATGGTAGTACATCAAATGTTGATGTACAGTACGATTTGAAAAATTCATTGGAAAATTACTGCAGGATTCACTGGTCAGATAAAAGGCTGGTGGGATAATTATCTCACTTTAGTCCAGCATTTTGAGATATTACAATCGGTTGGTCATAATCCTACCTTACCAGAAGAAGGATTTCTTCAGACATTAGAAGCTATAACCCAACAAAAATTTTATGGAAAAGTAACTCTTTCAAGTGATTATAATTTCAAAAAAGATTTTACAACTCTCATGATATTGGGGTAGATTGTAATTGTATACAAGAATATTTAATACCTTCAAACTATTTTCATAAAACTACTCATGTTTTAAGAAATGCTAGTGGACATAGAATGGGAGTTGAATATAAAATTTCCAAGGCATTTATCTACCAAGACAAATCATGTATGCCAGAAACCTTTGTACTGGTAAAAGATATCAGTAATGAAATTATTTTGGAAAAGCCATGGTTTGTTCACATATATCTCATTACTAGATGGGATGAAAATGGATTAATTGGCACATTTGACAACAAGGAAATCAAATTTGAATAGTGTTCACCACCTTATAAAAGATTTCTGATACCATAAAAGAAAGCATACTTTTAAAAAATAGACAAGTTAATTTTCTTAAAGATGAAATTTGCAGTCTGACAATACAAGAAACTTTGCAAAATGCTAAATGAAATGAAAAAATAGAATTTTTGAAAAATTAGTTTTCATTACAAATATGTGGATACCATCCAAACGCTTTTTGGCAAAGAAAGAAGCATGCGTAAGTCTTCTATATGAAGAATATTTTAAAGAGGATAATATTCTTACTAAGGAAAGACCATGTCAAATGAATTCTGAATATTTAGAATTATGTAAAAAATAAATTGATTCAGTTTTGCATAACGGCCTTATAAGACCTTCTAAATCAACTTGGCCATGTACTGCTTTTTATGTTAATAAGCATGCTCAACAAGAAAGAGGGGTTCTGAGGTTAGTTATTAATTACAAGCCTCTCAACAAAGTCCTTGTAGACACCTAATTTTGTTCCTCCCGAAGCCCAATTCATTTATTTTCACCTCACGTTATCATACACCCTCACCCATGTGATTATGCCCCACAAAAATACAAAAATAACAAGATTTCAATAAAGCCCAAACAAATTAAATCCCTAATATTCCCTTATCCTAACAAACTTTATCTTAACCAATTCACACCCCCACATACCCCACCTACCCTACCCTATCTTACCCCTACCCCGCATACCTCTTTATACATTTTTTTTCTTTTAACAGAATTTCATAGATAGATATTCACTCACATACATAAAAGAAAAGGGAGAGCACATCACAAAGGGGGGCCACAGGGAATTCCCCGATACATATATACACTCATCATCATCACAAAGGGACGGAGAATATACACTCTACTTTTATCTTCCACATAGGAGATCCACGCAAGAAGAATGAACACACGCTTACACAGAAAACATGATACACACTTACCACATATACACACACAGTAGAGAGATGGGAGGAGGAACATACATAGATCAAAATTGTCACTCCCATAAGAGACCGAAGAACAATCATTATCACTCATCCTCACCATACGCACAAATCATGCACACACATACACTCTCACCAGAAAACATGCTCTTTCATTGGAAAACACACACTCTCACCAAAAAATGTATACATACGCATACAGTGAAGACAAGATCAGAAAAAATAGAAGGAGTTTGAGATCCCCGATGAGAAATAAAGAAACCAACGTGAAAATCCGACAGATTGGACCAGAAAATGTCAAGATTGGCCGGTATCTGTTGATTTTTTGTTGGGTTTAGGCGTCACTGATTGAACCAGTAGTGGATTGTTCATCCCTGTCTCTAGTCAATTTCGCAATAATTTTTTGTGTACTGGTTTGGTTTATTCGATTGTGATTTCTATTTTGGTCTGATGGTTTTTGTATTGATTTGGGGGAATTTGGATACTGTTTGGTCTCAGTAGGGTTATTATGGTTATTTTTGGGATTTAATTCCCTATTCCGAGTTGGATTTTATCGCGGTTGAGGTTCGTCTATTCGGAATTCCGAGTCCGGGTTTTCTTAAACATTATTACCAATGAAATGGATTCTTTAAAGGTCCAATTCTATCTTATCTCCCTCTAATTTAACGTAATTATGAATGATTCGTGTGTTTGACATGTTTGAATCTTCTTTTCTTAGTTAATGTTGGATTCAAATTTGAAAACTTGATTGATTGGTTGCGTATTGATTGATTTAATCATGTTAAAGTTGGATGGGGTGGAATTGAGAAATTGATAAAAAAGGTGAATATAGTTCAACTTTGGTTTATTGTTTTTTTGTTTAATTCGAAATAAGCATGAATGATGTGGAAACGGATAGGCAAATGTAGGTTCAGGCAGGAAAAATTTAGAACTTGTGTGTTGGTTGAATGTTTGAATGTACGTGTGAATGTTTCTTTTGAGTTTATCGTATTTGATTCAAGTGCATTCATTAAGAAGGGGAATGCCCCGAGGTTTTATGTATTTATTCACCGGAGAATGTCCCGACGTATTATGTCTTTGAAGGAGGTTCGTGATCAAGGCTTGAGGCATCGGGTAAAGCATTGGAGCTTAGTCTAGGACTAGTTTAGAATAGGATTTATATTTTCGCAGTTTTCTATTTCGGATTGTATAGCTGGACTGGACACTAAATTTTGGATTTTTTTGTTTTGTTTGCATGATTAATTGTTTTGCATGCTTTGTGTGGTTTATACATTTGTAGTATTAAATTAGTCGATACACTCCATCAAGCAATCATGGTCGAACAATGGTATCGAGGGGTGCCTAACACCTTCCCCTCGATCAACAAAATTCTTTAATCGGAATCTCTATTCACGGATCAATTTTAAAGAGTCAAACTATTTTGAAAAAGGATATCCACGGGTGACTTAGCATACTCGATTTATGTCAAGTGGCGACTCTGAATAAAAAATGTAAATAATCCTTTTTGAAACTAATATTCATTTTGTCACGTAATCAATAAAACCCTTTTCAAACTTAAAAATCAATCTTTTCGAGTTAAAAAGAGGTGTGATTGCTCTGGCGACTCTGCTGAGAATTTTTCAGAATTCGAGCGTATTTTGGAGTTGTATCGTCTTAGTTTGGCACTGTAGGTGTATAAACATTTTATTTGTGTTGTTTTGTGTTATTATTTTACCATTGTTGTTTACCTATGTGCTACGTGTTTACAATTTTTATCTTATGCACTACAGCTTTATATCTGGCATCATGTGCATAACCCGAGTCATTCTTTCTACAACAAGTCCGTAGTACACGTGTGTACACAACCTCTAGTTGGTCACCCTTATTTTAGAAAAGGGAGCCATTAGGTTGTATGGAGTAAGTGGAAAGTTGTCGCAGTTATTATCGACCATACGCTTCCCCGAACAGCCTTATTAGTGGACCCCAGCTAGGCCAGCCTTTAGGTCATGCTTATCTGTATCATATTGAGACCTAGCGGAACCCACTTGATCTTTTGTAGGAGACTCACCTCTAAAGCATCCCTACGTGCTAAATGTTACATCTCTGAGGGTAACAGGGTCATTTGACAGACTGATTTGGGGGAAAGCATGTGTTAGAAGTAAATTGTGTAGGGAATGAAAAATCAAAGAAAAAAAGAGAAAAAAAGAAAGAAAAAGTGAGTAAAAAAAAGAGTTTCGTAGTTTTTAGAGTTCATTATGGCTTTTATTTTCCACAATCCAAAAATTCAAAAGATTTTTTATGTTTTGCACTCATTTTTCAAAAATCAAAAACATAAAAAATATTTTTCTTTTGTTTCTTTAGAAAGCATTCATAATTCGAAAAATTTAAAAAAAAAAATCAGTAGGAGCTAATTTATAAAAATAAAATTCAAAAAAATATGGTAGAATCTTTGTACATTTCATAAAATGAAAATATCATAAAAGATTTTTTCTTCATAGTTGTTGGCGTCATTCTTATGTGAAGTGTCAAATTGAAAACTCAAAAAAAAAATTATTTGTCTGTCTTGGTCGTGTCTCTCATGTCGTGGTTCAGTCATGGTCCATTAGTATCTTTAATTGTCCAATCTGGATGAACTACGCACCCCTGATTCTCCTCTCTCAGGAGTGAGAAACGTAGGCAGCCTATTGTTGGTTCGGAGATCTTATTTCAAAAATCCAAAAAGATTTTCTTCACTCTTTATTAGAGTAAGTGTTTCATATACATCTTCAAAAGAAAACTACAAAAAGATTTTCCTTTAATAGTTTCAAGTTTAATTTTCGTATGAAATTCAAAATTGAAAACCGAAAAAGATTCTTCTTTGGTAATCATAGGTTTCATTTTGTATAGGAATCTAAAAAATCAAAAGAGATTCTCTTCACTATTCATCTGGAGTAGGTGTCATATATATCTCTAAAAGAAAACTACAAAAAAGTTTTTTCTTTAATAGTTTCAAGTTTCATTTTCGCATGAAATTCAGATTCGAAACCCCAAAAAGATTTTTCTTTGATCATAGGTTTCATTTTGTATAGGGATGTTAAACCTGAAAAATTCAAAAAGATTTTCGTCAATTATTTTGACAATTTGTTATTTTCTTTTCTTCGTAAATTTTCAGGAAAAAAAGTTTAATTGACCATTTTGGAAAAACTTCACGAACTACACACACCTGATTCTCCTCTCTCGAGGGTGAGATACGTAGGCGCCCTTCTCGGGTTCGGTGATCTTTTCCAAAGAAAAGGAAAAAAAGAGGTTTCAAAAAAGTGTTGAACTATAACGCATTTGTTATCTCTTGTTCAGTTAGTTTAAGGTGGTTGGTTTTTGGCATTTTGGCTGGTCTTCCATATTGTACCAAGTCATAGAGGAAGTTATGGCCAAAAAAGATACCGAGTTGTTGTCACTAATCAGATAGGGAGTTTGGGGAATGAGAATTTAGGAGTTAATAAAGAGATTCATAAATTAAGGCAGTAAATGATAGAAATGCATCAAGCTTGGGCTAACGGGTTGCCACCTCCTTCATTTCCGATTGATAATTTGGAATATCTTTCTAGCGCTCCTCCCATGTCGCATGCACAATTTCCCATTTTTGTTGATACGCCACAACATTCATCAGAGACTACTCCGAGGAAACACTATCCAAATACTTCCAATATTCCTCTCCAAGCTCCTTAATACAAAACTACCACATACTGGGCTCTACTTACTGTTCATGTTTTTGCAGCACCACTCCCACCCGAAGCTTCTACTTTTGAGGTTTATCCATTAATTGTACCTCTTTATTATTCGAGAGATCCTGTATTGAATATTATTAGTGGTCAGCATTATACTCCTGAGCCCATATTTAAGTCGACTGGTCCTTATGGTTACACTCAACCACCTGTTAGGACAGAAGAAGAAGAGGAGATGTACCGAAAGGTGAAAAGATTAGAACTGGCTATGAAAAACTTCCAAGGACTTGGGGTGCAAAAAAGTGTCTCATATAAAGATTTGTGCATCTTTCCATATGTTCATCTCCCTTTTGGTTTTAAAATGGCAAAGTTTGAGAAGTATGATGGACATGGTGATCCTGTAGCATATTTGAGATGTTATTTCAACCAACTAAGGGGTGCTGAAGGGAAGGAAAAATTACTCATGGCATATTTCGGTGAGAGTCTTTCAGGCCTATCTTCAGAATGGTTCGTTGACCAAGACATCAACAAGTGGAATAGTTGGGAAGACCTAGCTAATGAATTAGTGTAACAATTCCAATACTATATGGAGTTGATTCCTGACGAGAAATCCCTAACCAATATGAAGAAGAAGAATACTAAGAGTTTCAGGGAGTATGCAATCAGATGGAGTGAACAAGCTGCTAGGATGAAGCCATCAATGAAAGAAAGCAAGATAATGGAGGTGTTTTGTTCAAGCGCAAGATGAAACATATTATCAACACTTGTTACCTGCATTAGGCAAGACATTTATTGAGGTCCTCAAAATGGGGGAGATGATAGATGATAGAATTAAGATCGGTCGTATTATGAGTTTTGTAACATTGAAAGCAACTACTCGAGTAATTCAAAAGGGTTCAAGAAGTGTTGGGAGGAAGAAGAATGAGGAAGATGTATCTGCTATTGTAGTTGGACAGCGGGTACGGTCAAGAAGACCACGTCGTTGTTACCCTCAGGATCAAACCCAAGATCATGCCCAGGCTCCATAGAATCACTCCTAAAATCCATTATACTCCATTCCTCTACCTCTATATCCCATATACAAAGCACAACCATATGTTTAATCCCCTTCTTACCCACAATGGAGTACACCAACTCCTCAAAGTCATCCTTAAACTCCACAAACATACCAAAGCCTTCTAGGCCAAATTTTTTATCCAAGCCAACTAATGAAATGAGGTAAAAATCGAGGGATAGCTTCACACTAATTGAAGAGTCATATGTCAGTTTATTCCAGAGATTGGTATAGTGGGGCATGATTTCTTCTCTCCTTGGGTATACTCCTGACCCGCATTCAAAAAGTTTTGATCCTAATGTACGATGTGCATATTCTTTCTGATGTTCAGGGTCACAGTATTGAAGATTGTTGTGCTTTGAAGATTGTTGTGCTTTAAAAAGATAAATTGAAAAGATAATTCAAGATAAATCAATTATGGTGCAGACCATTGATAGTGAGGAAAGCTCTAATCATGCTGATATGCAAACCAATGGCTAAGATGTCAGGCTGATCAATTGAGAAGTCACCCCTCTCCCTACTAGGAAGAGGTTTGATAGTGTTTTTTTCATGTTTTGTTATTCGAATTATTTCAGGGTTGTAGTTTGGGATCTATCTTGTTTTGTCCTTTTGTCGTTATGTTCAAACCCTTCTATCTTTAATTTTAATTAAATGGAGTGTCCCTTTATCCTTTATGTTTTAAATTTGTGTTGTTTGTTTATTTTCTTTACATATCACATTTTATGTTGATTCTAGTGATATGACATACTAGCAGAATTTTTAGCCAGATCTTGAAATCCAATTTAAGAATGAACATTGAATCAGAGGGTTAAAGTTAGAAAAGGAGAGCATCTGAGAAAATAGGTAGAGTGTTGAAACATTTGATGACAAGTTAAAGCCTTCTTTGAAAATTAAGACACTTATTTTGAGAATCACGAGAATAACTTGGTCATCAATTGAAAGACATGGCTCAATAAGGTCAAATAGTGGCTGCGAGAGCAGAAAGAAAATCATCTCCAAAAAATATGAGTCATTTAATGTGAGGAATGTACAACAAAAGTGGAGTTGTATGCTAGAAAAGCGCAGAAAAAGTAATGACGCATAGACTCAGTCAAAGTTAATGCTTAAAAAGATGTCACAAATGATCTTCATCTCTCACTTTCATATTTCATGATATGTACTTGCATTTTCAAGGATTAATATAATGAAGGCATTTTTTTCTATTATCCAAACATCATGTCATCCTTTGTTTACCCCATTTGAGCTTTAGTTCTATTTTCTTTCATACCCCTCTTTTGGAAACAAGATAGAGTCAACAAAGCTTAAAAGAAAAGGTGTCGAGTAAAATAGTAGAGTCAGAAAAGTTTCAAAAAAAAAGAGAAAATATGTCCAAAAAGAAGAGTGTCAAGAAAAATAAAGTCAAAAAAGTCTCAAAGAGAAAAAGAGTCAACAAAAGAAAAAGAATTAGAATCAAGTGAAAGAAAAAGCTGCAGAAACTACGCATGACCTGATTCTCCTCTCTCGGGAGTGAGATACGTAGGCTGCCCTACTCAGGGCTCGGTCCAACCAAATAAATAATTTAGAGTCACCCAGCCAAAAGAAACTGAGGCATGAGTTAATCCTCATTGTTTGAGTCAATTCCAATAGTTGTAAGTCCTACCCCACTTCAAGTGTCGTTTGGGCCTCATACCATCCTTTCTTTATAACCTTACCCAAAAGCCAAGTTACAACCAAAGAAAGATCTTCAGATCAATCTTTGAGGATGTTAAGGCTAAGCATGCAAGGGATATGATGATACATTTCAGAACTACTTGTCTTCCTCAACATAAGGAATTAAGAGAGAAATAAAAACTAGAGAGTCTTATTGGTGAAAACCCCCACAGGCATCGTAAGACGATAGTAAGTTGAGAGAGATAAAAATAAGAGAGTCTTATTGGTGAAAACCCTTATGGGCACTGTAAGACGACTGTAAGTTGAGAGAAATGAAATTAATAGATTCTCAATGGTGAAAAACCCTCACAGACACCATAAAGAAAATGGTGAACTGAGAAAAAACAATAAGAGAGGCTTGTTGGCGAAAGCCCTTCAAGGTGTCACTAGCCAAATGAGGTCTTAAATGCAATTGACCTAAGAAAACAACTCAGTTCCGAGGCCATTAACTCAACAACAATTGGTAGAAAATTTGGATGGAAATATCAGGCAGCTTAATAAAAAATGCATGACATAATCATTAGAGTTGACTGTCTTTTCTAGATAAATTTTCATTTCTTTGTTTCAAATGGGGACATTCATTGTCTTTTCTTTCTTCTCTTTATTTTTATTTTGTTTTCTTGAGTAAGTTGTCCAAATAAAAATCAATGTCATTTTTTCTCTTGTCTTTAATTCAAGTCCATACCAAAACAAGTAAGAAAAGATTTCAAAACTAGCTACCAGCTTCTTCAATTGCACAAAGCAAGACAAAAGGACAACTCATGAAAATACCAAGGTTCAAAGGATTTATTTAAGAAGCATGGAAAATAAGAAATACTGTGTTTGTTTTAAAGTCACTCTTAATAATCTGAGTTCGGATCAATGATGCAGTGAGTCAATGACATATGCTAATTGTTGAAAGCTAGATTAAATATGATAGGGGTAAGAGCGATTGTCGTGAAATCTAAAGCCACAAACCAGCCACCGTGTTTTTAAACTCACAAGTTTTCTTTGATGAAACAAGAAATATGTTACCTTCAAATCAAGGACTTCAGAGTCTAAATATCAAAGGTTGTAATGCCTCAATTCCACAAATACAGGAGACAATGTTACTGCATAGGTTTGGTAATAAAAACATGGTAAAAAATCATCATCCAATATCTTTAGGAGACACACTTCCTTGTTCGGATGATTCAGGTCCATTTATTAGGTGATGCACTTCCTAAATTAAACTTTTACTCCTTGAAGTTGCACTTAAAAGTTGAGTCCTTCTACTTAACCCCTAGGAGATGCACCTCCTTATCTGAGTAATCCAGATTTCATTAATTTGGTGATGCACTTCCTAAATTGAAGTTTCACTCCTAGAATTCGCACTTTCTAGTTGAGTCCTTCCACTTAGCCCCTAGGAGATGCACCTCCTTATATGAGTAATCCAGGTTTCATTTATTTGGTGATGCACTTCCTAAATTGAACCATCACTCCTAGAAGTCGCATGTTCTAGTCGAGTTATTCCACTTGACCCTTAAGAGACATACTTCCTTGTTTGGGTAATTCAAGCAACATTTGTAAGGAGACGCACTTCCTTGTTTAGGTAATTCAAGCGGCATTTATAAGGGGATGTATTTCCTTGTTTGGGTAATTCAAGCAGCATTTGTAAGGATACGTACTTCTATGTTTGGGTAATTCAAGTAGAATTAAGGAGACGCACTTTTTTATTTGGGTAATTCAAGCGGCATTGGTAAGGAGACACACTTCCTTATTTTAGTAATTCTAGTGGCACTAGTAAGGAGACGCACCGCCTTGATTGGGTAATTCAAATTTTACTTGGTAGGTGATGCACTTCCTAACTTAAGTCTTAATTCCTAGAATATATACGTCCTGGTTGAGTCAGTCCCCTTGATTCCTAGAAGATGTAGTTACTGGTCGAGTCATCTCTCTTAATTCCTAGAAGATGTACTTCCTGGTCGAGTCAGTCCCCTTGATTCCTAGAAGATGTACGTCTTAGTTGAGTCAGTCCCCTTGATTTTTAGAAGATGTACTTCCTGTTTGAGTCAATCCTTTTGATTCCTAGAAGATGTACTTCCTGGTCGAGTCAGTCCCCTTGATTCCTAGTAGATGTACTTCCTAGTTGACTCAGTCCCCTTGATTCTTAGAAGATGTACCTCCTAGTCAAGTCATTCCCTTTGACTCCTAGAAAATGCACTTTCTAGTCAAGTCATTGCATTTAACCCTTAGGAGATGCACTTTCTTGTCAGTTTTTATTTGTCCGGTGACATACTTCCTAACTTAAATCTTTATCTCTAGAAGACACACTTTCTAGTCGGAATTTCTCACTTTCATTCTTAGGAGACGCACTTCCTAGTCTTGGTCATTTAATTTTACTCTCAAAAGATGCATTTCTTGGTCGGAGTTTTGAATCATTATTGCAACATACAAGTAGTTATGGTGGGATTTGACATTCACAAAAGTCCTCTGATGATAAACTGGGAAAAAAACAATTTTACTTCTTGTTGTTTGGAACTTTACTTTTCTGGAAAATAGAATCTCTCTTTATAATAATTTTGTTTGGGATAATTTTCTTTTTAGTTTTGATGTGATTTCAGGAATCCGCCTGAAGAACAAGGCAAATAAATTGAAAGTCAAGCAATAAAGTGAAGAAGTTGAAAGACAAGCAACAAAGTGAAGAAGTTGAAAGTCAAGCAACAAAGTGAAGAAGTTAAAAGTCAAACAACAAGTTGAAGAAGTTGAAAAACAAGCAGCAAGGTGAAGAAGTTGAGAGTCAAGCAACAAGGTGAAGAAATTGAAAGTCAACAGATTGAATAAATAACAAGTTAGGAGCCCGCCTGAAGAATAGGGAGAAGAAATTAAAAGCCAAGCAACAAGTAAAAGAAATTGCAAGTTAGGAGCCTGCCGGAGAATAAGGTGATAAAAATCAAGTCAAGAGGCCAAGGGAAGATATATAGATAGGACTTTGGTAGTTTCATTTATGTTTTAACCTTGTAATTTTTATTTTTTGATGTAATGATAGAGCTGCGGACCGGAATCTCGATAGGACCTCACTCGACTCTCCAACTCGTATAGTTCCTCTCCCTCCAACCATTTGAGATACTTGTGATTTGATTCTCAAAACTTGGGTAGGTAGAATGTCCTAAGTCCAACTAGGTTACCCTTCTTCCTTCTATTTCTTTCTTTGAATAAGGGTCGGGTCAAAATTTGGTCTCGTTGTCTACTCTTTTTTTTTAAAACACTTTGTGTTTACACCCAAAAAGGGTCATAATGTAGAAACCTAATCTTGTCTCTCCCAAAGCCCAATTCATCCACTTTTCACCTCACGTTATCATACACCCTCACCCATGTGACTATACCCTACAAAAATACAAAAATAACAAGATTTCAATAAATTCCTAACAAATTAAATCCCTAGTATTCTCTTATCCTAACAAACTTTATCTCAACCAATTCACACCCCCACATACCCCACCTAACCTACCCCAACTCACCCCTACCCCACATACCCTTTTACATATTTTTTTTACTTTTAACAGAATTTCATAGACAGATATTCACTCACATACAGAAAAGAAAAAGGGGGAAACATTACAAAGGGGGCCCACAGGGAATTCCCCAATACATATATACACTCATCATCTTCACAAAGGGACGGATAATAAACACTCCACTTTCATCATCCACACAAAAGATCCACGCAAGAAGAATGAACACACCCTCACATAAAAAAAACACGATACACACTCACTATTTATACACACACAGTAGAGGAACGAGAGGAGGGAGATACACAGATCAAAATCATCGCTCCCATAAAAGATCGAAGAACAATCATCATCACCATACGCATAAATCGTGCACACACACACTCTCTCACTGGAAATCACATTCTTTCATCGGAAAACACAATGCTCTCTCATCGGAAAACACACTCTCTCACCAAAAAATATACACATATGCACACAGTGAGGATGGGATCGGAAAAAATGGAAGGAGCTTGAGATCCTTGGTAAGAAATAGTGAAATCGACGCAAAAATTTGGCAAATCTGGCCAAAAAACATCAAGATTGACCGGTATCTGTTGATTTTGGTTGGGTTTAAGCGTAACTGATTGAACCAGTAGTGGATTGTTCGTCCCTGTCTCGAGTCGATTTCGCGATAATTTTTTATGTACTGGTTTGGTTTATTTGATTGCGATTTCTATTTTGGTCCATCGATTTTTGTATTGATTTGGGGGAATTTGGATACTGTTTGGTCTCAGTAGGGTTATTGTAGTCTGTTTTGGGCTGTTGATTCCCTATACCGAGTTGGATTTTACCATAGTTGAGGTTCGTCTATTCGGAATTCCAAGTTCGGGTTTTCTTAAACATTATTACCAATGAAATATTTCTTCAAAGGTCCTATTCTATCTTCTCTCCATCTAATTTTACGTAATTATGAATGATTTGTGTGTTTGGCATTTTTGAATCTTCTTTTGTTGGTTAATGTTGGATTCGGATGTGAAAACTTGATTGATCGATTGATTGCATATTGAATTGATTTAATCATGTTAAAGTCGGATGGGGTGGAATTGAGAAATTGATAAAAAGGGTGAATATAGATCAACTTTGGTTTATTGTTGTTTTGTTTAATTCGGAATAAGCATGAATGATGTTGAAATGGATAGGCAAATATAGGTTCGGGTAGGCAAAATTTAGAACTTGTATTTTTGTTGAATGTTTAAATGTGCGTGCGAATATTTCTTTCGAGTTTATTGTATTTGATTCAAGTGTATTTATTTGGCCGGGGAATGCCCCGACGTATTATGTCTTCGAAGGAGGTTCGTGATTAAGGCCCGAAGCATCGGGTAAAGCATTGGAGCTTAGTCTAGGACTAGTTTAGAATAGGATTTATTTTTTTCATAGTTTTCTATTTCGGATTGTATAATTGGATTGGACACTAAATTTTGAATTGTTTTGTTTTGTTTGCATAATTGATTGTTTTGTGTGCTTTGTATGGTTTATACATTCGTAGTGTTAAATTAGCCGATACGCTCTATCAAGCAACCATGGCCGAACCACGGGATCGAGGGGTGCCTAACACCTTCCCTCGATTAACAAAATTCCTTAATTGGAATCTCTGTTCGTGAATCAATTTTTAAGAGTCAAACCATTTTAAAAAAGAATATCCAAGGGTGAATTGGCACACTCGATTTATGTCAAGTGATGACTCTGAATAAAAAATGTAATTAATCCTTTTTGAAAGAAATCTTCATTTTGTTACTTCATTAATAAAATCCTTTTCAAACTTAAAAATCAATCTTTTCAGGTTAAAAAGGTGTTGTGACAGTCCTCAGATAAATTAGATATCCAATTCCTAATAAGAAGGACTTATTAGATAGATTATATGATGCTATAATATTTTTGAAATTTGATTTTAAATCAGGTATTGGCAAATTCGGATAACTGAAGTAGATAAATATAAAACTGCCTTTAATGTTTTCGTGGGACAATTTGAATCGAATGTCATGTCTTTTGGATTGAAGAATGGTCCCTCTGAATGTCAGAATTTTATGAATGATAGTTTTATGCCTTATAGAAATTTTATAATTGTTTATATTGATGACATTCTTGTATTCTCAAAAAATATAGAAATGTATTTTAAACATCCGGATCTATTTAAGAAGATCATTATACAAATGGGTTAGTAATATCTAAACCCAAGATGCTCTTTTTTTTAGATGAAGGTACGATTTTTGAGTCATAATATTGACAATGGGAAAATAATCCCTATAAATAGGAGCATAGAATTTACTTCTAAATTTTTAGAAGTTATGACTGACAAATCTCAATTGCAGCAATTTCTGGAAAATCTGAATTATATTTCTCTTTTTCTAAAGGAACTTGCTAAGGATACAGCTATTTTATATGATAGACTAAAAAAGAATCCGAAAGCATGGACTGAAGATTGTACTCAGGCTGTCAAAAATATTAAGGCAAAGGTTAATAACCTACCATGCCTTACACTGACCAATTTTAATTGGAAAAAATAATTGAAACAGATGCTTCTGATATTGGCTATGGAGGAATTTTAAAACAATATTTTCCACATGATAAACAGGGTTACTTTATTCAATTTTATTCGAAAAATACAATACAAGCCAAAAGAATTATGCAACTGTTGCAAAAGAAATTCTTGCAATAGTAAAATATGTTTTGAAATTTCAGGGAGATTTATACAATCAAAAGCTTTTAAAAAAAACTAATTGCCAAGCGCAAGAAAATTTAATTTTAGTAATGACTGTAAACATGATGTTTCTAAACATATGTTTGACAGATGGCAAGCTTTATTAGCACCATTTGATTTTGAAATACAATATTTAAAGGGGTTTGATAATAGTCTGCCCGACTTTCTTACCAGAAAATATTTGAACTAATGTCTTTTATGTTTCACAGGATGACATCTTAATTTGCAACCTCCTCTAATAGAGGCAGGGGAAGAGGACGATCAGGACGGGGTAGAGGCAATGTCTTAGTCCAAATTAATAACCAGAAATTAATATTGAAAAATATTGCCAGCACATCAGATCCTAATAAGGATCAACAAGGATCAACAGATATACCAGGAATTCTTGGATTTTATAAAATCCAAAAAGAAGGAGAATAATATTCCCTCATATTCAAGTGCTCTTACAGATGATAATAATGAGAGTATCGAGTTATATGAGCAAAATAAAATAGATGATATTATACTCATTTTAGAACAAAATGATCTTAAATGGAAAGATGATTCATGAAAAATGAGGCAGAGGTATTTGGATAATACATTATATACTACTACAACATACAAATACAGAATGCAATTTGAGACAGTATTGTCTCAAACTGGTCAGCTGAAATTCAGTATTTCTATTCAGCCAATAATATCAGGAAAGAGTATAGCTTTTCCAAAATTATTATTAAAAAGATTTTTACTTTAGAAGAGTGGGCAACGAGCACTCTTAAATAAAATTTTAGTTCATTATGAGTCCAAATTTAGCCTTAAATGCCCTCCTGGCATCAACTTGACTTTCAACAGGACCTTCGTCATATAGTCTGAACTGAAATTATCACTACAAGATTATGTTATGCTACCTTAATATCATTGGGTGAGTATATTCTTCATTACGTACTTCGTTCCATATTATACCAATAGCTTAGTAAGTGGGGACGATTATTTTCTTCTCTTATGAATTAATGACAAACTTTAATGTCTGATTCTATATGATAACATTTTGACTATTCAATATTTTTTTTAGTTGCTATTCTTTTAATTCAAAATAATCCTACTTTCTTATTTATGAAAAATTTAATAAGCCATGCCAATGTATTTTATGTTTGGACAGATTCTTATTTGTTATTTATGGTAAATAGAAGCTCATTTTACACTTGATTAATTCGGCTATTTATTTAAGTAAAAATAGTTCAATAATTGAAATGATGAATATTTTTTTTTCTTTTTATTTTTGATTTGTTTGAAATTTTTCCACTATATAAAGACCCCCTTATTCATTTGTAGGGGACATCTTTTTCCACCTCTTCTATTCTCTCATGCATTGAAACTTCTACTCTCTCATATATTTTTTAAAAAAAGAAGGTAATTTTAAGAATCTACTCTCCTTAGAAAATATATACGTTATGATTCTTATTTTGGGTATTGCTTTGGGAGGATGAACTTTGGATTTTTCCTTGCTTTTCTGGTCTTCTGTTAAGTTTATTGTTATTATTGGGCAAAATGATTCGATGGACACTTGTACTATGTCCGTTTGTAATGTGAATACTCCTATTTACATGTTTGTCATCTGGACCCTTAAACACACTAAAAAGCAATATTTTAAATACTTTTTTGATGAGTGTAACACACTCACCCCACGTCAGCTTTCACGTAATTTTAAATACTACATTAAATTTCACATCATTTTTAAAATGCCACATAAGAAATTAGATATTAAAAAAATAAAAAATTTAAATTGAGAATTAAAAAAATAAAATAAAATGAGGTAAATTTTTAATTTCCATCTTCTTCATCTCTCTTCTTCATCTCCCCACTCTCTCTTCTCCTTCTCCATCTCCAACAAGTTGTATGAGTTCATGACCATCCGAATCTCTCGAAGATCGAAACTCCATAATTTCATTCATTTTCCCATTCGTAGCCTCATACCCACTTGAAAAATGCCTTGCTCCAATCAATTTTCGATTACATGAAGTCGCTGAAAAATTCAGCTACACATTCCTCTTTTCACTTTGCCAGAACTGGACTAAGATCACGATCATCGATTGCTCCATCTTCAATTACTCCAATTACTTAACAATAAAAAAACAACGAAAGAAACTCAAATTTTAGCACTTTTTCAAATCCGAAAGATGAAAAAAAAACTTCTTAACAATCAAAACAACGATAAAACTCAAATTATAGAGCTTGTTCAACTCCCAAACAATGAAAAAACTCTAAATTTTAGGCTTCTTCAGCTCCAAAACAATGGGGAAAAACTCAAATTTTAGCACTTTTCAACTCCGAAAGATGAAACTAAACTACTTTACAATCAAAACAACGAAAAAAGTCAAATTATAAGGCCTTTTCAACTCCCAAATAATAAAAAAAAAACTCAAATTTTAGTGCCTTTTTAGGTTTAAAACAATTGAAGGAAAAAACTCAATTTTAGAGGGCTTTTTCAGCTCTAAAAAAATTAAGAAACCTCAAATTTTAGGCTATTTCAGCACCCTAAAGAACAAATTAAACAACAAAATTAATGAAAATTTCTAATCTTGAGAGACAGATTTGAAGGCAATTAAGAGAGATTATGAAGAGAATAATTGAATTGAAGATGAAAAATTGGGGGAAATAAGGGGAATGTGTTCATTACTCCAATAACAAGGCCAGACCCATAACCAAACTTGGTTGGCCTAGTGGTTAGCTTACTGGTCACTTAAGCAAGTGTCGGGGGTTCGATTCCCGTCTTGTGCATGCAGCAACCAATTGACCAGCAACAAACCCTTAAATGAAGCTCAGATCCAGGGAGGATTAGTCCTTGGCTTGTCGGACTGGGGGATACCTTGGGAAACCCAAAAAAAAAAAAGGCCAGACCCATAATCAGATTTCTTTAGCAACCCAGCACTGTCACTACTAGTCAATCCAAGAAATTCAGGGGATTTCGTTATTTGAACATGTCGAACTTGTTCAGATATAACAGTCAAAACCCTATTAAAATCCCCAAGCTTCTTCGCATCCAACGTCGATAATTTAACAGAAAATCCATGAAAAACATTACTATAAGCATGAATAATACAATTAACATCATTCCCACCACTTTCTAATTCATAGGTATTAGCATCGTGTTGAACGTGAACTATAAAAGTTCTTGGGGCATTTACAGTTGATGAAACTGAAAGAGTGTTCACCAATAAAGAAAGAAAGAAAGAAAAGAAATGAAGAAAATGCCATGAATGAATTAAAGAGGAGTGAAGTGAGGAGAAAATAGGAGGCAGTAGAGTACTGAAGAAGATACACTTTAGGTTTGTTTTTTTTCTCTTAAAAAAAAATTAATAGTATTTTTTAATCTTATTAAATATTTTAAATGGTTTCTTTTTAATTTTACACGCCCAAAAAATCGTGTGCACACGCGCGCTTTCCACATCAGTAACTTAATGCCACATATGCATAAAAGGGTTTAAAATGTTGAGATTTACTAAGTTGAAGGGTTCAGATGACAAAAGTCTAAGTAGAAGTGTCCACTTTACAAACTCGGACAAGTACAAGGGTCCACCGAACTATTTTACCTTATTATTGAGCACCATCAACTGATTAGTTCTCTTAAACTACGCATTCAATGCTTATGTTTAGTTGCATGTAACTTAAAGTATTACTTTGATTGTGCTCCAAACTCTTATGTATATGATGTCCTTGTTTTGTTTGTGAGCTATCATTCTTGTTCTTTGTATATTTTGGTTTCTACATTTATGCTTGACAGCTTCGAGATGATTTCAAGAGATGCCAAATTTAGAACCTTTCTTTTTTATTTTTCATTAATTTCGAGTATGTAATAATTGTTGTACAAACTCTATGTAATAATAAAATTCACGGGAACTGCTTGTGGGGCAGGGTTTATGTGCTTTAAGTGCTTATGCGAACTACTTAGGAAAAAAATAATTTAAGATCAACTATAAACTTATGTGGTTGTTTAGAAATCATGTTTTAGGGATTATTAACTAATTTTCGGTCTAAAATTAATTTCACTATGTTCGCTTGATTTCGGCTGTCATAATTAATTTTCAACGTCTTACTTCAGTCCATTTTAGCATATTTTGTGTTTTTAGCATTAAGAAACTATTTTCAGAATTAAAAATTGGTTACATGTATCATTAAACTACATCCAACATTTAATTTTAACTTTCGAAATTTTTTTGATGAATTTTTTGGTATAAAAATAATATTTTTCAGCAATTAAATCCCACACTTTAAAATAATAAATTTTCAGCAATGACAAAAAATCAGTTTTCAGCATTTTCAAAATCTACTTCAGTAGTTTAAAAATCAGTTTCTGTTTTTCTTTTTTTAAACAATAATTTTCAGCAATTAGCTTCAGCATGGTTTTATCAGTTTCAACAGTTAAACTGATAGAATATAGTTTTGCTAATTTTCGACATTAAAAATATTTTTTCAATACTAATTATCAATCATAGAATGTTGTGTCAATGTTCACCATCAAAAAATCACATTCAGCTTAATTTTTAAATATCAAAAGCATGTTTAAATAATTTTCACCATTGATCCTAAATTTTGAATGTGTTTTCTGTCTACCCACAATATTCATATATTGTTTCAGCATTTAGGTGTAATTTTCGTCACATAAATTTTCATCACAGTAGCTTATTTAGTTTACCTAAAATGTTGTTTGATTTTTAATGATTTTTCATTAGTTTAATAATCAATGACAAGCTGATTGTGAGCCTTATTCACATAGATATCCGCCTATAGAATTTAATTAAATGTTGGACATTTAGATATCATGTCTTTAGGTTTTTAGTTATACAAAATGAGTAAATTTTAAGCATGTTAATCACTTAACCAACTTTTAATTAATCAAGATGCTCTATTTGAGACAATTATGTACTAAATGTTGTCCTTATTGACTGATGTAAACCTTGAGTCTAATTATGAAACCTAGTTTTCTTTGTCTAGATCCTAAATCCAAAGTAGAAAATCCAATGTCTCTTGGATATTAAGTTGAGACAGGAAGACACTTTAGGGAACGCTAGTTTTATTTCTTTTTTAGAACGTCTTTAGGCTTAATAGCCAAAGGATGGGTATACATTCGAAACTGATGGAAGTTGACCTAAGCATAATCCGACAATGCGACATACGATATTGTCTCCCATTAATAAGCCGGACGTTGATCCAAATAATAATAAATAATAAATTCTTGTTCAACCTTTGAATTAGTTTATTTACTTTGATTGTTTTAATTATTTGGGGTAGTTTAGGTTCGCTTATTTAAGAAATTTTGCTATATTTATTGTGTCTCTTCTATCTTCTTGCTTATCTGAGTCATTTTTATGTTTTAATGAATCTTGTCATCACCTAGCTAATAAATCTTTAGGAATAATTAAGTTACGTGTCTTATTTATTATTTTATCACTTAGTAACATTAAGTTTATAAAAATAGTTGACCTTTGTTTTTCACATAGAATCCTCACATAATATATGAATTCGGACGGGAATCACATTTGTGGACCTCAAAAGGTGCCTACCACCTTCTTTTCAAGGTATTTGAAACCTTACCTGATTTATGATGATGTAGACTAATTAACTTATTCATAATTAGCCTAAAATGGTGTCCTAACGCACCTTAATTCGTTAGGTGACAACTCTCACTCTTTAAATATCCTAAAAAGAGTTGTCACGTTGAATTCCACTTTTCACGAGAAAAATGAGGCGCCACACAAAAGAGCTATTCTACCCTATCAAATTCAGCACTCCAAACTCAATAACATTGTCAAAATTTATATTTGAGGTATTCGGTAAAAAGTGAGCCCCACACCCAAGGGTCATTTTACTCAAATTCTGACCAATAGCCCGAAATGAGTCTAGAAGCTCTGGAACATGAACTAAAGGGCTCCCTTGCCTAAAATTGACATTTCAGAGCTGATAAAACTATCAAAATGGCATACCAGGTCATTAAACTAAAGTTTTCATCCGATAACTAATTCCTACTTGCAAAGACTTCAAAAAAGGTAAATGACTCTAAAAAATAAACAAATTGTCTCATAACTGAACTATCAATTTTAACAAGTCATAAATGACTTGGGACAGCTATAGAAAATCTCTAAATAATGAAAATGCATGAAAATGCAAAAAATGACCTGGAGGTTCATTATAGAAGCAACGCAACAAACAACAAAGTAGTTATCACATTTGAAAATAGAGAAGACACCTCAATTATCAACCCCAACAATCCAACACATTGTCCAAACCACTCATCAATAGCTACAAAAAATAGGAGAATACCTACAACAATAAGAAACAACCATCTAAAAAGGAAAACAATAGACAAATAGAAAAAAAAATACGCTAACTTAAAGATCTCAATTTTCAACGAATGAAGTTAGAGCCGATAAAGAGAAAAGGTCTATGAGATCGGTTAAATGCATAGATCCGATGAAGAAAGTAGGTATAGAGTTTTTGGTGGATATTCCAGACTTGCATAAAGATTTATAAGGAAATCATTGTACAGCAATTGAAAGGTGTTGAAACCCTTTTAGGTTGCTCCACACAGTAAGGGATCAGGTCTCTCAGAATCAATCACAGGAAATTAAACAATAGAGTGCAAGAAAACTAAAGAAAGTGCAAAAATAGTAAAAGAAACAAAGATTTTTACGTGGAAACCCAGAATGGAAAAACCACGGCTTGCCTTCACAAGCACCAACAAAATCCACTATAAGCAACCTCCTGATTATAGTCTAGATTTTAGCCTAACTCTAGGCTTCTTGTGCTAGCAGCAACTCTACTACCAGCTAATCTCGATAACTCTACCAAGGACTTTTTTCTATAGTGATTAGCTCTAATTAGTCTCAAGCTTAGGCAACTCTACCTAAGCAACACTCTAGAAACAAAAAAATACTACTCTTGTAGCATGAGTAGTTCTTTTGCGGTTCATTACTCACTCAAGAACTTTTACAATTTAAGCACTCATAAAACTAAGAACTAGAGTAGTGTTGAAATGGTGTTTTTGCCAACTCTTTTCACTTTCTGAATTTGCAAAAAAACAATTGTTGAAGAATCATATTTTTTCTTTTACAATTATATGATAATTAGGTCTTGAAATATCATTGGACTGGCTGTCCAAGTCGGTACAAAATAGAACCTGTAAGTTTGTTACACAAGATGATAAAACTATATAGAAGGCGCGTGCCAGCTGGACTGTGCCTTGAAGATCCAAGGACCTGGTCCCTTGTAGTTTAGCTGCTCATCATCAAAACTACATATCACAATTTTTCTATTTTTAATAATGACAAACCAAGCCATACAGTTTGAGTTTCAGTGCGCATTCATCACATTTAATTAGAGTGATTACCACCTGAGGATGAATGTTCCCCTATCATCATACTTCCTCTATGATGCAACACAGGGAACTGGTCCCTTGTTGTTATTTTACAGCAACAACTTCCCCTTATTACTGTGCACCTTCATTTCATTTAGTGACTTTACATTTACACACTTACCCCTGTCAATATGACTATCTTCAGGTTTGTATCTCAATTTTCCTGAACCTAGTCCCTACTATATGAACTAAGTATTCCCCTTTTTGGGATCATTGAAAAGAATTAATAATAAGCCAAGAATAAAGGATAAGCATAGATTAGTTAACTTATGGCCACTGGGGAAACACTAACATGTAGAATAGCTCTAAAGTAATAGGACAAATAAGATACACAAACTAAAGATTCATTCACTCATAATAGTTAGTACCAGTGCAACAAGCTAAAATAATCATCATAAGATAACTATCTTTAATAGTCATTATGAGAGCCAGGATATGGAACTGACACAGGGTTGATGAGAGAATGAGGATAACAGGGCTCAGATGAAAGGAGGATTGTATGAAAGGGACTTAAGTCATACTCCATTCTTGTATCTATAGTAATGTGAGTATCCACCAACTGTTTGGTAAGGATCTTCACTTCAACATTTAGTTTGGCCATTCTTGCCTGGAATTTTGCATTTCCAGCTGCATGTTCATCAGTGACACTTAATCCTTCAGAGAATAGCCTTTGATTCAGTAATGTCAAATACATTTACTCCAGCATCTTTGATAGCTGACTTGATTCTTAACTCCTCTATTTCCATTCCCAAATTCTCCTAAACAGCTAGCAATTCTAATATTTGATATATATTTTCCAGAAGTTTTGTTCAAATTATCTTCGCTCATTATTCCATCACCACCAAGGTTCAACAGTTTTCTTGACTAATCAGGAACTATATGTACCTCTTATATCAATCCACAGAATTCTCTTCTAGTTCACTCTCCAAAGCATTTTCATTCATCAAATCTTAACGGTCATTCTAGGGCTTCTTTTTGAATACAATCTTCACATATACCAAGGACTAGGTCTTTGAGATCAACTTTTCACAATAAGACACTTTCACCTGAAGTGCCTTGAGAGGGAGAACATAGTCATGCCTTCTATCATTGAGCTTTGAACCCTTTCAATCAATATAATTTTTCTGACTACAATCCCCTTCTCATGCCTAGAATCATGATCACAAGTTATATTTAGGAACCCACTTAAGTTTGAGTTCCCAATAGAAAGATAATGGTGTGATCAAATCTTTCTTGGACCATCTAGGTAGACAGTTCATTTGACCTTTCTAAGAGGCTCGTAGCCTCTAGAATGAGCACTTTCCTAATGAATGTATTTAGCATTCCTTAATTTTGCGTTAATCCAGTGTTGACATTTTTCCTTCAAATGTCCATCTCTTCCACAATGAGTGCACAAGAGTTTGTGCCTTTTGCTTCCATCATCGTGAGAAACCTTTCCTTTAGACTCACTGGGTTAGATTTTTCTTTAGTAGCCTATACCTCTACTATCATTAACACTCTGACTAGTCAAGTCAGAAAGAATTAGTGATGAAGTAGTCAATTTAAAAAACTTGTTCAACTCTTCTTTTAGGAGGACCAGATCCCTCTCTAATTCTTCATTTTTGTGAAGTGCTTCCATGAGATGTTTTTGGGAGGATCTCAATCTTTCCTCAAGATCAATCTCATGCCTCAAGGATTCCTTCTTCCTTTTACCATCTTCACCATTTACTTTTTTCAGATTATCCATTAGACTTAAATTTTTAGAGTTCAGCCTAGTGAACAACTCTTCAGTTTAAAAAATTATTGAAGTTAAAGCAATCAACTCATGCTCTTGATTCTCTACTTTTTTTTCTAAGGCATTTCTTTTAGCATTTATTTCACATACGAATTCTATTAGCACACTTGCAAGTATTTTGGCTTCTTAACAGAGTAATTATCTAGATTTCTTTTAATATCAGAAAGTGTTACCTATTTTTCTTCTTCGTCTTTTGAGTTGGTCATAAAGACAAACATGGAATAATAGATAACTTAATTGTCTTCCTTATCTAGAATAGATACATCTCTAGACTTCTCATCTTTGTTAGATTCATTGGAAGAATCTCCCCATGCAACTAGTGTTTGCTTCACAACATACTCAGAAACTGCACTCCTTATTGAATTTTCAGGGACCTGGTCCCTATTTTTTTCACCTCCAATTTTAAGGTACCCCTGATGATCCATTTTGATCAATGGACAATCCTTAATGAATTCTTAGGGCTTCCATACTTATGACATACCTCTATACTACCTCATTTTTTGTTACTGCTTACCTTTCTTTAGAACTGATCACTCATTTTCATGGCTCTAATAATTTTACTTGCCAAGTAGGCATTTTCTGGATTTCGTTCGCTTGAGTCATGTTTTGAGGCCTTCAAAGACAGGGATTTTTCCCTTTTCACTTTATTCTTCTCCAGTCCTTGCGGCTTTTTGAGCTTATGAGTCTTTAGGTTTCCAATGAGTTCATCCATTATGAGGATCTTCAGGTTCTTTGCTTCAGTTATGGCATCCACTTTGCTTTCCCAGGACTTAGGACGAACACCAAGAATTTTTCTCACTTGCTTGTACACTATAATCACTTCTCCTAAGCAATAAAGCTCATTTGTGATTGAAGTGAATCTTGTATGCATTTCTTGGATAGTTTATTCTTCTTTCATGATGAAGGTTTCATATTTAGTAGTCATCATGTCTACTTTTGAATCTTTTACATCAGTAGTATCTTTATGTGTAGTCCTCAAGCAAACCCAGATCTCTTTGGCATTTTCACAAGCTGAGACCCTGTTATATTCATCAGGCTTTATCCCATAGACTAGCAATTTCTTGGCCTTGTAGTTTTTCGCAATCTTTCTTCTATCTTCTTTGTTGTACTCTCTTCTGCTTTTGACAACCATCTTTGTAACCTCTCCTTCTTTGACTTCTCTAACAAGCACATGAGGTCCATTAAGAATAATGTCCATAAGCTCACTATCCTCAGTTATAATGAAGTTAAACATTCTTGTTTTCCACCACCCATAGTACTATCCATTGAATCTTGGTGGTTTAGTTGTAGATTGTCTTTCTTCTAGGTTAGGTAGGGCAGCCATTCTAACTAAGATACCCTAGGTGTGAACCTTTTAGAGTAACAAGGCTATGATACCAATTGTTGAAACCCTTTTAGGTTGCTCCACACATTAAGGGACCAGGTCCCTTAGAATCAATCACAGGCAATCAAACAATAGAGTGCAAGAAAACTAAAGACAGTGCAAAAAGAGTAAAATACATAAGGATTATTACATGAAAACCCAGGCTGAGAAAACCACGGCTTGCCCTCACAAGCACCAATAAAATTCACTGTAATCAACCTCCTAATTACAGTCTAAATTTTAGCCTAACTTTAGGCTCCTTGTGCTAGTTGCAACTCTACTACTATCTAATCTTGGTAACTCTACCAAGGATTCTTCTCTACACTGATTAGGTATAATCAGCCTCAAGCTTAGGCAACTCTACCTAAGAAACACTCTCAAAATAAGAAAACACTACTCTTATAGCATGAGTAGTTCTCTTACAATTCATTACTCACTCAAGAACTATTACAATTTAAGCACTTATAAAGCTAAGAACTTGACCAGTGATGAAATGGGATTTTCACTGCCTCTCTTCACTCTTTGAATTTATGAAAAACCTATTGTTGAAGAAGCATTTCTTTCCTTTTATAGCTATATGATGATTAGGGCTTGAAAGATCATTGGACCAATTGTCCAAGTCGGTACAAAATAGCACCTGCAAGTATGTTACATAGGATGACAAAATTGTGCAGAAGGTGTGTGCCAGCTGTACTGTACCTTGCACATCCAGGGACCTGGTACCTTATAGTTTAGTTGTTCATCATCAAAACTACATATAGCAAAACGTCGGCGTAAACTCATTAACCAATAATTCACAAATATACAAAATGCACAAAACATATTTTAACATACACACATTCACACATATACGCACACAAAAAAACAAAGGTTGGCATAAATTCATTAACCAATAATTCACCCCACTCACTTATTTATAATAAATATTGACACTTCTTTTTCTCAAAATGATTAAGCGGTGTACACTCTTTTTCTTTTAGAACGCCTTTGAACATTGGGCTATTGACCAAAGGATTTTCCATCCTTTTAACCAACATACAAAGTTATTGTCCAAATGGTAGTGCTATTATGTAGTCATTGTCAGATATGACCAGACATTATTGTATGGTCATTTTCGAATGTGACAAGACATTATTGTGTGGTTATTGTCAGATTTGACTAGACATCAAAATATTATATTGTGTAAAAATAATTGATCCAGCGTATAAAATTGTGGACTATATTAAATAATGTACAAATGTAGGTATCGATATGTGCTTATAAAAATTTAAAGAAAATTGAAAAATATAATTAAATTAAAAATATTGTAAAGAAAAAAAATAAGATGTCATGTCATGTACGTGTGCAGATGATTGTGAAAATATTAAAAATAAAATAAATTGGTAAAAATCCTAATATAAGGAGAATTATCAATAAATTATTAAAAGTAAATATATGAAAATAAATTGATAAAATCCTAAAGTAAGGATGATTATCAATAATTTGTTAACAATTGTAAAAAAATATGTGAAAATTGTGTTTCGTGCCCTTTAATAATCAGGAAGCCTGAATATGTTAATTTAAGCATGGAGAGCGAAAATTGGGGTGTCAACAATTGCCCTTTTTCGTTTGAAGACGATGCAGAATTCTTCAAATAAAAATATTGACGTGTAGCCAATTTTTTTGATATATAATCATTCTTTTGATGTAAATTCGACCGAAATCTAATTTAGAGTTGTTCTCATACCTCGAGTTATATGAGGAAAAGGTTGGGTATAGTTCAAAAGGATCAGTAACTTGCCTTTTGTTCCATTATTAAAGGTGGATGATCATGTGAAATGATTATTGAGAGAAGGACTATTTGGGAACGAAAGTTTTCATATATTTCCAATGCTCCTTTTGAAATTGCCCCAGTCTTAAGCTGTGAGATATTAGGGATACAAGATTGTGTACTTACTGGAGAGAAAGAATGATTATGGGGTTGTGATGACTAAAATCTGCATAGAGCTTCATACATATCTTGAGGGTCACGAGAATCAGTTCAATGTAGTTCGAAGTGAGAAAATAGGAGAAATTTTAAGACGGTTCTCAAAATTTGCCCCAGTGTATATTTTATGGCTAACATTGGACTCTTTGAATGAAATTTGAAAAGAATGTCTTATTGCTCTGAATTGTATTTTGAAAAAATCCATGATGTCTCCGATTATCTACGGGGACTGTGTTAATAAATAATGTCTCTGATTGTTTATGGGGACTTGATGGATGACATATCCAATTGTCTATGGAGACTAATGTTGATAGTCATCTCTGATTGTCTATGGAGACTGATGTTGATTGTCGTCTTTGATTGTCTACGAAGACTATGTGATAAATGAAAAATGTCTTTGATTGCCTACGAAGATTTGATGACATCTCCAATTGTCTATGGAGATTGATGTTGATCATTATTTTTGATTGTGTACAAAGACTAATGTTGAATGATGATGTCTTCGATAGTCTACGAAGACTTGATGCATGACATCTCTAATTACCAATTGAGGCTGACATTGATTGTAGTCTACGATTGTGTAAAGAGACTAAATGATGTCTTTGATTGCCTACGAATATTGATGTTGATTGATTTCCCCAATTATAATGCCCCAAATTTTTGGCCCTTGAAGATTCTTGAGCTTTGGTCTTATTTTCTTAGTCACGCCTCATGGTAACGAGCCATGAGATGTGCTTACGGGTTGTAAGACCCTGGTCGTAACCAAATCAAAAACTTAGTGCCAAGGTTCTGCTTTGAGTATGAGTGGCTCACTATGAGCCGTGGGGATATGTTACGAGTCGTAGGTTAAAATCATATTATGTCCAGTGTTTGAGTCGTTTAGGTTCTGTGTTGCTCATAAGTAGGACCCTATGAGTCGTAGGGTCATGTTATGAGTTGGTTGGTGAAATTGTAAGGTGGGCAATGTATCGGGTCATAAGTTGTGGGTACAAGTCAAGGGGTTGACTCGTAACCAAGATATTTTTCAGCTTTTAAATTGGGAGCACTTCAGACATTTCCCACTTAAAACCCTTTTGACACCACATACATAAAATACTTTTAGGGCATTCATTCAAAACTTTAACGGATTAAATACTCCCCAATATCTCTCTCAAACTCTTTGTTCAAGAAAAGGCTAGGGTTTCAAAAGGTTAATCAATTAGGGCTCTCAAGAGTGGTTTCTCTTTGTACATCTTACTATTTCAGGCATATTACTCTTCCGTCATTGTTAATTTTGCAAAGTCATATGATTTAAAGTATTGTTCATACGGTTATTGCTTGGTTTTGAAAATAAAGGTTTGGGGTTTTGAATGTTATGAATTGAACAATGTTTCTCATGATTTATATATATGATTTTCATGCTTTTGATTTGGTTTTAAACTTGTGGGTGCATGGGTATGGTGAATGAACTAGGAAATTATGATTTTCCTAAACTTGTGGCTTTGAAGTGATTATAACCCCAGCCCCTTAATGTAAAATTGGTGTAGTTATGAGAACTTTGGACATTTGTGAAATTGAAATTTTCGTAAACTATTGCATGATATAAAAAAGTATTTGAAATACAATGGTATGATTTAATGAACAAAGGGAGTCGGTGTTCCCCAATGTGTATTAATGAACAAAGGGAGTTTTTCTCCCTATGTTAATGGAAATTATTTGGGCATGATGTGTTACCTTGCATGTGCAGTTGGTATGGCGATACCAACAATGTATGCCTTAATGTGGAATGTGGTTAATTAAATGGGAATGTGTGACACTTATTTTAATTGGGCTTTAATAAGGGTTGTGTATGTGAGTCATAAAAGTGGAGGTCTAAGTAACCAATATTGGAAACTGCATTTGCCGACACGGGGGTCAAAGTTACCTTGGAGGTTTGAGTCCCCTTTATTATTATTTCATGATTAGGGAGGTTCGACCCCCATAAATCATCATTATGATCGGGTACTTAAGTCACTTTGGTATATGTTGGAGGGCCCCCATGTGCATATATATGAGATTATTCTCAGGTTCATGTGGCTACACGCATTGGGGCCCTACCAAGGGATGAGAGCTAGGGCTCATATAACCCATGGGTACTATTATATGATGGTTGAGCTACACAATCTATGATAAGGTTTTAAAGGTATTTTAAGCCTTGTTCCCTATCTCATTATGATATATATATATGTATGTATGTATGTATATGTGTATGCATTTAATTATATATACTGGTTTGAATAATTTTAAACTGTTGATCATATCATTATGTTATCCTTATCCCCGAGTTACATGCTAGCATTTACCCTAATAATTATCTTTTGATGTTGTATCTCCACGCGATGCAGGAACTACTCATACTCCTCATGCTCAGTGGCTTGGATTCGGGATTAACTAGCGAGTCAGATTGAAGTGGTGAGATTCCATACTTTGGAAGACCACATTTTATGTTTATGGTTTCCGTTACATTTTAACTATTCCTTGGATCTAGTTTTTGTCTATGGTCGAGAGCATGTCCCTACTGCAAACTCTATGGTTTTGATTAGAGGTTTTCTAAGACTATGTTGGTATGGGTAGTGTCTGTATTGGTATTAGGATTGGTATTGGTATCGTAATTGATGCTAGTACTGGTAGTTTTTGTTATGGACTTACGTTAATGTCTTCAAATTAATATTTTCTCATCTTGTTATATGTTTGGAATCCATCCTACTTCGGGTATGGTGTGTTTGGTTTGGGCAGGCACAGGGGGTGGTCTCCGGTCCATATGGGACTTGAGATGCCCGTCACGGCTAGGCCCTAGTTTGGGTCATAAAAAGGTGGTATTAGATCCTAGGTTTGGTATCATTGGGTATCCGACAAAGCCGTATCGAGTAGAGTATCTTTTATGGGTGTGTAGTGCACCACACTTATAACGGAGAGACTATGAGATATTTATGAATACTTTCCTTTTTTGTTGTTTCGTTTTATGCTATAAAGTCTAAGGTCTTGGTTCTCTGTAATTCCAGTTTGTTTTCTTTTTAGATCATGCCTCTCCGACGATCTGAAAATTATGGAAAATCCTCTATCCCACTTAAGGACATTACTGATTAGACACGTCCTGCTTATGGGGTATAGACTCGGTCTAGGGGTCTAGTTACTAATTGTCCTCTTGGAGTTCTGTCGATCCCTTCTAGTCCTCCTAGGGCTCCTCAGAAAGATGTGTCGAATGTGGAATTTCATCATTTTATTCATATATTGGCTCAGTTGGTAGCTTCTCAGTCTGAGCGTGTAGCTTCTGTTACTCTATCTTTTGAGGCCATAAGGGTTGGCTAGTTTATGAGGTTGAGCCCTCTAATGTTCACTGGTGTTAAGGTTGAGGAAGATTCATAAGGTTTTATTGATGTGATGGAGAAGATCTTTCGGGTTATGCATGCTACTAATGTGGAGGGGATAGAATTTGTTGCCTATCAACTGAAGTATGTAACATACCAATGGTTTAAGGAATGGGAATAATCTAGGGGAGATGATGCCCAATCCGCACTATGGGATGATTTATCTAGTACTTTTCTGGACTGCTTCTTTTCTAAAAAGTTGAGAGAGGCGAAGAAGGAAGAGTTCGTCAATCTAAAGCAAGGCAGGATAACGGTCAAGGAGTATACTTTGAAATTCCATCAGTTATCCCGATATGCTTCTGAGTTAGTGTCTAGCATGAGGGTTAAAATGAGGAAATTTGCTTCTGGATTGTCCCGTGACTTGATTCTTGAAAGTAAAGCTTCTTTATTAAACAAGGATGTGGACATCTCTATATTGGTTATGTATATACAACAGGCCGAGGAAGAGAAGAAGAAACAGGCTAAAATTAGGGAAAGACAAAATAAGAAGTTTACATTTTCTAATCAGGGTGGGGGTCAACAACAGAGTGGTCGAGATGGTTGAAAGTGGTCTAAGAAGAAGTGAGAGAGTTTTGGTTCCTACTCTATGATTAGTTATCCTTATCCGAAGTAGTTGGATGATCATCGTCCTCAGCATGATAGTGGATTTAGGGCACAAGGTGCCCAATCTCAGGCTAGTAGAGCTCAGCTTGCTCCATCATATCTTTCTAAATTCTGCGGGCAAGCGCATCATGGGTTTTGTGAAGAAGGGAGGAACATGTTTTTAAATATGGTCAAAATGGACACTTGCAACAGGATTGTTCTTTTATGGTTTCTTCGAGGGAAAATAAAATTCTTGTTGCCACTTCATCAGCTCGTGTACTAAAGGGTGATGCTTCTGCTTCTAGTATCGGTACCGGCCAAAATCGGTTATATGCTTTTGCGCAATGCCAAGACTCTGAGTCATCTCCTGATATTGTCACTGGTATGTTACGACTCTTTTCTCATGATGTGTATTGCTTGCTTGATCCAGGGTCTACTTTTTTTATGTAATCCTATTTGTGGCTGTGTATTTTGGTTTTGATTCTGAGTGTATTTTGAACCCCTTCTTTATTTCTACTATGGTGGGTGACTCTATGGTTGCTAGAAGATTCTATAGGGTTTGTGTGGTATCTGTTGGTGGTAGAGAAACTCTGGTATATCTTATAGAGTTAGACATGGTTGATTTTGATGTCATATTGGGGATGGATTGGTTGTACTCCCTCTATGACTCCTTATATTATCGGACCTATAAAATCATGTTTAAATTCCCTAATGAGTCGGTCATTGAGTGGGAAGGGGGTTCTCTAGTGCCTAAGGGAAGATTTATATCATATCTTAGAGCCTAAAAGTTAATTTCCAAGGGATGTCCTTATCATTTGGTCAGGGTTAAGGATTCTAACTAGGAGGGTCCTTCTTTACATAATATCCCGATGGTGAATAAATTTCCTGAGGTTTTCCCTGATGATCTTCCTAGTATCCCTATTGATAGGGAGATTGAATTTAGGATTGACCTTGTTACGGACACTCGTCCTATCTCTATTCCTCCATATAGAATGGCTCCAACTGAGTTGAAAGAGCTTAAGAAGAAATTGAAGGATCTTCTTGACAAGGGTTTTATCCGCCCTAGTGTGTTTCCATGGGGTTTTTCTATCTTGTTCGTTCGAAAAAAGGATGGTTCCCTTTGATGTGCATCAATTATCGTCAGTTGAATAAGGTTATGGTGAAGAATAAGTATCTTGTTTCTCAGATTAATAATTTTTTGACCAGCTTCAAGGTGCTAGGTGTTTCTCTAAGATTGATCTTAGGTCGGGTTATCATCAGCTAAAGATTAAAGAGGTGGATATCCCTAAGACTGCCTTTCGAATGTGGTATGGTCACTATGAATTCTTAGTCATATCAAACAATGCCCTGATAACATTCATGGATTTGATGAATAGGGTATTCTATCAGTTTCTGGATTTGTTCATCATCGTGTTTATAGATGATATTCTGGTGTATTCCAAGAGTGAGGTAGATTATGTCGATCATCTCTGTATTATGTTGCAAACCTTGAAAGACCAACATTTGTATGATAAGTTTTTGAAGTGCAAATTCTAGTTGAAAGTTGTTACTTTTTTGGGTCATGTTATTTCTAGTGAAGGGATCATGGTAGATCCGCAGAAAGTTGCAGGGGTTAAGAAGTGTCCTAGGTCCACAACTCCAATCGATATTAAGAGCTTTTTGGGTTTAGCTGGTTACTATAGGAGATTTGTGAAAAGTTTCTCTTCTATAGCTTCCCCATTGACTAAGTTGACCTAGAAGAAGGTAAAGTTCTTGTGGTCTGATGCTTGTGAGGGTAGTTTTGAGAAGCTGAATGATAAATTGATTTCAACTGTAGTTTTGCATTTTTCTGAAGGCACTGATAGTTTTGTTGTCTATTATGATGTGTCCCATGTAGAACTTGGTTGTGTGTTGATGTTGCATAGTAGGTTGGTGGCCTATACTTCTAGATACTTGAAATTTCATGAGAAGAATTACCCAACTCATGACCTAGAGTTGTTAGTTGTGGTGTTCGCATTAAAGATCTGACGTTACTATTTGTATGGACTCTATCTAGATATCGTTTTGATCATAATATCCTACACTATGTGTTCACCCAGAAAGAGGTGAACCTTAAGCAAATGAGATGGCTTGAGTTGCTGAAAAACTATAACATGAGACTCCACTATAATGCAGGTAAAGCTAATGTGGTTATTGATGCTCTTAGTAAGTTATCCATGGGGAGTCTAGCTCATGTGGATAAGGATAAGCAGGAGTTGATGAAAGATATTCACCATTTGGCTAACCTTAGAGTTTATCTCTTGGACTCTGGGGATGGTGGTGTGCTAATGCAAGAGGTGGTGAAGTCATCCCTTGTTACCGAAATAAAGAAGAAATAGGTAATGGACCTATCTTAATGAACATTAAGGGGGATATGGGACAACCAAAGGTTGCAGCTTTTGAGATTAATAGCGATGGTATCTTGAGGTACTAAGGCAGATTATGTGTTCTCAATGTAGATGGGTTGAGAGAGGGTGTTGGCTGAGGTATATGAGTCATATTATGTCATTCATCCAAGTTTAACTAAGATGTATCATGATCTTAAAGAGATTTATTGGTGGAACAATATGAAGCGAGATATGGCCAGTTTTGTGGCTAAATGCATGGTGTGTCAATAATTGAAGGTTGAGAACTTGAGGCCCAGTGTGTAGACTCAAGAGATTGAGTTTCCTGTATGGAAGTGGGAAGTGATTAATATGGATTTCGTTACCGGTCTTCCTCAGTCTCAAAATTAGTTTGATTTAATTTGGGTCATTATGGATAGTTTGACTAAGTCTGCTCACGTCTTGTCAATGAGGACTAATTATTCGATAGAGTATTATGGAAAGTTATTCCTCTAAGAGATTGTGAAGTTGCATGGGGCACCTGTTTCTATCATAGTAGAATACGGTACACAGTTCTTATCATATTTTTGGCATTTATTTCAAAGAGGTTTGGGAGCTAAGGTGAGCCTTAGTACTGCATTTCACCCATAAATGGATGGGCAAGAGGAAAGGACGGTAAAGGTCTTGAAAGATATGCTTCGGGCTTTCGTGATTGACCATGGAGCTAGTTGGGTCAATTATTTACCTCTCACAGAGTTTGCGTATAATAATAGTTATTACTCTAGAATTGGTATGGCTCCTTTTAAGGCGTTATATGGTAGGAGGTGTCATTCTCCTATTGGATGGTTTGAGGTTAGTGAGGCGGAGATGTTTGGCCTAGATTAGGTTCACCAAGCGATGGAGAAGGTCAAGGTGATTTGAGATGGAATTAAAGCAGCCCAAAGTCGCTAAAAGTCCTATACGGATGTGAGGCGTAGGGAGTTAGAGTTTGAGGTTGGTTTAGTTATGAGAACTATGGGAATTTATGAAATTGAACTCGTCTTGAACTATTGCATGATATAAAGAAGTATTTGAAATATAATGGTATGATTTAATAAACAAAGGGAGTCAGTGTTCCCTAATGTATATTAATGAACAAAGGGAGTGTTCTCCCCATATTAATGGAAATTGTTTTGGCATGATGTGTTACCTTGTAAGTATAGTTGGTATGATGATACCAACAATGTATGCCTTAATGTGGAATGTGGTTAATTGAATAGGAATGTGTGACACTTGTTTTAATTGGTCTTTAATAAGGGTTGTGCAGCTGAGTCGTGAAAGTTGAGGTCCAAGTGACCAATACTGGAAATCGCATTTGCCGATATGGGGGTCAAAGTGACTAGGGAGGTTTGAGTCTCCCTTATTATTATTTCATTATTAGGGAGGTTTGAGACCCCCATAAATCAACAGTATGATCGGATGCTTAAGTCACCTAGGTATATGTTGGAGGGTTTGAGTCCCCTATGTGCATATATATGAGATTATTCTCCGATTTATACGGCTACACGCACTGGTGCCCGACCAGGGGGTGAGAGCTCGGGCCCATATAGCCCATGGGTACTATTATATAATGGTTGAGCTACACAATTCAGGTTAAGGTTTTAAACGCATGTTAAGCCTTGTTCCCTATCCCGGCATATGATATATATATATATGTATGTATATTTATGCATTTGATTATATGTACTGGTTTGGATGATTTTAAATTGTTGATCATATCATTATGTTATCCTTATCCTCGAGTTATATGCTAGGGTTCAACTCACCAACCATCTTTGGACACTGTATCCCCCATGCGATGCAGTACTTGATCATACTCCTACTCCTCCTGCTCAGTGACTTGGATTCGGGAACAACTAGAGAGTAAGATTGAAGTGGTGAGCTTCCATACTTCAGAAGACCCCATTTCATGCTTATGGATTTCTTTTCATTTTGACTATTCCTTGGATTTAGTTTTTTGCTATGGTCGGGGGCATGTCCCGACCGAATACTCTATGGTTTTGATTAGAGGCTTTGTCAGACTACTATTGGTATGGATGGTGTCGGTATCAGTATCAGTATTGAGATCGGAATTCTGATAGCACACACGTAAGTGTATGTGGTCTTATCAAGTAGTAAAGTGGCTTAATTAAAGCCAAGTATCGATCCCACAAAGACTTGATTTAACAACGATTTGATTCTAGTTTAACTTCAAAGATTAATTTAGTGCAAAAGTAACTAAAAAGAGAGTTTGTAATTTTGTAAATTACAAATTAAGTAAATAATGCGAAAAATAAAAGTACTTGGAACAATCAATGGGAGAAAATCCAGGGTTAAAGCACTTCGAACAATCAAACTATGTTTTGAATTTCATCCGCTAATTTGTTTATCTTGGTTGTTGATTCATAGGGTTAATTGCATGATTATGGTTTCCCAACCTCTAATCTTTTACCTAATATGGACATTACAACGACATCATTGAGCGGGGATGTAATAATCCAATTAAGTAAATTAAAGTTATCATCCTACGTTTGAATTAAGTAAGGGATCTAAGTACATCCTAGCCTTAGACGCTAAGTTTAATTCTTTATTTTATAAAAGAATTAAAACTCAAATTTTGTTTATTCCCATGTTCTATCTCACTATTCCCTCTCCCGAGATCAAAATGTCGACAATATATGTGTTTTATGGGTGATCAATCCATAAAATAATTAAATTAAGAATAAACAAACAATCAAATATGATAAGAAAAATTAATTAAAATTAATCCAAAATAATAGTACTTATGTTCTTGGCTTTAACCCTAGAAAGAGAAGATTTTAGCTGATAATATTTATAATCACAATCTAATTAATTGAATACATGAAAAATTAAAAATTAATAAAAAATTAAAACCTACAAATAACATGTAGCAGCCCCACGGTTTTTGCCAAAACCGTGCCCAGGTGTTCATTATTCCAAGATTGTTACCAGTGCCTTATGCCTACTGCATAAATATATATAATATATTAATTACAATCCTTATAGGATTAAGATATATCACGATGCTCTCCATCAGCCTCTTTAAGAATTTGTCGTTTCCTTATCATAATGGGACAAGCCCACCCTTGTGTCGGCGCTGAATTAAAGTGGTGGGAATCAAGCGTGCGTCGCACGGTGTATTGCACTGAAATGGAGGGTGCCACGCGCGTTCATCACACGCCTCTACTAGAATTGCATCTTCAAATATTTTCTAAGGCATAAGAACACTAAAATGGAGGATGCGACGTACGCTTATCGCACGCACCCACTGGAAATTGCATCTAAGATTTTGGTTAAATCTTTATCATCCCATCTTTCATTCCTAGTGTTGTGGTGTATTTTTCATGAATTTTCAGCCTTTATATCATCAATATATCACCATATTCAGCTCAAAAATCTTTATACAACATCACACACCATGAATTAGAGATCATAACAACGCAATATTATCAACGATGAATCAAAACACAAGCTAAGACTAGGCTAATTCGCAATGATCTTCAACTTTATGTTTCGACTCTTGACTTATTCAAATTAAATTTGTACCTTACAAACTAGTTATTCCACTCATAATTACACATTTAAACCATTTGGAACAAATTAAATACATTAGAATCCAACGAAACTAACTTGACACACAACTAGCTCAAGCTAGTAAAACTAGTTTTTCGGGTTGAACTCTAAATGACTCAATTAAATACAAACTTGTTTAAAAAATACTTTGAACATTGTAATCACGCACTTGAACACTTAAATGCCCATTTATATAAATATCAACACGTTAATCATACAAATTTCTCTCAAAATAAGGCGAAATAAGCTAAAATAATGACACCAAGATGTATAAAACCACCTCAGATCATCACCCAACACTTAAAATCTTGTTCGTCCTCGAACAACTCTTTACTCTAAGCATAAAAATCTGAGGTGACACTACACTTCTACTAAAATAAATACATTCAAGCTAGTACTACAATGACTACACGAAATGCAAGTTTCTACGCAAGGCATGTTATTTACACAATTGTTATCTCATGAACACTACTCCAAAACATCCTAGCCTCAAGAATTGACTCACCTAGTTGGATTCTCAATCAAGGACATCATATAAATCACACACATTCATCAAACATGTGCCCTCATAACAAGAGAGTTACCCATAATCACTCACAATTAAGCAATTCATAACATGATGGGTATAAGAATCAAATTACGCTCACTCTCACAAGGAATTCACAAATTACACATAATGAACCATAGGCTTGCCCTTAGTGTAGTGCTCCTCTAATATTAGAATATAAAGCTTAGGATCAATTAGGACTTTTCTGGATTGTAATGTAGGCTAAGGGATGGGTAGGAACTATTTGGGAATAGTGACTAACCTCTCTAAGCGCTTTAATACACTATATTATACATTTAAAACCAATCTCCAATAACCAAATTACACCATTTTTTGACTTCCCCATCTTTTATTTTTACCCCATCTCTTTTAAGCATTGTCACAGACACTTGGTGGACACATAGTTTACTACCACAAGAATCAATTTTTCTTTTTTTCTCACAATCATGGCAATAGTTTTAGCATAAATTATATCACAACCATCCACCACACATCAATTATACACCAATAACTATTACCTTGGGGCATCAAATTCTCTTTTTTCTTCTTCAATTTTTCAAACTCCTTACTAATTTAATTTTTTATTAAAGCACTTAGGAGCTTTTTTGGATCAAACTAAGGTTCATAAAAAAAGGGATTAGGATACTTAGATGGCTATCAAAGAAAAATCTAAAGGCTCAATGGGCGTTAACTAGGATAATACACAAGGGTAGGACAAATAGAAGATATAAAACAAGGCTATCAAAGAAATGCCTAAATCATCTCCTAAACCCACACTCTTTATTTTGCTTTACACACGCTGGGCAAGTTCTAGACATCATATGCAACAAGGATTATACAAAAATCTCACACGCAAATGGCACATGCTCAACTCAATAGGATCAGCATGGATTCCCAACCAAACAATAGCACAAATTCAATTTTAAGCCAACAAGTACAAGAGTCATAAACATGAGCCTAAGAGCCTCAAAAATAGTAATTCACACAATCAACATGCTTTTACCAAACAAAACACTTGCATTATGCAATCAAAAATAGTACCAACTCAAATATTTCACTTATTCCTATCCTAAAAATTTTTAAATTGAGCCAAAAATTAAGAATTTCTCCACCTCACACTTAAAAATCTACTTTGTCCCCAAAGTGAATTTTAAAGGTAAGAGCTCGAAATACTCCTTGAGGCCTCTAGAACTAGCTAGCAACATCTTTTGTATATATGGGATCCGCGGGACCCCACACTTCATCTTTGTCATACTTCAAGCTCAAGTTTATGGTATTCACACTTCCCATTAACCTGTGACTCAACCAAAAACAAAAACTACGTGAAATAAAAACTAAAAACTAAAAAGAAAACATACCTAATTAACTTGGGTTGCCTCCCAAGAAGCTCCTGATTTAGTGTCGCGGCACGACCCAACTCATCTCAACCTTATTCCTTCATCTTTTTAATCCTTTTTGGGAGCCATTTTTTCATTCGTTTATGACCTCTTGAGTTTGCACTATCAAGGTCAACATATTTCTTTTTTTAGCCTTCATCATGTTGGGAAATGGTGGTTTCATCTTAGGTTACTCAATCAGGTAGTCCGAAGAGGTCTTTGGTGGCTTAAGCACCCCACACTCATCCTTTTTAATCATATTGATCATGCATAAATCTTTATATTGGGAATTTTCAATGGGTTCTTTGTAAATATCAAATACCATCTCTTCATCATCTACCCTCATCTTGAGTGTGCCTTCTCAAACATTAAGCAAGGTCCCTCCGATTGCTAAGAATTGATGCCCCAATATAATTGGTACCTGTCCGTCTGCCATAATATCAAGAATAAAAAAATCAGCAGGAATAACAAATTTACCAACCTTTATGAGGACATCTTCAATAATTTCTTTCGGATATGTTATGGATTCATCTGCAAGCTGCATAACTATAATGACCCGAAATCATCTCCCGGGATGTCACACGGTGCCTAAGGCTACGAGTAGCCCCAAGCTAACCCTTAGAGCCGATTTCTACCAATAACACTCAATTCAAGATAAGAATAGACTCAACACTAGCATAGTCATATCAGATAAAAGAAAATATGGAAAAGATACTCGGTCCATAAAACCACAAAATAGAGAAATCTCAACAAAACCACAATATCAAACCCTCGACACATCACAAGTCTTACACTAGTCTGACAAGCCTCTACAAATCAAAATCTAGAGAGCCGTTGGAACAGGTTCCCAACTGACTCGGAATGAACTGAAGATAAAACATAGTCTCTCAAGTACGGTAAATATCTGAAGATCGGTCCTCAAATCATGAGGACTTACCACTGTAGAAAACTTAGGCAAGGTACTCAAAGAATCACGGGCGAGGCTGGGACTGAGTACCTGAACCTACATTATGACACAATGTAGCACATAGACATATATGTGGATCAGTACTTGGAATGGACTGAGTATGCGGGGGTGAATGCTTATGAATAAAATAGTAATAATCTTCTTTAATCAAATCATGTATGCATTATGAGATGACTCACATGGCTTGAACAAGTATAAAATATAAAGCTCATAAGTCATGTATAATGGAGCATGTAACACAAATCTCGTGAGTCATCATTATTTAATCTCAAAATTCGAAATCTTCTCTTATTCTCAATACCCAAAGGCTAAGGGACTTTAAACAATACTTTCAACTCATGCATAAGTCTCATGGAGAGTAAAACTTCTTCAATTCTCAATATTTCATAACTATTTAGAAATCATATACTTGGAATTCAGAATCATATAACTTGAAAACATACTTGAAGGCATTTCCTTCACTTTAGGAAAATATCTCATCTCAAGCTTTAGGAAAATCACTCCATCTCAAATGGAAAGGCATTCTAGTTTATGGAAACAACTTATCTCAAGGCTTTATAAAAATTACTATAACAAGGGAAGATGCTTTCATTTAGGAAATAACTCACATAAAGAAAATACTTTAGTTGGGGAAACATACTTGCAATTCAACCATTTAGGAAAATAGCTTATAGGGAAGGAAAAATAGTTATTTGATCTCGAAGTCTAAATATCTAGGGAGGTTCTCGTAACCGACATAAATCATGCGAGCTACATAGAGTCCACCATTTTATCCTCCTAAGGAAGAGACCCCATGTTGGGGAGGAGCGTCATACTCTTGCCAGGGAGTATAACCTAGGTCTAGTGATCGCTAAATAAAACTCGTCTTCGGGCCTAATCATAATCATCATAAACTCGGCCTCAGTCCCAACCTACTATGGCACGTAGTTTTGGGGTAGAAACCGTAGTATCTTACCCACTCGGTGCTAAATACTACTTCCTTTATAGTATCTGCACTCATCTCATAAAAAATCCACTTTTAGAATAATCACATGGTTCGCCACGAATCCAAAAATCAAATCGATAATCTCATGTAGTGAAGTGGATTTCAAAGCTCAAGGACCATTAGGTCAATTCATTTCTCAATCATCTCAAAATACTCAAAACATGGGTGCTCATAGAACAAGAGTTCATAATTTCACAAGTCTCAAATAGGACTTACTAACCCATTATTCAATCTCAAGTTAAAGCTTATCAAAAGCATAATATATAGCATATAGATTCATCAAACATGTGGAAATCTAGGAATTTCAGCAAGTTACCTCAAAATCTCAATATAGACATATGCTTCAATATCTCAACAATGTAAATATTAGCTTATCAAGGAGTAAAATTATGGGGTTTATACCCAGCTGTAAATACTCAAGAAAGCATGTAGAAATCATTCCATTTGACTCTTAATTCATGAGAAATATCAATATAATGCATTCAATAATAATGGATGAAAAAAACAATTCAAATTCATGTAAAAACCTCATATATTTCAAGAATTTCATAATGTAAATAGACTTTTGGGCACAAGGGTGAAAGGGTTACCCTTGTTCAAAAATCCCACATACCTTGAATTAGAATCTTCTGATGAACTCTCACTTTTAGAACTCTATTCGTGCTCTAGAATGAGGGTTCTTGAGGTCCTTGACTTGGAAACCTTGAATTTTGACTCAATTTAGAAAATCCATGGTGGATTCTTGAGGTTCTTGGAAGAGGTTTTGGATACTTAGGGTTTATGTTGAGAGAAAACTTGAGAAAAACCTCATAAGATTCTTGTAAATGGATTTGATTTAGTGTTTCCATAATTTTATAGGCTTGGAAAAGGTCCAAAGTGCCCTTTTAAACATCTGTGCGAAACTGAAAAAATTGAACTGGAACCCAATTTCATTGGCCTCCGCGACGTGCCACTTCTCGCGGTGGCTCACTGGAATTTGATAATTGGGAAATTGGCAGCCTCCAGGATGCGGAGCCATTATGTTTTCCCACTGGTTGGTACCTGGGACTCCTCCGCGATGCGCCACTATCGTAGGGTTCCACTAGAAATTGACAATTGCCAAATCAACCCTCTCTGCAATGCGCCAGGCAGTTAAATGATGCAGTTTTATGACTAAGGCTTAAATTAACCATAACTTTTTACCCCGAGTGTCGGATTTGGGCAAATCTTATATCGATGGAAAGATTATCAGATTTCCCATGTGACAAAAAGTAGAAATTAGAGAAATTCTATATGGTTAACATGTTACTCACTTAGGAAGAAACTTCTCAATCTTTTAGGGTCAGAATCACACCTCACTCGACACGCCCTACGACTCAAACTATGAGGCAACTTTGCGGGGCCTTACAATAAACACGAGTGTCGATCTAGGATCTCCCAAGCCCAATGTTCTAAACAATGATATGAGCATCAAATTTATACTTGCCCTTAGTAACTCAGTGCCTGAACTGCTTTACTCCTAATTTGAATAGGGATAGCAAACTTCCCCTGATATTTTAATTTCTTGGGGATTTTCTGTGTCATCACAGCGTTAAACTCTTCAGTGAGTGTGACTGCTCCCACATCCTATAATTTCACCTTCTTCGCCACCACATCCCTCAAGTACTTTGCATGCTTAAGCATACTCTACAAAATATCTAGCAAAGGTAAGTTAATATGAAGCTCTTTGAATGTATCAATGAATTTTTTGAATAGGGCATCCTTCTTCACTTTTATTTGCCTTTGAGGGAAGGGCAATGGCAATATCTTCTTCACTTTTGGTTTAGCAACTTTTGGTCTCAAGTACTCAGACTTCCTTGAATTTTCAAAAACTTTTTTGGGAACCTGTTTGGTCACAACCTCAGTATCTACCTTCTTTGTTTCCTTTGGAGTTCCTCCTTGAAGCTCCTTACCGCTCCTCAAGGTGATTTCCATAACCTGTTTTGGAGTTTTTGTGTCAATTGGCAAACCACCTTGTGGAATCGTATTCATTGTTTGTGATAATTTTCCTGCTTGCAACTCTAAACTTCTTGAGGCCACTTACTGATTCTTTAATTCTGCCTTTAGACTTTTTATATCCGCAAACAATTGCGCTTGACCAACTAAGAGTTGTTTCAACATCTCTTCCATGTTGCTCGTTGATTGATTTGATTGGGTCTGTGGCTATGGGGCGTTTGATAACGCTCAATCTACAGCTCTCGTTTGAGTGTAAAGCGGTCGTTAGCAAATATAGAACCCAACCTGGGTTGGGTATCGATCCCACAGGGAATAGCTTGGCCAACAAGTAAGTAAAATTACTAAACTTTTGATGCAAGTCTCGTAAGAGGGGGGGATTCTTGTCTTGCAAGTAATGTAAACAAAAGCTGAAAATAATAAAGTAAAAAGAGAGAGATTGTTACGTTGGTTGTAAACAATGAGAATTGAAGCGTTAGGGTTATGTCCACCTTCTGAGGTATACGTCTCTATTGGCTATGAGTGTGTAGAATTCTGACATGCAATTGCTTATAGAGGATTGTAGTCGATGGTAAATCCAAGCGTCTCTCGACCTAAACAAGGACTATTTCACTTTAACTCTCTCGAGCTTAAAGCGTGTCTAACGGTACGAATTCTCCAAGAGGTTAGTCCAGTTACGGCACTAGCTTTTTAATAGGAAAGGGTGTCCTACTACCTTGACATTATCTCTTTTCCAGACAAATAACTTTTCTCTCGAACAAGTTAAATGTTAGACTGGCGTATTCTTGCATTTGCAACCGCAAAGAATGTAGATTAAGATGAAGAGAATAATGATATAAGAAATATACGTGCCTCGAACTCACAAACTCACAGCAATAGATAGTAACTCATTCGGCTTCCATAACCCCAACAGAGAAGTTTAGTTACCCATGAATGCGAAGGAGATCACGATTGACATTGTTGTTATACCACAGGATTGAGTAATTTCGTGTAGCTTAGGTGGTAGGCGTGAGGCGTGAATTCTTAGGCAAAGTAACGATTCTCTTGTTGTGGAATTTAAGAATGGAGGTGTAGAAGAAGAAAAATAGAATTGAATTGTAAGATGAGAAGTTAAGAAGATTAGAAGTTATAAGAAGATGATAGAAGATGATAGAAGATGAGAGAAGATGAGAGGGATGGAAGGAAGTATTGTGTTCTCCCTCCTTCCTCCCTCCTTCCTTCTTGAGCTTTCTTTAGCGTCAAGTAAGCCATAAAATGCTGAATTATGCATCATTTATACCTGAAACTTTACTAATCATGTTCGTTAGCTCATTTACAGGAAAAAGGACTAAAAGTGCATGAAATATATAATTTGCTCTCAAAACTAGGCTAGAATATGGGCAAAATATATTGATATAGGCGCGTAAATTCGCCTATCATCAACACCCCACACTTAAAGCTTTGTTCGTCCTCGAACAAAATATCATGTCCCTCTAAACATCAACTTAGGGTTTCACAGCAACAACACAAAATATTCGTCAAGACAAGCACAACAATTATCAACAAAGAGTAGTTTTCCGATCATTAGTAGAAACAGTTTAACCTCTAGCATAGACTCGTGATGGTGGTCAACTCATATTCAAAGGTTAAGGCACAAAGAATCATACACGACTACCCAAAACTCATCAACCATGTGTGTCTCACCATATAGTACCCATAATCACTCACAAATATAGCATATTTTTCAAACATGGGTATCAAAATGTCCTTGCTCTCGCTCTCACAAAGAATTCATATGGAGCAACTGATGACCATAGGCTTGCCCTTAATGTAGTACTCCACTAAATGTCGGAATGTTAAGATTAGGATCAAGTAGGTCTTTTGATGGTTGTAATGTAGGCTAAGGGACGGGTAGGACTATTTTGGCCAAGAATAGTGACTATGTTCCTAAGCTCTTTAATACATCACTTTGTATTATTGACACTTTTTTCTTTCAACCTTTCTTTTTTTTTTCTTTTGTTATACCACCCTTGTTCTCCTCTTTTATTTTTCAATTTTAAGCACAACTCGCTTTTCAGCTTTCTTTTCCTTTTTCTTTTCACAACATACCTCTTATGATAGCTCTTTCTTTTTCATAACACATTCAAGCACCATTACAATTTATAGCATCATACTCACCCAATTTCCTCTTATGTTGTCACATGACTTTTTCACTTTAAAGCACTTAGGAGTTTGGATCAAATTACGGTCTTGAAAGAAATGGATTAGGCTTACATACAAGGTTGTTAAAGAAATAGGCTAAAGGCTCAAAAGGGTTTAACTAGGATGATGTCCATGGGTAGGTAAAACTGACGGTAAACAAATATAGGTTGTCAAAGAAATGCCTAAATCATATCCTAAACTTACACTCCTTATTTTCGCTTTGCATACATACCAGGCAAGTTCTAGAATCAGCCACATACATAGAATATACTATTATCTCACACACACAAGGCACATGGTCGACTTGATTGGAAGTAATATAGACTCTCGACCCAACAAGTGAAGGAATTGAATCACACAATATCACATATTGAGTCACAACTAGAGCCTAAACGTCTCAATAGTCACAATTGTAACACATACTCTTGTTATAATCTCATGCTGCCTATCAAAATAATTTCATGCGAAGCTAGAAAAAATTTACTACTAAAAACAACCAAAACAAAAATGAAACAAAAGCAAACAAACATAGATGCGAATAGAGAAGTATAGCATGCAATACCACCACCCCACACTTAGTCGGGACACTGTCCTCAGTGGAAAATAAATACGAGGAACCTGGTTGGTCGGACTTATCCTCTATGTCTGGGGTCATACCCCTTGCATTGGAATCATCATCAGAGTCGTCATCCTCAGAAGTTCCTCATAAGTATCCCACTTAATTCCAAGCGTGAGTCGAGGTATTTGCAGCGAGGAGGGTTCTTCTTGGTCCTTGTGACTTCTCTTTTTGCCCTTTTGGGAGGTGGTAGCCTTCTCCTTGCCTTGTCTCGCTTTAGGTGCCATTGTACCTGAGACTAGAAATAGTGTTAGTGGTAGCACAATATCAATGGATACAATCTATGCACAAGCAGTAGGGGTACCACCCCACACTTAGTTTTGTTGACACAAATCAGTGAAGTGAAAGTGGTCGATTACTCAGATTTCGTCGACATACGTTTTAGCAGTTGTATTCCGGCAAGAAAATCAGTGATGTATCACTACTTGCAGCCATTGCATTACTTTCATGTTAGATATAACAACACTACTACATAGGGGTTACCACATAATATAGTTACTTTCAACAATCACAACCTCCTATGTCGGCAGGCACTATAAGTCTTATCCCGATGAACGGGATAGCCTAACATGTAAGTATCCAAGTAGCAATTTTAAACAATGTTCAAGACTATAGCAATTCCGCAAATAGTATAACAATGCTATTAAAACCAAATTCAAGTCGGAAACAAGTCAAGATGATTCTAACGTATACGTTCACTCACATGATTTTGCATTAACATTCCAAACACATGAACTTCACCAACAATCTTTCAATATGTAGAAATTTATAATAGACATAGCAACGTAGTACTTACGAGAAATAAATGAAGAATAAGAGAGTACTTACTTGCTTGAAGCTTTTGGAGGTGGTTTTGTGAATTGGAAGAGCAAAAAAGAAAATTTTGAGAGGATTTGGATGAATATGCGGCACCTTTACGTCACTTTGCAATGTGTTGTGTTATAAAACTAAGTCCCCTTTATATAGGAAGAGAATGGGTCGGGTTATGACCCATTTACAATCGGTTTTGGAGACAAAAATCCCACATATGCGGCGCATAATGCTTGGCATAGATATGACATATGCGGCGCATTGTCTATGGCATAATGGGACATATGCGCCGCATAGTCTATGGCATTTGTAGACATATGCGCCGCATAGTCTATGGAATATGAGATACTGAGACCAAATGCCATAGCATAGGCGGCGCATAGTCAAAAGCATACCTAGGAATAGGCGGCGCATAGTGTATAGCACACTAGATTCCGAGACCTTAGGCTATAGGATAGGTTGTGCATCGTTCGTGGCCTAGTTTTACCAAGGCCTAGCCTTCCTCGAAGCCTATTTTGGCGTGAGAAAGGCTCAATCCATAGCCTTATGCATCACCATTCCTAACTTACCAATTTTACCATACAATGCGTCCAAATCGTCAATTGAAATCAATCTCCTCGTTGACTACTTCTTGCACCTATATTCGCTCAAACAAATGAAAACGATTAGTACGATGGGTTGCCTCCCACCAAGCGCCTTAGTTTTGGTCGTGGCACGACTCTTATTTTTGGATTTTTCATTTATCAAAATCAAATCAAGTACTAGAATGAAAGAAAACGATAAACTATAAATAAAAAACGATAAACGATGGGTTGCCTCCCATCTAGCGCCTTATTTATTGTCGTGGCTCGACATAGTTACCTCGAGTACTCAGACTTCGTCGGGATAGATGGTGGATCGTTTTCTGAATGGATTCAGACGACAATGAGGCTTACTTGTAGGAGGGGTACCAATTATATCATCAATAGTCCAACCCATAGCTCTCATGTATCTCTTCAGAGTAGAGATGAGAGCTTCTACGTGCTGTTCACTTAAATCATTTGCACTCTCCGGAAGTATATTTCTACTTTCCAAGAACACATACCTTAGATAATCAGGGAGCTTTTTCGATTCTAGCATTGGTGGCTCTTCAATGGGAGTCTTCACTGTTGGTTGATTCTTGGGATCACAATCCGGTTGCTTAGGAGTATAAGACTCTATTTCTGTTAGAGCACCCATAAGTTCTTCATAATCTTCATTATCCTCATGCTCAACTTTCAGTGGCGCAGCAGACAATGGCTCAACAGTAGGCTGTTTCTCTATAGATAATGCTTTCATGTCCTCATGATGAACATCAGCTACAGATAACTCATTCATATCGCTGGGCTGCTTCATGGCTTTGCATATATCAAAGCGGACCACTTCGTCATTAATTCGAAACAAAATCTCATTATCTTTCATGTCAATAAGCACACTTCCAGTTGCGAGGAAGGGGCGTCCCAAGATTATGGGAACGTCAGAATCCACTTCACAATCCAGAATAACGAAGTCTGCAGGAAAGATAAATGAAGATACCTTCACCAACACATCATTTAAGATACCCACAGGTCATTTTACCGTCCTATCAGCCATCACGAGCCTCATATTGGTTGGTGTTGGATCTCCCAGCCCCAACTGCTTGTAGACGGATAGTGGCATCAAATTGATGCTAGCACCCAGATCGCACAATGCCTTAGCAAAATTCATAGATCCAATCGTGCAAGGAATAGTGAAAGCACCGGGGTTTGCCTTCTTCTGTACTAAGGACCTTGTGGCAATTGCACTGCAATGATGAATATTATCTGCCGGCTCATAGCTTACTGCCCTCTTCTTTGTCAACAGGTCCTTCATGAATTTAGCGTACCCAGGCATCTTTTCTAGCGCCTCTACCAACGGAACATTAATGGTCAGCTGCTTCAACATGGTCATGAATTTGCTGAACTTTGTATCATCCGCCACCTTCTTCAATCTTTGAGGAAAAGGTGGTGGTGGGTATGGAATTGTTCTTTCCACGGCTTTCTTCTCCTCTTGCTTCCGTTTTTCAGCTTTTTCAGGTTGCAAATTGTGAGGAGTGATGTTAAGGACGTTAGGATCGGCTGCTGTGGCATCTTCCCATTTCGCCTTATCATCAATTTCCGCTTCTTCGTCAACCACTTGCTTGCCTTTTTCTGAAGTTTCCAGCACCTTACCACTTCGGGTAGTGATGGCCATGCATGACCCATCATTCCTTGGGTTTTGCACAGTATCGCTAGGTAAAGTGCCAGCCTTTTTTTGATTGAGTGCTGCTGAGAGTTGGCTCAATTGCTGCTCTATTTGCTTGATTGAAGTGGAATGAGAATCAACTAGTTGTTTCATGGAGGACAAATCATTAATTACCTCAGTAACTCCCGCGCTTGTTGCTTCCACTCCTTTCAATAATTTAGCCATCATGTCTTTCATACTTCCAGAATTAGATGTGGTGATATCACGTCTACCAGGGGGAACGTACAAACCACTCTTTTCATTCTTGTTCTTCCAACTACCTTGGTCCATGTTTCCAGATTTACCATAATAGTTCCGACCTTGGTTTCCTTAGGCATTGCCTCGGAAACCCCCCTGATTATTCAAGTAGTTGGCTTCTTCTTCCGAATCAGATTTGTCTCTTCCTTTTAGCGCCACAGCTTTCACTTTGTCGGTCTTCCCTGATAATAAATGCTTTGTAAGAAGATCCATCTGTGTTTTCATGTGCGCCATATCTTGATCACGTTCTTCTTGTCTTCTTCTTTGGTTTGCAATCATGCCAATAGATAAAGTGGGGCTTGCTACCTCGGAATCCCTGGTATGCCAAGCTCTACTTTGTTTCGTCATGCGATCTAGCATATTGCTTGCTTGACCAAAGGTGAGGTCCATAAATGATCCTCCAGCCGCATTATCCACCACTGGTTTAGTTATTGAATTCAAGGCTCTGTATAGTATCTCCATTTGGTGAACATTAGTCATATGATGGTTTGGACACCTCGCTAGCTTTGTCTTGAACCTCTCCCATGTTTCATGAAGAGCTTCAATGGGAAGCTGACGAAAGTTGCTGATTTCATCTCTCAATTGTGCCCTTTTGGAAGGCGGAAAGAATCTTTCTAGGAAAGCGTCTCTCAATTGCCTCCAATTTGTAATTGAATCAGGAGTCAGCCCATTCAACCATAGTGTTGCCTCCCCAGACAGAGACAATGGGAATAAACGTAATCGAATTGCATTCTGACCAACACCAGGATTGTCAAAAGACTTGCATGTAGAAATAAAGTTGATGAGATGCATATTCGGATCATCGCCTGCTAGTCCACCAAATAATCCCTTGAGTTGCAATAACTGAATCATGGTGCTTGTGATGTTGAACTTGGCTCCGGGCGCTAATGGTGGTGGAATTATAGCTCCAGTGGCTCCGGCACCATCAAGATCATCATCATCATCATCGAACGATATTTCACGTTGTGCATCCATTGATGCACTGAACAAAAACCTGCAGTAAACAAAAACAAAAACTAAAAGTAAAAGTACGAGAGTCTTCGACCAAAGGGTCTAGTAATTATTACGAACTTGATTGACACTTGTATTCCCCGGCAACGGCGCCAATTTTTGATAACACTCAATCTACAGCTCTCGTTTGAGTGTAAAGCGGTCGTTAGCAAATATAGAACCCAACCTGGGTTGGGTATCGATCCCACAGGGAATAGCTTGGCCAACAAGTAAGTAAAATTACTAAACTTTTGATGCAAGTCTCGTAAGAGGGGGGGATTCTTGTCTTGCAAGTAATGTAAACAAAAGCTGAAAATAATAAAGTAAAAAGAGAGAGATTGTTACGTTGGTTGTAAACAATGAGAATTGAAGCGTTGGGGTTATGTCCACCTTCTGAGGTATACGTCTCTATTGGCTATGAGTGTGTAGAATTCTGACATGCAATTGCTTATAGAGGATTGTAGTCGATGGTAAATCCAAGCGTCTCTCGACCTAAACAAGGACTATTTCACTTTAACTCTCTCGAGCTTAAAGCGTGTCTAACGGTACGAATTCTCCAAGAGGTTAGTCCAGTTACGGCACTAGCTTTTTAATAGGAAAGGGTGTCTTACTACCTTGACATTATCTCTTTTCCAGACAAATAACTTTTCTCTCGAACAAGTTAAATGTTAGACTGGCGTATTCTTGCGTTTGCAACCGCAAAAAATGTAGATTAAGATGAAGAGAATAATGATATAAGAAAAATACGTGCCTCGAACTCACAAACTCACAGCAATAGATAGTAACTCATTCGGCTTCCATAACCCCAACAGAGAAGTTTAGTTACCCATGAATGCGAAGGAGATCACGATTGACATTGTTGTTATACCACAGGATTGAGTAATTTCGTGTAGCTTAGGTGGTAGGCGTGAGGCGTGAATTCTTAGGCAAAGTAACGATTCTCTTGTTGTGGAATTTAAGAATGGAGGAGTAGAAGAAGAAAAATAGAATTGAATTGTAAGATGAGAAGTTAAGAAGATTAGAAGTTATAAGAAGATGATAGAAGGTGATAGAAGATGAGAGAAGATGAGAGGGATGGAAGGAAGTATTGTGTTCTCCCTCCTTCCTCCCTCCTTCCTTCTTGAGCTTTCTTTAGCGTCAAGTAAGCCATAAAATGCTGAATTATGCATCATTTATACCTGAAACTTTACTAATCATGTTCGTTAGCTCATTTACAGGAAAAAGGACTAAAAGTGCATGAAATATATAATTTGCTCTCAAAACTAGGCTAGAATATGGGCAAAATATATTGATATAGGCGCGTAAATTCGCCTATCATCAGCGTTCCATGGCTGATTTGGTGGCTGAGTTTTCTACTTTATGTTGTAGGCATTACCATAATTTGAACTTTGATAATTACTTACATACGTCACAGATTCCGAATTTGAAGCGCATATGGCCACTGCATGACCACCATTTCTGCATACCTCACACCAACCTGCAACTTGCTGGACAGCATTGACTTTGGCTGCAGGTTGTGCTACTCCCAACTTCATGCTACTGAACGATGTGTTGATCAAATTTTGTAAGGCAGAAACCTGTGTTGATAAGGCGGTGAAATGGTATATCTCTATTACGCCCGTAATTCTTTTTATGGCACTTCTAGAATTTGAATGCCACTCTGGATTTCCTTGTGCTATGCAGTTCAGTAATGTGTACAACTCATTATAAGTCAGCTCCAGCGCTTGACCACCTGCGGCAGAATCTAGCAAAATCATTGTATTGTGATCAAGAGCTTCTACAAAAGAATGAGCAAGTACCTCATTAGACTATTGGTGGTGTGGACATTCCTGAACTAGAGCCTTGAAACATTCCTAAGCATGTAGAGGTTTTCATCAGACTTCTGCTTAAAGCTCACTATCTCACTGTGAAGTCTTGCAGTCTTGCCTAATGGAAAGAATTTGATGAGGAACTTTTTTGCTAAGTCGTCCCACGATGTAATTGAATTGGCCGACTCCGCATTCAACTACCTTTCAGTTTCCCCCAAAAATAAATAGGGAAACAGTGTCAGCCTCACATAATCTGGATTCACCCCAGTTGGAGTGAATGTATCAGTAAGCTCAATGAAGGTCTGTAAGTGGACTTGTGGATCCTCGTGTAAAAGTCCTACAAAATTTTCACTGCTAATAAGAAAATGCACCATATTGTGTTTCAACTCGAAATTCCCCTCATCTGCTGGTCTTTGAATTGGGGAAGTCAAGTTCTTTGGAAGTGGGACTACCACTTCCCTAACTGTCCTTCAGGCTGGTTGTTCTTAAGCCTTTGGAGCAATATTTTCTTGGTCTTCTTTGATTTAAGGAATTCAGGGGAGAAGGATTGCTTCTCTCCTGTGTTGGTGAAAGTCTTGCTCAGGTTCGGAGCTTGGTTCTACCAACTCCCATTCCCTTGCCAGCTTATCAACCTAAAAACCTATTTCCTGCAATAACAAAACCAAGACCAAGAGTAAAAACACCAAATTAACCTACAAGTAAAACTAAAATAAATAATTGCCAGATAACAAGTCCCCAACAATGGTGCCAAAAACTTGATAGCGCCCAAGAACACACGCAAGTGTACGTGGTCTTATCAAGTAGTAAAGTGGCCTAATTAAAGCCAAGTATCGATCCCACAGAGACTTGATTTAATAACAATTTAATTCTAGTTTAACTTCAAAGATTAATTTAGTGCAAAAGTAACTAAAAAGAGAGTTTATAATTTTGTAAATTGAAAATAAAGTAAATAATGCGTAAAATAAAAGTATTTGGAACAATCAATGGGAGAAAACCCAGGGTTAAAGCACTCCAAACAATCATACTTTGTTTTGAATTTCATCCGCTAATTTGCTTATCTTGGTTGTTGATTCGTAGGATTAATTGCATGATTATGGTTCCCAACCTCTAATATTTTACCTAATATAGACATTACAACTACATCATTGAGCGGGGATGTAATAATTCAATTAAGTGAATTAAAGCTATCATCCTACGTTTGAATTAAGTAAGGCATCTAAGTGCATCCCTGTCCTAGACGCTAAGTTTAATTCTTTAATTTATAAAAGAATAAAAACTCAAACTTTGTTTATTCTCATGTTCTATCTCCCTATTCCCTCTCCCGAGATAAAAAGGTGGACAATATATGTACTTTATGGGTGATCAATCCATAAAATAATTGAATTAAGAATAAACAAATAATCAAATACGATAAAAAAAATTAATTGAAATTAATTTAAAATAATAGTACTCATGTTCTTGGCTTTAATCCCGAAAAGAGGAAGATTAAGCTGATAATATTTATAATCACGATCCAATTAATTGAATACATAATATAAAAAATTAAAAGCTAATAAAAAAATTAAAACCTATAAATAACGTGTAGCAGCTGCATAGTTTTTGCCAAAATCGTGCCCAGGTGTTCAATATTCTGAGATTATTACTAGTGACTTTTGCCTACTACATAAATATATATTATATATTAATTACAATCCTTATAGGATTAAGACATCACATGCTCTCCATCAGCCTCTTTAAGAATTTGTGCCATTTCCTTATCATAATGGGACAAGCCCAACCTTGTGTCGGCGCTTAATTAAAGTGGTGGGAATCAAGCGTGCGTCGTACGGTGTATTGCACCAAAATGAAGGGTGCGATGCACGCTCATAGTACGCCTCTACTGAAATTGCATCTTCAAATATTTTCCAAGGAATAAAAATATTGAAATGGAGGGTGCGAAGCATGTTCATCGCATGCACCCACTGAAAATTGCATCCAAGATTTTGGTTAAATCTTTATCATTCCATCTTTTATTCCTTATATTATGGTGTATTTTTCATAAATTTTCAGTCTTTATATCATTAATATATCACCGTATTCAGCTCACAAAGCTTCTTACAATATCACACACCACGAATTAGAGATCATAACAACGCAATATTCTCAACGATGAATCAAAACACAAGCTAAGACTAGGTTAATTCGCAATGATCTTCAACTTTATGTTTCGATTCTTGACTTATTCAAATTAAATTTTGTACGTTACAAACAAGTTATTCCACTCATAATTACACATTTAAATCATTTGGAATAAATTAAACACATTAGAATCCAACGGTACTAACTAGACACACAACTAGCTCAAGCTAGTAAAACTAGTTTTCCGGGTTGAACTCTAAATGACTCAATTAAATACAAACTTGTTTGAAAAAGACTTTGAACATTATAATCACGCACTTGTACACTTAAATTCTTATTTATATAAATATCAACACGTTAAGCACACGAATTTCTCTTAAAACAAGGCGAAATAAGCTAGAATAATGACATTGAGATGTATAAAACCACCTCAGATCTTATTGGTATTGGCATTTGTGCTGGTACCGGTTAGTTTTGGTTATGGACTTACCTTAATGTCTTTTCAATTAATATTTTCTCATCTTGCTATATGTTTAGAATTTAGCCTACTTCGGGTGTGGTGTGTTTGGTTTGGGTAGGTACAAGGAGTGGTCTCCGATCCACGTGGGACTTGAAATGCCCTTCACAGCCATGCCCTTGTTCGGGTCATGACACCGATTGTATATGGAGACTATGTGATGAATGGTGTGTTCGATTGTCTACGAAGACTTAATGACATCTTCAATTATCTATGGAGATTAATGTTGATTGTTGTCTCCATTTGTCTACAGAGACTATGTGATGAATGATGACTTCAATTGTCTACGAAGACTTGATGGCATCTCCAATTGTCTATGGATATGGATGTTGATTGTGGTAGATTCCTCTGGTTGTCTTCGATGACTCATTGCACGATATCTCTGATTGTATATGGAGAGTGATAATAATGGTTGTCCTCAATTGACTATGAAGACTAAGGGCATCAACTTGTGAGGTGATTGAATTCTAATGGCCTCTTAATTGGTGGAATAATTTAAATGTAATAACCTCTTAATTAGCGGGGCTATCAAAATAAAAGAGATCTTGAGTGGCGGGACAATTGAAAGGTAATACCCTCTCGACTGGCCGGGCTATTAAAATAAAGAAGCTCTCGATTGGCAGAGCGACTGGAAGATAATAGCCTCTCAACTGGCAGGGCTATTAAAATAAAGGAGCTCTTGCCTGGCACAACAATTTAAAGATAATACTCTTTCGACTAGTGGGTATATTGAAATAAAGTATCTCTCGACTGGCGGAGTAACTGGAAGGTAATAGTCTCTCAGCTAGCGGGACTTTTGAAATAAAGGAGCTCTCAACTGGCAGAGCAGTTGAAAAGTAATAGTCTCTTGACTGGTGGGGCTTTTAAAATAAAGGAGCTCTCGACTGGCGGAGCTTTTTGAAAGGTAATAGGCTCTTGACCGATGAGGTATGGAAATATAAAATACTCAAATTAGAAGGAGAACGCCTAACATAAAAGCGAAATATTTGTGCTTTAAGGCGTGAGCTTGAAAAGAAAAGTCAACTGCCCATATTTGGAGGTGGGCGCCTTGAATGAAAAGTGTAATGCATGCATGTAAGTTATTGAAAGAAAAAGCTAACTGCCCGTATTTGGAGGTGGATGCCTTGAATTAAAAGCATAATGCATAAATATGAATGTATGCCCGTATTTTAAAATAATGGGACTGAACCCAAATGAGGGTTGCTTATGTATCTTGTGAAAAGAAGAATCAGGTCTGTGTAGTTCAAGCTAATTTATAAATTTGTATGTAGCATGTATGAATGTACAAGAGTGGTGGTCATTCTTGAAAATAATGTGAAAGACGATTAGGAAGGAATTAGTTGTAGCATCAAAATTACTCCAATCAGACGATCAAGAAGATGGATGCCAAGCATGAGGAGAGTTTTAGGACTACTTCAATGTGTCGACAAGATTGAGAACGTCAGACATTGAAGAAGTTTCGATATTATTTTACCAATGTTGGCAGGATTTTTATGACTAAAAAAGTGTTGAACTCTTGCTTTTGAAAGTTAGGATTGATATGCCATAAATTTAATGGTTTACGACGTTCGAAAAAATAAGCTAGATGTTCTCCAATCAAAATTAGGGGAGGATGAGGTAGGCCAGCTAGGCATTATTAGTATTTGAATTTGAGGAGTTATTTATTTACCCTCTCTGAAGAACTTTGGAGAGCAGACCTTATTCTCCGAATGGACAAAGAGCAGGAAATCTTTGAATTGTTCGAGAAAATTGCCCCAATTTGAATACCGAAGAAATTATTCTGAAAAGGCGAAGAGACCAAATCCTAATACAGGTTTGTCAACGTATCTTGTCGGGACAAGAATCAGGTCAAAACATAGTTCAAATTAATTTGTATTTGCTTATAGAAATATATGTTTCTAGAATAGGAATTTTCCTAAATGATCAAGAGTAGGAATAAATAATTGCGAGAAGGTGCACTAACCTAAATGCACCAACTCTAAAACTATGAAATTCAAAGAAGGTTTGGGGGAGCGTGAGACACCCACGCATGAGCCATAGTGTGTGAAGTGTACGACTAAAGACTCGATGGAATTGTGATTATGATTAAATGAACTAAAATATAATGTGTAGCAGTTTTTATAATGTACATATATAGTGTATAAACAAGTAATGAATAAAAGAATTGATAAAACAACAACACTAGTTTGAGCAAATAATGTAACAAATTTATGAGCAAATACACAAAATTTGCAGTGTCGAACAAGTAAAGAATCAAAAAATTTAAGCATATCGAAAAATGTAAAAATACCTCCCTCAATTAAAAAATGGAGTCTATTATGGTTAGAATCTGTTATTGCATTCCCCAGTGGAGTCGTCATTCTATCATGCACTGTTTTTACCAAGGTTACACAAAACATGACTCATGGACTGTAAAAGAATTAAATTTTTTTGTACAGAGTCGACACCTAATTGTTTAAGGAAAATAAGGAAACCTATTTATTTGATAACATGTAGGACTTATAATTTAGTCTGCAAAAATTAATTTTAATTCTAGGTAAGAGTTCAAATTATTCTGAAGGGAAGGGGTTAGTCACCTTCATAATCCACAAATGTGGTACCCGACTAGATTAAATTTATCAATGAAGGAGGAGGTAAGAAATTTATTTATTTTTAAAATATAAATATTTAAAATAATGTAAGAGATGTATATATATTAAGTATAAATCTATTGTTATAAAAGATATGTATAAAAATGTATAAGATATATGTGAAATGAAAATATTTTGTAATGTATGAAAGAAAATAGTATCTTTGATGTTCTATAAAAAGAAAAAATATTTACAAATAATATTTTTACTTGATTAAAATTACGAAAAAAAAGAAGATTCATTTGAGAAGAAAAAACTACATAATATTTAAAATGTAAATGCATAAATTAATTGATTAACTCAATTCTTTTATGTAATTATTAGCGGCCTAAAATTTTGTTAGAACGTGTGTTATGTAAGTAAAGAACATTCCCACCCGACACCCCAAAAACTAAAGTTTTCACTATGTTTAATATGTACAATTATAAAGAAAAATACAAATATAAAATTCTCCTTTTGAATGCCATTTTCGACAAGTAGTCTTAAGAACTTGTACAAATATGTTAGTAACAAAGCAAAATAAATTAAGGACTATGTGTGCATATATGTATACAAATATACATAAAAGATAGAATTTTTTTGTTGAAGAGTGAGCTCAGATTAGATTTTAGATACACCATCGCTACAACGTGGTTGCTCGATTTATCGACCATCCTAAATCGCCTTGCCAAGAGACGAATTGTAAAACCCTTTGTGCTGTCGTGATATAGTAAAGATTTCATCATCGTCCGAGTTTATTTATTTTTGTTACGTATTTGTATATGTAATATCCGTCTATTATTTGGGAATACCTCAAAAATCGAAGGAGAATTTCTTCATTGATCATGTATTGATACTTGATATGAATAAATAAACTTAAGAATATAAAGTTCGTCTTTTGTAATGGGGTGACCTCAAAAATCCAACGAAGAGATGTTGTCATCGGCCAATACAATGTAGTAGATGTTTGATATCAGTATAATAGATGAATGTGAAGGACAAAACTATCCAAGATAATTGTGAAGGAATAATAAACGACCAAGAGCAGTAAACAAGCAATTGAAATTTTCATAAGAGAAATAAAGCACCAGAGAATATTTTTATGGCCAAATCTCAACCAAACTCTGGCAAAGTAACATCAACCTAAATATAACAACTCCGTACAAAATATAAAACAAGCAATAATTTTGTTGGAGACCATAATTCTAGACAAATTAGCAAATAAATACAAATAAAATAAATTAGTGGAATAATTGAAGGCAATCAAGGCAAACAGTGGTGTCGCTTCGATGGCGAACGTCGGAGCGACGCTGGTAATTCACCAACCAGCCAGATCATAAAAAAAAAAAAAAATAGCAAAACAAGGTAAAGGGTGACAAGCAATAGAAGTAGCCGAAAGCCTCCGATCATTACCTCCACCGAGGCAGCGAGACAACGAGAAGAGAGGAAAGAAGGTGACACCAGAGTTATTGTAGGTGTCCGACATGGGATTTCACTTATGGGGTTTAAGGGTGATTGAGAGAGAGTGAGAGAGGCGACATATGGTGGTTCCGGGGGCTAGTGGTGGAGCATGGTAGTGGTCGGCCATCCGAAAGTTAAATTTGACGGTCGACAATGAAGGGAAAAGGGGAGAGAATGGCATCTGACTGAGTATGGGGGGGGTGTATTTTATATTTTTTAGAGATGAGATAAAGAGAAAAAATGTGTGGGTGGTTGTAAAGAAATATGTGTATATTTTTATTCTAAAATGTTAAACCCCCCACCAGTATTTATCATAAAAATTGGTCCATTTTATTATCCAAAGGATAAAAGGATGTCTCCTTCTTTTCTTTTAGAGCCCCCTTTGGACCTTGAGTTATTGACCAAAGGATTCTTCATCCTTTTAACCAATAAACAAAGTTATTATCCAAAGGGTAGTTTCATTGTGTAGTCATTGTCATATGCGACAAGACATCATTGTATGGTCATTGTCGGATGTGACAAGGCATTATTGTGTGGTCATTGTCATATGTGACAAGACACCAAATTTTTATAATATGTAAAAATAATTTATCTGACTTAGCATTTGCATACTGTAAATAATGTTCAAAGTGTAAGTATCAATATGTAATTACGAAAACATGTAAAGAAAATTGAAAATGTAATTGACTTAAAAAAATGTGATGTCATGTCGTGTACATGTGCAGATGATTGTGAAAATGTTAAAAATGATAATGAATTTATAAAAATCCTAATATAAGGAGAATTATTAATAAATTATGAAAAGTAAAAATATGACAATAAATTGTTAAAATTCTAAAGTAAGAATGATTATTAATAATTTGTTAAGAATTATAAAAGAGATGTGAACATTGTATTTTGTGCCCTTTAACGATCAGGAAGCCTGAAGACGTTAATTTAAGCACAGAGAGCTAAAATTGAGTGACAACAATCATCCCTCGTAACTCGGATCATGAAAAAATGGTATTAGAGCCTATGTTCACTAGTATTGTTGGTATAAGAGCAAGTGTCTAGTAGAGTCCAGCGAATTAGAACGATAACACTTGTTTTTTTTTATCTTCGAGAGGCTATAGGACATTCTTAGAAGTTCTTCACTTTCACTCATTTCGTGTTAAAAGCTGAGTTGGTTTCTAAAGCATTCCTTTGGTTTCACTCTATCGCAGATGGCTAGGATACATGCTACCACTACATGAGACGAGGGTCCCGAGACCGAGCATAGAAATTCTATCATTATTCGTGGATGAACTATAGGTTGTGGACAACCTAGGGTGACACGAACCGACCCCGGGCCTTGTCATAATGGGCATCCCAAGTCCAATCAGGACCGCCCTTGTTACCCAACCCAATCACCTATAATCAGCCTTAAGTGGGCTGAATTTCAAACATATAACAAGATAGTGTTATTGTTCTTATTAAGACTCTGGGATAGGGTCACAACCGTGACCAACCCAATCGAGTCCAACTGTACTGCATCAACTTCCCAACCATACCAAACCAAACCATAGCCATAAACCACAGAGAATACCAACACATAGTATGATTAATCCCAAAATATAATATGATGGAACAGTGAGTGTCAGCCCACCAGTATATTCCAATGCCAAGGCCGATACCAATATCAATCTCGCTCATACCAACCCCTAGAAGTACCACAAATCCTCTATCCAAAAGATTAAACAAATTTGGTTAGGTCATGCGCCCCCAACCATGGCCAAAACTAATATCCAAATTAAAATAAAAGTGTCTAAAGAAATCCATAACATAAAATGATGACTCCCGAAAGGATGGAAGCTCACTACTTCAGTCCAAATGCTGATACTAAATCCGCGTACTAAACAAGAAGAGTAGAATGATTAGTTCCTGCATAGCGTGGGTATATAGTCGCCAGTAGATGAGGTTAGCGAATGACCGCTAGAATGAATCTCAAGATAAGAATAAAATAATGCAAGTTATAAAACCAAGTAAAACCATCTATAATGCATACAACCATACATTTATAAGTGTCGGAAAAGGGAACCGGGTTTAGCATGCATTGAAAAACTTTACCTGGGTTGTGTAGCTTGGTCGTCCTAAACCACCCACGGGCTATATGGGTTCAACTCCTGATCTGAGGTGATTTTATATACTTCGGTATCATTATTCTAGCTTATTTTGCCTTGTTTTGAGAGCAATTTGAGTGCTTAACGTGTTTATATTGATATATATATATATACATATATCATTTAAGTGTCCAAGTGTGTATTTATAATGTCAAAAGTATTTTTCAATCAAGTTTGTGCTTAATTAAGTAATTTAGAGTTCAACCTGGAAAACTAGTTTTACTAGCTTGAGCTAGGCATGTGTCTAGTTGATCTCGGTGGATTTTAATGTGTTTAATTTGTTTCAAATATTTTAATGGTGTAATTTTATGTGGAATAACTTGTTTGTAATGTACAAAGTTTAATTTAATTAAGTTAAGAGCCAAAATAATAAGTGGAAGATCATTCCGACTTTGCCTAATCTTAGCTTGTATTTTGATTTATCGTTGAGAATATTGTGTTGTTTTAATTTTTAATATGTGGTGTATGATATTGTAGGAGGATTGGTGGACTAAATACGATGATATGTTGATTATTTAAAGGTAAAAAATTTATTAAAAATACACTACAAAAAATATGAGCAAAGAATAGGACGTTCCACAATTAATCAATTTTTTAAATGTAAATTTTAGTGAGATAATGTGAAGTCAACACGTCATGTCGATGTACTAACGCGTTGAACGACGCGTCGCGTCTCTAAGTGAGAATTGCTAAGTCAAAAAGTCGGCTGACACGGATTGGACTTCGTCCCAAATTTTATTCAAATTGGCAATTAAAGAAAGGCGGATGGAAAATTTTATTTTGGTCACTTTGGTGGGAATTTCCTTGGGGCATTCAACAAGGGGGACGCTTGGACTGTTTTGGACGAAAAGCAGAAGCTGCTACACGGTTTATTAATTTTAATTTTAGTTTTTAATTTTTTTTATATCATGTATTTAATTATTTGAATCATGATTATGAATATTAATGGCTAAAAATTCTTCTTTCGGGGTTAAAGCTAAGAATATGATTACTATTATTTTGAATTAATTTTGATTAATTTTTGCTTATCATTTGGTTGTTTGTTTATTCTTGTTTTAATTATTTTAAGGATTCACGACCCTTAGAATACATATATTGTCTACCTTTTGATCTTGGGAGAGGGAATAGGAAAATAGAACATGAGAATAAATAAAGTTTGGGTTTTTATTCTTTTATAAAATAAAGGATTAAACTTAGCTTCTAGAACATGAATATACTTAGATGTCATACTTGATACATACTTAGGATGATATCTTTAATTAACTTAATTAAATTATTACATCCTCACTCAGCGATGTAGTTGTAATATCCAAATTAGGTAAAAGATTATAGGTTGGAAAACCATAATCATGCAATTAACCCTACAAATCAACAACCAAGATAAGCAAGTTATAGAAGAAAATTCAATAACATAGTATGATTGTTTGAAGTTCTTTAACTCTGGGCTTTAATCCATTAATTGACCCAAGCTTTTATTTTTATGCATTATTTATTTTATTTTTTAATTTATATAATTACAAACTCTATTCTTGTTTACAAAATTCAAGACTTGTTTATTCCCCGGAGGTAGTGGTATGGACTGCGTACAATTTACCCTTCCCAGACCTCACTAGGTGGGAATATACTGGATTTGTTGTTGTTGTTGTTAAGACTTGTTTATTCCCCCTGCTGAAAGGGCCCCTGTGCGTGTAGCCACACGACCAGGAAATATCCCATGGGATGACTAGTACATCCCCTAATATAAAATGTGGCATACGCACACGGTCATCAAGACCCCTCATATTGGCAAATAAGAGTTTCTAGTTTAGGTCCCACCAGGACCGCCATCTTCCACGGCTTTGCTACAAACCCCGCCATTAGTGCCTAATTAAAACCAATTTCCAAATAACCAAACCATTATTCATTTATTAACCAAGGCCAATATTAGTGGTATCTTTAATACCCTGTATTATTCTTATCTTAGTTCTGCTCCTGGTTACATACATAAGAGGCTTAAAGCCTGAAAATTTCACGAAGTGTTAGGGACTTAGTCTTATTTTTGGCCTCTTAACTTTGAGAATTTTTAAATTGGTCTTCCCGACCCTGAGATGTTATTTTTTGAGTTAATTCATGTGCATGGGTGTAAGAAGCATGTCTCGGGGAAATTTCAAATTTTTTGAACGAGGATTGGGTCATGTTTGGATTTTAATTCTAGCAGCTCATCGCAATAGTGGCACGCTGTGGTGGTTATAGCGGTGGAGGCCTCATTACATCGTGGTGACCTCTTAAACCACATTCCAGTTGCAAATTTAATTCTCTAAGAGGCAATTGACTCTTTTCCCCTCAATCCAATTCGTAAAAACACGAATTACAACATCGATTAGGGCATTATATGCTCATTTTCCCCAATTCTCCGCTCAAAGAAATCCTAACCATCTCCCAAGAACATCAAATTCAATTACCTCCTCTCCAACAAAACCAAGAATTTAAGTTTTCCAATACAAGAACTTTCAAGAAAAACATCAAGATTGTGTTTCTCTTTCAAGCTTTAGGGTTTAAGGTATGTGTGATGTTCATCCATGGGCCCCTTTTCACCCATGGAGTCCAAAAATCCATTTTTATGTTTTAAATGATTAATTTTACATGTTCATGATGAATTATTTCCATAAAGCTCTTATGAATTTCAATTTATGTATTGTGTTTACAAGTGTTTTGATGGAATGAGCCTTTACACATTTAAATGATGAAATTTTCATGTTAAATCCCTAACTCATGGTTTTAGTATTGTTATTAAGTTATTATCACATGATTTATCCATTCCCATGCTTAAATTCATGATTCTCATGTGTTTGATGAAATGCCTAAGTATTGGGTTTTTGAACTATGATCCCCTACTATGGCTTTACAACTTTAATATGGCATTATTGTTAATTTAATTCAGTTTTGGAGGGTTATGAACACCCGATACCTATGTGATTTATATAAATTCAGCTTTTTAAGTATTTAGACAGTCAATCCAAGAACTTTATCAGTATACTCAGATATTCATATTCATTATGAACACTATCAGTTATAGAATAACTCTCAGTTAAGTTTAGTTCAGTTCGATATTAGTGTCTCTCAGTTGGGAGTAAAACTTAGCACCAAGTAAACATAAGGATGACGTCTCCCCCGTTAGTTAGGCATGAGGCACTTGTCTCCCCCGTCAGCTAGGCATAAGACGTTAGTAGCAGTCCCTAAGTTTCAGACCTACGGTGCCACCATAAACTTTAAGGGGTTCCCCATCAGTTAGGCATGACACCCAAGTCCTCTGGGACATCAGATTAGTGGATCCACCCAGCCAACATTAGTACCCATGGCACGGTACTGACACCCTTCCAACTGGGGTTACAAGTTGGACCCCAACAATAGATTTGGGGCATGTCAGTTATAGCTAGCTCCCACAGTCTCAATACAGTATTCAGTATAGTTTCAGTTCAGGTTTTCTTGACCAAAACATACAGATTCTCAGCTATTCAGTTATCAGATTTCAGTATTTTAGTTTAATGATTATTTCAGAAATGTATATATATGATTGGTCTTGCATTCTCAGTATTTCAATTTTCATGCATGCTTACTCAGTTATCTTATTTTATTCAGTCAGTCATTACTTTATGCATAGTTAACTCCTGTATTTCAGCCTAACCTTATCTCATATACCAGTACATTCAAAGTACTGACCGCATACTTTCTTCGTGCTATGATGTCTTATATCATAGGTTCGGATGCACAGTTTCCTAACTGCGCTTAGATAGTTTAGCATTACAATAGCAACAACATTGGTGAGTCTCCATCTTTCGAGGACAGGTTTATCTTTCATCCAGTTATTCCAGTATTTATCTATTTCAGTCAGTTGGAGTTAGTTGGGGGTTTTCCCATCAACTCCATAGTCAGTTAGTTAGAGGCTTTTCAGATAATCAGCTAGTCAGTTAGCTGGTTATTTAGTTATCGAGCCTTTCAGTATTATTAGTTATTTTAAATTTAATAATTATACGTTCAGTATTTAGATTGGCATGACTATGTTTCTCAGTATATCTTCCGTATATGTGTTTTATTACTATTATATTCAATGCTCACAACAGGTACCAGCTCATGGGTTAGCTTGTGGTCACTTGTGACCGTAAGAACTAATGTCATGACTAGGAGGTAGCCTTCGGTCATGACAAAAATTGGTATCAGAGCCTAAGGTTTTACAGTGTCCTAGGGAGTCTGAAAAACCGCATTGAGTAGAGTCTTGTGTGTGGGTGTGAAGCGCGCCATACTTATGGACAAAAGGCTATAAGATATTTTAGGAAAAGTTTTCCTTCTTTCAGTATTCATGTCATGCGAATGTGCATAAGCTCTATTTAAAAATCTTTTTCTGACTCATTCTTCCTTCCATTTATATATAATGCCTTCTAAAAGAAACAACAGAAGAAGAAACAAAAATCAGCTCGCAGTTTTGCCTGTTCAGGAAGATCCCCTGAATGAGAACGTCTCTTATGCTGAGTTCTGAGATCCATTCACCACCTTGGCTCATTCTGTAGCATCTAAGAAAAATCAGCAGGTTGTTTCCCCAGCTAATCCAGTGGCAAATACAGCTGCAGCCAGGATTTGGGATTTCACCTGCATGAATCCCCCATTATTTCCAGGATCCAAGTTTGAGGAGGATCCGAAGGAGTTTCTTGATATGGTCTAGAAGGTGATTGATATCATGGGTGTCACTTAAAGTGAGAGTGCAGAGTTGGCTTCTTAACAGTTACAGGATGTAGCTCATACATGGTATAAGAACTGGAAGGGTGATAGGGGTGTTGAGGCAGGGCCTATTAAGTGAGAGGAGTTTTCCACGGCCTTCCTAGATAGGTTATTTTCGTTAGAGTTGAGGGAAACTAAGGTTCATGAGTTCATTAATTTAAAGCAGGGTAGTATAAGTGTGAAGAAATACTCACTTAAGTTCACTCAGTTGGCGAGGTATGCTCTTTCGATGGTGGCTAATAACATGTCTAGAATGAGTAAGTTTGTTTTTGGTGTAGTTGATAGTGTGGTTAAGGAGGAATGCTCTATTGATTAAGGAGATAGACTTGTCTAGACTGATGGTTCATTCTTAGCAGATTGAGAAAGAGAAGCATTAAGAGAAAGAGAGAGAGAATAAGAGAACCAGAATAGGTAGCTTTAACTTTTCTCAGTCAAGGTCAGAAGGTGGTAACTATTCTCAATTCCATTAGAAATCTTCAGCCCTAGCTCCATCTTCAGCTAGTGTTCCAGTGCCAAAGTTTAAGAATGACAGTCAGGATAGAGCATCGGGCTCTAAATCTTAGGGTAGTATGAATATTAGTTGTACTAATCCACTCTGTGAGAAGTGTGGTAGGACTTATCAGGGTATGTGTAAATCTAGTAGTGATGTGTGTTTTAGATATGGTAAGCCAGGCCACAGGATGAGGAAGTGTCCTATAAGTCTATGGAAAGGTAGGAATGATCGCCAGCAGGGTCAGACTAACTCTTCAGCAGCACCAGCAGGTCGTCCGACTCAGTTGGGTGTCATTTCTAGTGCCACCAGTGGAAAACACTAGGACAGTCTATATGCACTTAAATCCCAACATGATCAGGAAAGTTCTCCTAATCTAGTTATAGGTATGTTACAGTCTTTCACCTTCATATTTATGCTTTATTAGACCCTAGAGCTTCGCTCTCCTTTGTAATCCCCTATATAGCAGTCGATTTTGGTATTAGTCCCAAATATTTAGCAGAACCCTTCTCACTGTCTACTCTAATAGGTGTCTCTATTGTAGCTAGGCATGTATACAGGAACTGTCCGATCACAATATCCTAAAAAGTTACCTCAGTTGACCTTGTGGAGTTGGAGATGACTGATTTTGATGTTATTCACGGTATGGATTGGCTTCACTTATGTTATGCCTCAGTTGATTGTAGAAATAGAGTCGTTCAGTTTCAGTTTCTTAATGAACCAGTTATTGAATGGAGGGGTAGTACTTCCGTGCTTATGGGCAAATTGTGTCATATCTTAAGGCAAGAAAAATAATATCTAAGGGGTGCATGTACCATCTTGTTCAAGTCAAAGACTCTAGTTATGAGACCCCAAGTCTCAAGTCAGACTCAGTAGTAAGGGAATTTCTAGATGTGTTTTCTGAAGATCTTCCTGGAGTTCCTCCTGAAAGAAAAATTGACTTTGAAATGGATCTCTTTCATGATACCCAACCTATCTCTATTCTACCTTATAAAATGGCTTCAGCTGAGCTTAAAGAGTTGAAAGAATAGTTGAAAGATCTCTTATATAAGGTATTCATCAGGCCCAGTGTTTCCCCATGGGGCGCTCTAGTCTTTTTCATGCGTAAGAAAGACAGTTCTATCAGAACGTGCATCGATTATCGTCAGTTGAACAAAGTCACAATCAAGAATAAGTACCTACTCCCCAGGATTGATCACTTGTTCGACCAACTTCAGGGTGCCAGTTATTTCTCTAAGATAGACCTCAGATCCGGCTATCATCAACTCAGAGTCAGAGAATGTGATATTTCGAAGACAGCCTTCAAAACCTGGTATGGTCACTTCGAATTTCTAGTTATGTCTTTTGGACTAACGAATGCCCCAGTAGCTTTCATGTATTTGATGAACAGAGTGTTCAAGCGGTACTTGGATATGTTCATCATAGTCTTTATTGATAATATTCTTGTCTACTCTCATAGTGAAAATAATCATGCAAATTATCTCAAAATCGTATTGCAGACTCTTAGAGATCATCAGTTGTTCGCCAAATTCAGTAAGCGAGAGTTTTTTCTAAGATCAGTAGCTTTACCTGGCCATATTATTTTTGATGATGGCATTAGAGTTGACCCTCAAAATACCAAAGCTGTAAGAAACTACCCCATAACTATCTCTCTATTATATATCAAGAGTTTCTTGGGTTTGGCTGGCTATTATAGATCATTTGTTGAAGGGTTTTTGTCTATTGAATCCTTCTTGTCTTAATTGACTTAAAAAAAGTCAAATTTCAGTGATCAGATTCTTGTGAAAAGAGTTTTCAGGAGTTGAAGACTCGACTCACCTCAGCCCCAGTCTTGACTTTGCTAGATGGTTTAGATGGATTTGTTGTTTACTGTGATGCTTCCAGAGTTGGTCTTGATTGTGTGTTGATGCAGAGAGGTAAGAATATAGCCTATGCCTCTACACAACTTAATCCCCATGAAAAAATTATCTTACCCATGATTTGGAGTTGGCAGTTGTTGTTTTTGCCTTGAAAATTTAAAGACATTAGCTTTATAGAGTTCATGTTGATGTGTTCATAGATCACAAAATTTTACAGTATGTGTTTCCAGAAAAAGATTTAAATCTTCGTCAGGGAAGGTGACTTAAGCTATTAAAAGATTATGATATGAGTGTGTTGTACCATTTGGGCAAGGCTAATGTGGTAGCAGATGCCCTTAGTAGATTGTCTATGGGTAGTATTTCTCATGATGAGAATGATAAAAGAAAGTTAGTCATAGAGGTTCATCAGCTTTTTAGATTAGGTAATCGGTTGGTTAATTCAGTTGAGGGTAGTATATGGGTTCAGAATGGTTCAGAATCTTGTTTGGTTGCCGAAGTGAAAGAAAATAAGATATGGATTCCATTTTGGTTAAGTCGAAGGAATTTGTTAGAGATCAAAAAACAAAACTTTTCTCCCAAAGGGGAGATAGTGTGTTGCGATGTCGGGGTAGGTTGTGTGTGCCATGTGTTGATCGTTTGAGATAGTGGATTTTGGAAAAAGCATATGGTGTGCATTACTCTTTGTACCTAGGAGCCACTAAGATGTACCATGACTTGCGAGAAATCTATTGGTGAAGCGGTAGAAAGAAGGATATTGAAGAGTTTGTAGGTAAGTGTTTTATTTGTCAGCAGGTTAAAGTTGAGCACCAGAGGCCTAGTAGCATATTGAAGGAGTTCAGTATTCCAACTTGTAAGTGGAAGAGGTGAACATGGATTTTTTTATGGGTTTGCCTCATACGCATTATCAACATGACTCGATATGGGTCATTGTAGATAGAATGACCAAATCAACCCATTTTTTGCCAGTTCATACTTCTTATTCAGTCGAGAATTATGCCAAGCTCTATATTAAAGAGTTGGTTAGGTTGCATGGAGTCCTGTTGTCTATCATTTTAGATAAAGGAACTTTGTTTACCTCTCACTTTGGAAAGCATTTCATATGGGTCTTGGTACCCAAGTTAATCTCAGTAAAACTTTTCATCCTCAGATAGGCGGTCAGACAGAGAGGACCATTCAGACCCTAAAGGATATATTGAGGGTGTGTATTCTTGATTTCAAGGGTAGTTGGGATGATCACTTACCTTTGATCGAGTTTACCTACAATAATAGTTATCATTCTAGTAGTCAGATGGCTCCGTTTGAGGCTCTCTATGGGAAGAGATATAGATTTCCTATTGGTTGGCTTGAGGCAGGTGAGGCTGCTTTGATAGGACCAGATTCGGTGTTTGATGCAATGTAGAAGGTTCAGCTGATTAAGGAAAAACTTAATACAACCCAAAGTCATGAGAAATCCTATGCAGATGTGAGGAAAAGAGACCTTGATTTTGACGTTGGGGATTTGGTATATTTAAAAATATCGTCCATGAAGAGGGTGAAAAGATTTGGAAAAAAGGGGAAGACCAGTCCCCGATTTGTTGGACCTTACAGAATTTTGAGTCATTTTGGTAAGGTAGCTTATGAGCTTGAGTTACCTGCAAATTTGGCATCAGTACATCCAGTGTTTCATGTTTCCTTGTTAAAAAAGTGTATTGGTGATCCAGCAGATGTAGTTCCTTTAGAAAGCATAGATGTTCAGGATAGCCTTTCTTACAAAGAAATCCCAGTCGAGATCCTTGATCTTCAGATTTGTAGACACAGGAACAAAGAAGTTTCCTTGGTAAAAGTTCTTTGGCGAAATCAGTCTGTTGAAGGAGCCACTTGGGAAGCAGTAGCAGATATGTATACCAAGTACCCTCACCTTTTCTCTGAAAACTCAGACTCAGCTTAAGTTAACAATTTTCCTTAGATTAACTCTTTTCCATTCTAAGTTCATTCTATATAATCATTCTCATGTCTTTGCATTCATTAACAAATTCAGTTCAGTCATGTATCATGTTTCAGACTCAATCATGTAATCATATTTTTAGTTATGCATGTTTACAATGTGATTTTAGTTTCTCCAGTATTCTCAGCTTAATCAGTCTTATTCGAGGATGAATGTTCCCAATGGGGAGATATTGTAATACCCCGCATTATTCTTAGCTTAGTTCAGCTCCTAGTTGCATGCATAAGAGGATTAAATCCTGAAAATTTTACTAAGTGTTGTTGACTTAGTTTTATTTTTGGCCTCTTAACTTCGAGGATTTTTAAATTGTTGACTTAGGGGTGTAAGGATCATGTCTCGGGGAAGTTTTGGATTTTTCAGACGAGGATTGGGTCGTGTTTGGATTTTGATTCCATCAGTTCACCGCGATGGTGGCGCGTCGTGGTGGTTATAGCAATGGAGGCCTCATCGCATCACGTTGACCTCTTAAATCGCGTTCTAGTTTCAAATTTAATTATCTGAGGAGAAATTGAGTCTTTTCCCCTTAATCCAATTCGTAAACACATGAATTAAAGCATCGATTAGGGCATTATATGCCCATTTTCCCCAATTCTCCTCTCAAAGAAACCTTAACCGTCTCCCAAGAACATCAAATTTAATTACCTCCTCTCTAAGAAAACCAAGAAATTAAGTTTTCAAATCTAAGAACTTTCAAGAAAAGCATCAAGATTGTGTTTCTCTTTCAAGCTTAAGGGTTTAAGGTATGTGTGATGTTCATCCATGGGCCCTTTTCACCCATGGAGTCCAAGAATCCATTTTTATATTTTAAATAATGAATTTTACATATTTATGATGAATTATTTCCATAAAGCTCTTATGAATTTAGTTTTTGTATTGTGTTTACAAATGTTTTGATGGAATGGGCCTTTACACGTTTAAATGATGAAATTTTCATGTTAAATCCCTAACTCATGGTTTTAGTATTGGTATTAAGTTATTATCACATGATTTATCCATTCCCATGCTTAAATTCATGATTCTCATGTGTTTTATAAAATGCCTAAGTGTTGGGTTTTTGAACTATGATCCCCTACTATGGTTTTACAACTTTAATATGGCATTATTGTTAATTTAATTAAGTTCTGGCGGGTTATGAACACCCGATACCTATGTGATTTATATAAATTCAGCTTTTTAAGTATTTACACAGTCAATCCATGAACTTTATCAGTATACTCAGATATTCATATTCATTATGAACACTATCAGTTATAGAATAACTCTCAGTTAAGTTTAGTTCAGTTCGATATTAGTGTCTCTCAGTTGGGAGTAAAACTTAGCACTAAGTAAACGTAAGGATGGCGTCTCCCCCTTCAGTTAGGCATGAGGAACTTGTCTCCCCCGTCAGCTAGGCATGAGGAACTTGTCTCCCCCATCAGCTAGGCATAAGATGTTAGTAGCAGTCCCTAAGTTCCAAACCCACAACACCACCATAGACTTTAAGCGGTTCCCCGTCAGTTAGGCATGACACCCAAGTCCTTCGGGACATCAGATTAGTGGATCCACACAGCCAACATTAGTACCCATGGCACGGTACTGACACCCTTCCAACTGGGGTTATAAGTTGGACCCCAACAATAGATTTGGGGCATGTCGGTTATAGCTAGCTCTCACAGTCTCAGTACAATATTCAGTATAGTTTTTGTTCAGGTTTTCTTGACCAAAGCATACAGATTCTCAGCTATTCAGTTGTCAGATTTTAGTATTTTAGTTTACAGATTATTTCAGTATTATCATATGATTTACCGATTCCCATGATTAAATTCATGATTATCATGTGTTTGATGAAATGCCTAAGTGTTGGATTTTTTAACTATGATCCCATACTATGGTTTTACAGCTTTAATATGGCATTATTGTTAATTTAATTCAGTGTCGGCGGGTTATGAACACCCGATACCTATGTGATTTATATAAATTCAGCTTTTCAAGTATTCAGACATTCAATCCATGAACTTTATTAGTGTACTTAGATATTTATATTCATGATAAACACTAATAGTTATAGAATAACTCTCAGTTGAGTTTAGTTCAGTTCAGAATTAGTGTCTCTTAGTTTGGACAAAAACTTAGCACCGAGTGATTATAGGGATGGCATCTCCCCCGTCAGTTAGGTATGAGGCACTTATCTCCCCCGTCAGTTATGCATGAGACGTTAATAGTGGTTCCTTAGTTCTAGACCTACGACACCACCATAGACTTTGAGGGGTCCCCCGTTAGTTAGGTATGACACCCAAGTCCTTTGAGATAATAGATTAATGAATCCATATAGCCAGCGTTAGTACCCCTGGCACGGTACTGACACACTTCCAATTGGGGTTACAGATTGGACCCCAATAATATATTTGGGGCATGTCGGTTAGAGCTAGGTCCCTCAGTCTCAGTACAGTATTCAGTATAGTTTTAGTTCATGTTTGCTTGACCAAAGAATACAGATTCTCAGCTATTCAGTTATTAGTTTTCAGTATTTCAGTTTTCAGATTATTTCAAAAATGTATATATATACTTGGTCTTGTATTCTCAGTATTTCAATTTTCATACATGCTTACTCAGTTATCTCATATTATTCAGTTTGTCATTACTTTATACACAGTTAACCCATGTATATTAGCCTAACCTTCTTCGTGTTATGATGTTTTATATCATAGGTTTAGACACACAGTTTCCTGACCGCACTTAGATAGTTCTGTATTACAGCAGCGGCAGTAGTGAGTCCTCATCTTTTGAGGTTAAGTTTATCTTTTATTCAGTTATTCTAGTATTCCTCTATTTCAGTCAGTTGGAGTTAGTTGGGGGTTTGTCCCATCAATTCCACAGTCGGTCAGTTAGAGACTTTTTCAGACAATAAGATAGTTAGTTAGATAGTTAATCAGTTACCGAACCTTTCAGTATTATCAGTTGTTTTAAATTTGATAGTTATATTTTTAGTATTTAGATTGGAATGACTATTTTTCTCAGTATATCTTCGGCATATGTGTTTTGTTGCTATTATACTCAGTGCTCACTGCAGGTACCAAAACATGGGTTAGCTTGTGGTCACTTGTGACCATAAGCATCATTTTTGTCACTAGGGGGTAGCCTCTGGTCATGACAGTATCATCATAACACCCCTTACTTGCATGTTATATCCATAGCCAAACCATTTAGGTTAAGGAGACTTTAGGTTCCTTTCGAATTACCATATTGAATCCACTTGGGAGAGTTCCATGTTCTTCACAAGCATAACCATTTAGACTTTAGCCTTTTCAAACCATTAAAACCATGTTTAAATCCTTTATCAAGTTAAAAACATGCAAGAGTTCCACTAAAAGAAGTCAATGCAATAAACATATCTTTATAAGCATTTTATCAAACACCTTGGGGCATAATATAACCAAAACCAATTCCAAAGACCATTAAACAATTACCATGCAATCTAATTATCCAAAACCACCATTAATGCTTATAAAAGCATAATTAAAACCATAGGAAACCATAACCAAACATTCAATATCAAAACCCCCAAATAATAGTTGAAAACCATAATCATGAAATAGTAGAACCATGAAATCAATCATATAAACCATGCATTTAGTTGAAATTACAATGAAGGAAGAAAATCATGCCTTATACCAAAGAATTGATAGAAGGAAATCACCAAGACAAGCCCCAAAGCAATCCGCAAGATGAAACCCTAGCCTTTTGCCCCAAAAACTCTTGAGAGAATTATGGAGTATTTTGGAATTATTTATAAGTGTTAATGAATAGAATAATAGGGTAAATAACCTCCAAAGTGTATTATAAATTGTGGGTCCTAGTTAGGGTAAGAAGGGAAATTTCCAGAATACCCCCACTTAAGTTGCACAAAATCTCATCATAGGGATACGACTGACCCATATGAGTCGTACCCTCCTATACAGTTGGTACCCACCACACGTATATAAGCCTCATTCGTTAGATCAAAAATTGTCCAGTATATGACTCATCTAACTAATTCATAACCACATCATATGATCTATACCCATAACCTGTATCCCTGGAAGAATGAAATACCAGGAGGATCAAACATCTTCCACCATACGAGTCCTTGGTATGACTCGTACCAATCCCTATGACTTATACCCCTAATTCATAGCCATTCTAGTGACCAAAACTATCCCACCAACTAACACTGGCTAGTATACGACAGTACCAAACCACTCATACCCAAACATACCACTCGTACCTATGAGTCGTATTGGATCCGGAGAACGAAATTCTAGGAAATTTTCTAAGGGTAAAAACCCAGGATGTTTCATACTGATATGTCCCCAACTAGGGTCTAGGATAGTGGTCCATCACCAAATCCTATTCCTACTCACGAGTAGAGATTCTTCTGCCCCAGCTAGTGATGGGCCAGGGATCAGCCTAGGCTCTACCGTTGTTTATTTCTTCTTTGGTGCTCAAGGATGATTTGGTATATATTTTGGGATTGGTTGGTGGTGCACCGCCCGATGGTGCATAATCTATGGATCAGAGTGGTAATAAGAAGGACTCACAACCTATAGCTGTGACTCCGAGAGTTGAGGTTCCTCTTACTCGTCCGAGAGTTGAGGTTCCTCTTACTCGTATTTTCCCAGCCGATAGTTGCTCAACCGGTGGTTTCCCAACTTACTATTTCTATCGAGGATCAGTATATGTTGGGTAGATTCTTGAGATTGGCTTCGCCTAGGTTTTCTAGTCCATGAGGTAAGGATGCGTATGAGTTCTTGATTGCTTGTGAGGATAGGCTCTGTAATTTGGTCCTAGTTAAGACTCGTGGTATGGATTATACTACTTTTCAGTTGTACTTGGCAGCTTAACATTATTGGATAGGTCATCTTGATTCTAGTCCAGTTGGATTTCTCCCATTGATATGGACTCGGTTCTTCGAGATCTTCTTGGAGAAGTATATACCTCACAATCTTAGAAATCATCTGAGGAAAAAATTCTTGAGGTTGTAGCAGGGCTCTATGACTGTTGTAGATTATGAGGCTCGATTTTATGAATTGGCTAGTTATGCTACTTCTATTCTGACTACTGAGTATGAGAGAGTTCATTGCTTTATTCAGGGATTTAGACTTCCTCTTCGCATGTCTACACAGAGTTTGGTTTCTGTGGGTAGATCTTTTGCTAAGGTTTCTGATCATGCTCAGATTATGGAGGAGATTCATTACGAGGCCCAAGGGGGAAGTGATTATAGGCCACGATATCAGGGTAGTTTCAGTAGGAGCCGTAGTAGCTCACGGTTTAGAGGCAGTATTTCTTAGGGTAGGTACCCTCAGTGCCAGCCGTATCGGTATCAGGGTCAGTCTAGTAGGCCAGTTTAGGACACTTTATATTACTGACAGAGACCAATCTAGTTTCTGTGATCGCCCTAGCTAGGGTATTGGTCAGTCTTTGAGTGGTTCTTCATCTGGTTATTTTATTCACAGTGGTTATTTTGGGTCAATTAGATTTTTAGGTTTTAGTACAACACCTGGGGCATGTTATGGTTTTGGAGCTTTTGGTCATTTCTCAAGAGAGTACCCTAGTCATGGAGAAATTATTCCTTCATCTCAGAGTGTTCCTCCTATTAGGGTGATACATCCCCCAATTAGAAGTAGTATGCATAGTCATATGGGAGTTTCTAAGGTGTTCGTAGAGGTTCTTAGGTAGGTAGGATAGGATATCGGTTAGGAGCCCAGCCAAGTGGTGGGCATGCAGTTGTATGCCGTACTTTCTAGACTCAAGGATGAGTCTTTAGATATTGTTATCACAGGTATAATATTGGTGTGCCATCAGTCGGCTTTTGCTTTATTGAATTTGGGATCCACTTTTTCTTATGTGTCTGCTTATTATGCCCAGCGATTATATTTATCTTGGGATTCATTATCCATGCCATTATGAGTATCTACTCCCATGGGTAATTCTTTAGTAGTAGATCAGGTTTCTAGATCATTTGTTGAGACTGTTCGAGAGCCTGATACTCATGTTGATCTTATTATATTAGACATGGTAGATTTTAATGTAATTTTGGGCATAGACTAGTTTTTCCACTATCATCCAGTCTTGGATTATTTTTCCAAGATCGTTACCTTCGCCATGCCCGACATAACCCCAGTCGTGTGGAAATGAGCGATTAGCCACGAGCCGATGGGGATTTTTTATTATATTCATGCTAAGAGGATTATTTTGAGGTTTTACGAGTCTTATCTCACTTATATTTGTAATGTTAGTTTGGAGAGTTTGTCGCTTGACTCACTACTAAGAAAAGGCCAAAAAGAGACGGCCAAAAGCGATGGCCAGTGTCACTTTTTTGGGCAAAAGCAACGGAAATCCGTCGCTTTTTTTCCGTCTCAAAAAGTGGCATTGGTTTTTGAAATCGACGGCTAGCGTCGCTTTTATTTCTACGGACAGCGTCATTTTTTGGGAATTTTTTTTTTTGTTATTTTTTCAAAAAGCGATGTCGTGCGTCACTTTTCGTTCATTAGGTGATGAACAAAAAACGACAGACATTGTCGATTTATTGAAAAAAAAAGATTTTTTTTTAGAAAAATTGACATTGTCCGTCGTAATTTGAGAAAAATAAAATATTATTTTTTAAAGAAAGCGATGCTGGTCGTCGCTTTTTGTTCTTCATAATGAATAAAAAGCGACGTTGGTCGTCGCGTTTTGTTCTTCATAATAAATAAAAATCGACGGACAAAAGAGACCCTGTTCGTCGCTTTTCTGCATTTTTTTGGAATGCAAATATAAGCATTTTCTACATCTCACCTGCCAAATAAATACAATTAAATATAGACGTCATGCAACAGACATTACTAATCATATAAAGAACTATATCACCAAAACATTTAAGTAATTCAAATCATCAATGCTTCAACAACATCCAAAACACTTATCCAATATTCAAAAGCATCTAACAGGTTATTCAAAAACATTCAAAACACTTAAGTCTTTAAGCTTCTTAATTCAAAAGCTAAAAGTTAAGTTCAAAAATTAATGTCTAAAAAGAGTGTAGAAGCAAATCCAACTAACACTAAGGAGTAGTGTCAACAAACTCATCACTTTCTGTTTCTTCTTTGCTACTTGAATCGGGAGATGGAGAACGGTGATGATGGTGACTCTTGCTAACCACTTTTTTCTTGAGTTCCTCGACTGTCTTGCTCATGACTTCGTTTTGATCAACGAACTGTGCAAAGGCACGTGAAAGATCTGTAATCTGCTGCGACATAGCAGCAAGCTAAACACCATCAATCGCCTCAGCCTGGCGTGAGGAACCAATACCAGCCCATCCAGCACGAAGACTTCGTAACTTATTTTGAGAACCAAACCCATAGGTTTTCCCCTTTTTTTTTCCTCCCACCACTTTTTTGGTCCAAATTTGATCTGATTCCTCCTGTGTAGGCTCGGTTGAACCAAATTCAGACAAGTAGCGTATAAATTCATTCTGCATATTAAAAAAGACACATTAGTAAATTTATCTGAATTTTAAAAAAGACAAGGATAGTAAAGAATGTTGTGTTTCATGTCCTTAATTCCTAGTAACATTAAGAGTCAAAACAAGCAAAGCACAAATGTAAAAGATGATTGTAGAATTGGACAACAACATAAATACAATGCATATAAGCTCCCTGCAGATTGGCTAGTAGGAACCTTTAGAAGAATAGTATCAAACATATATTATTGATGAACGAAAAGCACTAAGAAATTGCTACAACACTTTCTGATAGTGATTCTTTAGTAAGCATCTAACATGACATTTAGGTTGTAGTTAATTATAAATTCCAGGTAGACTACTTTGAGATTCACATATAGCTAGATAATAATAAGCTTTGTCATATATAAGTAATGGCAGGTTCTTGCCTGGACATGGCCATGTACGTTCTTCTAAAGTACTTTTATGTAGTTCTACTACCAGTTAGCTACAAAAGTAGACATATGTATAGTTTCTCAGTTCACTAAATACCAACTCTTCAATAGATTTCCTTCCATAAGTCAGTAAAATAACTATTCAAATAAAAATCGAAAAGTAATTACTTCCATCAATAATGCCATAATAGGCAGAATATTTAACACTACTTCAACTCTTCAAGTTCCTCAGCTTTGCCCTAATAACTTATGTAACACTTCTTCTAATGAATATGGTAGTACAGTTGAGAAGTAAGACTAGTCATTTATGGTTATTAGCAAGAAACATTTGTCATGTTACTTAGATATATACCTTAAAATTTACTCAACTAATAAGTTTATATTATGTTCACTTACATTTTAATTGTTCCAAACACGAGATTTTTTATGTACTGAATGATAGAAATTGCCTCTAGTCTTGATTGTAAATTCTTATAAGTGGTCTAATGCTTTCTGAATTATCTCAGTTAGATAAAATTGTTGTCAAGGTCCAAATAAATGAACATCTAAAGGCAAGTTCAGATATGAGAAAAAGATGAAGAGAATTTAATATTGATTTGGAGAGAGATCATTTTTTCACTTCACGTTGTCGACAATACTGAGGGCCTCTCCACATTGTAGGATGAAACACCATTCCTCACGCTATTATCAGAAAATAAAACAAAAAAAATAGATTTTTCATCTCAATAAAAGAGGAATAAAAGCACATATTGAATCACCATTGAATAAACACCCAAGTAACCAAAAAAAAATCCTTGGAACCTTAAGAACCATACGGGTTACTTGCTAGTCCATAACAAAACGGTAGCCAATAGGAGAATGATATAGCTAATTAAATATAAAGGTATAAAAAATTTAATTATAAATATGTCTTACATTGACATTTTCAGCCCTGGGCTCAACCCACACATCCGGATCCGACTCATTTATTTTTTTCAGCAGATGTGTTCGTCTGAAGACCTCAAGTCGAGTCGGTTTGCAACCCAAGTCCTTTTCCTACAAACAAAAAGGAAAATAAGCATAATCAAGTAATATTTAATGAACTTTATATAAACACATAAAGTAAAACCTAAGGTTACTACATACCATTTCTCGAACTATGACCCCGACACTTTTTGCACCTCCGGTGTGCAATGAGCCACCTGTTAAACTGGCTCTAACTTTCTTATTTTTCTCAGAGATTGCCTTATATTCAGGAGATTCTCAATAAATACACAAATCATCATATACGGTTTTGAGAAGCCATTGTGCAACATTGCCTGTACGTCTAACACGTTCAAGACAATTGTGTAGCTTTGCACCAACATTCCTCTAAAAACTAGTGGACATAACTCTATTGTGCTTTTTCAACCAAGTACACATTGTCTGAAAATCAAATGAGTAGTGTTATATATATACGCGCATATACAAATATATATTACTATTAAAGTTAAAAAAATAATGATTAAATCTAGTATACCTTGAACTCTTCAAACATGGCTTGTCTATGGTCTTCTGGAATCTCCGACCAACTGTGCCAAGGTTGTGAAAAAAGCCTCCTAACGCTCTCTCTTACTACCTTATTAACTTCTTTTGATGCGGGATGCCACCTGTAAAATAACAAAATAAATATGTAAAACACTTAGTACTTATGTTGTTGTTGTCGTTGTTGTCTAGTGAACAAATCCTCCTCTAATTTAAGTGTCTACAAAAACGATCTAGTACACCAAAAGAATCCTTAGACAGACTGAACTTACTGCAAAGTTATACCTCATGTCACGCGACAGAACTGAAGTAACAAAATAAATATGTAAGCATGAATATTTTATTAATGAAAAATAAACTTATGAATAAAAAAATAAACTTACGTAGATCCATCAGGCTCAATGAAGACTCTACAAATCCTGTCCTTATCTCCAGGAATGAGACCAATCAAATGTGCATCAGTATCATCTGCTACAGGTAGAGGTGGAGGTGCAGATCCAAATGCGGATGCTACCTCCGGGATTACCCAAGGTTCATTAATTGGGGGAGTAGATGTTTGTGCATCAGAGTCAGATGTGTCTCTCAGCCGCAATCCTGAGAGGTGGAGGGATGAATCGCGAGGGGATGGAGTACTAGATGATAATCTCAAAGTCCCTATATCCGTAGGAGGCCTGCAAGTATGTGGAGCATAAGAAGTGCCCACCTATCACTGCTTTCTAGGACCATGATAATCTACAGGATTACTAGTGCCAAATGGGACATAAGACCTCCCTGATGAAGAACTGTGCATCTGTGGTTGTGAAGAAAGTCGACCAGGAATATCATCAGGGTTTATAGGCGTCCTAGATTTCTTTTTGGCAATTGACTTCGAATTCTTATCAGGATGAGGCCGATCACTGCTACCACCGGATGTCATCTGCATGCAAGTTTACATTAAAACATATAAAAATTAATTTGTATTCTACCAGTAATGCTAGCATCCTATAAATATAACTTTTCAGAAACTTATATCTAAGTAATTAAAAGGTAATTACATGTACAACAACTTGAACTTATATCTTAGATTAATGTAACATTCTTGGGGTCTGCTTATAGGTTCTTTTGACATTTTAATATCCGCTTCATTTGTTTATTATTTTTTACCTCGAGGTCCACAAATGTTTGTGTTTAACCTTTTTAGCACTATTTTAAACCTTTGTAGTTTACCAAACATTTTATTACCAACCCTTCTTTTTTTCTCACATATTGAAATAACAAAATTGTTTTAGAGTTGGTTGTGTATTATCATATCAACTGATAATGGTTGGTCAATGATGATACACCCCTGCTTCCTTATAGTTCAATGTAAATGCAACCAACAAAATCATCCAATCAGTATTTAGCATGACTCTATCAATGTTTTTGTATACTCTCCTATTTATTTCTCCAGAAAGCATGGATATTCCCTCACACTAGTATACTCTGGTTTTTGAGATACCACGCAAGCACACACTATTTTTCCATGGATATAATCCCACAAATGATTAGAACATGTTTTATTTCTTTGAACATGTTGTTCTGATTCAGCAAAAGAAACAGCTTTGCAGTATGTTATACTTGATATGGGAGGTACACCAAGTATACAGCTTTGCATACAGAAATTTTGGAAAAAAAATATAAACTTCAACTGGACCTAATTAACATTTTTAGATTGCAGAAACAATTCTGCTTCTTAAACAAAATTGTTCACGCTTTAAAATTCTCAACACTCTTTGAAGTTTCCAGCCTCAAAGAAAAAGAAGTCCACTACAATGGAAATTCCACAACTCTAATTCCGGTCTGAAATGATATATTTTAACGTCACAAGAGAAGTGTTCATATAGAACAAAAGAAAAAATGAAAGGGACCGAACAACACTGCTAAGATACAACAGTACATTTTCAAGAAAAAACAGTTTTGAGTTAGTTATTGAAATAATAAATACTGATGAATAGTAAAAGACACAACTTTTGTTCCTTTCTAATACCTCTCCTTCCCCCACACCAAAACCCAAAAATGTAGAAACAACAACAACAACACAACAAACCCCGTGTATTCCCACAAAGTGGCATCTCGGGAAAGTAGCGTATATACAGACCTTAACCCTACCTCTGAGGTAGAGAGGGAATATCTGATAGAGCCTCAACCTTAAAGAAAGAGTAGTCAATTACAATGAAATTCCACAAAAGAGATCTGATCAAATAGAACTCACTCAACAAAGCAAAATGAAAGGGCAACACAAAACCACTAAAATACAATAGTACATTTCCAAGAAAAACAGTGTTGAGTTGTTGAAAGTAAACACTAATGAACAGTAAAAGAAAAACTACTTTTGTTCCCTTCTAACACTCCTTCCCCTTCCCCAACCGCATATCCCAAAACTTGCAGAAACAACAACAACATACCCAAGCACAACAGTCCCTACAAGAAACATAAGTAAAGAAAAATAGTGAAAATCTATTGTATGATATAGTACCCGAAAAAGGCTCAACATGATGGATCCTAATAGCATGTGTGCTCAAGTTTCCTTTCATGGTTTAATGTGAAAAAGAATATTCTTTTGTTTAGCAACATTCTTATAAGGATAATGCTTTCCCTGTGCCTTATCAATAATTGATAAGGAAGATTAAGCTATGACTTACGTATAGTAACTTTTTGTTTATGGCTCTACTGGCAGAAAAATAGCTATTCAATCTTTTTTCCTATTGAGCTACATAGCTTATTGCTTAAAGTGGGATGAAATGAAGACTAGTTTAACAACTTCTAGTCACTCTTTCATATTCCTGATCCCACGGGACAAGTTCATTGGTGCAAAAAGCAGAATACTCTACAGAATTCATCTATTTCAAGTACAATATTAAAGAAGAAAATAGAAATAAGAATGATATAGTATGTACTGTCCTCCCAGGTTGTTTTCTTCAAGATAGAGCCTCTTAATTACTCTTTTTTCATAACTATTTCTGTGAAGCAGGACCATAAATTATTTAAGATAGTCCATAAATTACAGAAAGAAGGTAATTAAGTTTAAAATAAGAAATGATTCGTGAGCTTGAGGTGTTAACGAGCTCGTATCCACTAACAATGGATGTAAGAAGTTTCAGAATAGCAAATATATATGGGCAGAAAACAGTCTCAAAGATATACAGAGTGGTCTAAAGATAAGTTGCGGGGACTCTTCACGTCCGATGCCGCACCCGTGTCGGATTCTTAAAAAATACACTAGTTTTAGTGAATTCGACACGCTCCCATTAATATATTTGAAGAGTCCGAGCAATATAGGGCTAAATAAAGGAGTGTCAAGAGAGAAGGCAACCAAAAAATCTTGAGTGCATTTACGCAAAACCCCTGTGATTACAACAGTCTAAGGGATAATGGATAATTAGATAACTACAAAAGGAAAGAGAAAAAAATGAACTGGAGTATTGTTTGATGAAGATCTAAAGAGCCCTAAATTTGAAAAACATTTCGGACTATTTACACCAAACAGGAAGCCAAAGTACCCGATCAGTTTTAACTAGCTGGAGTGTGCGAGATGGTTATGGGAATACGACTTATCTTCTATTTTTATAATATATATGTTGTAGAATAATGGTTGCCAACTTGAACCGAAAGAAACTCCTTTACGTGATGTACCCGCTCTACATGCTTATATAATTGCTAATAGTAGTTTATCTGCAAGTGAACTTATTTACACTTGACTGTCATCGTAGAATTTATAAATTATAATAAAGTTCAACTCTCGGTTCGCCTGCTACGCTATCACTACCATGATAGACTCAAATTTTTCTAAGCACAACAATAGAGTGACTCTACTTATATCTTCTACATTACACCATCACAACTATGAGAGACAAATATGTCTGAATAAATGAGGAACTGTTACCTATTACATAAAACATGATCCGTTCCTAAACAAAATTAGATCTTTAAAGGTTATAGGAAAGGAAAAATGAAAAAGAAAGTGTCTTTATGTGTACCATAATCCGGTAGTAAAAACTATAGAGAACATTAATCAAAGTTGAAACTAACAAACGCATGAAAGCAGAGAAAGCAATAAACAAAGAAACAGAGTAACAGAGAAACAAACATGTACACTAGTAAGTGGAACTTCCTAAGTCAGAATATCCAATTCAAGCAACAAACAGAGAAAGCAGCATGTACACCAGTAAACAGAGTTTAGGCTAAAAAGATAACTATAAAATAAAAGACAAAAAGTGGAACACCAGTAAATCTCAAAAAGCTCAAGCCTGAGCTAGTACTAACTAGCTAATCTATATTCTCTCAATCTTCCTCATCGCTTGTTTCATTTCCATCATTCTCCCATTCTTCCTTATCCGTTATTTCATTTTCATGGTCCCATTCGTCCTCCCAGAATGATTTATTTCCCTCGTCTATTTCTTCTGCTATATTTGCAATGTCAATGATCTCATCATCAGAAACTTCTTATAATATGCGTTGAGGATGTTCTAGATTATTTTCCAACTCATCATCCACTATTTGATCAACAACTATAACTTCGTTTTGGTATGCTACATCTGACACATTCTCAATCTCAATTCTCCCCACAGGCTTAGTCTTTATAACCACCCACCAATTTGCCTTATCTCTGCGTAATAGATATGTAGCATAATATACCTGTCTAGTATTTTGTGCAATGATAAAGGGATCATAACGATTATATTGCCTCGTGTGTTTAACTTCAATTATATTATGTTGTTGATTCACCCTGGTACCTCTATCTGATGGATCAAACCACTTGCACAAAAATAAAATTATCTTTTTTTTGGGTCAACCAGGGTACCTGACTTCTAATATCTCTTGTATGACACCAAAATATTCAACGATTTGACCATTACCATCAATATCACCTTCAACACACACGCCACTGTTATTAGTTTTCTTATACTTAGAAACTTTCTTGGTTTGAAACTTGAAACCATTCACACAATATTTATCCATTGTTCGAATTTGAGTTGCAGGACCAAATATAATATCTCTCACCAATGGCAAATGCTCGAGGTACTATGTTCATCCAAAACCTACATATCGTTAAATCAAAATACAAATTTTATTAAATGAACTATATATAATTTTAGTAAATGCATATATGATATATCATACTTACGCATTCTTTCAGCCAATCGGAAAATCTCGTATATATGGCATCATTACCCCATTTCCTAATAAATAAATTGTCAAGTATACATCAATAATATTTTTTTATTAGTGAAGTGTCCTAAACAAATTAATATAATTCGATAACATCATTAACACTTACTCAAGATATAGTTGAATCTCTAGACAATTGAGCAAAACATGTGTCACAATAGATTTTCTTTTCATCTTAGTGAGGGCTCGCGTACAGTAGCTTTTAGATCCTCTACCCGAATTGTTAAAAATCGATATAGGTGGAAACATAGGATCACCATCACCTTCATCATTACGATTGGACCTATTTATCTTGCATGGCACTTCATCCCCAAAGTAGTAAGAACAAAAATAAGCAGTTTCTTTTGCAAGATAAGCTTCACAAATCGATCCTTCAATCTTTCCCCTTTGCTTAATAGTTTGTTTGCACTCACCAATTTTCCTACATAACTTTATCTTAGGTAGATAAAAGTAATTACTTTAAGGAAATGATGGTATTAATTTTAAAAAATTTACCTCTCTCCTAGATACATCCACCTCATTTGAACTAGGCCTCCAAGACGTGACTTTTCTACGAGGTGAATTGGAAGATGCTCCATCACATCAAAAAAGCCACATGGAAAGATCTTCTTCAACTTAGTAGTGATGACAGGAATATTCTGCTCTATTTTGTCCAAGCTACTCTCCAATAACTTTCCCGAACACAAATATTTGAAGAACAAACTTATCTCTGTGATTGGTTTCCATATCCTCTCAGGAAGGTGGCTGAATGCGATAGGAATCAAGGTTTCCATAAAAATGTGACAATCATGGCTTTTCATACCAATCAACTTCCCTTCTTCCATATCCGCTCGTTTTCCTAAATTTGAAGCATAGCGCTCGGGCATTCTCAAATTCTTAACCCACTCACATATTCCCCGTTTCTCATCTATTGTAAATGAAAAACTGGCCTTGGGATTAAACAATTTACCATTTTTTTCCTTCAACCACAATTCCTTTCTCTTACAATACTCTTTTATATCCATCCTAGCTTTTGAATTATCTTTTGTCTAGCCCTTAATATCCATGACTGTGTTGAATAAATTATCAAAATAATTTTTTTCAATGTGCATCGGATCAAGATTATGTCTTAGTTTATTGTCCCCCCAATTGGGCAACTCCCAAAATATTCTTTGTTTGGTCCAATTATGTTCAACACCATATCCAGGAAGTCTAGAAGGTGGACCATCTATAACTTTAGGCAAATTACAAACTCTCTCCCAAATATGATGTCCTGACAATAATGGAGGTGGCGGATCATTCTCAATCTTATTCTTTCTGAATGCATTTTTCATCCTTCTAAACTTGTGGTCTATTGGTAAGAACTGGCGGTAGCAATCAAACCAAGAATTTTTTCGACAATACTTTAAAGTTAATGCTTTTCTATTTTCCATACAATATGGGCAATCTAACTTTCCATCAATCATCCAACCAGACAACATCCCATATGTAGGAAAATCGCTAATAGTCCATATTAAATGGACACGCATAACAAAATTCTGCTTAGTTGATATATCATATGTCATTACACCTTCATACGATAATTGTAGTAATTCATCTATCAATGGCTGGAGATATACATCGATCAAAATTTTTGGATTGCGGGGACCTGGAATAATACAACTTAGAAATATGTAGGGACTTGTCATGCACATTTTAGGTGGAAGATTATATGGAGTAATAAATACAGGCCAAGAAGAATAAGGTGTGCCAGAATTAGAGAATGGTATGAAACCATCTGCACATAACCCCAATATAACATTTCTTGGTTCACTAGCAAAATCAGGATAAGTTCTATCGAAGTGCTTCCAAGCTTCTCCATCTGATAGATAAGACAAGACACCTGGTGTCCTTCTATTTTCATGGTTCCATTTCATGTGTGGGCCAGAACTCATCAAAGCATACAACCTCTTTAGCCTAGGTATAAGAGGTAAATAGAGCATCTCCTTAATAGAAACCATCTTTCCACCTGGAGTCCACTTATAACGAACATGTCCATAAAACTTACAATTTTCTAATTCAGTATCATTCTTATAAAACAGCATACAACCATTTATACAACAATGGATTATATTATATGACAATCCCAACTTGGAAACCAATTTCTTTGCTTGATAAAAATTCTGAGGCATGTTCAACTCTGGATTTACTAGTTCACCCAAAAGATCAACCATAGAGTCCATAACAGCTTGAGAAATATTCCAATCAGATTTGATACTCAATAATCTGACTGCAATAGATAAAGCAGAATGCTTACTCCTTTCACATAGTGGGTGACTAACCTCTTCTAATTGTTGATAAAAACCTCTTACTTCTTCATTGGGATCTTCTTCTAAATTCTGTTCGGGTTCCATCCCATCCCCAATACCAAAAACATCATTGACCATTTCATGAATCCTATTCTCTTGTTGTACTCTTGTAATGCCCCAAGAACCTATCCCAAGGCATCACATGGTGCTCAAGGCCACACATGGACTCAAGATAACCCTCTAAGCTTGTCATCACTTTTAGAACTCATTATAGTGCAAATCATGCTAAGATAAAGAGGAATAACCATGTCATGAACATACTGAAACATAAAGTAATACTGCCCTGTACAAACAAAATACTAAAATCTCTGTACACGCTGGTACACTAGTCTGACAAAGCCTCTATTACATAGGACTGAGGAGCCATTAGGACAGATTCCCAACTGACTCGTACTGAACTGAAAGTAAACTACCATCTATTAACAAGACAAAATCGGAGACACAGTTCCTCGAACCATGAGGACTCACCAACCGCAGAAATGAAGATAAAGGTACTCAAAAATCACTGTCGCTGCTGAGACTGAGCACCTGAACCTATATCATGAGGAAATATAGAGTACAAAAGAGTATGAGAGTCAGTACTTGGGAATGTACTGACTATGTGGGGGTGGATGCAACATTTTAAATAATATCATAAATGTATAAGAAAATCATGCATGCTGATAATAATAACTCTCTTCGCTTGAATTATCTAACACACCATTTCCGAAAGTCATCAGTAATAACATATGCTTCATAAATCTCATAAATCATTTAACTCAACTCAAACTCTTTGACTCATGACTTAGAGTGACTCGGTAACTCATGGTACTTAGATCATTATGGACGTGGGAGTTTCTTATAACCGACATAACTACACCATGTGAGCCGCATGGAGTCCAACGTTTTGCCCTCCTAAGGAGAGAACCCCATATTGGCGGGGGTGTTGTACTCTTGCCAGGGAGTACAATCTCAATCTCGTTATCACAATCCCATACTCGGCCTCTGGCCCACAATTATCAACATCAATCCTACGGTGGCACGTAGTTTCAGAGAAATACCATATTTCCCGCTCGATGCTAAATACTCTTCCCAGACTCAGCTCAGAACGCGTTAGGAAATCCACCTTAATCAATATCAACTAGTGGGTTTATTTTAGAGACCAAAACATAAATATATATATCATCTATAAATCATAAACATCTTGTGGATTCCTAACCCGACTCAACTCAACACAATCTTTCTCAACGTACGTTAAGTACATTTGCTTTTCGAATCATTTTCAAATATCAAAAACTTCAAGGAAACATCATAGGACTCATTCTTGACTTTCAGTCTCAAATATCGATATATATTCAATAGCCAAATTTCTCATGGAAAGGCATAACTCATGACACTTATCTTAAATCGCTTAGAAATCATCAATACGTAATGACAATATACAACTCATGGAATAAATTATCAATTTAAGAAACATGATGGTGAAATAATCATAAATATCAAAATTATTCAACTCAAATATCATAAATCATAAATAAAGAAATTTGGGTGTAAACCCACTTGCAAAATCATGTAAATCAATAATAAAAAGTAAATCTTTAGGCACAAGAACGAAAGGAGTGTTCTTGTTCAAGCCCCACATACCTTGGATTATGATTTTGGAGATGTAGAAACTTGTTTGGAACTTCTTTCTCACACTCTTAGACCATGATTATTGATGCCTTTGACTGGGGGAGCTTAATTCTTGAACAACTTGGAGAAATCTATGGAAGAAACCTTGAATTTCTTGGAAGGAGATTGGATTTTGGAGAAGAGAGAAACTCTAGTTCTCTAGAGGTTTCTTGGAAAAAAATTAGAGAGAAACGGATGACCCTTCGCAACTTGGGTATATATATAAGAGTATAAGGGGCAGAAATGACCAAAATGCCCTTTTGAAAAAGTTGAAATTCGCTGATCGGGGCCTGTGACGGTCGATTTAACGGTCCGTCAAGTCTCCTGACGGTTCACCAGATCGTCCGTCACTCGAGTGCCAAAACTAGAACGTTCTTCCTCGACGTGACGGTCGAAGTGACGGTCCGTCAGGAAACTGACGGTCCACCAAGTCATCCGTCACTTGAGGGCCAGAAATGAAACATTCTGTCTCGACCTGACGGACCCCTTGACGGTCTGTCAACTTTTTGATGGTCCACCAACTTGGCCGTCACACGATGACCAGGAAGAGGGGTCACTGCCTTGGCCTGACGGGACACTTGACAGTCCACCAAGGGCTTGGCGGTCCATTAGGTCGACCGTCAGACCTGGGCGATCTGATATCACTGAGTAAAACGACTATAACTCCCTCGTCCGATGTCGGATTTTGATGAAATTGGTATCGATGGAAAAATTATTCAATGCTCTACATGACAAAAAGTAGAAATTAGAGAACTACAACACGGTTTAAACATCAATCACTTTGAAAGTCATACATATCCACTCAAAAGATGGATTCATGCTTAAGAAAAGATCGAGGTATTACAACTCTATCGTGTTGCACCCTATGTTGAACTCTAGCATGTTGAATCCTATCATGTCGACCATGTATAAGCATGTCATATTCATCCACAGGATAAGAATTATAAAATATACCATTCAAACCATCTCTTTCTCCGTAATCGACCCACACAAAGTATCTTGGCTTAAATCCATTATGATAGAGATGAGTCATAACTATATCTGGTTGAAAAAACATCAAGCATCTACATGAACTACAAGGACACCTAACTGCTCCATTTTTTTTAAATAGATCTAGTTACATCACATGATTGATAAAACCTCTAACGCCATCAAGATATTAGGGTTTTAACCCACCAACATTTTCATAATCCATATCATACATCCACAGACGATGATCCATCTACAAAAATATAGATATTTAACAATATGCAACTTTACATTGAAACATATAAAAATTAAGTCATTAGTTCAGATATCAAGTAAATACACTTAAATCATTTTCAAGTAGCTACACTTGCTTTTTCAAGTCATTAACTCCACATTTCAAGAAGCTACACTTAAGCATTTTCAAGTCACAAATTCACAATTTCAAATATCTACACTTAACCATTTTCGAGTCACAAGGTCACAATTTCAAGTAACTACACTTAAGTATTTTCAAGTCATTAACTTCATATTTCAAGTAGCCACACTTAACCATTTTCAAGTCACAAGGTCATAATTTCAAGTAACTACACTTAAGCAGTTTCAAGTCGTTAACTTCACATTTTAAGTAGCTACACTTAAGCATTTTCAAGTCACAAGTTCACAATTTCAAATAGCTACACTTAACCATTTTCAAGACAGAAGGTCACAATTTCAAGTAACTACACTTAAGCATTTTCAAGTTAACTTCATATTTGAAGTTGCTACACTTAAGGTCACAATTTCAAGTAACTACCCTTAAGCATTTTCATGTCATTAACTTCACATTTCAAGTAGCTACACTTAACCATTTTCAAGTCACAAGTTCACAATTTCAAGTAACTACACTTAAGCATTTTCAAGTCATTAACTTCGCATTTCAAGTAGCTACAGTTAACTATTTTTTAGTTATTAACATCACATTTCAAGTAGCTACACTTAAACATTTTCAAGTCACAAGTTTACAATTTTAAGTACCCATTTAATTAACCATTTTCAAGTCAAGTTCACAATTTCAAGTAACTACACTTAATCATTTTCAAATCATAACTTCACATTTCAAGTGACTATATTTAACCAATTTCTAATTGGTAGTTAACATTCTCAATTGTGATATAAATGAGACGATTCAATAAATTTAATAAAGCTAATAGGTAGAGGTGTCGCATGTCCCTCTCACACCATATAATCATCACAAAATCTATGGCTTTAAAATCATTCTACAACTAATAATCCCACCATTACATTACATATAAAGACTTCACTATCAAAAAATAGAGAGAAATAAACTTACCTTTGTTTGGCCTAATTGAAGTGAAAGAGGCAAGCGATCGTCTAACGAGGCTTTCTGTAGACATAACATTAAATAAGGTCATTCTTTGAAAAATAATCTTTGGGATTCATGTGGATACTATTCTCTACCAAGATAGAATTGGTTTAATTTCATACAATATCCACTTTGAGACAAGTTCAAACATATATATTTAAATATTTGAGGTCTCATATAGCTGAAATTCTAATATATATGGTTGGAATTTAATTATTTTTGTCTCACTTCAAATATTTTTACTTAAATTTTAGTCATATACTGCTAAAGTTGATATTTTTATCTTATTTTGGTCATTTTACTTGAACTTCGAATACAAATGATTGAAGTAAAACAAAAATATCAAATCCAACTATTTTTATCTGGCAAAAATTACTAAACTTCGCCATATATATAACTTCTTGTATTTAAAATTTGGCTTTGTCAAGCTTTTAACTCTAGACATTGCATGAATGAAGTGGATAGAAAAAAATGATGTGGATAGATGTGTAAATTTTATTTAAAAAAAAATAGATACAAATAATGACGGTATATACAGATTATCCTGCTAATTACTTACATCATATTAGAGGTGGTGGGATCAATTTTTAAAAATGTTGTATTACTATAATTCATATTACTGCTAACTAACAAAAGATATATATGTAATTAACTCATAAATCAATGTTAGGGCACAACGAAATTCACATAAATTGAAGAATTTGAGGAGGAAACCATATAAAAAGAGGAAAAAATTACCAAAGTAAGAGAGAGAGGAAAAACCATACCTTTCTTTCGATAGATCAGAAGAGAGAGAGGTGCAGAGGAAGGGAGAGAAAAGGAGAATAAATGTGGGAGAGAGAGAGAGGCGCGGATGAAGAGAGAGAGAGAGAAAAGGAGAAAAATGAGTTTGTTGCCCTAATATGGGTGGACTAAAAGGTTAACTAAATTTTGACGACAAATTTTGACGTTGGTCGTCACTTTTTAAAAATTTATATATTTAATTTAATTTTTTAAAATATATAAATTATTTATTTATTATTAAATTAAAAATATCAAAAAAATTGACGACCAACGTCGCTTTTCAAAAAAATATTTTTTACTTAATTTTTAAAAAAGCGACGTTGTCCGTTGCTTTTTGTAAAAATAAATAATTAAAAATTACGACGGATAACATCGCTTTTCTAGAATTAATATTTGAAAAAAAAAAAGAATAGCGACGTAGTGCGTCTCTTTTAGTTAGAAAAAAATCAAAATTAAAATTAAATTTATAAATCGACGGACTACATCGCATTTAGAAAAAATAATTTTTATTTAATTTTAACAAAAGTGACGTTGTCCGTCGCTTTTTGTAAAAAATAAAAGAAATTAAATATAATTACAAATTGCGACAGACAGCGTCGCTTTTCTAGAATTAATATTTTAAAAATAAAAATTATAGCGACGTTGTCCGTCGCTTTTAACAAAAATAATCAAAAATAAAAATCAAATTTAAAAATCGACGGACTACGTCGCTTTTTAAAAATAATAATAATTATTTTTTAAAAAATTACGACACTGTTCGTCGTTTTTATTAAAATAAAATTATAAATTATTTTTTAATTACATGGCACAAAAATCCACAAAATAAATGACGGATATTAAGACGTTGGCCATCGCTTTTAATAAAAAATAAATTAAAATTAAACTAAAAAATGGACTGCCAACGTCGCTTTTCTCATCGCTTTTTAAAGCGACACAGGCCGTTGCTTTTTGGCCAGTTTTTAGTAGTGACTCTGTTCCTATAGTTCATGAGTTTCCTGATGTTTTCCCTATCGATCTACGTAGTCTTTCTCCTGAACGTGATATAGAGTCTTTGTTAATCTTGAGCCAGAAACCCAACCTATTTCTTGGCACCTTATCGTATGGCTTCTGCCGAGCTTAAGGAGATGAATTCTCAGCTTTAGGACCTTCTTGGTAGGGGTTTTATTAGATTGAGTATGTCTCCTTCGGGATATCCTGTGTTGTTTGTGAAGAATAAACATGGTTCCATGCATATAGAAAGCTTAATAAGCTGACAGTAAAGAAATAGTATCTGATGCCTCGTATTAATGATTTGTTTGACTAGCTTCAGGGTGCAGTGGTGTTCTATAAGATTTCCTGGAGGTCTGGTTACCATCAGTTGAAGATTCGGGCTAAAGATATCCCGAAGATAACCTTTAGGACCCGGTATGTTCATTACGAATTCCTAATGATGTGCTTTGGGTTAACCAATGCCCTAGCCGTATTTATGGAATTGATGAACTGCGTGTTCAGGACTTATTTGGATTCCTTTATTATAGTGTCCATCTACGACATCCTTGTATATTTGAGTAGTAGAGAGGAGCATATGCATCATGTAAGGATTGTGCTCCAGACTTTGAGAGATCATAGGCTTTTTTCTAAATTCTTAAGTGTGAGTTTTGGCTTGAGTCGATGACATTCCTTGGGCATGTGATGTCTAAGGATGGGATTATTATAGATTTAGTAAAGATTGAGTCTATTCATGGTTGGTCCAGGTCTACTTCTCCGTTTAAGGTTCATAGCTTTATTGGTTTGGTTGATTAATATAGATGACTCATTGAAAGTTTTTCTACTATTACAACGCCGATTACCAAATTGACTCAGAAGGATGTTCTTTTTTTATGGTTTGAGGAGTGTGAGTGGAGCTTTGGAAAGATCAATAGATTTCTTACTTCAACTCCTATTTGGCTCTTTCTATTCGGGGTGAGGGATTCACCATGTATTGTAATGCTTCCGATGTTGGTTTTGGTTGTGTGTTGATGTAGTAGGGTCTTACTGCGTATACATTGAGGTAGCTAAAGGTGCACGATCGCAACCCCACTCATGATTTGGAATTGGGGTTGACGACAGTAATTTTTGCGCTTAAGATTTTGAGGCACTATATTTATGGCGTGCATTGTGAGATCTACACGGATCAACATAGTCTTCAACATCTTATGACCCAGAGAGAGCTTGATTTTAGGTAGCATGGATGGATGGAGTAGCAGCTCTATTGTGTATTATCTAACAAGGAGAACATGGTAGTAGATGCCTTGAGTGGAAAGGCGGTGAGTATGAGTAGCTTGGTTTGTATTTTAGTTTCTCAAAGGTTGTTGGCTTGGGACATTTAGTCTTTAGCCAACTTGATGGTACAACTTGATATTTCAGACCCGAGAAGAATTTTTGCTAGTGTTGAAGCGAGGTCTTCGCTATTTGAGCAGATTTGGAGTTTTAAGTTTGAGCATAAGAGACTTTGCATCATCCGTGATCAGGTGTTGAGTGGTCAGTCTAAGAGGGCTACCCTAGATTCCGAGGGTGTTTTGAGATTTTATATTCATATTTGTGTTTCAAGGGTTGATGACTTGATTCAGTCTATTCTACATGAGGCTCACAACTCTAGATATTTCATTCACTCAGGTATAACTAAGATGTATAAAGATTTGAGGCATCATTATTAGTGGAGAATTATGAAGAGAGGTATGGCAGACTTTGTAGCTCATTGCCTATGTTGCCAGCAGGTGAACGCTGAGCAACAGAGACCTGGTGGCCCTATTTCGCATTCTCGAGTGGAAATAGGAGCAAATTACTATAGACTTTATTCGTGGTTCGCCTCATACTTCTCATAGTTTCGGTAGCATTTGGCTCATTGTGGACCGATTGACCAAGTCACATATTTTATTCCTATTCAGAAGTCCTTCAATACTGAGAAGTTGGCCCGTATCTATGTTAGTGAGATAGTTTTTTTGCATAGTGTTCCTATATCAATCATTTGAGATCGGGGTTCGGTGTTCATATTTTGTTTTTGGAGAGCTTTTTAGAAGAATTTAGGTATTCAGGTGGATCTTATTACAACTTTCTATCCTCAGACTGATGGGCAGTCGGAGAAGACTATTTAGGTTCTCGAGGATATGCTCTGAGCCTGTTTTATGGATTTTGGAGTTTAGTGGGAGCAACACTTAGCTTTAGTAATGTTTGCATATAATAATAGCTATTGTTCGAGTATTAAGATGGTGTCACTTGAGGCTTTGGATGGTAGCAATGTCGTTCTCCAATTGAATGGTTTGAGACTTCTGAGGTTAGACTATGTGGTACTGATTTGCTTCAGGAGTCATTGGATAGAGTGAGGGTAATTCAAGATAGGTTGAGGGTAGCTCAGAGTAGGCAGAATTTTTATGTAGACCGTAGACTTTGGGCCTTGAGATTTAGTGTTGGTGACCGAGTATTCCTCTATCTATCTCCCACAAAGGGTGTGATAAGGTTCGAGAGGAAGGGCAAGCTCAGCCCAAGATATGTTGGACCCTTTGAGATTCTTCAAATAGTTGGTGAGGTGTCTAAAGAGTTTAGAATTACCCCCAAAGTTTGTTGTTATCCATCCAATTTTCCATGTTTCTATGTTGCAGATATACATTCTTGACCTGCCTCATACGCTTAGATGGGACTCAATTCAGTTGGATGAGTGGTTGAACTTCGTGGAGGATCCTGTGCTCATATTGGCTCATGATATCAGACAGTTGACAAGAGAGATTCTAGTAGTTAAGGTTTAATGGAGGCACCTCCCGGTGGAAGTGGATACTTTGGAGATCGAGAGTGAGATGCGAACCCAATATCCTAACCAATTTGAGACTGCAGGTACATCCTAATCCTTTACTTTTGCAGATGAAAGTTCTTTTGGTAGTGGATATTGTAATGACCCTCTAAGTCATTTTCTATATTTTCGCTCATTTTCGTCATTTAGAGCTTTTCCATAGCTACCCTAAGTCATTTATGACTTATTGTAACTAACAATTCGATTATCGGGCAGTCCGTTTAGTTTTTAGAGTCAATTTCCTATTTTAAAGTCTTCACTTGTTTAAATTGGTTATCTGGCTAAAACTCCAGTCAAACAATCTCGTCTATAAATTTTGACTATTCCAACAGCTTCCAGCATTGAATTTAGGCTAGGTGGATCCTTGGTTCGGATCCCGAGCTCATTTTGGGCTATTGGCTGAAATTTAAGAAAAAGACAAGTATAGGATCCACTTTTCATCAAAATAACCTCAGATGTAAATTTCAACTATGCCATTGAGTCCAAAACGTTGAATTTGATAGGGTGACATAGTTTGTTTTCATATACAAAATTCTAGATAAATCCCGAGGGGTTGGCTGAGACTTTAAAAAATTCTAAGTCTTAGTTGGTGCTGGTACATTGCTTAAGCGACTGGGTCGGCCCAGCGGAGGTCCACTTAAGTAGTAGCTGCTAAAGCAGCAAGGGACTGCTTAAGCGGTACCCATGCAGATGCTAGATGTTGCTTAAGCAGCCAGTATCCACTTAAGCGGTTGTTGACACCCAATTTTTACTAGTTGTGCTTAAAATTAACGTCTTCAGGCTCCCTGATTGTTAAAGGGCACGAAACACAATTTTTACATATTTTGTACAATTATTAACAAATTATTGATAATCTTTCATCTTTTAGACTTTTATCAATTTATTATCATATTTTTACTTTTCAAAACTTATTGATAATTCTCTTTATATTAGGATTTTTACCAATTCATTATCATTTTAAATATTTTTATAATCATCTACACATGTACACAACATGACATCACATTTTTTTATCTATAATATTTTCAAGTTAATTATATTTTTCAATTTTCTTTACACTTTTGTAATCACATATCGATACCTATATTTGTACATTATTTAATATAGTCCATAATTTTGCATGTCGGATCAATTATTCTTACACAGTATAATAGTTCGGTGTCTTAGCACATCCGATAATGACCACACAATAATGTCTTGTCACATCCGGCAATGACCACACAATAATGTTTTGTCACATCCGACAATGACCACATAATAATGTCTTGTCACATCTGACAATGACCCTACAATGACACTACCCTTTGGATAATAACTTTTTATGTTGGTTAGAAGGATGCAAAATCCTTTGGTCAATAACTCAAGGTCTAAAGGGTATTCTAAGAGAAAAAGAGGGTCACCCTTTTATTCTTTGGATAATATGAGGTGTCAATGTTTATTATATATAAGTGGGTGGGGTGAAATTTTACATACATAAATACATACACATATTTTTTCCTCTTTCACTCAAATTACACAAATGCATAGAACACATTTTAACATACACATATTCAAGCATATACACACACAAAAAACTAGATTGTTCTCTCTTTTAACTCTCACTTTCTCTTTCATAAACTCCACCATCCACTTCACTGATTCCGGTGAAACCCATCGGCGACTACCCCCGCTACTGATCACTTTTTTTCTCTCTTCCTCTTTTCCCTATTTTTGGCCGCTATCTCTTTCCGATAAAACCCACCGGTGAAATCCACGAACCAAGCTTCGCTCTCCCTTTAACTTTTCTCTCTTCTCTCTCATTTCTCTCTATTGTACTGTGCCTCGCTGGAGTTGCTCACCGACAGGTGAGCTTCATCCTCTCTCTGCTTCTTCACCGCTGCCTCGCCAGAATTGATGGTCGGCGGGATCCCAGTTCACCACTCTCTTTCTACATCATTACTCTTCCATGACCATATCCAGCCGATTTTTGTACAAATCCGGCTTTGCTCTGGCATCTGCCGTTGAAGCAACGCCAATACCATCACTATTTAGGAATTTCCTTCGTCTTTAATTATTATAATTGTTTGTTGTTATTGTTTTCATTTATTTTTGTTGAATCTTGCTCACTGTTATTTCATTATTGTTCCATGATTTTGCTCTTTGTTTTTGCCATCATTGTCACTGATATGTTGCTGCTACATTTTTGTTACTGTTTTGTTAATCTTGGGTTGATTTGAACTCGAAAAATTCACTCTATAGATGTTTTGCTTAGCTATGCCTTGACTGATTTTGGGACTATTTTTGGACATTTTATCCCTTTATTGCTTTGAAATTTACTACACTAATAACAAACAGATACTACATGATTTTGGCCAACGACAATATCTTTCCATCGGATTTTCGAGGCCACCCCATAACAAAAAATGGATTTTTATTTCTCAAGTTTACTTATTTTATATCAAAATAAATACAAGACCATGAAGAAACTCCCATTGATTTTCGAGGTCTCCCCATATAAAAGACAGACATTACGTATACAAATATGGTTAAAAAATTAAATAAATTCGGGCGATGAAGAAATCTTTACAATATTACAACTACACAAAGGATTTTACAGTTCGTATCTTGGCAAGACAATTTAGGATGGATGATAAATTGAGCAACCATTTCATAGCTATGGTGTATCTAAGACTTAATCCGAGTCCATGCTTTAGTAAAAATTTTACATTTTATATATTTATAAACATATGTGTACATACATAGTTCTTATTTATTTTACTTACTAATGTGTTTGTATAGGTTCTTGGGAATATTTGTCTAAAGTAGCATTCAGAAGGAGACTTCATGGTAAGCCATAGATTCTTTTGCTATCATTTAATCAAACCTGAGTGGCACTTGAAAAATTCTCTTGCATACATCTAAGACAAGAACGAAGCCAACCTCATCGTTTTAAGTGCATTGTGTGGTGAGCTTTAGACAAGTTCATTGCATTGCACTGTTAATCTAGAGCTTAGCCTAAATGTCTATTAAGGCAAAATTCTGAGCTACACTTGATTTAGAAAAGGATTGTAGGCCTCCTTTGACCCAATTGTGCCTTCCACAGCCCACTAAATGACATTAATCCCCAGTATTCCCCCCCCCCCTTTGAGCCTAAAAACCTTCTTCTTAACCACATCTGAGTCTATACCTTGTGAGTGTTTCCATGCAGTATCCTTCTCTTAGTCTACCTCCTTGAGCGCACCAAGTACGTACAACTTGCGAACAAAGATTCAAGATCAAAGCTACCAAAGGCAATGTTGAGTCCCAGAAAAATAAAATGAAAAGATGACTTCAAAGAAGAAGGTGCAATAACCCTCTCATAAGAAAAAGATAACTCCGACAAAGGGGGAAAAAACTCCAACACAAGATTCAAAAAATTTGAAGCAAATACAAAATAAGGGATAATAAAGAACAAGAAATATCAAGTGCCAGAGCACAACAAATGTTAAAAACACAGATAAAGTGCAATGCTCATCGAGAAATTAGTCACTTTCATTCCAAATATCATCCTACCTGTCCCCAAGCCTACATTACAAGCTGATAACAAGATCTTATTCTAAGTGTTTTCACATTAATGGATACTTACATGAAGGCCAAACCTATGGTATCACAATTGCATTCATTGAACTTCTTTCTGAGTTTGAGTGTATATCTCTAGACCTTTCCAAATTCTAAATGAAAAATAATGCTCAAATAGGTGTGAAAATGAGACATTATTTCTGGAGAGGACACTTGAAACATGAGAATAGACATACTTCAAAATCTTTTTTTAAAGCAAGATGAAAATCTTGTTGATACTTAGGTACTTCTGAGGTACCACTTGAAAATATAGGAGTTACCCTAAATTCGATATCAGTTAGTTGGGAAGGAGATGGGGAAATTCTTATACATATAACTAATTGTTGGTACCAACTACATTCAAAGGATGATCATGCCTTTTCCTTTCAACATTCTTATAAAGAAAATATAAAATAATTTTCTCCATTTTCACCTTTCAACATTCTTACAAAGAAAATATAAAACAATCTTCTACATTTTCACCTTTCTGCATTTCTTACAAAGAAAACACAAAACAAGTTTCTGCATTTTTACCTTTCCACATTTCTTACAAAGAAAATACAAAGCAATTTTTTTGCATTATTCACTTTTCAACATTTTGCAAAGAAAATACAAAATAATTTTCTTTCTTTCTCATGACATTTACCTTTAAATACATGAAATAACAACAATAACAAACCCAGTTTATTCCCACATAGTGAGGTCTGGGGAGGGTAAGATATATGTAATCCATACCACTTCAAATGCATGCATTATGCTTTTCATTCAAGGCGTCTACCACCAAATACAGGCAGTTAGCTTTTTCTTTGATGAACATACCTGCACATACATATATTACACTTTTTAATTCAAGCCCCCCACCTACAAATATAGGCAATTGAATTTCTTTTTCAAGATCTCGCATTCAAACACAAATATTTTGCTTTTCTATTATGTATTCTCCTTTTAATTAAGGTATCCTACACTTCCATAGGCCCACCAATTGAGACATTATTACCAATTAATATCTCCGCCAGTCGAGATCTCTTATATTTTCATAGCCTCACTAGTCGAGAGGCTATTATCTTTCAAGTAGCCCCGCTAGTCAAGAGGCTATTACCTTTCAATAGCTCTACCAGTCGAGAGCTCTTACATTTTCATAGTCTCACTAGTTGAGAAGCTATTACCTTTCAAGTTGCCCTGCCATTCATGAGGCTATTACCTTTCAAATAGCTTCGCCAGTTAAGAGTTCATTTATTTCAATAGCCCCTCTATCCGAGAGGCTATTACCTTTCAATTGCTCTACTAGTCTAGAGCTCTTAGATTTTAATAGCCCCGCCAATTGAGAGATTTTATATTTTCATAGACCCTCAAGTCGAGAGGTTGTTATCTTTTAATAGCTCTGCTAGTCGAGAGCTTTTTATTTCAATAGCCCCGCCAATCGAGAGGCCATTACCTTTCAATTTCCCCACCAGTAAAGAGCTCTTTTATTTCAATATCTCCACCAGTTAAGAGGCTATTACCTTTCAATTGAGCTTTTACATTTCAATAGCCCCGCCAATCGAGAGGCTATTACCTTTCAATTGCTTCTCCAGTTGAGAGCTCATTTATTTCAATAGCTCCGCCAGTCGAGGGGCTATTACCTTTCAATTACTCTGTCAGTTGAGAGATATTTTATTTTAATATACCCACCAATCTAGAGGCTATTACCTTTCAATTGCTCGACCAGTTGAGATCTCTATATTTCTATAGCCCTACTAGTCAAGAGGCTATCACTCTTCAAATGGCTCCACCAGTCGAGAGCTTCTTTATTTTAATAGCCCCACCAGTAGAGATGTTATTCACTTTTAATTGCTCCACCAGTTGGGAGATCCTTTATTTTAATAGCCCCACCAGTCGAGAAGCTATTACCTTCCAGTCTCTCCGCAGTCGGGAGATCTTTTTTTAATAGCCAACTACCTTTCAATCGCTCTGCCAGTTAAGAGATTTTTTATTTCAATAGCCCCGCCAGTCGAGAGGCTATTACCTTTCAATTTCTCCATTAGTAGAGAGCTCTTTTATTTAAATATACCCACCTGTCAAAAGGATATTACCTTTCAATTTCTCCGGCAGTCGAGAGCTCTTATCTTTCTGTAGCCGTGCCAGTTGGGAGGCTATCACTCTTCAAATGGCTATGCCATTCGAGAGATTCTTTATTTCAATAACCCCCCAGTCGAGATGTTATTACCTTTCAATCTCTTTGCCAGTTGAGATCTCTTTTATTTCAATAGCCCTGTCAGTCGAGAGGATATTACCTTACAGTCGTTCCTCCAGTCAAGAGATCTTTTTTTCAATAGCCCCTCCAGTTGAGAGGCTACTACCTTTCAATCACTCTGCTAGTCGAGAGCTCTTTTATTTCAATAGCCCCGCCAGTCGAGAGGCTATTACCTTCCAGTTGTTCTACCAATCGAGAGGCAATTAGAATTCAATTAGCTCACCAGTTGATGACCTTATTCTTCATAGACAATTGATAATGACAGTTAGTCTCCGTACACAGTCAGAGATATCATGCACTAAGTTCCCCAAAGACAACCGGATGACTTTACTAATATGAACATCCGTCTTCATAGACAATTGAAGATGTCGTCAAGTCTTCGTAAATTAAAACATCATCATTCAACATCAGTCTTCATAGACAATCGGAGACATCAATCAACACTAGTCTTCATAAACAATTAGAGATACATTCAGCCTTGTAGAAAATCATAGACAACAGTAAACACCAGCCTCCATAGACAATTGGAGGAGTCATGCATCAAGTCTTCGTTAATAATCAAAGACATCATCATTCAACATCAGTCTCCGTATACAATCAGAGGCGAAAACCAACATTAGTTTTCGTAGATAATCAAAGACGACAATCAATATTAGTCTACATAGACAATTGGAAATATCACCCATCAAGTCTCTGTAAACAATTAGATATGTCATTCATCCTCTACTCCCCATAGACAATTGGAGACGCCATTCATCTCCAAGTCCCCGTAGATAATTAGAGTCATCATGCATCTTTTTAATTAAAAATACAACCTATAACAACAAGATATTTTTTAAAAATTCAATGTTATCCATAAATCATACACTGGGGCAAATTTTGAGAACCACCTCAAAATTTTCCCTGTTTACTCATCTCGAACTACATAGACCTGATTCTCGTGTCACTCGAGATATGTAGGAAGCTATATGTAGAGTTCAGTCATCACAACTCCATAATCATTCTTTCTCCCCAGAAAGTGCACAATCTTGCATCCCAAGCATCTCACAGCTCAATACTAGGGCAAGTTCAAAGGAGCATCGAAAATATGTGAACACTTCCGTTCTCAAATAGTCCTCCTCTTAATAATCATTCTACATGATCATCCATCCTTAATAATGGAACAAGAGGAAATTTGCATATTCTTTTGAACTATACCTGACCTGATCCTCATACAACTTGAGGTATGTAGGCAACTCTAAATTAGAGTTCGATTGAATTTTCACCAAAAGTGATTTTTGGTCGAGCAAAATTCGCTACACGTCGACGTTTTTGTTTAAAGAATTCTACATATTCTTTAAATGGAAAGGAGAAACTGTTGACACCCAATTTTGGCTCTCCGTGCTTAAATTAACATCTTCAGGCTTCCTGATCATTTAAGGGCACAAAATATAATTTTCACATCTTTTTTACAATTCTTAACAAATTATTGATAATTATCCTTACTTTAGGATTTTATCAATTTGTTTTCATATTTTTACTTTTCATAATTTATTAATAATTCTCCTTATATTAGGATTTTTATCAATTCATTATAGTTTTTAATATTTTCACAATTATCTGCGCACATACACAACATGATATCACATTTTTTTCAAGTCAATTATATTTTAAATTTTCTATATATTATTCTGTAATTACACATCGATACCTACACTTTGCACATTATTTACATTCCACAAATGCTAAGTCGAATAAATTATTTTTACATAGTATAATAAATCGGTGTCCTGTTACATCTGAAAATGACCACACAATAATATCTTGCCACATCCGACAATGACCACACAATGATGTCTTGTTACATCTGATAATGACTACACAATGACACTACCCTTTGGATAATAACTTTGCCTATTGGTTAAAGGGATAAATAATCCTTTGGTCAATAATTCAAGGCCCCAAGGGTGCTGTAAAAGAAAAGGAGTGGACGCCTTTTTGTCCTTTGGATAATAAAATCGACGTATTTTTATTATAAATAGTGGTAGTAGAGGGAGGGGTTAACATTTTGGATGACAAATATACAGACCCCACCACGCGCCACAACTAGCCCCCCAAACCACCATTTTCCACCTCTCTCCCTCTCTCTCAATCAACCTCAAACTCTATTAAAAAAATCCCACACTGGCCACCAATAACAACTCTGACACCTCCTCATTTTCCCTCTTCTCACTGCCTTACCGGAGGTAATGACCAACGAGGCTTTCGGCTGCTTCTACTGCTTGTCGATCTTCACCTAGTTTTGTACTTTATTTTTTATGATCTATCTTGTTGGTACATTACCAGCATCGCTTCGGTGTTCGCCATCGAAGCAGTGACACTGTTTGCCTTGATTGTCTTCGATTATGCCACTAATTTTATTTATTTGCTAATTTGTCTAGAATTATGATCTCCGGCGAAATTATTGATTTCTTTTTGTTTTATAAAGAGTTGTTATATTCAGGTTGATATTACTTTGCCGGAGTTTGGTTGATATTTGGCTGAAAAATATTCTCCGATGCTTTATTTCTTCTGTGAAAATTTTAATTACTTATTTACTGCTCTTGGTCGTTTGCTATTCCTTCATAATTATCTTGGATAATTTTTTCCTTCACACTCATTTATTATACAAATAACAAATATATACTACATTATATTGGCCGATGACAACATCTCCCTGTCGAATTTTCGAGGTCACTCCATTACAAAAGACGGACTTTATTTTTTCAAGTTTATTTATTCATAGTAAGTATCAATACATGGCCGATGAGAAATTCGCAGTCGATTATTGAGGCCTTCCCCATTACATATACAAATACATAACAAAAATAAATAAACTCGGGCGATGATGAAATCTTTACAATATCACGACAACACAAAGGGTTTTACAATTCGTATCTTGGAAAGGGGATTTAGGATGACCGATAAATTGAGAAACCACTTTGTAGCCATGGCGTATCTAAAATCTAATCTGGGCCCACGCTTTAACAAAAAAATTCTATCTTTTATGTATATTTGTATACATATATCCACACATAGTTCTTAATTTATGTTGCCTTGCTAGTAACATGTTTGTACAGGTTCTCAAAAATAATTATCAAAAATAGCATTCAAAAGGAGAATTTTATATTTGTATTTTTCTTTATAATTGTACACATTAAATATAGGAAAAACTTTACTTTTTGAGGTATCGGGTGGGAATATATCTTTACTTACATAACACACATTCAGGGAAAAATTTAGGCCACTAATAATTACATAAAAAAATTGAGTTAATCAATTAATTCACACATTTACATTATAAATATCAGGTAGTTTTTTCTTTTCAAATGAATCTTTACTTTTTCCGTAATTTTAATCGAGTAAAAATATTATTTGTTATTACTTTTCCTTTTTATAGCACATCAAAGATACTATTCTTTTCATACAGTACAAATATTTTTCTTTTCACATGTATCTTATACATTTTTATACATATATTTTATAACAATAGATTTATACTTAATATACATACATCTCTTACATTATTTTAAATACTTATATTTTCAAAAAATTAATTTCTTACCTCCTTCCTCATTGATAAATTTACTCTAACTGTGTACCACATTTGTGGATTCTAAAGGGTGTCTAACCCCTTCCATTTGAAATAATTTGAACCTTTACCTAGAATAAAAATTGATCTTCGCAAACTAAAACATAAGTCATACGTGTTAACAAATAAATAAGTTTTCTTATAAAATTAGGTAGTGATTCTGTAAAAAAAATTCAATTCTTTTAGAGTCCATGAGTCATGTTTTATTTAATCTTGGTATAAACAGGGCATGACAGCAGTACCCGAATACATCAGAAGAGTATAAAAACCTCACTTAGCTCTATTTTCCCATTTTTCATCCACTCTCAAGAATATTAAACCTTAAAAAGTGAAAAAAAACTTTGGAGAGTCATTTGTGGGTGATTTTGAAGATTTGATGAAGTTAATTTATGCGTTTCTTCTTTGAATATATGGTAAGATTTTTTTCAATTTGATGGTTAATTCTCCATCTTTTTCTAAAATTTCTAAAAGCTTGGTGGCTTTATAGTAGCCTATCAGAGCTTAGAATTCACCCATTTTTAGGATAAATATTTCTTGAGCATAGAGGGACGTTGTGTTGGTTTCAAAAGTGTGATTCCCTAAATGATCCTCACGTGAAACTTTTACATAATTTTAGACTCGAAGCATAATAGTGCAATATGGGTATCATTTTTCTCGTTTTGAAGAGTAGATTGCAATTTTGATAGGAAAAATCTATGGATAAATAGGCTAGGTTTACCTTATTCATAGATTGAACTAATTCATAGTATAATTATGATATTATGCTAGATATGGGATGAGATTTAGGTATTAAAATTCTGATTGGTATGATTAGTCTTATTTGGATTGTTTAGTCTATCTTGAAATCGTAATATAGGCGAAATTGCCATAGTTGCTCATATTTTAGGTAGAATTGACTTAGTTGCTCATATTTTAGGAAGAATTTCTATCTTAGGGCTAATTATGACTTATTTAACATCTAGAAATGAATTTAGTTACCTTAACCTAGTCTGGATAGAATTTGCCTAAAAATAAATTTCAAAGATTAGAAGTGGGGCCCTTCGATCCACCTTAAGCCTAGACTTCTGTTAGCTTTTGTAGACTTATTTACGCAAGTTGAACCCTTATTAATGATTCTTTTAGGACTTTGATGAGATTGAATACTTAATGAGTATTCTAGTTTGGTATTGGGAGTTGTTAATTCTGGGTAAAATCCAGTGATTTATTGGTATAATTTACTCATATGATTTATTGATATGTCTTAGGATATGGCTTATTGGTATGACTTATGAATATGGTCTATTTATATGAGTTTCGTTTCAAGTCCAGCAATTAGTGATGATATTGGTAATATACGTTCCGGTTTAAGTCTGATAATTGATGGTGATATTGATACTATGAGTTTTGATTCACGTCCAACAAATGATGTTATGATGTTGATACTATTGAAGATGATATGATGGTAATATGAGATTCGGTTCAAGTCCGGCATAGATAGTTGGATATGATATGGTACGGTATGGATGACTTGACGGTTATAGTAGATATTCAATAGAGTTATGGATCCTTAGTCATTTATTTTCCTTTGATCTTACCCTCTGGACTTATGGGGGCCGCGCTGAGTTATTTACCTTTCTATACTTATTGGCTTATGGGGTCCAATTTAGTAGTTATAATTATGTGATCTTTACATTGCTTTTTCCGATTTATCTTATTTATTTATGCACAGTAGTGTTGGAGCTTATTTTCAGGTTTGCACTATTACCTTGACTTAATTTATTTATCTTGGATCATATCGTATTTATATCATGATTTAACTCAGTTGGTCGATGATGCCTACTGAGTAACTGTGATTTTGGTACTCATACTACACTTTTATAAGTTTTTGGTGCAGAATCGAGTACTAGTAGTCGCCGCTAACGTGACGCTCGTGTTAGATTGATTTTGGAGATTGAGTGAGCTTTTGTAGTCAAATTTACCCTTTTTCCTTCTATTATCAATATCTAGTCTTTCATTTTCCCAGACGGATTGTATTGAACTATTACAATAAATATGTTTTATTTGTAGTAGCTCTTGTGCCTACTCTACTAGGCCATAGGATGATCGTTGATCTTTTATCTGTCTATTAGACTATTTTGACCGTCTTATAGTATTATAAGCCTTAAATTGTTGATTTCTGAATTTTAGGCCATTTTCCCACCAAGTTAGCCATTGCTTATAGCTCCGGCTACAGTGTTGGCTTATCTACTAGTGGGATAAAGTAGATGTCATCATGAATCATAAATTAGGTCGTGACAAAAAGTATAAGCATGGTAATTCTTAATGGGTTACCGATTTATCCAATAAAGAAATTGAGTAATTCGTCCCCACACCAATTAACTGAAAATTATAAAATTTCAATCCATTGACTGACCATTTATCTGGTAACTCGATACGAATAAGCCAATAAATCAATTTTGCAGTTGACTTATCGATTACGATTCGATTTTAAACAACCTTTGATTCGTTTTAGTAGAAACTAACAACCCATGTATAAAAAATGTCGTGTGCAAAAATATACTTTACTCATCTCCAGTTAATAAAAAACAAATCTTATCCTATTATATTGCAATGAAAAACTTGAGATTACCATTATATATAGAAATTTTAGCTAAATTTTTTTATATTAAAAAAAAGAAAATTTAAACCAATTTCTCTTTCAAAGATTAAAGAGTAAAAACAAAAAGTTCAATTGAATAATCCACATTTAAAATCAGTTATATTTTATAAATAAAAAGTGTAGAAACTTTTGTCACAACATTATTTTTGTTTATTTATTTGCTTTAAGTTTTATTTTCATTTGTTTTAATTTAATGAATTTGAATTTATGGATTTCTTTTTTGTTATTCTGTAGTAGTTTATAAAATTAATATTTTTTGATCTTTTAATTATTCTTAACATAACTATTAAAAAAAATATAACTACAAAAAAATTGAAATAAAAAAAACATGTAAAATTTAAAAATAACTACTAACTAATTATTACCTAACTAACAAATTCTTGTCCATAATATAACACATGGCTTTATGTCATGCTGCCACTTGGCAACACATTAGGCAAGACTTTCTTTCTCTCTCTATATATAGATAGATAGATAGATAGATAGATAGATAGATAGATAATTATAGATAGTAGCTAAAGAACACAATGTCACGATCAAAATAATCATGAGTGACACTCAGACTAATCCTCTGATGGCAGAACCATCTAATTAAACCACAACTTCAAATACTTAACCATTTTTATAAGTAAAACAACCAACCTTCAATAAATGGAAGTAATAATCTTCATAATTAAACAAAAATGCGAAAAGAAATCAATATTATCTAAGATAATACCTAGAAACAGAACGTCATTATGCCAGAACTCTAAACTAAGTATGTCTATGGATTCAATTCAGAAAAAGCATCAGTAATGAAATAAAAGTGTTTATGTCTGAAGATAAGGGCAAGATTAAATTAGAGAGATCCATGATTTCCCAGAGAATGAATGCACACCCTTGGTTCTGGAACATTATCACCAACAAGTGAGGTCTTGTAGAAGCCTATGAAATATGCTCCGCACTCAACAAAAAGAAAAATACATGATAGTATCAGTAAAAAATCACTATGTACTGATAAGTATGATAGATCAACTCAACTTAATCAAAATGAGAACTTAACCAACAATTTGTACAAAGGTAGCAAGCATGTGACTTAAAATCATGTAATCAAGCCAATTTTTCCACAACAATCCCATTTTGTATCAACCAAGTCAAGAAAGTAAACAAGATCACATTTATGTATATTAATACTCAATTTAGCCCCAAAAATGAAACGGGGAACAAGGATCGTATGAACACCTACTATACAAATGATCTACGTTACGGGGATGAGATACCATTTTAAAGATGATTAGAGGCATGGTACATATGTAGCATGAGCCATTTGGTCACACTAATGCTGTGGACAACTGGAACCATAATTAGATATGATAACTTTACATTTTTTTGTGAAGCCTCTAATAGAATTTGTTACTATAAAACCGTAAATGGTCGACATACCTATTCAATAACTTTAATATGACTAAAGAGTACTAGACATCTATTAGCTCCGAATGAGAGAAAAGCTTACCGACTACTTTACTATGATGCCTAAAATAGGAGTCTGCTGACCATTACACCTTATCATGTATATACAAGGATACAATGCCCCCGAATATAGGAACATCAGTACATATACAACATGTGTTGGTATGTAAAGCAGACATAATACTAGGTATAATACAAGGATGCTCAATGAATCAAATTACAAAATGAGTGATTGTGACCAACTATATACTAGATACTCTTGTATGGACTATAACATATGAAATTAGTAAGTAACTGATACACAACTAGAAATTGTACCTATGCATTTGTTTGGATAACTTATCATATAACGTCCTATGAATGATTCATCATCATGAAGCACCTAGAAATTTTCCTAGGTGATATTTTATGCTTACTTTGATACAAATAATCATATGATGGCCTACCGAAGGCAGTCTATATCAAGTGTACGACATGGTTACCTAAATGCTCATGACTATAATTTTTTTTACATATACCTATAACCACAGTCTGATACAAGATACGTCCTCCATAGTCTCACTATGAGGGTTTGCCGGTAGGCCATATGTCCATGTATTGGCTTGAGTTAGGGAACTAGTACATGCAATTCCAGCTAACTCCAAATCTAAATGATGCCATAAGGACAAGTATGCCACAATATTCGGATTCATTATAATGGTTTGGTCTCAATCCTTTGTATAGAATTACATCGCATATGTGTAAAGTGAAACCTATGAATATCCTTCCATCATTGTATTTAGGATTTATCACATAATGCTTTAAAGGCCTACAACAATTAGGTTATGGTAAGGATTGTTTAACCCCTTAAGTAGGGTCTTCATATAACACTTCTTAAATGTACCATCTAACTATTCAAGCGAGTTCTTTGTTTCATCGTTTGAATATATTATATATTTTCTATGGGATCAAATATACAAATTCGACTATACTAGGGTTATTTATTCTTATTTATAACATGTAACGGATATACCATGCAACTTATAAGGATTTCAAGTAGGGACACTTATCGACATGAGAAACATTGTGAGTACTCAGCTTGGGGGAGTAACATGAATATTAGGACGTCAACCAATAAGCATATAAAGTGCAAAAAAGGAAGTTCAAGTGGGACATGGATGTATATATCTTGATCATATTAGACATGTAGTTGTGTTTGACATAAAAAAAGTGAAGGCCCTCTTCAACTATACCAAGTAAACTATATTGACTAATTTAGCAGAAACAAGTAACTTACGATCGTTCCTTAATGACAGAGGAGATTTTAGTTTTATATAACTTGAGTTTTGCCTCAATATCTTGGCATGCCAATCCTCCTTTCATTCTATAATCAAGATCAATATTTTGTAGTCAATCATCTTTAATAAAAAACTGCTGCAAATCTCAGCTCAAAACTGGAAATGGCAGAAGGGGCTTTCATTAGCAACATATTAATAACGAGCAAGAATCCAGCCCAAACTATGAACGATCTTACCTTGAGCCTTGACTTGCAACACTTATTAATAACCATCCCTTACTTTAAGGTAAGGGTGTCTAACGGGCCGGGCCGGGACAACCCGGAACCGGCCCTCCCATTTTACCCGGGTTTCGGGCCGGTGAAGGGCCAGGTTTGGGGTTAACCGGGCCGGGCCGGGCCGGGCCAAACAGTAAAAAAATTAAAATCCACCCGAACCCGGCCCACTTAACCCAATCCGGTCAAACCCACCAAGACCCGGTCAAACCCGGTTAAAAACCGGTCAAACCCGTTTAAAAAATAAATAAAAAATTCAATATACACTATATACACTCCAATATACACTATATACACTCCAATATACAATATATATTTTTAAAAAAATATATAAAGTATAAACAATTACACATATATACGTACCATTCAATATATAATTATATATGACTATACGTACTACTTTAAATAAAATATATGCTATAATAGTATAATATATATATATATACACTACAATATATATATATACTAATTTATAAAACATATACACATGTATACGTTAAATATATACTACTTTAGAAGATATATACACATATATATGCACCATTCAATATATATGTACTACTTTAAATAAAATATATACTACAGTATAGTGATATACATATATATATATACAACAATATGTATATATATATAGCTACATACTAATTTATAAAACATATATACTTGTATACTTTAAAGATATACGTCTATAGAAGATATATACACATATATACGCGCCATTCAATATATATGTACTACTTTAAAAAAAGTATATACTACAATATATATACTAATTTATAAAACATAAAGTAATGTATACGTTAAATATACACGTCTATAGAAGATCTATTCACATATATACACTCTATTCTATGTATATGTAATACTTTAAATGAGATATATACAATATATATACATTACAATATATATTTGTATAGTTATATACTAATTTATAAAATATATACACATGTATACGTTAAATATACACGTCTATAGAAGATCCATTCACTCTATTCTATGTATATGTAATACTTTAAATGAAATATACTATAATGTATATACATTACAATATATATTTGTATAGTTATATACTAATTTATAAAACATATACACATGTATACATTAAATATACACTTCTATTGAAGATATATACACGTGTATACGCACCATTCAATATATATGTACTACTTTAAATAAAATATATACTACAATATAGTGATATACATATATATATATACAACAATATGTATATATATATAGTTACATACTAATTTATAAAACATATACACTTGTATACTTTAAAGATATACGTCTATAGAAGATATATACACATATATACGCACCATTCAATATATATGTACTACTTTAAAAAAAGTATATACTACAATATATATACTAATTTATAAAACATAAAGTAATGTATACGTTAAATATACACGTCTATAGAAGATCTATTCACATATATACACTCTATTCTATGTATATGTAATACTTTAAATGAGATATATACAATATATATACATTACAATATATATTTGTATAGTTATATACTAATTTATAAAATATATACACATGTATACGTTAAATATACACGTCTATAGAAGATCCATTCACTCTATTCTATGTATATGTAATACTTTAAATGAAATATACTATAATGTATATACATTACAATATATATTTGTATAGTTATATACTAATTTATAAAACATATACACATGTATACATTAAATATACACTTCTATTGAAGATATATACACGTGTATACGCACCATTAAATGTATATATACTACTACTTATAAAATATACTACATTATATATACATTACAATATGTATAGATATACTTATATACTAATTTATAAAACATATACACATGTATACGTTAAATATACACTTCTATAGAAGATATATGCACAAATATACAAAACATATGCTACTTAATATAATAAATTAATAATATTTGGTAGTAAATTAATAATATATTAGAAGTAAGTTTTTAATTTAAAGTAGAAAACTAGAAATTCAATTTAAAATTTTAAATCGTTAAATAAAAAAAAATAAAAAACAACGACTAAGGAGTGAATGAATTTGGGAAATTTTATTGATTGCAAAATGATCCAAAATTTATAATTTACATGAATGAAAAATCTATAAATTATGCATCATTTTTTCCAACTCATTCATGTTAATATTAATGGGAACTTGCATAGGATAATCGAAGTCAACGGGGGCAAAACCATGCATTGGACTTGATTCTGCGGAGTTCTCTCGTGAAGTCATAATTTCTTCAAGTTTCAGCTCGTCGCTCGGCTCCGATTCCATTCCTTGGTTTCTTCTTTCCGCTCTAATCCAATCTCTGAGGCAAACTAGAACATTCATTGCATTGTTTCCCAATGAGTGTCGGTTGTCTCCAAGCTGCTGTCGTCCCTGACTGAAGGCGCTCTCTGATGCAACGGTTGACATTGGAACATTCAAGATATCTCTAGCTAATCTTGAAAGCACAGGATATTGTGATTCATTATTCCTCCACCAATCCAGCGTGTTGATCCGTTGTCTGCGATCCTCTGGTGCCGTCCGAAGATAATATTTCAGCTCTTCTCGATAAGTTGATGTGTAAGTTCTCTCATCAACACTGTTCTAACAATTTAAATCATAAAACGAATCAGAAAAACCACTATGTGCCGGCCTTTTAGAAGATGATGGCTCCTCGGGAGGATGAGGAGCGACAGTTGGAGTGATATTTGTAGGTAAGGCTGAATCAAATAAATCAGCATAGTGATTATATAATTTTTCTATATAATCTTTTGCATCAGCCGTAGCCGTCCACAAATCAGGTTGTACTTGTTCAGAATCATGGTTAGTATTTATTTCTAAGTTAGTATAAATAAGAGTACTAAAGTGACACATATGATTATATTTCATGCACGGATTTAGCATAGCACCAACCAAGTAAATAGGGGGAATCGGGAAAAAATATTTTTTAAATTTCGTAAACATGGTGCCAACAACTTCTTTATAACCTTCTTTATTTTTATATTGTTGGAGCAAATCAGAAATATCGGTTATATATGCCAAAATATTACAAACAGTAGGATAGTAAGCACCGGAAAATTCAACCGTAGCTACATAAATTTTTTCTAAAAACTTAACAAGATCATTAATTACAACCCAATCAGAATTATGTAGCATGCAATCAGCAGAATCAGCAAATGAACCGTAATGTTGGTTAAAAGCTAGTGTAATAGGAATTCTATATTTATAACAAGTTTTTAGAAATTCATACGTAGAATTCCATCTAGTATCAATTTCCTCAGGCATCAAAATCGGTGTAAGTCCATTTTCTTGACATTTAAGTTTAAATTCTCTAATTCTCGATCTACGATTATTTCCTTGAATAAAACCAACGGCAAGACGAATTTTTTCAATATAAAGCTCAAAAAACTCAAGACCATCTTTTACAATTAAATTATATATATGACATGCACACTTAATATGAAAAATTTCAGGCAAGGGTGGAGATAGCGTAGATTTTATTTTTGTTATAGCAGTCTTGTTGTTAGAAGCATTATCAAAAGCAATACATAAAATTTTATTTTCTATACCATAATATCCGACAATTTTAACAATAGAATCAGCAATAAATTGTCCAGTATGTTTACGATCTTCATCATATAAAAAAGCAAGAATACGTTTTTGCATCACGAAATTACTATCCATCCAATGACAAGTAACGGTTAAATAATCATTTTTATTTACAGCACGACCAAGATCAGAAGTTAGGGACAATCTACATTGAATATTTTTTAACAATGTTGATAAATAAAAATAATATTGTGAATGGAGTCTAAAAATATCAGACCGACAAGTAGTTCTAGGAATACCATTAAACATAGGATTATAAATTGCTTGTATATAACGAATAAAAGCATCAGAAGAAGGAAAACTAAAAGGCAAACAACCCACAGCTACCATTTTAGCTATTTCTTCCCTGTCCCTAAATTTATTATACTTTTTCGCTACTTGACCGGTTGTTGGGTGCATTCTAGTTTGCGTTGACCTACCAACATCCCCACCACCTTTTGCAATATTTAACTCTCTTTTGTGATCTTCAGCTATATGTCTCGTTAACGTACCTGTACCCCCTTGCTTGCCTCCACTTCTATGCTTATATATTTATTGACAAATATTGCACTGCACCTCAATATCTGATATACGTTCAAAAAATTGCCATGCAATACTAGTTCTTTTACGAGGTTTTGGGGCACTGGGAGGACGGGAAGGGAGATTAACTGATTCAGATCTAACGTCAGCATCTCCTACTGCGGGTGTTTCAGCAATATTTTCATTATCTTCGTCTAAATTAACTGCATCTACTTCATTTTCTTCTTTTATACCGTAATTTTTCTGAGCTTCTACATAATCCATATCGTGAGCACCTACACCTATTTCTTCCTCAAAAGGTGTACCAAGCGGTACCGGAGGCGAAGGCACACGGGTATATCTATTACTTGAACTACCTCTACCGCTAGTAATTCGCTTTTTACTACCACTACCGCTTCCGGGACAAAAAATTTTAACACCTTTAGCAGCGAGGTTTTTTAATTTATCCATAATATAAATTAAATTAAACTAAAAATATTCACAATACACAAATATAATAAAATTAAATATTAAACAATTAATACAATAAATAAAAATTAAACGTAAGAGATGGAACGACAATACCAAATTTTGGAAGTATCCGAAGATTGCGACTTTAGAAACTTCCGCTCGTACTTTGTAAACGAAAATTAAAAAATTAAAGTGAACACTTTAAGAAATTAAATATATTGAATATTAGAGAATTGAGAATTGAGATTTGAGAGAGTGAAAAATTGTGTGAAAAATGATTTGAAGTTGTAGGGTATTTATAGATTTTTTTTGGGGATTAAAAAATATTTTTTAAAGTTTTTTTTTTTTTATTAAATGGGCCCAAACTAGCCGTTTGAAACGGCTATATAGCCGTTGGGCCAACGACTAGTTTGACCCAAAATCAATTTTTTTTTTCCGGGCCGGGCCGGTTAACTGGCGAGCCTGGATCGGGCTTGATCCGGGCCGGGTTAACCGGGCCTATTTTAACAAAAAAACCGGCCCGGAACCCGGAACCCTAAAGCCCTAGGGTTTACCGGGCCGGGTCAAATCGGGCCGGGTTAGCTAATCGAGCCGGGTCGGGCCGGGTAGTGCCGGGTCAGTCCGGCCCGTTTGACACCCTTACTTTAAGGCATGAAATATAGATAAATGGAAAGTACAAAAACTACGACAACCCTGCTAAGGACATGTCTGGCTCACACGGACAGTATATCGACCACAAAAGTTTGTAAGACCTTTAATTATATGCTTCTCCACAAAAGTTATCTTCAATTCTCGCTTGGATAACACTAGAATTGATCTCATTTGATTGTTTCTTGAGGCGTATCCAATCCACACTACGCCTTTGTTGATTTTGCACCATAAGAATAAGAGAAGGTATTATGTATAATAATTAAATTGTAATCAGATGGACTTGTTCTTGGAAAACCTTGGGATTCAAGTATAGCTAATAACACAAAAAATACAATTACTACTTAAAAAACAAAAAATAGGTTGTGGTATATCAAAACAATATATAAATCCAATATATTTGCAGTGATGGGTATGAGTTGCGTAACACCTCTTTTGTTACTTTTAATTTCCCTTTCAAGTGGATAAACACCAAAAGATTTTAATATTTAATATTCACAAAAAACAATAATTCTTTCAATATGGTGCTAGTAAGAGGAGCTAGAACATGATAATCCTTTGGGTATAGTATGACAATAAAATATATAACAATAAATACTTAACATCATACATATCAAATTAATATTAGGAGATCTAACGCAAATTAAAATATTTCATGCCGAATTAATATATATAGTTTTAAGGATTCAAACTAATGGTGTCTTACATTATCCCCTTCTTTGGACCATTCGTCCTCGAATGAGAGTCGAAACATGAGACAGATCCCCAACTGACTCAAATTAAAATCAACAAAACCAACTGCTAATAATACTGAATTTCTGAAAAATAGGTTCTCGAACTATGAGGACTCACCACTATGAAAATGCAGACAAGGTACTCGGGATCACTGACGGTGCTGGGAATGAGCACCTGAACCTACATTATTATGAGACAATGTAGCACACAAACGTATATGTAGATCAGTACTTTGAGGATGTACTGAGTATATGGGGGTGCATGCAATATATAAAATAATATTATCACAGGTTATAAAATCATGTAGTGCTAAATGTAAGTGGCTCACATAGCTTGAAGAATCTAAAATCTGAAGATACAAAACATATAATCTAGATTCCATGAGCCATTACACTTAGCTCTACTGACTGTAGTTAGTTCTTGTTCTCAAATCAAGTGGTCTAGATGAAGTCTGAAACTTTATTCTGCATAGTAAATATTTTATCTCAAAGAACTACTTCAAGAGTGGGGCACTTCTACTTGGGAGGTTCTTCCAACCGACATGTACACCATGTGGGCATCCATAATGTCCCACGACTAGCCCCCATAAGGTTAAGGTTGTTCTACCCTTGCCATTGGAATAGAACAATCTATCTCAGTGATCACTATCTCAGTTACCCACGTATAGTGGAAATAAGTATCTCAACCTAGAGTGGCACGTAGTTCTGGGTATGAAGCCGTAGTAACATGCCCAACTCGGTGCTAAATACTACTCCCAATCTTATGCTCAAAGTCTCAAGAAAATCCACTTTAAAGTAATCTCATATTTCATAGGGAAATCAATTATGAAATCTGTAATCTCATTTCATAAAGTGGATTTCAACTCTATTGTGACCAAAGGGTTAAATCTTTCTAAATTATTTCAAAATAGTCTAATCATAAGGTGCATGTAGCACAACAATTCTCAAAATCACATTCTAAAATAGGGCTTAATGACCCATATGTCAATATCATGATTAAACATCTAAAAATTCATACTTTATATCATAAACATGCATAAATCATTTGAAAATCTGAAAATTTCAGCAATACTCATAAAAATATACTCATACTCATAAAATTCAACTTCTAAAACATTCAAAATCTCATAATCTCATGAACAACCACATAGGGTATAAATTCATACTTCAAATTCATAGGAAAACATGTAAAATCATGTATCTTTGTAAATTAGTGCAAATTTTGGGTACAAGAACGGAAGGAGTGTTTTTGTTTAAACCCCACATACCTTAGATAGATAAAATTGGATGAACAACTTGCTTGAGACTCTTTTTTGTACTCTTGAGTGAGGGTTCTTGAAGCTTTTGACTTAGGAATCTTGAATCTTGACTCAATTTATCAAAACTATGGTGAACTCTTGAGATTTTTGGAAGAGGATTTGGATGCTTAGGATTTTGTTTTGAAGAGAATGAGGATTTAGGACATAAAGAGCTTTGTAATACCATTGATTTTATGTTTTTGGATGAATTGGGGGTAGGGTAATTTCCCAAAATACCCCCATTTTAACCCTTAACGTAACTAGAAAAATATAACTGGGAGCCCGATTTCATGGGTCACCGCGACGCGCCACTATCGCGCTAGGCTATTGTAAATTGACTATTGGGAAATTGGGGTCCTCCGCGACACGCCACCATCGCGAAGCCCCACTGGAATTTGACAAATGATAATTAAACCCTCTCCGTGACGCGGTAAACACCAAAATGACGGTGTTTTACGACTAGAACTTAAATTAGCCATAACTTCTTACCCGGTTATTGAATTTAGGCAAATCTTATATCGTTGGAAAGCTAATTCAATTTTCCACACGATAAAAAGTCAAAATTAGGAAGATTCTTTACTATTTTAAAACATTACTCACTTAGGAAGTCATTTCTTAACCTTCTAAAGACGATACTAGACTTAAAGAAAGTTCGGGGTATTACAAGTATATTTGTAGATTTTCTTAACGGCAGGGGTATATTTAACCCTAAAGTATAACAAAGGGTAAATCTAGCCAATATACTAAAGTAGAGGGGTATTTTTGACCCTTTTCCCTTAAAGAAAACATCAAACTGTTGAGAGAAAATTTCTCCCTAAACAAGACTGTTTAATAACTACATTGTGGATGTTTTTGTGTTATGTTATGAGAAGGGGTCTTCTATTTATAAATATCCAAAATCTCTCCTCCAAAAAAGGTGCTTGCCAAATATAGAAAATAGTTTTATATTTTTCTTCAAGGAAAAGTAAAAGTAATTATGGTATTACTTATATTTTTTTTTTTAAGAAAAGTAAAACTTAAATTTGGTAAAAAAATCAGGACAAAAACCCTAACAGTACCACCCTTAGTTGCTTCAAATTCTGGTGTAGAAAGGCCTGAACTATTTACTGCATATTCCAGTTAACTTCCAATCATCTTTATTCCAATTGACGGCACGAAATCACACAATGATCACTTTCCAATTATGAATTAGTTGAAGATCAATTAAACAATAACAATTAACAAGCCTATAAAGGTTTACATCGTAGAATATCTATAAGTGCTTCAACCACAGAATAATGATACCCCCTTTTAGATGGATTAAACTCAACTACATAAAGCTCTAAGAGTTTGAAATGAACCAGCTCCAATTTAAGATATAGTAATACAAGATCCAAGTAGAGCATAAATGGCGTATGTCATTAACACATAAATAATTACTAGATGCTTTTGATTAAACACAAACTCCCTGTTTTTCATAACACAGACTCGACACAGATTAGCAATTAGCAAATCAAATTAAATCAGTAGCAATATTCAAAAAATATGTAACGAAAATGTAGTTAAAGCAAGTATTTGTGAAATAAATGAATTCGTGTATGAGATTATATATCAATAATAAATTATATACATTCATTTTTTTGTCCCAAATTTAGTATTCATAAGCCGTCTGCTTATACTGCTTTAAATGCTAGTCAGGTAGGTAGAGTCTTGAAGTACTTAATTCATGACTCTTTGAACAAACATATAGCATATAAGTAAGTTACTTGCGATATATAGGCAAATAAACTATAAGAACACCTAATACATGGACTCTAAAATTGTAAAAGTACATATCATGCAGGTAAACTAATCACAACACACGAATCTTTCAGTTATAACCCTCAAATGGATAAATATCTATATCTATAATCTATATCTATATCTATATCTATATCTATATCTATATCTATATCTATATCTATATCTATATCTATATCTATATCTATATCTATATCTATATCTATATCTATATCTATATCTATATCTATATCTATATCTATAATCTATAATATATTAAAAGTGTGAAGACCCTTAGAAAAGTGATTTGAACTTTTTGCCCTTCATTAAAAAACCGTGCAACAGACAAAAACGTCTTTTTATATTTTTTAAAAAATTTAAAACTTAAAAATTCATTAAAATTTAGTTTTAAACCTTTCTTTATTAGAATTATATAGCTAAAATTTAGGAATTTTAAATCAATTAAAAGTTGTTTCTTAAATAAATCTTTAAAAACTTTAATTAATTGGTGAGTACTATTTTGACTTTTTTTTTTTCTTCACGTAAGAATCCTTTTTGCTAAAAGTTTTGTTCCCAATTTATTTTAGGTATAACTTCTTTTGGTTTGGTTATTTAATTTAAGTAAGAATTCATAATATTTAACATTTCTAAATCACTTAGAATTTTACCTTATATAAAAAAAAAAATCTACAAGTCTATTCAATTAATATATTTTGTATCAAATTTACAAGAAACATAGCTCTACTTCTATTTTTTTTCTCCTTATTTCGTTATTAATTCAAGTTGTCTTTTTCTTTTTCCTTTTTAGCTAAAATTTAGGAATTTTAAATCAATTAAAAATTGTATCTTAAATAAATCTTTAAAAACTTTAATTAATTGGTGAGTACTATTTTGGCATTTTTTTTCTTCACGTAAGAATCCTTTTGGCTAAATGTTTTGTTCTCAATTTATTTTAGTTATTACTTCTTTTGATTTGGTTATTTAATTTAAGTAAGAATTCGTAATATTTAACACTTCTAAATTACTTAGAATTTTACCTTAAAAAAAAAAAACTATAATTCTATTTAATTAATATATTTTGGATCAAATTTACAAGAAACATAGCTCTACTTTTATTTTTTCTCCTTATTTCGTTATTAATTCAAGTTGTTTTTTTGTTTTTTTTTGTGTGTGTAGTCCTCATTAATTATCATCTTCTCCGTCTTGCTTTATTCTTTTTAGTTAATAACTTTAAAGATTATATTATATAAATTATGATTAAATCATCCACAACTGACAATAAAATTTTCTCTTTTGATAATTTCTCGTGTTTCTCTTTCAATAGAAAATTTTTAATCGAAAATTGAAAGAAATAAGCATGTCGCCACCGAGTAAAGTGGTAAAAAATATCAAAGGTTTATCTCTTTTCTTTTTTTCTTCCTTTATTTAATTGTGACTTTGTTTTGATTATGTTATTTAACTATTTCGTTGGTATTATACTTGAATTATTAATTAAACTTATTGGGTGAGTTCTAAATATAAGCTTATAATAAGTATTGAATCTTGATATGCATAACTTTTGTTTGAATGGTGAACATATAAACTTAGGATTATAGCCGACTCTTTCAATTTTGGGCTTACTAATTAAGTTTGAAAGCGGATCAAGTACATTATTCGTTGTAAATTGAGTTAATCTATCTACCTACTATAATAAAATCCTAAATATAAATGTTAGTTGACAAAAATATTTTTCGAAGAATCATCCCATCGTATTGAATATCATACATCAGTCAATGAAGTTGAGAAATTAATTGGGTTGAACAAGCCTAAAAAATTCAAACAAAATAATAATTGTGTTGATATGAAATTAAAGAAGTTGAAAAGAGAGATTGAGAGGATTAAAGAAAGAGATAAGAGCTAAGGAGAACGGCTCAAGGGAGGACTAAAGAGAATATACTCTTCTTTGTAAATTTTTTTGTGTTTAAATTAATATACTTGCTTCTCGATTGGCTAATTTCTACTTTTTCATAGAATTGAATAATAGCTGAAAGTAGCCGTAATGTGAAGATGCTAACAAACAAAAAATTCAATACACATTTTGAAAAATCATCATGCTTTTTATATCTTGAATGATTTTATAAAACTAAATTCATTAAACTAAGGTACACGCGCGAGACGCGTACACCTAAACTAGTATACTTATAAGCAAATACATGTATATCATATAAGGAAATAGACCCTTACTACTACTAAGCTTCTTTTTTGAAGACAGCCCGTTGCGCCTTGTTTTTCTTTGATCGGCCTATCTTCTGTCTATAAGCAAGCTACCCTCTTTGCCTTCAATTACATCAGAAAACGACTTGTAAACTTTATTATGACCGTCCCTCATTGGTTGTCCCCGGATTCCATTATCAAGAACCTGACGTTAAGCACTGAACCATTTCTAGATTTAGAAGTCAAAAAAGACATTTCTAGCCACATAAGTTGTGAGACATTATAATACTTAAATAACTATACCATGAATAGAGCGACATATAAGCACATTATCCATCAAGCCTATAAAATATAAACAATAATTTGCGATACTTATAACATGTGGACTATAGTTACATTTATTATAAAATTATATAAACACATAAACTATAAAAATACTTGATGCTTAAATTTTTATAGGAAAACATATAGAAGGTAAATAACTTGATAGGACATATGAGCACACGAAATATAATCTTTGAACAAATACACCTACGACTTGTAGAAAAAATTAAACATATATCGTGTGAACAATTGAACTTTATATTTTTACCTATGAACTTATGAAACATATACACTTAAACAAGTATGCTAAAGATCATGCTGACATATAAGCAAATGGTATATGATGTCTATAACACATGAACAAGTAACCTTTTGAACTTTAAGCGCATAGCCTCTAATGAGTATGCACATAACATGTGATCAAATATTCTCTGAAACATATAATGTGTGTATTAGTACTTTACGAAATATATAGGATATAAACACGTTCTATATTAAGCAAGTAGTATATAAACAACACTTCATATAATATATATATATGTGTATGTGCGTATATATATGTGTTTGTGTATATATGTGTGTTTGTGTATATATGTGTGTATATATATATGTGTATGTATATATATATATATATATATATATATATATGTATGTGTGTGTGTGTATATATATGTATATATATATAAATATATATGTATATATATGTGTATCTATCTATCTATCTATCTCTCTCTCTCTCTCTCTATATATATATATATATATATATATATATATATATTTGATAATTGTGGTTTTAGGGCTAGCTTGCATTCATGTCGGTTAATTCCATGGGATACCTGTCACCTTCATCTAGAAACAGGTACCAGGTAACTCTGACCATCAAGGATAGAATAGATGGGAATAAATCACCTACCAATTGTAGGGGGTGCGGATAGTGCGGGTAACTTAACATAGCTCTGATAATACTATGTCATAGCATTCCTTAGTTATTTGTTTTAACCTTATTAATTCTTCTATATTATTTTTAAGGTATACTATATGTTCCATATTTCTAGTTTTTGTGTAGTCAAGTAGATTCTTTTTCATAAGTATTTCTATTAATCTTATTTGCTCCATATCTTTTCTCCAATATTCTAAGTATTCGTAGTTTATCATTTTATCCTATAGTAGTTGTAATTTTACAAATTTCGGTGTAATAATTTATTCTAATCGTACTATATCTAATATGTAATTCTATGTTATCTATGTGATCCATTAACATTTGTTGTTTATGTATAGTATTATATAAACTATAATTTGTATCTCCTTTTTCTAAGGTTAATTTTATTCTAAGTAATTTTTCTTCTAATTGTCTTTTTTCCCTTTTAAGCTGATTCCTATAATTAATTTCTTCATATAGCCAACTTTGTTTTTCTCTAACTCTTTTAATATATTCTAACATTTTTTAATCTGTATAATATCCGTCTGAATAATAACTATCTAAATATGAGCAGTAGCTATCATTATATATGTGTATATTTTCTATAGAACTTAATAACTCTTCATTAAAATGAAATACCTTTTCGTATATAATTTTTCTTATATCTACTATTTCTATATCCTTAAGTATATACAAAACAAGTATTTTAAATTTATCTATCATTTCATTAGATAAGTAAATATTCATTCTTCATATGATGTTATTTCAAAATAATTCCTCCAATCATATACATAAAAAAATATGGTCATCTTAGATCACTATATACTAGATTATTCTTAAATAACATGTTCTTCGGTCACTATTAGCATGGTAATCTGGATACTTTTTACCTAAACAACGCCTTTACTCTGGTTACTCCCTTATCACGGCTTATTTGCCTCACCGGTTTCACCTTTAGGATGACATAGTTCTTGAGAATTTTTCTCCTTTTCCACTTTGCTAATAAACTTCTTAACATGCTATTCTTCGAATAATTCTACTATAAAGTAACTATTATGAGCTTATTTTATTATATCATGATTGTCAGAAATTTATGAATTTAACTATTCATAATTGTAAATGAAAATACCTGTTATGGTAGATTTGATAAATCTGTGTTTTGCTCATCCATAGCTTAGTGTAAAACTGAATATCTTTATTGATTATATTAGAAAATATTTTTTGTGTACAAGAAGGCTTGCTTTCAACACATGAAAGTCTTGCCTTAACTTAGCAAATGCTTCTGCTATTTATAACCTAAAAAGGAGAAAACGCGTATACTATTATACTGTTCCTACTTTACACTTGTTATCTTTACAAAAAATCTTAAGACTATTCTACAAAAAGACAAAATCAATAAAGACTAAAGCTATACAATAATGGCACTTTGCCAAAGAAAAGTCAAAAAGCTTATCAAAAACTAATAAATGCTATAATTCACGTGTCTAAAGTCTAGAAAACTATTCACATGCCATTTTCTTTCATAACTCTTCTTTCATAACTTTTACTATTTTGTCTCTTTTCTTTTGTCTTTAATTCTCCATTGCTCCGTTACCTTTAATCTTTCATCTATCTTTCAACTGGTGTCCTTATCTCCTTTATTCTAGTTGAACTTCTAGAATTACATTATTTTATCCATTACATTTTGAACATAAATGTTCTGAATATTTATGCCCTATCATTTTACAGTATCTGCTCATTAATTCATCTGAAATAAATTTTTCTCTAATTGCTCTGGTAATTATTTTTTTCTCTGGATTGAGCAACATCATAATCCATTGCTTAATTTCTTCCATATCTTCTTGTCTTAACTCTCTTGAATTTGAATAAATCATTAGATGATCTCTTGAATAATAACTCCATATCGGATTCCCATTTAGGTAGTTATTTTCTAATTCTTGGACAATTGAGGATATTCCAATAATTTTTTTATTAGCATAAAATTCTGGTATATCTATTTTGGGTATTTCACTTGATGTTCAATATCTCCGGGTATGATCATATCTCGGGTCATTCCTATCTTCACAACTTGTATAATTGGTTTAATTTCATCATGCAATATCTCTGCTGGTGCCGTATAGAACTTTACAAAAAATAGGTTGCCTTTGGTTATCTTTTTATAAGTGGTAATTGCTTTATATATTTTTGGTATAGCAGATAATTCACTTTCGTCCTGGGTATTTACAGTATTGAGTAGCCCATAACTGAAACAGGTTTTAACTAGATTTGGGTTAGTTTTTGGTAATGCAATTAACTTATTGTATCCTTGTAGCTTTTGGGTTATATAATCTGTATTTGGTTCTTGGATATTTATTGCTTTGGGTCTAAGGTTTAAATGTGTTTGTATTTTGTAGATGTTTTCAATATATGATCTGGTTATGTGATTATAGGATTTCTTTTCTTGGTTTAGGCTTTCTGGATATGTGGTAGTTTGTGGGGTATAAGCAAAGGGTCTTTTGGTGCTTTTGGTATATATGGCTTATCAAATATTTTGTTTAGGTTCATATTTGGGTTCCTTCTAACTCCTTTGCTTGTACCTATAGAAGTAGATTGATAAACACTATGGGTTGTTTGGAGTGTCCCAACGTTTTCTTTTATCTCTGGAATTTTATTGTCTTCTGATCGACATTGCTCTGCACACTGCTGAGTTATCTGAGTCATAGCTTCAGACTTTAGTTTAACTTCATTAGTCTTTAGCTTTTCTATCTCATTTCCCATACTATCCACTTTTAGTGAAATCGTAGTTAGGGTTTTGAGTATCTTTTCTAGAGTATCGTCTTCTGTAATATTAGTTTGGGTAGCTTTGTCTTGATATGTAATCTACAGTAACATTCTTGTTAGTCTTGATTACTTCAATTGTAAATGTAAAATTTAATATATTCAATACTAATCTCCGAATTTCCTTCGTTGTAACTGAATTTTGTATTTTTCTTGTTAACCACCATCGTACCTGTGTGTTATCTGTTCGTACAATGAACTTGTTATATACAATATATGGATCAAATACTAATAAATATTTATATAATAAGCATAATTCTTTTCTATTTATTTCTCATTTTATTTTCGTTTCATTAAACGTTCCTAAGTAGTATCTACAATGATGTTCTAATTTTTTTGTTCATATCTATATTTAAGTACTCCTCCATAACTATATTCACTTGCATCTGCTTCTACTATATATGTAAAATTTTAATTTTCGTCTGGAAATTGTAATTTTGGTAATTCTTTACAAAGTATTTTTATTTTCTGAACTTGTTTTTTATCTTCTTCGTTGTAATTATACTCTACATCCTTTTTTAATTTTTTCTGTAATGGCTTTAGATTTTCTGCTAATTTTGGTATAGATTCTCTTACTTGGTTTACTAATCCTAAAAATGATTGTAATTTTTTTTTTGTATCTAATTCTTCTTTTGAATTTATAATTTTTTGTACTATATGTTGTTGCATTTATACTCCACTTTTATCTATTTGTATTCCTAAAAACTCTATCTGATTTTTCATAATTTCAGCTTTCTTTTCACTTAAACTTATTCCTGAATTTTCTATTATACCTGCAAATTGTTCCAGTAATTTTAAATGTTCTTCTTTAGTTTTGGTATATAATAGTATATCATTTATGTATACTATACAATTAGGTAACTGTTTGAAATAGTTTTCCATAAAATTGTTGATGTCTACCTGGTGCATTTTTATATCCAAATGGTAATACATTCCATTCGTAAAATCTTTGTGGTACTGTAAATGCAGTTAATATTTTAGATTCTTCTTCTAGCTTTAAATGGTAAAATCCTGATTTACAATCGAACTTACTAAAATAGTTATATACTTGTATCTGTCTTATTTTTAATATCTTATTTTGTATTGATAATTATATGTCATAATTTTTGCATTTAGGTTTCTATAATCAATAACCATTCTACTTTTTCCTCTTTTTTATTCATTGTGTTTATTTACTATAAATGTTAGGCTATTGTGTTTACTATTACTTTTGTGTATGTATTGTTTTTCTAATAAATCATCTATATGCATTTCGAAATCTTTTAAATCATCAAAGTTATATGTTAATGATTTTTGGGTTATTATAATATTTTTATCTATTAGCTCAATTCTTACAGTAGTCTTATATTTTTCCCATCCTTTTAATGGATCTTCACTATATAGTTGTCTTAATTTTTTCTTTATTATTTCTACTTTATCTATTGAAAATATAGTTATTTCTTCTTTATTTATTGAAAATATAACAAGTTCTATTGTGTCTTCAGTATTTTTTATATTTTCTATTTTTTGTGTGATTTTTTCACTTCCTTTTATCCAATCAGTTTTCTTTCTTATTTTATTAATAACTCTTTTTGCTCCTACCTTTTGTTTACATGGTGTTGTAAACCACCTGTGCGTTTTAGTTATTATATGCGGGTATAGTTTATCTAAAAACGGATTTCCTAAAAACATATCTTTTGATGTTAGTTCATAATTATAGATCTCTTCTATAGTTAATATCTTATCCCATACTTGTATTTTTATATTTCTAGCTTTATATGTAATTAAGCTTCCTTCATTATTAAATCTTTTGACTATTATTGGTATTTTTAGCTTATCCCATGTGTCTTCTGGTAAACAATTATATCTATATAAGTTGGCTTCTGCTCCTGTGTCTATCATAGGTGTATAATATCTATTATAATATTCTTATACTATTATCTTCATAAGTACATATTTTCATGTTAAAGATCTTTTTATTAATAATCTTTCCTTATTGTAGGTTATGGTTAATTGTGTATGTTCTATATTGTAGGGTTTTGCTTGTTCTAACCATTTTATTCCTAATATTATGTCTAATTTTTGCATATCTTCCTTTATTTCAAATTCTATTTTTATTTTTCTAACTCCTATTATTATTTCCTTTTTTGCTAAATCTTTAATAGTTATTAAACTTCTTGGTAGATCTGGGCATATATTACTGTTAAATTTTATTTCTTCATTTTTCACTAGGTATTTTGCTATATGATTTTCTTCATGTCCTGTATTTAGGAGTATTAAATATTCTTGTTCATTTATTGTTCCTGTTATAGTTTATTGAATTAAATTAACTGTTGAAGTTATTTCATAATTTGTTCATTTCGATGATCCTGATGATTCTGGTTTTCCAAAAGCTATCCTTTTTGTTGTACTTATTCTATCATTTATTATTTCTAAATCTTTTTCTATGTCCATGTCTTTGTAACTATAATCATTGTTATCAATTGCTTTTACAAATTCTTCAAAAGGACTTTCAATTTGTATTTTATTAATTTTATATTTTCCCGTTATTTTATGTTTTGTTGTTAATACATATAGATTTTTACATCTTGCTGCAAATATTTTACTTCCTGGGGTTAGTTCTATTCCTGATTGATATTTTCCAGTAAAATACTAATGATTCATCTATGTTTTTATCTATTATTGCTACTGAATAATTCACACTTATTATAAATTTAAATTTTTGGCATATTAAATTTCCTCTTATAGCAGTTATTATACTTTTTTCTATAGGTTTTATAATTCTATCATCTTCTAAATATAATTCTATTGGTGTATCTATGCCTTCTCTAAGACATGCTTTTATTAATATTTCCGTTCCTCCAAGGTGTACGTATTTTATTGGGTCTTTACTTTTTATATCATATATTTCTTTATTAATTATTCTTTTTGTTACTAGTGGTATACTAGCTCTACCTTTTGCATATCTATAGGCTATTACATGTTCTTTTTGGCTTAATACGTAGTATTCTTCTTTTCGTCTACTAAATATGTTTTTGATTGTTGGTATTTTAAATATTTTTTCTACACTTAAATCTAATTCTTTTCCTTTTATCTCGTCAAATATATTATTATCAAATATTATTTTCTGATCTGTTCCTTCTTCATTTAAATATTCTTCTTTTGTTATTATTTTTTTATCTTCTTCAGTCATTTGATTCATCTGATTTACTATGTATTTCATTATCTGTTTCATTTTCCAAAATTTCATATATACTATCGTCACTTTCTAATTCGTAATCTATATAATCTATTTGCATATATTCTGCATTTTCTATCTTCATTTCTGATATTTGTTTTTTTGGATCTTTAGGCATTTTACAATTTTTGGCTAAATGTACTAGTTTTCCACAATTATAACAAGTACATTCTTTTATAGATTTTTTTTCTCTATGGTCTTTTATATTTATAATTTTTTACATAAAATCTTTTTCTTGGTTTCTTATATTTATATTTCGACTTTCTATACGTTTTATATTTCTTATGTCTTTTCCTTTTCTTATAATATTTTTATTCACATCCAAATTGGGGTGCTATTTTATCCTTGCAACATTCTAAATTTATTATTAATGTTTTTTCCATTTTTATTTCTTCTCTGTATTTTTCACATAGATTTCTATACCATTGTTGTAGAAATTTTATTCTTGCTCCTAGGGTATCTACTATTTTTGCTTCATCCCAACTCTTTATTATTTTTGAACTAAATGGTTCAGGTAATTTACTAAAATATAATCTTCTTACTTCTTTACTTTCTTCGGTATTGTATGCTCCCTTATAGTAGTATTCTTTAAATGTACATTCATCTATATAACACATATTACATATTGCTAGTTTTAACATTAAATTCCTATTTGTATCTTTTTCTTTGTTTTGTTCTTCTTCTTCTGTTGCCATACTGCTAAATTCATCTCTTACAGCTATTTCATATTTGTTCAATATGTCTATAGGTATTAGTTTAGTTACTGTTGTTCCTTCCGTTTTTTTATCAGCCCTTAATACCTTTTTACTATCTTCAGTTAAATTTAAAAACCATAATTTTGTTGTTCTTATTAGTGTTCTTTCTATATATTCTGGTGTATCGGTTGTATTTATACCATTGTCTAATAATTATTTTGTTATATATCCCATCCATAATTATATTATTTTATCTACATCTATGGCACAGTCTAAGTCTAAGAAGTTATAATTTTTATTAATTATTTGTTTTGGTGTCAATTTGTTATGTTCATCTCTTAGGTTGTATCTTTTAAACTTATCTTTATAATAATATGTAGGTTTTCTTATTTCTGATGTACTAGGTATTATATTTTCATCGTCTTTTTTATCAAGAGTGTTTATTTCCGTGTTTGTATTTTCTAAGTTTTCTTTATTAATTACTTCTTATTTTTCATTACTTTCTAGTTTTTCTATATTTGTTAGGATTTCTGTATATGTTTAACTATCTTCTGAATCATAATTATCTGTTTCTTCAGCATCTACTGTATTTATTTCTATTTCATTAGTTTCTAATTATTTATTTTCTAATTTTTCTTTAAATTGATTTATCTCAATTAATAATTTTTGTTCTTTATCTTTTTCTTTTTTTTCATTCTGTCTTTTTTCATATAGCTCTTTTAGCATTTGCAGTTCTTTTTCTAATTCAGCAATCCTATTATTTTTAGTTTCTTCTATTTTTCATATTTCTTCTATAGTCTGTTGTTTTATTTTATCTATTTCTTTTTCCTTGAGTATTTATTCATTTTCTCTTGCTATTCTTACCATGACTGTCAATTTATCTTCTAATTTCAATTCTTCTTTTTCTAACAATAAATATAAATGTTCACCTATTTTCTTATATCATTTTCCTAGATTAGAAAATACTATTCTTATCTTTAATTCTTCATGATTTTCATATGTTTTTTCATCTATTATAAATTCTTCTTTGTTCATTTTATCTACTTGATAGTGTATAGATCATGTTGATATATGTATTCTAGATTATCTATTTGTGATTCTAAATATGATATTTCTTCCTTTTGTACTTTTATTGATTTTTGGCATACTCCAACAATCATGTTATATTGTAGTCTTTCTTTTCTTATTTTTAATTCTCTTCGTTTATCAGATATTTTTTTTAGTTCTTTATATTTTTGTGATTTTGTTGTGTTATTCATCTGTACAATATTTATAATATTTTGGTGGATTCCGAAATCCGATTTTATCATAATTAGGTGGTATGTATCTCATTCTTCTAGATTTTACATGAATTATTAATTTTGCCTCATTGCTAGATATTAAGATAATTAAGTAAGCTAATCTATCGGGTTTTCTCTTGTTTTATTTAACTTCTTATATTCTAGGTAGTAGCTAGTTAAAATTCTTTTAATTTCTATAATAGTTTGTGTTTTTTTAAATGGTCTTCTCATATTTAACAAATAAATAACAACATAGTTAACAAGATAACGTAATTAATAATATTAACAATTAAGTTATCATTTCTCATAATTAACACATAGCTACTTGTACATTTTTTAAATAACATGGCTTTGATACCAATTATAGGGGGATGTGGATAGTGCGGGTAATTTAACGTACCTCTGATAATGCTATGTGTCTCTGTTAGGAATTGAACCTAAGATCTCAAGGTGCTCAACCTACTTCATTGAACCACTAGGACACACCCTTGGGTGGAATTCCTCATTATTTAACCTATAAATAAGGATCTATAGTAAAAATAACATGGTTGCATAGCAAGTAAGCTAATAAGCTTTTGATAACAAGTAGCATGTAACAATTAGTTACCATACATGGAAACATATAATCTTTCATTAGCTATAACACATACATTTATGAATTCCAGAAAACTTAAGTTGTATTTATTTTTATTAAGATTCAGATGTCTGAATCTGAATGTACATCTGAAAGATTAATATATTATCCCTAGATCTAAAAACTGAATGACTAAGACTATGTGTTTTTCAACATCTGAATGTACAAAATTTATTAATGTGTATATATAATAAAAATACAATTCAAATAAAAAATTAATTATATATTAGAAAAGTATTAAATTTAATTTAATAAAATTATTATTTTATTAAAAAAATATTTATGTTTGTTAGTGATAGTGGAGATGATTTTTAATGGTGGTAGTGATAGTAATGATTGATCTTAATAACTAGTAATATTGGTGATGATAGTTGTGATGGTAGAGATGGTTGGTATTATAGTGATTATTATGATAGTGGCAATTGGTAGTAGTGGTGGTGGTTGAGATATGAAGTTAGTTGATGTTAGTAGTTGGAGGTGTTGATTATGATGGCTAATAAATAAATGCATGATGGTTGATGGTGTGTTGGTGGTAGTTAGAGATGTTGTTAGCTGCGATGGTGGAGATGGTTGTTAATAGAGATAGATTTTAACGATGGTAAGTTCAGGTAGCGGTAGAGATGGTGACACCAATGACAATGGTGGTGGAGGTGGTCAAAAAATGTACGGACATTGATAATGTGTTAGTGGTAGTTAGTGATAGTGCTAGCTGTGATAGATGGGTTGGTCGGTAGTAGAAATTGGTCAATAGTTATTGATGATGGTGGTCGCAATAGTAATGGCATTGGCAGTGGTGAAGGAGGTGATATAATAAGAATAATGAATGTGGAAGGTGTGGTAGTGGTTGACAATAGAGGTTGATAGCGATATTTATTTTCTGTTGTGGTTGTGATGGTAGAGGTAATTGAAATAGCCCTCTAGGTCATTTTCTATATTTTCATACTTTTTTTCCATATAGATCTTTCCTACAACTATCCCAAGACATTTATAACTTGCTGGAGCTGACAGTTTAATTATCAAGTAGTTCATTTGTTTTTTAGAGCCAATTCTCTGTTATGAATTCTTTATTGGTAAGAATTGGCTATCGAGCATAAACTTTAGGTGAACGACCTTGTATGTCAATTTTTATATTTCCATCAGCTCTAAAATGTCGATTATACACTAGAGGGACCTTTAGTTTGGTTCCCAAGTCTTTCGAATTCATTTTGGGCTATTGTATAGATTTTGGTAAAAGTAGCCCTTGGTGTGGGCCCCATATTCCATCAAAATGACTCCGAATGGAAATTTTGATGGTGTCATTGTGTTTAGAATTTTGAATTTAATAGGGTATCATAGTTCGTTTGCATTCACGATATTTCAAACAAATATCGAGGGGTCAGTGAAAACTTGAAAAAACCAAGTTTATTTAGTGCATGAACTCAGCTGGTGCAACTGCTTAAGCGGACCTTTGGATGCTTAAGCGGACCTTTGGATGCTTAAGCGGTGTCCGCTTTAACGGCCAAGGCTAGCCCCACCTATGTCATTTTAGGAAAGGACCTACTGCATTAGAGTATGTCACTTAAGCAATGCGTTGTCCACTAAAGTGGAGGTCAGCCAGATGTTGATGTGGCTTAAGCGACCTTAGGCCGCTTTTGTGGTGGATGCTTAAGCGTTCAAGTGACCACTTAAGTAGTAACTGCATGGGCATTTATTTCAGCACTCACCCAAATTTCTCCCATTTTCTCGAAGTCCCAAGAGCATTAAAGCCATAGAGAGTGTGGTAAACTAGAAGATTGATCTATGGGTGATTGTGCAGTGTTGGTGAGATCGAAAAGATCATTTCCTCCTCATAATCCTTATAATTTTCTGTCTAATTACTGATTTAATTCCCCAATTTATTCATAAATTCCTGGCTTCTTGATGGGTTGACTATGATGTCATTTGAGCTCAAAATTTACCCTTCTTGAGGGTAAATGGCCCTTGAGCATAAGGGGACATAATGACGGTTTTGATAGTGTGATTCCACAAGTAGGCCCCACATGAGATTTTGTCTTAATTTTGGACCCCGAAGCATAAAAATGTAATATCGGTATCATTATTCTCGTATTAATGTGTAGATCACTATTTTGATAGTGTGGCAACATACAAAATCTTCTCAAAAGAAAAAATCTCCAATTTAGTGGACTTTACCGAGCATTCTTTGGCGTCTAGGTAGGCTAGGATTACTTTCCTATTAGATTGAGCAGTATTATGGTGTAGGTATGATATTATGATAGTTTTGGATTGGGAATTATGACTTGGATGTTATTTAGAAAGTTTGGGATTATTTAGCTAGTTAGTGATCCATAATTAGGCAGATTGACTCAACAACCCATTCCTTAGTTGAATTGCTATCATAGGACTCAATGAGACTCATTTAGCACCACATAGTAGGATTTTGGAACATTAGTCTAGCTTAGAATAAAAATTTCCTTAGAACAGACTTCTGGAGATGGAGATAGGACCCTCCGACCCACTTTAGGTTAAAATTATAATTAGCTCCTTGTAGACTGAATAGGTCCTTTTTACATCATCCTATCTACATTATTAAGACTGGTTCAAGTCCAGTGATTGTAAAATTAAGATCAGTCTGAGTTCAATATTTACGATGATAATACTTTTGGTTTGAGAAGGGTATTCATAATATTATTTCTAGTGCAAGTCCAACATGTGAGACACTATATCGGATTCAAGTTCGACATTGAGAGGTTACTTATGATGGTTATTCAATTGGATCAATTTTGGTGTTTATGGTATGGGAGGATCCACAATTATGATTTTGAGGTTTGGATACTTGGGATATTTACTACCATTAATTCTTCTTGATTGTATCCACTAAGATTATGGGGGCCTGCATGGATTATTTACTCTTGTTTGCATCTTTTGGTCTTATGAGGGCCCAGTTATGATATAGTTAGATACGTTCTCTTTGATATTATTTACTCGATTGTTTACGTTCAGTATTTAGAGAAGTATTTCAGGTTTGCCCATTTTCCTTGTTTAGTTTATTATCTTGTATCTTATTGTACTTATATTATGGTTTAGCTTAGTCGACCGATGATTCCTACTTAGTACCAATTTATTTGGTACTCATACTATACTTCTGTATCTTTTCTGCAGATCTAAGTACTAGTTATCACCATTTATGCTGACTTAGCACTGGTCGAAGTTCAGAGATAGGGTGAGCTTTCAAAGCTGGAGCTAACTTTCTCTCCTTCTTTTATTTTGGATGGTCTTTCTATTCAAGACTATTGTATATTTTCTACTTATAATACTCTTACTCTTTTGCTAGAGGCTCTTGTACCGACCTTACTAGGTCATGGGATATTTTACTCTTTCATCGTATTTATCCCTAGCTATGATATCCTTCTCATATATATTATAACTTGTAATCTGATTACTTACATGATTTTGGTATTTACCTTACTTTCCACCAATTATCTTATTACTTGTCATTCTGGACTATGATTTGGCTTACCTATGGGCAGGTGAAAGTAGATATGATCATGACTCGTGAAATTTGGTTATAACACATTGGTATCAGAGACTAGGTTTACTACTATTATTGGTATAGGAAAAAGTGTCTATTAGATTCTCACGAATCTAGATAATGACATCCTTTCTTATCTTCGAGAGGCTATAGGACATTCTTAGAAGATCTTTACTTTCTTCACTCATTTTATGCTAAAAGTTTATGTTGGTTTCTAAGATTCACTTGGTAACACTCTTTTCCAGATAGCTAGGACGTGAACTATTACTGCTAGAGTTGAGGTCCCTAAGTTTGTGACTAGGGATCCTACCAGAGGACGTGGATGACCTAGAGATCGAGGGTATGAGAGAGTTTCAATCCCAGCTAGAGGTCAAGATAGAGAGCCTTTACCAAACACTATTCCTGCTCCCGCGCCAAAAATTTCTCCACCCCAACCAGTGATGGGACAGGGGACAACCCAGGCTTTACTGTGATTTATTTCTATCTATACTCAAAGATGCTTTAGTTTAGTTACTGGGTTTGGTTGGTGGTGTACTATCAGATGGTGCTCAATCTATGGATTAAAGTGGTACAGAGGCAGGGCACATCCTGTAATTATGGTTCCCAGAGTTGAGATCCCTCCAACACTTGTGGTTTCTCAGCCGATAGTTGCGTACCCTGTTATTATCTTGAGGAGCAAAACATGTTGGGTAGATTCTTGAGATTGACTTTGCCTGTTTTTTTTTGGGGCACCAGGTGGGGAGGATGCATTTAAGCTTTTGACTACTTGTAAGGATAGGTTCTATAATTTGGGACTAATTGAGACTCGCGACCTTGACTACACTACCTTTCAATTGGACTTAGAAGCCAGACATTAATGGAGAGGTTATCTTGATTTTGAGCCAGCTGGATCTCTTCTGTTGACATGGACTTAGTTCTCTGAGGTTGTCTTATAGAAGTATATACTTTGTAGTCTTAGAGAGTATCTTAGAGATTAATTATCGAGATTAAAGTAGGTTCTTATAACTATGATAAAGTATGAGGCTTTATTTTTTGAGTTAGCTAGACATGCTACAACTATTTTATCAACTTAGTATGAGCGGATTCAGTGCTTTGTTTGGGGACTTAGTCTTCCTCTTCATATTTCTACATAGAGTTTGATTGCCATTGGGTAGATCTTTTATTAAGCTCTCTAATTATGGTCAGACCATATAAGATATGCATTATGAAGCCAAAAGGTGTAATAATAAGAGGTTATGTTACCAGGGTAGTTTAGGTGAGAGTTATAGTGGATTATGATTTGAGGGCATAGGTTCTTAGGGGAGGTACCCTCCACACCCATCTTATCAATATTAGGGTTATTCTAGTAGGCCCATTCATGCCACACTTTAGATTACTGATGGAGGTCAGCCCAGCTACAGTGATTATCCTATCCAAAATAGTGGCTAGTCTTTGAGAGATGCATATTCTGGGTTTTCTAGTTGAGGTAGCAATTCCAGGGTAGTTGGACCTTCTAGATATAGTGTGGATCCTAGGGCATGTTTTGAGTATGGGGCCTTCGACCATTAATCTAAATAGTGTACCTAATATAGGGCAGTTGTACCTATGGTGCAGAGTATTCCGCTGATTATGGTAGTGTCACCCCCAGCTATAAGTGTTTACAAGGTCATTGGGGTGGTTCCTAAGGTTCTTAAAGAGTTTCTCAAGTAGGTGGGCTGGGTAATTAGTCAGGCACCCAGCCAGGTGGCGGGTGAGGTCATTTATATGTTGTACCTGGTAGATCAGAGGCATAGGCTTTGGACGTTTTTATTACAGGTATGATCTCAGTGTGTCATCAACTGAATTTTGTTATATTTGATTTGGGATATTCTTATGTGTCTGCTTATTATGCACCATGATTAGAGTTATCTCAGGATTTTTTATCTATCTCATTATGTATATCTACTCCCGTGGGTGATTCTTTAGTAGTGGATCAGGTTTATACATCATGTGTTGGGAATATTTGAAAGATTAATACTCGGGCAGATCTTATTGTGTTAGATATGGTGGACTTTGATGTGTTTTTGGGCATGAACTGGTTATCCCCTATCATGTTGTCTTGGATTGTTTACCGTTGCCTTAGTTATTCCCGACATACCCTCAATTATGTGGCAGGAATCTATTAGTCATACGCAGATGGGGATTATTTCTTATGTTTGAGATAGGATACTTATATCAAGGAGATGTGAGTCTTATTTTACTTATATTCATGATGTTAGTTCGGAGAGTCCTTCGCTTGATTTTGTTCCTATAGTTTGTGAGTTTCCTAAAGTATTTCCTACCGACCTACCTGGCCTTCCTCCTGAGTATGATATTGAACTTATTATTGATCTTGAGATGGGCACCTAACCTATTTCTGTGGCAACTTACCGTATATATCCTATCGAGCTTAAGGTGCTAAATTCTCAACTTCAAGATCTTCTGGGTAAAGGTTTTATTAGGTCGAGTGTGTCTCCTTGGGGTGCTCCTATCTTGTTCATAAAGAAAAAATGGTTCCTTGTAGATGTGTATCGATTACGTGCAGCTGAATAGGGTGATGGTGAAGAATAGATATCCTATGCCTTATATTAGTTACTTGTTTGGACAACTTTAGGGAGCAGTGATGTTCTCTAAGATTGATTTGAGATTTAGGTAACATCATTTATGGATTCGAGTAGAGGACATCCTAAAGATAGCCTTTTGGACTCGCTAAGACCATAATGAGTTCCTGGTGATGTCTTTTGGGTTGACCAATTCCCCAGTAGTATTTATGGATTTGATGAACTACATGTTTAGACCTTATTTCGACTCCTTCTTGATTGAGTTCATCGATGACATTTTTATGTATTCGAGTAGTAGGGAGTGTTTTATCCCTTTTTGATTCAAAGGGTTGGAAAACATGTGTTTTCAACTATTTAAACCATTTCAAAACTTTAAAGAAATTTTTGAAATAATTTAATTAATTACAGAGTCGCCACTTGATTTTTGAGAAAATATCAAGAAAAACTAAAAATATTACTCAAAAGATTCAAAACAGAAAAAATCTTTTATGTTTAGAAATTCCGAGTAAGTGGTTCCTATTACTACTCTTGGAAGGTTGTTAAGGCACCAAGAGTATCCGCTAACTTATGGTTATCCGGAGTATTTGAAAATAACTTTTTTGACTAACTTTAAAAAGAGAAATTGATTTTTGAAAAGAAAATGATTAAGGAAAAAATTGTCTTCAAGATTTGTGCAAAACCAAATTTTGATGACTTAGAGGAGATTTTTAACTAAGTCTAAGGAAACTAAGAACAATTAGAATATAATGGGGAAATAGGGATACTAAAGGACTTAAGCCATTAGGCCCAAATCCATAATCCTGTCCTAAGATAATTTGGGCTTTTGGCCCATCTTCACATGTCCTAATGTAGTTTTTGGGCCTTTGATGCCCAAAATCTGCTTCACCTGTATTAAATTATAATTTTGTCTTTGAAGCCAAAATGAATGAATAAATAAATACATAAAATTAAGGCAATAATAAAAATCGAGACTTTTCAAGTCTCTTAGCGACCTCATCAAAGAGCTTTGACCCATTTCCTTCTTCTTCCATCTTCCTGCACCCGCACGCTATATAATCGACTTTGGTTAAAGCTTCGGACTTGACTCGAAGAGTTGGACCACATTGGCCCATTATAAAATGCAAGAGGAAAGGAATCCATTTGGATTCCAAAACAGGTTCATGCAAAGAAAAAGATATGGAAATTAATACATGTTCAATAATTTTGCACTTAATAGATAAGTGATAAAATGGAAAAATAGCATTCTCAAGCATAAAGAAATAGTAAACTGCGATATCAAAACAAATAAAATTATCCAGCGAAAAACAAATTTACCCATATAACAAAGAAGAAGGTGGAGGCAAACTTTATAAAAAGAAAATCCTTAAACTCCAACTAAGGCGACATTAACGATGATTCATACATCAAAATTATAGTCAACTTTAGGAAAAACATGTAACGACCTATGGTTTATCTTTCTAAGACATCGTTGATTCACTTTTGATATTATGAATCAAAGAGAGACTCGAATCAAGTCTTTACACACACAAAGAGCACATATAACAATCCAAAGGGAGTAAGAAAATTAGAATAAAAGTTTAGCATCTCTAAAAGTGAAATATTATTCAACAATCATACTATGCATGACTCGAAAATATCTAAATAATTCTATTTAGCCACAAAAATTCAAACTTTCTCATCATTTTGACAAAACAACATGTGAAAAAAAAGAGGAATAAACATCTTGGATGGAAAATAAAGCTAGCACTTCATCTCTCATATGAGGATTTTGAAATCCATTAAAATAATTAGCAAGTAAATGACAAGGCCTGGACTTAACCAATTACTATTTTATTAAGGCAAAACAAACAATAGTAACTATTCTTTTTGACATAAAGAAAACAACTTTACATACTAACAATAAATATATCCGCCAACAATGAATTTAAACAAAGCATAGGTACGTCTTTTAAGCAGAGATTGAAAATTTATCCATAATAATCAAAGAATAAAGTAAAAAAGCAAAACAATCAATATTAACTATTCTTTTCAACATAAAGGAAACAATTTTACAAGCTAAAAACAAACATATTCGCTAACAATGAATTTAAACAAAGCATAAGTATATCTTTTAAGCAAATATTAAAACTTTATCCATAATAATAAAAGAATAAAGTAAAAAAGGTGAAACAATCAATATTAACTATTCTTTTCAACATTTAGAAAATAACTTTGCATGCTAAAAACAAGCATATCCGTCAACAATGAATTTAAACAAGTCATGAATAAGTCTTTTAAGCAAAAATTAAAACTTTATCCATAATAATAAAAGAATAAAGTCAAAAAGGCTAAACAATCAATATTAACTATTCTTTTCAACATAAGGAAAATAATTTTACATGCTAAAAAAAATATATCCACCAACAACGAGTTTAAACAAAACATGAACACATTTTTTAAGAAAAGATTGAAACTTTATCCATAATAATTAAAGAATAAAGTCAAATAAACACGTTCAACGATTGCTAGCTCATTTTTATACCATGAACGTGAAAATAACCATACTATCGATACCATAATGTCCTATGGCCTTCAAGGCCGTCTACAATAATCAATCCCAACAAACACAATTACAACTACGAACTACAAAGAAAAAAGAGATGAAGAAGAAAACCATAATAAAACTAAAAAGGAAAAGGTGTGTTTACCTTTTTTGGGGCAGCAAAACAGGACTTTAAGCTTTCTTCGGAGTCTTTCATAATATTTTCTAGTTGTTTGTTTTAGTCTAAGTAATTCTTGCATATTTTCATTAAGAAATTCTATATATTTTATATCTTTAGTTTCCATGTATTTGTCTAAATTTGTTTTCATTTGTTTTTCTATTAATTGTATGTTTCTTATATCTTTTTCCAAAAATTCTAGATATATGTAATTTATCATGGTAAGTATTTGTAAGAGTAGTTAGGTAGGTATGGTATGTAATTTATTCTAGTCATATAATATTTACCAAATGCTTTTTCTAATATGATTTTTCTTATATCTACTACTTAGCCTTCATGTGTTGAAGCAAAAAACTCTCTCCTGCCCATTACAAATATTTTGCTTAGTTATTAAAAAATAGATTTATTTCAATGGAAAAATATATGGAGGAGAAAAGCTTAGAAATATCAAATCTACCCGAACAGGTATATTTATTTATGATTATGAATAGCTAAATTCATAATTCCCAACAATCATGGTATGATAAAATAAATTCATGTTAGTTACTTTATAGTAGAATTATTCGAAAAATAATATGTTAAGAAGTTTATTAGCAAAGTGGAAAAGGAGAAAAATCCCTAAGAACTATGCCATCCTAAAGGTGAAACCAATAAGGCAAGAAGCCGTGGTGGGGAGTAACCAGAGTAGAGGCGCTGTTTAAGCGAAAATATCCAGTTTACCATGCTAATAGTGACCGAAGAACATGTTATTTAAGAATAATCTAGTATATAGTAATCTAAGATGACCATATTTTGTTATGTACATGATTGAAGGGAATATTTTAAAAATAGCAATTTTATGAAAATGAATAATTACTTATCTGATACAATGGTAGATAAATTTAAAATACTCATTTTGTATGCACTTAAGGATATAAAAGTAGTAGATATAAGAAAAATCATATTAGAAAAAGCATTTGGTAAATATTATATGACTAGAATAAATTACATACCATACCTACCTAACTACTCTTACAAATACTTACCATGATAAATTACATATATCTAGAATATTTGGAAAAAGATATAAGAAACATACAATTAATAGAAAAACAAATGAAAACAAATTTAGACAAATACATGGAAACTAAAGATATAAAATATATAAAATTTCTTAATGAAAATATGCAAGAATTACTTAGACTAAAACAAACAACTAGAAAATATTATGAAAAAGCATGATAGATGATATTAAAATACTTGTTTTATATATACTTAGAGATATAGAGATTATAGACATAAAGAAAATAATATGAGAAAAATTAAAAGATTATGAAGAGGAAGAATTATTAAACAGTATAGAAAACTTACGCATATATTATGAACATCAATATTACTTAGATTCAGATGAATATTATTCAGAATAAATAAATGTTAGAATATATAAAAAAATTTAGAGAAAGGCAAAATTGGATATATGAAGAAGTTAATTACAGAAATCAACTTGAAATAGAAAAAAGACAACTAGAAGAAAAATTACTTAAAATAAAATTAACCTTAGAAAAGGAAGATACAAGTAATAATTTATTTAATACGTACGAAAAATTATTTTATACAGATGGAAAATTAGTTATACATGAACAACAAATACTAATTAGTCAGATAAAAAATATAAACCTACGCATTGAATATAGCAAAGTTAGAATAAAATACTACACAGAAATTGCTAAATTTTCAATAGGATAAAATAATAAACTACACAAATTAATGAATACATCTTACGAAAAGAATAAATCATTAAAAGAAATAGAAACCCAACTATATAGTTTATACCTAGAATACAAAAGGTTACATATTACTAACGAGGATCCTAAAACACTAGATAATTTAATTACGATAATATCTAATCTAGAATATGAATTAATAAAACATCTTAAGTCAAGAAGATAAAAATAAAAATTATTCCAATCAATAATATTCATAAAATACATTATATAAAAATAAATACTATGTATTTACGTATTTATTTACGTATCTATTATCTAGTTAAATTATCCGAAATTATCCGCACCCCCCTCCAAATGGTATCAGAGCCTAGTTATTTAAAAAATATGAAAGTAGCACACATGTTGAAACTAGATTGGATTTACTTGAAATTAATTTATATTGATTAATGAGAAGACCATTTAAAAATAGAGAAGCTTTTAGAAAATTTAAAGAATCTTTAATTAGTAATTATTCAGAATATATAAGTCAAAATACAAAAAAAGAAAATCCACAAAGACTAGCCTACCTAATTACCTTAATATCTAGTATTGAAGCAAAATTAATAATCCACTTAAAATCTAGAAGAATGAGACACATACCACCTAATTATGATAAAATCAGATTAAGGTATCCACCAAAATACTATAAATATGGTTTAAATGAATAAAATACAAAAATACAAAGAACTAAAACAAATTATTTCTGAAAAACGTAAAGAATTAAAAATAAGAATAGAAAAATTAAGTTATAATATATTTGCCGGAGTTAGTAAAAACTCAATAAATGCACAAAAAGATGAAATATCAAATTTAGAATCACAAATATTTTCTAGTTGTTTGTTTTAGTCTAAGTAATTCTTGCATATTTTCATTAAGAATGTGTTGAAAAGCTAAGAATGTAAAAACACAAGTATGGGATAAAATATTAACAATAGAAGAAATCTATAATTATGAGCTAACATCAAAAGATATACTTTTAGGAATGCCGTTTTTAGATAAATTATACCCACATATAATAACTAGAACAGATTGGTGGTTTACAACACCATGTAAACAGAAAGTAAGAGAAAAAAGAGTTATTAATAAAATAAGAAAGAAAACTGATTGGATCAAAGGAAGTGAAAAATTACACAAAAATTAGAAAATATAAAAAAATACTGAAGATACAATAGAACTGGTCGTATTTTCAATAAATAAAAAGGAGATAACTATATTTTCAATAAATAAGATAGAAATAATTAAGAAAAAATTAGAACAATTATATAGTGAAGATCCATTAAAAGGATGGAAAAAACATAAAACCATTATAAAAATTGAATTAATAGATAAAAATAGCATAATAACCCAGAAACCATTAACATATAATTTTGATGATTTAAAAGAATTTAAAATGCATATAGAAGAATTATTAGAAAAACAATATATACAAAAAAGTAACAGTAAACATAATAGCCCAGCATTTATAGTAAATAAACATAGTGAACAAAAAAGAGGAAAAAGTAGAATGGTTATTGATTATAAAAATTTAAATGCAAAAACAATGACTTATAATTACCCAATACAAAAAATAAGACAAATACAGGGATATAATTATTTTAGTAAATTTGATTGTAAATCAGGATTTTACCATCTAAAGTTAGAAGAAGAATCTAAGGAATTAACCGCAATTACGGTACCACAAGGATTTTATGAATGGAATGTATTACCATTTGGATATAAAAATGCACCAGGTAGATATCAACATTTTATGGATAGTTATTTTAAACAACTACCTAATTGTATAGTATACATAGACGATATACTATTATATACAAAGACGAAAGAAGAATATTTAAAATTATTGGAACAATTTACGGATATAATAGAAAAATCGGGAATAAGTTTAAGTAAAAGAAAGCCGAAATTATGAAAAATCAGATAGAATTTTTAGGAATACAAATAGATAAAAGTGGAGTAAAAATGCAACAACATATAGTACAAAAAATAATAAATTCAAAAGAAGAATTAGATACAAAAAAGAAATTACAATCATTTTTAGGATTAGTAAACCAAGTAAGAGAATATATACCAAAATTAGCAGAGAATCTAAAGCCCTTACAGAAAAAAATTAAAAAAGGATGTAGAATATAATTATAACGAAGAAGATAAAAAACAAGTTCAGAAAATAAAAATACTTTGTAAAGAATTACCAAAATTATAATTTCCAGATGAAAATAGAAAATTCATATATATAGTAGAAGAAGATGCTAGTGAATGTAGTTATGGAGGAGTACTTAAATATAAATAAGAAGAAGAAAAATTAGAACACCACTGTAGATACTACTCAGGTACATTTAATGAAACAGAAATAAAATGGGAAATAAATAGAAAAAAATTATGCTCATTATATAAATGTTTATTAGCATTTGAGCCATATATGGTATATAACAAGTTTATTGTACGAACAGATAATACACAGGTACGTTGGTGGCTAACAAAGAAAATACAAAATTCAGTTACAACAAAAGAAATTCGAAGACTAGTCTTGAATATATTAAATTTCACATTTACAATTGAAGTAATTAGTACTAACAAAAATGTTATTGCAGATTACATATCAAGACAAAGCTACACAGACTGATATAATAGAAGAGGATACTCTAGAAAAGATATTCAACACCCTAACTACGCTTTCAATGAAAGTGGACAGTATGGGTAATGAAATAGAAAAGCTAAAGACTAATAAAGTTAAATTGAAGTCTGAAGCTACAAATCAGCTAACTCAGTAGTGTGCAGAGCTATGTCGATCGGAAGACATTAAAATTCCAGAGCTAGAAGGAGACGTTGGGATACTCCATAAAACCCATAACATTTATCAATCTACTTCTGCAGGTACAAGCAAAAGAGTTAGGAAAAATACAAATATGAACCTAAACAAGCTATTTGATAAACCATTTATTCCAAATACACCAAATGATCCTATGTTTATACCCCCACAAATTACCACATACCGAGAAAGTCTAAACCAAGACAAAAAGACCTACAACTATACAGCCCGAACATACATAGAAAATATTTACAAAATACAAACCTTCTTAAATACCAACCCCAGAGTTATAAACATCCAAGAACCACATACGAATTACATAACCCAGAAGCTAACCGGATACAATAAGCTAATTATTTTGCCCAAAACCAAACCAAGTCTAGTTAAAACCTGTTACGAATATGGATTACTTAGTACCATATATACCCAAGACGGAAATGAAATATCCAGTATACCAGAGATATATGATTCATTTAATATTTTTAAAAGAATAACCAAAGGTAACCTATTTTTTATACAATTTTATACGGCACAAGAAGAGATATTGTATGATGAAGTTAAATCACCTATACAAGTTGTAAAAATAGGAATGACCCGAGATATTATTATACCAGAAGATATTACTCAACAACCAGAAATACCTAGAATTGAGATACCAAATTTTTATGCAAATAAGAGAATTATTGGACTATCTACGATTCTTCAAGAGTTAGCAAACACTTATCGCAATAGAAATCCTATATGGAGTTATTATTCAAGAGGTAATGTAATAGTATACTCAAATTCAAAGGAACTACGAGAAGCAGATATGGAAGACGTTAGGCAATGGATCTTAACTTTACTCAATCCAGAGAAAAAACCTATCGCCAGAGCCATTAGAGAAAAATTTATTTCAGAAGAATTATTAACCAGATATTGTAAGTTAATTGGACATAAATATCCAGACCATCAATGTTCAAAATATAATGAAGAAGATAATATTGTCCCAGAAGTTCAACTGGAATAGAAGAAGATAAAGGCGACAGCTGGAAGATAAGATAAGAAGCAATAATGGAGATATGGAAAAGCAGCAGATACGACAACAAGAAGAAATCAACGGAGTAATAATAGAAGACAAGATATTAAATACATTTTACGTAAAATTGTTGTATAGATTTTTAGCCTTTTAGATTTTTTAGGCTATAGCCCTAATAATTCTTGTAGCCTTTTTTCTATCTATTTCTTCGTTTTCCTTTTCTATTCTTACCATAGCTGTTAATTTATCTTCTAATTTTAATTCTTCTTTTTCTATCACTACCGGAAAGCAATTTTTCGAGAACCCCGATTAGGCTACCGTTTCAAAAATTTTACTAAAGAAAAGAAATTTAACTATTTGCTCAAAAGTTTTTCCCACTCTTTGAGACTTTTTTTTCATCTTTGAAACTCCCCCCCCCCCCAACCTAAATAGTGGTAGTATTTATAGAAAAAGATAGAGATCCAATTCTATTAATCCACCAATGTGGGAGAAAATATTTAGGGGTGTTTTTGAAATTTTAAAAATTGAAGATAAGGTGAGGTAGAAGATAAGGTAGAGAGAAATTATACAATGTATTACAATTTTTGAATTTTAAAATTGGAAAAAGGACAAGGTTCTGTTTAATCCTGAGCTTCTTGATTTAATAAAATGAAATACATATTTCTCCAAAGAAATTAATTTTGAGAAATTTATTTATTTAAATTAAAAATTTATCTGTTTAGATTAATTTTTCAAGCTTAATCAGTAAAAGTTTAATTTTGATAAAAATATTCATTGAAGTAACAAAATTTATACAATTTTGCATATGTAAATATGAAAACGTATAATCGTCAATTAATTGAAAAAATTAACCCAAATAAATATTTTAGAGAGTATTTATTCGAGTGAAATAAATATTTCAAATTTATTAAAAATTAAAGAAACCAGGGTTAAATTTAGTCATGGAGGGCAAAAATTAGGTGTCAACAACTGCCCCCTCTCTTTGGGTAGGGTGGATGCAAGTAACCCTAGGCAAAGGGAGTTTGATATTCCTAATTTCTGTTGGACCACTAATTCATTTATGAAATATATTGATTTTCACATGAGTTTAATGGAGTTATGGCCGGACCTCAGTATCAGGTTTCAACATATCCCAGGTTATATGAGAATTCAGACCACTTGTAGTTCATAAAGCTTGATTTAACGCAGGATCTTCATGAAATTCACAAGTTATTTCAGTTTTGCATTTTTGATGAAACTGAAAAGATAAGAAATAAGGAGATTGGGGGGAGGTTGGAATGCATTCGAGTTTTAAACAAAGAGCCCAACCTACATATCCCTGAGACTCAAGGAATCAAACTGCTTGTAGTTCGACTCAATCGGTAGAAAAGATAGTTTTTTATTTTAGATAATCTTTGGTTTGGGATGAGTGACAAGTTAATTGAGTTATGAAAAAGAGGCATGTAACCTCTTAACCATGAATGTGGGATCCTTCACATCCTTAGGCAAGAACTTACCTGGACATAATTTCCATAACCTTAAGTATGTTGTCACCCGAATTTAAAAGAAAGAGAAGTTTACCCTCGGTATTAGTTTAGAAATATCCAAAAGGTGATGCTGAAACTGAAATATCACAAAGTACTCACATGCCTTCTAATAGGGGTGTGGTTGAATGGTGGTGGCGATTATCCTTCAGCTCGCTTCCAAAGAGTTTGACATTCCTCTCTAGATTATGTCTCATTTTGCTGCTAAGAAAGAGTTCCACGTTGTGCTGCATCCTTTTTAGAGTCGTCCAAACCTGTGGTTTTGATTTGAGATTTTCATCCTTTCAGATTCTTTCGACAATGTCTCAAACAAAAATCGTTAGTGCTAAACATAATTCACGAAAGAGGTATATAGTCTTTTACCATATCTCCACATCAGTTGTTGCCTAAAAAACAAAGTCACCCTCTCATATACCTGTTTGGAAGGAAATAACTTGCAACAACAAACACAACAACCCTATTGGTTGTTGCATAATTAGCTCATATATCGATCGAATATGTATTTAAAGTGGGGTGACCCTTTTTGACACTGATGATACTTTATGCAGAACGGTCCCTGCAACCGTGTAATCTTGTGCTGATGCGGAAACCCTTTTGGTTACCTATAATTCTTGTTGTGTATGGAATGATAACCTCTCCGGTTATTGACAATGATTCTTTGCATTTGACCCCACGTAAGTCTTGTGCATCTTTTTTATCGATATGACTTATAGATTTCTCTTAAATTGTCAATCTTTAGATAATCTAGCGCATTATTTGATATTGGATACGGGGCGACTTATAGATATCCTTTGAATTTCTATCCTTTAGATAATCCTGCACATTATCGACCTTGGATAAAAGATGTCTTATAGATATCCCTCCAATCACTAGCTTTTAGGTATTCCTGCACATCATTCGATATTGGATACAATATGACTTATAGATATCTCTCAGATTTCTAGTCTTTGGGTAATCCTACACATAATCGATCTTGGATATGATGCAACTTATAGAGAATCCTTGGACATATCAATTTGATAATCTCACAAATTCTCTGGTAAGAATTTAGTTGTGACTTATGGATAACCTTCAAACTATCGATCTTAGGGTAACCTTGCACACTATCTGGTTAGGATGTTGTTGCATTTTATGGATGACCTATGGACTATCACCTCATAGGAAATCTTGCATACTATTCTATTTCAAATAATATGACTTATAGATGTCCCTAGGATTGTCAATTTCTAGAAAGTCTCATATGTCGTTCACTTTCAGATTGGAACTTAAAGACGTCCCTTCGAATCATGTGCTTTTGATGTATTTAGATGCTGATTTATAAAATGATGAGATATCCTAAATTCCAGGATATATAGCCTTTGCATAGTCAACAGATATAAAATACTGAGATATCCCCAATGCCAGATTATGCTATCTTCGCAAGGTCAATGGATATTGGTGCTCCAAAGCATCTTCCAAGGCCAGACCTTATGATCTTGCATGGAGAGCGATTATGGAGACTTAGTTGAATGACATGATAACCCTCTTGGTGATGAAATGTCCCTCTTGGCAATATAATGAAATAAAATAGCCCTCTCAATAATGGTATGAAATGACCATCTCGGCGATGATATAAAATGGTCTTCTCGACAATAGCATGAAATGGTCCTCTCTGTGATGATATGAAATGGACCTCTCGATAATGGTATGAAATGTTCCTCTCATCAATAAGATGATATAAAATGGCCTTCTTGGTAATGGAATGAAATGGCCCTCTCGACGATGATATGAAATGGCCCTCTTGGCAATGACATGAAATGGCCCTCTCGGCAATGAGATGATATGAAATGGCCATCTTGGAAATGGAATAAAATGGCCCTCTCAATAGTGAGATGATATGAAATGTCCCTCTCAGCATGGCCCTCTTGGCAATGGAATAAAATGAAATGGCCTTCTCGACAATGGCATGTAATGACCCTCTCGGTAATGAGATGATATGAAATGGTTCTTTCAATGATTTGAAAATAGTTTCACCTGAGTTTTTTTGTCTGCTTTTTTCTTTCTACATGTACCTGTACTTAAGGTAGACCATTAGTAGACACAATGTCGCTCTCACTGGTGACCACAGTCAAATTGATGACAAATACTGAACATCATAATTTGAATGACTTATTCTGCTATTAATCTTTTTTTTTTGAAAAAATAATAGCAGATCCACCGGGTGCAAGTTAAATGGGGAAAAATCCTTGTTTGGGGATTCCTCAAATACCATTTGCTTTGCTTCAAGGCAATTTTTGAGGATGACTTTCTGCTCTCCCTCCTATTGAGTAATCCTTTGATTGTTGTATTTATTGTGCCGACTCTCTTGAATGCACCTGCGCTCAAGGTAAATATTTAGTAGACACAAAGTTTTTTTTTTCTAGATACTATTTTTTAGAAAAATTCTAAATACAATATTCATAAAGAAGATAAGGCACCTTTATTTTTCCTTCATGGTCTCAAGAAATGAGATTGATAATTCAAAAGGTCCTCGATAAATGGGTATTAAACCCATCTTTGGGGATACCCAAAAATACCATTCTTGAGCATTATATACTTTAGTGTGGCTCGCAACTCACTTGGGAATTTTTTGAAAAAGATTTTCATTTTTATGCATTTATCCCTGCATCCACAGAAAAATGATTAGTCTTGAGTGAAACCACTCCGTGTTGACCTTCTTTGATCCTTAATTTTCTCCTCGCCATCTTTCGGGTACTTCATCATGTTAGGACTTTCACCCGGACTCCCCATCACAATAGATGCCTAGGAAACCACTAAGTAAAAGATTTGTATAGGTTTTTGAAATTAGCCTTAATTGTTTAAAAACTAGTTTCAAAAACTTTTGTAAAAACTTTTAGAAAATTTCTATCAGTCATGTAATGTACTAGATCAACTAACGTCTTTCTCTTGGTTCTGACTATATCTGCCGTTTGACAGAGGATTTTCAAGGATTCAGCATCATTGAGGCTTTTTATCAGAAGCTCTGTAATAATCGGAGATTTAGTCTACCAAGACTTTTTCACGACTGGTGATATCCAGAACGTGCCTTTGACCTCTGGTGCTGGGGGATTTGAAATATATTCTAATATATTAGTGGAAATTTTGATGAACTTCTCAAAATTTTTGCCCCAGTTTAATACTATTTGAGATAATCTTGGCTTAAGAGAATCTGCAGTCTTTGTGGGTTTTCATCTTCTTTTGGATGATGATGTTCCTCTTGTGAATTTTTGAGATTCTTTCTCAAAAATTCTTCCCCAGTTTCGATTTCCTAGGGTTATATGATCAAGCCGTTGGGGCGCCTATGTATCACATTGATGCAAGAATCAGATCAAACGTAGTTCTCGCCTATGCTAGGGATATATATAGAAAAAAATCTAATGGGTTGAACGAAGCAATCATAGGCTGCCTACGTATTCCATTCTTGGGAATTCAGTTCATCACGTAGTTCATATATAAAAGAAAAGGATAAATTCTCCTAAGGGGTTGACCAAAGTCGACATAGGCCACCTACGTATCCCTTTCTTAGGAATTCAGGTCAAACGTAGTTCATACATAAAAGCAAAGGGATTCTAGGCAATTACACATCATAAAACAAATACTATCATAAAGGCGATTACAAATAAACTAAGGAATAAAAACTAAAACAACCTTCAAACATAGTATCTCTTTACCGTATCAGAATTGATTGGTTTAGTCCACTCTTGACCATCCATCTCAGAAAAAATCAGAGCTCCCGCTGATGGTACCTTACGAATTATGTATGATCCTTGATAATTTGGAGAGAACTTGCCTTTGTACTCTTCTTGGTAAGGAAATATGCGTTCGAGAACCAATTTCCTAACTTTAAATGTTCAAGCTCTTACTTTCTTATTGATGTCATGGATCATCCTGTGTTGATACAACTGACAATGACACACAATAATCATTCTCTTCTCATCAATTAATGTGAGTTGTTCATAGCGAGCGAGACCTATTCTTTGTTACTTAATTCAGCTTCTTGAATAATCCTTAACAAAGGTATTTCAACCTCGGTAGGTATCACAACTTTATTCCCATAAAAAAGTAGATAAGGGGTTGCCCCAGTTGAGGTTTGAACTGTTGTGTGATACCCTAGAAGAGCATAAGGTAACATCTTATGCTATGGTCTTTCATTTTCGACCATCTTCCTCAAGATCTTCTTGATGTTCTTATTGGCAGCTTCCAAGGCTCTATTCATCTGTGGAGGATATGCAGTCGAGTTGTGATAAACAATCCTGAACTGATCATAAATCTCATTCATCATGTGACTATTCAAGTTAGCCTCATTACCAACAATAATTAATTCTGGAACTCAAATCAGCAAATCAAGTTATTCTTGACAAAATTTGCAACCACCTTCTTAGTGATGGCTCTATATGAAACAACTTCAACCCACTTAGTGAAGTAATCAATAGCAACCAAAATGAATCTATGCCCATTTGAAGCCAGTGGATCTATTGGTCTGATAACAGCTATATCCCAAGCTACGGAAGGCCAAAGTGAACTCATCGCATAAAGCTCATGTCGGGGCATTCAGATCAAATCTCTGGGTATCTAGCATTTTGGGTACTTTTGTACATACTTGCTACAATTATTTTCCATAGTCATCAAGAAGTAACCAGTTCTCAGAATCTTTCTTGCAAGGGCAAACCCATTTATATGGGGCTCGTAAACTCCTGCATGTACTTCTTTTATTAATTTCGTGACTTCCGCGGCATCAACACAACTTAAGAATGCTAAGTCTGGAGTCCTTCTAAAAAGAATTTCCCCAATTAGAAAATAATTCTTTGCCAAACTCCGGATTGTCTTTTTCTGATTGTTGCAGGCCTCTTTAAGATACGTTCTAGATTCTAAAAACCTTTTAATATCATAGTACCATAGCTTTCAATCAGGATCCCCTTCGATGTACGCACAATGTGCGGATTATTCCTTCAAGCTTATTTTCAAAGGACCAATATAACTCTAATATAGGTGCTGAATCATAGATGATATAGTAGACAAATCATCAGCAAACTTATTCTATATCCTTGGGATATGTTTGAAATCAACTTCCTTGAATCTTCCGCACAAATCCTATCCTAGATCTATATACTTGGAGTTCTTTACCGCCCATTCCCTCCGTACCTGGTGAATCAGCAAATCTGAGTCTCCGATGACTAGTAATTCACAAACACTCATATCAAGTGCCAACTTGAGACCTAGGATGCAAGCCTCATAGTCAACCATGTTATTGATACACGAGAAGCACAACCTAGATATGGTTGGCCTATTTCTGACACCAAAACTGCTCCAATTCCTGAGCCTTTGAAGTTGACCGCTCAATCAAAGAACAATCTCTATCTGGGATATATCTCTGCAATGTCCTATCTCATAATTAAAATATCCTTATCTTGAAAGTAAGTTCAAAGTGGCTCGTACTCATTATCAACCTGATCCTCATCTAATAATCCGCTAAGGCTTGCCCCTTGATTGCCTTTTGAGTCACACACACAATGTTGAACTCACTCAACAACTTTCTCTACTTGGCTAACTTTCCTATAGGAATGGCTTCCTGAAATATATACTTCAATGGATCCATTTTGGAAATGATATATGTTTTGTAAGAGGGTAGATAATGCCTCAACTTTTGTACGGCCCAGGTCAAAGCATAACAAGTTCTTTCTACAAAAGTGTAGAAAGCTTCATTTGGTGTAAACTACTTACTCAAGTAGTAGATTACTTTCTCTTTCTTATCGGTCTTATCATGTTTCTTGTGGACGCACCCAAAAGCATTATCTAAGACTGACAGGTAAAGCAACAATGGGCTTTCTTCCCTTGGTGGAACCAAAACAAGTGGAGCAGACAAATATTCCTTGCACTGTCAAAAGCTTTCTGACAATCCTCTGTCCACTCATTTAGTGCATCTTTCTTCAACATCTCCAAAATTGGATCATGTATGACTGTTGATTGGGCAATGAACCTTATAATGTAATTCAAATGACCCAAGAAACTCATAACCTCTTTCTTAGTTCTTGGAGACGATAAATCCTAAATTGTCTTGATCTTGGATGGGTCTAGCTCAATGTGTCTTCTGCTAACTATGAACCCTAGTAATTTCTTGGTTGGCACAACGAAAGCACACTTAGCAAGATTCAACTTCAAGTTGTACTTTCTTAGTCTGTTGAAGAATTTTTCCAAATAGGCCAGATGATCTGAACTCTTATGAGATTTGATAATTACATCATTCATGTACACCTCAATCACTTTACGAATTATATCATGAAAAATCATCGTCATAGCCCTCAGGTATATCGCACTAGCATTCTTGAGACCAAACGGAATCACCTTGTAGGATAAACACCCCAGGGCATAATGAAAGTCGTCTTTTCTACATCTTCCTCATCCATTAATATCCGATGATACCGAAACAATCCACAAAAAAATGCATTTCATGATTTGCATAATTATCGATGAGGATGTGGATGTTGGGTAGGAAAAAATTATCTTTAGGACTGGATCTATTCAAATCTCTGTAGTCAACACAAATTCGGATCTTGCCATCCTTATTCACACTGGGAAAATACTGGCTAGCCATGTTGGATATTTTGTGACCTCCACATCCTTAGATTGAATTTGCTTCATCACTTCTTCCTTGATCTTCAAACTTAAGTCCAGCTTGAATTTCTATATTTTTTGCTTTACTGGATAGAAATCGGGATTAATTTGTAGCTCATGTGACACGATGTTAGTGCTTAACACCGGCATATCATCGTAGGACCAATCAATGTATTCTTATAGAAAGTGGATGAGTTCTTTTTTTGTGCTTCTTCTAAGTGAACACTGACACTTTTCTCATTAATTTTATCATGATTTTCCAGATTAACAATTTCAGTTTCCTCCAAGTTGGGCTTCTCTCGATCACCAACCACTCTTCATCATATTATTTCTATTCCACATCATTCATCTCGCTTTGCTCGTCTAACCCTTGACATGACATGACATTGGTAGGTTTTAAATTACCATTACTCCACCGACTTTGTGAAAAATTAAATTTCACTTTTTCATCTATCCTATTAATCAGGGAGTGATACGTAGAGTGAAAGTCCAGTTCAATAACGTTTCCTCCAATTCATCTTCCTTAATTCTTCTGTCTTGTAAATTTTTTTCCATGGTCACATCACACTTTTTTCTATTTCATCCTCGAGACCATCACTTATAGGTTTTGAAAAATGGCTGGTAGAGTCCAGTTTTACTATTAGTCATTTTTCCTTTCCTGTAACAAAGCTATAGTCAAGAGAGGAATCTTTATTCACTTTTATTTAGTAAAGTAGGGATGTTTTATGCCAATACGGAGTAGTTTCTATTGTCTGCAAAGTAAAAACAACCCAAAGGCTAACATGTTAGATTTTGTTAGCAATAAGCAAGATGATAAGGCAGGAAGTAAACACATAAGGTTGTTTGTCATCTCATGTAAATTGATCCATGGAGTAATAATGCTCGAGAATTTCAATGAATAGGATTTTGCTCATTGATATGGATAAATGAAATTTATCCGGAAGGTTCAACTCTTTTTCTTTCTAACCTTATTTCTTCTTTCAAGAAAGTAGAAGACAATAGAGTTTTTGAAGATAGGGGCTGGGCCAAAAGGCCGCCTATGTATCTCATGGAGAAGAAATCAAGCCCTGCGTAGTTCGAACATATAATGGCTTCATTTGAGTTCGTAGTCAACCTTCCTGAAATTATAGCGAACTTTTAGGAAGTTGTAAGAATGATTGCAGACTTTTCTGAGAGACTTGAGAGACCTGGAGTATGTTTGGTTGGACTTTTGTATAGTGGGTATTTTTCTGCTTAGGGTGTTCTTTGAAAAATGGGATTGGATCAATTCTCCTTTGATTTGAATCAACATAACATGTATAGGCACATAAGATAATTATATCACACTATCATATTGTAATAAACATGGATCCTAATTAGGTGGCCCTTTTAAGCCAATGGTTGGCCTAACGTATTTGAAGGAAGTATATGCTTTTTAAAACCAATCCATTATCCCCCCAAAACCTCCATAGGTATACATGAAGGGAATAAATGCTTACAAAAGTTTCACTAAAGGGATATAATCTTTAGGGAAGGGGAAAATAACATAAGAAAAAGAATAATGTCTCGCGCAGGGGATAGTAGCTCCTAGATGTTCCTTCATCGGCCTTCACCCTCTTAGCTTTGTCCACTTCTTGTCATATGTGATATCTGTTGATGATTTAGTGATTCCTACATAACTATGCTCTATACTAATAGGACATTAGTCTAGGAAATCATGCAATCATCCCAATCGATCAAATACCATCTAGCATCATCAACCCTTGCCTAGCTCGCTTTAATTCTTCTCTTAACTAGTGTATGGTTGAGGTATCCTTACACAAAAGCAAATAAAGTAGGCCTTCCCCCTACCCTAAAGGATAATGGATTGTATTAAATAACAAATATTTTTTTAACACATAAATATGATTTGTCTTTAATTGACTCGTGGTCAATAGACGTAGAGCAGGTTTTCTGATGAGCCTAACACCCCCTAGGGTATTGGGTCATCCTAAACTCATGACTAAAAGAGGGTTTTGGTTTAGCTCTATCCTGGGTGTCTAGAGTGGGCTTAGACACAGGTTCCCAAGTGAAAAACTTGGTTTGGAAATACGAACAGCCTCCGACCGCCTAATATGCCAGTAAAACTTCGTATTCGCAACACTTGATTTGGAGTTGATCAACAGAGGATGGGACATCCACGAAACCCCAAAATAGTTTAATAATCATCATGCAAAATTATTCCATGAAATGCAACAGTTAAATTTTGTAGAATTTAAACATATAAGCACATAAATAGTTTAATAATTAGTCAAAGAAGCTAATTCAAATATTTGGTTACAACCTAGTTAAAATTCCTCAGTAGAGTCGCCATTTCTATTTTATCCCTTTTTGATTTGAAGGGTTGGAAAACATTTGGTTTCGACTATTTAAACCATTTCAAAACCTTAAAGAAAATTTTGAAACAATTTAATTAATTATAGAATCGCCACTTGATTTTTGAGAAAATATCAAGAAAAAACTAAAAATATTACATAAAAGATTCAAAATAGAAAAAATCTTTTAAGTTTAGAAATTCCGAGTTAGTGGTTCCTACTAATACTCTTGAAAAGTTGTTAAGGTACCAAGAGTATTCGCTAACTTGTGGTTATCCGGACTATTAGAAAATAAATTTTTTTGACTAACTTTAAAAAGAGAAATTGATTTTTGAAAAGAAAATGATTAAGGAAAAAATTGTCTACAAGATTTGTGCAAAAATAAATTTTACGACTTAGCGGGGATTGTTAACTAAGTCTAAGGAAACTAAGAACAATTAACATATAATGGGGAAAGAGGGAGACTAAAGGACTTAATCCATTAGGCCCAAATCCATAAATTCTTTCCTAAGCTAATTTGGTCTTTTGGCCCATCTTCACCTGTCCTAATCTAGTTTTTGGGCCTTTGATGCCCGAAATCCACTTCACCTATATTAAATTACCATTTTGGCTTTGAGTCCCAAATGAATGAATAAACGAATAACTAAATAAATAAGTAAAATTAAGGCAATAATAAAAATTGAGACTTTTCGAGTCTCTTAGCGATCTCATCAATGGGCTTTGACCCATTTCCTTCTTCATCCATCTTCCTGCACCCGTACGCCATATAATCGACTTTGATTAAAGCTTCGAACTTGACTCAAAGAGGTGGGCCTCATTAGCCCATTATGAAATGCAAGAGGAAAGGAGTCCATTTGGACTCCAAAATAGGTTCACGCAAAGAAAAGGATATGGAAATTAATACGTGTTCGAATATTTTGCACTTAATAGATAAGTGATGTAATGGAAAAATAGCATTCTCAAGCATAAAGAAATAGTAAACTGCGATATCAAAACAAATCAAATTATCCAGTGAAAAGCAAATTAACCCATATAACAAAGAAGAAGGTGGAGATTAACTTTTAAGAAAGGGAATCCTTAAACTTCAACTAAGGCGACATTAACGATGATTCATACATCCAAATTATGGCCAACTTTAGGGAAAATATGTAACAACCTATGGTTTATCTCTCTAAGACCTCGTTGATTCACTTTTGATATTATGAATCAAAGAGAGACACGAATCAAGTCTTTACACACATAAAGAGCAGATATAACAATCCAAAGGGAGTAAGAAAATTAGAATAAAAGTTTAGCATCTCTAAAAGTGAAATATTATTCAACAATCATACTATACATGACTAAAATATGTCTAAATAATTCTATTTAGCCACAAAAATTTGAACTTTCTCATCATTTTGACAAAACAACAAGCGAAAAAAGAGAGGAATAAACATCTTGAATGGAAAATAAAGCTAGCACTTCATCTCTCATATGAGGATTTTGAAATCCATTAAAATAATTAGCAAGCAAATGACAAGTTCTTGACTTAACAAATTACTATTTTATTAAGACAAAACAAATAATAATAACTATTCTTTTCGACATAAAAACAACAACTTTACATGCTAAAAATAAATATATCCGCCAACAATGAATTTAAACAAAGCATAAGTACGCCTTTTAAGCAAATATTGAAACTTTATCCATAATAATCAAAGGATAAAGTAAGAAAAGTCAAAACAATCAATATTAACTATTCCTTTCAACATAAAGGAAATAACTTTACATGCTGAAAACTAACATATTCGCCAACAATGAATTTAAACAAAGCATAAATATATCTTTTAAGCAAATATTGGAACTTTATCCATAATAATGAAACAATAAAGTCAAAAAGGCGAAACAATCAATATTAACTATTCTTTTCAACATAAAGGAAACAACTTTACACGCTAAAAATAGACATATCCGTCAACAATGAATTTAAACAAGGCATGAATACATCTTTTAAGCAAATATTGAAACTTTATCCATAATAATCAAAGAATAAAGTCAAAAAGGAGAAACAATCAATATTAAATATTCTTTTCAACATAAATAAAACAACTTTACATGCTAAAAATAAATATATCCACCAACAATGAGTTTAAACAAGGCATGAACACATTTTTTAAGCAAAAATTGAGACTTTATCCATAATAATCAATGAATAAAGCCAAATAAACACGTTGAATGATTGCTAGCTCATTTTTATACCATGAACATGAAAATAATCGTAATATCGATACAACAACGTCCTATGGCCTTTAAGGCCATCTACAACAAACAATCCTAGCAAACACAATTACAACTACGAACTACGAAGAAGAAAGAAATGGAGATGAAAATGATAATAAAACTAAAACGGAAAAGGTGTGTTTACCTTTTTTGGGGAAGAAAAAAAGGACTTTAATATTTCTTCGGAGTCTTGAACTCCACCGGAATACAATCTTTCGAGAACTTCGATTAGACTACCGCTTGAAAATTTCTACTAAAGAAAACAAAATTTAACTATTTGCTCAAAAGTTTTTCTCACTCTTTGAGACTTTTTTTCCTCTTGGAAACCTCCTTCTCCACTTTCTACCTAAATAGTGGTAGTATTTATAGGAAAGGATAGGGATCCAATTCTATTAATCCACCAATGTGGGAGAAAGTATTTAGGGGTGTTTTTGGAATTTTAAAAATTAAAGATAAGGTGAGGTGGAAGATAAGGTGGCGGAATTGTACAATATAGTATAATTTTTGAATTTTAAAATTTAAAAACGGACAAGGTTGAGGGAGAGTTGTACAATGTAGTACAATTTTTGAATTTTAAAACTGGAAAAAGGACTAGGTTGAGGGGGAATTGTACAATGTAGTACAATTTTTGAATTTCAAAATTTGAATATTGGGATTTGAATTTGATTTGGTGGGAATTTTGAAGAAATTATGAGAATTTTTAGCAATTTAGGGTTATATAAAATATAACCCCAATTGGGATTTAAAATTTAGCCAAATTTATTTAAACTTTGATCAAATTGAAATCAATTAGCCGATTTCATTGCAATTATGGCCAATTTGATTTCAATTATGGCCAAATCTAATTGATTGACTAAATTAAATTAAAATTCAATACAAATTAATACTTTCTTTAATCCTAAGTTTCTTGTTTAGTAAAATCAAATAAATATTTCTCCAAATAAATTAATTTGGAGAACAAATTTTATTTAAATCAAGATTTTATCCATTTGGATTAATTTTTCAAGCTTAATCAGTAAAAGTCCAATTTTGATAAAAATGTTCATTTAAGTAACATAATTTATACTTTTTCGCATATGTAAATACGAAAACATATCATCGTCAATTAAATGACAAAATTAACCCAAATAAATATTTTAGAGCGCATTTATCCGGATGAAATAAATATTTCAACTTTATTAAAAATTAAAGAAACTCAGAGTTAAATTTAGTCGTGGGGGGAAAAAATTATGTGTCAACAGGGAGGAGCACATGCAACATTTGAAGATTGTGCTCCAGACATTGAGAGATCAATGACTTTTTGCCAAATTCTCAAAGTGCAAGTTCTAGCTCAAGTCTGTTACATTCCTAGGACATGTAGTGTCTAAGGATGGGATTATGATGGATCCAATAAAGATAAAGGCTATTTGTGATTGGGATAGACCTGGATCTCCGTTTGAGGTTTGTAATTTTATTGGTTTGGCAGGTTACTATTGGTGATTTATTGATGGTTTTGTTATTATAGTAGCGTTGATAACCAGACTGACTCAAAAGGAGTTCCTTTCTAGTAGTCTGAGTAGTTCAAGCTAAGCTTTTGGAAGCTTATGTATTTTCTCACTTTAACTCCTATGTTGGCTCTTCTTATTGAGGGTGAGGGATTCACCATATATTGTGATCCTTTTGGTGTTGGTTTGGGCTGTGTTCTGATGCAATAGGGCTGAGTTATTGCTTATACATCGAGACATATGAAAGTGCATGAGCGCAACTACCTTGCTCATGATTTGAAGTTGGTGGCGGTAGTTTTTATTCTTAAGATTTGGAGGCATTACTTGTATGGCATTCATTTTGAGATCTACACTGATCATCATAGTCTTTATCACCTTATGAATCAAAGGGAGCTTAATTCAAGACATCGTAACTAGACGAGTTGTTAAAAAATTATGACATCTCTAATCTATACCATTCGGGAAACGCGAATGTGGTATCTTCTATTATGAAATCTCTATTCTATACCATTATTGCAAGGCGAATGTGGTAGAGGATGCATTAAGCCAGAAGAAGGTGAGTATGGGTTGCATGGTTTCTATTTTAGTTTTTGAGAGGCCATTGGTGTGTGACATTTAGTCCTTATCAAAATTGATGGTGTAACTTGATATTTTAGACTCCAAAAGGATTCTTACTAGTATTGAGGTAAGGTCTACCTTATTTAAGAAGATCTGGAGTCATCAGTTTTAGGATAGAGCACTTTGTGTCATCTATGATGAGGTGTTGAGTTGTGAGTCCAACAGGGCTACTATGGACTCTGAGGGTATTTTGAGATATGATGGCACATTTGTGTTCTAAGGGTTAGAGACTTGATTCAGTTGATATTGTGTGAGGCTCACAGTTCCAAATATTCTATTGACCCTGGGACAACTAAGATGTATAAGGATTTGAGGCAGCATTACTGGTGGAGTTGCATGAAGAGGGATGTAGAGAACTTTATAGCTCATTTCCTATGTGTTCATTAGGTGAAATTCGAGCATCAGAGTCATGGTGGTATGATTCAAATATTTCGCATTCCTGAGAAGAAGTGAGAGCGGATCACTATGCACTTTGTTAGTGATTTGCCTCATACCTCATGGTTCTGTAGGCATTTGTTTCATTATATATTGGTCTACCAAATCGGCATATTTTCTTCCTATCCATATGTCCTTCATTATTGAGAGGCTCACTCATATCTATGTATGTGAGATAGTTTCCTCACATGGAGTACCCATATTTATTATTTTGGATCGAGGATCGATATTCACTCCTATATTTTAGAGGTATTTTTTAGATGGAATTAGGTACTCAAGTGGATCTTAGAATAACTTTTCATCCTCAGATCAATGGGCATTCGAAGCAAACTATTCAGATTCTTGAGGATATTCTTTGGGCTTAGGTTATGGACTTCTGATATTAGTAGGAGCAACACTTAGCATTGGTAGAGTTTGACTATAATAATAGATACCATTCGAGTATTGATATGGATCCATTTGAGGCACTATATAGTAGGCATTTTTGATCTATAATAGAGTGGTTTTAGACTTTTGAGGTTCAGCCTCATGGTACTGACTTACTACAATGGTCATTGGATAAAGTTCAGATAATTTAGGATAGACTGAGGGTAGCTTATAGTAGATAAAAGACTTATACAGATCGTAGAATTTGTGACTTGAGGTATGGAGTTGTAGGTCGAGAATTTCTTCGATTAACTCCCATGAAAGGTGTGATGTGGTTCAGGAGTAAGGGAAAGATTATCCCCAGATATATTTAACCTTTTGAGATACTGTACATAGTTTGAGAGGTGGCTTATGAGTTATCCTTTCCCCTACACATAGTTTGAGAGGTGGATTATGAGTTGTCCCTTCCCCCAAACTTTGTCATTGTTCATCCAATTTTTTATGTTTCTATGTTACGGTGATACATTTCTGATGAGTCATATGTGCTTTGGTGGACTAGTCTTAGTTGGATGAGAGATTAGCCTTGGTGAAAGAGCTAGTTCTCATATTATCTAGGGATATCAAGTGGTTGGGATCTTGGGAGATTCTAGTAGTTAAGGTTTAGTAGAGACACTACCTAGTAGAGGAGGATACTTGGGAGATCTAGAGAAATATGCACACCCAGTATCCCTACCTTTTTGAGCCGTCAGGTACATCACCACCCTTTACTTTTGTGAACAAAATCCTTTTAGTAGTGGATATTGTAATGACCCTCTTGGTTATTTTATGCATTTTCACACTTTTTCTCCATATAAAATTTCCTATAGCTGTCCAAGTCATTTATGACTTGCTAGAACCGATAATTTGGTTACCGAACAGTTCGTTTATTTTTTAGAGCTAATTTCCTATTTTGAAATCTTCGCAGGTAAGGATTGACTATTGGGAATAATCTTTAGGTTAACTACCTAGTATGCCAATTCTTATAGTTTTGTATGCTTTGGAACATTGATTTTAGGCTTGGAGGATATTTGGTTTGGGTCCAAAGTCTTTTAGAATCATTTCGGGCTATTGGATAGGTTTTGGTAAAAGTGGCCCTTGGGAGTGTGGCCCATATTTCATCGAAATGACTCCAGATGGAAATTTGATGGTTCCATTGAGTACGAAATGTTGAATTTGATAGGGTAGCATAGTTCATTTGCATTTATTGGATTCTAAACGAATCTAAAAGGGCGATGGAAACTTGGCAAAAACCAAGTTCAGCAGGTGCATAAAATCAATTGGTGCAACCACTTAAGTGGTATCCGCTTAAGCGTGGCCAATGGTTCTCTTTAGCAGCCAAATCTAGTCCTGCTTATGTCTCTTTAGCTGAGGCCTTACCGATTTAGTAAACGTCACTTAAGCAATTTGTTGTCCGCTAAAATGGAGTTCTACTAGACACAGATGTTTCTTAAGAGACCTTATGCCACTTTAGCTATGGAAGGTTAAGAGGTCAAGTGACTACATAAGCAGTAATCGCGGGGCATTTATTTCAGCCCTCACCCAATTTTCTCCTATTTTCTCTAAGTCCTAAGAGCATTAAAGACCTAGAGTGTGCGAGAAATTGAGAGATCCATCCTTGGGTTATTATGGGGTGTTGGTGAGATCCGGAAGATCGTTTACTCCTTATAATCCTTGTATGTTTTTGTCCAATTATTGATTTAATTCTCCGATTAAGTTAAAAATTCTTAGATTCTTGATGGGTTGATTATGATGTCATTTGAGCTCAAAATTTATCCATTCTTCAGGATAAATGACCCTTAAGAATAGGGAGACTTGTTGACAATTTTGATAGTGTGATTCTGCAAGCGAGCCCCATACAGGATTTTGACTTGATTTTAGACCCAAAGCATAAAATTGCAATATGGGTATTGTTATTCTTGTATTAATATGCAGATCACTATTTTTATAGTGTGGCATTATGTGGAGAATTCTTGAAAGGTGAAATATCTAATTTAGTGGATTTTAATGAGCATTTTTTGGCTTTTAGGTAGGCAAGGCTTAATCTCCTATTAGATTGAGGTTTATTACGGTGTAGGTATGATATTATGCTAGTTTTGGGTTTAGAACTATGACTTGGATGTTATTTAGTGAATTTGGGAATATTAAGCCAGTTAGTGATATGTAATTAGGCAGATTTGTCTCAACTACTCGTTCCTTAGGTGGAATTGCCATCTTAGGACTCTCTGAGACTAATTTAGCACCTTGTAGTGATATTTTGGAACATTAATCTACCTTGGGGTAGAAAGTGCCTTAGAATGGACTTTCGAGGATAGAGGTAGACCCCTTAGACCAACTATAGGTCGACATGGTAATTAGCACCTTGTAGATTTAATAGGCCTTTTTTATGTCATCCTATCTATATTCTTGACCCGAGGAGGATTTAGGCATACTTTGACTTGTTCTAGGCTTCTACTTTGAATTTATTATGATCGGTTTAAGTTCGACAATTATGATATTATGAGTGGTTCAAGTTTGGTATTTATGATTATAATACTTCCATTTCAATAAGGGTTTTCATAATATTATTTTTGGTTCAAGTTCAGCATGTGAGACACTATTTCCAATTTGAGTCCAACATTGAGAAGTTACTTATGATGGTTATAGAACCGGTTCAAGTTTGGTGTTTATGGTTTCAGAGGATCCATGGTTAGGATTTTGAGGTTTGGTTACTTGGGATATTTACTATCATTAATTCTTCTTGATTGCATCCACCGGGCTTATAAGGGCCCCCACATGGATTAATTATTTTATATGCATCTTTTGTGCTTATGGGGACCAAGTTATGCTATAGTTAGATATGTTCTCTTTGATATTATTTACTAAGTTGTTTCCTTTAAATATTTGGAGCATTATTCTAGGTTTTCCCCTATTCCTTGGCTTAGTTTACTATCTCGCATCTTATTGTATATTATGGTTTAGCTCAGTCGGCCGATAATGCCTATAAGTAACCATTGCTTTGGTACTCACACTACACTTCTGTATCTTTTCAGATATAGATTCGAGTACTAGTGGCCATTGTTGATGTTGTCTTATTGCTGGTCGGAGTTCAAATATAGGGTAAGATTTCAAAGATGGAGCTGACTTTCTCTCCTTCTCCTATTTTAGATGGTCTTTCTATTCGAGATCATTGTATATTTATTACTTATCTTACTCTTATTCTTTTGCTAGAGGCTCTTGTACCGACCTTACTAGGTCATGGGATATTTTACCTTTTCTCCATATTTCTCCCTACTTATTGTAACACCCCGATTCTGTACCCTGTATGCTACACAGTGTTTACGACCCCGAAGGACCACAAACTAACCCATGATTGGTACCTGCTGTGAGCACTGGATAATAATACTGAAAATAATAAGGAAAATAGGCTAAAATGCCATAAGGTTCACAATCTGAATACTGATAAAGAATAATAATTGTAATAATATCTTATAAAACCTCTGAAATCTGAAATACAGTCTGAACTAGTATAATCTGAAAAGCCTCTATCTGAATGTGGAGTTGATGGGACAAGCCCCCCACTAACTCCGACTACTGAAATACTAAAACTACTATAATAATGAAATAAAAGAATATCCTCGATAGATGAGGACTCACTACTGAATCTGATACTGCTGACTAAATATGTCTAAGAGAGGTCAGGAACCTGAGCGTCCAAACCTATGATATGAGACATCATAGCGCAAAGATAAAGTATGCATCACTTCGTGGAATGTACTGGTATGCTAGATGAGGTAAGGCTGAATGCAAGGGTTCATATGCATGAATAATAATTGACTGAATGATATAAATATAACTGAATGAGAGTACATGGGTAACCGAGACTGTTGTAAATACTGAGTATGCAATACTATGTATATACATATATACTGTATTTGAGATCTTATTGAAGCTGAGTACTAATATCTGATAGCTGAGTAACTGATATCTGAGATTACTGATAACTGAATTACTGATAGTTGAGTGACTGTATCTGACAGTCCTAATTCTGTAGAATAGAGCTGAGTTCTATACTGAGACTGAAACTGAAACTGTGGGAGGTAATCATATAATCGAATGCCTCAAATAAGATAACTGGGGTCCAACCTATAACCTCAGTTGGAAGGGTGTCAGTACCATGCCACGGGTAAAGACAACGGAAGAGTTACCCTCATCTGGCAAGTGCCCTGAACGAGAACGGTGGTACTCTCAACTAGTAGGTAGAAACACATCATCAATCATCAACTGGCAGGTTGATGTCTCAACCTATGCTGGATATGTTGTTATGGAACACAAGGACTGCTTCTAAGGATCACACCCTCTACTGGAAGGTGAGCCCCCATCCTGGGGTTCACTTGGTGCTGAATCCTACTCCCAACTGAATAGATCGTGGACTGATTACTAGACTGTATTGGATTTGACTGAACTGTTACTGATCGTATTGACTGACTGAACTGGACTGAGTTCATTGAGTTCTGTAACTAACTGAGTATTACTGATCGTGACATTATTGAGACTATTCTGTAACTACTATAGCTCTAGGAAAACAGCTAGATTGTCGGGTATTAGATACCCTTAGGACTCGATAGCATGAAAAGTAAATCATAGCATGATCTTGTAAAGCATAACAATGTTCACTTGTTCATAATTCATTCATAGAGACATTTTATCAAACACTTGTAGGGCATAAGCTTATACATATGCTAGTATGTCATGATTTTCACCATTAAATTCATATGGACATTCCATCAAACACATGGAGAGCACAACTTAATGCATAAAATCATGGACAACATGTAAACATTGTAACTACAACACCCAATCTTGCTAATTCAAGGATTATAATATGGGAATTACATAATTCAATAAACATGCTATTTCAATTTTATGGAATCTATAATTAATCATGGATTGGAACTCAATCAATGCCATGAACATGAATACAATCCAATTTCAAGCATGTAAATCATGAATTAATAAACTTGTAGTTTTAAAAATGGATTCTTAGAGTCTATGGGTGAAAGAAACCCATAGATGAACACCTAACATACCTGAGAAGATTAATTCTTGAAGGTTCTTGGAGGAATTCTTGGGATTTGTTCTTGATTCTTAAAGCTAAGATTTTGCCTTTTGAGAAAAAATGTTTTAATCTTAAGAGAAAGTGAGGAAATAATGATATAACTAGGTTAATTAGGGGTAAATTATGTGTTAAAGTCTGATTTGGGTCATGGAAAAATACCCAATTACCCATGGCAAAGATTTAAAAATCATCACTGGATGCCCGATTTTGGGCCTCACTGCGATGCGGTGGCATCATGGTGTGCCACTGGAATATGGATGGCACTGTGTTAAAATGGATGACTGGCAGATTGGCTCTTGGCACGATGCGGTACCATCGCGGAGCCTCACTGGAATTTGACAATTAGGAAAATGGCTAGTGTCGCGACGCGGTGGAATCGCGTTGCCACACTGGAAAATGACAATTGTGAACTGGAACATTAGAGCAACGTCCCATTATCGCGGAGCTCCACTGGAAACTGACGAATGCTATTTGGCTGGTCTCTGCGACGCGGTGAAGTTCCAGTTGGCACATTGTCTTACAAAAATTGCTCTAACTCTTCGCTCGTGTATCAAATTTAGGCAAATTTTATATCATTGGAAAGATGATTGAATTTCCTATGCATTGGTAAGATATAAACTGAAAAATTCTAAGTATTATAGACATTTTATATAGGAATACTCATATACTAAGAGTTAAATTAATCTTGTGAAATATGGGGTATTACAATATCTCCCCCTTGGGCACATTCATCTTCGAATGAGACTGATTAAGCTGAGAAAACCACTGATAGACTGAGTTTACACACTGAACATGCATATCTGATGCATGGAATACATGACTGAAGCTACTGATAAGCTGAGTTTTCATACTGAACAAGCATATCTGATGCATGAGTGCATGAATGAACTGATTCGTGAATACATGACTGTCATGAAAATGATATGCAATGGAAATGAATACCAAATTTGTAACTATAACTGAACATGGAACTGAGTGAATCTAAGGAAGACTGTTATCTCAAGCTGAGAAGACTGATGAACCTGAGATCATTTACTGAACACGTATGAACGGGAACATGAGAACATGACCAAATCTGAAAAATAATACATGAACTCAATATCATAAACTGAACTGATTCCTTAGATACATTCCATGACATGGGACTGGTCATATAGCTGAGATTGCAATGAGAGAGTCGACTTATAAGTACCTATTACTTCAAACTGGACCTTGTTACGTGAAGGGAAAATAGAAGGTTTAGGACATAAAAGCTTGGGGATTATAGTGCATCTCCCCCTTGGGGCATTATGTTCCCCGAAGGATGCTGACTTGGCTGAGATACCGAGGAAAGGCTGAGACGATGCATGGGGAACCTACGAACTAAATTATGACTAAATATCTGGGATCTAAAACTGAGGCATGATACATGAACTGGGCTGGACTTGCAATTACCAGGATGCTTCATTTTTAGAATGGTCGTATTCATGAGACTTTAGATAGTACGACTAGATGGAAAGATGGGAAGCCATACAAACTTGTCCGCCTGACTGCTAAACTAAATTTCTAGATTTACGAACTAACTCATGTTGTAAACTTATACTCAACTGGAGCATGTCTTTGGCACTCTTTCTATAAAGTTCTAATGACTTTTGGGAGCAAGGGATCTTGGCACGATCTGAATAAGACATCTAAATAAGAAATCACAACATGACTCCAATTCTGTAATATGAAGTAAGGCCTATGAAACATCATCTAAGATAGAGTTACTAAGCCTTATGCACTGCAACTACTAACTTTCAATCTTAGCCACGTTTCTTAACCATTCCCTCAACTATAATTTCTACTTCAACACCACTTTTCACTTGAGGCTAGTGAAAATATTTACATGGGCACTGATAACTCTTCATACTGATGTCTGATCTGGACTGAATTCTCCCACTATGTTCAAGCCTACTCAAATCTCTGAAATGCATTTATCCACTTACACACCAGCATGACATTCAAGCCTATCTTCATAACTACAGCCTCATGTAAAAAAAACATGCAACAATCTTTCCTTAACATAAAATATTTACTCTTTCCCATCTAAAAAATTGCTCATCACTATATCATTTCATAAGGAGAGTTCACTGAAAGGCTAAAACATGAGGACCTGAAGCATGAATGGACACTTACCGAACTTAACACTTAACTGAAGCCTGAGGGATAGAAAATCAACATCATGGATTTATCAAGAGATCTAGACTGAGGATATACATGACATAAATCTGAATTTAGCTGATCATTAGAAGTGTATCATGAGTCATGGGAACTGAGTATACTTTAATGAATGAGTACATGAGTCATGAGCTGCATGACCTGAGTTTGGAGTTTCGGTATTCATGAAACATAATTCATAACACTGAGTGAACTGGAACTCCCTATACTAGGAACTATAAGAGTACATGATTTTTGATAATGTGCACAAATATGAGCTATGATCATAGAGCTGACATGTAAGGCTTGAGTTGATATCGTGATAGCTGAAGTATAAAACTTTGCACTGAGGTAAAGATGGGTTGGGCATCATCCTCTCCCACTGCTTTTCTATATATACTAACATTACTACTAAAAATCTGGAAGCCTAACTTGGTTACTTGTTCTACTATCTACCCCTTAACTTAAAGCCATCTGTGAACCACTTAATAAACTCTAAATCAAAATAAAACCACTTTACTCTAGAGCCTGAGATATAACAATACTCATAAACACTAAACTCATCCTGAAGGACTACTCCTAATACTGTAAGGTCCACTGCTGGTACTTTCTTCTGATACACAATTCTTAGCTTTCTATTGCCCCAACATTCATCATATAGCAACCTCAACACTGACTAACTTAGAATTCTCAACTCTTTAAAATTTCAAACTTAAATCAACTGAAACTAAGGTACTACCCCTTTATTCAATGATTGGTCCATTAGGAAACTGAAACTGAATGACTCTATTGCTGAAATCAACTGAAGGGATTTTTATAGAATACTGTAATCAAGAAATTTTTGTATACTCGTCTGGCTAGAATAGGCTTACCTGCTGGGATAGGAACTAAGAAAGGTTCCTTTAAGATTTCTGGTCTGACTTTAAAGTTGACTGCTATGTAGGGAGTTACAAAAGACAAGGAAGATCCTGGGTCTAATAAGGTATAAAAATGTAAATGAAATATCTATAACGTACCAGTGACCACATCAAGAGAACTTTCTTGACCTTGTCTGGATTGAAGTGCATTAAGCCTGGTTGGGCGTTGCCCACCGGTGGCACTGGTGGTGACACCCTGCTGATTTGGGCAACCATAATGAGCTGGAGGATGGTTGGACTGACCCTTTTGGCGCAAATCCTTTCCCCTATGAGCCATTTCTTTACACTCTCGCATCCTATAGCCTGGATTTCCACATCCAAAACATATACCACTACCATATCTACACACACCCTAATGATTTCTATTATATTTCTGGTAAAGTGGGTGGGTACGACCTTTTTTCATGCGACCCTGAGACTTAGAGCCTGACGTGCTATCTCAACTGTCATTTCTAAACTTTGGAACTGGAGAACTAGCTACAGAAGGATTTGGGGCTGAGAAGTTCTGACAGAATGGGAAACGGTTACCTCCTTCTGACCTTAGCCTAAAACTACTTGTTCTGACTCTCTTATTCTTTCTATCTTTCTTTCTGCGCCTTTTCTCCTTGCTCTGTAGAGTATGAACCCCAAACCTAAATAGGACAACTGCCTATAGGTTGTTCTAATCAACTACTAAATTGGCTAAAGTAGTGAAAGCAACTCTGAATTCTGCATGGGAGATGTGATCATTCAGGGGATCTACCTGAACGGGTGGAGTTGCTGGCTGATTTTCATTCCTTCTTTTGTTAGATTTTCTAGGAGGAATATTCTATGAATGGAAGTAAGAAAAGGATTATATTGAGATTTTAACTTGAGCTCATTATCACTCGCACGACATGAATACTTTAAGAAGGGAAACTTTTCCTAAAAATATCTCATAGCCTCTTGTCCATAAGTGTAGCGCGCTACACACCCATGCACAAGACTCTACTTGACATGGCTTTCAGACTCCCAAGGACTCTGTTGAACCTTAGGCTCTGATACCAATTTTGTAATGCCCCGAGTCTGTACCCCGAACGCTACACGGTGCTTACGACCCCCGAAAGAGCACAAGCTAACCCATGACTGGTACCTACTGTAAGTGTTGGATAATAATACTAAAAGTAATACAGAAAATAGGATGAAATTCCATAAGGTTCATAATTTGAATACTGATAATGAATAACAACTGTAATAATATCTGATAAAACATCTGAAATCTGAAATACTATCTGAACTAGTCTAGTCTGAAAAGCCTCTATCTGAACTGTCTGAATATGGAGTTGATGGGACAAGCCCCCAACTAACTACGACTACTTAAATACTGAAACTACTATAATAATGAAATAAAAGAATATCATCGATAGATGAGGACTCACTACTGAATCTGATACTATTGACTGAATCTATTTAAGCACGGTCAAGAACCTGAGCATACAAACCTATGATATGAGACATCATAGCACAAAGAGAAAGTATGCGTCAGTACGTAGAATGTACTAGTATGCTAGATGAGGTAAGGCTGAATGCAAGGGTTCATATGCATGAACAATAACTGACTGAATGATATAAATATAACTGAATGAGAGTACATGGGTAACTAAGACTGCTGTAAATACTAAGTATGCAATACTATGCATATACATATATATTGTATCAGAGATCTTATTGAAACTGAGTACTAATTTTTGATAGCTGAGTTACTTATATCTGAGATTACTGATAGTTGAGTGACTGTATCTGACAATCCGAATTCTATAGAACTGAACTGAGTTCTATACTGATACTGAAACTGAAACTATGAGAGGTAATCATCTAATTGACATGCCGCAAATAAGATAATTGGGGTCACCCTCATCAAAAGAGTAAAGACAGGTATAAAAACCTCATCAACCCTCAATTGAATGGTTGATGTCTCAACCTACGCTTGCTACGTAGTTCTGGAATGCAAGGACTGCATCTAAGGATCACACCTTCTACTGGCAGGTCAGCCCCCATCCTTGAGTTCACTCGATGCTGAATCCTACACCTAACTGAATAGATCGTGGACTGATTACTAAACTGTACTGGATTTGATTGTACTGTTACTGATCGTGTTGACTAACTAAACTGGAATGAGTTCACTGAGTTCTGTAACTAACTGAGTACTAATGATTGTGACATTACTGAGACTATTTTGTAACTACTGTATCTCTAGATAAACAGCTATATTGTTGTGTATTAGATACCCCCAGGACTCAATAGCAAAGTAAAGCATAACATGATCTTGAAAATCATAACAATGTCCACTTGTTCATAATTCATTCATAGAGACATTTTATCAAACACTTGTAGGGCATAAGCTTATACATATGCTAGCATGTCATGATTTCACCATTTAATTCACATGGAAATTCTATCAAGCACATGGAGAGCACAACTTAATGCATAAAATCATGGACAACATGTAAACATTGTAACTACAACACCCAATCTTGATAATTCAAGAATTATAACATGGAAATTACACAATTCAATATATCTGCTATTTCAATTTCATGGAATCTACAATTAATCATGGATTAAAACTGAATCAATGTCATGAACATGAATAAAATCTAATTTCAAGCATGTAAATCATGAATCAATAAACTTGTAGTTTGAAAAATGGATTCTTGGACTCTATGGGTGAAAGGAACCCTTAGATGAACACCTAACATACCTGGGAAGATTAATTCTTAAAGGTTCTTAGAGAAATTCTTGGGATTTGTTCTTGATTCTTCAAGCTAGGATTTCGCCCTTTGAGAGAGAATGTTTTAATCTTGAGAGAAAGTGAGGAAATAATGATATAACTGGGTTAATTAGGGATAAATTACGTGTTAAAGGATTATTTGGGTCATGGAAAAATACCCAATTACCCCTGGAAAAGATTTAAAAATCATCATGGGATGCCCGATTTTAGGCCTCACCGCGATGCCACAATGTGGCTAGCACTGTGTAAAAATGGACGACTGGAAGATTGGCTCTTAGTGAGACGCGGTACCATCGCGGAGCCTCACTGTAATTTGATAATTAGGAAAATGGCTAGTGGCGCGACATGGTGGAATCACGTTGCCACACTGGAAAATGACAATTGTGAACTGAAGATTGGTGCGATGTGCCATTATCGCAGAGCTCCACTGGAAACTAATGAATGCCATTTGGCTGGTCTTTGTGATGCGGTGAAGTGCCAGTTGGCATACTATTTTATAAAAATTGCTCTAACTCTTCGCCCAGGTATCAGATTTGAGCGAATTTTATATCGTTGGAAAGCTGACTGAATTTCCTACGTATTGGTAAGCTATAAACTGAAAATTTCTGAGTATTATAAAATTTTTATATAGAAATACTCATATACATAGAGTTAGATTAAGATTGAGAAATATGAAGTATTACATTTATGTTATCCTTCTCATATATATTATGACTTGTAATATGATTATTTCATGATCTTGCATTTATCTTAATTTCCACCAATTATCCTATTACTTATTATTCTGGTCTATGATAAGGCTTACCTACTGGTGGGTTAAAGTAGGTGCTATCATGACTAGCAAAATCAAGCCATGACAGTGGTAGGTGGTGGTTGACAATGTTATTTATGACAGAGGTGGTCAGTGGTGGTGAATATTATCTAACACAAGGATACCTCTTAAATATATTAAGTCTTGGTTCCATATCTAAACGATTACATTTAATGTACTATAGTCTGAACTATTTAGATTCAGACCCCCATTAAGTGCAAATAAAAGAGGACTAATCTTATTGATGTATAGATCCTTCATAAACTATGGGGCATTCTATGGGGTTATCTAGTCATAGCTTATATGCAAGAATGCTCCTGTTAGTTCCAATGTTACTGGGCCTACTTCTAGCCATCTTTCTCTATTTTCTCTAGGGTCTATGTAACTAAGTTTTCCTCCCTTTCAGCTCTTAGAAAATCTTCCCCTATAAATTTTGAACATAAGAATTAGACGCTCTCTAGATCAGATTGTTTAATCATTTACCGGGGAAATGATAGAGGGACATACTTTGTAAGCCTCTTATTATGGTGATAGGTTGAAGCCATCCCGTCTTCATTGCTATCAAGTTCTACATTATTAACTTTGATATCTGGTAGCTTATACAAATTTGATAAATAGATAAACAAGTGGGACATTGAATACATTGTAGGCGAAAAAATCTTGTATAACTTATACTTATGGACTCATATTGTAATCTCTCCATAATATCTAATTAGCCACTAAAGCTTAATAATTGAAGACCAGTCATGCTTGATGAAATTGCTATGATAGCCGAAAAAGTAAGGGTAATATGACCTTTTTCTTCTTAGTCAGTATTTGATCGGCAATCTATTCATTAGGTAAATACAAACAGGTTCCTATACCTTCTTTAGGAAAGAAATCCTATAACCTTCATCAATATCTATGTAGCTAGTTAGGTTGCAGATACATCTAGTGAACGAGTACAATTATGCAAATATTATGTGAAAAAAATTAATATTTACATCTTTTGACCTCTTTAATCTACTATTACAAAATTACATCCCCGATATATTCTTATCTAATGATGCAGGTGTATTCTTGAGAACTACACTAGATCAATATATCCCTACATAGAGGGTATTCTAATTACTCTGCCAAATCCCTCTTTATATAGAAAGACTAGTGGAACTCTAACTGATACCAAAACCACTCCGCTTGATATAGAAAAATGAACCACTAAGACTATATAATCATCCTTCTATAACCTTCTCTATCCCTTATAAGAGTCGTACTCTAACTTAAAGTGTTACCCCATGTATATACTTGGTCTAGAAAATTTAGATAACATTTTACTATTCCTCAAATGTAACAATTTCTTTCTTATAATTAATTAACTAATACTATGATCTTTATTACTCTAGGCACTCTGAGAAAACTTAGCTCATGACTAATACCTTAATATTCTTTGTCCTAACCTTTGGTTGTATACTAATTACCCTCTTAGTCCAAACATAAATAAAAACACGGCATCTCTCTATTGATATTCTTATAAATATTAATACACTTATTCCTACTCTTGCTATCCTTAGAAGGACTCACAAGTCACTGCCTAATTGGGAAAACAACTATACATATTCTATGAAAATTATCTATGCACACACTTTGAATAATGATTAATAAAGAACCACGACTTAATCATTCAAATGGGAGAATCTCTAGTTAAACATTAGTGAGACATATTTACCTAATAATACAAGTTGCTATCACACTATTGACATATAAGGAGCCGATTTAATCACCCCTATTCCTAAAATATACATAACCTTAAAGATCTTACAGCTATCACCAAGAAAGTACTGAATATCTTCCATAGGATTAGATCCTACTAGTATATGAGGGATTATGCAGAAAAGCTTTCAAACTTGGAAGTCAACCATTTTTTAAAATTGTTGCATTAGAGGGTGTGGATTCTCGTGCCTGTAGACAAACGTCATTAACTAAATAATCATATAAGTTATCACTCTTGTTCCTACTTATACAAGGTGAGGGGGTAACACAAGTGTAACTATAATAGTAGAGGAACAAAAATCTCTACATGAATTTCTTTCATAAACAACCGCAAATCGAAAGACTCAGATTCATTGAAGTATCTTGAGATCCATTTGGATTTTCCAGGTGACTGATGATTAAAGGGTTAATTGTTGGAATTTGTCCATCTTAACAATGATAATATTAGACCTTGTCTTAATTTGATATTTCATTAGAACATGTAAAACCTGTATGATTATTAAGCAGAGTATGAATCAAAAGTAACATCTTATGACCTATCTCTGTCGCATGATCTTGATCATGAAAAAAATGCAAAAATCCTAAATTTCTAAGAAGCTCCTCCAATATAAATATGGTGCACAATACATCCATAAGTAAGGCTCTACCAAACAAAGCTTCGTAGATTTCTTGGGATACCTGAACCTAGGGGACTTATACCACTTTTGTCACACACCTAAAATGGAAGGGGTAGTGGACCATATGAATACCTACTATAAAAATAACCTCGGTTAAGAGAATGGCATACTATTCATAAGGCTATTAAAGTTGTGGTACATATGTACCATGTTCTATTTGGTCATACTAATGCAGTAAACAACTGAAACCATAATCAGATATAATAACCTTATATTATCTACAAAACCTCTAGTAGAATTTGTTACTATGCAACTGTAGATGGTTGGTACAGGACCCCAACATACCTATGCTATAAAAATAATATGACTAAGGAGTACTAGACAATTATTAACCTCAAATAAGAGAAGAGATCACTAACTACTTTGCTGAATATAGAATTGTTGCCTAATATAAGAGTCTACTAACGAATACACTAGATCCTGTATATACAAAGATACAATGCCCCCAAACGTAGGGACATCAATACATATATAATATGTGATGGTATGTAAGTAGATAGAATAACAGGTAGAATACAAGGATACTCAATGAATCAAATAACAAAATAAGCAATTGTGGCCAGCTGAATACTAGAAACTCTTGTATGGACTATAACTTATTAGCATATAAGTACCAATACACAATATGAAATATTAACCTATGCATTTGCCTTGCTAACTTATCATATAATATCTTCTGAATGATTAATCATTATGAAGGGCCTAGTAATTTGCCTAGGTGGTGCTCTATGCCTACTTTTGATACAAATAATTATATGATGGCCTATCAAAGGTGATTTATATCAAGTGTATAATAAGTGTTTCCCAAATACTAATGATTATGATTTTTATGTATAACTATAATTATGGTCTAATACAAGGTACGTCCTCTATGGGATCACTATGAGGGTATGCCCACATGCCATCTATGTCATATAATGGCTCTAGTTTGGGGAACTAATCCATATAATTCCAGATGACTCTAAATGCAAATGATGTATAAAGGACAGGTATGCCATAATATTTGGTCTCATTATAATGGTATGGTCTCAATGCTCTGTACAGAATCACGTTGCACATGTGTGTCAAGCAAAACCTATGAATACCCTTCCATCATGATGTTTTGAATTTATCACAAAATACTTTAAAGTCCTATATGATTAGCTTATGGGAAGGATTGTTTAACCCCTCAAGCAGAGTCTTTGTATAACACTTATTTAAATATACCATGTTATTATTCAAGCGAGTTATTTGTTTCATCCTATCAACATATTGCCTATGTGATCAAATATACCAATACAACTATACTATGACTATTTATTCCCGTTTATAACACGTAACAAATACATCATGTGACTTACATGGATTTAAAGTAGGGACACTTATGGGCATGAGAAATATTATGATTACTCGACTCAAGAGGGCAATATGAATATTAGGACTTCAATTGATAAGCGTATAAAGTGAAAAGACAAGGAGGTTCAAGTGGGATGAGGATGTAGGTATCTTTATTTTATTAAACATGTAGTTGTGTTTGACATATAGAAAGTGAATTTCCTACTCACATATACCAAATAAACTATATTGACTCTTCTAGGAGAAATAAGTGACTTACTATCGACCTTAATGGGTGGAGGAGGTTTTAGCTTTACATACATCGAGTTGTTCTCAATCTCATGATATATCAATCCTTCTTTCATTCTATAATCAAGATATATATTTTGCAGTCAATCATCCTTACTAAAAATTTACTACAAATCTCAGCTCAAAACTAGAAATGGAAGAAAGGGCTTTCATTAGCAACATATTAATAACGAGTGAGAATCTAGCCCGAACTATGAATGATATTACCTTGGGACTTGATTTGCAAAACTTATGAACGACCATACCTTACTTTAAGACATGAAATCTATATAAATGGAAAGTACTACAACTACTACAACCTACCCAACAACATGTCTGGGTCACATAGGCAATATATCAACCACCAGGGGAGCGATAAGCTCGTAAAACCCTTTAATTGATATGCTTCTCCAAAAAAGTTATCTTCAATTCTCACTTGGATAACACTAGAATTGATCTCACCTGGTTTTTCCTTGAAGAGCATCCAATCTACTCTAAGACTTTGTTTGATTTTACACTGTACGAATAAGAGAGGGGTATAGCTGATAACACAACCACTACAATTATTACTTAAAAACAAAAAAGAGGCGGCGGTATATCAAAACAATATATAAATCCAATATATTTGAAGTGATGGATATGAGTTGTGTAACCCCTTTTTTATTGTTACTTTTAATTTCTTTTTCAAGTGGATAAACAACATAAGATTTTAATATTCATAAAAATGATAATTCTTTTAATAATCCTTTAGGTATAGTATTACAATAAAATATTTAATAATAATCACTTAACATCATATATATAAAATTATTATTAGGATATTTAACACAAAAAAAATATTTCACTCCAAAATAATATATACAGTTTCAAGGATTCAAATTAATAGGGTCTTACATAACTCACAAAAATAGTTCATAAAACCAAAATCAGTTCACCATTTACATCATGAACTTCTCATTATCTTTTCAACCTCAAGAATTAGTTCAATCAAAGACAATTATATAACGATAGGACAATGTTACCGGTTCACTCGAGGAAGCCAAAGTGATATCAACACCTAATGATCCACACAAGGAACCTAACATGTAAAAAAAATACTACATAATCCACTCAAGAAACCATTAAACTCTCCTAAATTACAGTGTACACACATTCTAAGGAATTTATGGTTGCCTATTAGCCATGACATATAGGAGACGAGCTCTGTTCATATACCAAATATACTGCACAACTTGTGTCTTGTTATCCTTATCCCAAATTGAGTGTTATTTCACTCTTATCTCAACATCCCCACTCTTATCCCACAGTAAATCCACAAATTCAATCGCAATCAACATTAACCAAATCATATCACAACAAAAATAACCACGTACTAAGTTTAAATCAACAACACTTCCATATCAACAAGGTCTTTTTTCAACCACATTATAAGTTATCAAGTCCAACACCTGTACTCAATATTTAACAAGTTCTTTATTTACTAGCATGTTTTTAAACTAAATAAACATCCACTTACACCTGTACACATAAAATTAAATGGAATCTTAACTCCATTTCAGCCATAACCTACCCCAATCCAAGTTTGTAATGCTCTAAATGACTTGAGCCTTGTTCTTTCTTGTAATCTCAGCTTGATCTTGGCCTAAAAACAACAACAAAGTATAATTCAACAAATAGTTTATCAATTCTAGGCAATATAGACCTAAAATACATTGTTTCTAATCCATGTTCATTGATAATTCCATTATTCTAGGGGTTTGTACTCTTCAATCCACTTAAGTTCCTCATACATGAGATTGATAGGTCTAATTCTAGTCTAGACACAACTTAGCAACCCTAAGTCAATTCTAAGGTATTTAACCCATTCATTCCACCTTGCACTAGAAAATCCAACCTAGGTTAGTTTCACTATCTCCACCACGATCATTATATAATGATATTTAGGATTTAAGGAACATAGATGAATTAGAGTGGTAGAATAACATGCCTTGATGATAGAACTCGATCAGAAATGTAGAAAATCTCCCTTCCTCACCCTAGGTTGACTCTTGGAATGTCTTGGAATAAAAATATTCTTAAACTCAATAAACTAATATTTACTGCTTTCATCTCGTTATAGTGGTGCATGTCCTTCTATAGCGTGAATTTTCTTGCCGTAGCAATATTGACAAGGATGTACTCCCAGTACAGAAACACAATCCTTCTATAGAAAGAATGCTATAGTAGCCCTCTTGTATGCTATAGTGGTAGTTAAGTAAAAACATAGGACTAGTTCCCAATTTCGGTGTTTTTACAACACAATACTCTGGTTTTGATGTTACAAACTTACCCCTTTACGTCAAATGTTGTATTCTAGGTTCCTCTATCCCGATTTTCATTTTAAAAGTTAATATGGATTACTAAATCTCTTGAATAATAAAATGTAATATTAAATCCATGAAACACTACACCATCAATCACCAGATTCACGTAGACCGCGCAACTCCTAAAATTCCACAAAAACTTACATAGCTTTAAATTTCAAAATTGTTATCCATGAAAAAATTTAACTCAAATTTCGCATGTTAGGAAATACTATAATGATGGAAAGGGTTGTTACATTAGATACCAATTTATCCATCGTTCATCCACAAATGATAATCAAAGGAAAAGAAGGAAAAATTTATACCTGAATCCTCAAATAAGTGAGGGTACTTGCTAGACATATCCATTCCAATCTCCTAAGTGGATTCTTCAATAGGATAATTCTACCACTGCACTTTCACAGACTTAGTCTCTTTGGTTCTCTACTTCCATATATTTATCAAGTATCTCCATTAATTTCTCCTTATAGGAGAGATTCTTATCTAGTAGCATAAAGTCCCAATGCACGATATAGTGGCCATCTTTGTGGTACTTCTTAAATATAGAAACATGGATTACCGGATAGACTCCCAACAAGTCATAGGCAATTTAAATCTATAAGCTACTGAACCCACATCCTCAAGAACTTTAAATGGACCAATATCCCTGGGATAAGCTTGTTCACTTATAAAACTTCATCACTCTTTTCATAGAAGAAACCTTAAGTAGTACATGTTCATCTTTCTTGAAGAACATTTATCTTACTTTACGATCTGCGTACTCTTTCTGTAGACTATAGGTTGTTCATATCTTTTCTTGAAAGAACCTTACCTTCTCTTTGAACACCCTTAACAAATCTATGCCTAAGGGCTTCATATCACCCAATTCAAACCAACCTATGTGATACCTATATCTCCTTTTATGTAGAGCCTCGGATGGGGCTATGTCTATACTAGAGTAATAACTATTATTGTATGAAAATTAGCACAACATCAGGAACTAGTACTAATGACCCCCAAAGTCAGCTATATGTGCCTAAAACATATCTTATAACACATGAATAGTCCTCTCAGACTGCCCAACGATCTAAGGATAAAAGGTATTACTGAGGTAAAATATGATAGAGATTGGAACCTTATACAACTACAAAAAGTCCTTAACGTAGTTCTTAGGTAAATTCTCCACATTATAATTCACCTTCACTGGAATTAAATATGCAACTTGGTTATCCTGTCAATAATGGATCAGACTAAGTCATATTGTTGCATGATCTTAGGAAGACCTACCATAAAATACATAGAAATTATCTCCCACTTCAACTATAGAATTAGAATTCACTGAATTAGACCTATAGGCTTCTGATGCTCATATTTTACCTGCTAACAATTCTGATACTTTTCCGCATAATCCACTATGTCCTTTATTTATGGCCACCAATTAACTCACCTCAAATCTCGATACATCTTGGTTACACTAGGATGTATAGAATAACTTGAGCCATGAGCTTCTGCTAGAAGAATAGGAATTAAATCATCAACATGAGCAAATACACATGCCCTTTCACTCTTATAATACACCCAATATAAAGAGTATATTCTTGGGCCTCACCTCACACTACCTTATTTTTAATCATATTTAAATTTACATCTTCAAATTGTTTGGCCTTTATTTGATCAAGGAATGTCAACCTTGCTTCAATACTAGCCAATAATCCTCCTTTTTCTACCACCTCAAACTTTATAAACTACATTGCTAGAGTCTAAATCTCTCTATCTAGAGGACATCTTGTTAATTTTAAACAATAAAACTTCTCATACTTATTTATTTCATGCTTAATGCATCTACGGCTATATACCTTTCTCTGATGGTACTGGATGGTAACATGATAATCTTTTAACAACTCCACTATTGTCTTTGATTTAAGTCTTTCTGAGTGAACACATGTTGCACTTTGTGGCGATCCATAAAAAAATCACATTTAACACCATATAAGCAGTGCCTCCATATCTTAAGTGTAAAGACTACAGATGTCAGCTCCCAGTCTAGAGTTGTATAGTTCTTTTCATGAACCTTTAGTTGCCTTAAAACATAGGACATCATATTCTTATCTTGTATCAACACAACACCCAGGCTAGAATGTAAAGCATCACAAAATACTATAAAATCTTTACCTTCATCGGCAAGGAAAGAATAAGAGTCAAATTTAAAAGGAACTTGAGCTTTTGAATACTCTTCTCACATTTATCGGAGCAAATAAAAGTCACCTCCTTTTGAGTCAATATTGTCAAGTGAGTAGAAATAGATTCAAGTCCCTTAAAAACCATGTGATAATAGCTAGAAAAACCCATAAAGCTACAAACTTCAGTCATAGGGGTGGGCCAGGCCTAACTCTTAACCACCTCAATCTTCTGAAGATCTACTATCATCTCTTTCAAAGAAACAACATACCCCAAAAAGAACATAGATATTATCCAAACTTTAAACTTAGAGAATTTTGCATGAAGTTTCTTCTCTTTCAATATGTCCAAAACAATACGTAAATCCCTTGTATTTTTTTTTACTCTTAGAGTAGACCAAGATATTATCAATAAACATAATAACAAAAGAATCCAAGAAGGATTTAAACATAGCATTCATTAAAGTGATAAAATTTGTCAGTGTATTATTCAATCCAAATGACATTACTAAAAACTCATAATGCTCATAATGAGTCTGAAAGGTTATCTAAGGAATATCCCTAAGATAGATTTTTAACTAATGATACCCTGGACTTAGATCTATCTTAGAGAATACTGATACATCTTGCAACTGATAAATAAGTCATCTATTCTAGGCAACATGTACTTATTGTAGATGGTAACCTTATTCAATTATTGGTAATCAATGCACACTTGAATACCACCATCCTTTTTTTGACAAATAAAACTGGAGCACCCTACGCCGAAGCACTAGGATGAATAAAACCTTTATTAAGAAACTGTTATTACTGATTCTTAAGCTTTTTTAAATCTACCGAAGCTATCCTATATAGAGGAATATAAATAGAATGAGCACCCAACTTTAAATAAATAGAAAAATCAATATCCCAATCTGAAGGCATAATGAGCAAATTAGTATGGAACACTTCCTAAAACTCACACACCACAAAAACTGACCCAAAAAATGGGACTTCAATACTAGTGTCCAAAAAAATGATCTAAGAGTGTTGAAAACTCTTTCCCTACAAACCTCTTGGCACAAATAAAAGAAATGAGTTTTACGGGAGCCGGTCTATAGTCACCTTCCCACTCTGTCCTATCCATTCTCAGCATAACTAAAGTCACAATCTTGGCATTACAATATAAAATGGAATAATGAGGAGAAAACCAAGCCATTCCCATGATAATATCAAATTCTAATATATCCAATATCACTATAGCAACCCAAGTCTAAAACCCATAAACATCATTGAACATGCATGATAAACCTTCCTTTAACAAAATATCAAATCATACTAGACACATGAATATGTGAAACAAGAATGTAACAAAACATATTCAATCCTAGATCAAATATAACAAACATATATGAAAAGGTAGAACTTGGATCAAAGAAAATTAAAGTCATTAGATCATAGAAATGAATGAAACCTATGATAACCGCATATGATGCCTCAACCTTAGATATTCCTTGAAAGGAATAAAAATATTCCCTATTATTAATCTAAGTCCCTCTATTAGTTGGATGTGAACTTTCTCTACCAGCATTACCCCATTCTCGATTACACTAAGACCTATCTAATAACCACCGCATCTACCCAGTGATGATCACTAGTATTTTATTTGGCCCCTCTACCAACTAAAACTAAGGTCATAGACTATCGTTGACTTTAGAAACTTGACTGTCTAACACTAGGATAATTCTTTTTCAAGTGACCAATCCAACCACAAGAATAGCAAGTCCGATCTACAGATGACCAATGAGTAGAAAAGTATAAAGCCACCTGACTACCCACACTTGAATATTATTAAATGGTCTGACTGATATAAAACAAAATATGAAACAAGAACAAATTAAAAGACACTAAGTGATAAGAAAGAAAAGGATAGATAGAAAGATATACAAAGAAAAAATCATAAGCAAAGTGGATGCTATCACTGAGGTAAGAAAATTGAAAAATCTCATAATGGATGAACTTATTGGTAATCTAAAGACTTATGAACTCAATAAGTTGTAAGGGCAAAAAAAGATGAAAGTAAAAATAGAAAAATCTCTGGCATTGAAGGCTTCCTTATTCAAGTAAAGAAGACATTGATGTTTCCTATTTGGCAAAAAAGATTTTTAGACCTATGAAGAAAAATGTTCAGTTTCAAACAAGAAGTGGTAGCAGCAAAAATGGAGGCACTGTTGAAGTTTGTCACAAATGTAGAAGTCGTGAGCATTTCATTAAGGACTGTCGAATACACAAAATGGATTATAAAAAATATCTCAAGATTAGAGGTGAAAAAGGAAAGAATATGGACCAGGTCCCTATAAAATCAAGAAGAAAGGCTGCAAATGATTATGTAGTGAAGCAGGACCTAGCAGTCTAGGAAGATTTCTTCAGTAAATCTGATAAAGCTGAGAAGACTGAAGATATGTCGATGCTAGCTATGGAAGTTAGTAAAGGTATCTATGATTCCTTATTTTCTCTTATGGAAAAAGCAGAAGATGAAGAAGAAAATGAAGTAACTCTCCCTGACATTAAGGAAAACTTAGATAACTACTCTGCTGGGAAGATAAAGAAACTTGCAAATGTGCTAATTGATTTGTGTGTGAACTGAATACTGAGAAAAATATGTTAGCAGAGAAATTACAAAATCAAGAGCTTGAATTAATTTCCTTAACTCTCCAGATATTTGAAACAGAGGAACAGTTTACTAAGTTGAAATCTGAAAATATGAGTTTAATGAATCAACTGAAGAAAGTGGATGATTCTGATGGTAAAGGGAAGAAAGAAGCCTCGAGGCTTTAAATTGATCTTGAAGAAAAGTTTAGTTACTCTAAAAGCATATTATGACTGCACTCCATAAGAATGAAGAATTAGAAAGAGACCTGGTCCGTATAAGAGAAAAACTTAACAAATCACTAAAATAGACCACAACTTCTCAAATCCTTTCTAATTTAACTGGTCAGGGGGTCAATAATGGTAAAGGCCTTGGATATCAGTATAAAACCCAATCACTTGGGTCTCAAGGTAAAACTATTCATGGTATTAGAAATAGTTTCCACAAACCTCTATGTACTCATTATGGAAGAGTGGATAATAAAGAAAAACTGTCAGTATTAGCTTAGAGAGCTAAAATGAGCAGTGCTAAATACATACAATAGGATAATTTTATCCTAAGGGTTCCATTCCCTTGAAAAATGTGAAGAAGAACTCTCTGCCTAGATGGGCCAAGAAAGATTTGATCATACCTTTGTCTTTCTTTTGGGAACTTAAGTGGGTTCCCAAATATAACAAGTGACAATGATTGAAGCTAGGAGAAAGGAAATGCAGTTAGAACTGGTTCATGGATAGTGGATGTTCAAAGTATATGAATGGGAATACTAACTGCTTTCTTTCTCTCAAGACACTTCAAGGTTGAGGTGTCTCATTTGGAAATGGTAAAAAGGGATCTATTCATAGTATGGGAAAGATTGGAAAATCACCTGATCAAGTAATAGAAGATTTGTATTATGTGAATGGCCTCATGTACAGTCTTCTAAGTGTTTCTCAAATCTGTGACAAAGGTAATGAGGTGAAGTTCTCATTAGATGTATGTACTGTATCAAGCTTGAAGTCTGTAAGAGTTATTCTCAAAGCCAAAAGGTTAAAAAATATGTATGTGGATGATTTAGAGTATATAGCTGATGGGGAATTAACTTGCTTAAGTGTTCAAAGTGAAGATGCTGATCTATGGCATAGAAGACTGGGACATGTAAGTTCCTCATTGTTGAACAGATTGATTTCAAAGGACATGATTCGTGGCATGCCAAACCTGAAATTTCTAGAAAATAAGGTTTGTAATTCTTGTGTTAAGGGAAAACAAACCAGGTCTTCCTTTATGCTGAAGAAGCAAGTGAATTCTTTTAGACCCCTTGAGATGTTGCACATGGATCTGTATGGACCTGTTAAAGTCCAAAGTAGATGAGGAAAGAAGTATGGGTTTTTCATTGTAGAATACTACTCTAGGTTCACCTGGACAATGTTCTTAAGAACCAAGGATAAAACCTATGGGGTTCTAGTAACTTTTGCCAAGAAAATTCAAATGAAGATGAATTGTAAAATTGTTGAATTCAGATCTGATCATGGAATTTAACTTGAAAACTACCAAGTTTCTGGTTTTTATGTTGAACATGGAATCGGCACAACTTTTTTGCTCCTAGGACTCCTCGGCAAAATGGAGTTGTTGAAATAAAGAACATAACTCTCATAGAAATTGCCAGAACCATGTTGATTGATAGTGGGCTTCCAAAGAGATTTTGGGATGAAGTTGTTAATACTGTCTATTATGTGACAAATAGGTGTTTGATTAAAACTCTCCTAAAAAAGACCCCATATAATCTTGTGTTCAATAGAAAGCCTAAGCTTGACTACTTTAGAACTTTTAGGTTCAAGTGCTTTATGCTAAACAATGGGAAAACTGAACTGGGAGAGTTTGACTTCAAAAATGATGAAGTAACATTTGTGAGATACTCCTCAAAAAGCAAAGCTTGCAAAGTTTTCAATAAAAGAACTCTATGTGTGGAAGAAAGTATTCATGCAGTCTTTATAAGTGAGGAAAGCTTAAGAATACAAGTAATGATGAAGATTCTGATATTAAAGAACTCATTTATGTTCAAAGAGATGATATTGTTGAAGATGATGGTCAAGTACTAAATGATGCAGTTGGGAATGATGAAGATGATAGTGATCTAGGATCTCAGTTACAGACCCTTTCTCCAGTTGAAGAATATCAATAAAGGTCTAGTCAAACTCCTCAAGGACCTGGTCCCATTGGAACTTATCTCAGAAGGTCAAACTTGAGGCACAAATCTTCTCATTTGCTTTAGAATCTGACTACACCTCAGGAATCTAGAGTTCAAATAAGAGCTCAAGCCAAAAATTTCATGGAATTCTTATCCCAAATTGAGCCCAAAAATGTTAAAAAAGATCTGAACAATGCTGATCGGATTAATGCAATATAGGAGGATCTTCAATAATTTGAAAGAAGTAAAGTTTGGAACCTTGTACCTAGAACTATTAATAGAACAATTATTTGGACTAAATGGGTGTACAAAAACAAGAAGGATGAGCATGGATCTATCAACAAAAATAAAACAAAACTGGTTGTTCAAGTTTATAACCAGGAGGAAGGAATTGACTATTATGAGAAATTTGACCCTGTATCAAATATAAAGTCTATGAGAATTCTTATTGTATTTGTTGCCTACATGGGGTTCAAACTCTTCCAAATGGATGTCAAAAGTGCTTTTCTGAATAGAAATTTTAAGGAAGAAGTCTATGTTAAGCAACCTCTAGGTTTTGAAGATGCATATTTTCCTCATCATATGCTTAAATTGGAAAAAAATCTCTATAGTCTGAAGTAATCACCAAGGGCTTGGTATGATAGACTGTCAAAGTTTCTTTTGGAAAATGGATTTAAAAGGGGGAAAATTAACAATACTCTCTTCCTTAAGTCCAGAGGTAGAAACTTACTAATTTTTCAAATATATGTTGATGACATAATCTTTGGAGCTACTTCTGAATCACTATGTCAAGATTTTTCAAAGCTAATGGAAACTCCAGTTGGAACCAGTTCAAAGATGGATAATGATGAATTTGGTCCTTTAGTTAATGAGACCATGTGTAGAGGGATTATTGGATCCTTACTATATCTCGCTGAAAGCAAGCCAGATATTGTATTTAGTGTGGGAATGTGTGCCAAATTTTAGGCTTGCCCAAAGGAGTCTCATTTGAAAGCTGCAAAAAGAATTCTTAGGTATCTAAAAGAAACATGGGACCTGGTCCTGTACTATCCATCTGGGGATAATTTTGATCTGATAGGATATGCCGATTTTGATTATGCTGGATATTTGGTGGATAGAAAAATAACCTCAGGAATGGATCATTTTTTGGGTTCTTTCTTAATCTCCTGGGGTTCTAAGAAGCAAAATTCAGTTGCTTTATCTACTGTTGAAGCTGAGTAAGTGACTATGACTTCTTGTTGTGTTCAATTATTATGGATCAAACAACAACTGAATGACTTAGGAATTGTCTCAAAAACTATCCCTCTGATGTGTGACAACACAAGTGCTCTTAACATGGCTAAGAATCTAGTACATTATAAGAGGACCAAGCATATTGATGTAAGGCATCATTTTCTAAGAGATAATGTTGAGAAAGGAGCTATTTTCATAAAGTTTTGCAAGACTGGAGATAAGATAGCAGACATCCCTACTAAGGCTATTTACAAGGAATAATTTTTGAAAAACAAATTGAGGCCGGGGTTGATCCAAATAACCCGACCTACTAGATGAATCAGTTTTTCTCCATAAAATTAGCTGTGATCAGGAGATAAGTATCCTTGATAAAGTATGTACTTATTGGTATAACTCAATATCATACCTTTGCAGGTATAAACGCATGGGAATAACTTTAGAAGAAATCAATTGAGATAGACACATTTAAGAAATCACTTAAGAATGAGAGATACCTGGTCCCATCTCTCAAGTTATTATCATAAATGTGCATTTCTTTTTGTTCTGTCATAAAAAGCCGCTCTTCTCTCTCTATGCCAGAAATTTTTCTTATCCTAAAAGAAAGGCGAGTCACCCCAAAATTGAAATCAATCTCTTCTCACTCCTTCAAAAGCTCATCCTTGTGAGTATATGTTCCCCTAATTCTTTTTCAAGATTTGTGGTCTTTTTCCTTTCAAAGAAATACCTAATCTGAAATAGTCATGTACTCAAAATTTAGTGTAGATAAAAACCCATTCTCAAGCCTTCTTCAAAACTTAAAGCCGACTTTATCCTTCATAGTTCTGTCAGGACAACATATGACTAAACCAGTCTTCACAACCACCTTCCTAGATAAACCTCTTGTGAATAAAATCCCTAAGTAAATGGTTGATCTTATTCCTGAAGTCTCTTTGTTTGAAAATTCCCTTTTATTCAAGGAGTCAACTAAGTTAAGGAATCCTTTCCTTTCAAAGCCAGACTCCTTCTTCACTTAACTAATTGATGAAGATTTATCCCTAAAAAAATATAAACTTTCTGACAGTGTAATGACAAGTGATGATTAGGTTGTTGAAATAACTCAAAAAGGAGTCTTTTGGTCCTAAGACACAATATGTCAGTATAAAAACAAGAAGTTTTAGATAGAAAACTAGAAGTCTGATAATATTTAACTCACTCCCATATTTGACGGGTGAGGTGGTCGTTGTCAATAACCCAACTTGCGATGGGGTCAAATCCACAAGGAGCGAAGTATAAATTTCAAATCCTATGGGTGTTCTAATTACTAAAAGGTCACCCAAAATGCTAAGAAACACAACATGTAAATTAAAGTGGGGGAATTGGTTTGAAATTTGTTTGTAAGAATCTTTGGTTAACAACAAACTAATATAACACTTTTGATTTAAAAATAAGATTTGAGAAAATCTTGGGATTATGTCTATCTAAAGGTAAAACATGTGTAGGTTATTGATATTTTAACATGAAACTTAGTTGTTGAGTGAGAGATAGGCTAGGTCGAAAGTATTTGTGGTTAGCCTTTCAACAAAACCACAAGGATTTCACCCATTGGCTCTTTCGAGCACCTAATGAGTGTGCAATTAATAGTCACACAAAACCTCAATCGAGCATCCCTATTTCTAGGAAGCTTCCCTTGACATGATTTACACTCCAATCACACTTATTTCAAAGATTGCAAAAGGTAGTAAACCATAGGCTTGATTGTCCACCATTGCCTTGTCACCCTATAGCCCTCTTTCAAGGATGCTATAGGTTCCCATAACTTCACCTCCATCCTTCTTTTAAGGAGGATAAAGGTTTTCTAGAGTTTGGAGTTTCACCCTTCAAACCCATTTGGAGATTTAGGATTTTCACCCACAAATTACATCTATTAAGCTCAAGCAATGGTGGAGTCCATAATCAACAACTAAAAATCATACAAACCCATCAACACCCACACACAAGTACACTTTAGTTCAACATTATCCCAAGACTAAATTACTTAGCTACTCATCAAGAAAGTAAAGAAAGATATACCATAAGGATTATCCAAAACATTCATTCTTCAGAAAACACTAAGAATTTAATTCTCCAAAATTAGTTACAATCTTTCCCAATTAGAGTTCTTGCTTGAAATTAAAATATATCTATGAGGTAAGAAATACCTAAAGAATAAAAGTTTTTTTTCCTATATAAGGTTTGGGATTCATCCCTGTGAATTTACAAAAGTTCCCTGGGCAACATTCTCTGTTAGTCACGATTGTGTGAGGATGTCCGCGATCGCGGCCACGCAACCGTTGTTGTTCACCGCAATTGTTTTTCTTTAACCATCTTAACTGACCATGACCATGGCCTGTGGCCCGCGATCATGGTAACTGAGGATGGTGACTTCTCTACGTCTTTAGCTGCACTTTTTTGCTTCTGTTTGATCCCCTTTTAGCTCCAATCCATATCTTTCTATCTCACCAACTATATACCTGCACAATGTTGATATTAGCTCATTAAATCACGAATATATCTCATTTAATTCTACAAAATATGGTAGTGCACATAAATAGTTAGTGTAAACGAGTGGTAAAATCACCACTCATCAACACCCCCAACTTAAACCCTTGTTTGTCCTCAAGCAACACCACCCTTTAATATGAGACAATTTCATATGTATGCCCACATTTTATTTCCCAATGATTATGATGACTCCAACTTGATTACTACCACAAAAATCTCTTCACACATGGGAAAAATAATTTTCAACGACGCCCCTCAACATAAAATTGAATAATGGAGGATGCAATAGACTTTGAGGAACAACCATGCGACAACTATTACTCACTCTAAAAATGACTCACTTTTTTACCTCAACCATATTGTACCTCCTATTATCTCATTGTACGTATGATCACAAAGTCACCTACCTTAACTTGTTCACATGCCTCCTCACACGAAAGAAAATTTCATATACCTAGTTACCAATCATGCAACAAGGAATTTAAGTGCAAACACACTCTCTCCCAAGAAATTCTCAATGCTAACAAGTATCATGCCATAGGCTTTCCCCTATTTTCAATCGCTACTATAATGACCATACTTAGTTGGGAATCAAAAAGGATTTTTTGAGGTTATAATGTAGGTTTAGGGTATGGTAGGATAGCAACTTAGGATAACTAGGCTAAACCCTCCTTCAATTTCTACACCAGACTCATTTCATTTTTACTATAGGGCTACTTCTCTTCTTTCATTATTTCTTACTAAGACTTTCTTGCTTTATCCACTTTCTTTTCACCTCTTTTTCTTCTCTCTCTCTTTTTTTCTCCCTATCTTTTTTTTTTAGAGAACACGATTTTATGCATTTCTTTTCTTTGATTGATGTTTTCTTTCTTCCAATCAATTTTCTTTATTTGCTTAAGCACATAGGCACTTTCTTGTGAATTTGTGGCCCAACTATAACTCTATCAATTTCCATCACCCCCAATTTAGGATTTTAGCCTCAATTTATATTATTAAGTTCAAGTAGGATACGGTTTAAGAGAGGAGAAATAGAAGGGTCACAACTTGTAATGTGTTTGCCAAAGAAAAGTCCAAAGGCTCAAAGAGGGTGACTAGGGGTAACTCATATGTATTGGTAGGCTATTTAGGCTAAAGTAGGCTTCTGATGTCACAAGATGTCCTATGATCATTTTACCAACCAAGAACAATCAAAATTCAGCCTTGAGAGACCAATGGGGCAAGTTCTAGATAGTACAAGTACACATGAGATGTAGACAAATATGCTCTCACACATGGCATGCGAATCTCGTCAAGGGGGTTCAATTATTCCTCCTTCTCGAGACGAAAATTGAGTACCAACTAATTTACCAAAGTTAATTTTAAGAGTCAAAAAAAGAGGAGAAGTTTTGTTACAAGGTTGCTCACGTCTATGCCCTTGAACTTTTTTAAAAAAATTCGGACAAAGAGGGGTGTTTGCTTTGCATCCACACCATGCATAATTTGCTAATCATGTAAACAACCCAAGATGTTGTCTCACATTATGGCTATAATATGGGTAAACCATCCATATGGCTACTCAGACATTGCTAATGGGTATGAATGCGATCCCAAATCATCAATGTCATGGGTACACAAACTTCTCTTACATTAACCATGACGCCACGGGTACTCAGACTTCCCCTGTAATCCATGGCTGAAAATGAATTTATGATGCTTTCCCCTTAATAATTTTTTCACTCAGTCTATCATAGGGAAAAACTCGTCAGATAGAAATAAAATAAAGTAACAAACTACAAATAAAATAATTAATCCTATCAAATGTGGGCACCCTCAGAGTGACCGAATATTACAACCCAAATAAAAATAAGAATCATCCAAAAGAGCAGAGAAATATAAGGAATATCAATAATACAGGACTAAATCAAATGAATATGGAGACATCCCCAACCAAAAAGGTAAGTGTGTCCCTACTACATAAATAAGTAAGGATAAAAGAGATAAAGTGGCTCCTTGAAACTGTATCAAGGGCTGCTATCACTCTCCGACTCTGCATCATCATCATTCTCCTCAAGGTAGGACCACACAGCGGGGGCCTCATTATCACTCTTCACCCAAGAAGAAGGAAGTCGATCTTAGGGTTTTAGGACCTTCCATAGGTAATTCACCCCTTTCCACATCTTAATGAAGAACTCAACCCTCTTCTTCTCTCTTATGACCATATTTTTATGTGTTCTCTAGAGGTCACGATGTGACTCCTCCAAAGAGGAGTAGGCTTTCTCAAGCCTAACAATGGTAGATTCTTATTTCTTTTGGTCCTTCCTATACTTCTCATAATTGGACCGTGACACATATGAATGATGTGTGGTAGAGGGCTCTCCCGGTCCCTGGGGCAAACTAGACACAAGCTCCCTGATGGATACAATATCAACTCCAATATCCTTAAGAGGTCCTGTAGTGGATGGCCTATAAGACTCAGGCTCAATATATGCCAACATTCCCAAGTCGATCTTTCTCTTCTTGCTTTTGATCGGTGTGACTTATCCTCAAATTCTCAAAGGATAGATAGGAGCACCAGGATGCACCCATGTTTCTCCAGCATACTCTTTAACCCTAGCTCTCCTACAAAGCTCAATAATCAAACATGGGAAGAAGATATGCATACCACCTTGATTTTTGAAATGATCCATTTCATTAATCACAAGCTGACCAACATCCAAAGGGATGTCATCTAGAATGAAAGCAAAAATCCGAGCATTCAGATCTGGGACTACTGTCACATGGATGCAAGGAGAGACTCGACTACAAATAATGTGCAACTATATCCAAGCCTCAAAACTGAAGTCATTTGGGACATAGCTGTTATGCCAACCAACTCCCTGGTTACACTCCTTTGCTTTGAACTCGCCCATGTCTGCATGTTGGAGCCTATAAATATCATTGATTTTCTCCGCTCCAACTCTCACCAATTTTCCTCAAATCATAATAATCACATTGAATGGGTCCGAGAAAGACACTTCACTGATGTTGGCATAAAATTCATGGACCCATTATTCATTTGCAATGCACGAATCTGGGGAAAAACAATGCTACCCTGTGGCTTCAAGATTGTCAAGAAATACCGGTAGTTTCTCCAACACATTCTCCAAGAAAATTCCTCTTTTCAGGAGCAGCTTTTTCCTCAAAAGATCACTGTAGTAGTGAGTGTGACACTCGGGTGCCATGAATCGGATGTGATCATACTTTTCCAGGAGGTTTTCATAAAATCTATTGGCACACATGAGATTAATCAATGAAAATTTAACATGCAAACTATGTCACATTCTTCACTAAAGCTCATTAGAATGGGTGCTCGGTGGTGCTTGGCTAAAAACTGGAAGTGTAAAATTATTGGCATGGCAGGAAACTGGCCCTGGTTACTGCAATCACGGTCCATGACCGCATTCACATTATCGTAATCACAGATCACAACCACGGTCACGATACCTTAGGCTGATTTTGTACTAGCTTTTTACGTTCAAAACTCTTCAAAAATTTTAGGCCACTAGTATGCTCTGCAATATGGATTCACATGAAGACCCATTGAACAATTCTAATAGGTTTTCGAATGTGCCCTTTCAGATAAAAAAAAACATTATTGAATGTGCATTTGGGTAATGTATCAAACACTTGGTTGCACACCTTATTTGTCTATATTTTGCACATATTTTTGGGTACTCAATATTTCCCCACTTATGTGCACACCTTACTCAAGCAGCCAACACCTCACAAATACCAAGTTCAACAACATGAAAGTATAATACTAAAAAATTTAGGCCCTCTCTTAATCATGTATTCAAGGGCTATTTTCAAAAATAAAAATATGGATTCATGACACCTACCGGATTTGTGATGCAAGAGGGATGCAAGGATGCTGTTGGAGAGCTCACAAACGTGGCCATAATTTGGTCCAATTAGAGAGTAAAACTTGAAAGGGAGTGTGAGGGAAATAGGAGGAAATCAGTGATTAAAAGGCTGAAGTAATTGCGACCACGGTTAGGTTACCGCAATCGCGGACACACGGGTGACTGCGATCGCTCACAGGGATCGTGATTGCGGTAACTTAGAGCATTTCTTCTTCCCTGTTCATCCCTTTTCTCAATTTTTATAGATTTTTCTCCTATTAAGTTTTTAATGCAAATTTGCACACTTTCCCATTTTTAAGCTCATACAATGTACACCATAGTGCCACAAATGCATGAGTTATTTATATGTAGGAACTAATATTTATGGTACAAAAATATAACAAAAAGGATACGATCCACTTCATGGCATTTGTGGGTTGCCTCCCACCTAGAACCTTAGTTATCATCATGGCACAATGTCTTTCTTTTTTTATTCTCAAAGTGGGTCCTCAAGCCCCTACTTATTCACCTTCTCACTCTCAATATATACCACATACACAACTTGAAGTTCCTTAGTTTGTTTCTTTGTCTTTAAATTGACAATGGCTCTTTCGGTGGCCAAGAAAGGATGACCAAGGATGATAGGTACCTCTTGGTCCATTTCACAATCCAATATCACAAAGTTCGCTAAAAGTATAAACTTGTCCACTTTAACAAGGACATCAAACAAATATCCACCATCCTTTTGATAGATCGGTCCGCCATTAAGAGTCACATAGAGGTCAGTGTAGGGGCATCCAATCCAAGCTTCTTGTAGATGAAAAAAGTCATTAAGTTAATGCTCGCACCAAGGTCATATAGAGATTTTGCAAACTCATGCGTCCCAACTGTGCAAGGAATGGTGAATGCTCCAGGTTCATCTTTCTTTTCCACAACCTTACTATCCATGATAGCACTACACCCATGAGTGACCTCAATGGTGTCACATTCAACAAGATTCTTTTTAGACATCAACTTTTTATTAACTTAGCGTATCCTGGGATCTGTAGGATTGCATCGAGCAACAGGATGTTTATCGATAGGTTGCTAAGTTTTTCCATGAACTTTCTCAACTTGTCACCCTTCTCTTTTTGATGAAATCTTTGAGGGAATGGGAGAGGAACTTGGATTGTGGGCCTTGCTTTACTTTGTAGCCTTTTAACCTCAACCACTTTTTTGTCACTTTCCTCGATCTCTTTCTCATCATTTTCTTCTCGACTTTGAGGTAACACCTCCTTTTCTTCATCCTTGGGCATTTTTTCACTCAAGTCTTCTTTAAAGAGCTCATCAAGTGTCTTTCTACTCCTTGTGACAATTGCTAGGACTTGAGAGTCATTCTTTGGATTAGCAGTCGTGTTACTAAGGAGTCCACGTCTTGTACTAGCATTTAATTATGTGGAGATTTGCCTAATTTGGGTATCCAATTGCTTTATAGAGGTGGAGTGAGACATCATGGTTTGAGAGTTGAGAGAAGTCACCTTTCAACTCATGGACCATTTTGTCCGTACCTTTCACTCTATTCAAGATTCTTGCTAACACATCCTCGATATTGAATTTCTTTAGGTTTATGGAGCTTGACTCCTTGTTCTTAGATCGATTATGAGGGGGAACATAATGGTCATAATCACGCTCCCTATTTCTCCAATCTCTAGCCCGCTTGCGATCCATCCAACCTTGGTTCCCACCTTGCCTTTGATAAGTGGAGCAGGAACACCCAGAGTAGTTAGTCAAATACCATATTTTCTCATCCAACTTCTTAGTTTCTTCATCATCTTCATAAGATTTTGACTCTACGACATTTACCGCTTTCGCTAGTGCACCCATAACATGATTTGTCAAGAGTTCAAATTGGGTCATCATTTTTTCTATGTTCTCCCCCTTTTCTTTATTTGACTTTCTTTGTTCATTATAAACCACGGAAGTAGTAGAAAGGACCTTGGGAGCTTCGGAATCTTGGGTATGCCAACCCCGATTTTTCTTTGACACTTCTCCTATCAATATAAAGGCCGCATGGTGGTGCATCTTCACTATAGAGCCACCCATTGCATTATCCACCACCATTTTATTTAATGGATCAAGGGCTCGGTAGAAAATCTCGATAAGCATCTTCTTCGGTACCTCATGATTTGGGCATTGGTCTAATTTTCCAATAAACCTTTCCCAAGCTTTAAGCAACAGCTCTCCATTCATTTGTAAAAAATTCATAATCTCATCCCACTTTTAAAGCATTTTAGATGGTGGGAAGTATCTATCAAGAAATACGGTGGTAATCTTTTCCCAAGATGTAATTGAGTTGGGTAGAAGTGAGCGGAGCCATAAAACTGCCTCGCCCGTCAATGAGAATGGGAAGAGGCGAAGCTAGATAGATTCTTAAGTAATTTGTGCTATGTTGAATGCGCACACACTTTCTCAAAATTCTTCAAATATACATTTGGGTCCTCAAAAGCTTGACCCCTGTACAACCTTTTCACTTGTAACATGTGTAGCATGACGCTAGTCACATGGAAGACTTCATTCCCATGGGTTGGTGGGATACGGATTGCACTAGTTTGGCCTGCTTCATTTAGTTGGCCCTCATCGTCAAGGGGATCATCAAAGGGACCAATGTTACTCACATTGTCTCTCATTGTTCCTCAATACTTTGATCATCTACAAAGATCCGAAAATAATAAATAAAGTAAATTACACCACCCCGGGTATTCCCAAGTAAAAATCACCACACAAGTGAAATCTATATTCAACTACCCAGAAACAGTGCAAATTTGATAATGCTCAACTCACTATCATGGTTAAGGTGAAAGGTAGTCGTTTTTAATAACCCAACTTGCATTGGGGTCAAATCCACAAGGAGTGAAGTATAAATTTCAAATCCTATAGGTGTTCTAATTACTAAAAGGTCACCCGAAATGGTAACAAATACAACATGTAAATTAAAGTAGGGGAATTGGTTTGAAATTTATTTGTGACAATCTTTGGTTAGCAACACACTAATATAGAACTTTTGATTTAAAAACAAGATTTGAGAAGATCTTGGAATTATGTCTATCTATAGGTAAAATATGTGTAGGTTGTTGATTGTTTAACATGAAACTTAGTTGTTGAGTGAGAGATAGTCTAGGTCGAAAGTCTTTGTGGTTAGACTTTTAACAAAACCACAAGGATTTCACCCATTGGCTATTTGGAGAACCTAATGAGTGTTCAATTAATAGTCACCCAAGACCTCAATCGGGCATCCCTAATTCTAGGAAGATGCCATTGACATGATTTACACTCCAATCACACTTATTTATGAGATTGAAAAGGTAGTAAACCATAGGCTTGATTGTCCACCATTGCCTTATCACCCTATATCCCTCTTTTGAGGATGCTAAAGGTTCCCATAATTTCACTTTCATCCCTCTCTCAAGCAATGGTGGAATCCATAATCAACAACTAAAATTCATGGAAATCCATCAACACTCACACACAAATACACTTTAGTCCAATATAATCTCAAAACTAAATTACTTAGCTACTCATGAAGAAAGTAAATAAAGATATAGCATAAGGATTATTCAAAACATTCATTCTTCACAAAACACTAAGAATTTAATTCTCCAAAATTATGTTACAATTTTTCCCAATTAGGGTTCTTGTTTGAAATTCAAAAATGTCTATGAGGTAAGCAATACCCAAAGAAGAAAGGGTTTTTGCCTATTGATGAGGGTAGAATTTTCCACTCATTCTCACTAAACACTTATGCACATTACCTTGTTTTGAATAAATTAAGAGACATATTGGTGATAAAATGCACTAATACCCACTCTTTACAGGCATAGAGTTGAGGAGATCAAAAGATGTGGATTGGAGCTGAAAATGAAAAAAAGGGAGCAAAGAAGAGTGCAATTGAAGACCTAGACTACATCATCCTCGGTTACCATGATTGCAGTCCTCAATCTATGGTCTTAGATAGTCAAGACGGTCAGCACACTGCGGTCATGACACATAGCTGCGGTCGTATGAATGCTATCGTGGACAATCTTGCGCCATCGCGGTTCAGCGGGAATATGCTCAGGGGTAGATCAGTAAAAACACTTAGACAAATCTCAAACCATATATAAGAAAAAACACTTTCTTCTTTGGGCATTGCTTACCTCATAACAAATTTGGATTTGAGAAGAAGAAACCCTAATTGGGAAAGTGTGTAACTACTCTTGGAGGCTTAATTTCTTATTGATTTTGTGAAGAATGGATGTTTTGGATAATCCTCATGGTATATTTCTCTTTACTTTCTTCATGAGTAGCTAAGTAATTTAGTCCTGTGATTATGTTTAACTAGAGTATAATTGTGTGTAGGTGTTGTTGTGTTTGCATGATTTTTAGTTGTTGACTATGGGTTCCACCACTGCTTGAGCTCACTGATTAGAATTTGATGGGATAAAATCCCAAATCTCTAAATGGGTTTGATGGGTGAAAACCCTAAACTCTAGAAACCCTTTGTCATCCTTGAAAGAGAGTAAGGTGAACTTGAGGTAACCTATAATATCCTTGAAAGAGGGTTGGACAAAGTAATGGTGGACAATTGAGTCTATGGTTTACTACCTTTTGCAATCTTAGAAATATGTGTGATGGGAGTGTAAGTCATGTCAAGAGCATCATCTTAGAAACATGGATGCTTGATTGAGGTGTTGGATGATTACAAATTGCACACTTGTTAGGTGCTCGAAAGAGCCAATGGGTGAAATCATTGTAGTTTTATTAAAAAATTGACCACAATGACTTTCGACCTAGCCTATCCTCTGATCAATAGCTAAAACTAATGCCGAATCATCATTTACCCACACACTTTACCTTTAGGTAGACATAATACCAATACCCTCTCTATTCTTAATCTTAAATCAAAAGTGTTATATCCGTGCTTTGTTAGTTGATGAACCATCTCCAAATCAAAATCCACCCATTTTATTTTACATGCCTTGTATATTATCATTCCGAGTAAACTTGTAGTAACTAGGACACCCATAAGATTTGAAACCTATAATTCTGTCCTTGTGCATTCAACCCCAACTCTATTTTGGTTGTTTGACAACAACCACCTCACCCAATAATGATAGGAGTGATTTGAGCATTATCAAAATCGCGCCGTTGCCGGGGCGAGAAATATAGATTTCACTTGTGCGGTGTGATTCTTACTGAGGAATACTCAGAGTGATATTATTTACTTTATTTGTTGTTTTTAATTCTTGTTTTAGGTGATTGGAGTGTTAACGAAACAATGAGTGATAGATACCCCTCTAGATAATGAGGGCCCACTAAATGAAGCGGGGCAAACAAGCATGATCCACATCCCACCAACTAATGGGAACATATTCTTCCATGTGACTAGCGTCATGCTTTACATGTTACAAATGAAAGGATTGTAGGAGGTAAAGCCTTTGAGGACCCAAATGTCCATTTGAATAATTTTATGGAAATATGTGCACCATTCAATATAGAACACATTACTCAAGAGTTCATTTAGCTTTATCTTTTCCCATTCTCATTAACGGGCGTGGCGGTTTCATGGCTCCGCTCACTTCCACCCAGCTCAATTACATCTTGGGATGATCTTACTAAGGTGTTTATTGATAGATATTTCCCACCATAAAAAATGCTTCAAAAGCGGGATGAGATTGTAAATTTTTGACAAATGAATGGAGAATCGTTGTTTGAAGCTTGGGAGAGGTTTAATGGTAATCTTGCTCAATGCCCAAATCATGAAGTCCAGAAGAAAATGTTTCTCGAGATCTTCTACCGTGACCTTAATTCATTAAACAAAATAGTGGTAGATAATACGGCGGGTGGTTCCCTAGTGAAGTTGCACCACCACACAACCTTTCTATTGATTGGAGAAGTGTCTAATTAAAATCGGAGTTGACATACATGAGAAACCAAAGCTCCTAAGATTTCTTCTACCACTTTCATGGTCGATAATGAACAAAGAAATCGAAATGAAGAGAAGGATAAGAATATGGCAAAAATGATGACCCAACTCGAACTCTTGAAAAAACATGTTATGGGTGCACCCGCAAAAGCAGTTAACACCGTCGCATCAAAATCTTATGAAGATTATGAAGGGAAAAGAAGTTGGATGATGAAATCCTCTATTTGGCTAACTACTTGGGGGGTTCCCGCCCCGCCTATAAAAGGCAAGGTAGGAATCAAGGTTGGATAGACCGTGAGAGGGATAGAGATTGGAGGGATCGGAAACATGACTATGCAATGTGTGTGAGGTTAATTGTCTTCATATCATGTGTACTTGTACTGTCTAGAACTTGTCTTATTAGTCTTTCAAAGTTAAATTTTGATTGTGCTTGGTTGGTAAAATGATGATAAGCCATCTTGTGATTTTGGAAGCCCACTTTAGCCTAAAGATCCTACCAATACATAGGAGTTACCTCTATTCACCCTTTTTGAGCCTTTGAACTTTTGTTTGGCAACTGCATTACAAGTCATGACCCTTCTATTCATCCCCTCTTAAACCCCATCCTCCTTGAAATTAAGAATACAAATTGAGGCTAAAATCCTAAGTTAGGAGTGGTAGAAAGTTAAAGAAGTATAGTTGAGCCAGGAAGTCATAAGAAGGTGCCTACAAGCTTAAACAAGTAAGCATTTTTCTTTGAAGAAAGAGAAAGTCTTTTAAAAGAATGAAATGCATAGATTTTAAAGGCATGCAAAAAGAGGTGAAGAGCATGTGAGTAAAACCAAAAAGGGAAAAGTTCGCAAATTAGTAAGGGAATAAGAAGTGGCCCAAAGAGCAATGCATGAAAGGATTATGATGTAGAAGTTCAAGGAGGGTGTAGCCTTATCATCCCAAGATAATTTCCTACCCTACCTTAAACTTAAATGACAAGTTCATAAAGTCCTTTTGTGATTCCTAACCAAGTATGGTCATTACTGTGGAGACTGAAAATAGGGGCAAGCTTATGGCATGGTACTTGTTAACATGGAGAATTTCTTGAGAGAGTGAGTGTTTGCACTTAAAATTCCTTGTTGCACGATTGGTAACTAGGTGTGTGAAATTTTCCTTTATCGTGAGGAGGCATGTGAACTAGTTAAGGTGGGTGATTTTGTCATATTCCGTACAATGAGGTAAACGGAGGTATAGCAGGATTATAGTTAACATGTGAGTCATATCTATAGTGTTAGTAGTTGTTATATGGTTTCTCCCCAAAGTATATTGCATCCTTTACTATTTCATTTTATGATGAGGGGAGTCGTTAAAAGCCTATTTTCCCATGTGTGAAAACCCCAAATCTCCAAATGGGTTTGATGGGTGAAATCCCCAAACTCTAGAAACCCTTTGTCATCCTCTAAAGAGGGACTAAGGTGAACTTGAGGTAACCCATAACATCCTTGAAAGTGGGTTATAGGGGAACAAAGTAATGGTGGACAATTGAGTCTATGGTATACTATCTTTTGCAATCTCAGAAATAAGCATGATGATAGTGTAAGCCATATCAAGAGCATCATCCTAGAAATAGGGATGCTGGATTGAGGTGTTGGGTTATTAAAAATTGCACACTTGTTAGGTGCTCGAAAGAGCCAATGGGTGAAATCGTTGTAGTTTTATTGAAAGATTGACCACAATGACACTTGGACCAATAGAAATTCTACCCTAATCATTATCCAGCTATAAATAGAAAAGAATGCTTCTTAATTCATAGTTTTTGCAATCTGATTATTCAAGAGGGAAATCGGTAAAAATTCAAATATTTCTCAAGTTCCAAGCTTCTGTGTCCTGAAAGTGTGTTTGTTTTTGAGTCAAGTATTGGCTTGTAATTGAATTACTCATCTTATAAGAGTAATGCTTTTCTTGTATTTGTTGAGTGCTTAGGTAGAGTTACCTAAGTTGATATTGGTTAGAGTTAATCAATATTGAGGAGAGATCTTGATAGAGTTGTCAAGAGGAGTTTGTAATAGAGTTGTTACAAACTAGTGGATCTTAGAGTTAGGTTCCTAATGGAGTCTGTAATCATGAGTTTGATTATAGTGGATTCTTGAATGCTTGTGAAGGCAAGCCGCGACTTTTTCTCCATTGAGCAAGGAGGCTTCCACGTTAAATCTTCATGTTCTTTAATTTCTTGCACAATGTTGTTTCCTTACTGCTTTACTATTTTATTATATATGGATGACTTTAAGGGTCCTGGTCCCTTGTAAGGTGGTGCACTCCCATGTTTTATCTCCACTTTACTTTCCTCAAAACTCAAAACTCAACAGTGTTATAACCCTCAAATCAACTCTGATTAAGCGTAAATTTTAGATTTAGACTCAAATAATAGTAGAGAACATAAATCTAGTATTAGAAACTCAAGAAAACTCAAAACCTGGGATTTTTCAAAAGCACACTTTTTTATTATTGATTTCAATACCGCAACCCAAGACTAGAATCATGGAAATAAACCTAAGATTAGATCTAAAACCAAAATGATATAAAACAAAATATAAAAATGTGAGCAAATTAAAGAAAACCAAAATACAAGAAAGAAAAGGATAGAGAAATAGACATACAAAGAAAAAATCATAAGCAAACCAAATGTATATTAAACCAATGATCCTCGAACAATAAATACTACAATAGAACCTAATCTTACAAAGAGCCCGAGATAAATTAATCCGTTCTCAACTCACGTTTCTCATAAGAACTCGTAAGCACTCACAAGTGTATCTTCATCATTTATCATTCATCAGCTAAGTGTAAGAAACGAGGAAAACTAGCCATTTATATCTATGGGATCTTTATTAAAAAATAAGCCCAAAAGTGACCCAATATGACAAAGCAGCCCGTTAGACACTTTTAGCAATGCACCTCCTATGCTCCAAACAATCATCCAAACACGATATTATTCAATGGGACATTGGATTGTATCATTGTATATATCTCCTCTCATGTGATAAGATATCATCCAAACATATACTTGATTTCATAGGATGATCAAGTCTTGGATCCTTAGGAGTTGTCCTTTATTAGTAGATCTCAAAATATTAGATGGACTTAGTATGTATCATTGAAGGACCTTTTTTTGAAATGTACACCGATAAATAAATAGGACAAGCAGGGTAAGCCTGAGTGTTGTGGCCTATTGAGTATGAACTACTAAAGTTGCGCACATTTTAGGCCTTCTTCCCATCCATTTTCGCATAACCATCCTATGTAGATACCTCTGCCTTCATTATAAAATCTACAATATTATTATAGGTCCTATCTAAGGAATATATTTAAGGTGATGAAATATAAATATTAGTATTGAAACCTTTTACAAAGAAGCAAATTTTCTCTTTCTATGTATCAAGCATTAGAGTAGTATACCCGGACAAGGCATGAAAGTTATCCTTCTAAGCGACAATTGTCATGTTTTCCTGTTCAAGGCCGGGGAACTCATCACTCTTTATATCATGAAAAATGTGTGGCACAAGAACATACTTCTCCATAAATAAGGTATGGATCCAAGTCAACAAAGGCAACAAAGATAAGCTACACTCAGTGTACGCCCTCTACTACTATTTAGCATTTTCTTGTAGATAGAATGTCACAAACTCTACCCCATACTACAATACTAAACCTATATTGTGCAATATCTTATAACAATCCATAATAAATTCAAAGGCATCTTCTCTTTTAATACAAAGAAAGACTAGAGGCTTTATTTATAAGAATGTACACAATAACTCATGTTCACTTTGATTATTATTGGGCCTTGTATCGGATAGGGAAAAACATTCATCTCCGAGGCTTTATCTATCTTGGGGAAACATAGTAACATATTGTATCCATGATTGCTGGTAATCAGGAATTGAAGGAACGGCACCAATATTAGCCAGCCCACTTAAAAAGCCCAAAACATTGTATTAACTCTAAAGACATTTTAATAGGGGTTACACCTCCCTAATCTTGTGTTGCATCCTTATACACTAGTACCACATCATTCATCACCTTTGTAGGATGATTTTTGGGAAGCGAAGGTGATGCCGACCTCTTAATGGTTGGATTAGATGCATCTTAGGGTCCACTCCTAGCGGGTACTGCCCTATCTCCTCTCATTTTTATTCCTCATCTTAACCCCTAATTATGGCTTCAACAAGTTGGGCATTTGGTGTGGTAACCTCTTCTCTATATCTATTATATCTCGTATTCACCATCTATGAGAAGTACAGAGAAGAAAGTTAGATACTAATTTAGATTACCAATTAAAAATTGGAATTAAGTCATAGCACTAAAGAAAGAAGAAAGTGAAGTTCTTTCTAATATCCTGTAGCCACTCAAAGAAAAATAAAGACATCTCCGTACTATTTCACAAGACTTTACTGGACTCATTCAGGTATACTGAGATCAACGAACTTAGGGATTTGTTATGAGTCTTGATTTTATGGCACTTTCAGAGCTTAAAATAAGGAAATATGTTATTCTATGAAAGTTTTATGTGGTTGTGATGTGTTTTTGTGGTGTTTGCAGGTAAAATAGGTTTGAGAGTAAAAAATTTAAAAATAGAAAAAATAGAACTCAAATATATCAGATGATCCCTCTAATGAACCATTCGAGTTTATGATGGGATGTCCTATACAGTCATTGGATGACTTAAATAATGAGAAAAGTGAGGAACATCAGACGACATCATCCCACAATCATTATAGAAAACAACAAACTCATTCTAAAGATTATGGGAGGAAGTTCTGCAAAGTAAGAAATTCAAGGCTTTAGCAATAAACAGATACGATGAGTCATCCATTGATAGGACAAACTTATTTTGACAATCATCCTATGGACATCAGAGAATAATTGAAATTCAACTATCCAATAAAGAGCAAAAAGAATGGATAGTTCCATCATACAACAATCGTCCTACTCTTCGTCTAAGGCACCAATACTGCAAACCCATTGTGTTTAGGATATGTTTTTATTTTGTCTATGAATACAATCCTTTGGGGTTGTTTAAAGGTTATTTATTATTACTCTTTGAGGCCTAAGAAACAATGACATTGATTTTTTCTTTGGTTTAATGGATAAAATTCATATACTAATTTTGTACTTAAGTTTCTTTGGGAATTCAAGCATCCAAAATTTCTTCTTCATTATTCATAAGTTTATGATCATGAATTCTTCTAATACTTTCTATTTCAACCTCATGAATATGATTAGTTAAATCTCGAAACTTGGGTTATGTGAACCATAATGGATTAACATTATAGGTTAAGTACATAGTGATTCTGGAATGGTGATTTTGCATGCATTGTTCTTCATTTCTTATTGATTTTTTTAACAAGTGCATGCGTTAAAACTTACCTTATTCTTACTTGTTGGACCAAGGGGGTAATGAATGGGAATAGGGATGTAACAATTGAGATTTGAGTCAATCAACCCTCATCTAATAACTAAACCCTATCCAAGAATAACTAATTGAGGATCAAAGATAAGGGTTAGTAAAGCATACACCCGTAGATGGACCAAGTTGCGTGGTAATATTCATCTATGTAGGGGACCAACCATTATGTGAACCTAACTTACTGATCTTGCATGTTAAACACTAGGATAGATCGCTAGTATGTCACACTTACTTCCGTATGAAATCATGGAGAACATAATCCTAATCTAACTTGTCATTGCTTAAACAATAATTAATCAATATTTTGTTACTTGATTACTCATTGCTTAAAATCATTACTTATAAATATAGAACCCTCCCTTTTAAAAATAATTGACTAATAGTTCAAATAACCGCATCGATCAATCTTTCTTCCCAATTCCACGTGGGATCAATCCCAACCTCAATTAGTTCTACATTTGATAGAGACCACCACATTATATTTCTATTAGAGGTATAATTTGGGTGATATTAAATTTTGGCATTGTTGTCGGGGAATACAGTTTAGGATTAGTATGATTATGTTTATTTAACTATTAGTCCTTATTTCCTAATTTTTATTTTTTGTTGTTTTAGTTTTGTTTCTAGGTTACAAACTAGGGCATGCATAATACCTGAATTTAAGGCAATCCCCTGATTCCACTTGATCTTGAAATAGAATGGACTTTGAAATTAGAGAAAAATGGTAAACAAAGGAGTTCAGGAGACAGCAGGAGAAGCTATAACCCATATGCTCACTAAAGAACGGGAAAGGTAAGAAGTCATTATGAAGGCAACACTAATGAACTGTCTTGATAAGTAGAAGCAGACCGTCTGGATACTTCTGAGGAACATGCAAGGCAAATAAGGAATAGGGTACATCAGTGTGCCCATCACTATGTTCCTCGATTTGATCATGCATATGATGGCATGGGTTTGGAAGAGGCAGGAAAAACATATGCTATTGTTTTGCCTCCACTACCACCAGGAACTAAGTTCGCCATCACCAGTGCTATGATACAATCGTTGAACTTGAAAGGAATATTTACAGGCCTTGCTACAACTAATGTGAACTTTCATCTAATGAACTCTTTAGAAATTTGAAATTTCTACAACCTACCTAGGGTGAGTTAAGATGATATCAAACTGTAGTTCTTTTGCTTCTCTCAAACTGGTGAAGCTACTCTCTGGTTGACAAAGTTACCAAGAGGATCTACAACCAACTATCAGGACATAAAACGGCAATTTATGGAGAGATTTATCCGACCTTCCAGAATTTTACAGTTGAAAGACAAGATTTATAATTTTATGCAACGGTATTCAGAGTTTTATAAGAAATGTTCAAGGCTTAAGAAGAAGATGGAACAAGTCCAAATCACAGGATACCTAGTCATAGTTTTCTTAAGATATTCCACACATGTTTGAAAGCTAATAACAAGGTTGTAACAGATACTATAATGGGAGGTTCATTCAGTTAGGAGTCTAACATTGGAGTAGGCTTCTACAATACTTGACAAGATCACTAAAAACTAAACGGGGTTGGCACACATGAGATTCAGATATTCCCACAGGAACCTATGTGATAAGAGTATATGTAGAACAATGAATGAAAGATATTCAGTCACTCAAAAAGTAGCACATTTGAGGACCGAGTTTAGCTTATTTATAGCTAGCAGAAGCAAGGGTAGAGAACGTAAATACAATTGGATTTTAAAGTAAAGTGGCTAAATATGATGAATCTAATTTGGATGAAGAGGCTAAATATCTAGATAATCAGGTGGTGGATTTTTGAGCTAAAGGCCAAGGGTCTAATCAAGACAACCGACGCCTGGTCAAAGAAACCAAGGTCAGAATATTATAAGGATAACAACTACAACCGGTCTGGGTATAAAGATAGGATTAGAGAGAGATATATGATTGGAAGATAAGAATAATTATAAGAATGGTAGAAGTGGCCTTTACGTTCCACTTGGAAGCCATGATGCTGATTTAAATAACTCTAGGATGGAGATATGCTTGCTAAGTGTTGAAAGGGGTAGAAAAGACTTATCAATGCCTTCAGGAGATTTGAGTAGATATTTTGGGGATTAATCAGACTATAGAGTCACATCCTACTACTGTCAAGCATCTAGAGCAACAGTTTGGCCAAATCTCTCTTGCAATGAATCACTTACATAAAGGTACATTTCTAAGTAACCCAAACCAAAATCTAAAGAACAACCATCATTACTTAGATATAACCACTAAGAGTGGTAAGGTGACTGTCAATCCACCTATTCTCCAAGTTATGGAGAATGATGTTGAGCCCATAATAATTGATGATTAGAAAGTAATCGAATCAAAAAATTCAGCTGTTGATAAGAAAGCATTTGAACAACCACCGCACTTGTTGAAAAATAGGGTAAGGCTTAAAAAGGGAAGGAAAGAGAGGTCCCACATGTGTTGACTCCTATTCCATAACCTCCTCCTCTATTTACACAAATTTTGAAGAAGAGAGCCAAATAAGGAAGGTATAACAAGTTTATTTTGATGTTGAAGTGGTTGTCTGTGAATATCTCTGTGACTGAGGAACCTGAGCAAATGCTAGGTTATGTAAAGTTTATGAAGGATCTGGTGACTAAAAAGAGAATCGTGAGTTTTGAAACTATTAACAATTAGTACCATTATTGTACAATAACTTCCAGATCTCTAGTAGAGAAAAAATGATTCGGGAGCATTCACGATTCCATTATTGCAACCCAAACCAAGGCCTAGTCGTGACCAATATCTCAAGTCCACTGAGGACCGGAGACCACCCCTGTTGCCTAATCAAACCTAATACAATGCCCAAAGAGGCTAAATTTCAATCATATAGCAAGATAAGATATCAAATCTCAAAGGAATTCCAAGATAACTAAATATCCAACAAGCAATAACCAAAACCACCTAAGTCCACAAAAATATCCACAAAGTCTCTAAACAATACCAAAAGCCAATCTAAGTCGGGACATGCCCCCGACACTGACAATGACAATAATAAGGTTAATGTGAACTCTTCAATTCTAGATTAAGGAGGGAAACTAATGAAATGACCAAGTCTTCCGAAGAATGAAAGCTCACCACTTCACCACCAACGACCGACGAACCAAGCTGATACACCTAATATTGTGCAGAAAAAGTAGAAGTATATTGGGTGCCTGTATTGCACGGGGATACAACGTTTAAAGATGAATAGTGGGTTGAGCACTAGCATGTAACTCAGGGATAGAGGATAAAATAATGCCATGATTCACATTTCAATTCATTCAAAACCAATGCACACAATCATATATATAAAAGTATGTCATGCCGGGACAGGGAATAAGGCTTAGCATAAAGTAAAATATATGTTGGACTATGTAGTTCAACCGTCATAAACAGGCACCCACAGACTAGATGGGTATATCTTCCCCTGCTAAAAGGGCCCCAATGCGTGTTAGTCGCACGAATTGAAGGTATCAAGGAAGACCATGGAATGCCCCGACCCCACATAAATCTAAGATACAAACATATCAATAGTGTGAACTAGGCACATATGTCATTGAGAACAAACCTCATGTCGGCAAATATGAGTTTATAGTACAAGTCATCCAAGACCCACACCTTCACGGCTCCGCTACATAGCCCCCATTAAGCCCGATTTAAAGCAAGTTTTACACAACCTATGTATTAACTAATGAATGAACTATTAAGGCATACTATAGGTATCATCATACCCGTGCACTTGTAAGCTTATCTCTATGACATAATAATCATATTAACTTAGGGGAATGGCTCAACCCTATTTTTTTCATTAAATCAAATCATAACCAACGAGGCTTTCAAAATCTATGTTCATAGTTTAATAATTTATGCAACGCAAAAACATAGGTGAGTAAGTCAAACCAAGTGATAATTTCACAATTCAAATCCATTTACACAAATGGGTTGAGGGAACACAATTATTCAAAACCAATTCCAATCTCAAGATATCAATTTGGGGGAAACCATGGCTCCTTAGTTTATTCACCATTTCCATGCACCCCATAAGTTCACAAACATCAATAAAGCATGAATAATTCATAATAAATCATGGGGAAAAAATTTAAGAATCAACCATGTCAAACCCTCAACCACATCAAAACCCATATTCAAATCCATGTAATTTAAACCATGTAAAACACATGTTTTTGTAAATTGAGAATTGGAGAAGAGCAACATGCCTGAAATACAAAAAAACTGAAGAGTAGCATGCCTAAAATATGAAAAGACTGAAAATTGACCACCTTAGATGACCAACTTCTTGGAAACCTTAGGTATCTTGATGAAAAGACTGAAAATTGACTGCCAAGTCACTACGGGTGACCTTACGACTCGTAAGGTCCTACTCGTAGTCTGGACAGTATCCATGATAACCAACACTGACTTGGCTATAAGTCATACCATACGACTCAAACTCAGATATTATGACTCGCGTGGTCCAGTCATTTTCAAAGAAGAAACAATTGGGCATCACATTAATTAGGCTACGAAAGACACCATACGAATCGTTTTGAGTCTTTACGACTTGTAACCCCTAGTTATAGTCATATCAAAAACTCCAGGCCAAGCTACGATTGGGTCCTTAAGACCCACTAGGACTTCCTATGACTTGTATGGAGAGTCGTAGTCTGGGCAGTAAGGATAAAATTTCAGAAATTTTTAAGGACAAAAAATCTAGGGTATTACATTCCTTCCCCCCCCCTCCCAGGATCATTCATCCATAAATGATGGGACAAGGCTTTTGTTAGCAAGATTTGACACAGAGTATATCCACACTTACCATTAACAAAGACAAAAAATAAAGATATCAAGGAAATTATAATTTCCTTTAATAAAGTCAGAAAATAAAGATGTTAAGGACTACACATACCTCAAGCATAATTATCTAAAGGGAAAACAAGAATGGATACTTGCACTTCATATCTTTTCTGGCTTCCCAAGTGGCCTCTTCCACCTTATGGTTCCTACATAGAACCTTTACCGAAGCCAAATCCTTAGTATGCAATCGACGGACTTGCCGATACAAGATTTCCACTAAGGCTTCCTTATAAGACAAGGAATCTGAAACACCTACACTTTCCAACAGAATCACAAAGGAAGGATCACCCATGCACTTTATCAATATCCAAACATGGAGACTGGATGAATGGAACCCATACTCAAAGGCAATTCCAACTCATAAGATACATTGCCCACTCACCTCAATATATAATACAGACCCACATAATGAGGATTGAGCTTTTCTTTCTTTCCAAACCGCATCACTCCCTTCATGGGAGACTCCTTTAAGAACACCAAATCATCCATATCAAACTCCAAGTCCCTTCGCCTTACATCCCCATCAGACTTTTGGCAACTTTTGAAAGTCTAAAGCCTATCTCGAATTACCTTCACCTTCTCCATAGCTTGGGAAACCATGTCAGGACCATACAACCTATTCTTACCAATCTCGAACCATACAATAGGAGACCTACATCTCCTACCATAAAACAATTTAAATGAAGCCATCCTAATACTAGAGTGATAGATATTATTATACATAAACTCCATGAGAGGAAAATGGTAATCCCAACTACCATCAAAATCAATCACACAAGACCTTAGCATATCTTCCAAAGTCTGTATCATCCTTTCCGCTTGTCCATCCATCTATGGATGGAAGATGATGCTAAGGTTCACCTTGATCCCTAAACCCCACCAAAAGAAATACCAAAAGTGGGATGAGAAATAAGTACCTTGATTAGATATGATGGAAACTGGAGCACCATACAACTTTGTGATCTCCTTAATGAAGAGCTTAGCGTAATATTCCGCTGAATAGATAGTCTTCACTAGCAATAAGTGAGCAGACTTAGTCATTCTATTCACAGTGAACTCAATGGAATCAAACTAATGGTAAGACCATGGAAGACTAGTACCAAAATCCATATTAATCATTTCCCATTTCCAAATGGGTAACTCAATCTCTTGAGTCAAACCACCAAGCCTCAAGTGGTCAATTTTCAATTATTGACACACTATGAACTTAGCCACAAAATTAGCCACATCTCTCTTCATGTTACTCCATTAATATATTTCTTTTAAGTCATGATATATCTTTGTAGAAAAAGGATGAACGGTGAACCTCAACTCATGAGACTCTGCCAAGATTCTCTCTCGCAGTCCATCCATATCAGGAACACATAATCTACCTTGGTGCCTCTAGATACCATCATCATCAATCTCAAAAGACATCATCTTATGGTGGCCCACATCATCCTTGATTTGCATCAAGATAGGATCTAAAACTTACTTCTCTTTCACCTTGGCACAAAGAGATGACTTTACCTTTGCACAAACACACCACCATCCCTGGAGTCCAAGAGATGAACTCCAAAATTAGCCAAATGATGAATATCATTCACCAGGCCTCGCTTCTCCTCATCAACATGAGACAAGATCCCAATGGATAACCTGGTAAGAGCATCAACAACTACATTAGCTTTACCTGGATGATAATAAAGACTCATGTCGTAGTCCTTGATCAATTCAAGCCATCTTCTCTACCATAGGTTTAGCTCCTTCTTAGAGAACACATACTGTTAATTCTTATGATCTGAGAAGATGTCAACATAAACCCCATACAAATAGTGATACCAAATCTTCAAAGCAAAGACCACAATCAACAATTCCAAATCATACATTGAATAATTCTTCTCATGCACTTTCAACTGCCTAGATGCATAAGAAACCACCTTACCATATTGCATCAACACACAACCTAGTCCCACATGGGACACATCACAATAAACAACCAAGCCATCGGTACCCTCCGGCAGAGTCAAAACTAGAGCCAAAGTCAACTTATCCTTCAACTTCTCAAAACTGCCCTCACAAGTATAACACTATATGAACTTTACCTTCTTATGAGTTAAGTTAGTCAATGGGGCCGCAATGGAAAATAAACTCTCCAAAAGCCTTCTATAATATTTGGCTAAACCCAAGAAGCTCTAAATATCGATTGGAGTCATGGGCCTAGGCCACTTCTTAACCACCACAACTTTTTGTGGATCCACCATGATCCCTTCACTAGAAACAACATGACCCAGATAGGTCACAACACGCAAATAGAATTGTCATGACCCAAACTAGGGCCTGGCCATGATGGGTATCTCAAGTCCAACGAGGATCGGATACCACCCCTGCACCTAACTAAATGGAACACATTACCCCAAAGTACATGAAAAATTCCGAACATATGACAAGATAGTATAAGATGAACTCAAAGACTTAAAGATATGTCAATGTCCGAAAACTGGCAAAAAAAACACTCAACATCACCACCCAAGTCCACAGTAATCTATCAAACCCTTCTAAATAAAACCAGAATGAATAAAGTATCGAGATATTCCCTCAACTCTGATAATGACAATGACAATGTTAATGATAGTAGAAACTATCAATTCTATTCTATGATATGAGCTGATGAAATATCTAAGTCTTTCGGAGAATGGAAGCTCACTACTTCACCACAACGAATCGATGAACCGAGGATGATCCACCTAACACTACACAGGAAAAGTATAAGTATCTCCAGTGCCTACATCGTATGGGGCTATAGCATCCAGAGACAGTTAGTGGGTTGAGAACTAAAATGTAACTCAAGGGTAAGGGAGTAAAATAAAGCAATGATCAATACTTCAAAATTAGTTAAAATCCAATGCACACAACTAGATGCATATACATATATATCATATGCCGAGATAGGGAACAAGGATTAACATGCACTTTAAAACTTTAGCCTAGATTATGTATTTCAACCATCAGAACATAAGAAGGCACCCTCGGGCGATATGGGTCCAGATCTTCCCTACCTGGAAGGGCCCCAGTGCATGTAGATGGATGAACCAGAGGATGTATGTATGCACCATAGGGGACTCGAACCTCCTGACATACCAAGGTGATTAAAGCACCTAATCATGTAAAGTAATATGGGGGACTTGAACATCCCAGTCATGTGATAGTAATAAAGGGGAACTAGAACCACCTGATCATGTCGACCCCCGAATCGGCAACTGAGGTTTTTAGTGTGGGTCCCTCGGGGCCTCCACTTTCATAACTCAGCTACACAACCCTCACTAAAGCCTAATTAAAACATTTAATACACATTTATATTCATTGAACCATGATACACATTTAGGCATACATTGTTAGTATCGTCATACCAACTACTCTTGCAAGGTAACGTTAATAGGCCAAAATAATTATTATCACTTGGGAAGATTCACAAACTTTTTGGTTTAATTATACATTAGCTTGGGGAATTACACAACCCTATACATTCAATTAAAAATCATTATGCTTTGTTAACTCTTCACATTATGCAATAGTTCAAGAGTAATTTAATGTGCATACTTTTCATATTCAAAACAAATTTCACAATAGGGGTTGAGTTCATTACCAATTCAATTGTCATTATTCTCAAAATTTGGGGAATTCACAATCCCCTAGTTAATTCTCCATACCCATTCATCAAATTGTTTTTAAAACCACAATTTAAACATAACCAATACATATACAAACATAAAATATCACATAAACAATAATCATTCAAAATCCTCAACCCATGTTCAAAACCAACATCAAAACCGTATGAATAATACTTTAAAACACATGATTTTAGAAAAGTAATAATTTGGGAAGAGTAACATGCCTTAAATACCCAATATTAAAGAGACAATTCAACTTTTGAAGCTCTACTTGACGCACTTCTTGGAAACCCTAAGTTTGGAGGCTTGAGAGACTTGAGAGAGGAGAAAAAGTATTTGGAGTGTGTTATCAATGAAAAATAAGGCCCCAAGTATGTTTATAGGTCATGGGTTATCATTGGGATAAGAGGGAAGTGTCTAAAATATAAATTTAAAAAGCTTGAATAATAAACCATCAGTCATTGCAGGTCTGATAATGACTCATCATGACTCATTATGACTCATCTCCATGAGTCATTGTCAAGTGAGTGTCACCAAGCACACATAATTTTAACCTTAAAACTCATATACCATGGCTCGTAATGGGACCCTATGACTCGTAGGATCCATTCATAGTCAATACAAAAACTATTTGGGTATACATTGACATCTTATGATTTGCATACAATGACCCGTAATGAGTCCTCAAGACTCATAGTGATACACTCATACTCAAAGCAGAAGACTTAGCCACACACACTGGTTAGGATACGATTTATGTCTAACAACTCATCAAGACTCCCTAAGACTTGAGAGTAAGTCGTAGTCAGGACAATGAGGATAAACTTTCAGAAATTTTCAAGGACCAAAAATCTGGGGTGTTACAAGAGCTCACATTTTGAGAACTTCACATACAACTGCTAATCTTTTAAGGTTTGCGGCACAAGGCATAGGTGATCGGTATAATCTGCCTCACTCTTAGAGTACACCAAAATATCATTAATAAATACAATGACAAACAAATTTGAAAACTGACGGAATGCCCAGTTCATAAGATCCATAAATGCCTTTGAGGCATTAGTCAAACCAAAGGACATCACCAAAAACTCAAAATGACCATACTGGGTTCGAAAAGCAGTCTAAGGGATATCCGCCTCCCTAATCTTCAATTGATGATAGCCTGATCGAAGATCGATCATAGAAAAGTACTTAACTCCCTAAAGTTGATCAAATAGGTCATTAATCCTAGGAAAAGGATACTTATTCTTCATAGTCACCTTATTCAACTTCCGGATATATATACACATCCTAAGGGACCCATCCTTCTTACGTACGAAGAGAATTGGAGCAACCCAAAGAGAAATACTAGCATGAATAAAAACTTATCTAGATGATCTTTCAATTGCTTCTTAAGTTTCTTCAACCCAGTCGAAGCCATTTTGGAAGGAGGGATGGAGATAGGACGAGTGTCTGGAAGAAGATAAATCCCAAAATCAATTTTTCTATTGGGCGAACACTGGAAAGATCAACAGGAAACTCATAGACCACAAGGACCGATTGCAAAGAGGGAGCTTCAGATCTAGAATACTTAACATGCACTAAATGGTATAAACACCCCTTGGAAATAAATTTTTAGGCTCTAAGATAAGAAATAAACCTTTTTTTGGGCACTTGGGAACTACCTTCCCACTCAAACATCAGCTCATTCGAGAATAAAAAACTAACCCTTTAGGTTCGATAATCAATAGATGTATAGCACGAGTGCAACCAATCCATCCCTAAAATTACATCAAAGTCTAACTTGTCTAATTCAATCAGGTCTAGTAATATCGCCCTACCACAAATGGATACCACACAACTCTTATAGACTCTTCTATCCACAATAGAGTCACACATTGGGGTAGACACAAAAAAGAGACCAGGAATACCCTTAGGATTAAAACCTAAAAGAATAACCGCATAAGGAGTCACATAAGAGAGAGTAGACTCGGGATCAATTAGATAATATACATCAAAAGAGAATAGTTTTAGCATACCACTAACAATATCAGGATATGCCTAAGAATCCTAACGAGTGGAAAGAGCATATAGACACTTTTGACCAGTGCCAGAGCTAGAAATAGCACCCTTTGGTGTGGAAGAAGAAAAAGAAATAACTGGGACCTTATTATCCCCCGTAGCAACATCTCCTGAAGGATAGTTTCTCTGAATGTGGAAAGGCTAACAATATCTGAAACACTTATTCCTCCCCCATCACAAAAGCCACGATGCACTTGACCACAGAAATAACAAAGGGGATATGACACTAGTGATCCGTACTAAAAACGATGATGACCAGATGGCTTGGGATATGGATCACTAGCCATAGAATATAAACCAGAAGTCCTCAACTTCTTCTTGGACCATAGCCTGCCAACCTTGCCACAATTCTACTGGCCACCACCCTACTTAGAAAATTAGGATCTCTTACTTTGTCTCTCCCCTATTTTGGCTTGATTCTTCTTTTTCATCTTTCACCTATTGCATATACACCACAAGACAAGAGATATCTATATCACTATTTAATAAGGTGTCCTTACACTCCAACACCAAGTATTGAGATAAACCCAAAGCAAACTTCCTCATCTTAGACCTCATACTAGATACTAGCTCAAAAGTATAAAGGGACAACTGATGCAAATTCAAGGCATACTCATTCACAGTCAGCTTGCCTTGCTTCAAATTCATGAACTCCTCAGTCTTTGCCTCCTTTAACTCCTGAGGAAAGAAGCGGTCAAGAAATATCCTCAAGAAATCCTTCCATAATGTTAACTCCACATTATCTCCCCTAGACTGATCCCACTCCTCATACCACTGATATTCCATATCCTTCAGCTGGTATGCAGGGAATTCTACACCATTAGAGTCAAAAGCATGAATCACATGGAGAATCTTCTCCATCTCATCTATGAACCCTTAAGGATCCTCTTTAACCTTAAAACCAGTAAAGGTTAGAGGATTCAACCTTATAAACTGTCCAACCCTGGTGGCCACAAAAGAAATCAAAGTAGTACCAATATGACCCGACTGAAGTGATTGAGATGTCACCAACTTGGTCAATAGATGAATGGAATGGCTGAACTCAGCATTGGTAATATCTCCTGAGGTGACCGAGCAGGATTGTGACTAATGGAAGAAGGATCAGTGAGGGCCAGTGGAACTCTACTAGGGCAATCAGAAACAAGGACCCTAGATCAAGTTTGAACTCCTTGAGTAGGAGGACTCGTATCCACATTGTCCTCAAGTAGGACAGAGGAGTTTCTATGAATATCAGATCTTCTGGGAGGCATGATCTTAAAAGCGAACAAATGAAAATTAGTGGAGATTTTAAGACCTTAGAATCTACAGCCCGATAGTAGATCATAAGAAGGGGAATTATTTCTAAATACCTCGTAGCCTCTCAAATATAAGTGTGGGGCACTACATACCCATAAAAGAGACTCTACATGACATGACTTTGTGGACACCAAATGAAACCAAACCTAGGACCTGATAGCAACTTTAACATAACCCAAACCAGTACTTGGTAGTGATGGGTATCTCTAGTTCATCTAGGACCAGAGACCACACTCGTTGCCTAGTCAAACTGAATATAATTCCCAACAAAGGATGAATTTCAAACATATAACAAGATAAGATATGAAAGATCAAAAAAATTCTAAGATAACTAAATATTCAAATACACATAACCAAAACCACCTATGTCCATAGCAATATCCACAAAGCCTATAAAAAATATCAAAAGCAAATTTAACTCGGGACATGCTCCCAACGCTGACAATAAAAATGATAATAAAAAGGTTAATGTGAACTCTTCAATTCTAGTCTAAGAAGGGAAATTATTAAAATAACAAAGTCTTTCATAGAATGGAAGATCACCACTTCACCACTAATGACCGACGAACTGTGTCGATCCATCTAACACTGTACAGGAAAAGTAGATATATCTTTGGTGCCTGTATCGCATGGGGATACAACATTCGATAAAGGTTAGTGGGTTAAGCACTAGCATATAACTCAATGGATAGAGGATAAAATAATTCCATGATCCGCATATCAATTCATTCAAAACCAACACATAATCATATATATATATGTATATATGTATATATATATATATGTATATAAGCAAGTCATGTCGGGATAGGGAATAAATGAATCAATGGAGAGTCATAGTTTGGGCAGTGAGGATAAAATTTTAGAAATTTTCAAGGACCAAATATCCAAGGTGTTGCATCCATGTACCATTTAGGATTTCAAATTTGAAAAATATTTATGTAACTTGAGTTTTAGAATTAATCTGATGCCTCTAGAAGTATTTATATAGTTGGGGTTGGCGTCACCTAAACCAACTTTGATGAGACTTCTTATGATGGATCGCCTTATAAAGAAACCTTAGGGAGTTTCATATGATGTTTTAGTGAATGTTATGTCCTTTATTTTTCATCTAATTTCATTATCCTTAACTATTAAATTGATTTTGAGGTTCCCATTAACTTAGAGAAACCATTCCTTATAACTCAAAAAATATTGATTGATATAGAAATTGGTCAGCTGAAGTTTTGGTTAAATTATGAGAAAGTGGCATTCATTATTTTCCAATACATGAAGCAACCAAAGTACATATGTGTGATCATATTTATTGATACAATCAATGATGATGCCTTGATAGTTCCTATTGAGGAGAGACTGGGTGTTAAAGCACTAGCAATAGTAATTATAAAATTTGAATGTGATGATATTGATGAGTATGATGAGATGGTGAGCACACTTATTGGCCTGGATTTCTATACTCTTGCAGCAAAAAAGGTAGATCTGGATTTAAGAAATAGAGTGACCCTACTAGTCAAGCCTTCCATTGAGGAGTCTTCTATCTTAGATCGCAAAGCTCTTCATCCTACTTTTGTTATGCATTTTAGGGAGCCAACAACCCTTTGTCAGTTATTATAGTAATAGACTTGGTTGAATGGACAATTAAAGATCTAGTGTCAGTTATATTGAAGTTCAAGGGGGATATTAGATGGTTTATTACTGATATTATTAGTATTTTATATAGAATATGCCAGATTGTATTTCTAGAATTAAGCACCAGTGTAGGTTGAATACACCTATGCAAGAGGTAGGAAGAAGAAAATCATCAAGTGGTTAGATACAGGTGTAATTTACCCTATTGGTAATATCAAATGGGTGATCCTGGTTTTATGTATGCCAAAGAAGGATAGAATTACTCTAGTTCAAAATGTGAAGAGTGGGCTTGTTTTGATAAGACATGTCATAAGTTGACGAGTGTGCATTAATTTTAGGAAGCTGAATGCATGGACTAAAAATGATCATTTTTATGCTTTTTATGGATCAAATATTAAAATATCTTACTGGTAGAGGATGATATTATTTTCTTGATGGATATTAGGATACAGTCAAATGATTATTTCAGTTGAAAACCAATAAAAGACCATTTTCACTTATCCATATGGGATGTTTGCTTTCAAGAGGATGCCTTTTTGATTATGTAAAGCGCCAGTGAACTTTCAGTGTTCCGTGATGTTTATCTTCTCTAACAAGGTGGAAGACACTATTGAGATATTAATGGATAATTTTTGGTTGTTGGTGACTCTTTTGAAGATTGTCTGTCCCATCTAGCTAGTGTATTTAAAAGGTACAACTATCATAATCTGGTACTTAATTAGGAAAAGTGTCACTTTATGGTCAAAGAAGAAATACTGCTCGATTACAAGATTTCAAAGAAAATGATTGAGGTTGACGAGGCAAAGATTGAGGTGATTAAAAAATTACCCCCACCTATTTTTGTGAAAGGTATTCAAGCTCTTTGGGGGCATACTAGACTTTATCGTAGTTTCATAAAGTATTTCTCTAAGATTTCATATCCTTTGTTTAATTTGTTGGAGATGGAGATGAAGTTCATGTTCGATGATGCATGTATAAAGGTATTTGAGTATCTAAAAGAGAAATTAACTTTGGACCCTATTATTATTTCAACTGGTTGGTCCATGCCTTTAAAGGTTATGTGCGATACTAGTGGAGTGGAGCTAGGAGTAATCCTATGCCAAAGGCATGCAAATATCATTCAACCTATTTATTATGCTAGTAAATCACTTAATCTGGCTCATAAATTTTGATCTTTATTTGATTGGTAGAGAAGTGATTATGCATACTGACTATACAACTCTTAGGTGCATGATAGTGAAAAAAGATACAAACTCGAGATTGATTCATTTGGTACTTATATTACAAGAATTTAAATTTGAGTTCAAGGATCAAAAGAGGACCAAAAATTAAGTGGGAGACCACTTATCATGATTTTAAAAAAAGGTGGTGTTAAAGTAGACAAATGATCTTGAGGTTGATAATACTTTTCCAGATAAGCAGGTATTAGCAGCATCACAAGACTTGATTTTGTAGTTTGCTGATTTTGCTAATTATTTGATAAGTGATGTGGTGCCTCCAGGCTTTTCCTATTAGCAGTATAAGATGTTTATGTATGATGTGAGGAGAAATTTTTGGGATAATCCACACTTCAACACATGTTACTCCTTCACATCTAATCCAAATTCATCTTTTTATGTGCCAACATAGCCTTGTGCTCAAGTTTTACTAGTAAGTGACATGTTTTCCCATAAATAAGCTGATAGGGATATATACCTATAGGAGTTTAAAAAGCTTTATGATACACCCATAAAGAATTATCCAACTTCCTAAAGCAATTCTTCTATTTGCATTCATAGTTTTCAGTAGGATTGTCTTGATCTCTCGGTTAGAGAATTCTACTTGGCCACTAGTCTGTGGATGGTGATGTGTTGCCACAGTATGATGCACACCAAATTTCTTAAGCAGGGCTCAAAACAAACTTTTTACAAAAATTATAGCCTTCATTACTAATGATAGCCCTTGGTATACCAAACCTCAAAAATATGTTCCACTTTAAGAATATTATGACACTCTTGCCTTCATTATTAGGAAGCGTTACTGCCTCCACCCATTTGGATCCACAATTTATAGAAAAAAGTATGTACTTTATCCCATTTGAGATCATAAAAGGACCCATGAAATCTATAACCCAAGCATCTAAGAGCTCTCACAAAAATAAGAGAGAGAAAGAGGTCATGCTTTCTTGATATACCCCCTTGCCTTTGTCATTGGTCACATGCCCTTACATAGTAATGAGCATCTTGATTACTCATTGGAAAATTATACTCATATTGTATAGTTTCATGGGTTGTCCAAATACTACTATGGTAAATCCCAACATGATACTAATGACATCTCTCGAACTCATCATATCTACCTCAGACACACATCTACAAATCATCCCATCTGCACAAATATGAAACAAGTATGGATTATCCCAAAAAATTCTCCTCACATCATACATAAACATCTTATACTGCTAATAGGACAAGTATGGAGGCACCACATTACTAATCAAATAATTAGCAAAATCAGCAAACCATAGAATCAAGTCTTGTGATGCTGCTAATACCTGCTCATCTGGAAAAGTACCATCAACCTCAAGCTCATTTGTCTACTTTAACACCGCCTCTTTTTTGAATCATGATAAGTGGTCTCCCACTTAATTTTTGGTCCTCTTTTGATCCTTTAACTCAAATTTAAATTCTTGTAATAGAAGTACCAAATGAATCAATCTCGAGTTTGTATCTTTTTTCACCATCATGTACCTAAGAGTTGTATGGTCAGTATGCATAATCACTTCTGTACGAATCAAATAAAGATCAAAATTTATGAGCTAGATTAAGTGATTTACTAGTATAATAAATAAGTTGAATGATATTTGCATGCCTTTGGCATAGGATTACTCCTAGCTCCACTCCACTAGTATCACACATAACCTTTAAAGGCATGGACCAACCAGTTAAAATAATAATAGGAGCCAAAGTCAATTTCTCTTTTAGATACTCAAATACCTTAGAAATGCATCATCAAACATGAACTTCATCTCCATCTCCAACAAATTAAACAAAGGATATGAAATCTTAGAGAAATACTTTATGAACCTACAATAAAGTCTAGTATGCCTCAAAGAGCTTGAATACCCTTCACAAAAATTGGTGGGGGTAATTTTTTAATCACCTTAATCTTTGCCTCGTCAACCTCAATCATTTTCTTTGAAATCTTGTGATCGAGCAGTATTTCTTCTTTGACCATAAAGTGACACTTTTCCCAATTAAGCACCAGATTATGATAGTTGTACCTTTTCAATACACTTGTTATATGGGACAGACAATCTTCAAAAGAGTCACCAACAACCAAAAATCATCCATTAATATCTCAATAGTGTCTTCCACCATGTCAGAGAAGATAAAAATCACAGAACACTAAAAGTTCAATGGCGCATAACATAATAAAAAAGGCATCCTCTTGAAAGTAAACATCCCATATAGATAAGTGAAAGTGGTATTTTATTGGTTTTCAAGTGAAATAAATATTTGACCGTATCCTAAATATCCATCAATAAAATAATACCATCCTCTACCAGTAAGATATTTTAATATTTGATCCATAAAAAACATAAAAAATTATCCTTTTCAGTCCATGCATTCATCTTCCTATAATCAATGCACACTTGCCAACTTGTGACATGTCTCGTCAAAATAAGCCCACTTTTTACATTTTGAACTAGAGTAATTCTATCCTTTTTTGGCATACATAAAACCAGGATCACCCATTTGATATTACCAATAGGGTAAATTACACCTGTATCTAACCACTTGATGATTTCCTTCTTGCTACATCTTTCATAGATGGATTCAACCTATACTGGTGCTTAATTCTAGAAATATAATGTGGCATATTCTATGTAAAATACCAATAATATCAGTAATAGACCATCTAATAGCCCCCTTTAACTTCTATATAACTGACACTAGAGCTTCAATTGGCCATTCAACAAAGTCTATCACTATAATAACTGAAAAAGGGTTGTTGGCTCCCTAAAATTCATAACAAAAATAGGATGAAGAGCTTTGCGATCTAAGATAGAAGACTCCTCAATGGAAGGCTTGACTGGTAGGGTCGCTCTATTTTTTAAATCCAGATCTACCTTTTTTGGTGCAAGAGTATAGGAATCCAGGCCAGTAAGTGCGCTCACCATCTCATCATACTCATCAATATCATCACATTCAAATTTATAATTACTATTGCTAGTGCTTTAACAACCATCCTCTCCTCAATAGGAACTATCAAGGCATCCTCATCGATTGTATCAATAAATAAGATCACACATATGTACTTTGGTTACTTCATGTATTGGAAAATAATGAATGCCACTTTCTCATAATTTAACCAAAACTTTAGCTGACCAATTTCCATATCAATCAATATTTTTTGAGTTATAAGGAATGGTTTCTCTAAGATAATGGGAACCTCAAAATCATATTAATAGTGAAGGATGATGAAATTAGATGAAAAATAAAGGACACAACGTTCACTAAAACATCATATGAAACTCCCTAAGGTTTCTTTACAATGCAATCCATTATAAGAAGTCTCATCAAAGTTGGTTTAGGTGACGCCAACCCCAACTATATAAATACTTCTAGAGGCATCAGATTAATTCTAAAACTCAAGTTACATAAATATTTTTCAAATTTGAAATCCTAAATGGTACATGGATGCAACACCTTGGATATTTGGTCCTTGAAAATTTCTGAAATTTTATCCTCACTGCCCAAACTATGACTCTCCATATGAGTCGTAGGGAGTCCTGGTGGGTCTTAATGACCCAATCATATCCTATACAGTAGGTTGACCTGTCTATGACTATGACTAGGGGGTTACGAGACATAAGTACTCAAAACTAGTCGTATGGTGTCTTTCGCAACCTAACTAGTATGATGCCCAATTATTTCTACTTTGGAAACCACTGGACCATACGAGTTGTAATGCTTGAGTTTAATTCATATGGTGTGACTTATAGACAAATTAATATTGGTGATCATGGCCACTATCCAGACTATGAGTGGGACCTTACGAATCATAAGAACACCCATAGTGACTAGGCGGTCAATTTTCAGTCTTTTTATTAAGGGCATTCTGGTTAATTACCCTTTTTCCTTACTTAGAACCCACATCCATAAAGCACTCAAGGGGTTTATTTCTTATTCATAACACAATTAAAACACACTCTCTTCTCTCAAAACTCTCCTAGGTCAAGATACTAGGGTTTCTAAGAAGGGTGTCATCTAAGGGATTAAGGATTGAATTCTCTCCATAAAATTTTTCTATTTCAGGCACGTTACTCTTCTCAATTCTCAATTTACAAAAATCATATTTTAATGTGGTTTTTTATGTGGTTGAGGGTTTGACATGGGTGATTCTTAAATTATTTTCCCATGATTTATTATGCATTGTTCATGGTTTATTAATGGGTGTGAGGTGCATGGGAATAGTGAATAAACTAAGAGGCCATGATTTCCCCCAATTTGATGTTTTGAGATTGGAATTAGCTTTGAATAATTTTGTTCCCTCAACCCACTTGTGTAAATGGATTTGTTTTGTGAAATTGTCACTTGGTTTCACTTACTCACCTATGTTATTGCATTACATAAATGATTAAATAATGAACATGGATTTTGCCGACGTTAAGGTGTGGGTCTTAGATGACTTGTATTGGAAAAATAATGTTTGCCAACATGAGTTTTGGTTTCGATGACCTTTGTACCTAGTTTGCACTATTGATATATTTGTGTCTTGGATTGACATGAGTTTGGGTCATTCCCTGGAGTTCCTTAAATTCTCTTATTCGTGTGTCTAATACAAACTGAGGCCCTTTTAACAGGGGGAGCTAAACCCACATAGCTCATAGGTGCCTGTTTATAACGGTTGAGGTATATAGTCTAGGATAAAGTTTACTTCATGCTAAGCCTTATTCCCTATCCTGGCATGACATGCTTATATACATATATTTATATATGTATATATATATATATATCTGATTGTGTGTTGGTTTTGAATGAATTGATATGTGGATCATGGAATTATTTTATCCTCTATCCATTGAGTTACATGCTAGTGCTTAACCCACTAACCTTTATCAGATGTTGTATCCCCATGCGATGCAGGCACTAAAGATACATCTATTTTTCCTTCACAGTGTTAGATGGATCTACTCAGTTCGTCGGTCATTAGTGGTGAAGTGGTGATCTTCCATTCTATGGAAGACTTTGTCATTTTAATAATTTCCCTTCTTAGACTAGAATTGAAGAGTTTACATTAACCTTATTATTTTCATTGTTATTGTCAGCGTCGGGGGTATGTCCCGAGTTAGATTTGTTATTGTTATTTTTTATAGGCTTTGTGGATATTTCTATGGACTTGTGTGTTTTTGGTTATTGGTAGTTGAGTATTTAGTTATCTTAGAATTTCTTTGATCTTTCATATCTTATCTTGTTATATGTTTGGAATTCAGCCTCTGTTGGGCATTATATTCAATTTGACTAGGCAAAGGGTGTGGTCTCTGGTCCTAGATGAACTTGAGATACCCATCATTACCCATGTTCTTCTTAACTACTCGATGGTCCTATACTCCCATTCAAAGGAAAAAAACACCCACAAATTCACAATCACAACAAAGAGCGAAGAAAACACTAAATTTTTTCCAATTTTTTGTGATTCTAACTAACTGTGGTGCATACTCCCTCAATTTCATGAATTCTATGCTATCTCAAAGAATTTGAATTCTATGTCAAGTAAGTAATCTCATATGTTTTTTATTTTCTCATGCTTAATAAAATACTTTATAGTAATTAGGGTTTGCACTTACCTTCGGTATATCTTGCAGTTTCATAAATGAGTTCAAAAGGAGTTTACATTAAATCCATGCTTTAAGTGCTTTGTTAAAAAAAATTTGTGATAAGTGTGGAGGGGGTGAAGTCTAAGTAGCCCCTATAATACTAAAAAATTAGATAAATTGCTGATATAGACTTGTGAAAAAGGAAGTGCACACTCAATGATTTAACCAACTACCCATTGATTTTTGAAATGACTAGGTTGGATTGTTGTGGATACAGAAGTTGAGGTAGCAAAATCTATCATACAATACCTTCTATTGATTGTGGTTTCCACAGATGAGTCATTGATAGTCCTTATCTAATATGAACACCATTAGAAATTTTAGGAGGGTATTCTAATGACCCAAATGATGATTTGTCCTCATTAACAACAATCATCCTAAGGGTCATCTATAGTGATTGTGTACACTATTTTACTGATTTGTTTTAGACATAATCAGGATAATTATTTACTAAACAGGTACTATATCACCCAAAATAGGCAAGAAGAGAGATCCCGCAAAGAGATAGTAAAAAAATTAGCATTAAAGTGAAGAGTTTGAAGAGTCTAGCGGTTTGAAGGTAAAATACTCCACAAGTGAAGTTGATGAACAACATGAGCCTCGAACTACTAGGTCCAAGGCTGCAAAGTCTAAATCAATAGTGCTTGTGGACACTGATGTGCTATGGATTCATAGTACTTACGATTGTTAAACTTGGAGAATATGCATGTACTTAAGGCTATTTATTTGGATTAAATGTGTTTTGGAGTAATTTTGCAGAAAACTAGGTATTGGAAGATAATTGGAAGAAAACAGAATGAAAAGACTAAAAATGACTACTTTCTAAGGCACCTACGGCCCATAAGTACAACCTAGGGGCGTAGGTGGGTCCGTATTTATCAGAACATGGAAAAGCAGAGATATATTTTTGGAATGACTACCTACGGACCCTTATCTACGACCGTAGGTGACACCTACGGCCCGTAGTGGGTCCATATGTGGCCACCGATGCAAAATTCTTGGATTATTTTGAAGTTGTTTCTTAGGGTTTCCATGTAACCTAAACCTACTCCTATGATGTTTTTAGTCATTATTATGTATGTTTAGTCATGTTTTCCCTTTTTAGTTAGTATTTGATTTTTAGGGTTTCTATGTAATCTATAAATACCCTTCTTACATTTCTTAGAGGGATATTCAAGTTTATACCCTTTTGGGCTAAGCTTACATCATTCACAAACATCTTTGATTCTAATATTGGCTTGTGATCTTGGGATGTTATTGTTCTTCATTTGTTTTTTTATTGTTCTTCAATTTAAAACTTTGGGTTTTCGTCTTTCATTATTGTGAGATTCATTCTGTAATTTTGTCTGGAAATTTCATGAATTGTCTTGCAACTATGAGTGGCTCTTCCCTTAGTTAGGGTTATGGGAACCTTGGTCGATTAACAAAGTAGAGGAAGTTCCAAGTAATTTGAGATAAACATTCCTACATGTATTATGGTTTTCTTTTATTTAATTGTCTTCTTAACGGGTACACACATTAGGATCCCGCCTGTATTCACACGAGACTGACTGGGAAGTAGAGATTGGTAAAAAGAGATCACAATAGTGATTTGGAGTTAATTGCCGAAATAATCTTACCTGCATTATCTACTTAAGATGATTATCTTTCATCTAATAACTTGAGACTTCAAAGGTGATAATTAAACTGGGATCCAAGATAAGGGTTAGTAAGGCGACACCTTAAGACTCAAAAGGTAAAGGGTGAAATCTGTCAATGAGTCCAAAATACAGTTGATGGTACATAACTTATTATATTTTGTAAGTAAGGTATTGGAATAGTTCGACAGTGCATGATAAGTCTGCATAGTTAGAAGCCAGGGAGAACACAAGCCTAGTGTTCGTCTTAGATTGTTTACAACCAAAATCATCCAATTCTTGTTACTTTCTACAATTCTAGAAAATCCCCCCATTTACATTCTGCACGACCTGGTGATTTCAATAAATTCAGATGTATTCCCTATTGGATCGACCCCAACCTAATTGGGCTACTATATTTTGCTTCGACCGCTTTATCCTTCAATTAGAGGTGTAGTTTGGTCGACATCAGCCACTCCTACTATGACTCCTTAATATGAAGAGGAAGGATAGTATTTAAACAAGAATGAGAGTGATCTCGAAGCTGATGATGAGGCTAATACTGATGGTAACTCTGAGAGTAAGGAAACAAAATGTAGGACCAAAGAAGCTAGTCCAACAACCTACGCCAAAGTTATTGCTGAGGTAACACCTCTAAGGGGTTGACCTCTAAACATTAGGGTACCCCAAAGTCCCATCCCTATTAAAATGATGTTGTGTCGATAAACAAAAAGGCCAAGATAAAGAGAAGCCTCAAATTTTTCTTGGGGCTTTGCAAAAGGTCTTGGAACTGCGCTGGCTATTTGAGAGTATGATTTGAACTGAATGGAAAACCCTAGGACAATTACAAGGTTGAAATAGTGAATTCTATGGCAACTACTTTGCGACACTAAAAAATATGACTCCTTCAAAGAGAGACAAGGACATGAGAAAGTAGCTATAGTTGGATACTGTAAGGATTTGGGGTGTATATGTTGACATATCTATCACAACCATTTCTAGACTCTTTATAGTATTGATTTTAAGGCTCTCGAAGAAACATCGAATTTGACTACCGGATGGTGGACTTGAAAATGTGCAATAGTTGAGTATGGACCATAATTTAATGCACTTTAAATGGTTGGCAGGCCACATAGCTTGGGTAAAAGAGAAAGCTGACTAGGTTGCTAATGCCACTCATATTTACAAGCATACTTTGAATTTCCTCGCCAAATCATGGTGGTCCATGGTGAGACATTACTTAACACCAACAGGGAAAGATTATATGTTATGTGTTGATCGATTAGGATTGTTGCAGCAATTATAATAGTGTTGGAGTTGAACATTCTGTAGAGTATCATAGACAAGATTAGGGAATGAGTTTTTGCCTAAAACTGCCCTCCCATTCTTTAGTCTTTTAAATAAGCTATGATGGGAATCCCATGTGCGGACCTTGCCCAATGTTGACTGATTGCTCAGGCCGACTAAGATGGATGAGATTTCCTTGATTAAAGACTACAATCCAATTGCTCAAGACAGAGGTCCATTTCTATATTTAGATCCATGGATAGCTGAGGGGATGCTCCTATAGGCCACACTATTGCTATTCTAGATAATAAAGTTAGCGCCACATTAGCCACCATGAGTGTCACCAAGGCCTCATCTTTACAGCCATCCTTAGTTCCTTTTGGTTCACCCAGCATATTAGTGCAAGTTATGTTATGGTATCAAAAGAGTTCCTAGAAGTTCTAAAGATGTTCACCATCTCTGAAGTAAGAATAGAAAATTTGGAAAAAATGGGTCAAGCCTTTTGTGAAGGATGAGAATAAAGATGTCGTGTGGGGTATATAGGCGAGATTTAATAGTATGGAGGTTTGGATATTTGATCGATTGGAGAGATTTCATGCTCCAGATTTAAGTGTGGTCACAACTGAGCTTGCCTCATTTCAGGAAGCAATGAAGGATCTCACTGTGAGATAGTTCCAAGTTATGCAACCTCTTTTTATGCTAGTGATAAGGAGGTGTTTGATAATAAAGTGCTAGACTTTTTCACCCAAGACCCAAAAAATAAGCCAAAGGTAAAGAAAAGGATGTTGATTAAAAGCCTTAGAAGAAGATAATGATGTGATAAAAAAAAGAAATAGATGGGAGTAAGCAAACCTCTGAGGTGTATGTATCATAAAGGGGTGAGAAGGTTAAAAAAGATGAGAGCTCTACAGCTAGTAAAGTGCTGATGTTGTTACTATTGTTTATAATAGTGATTAGGTATAGAGATTTCCCCTGCTAGATATACACTATTGATTACGTCGGTCACTCGTTGGCGCCACAAGTCGTGAGCATAGAGAGGTTGCATCTGTGACCCTTGCTAATCAGTCCATGAAAGGTGCTTATGATAGGACCCAAACCAGGCCCTTATCGTAATGGGCAATCCCAAGGCTAACAAGGACTAGGAACCAACCCCATTACCCAACCCAACCACCAACGCATACCTTGAGTCGGCAGAATTTTAAACATATAACAAGATAGCATGTCCAACCACGTGGTGACTGTAGGATAAGTCTATAACTTCGACCAGCCCAACTATGTCAAACCACCCAATATCTAACCAAACCAATGTGGAAGTCATAATTAATACCATGATAATAAGACAATGTAAGTATACATATGTGTAACATAAGCAACCCATACCATACCCAAGTCCACAGTTGTCGATATAAAGCCACCAAAGAGTACCTAGTCGGGACATGCCCCCGGCCATAGAAAATAACCACAGTCAATGAAAGATGTGAAATATGTAAAGTAAACCATGAAATGAAATAGATTCCTTCCGAACTATGGAAGCTCACCACTTCAATCCAATATAGACTCTACCCGAATCCGATCACTAAGCAAGAGGAATAGAATGGCCAGTTCCTGCATAGTGTGGGTATACAACCGCCAGTAGATGGGTTAGTGGGTGAACACTAGCAGTCACTCAGGATAAGGATAAAATAATGTCATTTATAAAACTAAGTGTAACCATCCATGATGCATACAACCATATGTATATATATATATATAACCATGCTGGGAAAAAGGGACCGGGTTTAGCATGCCTTACAACCTTTACCTGGGATGTGTAGCTTGGCCGTCCTAAACCACCCACGGGCTATATAGGTTCAGCTCCCCCTGCTGAAAGGGCCCCAGTGCATGTAGCCGTATGAGCAGGGAAGTATTCCATGGGATGACTAGTACTTCCCCCAATAGTGTGATATCATGCACACGGTTCACTAAGACCAATCCTCATATCGGTAAATACGAGTTTCCAGTTTTGGTCCCCCCCGGGACTGCCACCTTCTACGACTTTGCTATATGCCCCGCCATTAATGCCCAATTAAAACCAGTTTCAAAATAACCAAAACATTATCAATTTATTCACCACAGCTATTGATATTGGTATTGTCATATCAACCCTTACTTTAAAGTATCATCCATAGCTAACCATTTATAGGTTTAAGGGACTTTCAAGTGCCTTTCCATTTACCATATTAAACCACTTGGGAGACTTTTATGTTCCCCACAAGAATAAAAAATTAGTCATTTACCATTCCAACCTATTAAAACCAATTCCATTAATGCATCACTTGAGGGATCTCCATGTATCCTGCAAGGTTTTCAAAATAGACCAACCATGGCCACCAAAACCTTTACCCTTTAAACCATTCCAAACCATTTTAGACCATTCTAAACATTTGAAGCATTTATATCATTTAAACCATTTAAACCATCCAAAACCATTTAGAGTTCCATTACTAAACCAAACTATGCAAGAGTTTCAATGAAAAACAAAAAATAGAATAAAAACACTCTTAGAGGAATTTTATCAAACATGTTGAGGGTACACCCTTACCAAAACCAATGCATAAACCACCATAATTAGGGTTAGTTAAGACTTAAACCATAACCAACCAATAACCACATATGCAAACCATTACCAAAAACATCTAAAAATATGATTTAAACCAATACCAAACCATATGCATCAAGACCCTCAACATATATTTCGAAAACCACCATTCATCATTCATAAATCAATGTATAAAAGACAATAGAAATGCCTTTAGTTGGAAATAACAATGAGGGAAGGAGTACATGCCTTACATAAGATGATTCACATGAGAAATCTTGACCTTTGAGCCCTTTAAAGAACACATGAAGAAACCCTAGCCTCCAATCTTTCAAGAGTGAGTTTGAGAGAGTTTTGAGGTGTTTTACTCCTTTACCAAGTGTTATTAAAGGTTATATAATGTGAGAACATAAGAGATTTGAAGTAGGAAATTTCCCAACTACTCTTCTTAAAAATTAAAACAAGTCACGTCCAGGGGTATGACTTCCCCTTACCATTCATATCCTAGGGTATGAGTGGTACCCCAACTCGTACCCAAACCTTGCCATGACCTTACCTACTAGTTTATATATGATTCACACCCCATAACTCATACCTAAGGGTATGAGTGACACCCCCAATCATAGTCACCTCTCGTATGTTGGACAGATTCCACAAGATAACTCAAACATGAATCATACAATTTTCCTTGCACCACTCGTACATTCCTAAATGAGTCTTACCTAGTTGATTCATATATTGGGCTGTATCCAAGCCCAACATACTGCCTAGGGTATGATTTAACTCTCACAACAGCAAAAAAATCGTATCCAAAGGGTACAAGTGACTCCCTTATCGAGCCAAAAAGGTCCAAACCTAAGAAATTTTTTAGGGTGTTTCAGTCTCCCTGACTAGGATCATTCATCCTCGAATGACAGGTAAGGGTAAGGATAAGCATGAGGTAACACATTAACACACATCAAAATTTTGCCCAATTAAAATAAAGGATAAGAACACAAACCAAGATGACAAGATCTTTACATACCCCAAGCACAATTTATACCTCAACACCTTCATCCCGACCTCTAACTAATTTAGAAAACAAAGATGCAAGAGGAACCATTCCTCACCTTTAACCAAGTTAGAAAACAAGGATGTGTTAAAGAACATACACCTTACATACGAATTTTCCGAAACAAGAAACTAAGTGGATCCTTGGACTCCATGTCCACCTCCGCATCCCAAATGACTTTCTCAAACTTTAGTTCCCCATGGAACCTTTAACGAAGCCATACCTTTCATTTGCAACTGGAGAACTTTACCAATCCATGATCCTCGTTGGGACCCTCTTAAAGAACAAGGAATTCGAGATACTAAAACCACCTAAGGGAACCTAACCAACCAAGGACCATCCACACCCCCACAAAACATAGATTACCGAATGAATGGACTCATGCTAGAGAGCAAGTTTGAATTGATTTAGAATTTATCGAGACACATCACTACGAGAGCTTGAGTCTAATTGTTCACCACCATTTCCATGTTCAAACCTATCTGATGCTAAAAAGAGTTAACTTAAGACACCGGGCTCTACTCCTCACATCTATTCCGAAGCCCTACTCCTCTTTAATCACCATTATATGGAACCCCTGAGTGAAAGGCATGGACAAACCATCCCTAATGATTATAATTGAAACAAACCAATACAACTACTAAGATAGGAAGACAATTCATAAAAACTATGCCTTACCAAACCTCTCAAGTACCCAACACAAATATGGGTATACCCATAAATAATACAATGTAGAGTTAAGACTCATATCCGAGAAACAAGGAGAACGCAAAATAAGAACCTTAAGCATAAGTGCTATAAGAATGCATGCCACACTAGTAGGGTACTCTCTTAACTGAGATATAAGAGTATTACTAGAATATACAACCCGACCTTCCCTTCAAGTTCACCGCTAGAAGAAAAGTTTTAGATTAACCACCAACCTACATCCCATTTCAACTAAAAGCACAACACTCCCCCCCAATGGGTATCACCAAAAATGTACTCAAGGGACGTTTGATTCTCCCATGCCAAAAACATTATTAAACCAAGTGCTACCTAGTGCCCAACATAGACACGTAAAAACCATTAGACCAAATTGACTCCAAGGTTTCTAATTAAACCAAAACTATTTCAAAATCAAACCATAACCACCAAGGCCTTTTCAAAATCATTTGAGTCTAACCACAACCAATTCATGTTCCTTTAACCATTTATTAAATGCAATGATTTAAGAATAGTCAAACTATATGAAAAAATTATATTCAATGGAAATTTTCAAAAATAATTTGAGGACATACAATTTTCAAGACCAAAACGAAGTAATTGGGGGATCCATAGTACCCCAAAATTCATTAACCATTCTCATGCATCCCACATTGTTCATAAATATTAATAAAGCATGAATAATGCATCATATCCTATGGAAAATTAAATAAATGAGTAATTATGTCAAAATCCTAAATTATGCCAAAATCCATATTCAAAACCATGAATTTAGAAATCAATTTTGTGCCAACAATAAGGTACAATTATAGAGACAAAGACACATGCAAGCTCCATATTCTACACCATCCCATGACTTAACCCCCAACCCACCATTTTTACCTTCACAATTCCTACATTGCTATCCTCGAGCTAACAGCCTTCCTCTATCCAAATCGAGCATCTAGGTTTAAGCCTAGTATCTACCAATCACCATGTACTATTATCAAAGTACCCCATATAAAAATGGAATACACCTATAAGGTCCTTCCCCACTAGAAGGACACCCTAAATTCCTTAGTTACCCAGCAAAAACCTATGCATTTCTAGGGAACCACTCCCCTTATGCATGCAAAAATAAAACATTTCATAGGGAATTATCAAGATTGATAAATCCTTTATCTCAGAGATCCCATAATTTCTCCTTAAGATCCTTTAACCCAACCAGAACTATTTTATAAATAAGAATAGAAATTTGACAAGTATCTAAAACAAGACCAATCCTATACCAACCTCCCCAATAGAAAGACACCATAAGGTTCGTCAAGACGGCTTCAAGAGATACATTCACCACCGAAACTGAATGCAAAGAAAGACCTTCTGAGTTAGAATCTTTATCCCAGACCAAGTAATAAAGACACCCCTTTTTGGAGAACAATCCCTGAGTCTTAATACATGATATTGTCGTTCCCTTAATAATTAGTGAACAAAGTCGTCCTCTCATTCCATAACTGACTCACCATGTAGCCTAACAAGTCCAATAATCTAATAGTGAAAAGTATGAGTGCAACCAAATCCATCCCTTGAATGACATTTAAATCCACCACATTGGAGTCAAACAAATTCCACCAAGACCTCTTTATTACCAACAGATACCTACACCCCCATAGACTCTTTTGACAATCGCAGAGTCACCTATCGGGATAAAATCAAAAGAAAAAAAGAGTTCAAAATAACCTTGGGACCAAAACCCAAAATAAACAACCACCAATGGGGTCACAGAAGAGAGAGGACCCCAAACCAAATAAACCACACACACTATAATGAATGGAGTTTTCAACATACCAGTGTTGGAGATGGAAGTAGCACCCCTGGTGCAAGAGCTAGAGAAGTAGCAACGAATATCCTATTTGTCGAAGAGGAAATCCTTATAGTACACTCCTATTTAACCAGGAAACTATGACTCTTTACCTTGCCTATTTCCAACCTCACCTTATCCTCCCCATACCAATAGGATAGGACTGGCATGATAGAGTTATCACTATTGGGTTAATAAACTAATAGAATATCAAAACTCGGCATTGGTAACCTCTTCTTAAGGTAACCAAGAATGAATGGCACCTTTTGAGATAGGGTTAGTGGAGACCAGTGGCACTCCACGAAGAAAACCAGAAGTTGCGAGCCTTGACCAAGTTTGTGCCCCATAAGTTGGGCTAGATCCATCCATGTTATCCTCTAGTGGGACAGGTGAGTGTCTACGAACTCTAGATCATTGAGAAGACATGATCCAAAGAGTGAACCAAAGAAGATTCATAGAAGAGTTCAAGACCTCAGAATCCATAGCCCAAAAGGAGAATAACCAAGAAAGTAAAACATTTCTAAATGCCTCGTTGCCTCCTCATTATAAGTGTGGTGCACGACACATCATAAGCAAGACTCTACTCAACATGGCTTTCTGGACACCCCTTGACACTAAAACCTAAAGCTTTGATACAAACATGACACGACCCGAACTAGGGTCTTATCTTAATGGGCAATCCCAAGTCCAATCAGGATTGGAACCACCCTCATTACCCAACCCAACCACCAACACATACCTTGAGTTGGCTTAATTTTGAACATATAACAAGATAGCGTGTCCAACCATGTGGTGACTTTGGGATAAGTCTATAACTGAGACCAACCCAACCAATTCAAACCACCCGATATCCAACCAAACCAATGCGAAATCCATAAATCAATATCATGATAATAAGCCAATGTAAGTATACATATGTGTATCATAAACAACCCATACCATACCCAAGTCCACAGTTGTCCATACAAAGCCTCTAGACCAACCAAAAAATACCTAGTAGGGGCATGCCCCCAACCATAGCCAAAAACCATAATCTATGAAAGATTAGAAATATGTAAAGTAAACCATGACATGAAATAGATTCCTTCTAAACTATTAAAGCTCACCACTTCAATCCAACATTGATTGCACCCGAATCCAATCACTAAGAAAGAGGAATAGAATGATCGGTTACTACATAGCATGGGTATACAACCACTAGTAAATGGGTTAGTGCGTGAACACTAGCATTCACTCAGGATAAGGATAAAATAATGCCATTTATAAAACCAAGTGAAACCATCCATGATCCATACAGCCATACATATATATATATATATATATAACCATGCCAGGAAAAAAAGGATCGCATTTAGCATGCCTTAAAACCTTTACCTAGGCTGTGTAGCTTGACCGTCCTAAACCACTCATGGGCATAATAGATGCAGCTTCCCTTGCTGAAAGGGCCCTAGTGTATGTAGCCAAATGACTAGGGAAGTATCCCATAGGATTACTTGTACATCCCCCAATAGTGTGACATCATGCACATGGTCTACTAATACCAATCCTTATATCGGCAAATATGAGTTTCCAATTTTGGTCCCACTGAGACCGCCACCTTCTACGGATTTGCTACACACCCTGTCATTAATGCTCAATTTAAACCAGTTTCCAAATAACCAAATCATTAGCCATTTATTAACCACGACCATTGATATTAGTATCGTCATACCAACCCTTACTCGCAAATAACATCCATAGCCAACCATTTATAGGTTTAAGTGGACTTTCAAGTGCCCTTCCATTTACCATATTAAATCACTTGGGAGACTTCCGTGTTCCCCACAAGCATAACCAATTAGCCACTTACCATTCCAAACCATTTAAACCAATTCAATTAATGCATCACTTGAGAGATCTACATATATCTTGTAAAGTTCTCAAAATAGACCAACTATGGCCACTAAAACCTTTACCATGCAAACTATTCCAAACCATTTTAGACCATGCCAAACATTTAAAGCATTTATATCATTTAAACCATTTAAATTATCCAAAACCATTTAGAGTTCCATTACCAAACCAAACAATGCAGGAGTTTCATTGAAAAACCAATAATAGAGTAAAATTACTCTTTGAGGCATTTTATAAAACATGTTGAGGGCATACCCTTACCAAGACCAAAACCAATATATAAACCACCATAATAAGGGTTACTCAAGACCCCTTTTGTTAAACCATAACCAACAAATAACCACATGTGTAAACCATTACCAAAAATATGTAAAACATGATTCAAACCAATACCAAACCATATGCATCAAGAAACTTAACATATATTTAAAAAAGAACCACTCTCGATACATAAATAAATGTTTAAAACACAATACATATGCCTTTAGTTTGAAAATAACAATGAGGGAAGGAGATACATTCCTTTTACAAGATGATTCATGGAAGAAATCTTGACCTTTGAGCCATTTGAAGAACACATGAAGACACCCTACCCTTCAATTATTCAAGAGTGAGTTTGAGAGAGTATTTGAGGTGTTTTAATCCTTTACCAAGTGTTATTGAAGGATATCAAAGGTTATATAATGTGAGAACATTAGGGCTTTGAATTAGGAAATTTTCAAACTAACCTTTTCTGAAAAATTTAAACAAGTCACATACAGAGGTGTGACTCCCCCTTACCATTTGTATCCTAGGGTATGACTGGTACCCCAACTTGTACCCAAACCTTGCCATGACCTTACCTACTAGTTTGTATATGAATCACACACCCCTAACTTGTACCTAATGATACGAGTGACAACCCAAATCGTACCCATCACTTGTATATTGGATAGATTCCACAAGACAACGCAAACATGCACCATACGACTAGCCTTGCACCACTCATATGTTCCTATATGAATCTTACCTAATGGAGTCATATCTTGGGTAGTATCTAAGCTCAAAATACTTTTTAGTGTATGAGTGAACCCTCATGATAGCCAACAAAGTCATATCTAAGGGGTACGAGTGACTCCCTTGAGTCGTATCGAGCCAAAAAGTTCCAAAGCCTAAGAAATTTTGCAAGGGTCCTATTCCTAGGGTGTTTTATGCACCACAGGTATGTCCCAACCCTAGTTTTCATATTTTTATGTGTTTAAGCACTTAGGGAATTACATAATTTCCTAGTTAGGGTGAAGGTATACCAATATTCGAGGGTTTTTCTGTCATATTTCTTTTCCCTCAGATGATCTATCTAGTTAGAACCAACATGTTTAATATTTTTTATGTTTGTTGATTAGTTCAATTTTAACTTAAGAGGAAAATAGGAGAACTTGGCACAATCAAAATAAAAAGAGCATGCAACCTTTGTTTTTGAGTTTAAATGTCTTAATGTCTAAATGACTAAATGATAACCCTCCTTAAATTTTTAAGTTGTATTGTCTATTTCATATGAATTATGACCATTATATATCTTATTACATCATTAGGATTATCAGTAACTATAGCCTAACTATGAATAAACTATATATGTATTAACTAATGAAATAGCCCAAAACTATGTATGTGTGAGGTACTAACCTCATTCGTTGTTATGTGTGTGATCAAGAAATTACCTAGTGTAATGACTCTCCAAGTCATTTTCTAAATTTCCATACTTTTTCTCCATTTAGAACTTTCCTATAAAGACTCCAAGTCATTTATGACTTGCTGGAGCTGACAGTTTAGTTACCAGGTAGTTCATTTGTTTTTTTAGAACCAATTCTCATTTAAAGCTTTCACTTTTATGGATTGGTTATCAAAACTTTAGGTTAACAACCTCGTATGCCGATTTTAACAGTTCCATCAGCTCCAGAGTATTTATTTTTGGATAGGGAGACCTTTGGTTCTGCTCTAAGGCATTCAAACTTATTTCAAGCTATTAAGGGGTGTTAATAAAAGTGGCCTTTGGGTGTGGGGTCCATATTTAAACAAAATGACCCCAAATGGAACTTTTGATGATGTCGTTGAGTCTAGAATATCAAATTTGATATGGTAGTATAGGTTTTTTTCATTCAAGGGATTCTAAAAAAATCCTCATGGGTCAATAGAAACTTAGCAGAAATAAAGTTTTTGTTGGTTCAGCCATTTTAAGCGGACCTTTGGTCGCTTAAGCAGTGGTCACTTAAGCAACCAACAGAGTTAATTTAGAAGCCAATATAGGTTGTCCCAGTCATTTTAGCAAGGGCCTGACCAATTTAGCGGACGTTGCTTAAGAGGCATATTGTCCACTTTAGCGGAGGTCAGTTGGGTCATAGGTCACTTAAGCAATCATATTCCGCTTAAGTGGCGATCACTTAGGCGATCAAATGGATTCTTAATCAACAACCGCATGGGAATTTATCCCCCCCTTCAACTATTTTTCTCTTATTTTCTTCAAGTCCCAAAAGTCATTAAACCCTAGAGAGCTTAGAAAAATTAAGAAATTGATCCTTAGGTGATCGTAGGGTGTTGGTGAGCTCCAGAAAGTCATTTACTCACTGTAATCCTTGTATGTTTCTATCTAATTCTTGATTTAGTTCTCTGATTTAGTCTTAAATCCCTAGTTTCTTGATGGGTTAATTTTGGTGTCGTTTAAACTCAAATTTACTCATTCTTAAGGGTAAATGATCCTAGAGCATAGAAGGATATATGCTATTTTAAATCAATTTTGGACCCAATTCATTAAAATATATGTATTATTATTCTCATATTAATGTGTAAATCTCTATTATGATAGAGTGGCATTGTGTGGAGGCTTCTCAGAAGGAAAATCTCCAATTTAGCAAACTTTATTAGGAATTCTTTAGTGTGAAGGTAGGCTAGGTTTACTCTTATCTCATATAATTAGATTTATTATGGTATTGATATGATATTATGCTAGCCTTGGGTTAGGATACTATGACTTGGTTGTATATCTAGAAAAATTTGGATTATTTTTCTGACTAGTGAGCGATATTAGGTGAATTTGACCTACTGTCCATTCTTTGGGCTGAATTGCTAACTTAGGATTTAATGAGACTTATTTAGCTCTTTTTAGAGGGACAGTGGAACGTTAGTCTAGTTTGGGGTAGAAATTATCTTAGATTAGACTTTTGGGGTTAGAAGCGAGCCCCTTCGGCGCTTTTTAAGTCAATACTATTATCAGCCCCTTGTAGACCTAAGAGGCCTTTTCCATCATCTTTTTTTTCTTTTTGAGCCCGAGAATTTTAGACATTTTTTGACTTTGAATAGAATTGTAACTTAGATTAATTTAAGACCAATTTTAGTTCGATAATTACAACATTAAGATTGGTTTGAGTTTAACATATATGATACTAATTCTAATTTAGGTTTGTTATTTATGATACTATTTCTAATTTGAGTCTGGCATTTGGGGGTACTTATGATGATTAAGGAACTAGTTTGAGTTTGGTGTTTATGATATGGGAGGAACCATGGTTGCATTGTGAGGTTCAGATACTTTGGGATTATTATAGTTGGTACTTCTTTCCCAGTTCCATCCATTAGGCTTATGGGGTCTCGATTGGTTATTTACTCTTTTTTGTGCCTTCTGGGCTTATGGGGACTAGTTAGTCTATAGTTAGTTGCATTCTTTTTCATATTATTTACTCGATTATTTATTTTTAGTATTTGGTGAAATATTCTAGGTTTGCCCTTTTTTCTGAGACTTAGTTTACTATCTCATATTTACTGTGCTTATATTATGATTTAGCTCAGTTGGCCGATGATGCCTACTGATTACCCATTGTTGTGGTACTCATACTATACCTATGAATATTTTATAATGCAAATCTGAGTACTAGTTACCACCGTTGACATCTGTACTAGTGTTGGTCAGAGTTTAGAGATTGGGTGAGCTTTTGATGTTGGAGTTGACTTTCTCTCCTCCTATTTTTGGATGTCTTTCTATTCTAGACTATTGTATATTTCATACTACTAGTACTCTGATTCTTTTGCTAGAGGATCTTGTACCAATCTTACTAGGTCCTGGGATACTTTTACTCTTCTCCTTATTTATCTCTGGTTTTACCCTCATCTAATATTTAATTGCTTGTAATTTTATTACTTGTATAATTTTGGTATTTGTTCTACATTCTACCAACTAGCCCATTACTTCTCATTTCGGCCTATAAATTGGCTTACCTACTAGTAGGTTAAAATAGGTTCCATCATGACTCATGAAATTGAAACACACTGGTTTTGACCCTTGAAATATTCCTGAGCCTTGAGCTCACTATCCTTGTAACGACTCACCATACTTTCCATATGGTGTGGGTATGGGTCAGGGAACCCTAGTCGTTAGGTGATCAGTAAATGATGGTTGGGTTTTTGTTTAATAATTAGGTGGTATAGGTTGATTGGTTTTGTGGTGAGTCATTAGGTTGGTCCTTTATTTAATATAAAACTTAGTGACTTGACTTAGCTCTAATTACGAGTGGCTCCCTAAGATCCATGAGGATAGGTTACGAGTCATGGTTAAAGGTTGTACATTGTCCAGTGTTAATCCCTTTGGATTCTATCTTGGGTACGACTGGACTACAGAGTCGTATGATCTGGTCATGAATTGGGGAAATGGAGTCGGATGGTGAATAGCGTATGGTGTCCAACCTTTTCTTCTGGTGATGACTAGATGGTACCAGTCGTATGTTGTGGTAATGAGTTTGAGGGTCAACTCGTACCCACCTGCAGAAATTTTTTAGTTTTAAGTTGGGGGAATTTTAGATATTTCACTCTTTTAACTCCTTTTGATACCATGACATAAAACACCTTTGGGGGCTTTATTAACCTATTATTCCCAATCAAACACTCTTAAAAATCTCTAAAACTCTTTGTTCAAGAAAGACGCTAGGGTTTCTTCAATGCAATCAATTATAGGATTTCAAGAGTTATTCTCTCTGTATTCCTTGGTGTCTAAGGCATGTGACTCTTTCTTCATTGTTATTTACTAAAGGAATATGTTTAAATGTTTGTTTTTCATGGTATTGTTATTATCTTTACTTAATGGCTGAGGGTTTTGGATGTTCATGGTTGAACAATGTTTCTAATGGTTTAATGATGTTTCTTTCATGCTTTTGATATGATTTTGGTATTGTGGAATGCAAGGTAATGGTAAATGGCTTTAGGGGTACTTTGGAATCCCCCAATTACTTAGTTATGATTTTGAAATATATGTTCCCTTAACCTGTTTATTAAAATGCCAATGAGAATGATTTTGTCACATAGTTTTACTATTCTTGAAATCTTTGCATTGCATAAAAAGTAATGGAACTTAAATTGGTTTTGTTGGTTTTAAATATTCTGGGAAGGCCTTGGTGTCCATGGTGTTGGTTTAATTGGAAACTTGGGAGTCAACTTGGTTTAATAGTTTTGGTATGGCATAAATGGATAGACTTACAAGCTCTAATTTTGGTATGACGTTACCAATGGTTAATGCCTAATTAAAAAGACTCATTGGTAAATGGTTTGGTTTTGTATAAAAAGCTTTAATTGGGATGTTGAGTAGCAAAGTCATGGAAGGTAGAGGTCCCGGGGGGACCGACATTGGAAACTCATGTTTGCTGATGTGAGGGTGGCCTTAGTGATCGTGTGCATGATGTCACACTTTATGTTTTAGGGATGTACTAGCCATCCCATGTTTCTTTATCCAGTCATGCAGCTAACACGCATTGGGGCCCTTTCAGTAGGGAGAGATGAACCCATATAGCCTATGGGTGGTTTTAGGATGGTTGAGCTACACAACCCAGGTTAAGGTTTTAAATGCCTACCCCAGCATGGTATATATATATATGTATATATGTGATTGCATATGGTTACTTGTTTCGGTTTGCATGATGGAATTATTTTATCTTTATCCTTGAGTTGCATGCTAGCATTTACCCTGCTAACCGTCTTTGGGCGGTGTATTCCTACACAATGCAGGAATCAACCATACTACCATTTCTCTTGCTCGGTGATTTGGATCCGGGGAGCTTGAGTTAGATTTGAAGTGGTGAGCTTTCATACTTTGGAAGGCTCCATTTTATGTTGTGGACTTCTTTTTATTTTTATTATTTCTTTTATTTGGTTTTGGCTATGGTCAGGGGAATATCCCACCTGAATGTTATTGATTCTGGTTAGAGGCTTTGTCTAACAACTATGGGCATGGCCGTTGTCGGTATTAGTGTTAGCCTTGGTATTAGAATTGGCATTGGGATTGGCACCGATTGGATATTTGGTGTAGGTTGCTGGATCATGATTATACACTTTATTTAATGTCTTTGAGTTACTATTGTTTTATCTTTTTTATATGCTTGGAATTTATCTGACATAGGTTGTAGGGTGGTTACGGTTGGGTATTGGGGGTAGCCTCCGATGATGGTTGGACTTGAGATGCCCGACATGACTAGGCCATAGTTTGGGTCATGTCAAATTGGCAATAGAACTCTAGGTTTATAGTCAGTTGGGTTTCCAACAAAGCCGTGTTAAGTAGAGCCTCTTTTAAGGATGTGTAGCGCGCTACACTCATAAGGGAGAGGCTACAAGGCATTTAGGAGTGTTTCTCTTTCTTGTGTTCTATTTCTGAGTTGTAGATTCTAAGGTCCAAAATTTTTCCTCTAATTCCTATTTGTTCATTTTTCAAATCATGCCTCATCGATGATCTGAAGCTTAAGAAAACTCCTCTATCCTACTTGGGGATAACACTAATGGGACACACTCTATTTATTGGGTCTAGACTCAATCTAGGGGTCCAGTTCCTAATTTCCCTCCTAGAGTTCCACCGGTCCCTTCCATCCCACCTCGAGCTCCTCAAGTAGATGTGACAAATGTTCAGTTTCATCAGTTTATCCATATATTGGCATAGTTAGTAGCTTCTCAAGCTGAGCATAATATTTTTTTTACTCCATCTTCTGAGGCCACATGGGTTGTCTATTTTATAAGGTTGAACCCTCCCATATTCACTGGTGTCAAGGTTGGAGAGGATCCTCAAAGTTTTATTGATGAAATGGAAAATATATTCTATGTTATGCATGCCAAAAACTTGGAGGGTGTGGAATTTGTTACCTACTAGCTAAAAGATGTGGTGAACAAGTGGTATGAGGAATGGGATCAGTCAAGGGGTAATAATGCTGAGTCAACTCTGTGGTAGTATTTCTTAAATGCTTTCCTGGACCACTTCTTTCCTTAGGATTTGAGGGAAGCGAAGGCAAAATAGTTTGCTAACCTAAAGTAAGGAAAAATGTCAATTAAGGAATACACCTTGAAGTTTTACCAGTTGTCGTGGTATGCTCTAAAGTTAGTTTCTAGCATGAGGGATAGAATAAGGAAGTTTTCTTACGAGTTGTCCCAAGACTTGATATTGGAGAGTAAGGTTGCCTTGTTGAACAAGGATATGGACATCTCCAGGTTGGTTGTATGCATACAGTAGGTAGATAAAGAAAAGAAGAAATAAGTTAAGATAGGGGAAAGGTAGAGCAAAATATTTAGATTGTTTTAGCAGGATGGTGGCTAACAACAGAGTGGCAAGGATGGCAAAAAGTGGCCCAATAAAAGTGGGGCAATTCTGGGTCTTACTTGATGGCTAGTGATCCCTACCCAAAGTCGTCTGGTGACAGACATTTTAGAGTAGCGACAATGATAGGGAACAGGGTGCCTAATCTCTGGCTAGTGTGGCCAAGTCAGCTCCATTATACCCTCTCTACAGGTTTTGTAGTTGATTCCTCGGGGTTACTGTAATGAAGGAAAGGACAAGTGTTCTAATTTTGGTCAGCCAGGACACATGATTAGAAACTGTCCTACTGGTAAGGTCGCTTCAAAGAAAAATAAGGTTCCTGTTGTGTCTTCTTAAGCTCCAGCACCAAAGGGTGCACCATCTGGCTCCAACACTAGTCAAAACTAACTCTATGCTCTCACTCCCCATCAAGAGTCTGAGACATTGCCTAATGTCATTACTGGTATGTTGAAACTATTTTTCTGTGAAGTGTACTATTTACTTGATCTGGGGTCCACTCTTTCTTAGGTGACCCCATTTGTGGCTGTGCATTTGGTTTTGGTCATGGGTGTATTCCGGACCCTTTTTCTATTTCTACCCTAGTAGGTGACTCTGTGGTGACTAAAAGAGTCAATAGGGGTTGTGTAATATCTGTGGGTGGTTGGGAGACTTTAGTGGATCTGTTTGAGTTAGACATAGTTGATTTTATTATCATATTAGGGATGGATTAGTTGCACTCATACTATGCATTCCTAGACTATTGGACCCACAAAGTCATCTTTTAATTCCCCAATGGGTTGGTTATTTAGTAGGAGGGTGGTTCCCTAGCTCCTAAGGGTAAATTCATATCGTATCTTAAAGTTCAGAGATTAATCTTCAAGGGTTGCCTCTATTACCTAGTCTAGGTTAAAGATTCTAACTCAGAAGGTCATGTTTTGTATTCAGTCACGGTAGTGAATGAATTTCCTGAGGTCTTCCCTGATGATCTTCCTGGTGTCCCTCCTGATAAGGAGATTGAATTTGGGATTGATCTTGTTTCGGGCACTTGTCTAATTTCTATCCTCCATATAGAATGACTCCAGCTAAGTTGAAGGAGCTTAAGGAGCAACGAAAGGATCTTTTAGATAAGGATTTCATCCATCCTAATATGTCCCCATGGGGTACACTGGTGTTATTCGTAAGTAAGAAAGATAGTTCCCTTAGGATGTGTATTGACTACCAGCATTTGAATACGGTGACGGTAAAGAGTAAGTATCCTCTTCCAAGGATATATGATTTGTTTTATTAGCTTTAGGGTGCTAAGTTTTTCTCCAAAATTGATCTTCGATCAGGGTATCATCATTTAAAAATTAGTGAGATGGATATCCCTAAGACTGCCTTTCGTACCCGGTATGGGCATTTCAAGTTTTTGGTTATGGTTTTTGGGTTGACCAATTCCCCGACGGCATTCATGGACTTTATGAATAGGGTCTTCCATCAGTTTCTGGATTAATTTTCCATTGTATTCATAGATGATACTTTTATGTATTATAAGAGCGAAGTGGATCATGCCGATCACCACCGTATTGTATTACAGACCTTGAAATATCAACAATTATATGCAAAAATTTTGAAGTGTGAATTTTGGTTGAACACTGTCACTTTTTTGGGTCATGTAATTTTTGGTGAAAAGGCTAGGGTGGATACACAGAAGGTAGTAGTGGTCAAGAAGAGGCCTAGATCCATGACTCTAACCGATATTTGAAGCTTCTTAGGTTTAGATGGTTATTACAGAAGGTTTTTGGAAATTTTCTCTTTTATAGATGCCCCATTGACTAGGTTAACTCAGAAGAAGGTAAAGTTCTTGTAGTCTGATGCTTGTGAGGGTTGTTTTGAGAAGCTGGAGGATAAGCTGACTTCGGTTCCAGTTCTGACCTTGCCTAAAGGCATTGATAGTATTGTGGTTTATTGTGATGCATCCTTTGTGGGACTTGGTTATGTTCTAATACAGCATGGCAAGGTGATAGCGTATGCCTCTAGATAGTTGAAGGTGAATAAGAAGAACTATCCGACCATGACTTGGAATTGTTAGTTGTGGTGTTCGTTTTGAAAATCTAGCATCACTATTTGTATGGTGTGAAAGTGGATATCTTTTCTAATCATAAGAGCCTGCAATATATGCTTACTAAAAAAGAGCTAAACCTCAGGCAAAGGAGATGGCTTAAGTTGCTCAAGGATTATGACATGAGTCTTCACTACATCCAGGTAAAGCAAACGTGGTTGTTGATGCTCTTAGAAGGTTATCCATGGGGAGTCTAGCTCATGGGATGAAAAGAAGCGAGAGTTGTTCACCGTTTGGCTAACCTTGGAGTTTGTCTCATGGACTCTAAGGATAGTGGCGTGTTTGTTCAAGAGGTGGCAAAGTCAGCCCTAGGTGTTGAGGTAAAGGAAAAGCAAGTGTTAGATCCTATCTTAATGAGGATCAAGGGTAATATAGTTGGGAAGAAGGTGTTAGCCTTCGAGGTTAGTGGTGATGGTACCTTGTAGTACCAAGAGAGGTTATGTGTTCCCGACCTAGATGATGTGCACGAGAGGATCTTAGCTATGGCGCAAGAGTCTCATTATGTTATTCTTCCTAGTACGACAAAAATGTATCATGCCCTTAAGGAGATGTATTGGTGGAACAATATGAAGAGAGATGTGGCTAGTTATATGGACAAGTGAATAGTGTGCCAACAAGTGAAAGCTAAGCACAAAAGGCCCAGAGGATTGTATCAAGAAATTGAGTTACCTGTGTAGAAGTGGGAAGTGATCAACATTGATTTTTCTACCGGTCTTCCTCAGCCTCGAAATCAATTTGATTCGGTTTAGGTCATCGTGGATAAGATGACAAAATCGACTCACCTTTTTGCCAGTGAGGACTAATTTTGCGACTAAGGACTATGCAAGGTTGTACCTCTATGTGATTGTGAAGTTGCATGGGCGACCTATTTCTATCATCTCTGATTGTGGTACACAGTTCTTATTGCACTTTTGGCAATCATTTCAGATAGGGTTGGGGACTAAGAGGAGTCTTAGTACCTACCCAAAGTCGGATCGGCAAGCAGAAAGGAGTATTCAAAAGTAGGAGGATATGATTCAAGCTTGCGTGATCGACCATAGTGGTAGTTGGGTTGAGCACTTACCTCTTGTAGAGTTTTCATACAATAATAGCTACCACTCTAGTATTGGGATGGCTATGTTCAGAGCCTTGTTTGGTAGGAAGTGTAGGTCTCCTGTTGGGTGGTTTGAGGTTAGTGAGGCGGACATAATTGGCTCAAATTTCATTCACCAGGCTATGGAAAAGGTAAAGATGATTTGAGGTAGGCTTATGGATTCCCAAAGTTGCCAAAAGTTATATGCATGAGGCATAGGAAGTTAAAGTTTGAGGTTGGGGATAGGGTGTTCCTAAAGGTGTCTCCCGTGAAAGGAGTGATGCCATTTGGGAAAAAGGGGAAGCTCAGTCCCCGATATGTTGGTTCGTACTTAGTTTTAAAGAGGGTTGGCAATGTTGCATATGAGTTGGAGTTTCCTTCTAGCTTAAGCTCCATTCATCAGATTTTTGATGTCTCTATGTTGAGGAAGTGTATGGGTGATCCATCGCAAATTGTACCTATCAAGGATATTGGTATTTCGGACTTCCTATCTTATGAGGAGATCTCGGTTAAAATCTTGGATTGGCAGGTTCATCGGTTGTGGACCAAGGACGTAGCTTCGATAAAGGTTCTATGGAGGAACCACAAGGTGGAAGAGGCTACATGGGAAGCTAAAGAGGACATGAAGTCCAAGTATCCATTCTTATTCCTCATTTTGGAAATTCGTCCTCAAGGCATGTGTTGTTCTTAAAATCTTTGTTTTCTATCTTTGTTAAAGGAAGAATGAAAATTTCTTTGGCATCTTTATTTTCTAACTTAGTAAAAGGTAAGAGTATAGGTGTTTGGGGGGGGGGGGGTAATCGTGCTTGTACTTCCTTGTTCCATCATTCAAGAATGAATGATCCAAGTGGGGTAGAATTGAAACACTCTGGGTTCTGACCTTTGAAAATTTCCTGAGCCTTGAGCTCATTGTCCTTCTAATGACTCACCATACGAGCCATATGGTGTGGGTACGGTTCAGGGGATCCTATTCATTAGGAGGTCAGTGAATAGTGGTTGGGTTTCTGTTATGGCAATGACTGGGTGGTACGAGTTATTTGGTTTCCTGATGGGTCGTTAAGTCGGTCCTTCATTTAATCTAAAACTTAGTGACTCGATTTGGATCTGAGTACGAGTGGCTCACTAAGAGCCATGAGGATAGGTTATGAGTCATTGTAGGAGGTCGTATGTTTTCCAGTGTCAATCTGATTGGATTTGATCTTGGGTATGACAGGACCACATGAGTCGTATGGTTTGGTCACAAGTTGGGGCAATGGAGTCGTATGATGGACAGTGTGTGGTGTCCAACCTTCTGTTCCGGTGATGGCTAGATGGTACCAGTCATATGTTGTGGTGATGATTTGGAGGGTCAACTCGTACCCACCTTGGAAATTTTTCAATTTTAAGTTAGGGATATTCTGGACATTTCCCTCTTTTAACTCCTTTTGATACCATGAATTAAAACACCTTTGGGGGCTTCATTAACCTATTATTCCTAATCAATCACTCTTAAAAATCTCTGAAACTATTTGTTCAAGCAAGAGGCTAGGATTTTTTTCATGGAAATCGATTAGGGACTTTCAAGAGTGATTCTCTCCATATTCCTTGGTGTCTAAGGCATATGACTCTTCCCTCATTGTTATTTTACTAAAGGCATATGTTTTAATGCTTGTTTTTCATGGTATTGTTATGATCTTGACTTAATAGTTTAGGGTTTTGGATGTTCATGGTTGAACAACATTTTTAATGGTTTAATGACGTTTCTTTCATGCTTTTGATATGATTTTGGTATTATGGAATGCATGGTAATGGTAAATGGATTTAGGGGTACTTTGGAATCCCCTAAATTACTTAGTTATGGTTTTGAAACATATGTTCCCTCAACCTGTTTGTTAAAATGCCAATGAGAATGATTTTGTCACATAGTTTGACTATTCTTGAAATCCTTGCATTGCATAGAAGGTAAAAGGCCTTAAATTGGTTTTCTTGGTTTTAAATGGTTTGGAAAGGCCTTGGTGGCCATGGTCTTGGTTTAGTTTAAAACTTGGGAGTCAACTTGGTTCAATGGTTTTGGAATGGCATAAATGGATAGACTTGCAAGCTCTAATTTTGGTATGATGATACCAATGGTTAATGCGTAATTAGAAAGACTATTTGGTAAATGGTTTTGTTATGTGTAAAAAGGTTTAATTGGGCTTAAAAGGGGTTAAGTATAAAAGCTATGAATGATGTGAGGATCGACATTGAAAATTCACATTTGCCGATGTAAGGTTGTTCTTGGTAGCCGTGTTCATGATGCCACACTTTATATTTTGGGGATGTACTAGTCATCCCAGGTTTCTTTGTCCAATCATGTGGCTAACATGCACTAGATTACTTTCAGCAGAGGGATCAGAACCGATATAGCCCATGGGTGGTTTTAGGATGGATGAGCTACACAACCTAGGTAAGGTTTTAAATGCATTCTAAACCTCGTTCCCTACCCGGGCATGGTATATATATGTTTGTATGTATGTGATTGCGTATGGTTACTTGTTTTTATTTGAATGATGGAATTATTTTATCTTCATCCCTAATTTACATGCTAGGATTTACCCTAATAACCATCTTTCAGCATTGTATCCCCATGCAATGCAGGAACTGGCCATACTACCATTCCTCCTACTCAGTGATTTGGATCCGGGGACAGCTTGAGTAAGATTTGAAGTGGTCAGCTTCCACATTTTGGAAGGCTCCATTTCATGCTGTGGACTTCTTTTTATTTTTATTATTTCTTCTATTTTGTTTTGGCTATGGTCGGGGGAATGTCCCGACTAGATGTTATTGATTCTGGTTAGAGGCTTTTTCGAACAACTATGGGCATGGGTGGTGTCGGTATAGGTGTAAGACTTGTTATTGGTATTGCCATTGGGGTTGGCACTAGTTGGATGTTTGGTGTAGGTTGTTGGATCATGATTATAGACATTATTTAATGTCTTTGTGTTATTATTGTTTTATCTTGTTATATGCTCAGAATTCATCTGACATAAGGTGTAGGGAGGTTAGGGTTGGGTCTTGGGGGTGGTCTCCAGTCCTGGTTGGACTTGAGATGCCTGACACGACTAGTCCTTGGTTTGGTTCATCTCATAAATCAAGTTGTGACACCTAGTTAGTCTCGCCTAGGTTATGGGATAGTTGGTTAATAATGGATCATAGACCATTCTTAAATAGTCCACCTTAAGCTTAAATGCCATACCAAATAGAATGTGATATCCCTTTATCCCAATTTTTGATCCAGAATAGACCTTTTTTCTTGAACTAAACCACTCACCTTCCCGATTCAATTACAATAAACCTGTTTTGGCCTTGGTCCCTCCTTGGACACTGTTCACCTCAACTCAGGTAAATTGACTAAGTTGACGGTGGCCATCGTAAGGTTGCATAAATGAAATTGGGCATGTAAAATAAGTTAGTAAGAAAAAAAGAATTCGGTTGTGGTATGTGTGGAAAAGAATAAAAAAATAAAGAAATAAAAAACATTTGAAAAAACATAACGAAGAGAAATTTGCAAAAAAAAATATACCCAAAATTCGAAAAGTCATAAGGGGGGGAAATAAATAGGATTAAGAAGTGGAGTTAAAAGCCAAGAAAGATTGAGTCATTCTTACCATACCCAACCCCAATCCTACATTACAAGCCAATAAATTCCTATAGTAATCCTAATCCAACTGTTAAAAAAACTAAGGCATAGAAAATAAGGGCAACTCTATGGTATTCACAATAACTGTCTGAACTTTTTTGTGAGAATGAGTTCTTTGATTCAGTCCTTGTGTTGAGGTTGATTGTATATTTAGAGTATGTGGTACTTATTTGATGAAAACTGGTATGGGTTTCATCGATAATTGTTATTTGTTCGGGTACTGTCATTGGTACATGTGAAAGGTTGTCTGTTGATAATGTAATACCATTTCTTGATCCCTTTTTTTCATGGGTAGTAGTTTTGCATATACACACAACGTTTTTTATTTTGATTGTATAAAAGGGTGTTGAAATAATTTAGGTACATTGTCACTACCCAACCCTGGGTTTGGCCGTGATGGGTATCTTAAGTCCACTGTGGGCCATAGACCACCCCCCTATCCTTACCTCAAGAGAACATAAATATAAACAACAAAAGTAAACCAAAATAGCAAAAAGAAAGGTAGATATGTCAAATGAAGATTCTAAGAATCAAAACAAACAAACAACCCACACGTGTCCACAAAAGCCTCTAAAACCAAAATCCCAAACTAAGTCGGGACATGCCCCCGACTATGACCAAAAAGAAACAATACTAAAAATAATAAAAAAACCAGTGAAATGACAAGGCCTTTAGAAATATGGAGGCTCTCCACTTCACAGTAGATCCAAAGGAATAACAAATCACCAAACGCTGCACAGGAGTAACAGAAAAGCCCTTCGAACCATACATCATGAAATGATGTAGTGTCCAGGGATGATCAGTGGGGTGAGCACAGACATGTAACTCAGGAAAAGTGATATAATAATGCAAATACCAAAATCCATTCATAAACCATATGCATCAAATTCATATACATATATATATATATAATGCATAGATAGGGACAAGGGTTACGAACATGAGAGTTTAAAATATTAATCTGAACTGTGTAGCTCGCTCCGTCCTAAAGTCCCCATGGGCTATATGGGTCCAGCTCCCCTGTTGGAAAGGCCCCTGTGTATGTTAGCTGTATGAACCGAGGAAAGACTAAATACACCAAGGCCATAGCCCTCCAAAAATATAAATATAATGTGTGCATCAAGCATACGGTCATATAGAACCCCAACACTGGAAAACGTGGTTTCTAGTGTTGATTCCCCCAGGATCTACACTTTCACAATAAGCTACAAAATTTCCTTTAAGACCAAATTAAAACACTTTGCACATAAACCAACCATTAATGCAGGAGTCATTTAGTAAGGCAATTACCACTTGGTATCATCATACCAATATGCTTGGAAGCTTATATAATCATGCCAAACCAATCCATATAACCAAATTGACTTTCAAGTTTCATTTAAAATACAAAACCAAGTCCACCAAGGCCATCCAAAACTATATTCATTTATTTATCCCTTAATGCAATGTCATGGTTTCAAAATACAAGTTAAACCATGTAATTATCCATATTCAAAATCTAGTTTACAAAGTGGGTTGAGGTTAATGTCATTATCAAGCCAAAATTTCATCAATCTTTGGAAAGAAACCTAAGTCCCTCATTCCAACCATTAAAATAATGCACCAATTCAGTCTTAAAAATAATTAATTAAAGCATGAATAATCAATTTAAACCATGGGACAAGTAATTCAGGTAATAATAATCAAAACAACTCAACCCAATTTTGAACCCATTAATTAAAACACGTGAATATTGATTAAATAGATGCCATAATGTAAAAATACAAGTTAGGGATAAGAAACATACCTGAAATATAGAACAATTTGAAGAGAATCCAAAGTTGGGAGCATGAATGGTGAATTCCTTGTAAAACCCTTGAGTTTTCTTAAGTTTTTAGTTTAAGAGAGAAAGAATGGAATTTGATCCTTGAAAACTAAAGGAAAAGGGTCAATTTTATCTATAAAAGTTATACAAGGGGTAAGAAAACAAAAGCCCCTCACCCCAAGTAAAATATAAGAAACTGGGCGATTTAAACACAACAATGTGGAATGCCAATATCACGGAGTCTAGCCTTCGTGCCACGCTGCTATCACAAACTCCAGTGGCATAGCACACTACTATCATGGAGGCATATTACCTCAGAGTTCCAAAATATCCCCAAACCTCTTCCAAAAATTTAAAAACTTTTCAAAAACACTCTTTTAACATCCCTAAACATAATTCAAATCAAAAATTAACACTACGCATGCGCGGAGGGAGGGGGGTCAAAAATAAATTTGTTGAAATTGTTTGGGGTCTTACATACATATGTTCTAATCTAATTTAATGATGTGATTGCCGTAGGACTCCGAGGTTTCTCTAAGTTAAGCATTGGGTGTTTTTTCTATTTTTTTTGATTTTTTTTGCATGAGAAAATGCGAACATTAAAAGTTGAGGGTGTTGATGTGTCATAATTCTATGACACTTTCGATGCTTAAAACAAAGGAAATATACTAGTCTAAGGCATGTTTATGTGGGTTTGATGTGTTTTATGGTGTTAGTAAGTAAAATAGGTTCCTAGAGTTAGAGTTTAGAAAACAAAAAAATGGAACTCAACTACATCAGATGAGCCCTACAATAAACTATTGGAGCTACTGATAGTCCATCACATGCAAGATCTAGATGAAATAGAGAATGATAAAATTGAATAAAATCAGAGAACAACACCCACCGATCAGTGTAGGAAATAACAGACTCATTCAAAAGATCGTAGGAGAAAGTTCTACAAAGTGATAAATTGAAGCTTTAGCAATAAACAGATACAATGAGTCATTCCTTGATAGGATGAACTCATTCAGACGATCGTCCTATGGATATTAAAGAAAAATCCAAAGTCAACTATCTAACAATAAGGATAAAATATAGATCATTGCATCATACAATGATCATCCTATTCGTCTGAGGAGATGACATAGCAATCCTATAGTGCTTACGATAGGTTTTTGTTTTGTCTATAAATACATTCCTTAGATTTTATTGTTACACATTACTACTCTTTGTGAGACCTAAGAAGTAATAACATTGGTTTGTTATTGGTTTTTAATGGATTAAATTCATGTATTAATTTTTGTTCTTATCTTTCTATGGGAATTCTAGCATCCATATTTTCTTCTTAGTTATTCGGATGTTTATGATCATGAATTCTTCTAATACTTTTTATAGCAATCTTATGAGTATCTGAATACCACAACTTTAGTTGTGAGAACCATAATGAATTAACAATATAGGTTAAGTACTCAGTGATTCTGGAATGGTGGTTATGTATATATTGTTCTTCTCTTTATATTAAATGTTTTTTAATGAGTGCACGTATTAAAACTCGCCTTATTCTTACTTGTTGGACCAGAGGGGTAACGGATAGGAAAAAAGATGTAACAATAGAGATTTTAGGATATCAACCCTCATCTAATAACTAAATTATATTTGAGAATAGTTAATTTAGGTTCAAAGGTAAGGGTTAATAAAGCAAATGCCCATAGATGGGCCAAGTTGTGTGGTGATATTCACTTATCTAGGGAACTAACCATTTAAGTGAACCTAATTTACCGATCTAGTATGTTAAATATCATGATATATCACTTGTATTTCGTGCCTACTCTATTATGAAAATAGAAGGAACATAATCCTAGTCTATTCTCTCATTGCCTAAACAACAGTTAATCAATATTTTGTGATTTGATTACTCATTGCTCAAAATCATTACTTGTTACCATAAAACCACCCTTTCAAAAAGAACCCAAAAATAGTTTAAATAATTGCATTGACCGAGATTCTTGCAAATCTCTATGGGATCGACCCCTACCTCGATTTGGTTCTATATTTGACAACAACCGCATTATACTTCTATTGAAGGTGTAATTTGGGCAACATCACTCTAATACTAACTTTGTCATGAACTAAAACAGCATGAGTGGAACAAAATCTCCATTGAGAGAACTATCTAATTCAACCCAACTTCATCCACTCAGCCATTTTTAAGTAAAACAACCAATCTTTAATAAATGAAAGCAGTAATTTTCACATTAAAAATAAAATGCAAAAAGAAATCAACATTGTCTACAAAAATCCCCAAAAGCAGAATTTCATTATGCCAGAACTTTAACTAAGTAAGTCTTAGGGTAAAACCCAGAAAAAATATCAACAATGAAATAAAAGTGTCATGACCCGAGTCTACTCCCTGGACGTAACATAGTGCTTAGAGTCACCAGTGACCCTGAAGCTAACCCATGGCATGGCATAATACTAATAACACTAAAACAACTTAATAACAGATACAGAAGCCAACTTAATTTAAGAATATATATATAGCATAAATATAAGTCTGAATAGACTCCTAAAATAATACAAAGTCTGACACAAACTGTAAAATGGTAATTATATGTCTGAAAGCCTCTACTAATAGATGAGTTAATGGATAAGTCCCTAGATAACTCTAAGTATCTAAAACTAAAAAAATATGGAAAGGAAATAAATCATGAATCTCTTCCTCAGAAGATGAGGACTCATAACTTACATCAACTCAGGTGGCGCTGGAGCATACTAACTATAGGGATAATGTTGAGCGTAAAAACCTATATCATCACATGATACATCTATTAGATAAGTACTTTGAATGTATTGAGCATGTGAGATATGCAATATATATACTACAGTTTAGTTCAGTTTTGCATTCTACTTATATTAAATATAGGCAGAATGTAAAACAGAACTAAACTGTAGTATAATGACCCAAAAGCAATCATGCATGTGTAGCTGAAAAAAACCATAAGTCATGAATAATGGAGATGATCAAAACCATAAGCCTTGAATAATACATCTAACTAAAAATATGTGCAAAGTAAAATTGAACTGAAACTAAAATCGTGAGAGGTTCTTATAACCGACATAGATCATTCGAGCAACATAGAATCCAACCTATAACCCTAGTTGGTAGGGTGTTCTATACCTTGCAAAAGGTAATAAACATGATTGGAATGAATTCACTCATGACCCCATTCGGTCAAGGAAGACACTCTCAACTAATGAGGACCCCTTATCCTACGATAGAAAATAGTTTGGGACTTGGGTTTTTTGAATATGTATCCTCTTAGTGCAAAGTATTACTCCCTAACCATAAACAAATGCGCATAATTATATTGAAGTCTGAGGAAATCATCAGAACTAGTCCAATTTATTATTACTGAATATGACTGATATCATGGAACTAGTTAAGTCTATTGCACTATATTATGTAAATCATGAAAATGTGGTATGTTGAATAAATATGAATACCATATTTGAATTAATAAATAAAAGTGCTATTCATATTCATAGAGATATTCTAAATCATGGATATCGAGAGAATCACAATCTGAATACTTGGGGCCTTTCCCTAATTCATGAAATTCTTAGAAAACTAAAGTTTAAAACAAACTTTGGGCATGAGGGTTAAAGGAGACCCTCACTGAATACCGACATACCTAATACTTGGACAACATCTATACTTGTACTTGAATTCCTTGAAAATTCAAAGAAGAACCCTAGCTTAGTTCTTGAAACTTTGAATCACTTTTCTAATTTTTGTATGAGAGGTTTAGCATGAGTGAATGAGGGATTTGTACAATAAGAACCCTCTAATATCCCCATAAAATAACCTTAAATGATGTAGTATGGGTCTAGGGATTTAGGAAAATAAGAAATATCCCTTCCAAAAAAACAACTGGTCTTGCCGGAAACAGTCATCATGAATCTGGGTATGACTCATTACCTAAACTAATGAGTCATCCCATTTATGTATACTAGACTAGATATCAAGATTTGGGCACAACCGATATCCTATGACTCATTGTGTCTAGCAATGAGTCTTTGCTGAGATTTGTTGCCCTAGAAAAAATATCAAATTATAGGTTCTTTGTCAGAACGAGTCATCCAATGACTCGTGGTTTGGTGTAACGACTCATGGATACTCAGTTATTTTCATAGGGAGAAAATGTCATCTTTTAGAACTTTTGGCTTGTCACTTCTAATAGTTCCACCTAACGAGTTATTGGCACTGACCACAACTCATGGTTCATGTCGTTCTATGAAGAAAATTTAATTTTTTTCTACTGGTTTATACTTTAATTCTAAGATATGACCTTAGGGACTTTTGGGGTGCTACAATATCTCCCTACTGGAATATTCAGCCTCAAATAAAGACTATTTAGGTTGGAAAGGGTAGGAAAAGAGCCGCAATCCCAACAATGAGTATTAAAAGTTGAACACTGACTAATGATAATGCCCAAACTACCCCTCCTTAAAAGAATAAGGCAATCGCTGTCAAAATACAGTAACCCAACAAAGTTGGGGTCGATTCCACAGGGAATACATCAAATATCTTGCATGAACTAGTTGAATCACCAGGCAGTGTGGAAAATTAAAAAGGGTATTTGTAGTAACTAGCAAGAAGTAACAAGAATGGGATGTTTTTGGTTGTAAATAATCTAAGACAAACACTAGGCTTGTGTTCCACTGGATTCTAACTCCGTAGATTTATCATGCACTATCAAACTATTTTAATAACTTACATGCAGAATCTGATAAGTTAAGTACCATCAACTGTCTTGTGGATTCATTAACGGATTTCACTCTTTACCTTTTAAGTATCAGGATGTTTCTTTATTAACCCTTATCCTAGATCCCAGTTAACTATTACCTTTTGAGTCTCAAGTTATTAGATGAAAGATAATAATCTTATATGGATGATGTTGATTAGCCTAGATCAATAATTAATCTCCAAATTACTGTTGTGATCTTCTTGTCCTACTCTATACCTTTCTTGTGAAGAAAGTAGTGAATATTAGCGGGATCTTAACGTTGGCCACCGCTAAGAAATCAAAAAGAACAAAGAAAATCCAATACATGTATGAATCTTTATCTAGAATGACTTGGAACTTCCTCTACTTTGTTAATCCCCCACGGTTCTCACAACCCTATCTAAGGGAATTACCCACTCATAGTTATGAGATCAATCATGGAATCCACAGATAAAATTGCAGAATCAATCTCACAATAATGAAAAAAGAAATACCAAAGTGTTAAATAAATAACAAACTCAGAACAATAAGATCCCAATATTTCAAGTCAATCCTCAAATCAAAAGATGTTTTGAATGATGTAAACTTATCCCCAAAGGGCCTCTCTTGGCTCTCTGGATTGTAGCCTCTAAGAATGTAAAAAATTATAGATTACAAAGAAATCCTAGAATTCAAATCCTAAATAAAATAGGAAAAGTTGATAAACTTAGATAATAATGACTAAAAACAACATAGGAGTGTAAGTAGGTTACATGGAAACCCTAGGAAATAATTTCAAAATGATGAGATAAAATTGAGGTCGGTAACAACTTATTAAGGTCACCTATGGACAGTAGGTACCACCTACAAATAGTAGGTACCACATACAAATAGTAGGTGGTCCTTTGTAAGTTCCCTTACCAACAAAAGTGCTGAAAACTCTATGGATTTCATGGTTCTGCAACCTACTCTAACACCTACAGACCATAGGTGTCACCTACGGGCCGTAGGTACCCTTAGTAAGTGTCAGGGTTTTCTTTTTCCTTCTTCTGAACCTCTAGACTTCAAGTTCTGACACCTACTTAGGCACCTACTCATAGTAAGTGCCTAGGTAAGTGGCCCAAAATTTCAACTTTTCTTCTTTTTCTTTCGTTTAGCATCCAAAACCTAGTTTTTCTTTCTTTTGGAATCCAAAGCCTAGTTTTTCTTCCATTTGGCTTTCAAAACCTAGTTTCTTGCAAAATCACTCCAAAAATATATCAAATCAAATAAAATAGTTGTAAGTATATGTATATTCTCCAAGTTTAAGCATCATAAGTGCTATGAATTTATAGCACATCAAGATCCTCAACTTAGAATGTTACATGTCCTCAGGCAATAAAAACACAACATTATATACGATGATGCTTAACCAAGAGAAACCTAAGATACCTATGGTAGTCAATTATCAAATTTATCTCAAAACGCATTACCTCTCCAAGTTCAATACTTTAAAACCAATTGTACGTATCTATGAAGCACAACAATATAACACAAAGGAATCAATCTATGACATTAAATTAGTAACAAATAACTATGTATATGTACAAGTTACACTACCCAAACAAGTAAACAGCTAGCACTACAACCCATGTGCCCACACAACAAAAAATTCCCAATTACTCATATGAAATCATTCATGCCAATGCAGGGATGGTCAAGAGACACTCACACTCAGAAATAAGCTCCAATATATGTGCATCAAATACCATAGTCTTGCCCTTTTTTCTCTATCTTAGCTTTCAGACAGTTGGGTTAGGGTTACTATAGAACTTTCCTCAGCTTGTAATGTAGGCTTGGGGGCTGGTATGATGCATATGTGGATATTTAGAGTGACTAGGCCTCTTTGGCACTACACTTACATTGGGGGTCCACTTATCAACCAATTTCTTTTATTTTCCCCTTATTTCTCCCTTTTTACTATTTTATTGCACATTTAGGGTGAGTGTGGTTTCTTTTATTCTTTTTTTCTTCTTTTTCACAATTTTCTTTTTCATTTACTTTTTCTTTTGCTACCACACCCAGCCCTACTCTCTTTTTCTCTTGTTTTACCTTTTTTCATACCCACTTTACATTACGCACCCCTATGATAGCCACCCTCAACTTAGGAGATTTACCTGAGTTGAGGTACAAAATATCCAAGGAGGACCAGGGCTAAAGCGGATTCATTGCAACACAAATAGGAAGGTGAAAGGTGTAACAAGAAAATAGGCTATAAGGCTCAAAAATTGGGATCAAAGGATACTAATTCACACATGGAAGGTCATTTAGGTTAAAAGTGGACTAACATAAAAAATGGCCTATGATCCTTTCCTAACTAAATTTCCTACAACCTAGACAAGACTAACGGGGAAATTTCTGGATTCAACATACAAAGGGAACTAAGTAGTATCTCACACACACATGGCATAGGGTCACATCAAAAGATACTACCTATCTAGTTCATGCAATTGTTAGCAATAATTATCATGTCCCTAATCATAATGCCATAACAAGATACACAATAGTCACATATATATACATATAACATAGTTAAAAACAAACTTTCTAGAGGGGTATCAATTTTTAACATATCATCAACTGCCTTAGATACTCATTTTTATCCTAGTTAAACTTAAAACATCACCAAACAAAACATAATATGCCAAAACATGTCAGCTCTACTAAGAACAGGACTCTGGGAAAAAAGTAAAGGCAAAAAAAAACCCCAAGAGGACATCAAGACCCATAAGCAGCCCAACCGTCAACTTAAGACATGCATTCTCCCTAATGCATTGAGCCGCTACAAAGTAAGAGAGTTAGAAACATACCTGCGGCACCATAAGTGTAGAGATCTGACGTCATTCATGAACATAAATACAAATAATAAAATACCTTGGGTTGCCTACCAAGCAGCGCCTATTTTAACGTTGCAGTATGACGTGGCTATGTGGCTATTCAGATTTCACCAACTAGCCCATGGGAACCTTGATTACTCAGACTTCATCAAGGTAGCCCAAGAATTGGTCTCCAGATTTCTTTTTCCACTTTAAACTTATGAATTTCACCCTTAATTATTTTTCTAATTTACTGGTATGCTCAAGGGATGGTGGTATAAAAATTAAAACCCCAAGAAATAGATGTTGCCTATTGTACTTCTTGGCCCTTACGTGAGGAATGTAATTCTGTGATTTTGGCTCAACAAATTCAAGAATATTGACATATATTTCTTCTTTATTGCACTTTTCTTTAGGTTTGGATGGCTTGATTAAAATCTGACTATCCAAACACAATGTAGAAAAATGCTTAGAACGAGGTCCAATACGCGCCAACTAAAGAACTGCATCATTATTTACATCCCCAGATAGATCTAGTATGTTCTCCTTAATAGTGACACTATCCATAATAGTATGAGAAATTTTTGACTCCTCCAGTTTCAGCTCCTCAAGTTGGCTTCTCAGAATTTTTTCAGTCTCACACCACCCATAACTAAGTTGCTAGGCATTACACACAGCATCTTTTCCATCCAACTCTAATTGTAGGTGGTGAATATCCAAGACAAACCTATCAACCTTTTGAATAAGCTCATGATTGTTGTGGACAAAGTGTGTCAATGTTTCCAACAGGCTATCCTTGTGTTCACATACTATATCTACCACACTTTTGCAATAACTCACTATATCAAATGGATAAGGGTCAATAATAAAGAAGTCTTCATCACTCCATACTTCATCTAGAAAAGTTGTCATATAAAGAAGAGTAGGCATACACTAGCATATGAACAAAGAATAGTTGAAAATAAAACCTGACAACTTTAATAATTCCAATCACTCAATCTAAAATTATATTGCCCAGCAATGGTGCCAAAATTTGATAACGCCCAAACGACCCCTTCTTAGAAAGATAAAGCGGTTGCTATCAAATATAGTTACCCAACTAGGTTGGCATCGATCCCACATGAAATATGTCAAATATCTTGTTTGAACTTGTTGAAATCACTAGGCAGTGCAGAAAAGTTAAAAGGGGAATTCGTAGTAATTAGCAAAAAGTAACAAGAATTGGATGGTTTTGGTTGTAAATAATCTAAGATGAACACTAGGCTTGTGTTCCCTGTGGATTCTAACTCTGTAGATTTATCATACACTGTCAAACTATTTTAATCCTTGCATGAAAAAATTGATAAGTTATGTACCATCAACTGTCTTATGAACTCATTGACAGATATCATCTTTTGAGTCATAAGTTATTTGATGAAAGATAATCATCTTACGTGGATGCTACTGATTAGCCTAGATCGACAATTAATCTCTAAATTACTATTGTGATCTTTTTTTCCTACTCTCTACCTCTCTTGTGAAGCAAGTAGTGAATATAGGCGGGTTCTTAGCCACCGCTAAGAAATCAATAAGAATGAAGAAAATCCCATACATGCAAGAATCTTTATTTATAATGACTTGAAACTTTCTTTACTTCGTTAATCTGCCAGGGTTCCCACAACCCTAGACAAGGGAATTAGCCGCTCATAGTTATGAGATAAATCATAGAATCCACAAACAAAATTATATAATCAATCTCACAATAATGAAGGAAGAAATACCAAAGTCTTAAATTGAATAACAAACCATGAACAACAAGATCCCAAGATTTCAAGTCAATCCTTGAATCAAAAGAAACTTTGAATGATATAGACCTAGCCCCAAAGGGCCTCTCTCAACTCTCTAGATTAAAGCCTCTAAGAATGCAAAAAGGGTATTTATAGATTACAAGGAAATCCTAGAATTCAAGTCCTAAATAAAATAGGAAAAGTTGATGAAACCTACATAAAAATGACTAAAAACATCATAGAAGTGTATGTAGGTTACATGGAAACCCTAGAAAATAATTTTGAAATGATTTGGAAATAGAATTTGGTGACTACTTACTAAGGTCACCTACAAACCGTAGTGACACGACCCAAACCAGGGCCTGGCCATGTCAGGTATCTCAAGTCCAACTAGGGCCAAAGACCACCCCTAATACCCAAACCATTGACCACCTGACACCCTATATCGGATGAATTCTGAACATATAATGAGATAAGAGAATATTAATTTAAAGACATTATGATAATTCTATAACCAAAACCAACCAATACCACCTATGTCCACAGTAGTCCAATAAAACCTCTAATCAAAACCAAAGAATATCCAGTCTAGACATGCCTTCGACCATAGCTAAAACTAAGACCAAAAGGAATAGTAAATACATAAGAAACCACAATATAAAATGGAGTCTTTCAAAGTATAAAAGCTCACCACTTCAGTCTGACTCAAAAGTTATCCCCGAATCACCTAATCATTGAGAAAGAGTAGTAGAAGTATGGCCAGTTCCTGTATTGCATAGGGATACAACATCCAAAGATGGTTAGAGAGTGAGAAGTATCATGTAACTCTGGGATAAAGATAAAGTAATGTCATTAATTCAAAACTAAGTCAAACTAATACACATAACCGTATGCAAATATATATATATATACACACTATGTCGGGATAGGGAACAAGTTTAGCATGCACTTTGAAACCTTAACTTGGGTTTTGAAGTGTTACCATCATAATCCACCTAGGGGCTATATGGGTCCAATATTACTCCCTGGACGGTCCCTAGTACATGCTAGCCGCACAAACCGGAGATATCATAGATGGTCGAGGATTCTCTTGTACCCCTTACCCTCCATGATACATATATATGTATGTGCAATTGGGAGACTCCCTTGTACCCCAAAAGAACTTGGTCATCAATACCAACCTCATATAGGAAAACACGAGTTTTCAATATTAGTTCTTCAGACTCACACATTCACGACTAGCTAGCACAACCCCCATTATTGCCCAATTTTAAAAATTTATCATATAACATAACCACAAATTCTAGGAGTCAATTATTAAGGCATTATTAAGTGGTATCATCATACCGACTATAACTTGCAAGCAATGTTATTAAGCCAACACTTTGAGATTCTCGTGTACCCCGCAGTCTCTATCATAAAAGTCACTTAGGGGATTCCCATGTACTGCATACGGTTTTCAAGACCATTGCCATAAAATTAATTAATTATGCCATGCATTAATGTCAAGAAACAAATTAAACCAAGTGATAATGTGTATTCTAAAACCAATTATGCAAGTGGGTTGGGGTTGTTACCAATTTCCATACCAACCCAATTAATTTAGGGATTCTTTAAACCCTTATGTCCATGATTTATCAATTTAGGGATTCCATTGTACCCATGTTCATCCACCATTCCCATGCACACCAAAGAATTTATCAACCATCAATTTAAGCAAAACGATTTCATAAATATTATAGAAGAAGTATTTAAATAGTTTATCTTCAAAACCCTCAACCCATAGTTCAAAACCCAATAATAAAACCATGTAGACATTATCCAATCATTCCATTTGTAAAATACAAGTATAGGGGAAGAGTAACATGTTTTAAACGCCAAGAAATTTGGAGAGAAATCACCCTTGAAAGCCCTAATTTATCAACCTCTTAGAAACCCTGGCTTGATTTTCTTGAGGGAATAGAGAGGGCCTTTTGGAGTGTTTGAGAAGCTACTTGGATTTTTTTTAGTGCTAATGACACCCAAAAATGGTTAGAAGACATGGTTTTCAATTTGGGTAAGAGGGGAAACGTCCAGAATGCCCTTAACTTAAAAGCTAGAAAAGAGCCTCATTTGACTACGAGTCAACCGTTGACTCATAACCACACCTTATGACTCATCACCATAAGTTTTAACCAAGATAGTGACTAATACCCCTATATAATGTCGACCTTATGACTCAACCAACCCACTCGTAATGAGATCCTATGACTCGTATGGTTTAGTTGTAGCTAACACATAACCTAAATGGGTTAAACACTGGAATCCTACAATTTGTACCCAACTACTCGTCCTGAGTCTTTATGACTCGTGGCCCCAATTTGTAATGAAGGCAATGACTTGGGACAAACTTCTGGGATAACTTATGACTTAGTCCTTACAACCCGTAAGATGTCTTGATAACTAGTTGAGAGTCACTCATACTGATAGCAGAACTTAGCTAATTACTCTCTATTTTTGTTATGACTTGGGTCCCTAGGACCCTTAACCATACCCTACGACTCGCATGATAAGTCATAGACAAGACAGTGAGCTCAAACCTCAAGGAATTTTCAAGGGCTAAGAACCTAGGGTGTTTCACATAGGTACTACCTACGGATTATAAGTGGTCTTTGGTAAGTTCCCTGACCTCCAAAAGTGATTAAAACTCTCTGGATGTCATGGTTATAAACCTACTCTGGAATTGATACGACCCAACTGGGGGGGCTTATCGTAATGGGTATCCCAAGTCCAACTACAACTGGGGACCACCCCCAATACCTAACCCAACCGTCAATGCATACCCTAAGTATGATGAATTCTAAATATATAACAAGATAGCATTATTACATAATCCAAGATTCTAGTATAGGTCTATATCTGTGACCACCCAAACGAGTTCAATCATTCGATACCTAACCGATAACCAATACCAATAAATCCACAATCCAAACCATAACTATATGAGTTCCACAATAATTATATATAGTCCCAAAATAAAAAAAAAGATGGAACAACCAACAATACAGTCAATCAGTATCATCCCCAATACCCAATGCCAATACTAAGACTGACACCCCTACCGATCCCGCCCATTCCAACCCATATTAGTTCTATAAAATTCTCTAACCAAAAGATAACAATAACCGATTGGGATATACCCCCAACAATAGCCAAAACCAATATCCATAAATAAATCAAATTATGAAATATCATCCATAAAATGAAGCCTTTCGGAAAGATGGAAGCTCACCACTTTAATCCTATAGCTGATCCCGAAGTCAGGTCTCTATGTATGAGGAGTAAAATGGTTGGTTCTTGAATCGCATGGGGATACAACTACCAAAATACGGTTTAGCGAGTGAACGCTAGCATGAACTCAGGATAAGGATAAAATAATGTCATTTAACAAAACTAAGTAATCCATCCATATGCATACAAACTATACATATATAAATATATAACCATGTCGGGAAAGAAAATTGGGTTTAGCATTCATTTAAAACCATTAACCAGGTTATGTGTAGCTTAACCATCCTTAACCACCCACAAGCTATATGGGTCCAGTGTAACCCCCTGAATGGTTCCTTATACGTGTAGCCGCACAAACCGGAGATACCATTAAGTAGGGGATTTCCAAGTACCCTTACCCTTTATGATACATATGTATAGTGTACTTAGAGGATTCCCATGTACCTCATAGTATCATATAAGGTCACCATGACTTACCCCTCATGTTAGCAAATATTAGTTTCCAATGTTCGTTCAGTGAACTCCCATCTTCACGGTTAGCTATCACACCCAGCCATTATTTCCCAATTAAAACCATTTCCAACCAACTAAACCATTGTTATTAACCGAGGCTATACATAGTGGTAGCGTCATACCGACTATAACTTGTAAGTATTATCATTAGCTAAACCTTTTTAGATCAAAGGATTCCCATGTACCGTTAGATCACGTTATCCAATTAACTTGGAAGAGTCCCATGTACCCTACAAGTGTTCTATTATTATGATTACTTGGGAGATTCCATTGTACCCCACAAGAATAATTGTCAAACCCAAAACCATTCCATTTTGACCATTCCAAATCATTTAACCATTTAGGGTTCCGTTACCAAGTTTAACCATTCAAGGTTTCATTACTAAGTTTAAACCATGCATAAGTTCCATTAAAATCCAACAATGTAGTGAAAACATTCTCATAGGCATTTTATCAAACATATTAGGGGCATAATATTTTCAAAACCAAAGCCAATTGTCAAATAATCATTTCCATGCAACCAATTATCCAAAACCACCAATAAAGCATATAAAATCATAATTAAAACATGGGAAAACCATAACCAAGCATTTATAACAATAAACTCCAAATTATAATTGAAAACCCAAAACCATACAATAATCAAACCATAAAAATATTGTATAAAATCATGCCTTTTGTTGGAACTAATAATGAGGGAAGAGAATATCCCTTAAACCAAGAAGACGATGGAGAGAAACCACCAACAAAAGTCCCAAATTAATCCTTAAGATAAAACACTAGCTTCCCTTGCCTAAGAACTTTAGAGAGGATTAGAAAGGGTTTTTCTAAGTGTTAAAGAATAGAATAATAGGGCAAATAACCTCCCAAGTGAGTTAAAAGTCATGGGTCCTTACTAGGTTTAGTGTGGAAATATCCAGATTTCCCTTACTTAAACTGCACCAAAATTCTGTTAGAGGGATACGAATATCCATATCAGTCGTACCCTTGAATACGAGTGGTACCCACCACTCATACCCAAGGCTATCTCTCTTGGAATCAACACTATCCAAGGTCAACCCAACCCAAACCATATAGTATCCCATTATACAACTAGTACCCATGATCCGTACCCCTGGCAGAATAAAATCTAAAGAGGACTGAACATTTTCCACTATACGAGTCCATGGTATGACTCGTACCCTGTCTTACGGCTCATGGTGAGCCACTCATACTGAGATCAAATTTAGTTTACCAAGTATAATATTAAGTGAAGGAAAGACCTAATCCAAATAACCCGTGTCCACCGATATGACTCATACACCTAAGTCGTATCCATTCCAGAAACCAAATCCAACCCACCAACCAACACTGGTCAACATACGACTAAACCATACCATTTGTATCCCAGTGTAAGAGTCATTTCCCCTAACCATATCCTATCCAGAGACCAAAAATCCAAGAAATTTTCCAGGGGACAGAAACCCAATGTGTTTCAGGCACCTACGAATCGTACCTATAGGTGCCCTTAGTAAGTGTTGGGGTCTTCTTTTTCCTACACCTGATCCTCTGGACTTTAAGTTATAACACCTAATTAGTTACCTACTAAAGTAAGTGGCACCTACTCCTAGTAAGTGCCTAGTTTGGTGGCCCAAAACTTTAATTTTTCATCTTTTTCTTTTGTTTAGCATCCAAAATCTAGTTTTTCTTCTGTTTAGCATACAAAACCTAGTTTTTCTTTTGTTTAGCATCCAAAACCTAGTTTCCTACAAAATTACTCAAAAAACACATCAAGTCCAACAAAATATCCATAAATGCATGAATATTCTCCAAGTTTAAGCATCGTAATTGCTATGAATTCATAGCACATCAACTAATATTTGATTGACTGAAATATCATCTGAACTAAATTTATGAATCATGTATGCATACCAAGATATAAAATCAAATAAAGGACATAAAATTGAATAGATTGCTAAAAAGGAACAATTACATCAAGTTAGAACTAAACTAGAAGAAAGAAGGCGTGGGTACTTGGTGATTATATATTCTTTTGCTTCCCAAGTAGCTCCTTGGACTAGATGATTATTCCAAGGAACATTCACCAAAGAAACTTACTAGTTTCTCAATGTACAAAGATGAAAGTTTAAGTACTATAAAAATATTGCACTTTTGACACCTTAAATGAGAAAAATATGCAAATTTCTGAGGTTATTTTGTTAGATATGATGCATTTTGGGTATATTTTGTAGGAAATCATGTTTTGGATGCTAAGTTAGCAAAAATAATTAAAAAAGGTGTTTTTCGCTACTTCTTGGAATGTGTGGGATACTTTTTGGTTGTTCAAAAATCAAAGAAAGGCTAAAAAGATGACTCCCAACACTTACTAAGTCAACATGTGGACCGCAAGTAGGCAAGTCAAGTGCCAAAATTCCAAAATCCCGTATTTGAATCCCGGTGCATGTTCCCTATACCTGTGCCCACACTGCTAACTGCAGGTACTACATGCGCCCAGGGTCAGGGTGTAAGTACAGACCACATGTGGCCACTGACCTTGTTTCTCCTATTTTATTTGGGCTTTGGTTTTAGGGTTTCCTCATGTACTATAAATACCCTTTATGTGTTTTTTAGTAGGAGTTATGCACTTTTGATACACAAAAATATATTTTGATTCCAAGATTTGATTTTGATCTTGGGATTCTCTTGTATTGACTTCAGTTGATTAATTCATTCACAGTTGTGGGTTTTTATACTTCTTATCATTGAAATTTCATCTATTCTTTTGATTATGAATGTTATTGGTTTCTTCACAAGCATGACCATCTAAAATGCATAGCTAGGGTTATAGAAACCCTGGAGGATTGACAAAGTAAGGGAAGTGTAGTTGTTATTCTGAACTAATACCCATGCATGTATTGCTTTATCTTTATTATAATAGTTTTCTTAATGGGTGCACACGTTAGGATCCCATCTAGATATTGCTACTTATACCAAAAGAGGAGTAGTGACTAGGAAAAGATAAAGACAACAGTAATTTAGAGTTTAGGTGTCGATCCATGCTTCTAGGTTTTATCTTAGTAAGATGGTTAGATTTCATCTAATAGCTAGAGACTTAAAAGGTAATAGTTAACTAGGATTAAGGTAAGGGTTAGTAAGGCAACATCCTGAGACTTAAAATATAAATGGTGAAATCCTTTTGCTCGTCCAAAAGACTGTAGAAGGTACGTAACTTATTAATTCTGCATGTCAAGTATCAGGTTGGGTCAATAAAGCAGAATAATCCTACGGAGTTGAGAATCCAGGGGGACACAGTCCTAGTGTTCACCTACGACTAATTATAACCAAAGTTAATATAGTTACTTGCTCAAGATTACTACACAAAAACCCCTCCATTTGCTTATCCAGTTCTTTCCATTGACTACAACTGCTGAGACCCATGATTCTATGTGTTCCCTTGGTATTCAACCCCATTATTTGTTGGGTTACTATATTTTGATAGCGACCGTATCATATTCTGAGAGGAGGTGTAATTTGGAGTTATCAAAATTTGGCGTTATTGTCAAGGAAGACGATGATAATTTTTAATTTGAAGTTGTTGTAGTTTATGGGTTTTCATTTTTTTTTGTTCTTAGTTGGTCATACACCTATGTATTCCTAGCACACAGAGTAGAGGCAATCCCTTACTCTCACTAAATCTAAATCCAAAGAAGATCCTACAAACACCTAGTAGGATGTCTGAGCAGAAAAGAGATAAACTTCATAAAGGAGTTTGTGATGTTGTACCTCCCCTTCCTACCCAAGGAGAAGCATCTTAATGGTTAGGGGAACTGCCAAGAGGCTCTATCACTACATGGAATGAGTTACATAGGAAATTCTTGAACAGGTTCTTTCCTCCATCTAGAATGTTGCAGCTTAAGGATAAGATTTACAAGTTTAGGCAACTGTATTAAGAATCTATGTATGAGGCATGGTTCAGGTTCAAGAAAAAACTGAGTATGGTACCCAATCATCGATTGTCAGGGATGAGCTAATTGGAGATACTTTATTGATCCTTTACCATTAGCTCCAGAGCCATGGCAGACACCATATATGGAGGATCTTTCATGAGACTACGCTGGGAGGAAGCCTCAGAGATGTTAGATCAGATCCCACTCACAAACCTAGGGTGGAAAACTCGGGAGGCTAAGAGAGGATATTTGTTATTGGTGCCTCCTACGATTAGAAAGTAGTTGATGACACAGTAGCATAAGAGATTACATTGCTAAGAACTGATCTAGGGTACTAGAAAAGCAGCTTGTAGTGATGACATTCGAGAAAGTAAACAAAGTAGAAGCATAAAGGTCAGCTTCCAAAGCTTGTAAGTCAGAATTAGAGGAGAAAGTGAATTATCTAAATCGTCAGATTGTGGGTTTCCGAGCCCAAGGGCAAGGGAACCAAGGTCAAAACTACTATGTCAGATACAGAGACCATAGCAGAGAGTGATGTAACACCCTGATTTTCTGAACCAAAATGCTACATGGTGCTTATGACCCCGAAGGACCACAAGTTAACCCATGGCTGATATCTATACCTATACATTGCATAATATACATATAAAATACGAAAAACATGAACAATAGGCTGTAAGGTTCAACTGAATAAAATATCTGACAAATTATAACAACCATATGGGGTAATAAATACCCAAAACAACTGAAGTCTAAAACAAATCTGAACTAAATCTGAAAGCCTCTAAATACTGTCTGAGTAAGGAGTTGAAGGAACATGTCAGCAACTAACTCTGAAAGCTGGGAGATAACCAAAGAAAATAAATAAAGTCAAATCATATCATCCTCGAATGAAAAGGACTCACTGTAACTCTGTATACTTAAATGCGACTGCTACTGCTGATCTGGAACTCGTGGCTCTAAACCTATGGTGTAACATAAAAGAAATCACCATAGCGCAAATGTGTCAGTATAACAGAAAGTACTAAGTATACGAGTGAGGTAGGCTATATGCAAAAGGGCTTACATACATGAGCAGTGCAAACTGAATGACCAGTATGAACGTGAGAGTGAAAACATACATGCATAGTAACTGAGATAGTGAATACGTTATATCTAGATTTGTATGCTCATACATGGTTTATTGATATCTAACATGACTAATACTGGAATTTCTGATAACATGGATAACTGTGTCTGACAGTCCTGAATCTGATGGGACTTCCTGAGTTCTGTACTATAATTGAATTGACTATATCTAACAGTCCAAGTATACTAAAATCTAAAGAACTATCTAAGTTCTTTTACTGAGACTGAGACCGAAACTATGGGAGGTAGTTGTTTAATCGATATGCCCCAAATGCGCTATAATAGCTGAGCTAGGATTCAATTTGTGCCCTGATTGGAAGAGTGTCAATACCGCGCCACTGGTAAGGACAAGCTGTGAGTAACCCTTATCTGGCAGGTTACTCTAATAAGAATGGTGGGACCCTAGTTTGACAAGTAAAATCACCTCATCAACCCTAATCTGACAGGTTAAGATATCTCAACCTACGCTGCCTACGTAGTTCTAGAACACAAAGATGATTGCTAAGAATCACACTCCTATCTGGAAGGTGAGTTCCCATCCTTGGGTTCACTCGGTGATAAATTCTACTCCCATCTGAAGAGATTGAACATGATTAACTGAATGTACATGGACTGAGTAACTGACTTCTATTGACTGACGGAATACAACTATTATCTGAGAATTAACTGAGATCATAAGATTTCTGAGATTTCCTGAGTCACATGACTGTCTGAGTTCTATAGATTATGGCTTGACTGAGAGTATCATGTTGAAATGGCATGGCTCTAGTCATACAGCTATATTTTTCGAGTACAAGTACCTCCAGGACTCGATGGAAGAAAACTGACACACATGACTGACTTGATCATAAGAATAGAGTCCACAATTCACAATATCATAAGTAGGGGATTTCATACTACATTTGGTTCTCAACATCTTATACATGGAAGGGGATGCACACAACATGTATATACTCGTGTTGTTTCAATATCATGCTCATTCCATATCACAATAATAACACACAACAATAACGTGGAGTTCATGTGGAATCATAAAGAATAGAACATGGGCTTGTCATTTAAGCACTATTAAGTCATAAAAATATGGATTCTATCATTATTGGCATTTTATCAAACACCTTACATTCACAACTTTGGGCATATGTGTACTTATCAATTTGACAATCTTAATCCATCCAAAATTCATGGGTTTCAACTAACCTACTCATATGCTTCATGAAAAACACATCAAGATACAACCTTGAATCCAAACAACAATCATCAACATAAATATAGTCATAACAAAACAAGGAAATCACAATTTATAATTTAAAACATGATTCTTGAGCTCCATGGATGAAACGGATCCATGGATGAACACTACGCATACATTAGTGATTGAATCTTGAAAAAGATCTAATGTTTCTTAAGGTTTTTGAAGAAATCCTTAGGCATGCTCTTGATTTTTCTTGACTAGGGTTTAACCCCTTTAGGAGAGAATGTTCTTGTTCTTAAGGTGATAATCTTGAGAGAAAACCCTAATCTTGTGGTTGAGAGTGTATGAGAGAGCTTTTTTTTATTTGAGCTATTTAACTAAAGACAAAGGAAGATAATACACTCCTTGAGGGTTATAAGTCGTGGGAAGTGAAGGAAAATACCAAAATATCCTTCAAAAAATGTCCCTCAATTGCTAAAAAAAATAGCTGACGACATTCGTGACAAGTCGTCAAGCTGGTGATAAGTCGACACGAAATGTCGTCACAAAAAGGTGAAATTTTGATTTTCTGGTTAAGGTTGATGACATTGGTGATAGGCCGTCGGGGGCATGATGAATTATCACAAAATGTCATTACTGGGGGTTAAAATCTGCCCAGGGCTGACGATATTGGTGATAACTCGTCACTCTTGTGATAGCTTATCACGAATGTCGTCACTCAGTTTCCCAGCCTGACATACTAGAGTAAAATGGGCATAACGCCTTGCTCCAATATTGGATTTAGGATAAATTGGTATAGTTGGAAAGATAATTCAATTATATATCTGTTGATGGGTCATGAGATCAGAAATTATAGAATAACGAGAGATATGCTCATTTGAAGTTGACTATACCAATATCCTTCTTAAGAATTCAATCGGTAAGGAAATGTTTTGATTCGTCTATTAGCTAGGACACTTTTGAGGCATTAATATGCATCAACCTTGATTATAGAACTACCAAAGCACTAAAATTTATTACTCATGAGTTCGAAGCATGATCCTAAAAATGTCTAAACTTTTGGGGTATTACAATATTCCCCCTTGGGAACATTCATCCTCGAATGAGACTGACTAAGCTGAGATTACTAATGTACTGGCCTTACTTAAGGGATGCAACATCTGAAACATGACGACATGACTGACCTGAATGATAAGTTGAATATATCTGAACATACTGAACATGCATATCTGATGCATAACTGACAAGCTAAACTCATGCATATCTGATGCATGATTATGTGACTGAACTGTTACATGTATGCATGACCGAATGCAATGATATTTAGTACCAAATTCATAAATGGAATTCTTAAGATGAAACTAAATAAGCTTAAGGAGAACTATTACCTTGAGCTTAATCTGAATTGGCGGAGAAGAGGTGAGGATACTTGGTATGCATATCTATTTCTGCTTCCTAAGTAACTCCCTCAACGGACTAGTTTATCCAAAGAACTTTGACTAGAGGGACTTCATTGTTCCACAGTTTTTTAGTCTGATAGTCTAGAATTTTAACTGGAATATCTTCATAAGAGAGGTTGTTCTGGATATCCATGCTCTGAGTAGGGACTACAACTGAAGGGTCACCTATGCACTTCTTGAGCAAAGAGACATGGAAGACTGGATGAACTGAAGCTAGATCTGGAGGCATTTCGAGCTCATAAGCTACCTTGCCTAAGCGACTGAGAATTTTTAAAGGACCAACATATCAGGAACTGAGCTTTCCCTTCTTGCTGAATTTCTTCACTCACTTCATAGGAGAGATCTTGAGATAGAAAAAATCATCAACTTCAAATTCTAGATCCTTTCTACGAATGTCTGCATAAGACTTTTGTCGGCTCTGAGCAACCCAAAATCTTTCTCTGATTTACTGAACCTTCTCTAACGCATCAAACACTAAGTCAGGACCTATGACTGATGCCTCACTAACTTAAAACCAATCGATTGGAGATCTGCACCTCTTACCATAGAGATCTTCGAATGGAGCCATCTGAAAACTGGAATGATAGCTATTGTTGTATGCAAACTCAATCAAAGGCAAGTGGTTATCCCAACTTCCCTTGAAATCAATTACACATGCCCTTAGAATATCTCCTAGAGTATGAATGGCCCTTTCTGCTTGACCATCTGTCTAAGGATGAAAAGTTGTACTGAGATGAACTTGGGTACCAAGACCCTTTTGGAACGCTTTCCAGAAGTGATAGGTGAATTGGGTACCTCTGTCTGAGACAATAGATAGTGGAACACCATGTAATCTGACCAACTCCCTGATGTAGAGTTTGGCGTAATCCTCACTTAAATAAGAGGTATGGACTGGAAGGAAATGAACTGACTTGGTCATCCTATCTATAATAACCCAAACTGAATCGTGCTGATGACAATTTCGAGGAAAACCCATCACAAAGTCCATGTTCACTTCTTCCCACTTCCAAGTAGGAATAGTGAACTCCTATATGGAGCCACTAGGCTTCTGATGCTCTATCTTAACCTTCTGAGATGTAGAGCACTTAGCCATAAAAACTGTAATATCTCTCTTCATCCCACCTCTCCAATAGATATCCCATAATTCATGGTACATCTTAGTGGACCCTGTATGAATAGAGTATCGCGCACCATGTGCCTCTTCAAGAACCCGCTGCCTCAAGTCATCCACATCTGGAACACAGAAATGACCCTAACAATGAAGGACACCATCTCCTCCTTGGGATAAAACCTTAACCTTCTGATCTCTGATTGACTCTTTTATCTTTACAAGGCTAGGATACCTATCTTTCTTTTCTTTTACCTCAGAAACTAGAGATGATTCTAAACTACTCTGAACATATACACCACCCTCTGAAGAATCGACTAAGTGAACACCTAGTCTAGCAAGCTGATGGATTTCCTGAGCTTTCTTTTTTCTATCCTCAACGTGAGAAACACTACCCATGGAGAGTCTACTGAGAGCAGTGTCCACAACGTTGGCCTTGCCTGGATGGTAAAGGACACTCATGTCATAAACTTTCAAAAGATCTAACCACCTTCTCTGATAAAGATTAATATTTTTCTGAGAAAAGACATACTGGAGACTCTTATGATCTGTGAAGACATCTACATGAACTCTGCATAGATAATGCTTCTAAATCTTTAAGGCAAATACTATGGCTTCTAACTCAAGATCATGAGTAGAATAATTCTTCTCATGGGGCTTTAACTGTCTGGAGGCGTAGGATATGACCTTACCATATTGCATGAGGACATAACCCAGACCCACTATGGATGCATCACAATACACTACGAACCCATCTGAACCATCTGGAAGAGCTAGAACTGGAGCTGAGGTGAGTCGAGTCATCAACTCCTGAAAACTCTTCTCGCAAGAATATGACCACTGAAACTTAACCTTATTTTAAGTCAATCTGGACATAGGGGATGCAATATAATAAAATACCTCAACAAACCATCTGTAATAGACAGCCAAACCCAAGAAACTCCTAATATCTGATGGAGAGACAGGGTGAGGACAATTTTTTATCGCTTCGGTCTTCTGAGGATCTACTCTAATGCCATCGCCGAAAATAATATGACCAAGGAATGCTACTGACCTTAGCCAAAACTCGCACTTACTAAATTTGACGAATAGCTGGTGATCTCTGAGGGTCTGAAGAATAATTCTGAGATGGTCTGCATGATAGCGATCTATGCGAGAATGGACCAGGATATCATCTATGAAGACTATGATGAACATATCCAAGTACTGCTTGAACATACGGTTCATCAAGTCCATGAAAGTGGATGGGGCATTGGTAAGATCAAAGGACATAACTAGAAACTCGAAGTGACCATACCGAGTACGAAAAGTTGTCTTTGGGATGTCACATTCTCTAACTTTGAGCTGATGATAGCCTGATCTGAGGTCTATCTTGGAGAAATAACTGGCACCCTGAAGTTGGTCAAATAAGTCATCTATCCTAAGAAGAGGATACTTTTTCTTGACAGTAACTTTATTGAGCTGACAGTAATCAATGCACATCTAAAGAGAACCGTCTTTCTTACGCACGAATAAGATTGGTGCGCCCCACCGGGAAATGCTGGGTTTAATGAACCCCTTATCTAAGAGATCTTTTAACTGTTCTTTTAGTTCTCAGAGTTCTGCTAGTGCCATTCTGTATGGCGAAATAAAAATAGGCTGAGTATCTAGAATAAGGTCAATGCCGAAGTCTATTTCCCTTTTGGGAGGAATGCCTGGAAGATCTTTGGGAAACACGTCTGAATACTCATTTACTACTGGGATTGATTTAAGACTAGCAGATTCTAAACCAGAGTCTTTAACATGAACGAGATGATAAACACATCCCTTACATATTATTTTTCTTGCCCGAAGGTAGGAAACAAGTTGACCCCTGAAAGATTAAGTATTACCCTTCCACTCTAGGATGGACTCATTCTGGAACTGAAACTGAACTATCCTATTTCTGCAGTCGACTGTGGCATAGCAAAAATGAAGCCAATCCATGCTGAGAATGAAATCAAAATCAGTTATCTCTAACTCAACCAAATCTGCTGATGTGGCTTTCTGAAATATCATAACTGGGCATTTCCTGTATGCCCTCTGAGCTATGATTGTTTTACCCACTGGGGTAGAGACTGAAAAGGGCTCTACTAAAATTTTGGGACTGATTTCGAAATCGCCTGCTATATAAGAAGTAACAAAAGACAAGGATGCACCTGGATCTAGCAAAGCATAAACATGAACATGGAAAATCTGCAATGTACCAGTAACGACATCATGAGAGTTTTCCTGATCCTGTCGGGTCTGAAGAGCATAAAGTCTGTTTGGGTGTTGCCTACTAGTAGCACTGGAAGTGGCACCCTGCTAATTTGGGCGACCGATTTGGGCTGTGGAACAATTCTGCTGACCCTGCAGACCTAACTGCGGACACTCTCTAACCCTGTAGCCTATCTTACCACAACCAAAACAAATATTGCTACCAGCTTTATAGGTACCCTTGTGGTTCTTACCACAAGTCAGACGCATGGGGTTAGTTTGGGAACTGCTGACACTACCTTGAGACTTAGAGTCTAGTGCTCGATCTCGGTTTCCATCTTTGAACTTCAGCACTGGGTCACTGGCAGAAGAAGGAGCTGGAACTTCTAGCTTAGGACAAAACTGCGAACAGTTTTGTCCTTTTGATTTGGGTTGAGCAAAACTGAAACTGCCTGACCTTGCTCTATTGTTCTGCCTCTCCCTAGTCCTAATCTTCTGTTTCTCTATTTGTTGAGCATAGGTCATGATCCTGTCTAAAGTCATATCATTATTCAGCATCACAGACCTATACTCATTTACCACGCTATCATTCACCCCTGACACGAACTTGCTCATCTTAGCCTGTTGTCTGCAACCACATGAGCGGCATATCTGGCTAACTGAGTAAATCTGAGAGAGTACTCTTTAACCATCATATTTTCCTGCTTAAGGTTGATAAACTCTAGAAATTTTGCCTCTCTTGGCTCTTGGGGAAAGAATCTTTCTAAGAAAGTCATGACAAATTCCTCCCACTCTATATGACCTGTATTCTCTAACCTCTCAGACTTTCACTATTTGTACCAAGTGTGAGTAACATCCTATAATTAGTATGTGGCTAACTCAGCACTCTGACATGAAGTAACTCCCATGATGTCTATGACCTTCTGGACTTGGTCAATGAATTCCTGGGGGTCTTCATTAGACTTAGACCCAAAGAAAGATGAAGTGTTCACTCGGGTGAAGTCCCAAATCCTAGCTATGGTTGAGTTGGCCACTGGATTGTCCAGAATAGCTGGTGGTCATTCATTTTGGGTAGCCACAGACTGAGCAAGAGTGGTAAATACGGTCCTGAACTCCTCATGAGAAACATGATCACATAAAGGTTCTTCGAGCTGAGGGGTTGACTGATTTCTTCTCTTAGGAGGCATGTTCAGAAATAAAGAGAAGAAGCAGATTATACTGAGAGACTGACTTGTGATTATGCTCTCTGGTATGACATGAATACTGAAAGAGGGGAAACTATTCTTAAAATATCTCATAGCCCCTTGCACATAAATGTGCCGTGCAACACACCCATGTACAAGACTTAACTAGATGTGGCTTTCAGACTTCCTAGGACTCTATTGAACCTTAGGCTCTGAGACCAAGTTTGTAACACCCCAATTTTCTAAACCGAAATTCTACACAGTGCTTATAACCCCGAAGGACCACAAGCTAACCAATGACTGATATATGTACCTGTACACTGTATAATATACATGTAAAATATGGAAAACATGAATAATAGGCCATGCGGTTCAACTGAATAAAATATCTGACAAATCATAACATCCATATGGGGTAATAAATAACCAAAACAATTAAAGTCTGAAATAAATCTGAACTAAATCTAAAAGCCTCTAAATATTGTCTGAGTAAGGAGTTGAAGGAACATGTCTCCAAATAACTCCGTAAACTAAGAGATAACCGAAGAAAATAAATAAAGTCAAATCATATCATCCTCGAATGAAGAGGACTCACTGCAACTCTGTGTACTGAAATGCGACTGCTACTACTGATCTGGAACTCATGGCTCTGAACCTATGGTGTAACATAAAAGAAAGCACCATAGCGCAAATGCATCAGTACAACTGAAAGTACTGAGTATACGAGTGAGGGGGTCTATATGCAAAAGGGCTTACATACATGAGCAGTACTAATTGAATGACTAGTATGAACGTGAGAGTGCAAACATGCATACATAGTAATTGAGATCGTGAATATATGATATCTAGATCTGTATGCTAATACATGGTTTATTGATATCTAACATGACTAATACTAGAATTTCTGATAACATGGATGACTGTGTCTGACAGTCCTGAATCTGATGGGACTTCCTGAGTTCTGTACTATAATTGAATTGACTATATCTAACAGTCCAAGTATACTAAAATCTAAAGAACTATCTAAGTTCTTTTACTGATACTGAGACTGAAACTGTGGGAGGTAGTTGTTTAACCGATATGCCCCAAATGCACTATAATAGCTGAGCTGGGGTCCAATTTGTACCCTGATTGGAAGGGTGTCAATACTGCGCCACAGGTAAGGACAAGCTGTGAGTAACCCTTATCTGGCAGGTTACTCTAATGAGAAAGGTGGGACCTGGTCTGACAGGTCAAATCACCTCATCAACCCTAATCTGACAGGTTAAGATATCTCAACCTATGCTGGCTACGTAGTTTTGGAACACAAGGATGACTGCTAAGAATCACACCCTTATCTGGCAGGTGAATTTCCATCCTTGGGTTCACTCGGTGCTAACTTATACTCCTATCTGAAGAGATTGAACATGATTAACTGACTCTACATGGACTGATTAACTGACTTCTGTTTACTGATGGAATAGAACTATTATCTGCGAATTAACTGAGATCATGAGATTTTTGAGATGTCCTGAGTCACATGACTGTCTGAGTTATATAGATCATGGCTTGACTGAGAGTATCCTAATAATATGACATGACTCTAGGCTCACAGCTATATTTTTTGGGTACAAGTACCCCCAAGACTCGATGGAAGGAAACTGACACACATGACTGACTTGATCATAAGAATAGAGTCCACAATTCACAATATCATAAGTAGGGGATTTCATACTACATTTGGTTCTCAACATCTTATACATGGAAGGGGATGCGCACAACATGTATATACTCGTGTTGCTTCAATATCATGCTCATTCCATATCACAACAATAACACACAACAATAACGTGGAGTTCATGTGGAATCATAAAGAATAGAACATGGGCTTGTCATTTAAGAACTATTAAGTCATAAAAACATGGATTCTATCATTCTTGGTATTTGATCAAACACCTTACATGCTTAACTTTTGGCATAGGTGTACTTATCAATTTGACAATCTTAATCCATCCAAAATTCATGGGTTTCAACTAACCTACTCACATGCTTCATGAAAAACACATCAAGATACAACCTTGAATCCAAACAATAATCATCAACATGAATATAGTCATAACATAACAAGGAAATCACAATTTATAATTTAAAACATGATTCTTGAGCTCCATGGATGAAAGGGATCCATGTATGAACACTACACATACCTTAGTGATTGAATCTTGAAAGAGATCTAATATTTCTAAAGATTCTTGAAGAAATCCTTAGGCTTGCTCTTGATTTTTCTTGACTAGGGTTTCACCCCTTTAGGAGAGAATGTTCTTCTTCATGAGGAGATGATCTTAAGAGGAAACCCTAATCTTGTGGTTGAGAGTGTATGAGAGAGCTTTTTTTTTTTAGATGTTTAACTAAAGATAATGGAAGATAATACGCTCCTTGAGGGTTATAAGTCGTGGGAAGTGAAGGAAAATACCAAAATACCCTTGAAAAAACGTCGCTCAATTGATGAAAAAAATAGCTGACGACATTCGTGACAAGTCGTCAAGCTGGAGATAAGTCATCACGAAATGTCATCACAAAAAAGTGAAATTTTGATTTTCTGGTTAAGGTTGACGACATTGGTGATAGGCCATCATAGGCATGACGAATTATCAAAAAATGTCATCACTTGGGGTGGAAATCTTCCCAAGGCTGTCGACATTGGTGATAAGTCATCACGCTTGTGACAGCTTATCACGAATGTCGTCACTCAGTTTCCCAGCCTGACATGCTAGAGTAAAATGGGCATAACTCCTTGCTCTGATATCGTATTTTAGCAAAATTGGTATTGTTAGAAATATAATTAAATTATCTATATGTTGGTGGGTTATGAGCTCAGAAATTCATAGCATAACGAGAGATATGCTCGTTTTAAGTTGACTATACCAATATCCTTCTTAAGAATTCAATCGGTAAGGAAATGTTTTGATTCGTCTATTAGATAGGACACTTTTAACGCCTTAATATGCATCAACCTTGATCATATCACTACCAAAGAACTAAAATTTATTACTCATGAGTTTGAAGCATAATCCTAAAAATGTCTGAACTTTTGAGGTATTACAAGCGAGATGGTGACTGAGAAAGAAGGATGACTATAGAGAGAAAGGAGATAGGTAAATTACACCTAGAAGACAAGATGTAGAATCTAGAAAGAAATAATTGCTAGATAATTAGGTGAAGGGTCAAGAGAATCAAGAGATTGGCCTTAAGAAGATTAAGGCCGACAATTTAGGATTGACCTAAAAGGTTGGGTAGATGTCAGCAACTCTGAACCATAGGCAGTTGGTACCCTTCTGAGAAATACTGTACAAAATCTAGAAAATGATGTTCATGTACATTCTATTACTATGAGGAGTGATATCACTACTATGGATCCCTCATGACCTACTGAAGAAGCTAATGATGATGAGACATATGTTGTTGAGTCTGAGAATGTAATAGGTGATAAAGGTAATGCTATTGAATACAAAGGTAAGGGTCCAATCATTAAGCCAAAAGTTAGACAAATTCCCAGATCGCACCTACCTTTTCCTCAGAGATTGAAGCAAAAAAAAAATGAAAGGTAAGTTCAAGTGATTCATTAAGATGTTGAAAGAATTGTGCTTGAATATACCTCTTTTTGAGGAGTTAGAGCAGATGCCTGGATATGCCAGATTAATGAAATAATTGGTCACAAGGAAGAAAGGAGCAACAATTAATGATGTTAATGGTGTGCTCCACTACAGTGTAGTCACGACTAGGTCTTTGGTAGAAAAAGGGTGACCCCAGAGCATTCACTATACTATGCACTATCAGGAAATCCTGATTTGCTAAAGACTTGTGTGACTTAGCAGCTAGCATTAATATGATGTCACTGGCCGTATTCAAGCAATTAGACTTGAACCTTCAAGAACCGACTTCAATGCGGTTGTTGATGGATGACCGTGCAGTGAAGAAACCTATGGGAATCTCTTTTGATATGATCGTGAGGATGGATAATTTTATCTTTCCAGCTAACTTTGTCATCCTAGACTGTGAGGTTAACATCGAGATGCCCATTATATTGGGAAGACCATTTATAGCTATGGTTGACATGGATAAAGGTAAGCTAAAATTCAGAGTCAATGGTGAGGAGGATACATTAAACATCTAAAAGTCAATGATGCATCCAACTGATATGAGGGTAGTGTAGATGAATAATTGTATTGATGATCCTGGAGGATACTCTTTTGGGTATCTTAATAAATTTTGAGTAGTCAAGATACTTTTGTCGTACTGCGAAATTAAATCTAGCATTGAGTAGGAGGTAACCCATTATTTTTAGTATTCACATTTTTGTTGTTTTTCCTTTTTGTAGGTTTTTAGCTCTTGGACTGTAACACCCGATAAATTTGGGCTAGACTTTAAAGCGTCATTCCTGCGTGTCTTGAATTTAACCCCATGAATTTCTATTGAATACACGAGTTAAAATCTCTATCCTAATATGTGAAGTGATCTCAAGGTGAAAAAGGTTCAAAAGAATCACTTAGAATAAAGTTGAGCTAAGATCCTTTGATTCATCCAAAGTTTGGTATTTGATTCTACAAGGGTACACTTTGAATGTGTATAAATTTTTATAGACATATAATTTTGCAGCTCAAGACCCAGAAAATTTTAGATAATTGAATCAGCTTACCAGTGATACCAATTTTGCCTAAATTTGATACCCGAGTGAAAAGTTATAGCACTTTTTCGTATGAGGCGGTAAGCTATCACGTTTACACAGCTAGGCGATGCCTATAGCAATGGAACCAATACCTCTCAGTGGTAAACCTCAAAATTGAGATTGTCCAAAATAGTAGGTCATCGCTATTATACCACTCAGTGGTGCCTATAGTGGTGGAACCAATACCGCTCAGCGGTAAGCCTCAAAATTGGGATTTTACTGAAACTTTTAATTTCCCAGGGGTAGTTTGGCCTTTTACCATGGCCCCAATCCATGAAAAATATGGGATTAAAGCCCCCAAAAGCATATTTGGTCATCTTTTATTCAAATTCCCTCAATTTAAAACTATTCTCTCTCAAGAACAAACCCTAGCCCCTTAAAGATTCAAGCTCAAGTTCAAGAAAACCACCAAGATCCTTCAAGAATTCTTCAATTAAGGTATAGATGTTCATTCATGGGTTCCTTTCACCCATGGAGTCCAAGAAGCCAATTTCAAGTTTAAAATAATGATTTTTACATGTTATCATGAATTTTAACCATGAATTCCCCATGAATTTTGATTCTATATTATGTTTATACATGATTTGTTGTTGAAGTTAAACCAAAACATTTGAATGATGCTTACTCGTTGGTTTGTACCTTAAATTTTGATTTAGTATCGAAATCATGATATTACTACATGTTTAAAACTATTCCCATGTTTAAACCATGAATTACAAGTGTTTGATAAAATGCCCAAAGGAATGAGTTTTGAATAATGGTTACTAATCATGTCCTTAGGGTTTTGTATACGGTCTTGTTATTATTACTATCGAGTTCTGAGGGTTTTGAATACCCAAAATTTAGCTGCTTACCTAGTTTTCTAGTATCTACAAAATAGTTTCAGAATAGTTATAAGTGTTATCATTTTAGTCAATTACCATAAACAGTTAAACCTAGTTCAGTCCAGTATTTAGTGACATGGATAAAGGTAAGCTAAAATTCAGAGTCAATGGTGAGGAGGATACATTAAACATCTAAAAGTCAATGATGCATCCAACTGATATGAGGGTAGTGTAGATGAATAATTGTATTGATGATCCTGGAGGATACTCTTTTGGGTATCTTAATAAATTTTGAGTAGTCAAGATACTTTTGTCGTACTGCGAAATTAAATCTAGCATTGAGTAGGAGGTAACCCATTATTTTTAGTATTCACATTTTTGTTGTTTTTCCTTTTTGTAGGTTTTTAGCTCTTGGACTGTAACACCCGATAAATTTGGGCTAGACTTTAAAGCGTCATTCCTGCGTGTCTTGAATTTAACCCCATGAATTTCTATTGAATACACGAGTTAAAATCTCTATCCTAATATGTGAAGTGATCTCAAGGTGAAAAAGGTTCAAAAGAATCACTTAGAATAAAGTTGAGCTAAGATCCTTTGATTCATCCAAAGTTTGGTATTTGATTCTACAAGGGTACACTTTGAATGTGTATAAATTTTTATAGACATATAATTTTGCAGCTCAAGACCCAGAAAATTTTAGATAATTGAATCAGCTTACCAGTGATACCAATTTTGCCTAAATTTGATACCCAAGTGAAAAGTTATAGCACTTTTTCGTATGAGGCGGTAAGCTATCACGTTTACACAGCTAGGCGATGCCTATAGCAATGGAACCAATACCTCTCAGTGGTAAACCTCAAAATTGAGATTGTCCAAAATAGTAGGTCATCGCTATTATACCACTCAGTGGTGCCTATAGTGGTGGAACCAATACCGCTCAGCGGTAAGCCTCAAAATTGGGATTTTACTGAAACTTTTAATTTCCCAGGGGTAGTTTGGCCTTTTACCATGGCCCCAATCCATGAAAATATGGGATTAAAGCCCCCAAAAGCATATTTGGTCATCTTTTATTCAAATTCCCTCAATTTAAAACTATTCTCTCTCAAGAACAAACCCTAGCCCCTTAAAGATTCAAGCTCAAGTTCAAGAAAACCACCAAGATCCTTCAAGAATTCTTCAATTAAGGTATAGATGTTCATTCATGGGTTCCTTTCACCCATGGAGTCCAAGAAGCCAATTTCAAGTTTAAAATAATGATTTTTACATGTTATCATGAATTTTAACCATGAATTCCCCATGAATTTTGATTCTATATTATGTTTATACATGATTTGTTGTTGAAGTTAAACCAAAACATTTGAATGATGCTTACTCGTTGGTTTGTACCTTAAATTTTGATTTAGTATCGAAATCATGATATTACTACATGTTTAAAACTATTCCCATGTTTAAACCATGAATTACAAGTGTTTGATAAAATGCCCAAAGGAATGAGTTTTGAATAATGGTTACTAATCATGTCCTTAGGGTTTTGTATACGGTCTTGTTATTATTACTATCGAGTTCTGAGGGTTTTGAATACCCAAAATTTAGCTGTTTACCTAGTTTTCTAGTATCTACAAAATAGTTTCAGAATAGTTATAAGTGTTATCATTTTAGTCAATTACCATAAACAGTTAAACCTAGTTCAGTCCAGTATTTAGTGTCTTTGAGTTGGGAGTAGGATTTAGCACCGAGCGAGTTCAGGGATGGTTGCTTTCCCGTTAGTTAGGTAGAATCATTAGTAGCAGTCCCTGTATTCCAGAACTACATATCCAGCATAGGATGAGGGGTCACCATTCAGTTTAGGCTTGACTTTCTCCCAGGGGTCACCCGTCAGATTAGGATTGACTCCGCCCAGTGATCACTCATCAATTTAGGCTTGATACCCTAGTCCTTTAGTAGCTTAGTGAATCCACATAGCCATTGTTAGTACCTCTAGCATGGTACTAACACCTTTTCAACTGGGGTTACAGGTTGAACCCCAATCAGTTTAGAGCGGGGCATGTCGGTTAGATGATACCTCCTACAGTCTCAGTTCAATATTTAGTATAATTCAGTTTAGGTTTGCATTAACCATAGCGTATCAGTTATACAGTTATCAAATTTTAGTAATCCAGTTTACATACTATTTAAGAATCATGTTATATGCTTGGTCATGCATTCTTAAATTTTACAGCATTCACGCATGCATATCCAGTTACCTCATGCTATTCATTCAGTCAGTTGTTATTTATACACATAAGCCCATGTATATCAGCCTAACCTTATCTAGCATACTAGTACATTCAAAGTACTGACAACATTCTCGTTTTTTGTGTTATGATGTATCATATCATAGGTTTGGACGCTCGGGTTCCCAATGGCAGTTAGACATTCCAGCACATCAGCAGCAGCAACAGTGGTGAGTCCTTATATTTCGAGGGTCGGTTATGATTATTTTAGTACTTCAGTCCAGTAGTCAGGCAGAGTTAGTTGGGGAAATATCCCATCAATTCCATAGTCAATCAGTTAGAGGCTTTAAGACATTTTTAGACAGTATCCAATTTTTAGTTGATTGTTAGTCTTTACATTATTACTTTCAGATAGTTGTTTCAGATTTAGAAGTTCAGAAATATCTTAGTACTATAAAACCTTATGTCATATTCAGTTATTCTGCATATGTGTCTTTTATTAGCAGTTTCGTTTAGTGCTTATAGTAAGTACCAGCTCATAGGTTAGCTTGTGGTCACTTGTTACCGTAAGCACCGTGTGGCATCCAAGGTATACCCCCGTGGCATTACAAATTTGTTATCAGAGCCTAAGTTTTTAAATTATCCAAGGAAGTCTGAAATCTGTATTAAGTAGAGTCTTGTGTATGGGTGTGAAGCGTACCACACTTAGGGATAAAAGGCTATAAACATTTTAGGAAAAGTTTTCGTTCTTTTAGTATTCATGTCATTTACATAACATGCCTTCCAGAATGACTAATAGAAGGAGAAATGGGAATCAGCCTGCACCTCCACCTGTTTAGGAAGATCCCCTAAATAAGCATGTCTCTCACGCCGAATTCAGAGTTGCCTCTACTACCTTATCTTATTCAGTAGTTTCTCAGAACAATCAGCATGATGTTGTCCTATCTAGGCTCATGGTTCATGCTTAGCATATTAAGGAGGAGAAAGCTAAGAAGAATATGAGGGTTAGGATAGGTAGTTTTAATTTCTCAGCCAAGGTTAGAGGGTGTTAACCATTCTTAGTTAAGTCAGAAGTTTTCAGCCCCAGCTCCATACTTAGCTAGTGCACTAGTACCAAAGTTTAGGAATGATAGTTGGGATGGGGCACTAGGCTCCAAGACCCAGGGTAGTGGGAACAATGGTCGTACCCATCTATTTTGCGGTGAATATGGTAGGAATTATAAAGATGTGTGTAGAGCTGGAAGTGATACGTGTTTTGGATGTGGTACGCCAGGCGATAGAGTTAGAGAATGTCCTAAGGTTGGTCCATGGAGTCAGCATATTCATACTCCAGCTTCATTAGGTCGCCCGACTCATCAGGGCGCCACTACCAGTGCCACTAGTGGTCAATATCAGAATAGACTTTATGCACTCCATCCCCAACATAATTAGGAAATTTTTCCTGATGCATTTATGGGTATGTTACAGGCCTTTCATATTCTTGTGTATGTTTTACTAGACCCTGGAGATTCACTTACTCTTATAACCCCATATAGTTGTCGACTTCAGCGTCAGACCTAACATATTAGCAGAGCCTTTCTCAGTGTCTACCTTAGAGGGTAAATCTATCATAGCCAGGCGACTATACATAAATTGCATGGTTATAATATCCTAGTAAACCACTTCAGTTGATTTCAAAAATAGAGTCATTCAGTTTTAGTTTCCCGATGAACCAGTCATTGAATAAGGGGTAGTACCTCAGTGCCTAGGAGTCATATGTGTTTTTAGATACCTCCTTAGAATTCTATGATAGTGTATGACCTAGAGTTAGAAGTATGAATCCAGAAGTTTAGCAGCAGTAAAGTGGGGATAGTGTTATCTGAATTTGGTGGACTATGTATCTGGGAGACTAGTTGTATAAAAGGTGAATTAGTAGGCTTGAAAATAGTGTATGCAAGAATTTAGGTTTGGTGATTCGAAAATTTTATATTGTTGATGTTTGGTGTGTTGGTGTAATGGTAATTCCCATGGTGTAGGGAAAATATAAGTTTAGAGATGGGATAATTGTAGGCTATGATGAAAGTAGTATGGTTCATTGAAGGATTGGAGATATCGATGTTAAGTGTTAGAATCTAAGTTTGAGCCTTTGAAGATTGATCTAATAGAAAAAAGAGTTGAGAATTCAAAGTTAGTCAGTTCTTAAGTTGTTACATAATGTATTTGGGGATATAGAAAGTTAAGAGTTCTATCTCAGAATGATGTATCAGCAATAGGGTTTTACACTTTCAGGTGCATCCTTTCAGGGTGAGTTTAGTGTTTATGATTATTGTTATATCTCAGACTCTATAGTAAAGTGGTTTCAGTTTAGTTTAGATTTTGTTAAGTGGTTCACAGACTTAGAATGATGGCTTGAAGCTAAGGGGTAGATGATAGAACACGTAACCAAGTTAGGCTCTCAGATTCTAGTAGTAATGCCAGTATGTTATAGAATAGCAGTAAGGGAGGACGATGCCCAACCCATTCTTATCTCAGTGCAAAGTTTTGTATTTCAGTTATCACGATATCTACTCATGCCTTACATGTCATCCCTATGATCATAGTTCATATTCGTGCACTTAATAGAAAATCATATACGCTTCCAGTTTTTAGTATAAAGAGTTCCAGTTCACCCAGTTGTCCGAATCATATTCCATGAATTTATGAACTCCAAACTTAGGTCATGCAGCTCATGACTCATGTATTCATGTTTTATAGTATGCTCAGTTCCTATAACTCATGCTACACCCCTAATGATTAGTGAAATTCATATTACATCATGCATATCCTCAGTTTAGGTATCTTGATGAATCCATGATGTTGATATTCTATTCTTCGGGCCTCTTTTAAGTTTCAAGTTTTGTATAGTGTTCATGCATGCTTTAGGTCCTTAGATTTTAACCTTTCAAGTACCTCTCCTAATGAAATGATGTAGTGATAAGAACTTGCTTGGGTGGGAGAGTGTAAATATTTTATGTTAAGGAAAGATTATTGCATTTTTGTTTTGTATGAGGCTATAGTTATGAAGATCGTCCTGAATGTCATGTGGTGTGTAAGTGGATAAATACATTACGCATTAGTGAATGACTTGTAAAAGGTTGTATTTAGTTATTGAAGGGGAAATCAGAATTATTCAGGAGATGACAATCGTGTTTAGGAATCAGGAATGCTTACAAGGTATATTTATGAGAAGCGTCAAATTGATCTATCAAGGCTGAGTCGAGTACCATAGCTATGGGCAGCATTAGATCAATATCAGTTAGAGTGGATGACTAGACCACTTGGTTCTTACATCCCAGCTATGGTATGGGAATTTTATATATCCTACTGAGCTACAGTATTCATTCTTATACACAAAGCCCTAGTCCTGGTGATATTTATGACGCAGCCACAGCTTGATCAAACACTGGTTAGAGGGGTTAAAGTTGATATTTTAGCAGAGACTATCAACAAGTTATCTTCGACCCAAGTTACATTACTCCTGCATCCACAGCTGAGTGTGACTATAGACTAAAGGTCATACGTAATCGACATATCATATGGAAGGCTAAGCACTAATGAGAGAAGGTTGATATGTCTAAGTGTATATCCAGTTATATTTCACCTTTGGATGATGTGACCCCATGGATTGAGAGGTATGGTAAGATCAAGAAAGACCTATTGATATTTGAGGCCATGTTTTGGTGGTTGTTGATTAGATACCGATGGATACCTACTGCTTTGGATAATATGTTGACGTTATAGGGAGAAGCACTGGTTGTTTGTATGATGGCTGGATATGTTGTTGATTTTTCTTCCATTATCTAATATGAGTAACATGATAGAGCATTTGGTGAGTTGAGTAATTTGTCATTCCCTTGCATGATTCAGAGGTTGTGTAATAATGCTGGTGTATCTGAGATACCGAGAGTAGACGAGAGGGTACTTGCGACAATGACTGTGAAAACAAAGACCATGAAGGGTCTGACACCCCAGACCTTCCTAGGAGATCTACAGAGCCAGCAGAAGTACCTAGGTCCAAGACTGAGGGCCAACAGTTTCCACAGAGCCTTCTGATATACATCAAGGTGATGTGGGTGTTAGTGTTGATATAGAGATAGGGGAGGAAAGAGAGACTCTAAATTCGAGTACACAGGGCGAGAGGACACCAGCTACTTCTTCTTCAGCCCGTCTTTGACCTCAGAGTCGGTTGGTGTATCTTCAGAGCCTACTCGCCCATCCACTACAGCTCCTGCTACAAGTATGATTATTATATCTAGCAAGTTTTTGCAGAGCTTAGTGGAAAGCTAGAGGGCCACCGATGCTAGGGTAAGGGTTGTTTAGACCTAGATGACTACCCTCTACGAGCAGATAACATCTGGGGTTAGGATGAGATTTAAGCAGGAAGAGGCTCGATGGGAGGCCGCACTGCGAGCTACAATGTTTGAGATACGTGCTAATTTCCATACATGGCTCGATGAGTTTGAAATATGGGTTACATCCCGATTCACAAAGATATATGCACCGGATATAGCCCAAATAAGGCAGGATTTTGATATATTATGAGCAGAGGTACACTCTCTTAGAGAGAGCCATATAGCAGCCAATTTCTCAGATATACCCCTAGTGGTCTAGTTATTACGTCTGTGCATACTAAAATAGTTTTATTTCTTCATGGAGGATGTTTAAAAGGTCCAAATAGTTGGGGCCAAGAGAGATCACATAAACGACTTACAGGATCCTGATTTGCCATATGACCAAGCTGTCAAAAGGGTCAGACATGATTTGATGGATATTGTATTTATCAATAGGCAGAGGTGTGCAACTAGAGCAGCGGCTATATCATCTAGTAGTGCACCGCCACCACCACTGCCTTCGCCAACAGATATGCCCCCATTTAGGGATGCTCATGATTCAACCGTCTAATGTATTCCAGGTATATTCTCACTTCCCTCTATTTTACTTTATTTTAGTGTATTTGGGATAGTGTATAGTTTTTAGTTGGGGGTAAGCATGCCATTCCACCGCGTTTTTTTATTGTCGTGCTTCTTTTCCTGTCGGTCATGGTATGGTTGTAGACCGGCATGTCTAGAATGAATTTGTGTCGTATGGTTTTTTATTTCATATTGTGCTTTATTTTTATTTAATTAGTAGACTTTTAAGTATTTTGGGCAGTAGTCATATTTTGATTAATTTTTAATACCCCTCCAAAATTTTATGTTTCACAACTGTGTGAATGTATATATGTGTGAACATTATGGATCTTGTTATGGCATTAGAATTAGGGACATGATAATCACTTGCTAACAAATGCATGAACTGGATAGGTAGTAGTTGGTAATATTGACTTTGTGCCATATGTGTGTGAGATACTACCTAGTTCTCTTTGTGTGTTGAATTCAGAACTTGCCTGGTTAGTCTTGCCTAGGTTGAAGCATAGTTGGTTAGGAAAGGATCATTGGCCATTTTTGTAGTCCACTTTTATCCTAAATGATCATCCATGAGTGAATTGTATCCCTTGATCCCTGTTTTGAGCATTATAAGCCTATTTTTCTTTTTTCACCATTCAACTTCCCATTTATATTACAATGATTCTATTTTGGCCTTGGTCCTCCTTGGACATTATGCACCTTAACTCAGGCAAAATACCTAAGTTGAGGGTGGCCATCATAAGGGCGCGTCGTGTAAAATGGGTGTGAAGAAGCGTAAAATAAGAAAAAAAGTTAGTAGGGTTGGGTATGAAAATTAATAAATAAAAATAAATAAAATTGTGAAAAAGTGAAAAAAAAGAATAAAAGACCACACCCAACCTGAATGTGTAATAAAATAAAAAGAGAGAAATAAGGATGGAATAAAAAAGAAATTGGCTAGTAAGTGAGACCCCAAGGTTAGACTAGTGCTAAGAGGCTTAGTCACTTGATATGTCTATATGTACCGTACCAACCCCCAAGTCTACATTACAAGATGAGAAAAGTCCTATAGTGATCCTAACTTGACTATCGGAATACTAAGGTAAAGAAAATAAGGGCAAGTCTATGGTATTTGATGCATATCAATTGGAAATTCTCTTCTGAGTGTGAGTATTTCTTGACCATTCTGCAATTACATACATTATTTCAATGAGTGAGTGGTACATCTTTGTTGTGAGGGCACTTGAGTCATATTTCTAGCTATTTGCTTGTTTTGGGTAGTGTAAATTATATCTATGAGTGGTTGTCTATTGGTAATGTAATTATCATACCTTGATCCCATTGTGTCATATTATTGTGCTGCATATTCATACACAGTTTTAAAAAGTGAGATAGGAGGGGGATGTTGTAATTTAAGTTTAAATTATTGACTGATTGCCTTGAATAGCTTAGATTTTCATAGTTAAGCATCGTTTTTGTTTTTGTTGTGTTTTGTTGCCTGAGTACATGCAAACATTCTATGTTAAGGCTATTGATGTGCTATAGAAATATAGCACTTTCGGTGCTTAAACTGAGGAAAATACGCAAGTTTCTAAGGTTATTTTGTTACATATGATGTGTTTTGGGTATGTTTTACAGGAAATCATACTTTGGATGCTAAGTTGTAAAAAAGATGAAAAAATGTGTTTTTGGCTACTTTTTGGAGAAATTATGGATGTTAGAGATACTTTTTAGCTTATTCGTGATCAAAGCATGTTCAAAAATCGAAGAAGAGCTAAAAAGATGACTCCCAACACTTACTAAGTCAACATGTGGACCGCAAGTAGGACCTAAAGACCACAAGTAGGAAAAGCAAGTGCCAGAATTCCAAAATCCCGAGAGCTGACCTACAGGATTTTTGAATCCTGGTACATACGGCATGTACCTGCACTCACCCTGCTATCCGTAGGTACTACCTTCGCGCAGGTTCAAGGCACAAGTGCAGACCACATGTGGCCACCGACCCTATTTTCTCCTATTATATTCGGGCTTTGGTTTTAGGGTTTCCTTATGTGCTATAAATACCCTTTATGTGTTTTTTAGTAGGAGTTATGCAGTTTCGATACACAAAAATATATTTTGATTCCAAGATTTGATTTTGAACTTGGGATTCTCTTGTATTGAATTCAGTTGATTAATTCATTCATGGTTGTGGGCTTTTATACTTCTTATCATTTTGATTTTATCTATGCTTTCGAATATTAATGTTATTTATTTCTTCACAAGCATGAGTGGCAAAAATCCATAGCTAGGGTTGTGGAAACCCTAGAGGATTGATGAAGTAGGGTAAGTGTTTTTGGTGTTTTGAACTGATACCCATGCATGTATTGCTTTATCTTCATTATAATAGTTTTCTTAACGGGTGCACACATTAGGATCCTTCTTAGATATTTCTACTTACTCCAAAAGAGAAGTAATGACTAGGAAAAGATAAAGACACAATAATTTGGAGTTTAGCTATCGATCCACATTTCTAGGTTTTATCTTAGTAAGATGGTTGAATTTCATCTAATAACTAGAGACTCAAAAGGTAATAGTTGATTGGGATCCAGGTAAAGGGTTAGTAAGGCGACATCCTGAGACTCAAAAGGTAAAGGGTGAAATCCTTCTGCTTGTCCAAATGACTGTAGAAGGTACATAACTTATCTATTCTACATGCAAAGTATTGGGTTGGTTCAACAAAGCACCATAAGCCTACGAAGTTGAGAATACATGAGGACACATTCCTAGTGTTCACCTACGACTGATTACAACCGAAGTAAATATAGTTACTTGCTCTAGATTACTATACAAAAAACCCGCCATTTACTTTTCCAATTCAACCCATTGACTACAACTGCTGAGATCCACAATTCCACGTGTTTTCTTGGGATTCGATCCTAACCTTTGTTGGGTTACTAAATTTTAACTACGACTGTATCATCTTCTGAGAAAAGGTGTTGTTTGGAAGTTATCAATAGTCAAGAATCTCAATTGAGAACTCTTTATAAAAGAGACTATCTTTCATGCCCACACTTTCTTATGACATAATTGAGGTTGGATCACCAATTCACTTCTTTAACAAAGACATGTAGAATACTATGGTGCGTTGATGCTAAGTCTACTGGAAAATCCAACTCATTGTCCATATTTCCAATGTACCACAGAATCTTGTACGGACTAACATGTTCAGTCCTAAGCTTCCCTTTGTTTCTAAACCTCATCACGCCCTTCATAGGTGACATTTTTAGGTAAACCTAATCATCTACTATGAACTCAATCTCTCTTATCCTCACATTAGTATATGATTTCTAAAGACTCTATATTGTTTTCAGTCCTTCTCTAAGTAGTTGAATTTTTTACATAGCCTCATGTACTGAATTAGGTCTTATCAAAGTAGCTTCACCAATCTCTAACCAACCAATAGGAGATTTATACCTCCTACCATAAAGTACCTTAGATGGAGCCATCTGAAAATTAGAGTGGCAGTTGTTATACAAAGCAAATTCAATGAGAGGCAAGTGATCATTCCAACTATCTTTAAAGTCGATCATGTAAGATCTCAATATATCCTCTAAGATTTGAATAGTCCATTGTACCTAACCATTGATATGTGTGTGAAAAAACATATTGAGGTAAGCTTAGGTACCATGACCCTTCAAAAAGACTTCCAAAACTGCAAAGTAAACTAAGTACCCCTATCTATCATGATAGTTAAGTAGACTCTATGCAACTTAACCAACTCCCAAATATAAAGTCTAGCATAATCCTTGTTGAATCTATGGTGTTAACTGGTAGTAAATATGCTAACTTAGTCGTCTAATCTGTAATAACCCATGTCAATTATGTTGTCAGCACTTATGAGATAACCCTATAATAAAATCCATATTTACCTCTTTCTACTTCTAAGTAGGATACTAATATTCTGAGTCATAGCCTAGTCTATGGTGCTCAACCTTAACCTGCTTGAATTTCAGACATTTTGCCATAAATTCTATGATATCCCTCTTTATGCCATTCCACCAATAGACTTTTCGAAGATCATGTTCCATCTTGGTGGCACCTGGATAAATAGAATACTGAGAACTATGAGCTTCTATCGTCATCCATTGTCTTGAGTCATCAATATATAGAGCACATAAATGACCCTAATAACATAGCACACCATCTCCACTTTCTACTATTGGACTACTTTCTTTAACTTAAGCAAAATAGGATCACTATCCTACTTTGCCTTTACCTCTGCCACTAATGAAGACTCTAAATCATAATACTACCTTCGATTTAATCATCCAAATGAACGCCCAATCTATAAATTCTATGAACATCACGAACTAAATCCTTCTTTTCATCCTCCATATAAGCAACACTACCCATAGAAAGTTTGTCAAGAGCATTAGCCACTACATTAGTTTTACCCAAATAGTACAAGACACTTACATCATAACCTTTTAGCAACTCTAGTTATATTCTCTGATGAAGATTTAAATCCTTTTAACTAAATATATACTAAAGACTCTTGTGACCCGTAAGCACATCTACATGAACCCCATAGAGATAGCACCTCCAATTCTTAAAAAAAATAATTGCTTCCAACTCAAGATCATGAGTTGAATTATTCTTCTTATGAACTTTAAGTTGTCAAGAAGCATAAGCTATTACCTTAACATGCTACATAAATACACACCCAAGTCCAACTCTTGAGTCATCTGTAATGACACTTCAGGTTATTGTCCACATTCTTGCTTATTTTTTCTAATAGAGCTTCTCTATAGTTTCCCCAAGACATTAGTGACTTGCTAGAATCGATAGTTCGCTTACCTAGTGGTTCAGTTGGTTTTTACAACCACTTTCCTAATTTAAATTCTTCAATGGTTATACTTGACTACCGAGTGAAAACTTTAGTAAAACGAACTTAAATACGAAATTTGACTTCACCAACGCACCCAAAATATCAAAATCTATGTGGTTACATATCTCATTTGCTCAAAACAGACTCCAGATTCATCTTGAGGCACTGGCCGAAGCTTGGAACCAAGTTCCAAGATTCAACCATTGCTTGGCTTGGAGAGAGATACTGCATCATGGTGGGTGAGGTGCGAACACGTGAGACACAATCGTGGCCAAGTGTTATGTGCGATCACGCTACCAAGGCTTGGTAAAAGCCTATTTAAAGATTGTCTTGCCCAAAATTTTGGCTTTTTGTGCCTCTTTTTTGAGCTCTAAAATCCTAATAGAGTGAAAAATGTTCAAGTGAGTCTTGTGGATAGATTAGGATCTTGAATAACTTGTGTAATCCATTTTTTCTACAAATCTAAGGTAAGATTCCTTCTAGTTTGGTATTAATTTCTTGATTTCTAGACCCAAAACTCACTACAAAAACAAGTCTAATTGCGGGGTTTTATTTGTTGAGGTTATTTTAATCTTCGTAAAATTATATGTGATGCAGGGATTAAATATGTATCACTAAAAATTGTATATTTGTGGGGGTTAAAACCCCTCGCTATCCATCAAAAAAAAATAGCGCCTGAACTATTGCCTCTTTTTTACATCAAAAAAAATATTTCATATTTTTCCCCCAAATATTATATCTTCTTTTTTTTTTTGAACAAAACACGAAAATACTAATCCCTATTTCAACAAAATTAGTCGCACACACCTTTTTTCTCTCATTCTCTCTCTCAAAGATCAAATCGCCGCCATTGCTAGCCAGTGAACCCACCGCCACCATCACTGGCCAAATTCTCCCTCATCCTCTCTTTTCTCTCCTCATCTTCCCCTTTTCTATCACCAACTATCCTCCGTTGGATATCCATAACTAATAACCGAACCAATGAGTCGCGGCGTGGCATAGCAACCAGACCGTCGCCTCCGTCTTCCTCTCTCAACCCCATGAAAAATACCCCTCACTCATCTTCGTTTCCCTGCCCGCAACCACAACAGTCAGTCAACAGAACTGGTGAACTGACCAACCATGCCACCAAGCCAAATGTTGGACTTCACCGACGAAAATAAGCCAAATGTCATCTTTTCAGCCAAACTGTTGCCAGCGCCTTCACCCATATGTTGTTGTTATTGGACCTCAACTATTGTTTTATCTTCTAAAAAGTTTCAGTTTTTTTTAAAAGTTTTTGAAGCTTCTAAACATAACTCCACATGTTTTTAATATAAATATATGCTTGAGGCCTACCATTTAATCAGAAAAATGCAAAAATTTTATTGTACTGTGATTTAATTAACTAGTTGGAATCTAATCCCATTGTTAAGTATTTTGTTTAAGGTGATGATATTGTAATGACACATGTTTTTGTAACTAATAGTTTCTTTTGGGAAAATCTTATAAGTTGGGCTTGTTAGTTAGCAAGATGTATGAAACTGCAAAAGGGGTTGTGACTAATCTGATTTCTCTGATAGATCAGTTTGGTTATATTCTTAATGGTGCACAAGTATATTACAGTAACAGAAGGCAAGCATCTTTTTCTTTTTCATTTGGTGGATAGGGGTGGGGTGGGGGTGACCTTCTTGAGTATTTGATGGAAACTGTATTGGATAGAATGTATAAGTTATAGTTATAGGTGAAAAAAATGCCTAATTCCATCTACTTTCTCTTATCACGCTATGTAAATTATTTTTGTATCTTGTGTAGTTGTGATTCACCTATTCATTCAGCCTCATATCCTAGTTGCAATAATTTTTGAAATATCTAATCTATTGGGTGATTTAGATTTGGTTAGAAGATGTCTTCCTGCTTTGCTCAAAGAGCATCACTTTTGGAATTTAGGGACTATCTTATTTCTTTTGGGTAGCCTATTGAATTGGTTGTTCTTTTCTTGAAATTTGTTTGCTATGTTAAATATATACTATGCTTTCAATGATGTCTACATAAAAGCCTTCACTTATCTGTCATTTTTGAAATTTTTTGTTCAAGGAATACATAAAGTGACTATTCAAGATGCTCAGGGATCAAACCATAGTTTGAGTTGGTACTATACTATGAGGAACAAACCCCGACTAGAATCATCGACTATAATAAGGCTCCACAACTCATATTTCTGAATTATGTATATCATGAACTTCTTACAAGTATAAACTATATTTCTTTTCAATTTTTATTTTATATAGGATAGGGGAACAGCTTTCAAAATCCTAAATATTTGTGAAAAAAAAGAATTTTACTGCGATCTAGCATCAACTGTTGAAAGTGGATAGGATTTCAGTTCAAGATGGATTAGGTAACATTTCAGAAGTCGTATTAAAACCTTGGCGTTTGTTTATTTCTTATTATAGTTTGATAATGCATAATATAACAACTTTTATCTTGTATTGCAAGAATGAATCTAATCTCACAACAACTACTAGAATATCAATTAATTATACCAGCTGATCTGAATGTATTCCTTCTGAAGGTAATTTGTAGAACCAATGAAAACTAGGCCTCATAAGTGTGACCTTGCATATAACATGGGATTTGAATTTTTATCACAGATGGAACTTGACATAGCATTTCTAGCAAATATTATTGGAGAAAGTAGTATGGTTGCATAATTTAACACAATATATGTAACACAATATGAAACACTTAACACAAACATACTTAAAGAAGGGACAATTGTTGAATGCAGTCCTGAAGTTGGCTCGTCTAGAAGTAGTAAACTCGGGTTGATTAGCATTTCTTGACCTATACAGACTCTTTTTTCTCTCCAGTAGATATCCCTCTAAATAATGGCCCTCCAATCATACTATTTCTAAACTTGTTTAATCCAAGTTTTGTTATGACATGCTCTACATGAGAATGGATAGCTATTGTATGTAATCTTCCCAGATAACTTTCTTGAAAGATGCCCTCCTAGTGTTGTTAAGAGAGTATTTTTGCCACTACCTGATGAACCTAACATTGCTAGCATCTCACCTGGACATACAATAGTTGTCACTCCATTTAGTATAGTCTCTTATTTTGTGCTTGATGGTCCTCCACAACACATTACTCTAGTTTTTTGCCTAATCTTGTAAGCAATATCTTCAAACTGCACATTTAATTTCTTGCCTAATCTTGTAAGCAATCTCTTCAAACTGCACATTTAAAATAAAGATATTAGCAAAGAATACATTGAACCAGTGTTGTTGTATTTTGAATGGTATTACCTGTATGTTGAATCGTACTCAAGTTCCTAGTTTGATATTACCTGTATATTGAATGGTACTTAGGTTCCTAGTTTGATCAACTGATTGAGTAGTTTGAAACTGTAGCATGGAGTAGTTATTGATTGATCTATTTATATTTATCATGATGTTTTTAGTTGTACACATATACAAATGTTTTATAATAAGGACTGAAAGTTTATCTGATTGTTTTTTATACTTTTTATTTTTATGTAACCAAGTGATGTGGTTAGTGGACCCATTTTGCCTATGGATGCAAGGAGATCACATAATGATAGTGATCCGAATAACCATCATTGATTTTGTTGCAAATTGTCTTGGATATTCAATTATGATGATGTAATTAGGTGGTTAGAGGGAATATTAGAATATTGAAGGTTTTGTGCTTAAATTTGATTTTGAAATTTGAAGATACTAGTTAATGTTGAAAATTTGGAGTTTGAAGATGCTAATGTTAAAAATTTAATTTTGAAATTTAATGTTCAATTTATTTTTGATATGCATGTGAATTACAATATTTAATTACTCATGTTGTGCTAATGATATATGAATTGAATAAATATTAGATTGTAGGTTATGCCTGAAGGAACAATTAAATTTGAGCTAAAATTAGAATTGATAATTTGTTATTGAAAATTATGGGCCCCACTAAATTAAAAAAAATTACGGAGGTTTTAAACCCCCCCAATCTTTAAACAAAAATTTATTATAAAAAAAATTAAATTTAGAGTAACGGAGGTCGACCACCGCAAAATAACCGTCGTAAATTAATTATAGCAGTCGAAAAAAACTACTGCAAATTGTTTGTGATGGCTCGTATTGTGGGGCTTTAGGAACCACTGTAATTGTAATTTTTTAGGGTTTAAAACCCTCGCAAACCTTAAAATTAACCCCTGCAATTTGACCTATTTTTTATAGTGACCCTTAAGTCTTTGAGGCTCAATTATAGCCACAAATGTGATTGATTTACTCAAATTTCTTGAGGGTTATAGCTCCCTAATGATAGTTGAGCAATGGGTTGGTCTCGGAAACTTATTTTTCTGAAGGTTGGACCCACTTGGGGGTTTGGTGTCATTTTAGGCCCATGGAATAATGGTGCCATAATGGGAGTTGTTAATCTTGAAATGATGCTTAGATTATATTATTGATAGCTTGACTTGTGAAAGAAGCTTCAAGAAAAGAAAAGGCAAAGCTCGTTGGTGCGTGAGCAATTTGGACTCAAGGTAGGTTAGGCTTACTTATAGTTAGATTGAGCTTAATTATAGTATATTTATGATATCTTGTGAGATTGGGTGGGGTCTTAGATTATAAATGGGTGAATGATGATACTTGGGATTAGTTGATCCTTGTAGGTTATTAAACTTGTAAAATGTGATGCTTGACTATAGCCTAGAACCTTGGATAATTCTACTTTTAGTTTCATGAATAATATGAGAATACCTTAGTTGATCTAGTACAGAAGAATGATGTTGTTCACTAACCTTAAGAGTATGTTGACCTAGACATGACTAGTTATGAATTGGCCTGAGTACTTGGGGTGACTTAGAAAGGGTACTTGAAGAAGATTTTTCCCTCATAGGTCTAGTAAGGATTGATAAGCCCTTATGGTGTGATTAGATAACCTAGCCTAATTTCGGGTAGAAGTTAGTTTTGTAGAAGTGATCTTTGGCATTATTGGGACTTAGGAGTGGGACTTGACCCACCTTAAGCTTGAACTATGTAATTCCTTAGTGACCTAGATACTTAAGGAACATCTAAGTCATGTTATTAAGGTTATAATAGTTAAACCCAGTTGTAAGATATGCATGTGGTCGATGGTTGGATAATGTGTACTTGATTGATTATCTTGTTGTCGTGAAATGGATAGCCTTGGAAAGTATTGTAAATTGAACCTATGGTTATGCTATCACTTGTCTTATTGATGAGCTCACCAAGTGAGCCTCTAATTATGTTACCACTCTTGCTATGACCCAAGCCTAATGATTAAGATAATATTTATGTGAAGGATTTTCCTTTGGGGTTAGTATTGTGAAAAGTGGGAGTAAAAGAGGCATCTAGGGAGCATGCACTTGAATTATGATTGACTTGCTAATAAACATGTTAACTTGTTAAAGTGGTGATTACGTATATCCTTTAGATACTCATGCTCATGCATCTACTTAATTATGTAGTGATGATTAATAGTAAAGTATGATATTATATGTTACCTTACGTCACTTATACTCTATCATTGTAGGTTATATATGCTTATTGATTGACTACATATGTAAGTGTATATCGTTGTCTTGAAAGATGTGTTGATGTTATGATGATGCCCAGTGAATCCAGAGGATAAAATAATGTTATGATGATGCCCGATGAATCCGGAGGATATAATGATGTTATAATGATTTTCGGTGAATCCGAAGGATATAATGATTTTATGATGATGCCCGGTGAATTTGGAGGATATAATGATGTTATGATGATGCCCAGTGAATCCGAAGGATATAATGATGTTATGATGATGCCCAGTGAACTCAGAGGATATAATGATGTTATGATGATACCCGGTGAATCCAGAGGATATAATGATGTTGTGATGATGCCCGGTGAATTCGGAGGATATAGTGATGTTACGATGATGCCTGGTGAATCCGTAGGATATAGTGATGTTATGATGATGCCCGGTGAATCTAAAGGACATAATTTTATTATGATGATGCCCGGTGAATCCGGAGGATATAATAATGTTATGATGATGTCCGGTGAAGTCGGAAGAGATAATTATGATATGATAATGTTATGTGTGGTAAGTATATGTGAATACATGGATGTATGTGAGGTTATGCCATGTGTGGCTAAACCCATATGTGTACTTGGGACATGATGTCTCCTTGGTAAATTGTTAGCCATTCTTTGTCATTAATTACAAGATAAGAGGTTTGACCCTTGTTAACTCTAATTAGTAACTAGAAGTAGATTGTACCGAGTATTGGGTTAAGGCTAATTGATATGTGTAATCTTGTATAGAACCAAGGGCTCACCTAGTAAATCTACTTGACTTGGATAAATGGTTATGTCATGGAATTTTGCCTAGAAAAGTGACTTATGTGATAACTAGTTGTCTCTAATAAATGACTATGACTTTTAGGCTAGAAGCTTAGTGAACTAGTTGGTGGACCTTATTTAGCTAAAATATGGAAACTAGTCCTTAAGGTTGTGACATGCTCAATGATAATAGACCTAGTATTGTATGATGAGTGGTTAAGTTGACATCTAGTATGTGATGTTGTGGTTTCTTAATTGATGACTTATATAATTAGGAAGTTAACTAAAAGATGGCTTTGAGATGGGTGAATAAATAATAGTGTTGGTAATTTGTAGCTTTTACTTATTTGATGACTAGTAAACTATTAGACTTGTAAACTAATGGCTCATAGAAATGGAGGCTATCTAGTATAGGCTAGACATGAAGTTTATTAATGAGTTCAAGATTAAAGATTTATATAACCATGTTATGGTGATATCGACTTCGTTGTGTCAAATTATGGCATTGATTATGATTGTAGACCTTGGTAAGAGGCCATGGTGGGAATGCATAACCCGCGGCTTTGGTGAGTTGCTTGTGTAGTTGTGTCTTTCTATGTTGATGAATTCATATTTTGGTGTACTCTCCGGTGGTATGGGACACCGTGATGAGTTCTTTGTTTTTCTTCCTTGAGTGTACTTCCCGGCAGTATGGGACGTCATGGTAAGTTTTTTTTCTTTATACTCTAATGATGGTAGTTGTGTTGATTATGGTAATTACATGATTGTTATTGTATATATATGGCTCTACGCTTCCAGAATGATTACTCATGTTGTATGAAAGTTATGGTATATGTGGATATGGAATGTCGTACTATTGTTATAGTTGATTAGTTATCTTATACAGTGATAACGGAGAAGATTCAGGCTCGATTATGTACCTTGACTTTAAGTTATTACCTTACTCTATATCATCCTTATATTATAATTTATCTCGGTCGACCGATGATGCCTACTGAGTACCCATGTTTTGGTACTCATACTACACTTTTGTACCTTTTTGTGCAGACTCGAGTTCTAGTTATCGCCGTTGAGTCGAGATCATGCGGTGTTGATCATCAGGAGACAGGGTGAGCTCTTGGAGTTTGATTTGCCCTTTTTTCCTTCTATCCTTATTCTATCTATTTTGTATTCGAGATGAATGTATAAGACAATTTAAGACTATTAAATGTTGAGTTGAAATTTTTATTATCAAATATAGAGGTTCTCTTTTACTAATACTATTAGGTCATGGGATTAGTATTCGAATGTTAGTTGTTTCTTTATGGAATGTCTTTGTTATATTGTATTCCTATATAGGGTCCATGTTGGACATTCCTACCAAGGTAACCCATTGCATTAGCTCTGGGTTATGGTATTGGCTAACCTACTGGTGGGTTATGGTAGGTGCCATCATGACTCAAAAATTGGGTCGTGACAACATCACAGTAAACAACAAACCCATCTGGACCCTATGGTAGAGTCAAAACTATAGTAGAAGTGAGTCGAGTCTTCAACTCCTAAAAATATTCTCACAAGCATCAAACCACTTAAACTTGACTTTATTCTAAGTGAATCTAGACATAGGATAAGCAATCAATGAAAATTCTTCAACAACTCACCTGTAGTAACCAGCTAAACGCAAGAAACTCCTAATGTCTAATGTAGAGATGGATATAAGAAAATTCCTAACTACTTCAGTCTTTTGAGGATCAACCCGAATGCCCTCATTAGAAATGATATAACCAAAAAATTCTACTGATTTCAACTAAAATTTACCTTTGAGATTCTACAAGACAATTCTCGAATAGTATGCATGTTCATTCTCACTCTGATAATAAATGAGGATGTCATCTATGAAGATAAATGATAAATATGTCCAAGTATAATTTAATACTTTATTCACTAATTCCATTTAAGATGCAGGATCATTCTTTAGACTAAACTGATCATACCAAGTTACGAAGACTGTCTTTGGGATGTCACATACTCTGACTCTAAGATTATAGTTGAAGCTGAGATCAACTTTGAAAATCAACTGGAACCCTAAATTTTGTTGAACAAGTCATCATCCTAGGAATAGGATACTTATTATTAACTGTGACTCTATTCAGCTAGTCGTAATCGAAGCACATTATAAGGGAATCGTCTTTCTTACACACAAAAAAACTGAAGTACCCCATGAGGAGATATTGGGTCTGATGAAACCTTTTATCTAAGAGATCTTTCAACTAAACCTTAGATTTCTTAAACTCGTTTATATCCATTCTGTTAGAAGGAATTGAGATAAGTTGGGTATCTAAAAGAAGGTTTATTCAAAAGTTTATTTCCCCTTGGGAGGGACTCTGGACGGATCCTCCGAAAACACTTATGAAAACTCATTTACAACTATAATTAACTAAAGGGTTGAGGTTCTAGACTTAGAATCCTTAACCCAAACTAAATGGTAGATGCAACAATTCAAGATTATTTTATAGCCTTAAGGTAAGCGACAAATCAACCTATAGGCACTGAGATACTACCCTTTTATTCTAAGTCTAGTTCATTAGTAAACTGAAACTTAACATTTTTTGTTCTATACTCAACTAAGGTATAATAGGAGTGTAACCAATCCATGCCAAGATTGGCATCAAAATCAGTCATATCTAACTCAACTGTATCAACTATGGTGATTTTTTGGAAAAATCGAGATGAGATAATTTTGTATACCCATTTTGCTATAACTAAGAGGAGAGACTAAGAAAGATTCTGAAAAAGCTTTGGGGCTGACACCAAAATATACTACAATATAAGGAGTCTTGAATGAAAGTGGGGATCCTGGATCTAGCAATGCATAAACATCTATACAAAAAGACTGGTGAATGTAATTAAGCATTGTATTTATATTTTCTATTAAATACGGTCAGTTCATACATTGATACATTGGCTACAGATAGTAATTTTGAAAGTTATGTTATGGGCTCCCTAATTTGCTGAAAGTTTGGCTATTTTATGAAAGCTTCCCTTTACATTATCATTCATGGTTTGTGCTTGACATAGTCATATTTTTTGAAAATACATAAAATATAAAATAGAACAAAAAGGTGAAAAGAAAAAAAAAGAAAAAACCAAAGATTAAAAAAAAGGAAAAAATGAAGTAAGAGAACTAGCAGCTAGAAATAAAAGAGAGAGAAAAAATTTTAAAAGAAAAAAGAAAAAAGAAAAAATAAAGTAACACAAGAAAAGAGGAAAAAATGGGAAAAAAAGAAGAAAAAAATAAAAAAGGAAAAACACGAAAAGTAAAATAAAAATGAAAAAAAATTAAAAGGAAAAAAAAAAGAAAGAGAAATAGAAGTGAGAAAAACTGAAAAGAAAGAAACGAAAAACAAAAAAGAAAACAAAAAAAAAACAAGAGTAAAAAAAAGAGAAAAAAAAGGTTGGTGCATGTAATTACTCATTCTATTTATATCAATATATATATATATATATATATATATATATATATATATATATAAAGGAGAAACATAAAGGAGGTGATGTGGCACCCCTTTATGGCCTCCATTGACATTTATCTTTTTTCTCCTCTTTGGGATTTTTTTCTCTTTATTTATCTATTTATGTTATTTTAATTAGGCCAAAAAATGTGTAGATTCAATTAATCAATTTTTTAACTTCCATTATAATTATCTTCTAAATTAAATGTCTTAATATGCATTCATGTATAACCTTTTGGTATACTTTCTATCTCTTTATAACATCATCATAAGACAACTTGTCAAACCCCCAATAATTCATCTTTTTGACATTTAATATCTACATCAGAATATTGTCATGTAGGTGAAGGGTGCGTTTTACAAGACGAAATTAAAGTGCCAGTAAGTTTTTGGTGATTGGTTGTATGAGATGACATTTTATTTCTTGAAAATATATAATAGTCCTTCTAATCTCTATCCCATTTTGTATGAGATTGAAATTCTTTGATTATATTGTTTTGTTAGTGGTAATACATATACTAAAGCAATGTTTGTAAATTTTTTTATTATATATCTTTATATACATTTCTTTTAGATTTATAATTTTTGGATTTTCTTTTTAAGGTTTAGAATGATACGTTATTATTCCTTTAGTTTGATGTGAGGTTAGTCCTTAAGAATTTTTTATTTAATATTGGCACCTTTCTATTATCATCATTCATATTTATCTTTCTTTTTTTGGTATTCTTACTCTATTTTATTATATAATTATAATACAATAATTTACTTTAGGTATTAAAAAGTCTCCATAACTCACAGTTCATTTTTATAGTTTTCATTCTAATGATAGTGAGTATTAAAAGCCTAAAATTAAAGATAATATTAAATTTTCTAAATGTTACGGTACTTATCCCTTTCCTCTTAATTATTTTTGATTAATGTGTATTGATATATATTAAAGATAAGAGATTAAAAAACAAAAAAATCAAAACCTCATGCTGCCAATTTTAGCTACATTACCTCTATAGCTACCAACCGATCGATGTCAGTGTTAGTTGTATATCTCTATTCTCTTATAATTAACTCTTTTAAAAAAAAAAGAAAAAATTTCTCATTCAATATACGTATAATTGGAGAAGAAAGAAAAAATATATAAAACGAACATAAAGAGAGAGGATTAAGTATGAAGATGGAGAATACTTATTCTAATAATTTTCATGCTAGATATGATATAAAATATAACAAATACGTATATTTAGCTCCTAATAATTTATTTAGTAAAAATTTAAATGGTCGGTGAGGAAAGACGCTAAACAAATAGAGGATACAAATATAAATTTAGTGTTTATTATCTTCAAAACAAACAAATAAGCAAACAAAGAGTAACTTTAAAAATCCTCATGCAATATATAGTATGAATCTAATATTTCTTATCATTCCTAATATAAATCTAATGTCTTTTATTGTTGCTTAGATGAAAAAAATTTGCTTTGTAGCCTTATAGATTGATTCTTGAATATGCATATCTTACTTTTGAGTATAAAAGCTGAGAAGGGCATGCCGAGATTTAATAACTTAACATACTTAATCATGTTGTTCAGTTATGTATATAACAAAACTATAAAATAAATTATAGATTTGTAATATGTCGAGGATTTCATTTCAAAGAAGAGTGATTTATCAACTCCTAAAATCACTTAATGTTCTCTTAAGTAAGTGTTGCGTGAATAAAAAGATATATATATATATATATATATATATATATATATACTGTAGGGGGCTATAACTTCACTTACAAAAATGAGGCAAACTTTTTTTTATGTTAATATTCTTGAAAAGTGAATTAAATATGAATTAAATGAAAGTTTAGGTCATAAAATATATCATGTATTGAAGTTAAAAATTTTAAAATATCACAAACATATTATAATAGAGAAGATAATTATTTATAAGATTAATCATCAATATATTTTTCATCACCGTGCAAAGAGCGGGCCTATTCCCTAGTTTCATATATAAAATACAATCAGTTCATATAGTTGATACATTGGCTAGACATAGTAATTTTGAAAGTTATGTAATGGGCTCCCCAATTTGCTGAAAATTAGGCTATTTTCTGTAAATTTTCCTTAATTATTTAAGTCCAACAAATATGAATTTTATTAGGTCCAACTTCATTGGGCTAATCCATCATACTGGCTACAAATGAGAAATCCATTTTGCCAAGTTCAAGATGTCATCTTATTCAAAAGGTTCAATTTGGTGTCATGTGTCAAATGACGTGTCATGTCAAGTCAAGCAAAGAAGCTAATAGGATCATGTCATGTGTTAAAATGATGCATCATGCATAGTGAAATTCAGGGTCAATGAAAATATTTTACATGTGCAAGTTGACATGCTCTAACCAATCAACTATGGTCATGTGTAAGGACCATCTTTTTGATGAAATATATGAATTATGTATTTCTGTGTGATTTGATTATTTTAACCCTTCTCATAATTGTATTATAGTATTTCTGGAGTGTGGGGGTGATTGGTATGGTTCTCGATGCATTTTGGTACCATTTATGTGATATTGTATTTTTGATGGCTTCGAGAGCCTTATTTTGGACTTATGTGGATAACTTTTAATTCGTGTGATGAATGGTTAAAAGGATTGTACTAGAAGCTTAGGAATATCAATTTTAGGTTAGGTAAATCTTTGGTTCGGGTCCCGATGCGCCTGAACTCATTTTGACCTATTGGTCAGAAAGTTGAAAAATTAAAAATACGGGTGTGGGATCCACATTTGATTGAAATGATCTCGGATGAAAAATCCAACTTTACCCATAGATCCAAAAAGTTGATTTTATGGTGTTAACATGTTTGGTGTGATTTTACGGCTTTTAAATCTCATTTCAACTCTCGGTTAGAAAAATTATGATGTCGAATTTCGGGAGTCAACTTTGTGAAAACGATATTTTTTAAAAAAATTTATATCATCATTGAGTCTAGAGCATTAAATTTAGTGTGTCCACATAGATCGTTTGCATATATCAAACTCCGAACGAATCTCGGACACCCCATCGAAGTCTGTTTGAACTTAGAAAAATCTGCTATAGCAGAAAAATCTACAATATATAGCAGATTTTTCTCCCCTTTTTGACCCATTTTATTTATTTTTTTATCTTATCTCTTGAGAGTTAAACCCTAAAATAGTGTGGGAGCATAAAAGTGAAGCTTGTGGGAGCTTCAGAAGTTAGATTAACATCTATTACTTGAATCTATTATAAATTTAAGATAAGAATTCACTCCCTTTTTAGTAATTTCTTAATTAATTTTTTTAAAATCTCAAAAATCTTAGGGCTTGATTTTAAACCCCAATTTCATTCCTTTTCACTTGAATAATATTTTAATTTTATAATTACTAGTTTTTCATCAATTTAACCTCCAAAACAACTCTGGTTCTTGATTTTAACCTGAATTTCAAAGATTTTTACCCAGTAAAGCTCAAAAATAGTTTTTCTTCGATTTGAACCTCGTGTTTAACTCGATTTGACTTGGTTTTTTAGCTGTAGGTTCCTAAAGATATGAAAAATATATTTTTGAAGTAAATTTATGGTTTTGATCTTCTTTTTTGAAAATTCATTTCGAGGGTCCATTTTAAACTAAATCAAAAGTAGTCAATATGGGTGACGTTGGTTTTATTTTGATACGTAGATTCCATATTTGATGTTTTTAGTGGAGTTCAGGATCATTCATGGAAAGTAAGGTTGTGGGTTCAAAGTGTAGCAAACCGATTTTGGCTTTTGAGGTAAGTTATGGCTTAACTCTTTCAGACTGGTCTGGGTAGTAAATGATGGTATAAAATGCATGTTAAGGGTGAAACTAATCATGAAAAATGTCTATCTATGTGTTGTTCCCATGTAGGGGATAATATGTGATGTAATTATCAAAATTGAGATATTATGTGGTGTGTGACTGTGTGGAGTCCTATGTGATGTTGATAGCCCTAAATACATGTGAATAATTATATTATGTTGTTGAAATGCCTAATATTGTACCATTGGAGTAATATTATATATTCATACTTATTGGTATATGTGAGATGTGAAAATTCATGGATGAAACGGAAATAATGAGTGGATATTGGCTCACATGGTTGTGGAAATATATTATTATGGTTGGTTGTCGAAATGTATCATTATGGTTGGTTGTGAAAATACTTATTGTGATTGATTATGAGCATTACATCCTCATATCATACTCATTCATGAAATATTGGTACCACCGTGGCAACACCTGAGTAACACTGGCAACACCTTTTTAAAACCCTCCTCGAGAGATGTGTTGAGGAGGAGATATTTTAACACCTTATAAAACCTTTTCTGAGGGATGTGCTGGAAATGAGATATGAGATATATGGATTGTATATGGGGTGACAAACCCTCATGGGTCCTATGTCGAGAAGCTTTAGCTCTATAGGTGTATACGAGTATAGTGCGACGACCCCGGAGGTTGTGCGACAACCTCGTGCATTATCATCATATACATTGCACTTACTTTATTGTTTTATGTTGTGTTGTATTGCCATATTTACTTGTCATCTATGTGTTTGCCGTATCTTCCTTTACTTATATTTGATGAGTTTGTATATACATATTCTCCCTTAAACTTCTTATATATGATATAATATGTACTTGTGTTCTATCTTTGTGTGATGTTAAAATATATATGATATATTAAAAATATTAATGCAAGCGGTGTGGGCTACCATTATGGGATATTTTCTGATTGCAGGTGATGTGACCTTAGTGTGTATTTTGTATGCATTATTTTCTACTTTGCTCGGTCGACCTATGATATCTACTAAGTACAAGTGGACCATACTTACTCCTACTTTACCCTTTTTGTGCAGCTTTAGGTTTGGGTGTACCTCATACTGGTTGATTTCGGGCACCTTCAGATTTCTCAAGGAAGCGGTTGGATATTCATACATTCAGAGTTTACCTCTATCTTTCTATATTAGCTATGTATTTATTAATGTTCGGAGACAGATATTTTACTTTATAGTTATTTTTCTGGTGTATTTGACTTCGGGATTGTATTAGTAGTTTTTATGTTGTTGACACCAGGTTTTAGAAGTTATGGTTGCATGTGTTGATTTTATTCTTTCCATTTTTATTATATCTATGTAGTTTGTCTTAGTTCTAGAAGCCTTACCTTCGGGGCATTTCTATATTTTCCTCATGTGTATCAATTTGGGTAAGAGGCATACTTGTCAAGGTTCGCCGCATCAAGTGTCATCATGACCTATCAATTTTTAGGTAATGACAAATTGGTATCAGAGAAGCCAGGTTCATTGGTCTCAACGATGTAATATGGGATGTCGAATAGAGACTCGCAGATCAGTACGTAGACGTCCATATTTATCTTTGAGAGGCTATAGGAAACTTTCCTTATTTTATTCTTTATCGTGCAAAGTTCTTTTATAACTTGTATTCTGAGTTTTTTCACTCTTTTTGCGTGGATGGTGTGGCTTATACTACATATCAGCTGAGAGATGCTGGGAGAGATTAGTGAAGATTATTTGTCGGTTGTAGGCCTGTTAATGCTCTTGATTTGTCATAGGATCAATTTTTTGATGTCTTTCTAGAGAAATTTATGCCTTACAGTTTGAGGAATCGGATACGGGACGAGTCTGATCCTTTGGAAAAGGGCTCTATGATAGTTGGTGAGTATGAGGCATGTTTTCATACCCTATCCAGATATTCCTAGGATAGTATTTCCACTAATTCTAAGAAGATTTGGAAGTTTGTGAAGGGTTTGGATGTCTTCCTTCAGTTAGATACGTCATAGATGGTTGTGTTTGGGGGTTTCTTTAGAGTATTATGGAGTCATACAAAGATGGCAGAGGGTATTCTTAGTGCATCTCAGGGAGGACCCAAAAGGCATGACATTTTGGTGAATTTAAGAGTCAGACCTCTCGAGGCAGAAATTTTAGAGGTTCTCATAGATACCATGGTAGGACAGTGCAGGCGGCTTTACAGAGTTCTGGTGGTGGATCTTCTAGTTCAACGGCTCAAGGTGGTCGTTCGGGCTCAATTGTACCTTCTTCTATTGAGACTAGTTGTAGAAGTTGCTATATGTGTGATGAGATAGGCCATGTGGCCAGGGAATATCCCTGGAGGGTGATTTGGGCTACTCTTATTTCAGTTGTGAGTGGTAGGGGTTCTACCAGAAATTCAAAGGGCAGAGGCAGTGGAGCTTGTGGGGGTGGTCGTGGAAACACTTAAGTGGTTGGTGGTCGTGGGGCCACTCAGATAGTTGGTGGTCATGGGCAGTGCAATGCTATACTAGACAGACCTGAGACAGAGGCTTCTAATGATGTGATTATAGGTATCATCTTCATTTATTTTAGACCTGCATTTATATTATTTAATCCCGAGTTGACTTTCTCCTATGTGTTTGTGTATTTTGTTTTGGGTTTTGATTTTGTTAGTGATCCTTTTACCATGCCTATTTGTATATCTACCTCAGTAGGTGATTCTTTAATGGTAGATCGGGTGTACCAATATTGTGTTGTGACTTTTCTAGGCATGAGACTTTGGTGGACTTACTTGTGTTAGATATGGTCGATTTTATATTATTTTGGGTATGATTGGTTGGCTCCTTATCATGTTGTCCGAGATTGTTATGACCATGACTTTAGCTTCGTTGGATGTGCTAAGGATAGCTTGGAAGGGTGCACTTCATTCAGGTCCTAAGAGGATTATATCTTATGTTCAGTATCATAAATTGGTTGAGATGAGATATTTATCGTACTTGGCTCATAATCATGACATAGTACTGTTTCGCCTCTTTCCTTGTATTTTATCCATGTTATCCATGAATTTATGGATGTGTTCCCTATGAACTCTCTAGTTATGCCTTTGAATCGAGATATTGATTTTGCTATTGATGTTAAGTCGAGCACCAAGCCTATTTTTATTCCTCCTTATAAGATAGCCCCAGCAGAGTTGAAGAAACTGAAAGATCAGTTGCAGGAGTTGTTGGATAAGGGATTTATCCTGCCTTAGTTTTTTACCTTGGGGTGCACCTATCTTGTTTGAGAAGAAAAAGGATAGGTCTATGCGTATACGTATTGATTATCGACAGTTGAACAAGGTGACGATTAAGAATAAGTATCATCTTCCTCGCATTGATGATTTATTTGATCAGTTTCAGGGTGTTGTGGTGTTTTTGAAGATTGATTTGAGGTCCGGATATCGCCAGTTGAGGATTAGAGATTCAGATATTCTGAAGATAGCTTTTCGGACTCGATATGGTCATTATGAGTTTTTTATCATGTCCTTTTGGTTGACTAATGCCCCTGCCGCATTCATGGAGTTGATGAATCGAGTGTTTTGATTGTATCTTGACTCTATTGTTATTTTATTCGTAGATGATATATTGGTGTATTCTAAGAGTGAAGTTGAGCATGAGGAGTATTTGCGAACTGTGCTTCTGAGATTGAGGGATGAGAAGTTGTATGCCAAGTTCTTTAAGTGTGAGTTATGGTTGGATTCTATATTTTTGGGGTCATGTGGCAACTAAGGAAGGTATTATGGTTGATCCAGCCAAGGATGCAGCGGTTTGTAATTGGGCTAGACCTACTTCACCCATCGAGATTCAGTGTTTTGTTGGCTTAGCAGGTTATTATTGGTATTTTATTGAGGGTTTCTCTTCTATTACAGCTCTATTGACCAAGTTGACCCAGAAGAAGATTTTTTTCAGTGGTCTGATGCTTGTGAGGCGAGCTTCCAAAAGATCAAGGATTTGTTAACTTCAGCTCTTATATTGGCTTTGCCCAAGGAGGGCGTGGGCTTTACCATTTTTTTATGCTTAGGGTGTTGGGTTAGGTGTTGTATTAATGCAGGAGGGCAAGGTGACTGCTTATGCATCTTGTCAGTTGAAGCCTCATGAGAGGAATTATCTTACCCATAATTTGGAGTTGTGCAGAGTTTTGTTAGCCTTGAAGTTGTGGAGGCACTACTTGTATAGAGTCTGTTGTGAGATCTTCTCAGATCATCTTAGCCTTCAGTACTTATTCACCTGACAAGATCTTAATATAAGGCAGCACAATTGGCTTGAGTTGCTTAAGGATCATGACTTAACCATTCTCTATCATTTGTGCAAGGCTAATATGGTTGTTGATTCCTTGAGTTGGAAGTTGACTAGCATGGGTAGTTTGGCGCATATTTCAACCTAGGAGAGGCCTTTGTGAAATTCAAGGGGGGGTGAATTGAAATTTTCTTCTGTGAGTCGACTACTGACTCCTCACAGTCGACTCGCCTGCAGATCAGAACACTTCACACACAGATTAATCTTAGAACAGTTAAGTAAGTAAAAAATAAAACATAAAGTAATAACACAAAGATTTATCCTGGTTCGGCACACTAATGTAGTGCCTATGTCCAGTCCGCTTAGGTTTCAAAGTTTTCTTAGATTGTTGAAAGTTTGGCTAGAGTACAATAATAGGAAATAAGTTCTGAAGACTTATTTTGCTCTTCATATTTTGTGACAAAGCCTCAGTTGATGTTACAAAGTTGACTTGATCCTACTCTTTATATAACAATTGTAAACTAAAGTTACAGAGCTTTGTAAGACTAAGAATGAGACACTTTGAATTTTCTCCTTGAAGTTGTGTAAAAAGTGTTTGTCTTCTGTCTTCTTCTTTTATAGTCTTTGGCTGCTATTCTTCATAAGGAAACCCAAGACACTTCTTCTCAATCAAGGACTTATATTGATTCCATGATTGAGGAATATAGTCGTTTGATATGTCCATATACAGCTTTGGATCACGTCCATATTAGACATGCCCGTGATCTTTATTTCCATTTAGTCTGGATGTCTTATGTGATCGTTGTGTCCTTCCTTCTTTTGTTTAGATTCTGATTGATTCTTTGATTGATCTTGATCTCCCGTTCTGCCGTGATTCTGGGATGATGATTCTCCTTTCTTTTTCAGCATATTTGACTTATCTTCCATGCTTGTTACAATGTCGTAATCTTTTTGCGATTAGATGTCCTTCTTATTCTAGAGTCGACTTCCTTCATCAGTGGTCTTTTAATATCCTGCAAGGATTCACTTGTTAGTTTGTCATTATTAAAATATAAACTTTGAAGGCTAACAATCTCCCCCTTTTTTATAATAACAAGCATGAGTAAACATCAGTTGACTTCCCTATCAGTTAGCTTTCTCCCCTGACTTTGTAACCATCAGTTGGCTTTTATACATTGAAAGTCGACTTTGACTTTTCTCTCCCTGACTCGTGATCATCTTGGTTGTTTTGATTTTTCTCCCTCTGACTTGTGATCATCTTGGTTGTTCCATGTTTTACTAGTCAACCTTTGTATGTTGAAAGTCGACTTGTTCTTGCTGACTGGTGGGTGCTTCTTTTCCTATCTTTCTCCCCTTTTTGGCATAATTAAAAAGAATAGCAACAAAAAAAACAGCACATACAGACAAAGCAGCACGTAATTCATATAGGCAGTTGATAACCATGGATAGTCATAACTAAGCATAGCAAAACAAATTGTTAAAAAAAAAGTAAAAACATCTTTACAACCCAAAGATGTAAGGGATAGGACCCCCTTTTGAATGAGAGGTTCATAATTCACCGTTTTGCCAGAAAATAGGTAAGAGTATTATGCATGTTTTGACAAAACTTGCCATATGACTTTTCAATATTTTTTATGAAGAAAGAGTAGGAGTTTTAAACGCAGAAAGCTAGATCATCATTCTAGGAAGAGACTTGAGATTTCAAGGAGTCCATGCGAGAGTGAACTTGAGAGAACAACTTGACTCCTTCTTTTTTTAGCCTATCAAGCCCCAGCCAGACCACTCTTATGTCGGAGCTTGTACATTTCCCAAGGTCCAAGATCTTAGCAGTAGACTCTTGGAGTTTCATAATACCTTCCTCGATAGCCTTGAACCACTACTTGAACTCTTAAAGTTCCTTCATCAAAGAAACAGGGGGGTTAGAGACAGGTTTACTTACCTTCAGTGGCTCAGTCTTTGCTCGAGCCGACTTTTTTCTGCACCATTTATCTTCCACCAGGACATAGCCCATGATGCTGAAGGTTCTTAAATCATAAGTTGCAGCGACTTCTATAGGGGTAGGCGGAGAGATCAATTGAGTAGTATAGGAGGATCTAGGTGATAATCAATCCATATGGCAAACTAGACGAAGCATTTTCTTCCCTTGCACTTTCAATCATGTACTCACGAATCTAAGTTGCTTAATTTATTTTGGTCTTCTTGACCAGATAGTATAGCAAAAAAAATCACAATAAGTGATGTTTCATAGAGATCCTTTTCGGTGAATCAGAGTGGTGGAAACAATATAAGCCATAATGTGATATTTGAATCAGAGAGACAGGGACCAAAGCTAGATGGCATAGATTCAGAATTAGACAAAAACTTTTTGGGTTCCTCTAAGCCCACTTTGAAGTCCTCAAGCCAGTTATTGTTCATAAAGGGCACTACACCGAAGAATTTAGTATCAAAAACTTTCTTGAACAGAAAGTTATTCAAGAAAATTCTTGTGTTAAGCACAAAAGTCTCGAACTCCCCACTGTCTGGGGAAATTCTGAGATTGGTGTAGAACATTAGAATAGGGTCCTCAAAAACTAGAGTTCCATAGAGTTGGAAAAATAAGAATATGTCTTGAGATTTAAAAAAGTGGCTGACATTGCACGAAGCATCTTTAAGTTGACTGATATTGATGATACTCCTAGGAACTATTGAGCGATTCTTGAAAGAAAAAAACTTTTCTTTAGAGAGATTTGTCCAGAACTGGTGCATTTCATCTGGAGGAAGAGAATTAGAGGAATTTGGATGATTTTTCTTTGCCGAAGAGATGGGGCTAGGAGAGGGTCGCCATCTCTTGAGAAGAATGGACAAAGATTCATCGGAGGATTCTGAAAGAGGAATAGGACCATCAGAAAAAATTTTGGAGATGTTTTCCATTGATTGGGGTTTGGGCATGAGAGAGTGAAGGGAAAAGTTTTAAAAGAGGAGAGAGAGAGGGAGAAGAAAGGCCAGTTGAAAGAACCTGGAGAGGAGACTATTTGGAGTGGATAGGAATGGAGAAGTGAAAATGCATGAGGTGAAAGGGGACTGATAGAGATGAAAAGACGCGGTCTAGGGAAGGGTGAAGGGCAGCAGAGGTGGCATGGGAAACGGTGATATAATGATGGTAGCCCATTTTTAAAAGAGTCCCTTTTTAAATAAAAAGGTAAAAATTGGATTAAGTAAAGAGAATATTGTAGTCAAAAATGACTTATGGGTCTTAAATGCAGAATCCTTTTTTAAGATCTTTCCTTCAGTAAAAATAAGATTTGACTAAGTAAAATAATTTGTGTCCAAAAATATGACTCATAAATTATTGACACCAAATCTTTTTTTGAGAACTTGGATTTTGAAAAGATCCAATCATGGAAAGAAAATACTTAAATCTAACATAATTAGCCCTAGATGTATCGAACAATTTAACAGATGATTAACATAGAATTATCACACATTCTGGGCACAATTTCAAGAGATAAATTAAAACCAAGTAGTTGATGCAGGATCCAGAGAATTTAAGTACAGCATCTTTCGAGAGTTGTGAATATTGTTTTGATTGCTGGTGAGTCAACCAAGGCTTGTTCCTTGATGAGTCATGAGTTTTGAGCAATGATCATAAGACGAAGCTTTCATCAGAGTGTTAAAAAAAATTCTCATAAAAATGTTAGAATTCTCAAAAAAAGTATGCAGAAACACAATGGTTAACAATAAAACTTTTAAAAAGACAAACGGCATCTTAAAAAATGAGAGTAAGGACAATTTGTATTAGGTTTTGACCTTGTCATCCGAAAAAGCATTTTCCTGGAGGGAAAATAACTTTATTTATATTTTACCATTTCAGTTACAAGAGTCGACTCTGAAGGGGGTGTATTCGACTCTAGTAACATTTCCTCCATCGTCATCAAAAAAAAAAATTCTAAAACAATCAAGGCCTTTTTTTCTCCTACTACACCTCTGGAACATCCGCTATTAATTCCTTTATTTTGTAGATCTTGCGGTCATATTCCTACAAAATAAAAAGATCAATTTTTCTTAGGTACCCAAGTGGTCTTGAGTCCTTGCGGGTTAGATGTGCTCCCTTTGGGCTTCCAAACCTATACATTTTTAGGATTATGCCTGCAACTGTAGGATTTGTGCCGTCTCTGTCCATAGATGAAACAAACAGGCTCTCGATAGGATAAATAGTTCTTAGCTGATTTAAACGATCCTGATAAGGGACTCGAGTAGTTTTTAAACGAGTTTGATCTTACAAAACTATGGCTTGGGGATGCACAAAAATTGTTTAATTTGATTTTTGCATCATCAAGCTCTTCATGAAGTAGGTCAATTTCAATTTAACATGCTTCAATTTCTATTTTCCAGTTTCATCGTTCCTCTTTGAGTTTTCATTTAAATTTAGCTTCATAATTTTTCTTCTCTTAGGCGAGTTTTTTATTTTCATCTATAACTTTTTGAAGTTCGTTAGGGATCATATTCAGGTTAGATTCAAGAATATTATAGTTATGGCAATCATATAATCTTACCTCGCTGGATTCACCAGTTGCTATGAAGCATATATTTGCGGCTTCTACTTCATCTTTGGTTTCATCCTCATCACTCCAGGCTCCAAGGTTTTGATTTTTCTTAGATGTTCTTCTTTTCAATTCAGGACAATTCTGTTTGAAGTGACCAGTCTTTCTACAGTAGTAGCAACATTTATTATTTCTTATAGAACTATTACTTTTTCCTCCTTGGGATCCTTGTTGTCTTTGTCTCATGATTTGACTTACCCCATGGTTGATGAAAGTCATTCCTTCGCTATTAGCATCTTCCAAAATATCCTCCTATATGGTTGGAGTAGTGTTGAAAGCTACTGGTTTCTTCTTTTCATCCTTATGAAACCTGTTGATATAATTTTTCTCATATGCAAAAAGGTTACCTCGCAATTCATCATAAGTCATGTTGTGAAGATTTCCATCTTTTAGAATGGCAGTCTTGGTTTCCCAAATCTTTGGGAGACTTCGGACTAGTTTCTGGACTTGCAGGCTGTGAGGATAGATTATCCCTAGTGATTTTAGTTCACATATAATTTTACTGAATCTGGTGAACATTGATTCAATATCCTCATTTTCCTCTATTTTGAATAACTCATATTCATTTATAAGAGCAATAATTTTTTACTTCTTGACATTGGTGGTTCCTTCATAGGTTACCTCCAGTTTGTCCCATATTTCTTTTGTTGTCTCACATTTTGAGATCTTGTCGTATTCTTCTCCACTAACTGCACACAAAAGTAAACTTATAGCACGTGTGTTAGTTTGGATTTCCTCCTGTTGTTCTTTGGTACTATCAAAATTTTCAAGATCTTCCATATCAATACTACTGGATTCATTATTCTTGTACTTTTGTTTTTCCTTGAGCCCTAGAATTGGCTTAGGACCCTTTTAAATGAAAACCTAGTCTTGGTATTTATTTGATTGGACAAAGATAGTGAATCTGTTTTTCCATTATGAGTAGTATTATCTATTGAAGTATGGCGTTCTTATGAGGGAGTGACTATCCTGAAGAAGAGCACCGGGAATTTGGTAATTGTCCATTTTATCATTGCTCACTTGCAGTTAGGCAATGCTATCTGTGAGACCTGTTCTGATACCAATTGAAATTCAAGAGGGGCGAATTGGAATTTTCTTCTGTGAGTTGACTATTTGACTCCTCACAGTCGACTCACCTACAGATCAGATCACTTCACCCACAGATTAGTCTTAGAACAGTTAAGTAAGTAAATAAAAAAATATAAAGTAATAAAACAAAGATTTATCCTGGTTCGGCACACCAATGTAGTGCCTACATCCAGTCCCCTTAGGTTTCAAAGTTTTCTTAGATCGTTGAAAGTTTGGATCAAGTACAATAATAGAAAACAAGTTTTGAAGACTTATTTTGCTCTTCAGATCTTATGCCAGCTTCAGTTGATGTTACAAAGTTAACTCTATCCTACTCTTTATATAAAAATTGTAAACTAAAGTTACAGAGCTTTGTAAGACTAAGAATGAGACACTTTGAATTTTCTCCTTGAAGTTGTGTAAAAAGTGTCTGTCTTTGGTCTTCTTCTTTTATAGTCTTCGGCTACGATTCTTCATAAGGAAACCCAAGAGATTTCTTATCAATTAAGGACTTAGATTGATTCCTCAATTGAGAAATATAGTCGTTTGATATGTCCATATCAGATATGTCCATATACGGCTTCAAATCAAGTTCATATTAGATATGTCTGTGATTTTTCTTTCCTTTTAGTCTAGATGTCTTATGTGATTATTCTGTCCTTCTTTATTTTTTATAGATTTTGATTGATTCTTTGATTGATATTGATCTCCCATTCTATCGTGATTCTGGGATGATGTTTCTCCTTTCTTTTTTAGCATATTTGATTTATCTGCCATGCTTGTTAGAATATTGTAATATTTTTGTGATTGGATGTCTTTCTTTTTCTAGAACCGACTTCCTTCATCAGTGGTCTTTTAATATCCTACAAGGATTTACTTGTTAGTTTGTCATTAGTAAATTATAAACTTTGAAGGCTAACACTTTGGCCTTAGAGGTTCAGTCTTTAGCTAAGCAGATGGTTAGGCTTGATATTTTGACACATGTTAGTGTTTTGACATTTGTGGAGGCTAGATTTTATTTGATGGAGCATATGGAGCTCATCCGTTTGATGATGTTGGAGTGAGGTTGATTCGAGATAAGTTGTTGAGTTGAGAGGCTAAGGAAGCCTTACTTGATTCAGATAGAGTTTTGTGGATTGGAGGCCGAGTTTGTGTGTCAATAGTGGGTGACTGGATTAGGTTGATCTTGGAGAAGGCCTATAGTTCCAGGTGTGACTAAGATGTATCATGATTTGAGATTGTACTACTGGTGGGGTGGCATGAGGCAACATATAGTGTATTTTATGGCTCGTTGCCTATGTTTCCAATAGGTGAAGGCTAAGCATATAAGACCTGGTGGTTTGCTTCAGAGGTTACCCATTCTCGAGTGGAAGTGAGAATGGATCACCATGGATTTTATGACTGGTTTCCCTCGAACATCTCATGTTTTTGACAATGTTTAGGTCATCATGGATTGATTGACCAATTCAGCTTATTTTATTCTGGTTTAGGTCTTATTTAGTGCTGAGAAATTGGCTCATACCTACATTCGTGAGATTATGCATTTTCATGGTGTGCCAGTGTCTATTATTTTAGATCGAAGTTCTGTGTTCACATCTCACTTTTAGGAGACTTTTCAGGATGATTTGGGTACTTAGGTTGATCTTAGCACGGCATTTCACCTCCAGACTGATAGTTAGTCAAAGCGGACTATTCAGGTTTTGGAGGATATGCTCTACGTTTTCGTGATAGATTTTGGTGGCCAGTGGGATCAACATTTGGATTTACCAGAGTTCATATATAATAATAGCTACCATTTCTATATTGCTATGGATCTTTTTGAGACGTTGCATGGTAGGCATTGTCGCTCCCTAGTAGGTTGGTTTGATGTTTCAGAGGTAAGACCTCAAGGTACGGACTTACTTCATGAGTATTTAGTTAGAGTCTAGATCATTCAGGATAGACTTAGAGCGGCTCAGAGTAGGTAGAAGTTTTATACTAATCGTAGACTTCGTGCCTTGAGATTTGGTGTTGGTGATCGTGTTTTCCTTTGAGTTTCACCCATGAAGGGTGTGATAAAGTTTGGGAAGAGAGGCAAGCTTAGCCTCTAATATATTGGTCCATTTGAGATTCTTCGGACAATTGGTGATATGGATTATGAGTTGGCTTTGACCCCTGATCTATCTGTTGTTCATCCCATTTTTCATGTTTGTATGCTTCGCCGTTACATTTTGGATGAGTCTCATATCATTCATCGGGAGTCAGTTTAGTTAGATGAGCGGTTATCCTTTGTTGAGGAGTCGGTCTCCATTTTGGGTAGGGATTTTAGGGGATTGCGCTCTAAAGTGATCCCTGTGGTTAAGCTCCAATGGCGACATCGACCTGTAGATAAGGCAACTTGGAAGGTCGAGTCAGATATGCGTAGTTCTTATCCCCAACTCTTTGTTGATTCAAGTATTTCCTTTGTCTTTAGTTCGAGGAAAAACTAGATTTTGAGTGGCAAATGATGTAACGACCAACTTTTTGATGAAATATATGAATTGTGTATTTTTATATGGTTTGACTTTTATCACTCTCTGTAGTTGCATTATGGTATTTCTGGAGTGTAGGGATGATTGGCATGGTTTCCAATGCATTTTGGTACCATTTATGTGATATTATATTTTTTATGACTTCGAGAACCTTATTTTGGACTTATATGGATACCTTTTAATCTGTGCGACAGATGGCTAAACGAACTGCCCCACCAGCTTCAGAATATCAATTTTAGGCTAGGTAAACCTTTTATTCGGGTCCCAATACACCCGAGCTCATTACAACCTATTGATCAAAAAGTTGGAAAATTAGAAATATGGGTGTGGGACCCACATTTGGTTGAAACAACCTCGAATAGAAAATTTGACTTCGCCAGTAGATCGAGAACATTAATTTTAGGGCGGATACATGTTTGGTGTGATTTTATGGCTTTTATATCTCATTTCGACTCTCGATTTGGAAAATTATGATTTTGGATTTCAGGGGGGTCAACTTTGTGAAAATGGCCTGTTTTTGAAAATCTAATATCGCCATTGAGTCTAGAGCATCGAATTTAGTGTGGTTACATTGTTCGCTTTCATATATCGGACTTCGAACGATTCCTGGGCACCCTGTCGAAGTCCATTTGGACTTTAAAAAATCTGTTTTTCTCTCCTTTTTAGGTCTATTTTTCATCGTTTCTCTTGAGAGTTAAACCCTAAAATAGTATGGGAGCTTAAAAGTGAAGCTTGTGGGAGCTTGAGAAGTTAGATTAACATTTATTTGTTGATTCTGTTATGAATTTAAGGTAAGAATTTACCCCCCTTTTTAGTAATTTCTTGATTAATTTTCCATAACCTCAAATATCTTAGGGCTTAATTTTTAAACCCCAATTTCACTTTTTTTTCACTTGAATAATATTTGAACCTTATAATAACTAGTTTTTCATCAATTTAACCACCAAAACAACTCTGATTCTTGATTTTAACCTGGATTTCAAAGATTTTTACCCGATAAAGCTCAAAAATAGTTTTTCTTTGATTTGAACCTCATTTTTTACTCGATTTGACTTGGATTTTCAGCTATAGGTTCCTAAAAATATGGAAAACACATTTTTGAATTAAATTTATGATTTTGTTCTTTTTTGAAAATCTATTTCGAGGGTCCGTTTTGACCTCGAATCAAAAGTAGTCTATATGGGTATTGTTGTTTTTGTTTTGATGCGTGGATTCCATATTTTATGTTTTTAGTGGAGTTTGGAATTGTTCATGGAAATTAAGGTTGTGGGTTCGAAGTGTATCAGATCGATTTCGGCTTTTAAGGTAGGTTATGGCTTAACTCTTTTAGACTGGTTAAGTAGTAAATGATGGTACAAAATGGATGTTAAGGGTGGGAACTAATCATGAAAATGGCTATCTATGTGTTGTGACTGTATGAGAGAATATATATGATATAATTATTGAAATTGAGATATTTTATGATGAGTGTGACTGTGTGGGGTCCTATGTGAATAATTGTATTCTGTTGTTGAAATTCCTAATATGGTACCATTGGTGTACTGTGATATATTCATACTTATTGGTATATGTGACATGTGGAAATTCATGGATGAAATAAAAATAATGAGTGGATTTTGGCTCATATGGTTGTGGAAATATATTATTGTGGTTGGTTGTAGAAATGTATCATTGTGGTTGGTTGTGAAAATACTCATTGTGATTGGTTGTAAGCATAACATCCTCATATCATACTTATTCATGAAATATTGGTTCTACCGTGGCAACACCTGAGTAACACTGGCAACACCTTTATAAAACCCTCCCTAAGGGATATGCTTGGGAGGAGATATTGTAACACCTTATAAAACCCTTTTTGAGGGATGTGTCAGAAAGGAGATATGAGATATGTGAATTGTATACGGTTTTACGAACCACCCATGGGTCCTACATCAGGGATTATGTGACGATCCCAGAGGTTGTACGACGACCTCATGCATTGTCATCATCATCGTCACCATCATCTTCATATATGTTGCACTTACTTTATAGTGTTGTGTTGTATTGCCATATTAACTTGTCATCTTTGTATTTGTCATATCTTCCTTTACTTGTATTTGATGATCTTGTGTATACATGTTCTCCCTTAGACTTCTTATATGTGATATAATGCGTAGTTATGTTTTATCTTGGTGTTATATTACAATATATGTGATATGTTATAACTGTTAATGCAAGTGGTGTAGGCTACCGTTGTGGAACATTTTCTAATTGCTAGTGACGTGACCTTAATGTGTATTTTGTATGCTTTATTTTCTACTTTACTCAGTCGGCCTATGATACCTACTGAGTATAAGTGAACCTTACTCACTCCTACTTCACCCTTTCGATACAGCTTTAGGTTCGAGTGCGCCTCAGACTAGTTGATTTCGGGCACCTTCAGATTTCTCAAGGTAGCGGTTGGACATTCATAAGTCCGAATTTCACCTCTTTTTTTCTGTATTAGCTATGCCTTTATTAGTGTTTGGAGACAGATATTTTCCTTTGTGGTTATTTTTCTGATGTATTTGACTCCAGGATTGTATTAGTAGTTCTTATACTATTGACACCAGGTTTTAGGAGTTATGGTTGCATGTGTTGATTTTATTCTTTCCGCTTTAATTATATCTATGTGGTTCAACTTAATTCTAGAAGCCTTACCTTGGGAGCATTTTTTTCTTTTCCCCGTGTGTATCAATTTGGGTAAGAGGCTTACTTGTCAAGGTTCGCCATGATAAGTGCCATCATGACCTATCAATTTTTAGGTCGTGACACATGTCACCTTAATACGATTGGATAAAAAGAGTTTGTAATTACCATAATTCTTCCCTCCTACAACTATAAATAGGGGTCATATAATTCAGAAGAGAGGCCAGAATTCTAACAAGAAAGCCAAAGAGAGATCGTGGATCAAATATCACAGATTTCTCTACAAGCTACAAGTTTAAGAATTTAAGTACTCAAGTTCAAATACAACAGGATACAAGTTTAAGAAATCAAGTACTCAAGATCAAATATAACTCAAGATCATGACGAAGATTCAAGATCAAGCTCAAAAGCCCTTGGATTCAAGTACAAGTCAAGATCAAGACCACTAACTCAAGAACAAGCTTGAAAACCCTTGGACTCAAGTACAATTCAAGATCAAGGCCACCAAATTCAAGAACAGGTTCAAAAGCCCTTGGGTTCAAATACAAGTCAAGATCAAATTTAAAACAAATTAAAGATCAAGCTCAAAGGCCCTTAAATTTATATTTGAAAGAAAGAATCAGAGGATTCATAGAGATTATAACATCACATATTGAAATCAAATAAAACAATTATTGTGATATTTTTTTTGTCCCGATTATTATTTTTTTGACTCGAATTTTGTTGTCTACACATACACCTTCTTGCTAATATAAAGTAGCAATACTCTTTCTTAAGATCAATTTGAGTTTTCATCACATCATAAAGCCATTCATAAACCTTATCACTATTACGAATTTTGTCAAATTTATCATATTCTTAATTGATCTTAGGTAGGGGTGGGCATTCATTTTGTGCGATTTAGTTTTTGAATATAGTTTTGGTTTTTTTATTTTTGATTTGGCAAAAGTGAAAACTAAAACTAAAATGAAACAAATTTGGTTCAGTTTGATTTTTACAAATTTGGTCCGATTTTGAAGATCAAAGTAGTGGGCCTTTTTAGTCATGACTGGGCTTTTGAAATTGATATTTTTTTAAGGAAATGTCTTTTTACAAAAGAAAATTTCATTCATAAACATAAATAACTTATCATGCATGAAAAGAAATAAAATAACCCATAAGTTTACGTTTTAGTCTGCATAAGTGCATAAGCATAATTGTCGAAAAAATTATTTTAATTGTTATGCTCCATCTGTTGTTTTATAACAATAAGCATAAGCACATAAGCATAATTACATAAACATGATCATAACTGTTGGTAAATAAAATCCACAAAAACCCATCTACATAAGTGCATAACAATTAACCAACTTGAAGTTTTCAAATTTCAACTCCCAATCAAACCAAAAATAAGAAAGAAAAATAAACTCAAACTCTCCATTGGAGTTTCCAGAAGATGTAGATGAAGATACATCTTTTGAAATTTGGATCGACATAGACAGACATCTTTTGAAATGAGTCAACAATGACGAAGACTAGACTATGACGAATTGATGATGACTAGGCAACGTTGGAACTTGAGGGAGAGAGTGTGAGTGTGAGTTTTGATTGTGTGATGTTGACGGAGAAATTGGTAGGTTGAGGGAGAGAGAAGCAGGCAAAGAGGGCTTGTGAGTTGAGGCTGAGTGAATTAGGGTTAGGAAAGTTGGACTTGGGGTTATATATTAATGAGTATTAGGTTTGTGCCTTGTTAGGCCTGTTGTTGTGGGAATTTTGGGTTGAAATTTCAAATTTGGGTTGGATTATATTGTATATAATTTAAATATAATGAAAATATTAATATTATATATATATATATATATATATATAATTTTGATTTTTTTATTTAATTAAATTTTTTTTTGTAGATCAAAAATTAAATCAATTAATCGAATCTCTAAACTTTTAATTGAAACCAACCAAAAACCAAAAAGACGAAATCAAAATTTAATTTCAATTTGATTTTTGGATTTTTTTCGGTTTGAAATGTTCAACCCTAATTTTAGGTGAGCCTCAATCTAATTTTGAATTTTAGTACGTCATGTTGGTATTTTAAGTTCTTTTTTGAAAAGAAAAATGTCAATTGAATTCTTAACTTTTTTTTGTATAAATAACATAAATCCCAGGATTTTTCTCCATAATTACCCTCTCTTCCGAAGTTTTTAATAAATATTCTCTCTCCCAAATTTTAAAACTGCATAGACATAACAAACTTACCATATACATTACTAACATAGACATAAAAACTAACTTATTTAACGAAACTGCATATACATAATAAACTTAGCATATACATAACAACTAACTGATTTAATGATACTTCACCACCTGATACATACTGATACATAGCGCATTAAGTATTAATATCATAGAGATACATTCAAATACCTAATTTCTTATGTATTAGTAGCACAAAAAATATTTTGATATGTGATTTTTGTAGATTTTCAATTTCTTCTATAACTGTAACCTAATATTCAGTAAGATACATAACTTTTGTACATTTGGTCGCATAATGTATCTTCTTTCCCTTTCCTATCAAATACATCATTCTTATGTATCTCCGAACTCTCTTAACAGAGACATCATTCTTATGTATCCTTAATAACATCATCATTTTCAACCTCCATTGACGAATATCCAAACTTAAAATTTCTCATGGCTTGAACGGTTTTGTATGACTTCATGGATGAATTCGAGATGTGATGATGCAGGACATCATGAATTTGAGATCTGATGGGATAAATTTGATATCTAGTTTAATATATATATATATATAAATTCTATACAAATCATTCGAGATTTGTATATACGTTTGAGATTCGCGATCTGATGATGAATTTCTGACTCGAATGAGAAAAAATTTTGGGGTTCTATTAGATTTTTCATTGAGGATAGAGGGAAGATGAAGCGGTTGACTGGTGGCTCACTTGTCGGAGCAGCGTCAATGGTTGGTACGATCTCATCGGTCAAATGGGTTGTTGGTCTGTTGAGGTTTGCTTCGATTCATCAAAGCTGGAGCTCCTTACCGTAGCAGCGACGAAGGCAAAGAAACGGGGTTGGTGGGGTGTGCCGACCGAACAAGAATGGGATACAGCAATTGTGGGCAGAAGTGTCTTAGTTTAACCTTTTTGTTGAAAGCTTTATGAATTTCTCTAATTTTTCAGTATTTTTATTTTTGTGTTTGTTGATGTTTATCCTCTTGATAATGTCCTTGATTTTAGGAATTGTTTGAAGAGCATTAGGAGTTAAAATGGGGAGTTGGGTTATGTATCTGATAGTTGGAGAGAGAAAGTGTGAGAAGATATTTTTGTAATTAATTTTACGGATTGGGATTTTAAGTAATACTAGTTTAGTGTATGTGCATTGCACGTGTCTTCAACATTAAAATGAATAGACGAATTTAAAAATCTATGTAAGTACATTAAATAATATATTTAAATTAAATACATATCAAAGAAAAAATTATAAGCTCTTGAGAAAATAAATGCAGGCATAACACATAAATATGTCCTTTAACTTGGCTTTAGTTTTCATCTATATCCTCCAACTTTGGGTATGAACAAATAGGCACTCAAACTTGTATAAAGTTGAACAAGTTGACATATGCGTCCGCCAAGTTAAAGAGCATGTTTATGTATTATGTCAAAAATGCCTTAAATATACCTGAACTTTTAGAAGTTCCAAATGAAAACATGGATACTTTTACTTTTGTCAATCACAATTCTTTGTCCAATCAAAATATAGCCTTAATATATTCTTAGTCAAAATTCTTTCTCTTTTCATTTTTAAATGATAAAAAATCAATCGACCATGCCCGAAGACATGGTTGTCTAGTTAGAAAATGGGTCTCCCAGCCAACTTCCTCAATTCAACCATTTATTGTGTGAATTTAAACATAGTGATAAGATAGACAGGATTTGTAATACCATATTAAATATTATTCAGCAAGAACATCATAAGAATAGATAATACAACATTCTCTTTCAGGAAACAAGCAACCAAGAATCGTCCTCCATGTATTCATCTTCGGTAGCACAAATCCATGTTTCACCTTTTGCCCTTACAATCACAAAGGCCATGTTTTATCGGACTATAAGACTCAAAACTTGAATTTACCCTCTTATCAATCATGATTGAATAAATATGACAAAAAAAGAATAAGCTTCAAATGTTTAGCCTAATTGCTTGGTTCATCGCGTACATGTTGCATGAGTTATTTATACACTTGTGAAGAAGCACAAATAATCCTTTTGTGACCTAGTTAATTTACGTCTACCTCTATCACCGCAAGATGTTATCTTCTAATAAAACAAACCCACATAAACTATACATCATTAGAGACACACACGACTTAGACTTAGGGACTATCGGGCATCGAAAACTCTTGTAGAAGCTACAGATCAACCTCTTGATTTTGTAAGACTCAAAAGTTTGATTTATTAAAGAAAGCACTACCATAACTTGATAAAAAATTTAATTGAATTTAGAGTTTTAAATGTTAAAATTTTTTAATATTAAAAAATTGCTTAGTAAAATTCAAAATCACCTCTTACGAATATCAGTAGCTATAGGCTTCTCACGAGGTTACTAACCTAGACAATCAAGAGGAGAGGAGAGGGGGGCATTAGACCTTGAAAAAACAATGTATCATAAAATTTAATGTTTGATTTACTTGTCAAAATTCTAATTTTTTTTTTAAAATGGCATTACTTTTTGTCTTAATTTTTTTTGGCTACAACAAAACAAACAACATCAAAGTTGAAGTAGAAATGCGATATTATTAAAAACATGAAAAAAAAAAATATGACTTTATTTACTTTTGTCTTCACTTTTTTTTTCTACAATATAACAAACAACATTAGAATTAAAGAAGAGCTGCAACAATAGAATTGAAGAAAAACTAATAATTGTAAACTTTGACAATAAATCATATGTTCAGGAAATTATAATAAAAGAAACATATCCACTTTTCTAATATTAAAGTGCCGTGTAAGTATTTAATATCAAAACAATCGTCTGCCGTATCAATAAATAGTCCTAAACCTTATTAAAGTGATATCAAAATCTAAATAAAGAAAATGCTACATAATATCTAATATAATTTAGTGTCGTGTATAATAGTCCTAAATCTAAAGGATATCAAAATTTAAATAAAGAAAAGACATTAGTAATAGGGATCTTTCAAATATAGCAGCATTTTGCTATAAAACTCACCTTCTATAACCACATTTTACATAATTACCATTTATAGCCGTTGTATTCAATTTACGCCCATTGTATTCAGTTTTACAGATAGTATGTATTCATATAAAATATGAATGCAGTCCCTATTTAGCCATTGTATTTGATTCAAAGTTATTGTATTTACTTTTACTTAGTGGTCTGTATTCATAAAAACATAAATACACTACATATTTAGTCTTGCCAAAAACACCATCATTTTTTTCTTTTTCATTTTCTTATATTTTTTCTTTTGTCGTGTTTTCCTCGTTTTTTCTTCTTCTTTTTCTATTTTTCCAAAAAGAAATTCTCTCTTCTATCTCTAACTTTCATTTCTCTTTCTTCTATTCTTTTCTTCTTTAATTTTTTTTATTTTTTTGTACTTATTTTCTTATCATTTTTTTGTTCTGTTTTGTATTTTTTGTATTTTTGAAAAATATGACTACTCCAGCACAAGTCATGAATGATAACGTAAATACCACAATTATTTATCATATTTGTAGTCACACCTTCATTTATATTTTTGTATTCGTTGATACAGCTGCATTTGTATTTGTATTTTAAAGTTCACGTTTGTATTTGTATTTGTAGTTCACATTATATTTGTATTTTATAGTTCGCACTTGTATTTGTATTTGTTAGTTCGCACCATCATTTATATTTTATATTATTCGTACTTGTGTTTTAAAATTGTTTTGTATTTATTTTTTATAATTGACTGTATATTATATTGGATTATATTTGTATTGTGGTTTTATTGTGTTTGCATATTTAGATTATATTTGTATTTGTATTCTATTTTCGTCGATGTCTTTTTATTTCTAAAGAATTATTTTGTATTTGTATTTGTAAGTTTATTGCATATTGTATTTAGCCGTGACTATGTACCATTTATATTCTATTTCCGTCGATGTATTTATATTTTAAAAGAATTATTTTATATTTGTATTTATAAGTTGATCGTATATTGTATTTGTATTTGTAATTTCATTTGTTTGTATTTGAATTTGTAGTTAACAACATCATTTGTATCTTTAAACATTAGAAAAAAATTGCTATTTTTCTTTCTATGAAGACTTATATTTACATTTATTGATACAATTTGCATCATAATAAAATTAAAAATAATAAATTATACAAATACAAATGTTACATATGTATCAAAGACACATGTTTATACAACTTGAACCATATCCATACAAAATGATACTTGTTTACATACAATTACAAATGATAAATTTGAAATACGAAACGCAATGATATATTTGCATTGAAAGACAAATTGCATATTTATGTATTTTAGTCTCAAGAAAATACAATTAATCAATATACTTATTTATATATAAATACAAATGATAAATTATACATATTCACAACTAACTATTCAACTACAAATAATAAATTTATTTAAAATACATAGTATGATACAAATAAATATAAAATATAAAATACAACAACAAACGAAAAAAAAAAAAAAAATAAGAAAGGAGAAAAAATGACCACAAGAATAAAAAAGAAGGAGAAAAAAATCAAAGAAAATGCAAAAAAAAAAAAAAAAGACTGCAAAAAAGAAAAGAAATATAGAAAAAGATGAAAAAATAGAAAGAAAATATGATTTAGGCTACAATTATGATTGTACTAGCGTGTAACTCTAAGGCTACAAAGCGTACCTAATGTAAAGTATAGCAAGTGTTTAGGCTACAATAGATAATTATGGTAAAATATAGTTGTAAGTGGTAATTACAGCCCACTAGGGGCTATTACGGGTAATTTTCCCTTAGTAAAATAGTAACTGGTGTAAAGTAATTCTAATTCAAAAGTGAATCCTAAAACTAAATAAATAATAAATGATAAATAATAATTTAAGAAAATAGTAAATGACAGTTTTGTCTATTGCGGAGTTTTTAGTGAAGGATAAAAAATTCAAATCACTTTTCTAAGGGTGTTCACACTTTTAATATATTATAGATTATAGATATAGATCATAGATTATATATTATAGATATAGATATAGATAGAGATATAGATGATAGATAGAGGTTATAGATAGATTCTAGATATTGATATAGATATATATAACTTATAAATTATAGATATAGAATAGTAACTTAAGGTGTAGTTTTAAGTAATTTTTCCTTAGTAACCTTTTAATTCGCTAGATAATATTTGGGTCCAATTTACTTGGGCTTGGAGATTTTCGTGTTTTATCAATTTTTCTTTTTCAAAACCAAAGCTTGGTATGAACATAGTTAATTATGTGGTGACTGAATATGATTTTTCTTATTTTTAACATATTATTATATGGTTATTTGTGATATTGCATTTTAATATTATTATTATTATGCATTAGTTTACCTTTAGGATGTGCAGCATTTTAATGTCACTACTCTCATTTGTTCCATGCATATATGCTGTTACATTTCATGTAAATTAATGGCATTATATGTCTTTTACTTCTTCGAATTTAGTGAGCAAAATGTAACAATTTAGTTATGCAGCAAGCCATTTTAGCTTCATTTTACCTCAACTTTAATGCCATAATTTGGCATCATCTCACGTTGCATGGCTGTTAGCCTATTACTTTACAGCCTCTAACTCCCATTCATTTGTGCCTTTAAATCATAGTTAGTGGTGGTAGAATATGGATATAAGTTTCATGTAACTTTCACTCTTTATTCCTCCATTATCTGACTCTTTATGTGTTGTAACTCTTGTAACTTTTGTAACCTCTATTCTATTTATCTTCCCATTTATTATTCCTATTCATTGCATGGAAGATTTCTTCACCTATAAATAGAGGTGGTCTTGCATGTTTTTTATACACAAGATAATATAGAGTTCACAAGAGATAGTAAAAAAAAAAGAGTTCATTAGTTGAAGGAAGGTGTTCTTTTTGTGGAGTTTTGAACTCAACTTTTGTCCAGAGTTGTTGAGTTGTTCTTTGTGAGAAGGGTTGTTGTATCCTGGAGGAGAAAATTCAAGAAGATTACTGCTGGACCAGTAAAACAATTTGTTGCAGTGGGCTTGAATCTCCTTAAAGAGAGTGAAATATCCACGCCTCAACCGAAGAATAAGAAGATAACTTTTGATTCTTCTTCACTTATAATTTTTCAGTTGTAATATTATTGTAATTTCACCAACAATTTTAAGGAGATTCAATGGCAACAACTGAAAAATCCGTTGATATGAAGATGGGATATCTTAACAAGCCATTCCGATTCAATGGTACTCACTTTAAGAGGTGGAAGGGTAAAGTGATTTTCTACTTAAGTCTTCTCAATGTCTCTTATGTGTTAACTGAGAAGAATTTAAATAAAGTAGATAAATCTTCCATAAGTGATGAAGAACTCATTTCTCTTTAAGAGAAAGTTGAAAAATACGATGGTAACTCCTACAAGTGTCGGTACTTTCACTACTAGAAAACTGTAAATTACATGAGAATTTTACCTAGGGAATAATATCACAGAAAATACATGCGGATTTACCTACGAAAATATTAAATTCCTCGATATTAAAATATATATATTAAAATATATTACCTGCTAATTATATATTTGCAACAAATTCCGTAGGTAAATTTGGCGCCATATTGCGCAAATTTTGTACTTGCGACATTACCTGGGGAAATGTATCGACGGGTATTTTATCTCTAGGTAAATCCGCAGGTATATGGACAAATATATATATATTTTTTAAATTCATAGAAAAATCTTCAGGTACTTTATCCTACAGATTTAGGTAGAGATATTTTGGTGAAAATTTAAGTAATAGATTTTATTATTCGGGGATTTTGTGCTGTGAATTTTGCTGGGGATTTATTCTTGGGGATTTACCTATAAAATTATTACTTGCATCATTACCTGGGCAAATGTATCGGCGGGTATTTTATCTCTAGGTAAATCCCCGAGTATATGGATAAATATATATATTTTTTAAATCCATAGAAATTTTTTTAGGTAATTTATTGTGATGCCCCAGAAAAAAATTTCTGTTAAGATCTCAGACGAAAATATGTTGAATTCTGTTATTTATCGTGATTAATAATTTTTCTATGTGTAATTTCTGGATATGCGACCCTTCATCGCGTAGAGCATCGAATAAGCTTTCCAACGATATGTGGATCATCCAAAACGGACACTCGAACGATGAGTTATGATCATTCCGATCTAACCGTGAATAGTGGTGAACAGTAAATGTGCAGGAAAAAAATACTGAGGCCAAGCGAATTTTAGGGTCAACTTCAACGATCATAACTCCTTGTACATAATGATCTGGGTGAGTGCTATATATCAACAGAAAGCTCTGAAAGTCCTCTTTCCAATGAAATTGGTTTCATCTAATTTGGCCATCGGAGCAAAAGGTTATGGTCGATCTACTTCATTCTATCAAAACAGTCCACCAAAGGACAGATTTGACATTATTTTATTTTTAAGGGTATTTTGGTCATTTTCACTCCAATCCATCCGGGTAAACCATGGATTTAAGTCCATTAAGAGCATTCAATAGCTCATTTTTCTCCAAAATTTCCTGAGGCTCAAACCCCAACCCTACTACTTCAAATTTCATCCTTTTATGTCTCTTGATTGAATAGTAGAAATTTCAAAGTGATTTGGGATTCGAGTTGATCATGTTAAGGGCTTCGAGAAACACCCTTTATTTTCGTGAAAAAAGTTCTGGAGTCGGAAGTTTATATTCATCTTCCATTTTTAGGTATGTGGGGCTTTGAACAAGATTATCCTTTCGATCTTGTGCCCGGTATTTTTGTTGAATTACATTGACATGTGATTTTACATGTTTTACCATGAATTGAAAATATGGTTTTATATCTTATATTATTGTCCATGAGCTATGGGATTATGTCATCCGATATGTGTATGATGTTGAGATGGAATTATGTCCAAAACGTATTTGATTATGAGAGTATGATGATTTAATTTGTTAAGCCTTGATTTATACTATCATTCCACTATTTCCTTATTATGAATTTATAATTGATATTGGAAATTCGATATCCCTACTATGGGTTGATGTCTCAAATACCTTTAAATGAGAGTTGGATGGCAAATTGAGAAATGTTGATATTGAAGTTGCAATGAGTCTTGGTATTTTCCGGATGGTTTTGATGAGTTAAATTGTTGAAAATATTATGTATTGAGTCTTCATATACTTGTCCAAATGTCGAGTCGGTTATGGTTCAATGCATTGATACCTTGTTGATGTTGAGGAAGATTAAAATATTTTGAGCTAAAATGTGTTGAGTTAGGAATCCACAAATTGATATGATTTGATAAATGAGAAAGAGATTTGATTTGGTCTTTATGATAGACCCTTGTGATGTTGTGGTGGATTTCCTAATGCGTTCTGAGCTTGTCGGGGAGTAGTACTTAGCACCGAGAGGGAAATTTGGTATTTTCCCAAACCTATGTGCCACCGTAGGGTTGTTTGATGATGATATTATTGGACAGAGAGCCCGATTGTGATTATTACAGTTTTAAGGTCGTACTCCCTGGCAAAGAGTATGACGCTCCAGCCAACGGGGGTTTCAAACATTGGTATTCCACGTAGCTCACGTGGGGTTGTCGGTTATAGGAAACTCTCTTATCCATAAGAGTCGTGTTTATTGAAATACCGAGTCACTCTGAGTTTTGATGTGGTAAGTCAAGTTGCCTATGATGATATATAATGATTTATGAGGTTTTTCTCCTACATTTCTTATCTAAGATGTTATCAGTTGCATGATTCAATGTCACTCAAGCCAGGTGCATCATTATGGTCCGTATGTACGTTTTTACGAAATTTATGATATTATATATATTTTGCATGCGCCCCCACATACTCAGTACGTATCTTGTGCTGACCCACATATTTCTCTATGGGCTACATTCTTACCATGATGTAGGTTCAGGTACTCAGCCGCAGCCGCGACAGTGATATCCGAGTGTCGCATCTACGTTCCTTCAGTGGTGAGTCCTCATGGTTCGAGGACCAAGTTGCTAGTTTTAGTGTTGTTGTTTTGTGATCCCTTTGGTCTGTTGAGTCAGTTGGTGGTTTGTCCCAATGGCTCGTTGATTTTGCTGTATAGAGGCTATGTCAGACTAGTGTATTGTTGGGTTTATTTATGTATAGACATTCCATATATGTACAGTCTAACGACATTCTGTGCCATGTGCGATGTGATATGATATGTACTTATATATATATCCTTAGCGTAGCGTATATTTTGTTGTGTTGGAACCCAAGGGTAGTGTTTTGGCTTAAAGGGTTAGCTTGAGGCTACGAGTAGCCTTGGGCACCGTGTGGCATCTCGGAATGATATTTCGGGGCGTTACAAACTTGGTATCAGAGCCTAAGGTTGTGAAGAGTCCTAGGGAGTCTGACAAGCCACGTTACGTAGAGTCTTGAGCATCGGTGTGTAGCGCGACACACCTATGATCAAGAGGTTGCGGGGCGTTCTAGGAAAAGTCATTTCTTTCTTTCTACAAGAGTCTATCATGCTTACAACTTTTTCCTTCTGATGTTAATTCATGCGTTCTTACGATAGAAAATGCCTCCGCGTCGAGCTCGCGGAAACAACAACCAACCTCAACCCGTTGATCCGTTACATGAGACGGTATCCCATGCCGAATTTTGGGTAGCTTTTCAGACGCTAGCCCAAGTAGTTACTGCCAATACTCAGGACAACGCTCCACCTCCGTAGGAAAATAATTCAACAGCAATACGAATTCGTGATTTTATGCGGATGAAACCGCCAGAGTTTCATGGGTTGAGAGCAGGTGAGGACCCACAGATGTATGTTGATGAAATCAAGAAAATTACACAAATTATGCACGTGATCGAGGAAGAAAGTGTGGAGCTGACTTCTTATCGGTTGAAGGATGTTGCCTATGACTGGGTGCAGATGTGGAATAAGGGTAGAGAGAAAGATACCGATTCAGTGACTTGGCAATTATTCCAAGATACTTTCTTGGATAGATTATTTCCTATTGAGTTACGGGAATCTAATATAGAGGAGTTTATGAATTTGAGACAGGGCTCCATATCGATTTAGGAGTATTGTCTTAAGTTTAATCAGCTATCGAAGTACGCTCCCAATATGATGGCTGACTCGAGGACTAGTATGAGCAAGTTTCTAACTGGGGTGTCGAGTTATGTGGTGAAAGAATGTAGATCTTCTATGATCAACAGGGAGATTGATCTTTCTAGGTTAATGATTCACGCCTAACAGATTGAGTCAGATAAGATAAAGGAAAGAGAAAGAGTAAGAGTGATTAAGAGAGTCAGATCGGAGCAACAGGGGTCTGGTTAGACTAGATTCTCCGGAGGGAGTTGCCCTCAGTTTCAGAGACATCCATTTATACCTGCACCTTTCTCAGCTAGTGCTCCCGTATATCAGGGTAGGCATGAGCTCGAGAATAGGTCGGTACCTTCTAGGTCTCAGGATAGTGTAAGCAATCAACCTCATCCTCTTTCGTGTGCTAAGTATGGTAAAGACCATTTTGAGGAGTGTTATATGGGGTAGCGGGGCTGTTTTGGTTGTGGCAAGTTGGGCCACATACTTAGAGACTGCCCGTATGCCAGACAACGGAGTCGTGATGCCCGTCCCCAGAGTCAGGCTACCAGTGCCCCGCCTCCCGCAGCCCGTCCAGTTCCTCCTCAAGGTGTTTCATCTAGTACTGCTGGCGGTCAACGCTAGAATCGTTTCTATGCTATACCACCTCATCAGGAGTAGGAGGACTCTCCCGATGTTGTCACTGGTATGCTCCGTGTTTTCTATTTTGATGTTTATGTGTTGATGAACCCCGATTCGAGTTTTTCTTATGTGACACCTCTGGTTGCTGTAAATTTTGAAACGGATCCTAAACTAATTTTTTAGCCTATTTTGGTTTCTACTCCGGTAGGAGAGTCTGTCATTGCTAAGCGGGTGTATAAGAAATATCCCATTACTATTTTTCATTGGGTTATGTATGCTGATTTGATTGACCTAGATATAGTTGACATTGATATCATTCTGGGTATGGATTGGCTTCGCTCATGCTATGTGTCTATTGATTGTCGTGCCCGTGTGGTCAAGTTTCAGTTTCCTGATGAACTTATCCTCGAATGGTCCGGAAGTTTGTGATTCCTAAGGGTCGTTTCATATCCTATCTCAAAGCTAGGAAGTTGATTTCCAAGGGTTGCATCCACCATTTGGTTCGGGTTAAAGACACTAAGTCTGAAACCTTGACCATTCAGTCAATTAATGTTGTTAATGAGTTTCTTGATATCTTTTCGGAAGATCTCCCTAGAATACCTCTTGATAGAGAGATAGAGTTCGGGATTGACCTTCTTCCTGATACTCAGCCTATTTTCATTTCTCCGTATCGCATGGCTCCCGCGGAACTTAAAGAGTTGAAAGAGCAATTGAAAGATCTTTTAGACAAAAGCTTTATCAGACCTAGTGTGCCCTCGTGGGGTGCACCTGTCCTATTTTTGCGTAAGAAAGATGGTTCTTTGCGGATGTGTATTGATTACCGGCAGCTTAATAGGGTTACTATCAAGAATAAATATTCGCTTCCTCGAATTGATGATTTATTTGATCAATTGCAAGGTGCGATCTACTTTTCGAAGATAGACCTCAGATCCGGTTATCACCAACTTAAGGTTAGGGAATGTGATATCCCCAAGATAACCTTCCGAACCCGTTACGGTGATTTTGAATTTCTAGTGATGTCTTTCGGGTTAACAAATGCTCCAGTGGCTTTCATGGATCTTATAAACTGTGTATTCTGGCCATATCTGGATTTATTTGTAATAGTATTCCTTGATGATATTCTTATTTACTCCCGAAGTGAGGATGATCATACGGATCATCTCCGAATCGTGTTGGAAACTCTTCGAACTCATCGGTTGTATGCTAAGTTCAGTAAGTGTGAGTTCTGGCTGAACTCTGTAGCCTTCTTGGGTCATGTTGTTTCTTCCGAAGGTATTAGAGTTGATCCTCAAAAGATAAAGGCTATAAAGAGTTGGCCTAGACCTATTTCTCCTTCTGATATCCGAAGTTTCTTGGGTCTAGCTAGTTATTATAGTCGTTTTGTTGAAGGGTTTTCATATATTGCGTCTCCTATGACCCGTTTGACCCAAAAGAAAGTGAAGTTCCTGTGGTCCGAATCTTACGAGAAGAGTTTTCAGAAGTTGAAGACTCGACTCACTTCAGCCCCTGTGTTGACTTTGCCTGACGGTGTTGATGGTTTTGTGGTGTATTGTGATGCTTCCAGAGTCGGTTTGGGTTATGTATTGATACAAAAGGGCAAGGTTATAGCTTATGCTTCCAGGCAGCTAAAGCCTCAAGAGAAGAATTATCCTACCCATGACCTTGAATTAGCTGCCATAGTTTTTGCTTTGAAAATTTGGAGACATTATTTGTATGGTGTCCATGTCGACGTCTTCACGGACCATAAGAGCTTGCAGTATGTATTCACCCAAAAGGAGTTGAATCTTAGGCAGAGACGATAGTTAGAACTGTTGAAAGATTATGATATGAGCGTGATATATCATCCGGGCAAGGCCAATGTAATAGCAGATGCCCTTAGTCGGAAGTCTATAGGTAGCGTAGCACATGTGGAGATTGGTAAGAAGGAGTTGTCCCGTGAGGTACATCGTTTGTCTAGATTGGGGGTTAGGTTGTTTGGTGATGCTGAGGGTAGTATAGGAGTGCAAAGCGGTTCCGAATCCTCTTTAGTTTCGAAAGTGAAGGAGAAGTAAGACAGGGATCCTACCTTGGTCAGGTTAAAAGAGTCAGTTAAAGACCAAAAGGTGAAGGTTTTCTCCCAAAGGGGAGATGGCATTTTGAGACTCCGAGAAAGATTATGTGTTCCTAATGTTGATAAGTTGAAATAGAGGATTATGGCGGAAGCGCATGGTACGCGATACTCCATCCATCCTAGTGCTACCAAGATGTGCCATGATTTGCGGGAAATCTATTGGTGGAACGGTATGAAGAGGAACATAGCAGAATTTATTGCGAAGTGTTCCACATGTCAACAGGTTAAAATAGAGCATCGAAATCCCAGTGGCGTGATGCAAAAGTTTAGCATTCCTACATGGAAGTGGGAAAAATTGAATATGGAATTCATAGTTGGTTTGCCTCCTTCTCGTCGCCATCATGAATCGATTTGGGTTGTCGTAGATCCGCTGACGAAATCAGCTCATTTCTTGCTTGTGCATTCATCGTATACAGCTGAATATTATGCTAGAATATATATTCGGGAACTCGTCAGACTTCATGGAATCCCTTTGGCTATTATTTCTGACAGAGGTACTCAGTTTACCTCTCAGTTTTGGAAATCTTTCCAGAAGGGTCTCGGTACCCAAATTCGTTTAAGTTCTGCTTTCCATCCGCAAACAGATGGTCAGGCCGAGCGGACCATTCAGACTTTAGAAGATATGTTGAAGGCTTGTGTGTTGATTTTAAAGGTAGTTGGGATGAGCACTTAGCATTAATCGAGTTTTCTTACAATAACAGTTTTCATGCTACTATTGGAATGGCCCCGTTTGAAGCTTTGTAAGGTAAAAGGTGTAGATCACCCATTGGTTGGTTTGAAGTTGGTGAGGCTACCGTGACTGGACCGGATACAATGTTCGAGGCCATGGAGAAAGTTAAGTTAATTCGGGAAAGGTTGAAAACCGCCCAAAGTCGTCAAAAATCATACGCAGATGTAAGGAGGAAAGACCTTGAATTTGATGTTGGTGATTTAGTGTACTTAAAAGTTTCACCCATGAAAGGGGTGAAGAGATTTGGGAAGAAAGGAAAACTAAGTCCCCATTACATTGGTCCCTATAAGATTGTGGATCACATTGGGAAGGTAGTGTATAAGGTTGAATTGCCCGCGGAGTTATCTAACGTCCATCCGATTTTCCATGTTTCTATGCTTAAGAAGTCTATTGGTGATTCTGTTGTGATTGATCCTTCCGAAAGCTCGGGTATTCAAGATAGTCTTTCATATGAAGAGATTCCGGTTGAGGTTTTTGACTTTCAAGTTCGTAGGCTAAGAAACAAGGAAGTTTCTTTGGTTAAAGTGCTTTGGCGAAATCAATCCGTGAAGAGTGCTACTTGCGAAGCCGAAGCGGATATACGCGCCAAATATCCCCACCTCTTTCCTACGAATCCTGAGCACGTTAAAGGTATCGTTCTCTTTTGATTTAATCCTTATTGCTATGTTTATCTTGGCTTGTGTGTTTTCTACGATATCCAAAAAAAATCTAGAATGGAGTATATGCTTGGGAGAAATGATTTTTCTCCATCTACTCATTTTCATAGTATTCTTGACCTACCTATCAACATTCGAGGACGAATGTTTCCAAGGGAGAGATGATGTAATGCACCGAAAAAAAAATTTACGTTAAGATCTTGGACGAAAATGTGTTGAATTATGTTCTTTATCATGAATAATAATTTTTCTGTGTAGAATTTCTGGATATGCGACCCTTCATCGCGTAGAGCATCGAATAAGCTTTCCAACGATATGTGGATCATCCAAAACGGACACTCGAGCGATGAGTTATGATCATTCCGATCTAACCGTGAATAATAGTGAACAGTAAATGTGCAGGAAAAAAATACTGAGGCCAGGCGAATTTTAGGGTCAAATTCAAACGATCATAACTCCTTATACATAATGATATGGGTGAGCTACTATATATCAATAGAAATCTCTGAAAGTCCTCTTTCCAATGAAATTGGTTTCATCCAATTTGGCCATCGGAGCAAAACATTATGGTCGATCTACTTCAGCCTATCAAAACAGTCCACCAAAGGACATATTTGACATTATTTGATTTTTAAGGGTATTTTGGTCATTCCTACTCAAATCCATCCTGGTAAACCATGGATTTAAGTCCATTAAGAGCATTCAATAACTTATTTTTCTCCAAAATTTCCTAAGGCTCAAACCCCAACCCTACTACTTCAAATTTCATCCTTCTATGTCTCTTGATTGAACCGTAGAAATTTCAAATTGATTTGGGATTCGAGTTGATCATGTTAAGAGCTTCGAGGAGCACCATTTATTTTCGTGAATAAAGTTCCGAAGTCGGAAGTTTATATTCATCTTCCATTTTTAGGTATGTGGGGCTTTGAACAAGATTATCCTTTCGATCTTGTGCCCGGTATTTTTGTTGAATTACATTGACATGAGATTTTACATGTTTTACCATGAATTGGAAATATGGTTTTATATCTTATATTATTTTCCATGAGCTATGGGATTATGTCATCCGATATGTGTATGATGTTGAGATGGAATTATGTCCAAAACGTATTTGATTATGAGAGTATGATGATTTAATTTGTTAAGCCTTGATTTATACTATCATTCCACTATTTCCTTATTATGAATTTATAATTGATATTGAAAATTCTATATCCCTACTAAGGGTTGATGTCTCAAGTACCTTTAAATGAGAGTTGGATGACAAATTGAGAAATGTTGATATTGAAGTTGCAATGAGTCTTGGTATTTTCCGGATGGTTTTGATGAGTTAAATTGTTGAAAATATTATGTATTGAGTCTTCATATCCTTGTCCAAATATCGAGTCGGTTATGGTTCAATGCATTGATACCTTGTTGATGTTGAGGAAGATTAAAATGTTTTGAGCTAAAATGTGTTGAGTTAGGAATCCACAAATTGATATGATTTGATAAATGAGAAAGAGATTTGATTTGGTCTTTATGATAGACCCTTGTGATGTTGTGGTTGATTTTCTAACGTGTTCTGAGCTTGTCGGGGAGTAGTACTTAGCACCGAGAGGGAAATTTGGTATTTCCCCAAACTTATGTGCCACTGTAGGGTTGTTTGATGATGATATTATTGGCCAGAGAGCCCGATTGTGATTATTGCAATTTTAAGGTCGTACTCCTTGGCAAAGAGTATGACGCTCCCGCCAATGGGGGTTTCAAACGTTGGTATTCCACGTAGCTCACGTGGGGTTGTCGGTTATAGGAAACTCCCCTGTCCATAAGAGTCATGTTTATTGAAATACCGAGTCACTCCTAGTTTTGATGTGGTAAGTCAAGTTGCGTATGATGATCTATAATGATTTATGAGGTTTTTTCCTACATTTCTTATCTAAGATGTTATCAGTTGCATGATTCAATGTCACTCAAGCCAGGTGTGTCATTATGGTCCGTATGTACGCTTTTACGAAATTTATGATATTATTTATATTTTGCATGCGCCCCCACATACTCAGTACGTATCTTGTGCTGACCCACATATTTCTCTATGGGCTACATTCTTACCATGATGTAGGTTCAGGTACTCAGCCGCAGCCGTGACAATGATATCCGAGTGCCGCATCTACGTTCCTTCAGTGGTGAGTCCTCATGGTTCGAGGACCAAGTTGCTAGTTTTGGTGTTGTTGTTTTGTGATTTCTTTGGTCTTTTGAGTCAGTTGGGGGTTTGTCCCAATGGCTCGTTGATTTTTTTGTATAGAGGCTATGTCAGACTAGTGTATTGTTGGGTTGGTTTATGTATAGACATTCCATATATGTACAGTCTAACAATATTTCGTGCCATGTGCGATGTGATATGATATGTACTTATATATATATCCTTAGCGTAGCGTGTATGTTGTTGTATTGGAACCCAAGGGTAGTGTTTTGGCTTAAAGGGTTAACTTGAGGCTACATGTAGCCTTGGGCACCGTGTGGCGTCTCGGGATGATATTTCGGGGCGTTACATTTATCCTACGGATTTTCGTAAAGATATTTTGGTGGAAATTTATGTAATTGATTTTATTACCTGAAAAATTGTTTGGAAATTTTGCTCTGCGAATTTTGCTGAGAATTTATTCTTGGGGATTTACCTGCGAAATTATTATTTAAAAAATTATTGGGGGATTGTGGTGCTACAAATTTAGCTGAAATTATTTCTTGGGGATTTACCTATGAAATTATTACTTGGAAAATTATTGAGAAATTATGTTGCTACAAATTTAGCTGAAATTATTTCTTGAGAATTTATGTAAGTTTTTTGTGACTTGAAAAATTTAAATAGGAAAAGGATAAATTTGAAGAATAAAAAATACAAAATAAAAAGAAATTAGACATTAAATCGGTGAACTCATATTATCAAGCAAAAGATGCTCAAGAAATTAAAATTAGTTTGTTGACATAGATGGTATCACAAATGTATTCGAGCTGAATAAACCTTAGCTTGACTCATTATGTTATCACCAAGAAATTAAAGAGGTGAAATTTCGTTGACCTAAGATAGGGCAAAGAACGACTCAAGGCTCAAATAGAGCGTGTTTTTCTATTGATTAATTTAAATATAATTGTAAGACATCATACTACGCACGACAATATAATATATCAATATAATGTACATTTAGGAGTCGTTTAGTGTGAGATATAAGGTATAATAATCACGAAATAAAATAAAAAATTATTTTATTTTACATTGAGTTGAAAGTATTGGGTAGTTTCAGAATTATATATATAATGAAATTAGGGGTGGGCATTCTGTTTGTTCGATTTGCTTGTTTAATATTGATTTGGTTTTTCAATTTTTGAATTGACGAAAATGACAATCGTAATCAAACCAAAATAAATTTGATTTGATTCGATTTCTATAAATTCGGTTCAGTTATTTTGAATTTTTATTTTGATTTTGAAGATTAAAGTAGTGAGTCTTTCTTTGACATGACCGGGCATTTAAAATTGGTGATTTTTTTTTTAAATAATTTTTTTCAAATCTATTTTTCATTTTCAAATATAAATAACTCAACATGGATGAAATGAAATGAAATAACAGAAAAACATTATTTATACTAAATATATAAAATAAAATATATATATATATATATAAATATAAAATTTATATATATAATAAAAAATATATATTATTTATATAATTTCAGTGTTTTGGTTTAACCAATTTTTTTTAAAAATAAAAAATCGAACCGTTTTAATCGAATTTCTAAAATTTAAATCAAAACCGATTTGAAAAATCAAAAATCAAAATCAAAATTAAATTTTCTCTAGGTAGACAAGAAGAAGACCCGGAATCAAAGTTTCAAATGTTTGAGAGATATTCGAAATCAAAGGTTAGTTTCTTTAGCTTCTACTATGAACTCAATACTTTTCTCATTTGCAAAGGTCCCCACTCGATTATTTTAAGTTAAAGGTTCTGGTTTTGTGTGTGTTGACACCCAATTTTGACTCCTGATACTCCTTTTAGGTCGTTGTTTTGCCAAAATCTTTAATTTCGAATATTAATAATTTTTACACATTATTCTTGTATCAAACAAATATTGACGTGTCACATTCATGATTTAAAAAATATACAAAGTAATTTATTACTTTTATTATCATTTTTTACAATTTATCAATTTAAATGTAATATTTTTACGTAATTTGTTAATATTTTATTTAGTATTTACACTCGTAAATTACTAATACATTGTCTATTATTATTATTATTATCATTACTATCGGAAATTTTAAATTTTGTATACATAATTTATAGGTGTCTATTTCAAATTATTGTTATCGTTGATTTTAAAGGAACATATTATGTGTCGTATTTTTATTTACACAATTATTCATAACTAATCTGAGAATAATTATATTATTTATTTTACTACTATTATTATTGTATTAATCCACAACCTTAGTCAATTTAATTTTTTCCAATTTATTTATTTTTTTAGCCTAATTTTGCCAATTTGTAACAATTTTAGCTTAATTTTGTCCAAATTATTACAATCCTAGCCCTAATTGTGTCCAATTGAACTCAATTTCAAATTTCATTCAATTTTTTAACCAAATTCTTATTCTTTAGATCTCAGCCGTTGATCAATATTTATTTATTATTATTATTATTATATTTATTTTTAATATTAATTTTATATAGTTACTATATTTATTAAATATCAACCTAATTCAATTTAATTTTCGTAATTTATTTAATTTTTAGCCATTTCATACTCAATTTGTGTCAATTGAGTTTAATTTGACTCAATCGAAATCCTCAATTTAATTCTTTTAACCCAATATCTAATTCCAATTTGACTCATCTCCTCAATTCTAAACTCAACCGTTCATCATATTTGATCAACGATCAATATTAAATCAATTTTCACTAATATTTTTCTTAAAATTGAACAGTTTCAGACTATTTTTCTTGAACTGAGGGTCTATTGAAAACAACCTATCTACCTTATCAGTAAGGTATGCGTACACTAAACCATCCACGAACCTCAATTTGTGGGAATAAATCAGGTTAGTTGTGTTGACACAATTGACCTCCCGATACCCTTCTTAGACTGCTATTTTAGCAAAATTATTAGTTTTAAATGTTGATATTTTCTACGCATTATTTTGATATCAAATAAATATTAACGTGTGGCATTCATGATTTAAAAATTTACAATTTATTTATATATTATTATTTTTACATTATATAATATTTTACATAATTTTGCTAATATTTATTAAATCATTTCCGCAATTATACATGCCCATAATTTACAAACATTGTCTATTATTATTATTTTATTATTACTATTATTATTATTATTATTATTATTGTTATTATTATTACGTTTTTCTTACATTTATTAAATAACAACATAAATCAATTCAATTTGCCTAACTTATGTAGTGTCTAACCTAACTCTTATTCAATTAATATCAATTTTAGTCATAATTGATATTAATTTTGACCCCAAATTAAAATTTAATTATTGAACTATTTCAAAATTATTATTACATTATTTTAATCTCAATCACTAATTAAAATTAATCCAACAACTGAGATCAAATTCTTCCCTTCTTAAACAAAACAACCAACCCTAAATGCTGGGACTTGAACCCACAACAGCCACTGCTTTCACTGCCGATGAATCCAAGCCAGTCGTACCACCGCTAAAACAATACCGGAGCTCCGGAATTGCCAATGCACAACAGTGCGGAAGGCAAAGGGGCGGGGCCTTATGCAGTGGGAATTTATGTTGTAGCCAATTTGTATGGTGTGGATCGACACCCAAATACTGTTCACCTATCCCAGGTTGCTAGATCCAGTGCTGTGGAAGTGGTCCAACTCCAACTCCAGAAGGAAGAGCGCAAAATGTACGTGCAACATATCATTTATATAACCCGCAGTGTTGGTTGGGACTTGAATGTTGTTAGTGCTTATTGCTCGACTTGGGATGCTAATAAGCCTTTGGCTTGGAGGAGGAAGTATGGTTGGACTGCTTTCTGTGGTCCTGTAGGACCTCGTGGCCAAGCCTCATGTGGCAAGTGCATCATTCTCTCAATTTTCTCAAATTTCTGGTCTGAACGCATGTCATAGTTAAACAATAAAAATTGGAATTAACTATTCTTAGCAACGTCCTAATCATAATTAGAATCACAGATGTTTGATGTTTCCCGTGTATAATTTGCTTCTTTGTAAATTTAAAAACCTTAATCATGTCACGTTATTACTTACGTAAATTTTTCTTCGTTATAAAAGTGCTAGTATCAACACTTTTTTGGGGTTTAAATGATTTCTTTTTACTGAAAACTATGATTTAGAAATGTGTTTGGATGAGTTCTGGTTAACTTTCACTGGTTTTGGTCAAATTGATGTACTAGTATAGTAATTAGTTTGACATTTGACAGTTTTTCTGCAATTAAAGTATATGTTCCATGACTTTCTGTGTAATTAACCTATATTTTAGGCATATATTGACTTTTACTAGTTACTTCAAAATGATCAAGTGTAGTTATTTGAGAAGTGAATCAGCGACTTGAAAATGGTTTAATGTAGTTACTTGAAAGGTGAACTTGTGTTTTGAAATTAGTAAAGTGTAATCACTTGAAAATGTGAATTCATGACTTGAAATTGGTTTAGTGTTGACACTTGAAATGTGAATTCATGACTTGAAAATAATTAGGTTTAGTCACTTGAAATGTGAATTAGAGAGTTGAAAATGGTTAAGTGTAGTGTAACGACCTAAAAATTTGATAAAATATGTGAAATTTATGAATTTGTGTGATTTGATTATTTTACCCCTCCCCGTAGTTGCATTATGGTATTTTTGAGGTGTGGGAATGATTGACATGATTTTTGATTCATTTTGGTATCATTTATGCAATATTGTGGTTTTTGATGACTTTAAGAGTCTCATTTTGGACTTATGTGGATATCTTTTGATCCGTGCGACGGATGGCCGAACGGACTGCGCCAGTAGCTCCGGAATATCAATTTTAGGCTAGGTAGACCTTAGGTTCGGGTTTTGGTGCACCCAAGCTGATTTCAACCTATTGATCAGAAAGTTGAAAAATTAAAAAGTTAGGTGTGGGACCCACATTTGGTCGAAATGACCTCGGATGGAAAATCCGACTTTGCCAGCAGATTCGAAATGTTGATTTTAGTGTGTTAGCGTATTTGGTATGATTTTACGGCTTTTAAATCTCATTTCGACCTTCGGTTTGAAAAATTATGATTTCGGGTTTCGGGCGTCAATTTTGTGAAAACGACTTTTTCTGGAAAATCTAGTATCTCCATTGCGTCCGGAACGTCGAATTTAGTGTGGTTGCATAGTTCGTTTGCATAAATCGAACTTCGAACGAATCCCGGGCACCCCGTCGAAGTCCGATCGAAAAGAAAAAAACCCCAACACCAGCTATTGCAGAAAATCTGCTATAAATAGCAGATGTTTCACCCATTTTAGCCCATTTTGCTCATTTTTCATCTTGCCTCTTGAGAGTTAAACCTAAAATAGTGTGGGAGCTTAAAAGTAAAGTTTGTTAGAGCTTGAAAAGCTAGATTAACACTTATTTCTTGATTTTATTATGAATTTAAGATTAGAATTTACCCTTTTCTTAGTAATTTCTTCACTAATTTTTCAAAACCCCAAAAATCTTAGGGCATAAATTTAAACACAAATTTCACCCATTTTCACTTGAATAACATTTTTATCTTATAATTACTAGTTTTTCATCAATTTAACCTTCAAAACAACTCCGATTCTTGATTTTAACACTGATTTCAAATATTTTATCCGATAAAGTTTAAAAATAATTTTTCTTCGATTTGAACCTCGTTTTTGACTCAATTTAACTTGAGTTTTCAGCTGTAGGTTCCTAAAAATGCGGGAAACATGTTTTTAAATTAAAGTTTCGATTTTGTCCTTCTTTTTCAGAAATTCATTTTGGGGGTTTGTTTTGACCCCAAACCAAAAGTAATCAATATGTGTGTCGTTGATTCTGTTTTGATGCGTAGATTTCATATTTGATGTTTTTAGTATCGTTCAAAATTGTTCATGAAAAGTAAGGTCGCGGTTCAAGTGTAGCGGACCAGTTTCGGCTTTTGAGGTAGGTTATGGTTTAACTCTTCAGACTGGGCTGTGTAGTAAATGATGGTACAGAATGCATGTTAAAGGTGAGAACTAATCATGAAAAATGGCTATCTACGTGTTGTGCCCGTGTGGGGGCTTTATGTGATGTAATTGTCGAAATTAAAATATTATGTGATATGTTTGACCGTGTGGGATCCTATGCGACATTGATAGCCTTGAATACATGTGAGTAATTGTGTTATATTATTTAATGTGGTACCATTGGTGTATTGTGATTATATTCATACTTTATTGCATATGAGACATGTGAAAATTCATGGATAAAATGAAAATAACGAATGGATATTGGCTCATGTGGTTGTGGAAATGTATTATTTTGGTTGGTTGTGGAAATATATCATGTGGTTAGTTGTGAAAATACTTATTGTGATTGGTTGTGAGCATTATATTTTCATATCATAGTCATTCATGAAATATTTGTACCACCGTGGCAACATCTGAGAAATACTGACAACACCTTTTTAAAAATATTGTAACACCTTATAAAACCCTTTTCTAGGGATATGCCGTAAAGGATATATGAGATATGCGGATTGTATATGAGTTGACGAACCCCTCATGGGTCCTACGTAAGGAAGCTTTAGCTCCGTAGGTGTATACGGGGATTGTGCGACGATCCCGGAAGTTGTGCGACAACCTCGTGCATCATCATCATCATCATCATTATCATATACATTGCACTTACTTTATTGTGTTTATGTTGTGTTGTATTGCCTTATTGACTTGTCATCTATGTATTTGTCTTACTCTCTTTTACTTGTATGTGATGATCTTGTATCTACATGTTCTCTATTGTTCTATTTATATGTGACATAATATATACTTTTGTTCTATATCTTGGTGTGTTTTGTAAGATATGTGAGATATATTAGAACTGTTAGTGCAAGCGGTGTGGACTACCGTTGTAGGATATTTTCTGATTGCAGGTGACGTGCCCTTAGTGTATATTTTGTATACTTTATTTACTACTTTGCTTGGTCGGCCTATGATACCTACTGAGTACAAGTGGACCGTACTCATGCCTACTGCGCCCTTTCGGTGCAGGTCCTAGCTCGAGTGCGCCTCAGCTTACTTGACTCAGGCGATTGTTGGAGCTTCCAAGGTAGCGGTTGGACATTCATGCGTCCGAAATTCACCTCTATCTTTCTATACTAGTTATGTGTTTATTAGTATTTAGAGATAGTTATTAATTCTTTGTGGTTATTTTTTCAATGTATTTGACTCTTGGATTGTATTAGTAGTTCTTACACTATTGACACCTGGTTTTGGGCATGATTGGTAGTTTGGATAAGTTCTTTCCGTATTGTTATGATTATTTATATAGTTCAGCTTCGTTCTGGAAGCCTTACCTTGGGATATTTTTATCTTTTTCTCTTTTCGTATCAGTTTGGGTGATAGACTTACTTGTTAAGGTACGCCGCGACAAGTGCCATCATAACTCTAGTTTTTGAGTTGTGACATGTAGTGTTATAAAAATGGTTAAGTATAGTGACTTGAAATGCCAATTAGCTATTTGAAAATGGTTTGAGTGTAGTGACTTGAACTGTGAATAAATTATTTAAAAATTATTAAGTGTAGTGACTTGAAAATGATTAAGTGTAGTTATTTCAAATTGCAAACTTGTGACTTGAAAATGGTTAAGTGTAGTTACTTGAAATTGTGAACTTGTGACTTGAAAATAATGTAGTCACTTGAAATGTGTACTAATAACTTGAAAATAATAAAGTATAGTTACTTGAAATGTGAATTAGTTAATTGAAAATAATTAAGTGTAATGATTTGAAATGTGTATTAGTGATTTGAAAATGTTATAAGGGTAGTGACTTGCAATGTAAATTAGTTATTTGCAAATGGTTAGGTGTAGTGATTTGAAGTGTGTAGTAGTGACTTGAAAATAGTTGTAGTTACTTGAAATGTAAATTACTTACTTGAAAATGGTTTAGTGCGATGCCCTGGAAAAAAAAATTTCGTTAAGATCTCGGATGAAAATGTGTTGAATTCTATACTTTATCGTGATTAATAATTTTTCTGTGTGGAATTTCTGGGTATGCGACTCGTCATCGCGTAGAGCATCGAATAAGCTTTCCAACGATATGTGGATCATCCAAAACGGACACTCGAGCGATGAGTTATGATCATTCCGATCTAACCATGAATAATGGTGAACAGTAAATGTGCAGGAAAAAAATACTGAGGCCAGACGAATTTTAGGGTCAACTTCAAACGATCATAACTCATTGTACATAATAATCTGGGTGAGCTACTATATATCAACAGAAAGCTCTGAAAGTCCTCTTTCCAATGAAATTGTTTCATCCAATTTGGCCATTGGAGCAAAACGTTATGGCCGATCTACTTCAGCCTATCAAAACAGTCCACCAAAGGACAGATTTGACATTATTTGATTTTCAAGGATATTTTGGTCATTTCCACTCCAATCCATCCTGGTAAACCATGGATTTAAGTCTATTAAGAGCATTCAATAGCTCATTTTTCTCCAAAATTTCCTAAGGCTCAAACCCCAACCCTATTACTTCAAATTTCATCCTTTTATGTCTCTTGATTGAACCGTAGAAATTTTAAATTGATTTGGGATTCGAGTTGATCATGTTAAGGGCTTCGAGAAGCACCATTTATTTTTGTGAATAAAGTTACGGAGTCGGAAGTTTATATTCATCTTCCATTTTTAGGTATGTGAGGCTTTGAACAAGATTATCCTTTCGATCTTGTGCTTGGTATTTTTGTTGAATTACATTGACATGAGATTTTTCATGTTTTACCATGAATTGGAAATATGGTTTTATATCTTATATTATTGTCCATGAGATATGGGATTATGTTATCCGATATGTGTATGATGTTGAGATGGAATTATGTCCAAAAAGTATTTGATTATGAGAGTATGATGATTTAATTTGTTAAGCCTTGATTTATACTATCATTCCACTATTTCCTTATTATGAATTTATAATTAATATTGGAAATTCTATATCCCTACTATGGATTGATGTCCCAAGTACCTTTAAATGAGAGTTGGATGACAAATTGAGAAATGTTGATATTGAAGTTGCAATGAGTCTTGGTATTTCCGGATGGTTTTGATGAGTTAAATTGTTGAAAATATTATGTATTGAGTCTTCATATCTTTGTCCAAATATCGAGTCGGTTATGGTTTAATGCATTGATACCTTGTTGATGTTGAGGAAGATTAAAATGTTTTGAGCTAAAATGTGTTGAGTTAGGAATCCACAAATTGATATGATTTGATAAATGAGAAAGAGATTTGATTTGGTCTTTATGATAGACCCTTGTGATGTTGTGGTAGATTTTCTAACGTGTTCTGAGCTTGTCGGGTAGTACTTAACACCGAGAGGGAAATTTGGTATTTTCCTAAACCTATGTTCGACCGTAGAGTTGTTTTATGATGATATTATTGGCCAGAAAGCCCGATTATGATTATTGCAGTTTTAAGGTCGTACTCCCTGGCAAAGAGTATGACGCTCCCGCCAACGGGGGTTTCAAACGTTGGTATTCCACGTAGCTCACATGGGGTTGTTGGTTATAGGAAACTCCCCTGTCCATAAGAGTCATGTTTATTGAAATATCGAGTCACTCCGAGTTTTGATGTGGTAAGTCAAGTTGCGTATGATGATCTATAATGATTTATGAGGTTTTTCTCCTACATTTCTTATCTAAGATGTTATCAGTTGCATGATTCAATGTCACTCAAGCCAGGTGTGTCATTATGGTCCGTATGTACGTTTTTACGAAATTTATGATATTATTTATATTTTGCATGCGCCCCCACATACTCAGTACGTATCTTGTGCTGACCCATATATTTCTCTATGGGCTACATTCTTACCATGATGTAGGTTCAGGTACTCAGCCGCAGCCGCGACAGTGATATCCGAGTGTCGCATCTACGTTCCTTCAGTGGTGAGTCCTTATGGTTCGAGGACTAAGTTGCTAGTTTTGGTGCTGTTGTTTTGTGATCCCTTTGGTCTGTTAAGTCAGTTGGGGGTTTGTCCCAATGGCTCATTGATTTTGCTGTATAGAGGCTATGTCAGACTAGTGTATTGTTGGGTTTGTTTATGTATAGACATTCCATATATGTACAGTCTAAAGATATTCCGGGTCATGTGCGATGTGATATGATATGTACTTATATATATATATCCTTAGCGTAGCGTGTATGTTGTTGTGTTGGAACCCAATGGTAGTGTTTTGGCTTAAAGGGTTAGCTTGAGGCTACGTGTAGTCTTGGGCACCGTGTGGCGTCTCGGGATGATATTTCGGGGCGTTACATTTAGTCATTTAAAATTGTGAACTTGTGACTTGAAAATGATCAAGTGTAGTTACTTGAAATGTATACTTGTGACTTTAAAATGGTTAAGTGTAGTGACTTGAAAAGTATACTAGTGATTTTAAAATGGTTGTGTAGTCATTTGAAATTATGAACCTGTGACTTGAAAATGATTAAGTGTAGTTACTTGAAATGTATACTTATGACTTTAAAATGGTTAAGTATAGTGACTTGAAATGTGTACGTGTGACTAGAAAATAGTTAAGTGTAGTCACTTGAAATGCGAACTAAGTTACTTAAAATTATGAACTTGTGACTTGAAAATAATTAAATGTAGTGTCTTGAAATGTATACTAGTGACTTTAATATGATTAAGTGTAGTGACTTGAAATGTATACTAGTGACTTGAAAATAGTTAAGCGTAGTTACTTGAAAATGATTGAGTATAGTGACTTGAAATGTGTACTAGTGACTTGAAAATGGTTAAGTGTAGTTACTTGAAATGTGAATTAGTTACTTGAAAGTGGTTAAGTATGGTGACTTGAAATGAATGATTAAGTGTAGTGACTTGAAAATGATTAAGTATAGTTATTTGAAATGTGAAGTAGTTACTTGAAAATGGTTAAGTATAATTATTTGAAATGTGAAGTAGTTACTTGAAAATGGTCAAGTATAGTGACTTGAAATGTAAATTAATTATTTGAAAATGGTTAAGTGTAGTGATTTGAAATGTGTACTGGTGAGTTGAAAATAGTTAAGTGTAGTGACTTGAAATGTGAATTAGTTACAAGAAAATGGTCAAGTGTAGCGACTTGAAATGTGTACCAGTGACTTGAAAATGGTTAAATGTAGTTACTTGAAAATAGTAAAGTATAGTGGCTTGAAATGTCAATTAGCTATTTTAAAATAGTTTGAGTGTAGTGACTTGAAATGTGTACTAATGATTTAAAATGTGAATAAGTTATTTAAAAATTATTAAGTGTAGTGACTTGAAAATGATTAAGTGTAGTCACTTGAAATTGCGAACTTGTGACTTGAAAATGGTTAAGTATAGTCACTTGAAATGTGTACTAATAACTTGAAAATAATAAAGTATAGTTACAAAATAAATATGTTTGGTTATATGAAAAGATGTCTGCTTTGAGAATTTTCCATTGAGTAAATATTCTTTGTATAATTCATTGCAGTGTACCTGTCAATGTATAGTCTATTGAATTGTATCTTGTACAATCCATTTGGCTGGGTACGGAGTTTTAACAAATAAAAAAAGAGTTTTTTTTCACATTAAGTGTTAAATACATGGCACCACTTGGACCCTTCCTCTTGTTCTCTTATTCTTCTAATTTCATCCTCTGTTATCTTAATAGAACAAGTCATAACAATAGTCACAATAATTTGGGAAATCAACTTTGAGTTTATGATGCTTTATATGCTAATAAATACATGATTATATTTGTTGATTATTATGATTTTATTTAATACTATAATGTCATATAATTTGTGCGAATAATGTATTTTTAGCACTTTTTATAGCCTGAATTAACATATTCTTATGCATAATGAATTTGCAAGAAAGAAACAAGAAATATTAGCTACTAAAGTGCATCAATTGTGGAAGGAGGATGAGAAAGGAATTGGACTTGTTGATAAAGCATGTATACAAGAAATTATTTTCATATGATGAGCGTCAATCTCAAGAAGACAACCAAGCTTATGAGGATGAAAGTGATGATGACTTTGACAACGTGAATGAAAGTGATTCTAATCCCGATAATGTGGATGAAAGTAATTCTGACCCTGATGGTTGGTAATTTTATTGGGGATTCAAGTTTGAAATATTTTATTTTGGACCATTTAAGAATCATACATTATTGATGTGGATGTTATGAATTATGTTTTTTTTGTTAGCTGTAATGGTTTACATTAGACTTGTATTGAATGATGTTTTTGAGAATTATTGGAGATTTTGAATAAATTCTTACTAATTGTGAAATATTTCTAGTAATTTGCATGTGAATTATTACTTGAGAATTTTCATGGGAATGTAACTGCTAAATATTCATGAAAATTTTCTTGAGAAAATTTGTTATTGCGGATTTACTTGGGGCATTTCATACGAATTTTTCTGTGAAATAGTTTCATAAATATCCGCAAGAATTTATTTTTTTAATTAGAAATTTTCACCTCTAAACTTCCTTCGGATTTACTTGAAAATCTTCATGGGGAATAATTTGTGATTTTTTTTGTGGAAATTCGCAGGTAAAATCTTTTTTTATGAAATTTTACCAAATAATTCATGCAAAATTTTGATAGTTAATTGCAAATAAATCCGCAAATAACGTACCTGCAGATTTATTTCCGCAACTAAATTACCTAGGGATTTTATAAATCCGCAGATAATAATTACCGACAAAGGTATTTTCTTTGGATTCTAATTGGTAAGAAAATCCACGGATAAACAAATTACTTGGGGATTTTGCCACATTATCCATATGAAAATTCTCAAGTAATAAACACTTTTCTTGTAATATTTTTACTTAATTGTCTATCTGATAACTTTTATGATTATTATGATAGAATTTACTCTAGCGCAAGGAAAATTTGGAAAGCATTGTAGAGTAAGTATGACACTGACGAGGTTGGAGCAAAAAAGTATGTCGCTAGCAAACTTTTTCGTTTCCAAATGGTGGACAACAAATCAGTGGTAGATCAAGCTCAAGACTTTATAATAATTGTTGGAGAGCTGAGGTCCGAAGAAATCAAAATTGGATATAACCTTGTTGTTTGTGGCATAATAGATAAACTTTCTCCTCCTTGGAAGGGCTTTCAAAAACTATGCGTCATAAGCAAAAGGAAACTTTTGTTGAGACTTTGATAAGGAGAATTCGCATGGAAGAAGAGACAAGGGGCCAAGATGTACTTTACAAATAAAAGAGAACAACATCACACCGAAGGTAAATTTAACTTCTTCAAATAATATTGCCCCTGAAACTAACAAAAGTACTACTTTGAAGCCTAAGAAGAAAAAATTTAAGAAAAATGATGGTATACATTCCAAGGACAATAATGGTGGAAATAACCAAGAAAAAAATCTATATGTTCAAGAAAAGAGATCGTGCTTTATCTATGGAAAGAGTGGGCATATTGCTCGATTTTGTAAATTTTAGAAATGTGGGCTTAAACCTCAGGAAAACGTTACCGAAGGACTATTTATGGCAATGATAACAGACAAAAACATGCTGGAGAATGTTGATGGATGGTGGGCTGACTCTGGTGCAAATCGTCATATCTGTTATGACAAAGACTGGTTTATAAAATATACTAATTTTGAGAAGCCCAACACCATCATTCTTGGAGATTCACACATAACTCAAGTACTTGGAATGGGAGATGTTGAGTTGAGTTTTACTTCTGAAAGGGTATTAATTTTAAAAGATGTACTTTATACTTCTTCCATGAAAAAAAATTTGCTGTCTAGTTTTCTTCTTAATAAAGAAGGCTTCAAACAGATTATTGAATCTGATCAGTATGTAATTGTAAAAAATAATATTTTTGTGGAAAAGGGGTATGCATGTGATGGGATGTTCAAGATGAATGTTGAAATGAATAAAAATCTACTTCTGTTTATGTGTTTTCTTCTACTAATTTTTGGCATGCTCGTTTGTGTCATATAAATGATCATTATGTGGGAATCATGAGTAGTTTAGGATTAATTTCAATGATCAAAAGATTTTTTAAAAAATGTGAGGCTTGTAGTAAAACCAAAATCACAAAAAGGCCTCATTTTCAAGTTGAAAGAAAAATTGATTTATTAGATTAGTTCATACTGATATTTGTAAACTTGGAGAAATTTTAACTCGTGGAGAAAATAGATATTTTATCACTTTCAATGATGATTTTTCTAAGTTTACATATGTCTACTTAATGAGAAATAAAAATGATACTTTTGAAAACTTTAAAACTTTTCTCCATGAAATTGAAAATCAGTTTGGTAGGAAAATAAAAAGAATAAGAAGTAATAGAGGCCGTGAATATGAGTTACATGAGTTCAATTCTTTTGTTAGATCATTGGATATAATTCATGAAGCTACTCTTCCTTATTCGCCCGCATCTAACGGTGTAGCGGAAAGAAAAATTAGAACTTTGGTTGAGTTGAATAATGCCATGTGAATTGAGTCTTGCGCACCTTTAAGTTTTTGGGGTGAAGCTCTTTTGACTTGTTATGTGTTGAATCGAGTGCATCATAAAAAGACCAAACTAACAGCTTTTGAGTTGTGAAAAGGTCATAAGTCAAATTTGGGATATTTAAGAGTTTGGGGTTGCTTAGCCTATGTAAGGTTAATGGACCCTAAAATCTTTAAGTTGAGTAAAAAAGTTACTACTTGTGCTTTTCTTGGTTATGCTTCAAATAGTACAACCTATAGATTTTTTAATCTTGAAGATAGATTTTTTAATCTTGAAGATAGTGTGATAATAGAATCTGATGATGCTATTTTTCATGAAAATAAATTTTCTTTTGATTCTAAAAATAGTGGGGGTCTAAGGACTAGAGAAAATATTTTGTCACTACCTAGTTCTTCTACTTCTTCTTTAAAAAATAAAGAAAATGATGATTTTGAGTTAAGAAGAAGTAAACGAGTTAGAGTAGAAAAAGATTTTGGTCCTAATTATTATGTTTTTAACGTTGGAGATGACCCTATCAATTTTAAAAAAGTTTTGTCTTTACATGATGCTATTTTTTGGAAAGAGGTTGTAAATGATGCAATAAAATCACTAATTTCCAATAAAACTTGGAAGCTAGTTGATTTACCACCGGATTATAAAATAATTGGATGTAAATATGAGTCTTACATAAAAAATTAAAATCGAATGGATCTTTTGATAAATACAAAGCTAGGCTAGTGGCTAAAGGTTTTAAACAACTAGAAGACCTAGAATTTTTTTATACTTTTTCTCAAGTAACTAGGATTACATCCATTAGACTGTTAGTTGCTATTGCAGTAATTTTTGATTTACAAATTCATCAAATGGATGTGAAAATTACCTTTTTAAATGAAGACCTAAATGAGGAAATTTACATGAAACTACCCGAGTGTTTTATTAAGGCTGACCAAGAAAGCAAAGTGCGTAAACTTACTAAATTCTTATATGGCTTAAAACAGGTACCAAAGCAACGGAATGAAAAGTTTGATTCCTGCATAATTGATAATGGATTTAAAATAAATGAGTGTGATAAGTGCATATATCATAAGTTTTGAAACAATTCACATGTTATTATTTGCCTATATGTTGATGATTTATTGATCTTTGAATCTAACATAAATGTTATTTGTGAAACTAAAAATATTCTTAGAAGTCATATTGATATGAAAGATCTAGGTGAGGCAAATTTTATTCTAGGAATAAAAATTACAAGAACAAATGATAGAATTTTCCTTGACCAGTCACATTATATTGAGAAAATTTTGAAAAAATTTAATTTCCTTGATTGCAAGCATGTTATAACTCCATTTGATTCTAGTGTTTACTTGTTTTCTGTTGAAAGTGAAAATGCTGTTACAAATCAAAAGGAATATGCTGGCATAATTGGAAGTTTGAGATATGTGACTGATTACACTAGGCCTGATATTGCATATGCAGTAGGAGTACTTAGCAGGTTTACTAGCAAGCTAGGTAATGAACATTGGCATGCTATAACGAGAGTAATGAGATATTTAATTGGAACAAAAAACTTATGGTTTGTTCTATAAAAAGTATCCTGTTGTACTTGAAGGCTTTTGTGATGCGGATTGAAACACTTTATTAGGTGATTCCTTATCTACTATTGGTTTTGTATTTACTTTGGGTGGAGGTGCTATTAGTTGAAAATCTAAAAGATGGTGCTATTAGTTGAAAATCTAAAAATCAAACTATTATTGCTAACTCTACCATGGAAGCTGAACTAATTGCTTTTGCTTCAGCTAGTGAGAAAGCGAATTGGTTGAGAGATTTGTTATTTCAAATACCTTATTTTGAAAATCCAATTTCTCTTATTTTAATTTATTGTGATAGCACCGCAATAATTGGTAGAGTTCAAAATCATTATTATAACGGTAAATTCAGACCTATAAGGAGAAAATACAGTAATGTGAGATCATTTTGACAAATGATACCATTAATATTGATTATGTCAAATCCTGTGATAATCTTGCAGATACATTGACTAAGGCATTAATAAGAGAAAATGTCTAGAGTATATCGAGGGGGATGGTATTGAAGCCTATAAAATCCTAAGTCATATGTGAGGAAATCTAACCTTGGGACTAGAGATCTTATAACCAGGTTCAATGGTAAAAATGAATCACACGATGACTTGTGAAAAATACACTATTTTTTATCCCTCCCTATGATGTGAGTGCATTTACCTGTAATGATTTTGAGGTTGAGATTAAAAGGAATTTTAATGAAATTTTATAGCTCGTATGAGTGGGGTGCTAAAATTACAAGAGCACTCTCGATGAATTTTACCTATGTGAGTGTGGAGGTAGGCCGCTTCCTATGAGAATTGAGCTCATTCTCAAATATGCTCATTAAAATCGGGATAGCACAAGGCCGTAATGTGCTGGCTATAAAACTCATGTCAACACCTTGACTATTATGTGTAAGCAGTAACTGTTTATTTCTCCTAAGCAGTCATAGTTCTAGTCTAAAACCACTACGACTCTGGAATAGAAATTACTATTTTACTACGTGGAGGTTCAATTCAGAGCATACCTTCATTATGCATGGCTATTACTTTACAACCTCTAACTCCCATTTATTTGTGCCTTTAAATTATAGTTAGTGGTGGTAAAATGTGGATATAAATTTCATGTAGCTTTCACTCTTTATTCCTTCGTTATCCTACTCCGATCCTTATGTGTTGTAACTCTTGTAACCTTTGTAACCTCTATTCTATTTATCTTCCTATTTATTCTTTCTATTCACTGCTTGAAAGATTTCTTCAGCTATAAATAGAGGTGGTCTTGCATGTTTTTCATACACAAGATCATATAGAGTTCACAAATGATAGTAAAAAAAAAAGAGTTCATTAATTGAAGGGGGGTGTTCTTTTAGTGGAGCTTTGAACTCTACTCTTGTGCAGTGTTGTTGAGTTGTTCTTTGAGAGAAAGGTTGTTGTATCCCGGAGGGGACAAGTCAAGAAGATTACTACTGGACTGATAAAACAATTTGTTGCAGTGGGCTTGAATCTCCTTCAAGAGAGCGAAATATCCGCACCTCAGCCGAAGAAGAAGAAGATAACTTTTAATTTTTCTTCACTTGTAATTTTTCAGTTGTACTATTATTGTAATTTCACCAACAATTTATCTAATTATATATAACTTTTCAATTATTATTCTAATCTTGTGATGTGAAAAGTGAGCTTAATTACATCACTCTTAGATTAATGAAGATCATTGCATGGTATCAACCAGATACCAAGCAACTACTCAGCAATAGTAATTTATTTATATTTTGATGTGAAATTATTTTGTATTTTATGAATTCAAAACTGTATTGCTCAATTTATTATACACTAGTTTATATTTTTTAAAGTTGACGTGAGTTTTATTTTGAAACTAGTTGGAAAACGCCCGTGCGAGGCACATGCCCAACAATATGAAATCCAATAGTATATTTTTCTTAAATATAATGCTAATTTAATTGTTGATCGTATTTATAAATGAAAATAATATTTATTATAAATATTTTGAATTGATAATTATTGTGACTTGTTGTATATTTTAAGCATTTTCAATTATTGTTTGTATAAGTTACGAACAAATACAACTTCAATTTCAAAATTTTTAAATAAATTCTAAATGTATTTGTAATAGTATGTAATAGTTAATTTATCAAATGTGACTATATATTTTGAGAACATTATTTATTTGAGAAAATTTAATTGTATATTTTGGATAAATTAGTTAAACAGAATAATTTTCATAATTTCTTAAAATAAGGATATAAATAAATTTTTAAAGAAGTACATTTAAACTCCAACTATAAAAAATAATAAAGTAAAAAATGTTTAATTTATTTCAATGGAAAACAAAAAATATATATGAAGGGATAAAGTTAAAAGCGAAGAAATAAATATAACTAACTTATGTAGGGCCAGTTTTTTTTCAATGGACAAAATTGTGTAAGTTGCTTGATGGACAGATCGAACTCAAGACCTTGCACATGAAAGGCATAGCTTCAACCACCAGACCAACACACCACAAATTCTTAAGCACACAGCTGAAGTATCATGTTGACGCTCAGTTGTGTGCTTATTCTCTCCTATTAGATAGTAATGTTTATAACTGTGAATATTTTAATCGAAATAAAATTTATATCAAATATCCTATTTAGTGAAATTATTATATGTATGGTTATATAGACCTGATGTAATTCAAATTCTAGAAGTCTTCTTAAAAGAAAAATTAACAATTTGTGGGGCTATTAGCCTCCAGAAATTAAATTCTATATAAATATTGGTATTATACTGTGGCAATTATAAGTCTCCATAACTTTAATATCTTAAAATATTGAATTTACATTGTGGGGATTATAAATTGTCACTAATTATCTTAAAATTTTTACAAATTTTAATTTCATTTTGTGGAGGTTGTCATGAAAGTTTTAATAACCCCCTCCCCCCAGCCCCAGCCCCCAACCCGTAACAGTGATAAATGTTGTTTTTCTTAAAAAACTGCCACTTTACGGGGTCGAAAACTGTCGCATATTGTCGAGAAACACTCCTATATGTTGAGTCTTTTTTTGGGTCTGGTGATACAACGTTACTTTTATCTGTGAGGACAAAAGAGGGTATCAAATGTTAATATAAATTTAATAGTGGTAGCCAATATTATTAAGATTTATTGATTACGAAAGTACTGAGAAATTATCTAGTTTACATTAAGTTTGACTTAAGAAAAGTGATTTGCTTGAATGTGAAAGTATTGCCATATCGGGTTATTATCTACAAGGCAATCAATATTTATTATCATGCAAATGAAAGTGTCTCACTTAATTCTTGTTACAAACAAGTCGAATGAACAGTTTCCTGTGATGATGAGGTTACAAACATATAGTCAAAAATGAATTTGTCTTAGCTCAAGAAGTCAACATAGTCTAGAGATACATGATATGATCAAAAAGATAGTATTGCCAATATCAACATTTGAAAAGGTTTGTACATAAGATTAGAAGAAATTATCTATAAAAATTAAGTGATGTTTTAATCAAAGAAATATAATATGTATTGTTGATGACGTCTAAACAACATCTCCTCTCAAATGATAATACAATTGTTGTCAAAATATAGTAACCCAACAAGGTTGGGATCGAATCCCAAGGGAGCACGTGGAATCGTGAATCTCAGCCGTTGTAGTCGATGGGCAGAACAAGAAAAGTAAATGAGAGGTTTTTGTGTAGTAATCTCGAGCAAGTGACTATATTATCTACAGTTGTAATCAGTGTAGGTGAACACTAGCATTGTGTCCCCCTAGCTTCTCAACTCCGTAAGACTTATCGTGCTCTGTTGAACCAACCCGATACTTTGCATGTAAAATCGATAAGTTATGTACCTTCCACAGTCTTTTGGACGAGCAGAAGGATTTCACCCTTTACTTTTTGAGTCTCAGGATGTCGCCTTACTAACCCTTATCTTGATCCCAGTTAACTATTACTTTTTGAGTCTCTAGTTATTAGATGAAATCTAACCATCTTACTAAGATAGAACCTAGAAGTGTGGATCGACAGTTAAATACTAAATTACTGTTGTCTTTATCTTTTCCTAGTCACTACTCTTTTTTTGGAGTAAGTGGCAATATCTAGGCGGGATCCTAACGTGTTCACCCATAAAGAAAACTATTATAATAAAGATAAAGCAATACATGCATGGCTATCGATTCAGAACGACAACAACACTTTCCCTACTTCGTCAATTTGCCAGGGTTTAAGCAATCCTAGCTATGTGTTTTAGCTACTTATGCTTGTGAAGAAATCAATAACACTCATAATCGAAACCAAATATGAAATCACAATGATAAGAAGTGTAAAAACCCACAACTGAAACTTAATTAATCAACTAAAGTCAATACAAGAGAATCATAGATGAGCTGTAGGAACCGAGTGGCCTAGTCATCCACTCTAGCTGATATCTATCAAATACCGCTCGTAATTGTTGTACTCGATCTATCCTTGATAGGTCAATCCGGTGCTCCTAATAAATGCACCTTGTAGGCCTGTCTGCCTTCTATACACAACTGTCAATAATAAATATCTCTTGCATCTATTCAACACACCACCTTGGATGTCCCTCTTCTGGAGGTGCATCTGAGGTATGCGCAGGTGTAAAAATCTGCTTTACTAATGCATCGTAGGAAAGCTGCTCTATACCCTCCTTATACTGGGCTACATCTGTCTTCTTTCCATGAGTAGTGGTACCCTTCTCAGATTGGGGCACCACCGATGGCTCCTCGTGCTCTACCTCCTATGATGAATCCTAGGGCCCCTCCTCAAATTGGGGGTCCTGAGTAGCAACCTGTGGAGTAGACTCAGAATCTGTCTCCTCCTCATCATTAGGTAGATGAGTATGTAGGGGTGACATCCTTGCTAACTTCATCCTTGGCCGGGTTGGAGTTGTCTGAGTAGCCTGACGTGTCTGACCTCTCACCCCTACTGTAGTGTCTCTACGTCACTACCTCGGGTACTCCTCTACTGAACCACTAGGCTCGAGAGACTCTTCCCATCTCCTAGAGGTACTGGCCTTCATCTTCTTCAAAACTTTAGGTGTCATATTACCTAAAAACCTGCTTGTTAGTTTCCAACAAAAGTGAGGGATAGCAAAAGTTGAAAAAAAACTCAAAATTTGAAAAGTTTGAATTTTTCTCAATTTTCACACCCCTATAACCTATTTAAAATCCCAAAAAGTCCAATGTGCACAAACCTATCATAAATCATAAATTTTAAAGAAAACAAACATGCTCAACTAATGGTATTACTTTTACTCATTCAAGTTCAATTCCGGTTGGGGTATAACTTTAGACTTTTTCTTCAAAACAAGATCCTACATTATGATTTAGGCTACTTCAATGCTCCTACATACAAGCATGATAGATACTATCTATTTTGCAATGGAATACATATATTAATTTGTTTAAACAATAAATAGATCAACACATAACCATTAGGAGTCGAGAAAGTTATCTCTTTTATGAAGAACCGGAAGTGAATAATGAAGAGGTCAAGAAAAACCAATGTTGAAACTTATTTTTAGCGTGTTGGGACAAGTTGGTAGCCTTTACTTAAGTGTGGGGTTAGTTTGTGTTTTAAGAGAGAAGTTTGAATTCAAAGAAAAAAATAAAGTTTTGAGGATTAGAATAAGTTAGAATGAGGTTAAGGTTGTTTAAATATAGGCGGGGGCTATTTTAGGTCATATATAAGTGTTGATGGGACCAAAATTTGAATTGAAAATTTGGCCCACAAAGACCAATCTGCGGCTTCCACCTGCGGTTAGGTTTTGGGTGTAGGTGCAACCTGCGGCCAATAGGTGCTGGGAGCATGTGGCGGGCCAAATATTTTGGCCTACTTTCCTGCAATATGGACTTGGCGTATCGATATTTTTCCAGCTACTTATGGCCCCGTAACCTAATTTTGAGGTCTCAAAAGTAAAATTAGATGTCAAAGTCCATAACTTTTCATTTTCAATCCTCAAAATCTCAACTTTTTAACTTATTATTCAACTTACCGTGTAGGAATTGTGACCATGATGGGTTGATAACATAGCTCATTTACCTGAAAATTGATGAATGTAGCAATGTTTACCATATTCCGGGTAAGTCCAAGAGCTAAAAATCTACTAAAAAGAAAAGCAACAAAAACATAAACACTAACAATAGTGGGTTGCCTCTCACTCAGCGCTTGATTTATCACGGCACGACTTGACTGTATTGGTTACTCGGACTTCACCAACAAGCCCATGGTTTGCCTCCCATGCAGTGCTTGATTTAACATCGCAGTACGATGCGAGTATCTTGACTACTCAAAACTCATCAAGATACCCATAGGAGTATCCTCCAGGATCATCAATACAATCAATCACCAACACTATCCTCATGTCGGTTGGCTGCTTCATTGACTTTTGGATATTGAATGTAGCCTCCTTACTGTTGACTCTAAAATTTAGCTCACCTTTTTCCATGTCAACCATAGCTCTACCTGTGGCCATAAATGGTTTCCCCAATATAATGGGCATCCTAATGTCAACCTTACAATCCAGAATGATAAAGTCATCCAGAAAGATGAAGTTATCCACCCTGACTACTATATCAAAAGAGATTACCATAAGTTTTTTCACTGTGAGGTCATCAATCAGCAGCTGCATCGAAGTCAGTTCCAAGTGTTCAAGCCCAATTGATAAAATACGGCTAGAGACATCAAATTAATGTTGGCTCTTAAATCACACAAGACTCTGGCAAATCAGGATGACCCAATAGTGCATGGTATAGTGAATTCTTTGGGATCACCCTTTTTTTACGCCAAAGACCTAGTCATGACTACACTGCAGTGGTGCACACCATCAACATCCTTAATTGTTGCTCCTTTATTCCTTGTGACCAACTGATCATGAACCTGGCGTATCCAGGCATCTGCTCTAACGCCTTAAGAAGAAGCATGTTCAAGCTCAATTCTTTCAGCATCTTAATGAATTTCTTGAACTTACCTTCCTCTTTATTTTGCCTCAATCTTTAAGGATAAGGTAAGGGTGGTCGAAATTCGTCTGATTTCTAGCTCAATGACTGGACCCTTACCTTTGTCTTTAGCATTTTTACCTTTATCACCTGTTACCTTCTCAAATGTAATAACAGGTGTCTCAGCATCAACATTTTCTATAGTGGGTCATGGGGATCCGTTGTAGTGATACCACTTCTCATGGTAAAAGTAAGTACATGGCCATCGTTTTTCAGATTTTGCACCATGTTGCTTAGAAGGGTACCTGACTACCTCTGATTCACAGTTGCTGACATCTGCCTGGACTAGTGCTGCAACTGCTTGATAGCAGTGGCATGTGACTCGACCTTCTGGGTCAATCTTGAAATGTCAACCTTAATCTCTTGATTTTCTTGACCCTTCACCATCTTAGCCAGCATCTCTTCCATTCTGGATTCTACATCTTATCTCCAGGTGGAATATACCTATATCCCTTCTTTCTTTTGTCATCCTTCTTTCTCCAGTCACCATATCACTCTCTTCTACAGTCTCTGTATATGTCATAGTAGTTCCTACCTAGATTCCCATTCTCTTGGGATTGAAAACCCGCCAACTGACGATCCAGATAATTTCCTTCCTACTCCAATTCTGACTCATATGCTTTGGAAGTTGACCCTTGTGCTACTACTGCATTCACTTTCTCAGAAGTCGCTCCTTGTAACGCCTTAAAAATGGGTCCTGGGACGTCACACGGTGCTTAGGGCTACAAGTAGCCCCAAGCTAATCCTTTGAGCCTACCACTCCTCATAATAACTCATTGAAGAAGGAATATACAAAACACTGGCACTGTCATATCAAATGAAAGAAAATACGAAGGTAATACTCGGTCCAAATGACCATAATACTGGAAATCTCAACATAACCACAGTCTGATAACTAGTTTGACAAAGCCTCTACTACTCTATGAACTAGAGAGCTGTTGGGACAGGTCCCCAACTGACTCAAACTGAACTAAAAGTAATGACATAAACACTCAAGTATTAAAATATCTGAAGATAGACCCTCGAACCATGAGGACTCACCACTGGAGAAATATAGACGAAAGGTACTCGGGAATCACTGATGAGGCTGGGACAGAGCACCTGAACCTACATTATAAGACAATGTAGCACATAGACGTTTATGCGGATCAACAGTTGGGAATGTACTAAGTCTATGGGGGTGTATGCATTTACATCAAATAATATCAATACTCTTTAATCAAATCATGCATGGAAATAGGAATGACTTACATAGATTGAATAAGTCTAAAATGTAAAGCTCATAAATCATGTAGAATGAAGCATGTAATACAAATCTCGTGAGTCATTATACTTTGGCTTTAAAATCTGTATTCTTCTCTTATTCTCATTACTCATAGGCTAAAGGAAACTTTAAACAATACTTTTGACTCATGCATATATCTCATGGGGAGTAAAACTTCTTTAATGCTCAAGAACTTATAACTCTTTTGAACTCAAACACTTGAAACTCGGAATCATATAACTTTAGTTTGAAAATCGGTGATCAACTCGTATTAGTAGAGAAAACTACTTCTTTCTTTGGAAAATACTCAAAGCAGTTCATTCATCTTAGAAAATATCTCATCCCAAAGATTTAGGGAAAATATTCTATCTCAATGGAAAATACTTTAGTTTAGGGAGGTTCTCTTAACCGACATAAACCATGGAAGCTACATCGAGTCCAACGTCTTGTCCTCCTAAGGAAGAAACCTCACGTTGGGGAGAGGCATCATACTCTTTACAAGGAGTATAACCTCAACTCAGTGATCACTTATCTCGGCCTCGGGCCCAATCATCTCTGCCTCAGGCCCAAAATCTCAAACCCACGGTGGTACTTAGTTCTGGGGTAAGAAACCGTAGTAACTTACCCAACTCGGTGCTAAGTACTACTCCCTTTAGTTTATCTCGCTCATCTCGTGAAAATCCACTTTTAAAATAATCTTATGGTTTATAAGAACCCAATAATCAAATCTGTAATCTCATAAGGTAGAGTGGATTTCAAAACTCTATCACTATTAAGTCAAAACATTTCTCAATAATCTCAAAATACTCAAATCATGGGTGTTTATAGCACAATAGTTCATAAAATTGCAAGTCACAAGTAGTAATGACCCATATTTCAATCTCAAGTTAAAACTCATCATAATGCATAATAGATAGCATATACATTCATAATTCATGTAAAAATATAGAAGTTACAACAATTTGTCTCAAAATATCAACATACTCATATACTTCAATATTTCAAACATTGAACCTATTAACTTCTCAAGGATTAAAATCATGAGGTATAAACCCAGCTTTAATTTCTCAAGAAAACATGTAAAAATTATGCCATTAGACTCGTAATTCATGGGTAACATCAAAAGCTTGCAACCAATAACAATGGGTGAAAACCCCCAATTCAATTTCATGTAAAATCTCATAAATTGCAGAAAATTATAGTTTAAATAAGCCTTTGGGCACAAGGGTGAAAGGATTACCCTTGTTCAAAACCCCACATACCTTGAATTAGAAGCTTTGGACGAACTCTCACCTTTGAGACTCTATTCGTACTCTTGAATGAGGGTTCTTGAAGCCCTTGACTTGGGAACCTTAAAGCTTGACTTAATTTAGAAAATCTATGGTGGATCCTTGAGATTCTTGGAAGAGGTTTTGGATACTTAAGGTTTTTGTTGAGAGAAAACTTGAGAAAAACTTCATAGAATACTTGTAAATGACTTTAATCCGGTGTTTGTATGGTTTTATGGAATTAGAAAAAGTCCAAAGTGCCCTTTTTAACTTCTATACGAAGCTGAAAAAATTAAACTGGGAACCCTATTTTATAGGCCACCGCAACGTGCCACTATCGCGGTGGCTCACTGGAAATTGACAAATGGGAATATGGGAGTCACCGTGATGCAGAGCTATCGCGTTGTCCTATTGGTTGGGACCCAGAACTTCAGTTCGATGCGTCACAATCGCGCTAGGCCACTGGAAATTGACTATTGAGAAATTAGGGTCCTCCGCGATGCGCCACTATCATGGAGTTCCACTGGAATTTGACAATTGTCAAATAGACCCTCTCCGCGATGCTCCATGCACTAAAATGACGCTGTTTTACGACTAGAACTTAAATTAGCCATAACTTTTTACCCGGGCATTAGATTTGGGCGAATCTTATATCGATGGAAAGCTTATCAAATTTCTCATATGATAAAAAGTCAAAATTAGAGAAATTCTATATGGTTAAAATGATACTCACTTAGGAAGTCACTCCTTAACCTTCTCGAGGAGAAATTAAGCTTAGGAAAAATTTGGGGTATTAGAATATCTCCCCCTTGGAAACATTCGTCCACGAATGTCGCTAGTTAAGCTAAAATCATGGAGGAAATTGAGTACGTAAAGCTTGAAGAACTCGTTAAACTGGCTCTATGTCTTTCTAAACTCTTGAATACTTTAGAGAATGCATGAAATTAATAAGGGTAGATGCATATCTGAAACGTTAGATTAGAAGGGCTGAATTAAGGAAGAATATTACCTTCGGCTTGATCTGAACTCGAGGAAAAAAGGTGCGGGTACTTAGCTCGCATGTCTGCTTCTGCCTCCCAAGTAACGCCCTCAACTGATTGGTTCTGCCACAAAACTTTGACCAAGGGAACTTCTTTGTTCCTCAGTCCACGGATCTGAAAATTTAGAATCACAATAGGAATCTGATCAAATGAAAGATTGTTCTGAATATCATCACTCTCTGAAAGATCTACTATAACGGAATCACCGATATGCTTTTTAAGAATGGAGACATGATAAATAGGATGAACGACTGACAACTCTAAGGGTAACTCAACTTCATAGGCTACTTTACCAATACGGCTCAAGACTCTATAGGGGACAACATAATGAGGGCTAAGCTTCCCCTTTCTACTAAACCTCTTCACCCCCTTCATGGGTGAAATCTTCATGTACACCAAATCACCCACCTCAAACTCAAGATCCCTTCTCCTCATATCAGTGTACGACTTTTGACGACTCTGAGCTGTATTCAATCTTTCTCTAATCAACTTCACCTTCTTCATAGCCTCAAATACTGCATCAGGTACAACTAAAGCAGCTTCACCCACTTCAAACCAACCTGTGGGTGATCTACATCTCCTACCATACAAAGCCTCAAATGGTGCCATCTCGATGCTAGCATGGTAACTATTGTTATATGAAAACTCGATCAGTGGCAAATGCTCATCCCAACTACCTTTGAAATCTAGAGTACATGCCCTCAATATATTCTCTAAAGTTTGGATGGTCCTCTCAGCCCGACCATCAGTCTGCAGATGAAACACAAAACTCAAATGAACTTGGGTGCCAAGACCCCTCTGGAAAGCTCTTCAAAACTGAGAAGTGAACTGAGTAACCCTATCCAAAATGATAGACAAGGGGACTCCATGCAACCTGACCAACTCCCGAATATACAATCTAGCATAATCCTCAGCTGTATAAGATGTATGCACAGGTAGGAAATATGCCGACTTAGTTAATCTGTCTACAACAACCCAAATAGAATCATGATGATGTCGCAATAGAGGTAAACCAATCACAAAATCCATATTCACCTCTTCGCACTTCCAAGTGGGAATACCAAACTCTTGCATCAAATCACGAGGTCTTTGGTGCTCTATCTTAACTTGTTGGCATATTGGACACTTTGCTACAAACCCAGCTATATCCTTCTTCATACCACTCCATCAATAGATTTCCCGCAAGTCACGGTACATCGTGGTAGCACCAGGATGAATAGAATATCGCGCGCCATGTGCTTCAGCCATAATTCTCTGCCTTAGATCATCAACATAAGGAACACACAATCTACCCTGCAATCTTAACTGACTCCTTCAGTCTGAACAAACTAGGATCTCTATCTTGCTTCTCTTTTACTTCCGAAACTAAAGAGGATTCGGAACTGCTTTGCACCAAAGTACTTTCCTTAGCTGAATCAAGCAACCTAACACCCAATCTAGCCAAACAATGCACATCATGAGATAACTCTTTCTTACCTTCCTCTACATGAGCAACACTATCAATAGACAATCTGCTAAGGGCATCCACCACTACATTAGCCTTTCCCAGGTGATACAACACACTCATATCATAGTTTTTTAACAACTATAACCACCTCCTCTGCCTAAGATTCAACTCCCTATGAGTAAACACATACTGCAGGCTCTTATGATCAGTAAACACATCAACATGAATACCATAAAGATAGTGTCTCCAGATTTTCAAAGCAAAGACCACAACAGCTAACTCAAGATCATGGGTTGGGTAATTCTTCTCATGTGGCTTTAACTGTATAAAGGTATAGGCTATAACCTTACCTTTTTGCATCAACACACAACCCAAACCAATTCTAGAGGCATCACAATACACCGCAAAACCATCTGTACCATTAGGCAAAGTCAACACAGGGGCTGAAGTAAGTCGAGTCTTCAACTCCTGAAAACTCTTCTCACAGGAATCTGACCACTGGAACTTAACTTTCTTTTGGGTCAACTGGGTCATAGGAGACGCAATAGAGGAGAAACCTTCAACAAAACGATTGTAGTAGCCCACTAGACCCAAGAAACTTCTAATATCAGACGAAGAGATAGGTCTAGGCTAATTTCTTATAGCTTTTGACTTTTGGGGATCAACTCTAATACCTTTGGCTGAAATAACATGACCCAGAAAGGCTACAGACCTTAGCCAAAATTCACACTTACTGAATTTGGAGAACAATTGGTGACCTCTAAGAGTTTGCAAGATAATTCTAAGGCAATCTGCATGATCATGCTCACTGTGGAAGTAGACAAAGATGTCATCTATGAACACTATGAAAAACATGTCAAGATATTGCTTGAACACTCGATTCATGAGGTCTCTAAAAGATGCTGGGGCATTGGTTAGCCCGAAAGACATGACTAGAAACTCAAAGTGACCATAACGGGTTCAGAAGTCTGTCTTTGGAATATCACATTCCCTCACTTTAAGTTGATGATAGCCAGATCTAAGGTCTATCTTGGAGAAATAACTTGCACCTTGAAACTGATCAAAAAGGTCATCAATTCTCGGAAGAGGATACTTATTTTTTACTGTGACCTTGTTAAGCTGACGATAGTCAATGCACATACACAAAGAACCATATTTCTTCCACATGAATAGAACAGGTACGCCCCAAGGAGAAATACTGAGCCTTATAAAACCTTTATCTAAAAGATCTTTGAGTTTCTCTTTCAACTCCTTAAGCTAGGCAGGTGCCATATGGTATGGCAGAATAGAAATGGGATGAATGTTGGGAAGAAGTTCAATCCCGAACTCTATCTCTCTATCGGGAGGTACCCTTGGGAGATCTTCCGGAAAAACATCTGGAAACTCATTAACAATATTGAATGACTGAATAGTTGGAGCCTCAGACTTAATGTCTTTGACTCTAACTAGGTGATAGATGCAACCCTTGGATATTAGCTTTTTGGATTTGAGATAGAAGATAAAATGACTCTTGGGAGATATCGAACTCCCGGACCACTCAAAATTTGGTTCATCAGGGAACTGAAACTTGACCACACGGGTATGACAGTCTATAGATGCATAACAAGAACGAAGCCAATCCATACCTAGAATAAGGTCAAAATCCACCATGTCTAACTCTATCAAATCAGTAAGTATGACTCTATGAAGAACAGTAATAGGACAATCTCTATACTTGTTTAGCAACAACTAACTCCTCTACTGGTGTGGAGATTAGGAAAGGCTCAGGATTTTTTTTGGGACTCATTTTGAAATTCACAGCCACAAGTGGGGTCACATAGGAGAGACTTGACCCGGGGTCCAACAACACCTAAACATTAAAATAAAAGACGCGGAGCATGCCAGTAACAATATCGAGAGAGTGATCCTACTCCTGAAGGGATGGTAAGGCATAAAATCTGTTCTGGCACTGACCGCCAGCAGTACTAGATAAAGCGCCCTGAACAGGGGCAGGACGAGGGATAAGAGCTGGTGTACTAGTAGTTTGTGCCTAAATTTGGGCATCTCTAGTCCCCTACCTAGCTTGCGAATAATCTCTAAGTCCGTGGCCCTACTTGCCACAACCAAAACAACCCTTCAAATCTGTGAAATACTCACCGGGATGATCCCTACCACACTTAGCATAAGGAGGATAATGGGGCCTGTTACCAATACTGTTCTGTGACCTAGACATAAAATACCTTCTCCCTTGATCCTACCTACCTCTAGGTACGGGAGAACTAGCTGATAAAGGTGTTGGAATAGACAGACGTCTCTGAAACTGAGGGAGGTTTCCTCTATGGAACCTAGGCTGACTATACTCATGCTGCTCAGATCTAGCCCTCTTGTTACCTCTCACTCTCTCTCTCTCTCTAATATTATCCACCTTTATCTGCTATGTATGTGTCATTAACCTAGATAAATCCATATCCCTATGCAACATCGTAGTCCTACACTCTTTCAGCACCAAACCAGAAACACTTGTCACAAACTTGCTCATACTAGCTCGGGGGTCAGAAATCAAATCAGGAGCATACTTGGCCAACTGGTTGAACTTCAAGAAGTAATCCTTAACAGTCATGGAGCCCTACCTTAAGTTCATATACTCCTCAATCTTTGTTTCCCTTATCTCAAGTGGAAAGAACTTGTCCAAGAATGCATCTTGGAACACCTGTTAAGTCATAGGAGCAACATCCTCACCTCTACCCTTCCTCCATAATACAACCCAGTCACAAGCTATGTTCTTCAACCTGTAAGATGCCAACTCAACACTTTCTTCCTCAAAAACATGCATCACCTATGTGATCTTTCTCATCTCCTCAAGGTACAACTGTGGGTCCTCACCTGCCTTGAACCCATAAAACTCTGGTGGATTCATCCGCATGAAATTATGGATACTAGAAGTAGCTACATCACCTCCCTACTGATTTGCAACTGCGGCCTGGTTATTGGCCCGAACATTAGCAGTGACTACTTGGGCTAACACCTGAAATAATACCCGAAACTCAGCATGAGACACTGTCTCATTCAAGGGATCAATGGGCTGGGCTTGCTCATCATCATTTTTACGGGCATCCTTTCTTCAGAGAAGAGTTTTCTGAAATAGAAGAGCATAAATTATTAGATAAGTGGGATAACTGCAGGCACGATAGAATCTGAAAGAAAGAAACAACTTTTTAATAAAATGTCTTGTAACCTCTTGCTTATAGATTTGGCACGCTACACACCGATGATCAAGACTCTACTCAACGCGGCTTTTCAGACTCCCTGGGACTCCATTAAAATCTTAGGAACTTTGATACCAAATTTGTAATGCCCCAAAGATGGGTCCTGAGACGTCACACGGTGCTTAGGGCTACAAGTAGCCCCAAGTTAACCCATTGAGCCTATCACTCCTCATAATGACTCAGTCAAGAAGGAATATATACAACATTGGTACTTTTCTATCAAATAAAAGGAAATACGAAGGTAATACTCAGTCCAAACGACCACAATACTGGAAATCTCAACATAACCACAGTCTGATAACTAGTCTGACAAAGCCTCTACTACTCCATGAACTAGAGAGCCATTGAGACAGGTCCTTAACTGACTCAAATTGAACTGAAAGTAATGACATAAATACTCAAGTATTAAAATATCAGAAGATAGGCCCTAAAACCATGAGGACTCACCACTAGAGAAATATAGACAAAAGGTACTCGAGAATCACTGACTAGGTTGGGACTGAGCACCTGAACCTACATTATAAGACAATATAACACATAGACGTATGTATGGATCAGCACTTGGGAATGTACTGAGTATATGAGGGTGTATTATTTAGATAAAACAATATCAATTCTATTTAATCAAACCATGCATGCAAATAGGAATGACTCACATGGCTTGAATAAGTCTAAAATGTAAAGCTCATAAATCATGTAGAATGAAGCATGTAACATAAATCTCGTGAGTCATTATACTTTGACTTTAAAATATGTACTCTTCTCTTATTCTCATTACTCATAGGATGAAGGAAACTTTAGACAATACTTTCAACTCATGCATAGATCTCATGGGGAGTAAAACTTCTTTAATTCTCAAGAACTTATAACTCTTTTGAACTCAAACACTTGGAACTCAAAATCATATAACTTTGGTTTGAAAATCGGTGATCAACTCGTATTAGTAGAGAAAAATACTTCTTTCTTTGGAAAATACTCAAAGAAGTTCATTCATTTTAGAAAATATCTCATCCCAAAGCTTTAGGGAAAATATTCTATCTCAATGAAAAATACTTTAGTTTAGGGAGGATTTCTTAACCGACATAAACCATGCGAGCTACATAGAGTCCAACATCTTGTCCTCCTAAGGAAAAAACCTTACATTGGGGAGAGACGTCATACTCTTTACAAGGAGTATAACCTCAACTCAGTGATCACTTATCTCGGCCTCGGGCCCAATCATCTCTACCTCAGGCCCAAAATCTCAAACCCACGGTGGTACTTAGTTCTGGGGTAAGAAACCGTAGTAACTTACCCAACTCGGTGCTAAGTACTACTCCCTTTAGTTTATCTCGCTCATCTCATGAAAATCCACTTTTAAAATAATCTTATGGTTTATAAGAACCCAACAATCAAATCTGTAATCTCATGTGGTAGAGTGGATTTCAAAACTCTATCACTATTAAGTCAAAACATTTCTCAATAATCTCAAAATACTCAAATCATGGGTGTTTATAGCACAATAGTTCATAAAATTGCAAGTCACAAGTAGTAATGACCCATATTTCAATCTCAAGTTAAAACTCATCATAATGCATAATAGATAGCATATAGATTCATAATTCATGTAAAAATCTGGAAGTTACAGCAATTTGTCTCAAAATATCAACATACTCATAGACTTCAATATTTCAAACATTGCAACTATTAATTTCTCAAGGATTAAAATCATGAGGTATAAACCTAGCTTTAATTTCTCAAAAAAACATGGAAAAATTATGCCATTAGACTTTCAATTCATGGGTAACATCAAAAGCTTGCAACCAATAACAATGGGTGAAACCCCCCAATTCAATTTAATGTAAAATCTCATAAATTGCATAAAATTGTAGTTTAAATAAGCCTTTGGGCACAAGGGTGAAAGGATTATCCTTGTTCAAAACCCCACATGCTTTGAATTAGAAGCTTTGGACGAACTCTCGCCTTTGAGACTCTATTCGTACTTTTGAATGAGGGTTCTTGAAGCCCTTGACTTGGGAACCTTGAATCTTCACTCAATTTAGAAAATCTATGGTGGATCCTTGAGATTCTTAGAAGAGGTTTTGGATACTTAGGGTTTTTGTTGAGAGAAAACTTGAGAAAAACTTCATAGAATTCTTGTAAATGACTTTAATTTGGTGTTTGTATGGTTTTAGAGGCTTAGAAAAAGTCCAAAGCGCCCTTTTTAACTTTTATACGAAGCTGAAAAAATTAAACTGGGAACCCTATTTTATGGGCCACCACGACATGCCACTATCGCGGTGGCTTACTGGAAATTGACAAATGGGAATCTGGGAGTCACCGCGATACAGAGCTTTCGCGTTGTTCCACTGGTTGGGACCAAGAACTTCAGTTCGATGCGTCACAATTGCGCTAGGCCACTGGAAATTGACTATTGAGAAATTAGGGTCCTCCGCGATGCGCCACTATCGTGGAGTTCCACTGGAATTTGACAATTATCAAATAGACCCTCTCCGTGATGCACCATGCACTAAAATGACACTGTTTTATGACTAGGACTTAAATTAGCCATATCGGATTTGGGCGAATCTTATATCGACGGAAAGCTTATCAAATTTCACATATGATAAAAAGTCAAAATTAAGAAAATTATATATGGTTAAAATGATACTCACTTAGGAAGTCACTCCTTAATCTTCTCGAGGAGAAATCAATCTTAGGAATAATTCGGGGGATTACACTCCTGCAAGATACTTTGCTAGTACCCCAAGATCAGTTCTTAGCAACATAATCTCTTGAACTACTATATCATCAGCTACTTTCTGGTCGCATGAGGCATCAATAGCATAAGTACCAGATCCCCTCTCAGTTTCTCAATTTTTCCACACTCGATTAGTGAGCAAAATCTGATCTAATATCTCCGAAGCTGCCTTCCAGTGTAGTATCATAAAAGCTCCTCTAGATATGATGTTTGCCATGGCTCTGGAGCTGATAGTTAGGGCTCTGTAGAATATCTCCAGTAAGCTCATCCCTGACAGCCGATGATTGGGTACCATACTCAGGTTCTTCTTAAACCTGGACCATGCCTCGTATATAGATTTTGACTACAGATGCCTAAAATTATAAATCTCATCCTTAAGATGGAACATCCTGGATGGAGGACAAAACCTGTTCAAGAATTTCCTGCGCAACTCGCTCCATGTAGTGATAGAGCCTCTTGGTAGTTCCCCTAACAATAAAGATGTTTCTCCTGTAAGTAAGAAGGGGAACAACCTCAGTATGAGTGTTTCTTGATTCACCCCTGGATTTGTATACCAACTACAAATCCCATTGAAATTGGCAAGGTGCAAGTTTACATCATCTGTAGGAAGACTTGCAAACATACCCTTCAGATTTAAGAGCTTGATCATTGCACTCGTGATGTCAAACTTGATGCCTGAGGGTAAAACAAGAGGAACTATGGCTCCAGTCTCTGCTGGATCAAAATATCCCAAGTGTTCTTCATCATCTATATATGGTTGTATATTCTGATATGCTGGGATTACTTGAACACAGACACTTCTAGCTCTGGTCTGATTCCTACTGAGTGTTTCTCGATTATGTGGTGCTTGTCTCTGCTCAGCTAGCTCTGCCTTTCTATCTACCCGTTGAGCTTCTTCCGTTGCCCTCTTCTCATTCTCAGCTTAAGCTAATAGCTTACCAGTCCGACGATCAACAATATCTTGTACTCCTTCGGGAGGAGAGCGAGGTACAACATCATGAATCCCTTTAGGAAATTCATCTTTTTTCTGCTTAGATATCCTACCAGGTGTTTGTAGGATCCTCTTTGGGTTTGAATTACTAGGAGTAAGGGATTGCCTCTACTCTTTGTGTTAGGTATACACCGGCGTATACCTATCTATGAACAAAAACAAAAAGGAAAACCCAAAAACTTCAACAATTTCTAATCACAAATCAACACCGTATTCCCCGACAATGGCACCAAAATTTGATGACGTCAAAAAAACACCTCCTCTAAAATAATGATATAATCGCTACCAAAATTTAATAACCCAAAAAGGTTGGGGTCCAATCCCAAGGAAACACATGAAATCATGGATCATGAAAGTTGTAGTCGATGGGCAAAACAAAAAATGTGAATAGGGGGTTTTGTGTAGTAATCTCGAGAAAGTAACTATATTAACTTTGGTTGTAATCAGTGTAGGTGAAGACTAGGATTGTATCCTTTTGTCTTCTCAACTCCATATGCTTATCGTGCTTTATTGAACTAATCCGATACTTTACATGCAGAATCGATAAGTTATGTACCTTCTATAGTCTTTTAGACGAGCAAAGGGATTTCATCCTTTACCTTTTGAGTCTCAAGATGTTGCCTTACTAAACCTTATCTTGATTCCATTTAACTATTACTTTTTGAGTCTCTAGTTATTAGATGAAACTTAACCATCTTATTAAGATAGAACCTAGAAGCGTGGATCGATAGTTATACTCCAAATTATTGTTGTCTTTATCTTTTTCTAGTCACTACTCCTCTTTCAGAGTAAGTAGCAATATCTAGGTAGGATCCTAACGTGTGCACCCATTACAAAAACTATTTTAATAAATACAAAGCAATACATGCATGGGTATTGGTTCAGAACAACAACAACACTTCTCCTACTTCGTCAATTCGCCAGGGTTTGCACAACCCTAGCTATGGGTTTTAGCCTCTCATGCTTCTGAAAAAATCAATAAAAATCATAACTGAAAGCATAGATGAAATCACAATGATAATAAGTGTAAAATCTCACAATCGAAACTGAATTAATCAACTGAAGCCAATACAGGAGAATCCCAAGATCAAAATCAAATCTTGGAATCAAAATATATTTGTAAGTATCAAAATTGCGTAACTCCTACCAAAAACACATAAAGGGTATTTATAGCACATGATAAAATTTTAAAACCAAAGCACGAATGAAATAGGAGAAAATAGGGTTGGTGGACACAAGTGGCTTATACCTGCGCTCTGACCCTGGGCACAGGTAGTACCTGCGGTCCTGACCCTAGGCATAGGTAGTGGATGAAAAAATCCTACAAGTTCAGCTCTCGGTATTTTAGACTTTTGGCACTTTCTTTGCCTACTTACGGTCCGTAGGTCCTACATGCGGTCCATAGGTTGACTTAGTAAGTGTTAAGTTTCATCTTTTCAGCTCCTCTTCAATTGTCGAACATGCTTTGATCACAATCAAGTCGGAAAGTATCCCAAACATCCATAATTGCTTCAAAAAGTAGCCAAAAATACCCTTTTTAGCCTTTTCACGAACTTAGCATCCAAAATATGATTTCCTGCAAAACATACCCTAAAAGCATCATATCTAACAAAATAATCTCAGAAACTTGCATATTTTCCTCGTTTTAAGCGTCGAAAGTGATATATTTCTGTAGCACATCAGTTGTGCTCTTTTTCTTGGTCGAAGTTTTGTCCAATCATAATAATATTTTTAATGGGGCAACTAACAACGTGCATTAATAAATATGTATATCCTTTTTCTTTCACTGAGATTTATTTCACAAGTTTTTTTATAATTAAAGTTTTAACAAAATACATTATCTATTAGTGGGCATTCAAAAAGGAGTATTGTAAATTAAATTATTATTATTGTGAATGATCATAATTCTTAAGTGTAATTTATACTATTACTTTAATAGTTAATTTTCATACCTTCGAGATCTTTTCTCATGATTTTCGTAGTTAATATCATATTTATGACGATTATTTATAAGCCTCTATATGACACTATAAATAAAAATACAAAATATTCATATCATTCATATTTGAAGAGTTTAAAGAGAAAGAAAAACTTGTTATAAAATTAAAGCAAATTACTTATACTAATAAAAGCAACTAAAGGCAACGAAAGAGAGAATAATGTAGTAATGCTCTTCTTTTTACTTTCTGTTCATGTATGTTCTTAATGTGTTTGATAATACATAAAGTGTGGCTATATTTATAAGCCAAATTATACTTGGCCACCAAGTTTCTATAGGCGGTGGGAGTACTTGGGCTTCAAGGTTGCCCTTGTGTAGTTCGCATGGCCATCCAATACATTTTTACAACATTTCCTTGGATAGTCATATAAAAAATCCAATGAATACACATTTGTGTGTTGCCTGATTAAAAATCTTAACTAGAAAATTCAGTGGAATAAAACTTGGTTAAGGAAAAAAGAGTACATCTCATATTTTACTCTCCCTTATAAAGACCCTGATTCAGTTGGTTAAGTCTTTACATTCCAATATCATGTACCATCATCTCAAAATTGAAGTAGATAAATATTTGATGAATAAATATGCTGGATTATTACTTGAACGAATTTGTTACACAACAATATCGTCATTCTTTTAGAGATCATGTATGAAGAATAATTTTGTAAGATGTGTTTTGTTTTGTCTCCTTTTATGAAGCCTAAACATAATTAGGATATGCATGTAGCATTTTCTTAATATAGGACTCTGGTTACCTTGATATCACATGTTAGGCCACATCTCTCTTTGATGAAATATATCAATAATCTCAATCATACACACTTTCTACTTGCTTCATGAATAACAATTATCTCAATATAATTTGAAAAAGTAGCAATAATACACTGCTCTATAGATCACCATGATATAGTAGTACCTTCGTATGTAAACACATCGCCTATTTGAGATTGGGCTTTACGTGGGTCAGGTAAATAACCTATATCTGCATAATAAAAAAGATATATACTGTACTATCTTTGTTAGTATAAAATAGACGCATACCAATAGTCCCTTTCAGATATCATAATATATGCTTAACTCCAATTCAATGTCTCAGTGTAGGAGAATAACTATACCTTGATAATAGATTAACAGAAAAAGGTATGTCTGGCCTTGTAGTATTAGCAAGGTACATACTTGTACCAATAGCAATGAGATGATACTTTGGGATCAAGAATTTTTTCATCCTCTTTTTCAGGTTGGAACGGGTTTTTAATCACTTCAAGTGATCGATCAATCGTTGGAGTACTTAATCAATATGCTTTGTCCATGTAAAATTACTTCAAAATCTTCTCAGCATAGGTTGATTGATGGATGAAAACACTGTTTGCTAAATGTTCAATTTACAGGCCAAGATAAACTTTTATCTTTCCAAGGTCTTTTATCTCAAATTCTACATTTAGATATTTAATTGCATTTTAACCTCTTTTGGAGTTCTAATGAGATTTATATCGTCAACATTAACACTAAGTATAACAAACTCTTGTGGTGTTTTCTAAATAAAAATACTTATGTGACTTTCATTTATCAAGTACTCACTAAGAAAATTATACAACATAAGCCCTCATTGTTTTAGATCGAATAACAATCTTTATAATCCGATTGGGTAAATTTCTCGAGACTTTGAACTATATGTTTCAGACATCTTTAATTCTTCTGAGATTTTTATATAAATTTCATTATTAAGTGAATCATAAAGATAAGTTGTAACCATATTTATTAGATATATTTTGATAGTTTCATGTACAGATAAACCGATGAGATAGTAAAATATTATTGCTCTCATAATTGGTGAATATGTTTATTCGTAGTTGACATCGGGTCTTTGAGAGAATCCTTATGTAACAAGATGTGTCTTGTATCTTATAATTTCATTTCTCTCATTTTTTATGTACAAAAACTCATTTATAGCCAACTTATTTTACACCATCAGAGGTTTGAACTACAAGTTAGAAAATCTCACGTTTAGCCAACAGTACAATTCTTATTGAATTGACTTTTTCCATTTTGGCCAATTATTTCTTCATTGAAATTCTTTGACATATAAAGGTTCAAGGTATTTACCATCTTGCATAATAAAGACCATATTTGATATATGAATAAATACCATTGTGACTGAGAGTATTTATTATAATGAATCGGTCTAAGATGAACAAGTAATATTGCAGGTAAGATAGCATGACCCCAAACAATAGTGAGATTTTTTTTTCATACGTAGTGGTGTTGTTATCAATTGTAGGCATTTAATAAATAAATTAACAAGTCCATGTTAAGTATGAACATGAGCAACATATAGTTCAACTTTTATCCTAACTAATACACAATAATCATCAAAATTTTGGGATGCAAATCCTCCAACATTATCGAGGTAAATTATCATAATGGAATAACCTGAAAATTGCATCCTTGATCATATTATTCGTGCAAATAATTTCACAAGCACCAGACTGTGAGATGATGGAAGGTACACATGAAATCGTCTTGGAGATGTGTTTATTAGAATCCTAAAGTACTTGAATGACCCAATGGATGGGTGAAGAGGTCCACATATATTCTCATGTATATGTTATAGAAAAAGAGGGAATTCAACGCAACCTTTCATTGGCAACAGGTTAGTTATCAATTTACCTTGATAACATGCAACACATGAAAATTCATCACTTAAAAAATCTTTAGATTCTTCAATGAATATCCATTTGAATTTTCAATGATTCTTCTCATAATCATTGATCCAGGATGACATTTTTTATCATGTCAAAATATAAAAGTATTTAAGTTGGTAAACATATGATTTATGATAGAGTGTGCTTCAACTGTCCTAATTTCTACATAATATATTCTAGAAAACAAAGTTGATCATTTCTCCAAAACATATTTCTGGCCTGATACATACTTGGGAATACCAAGATATTTAATATACATTTTATTAATTGTCTCAACATGATATTTATTTTGATGGATATCTTTAAATCTTAACAAGTTTCTTGAATATTTAGAAGAGAACAAAATATCTTCGCTAACATGTTTTATTCCCTTGACAGAAATATAGTAGTTCTTTCGGAGTCTTCAATCAATTTTGAATTAACAAAAACTATAGTAGTATTTTCTTTAATCTAATAAGTAATAAAAGTCTTTCTCATCATTAAACATGGCGTGTGTTGTTCCACTATCAATTACACAAATATTCTAGCAATTGATCATTAATTCAAATAAAATTTGAGAAGTATTTATATATTTTTTATTAACATTAAAATTGTTTGCTTGAGATAATAGAATCTTGTGCTGATAACGTGTTATTAAATTAAAGCAAAATACTTGAATAATAAAAGCAACTAAAGATAATGAAGGAGAGAATCAAGTAGTAATGCTCTTCTTTTTACTTTCTATTCATTTATGCTATTAATTTGTTTGATAACAAAACCTAGGGAGAGAGTAGTAACTACTTTTGTTATATTCCTTTCTCTTTCGTGTGTATTTCAAAATGTAGAAGGAATGACTAGTTATAGCCAAAGATATACTTGGCCACTAAGTTTTACAGGCGGTGGGAGTACTTGGGATTCAAGGTTATCCTTGTGCTATTCACATAGACATTCAATAACTTGTTACAATAAAACTTTCATATTTTATTCCTTTTTGAAATCAAGAACAAGAATATAAATATAAAGGATAAGATAAAAACAACATAAGAGGAACAATATTATAAGATATCTTTCTTTCAAGTGTGTACTATATCATCCTTAAGACCTCTGTTTATAGTATTACGTTGTGAAACTTCAAGAGGAGTCATAAACATAATATTAATTCATGATAAGGTGGAAAAGTTATGCGAAAATAAAGTATCAAAGAGGAGGTGGTGGCGGTGCAAAAATTACTACACTTAAAGGAGGAGTTACACTAGAAGATGGACATCCACAATTAAGAATTATTTACAGTTGTGTCCCTTAGATGTGCATTGATAGATAATATATTTCGTTAAACCTTAGTAAGAAAATTCTTTTAGAAAAAACTCTAGGAAAGAAAAAAGAGTACACATGTCTTATGATGCGCATCGTTTCATGCCTCGTTAAAAACCTTGTCAGAAAAATTCATTGGGACAAATCTAGGTCAAGAGAAAAAGAGTGACAGTGCATATTTTACTCTCTCCGAGGCAAATATTATTTAATTTCTCTGATATGACTTTTTTCAATCTTGAATAATAGCTTCTCAAATGTTGAGGTTGATAATGCTTTAGTGAATAGATTCATCAAATTATCAATCAAGTAAATTTGTTGAACATCTATTTCATCCTTTTTTCTCAAGTTCATGAGTGAATAAAGAATTTTGGTAAAATGTATTTTGTTTTGTCTCCCTTCATATAATCTCCCTTTAATTGAGCAATACATGCAATATTATCTTCATACAATGTAATTGAAATATTTATTTTCAACAAAAAATCACATATATTTTTACTATAATGAGTCATTAATCTTAATCAAATGCACTCCCAGTTTGCTTTACGAATGACAATTATTTTTGCATGATTTGAAGAAATTGTAGCTAATGTTTGCTTCATTGAACTTCCTGATAGCGTTGTGCCTCTATATGTAAATAAATAGTCTATCTGAGATTGAGCTTTATATGGATCATACAAGTATATTGTATTTGCATAACCAATCATTTCTAACTTGAATCATTAGAATAAAATAATCTCAAGTCAATGATTTTTTAAAGATATATGAATACATATTTTGCATTATTCCAATGTCTTCTTGTTGGGGAAGAGCTGAATCTTGTGAATAAACTTACTATAACATAAATAGCCAATCACATATTATAAGCAAGATACATTAGCGCCTTGATTACACTAAGATATGGAGTTCCATCACCAAGAAGCTCTTCATCATTTTTTGAGATCGAAATAAATATCAATTCATATTAAGCGATGTCACAACTATTGGGGTACTCAATGGATGTGATTTATCCATGTAAATCACAATAATATTATTTTAATAAGTTGATTGATGGACAAAAATTTTATTTGTCAAATGCTCAATTTGTAGGTCAAGACAAAATTTTATCTTTCCAAGTTCTTTTAATTCAAAATCTTTCTTCAAACTTATTGTCACGACCCAAAAATGGATCATGATGACACTTAAAACAGTTCGTCCTTGATCAGTAAGTCAATCACCCAAACTGATAAAGATCAATCACCCAAACTTATAAAGGTAAATAATAAACAACAATAATATAACCCAAGGTGAGACTTTTAGCACGAAGTCAGACCTAAACATGTAAAATAATAGCGAAAGGCTGAAAGAACTGTCATAAATTATCCAAAACCTGGTGTAATAATGTAAGAACATCTAGTGTAATATTTGAAAGCTAAAATTACACATCTGACTCTGAATCATAAATGAAAACAAGTAAGGATAGATGAGGTCTAAATCATCCCTTAACTCTGGAGAGAATCAATACCTTAAAAATCTAAGATCCATACAAAATCAACTGCCACGTGAGGTACTCAAATTAGAATCTACATCAAAAGATCACAGTAGGTGTGAGTATAGTCCACTTGTACTCAATAGGTATAATAGACTGACTGAGAAAAGTAAAAAATAAGATAAGTAAAGAAAATTATAAGCACGTCACCTACAAGCAGAAAAGTCTCAAACGGTAGTTCACACCCTCTTCACTAACAGTTCTAATATATAAACATAAACAACATAAATGTACAAGAAGAATATGTTGAAACTAAATAAAAGTCAATGAAATAAAAGAAATAATGTGAGATGTGTATGTGAATGCAATGCAATGTGGATGGGATGAATGGTGAAAGTCATCACATGAATTTCTGTATACAACCACCAATTTTGCAGCTTCTAGGTAAGACCATAGGGGGAGGGGGAATTCTCAACCCATATACTATATCGTATATCTCAATCTCAACTTATCTCTCCAACTTGTGTTCGTGGAGAGGCTTTTCATAAAATTATCTCATTTTCATTCAAAAATAGTATTTTTAATGGTAATAGTATCTCATGAATATATATGAATGAAATAATGATTTATCTCATAATGAACTCAATGTGATGATATTCGATCCATCCAACACGTATATATAAGTAAGCTCAGAAATCAACTCAATATGTCCATAATTCATAATCATCAACCCTAATTAGGCACCATCAAAATAAATATGCATGTAAGACATCATTAATATCATGTCAACCCTAACTCAGGTATTTCTATCATGATAAAGGAAACTAATTCTCAAATAAGGCCTATACTGATAAAATAAGCCCTCGCATGAGCAGATATCTATAATGAAGATATATAAATGCACAAATAAGCCCAATGATGTCAAATAAAGCCCCTACATGGGCAACACATAATATCAAATATCACAAGTCAATAATAACAAAGTATAAGCCCCCCACTGGCACACAATAGTCATAATAATCTCGAAATACAGACTCCATAGTTATTTTTCCTAACTCATAGCATGCTTTACTTATTATTAACTACCTAGCTCAATTTGAAAGAAGTTAAGCCATAACCTACTTCAAAGAGACAAAATTCTGGCCTAAAGTACTTTAACACAAAGCCTTATCCTTATGAAAAGACTTAGAATTAACTACAATATTTAATTATAGTAATCTACATATTAAAACAAAGCTAATGATACCCATATTACCCATACTTGGGCCAGGTCTAATGAAAGCGGTAAAACTGAAATTTTATTTAAAAACACATTCCCCAATGTTATTGGATTCTAATAGAGGAAACAAACTTTCTCTTTCATGATCACGGTGGATCGATTGCATTCACGAAGGGTAAGCCAATCTTAGTTCGCGTTTGTAACAACATCCCTATGATCGCGAAAAAGGGAACCTTGGCAGTACTAATAGCAATGGAACTTAATTTTCTTGTCATTTAATTCAATTACAAATCCACTAAATCCTAAAATACTTAGAGAATTATGGGCTTGATCATTGGGTGTTCGGGGTGAGTTGGAGAGTTCATTGGGATTATTTCATCATCGAAAGTTTCATAAGTTCCCTTTGATTTCTTGATTAATTCTCTGCTTTAAACCCAAATCCCTAGATACTTTGTGGGGTGATTTGAGGGAGTATTTGTAATCGGATTTCACCAAGATTTTTTTTGAATAAATGATCCTTGAGCATAGAGGGACATTTTGACAACTTCAAAGTGGTTTTGCAAGTGGGTCCCACATGGAATTTTAGCATGATTTAGACCCAAATCATCTATATGAAATATGGGTATTGTTATTCTCTATTAATGTGAATATCATTATTTTGATAGTGTGGCATCATGTGGAGGCTTCTCAAAAGGGAAAAACTTTGATTTAGTGGACTTTCTTGAACTTCGTCGGTGTCCAGGTAGGCTAGACTTACATTCCTCATAGATTGAGCTTTATTAAGATATTAGTATAGTATTATGCTAGTTTTGGTTAAAACTTACGGTTTGATTGAACGTTTAGTGAGATTTGAAATATTTAGTCAGTTGGAAAGTCGTTTTAGGTAGAATTGACTCATTTCTTCTTTCCTTGAGTTAAATTATCGACATAGGACTTATCTTGTCTTATTTAACACCTTGAAGTCAAACTTGAAAGCCTTAGTCTAATTTTGGAAAGAAATTGTCTTAGTATGAACTTTCTAGGTTAGTAGTGACCTCGTTGGCCCTCTTTTAGGTGAAATATCCTAATTATCTTCTTGTAGACCTAGGAGGCCGTTTTTTAACGACTTATAAATATTTTTAAGCCATAGAATGATTTACATATCTTGACCGCTCTTGACTAGACTTGTTACCTCGCATCTACCTTAAAGACTAGTAAGAGTCTGATATTTACTATTTACATAAGTTACAACATTCTCGATTCGAGTTTGGTATATATGATAATAGTGTCCAATTCGAGTCCAGCATTTACTATTCACTTATGATGTTAAGGATTTAGTTCAAGTTTGATGTTTATGGTACGATGAGAGTTCGTAGAAATAGTTTCGGTTGTCAGTTACTTTATAATTATTATAGTTGTTAACAATTCTCCCTTGATTCTATCCATCAGCTCATGGGGGCTCGGTTGGGTTATTTTCTCTTATTTGTGCCTTCTGGGATTATGGAGGCCTAGTTAGGCTATAGTTAGTTTGTATTTCTTCGACTTTATTTACCTCGTTATTTATTATCTATCAGCCAGAGCATTATTTTATATATTCCCCCCATTATCCCCGACTATAGTCTACATTCTCGCAACTTATTATGCCTTTATTATGATTTAGCTCAGTCGGTCGATGATGCCTACTGAGTACCTATTATTTTGGTACTCATACTACACTTCTGTTTTTTTTTATGCAGACCCAAGTACCATCCACCGCCACTGGCGTTCTATCCATCTTATTCTCAAGGTTCAAAGATAGGGTAAACTTTTAGAGCCGGAGATGATTCTCTCTCCTACATTACTTTTGGACAGTCTTTAGTTATCAGGACTACCTACATATTGGATACTATAGTATTCTTATTCTTTTGAATTTGGTGGCTCTTGCACTGACCTTACAAGGTTGTGGGATATATATTGTGCTTACATTTTACCGCTTACAACAATCCCATTGTATGCTTAATTTTGGTATTTATTATACCTTCTACCAATTATCCCATTATTCATCATTTCGAGCTACGATTTGGCTTACCTTCTATTGAATTAAAGTAGATGACATCATGACTAGCGAAATCGGATCGTGACAAATATAATATAATATAATATAATATAATATAATATAATATAATATAATATAATATAATATAATATAATATAATATAATATAATATAATATAATATAATATAATATAATATAATATAATATAATATAATATAATATAATATAATATAATATAATATAATATAATATAATATAATATAATATAATATAATATAATATAATATAATATAATATAATATAATATAATATAATATAATATAATATAATATAATATAATATAATATAATATAATATAATATAATATAATATAATATAATATAATATAATATAATATAATATAATATATATAATGTAATATAGTATAATATCTTCAAGTCTTGTTTCCTGAAACTTGTCAAGCAATAGAATACAAAGTACTCGAAAAAATAGTAAAAAGAAACTCAAAGAAGTAATAAGATGATTAATTTGAAGTAGATGTTTATCAATCTCCATCAACGATTTCAAAAATTTGACGAAGTCAATATGTATAGAATTTTGTTGCTTGTACTTGTCAAATTCTAATATAGTTTAAGATATCATCACATAGAAATTGGAATCACTTAGGCTACAAATTTGTATTAGCTTATTTACTATTTGAGAGAAGTAAATCGATGAAAGGTGAGTTTTGAATAATAAATTAATTAAGATTAAAACAAATGACTTTTTATCGATTTATAATTAAAAAGAGTTGGGAATAATTGAATTCCCTTGATAATATTGTTACAGTAAATTTTCATTCTCCACATATATTTTATAAAGAATAATTGCTTATTGCTAATCCTATTTTTTACTTACAAGGAAATAAATAATTAATTAACACTCTATGAGATTATGTCAATTAATTGATTTAAGATTAGTGAAAACTAAATTAAAATATTTCTCTTGCCTAAATTATGCTAAAAGGTGTAAAGACCTCTTGCGATTAGTTTTTAAATCAATAAACTTATTTGAGTCACTCCCTCCGTGAGAAATAGAACTGAAGAAATAAGATAAAGACTCCTTAAATCAATAACTTATTTGAGTCCCTCTGTGAGAATTTAAACTGAAAGAAATAATGTAAAGATTTGTTAAGCCTATAAACTTATTTGAGTTAATCCCTCTATGAGAATTAGGATTACAAGAAATAAGATATGGATCGTTAAAATCAATAAACTTGTTTGAATCAATCCTTTCGTGAGAATTAGAACTAAGAGAAGCAAGATTAAATATTTTAAATAATAAATAACTAAAAATTACTCTCATCCTATTATTTGATTCATTAGTTATTATATATTAATTTTACTCCGTGAGAATTATAAATTTAATATAAAATACTTAGAGAAAAAAATAGATAGGTGTGACAATAATAATTAAATATAAGTTATTATTCCAACACAATATGAAGATGTAAATAAAATTTTCAAGAGAAACATGTACTAAAAGTCACACACACACACACACACACACACACACACATATATATATATACTAGTTTAGGGTACGCTCCTCGCGCGTGTATCCCGTTTTAATGAGTTTAACTCTATAAAATCACTTCAATATTATAAAAGGAGGTATGTCTTGATTAATAGATAAATTGATTATTTTATTAAATACAAAAAACACTTACATGAAAAAATTATATATCCATACAAACTCATATAAAAGCATTCAAACCCACTTTAAACTAAATTAAGAAAAACTACAAAGACAATAGAACCAAATTTTTTTTTTAAATAACTTCTCGATATGATATTATGTCGTTAGAAATGCTAGAAGACAATAAATTAATATTTTTACATTTATAAGGTAAACTAATATGCCATGGAAGGGATTACCTAAAGTATTCCTATTAGACTTTTTCAATTTTTGAAAATTATTTTTTTCCTTATTCTCACGCATCTCTTAAGTAATAAATAAAAATGAAAAAATAGTGTACTTGAATAGGAGGAAGGCCAAACCTGAAGTCAAGCGTGATGTAGCACCACCATAGATTTCATAACTATTCTTCTCCTTAAATTTCTTCGCTATTTTGATAGCAAGATTGCTCTGACCAACTGATACACTAAGCATACCATATCCCTTCCCTAGTCCAGCCACAGGCCACAATAAACTCTCTTTAGGTATTTCAAATTGCATTCTATTAAGTAGTTGTCGCAAGTGCGTGATAGCATATATCTTTCGTTGTTATATAATAAAATGCTTTAATATGTTTCTGTTGGAATTGAGACTAAAGTCAAATAGAAAAGAATAAGCGTAATTAACGTTCATTCACAGCCTAATGACAAAAACTTTCCGTAATCAATCCAACTAAAAGTTAAATGAAAGGAATTTAACTCTTACATTAAAATAAATTCTATTATGTTACATACAAGAATAAAAAATGATCATAATGACTGCAAGAAGAGAATTTGTAACGCTCCGAAATCGGGTTCCGAGACGTCACACGGTGGTTAGGGTCACAAATGACCCCAAGCTAACACTTCTACTGGCATAACTCATAAGCAACTGAATAAAAATATAAATCAGCAGAAATTAACTCTTTTTGAATCTGATCGATACAAAAATAGAATTTTACAGGATTACAATTCTGCCTTTACAACCAAAATTGAAACAAAATACATCAACTTCTACTGACTGTCTATGAAGCCTTTACTAGTACTGACTGTAGGTAGCCGGGTCATGAATCCCGACTACCCTAACTCAATACGACTGAATAAAGAAAATACAACACTATAAACTCTGCATAACTAACCCAAGCCCTTGAATCAAAAGGACTCATCACCTGCTGACTGGATACCACGAACTAACTGGATCCGAAGGTGCAACTATACCTTGTACCTACATTTCGAGAAAATGTAGCCCACATACAAATATGTGGGTCAGTACCATGGAAAGATACCGAGCATATGGGGGTGCAATGCATATATAAAATAATATCTTAATATTATCACAGTTTATAAAATTAGGCATGCTGATATAGATGACTCACTTAGCTCGAATTAAATCATCAAAATCATGGATGAATAATACATGTAAAGTAAAACAAGTGAAGTGAGTCATTACAATACGTTCTCAATTCATATTCATCTCAATTCCAAATCATCAAAACAATCAAATCTCATGTCAATTCTCATTAGAATATATTCCTTAAATCTTTTAAGAATAATGACTTTCTCAAACTCAGCCTTTTAAGCAAATATGTTTTCATCTCAGATAGAAGAGTACACACACACATTGGGAGATCCTATAACCGACATAAACCATGTGAGCTACATGGAGTCCAACGTACAACCCACATTGGGGAGAGCCGTCCTATCCTTGCCATCGGAGTAGGACTTTCAGTAACAATTCAAAAACACTAGTGATCACTATATAAATCAGCCTCAGGCTCACATCCTACGAGGGGACGTAGTTCTAGGGAAGTAAGGTCACTTTATACCTCCCACTCGGTGCTAAAGATTACTCCCGGACTTAGCTCAGAAATTTAAATAAGCCTCAGGCTCACATTAAAGAAAATCCATAATAAACACTTCAACAATTTTCATCGGGAACCAATTTGCTACCCCTTTATCATAATCAATAAAAACGTGGATTTCTTTCACAGTCGAGTTCAAAATAACTCATTCACGACCAAAAGGTCAAATCATTCAAAACATCTCAAATTATTTAAACTCAAGGTGTTTATAACATATGATTTTCTCAAAATAATAATCTCAAATAGAGTTTCAAAAACCCATACATCAATATCACCATAAAACCTTCCAAAGTTTCATACTTTATGACATAAGCACAAAAATAATCACTTAAAACTTAAAATTTCAGCTTTATAATCATACATCTTGGTAAAGAAAATTAGCTTTGGGATTCAAATCTCATTGTGCTTATAACACATAATTTCTCAAAGTACAATTCCAATTAGGACTCAAGGTCTCATACATCAAAATCATATTAAATTTTCTCAAGATTCATGCTTTTCATCATAAAGATATATAACTTACTTTAAAATCTGGAAAATTCAGCTTTATGTACAAAAATGTCATCATTCTCATTCAATTCAACTTTCAAAACATAGAGAGTATCATAATCCCATGTAAAATCATATAGGGTATAAATTCATGCTTCAAATTCATATCAAAACATGTAAAATCATGTATATTCATAAAAGAAAAATCAATTTGGGCACAGGAACGAAAGAGAGTTCTTGTTGAAAAAACCCACATACCTTGATTGATGAACTTTAGATCGATACTTATTTTTGAGATGTTAATCGTGCCTTTGAATGATTGTTATTGGATTTCTTGAACTAGGAACTTGGAATCTTGAATAAATTTGCAGAATTAATGGTGAACTTTGGAGGTTCTTGAAGTTGGATGTAGGAGCTTAGGGTTTTCTTTTTGAGGGAATTTGATGAAATATAACATATAATGCTTCTAATAGGCTTTAATATAGGGTTTGGACGGATTTTGGGTAAGGGAGAATGACCAAAACGGCCCTAAAAATCAAATAATTCTCGCATCTGTCCTTTGGTGGACTGTTTTTATAGTCTGAAGCAGATAAACCATAACGTTTTATTTCGATATCCAAATTGGATGAAACTAATTGTATTAGAAAGAGGACTCTCATATCTTTCCGTTGATATATAGTATCTCACCCAGATCATTGTGTACAAGGAGTTATGATCATTTGAAGTTGACCCAAAAATTCACTTTTGATAGGCTGAAGTAGATCGACCATAACTTTTTGCTCCGATAGACAAATTGGATGAAACCAATTTCATCGAAAAGAGGACTCGCAGAAATTTCCGTTGATATATAGTAGATCATGCAGATCATTATTTACAAGGAGTTATGATCGTTTAAATTTGGAGAAAAAATACACCAGGCCTCAGTACTTTTTTTCCTGCACGTTTTACTGTTCACTACTATTAACGGTTCGATCGGAATGTTCATAACTCGTCGCTCGAGTGTCCGTTTTTGATGATCCATATATCGTTGGAAATCTTATTCGATACTATACACAATGGTGGGTCATAATCTAAGACATTCTGCACGGAAAATTTATAATTTATTCTAGAAGATAGAACCCAACATGTTTACACACAAAATTTCAACGAAAAAATTTCCGGGGTATTACATCATCTCCCCCTTGGAAACATTCATCCTCGAATGTCGATGAATAAGTACAGAATACCATGGAAATGAGGACAAAAGGCTGGGATAACGAAGTCAATCCACTTACTTCACTCCAAACTTTCGAATACTTCATAGAATATGCGATTCATAATGAGAATGGTCACATAGTTGGATCTTAAACAAAGGAGACTGATTTTAAGGAATCGATATCTTTGGTTTATTCAGAGACTGAGAATCAAAGTTCTCGAAGGGGATCTCATTAAAAGAAGGACCACTTGCGCCCAAATGAAACGTCCCTCAACACTCCTTCCAAAAGATTCAAATGACATTGTTCGGGGAGAAAATGAACCATAATTTGATACAATCCTATCGTATGGGAACAAGGACCCATATGGCATAAATTAAGATAGGAATTTCTAGGTCTTGGGAAACATAACTCCTTGCTTCCAAACTTAGCAACACTTCCCAACTACTCCCTCGACTATGTTCAAGCCTAACTCCAAGTACTCATGAGATACGCCATATAACACTATAATATTAATCTATATCATGAACCTCAATACACACTGAGTCTCACAACTCCTCACTTTAAACATAACTCATATTGCTACTCCAACAACCACATACAATCTTATACTAGGGATCCGCTAACTTGCGGTGCATTTTTTTAGATATACAACCATAACATTCAAGCCTATACTCATAACCACATACGCACTTCGCACATGCACCTCTAAACGAACACTCATTAAGCATCTTCCTCTCTTTCTCTAAGATTCCATCAACTACATCATTCACACATACTGGTCAATTCTTTAAACGGCACACATAATATTTTCTCAACCAATTGAACTATACACAAAAACTCTATATTACTATTCCTACAACCTCATAGAAGTGCATAAAACCAACGCACAACAATCTTTCCAAATAAACATTTAAAACTTCAACTAACCACGATATGTATCAAGGACTTAGCCTCAATCTAACACTTCACCGCCGTGAGCACACCACCTTCTATCATAGATAAGGAAGTATCTTCTCTCCCTTCTAGACAATTGCTCAACACCATTAGCTTGACTTAATGAAAAGGTCACAAAATTTTAAAACATGAAGACCTGAAACATGAAGGGATAATGTAAATAACTTGACTCTCTCTATTGAGGCCTTAGGAATAAAATATCAAATACAATGGGTTCATTAAGGTATTAAAATTAAAGACACCCATAACGGAAACTGAATCTCACTGATCAATAAGAGTATTACCTGAGTACTGGAACTGAACATACTGTAAAACTTGAGTATATGAGTCATGGGCGGCATGCCCTGAATTTAGAGCTCATAACTTATGGAATGTGATTCCAACTGCTAGAAGAACTGGAATTTCTCATTTTTGGAAACTAGAAGAGTATGTAATTCTCCATCACGTGTATGGACATGAATTAAGATCATGGAACTGAAATATAAAGCATGAGTAGGTTTTGGGACAGCTGAAAATACTGAAATAACATTGGGTCAAGCACCGATCTTTCTCACAGCAAATTTACAACTTACTGGTACTTCTACTAAAATGTAAAAGCTTGACTTGACTACTTGTTCTATCATCTCCCCCTTAGCTTTAAGCCACCACTCAAATTCTCAAATGCTTACTAATTTCAAATCTCCACGAACATCTCTATCGCCGGAATGTACACCATCTAGTGCTTCAACTCTTATTTCTATTAGCTCAACTTGAATACTTTCTAACCTTTTGATAGACCATGCTACTTCTGTCTTCTCCCTCTAATACCATGCCTATGAACTTATGTTTCTAACCCATAAGAATCAAAATCACACTTAAGAGGCTCAACATTTCCAATCATACGCCTCGCCTTAAGTTAGCTATCAAAACATCATCCATCGTCTAACTAGTATTTATCCATCTAACAATCCCATGGCACGACTCACTATACCACATACACTAATCCTCGAAATTAAAGTAGTCCCATAATATCTTGGGTGAACTTTCTCATCATAATATAATATTAAACTTAATTACAAGTCAACTACACTTAAACTCTTGTGTACACTGTTCAAGCCTATTAGGTCACTTTCGACAACTAATACCATTAATCCGAAAACCGTCACATTCGGCTTCATGGTCACCAATCGTTCAAACTTAAGGTCTCACACTTCACATAATTTACAACTCCATCTCACGCATAACTCCCACATGAAGATTATAAAACAACACATCCATGAACACTAGCCCACTTAAACTTCATAACAATAATAATTGGTCCTAATCATATAGCCTATCTTATTCACAATCCATTAACACATTCTTCTTTCACCCGTCACTACTATCTATCCTTCATACAAAACTTAACATAGTTCATAGCTCTCTTACAATCCCATAACTATCTATGGAGAATTAAACTTAACTGTTTCTGATACCTTGAAAATGAGGCAGAGTTGGCCAGAATAGAGTAAGATGAGAATCTATATAAGCTTCTTGGAGAACCTTTTTATAGCACGATCTTAGACTTGAAAGAAGGGAAATATTTCCTAAATGCCCTGTAGCCTCTCGAAGAAAAGTACAGAAGTCTTCGTACCGTTCCGCAAGAATCTACTAGACATGACTTCATAGACACCCTAGGACACTCGAACTCTGTGCTCTGATATCAAGTTTGTAACTCCTCGAAATTGGGTCCCGAGACGTCACACGGAGCTTAGGGTCACAAGTGACCCCAAGCTAACCCTTCTACTGGCATAACTCATAAGCAACTGAATAAAGATACAAATCGATATAAATCAACAGAAATTAACTCTTTTCTGAATCTGATCGATACAAAAATAGAATTTTACAGGATTACAATTCTTCCTTTACAACCAAAATTAAAACAAAATACATCAACTTCTACTGACTGTCTATGAAGCCTTTACTAGTACTGACTGTAGGTAGCCGGGTCATGACTCCCGACTACCCCAACTCAATACGACTGAATAAAGAAAATACAACACTATAAACTCTGCATAACTAACCCAGGCCCTTGAATCAAAAGGACTCATCACCTGCTGACTGGAGACCACAAACTGACTGGATCCGAAGGTGCAACTATACCTTGTACCTACATTTCGAGAAAATGTAGCCCACATACGAATATGTGGGTCAGTACCATGGAAAGATACCGAGCATATGGGGGTGCAATGCATATATAAAATAATATCTTAATATCATCACAGTTTATAAAATTATGCATGCTGATATAGATGACTCACTTAGCTCGAATTAAATCATCAAAATCATGGATGAATAATACATGTAAAGTAAAACAAGTGAGTCATTACAATACGTTCTCAATTCACTTTCATCTCAATTCCAAATCATCAAAACAATCAAATCTCATGTCAATTCTCATTAGAATATATTCCTTAAATCTTTTAAGAATAATGACTTTCTCAAACTCAGCCTTTTAAGCAAATATGTTTTCATCTCAGATAGAAGAGTACACACACACACATTGGGAGATCCTATAACCGACATAAACCATGTGAGTTACATGGAGTCCAACGTACAACCCACGTTGGGAAGAGTCGTCCTATCCTTGCCATCGGAGTAGGACTTCCAGTATTAATTCAAAAACACTAGTGATCACTATATAAATCAGCCTCAGGCTCACATCCTACGGAGGCACGTAGTTCTAGGAAAGTAAGGTCACTTTATACCTCCCACTCGGTGCTAAAGATTACTCCTGGACTTAGCTCAGAAATTTAAATAAGCCTCAGGCTCACATTAAAGAAAATCCATAATAAACACTTCAACAATTTTCATCGGGAGCCAATTTGCTACCCCTTTATCATAATCAATAAAAACGTAGATTTCTTTCACAGTCGAGTTCAAAATAACTCATTCACGACCAAAAGGTCAAATCATTCAAAATATCTCAAATTATTTAAACTCAAGGTGTTTATAACATATGATTTTCTCAAAATAATAATCTCAAATAGGGTTCCAAAAACCCATACATCAATATCACCATAAAACCTTCCAAAGTTTCATACTTTATGACATAAGCACAAAAATAATCACTTAAAACTTAAAATTTCAGCTTTATAATCATACATCTTGGTAAAGAAAATTAGCTTTGGGATTCAAATCTCATTGTGCTTATAGCACATAATTTCTCAAAGTACAATTCCAATTAGGACTCAAGGTCTCATACATCAAAATCATATTAAATTTTCTCAAGATTCATGCTTTTCATCATAAATATATATAACTTACTTTAAAATCTGGAAAATTCAGCTTTATGTACAAAAATGTCATCATTCTCATTCAATTCAACTTTCAAAATATAGAGAGTATCATAATCTCATGTAAAATCATATAGGGTATAAATTCATGCTTCAAATTCATATCAAAACATGTAAAATCATGTATATTCATAAAAGAAAAATCAATTTGGGCACAAGAACGAAAGAGAGTTCTTGTTGAAAAACCCCACATACCTTGAATGATGAACTTTAGATCGATACTCGTTTTTGAGATGTTAATCGTGCCTTTGAATGATGGTTCTTGGAGTTCTTGAACTAGGAACTTGGAATCTTGAATAAATTTGCAGAATTAATGGTGAACTTTGGAGGTTCTTGAAGTTGGATGTAGGAGCTTAGGGTTTTCTTTTTGAGGGAATTTGATGAAATATAACATATAATGCTTCTAATAGGCTTTAATATAGGGTTTGGACGGATTTTGGGTGTGGGGGAATGACCAAAACGCCCCTAAAAATCAAATAATTCTCGCATTTGTCCTTTGGTGGACTGTTTTGATAGTCTGAAGCAGATAAACCATAACGTTTTATTCCGATATCCAAATTGGATGAAACCAATTTCATTAGAAATAAGACTCTCATATCTTTCCATTGATATATAGTATCTCACCCAGATCATTGTGTACGAGGAGTTATGATCGTTTGAAGTTGACCCAAAAATTCACTTTTGATAGGCTGAAGTAGATCGACCATAACTTTTTGTTCCGATAGACAAATTGGATGAAACCAATTTCATCGGAAAGAGGACTCGCAGAGATTTCCGTTGATATATAGTAGATCACGCAGATCATTATGTACAAGGAGTTATGATCATTTAAAGTTGGAGGAAAAATACACCAGGCCTCAGTACTTTTTTTTCCTGCATGTTTTACTGTTCACTACTATTCACGGTTCGATCGGAATGTTCATAACTCGTCGCTCGGGTGTCCGTTTTAGATGATCTACATATCGTTGGAAAGCTTATTCGATACTCTACAAAATGGTGGGTCATAATCTAAGTCATTTCACACGTAAAATTTATAATTCATTCTAGAAGATAGAACCCAACACGTTTACGCACAAAATTTCAACGAAAAATTTCCCGGGGTATTACAGAATTGAAATCAAAATAAATAAATAAAAAGACTACACCTGGATCATCAATAGGATCATAACAAAAAAAACAGATAGTAAGAGCACATAAATTACAACAAAATAATACAATAATTGAGGTATTAGAATAATACGATTAAATCTAATCCTTACACAAAAATGTCATAAAGCACAATCAAACGTTCATCTGCCACCTATAAACTACAAAAAAATAACCTGATAATAGATATATCAGAACGATGCAATTAAACCTAACCTTTATGCAAAAATTCCTTAAAAAAATTATGATTTGTGATCCCTTGTAGAAATTGTCGTGCTATTGGAACAATTCCATCTACAAAACCACAAGAACTAAGATGACCAAACACAATATAGTGTCCACGCGACGCTTAATTTGTGTTTGGTAAGACTATATATTTATTTAAATGTAATTTTAAAATTGAGAAAATAACTCAGAAGGTTTGTTGGAACTTGGAAGACATATTAGGTAACAGGTTTGGATTTTGGAATCAAATAGGCAAATCACGTACCAATGTTTATGCAGAATACACCACCAATGTTCATGAATGGGTATGAAGGTTGAAGCTTGGCTTGTCATCACAAGTGCATTCACTCGCGTGTAACGATTGTAATTATGCTTTGGCATAGTTTTTTTTTCTTTTCCATCTACTATTTTAATGAGTCGATACACTTTCTCATAATTTTGTTGAGAGAAAAAGAGAAACAATCCACAAGTAAGGAAAGAAATGTTTCTTCAAAACACAAGGTTTAATATGTATAAACGGTGAAGGAGAAAAAAAGAGGTAACAGCAAAGTCGAGACTAAATATAAAAGTATGTGTTGGCCTCAGAGGCGGATCCAGAATTTGGAGTCTCAGGGTGCCAAGTAGATTTATCGATTCAATCACTCGAAGACTCCAAATCCTGAGTTCGCCTCCAAGGGCAGAACTAACTTATGGCCAAAGTGTTCATCTTAACCCTCTTCATCAGACAACTGTAATATTTATATATAGTTAACATTATTTTTTACGATATTTAGTAGATATTGAACCCCCTTCGACTAGTTCGTGTGTTTTTTTCGTTCAATTTTAAATTTCCCTAATAAAAATTGTCGCTCCGCTATTGTCTCTCAACAGAGAGTGATTAAAAGAAGGAATGCTTCAGCTTTTAACCTATTTATTTTTCTAAAAAACAATAAACAAATGTGACTTTTGCAATTTGGCCTCAATTTTGTGTACAAAGTTTTAGTATAATAACTAAGAATTAAAATTTATTATATATTCAAAAATTACAATTTGGTATTTTAAAATAGAGTTAGAACTCATACATTGAAAATAAAATTAATCCTTTTCAAAAATAAAATAAAATAAAATAGCAAACTTAGTAACATATAAAGAAACAAATCCACTCCCTTCTTCTTCCTAAATTTTCTATTTCAGTAAAAAATAAATGAATTAATATAAGTCAACAGCAATTAAAAGCGTCTGCAGTGAAGAGGAAGAAAAAAAAAATTCAATTATAAGATTGGGTTATTATCATAGATCAACTTAAATCTGATAAGATTAATCTATATACTTTACACAAAATTTAAATCTTATTTATTTTGAAAGGAAAAGTCAATGAATTTTAACAACTCCCTCTCGTAATTACGTAACATGAACATATCAAACAACGGGGATTCTAATTATACCTAGGTTAAGTATTACTTACATTGGACATATCAAACAACCGGTTCTAATTATAACTAAGTTAACCAATAAGAAGTTTTAAATAAGTATAATAGAAATTTTAAATAAATATAATTTTGACTTCACTAGTAGAATATAGTTGGATACAATTGATTGAATTAAATTAAACTAAACAAAAAAAAGGTTTGCCAAGATAGAGTTGCATGCAATTGATTTAATTAAACTAAATCAAAACATGTTGTTGGCAGTAGGGTTCGAACCTGCAAACCCTTCGGGGAGAATATATGCCCCTTTTCCACTGGAGCAACATAGCACTTTGGTTCTCTTGGTGACACATTTATTAAATATTTATATTCATATATATATATATACATACCTACACATATAGAGAGTTTACGTCGAAACTTGCGGGTGGCGTGACACCCTCAAGCTCCTTAATAGATCCGCCCCTGGTTGGCCTTCACCATAGCAAGGACGGGTGATGTTTACATCGTTTAAAACTGCATTTCTTATATACAAAAAACTTTCACGACTTAATAAATGTAAATAAAGGAAGGAGATAACCTAAGAGAAAATCGTGTTGCAAAGCGTAGGCATTTTTGATTTGGATTTGCTGCTTTATTTTTTTTACCTAATTTATAGTTTAGAAGCAGGGTAATTAGGTTTATAGGGTATTAGAATTTCGGTAGAAGTAGGGAATTAGGTTTATAAATAAAATGTATATTATTTGATTTAAATTTTTAATTTGAGGAAAAAGATAATTTTGTATAAAGTGAAGATTCTTAATAAAGGGCAAAAAGTTCAAACGACATTATTAAGGATCTTTACACTTTTAATATAACTAGTTTAATTACACGTGTAATCTTTGATTATTTAAAATTAGACGATTTTGTCTATTGCTCGGAGATTTGTTACACTTTAATATAATAATGTACACATAATATATACTACCAAAAGTTTTAAGTGGTTAATCGATCGTCACTTTTGCGTTTTTCATGTAGTACCTCTTTTTCTTGCTGCTAGAGGCTAAGAGAGACGCATCGATTTAAACCATATTTGTAGTACAATTTTTTTTTCTATATTTAAAATCTTTCCTTATTTTTAAAGTTAAATCTTTAGAAAATCTTTGATTACTTACTTAAAACTTTTAAAAATGTGATAATTCTTATATTTTTCTTTGTCTAAAGAAGAGACTTTTAATTAAGGGAAAAATATTTAATCGAAGAAGAGTGTTACTTATTAATAGGTCCAACAAAGAATATAAATTAAATCAATTAAGAACATAAATTCAACTAATAACACAAATTAGATCTGTTAACAATATAAGCTAAATTTCTGGCATAACAATTAATATTGTGTTTAAATCATTAATAAGCAAGCAACAATCAATAATACAAAAAAAATTTAGAAATTTTATAACAAATAAGCTAAAGCGAGTTGACGAAGAGAATCTGGAGAAGTGACAAAATTGAGAGAAATTATCTCTGAAAGAAAAGTATGGTGAGGATGAAAAAAAAAACGAAATTTGCATGGCTTTTATAGAAATTTGCAAACGGTACATTAAAGCCTATTTTTATGGTATAGAAATTGTTGTTTGTCGATTTTTGAGGTTTTCTTGACCATATTTTTCATGAAAAACATTATGCTAAAATCTTTGAAAGATGGAAAAAGTTTTTGAGTTTTTTTTAGACAAAAGGCGTTGGGAGAAGGCTTTTCTTAAATAATAATAATTATTATTGTTATTATTATTATTATATTTTATTTTTTTTTGGTTTGACTTTGTGGGTGTTTTTTTTATTTAGTTTTTTTTATTATTATATTATTTTTGGGGATTTACGTTGGAGTGATTTTTTTTAAATTACTATTACTATTTTCTTGGTTATGGTTAGTGTTTTTAGATGGTGGAAAGGAATTATATTTTTGTGAGGAAGGATTTTATATTTTTGGTAATATAGTTAATATTTAATATTGTTAAAATAATAGAAAAAAGGTGAAAAGACGATTTTGTCTAAAGTGAAGTATTTTAATGAAGGGCAAAAAGTTAAAACAACATTTCTAAGACTATTCACACTTTAATATATTATAGATTATAGAAATAGATATATATATATATAAATTCTCCTAAGAAAGTCGCCATATATCGATACATTATTTCTGCGTCTTGTTCTTGATTAGTCTGTATATAATCTACTACTACTATACTTTTACATATGTCTATTACTAAGTTTCATAACTGTGGGCCATGTATTGCTATGTTTAAAATCTTTCTTTTATATCCCCTTTCTTGGAGTCTAATAGGTTTTTCTATTGACATTCTTGATTGTTGATTTTTTAGAAAATCAAAATTTTGTTCTAACCATTCTAAAAGTTTCTTTTGTTTATTTTGCAGGTCTTCAAGAATTTCTAAAGTCTTTAATATTTCAATATTGTCCTTTTGAATAGTTTCTCCTAGATTTATTACTAAATCTATAATAGTATTAAGTTGTTGGTCTTCTCCATGTAACACATGTTCTCCGTAATTAAAGTTGCACTTAATAACTGAATTGTTTTTTAACCTTCTATATTTTTTTTATTGTATTTTAAATCTAAGTAGTCTAATTACTTTAAAGTATCTATTGTGTTTTACTATTTTAATCTTTTTATTTCTTGATTTTAGATGATTTATAAGTTTAGCTTCCAGGCTTGAAATTCTAGTTATTATTTTATTTAATTTTTTTAAATCTTATTTTTCTAAATTTAGATTAATATATTCTGGGTATAGCTTGTCTAACTTAATCTTTACTTTTTGGTATTTGTTCACAGATTAAGCAAGACATATATATCTATTTTTTCTTTCTTTCTTTTTTAGCCTTATGCTTTTTGTATAATATTTAATTTGAGATCCTACTATTGATATTCTGATTTCTATGTATTTTATATCTTGTTGTATTACTCTAATTTGATCTATGTTTAATTCTGGAGGGGTTAAAAGTATGTCTTTATACAATTGTCTTTTTTTTTTTTATTAAAGAATAATTTAAATTTAAATATAGCTTTTTTGTTTTCTTAAGATACCAATAATATTCCTCATTTATTATTATTTCTTTTTCGTACGATTTAGGTCTTCGTTTATTCCTCCTTATACCCTTATAAACTAAATACATAAATACTTCTATTTATTAGTCCTAGAATCACTGGACTTTGATACCAAAATAGACAAGAAAATACAAATTCTAAACAATAAAGAAAGAAATATCATAGAAAATCCTAAAATAAATAATTTTGAAAAAGAGTTACAAGGATTAAGATATTGAACAAATAAAGAAACTGACTCTCTCATGAATGATCCATTTTATCAGGCAATTTTTAAAAAGATAGAACAAATTCAATCAAACCTAAAAGGATTGTCTGGTTATCAATCACCAGGAAAAAAAGATTCATTAATGTTAAACTAAAAAAATAAAATAATACTTTTATTATTAGAAATTAATAATTTTTTTTAAAAAATTGATTAAAGAAAAAATACAACTAGAAAAGCAAGTTAGCCAAGATAGAAATATAGACAAATTAATCGAACAACTAAAAAAGATAAAGATTACTAAAAATAAAAGCAACCATGGACTTTTTTTCCAGATAGGTCTGGAACAATCACAGATACGCCAAGGACAAGTTTCTCTCAAAACAAATTAGGAAATAATATGTTAACCAGAATAATGAATGCGTCAAGAACAACCTCAAGACAATAATTAGAAAAAATAATAAACAAACAAAGATATACAAATCTTCCAACAAAACAGGCTAAAACTATTGAATCCCAAGGTATTATATAATATAGGAACTTTTTCAGCACAAGCCCAGCTATATAGGCATTATGGAGAAGAATAAATGTGTGTTATAGATAATAAGAGTAACAATATGAATTTAATAAGCTGAGAGTCTTTAAAAAAAATTAAAAAATCTAATCTGAATCTCATGCATATGGGACTAATAATAATAGGACTAAAAGGATTAACTCAAAAAAATCAAGAAGATAAAGTATTAATTACTATATATGATGATAGAAGGTCACATGACAATAATTTTATCAGTTTCTATTTTTATAAATTTTTGAACGACGAGGGAGACAAAGGTTTCGTGTTGGGAGACTTGGGAAAATCTGAGGAGTGTCGTGACTATGATTATTGTAGTCATATCAAGGTTGAGGAGGTCAAGGGGGCTATTCGCAGGATGCGTTGGGGTAAGACGATGGGGCCAGACGAGATTCTAGTGGAATTTTAAAAGAACACTGGAGGGGCAGGTTTAGAGTGGTTGACAAGGTTATTTAACATCATTTTTAGGGCGACAAAGATGCCTGAAGCATGGAGGTGGAGTACGATGATTTCTTTATATAAGAATAAGGGAGACATCCAGAGTTGCAACAACTATAGAGGTATTAAGTTGTTTAGTCATACTATAAAGGATTGGGAAATGGTGGTAGAGTTGAGGCTGAGAAGGAGAGTGACTATCTCTGAAAATTAGTTCAGTTTCATGCTAGGTTGCTTGACTACTGAGGCCATTCACCTCGTGAGGAGATTAGTGGATCAGTTTTAGGAGAGGAAGAAGGACTTGTACATGGTGTTTATTGATCTTGAGAAGGCATATGACAGAGTTCCTAGAGAGATTCTGTGGAGGTACTTGGAGGCTAGAGGGGTGCATGTGGCGTATACTAGGTCGATTCAGGACATGTATGATGGTGCGAAGACTTGAGTGAGGACGGTAGGTGGAGATTCAGAGCACTTTTCGATTTTGATAGGGTTGCATTAAGAATCAACTCTTAGCCTTTTTTTATTTTCTTTGGTGATGGATGTTTTGACGCGATATATTTAAGAGGAGGTGCCTTGGTGTATGTTATTTGTGGATGATGTGGTACTGGTTGATGAGACATGGGAAGGAGTTAATGATAAGTTAGAGATTTGGAAACAAACCCTTGAGTCTAAAGAATTTCGGTTAAGCAGGACCAAGATGAAGTACTTGGAATGTAAGTGTAGTGAGGTATCGCATGAGGGAGAGGTGGTTGTGCAATGGACTCCCAGACCATTCATAAAAGGAAGAGTTTCAAGTATCTGGGGTCTATGATTCAGGGCAATGGTAATATTGACGAAGATGTCACGCATCGTATTAGGGCGGGGTGGTTGAAATGGAGGCTCGCTTTGGGAGCTTTATGTGATAAGAAGGTGCCCCTGAAGCTTAAAGGAAATTTTTACAGAGTGGCAGTCCGACCGACTATGTTGTATGGAGTGGAGTATTGGCCAGTTAAGAACTCCCACCTCCATAAGTTGAAGGTGTCGGAGAGGAAGATGTTGCGATGAATGTGTTTCCATACCAGGAATGATAGGATAAGGAATGAGATTATTCGAGAGAAGGTGAGAGTGGCCTTAGTAGAGAAAAAAATATGAGAAAGAAGGTTACATTGGTTCAGGCATGAGATGAGGAGGGGCTCGGATGATCCATTACAGAGGTGTGGCACACTGGTTATGGATGGTTTTAGGTGGAGTAGAGTAAGGCCAAAGAAATATTGAGAGGAGGTGATTAGGCATGATATGAAGAAGATACAACTTATGAAGGACATGATCCTTGATAGAAAGGTGTGGAAAATATGAATTAGGGTAGAGGTTTAGGGGGTGAGAGTGCGTCAGTAACAATAGAGGAGCATTCTTTATTTGTGTATGCAGTTTTTTGTGTGTGGTGTTGAGTGTTGTCTATATTTTTGGTTAGATAGTTTTTAGTATTATCTTGTGGTTGTAGTATTATCTTATGGCTAGTGGCGTTAGTTTATTTTGCTGATTGTACTAGTTTATATGCATTTATGTTTTGTGTCTGTTATACTACTATCGGTCCTAAGCCGGGGGTCTATCGAAAATAGCCTCTCTACTTCATCTGATGTAGTGGTATAATTTGCGTACACTCTACCCTCCCTAGACCTCACGATGTGGGAATACGCTGAGTATGTTGCTGTTGTTGTTGTTGTTGATGATGATGATGATAAAAGGTCTGATTCAAAAAAAATTATAATAGGACTAATAGAGGTAAACATATCTAGTAATGGAGGAACTTTTTAATATAGCCTTGATTACATGGTAAATTCTTCCGAATTTGAATAATACATAAAAATAGATACTCAGACAAAAGGATTAGAAGAAATGAATAGTGGCAATAACCTATTAATATGTGTTGTTTTATAGAAAAAATTATTACCAATAGTAGCACTAAGTTTAAACTTAAAGTTGAAGATGCAGTAAGTCTAATAGGAAATAAAGGTATAAAATTAATGAAACCTTTTAAAAATAAACTCGAAAGAATATGTTGGATTGGAATGAATTTTTTATTTTTTTTATAAAAAGGACACATAAAAATCAAATGAACACTTAATGTATACAAATAATAAATGACAAAATTCTGTTAGATTTACAGATTATAAGTATATAGATAAAAAAGAAATTGACAACGAATTTGAAGAAAATGATAATACCGAATATATGAATATAGAGATAATACCAGAATTAGAATTCAAAGTAGATAAAGTTATAATAAAGCAGAAACCATGTATAAGATAAATAGTGCTCAAACATATAAATGTAAAGGCTGTAAAATTAAAAATTTAGATTTTACAAAAATTAAAAAATAATTTAAAAGATGTGAATTAAGAATAGATAATTGTGAATATAGAAATAAAAATTAGTTAATAGATGAAATACAACAAGACAGTGATCAAGAAATAATCTTTAGCATAGATGAAATAGAAATATAAATGAATTAATGAAAAGTGCCTCAAGTAGTTCAAGTTCTTTTCAAAAAACAACTTCGATGCAAATAGTACCAATAAGTATAGAAAACTTACCAAGGCATAGAGTATACAGGATAAATCTTGCAGAATAGATAGAAAATATAAAATTCAAGAAAAGAAGAATGCCAATAGAAGAGCCTATTAGACTCCAAAAAGAGAAAAATAAAGGAAAAACTTTAAACATAGCCGCACATAACTCCCAGTTATGAAACTCATAAATAGACATATAAAAAGGTAACATTACAAAAGAATTTCCTGATAAACCTAGAATAGTTAAGTATAAGTAGTTGGTTTAGGATAATTTTTTTTTTAAATAATTATTTTTATTACTGTACTATCAGTGAAAATGCTTTTGATCAAAGTTTAGGAAAGAAACTTTTTAATAAACTCTTAGGAAATTTGGAAAGAGAAATATAAGAAAAGTGATATAAAAGGAAAGGAGTAATACACAATTCAGATGCAAAATGAGTGATAGAATAAAAAATACAACATGTTATGAAAGTGTTGCAAGAAAAATATACAAATATACTAATACACAAAAAAATAGCTAAAACAAAATGAAATATTTTTTTGTAGAAGTATATATTCTATGCAAAATTACGATCAAGACTACCAACAAAAGAAAAATTATAAAAAATTCAAAAAAGAATATTATCCTACAAAAAAGTATTACCTAAGAAAATAGTCAACAAGAAATCATAATTAAATAAACATAGACATGTAAGAAAATATAACAATAATAAAAACTATAAGAATGTTTTACATGTGGAGGTATAAATCATTTAGCAAATATTTGCCCAAAAAGGAATAATAGTAGAACAAAAAATTCTCAATTAATAGATGACTTTTAAGAGACCCTAATTAATGTAAATGAATATATGTCAGATAATGAGAATATATATTCTATCATAAGTATAGACGCAATCGAAGAACCTAAACAAAACTCTTCTAATTCCGAAGGAGAAGAGTTAGTAAATGAAATAGGATTAGAAAAGCTAGACTTAACAGTATTAGACAATCATGATTTGGTTAACATTATACGAAATCATGAGCATGAGTTTGAAAAAGGCAAAGGATTAAATAGTAATCAATGCTACATATGTCAATGGTACCCAAGCAAAAATATAAGGATAAAATGTAAAAATTGTTATATAGAAGGATGTATACCCTGCATAGAAACACTTTAGAACCAGAAATGAAAGGTTACAACCAAGATAATTAAGAAAATACCTATAAACCACCTCTAAATGACTAGAATAAAGAATGGATAGGCTAGAAACAAGAATAGATAAAATAGAAAAATGAAAGAGAAAGTTACAGAAGAAGAAGAGCTAATGAATATCTCTTTGAAGGGTTACTATGTAACGAAGACAAAAAAATTAGTTCTATTAAAATTCTAGCTAGGATAAAAATTCAAGATTATGAAATAGAAGCTTTAGCTTTAGATACTCAGGGATGTACATGAAGTATAATAAATAAAAAGATTCTATCGCCGAATTTAATAAAAGAATTATCCAAATCACAAATATCCATGCAGATGGATGTTTCCTTTAACATATATAGACACTATATAAGTAAAGAAATGATAAGATTTATTAATACTTGCAATCAACACCATACATATTTAGGAAAACTTATGAAGAGATCACTTCTACCACCATTGGGTTATTATTTTTTGTTCTGTGTTTGTTTTGATGATGATCCAAAGTTGCTTATTTGTCATCACTAATAGAGTATAATAGAGGCTGATGTAATGACTGATTTAATAATTTTCATCTTCATTAATTTATGGATGATTGTTGGAAAATTCTTAAAATCTTGACAAATTATATTTTTCTCATATAAGGATTAGCATATGGACTATCATTATTTCATAATATTATAATAATACTTGGGGTGATTGGAGTTGATTTTGGGTGAAAATTACGTATGATAGGAGAAAGTTTGTTAGTAGGGAGAATATAATGCTAGAAATTAACTTATACTTGTTCTTTTCTACAATGTGTATATTTTGATGACGATTCAAAGTAGCATATTTGTCACTAGTAGAGTATAGAAGCTGATGTAATGACTATAATTTTATAAACTCTCATACAAGCTCGATAAAATATGGATAAAAGAATTAAATATTAGAATAGATTTTGTATTAGGATTAGACTTTTTATTAAAGAATAATGGAAGTTGTCTTCTCATTGGGGATGGGGTTATGCTATTTAGAAATATTACTCAAACTTCAGTAACAATAATATCTATCCAGACTAAATTTTGATATCTTAAAAATAATTCAAACGAACTAGACACTAACTTTTTGATAAAATGTGCTAAAGGCGAAAATTGTAAATGCAAAGCTAATCTTAAAAATAATTCAGACAAATTAGACACTAACATTTCATTAAATTGTGTTTAAGAGTAAATATTGTAAATGCAAAGTTAGCGAAAAAATGTTGATACATGAAGAAATACAAAAAATGTTAAATATAAATGAATTAAGAAAATACACTTTAATTGATATAAATACGAAATTATACAACTTTAAGAAAGATATACAATAAGTAGGAATCATAATTAGTAAAATGAAACTATGTAAGAACCATATTAATTTTCTTGAAGTAGTCATCGGAGATGGAAGAATAAAATAACAACCTCACGTAGCAAAGAAAGTTTTAAAAATATCGGATGAATTAGAGAAAATAAAAGACCTACAAAGACTTTTTGGGCTATTAAATTCTGAAAGAATTTTTTTAAAAATTTTAGAAAAAGTAGTAGGCCCACTATACTCTAAAATAGGATCTACAGGGCAAAAATCTTTTAATAAAGAAGATATAAAGTAAGTACAAAACTTAAAAGCATGGTAAAAGAGATTCAAAATTTAGCTATGCCATTAGAAACAGACAATTTAATAGTTGAAACAGATGAAAGTTTAGAAGGTTGGAGAGTTGTTCTAAAAGCAAAAAATAATGAATATAGTGATAAAAAAAGGAAAGAATTTGTGCCTACCAAAATGGTAAATATAACAAAAAAAATATGAGTAGTACAGATGCAGAGATACTAGCTGTAATTTATGATTTAAATAGCTTCAGGCTTCACATATTAAATAAATAAAAAATACTAGTTAAAATAGACTGTAAAGCAATAGTAAGATAAGAAAATAAATGAAAAGAATAGCAGTAAAAGAAGATGGTTAAATCTTTTAGATGCTACTTCGATTTACAATATTACATTAAAACATATTAACGAAAAAGATAATAATATAGCAGATCAACTTAGTAGATTTATTATAAAGTAAAGATAACTTATTTTATTTTAGTATGAGTGCAGGAAAAGGAAAAGAAAAGGTTGATGCCTCGCTTTTCTGAGACAATTATGCTAAAGACATGTATTTACAGACTTTGCTGAGTAATACTCAATTCAGACCACAGATGATGATTGAGAATAAAAAATTTGAAAGATTATGATTTGTTAAGCAAAATCTAGTATGCTACCCACCATCTAACATGAGTTTTAAATTAAAAGTTGATACAAAACTAGACAAGCAACAAATATGCTTAATAGACAATCCATGGATATCATATAATAAGACACCCAAAGATAATATTTATTTTATTATGATATTAAATGCTTTAAGGTATTATTTCACAAACAGAAATCAAAACAAAAGATTTAAGTTTTACACTACGATAAAATGACAGATCCCATAAATTTTTCAAATATGAATATAAGTAGTGGATGCCATAAAGAATCATTCTCCACCTCTCTTTACAGGGTTCAATGATTTAACCAAAGTCTTAGATTATGCCAGGAGAAATTTAGAGCCTAATTATTATATTGTCCCATTACTCAGATAAAATACTAAAGATATACCACAATACAACATTCAGAAGGACACAAATAAAATAGTTTTTGTGATCATTGTTCAACAATGACCGAAGCCTCAAAAGACTAAACCAAACAAACAAAAACCTCAGACAAGAAAAAATGATAGAGCATATCAGAATTTTATAAGAAAGAATAAGAGTTCTCCACTTCGAACTAAGTCAAAATCTAGTTGAGGTAAACAATCCAAACATACAGCTCCCACAAACTCCAAAAAAGAGTTCTCCATCTCTATAAAAACGAATGAGAAAGGTGTGTATTCCCCAATAAATGCAATGCAATCTACTATATCAGATAGATATACAACTAATTCAGTTCAAACGGTAGCTAATAAAGACTCATCAAATCCGTTTATGGCTGACACTTTGTCCAAAAGTGTAAGAATACTTTCTGACAGTTTTCATAAAAAAAATCCTCCAGAAGGAACATTCAGACAAGGTCAAAATAAAAAGGGTCTTTGTTTAAGAAGAAAAAAATAATAAAAATAAAATAGAAAAAATATTAAATAATGTTGTTAAAAAATTTCTTAACGAAAAAATAAAAGAAGTAATTTTAAAATATTTGAAATCAGAACAAGCACAAAAGATGCTAGAATCTTCAGAATGTGAAGAATATAATTAGACAATAGAGCAATTTGCTCAAGATCCAAATAAAGACGATGACTCAAGAATGAGCTTTGATTTAGTAGTATTACATAACCTAGACATATGACTAAAAAGAAAAGAGATAGACTACGACTAAAGATAAATGAAGATAAGAACGCTTATGTAAGCAATGATGTAGAAAAAAATGACGCGGATGACATGATGTGGATGACAGAAAGAGATGAAAATTTCAATAAAATCATGTGACCATGAGGCCCACAGTATACCCGACAAGTTGAATTTTTTTTAACCAAAATAAAATTCGATTTTAAAGTTCGCAGAGGCCTATAAATAGAAGGAGGACTTGAGTGTGAGAAAGGTGTGCATTTTCTAATGAATGCTATAAAATCTATTGTATCAAATAGAGATACAACTACTCTTCGAGCTATGCTTCAGGCATCTTTAATCTTTCTGAGATTTTTATATAAATTTTATTATCAAGTGAATTATAAAGATAAGTTGTAACCACATTCATTAAATGTATTTCAAGATTTTAATGTATAGATAGACCGATGAAATATCAATATATTATTGCAATCATAATTGGTGAATGTTTCTTCGTAGTTGACATTGCGTCATTGAGAGAATTCTTATGTAACAAGATGTGTCTTGTATCTTATAATTTTATTACTCTCATTTTTTTATGTACAAAGACTCATTTATAGCCAACTTATTTTACACCATCAGAGGTTTGAACTACAAGTTAGAAAATCTCACATTTAGCTAGCAGTACAATTCTGATTGAATTAGTTTTTGCCATTTTGGTCAATCATTTCTTTATTGAAATTCTTTGATATATAGAGGTTCAAGGTCCTTACTATCTTGAATAATATTTAGTGCGACATTATATGCAAACACAGTATTCATCATAATTTTCGATCAATGTAAATTTATTCCATCACTGATAAAATTCATTAAAAGTTCTTCATTCACTTGAATTTCGAATTCATTGATTTCTTCTAAAATATCAAGATTAATCAACCCATGAATATCTTCACGAGATTCTTTTATAGTGTTACTTTTATCATTTTTCGTACTTATTTTTTACTTGAAATTGTATCCTTGGAACCTAATGATCTATCATGCTTCAGACGTGTTTGAGATTCAACATCTATGACACTAGTATATGATCCTTTTGGGACATCAATTCAAACAGACACATTCACTGCAGGGATGTGTGACTTAGTTATCCTTTCAAATTAGTAAATGCTTCTATTATTTGATTTTCTATTTTCTGTAAGTGAACGATCTTCAGGACCTCAAGTTTACACAAGGGGGTACATGGGTCAAAATGAAATAGTGATAAAATTTTTATCATAATTTCTTTTTTGGGTTTAATTTTCTCTCTCCCTAATTGCAGAATATTTTTTTTATCAAATTGATAATATGCACAATGAGGAGTGAATAAATTTCCTGTAAACGATTCAATTAAAAAATTATTGAGGGTGAATAAACCAATTATATATTCTTAATCTTCTTTGGGAGCCATCTTGGTGCGCTGTGGTGGTGCTACTGGCACATATACAACACATCTAAAAATTTATAGATAAACAATATTTGATATATGATCAAAGAACAACTTTGACTGAGAGTATTTATTATAATGAGTCAGTCTGAGATGAATAAGTGATGTTGCAGGTAAGATAGCATGACCCCAAACAGTAGTGAGAAATTTCTTTTTCATAAGTAGCGGTCTTGCTATCTATTATAAGAATTTAATAAATGACTTAGCGAGGCCATTTTGAGTATGAACATTAGCAACATAAAGTTCAACTTTTATTCCAATTAATACACGATAATCATCAAAATTTGAGATGTAAATCCTCCAGCATTATCAAGGAAAATTATCATAATGGGATAACCTGAAAATTTTATCCTTAACTGTATTATTTGTGCAAATAATTTCACAAATATCAGATTGTGAGACGATAGGAGGTACACATGAGACCATCTTGAAGATGTGTCTATTAGGATCATAAAGTACCTTAATGACCCAATGGATGGGAGAAGAATTCCACATATATTCTCATGTATGTGATCAAGAAAAAGAGGAAATTCACCACCACCTTTCATTGACAACAGGTTAGTTATCAATTTGCCTTGATAACAAGTAGCATATGGCAATTCATCACTTGAAGAATCTTCAGGTTCTTCAATGAATATCCATTTGAATTTTCAATGATTCATCTTATAATCATTGATCCAGGATGACCTTTTTGATTATGTCAAAGCATAAAAGTAATTAAATTGATAAATATATGATTTACGATACAGTGTGCTTCAACTATACTAATTTCTACATAATATAGGCTAGAAGTCAAAGTTGGTCATTTCTCCATAACATATTTCAGGCTACATACATACTTGGAAATACCAAGATATTCAATATACATTTTATTTATTGTCTCAACATGATATTTATTTCGATGGATATCCTTAAATCTTAATAAATTTTTTGAATATTTAGACGAGAACAAAACATCTTTGCTAACATGTTTTATTCCCTTGACCGAAATATAGTAGCTCTTTCAGAGTCTTCAATCAATTTTGAATTACCAAAAATTGTAGTAATATTTTTTTTTAATCTAAGCAAGTTCTAAAAGTCTTTATCATCTTTATTATGGTGTGTGTTGTTCTACTATCAATCACAAAAATATTCCTGGGATTGATCATTGATTATATAAAATTGGAGAATTATTTATATATTTTTTATTAACATTAATTTTTTTTCTCGAGATGATTGATTCTCGTGCTGATAACGTGTTATTAAATTAAAGTAAAATACTTCAACTAATAAAAGCAGCCAAAGACAATGAAGGAGAGAATCAAGTAGTAATGATCTTCTTTTTACTTTCTATGCTTGTATGTTCTTAATGTGTTTGATAACAAAACCTAGGGAGAGAGTAATAAATACTTTTGTTATATTCCTTTCTATTTCGTGTGTATTTCACAATGCAGAAGGAATGACTATTTATAGCCAAATATGTACTTGACCACCAAGTTTCTATAGGCAGTGGGAGTACTTGGGCTTCAACGTTATCCTTGTGCAAATCACATAGACATTTAATACATTTTTACAACAAAACTCTTATATTTTATCTTTTTTGAGATCAAGAGCAAGAATAGAAATATAAAGGATAAGACAAAAATAATATATGACAAGATGAACAATATAATAAGATATCTTTCTTTCAAGTGTGTACTAAATCATCCTCAAGGCCTCTGTTTATAGTATTACATTGAGAAACTTTAAGAGGGGTCATAAACATGTCATTAATTCATGAGAAGGTGAAAAAAGTTATGTGGAAATGAAATATCAAAGAGGAGGTGGTGGCGGTATGAAAATTGCTACACGTAAAGAAGGAGTTACACTAGAAGATGAACATCCACAATTAAGAATTATTTACTACACTGCCCCTTAGATGAGCATTGATAGATAATATGTTTCTTTAAAACTTAGTAAAAAAAATTAGGAAAGAAAAAAGAGCGCACATGTATTATGATGCACATTGTTTCATGCCTCATTACAAACCTTGTCAAAAAATTCATTGGGACAAATCTAGGTCAACAGAAAAATAGTGGCAGTGCGTATTTTACTCCCCATGATACAAACATTATTTAATTTCTCTGATATGAAATATTTCAATCTTGAATAACATCTTCACAAATGTTGAGGTTTGTAATAATTTAGTGAACATATTCGTCAAATTATCAACAGAGCAAATTTGTTGAACATCTATTTCATTTTTTTTCTCAAGTTCATGAGTGAATAAAGAATTTTGCTGAAATATGTTTTTTTTGTCTCCCTTAATGTAATCTTCCATTAATTGAGATATACATGCAATATTGTCTTCATAGAATGTAGTAATATCTCTTTTCAAAGGAAAATCACATATTTTTTGTGTATAATGAGTCATTAATCTCAATCAAATACACTACCAGCTCGCTTCATGAATGACAATTATTTATGCATGATTTGAAGAAGCTGTAGCTAATGTTTGTTTCATTGAACTTCATGATATAGTTGTGCCTCTCTATATAAAAAAATAGCGTATCTGAGATCGAGCTTTATATGGATCATACAAATGTATTGCATTTGCATAGCCAATCATTTCTTACTTTAATTTATTAGAATAAAATAATCTCTAGTCAATGATTTTTCAAAGATATATGAATACATATTTGACACTATTCCAATGTCTTCTTGTTGGGGAAGAGCTGAATCTTGTGAATAAACGTATTATAAAATAAATATTAGATCAACATTTATATGCAAGATATATTAGTGCCCTAATTGCACTAAGATATGGAGTTCCATTGTAATGACCCTTCAGATCATATTCTATATTTCTATTTATTTTTACTGATAGAGCTTCTCTATAGCTACCCCAAGTCATTTACTACTTGCTGAGCTGACCTTTCAGTTACTGGGTAGTTCGTTTGATTTTTAGAGCCAATTCCTTATTTTGAAGTCTTTGCTGGTTCCAAATGGCCACCGAACAAAAAACTTTACAAAAATAATCTCATATGCAAATTCTGACTATGCTAACAACTCTAAAATATTGATTTTAGGCTGGGTGGATACTTAGTTTGGGTTTCAAGACACCCGAGCTCATTTTTACCTATTGGTCAAAAAGTTAAAAAATAAAATATGATTGTGGGATCCACATTTGGTTGAAACAACCTCGAATGGAAAATCCAATTGTGTTGTTGAGTCCAGAACATCAAATTTAATATGGTTACATGGTTCATTTGTGTGTATAAGATTTCAGATGAATCTCAAGGGCTTGCTGGAAACTTGAAAGATTTTCCAAGTTTCAACTGTCATCTGGTGTAGCTGCTATCGCAAGCTAAGGATCACGATCGCGGTACTCTTTGTAGGAAAATTAGTGCGATCGTGGAATAAGTGTTGTGATCGCAGCATATTGTGCAGTCATCAGAGTAGTGCGACCGCAGGGCATGAGTTGTGATTGTAACTCGCGTGTGCAACCACTAAATACTGCGATTGCAGGTCTGGGTCTGTGATAGTGGGATCCGAGTACCTGGTATGGGTATAAATAGATCCCTATATTATGAATTCAACTATTTCTCACCCATTTCTTGAGAGCATAAACCCTGAATAGTGAGATTAAGTGGGAGTGAAGCTTGTGGGTGATTGGGAAGCTTGATTAACACTTGTTTTCGTGATTATCCTTCGGATTTGAGGTAGGATTCCTCTAAATTCATAGTACATTTTTCCATTTTCTTACTAAAATCCCCAAAACCTTAAGGGCTTGATTTTATCCCTAATTTAGCTTGGTTTTCACTCATTTTTTTGGGTAAAGATTCCTTGAGCATGTATGAATATCGGGTTAATTTTGAAAACACAATTTTCATAAGTAGGACCCACATGATGTTTTGATGTGATTTTGACTTGAAGAAAAATAGTACAATATGGGTACCACTATTCTTGCATTGATGAGTAGAATGTATTTACGATAGCTTGGCATCTTGAGGAGGCTTCTCAAAAAAGAAAAGTAGTAATTTAACAGATCGTTAAACTTTCTTTGGCATTAAGGTAGGATAGGTTTATTCCTTGTTAGATTAAGCTATTTCATAGTATTCTTATGATATTGTGTTAGATCTAGGATGGGTTTTAGGCGTTGAATTGATGAAATGAAAGACTTGGGTTAGTTGAACCGTTTAGACTATTTTGAAATTGTAGAGTTGAACACCTAGCTTATTTCCTTATGCTTTAGGTGAATTAGACTTTATTTCTCATGTTTAGCATGAGAATGTCTTAGATCACTCAAGATTAGGTAAAAATGCTTTAGTGACTTATGCTTAGGGTAAGATTGGCGTTATTTGCTTACACTAATGAAGGTTGCCTTACTTTTCATTGGACTTAGTTAATGTGTTGAGAAGGATCTCTACCTTAGGACTAATTGTGGTTTGTTTAACATCTAAAAGTGGATTTAGATACCTTAATCCTAGTTCAAGTAAAATTTTCTTAAAATAGAACTCGAGGATTAGAAGTTGACTCTTAACCCTCTTTAGGCTATGAGACATATTAGTTTTTGTAAACCTTTTATGCTTATTAGACTCTTGTAAAGTTGTATTGAGGCAATATCGAGAAATTTTGATACTTGATGGTTATGTTGGTTAATGTAAGGATTGACGCCTATTGATTATGCTATTATATATGCTATTGATAATACTCCTTATGATGTTATATATATATATATATGGTTCGTGTTTGAAAGATAATTATGTTATTGATTATATATCTATATATATACCCGACTAGAGTTCGGAGGGTGATTATGGAACTATTAATTGTAATTACGAGTATGAGTCTGGCTATTAACTATTTATCGGTTCAAGTCCGGCTATTGATTATTTAACGGTTCAAGTTCGGATATTGATTATATATAATAATTAGCTGATAATTGAAAAAGTGATAAGAGATGGATAGTTGATTAACTGTGACTAGTGTATCATGATGATAAGATTTCTATATGATGGAAAAATTATGAAATAATGGTTAAATAACTATGAAGATTAGTTATAATGTTGGATGATTGAATTATTCTTTCTTTGATTATACTCTCCAGGCATATGGAGGTCTGTGATGAGTTATTTACTTTTCCTCACTAATTGGCATATGGGAGCTAATTTTGTAGTTATAACTATATATGTTGATGCTTTATGTTATGTTATTATTTTGATTTATTTACTTATCTATACGCAACGATGTTGGAGCTATTTCAGGTTAGTCTATACCTTGACTTAGTTATGTTATCTTGTATTTTATCATACGTATATCATGATTTAAATCAGTCAGCCGATGATGCCTACTGAGTACCCATTGTTTTGGTACTCATACTATACTTCTGTACCTTTTTGGCACAGATTAGAGTACTAGTTGTTGTCGTTGATCATTGATTATGTTGTGTTAATTCTTTTGGAGATAGGGTAAACTCTTAGATTTAGAATCACTTATTTCCATCCATTTTTTGATATTTAGTGTAACGTCTCGAGACTACACCCTAGTCGTCACACGGTGCTTACAATCTCGAAGGACCACAAGCTAACCCATGACTAGTACCTGTTGTGAGCACTGAATGATAATACTAAAAATATATATGAAAGTTAGGCTGAAAATGCCATAAGGTTCATAAACTGAAAACAAATACTAAAAATACTGAATATCTATCAGAATTAATCTAGTTTGAAAGCCTCTAACAATCTGAATATGGAGTTGATGGGACAAGTCCCCAACTAACCTCGACTACTGAATATACTAAATCTGTTGAAATACTAAAATAAAATAATTCCCTCGATGGATGAGGACTCACCACTGAATCTGCTGCTGATATCCTGAGTTGTTAAGTACGGTCAGGATCCTGAGCGTTCGAACCTATGATATGAGACATCATAGCACAAAAGAGAGAGTATGCATCAGTATGTGGAATGTACTGGTATGCTAAGTGAGGTAAGGTTGATATAAATGGGTTTATATGCATGAGATAATAACTGACCGAATGAACATCATAAAGTAACTGGATGAGAATACATGCAAAACTGTAACTACTGAACATACTTAACATGCTATACTGCGCATATAGATATACATCGTGTATCTGAGATTATACTAAAACTGAGTGCTGAATTCTGATGGCTGAGTAATTGATAACTAATAGCCATGGTTCTGTAAAACTATCTGAGTTCTTTATTGAATTTTGAGACTGAAACTGTAACTGTGGGAGTGTTCATCTAATTGACATACCCTGATATAAACTGAGTTGGGGTCTAACCTGTGACCCCAGTTAGAAGGGCGTTAGCACCTTGCCACGGTATACTAACAAGGCTGGGTTAACCCTAATCTGGAAGAAAGACTCACGATATATATATATATATGGTTGCGTCAACCCTAGTCTGACAGGAGGACAACTTACCCTACGCTGTCTACAAAGTTCTGTAATGTAGGGACTGCTACTAAGGGTCAAAGCCCCTGCTGGTAGGAATGCCCCCATCCCTGGGTTTGCTCGATGCTGAATTTTACTCCTAACTAAATCGACACTGAACTAATCACTAGATTGTATTAGGCTTGACTGAACTGACACTAATTTACTTGACTGACTGATCTGGACTGAGTTCACTGAGTGCTATTACCTGACTGAGTACTACTGTTCTTGACCTTCATTGGGACTATTGTATAAATACTGCAACTAAGTAAACAGCTAGATTTTGGGTAATAAATACCCCCAGGACTCGATAGCATAATAGATAAACTCATATCACAACTTTAACAACACAAGAATAGTTTACCATGCATGATTTACTCATATGGACATTTTATCAAACACCTGCAAGGCGTAACTTAAGCATGAGAGTAGTTTAAACATGTAGCAATAGCATGATTTCAATACTAAGATCACCAAAGGATCATAATAGACAATTCATTCACTTAGACATTTTGTCAAACACTTAGGAGGCATAACCTTGTACTTGGGAATGAACAACATGTTAATGCATCATGACTACAATAATCAATTCACAATTCAAGGGTTTTGACATGGGAATTACATCAATCACATATATGCTATCTTATATTCATGAAACTTATAATTAAATCTTGAATTGAAACCCATACAACAACACAAACATGAATACAACCCAATTTACGCATGTAAATGATGAATATGAAAACTTGTAGTATTAAAAAGTTTCTTGAACTCCAAGGGTGGAAGGAAACCCAAGGATGAACACCTAACATACCTTGATTATTGATTTCATAAAGATTGTTGGGGATTTCTTAGAACTGGGACTTGAGCTTGATGAACTAAGGTTTATTTCTTGAGAAGATTTTGAGAAGAATGAATGTATTTTGCTCTTTTGGGAGATTAATTTTGTGTTTTGGCTAAATTGGCTGAGGGAAAAAGGACCTAAATTCCATTGGAAGCTCATAAGTTAATGAGTAAAACTGTCCCAGTGATGCGACAAGTGATGTGTCGTATTGATGGGGTGGACGTAATAACCGACGTTCGCACGATGTGTGCGATGCGATAGCCAATGAGATGGGTCAAGATCGCGTTGGCTTGCTATTTTGGCCATCCAAACATGACTCAAACAATGTTCAAAAATTTTGAAACTTACCCAATATGACCTATTGACATTTCTGATCATGAATTAGTTTATAAATCGACAATCTAAGGCCGAAAAGATTGTAAATGATGTCATTGAAATATCGAGGACAAAAATTAGATTAAGTGTCAACACTTAGCTTAAATTTTCTACGTTTGGGACCTCTTTTGGCATACTATATAGGACTGAAATGACTAGGACTTTGTGGGGTATTACAATATCTCCCCCTTAGAAACATTCATCCTCAAATGAGACTAACTGAACTGATAGGAACTATACTTACACTAACATGCATAACTAAAGCATGACTGATTTCTGGAGATATGACACATGACTGAACTATTGCATGAATGCATGAATGATATGAGAATGTTATGCAGATGTAACTAAGTATGGAATATAGTAAATCTAAGAAAGGCTGTTACCTTAGGCTGAGTCTGAGTTAGCAGAGAAGAGGTGAAGATCCTTGGTTCACATGTCTAACTCTGCTTCCCAAGAGGCTCCCCTAATGGAATGATTCCGCCAAACAACTTCGACCAAAGAAACTTCTTTATTCCTTAGTCTACAAATCTGACGATCAAGGATTTTGAGTAGGACTTCCTCATAAGAGAGACTATTCTGAACATCAATACTCTCTACAGGGACTACAACTCCTGGGTGACCTATGAACTTCTTTAGCAAGGAGACATGAAACACTGGGTGCAGTGATGCTAAGTTTGTAGGCAACTCAAGCTCATAAGATACCTTACCGCAATGACTTAGGATTCTGTAAAGACCAATATATCAGGGACTAAGCTTTTCTTTCTTACCAAACCTCTTCACCTCCTTCATGGGAGAGATTGTCAAATACACATAATCACTAATCTCAAATTCAAGGTCTTTCCTTCTCACATCTGCATACGATTTCTGTTGGCTATGGGCTACCCTAAGCCTCTTTCTGATCAACTGCACTTTTTCTAAAGCATCAAACACCAAGTCAGGACCCTCTACAGTGGACTCATCTACCTCAAACCAAATAATGGAAGATCTTCATCTTTTCCTATAAAGAGCCTCAAACGGAGCCATCTGTATACTGGAATGATAACTGTTATTATACGCGAACTCAATCAAAGGTAAGTGATCATACCAACTGCCCTTAAAGTCGACTACACACGCTCTCAACATATCTTCTAAAGTCTGAATGGTCCTTTCTTCTTGACTATCTGTCTGAGGGTGAAAGGTTGTACTGAGGTAGACTTGGGTACCAAGATCCTTTTGGAAGGCTTTCCAAATGTGAGAGGTGAACTGCATACCTCTATCTGAAATGATGAACAACGGGACACCGTGTAACCTAACCAGCTCTCTAATATAGATCTTGGCATAGTCCTCGGCTGAAAAAGAGGTATGAACTCGCAAAAAATAGGTTGATTTTGTCATCCTATCCACAATGACCCAAATCAAATCATATTGTCAACGAGTACGGGGCAAACCTGTGACGAAGTCCATGTTCACTTCCTCCCACTTCCATGTGGGAATTCTGAACTCCTGCATGGAACCACTAGGCTTTTGGTGATCAATCTTTACCTTCTGACAAGTAGAGAACTTAGCCATAAACTCTACAATGTTTCTCTTCATCCCACCCCACCAATAGATCTCTTACAAATCGCGATACATCTTAGTGGCCCTTGGATGAATTGAGTAACGCACACCATGTTATTTTGTAGGAATTTTCTATCTCACGCCATCCACACATGGCACACATAATCTACCCTGACAACGCAACACACCATCTTCTTTTGAGAGAAAATCTCTACCTTATGGTCTCTGACTAACTCTTTCAGCTTAACTAAATTGGGATCCCTGTCCTTCTTTTCTTTTACTTCGAAAACCAAAGATAATTCTGAACTATTCTGCACCCAAACACTACCCTCAGCCAAATCAACCAAATGGACACCTAGTCTGGAAAGCTGATAAACTTCCTGAACTAACTTCTTCTTACCATCCTCAATGTGATCAATACTACCCATGGACAAGCTACTGAGGGCATCTGCTACTACTTGGCCTTGCTCGGGTGATACAGAACACTCATGTTATAATTTTTCAACAACTCTAACCATCTTCTCTGATGCAAGTTTAGGTCTTTCTGGGAAAATACATACTTCAGGCTTTTGTGGTTTGTCAGCATATCAACATGCATCCCATACAAATAGTGCCTCCAAATCTTTAAGGAAAGAAAAATAACTTCTAATTCAAGATCATGGGTGGGATAATTCTTTTCATGGGGCTTAATATGCCTAGAGACATAGGCCACAACCTTACCCCTCTTCATCAAAACACACCCCAAGACAACTCTGGAAGTATCACAAGATACAACAAATCCGTCTGAACCCTCGGGTAAAGTCAAAACTGGGGTTGTAGTGAGTCAAGTCTTCAACTCATGAAAACTCTTCTCACAAGAATCTGACCACATAAACTTAACTTTCTTCTAAGTCAATATGGAAATGGGGGATGCAATATATGAAAATCCATTAATAAACCGTCGGTAATATCAAGCCAAACCCACGAAACTCCTGATATCTAACAGAGAGATGGGTCTGATCTAGTTTTTCACTGCTTTAATCTTTTGAGGATCAACTCTAATGCCATCACCAGAAATAATATGACCAAGGAAAGCTAATGACCTTAGAAAAAATATGCATTTACTTAATTTGGCAAACAACTAATGGGCTCTGAGAGTCTACAATACTATTTTGAGATGGTCTGCATGGTCATTTTTTCTGTGGGAGTAGACAAAACATCTATGAAGACTATGATAAAAATGTTCAAGTACTGCTTGAACACATTGTTCATCAAGTCTATGAAAGCTACTGTGGCATTGGTAAGACCAAATGACATGACTAGAAACTCAAAGTGGCCATATCAGATTCTGAAAGTTATTTTTGGAATGTCACATTCTCTGACTCTGAGCTGATGATAGCCTGATCTGAGGTCTATCTTAGAAAAGTAACTGGTACCCTAAAGTTGGTTGAACAAGTCATCGATTCTAGAAAGTGGGTACTTATTCTTGATTGTGACTTTGTTCAATTGATGGTAGTCTATACACATTCTATGAGAAACGTCTTTCTTTCACAGGAATAGAACCGGAGCACCCCAAGGGGATACTCTGGGCCTGATGAACCCTTTGTCTACGAGGTCTTTCAAATGTTCTTTCAATTTTTTAAGATTAGCTGGAGCCATTTTGTATGGAAGAGTAAAGATGGGTTGAGTATTAGGAAGAAGTTCTATTCCAAAGTCAATTTCCCTTTGGGGAGGAATTCCGAGGAGATCTTTGGGAAACACATTTGGAAATTCACTTGCGACTGGAACTGACTCAAGATTAGGAGTCTCAGAACTAGAGTATTTGACTCATACCAAATGATAGACACACCTCTTAGATATCATTTTTCTCGCTCTAAGGTATGAAACAAGTTGACCCTTACGAGCTTTGGTACTACCCCTCCATTCTAGGACAGGTTCATTTGGGAACTGAAAATAAACAACTCTATTTTTACAATCAACTGAGGCATAGGATGAATAGAGCCAATTCATGCCAAGAATAATGTCAAAATCCGTCATCTCTAACTCTACTAAGTCTGTTGAAGTAACTTTCTGAGACACCATAATCGGACAGTTCCTGTATACCCACTGGGCTATGATCAACTTACCCACTTGGGTAGAGACTGAGAAAGGCTCTATTAGGATTTTGGGACTGACTCCAAAGTTGACGGCTATATAAGGAGTTACAAAGGACGAAGAAGCTCCTGGATCTAGAAAAGCATAAATATATAACTGGTAAACTTATAATGTACTAGTGACCATATCAGGAGAACTTTCCTGATCCTATCGAGATTGGAGTGCATAGAGCCTATTTGGGTGTTGCCCACTGGTGGCACTGAAAACGGCACCCTGCTGAGACAGACGACCGGACTGAGCTGGGGGACGATTATACTAACTCTGTGAACCCACCTGAGGACACTCTCTAATTCTATGACCTGGTTTGACACTCCCAAAACACACGTCGCTGCCAGCCCTGCAAACACCCTGATGGTTTTTGCTATATTTTTGGCAAAAAAGATTTGTTCGAGCACTGCTAACACTACCCTAAGATTTAGAGCCTGGCGCCCTATTATTATTACCATTTTTGAATTTAGACACTAGAGCACTGGCTGAGGACAGAGCTGGGATTGAAGATTTTGGGAAGAACCGAGGATGATTACCACCCTCTGACTTAGGCTAAGCAAAATTAAAGCTACTTGTTCTAGCCCTCTTGTTTTCCCTCTCTTTCTCCCAGTCTTTTGTTCCTCAATCTGCTGAGTATGGACCATCAACCTAGCCAAGTCCATCTCTTTAATCAGCATTGCAGTCTTACACTCCTTAACCACACTATCAGACATACCAGACTCAAAATTGCTCATCTTAGACCTTCTATCAGCAACCATATGAGGAGCATACTTGGATAACTGAGTAAACTTGAGGGAATATTCTTTCACACTCATGTTTCCCTATTTCATATTGATAAACTCTAACACCTTAGTTTCTCTCAACTCTAACGGGAAGAACCAATCTAGAAAGGTAGTAGCGAACTCCTCCTATTTTATAGGCCTTGAATCTGCGCCCCTATCTACCTTCTACTACTTATACCATGTGTGAGCTATATCCTGTAACTGGTAGGTAGCTAACTGAGCACTGTCACTAGTGGTTACCTCCATGATATTTGTTACCTTCTGCACCATATCAAGGAATTCTTGTGGGTCCTCTTCAGACTTAGACCCTGAAAATGAAGGAGGGTTCATTTGGGTGAAGTCCTAAATTCTAGCTACAACAGTATTGGCCACTAGGTTGGCCTGAAAAGTAGCTATGCATTCATTCTGGGCTGCTACAAAATGATCTAGAGTGGTGAAAGCTGCTTTGAATTCTGCGTGAGAAGTATGCTTATTCAAAGGATCTTCCTGAACGAGCAGAGATGTTGAGTAGTTCCCAGTTTTTTTTTCGTTAGTTTTTTTGGGAGGCATGTTTTGTAATGGAATAAAAAGTTGAATTAGAAAGAGATTTTAACTTGAGCCCATGCTTACTCGCATGCTATGAACACTTAAAGAAGGGAACTTTTTCCTAAAATGCCTCATAGTCTCTTGTACATAAGTGTGGTGCACTACACACCCATGCACAATACTCTACTTGATGCATCTTTCAGACTTCCTAGAACTTTTTAGAACCTTAGGCTCAGCTACCAAGTTAGTAATGCCTCAATACTACACCCTGGGTATCACACGGTGCTTACAATTCTGAAGGACCACAAGCTAACTCATGAATGGTACCTGCTGTGAGTACTGAATGATAATACTAGAAATATATGCAGAAGTTAGGATGAAAATGCCATAAGGTTCATAAACTAAAAACAAATACTAAATACTGATAATAATACTAAAAATACTGAACATCTATCTGAAGTAATCTAGTCTGAAAGCCCCTAACTTTCTGAATGGGGAGTTGATGGGATAAGTCCCCAACTAACTCTGACTATTGAACGTACTAAATCTGCTAAAATACTAAAATAAAATAATGCTCTCGATGGATGAGGACTCACTACAAAATCTTCTGCTGATATCCTGAGCTGCTAAGTACGATTAGGACTCTAAGCATCTGAACCTATGATATAAGATATCATAGCGCAAAAAAGAGAGTATGCTTCAGTACATAGAATGTACTGGAATGCTAAGTGAGGTAAGTATGATATACATGAGTTCATATGCATGAGATGATAACTGACTGAATGAACATCATAAAGTAACTGGATGAGAGTACATGCAAAACTGTAACTACTGAACATACTGAACATGCTATACTGCGCATATAGATATACATCGTGTATCTGAGATTATACTAAAACTGAGTGCAGAATTCTGATGGCTGAGTAACTGATAACTAATAGCCATGGTTCTATAGAACTGTCTGAGCTCTTTACTGACTACTGAGACTGAAACTATAATTGTGGGAGTATTCATCTAACCAACATACCCCGATATAAACTGAGTTGGGGTCTATCCTATGACCCCAGTTGGAAGGGTATTAGCACCTTGCCACGGGATACTAACAAGGCTGGGTCAACCCTAATTTGAACTGAAAACTCATGAAATATATATATATATATGATTGCGTCAACCCTAGTCTGGAAGGCCATATGCAAGCTACATAGTTCTGTAACACAAGGACTGCTACTAAGGGTCAAATCCTCTGCTGACAGAAATGCTCCCATCCCTGGGTTCGCTCGATGCTAAATCCTACTCCTAACTGATTTGACACTGAACTGATCACTAGACTGTACTAGGCTTGACTAAACTAACACTAATCGTATTGACTGACTGATCTGGACTGAGTTTACTGAGTGCTGTTACCTGACTTAGTACTACTGTTCTTGACCTTCACTGGGACTATTCTATAACTACTGCAACTAAGTAAACAACTAGATTTTGGGTAATAAATACCCCCAAGACTCGATAGCATAATGAATAAACTCATATCACAACTTTAACAACACAACAATAGTTTACCATGCATGATTTACTCATATGGACATTTTATCAAATACTTGCAAGGCATAGCTTAAGAATGGGAGTAGTTTAAACATGTAGTAATATCATGATTTCAATACTAAGATCACCAAAGGACAACAATGCACAATTCATTCACTTAGATATTTTGTCAAACACTTAGGAAACATAACCTTGTACTTGGGAATGAACATGTTAATGCATCATGATTACAATAATTAATTCATAATTCAAGAGTTTTGACACGGGAATTACATCAATCACATACATGTTATCTTATATTCATGAAACTCATAATTAAATCTTGAATTGAAACCCATACAACAACACAAATAAGAATACAACCCAAATTGCACATGTAAATTATGAATCTAAAAACTTGTAGTTTTAAAAAGGGTTCTTGAACTCCAAGGGTGGAAGGAAACCCAAGGATGAACGCCTAACATACCTTGATTATTGAGTTCGTGAAGATTTTTGTGGATTTCTTAGAACTTGGACTTGAGCTTGATGAACTAGGGTTTATTTCTTGAGAGGATTTTGAGAAGAATAAATGTATTTTGCCCTTTTGGGAACGTAATTTCATGTTTTGGCTGAATTGGGTGAGGGGAAAAAACCTAAATGCCCTTGGTAACTCGTAAGTTAATGAGCAAAACTGGCCCATTGATGCGATAGGTGATGCACCGCATCAATGGGGTCGACGCAATAAACGATGCATCGCGTCGATGGGTGCGCTTCGATAGCCAATGCGACGCATCAAGATCACGTTAGTTTGCTATTTTGGCCATCCAAACAAGACTCAAACAATGTCCAAAAATTTTGAAACTCACCCAATATGACCTATTGACATCCATGATAATGAATCAATTTAAATATTGATAATCTAAGGTCGAAAAGATCGTAAATGATGCCATTAAAATATCAAGGTAAAAAATGAGACTAAGTGTCAACACTTAACTAAAATTTTCTATGTCTGGGACCTCTTTTGGCATGATATATAGGACTAAAATGACTAGGACTTTGCGGGGTCTTATATTTAGTCTTAACTTATCGAGACAAATGTTGTTGATTATTCTAAGTCCTTGTGTTTTATTATTATTAGATTCTCTTGTACTGGCCCTTTCAGGTCATGGGATGGTATTTTGTATTGACTATTTTATCTATGTCAAATCTTTTACCTATTTATCAATTGTGTAATTGATTTTCATCTATAATTGGGCATTTTTCACCAAGTTAACCCATTATGTTTAGCTTCGGGTTATGGTTTGGCTTACCTACTAGTGGGACAGAGTAGGTGCCATCTTACCTTATAAATTGAGTTGTAAAAATTTAGTATCAGATCCTAGACTTCACCGGTATTGTCGGTATTAGAGCAAGTGTCTAGTAGAGTCCTATGGATCGAAATGATGACATTCATTTCATAACTTCAGAAGGCTATAGGACATACTCAGAAGTTTATCACTTCTTTCACTCACTTTATGCTAAGAGTCTAGGTTGGTTTATATAACATTCCTTTGACTTTACTTTTTCACAGATGGCTAAGACACGTGCTACTGCTACATGAGATAAGGGTGTCGATACCAAGCCTAGGGATCCTACTCCTATTCATGGATGACCCAGAGGTTATGGACAGCTGTGATATATTTCCCTAACTAAGGGCCAAGATAGGCCACCATCCCTAGGTTTTATTTTTGCTTCTAACTAGAGATTCGTCTTCCCCAGCCAACGGTGGGACAGGGACCAACCCTAGATCTACTAGGATTTATTCTTTTTTAGTGATTAGAGATGTGTTGGATCATCTTTTAAGGGTAGTTAGAGGTGTTATCTGATGGTGCTCAGACTACAGATTAGATTGGAATTGAGGTGTGGGCACAACCTGTAGCTACGTCTACCAGTGTTGAGGTTCCTCCTGCACCAGTAGTTATTCAGCTGGTAGTTTTTCATCCAATGGTTGCTCAGCCTGCTATGTTTTCTGAAAAATATAAGATGTTGGGTAGATTCTTGATATTGGTTTCACCTAGGTTTTCTGGTGTACCGGGTGAGGATGGATATGATTTCCTACTTACTTGTAAGGATAGGCTCTATAATTTAGGCCTTTTGAGACTCGTGGTGTGGATTATTCCACATTTCAGTTAGACTTAGCTGCTCAAAGTTTGTGGAGAGGTTATATGGATTCTAGGCTAACTAGATCTTCTCCCTTGTCATGGACTCAGTTTTGTGAGATGTTCTTGGAGAAGTACATGCCTCACAACCTTAGAGATAGTTTGAGGGATCAAATTCTCTAGATTGGAGCAGGGATCCATGATAGTTGCAGAGTATGAGGCTTATTTTAATAAGTTGTCTAGGCACACGACTTTTATTCTAGATACTGAATATGAGAGATTTTACAGCTTTGTTAGAGGGTTGAGACTTCCCATTCGTATGTTTACTTAGATTTTAGTCACTGTGGGTAGATTTTTTGCTGAGGTTTTAGATCATACTAAGGTGATAGAGGAGATGCATTATGAGGCCTAAGGGGGCAATGATATGAGGCCTTGATATCACAACAATTTTAGTGGAAGCCGTAGTAGTTCCTGATTTAGGGGTAGTAATTCTCATGATGGGTATTGTCTGCTTCCATCTTATCAGTCTAAGAATTAGCCAGTTGACCTATTCAGGTAGTGTTTTAGATTACTGATGGAGGTTGGTCTAGTGTTAGAGACCGCCCTGGTCATGGTAGCGGTCAGGCTTCGAGGGGTTCATCTTCTGGCCATTCTAGTCGTGGTGGTTATTCTGGGTCAGTTAGATCTATTGGTTCTGGTTCAGCTTAGGGAGTCTGTTATTGTTGTGAATCTCCTGGTCACTATTCATGAGATTTTCCTAGTCATGGGGTGATTGTTGCTTTAGATTAGAGTATCCCCCCTATTAGAGAAGTTCATCCCTCAGCTAGAAATGGTTCTCATATTCGTAGAGGTGGTTCCCAGAGTACTCGAGGAGGTTCCCAAGCAGGAAGAGTAGAAGGTCAGCCAAGTTCCCATCTAGCTGGCGAGCGTGGTCAGTTCTATGCAGTACCTTCTAGAACCAAGGCTGAGACTTTGAATGCTATTATCATAGCTATAAGATCCCTAAATTTATTGTTTTGGTATGGAAATTGGTAATAAACTCAACCCATTTGCATAATTGATTTTATTTTAAGCATTATTACTTGGCTTGGCTTGTATCTTGAAATTAATGCATGGTATAAATGGTTAAATTGGTTAAGGATGGTTATAAAAACCTTGTGAGGTATAATGGAATTCTCTAAGTGAATGATTTATGAAAACATTGAGGTGTACACGAGAATCCCCCAATTGATTATAATAATGGAGTTTGTGGGGTACTTGGGAATCCCCAAAGTGTTGGCTAATGATATTGCTTGCAAGCTACAGTCGATATGATGATACCACTTAATAAATAATTCCTTAATAATTGACTTCTTGAATAGGTAGTTTGGTTATGTGTTAAATATTTTAATTGGGCAATAATGGGGGTTGTGATAGCTAGCCGTGAAGGTGTGAGTCCAAAGATTGAAAAGTGGAAACTCATGTTTTCCGACATGAGGGTTGGTCTTGATGACCATGTGCTTGTGGGGTACAAAGGAATCCCACAAGTCTATGCATATATATATGTATCATAGAGGATAAAGGGTATAAGGGAATCCCCGACCATCTATGATATCTCTGGTTCAGATAGCTAACACATATTGGGGCCCGTTCAGGGGGTAAAACTAGACCCATATAGCCCATGGGTGGACTTATGATGGTAAAGGTACACAAGCCAGGTTAAGGTTTTAAAATACATGCTAAACTTTGTTCGCTATCCCTGCATGGTATATATATGTATATATGTTTTTCCATATGGTTATGTGCATTGGTTTGACTTGGTTTGGATTGATGGCATTATTTTTTCTTTGTCCCTGAGTTACATGCTAGCGTTCACCCCGCTAACCATCTTCAAACACTGTATCCCCATGCGATGCAGGAACCGACCATACTTCCACTTTTCCTTCTCAGTGACTAGGTGATTCGGGGATAACATTTGAGTTAGACTGAAGTAGTGAGCTTCCATACTTTGAAATACCCCATTTCATGTTATGGATTTTTTCTGTCTTTACTATTCCTTTAGTTTTGGTTTTGGATATGGTCGGAGGCATGTACCGACTGGATATTCTTTAGTTTTGATAAGAGGCTTTGTTGGACTACTATGGGCATGGGCGGTGTCGGTATCAGTGTTGGCATTGGTTTTGGTTTGATGTTTGGTTGTGAATGTTTGGTTTTAGTTATAGACTTATTACAATATTTTAAAATTGATATTCTCTTACCTTGTTATATGTTTAGAATTCATCCGACGTGAGGTGTAAGATGGGCGATGGTTTGGGCATTGGGGGTGGTCTCTAGTCCTGGTTGTACTTGAGATACCCTACATGGCCAGGCCCGGGTTTAGGTTATGTCATATTGGTATCAGAGCCTAGGTTCATGGTCAATTGGGTGTCCATAAAGCCGTGTCAAGTAGAGTCTCTTTTATGTGTGTGTAGCGCGCCACACTTATAAGGAAGAGGCTATGAGACATTTAGGAATGTTTCCTTTTCTTGTTGTTCTGTTTTCTCCTGTAGAGTCTAAGGTCTTGGATCTCTCTAATTCCTATTTGTTCGCCTTTCAGATCATGCCTCTAAGAAGAACTGATGTCCATCGGAATCCTTTTGTCCCATTTAAGGATAATGGAAATGGATCTTGTCCTACTCCAGGGGTTTAGACTAGGTCTAGGGTCACTGTGTTTGATGGTCCTAATGGAGCTCCACCGGTTCCTCTTATCCCTCCTTAGACACCTCAAGCTGACATGTCTAATACTAATTTTCACCAGTCGATCCATTTGCTTACTCAATTGGTTTCCTCTCAGATTGAGCATGTGTATTCCGTTGCTTCATCATCTGAGGACACTAGAGTTGGCCAATTTATGAGGTTTAACCCTCCTATTTTAATGGGTATGAAAGTTGAGGAAGATCCTTAATATTTCATAGATGAAATGGAAAAGATCTTTCGTGTGATGCATGTTACTGAGGTGGAAAGTGTGGAGTTTGTAGCCTATTAGTTGAAATATATTGTGCATTAGTGGTATGAAGAGTGGGAGTAGCCCAGGGGTTTGGATGTTGAGTCCTCCTTGTGGGAGGACTTCTCTACAACTTTTCTTGATCGTTTCTTTCCTTGGGAGTTAAGGGAGGTAAAGGATGAAGAATTTATGAATCTGAGGTAAGTCAGGATGATAGTTAGGGATTATGCCTTGAAATTTCATCAGTTGTCCCCGTATGCTCCTGAGTTAGTGTTTATCATGAGGGCTAGAATGAGAAAATTTGCCTCTAGGTTATCCCGTAATTTGATTCTATAAAGTAAGGTTGCCTTGTTGAATAAGGAAATGGATATCTCCAGACTAGTTGTGTATATGCAGTAGGTAGAGAAAGAGAAGAAAAAAAAGGTGGAAATAAGGAAAAGGCAGAATAAGAAGTTTAGATTTCTGATCTGGGTAGAGGTCACCAATAGAATAGTAGAAATGGTGGAAAGTGGTCTAAGAAAAAGTGGGGGAGTTCTGGTTCCTACTCTACGGCTAGTGCTCCTTATTTGAAGCCGTCAGATGATCATTGTTCACAGAATGATAGTAGGTTTAAGGAACAAGATGCCCAATCTCAGGCTAGTGGGGCCCAATCATCTTTATCATATCCTCCTTGTAGATTTTGTGGTTGATTGCATCGAGGTTTCTATGATAAAGGAAGGGACACGTATTTCAAAATGGTCAGCCAAGGCATATACTTAGAAAATGTCCTGTGGGTAAGGTTTCTTCTGGGGCAAACAAGGTTTTGGTTGCCTCTTCATTAGCCCCTGCACCAATGGGTGCCCCATCTGGCTCCAACACTAGCTGGAACTATCTTTATTCTCTCACTACCCGCTAGGATTCTGAGGCATCTCCAAATATCGTTACTAGTATGTTGAAACTCTTTTCCCATGATGTGTAGTGTCTATTTGATCTGAGCCCACTCTTTCTTATGTGACCCCTTTAGTGGCTGTACATTTTGGTTTCGGTCCCAAGTGTATTTTAGACCCCTTTTTTGTTTCTACCCTAGTAGCTGACTCTGTGGTGGCTAGAAGAGTCTATAGGGGTTGTGTGGTATCTATGAATGGTAGGGAGACTTTAGTGTTTCTGTTTGAATTAGACATGGTTGATTTTGGTGTCATAATGGGGATGAATTGGTTGCACTCGGCTATGCTTCTTTAGATTGTCGGACCCGTAAGGTCCTTTTTAAATTCCCTAATGGGATGGTTATTGAGTGGGAAGAGGGCTCTCTAGTTCCTAAGGAAAGGTTTATATCATATCTTTGAGCCCAGAAATTAATTTTCAAGGGGTGTCTTTATCATTTAGTACGGGTTAAAGATTCTAACTCGGAGGGTCCTTCCTTATATTCCATTCCCGTGGTAAATAAATTCCCGAGGTCTTTCCTAATAAGATTCCTGGTGTCCCTCCTGATAGGGAGATTGATTTTGGGATTGACCCTGCTCTAGGCACTCGTCCAATCTCTATTCCCCAAAATAAAATGGCTCTAGCGAAGTTAAAGGAGCTTAAGGAGCAATTAAAGGATCTTTTAGACAAGGGTTTCATCTATCCTAGTATGTTCCTGTGGGGTACACCGGTATTGTTCGTGCGTAAGAAGGATAGTTCCCTTCATATGTGTATTGATTACCAGTAATTGAATAAAGTGACGATAAAGAATAAGTATCCTCTTCCAAGGATAGATAATTTGTTTGATCAGCTTTAGGGTGCTAAGTTTTTCTTCAAGATCGATCTTCGATCCGGGTATCATCAGTTAAAGATTAGGGAGGTGGATATTTGTAAGACTGCCTTCTGTACCAGATATGGGCATTTCTAGTTCCTGTTTATGTCTTTCAGGTTGACTAATGCCCCAACGACATTCATGGACTTGTTGAATAGAGTCTTTCATCAGTTTCTGCATTTGTTCGTCATTGTATTTATAGATGATATTTTGGTGTACTCTAAGAATAAGGAGGATCATGCCGATTACCTTCACATTATGTTGTAGACCCTGAAGGATCAACAATTGTATGCCAAATTTTCAAAATGTGAATTCCGGTTGAACGTTATTACTTTTCTAGGTCATGTCATATCTAGTGAAGGGATCATGGTGGATCCACAGAAGGTTACTTTGCAGTGGTTAAGAAGTGACCTAGACCCACGAATCTAATCAATATATGGAGCTTCTTGGGTTTAGCCGGTTACTACAGATGTTTTGTGGAAATTTTCTCTCTTATAGCTGCCCTGTTAACTAAGTTAACTCAAAACAATTTGAAGTTCTTATGGTCTGATACTTGTGAGGGTAGTTTCAAAGAGTTGAAGGATAAGCTGACTTCGACCCCAGTCTTGACTTTTCCTCAAGATACTGATAGTTTTGTGGTCTATTGTGATGCATCTCATGTAGGGCTTGGTTGTATTTTGATGCAACATAGAAAGGTGGTACCTTATGCCTCTAAACAGTTGAAGGTGCATGAGAAGAATTATTCGACTCATGAATTGGAGTTGTTGGTTGTGGTATTCGCATTGAAAATCTAGCATAGCTATTTGTATGGAGTGCAAGTGGATATATTTTCTGATCATAAGAGCCGGCAATATGTGTTCACCCATAAGGTGATGAATCTCAGGCAAAGGAGATGGCCTGAGTTGCTGAAAGATTACGACATGAGTCTATACTTTCACCCAGGTAAAGCTAATGTGGTTGCCAATGCTCTTAGCAGGTTCTCCGTGGGGAGTGTAGCTCATGTGGATGAGGATAAGCAGGATTTGGTAAAAGATATTAACCGTTTGGCTAACCGTGGAGTTCGTCTTAAAGACTCTGAGGATAGTGGTGTGTGACAACGCTCACCTATACCATCTAAAGTGGTAGAGGACGGTCGTTGTCAATAACCCAACTCGCGTTAAGGTCGAATCCACAAGGAGTTAAATTTAAACTTCAAATCCTATGGGTGCTTTAGTTACTAAAAGGGTATCCAAGGTGTAAACAAAATGCAACTCATAAGATATGCCATTTGACCAAAGTGACCTTTTTCATTAATCTCGCTAGGCCGCGATTGCAGAGGCTTCTCCGCGATTGCGGAGAACATGACCATGGTCGTATCTGTGCGATTATGAGCATTGATGAGATCGTGGTAAGATCTTATATGATTGCGGTAAGTTAAACTACTTGACTGTTCACAATCATGGTCCTCAAATCGTGATCACGGTAACTGAGGCTATGTTTTCTCCTGATCTTAAAACTACACTTCTTTCCTCCTTCTGAGCTGTTTTAGCTCTAATCCACATCTTTCCCTCTCATCACCTTTGTACCTGGAAAATATGGATGTTAGTGCATTTAATCACAATTATGTCTCACTTATTCATCCAAAATATGGTAATGTGCACGAATGCGGAGTATGATTGAGAGTTAAGATCACCACTCATCAACACCCCCAACTTAAAACCTTATTTTTCCTCAAGAAACACTACCTCTTCTCATGAGACAATGCATATTTACACCTAACATAGATGACCGAATGATCATAATGACATTAACCATAGTTATTAACTCAAGTAGCTCTTCAAACATGGGCAAAGCATTTCTCCCGATACCCCTCAACATAAAATGCAATAAGCAAGGATGCAAAAGACTTAAAAGAGAAACAATGCAACAACAACCAATACTTGAAAAGTGACTCACTTTTTGACTATCACTAAGCTATACTCCTTTTGCCTCATTTGTTGGAAGGTGACAACATCACCCACCTCAACTTGTTCCGTGATCGCGGTCACTCAGCTACAACAATGGCAGTGACACGGGTTATGATTGCGGTAACTAAGACCAAATTTTAGGTCCCCTGCACTCCTCTATTCAGTTCAAAACATGATAATTTCATGGCATCCTTTTTTTCAATTTCAATCAACACTTCTCCTAGCACCAACATTTCATGGATTATGCATGAACAAAAACAAAATTAAAATCTACTCTATCATGCATAAATAAAAGGATACGTGCCACTTTCATGGAATGATGGGTTTCTTCCCATATTTTGTGGAAAACCACCCCTCCCACTATCGTTTGTGTTTTCACTTAGAAGATTTGAACCTCCATCCTAACTTTTTGTCACTATGAGTTGAGCGACAGAGGGACAAAAGATTTAAATCTTCCAATGTGATGCTATATAGAGGTGAGGTCATGACGATGAATCTTTTATCTCACCACTTTGAATACTTGAACCTTTTACCCAACTTCATATCAAATTTTCTATTTGGCTCCTTGGGTAAGGGTTGGAACATCAATAGGCTAGTAGTTGAACATTGGAAGTTGATATCATTGGCCTTGGAGTGCAGGGTGCCCATGTGCTCATTAGGAATGTCAAACTCTAAAATATAGGGGTGGTGCTCCATCTCCCCAAAATCTATTATTTGCTCGGGTGGATAGATTTTCATCCAATCTACCAAGCATAATGTTGAAAAATGGTTTGAATGAGGTCCATCCCTTAATTCCAAAATTACTTCCCTTTTAGCATTCTCACCCCGAGATGGGCTAGAGTCTTCATAAGAGATTTTCTTGGCTTTTTCTTTTGATTCTAGCACCATTTTATCACTTTTGGCATCTTCAATAATATGTTATTCGGTTGATTGGGAAATATCCAAGGATTCTTTGATACCAATCTCATCATTGACCATATAGCTTGGTTTGTTTTCTTGATTCACCTCATCTTGGGAAGTGGGCAAGGTGATGGTATTTACAAGGTTTGTTTCCTTTCCCATTTCCTCTATCTTAGTGATCTTGTCTTTACATACCCCTATGGATTGATGTATGTCTTTCATATTCTCCCCTGTCGCAGTTACCCAATCCAAAATAGTTTGAAGTATTTTTTCAAAACCATTGGACTTGGCTTGTTATTCTTCCCCTATTTGATTATAATACCTGTCAAGCTCATAAGAAAAACTAGCAATTGGGTTAGAATAACGGGGGGATGGGGAATTTGGACAATCACTCCAATTTCTATCTTGACCACCACAAAAGAACAACCATAATCCTAATAGGGTCGAGATGGTGATTCTATCTCTCTCCGGGGAGAATATCTATAATCTCTCAGAAAGTAGAGTCCATCACAATATGGACATGGATCATTAAGATAGGACTTCCAAATACCAAAATCATAGTAGTCCTCAGATTTCATAGAAAAAAGTAAATAAAAATAAAAATCTACCTAACATAAGAAACAAAAAGAAAATCACAAACACTTATTTACAAGTTCAAATTTAAGCAAGTATGCTAAAATTCCAAACTAAATTAATACGCCAAATTGTTTCCCATCAATGGTACCATTTTTGATAACGCTCACCTATACTATATAAAGTGGTAGAGGATGGTCGTTGTCAATATCCTAACTCACATTGAGTTCGAATCCACAAGGAGTGAAATTTAAGCTTCAAATCATATGGGTGCTTTAATTACTAAAAGGGTACCCAAGGTGTAAACAAAATGCAGAAAATAATATAAAATTGTGTGGGGAGGTGGTTGGTTTGCTATTGGAAATGTATCACTCTTGAATCACATAACAAGATACAAGAACACTTTCTACTTCAAATTCGACTTTAAGGGAAATCTTGAGATTATGTCTATCTAAAGGCAAGGTGTGTGCGGGATCATGATAGTTTAACATGAAATATAGTTGTTGAATACAAAGTAGGCTAGGTAGAAAGTCTTTGTAGTTAGTTTGTCAACCAAACCTCAAAGATTTCACCCGTTGGCTCTTTCAAACACCTAATGAGTGTGACCTTAATAATCACCCAGTACCTCAATTAGGCATTTCTATTTCTTGGATGATTCCCATAACATAGATCACTCTTCATTTACACTTATGTATAAGATTGCAAAAGAAAGTAAACCACATATTCAATTTTCCACCATTGACTTATCCCCCTATAGCCCTTTTTTAAGGATGCTATGGGTTCCCAAAGGTTCACCCTCATTCTTCATTTAAGGATGATGTAGGCTTTTCAAGATTTTAGGGTTTTCACCCATCAAACTCGTTTGGACTTTTATGGTTTTCACCCATAAATTCCAACTATTAAACTCAAGCAATAGTGGAGTTCGTAATCAACAACTAAAAATCATATAAACCCATCAACATCCACAAACAAATAGCACTTTAGTTCAACGTAATCCCAAGACTAGAGAAATTAGCTACTCATGAAATGAAAGATAAGAAGTATACCAAATAGTTCATTTATGGCATACATATCAATACCGATTAAAGAAATCCTTCAACTCACACTTCAAGTTTACCAATTTTCTCTTGAAAATCTAAATACACAAATAGATTATGTGTTTTCCCTAAAATCTAAGGTTCTATAGGTTTTTCTAATTTTTCTCTGTCTCTCCTCCCTTTCTTGATGTGTATGAAAAAAAATAAAGATTTGGGTCTTATATGGAAATTTGGATCAGCTATGCCATTTGACCAAAGTGACCTTTTTCATTAATCCCGCTAGGCTGCAATCGCAGAGGCTTCTCTGTGATTGCGAAGAACATGAAGAAGGTCGTATCTGTGTGATTACGAGCATTGATGCAATCACAATAAGATCTTATGTAATTATGGTAAGTTGACCTGCTTGACTGGCCGTGTTAGCGGTCCTCAAATTGCGATCACAGTAACTGAGGCTATGTCTGCTCCTGGCCTTCAAACTACACTTTTTTCCTCCTTTTGATCTCTTTTAGCTCTAATCGACATCTTTTTCTCTCATCACCTTTGTGCCTACAAAATGTGGATGTTAGTGAATTCAATCATAATTATGTCTCACTTATTCATCTAAAATATGGTAATGTGCATAAATATGGAGTATGATTGAGTGGTAAAATCACCACTCATTAGTGTGTTTGTTCAAGAGGTGCCAAAGTCATCTCTTGGTGATGAGGTGAAAGAGAAGCAAGTGTTGGATCCTATCTTGATGCAAATCAAGTATAATGTAGGTGGGTAGAAAGTAATGGCCTTTGAGATTAGTGGTGATAGAACCTTGTGGTACCAAGGGAGGTTGTGCATTCCCGATACAGATAGGCTGCGAGAGAGAATCTTAGATGAGGCTCATGAGTCATGTTAAGCCATTCATCCTAATTTGATGAAGATGTATCATGATCTTAAGGAGATCTATTGGTAGAACAATATAAAGCGAGATGTGGCTAGTTTTATGGCTAAATGCATGGTGTGCCAATAAATGAAGGTTGAGCATTTGCAGTCCAGAGGGTTGTATCATGAAATTGAGTTGCCTGTGTGGAAGTGGTTAATAATTAATATGGATTTAGTTATCAGTCTTTCTCAGTCTCAGAATTAGTTTGATTTGATTTGGGTCATCGTGGGTAGGACGACTAAGTTTGCTCACTTTTTGCCAGTGAGGATAAATTTTTCCTTAGAGGATTATGCCAAGTTGTTTATTGAGAAAATTGTGAAGTTCCATGGGGATCCTATTTTCATTATGTCGAATTGTGGTACTCAGTTCTCATCACAGTTTTGGTACTTATTTCAGAGAGGTTTGGGGACCAGGGTAAGCCTCAGTACTGTTTTTCACCCGCAGTCGAATTAGCAAGCGAAATAAACTATTTTGATATTGGAAGATATGTTTTGATCTTGTGTGACTGACTATGGTGGTAGTTGGGTTGATCATTTGCCTCTTATAGATTTTTTGTATAACAATAGCTACCACTCTAGTATTGGAATGGCTCCATTTCAGGCCTTGTACGGTAGAAGGTGTAGATCTTCTATTGGGTGGTTTGAGGTTGGTGAGGTTGAGATGTTTGGCTCGGATTTGGTTCACCAAATAATAGAGAAGGTGAAGGTAATTCAGGATAGGATTAAGGTTTCCCAAATTCTCTAAAATTCCTATGCAAATGTGAGGCGTATGGAGTTAGAGTTTGAGGTTGGTGATTGGGTATTCTTGAAGGTTTCTCCCATGAAGGGAGTAATGCAGTTTAGGAAGAATGGAAAGCTTGGTCCCTGGTATATCTTCCCATACTTGGTCTTGAAGAGATTCAGTAGTGTTGCGTATGAATTGGAGTTTTCCTCTAGTTTGAGTTCCATTCACCCGGTGTTCCACGTGTCGATATTAAGAAAGTGTGTAGGTGATCCGTTATAAATTAGGCCTATCAAGGATATTGGTATTTTGGATTCCTTGTCTTATGAGGAAGTCCCAATTAAAATTTTGGATAGGTAAGTCTGTTGGTTGCGGACAAAGGATGTAGCTTCGGTGAAGTTTCTATGGAGGAACCACAAAGTTGAAGAGGCTACTTGGGAAGCCAAAGAGGACATAAAGTCAAAGTATCCATTCCTATTTTCTATTTTAAAAAATTATGCTTAAGGTATGTGTATTCCCTTGTGTCTTTGTTTTCTGTATTTGATTAAAGGAAATTGTAATTTCTTTGGTATATTTGTTTTCTATCTTTGATTAAAGAAAATTATGATTTCCTTGGACTCTTTATTTTCTGTCTTTGTTAAAGGAAAGAGTAGTGATATTTGGGGTCTAATCGTGTGAGTAAATGCCTTGTCCCATCATTTGAGGATGAATGATCCAAGTAGGGGAGAATTAAAACACCTCGAATTGTGGCCCATGAAAATTTCTTGAGCTTTGAGCTCACTACCTTGGTTACGACCTGACCCCATGAGTTGTATGGTGTCTTGATATGTCAGGTGATCCTAGTCGTAAGGTGAGCAGTGTGTGGTGTTGAGTTTTTATCCTAGGTAAGAATTGAGGGCATGAGTCATAAAGACTCATGACGAGTTGATAATAAGAGTTGTAACCAAGTCATGTTAGATTGTGTCATGATTCTGCTTTAAGTACGAGTGGATCAATAAGAGCCGTAGGGATATGTCATGAGTCGTGGGATGAAATCATAGGATGTCCAATATTTAACCCATTTGGGTTTTATGTGGGTTACAACTAGACCCTACGAGTCATAGGGTCTTATTACGGGTTAGTTGGTTGAGTCGTAGGTATAGAAGCTTGTGTGCTTGGTAAGACTTTCCTGGTTACAACTCATAATAACGAGTCGTTAGAAGTGATTACGAGTCAATGGTTGACTCATAGTCAAAGGCAACCTTTTTTTATCTTTTAAGTTAAGGGAATTCTGGATATTTCCCCTTTTTTCCCAACTTAATACCCACGTTTGATAACCCCTTTAAGGTATTATTAACCCTCAAAAACAAATCAAATAACTTCTTAAAACACTTTCAAATCCTCAATGTCAAGAACATTAGGGTTTTCAAGAGATTAATCAATTGAGGCTTCCAAGGGTGATTTCTCTTCGTACTCCTCAGTGTTTAAGGTATGTTACTCTTCCCTCATTGTTAATTTTGTAAAATCATGTGAATAAAAGCATTGTTCATGAAATATTGATGTGAGTTTTGAACTATGGGTTGAGGGTTTTTAATATAAATGGTTTAAATTTTTCTTCAATGATATTTATGTAACTATTGGATTTAAATTGATGGTTGTTAAATATATTGGGGTGTATGGGAATGGTGGATGGAAATAGGGGTACAATGGAATCCCCAAATTGATTATTTTGGTATGAAAATTGGTAATAAACTCAACCCATTTGCATAATTGATTTTATTTTAAGCATTATCACTTGGCTTTGCTTGTTTCTTGAAATTAATGCATGGTATAAATGGTTAAATTGGTTAAGGATGGTTATAAAAACCTTGTGGGGTACAATGGAATTCCCTAAGTGAGTGATTTATGAAAACATTGTGGGGTACACAAGAATCCCCTAAGTGATTTTAATAATAGAGTCTTTGGGGTACTTGGGAATTCCCAAAGTGTTGGCTAATGACATTGCTTAAAAGCTATAGTTGATATGACGATATCACTTAATAAATAATGCCTTAATAATTGACTCTAGGAATTGGTGGTTTGGATAAGTGTTAAATGTTTTAATTGGGCGATAATGGGGGTTTTAATAACTATCTGTGAAGGTGTGAGTCCAAAGAACGGATGCTGGAAACTCATGTTTTTTTACATGAGGGTTGGTCTTGATGACCGTGTGCTTGTGGGGTACAAGGGAATCCCCCAATTCTATACAAGTATATATGTATTATGGAGGGTGAAGGGTACAAAGGAATCCCCGACCATCTATGATATCTCTAGTTCGTACTACTAACACGCACTGGGGCGCATTCAAGAGGTAACACTGGACCCATATAGCCCGTGGGTGAACTTATAATGGTAAAGATACACAACCTAGGTTAAGGTTTTGAAATGCATGATAAACCGTGTTCCCTATATCGGCATGGTATATAAATGTATATATGTTTTTGCATATGGTTATGTGTATTGGTTTGACTTGCTTTTGGATTGATGGCATTACTTTATCTTTATCCCTGCGTTACATGCTAGAGTTCATCTCGCTAACCGTCTTCGAACGTTGTATCTCCATGAGATGCAGGAATCAGCCATACTTTCACTCCTCCCGGTCAGTGACTAGGTAATTCGGGGACAACTTTTGAGTCATACTGAAGTGGTGAGCTTCCATACTTTGGAAGACCCCATGTAATATTATGGATTTCCTTATGTCTTACCAATTTCTTTGATTTTTGTTTTGTCTGTGGTGAGGGACATGTTCGACTAAATATTCTTTGGTTTTGATTAGAGGCTTTGTTGGAATACTATAGGCATGGGCGGTGTCGGTATTGGCATTGGCATTGGTATTGGTATTGGTTGGATGTTTGGTTGTGAATATTTGGTTTTGGTTATAGACTTATTTTAATATTTTTAAATTAATTTTCTTTTATCTTGTTAAATATTCAAAATTCATCCGACGCGAGGTGCAAGGTGGGCAATGGTTTGGGCATTGGAGGTGGTCTGCGATCCTGGTTGGACGTGAGATACCCAACATAGCCAGGCCAGGGTTCGGGTCATGTGAGTATTGATACAATAGGGTCAAGTTATTTCTTATGCGCCTAGACAGCTTAAGGTGCATAGGCACAACTAACCCACTCATGATTTTGAGTTGGCGGCGGTAGTCTTCGCGCTTAAGATTTGGAGGCATTATTTGTATGGCACACAATGTGATATTTTTACCAATCATTGCAGTATTCAACATCTTATGACCTAGAGATAGCTTAATGCTAGACAACGTAGATGGATAAAGTTGCTTAAGGATTATATTTCAATATTGTATCATCTAGGCAAGGCAAATATAGTAGCGGATGCCTTGAGCTAGAAGGCAGTGAGTGTGGGTAGCTTGGCTTATATTTCATTTTCTCAGAGGGAATTGGCACAGGACATCCAATCATTATCTAACTTAATAGTTCGCCATGATATTTCATATCCTAGAAGGATTTTGGCTAGCATGGAGACGAGGTCCTCGCTATTTAAGCAGATTCGATATCGCCAGTTTGACGAAAGTAAGCTTCGCTTTCTTTGTGATCAAGTGTTGAATGGTGAGTCTGAGAGGAACACTATAGATTTTGAGATTTGATGGTTGCAATTATGTTCTGAGGATCGATAATTTGATTCAATTAATTCTGCATGAGCCTCATAACTCTAGAAATTCTATTCATCCAGGCACAATTAAGATGTATAGAAACTTGAGACAACATTATTGGTGGAGTGGTATGAAGAGATATGTGGCAGACTTTGTAGCTCGTTGCCTATGTTGTCAGCAGGTAAAGGTCATGCATCAACAACTAGTGGTTTGACTCAGAGGTTTCCCATTCCTGAGTGGAAATAGGAGCAGATTACCATTGATTTTGTTAAAAGTTTGCCTCTCACTTCCCATAATTTCGATGGTATTTGGGTCATTGTGGATTGTTCGACCAAGCCAGCACATTTCATTCCTATTCAGATATCCTTCAGTGTTGAGAGGTTAGCCCATATCTATGTCTGGGAGATAGTTTGTCTGCATGGTGTGCCCATTTCTATTATTTCACACTGAGGTCCCGTGTTTACTTCGAGATTTTGGAGAGATTTTTAGTAAGATTTGGGTACTCAGGTGATATTAGTATATCCTTTCATCCGCATACAGATGGTTAGTCGGAGTGGACTTTTCATGTTCTTACGGACATGCTTTGAGGCTGTGTTATGGATTTTAGAGGCCAATTGGAGCAACACTTATCTTTGCCAGAGTTTGTATATAATAACAACTATCATTTGAGTATTGAGATGGTGCCTTTTGAGGCTTTGTATGGTTGGAGATATTATTCCCCAGTTGGATGGTTTGAGACTTTTGAGGTTATACCCCATAGTACTGATTTGCTTCACAAGTCGTTGGATAGAGACAATGTGATTCAGGATAGGTTGAGAGAGGCTTAGAGTAGGCAGAAGGCCTATACAGACCGTAGGCTTTGTGCCTTGAGATTTAGATATAACGATCCTTTATTTCTCCGTGCATCACCCATGAAGGATGTAATAAGGTTTAGAAGGAAGGGCAAGCTCAGTCCTAGATATATTAGACCTTTCGAGATTCTTTGTGCAATTGTGAGGTGGCTTATGAATTAGCCTTACCTCCATATTTTACTGTTGTGCACTTGGTTTTCCATTTTCTATGTTACGGTGATACATTTCCTGATCTATCTCATGTGCTTAGATAGGACTCAATCCAATTGGATGAGCGATTGACCTTCGTGGAGGAACCGATGCTCATTTTGCTAGTAATGTTAGGTGGATTCCACTAGACAGATTCCTATAGTTAAGGTACAGTGAAGGCACCACCCAAAGGAGAAGGCCACTTGGGAGATCGAGAGTGACATATGAACCCAGTATCTTCACCTTTTTGAGACTTCAGGTATATCTAATCCTTAACTTCCGCAGATGAAAGTTCCTTTAGCAATGGATATTGTAATGACCCTTCAGGTCATTTTTCATATTTTTGCTTATTTTTGTCGATAGAGTTTCTCTATAGCTGCCTAGGTTATTTATGACTTGCTGGAGCTGACAGTTCAGTTATCGGACAGTTTTTTGTTTTTTAGAGACAATTCCTTATTTTGTTGTCTTTGTTGGTTCCAAATGGACATCCGGCAATAAGTTTAGTAAAACAATCTCGTATGCAAATTCTGATTGTGCCAGCAACTCAAGAATATCAATTTTAGACTAGGTGGCCCTTTTGTTCGGGTCTTGAGACACCCGAGCTCATTTTGACCTATTGATCGAAAAGTTAAGAAAATAAAATATGGGTCTGGGCCTATATTTGGTTGAAATAACCTCAGATGGAAAATTCAATTACGTTGTTGAGTTCGAGACGTCAAATTTTGTATGGTTGCATAATTTATTTTCATATATGGGATTCCACATAAATTCCGAGGGCTTGGTGGAAACTTGGAAGTTTCAGTTGTCATCTCGTGTAGTTGCTGTCGCAAGCCAAGGGTCGCGATTGCAGTACCCTTGGCAGAAAAGTTGGTGCGATCGCAGAATAGTTGTTGCGATAACAACATATTATGTAATCATCAGAGTAGTGCAATCGCAAGGCATGAGTTGAGATAGTAACTCGCGTGTTCAACCACTAAATGCTGCGATTGTAGGTCTGGGTCCGTAATAGCGGGACCCGAGTACCTGGTATGTGTATAAATAGAACCCCTATGTTGCGAATTCAGCCATTTCTTGAGAGTATAAACCCTAAATAGTGAGATTAAGTGAGAGTGAAGCTACTGGGTGATTGGAAAGATTGATTAACACTTGTTTTTGCGATTATCCTTCGGATTTGAGGTAAGATTACTCCGAATTCATGATAGATTTTTTTATTTTCTTGCTCAAAATCCCAAAAACGTGAGGGCTTGATTTGAGCCCCAACTTTTCTTGGTTTTCACCCATTTTTAGGGTAATGATTTCTTGAGAATGTAAGAATGTTATGTTGATTCCGAAAATACAATTTTCATAAGTAGGATCCATATAGAGTTTTAATGTGATTGTTGGACCCAAAGCACAATGGTGCAATACCGGTATTGTTACTGTCATATTGATGAGTAGAATGTGTTTATGATAGCTTGGCATCTTGAGGAGGTTTCTCAAAAGGAAAAAATAGTGGTTTAGCAGATCGTTGAGCTTTCTTCAGCATTGAGATAGGCTAAGTTTATCCCTTGTTAGAATGAGCTATTTCATAGTATTCTTATGATGTTGTATTAGATTTGGGATGGGTTTTAGGTGTTGGATTGATGAAATGCAAGACTTGGGTTAGTTGTACTATTTAGGCCATTTTGAAACCGTAGAGTTGAATACCTAGCTTGTTTCCTTGTGCGTTAGGTGAATTGGACTTCATTTCTCATGTTTAGCATGAGAATGCCTTATATCACTCAAGATTAGGCAAAAAAAATGCTTTAGTCACTCATGCTTAGGATAAGATTGGCCTTAGTTGCTTACACTAATAATGGTTGCCTTAATTTCCATTGGACTTAGTTAATGTGTTTGGGAAGGATCTCCATCTTATGACTAATTGTGGCTTGTTTAACATCTAAAAGTGGATTTAGATACCTTAAGCCTAGTTTGGGTAGAATTTGCCTTAAATAGAACTCGAGAATTAAAAGTGGACTCTTAACCCACTTTAGGCTATGAGACATGTTAGTTTTTGTAAACCTTTTATGCTTATTAGACTCTTGAAAATGTGTGTTGAGGCAATACTGAGAAATCTTGGTACTTGATGGTTATGTTGGTTAATGTGAGGATTGACGCCTATTGATTATGTTGTCATTTATGTTATTGATGATACTCCTTATGATGTTGATTTATCTCCCTCTCTCTCTCTCTCTCTATATATATATATATATATATATGTATATATGTATGTATATACTTATCTGGTTTGAGTTCGGAGGATGATTATGTTGTTGATTATATATATACCCAATTCAAGTCTGGAGGTGATTATGGAACTATTAGTTTTAATTATTGATTCGAGTTCTGCTATTGATTATTTACCGGTTCAAGTACAACTATTGATTATCTATCAGTTCAAGTCAACCTATTGATTATATTTACCAGTTCAAGTACGGATTTGCATATTATGCTATGATGACATATGTTTTATGATTAACGATATCGGGGGTGATATTGAGAGTAGAAATTTGGCTAGAGTAGAAATTTGGTTAAGTCAAAAATTAAGGAAATTGTTATAACGTGGCATAACATAAATGGACTCTAGTGGTAAAATGACTAGTTGGCAAATTATGCTTAGTTGATAAATGATGACTAGTGGACATATGATGATTAACTGATAATTGAATTAGTGATAAGAGATGGATAGTTGATTAATGGTGACTAGTGTATCACGATGCTAAGGTTGCAATATGATGGTAAAATTGTGAAATAATAGTTAAATGACGATGAAGGTTAGTTATAACGTTGGACGATTGAATTATTCAATCTTGATTGTACTCTCTAGGCATATGAGGGTATGTGATGAGTTATTTAGTTTTCCGCACTAATTGACATATGAGAGCCAATTTTATAGTTATGACTGTTGTTGAAACCTGATTTTGACCTCCCGATGCTCCTCTTAAGCTGCTATTTTATCAAAATTATTAATTTTTAGCATTAATATTTTTTATGTATTAATTTGATATCAAATAAATAACTACGTATCATATTTATCATTTAAAATATACAAATTATTTTATTACTTTCTATTATCATTTTTTATAATTTATTAATTCAAATATAATATCTTACATAATTTTTATTAATATTTGTTAAATCATTTTCGTAAATATGCACACTCACAATTTATAAATACATTGTCTATTATTATTATTATTATTATTATTATTATTACTATTGTTATCTATATTCTTATATAATAATTTTACGTAACATTAATTTTACATGTGTAGTTTATTTTATTATCGACATCTTATTATTTTTCTCGTCATTATTACATTTATTAAAACAGCAGCCCTAATTCAATTCAATTTCTCAATTTATTTATTTTTTGGTCATTTTGTATCAAGCTTATGTCAATTTTAGCCCCATTTTTTATGCAATTTTAAATTCTAATCAATTTCTTTAAAATTAACGACTGAGATTAAATCCTCCCTTTTAGACGCTAGTCAATTTTAATCAGATTGTTATCAATTGCTGAGATTAAATCCTCCCTTGATACAACTAATCTCAAACACCAAAACCCTAACTATTTTTTCCATCAACCGCACACCCATTCCCCTTCTCTCTTTAAAAACCCCCTCACTGTCCCGCCTCCGCCAGAGCTAGCCACCGGAAGATCGATATTTGCGACCAGCCGCGCCTCTTTCGTATCCCCCTCTTTATCTTTCTCTCTCTTCATCTCTCTCAAGACTCCAACAACCACCACCAACCATTGCTCCAACTAGCCCCCTTCCTCCTTTCTGCCGCAGCTTTGCCGGATGTGATTACCGACAAGCTGTCGATAAAACTCCACCACATCACCCCTTTTATTTTCTTCCTCTTCTCTGGAAAATGAGCTCCACCAATGAACCCTGTCTCTCCATCCGCCAAACACCACCAGCGACCTGATCAAATTTGTGCTTATCATTCTGGGATAAAAGGACATCCTACTAGAGTATGTTTTTCCTTAAAGAACATGATTCAGAAGTTGATTGATACCAAAGTGATAAATGTGATGGGGTCAAATTCTGATGCTGATTGATTTCCTAAGCTTCTTTTGCACTTGTTGACATTGGTGAAAAGGATATCATGTTGATTCTCCGCTCCAGACTCTTAAACATTTGAAATTACTTCCAACTTTACGATATGTAGTTTTCTTTTATCTTTTTTTTTCTTATGTAATTTGAACTATGTTCGACCTGATTCCCCTATATGAGGGAGACGTAGGAGCTCATTAAATGTGTTTGGTCTCATCATAATAATAAAAAATTTTCCCCCGTTTTATCATTTTTCTATATGGAGTTGGATGGATCAACAATATGATGTGGTATTCAATCTCAAAGGATTTTTTGAATCAATAAATATGATGTTCAACAAAACCCGACCTTGTCCATTTTCTATCTTTTTATCTTCTTTACAATCACAATTTCAAATTCAACATCATGTTCTATCACTTTCCTGTTTCGTATGTTTGGAGCTCAAATCTTTATGCCTAGATCACTTATTAAGTCCTAGTATTGTTTAATTATTTTTAACAAATGTTTGGCCTACTGTAAAATATGTTTTCAGCTTCTATGTTATCTCTTCAACACACTTACATAATTTTTCATGTGCTTTACTAACTTTTCAGCCCTGTAATAATTTTCCGGCACATTAAATACTTTTCCAATATTTAAAACACTAATTTTTTAGCATACTAAATATTTTTTTCAGCATTTTAAATTATGATTTTCAGCCTATTAAAATAATTTTGATCTTATGAAACTGAATTTCCAGCATACAAAAATGAATTTCCAGCACATAAAAATAAATTTTCAGAACTTTTTTATAAATTTTTCAGGATTAAAAATAATTTTCAGAACATTAATTGAATTTTCAGCATTCAGTTTATTATTTTGACAGTTTTTATTTATAAATATTTGGTTTCAATGAGTTCATCATGTTTGTTTACATCTTTAATGCTATAAACACGTCTACTCGTCTTTGGACACTAGACATCTTATCTATAGGTTTAACTATACAAAAAATGAGTAATTGCTTGTCTTAGCATGCTAATCATCTTAACCAACTCAGAATTAAGCAAGAAGCCTATTTGAGATTATTATATGCTACATGTTGTCCTATGTATTTGACACACTTTGAGTCTAGCTAGGAAGCCTAAGTTTATTTGTCTAGACCCAAATTTAAAGTAGAAAAGTCCAATGTCTTTTGGCCGATAAGTTGGGATGGATAGGAATTCTAGGAAATGCGAGTTTTATCCTCTCTTCTAGAGCGACTTTAAGCTTAACAACCAGCTTATGTGGGAGATGGGTAGACATTTGAAAATAATGTAAGTTGACCCGAGCATGAGGAGATAATGCGACATATGACATTGTCACTCGTTAATAAGCTGGTCGCTGATCCGAATAAAATAAAATAATTCATTTGTCCAATTTTGTAAATTTGTTTTTCTCTTTTATTTACTTTGAATGTTTTATTTGCTTCGGGTAATTTAGGTTTTCTAACTTTATATAAATATTTTGTTATAAATTATGTCATTTCTGTATTCTCGCTTATTAACTTTACATTATTTCTTGTTTTTATCTCCACTTAAATAACTAATAATTAGAAATAATTAAATAATATATCTTGTCTTATTCATTACTTTATCACTTAGTTAATATTAAGTTTATAAAATAAGTGACCTTTTCTTATCATGTAGAATACCCACGCAAAATATGAATTCGACTGGGAACCACATTTGTGGACCTCGAAAGGTGTCTAACACCTTTTTTTCGAGGTAATTTGAACCCTTATTCAAATTTTAGGTGAACTAGACTAAATAACAAAATAGGTTTGTAATTAGTCTAGAATGGTGCCTTAACGCACCTTAATTCGTTAGGTGGTGAGTCTTCATTCTTAAACAATCCAAAGAGAGTTGTCACGTCGAATCTCGCTTTTTGCAAGAAAAATGAGGCGCGACAACTGTATGTGCTGATGCGTTGTGTTATGTTATTATTTTGATTTATTTACTTATCTATGCACAGTGATGTTGGAGCTATTTTAGCTTTGTCTATACTTCGATTTAGTTATGTTATCTTACATTTTATCGTAATTACATCATAATTTAGCTTAATCGGCTGATGATGCCTACTAAGTACCTGTTGTTTTGATACTCATACTATTCTTTTGTACCTTTTTGGTACAAATCTGAGTACCGAGTGTCGCTGTTGATTGTTGATCGTGCTGTGTTGATTCTTCTGGAGATAGGGTGAGTTCTTGAAGTTGAAGTCACCTATTTTCGTTCATCTTTTGATATTTAGTATTTATTTATCGAGACAAATGTTGTTGACTATTCTAACTCTTTGAGTGTATTATTATTAGATGCTCGTGTACTAGCTATATCGGGTCGTGGGATGGTATCTTGTATTAACTATTTTATCTATGTCGAATGTTTAAGCTATTTATCAATTGTGTTATTGATTTTCGCCTATGATTGGACATTTTTGACCAAGTTAACCCATTGCATTTAGCTTCGGGTTGTGGTTTGACTTACCTACTGACGGGATAAAGTAGGTGCCATCATGACTCATAAATCGAGTTGTGACATCCATCACCAAGAAGCTCTTCATCATTTTCTTGAGGTCGAAATAGATATTTATTTATATTAAGCGATGTCACAATTATTGGTGTAATTAATGGATGTGATCCCGAAATTCGATCACTATGCATGAGGATTATAACGCCCGATTCCTGCACCGCGTGGGGATATAGCCGCCCAAAGACGGGTTAGTGGGTGAACGCTAGCATGAATGCAGGATAAGGATAAAATAATGCCAACAAGTAAAACCAAGTAAACCAACCATATACATACAAACCATACATATATATATAATCATGTCGGGAAAGGAAACTGGGTTTAGCATGCATTTGAAACCATTAAACTGAGTATGCGTAGCTTAACCGTCTAAACTACCCACGGTCGATATGGGTCTAGAGTAACCCCTTGAATGGGCTCAAATACATGTAGCCGCACAAATCGGAGATACTATTAGAGTAGGGGATTCCCAAGTACCCTTACCCTCCATGATATGTATGTAAAGTGTACTTAGAGAATTCCCGTGTACCTCATAATATCATATAAGGTTGCCATGACCAACCTCTTATGTCAGCAAATATGAGTTTCTAGTGTTCATTTATTGAACTCCCACCTTTACGATTAGCTATCACACCCCGCCATTATTGACCAATTAAAACCATTTCCAATAACCCAATCCATTATTTCATTTATTATTAACCAAGGCTATTGATAGTGGTATCGTCATACTGACTATAACTTGCAAGTATTGTCCTTAGCCAAACCATAAGAGGTTAAGGGATTCTCGTGTACTCATTTACCAAGTTAACCTGGGGCAGTCCCATATACCCCACAAGTGTTACCATTATTATGTTTGCATGGGGGAGTCCCATATACCCCACAAGTTTTTCCATTATTATGTTTGCTTGAGGGAGTCCCATCTACCCCACAAGGAGTTCAATTAACCATAACCATGACCACCAAACCATTCCATTTAACTATTCCAAACCATCTAAACCATTTATACTCTGTAGGTTTCCATTACCAAACCATACCATGCAATAGTTTCATTAAAAAGTACAACAACATAGTAAAAACATTCTCATAGGAATTTTATCAAACATATTGGGGGCATAGTGTTTCCAAAACCAAACTCAAATACCAATTAATCATTCTCATGCAACCAAGTATCCTAACCACTATTAAAATATGTAAATACATAATTAAAACATGGAAAAATCATAACCAAGCCATTATAACCAAAATCCCCAACATATATTCAAAAACCCAAAACCATAACAAAATTATACCATGAATTTTCTTAAAAAATATGACTTTAGTTGGAACTAACAATGAGGGAAGGAGAACATGCCTTAAATTGAATAGATGAGTGAGAGAAATCACCAACACATGCCTCAAATTAATCCTTAAGATCAAACCCTAGCTTTCTTTGCCCAAGAACTTTAGAGAGGATTAGAGAGTGTTTTCTAAGTACTAAAGAGTAAAATAATAGGGAAAATAGCCTCCCATGTAATTTAAAAGTCGTGGGACCTTATTAAGTTAAGTGGGAAAATATTCATATTGCCCTCACTTAAACTACATAAAATTCCCATCAGGGAGTACGACTAACCATACTAGTCGTACCCTCCAATACGAGTGGTACCCACCACTCATACCTTAGGCCTCTCCCTTAGACCCAGTACTGTCTAAGGTCCGACTTATCCAAATCAAGTCGTACACAAAGCATATGACCCATACCTTTGACTCGTACCCTTGGCAGAATGGAATCACAAGAGGTTTGAACATTGTGCACTATACGAGTCTATGGTATGACTCATACCTTAGCTTATGGCTCATAGTGAACCACTCGTACTCAGATCCAAGTTAGGCTACTAAGTCTAAGATTAAGTGAAGGAAAAACCCAAACCAAACGACCCGTATCTAACCATATGACTCGTACTAATAAAAATCATACCCATTTCAAAACCTAATACAATCCACCAACCAACACTGGTTAGCATATGACCAAGGCATACCACTCGTACCCTAGTATATGACTGGTACACACCGATCGTATGTTGTCCAGAACCAAGAAATTCAAGAAATTTTCTAAGGGTCCCAAACCCAAGGTTTTTCACTTATGTAGTTATGAAGCCAGGGGGAACATAGTCCTAATGTTTATTTTATTGTTTACAAACTCAAGCATTCAAGTTCGGCTACCTATTACTGTTGACTTCAAATTCACCCATTTACTTTTCCGCACTGCTTGTGGATTTTGTCAAGTTTGAGATACTGTTTGACGTCCCAACCTAAGTTGGATTACTATATTTTGCATCGACCGCATCATACTTCTTTGGAGGTTAGTTTTGGGCGACATCAAATTTTGGCGCAGTTGTCAGGGAAATATAGTATGAATTATTGATTGAAGTTGTTGAAGTTCGCGGGTTTTATTTTCTGTTCTTGATTTGGTATACGGTGGTGTATTCCAAATAATAGGAGTCAAGGAAATCCCTTACCCCCATTAGATCCGGAGCCCAAAATAATTTTATAAATACCACGAAGGATGTCAGAGCAATGTTCCTGTTGGGGTTTGAGACCCTCAGAGTGTACCTCTCCCTCCTCCTGCTAATCTATATAATGTTTCCAATAGACAGATAAAGTAATTTTTAGCAGAGGCAGCTGAAGAGATAAGAGTAGTCGAGCAGGCCCAATTGGCTCAACAGGAACATCTAGCTTTGCCAAGATCAGTAGAAGACATCGAGCACACTCAATGCAAATAATGATAGAGGTTGTGATGGTAGATCTAGAGTAGTCCCAGCCTATCAGTATCTACCACCGTATGATGAAGATGAATACATAGGGTATGTAGAGCCTGCTAAGACTGGAGCCATTGTTCTATCTGCTTGACCCCCTAATGTGAAGTTTTATATTACCAGTGGAATGATCTAGCTGCTGAATCTGAAGGGTGTATTCTCGTGGTAGCAACAGATGATGCAAATATGCATCTAGCAAATTTTACTGGGATATGCACTTCATATACTATCCCTGGGGTGGATTAAGAAGCATTGAGGTTATGGTTGTTCCCTTTTTCAGTGACATGTGAAGTGCCATTGTGGCTGGGAGAAATTCCTTGAGGCTCAATCACATCTTGGCATGAGCTGTGAAGACAATTTTTAAATTGATTTTTCCCTTTTGTTAGTATTCTATAGTTAAAAGATGATATTTATAATTTTCGGCAGTTACATGCAGAGTCTATGTATAAAGCATGGTTTCAATTCAAAAAGAAGTTGAGCATGGTACCCCATCACAGGATTCCAGGATCCAACCTGTTGAAGATATTCTATAAATCCTTAAATGTTATCTCTAGGTCAATGGTAGGCACAATATCTGGAGGTACACTTATGCATCTACATTGGGAGTGGCCCAAGAGATGCTAGATGAGATTTCTGTCACTAACCAAGGATGGCATACTTGGGAGGATAATAGAGAGGCTGGTACATATGCTATTGGAGATGCTAGTGACTACAGAGCTAGTGATGACACGGTAGCACAAGAAGTTTCACAGCTCAGAACTAATATTGGGCTACTTTTAAAATAATTTGCAGTAATGACGGTTGAAAAGGTGAATGTGGTGGGGGAATAGGGCTCTACTTACAGAGCTTATGAGTCTGATACAGATGAGAAGAAAAGTATTTAGATCGTGAAGTGGCGGGTTTCTGAGACAAAGGGCAAGGAAACCAAGGTTGAAACTATTATGGTGATAGGTACCTAGACAGAAGCAGAGAATGAGATGGTGATTGGAGGTGCAAAGATGACTACAAAGATAAGAGCGACAAATATGTTCCACCGGGTAGCTGAGATACTCACTCTAGAATAGAAGCAATGTGATCAAAATTAAAAGGCCAAGAAAGTTAAGAAAGCTGCCTTAATAAGATTAAAGCAGATCTACTATCAGGGATGAGTTAGAAAGTTAAGTCAGATGCTACTGCGATCAAACAACTGGAGTAGCAGTTTGGGCAAATGTCGACCACATTGAATCAAAGGCATCCTAGCACTCTTCTAGTAATATAGTGCTAAACCCAAAGAATCATAGTCATTGCCATGTCATTACCACTTGGAGTGGCCAAAACCACCATGAATCCACTTGTGCCCACTATAAATGAGTCAAAGAATGATGTTGATCCAGTTGTTGTTGGGGAAGCACCTGATGTAGAAGCAGAGAAGTTGTTAGATATTGAGGATAGTAGTATGGAGGACAAAGGTAAGGGTAAGGTTGAGGAGCCTGTTCTAAAAACCATTCCAAGACCTCGACCTCCTTATCCTCATAGATTAAAAAAGTAGAAGGAAGAGAGTAAATATCAAAAGTTTCTATCTATATTGAAGGCATTGTCCGTAAATATTCTATTAGAGTAAATACTAGGTATGCAAAATTCATGAAAGATTTGGTCACTAGAAAGCGGACCGTGAGCTATGAGCCTACTAACAATGTTCATCAATGTAGTGTTGTTTCCTCTAGATTGTTAGTAAAGAAGGAGTACCCTAGAGCCTTCACCATTCAATGCACTATTAGGTATTTCAACTTTGCTTGAGCTTTATGTGATCTAAGAGAAAGTATTAATCTTATGCCACTGGTTGTGTTTAAGTAGTTGGGGTTAAGATCACTTAAACCAACATCGATAAGATTGTTGATAGCTGACCAAAACTTGAAAAAGCCAATTGGTATTTTATGTAATGTGTTGGTAAAGATGGTATCTTTTATCTTCCCAGTCGATTTCGTGATACTTGATTGTGAGGTGGACTTCCAAGTCCCGATCATCTTGGGCAAACCCTTCCTAGCATAGGGCATTGGTTGATATGAAGTTTGGACAGATGAGGTTCAGACTCAATGATGAACAGGTAATCTTCAATAAAAGCCAGTTGATGCGACAACTTGATCATTTGAGAGTTATGTCTGTGATAGACACCATTGATGATAAGGTTGATACATAGACTGTTCTAATTGAATGGAGGCTGGGTGTTGAAGCATTAGCATCAGTGATTATGAATTTCGACAGTAATGGAATTGAGGAGTACGAAGAGATGGTTGGTTCTCTATATAGGAGAGGTTCTTATTCTTAAACACCAAAGAAACTTGATCTAGATCTGAAGAATAGAACAACTTTTCCCGCTCGTCCATCAATCGAACAACCACTAGTATTGGAGTTGAAGGCCCTCCCATCCCATTTATGCTATGCTTTCCTGGAGCCTGACAGCGCATACGCAAGTATACATGGTCTAATTAAGTAGTAAAGTGGCGTAATGAAAGCCAAGTATCGATCCCACAGGGACTTGGTTAAACTACGATTCAATTCTAGTTCACAGTTTAGATTAATTCGGTACAAGAGTAACCAAAAAGCGAGTTTGGACATTGTAAATTTAAACTAAAATAAATAATGCGTAAATAAAAGTCGTGAAACAATCAATGGAGTTAAGCCCAGGATTAAAGCACTTCGAACAATCATACCATGTTATTGATTTTTATTCGTTAATTTTCTTATCTTGATTGTTGATTCGTAAGGTTAATTGCATGATCATGGTTTCCCATCTCTAATATTTTACCAAATTTGGACATTACAACTACTTCGTTGAGCGGGGATGTAATAATCCAATTAAGTGAATTACAGCTATCATCCGACGTTTGAATCAAGTAAGGTATCTAAGTACATCCCTATCCTAGATGCTATTTGAATTCCTTATTTTATAAAAGAATACAAATCCTACTTTGTTTATTCCCACGTTCTATCTTCGTAGTCCCTCTCCCGAGATCAAAAGGTTGACAATATATGTATTCTAAGAGCGATTAATCCTCAAAATAATTAATTCAAGAATAAACAAACAGCCAGATATGATAAGCAAATCCAATAAAATTAATCCAAAATAATAGTACTTATGTTCTTGGCTTTAACCCCGGAAAGAGGGTTTTTAGTCAATAATTTTCATAATCATGATCCAAAAAATTGAATACATGATATGACAATTAAAATATAGTTAAATAATGATAAAACCTAATTTAAAGTGTAGCAGCCCCATACCTACGTCCACCGTCACACCGCTTAATCTCCACCGAATTGTTCAAGGTGCCTTTTGCCTAACAAAGATTCTATATATAATACCTTAATCATAATCCTTATAGGATTAAAGGAATATAAAGATTTCCATAAGCCCTTAAAATGTGTTCCACATATTGGATTTGTAATATATGCCAAAACCGTGTAGAATTGAGATTGCAATTTGACTATGCAATATTGGAGTGGTGGAATACTGCATGCAACGCACGCTTGGCTGCTCTGAAATAGAGGGTGAGACGCATGCTCATCGCACGCACCCACTGAAATTATGTCTCCTAATATTTTCTAAGTCAGTGGAGCACTGAACTAGAGCATGCGTCGCACGCTCATCGCGCGCACACACTGGAAGTTGCATCCAAAATTTTGGTTAACTCTTTATCGTCCCATCTTTCATCCCTTGTCTTGTGCTGTATTTTCTGTGGATTTTTAGCCTTTACATCATCATTATATCACCTTATTTAGCTCACAAAGCTTCCTACATAATCACACACCATGAATTAGAGATCATAACAACACAATATTCTCAACGACGAATCAAAACAAGAGCTAAGATAAGGCTAATTCGTAATGATCTTCACTTATTGTTCCGACTCTGGACTTAATCAAATTGAACCTTTCACATTAACAATAAGTTATTCCACTCATAATTACATATTTAAACCATTTGGAACTCCTTTAACTCAATAGAATAAAACGAAACCAAGTAGACACATAACTAGCTCAAGCTAGTAAAACTAGTTTTCTCGATTGAACTCTAAATGACTCAATTAAGTACAAACTTGTTTGGAAAGCACTTTGAACATTGTAATCACGCACTTAGACACTTAAATGCTTATTTATATCAATATTAACACGTTAAGCACACGAATTGCTCAAAACAAGGATAAATAAGCTAGAATTGTACACTAAAGTGTATAAATACACCCAACATCACCACCCCACACTTAAAGCCTTGTTCGTCCTTGAACAATAATTTACTCTAAGCATCATAAATTGAGGAGACTCTAAACTTATAATACATGCAATACACTCAAGCTAGTACTACAATGACTACACGAAATGCAAGTTTCTACACAAAACACATTATTTACACAATTGATAGCTCGTGAACACTACTCCAAAACATCCTAGCCTCAAGAACTGATTCACCTAGTTGGAAAACTCATGCTTATCGTTCAATCAAGGATTCCATATAAATAACCTGCATTCATCAAACATGTGCCCCTCACAACAAGAGATTTACCCATAATCACTCATAATAATGCAATTTATAACATAATCTGTACAAGAATCAAATTACGCCTACTCTCACAAGGAATTCACAAGTTACACACAATGAACCATAGGCTTTCCCTTAGTGTAATGATCCACTAATATCAGAATATAAAGCTTAGGATCAATTAGGACTTTTCGGGTTGTAATGCAGGCTTAGGGACGGGTAGGAACTATTTGGGAATAGTGACTAACCTCTCTAAGCGCTTTAATACACTACTTTTTACATTCAAACAACTCTTCAACAGTTAAATTACACCATTTATGACTACCCTATTCATTTGTTTTTCCCCATCTCTTTTAAGCATTTTGACAAACACATGGTGGACGTATTGTTTGTTACCACATGAATCAATTTTTTTTCTTTTTCTTTTTCACAAACATGGTAATATTTCTAGCATAATTTCTATCACACCCATCCATCACACATCAATTATCAACACCAATAACTATTACCTTGGGGTATCAAATTCACCTTTTCCCTCTTATTTCTCAAATTCCTTACTCAATTAATTTTTCATTAATGCGCCTAGGAGCTTTTTGGATCAAATTATGATTTATCAAATAAGGGATTAGGCTACATATGCGGATAACAAATAAAAGCTAAAGGCTCAATGGGGCTTACTAAGATAAAGCACAAATCTAGGTCAAATAGAATGTATAAAATAAGGCTATCAAAAAAATGCCTATATCAACTCCGAAATCCACACTCTTTATTTTGCTTTGCACACACATCGAGGAAGTTCTAGACATCACATGCAACAAGGAATATACAAATACCTCACACACATATGGCACATGCTTGACTCACATAGGATCATCATAGATTCTTAACCAAACAATAGCGTGGATTCAACTTTAAGCCAACAGTTACAAGAGTCATAAACATGAGTGTAGGTATCTCAAAAGTAGCAATTCACACCAATCCACATGCTTTTACCAATTAAAACACTTGCACCATGTAGTTAAAAATAACACCAACAAGAATATCTTATGCCAAATTTTTTTAAATTGAGCCTAAATTGAGCCAAGATTTAGGAATTTCCACACCGCACACTTAAATATCAACTTTGTCCCCAAAGTGAACTTAAAAGTAAGAGATAGAAATACTCCCTGAGGCCTCTAGGCCTAGCTAGCAGTATATTTACACATAAATGAGATCCGTGGGATCCCACACTCTGTTTTTCCATGCTCCTTAGCTTAGGTTTCTGGTACTCAGACTTCCCATTAACCTGTGATTCAATCAAAAACAAAAAATACGTGAAGTAAAACTAAAAATTAAAAGTAAATCATACCTACTTAACTTGGGTTGCCTCCCAAACAACGCCTGATTTAGTGTCGCGGTACGACCCAACTCAACTCAACTATATTCCTTCCTTTTCTTTCTCACACTTGTACTTCATCTTCTTATTCTCTTCACCTCTCTTATGTGTGAATTTTCAAGAGCAACAGATTCCTCAACTTTAGCTTTTTCAGGCTCATCAATTAGCATCAAATCTGGCTTAGGCAGTAGAAGCTTAGGCTACTTAATTAGGTAGTCCAAAGAGGTCTTTGGTGGACTAACCACCCTACACTTATCCCCTTCAATAACATTGGTCATACATAAATCTTTATAGTGGGACGTTATTGTGGGTTCTTTGTAAATATTGAATACCACTCCTTCATCCTCTACCCTCATTTTGAGCGTGCCTTATCTAACATCAATCCATGCTTCTCCAGTTACTAAGAATGGATTCCTCAAGATGATTGGTACCTATTCATCTACCTAAAAATCAAGAACAATAAAGTCAGTAGGAATAACAAATTTACCAACTTTTATGAGGACATCTTCAATGATTTCTTTCTGATAAGCAATGGATCCGTCTGCTAGCTGCAAAACCACCATGGTCGATCTAGGCTTTCCCAAGCCCAATGTGTCAAACAAAGATATGGGCATCAAATTTATGCTCACCCTTAAGTCACTTAGTGAATGGACCACTCTACTCCCAATTTGGATCGGGAGAGTAAACTTCCCCGGATTTCTTAATTTCTTGGGGATTTCCTGTGTCATAACAGCGCTACACTCTTCAGTGAGTGTTATCTTCTCCACATCCTGCAATTTTGCCTTATTAGCAACCACATTCCTTAAGTACTTTGCATACTTAGGCATTCCCTACAAAACATCTAACAAAGGTAAGTTAATGTGAAGTTCTCTGAATGTATCAAAGAACTTCTTGAACATTGCGTCCTCCTTCACTTTAATTTGCCTCTGAAGGAAGGGTAGTGGCAGTGTCTTCTTCACTTTTTGTTCAATAACTTTTCTTTGAAGTACTCAGACTTCCTTGATTTTTTAGCAACTTTTTTATTTACCTGTTCAATCACCACATTAGCATCTACCTCCTTAGTTGCCTTTGGAGGTTCTCCTTGAATCTCTCTACCACTTCTCAAGGTGATTTCCATAACCTGCTTTGGATTTTTTGTATTTGCTGGCAGACCACCTTGAGGCCTAGTATTCAATGCTTGCTAACACTGCCCAATCTGCAATTCTAAACTTCTCTAGGCCGCTTGTGAATTTTTCTTGTCCGCAGTCAACTGTTCTTGATTTTCTAAAAGATGCTTCAACATCTCTTCCATGTTACTAGTTGGCTAATTCCTTTGTACCTGTGGTTGCTGAATTTGTTGTTGTTGGTCGTTCCATAGCTGAGTCTTCCACTTTATGTTGTAGGCATTACCATAATTTGGTCTTTGAGCATTGCCTACATACATTACTGATTCTGGATTTGAAGCACACATGGCTGAACTATTTTCGCAGATCTCACACCAACCACTAGCTTACTGAACTGCATTGACTGCTGTTGTAGGCTATGGAGCTCCCAATTTTAGGCTGCTAAATTGAGTATTAATCATGTTTTGTAATGCAACAACCTGAGTTGATAAGGCAGTGAACTGGTCCACCTCAAATACACCTGAAATTCTTTTCGTAGCACTTCTAGCATATGAATGTCATTTGGGATTTCCTTGTGCTATACGGTTCAACAATATGTAAAGCTCATCATAAGTCAATTCTAGTGCTTGACCACCTGTTGCTGAATCTAGCAAAATCTTCGTATTATGATAAAGTGATTCTACAAAAGTATGAGCAAGTACCTCATTGGATTGTTGATGATGTGGATAGTCCCAAAGAAGTGCCTTGAAGCATTCCCAAGCATGATAGAGGTTTTTATTTGGCTTATGTTTGAAGCTCACTATCTTAGTGCGAAGTCTCGCAGTCTTACCAGATGGAAAAAATCTGATGAGGAACTTTCTGGCTATGCTGTCCCATGACGTGATTAAATTGGTCGGCTCCACATTCAACCACCTTTTAGCTTCCCCCAACAGTGAATGGGGAAAAAGTGTCAGCCTTACATAATCTATATTCACACCAGTTGAAATGAAAATATCAGTAAGCTCAATGAAATTCTACAAGTGGATTTGTGGATCATCATGTGAAAGCCCTGCAAACTAGCCATTACTGATTAGAAGATGCACCATATTGTGCTTTAACTCAAAATTCCCCCCAGCAGCCGGTCTTTGAATTGGGGAAGTCAAGTTCCCCGGAAGTGGGGCTGCCACTTCCCTAACTGTCCTACGTGCTTGTTGTTCTGCAACCTTTATAGTAGGATGTTATTGATCTTCTATGATTTGAGGAATTTGGGGGAGGTGAATTGCGTCTCTCCTATGTTGATGGAAGTTTTCTTCGGGTTCTGGGCTTGGTTCTACCAAATCCCTATCCCTTGCCAGCTTACTAACCTGTTAACCTAATTTCCACAAATACAAAAACAAGACCAAGTGTAAAAACACCAAAGAAATCTAAAAAGCCAAACTAAAATTAAAACAATTTCCAATTGAAAGTCTCCGGCAACGATGCCAAAACATGACAGCGCCCAAGCACACACACAAGTGTACGTGGTCTAATCAAGTAGTAAAGTGACCTAATAAAAGCCAAGTATCGATCCCATAGGTATTTGGTTAAAAAATGATTCAATTCTAGTTCTTGGTTTAGATTAATTTAGTGCAAGAGTAACCAAAAAGAGAGTTTGGAAATTGTAAATTAAAACTAAAATAAATAATGCGTAAATAAAAGTCGTGAAACAATCAATGGAGTTAATATCAGGGTTAAAGCACTTCGAACAATCATATCATGTTATTAAATTTCATTCGTTAATTTGCTTATCTTGGTTGTTGATTCGTAGGGTTAGTTGCATGATCATAGTTTCCCAATCTCTAATCTTTTACCTAATTTGGACATTATAACTACATCGTTGAGCGGGGATGTAATAATCCAATTAAGTGAATTAAAGCTATCATCCTACGTTTGAATCAAGTAAGGCATCTAAGTACATCCCTTTCCTAGACGCTAATTTGAATTCCTTATTTTATAAAAGAATACAAACCTTACTTTGCTTATACCCACGTTTTATCTCCCTATTCCCTCTCCCGAGATCAAAAGGTTGACAATATATGTATTCTAAGGGTTATAAATCCTCAAAATAATTAATTCAAGAATCAACAAACAACCAAATATGATAAGCAAATCCAACGAAATTAGTCCAAAATAATAGTACTCATGCTCTTGACTTTAATCCCGAAAAGGGGATTTTTAGCCGATAATATTCATAATCACGATCCAAAAAATTGAATACATGATATGATAATTAAAAGCTAATTAAATAATGATAAAACCTAATTTAAAGTGTAGAAGCCCCGTAATTACGTCCACCGTCACACTGCTTAATCTCCACTGAATTGTCCAATGTGCCTTTTGCCTAACAAAGATTCTATAAATAATACCTTAATCATAATCCTTGTAGGATTAAAGGAATATAAAGATTCCCACCATCCCTTAAAATGTGCGCCACATATTGGATTTGTAATATATGCCAAAATCGTGTAGAAGTGAGATTGCAATTTGATCGTGCAATATTGGAGTAGTGGAATACTGCATACGACGCACGCTTGGCTGCCCTGAAATAGAGGGTGGGATGAACGCTCATCGCACGCACCCACTGGAATTGTGTCTCCTAATATTTTCTAATTCAGTGAAGCACTGAACTAGAGCATGCATTGCACGCTCATCGCGCACACACACTGGAAATTGCGTCCATAATTTTGGTTAAGTCGTTATCGTCCCATCTTTCATCCCTTGTCTTGTGGTGTATTTTTCATGTATCTACAGACTTTATATCATCATTATATCACCGTATTCAGCTAATAAATCTTCCTACATAATCACATACCACGAATTAGAGATCATAACAATATAATATTCTCAACGACGAATCAAAACAACAGCTAAGATAAGGCTAATTAACAATGATCTTCACTTATTGTTCCGACTCTAGATTTAATCAAATTGAACCTTGAACATTACCAACAAGTTATTCCACTCATAATTACACATTTAAACCATTTGGAACTCTTTTAACATAATAGAATCAAATGAAACAAACTACACACAAACTAGCTCAAGCTAGTAAAACTAGTTTTCTCGATTAAACTCTAAATGACTCAATTAAGTATAAACTTTTTTGGAAAACACTTTGAACATTGTAATCACGCGCTTGGACACTTAAATGATTATTTATATCAATAATAACACGTTAAGAACACGAATTGCTCTCAAAATAAGGCTATATAATCTAGAATTGTGCGCTAAAATGTATAAATACACCCAACATCACGGCCAACAACACATTGCCAGTAATTATTGCTGCAGATTTGATGGAGACTAAGGTAGAGGCATTATTTTTTGTGTTTTAAAAGTTTATATGAGCTATAGGATTGACTATTATGGATATGGTGGGTATTCCACCAGTAATCTGCACTTATAAAATCCATCTTGAACTGGACTGTATATCGACTATTGAGCACCAGCAACGATTGAATCCCCCTATATATGTGGTGCTGAAGAAAGAGATAATTAAGTGGTTGGACACTGGTTTCGTTTATCCCATTGATGATTGCAAAATGGGCCAGTCTTGTTCAATGCATCCAAAAAAAGGCAGCATTACAATATTGCCAAATGAGAAAAATGAGCTAGTGCCAATGAGACCAGTCACAGGCTAGAGAGTGCATGGAATATATAAAGTTGAACACATAGACCTAAAAGGACCACTTCCCAATTCCCTTCATGGATTAAATATTCGATAAACTTGCGAGAAGGGTCTTGTATTATTTTTTAGATGGCTATTCAGGGTAAAATTAAATCATAATTGCTCCCGAAGATCAGGAGAAGAGAACCTTTACCTGCCTATATGGGACATTTTCATTCAAGATAATGCCATTTGGGTTATGCAACACTCCAACGACATTTCAGAGATGCATGATGTCCATCTTATCTGATATGGTAGAAGACACCATTGAGGTATTTATGGATGATTTTTTGGTAATTGGTGATTCTTTTAATGATTGTATGGTACACTTGGCCAATGGTCTCCGATGTTGGGAAGAATGCAACTTGGTACTTAACTGGGAGAATTGCCCCTTTTATAGTGAAATTCAGAAATTGTGCTTGGGCGCAAGATCTCGAAGAAAGGCATAGAGGTTAACAAGGCAAAAATTGAAGTGGTTAAAAAGATGCCACCGCTAATTTCATTTAAGAAAATTCAAAACTTTTTGAGATATACAGTTTTTTATAGGAGATTCATCAAATTATTCTCGAAGATTACTAATCCTTTGTGTAAGTTTCTTGAGAAATAGGTGAAATTTGAGTTTGATGAGGCATGTATGAAAGCCTTTGTGTGATTAAAGGAGTGGTTGGTGTCAACCTATAACATTGTGTCTCTTGACCAGTCTATGCTATTTGAGATCATATGTGATGCAATCAGTGTGGCTCTAGGTGTTGTCTTAGGCCAAAGGTGAGAAAAGATTCTACACCATATCTATTATGTTAGCAAGTCATTAAACCCTGCTCAGAAGAATTATAATGTGACTGAATAAGAACTACTACCAGTGGTTTTTGCCTTTGAGAAATTTTGATCTTATCTGATTGGCACTAAAGGTTTTTGTGAATACAGATCATGTAGCCTTGAGATACTTGATGGAAAAAAATACGTAAAGCATATATTGATCCATTGGGTTCTCTTGATGCAAGAGTTTGATTTTGAGGTTAAAGATCGAAAGGATACAGAAAATAAAGTTGTTGATCATTTGTCTAGACTTGAGGATGAAGAAATGTAGAAAGTAGGAAATGGGCTTGAAATTGATGATGCTTTTCCAGATGAGTAGATTTTGGCAGCGTCGCAAGACCTAATTCTCTAGTTTTCTAACTTCACAAATTACCTGGCAAGTGATCTCATTCCAGAATATCTATCCTTCCATTAGAGAAAGAGATTTGTGCATGAGGTAAGGAACTTCTTATAGGATGAACCTTACCTCTTTAGAAGCTATATGGATGGAGTTATTCATAGATGTACCCATAAAGTTGAGACGATGAGAATTCTTGAGGCTTGTCATGCTTTACCAGTTAGGGGTCACTATGGAGAAACCTGCACAACTCACAAGATCTTATAATGTGGGTACTACAAGCCGACAATTTACAAGGATGATCACAACTTTGCTACATCCTATGACCAATGCCAATGTCAAGGTAATATCTTGAGGCACCATGAACTTTTTGTGACCCCTATTTTAGAATTGGAGTTGTTTGATGTATGGGTTGTGGATTTTATGGGGTTATTTGTGAGTTCCTTTGGTATGAAGTACATTCTTGTGGTGGTGGACTATATGTCCAAATGGGCAGAAGCAGTTGCGCTCCCAAATAATGATAGAATAAGTGTCACCACCTTCCTGAAGAAATATATCTTTTCATGATTTGGCAAACCACGTACAATCATTAGTGACGGTGGGTCGCACTTCTGCAATCGCCTATTCAAAAATCTGCTTCAAAAGTATGGTGTAAAGCATAAGGTCGGAACATCTTATCATCCTCAAATCAGCGGACAAGTTGAATTATCTAACAGAGAGATAAAGTCCATTTTGGCGAAGACTGTTAATGAAAATAGGACTGATTAGTCAAGGAAGTTAGATGATGCATTATGGGCCTACCAAACAGATTTCAAGACTCACATAGGAGCTTCCCCATATTATTTGGTGTATGGTAAGGCATGTCACTTACCTGTTGAACTCGAGCACAAAGCACTGTGGGGTTAAAATGGTTAAACTTTAAGTGGCATGATGTAGCAAAGGCGAGAATGAGTAAAGTGAATCAGGTTGATGAGTTCCGACTCTGGTCTTATGAGAGTTTTGCACTATACAAGGATAAGATGAAGCTACATCATGATTGAAAAATTGAGAAAAGAGTATTTGAGCCAAGTGACCAGGTATTGTTGTATAATTCAAGACTTATCCTGTTTCCAGGCAAGTTGAAGTCTAGATGATATAGGCCATTTATTATGGTGAGAGTGTTTCCATATTGTTCTTTAGAATTGAAGCGTGATAGTGAAGCCTCATTCAAAGTAAATGGGCATAGGGTAAATCACTATATGGGTAACTCGGAAGTAGTTAAGGTTATTGAGGATTTGAGCCTTGGTGAGTTTGAGTAACCATGGCGAGTGAGCCGTGTCATGACGTTAAATCAGGCGCTACATGGGAGGCAATCCATGGGGTTGGTTGGTGAAGTTTGAGTATCCAACTTATCCATGTCGTTCCGCACAATGTTAAATCAAGCACTTCATAGGAGGCAACCCATGTTTTGTACTTATTAAATTATAGGGTAACATTTGTGTTCAGTGTGTAGGAATTGCAGGAGTCAATCAAGAAATTTACTAAACGGGGATCTTTACGAGTCATAACCAGACACTACGACTCGTAAGTAGGAGTCGTAAGGACCTAGAACTCAAATCACTTTCAAGTATTAGGTCTCTGGAGTCATTACGACTCTCAGAACGAGTCGTAGCCTATGACTATGACTCGTCACCTTGAGTCGTAATAACGTGAGACCTAGGTAAGTTTCCAAGTCTTTATGGAGGGAGTATGCAACCCCTAATCTGGGGTTATGAGTCGTAATCAAGAATCCTAACTAGGCCTAACACATCAGGCTTTGCGGGTCGATCTGATCCAAATCGTGATTTAAATAAAAAGGGGCACCCAAATTGGGCACCCAATTTTTCAATTTTCAAACTCCCTCCATTTCTCGACTATCAAAGCTCAAAAATACTTAACATTCACTCAAAAACACAAAAATGACCAAGTCCAATCTTCCCAAAGTACAAAATTTGCAAAGATTGGGGCTTAAAGTTGTTTGAAGTTAAGAAATCTAAGTTTCAAGTAAACATGTAAGTGATTTATGCTTTGACACTATATATATTAAACTTGTTCATTAAGTATGTATGAGTACTTGAGTTTTTTGATGAAAAATTTACGTGTAAATATGCTAAAGCCCAATTCGTACCAATGCTGGTGGGAAGTTGATAATAGGAATGGAAAATTAGACTTGTGTTCTTAAAATTAGTTAGGGTGGAATGTATGGAGTGTTATAATGAATTAAAATGGCTTAATATTGTGTTGGGATTGATTATATGTACTAACTAGTCTAAACATCCTTATTACAGTGGCTACAAGATTCATTACAACTCGAAAGGAGACCTAACAATTCATTGTGTAACTCGTAACCACTAGTAACATGCTTGTTAAAAAGAGTGGGGTTTCTGGTAACATTACGACTTACCTAAATGAGTCATAATGGCTAGGGAAGTTTATACAGTATATGAAATATTTCTGGTCAGCTTATGAGTGTTGGTAACGAGCTATATTCTAACCATATGACTCGTTAGGAGGACTCGTAATCTGATCAGGAATTACTAATCTGGCCTGTCTCTACATTACGACTCATCCAAATGAGTCGTACCCTGTCATTATGACTCATAATCTTTAGTCATATAAAGTCCAGTACATATACACTGACACCAAACTTTCTTGTTTTTCTTTCCTCTTCTTAAAATCCACTAATTGGTCTTATGCAAATTGGTACTCGTGGCTCCATACGGTGACTCAGCATCAAAGAAAAAGAATAACACCAAGAAGAAACCTGCCCCAAAGTCTAATTATCAGTTGAGAAATGAGGACACCAATGAGTCAAGCGATGACCTTGAAGGATAACCATTAAAGGGGCAGGTTAAGCCTAAAAAACAACTACCTCGGAGAAAGAAACCAACTGCGAAAGATGTCACACCTCTCAGGAAAACACCAAGAATGAAACATCCCAGCACTTTCCCACCTTATTCACCATCATTTTCTGATGACGACAATAATGATGATGAAGAATAAAATGATGATGATACAAGTGAGGAAGAATCGAGATCTTATGATGTAGAAGTTGAGAGCGGTAGTGAGGAGCATGCCACTCCTATTGATGTCCAACCACTACCACCTCAAATTTCATTATCCATTGAAGCTGCTCCGATGCCCATCGTTGAAAAGTGGGGATACTCCAAGATGCAACAAACATACAATGAGGGGTTGGTAGTAAGCTTAGCCACGGGTAACCCTAAGAGAGGAATATATCTAGAGTGTAGGTTGACTACCGCAGGCATGTCTGAAATGCCTAAGTTCGAGACTCGGTTTCAACAATACTATTTTCAATGGATGACCACAACCCTTGGAAAATTCAGCCCCGTATTAGTCCGGGAGTTTTATGTAGCTTACAAAGGGGAGATGAAGATACAATACCCACAGGGCAACTTTTGAAAAGGTGGTGAGCCGATTACTTCGTTGAATATTTGTAAAGTTTGGGGCAACTATTGTTGAAAAACTTTCCACAAACCTCCTATTGTAGCCGGGTAAACCCAAGAAGCTCCGAATATAGATTGGAGTCATGGGTCTAGGCCACTTCTTAACCACTACAGCCTTTTATGGATCCACCATGATCCATTTACTAGAGATAACATGACTAGAAAAAGTCACAACCTTTACCCAAAACTCACACTTTGTGAATTTGGCATACAACTGTTGTTTTTTCAAGGTCCGCAACACAACACGGAGATGATCGACATTAATCTGCCTCACTCTTAGAGTGACCAAGATGTCATCAATGAAGACAAAGACAAAAAAATTGAGAAACTAATGGAAGACCTTTTTCATGAAATCCATGAATGCTGCCGGAGCATTAGTCAACCCTAAAGACAACTCTACATGACCCAAAACTGGTCCTTGTCGTATAGGCATCTCAAGCCCAACAAGGATCGAAGATCTCCCCGCAACCTAACCTAACCATCACATCAATCAACAAGTGTCGAATGAACTCCTAACAAATAATAAGACAACGGAAACAAGACTAATAATCATAACTTAAGAAGTGTCTAATCAATTCGTTAATATCAAGATGCTAGACCAACATACCCAAGTCCATAGTCATCCACAAAGCTTCTACAAATCTGATGTCTAAATATGTCGGGACATGCCCACGACAATAGCCAAAAACCATGTCTAAAATAAGTATATGACATAAAATAGAAAGACCATAAAATGTATGCCTTCCGAATAATGGAAGCTCACCACTTCAAAGTTAATACACGAACCGCTCGAACACCTGATCACTGCGCAGGAAGAGAAGAAGAAGCTCCGACCCCTTTTTCACCTGGGGACACACCATCCAGAGATGGTTAACTGTTGGAGCGCTAGCATGTAACTCAAAGTTAAGGATAATATAGTGTCATTATTCAAAATAGAGTCAAACCATCATAAACAATCACACTTCTACACATAGTCATACATGAAGATATTTATAGGTACATAAAGTGCCAACAAAAAGGAACAAGGCTTAGAATACATTATGGAGCACCCGATCACGAGACATAGGGTGGGGGACTCTAACCTTCCACCCTTATAGTTTGGAGGGATTGTGCTCCCTGGTCGAATTAGGCAAGTAGACTCTAACCACAAGCCATCTTATGAAGCATGTAGACTCTAACCACAAGCCATATTAGCAAGCATGTGGACTCTAACCACAAGCCATCTTAGTAAGCATGTGTACTGTATCCTCAAGCCATCTTAGTAAGCATGTGGACTCTAACCACAAGCCGTCTTAGTAAGCATGTGGAATCTAACCATAAGCGGTCGTAGTAAGCATGTGCCACAAGCCGTCTTAGTAAGCATATGAACTCTAACCACAAGCCGTCTTAGTAAGCATGTGGACTCTAACCATAAGACATCTTAGTAAGCATGTGGACTATAACCACAAGTCATTTTACTTAGGTTAGTGGACTCTAACCACCAACCATTGTGACCATTACTTGTCGACATTGGGACTCTAACCCTTTGGGCATACATTAACACCCATTCAATTCATCACTCAAGGACTCTAACCCATTTAGCCAATTTAATCCATCAAGGCTACAATTCAACACAATATATGACCACAAGGTCTTCATGAGGCTATTTATCAATCAATCACTTTAATAGGCCAATGACTTAGTTTCAATCACCATTCAAGTCAGTTTGTTATCATCAAAACCCATTCAACACTGTTCATTCTTTATTAGCATTCATATGCCAAACTTTAGTTCAATACACAATTCATTCTCATGTTTAGGGACTCTAACCCCCTTTGACCAAAAAAAAGCACCAAAGTCATCAATTAACTGCTTATATAGACAACAAGTCCTTTACAATACCATTTACCAACCATTCTTACTCATTAAGCCATTTCCTTAGTTCAAAACACTATTAACATGTAACTAGTTATTTATCTTAGACATTTTTCACAAACACCTTGAGGGAATACCAATTCCATGACAAAAACCCAAGTAAAAACCATGAAGGTTAGGGTTACTCATGACTCATTTGTTAAACTGCAATCAACAAGCACCCATATATGTAAATCATCACCAAAATATGTATAAATACAAGGTTAAGCAAGAGTAAATAATACTCATCACTATATATCAAAACCATCAACATTTGGTTTCAAAACCACCATTTACAAATCATAATCAAGGATAAAAAAACATGATAATTGAGAAATAATAATAAAGGAAGAGTCATATGCCTTATACAAGATGATTCACGGAAAGAACTTGATCCCTTTAGCCTCTAGAAGAACACCTCTTGAAACCCTATCCTCCAATCTTGTTGAAGAAGTTTAGACATTGTTTTGGAATGTTTTGATCTTGTCCTAGTGAAGAATGAAGGGCAAAATAATTTTATAAGTTGTGGGTCATAAGGGTTTAGGGGTGGGAAAAGTCTAAAATGTCCTCATCTTAAGAGGTGAAATTTTGACCCAGGAGGCTACAATCAACCTACATGAACCGTACCATAGGGTACGAGTGGTACCCTAAATCGTACCCTAGACCTCACCTATGTCCCCCCATACTGACCAACATATGACTTCACAAGGTTCACTCATACCCTAAGATACGAGAAGTACCCTAAAACTAGTACCATAGGGAGAATGCACTAGGTTGACATCAAAATATCATACGACTAGGCAACATAAGACTGGCACCCTAACATACGACTAGGGAGTGGCCAAACCGTACCTTGGATAAAATGTTATCAATCTAGACTAATAATCATACAAGAGGGTGGGTACTTGTTGTACACTATTATATGAGATATATGCTCAAACCATACCCTACCAAGAATCACTAACTTGGGAAATTCTCTAGGGGTTCAAAGACAAGGTGTTTCAATTCTCCGCCACTTTGATTATTCTTCCTCAAATGACGGGTAAGCATAGAACAAGTTATTACATCATAGCACATAAAGCTAAACTTAAACCAAGTTAGAAAACAAAGACATACAATAAAGATAAGACACATGCCAAGATCATTACCACTCAACTATTCATCTGATTAACTTTGAGACTCAAACCCATTGTCTGTCAAAACACTTGATCAATTCAATGTTTAGGGATTTGCACCCATTGCCTATCAAATACATAAATCAAAGCAAGAAGATCAACACATACCTCAAGAACCAATTACCGAAATGAAGAACAAATGCAGATACTTGGACTTCATGTTCTCTTCCGCCTCCTAAGTAGCTTTCTCGAACTTTTGGTTCCCCCATAGAACCTTCACTGAAGCCACCTTTTTCATACACAACCAACGAACTTGAGTATCTAAGATCCTCACCGGGACCTCCTCATAGGAAAAAGAGTCCTAAATACCAACATCCTCAAAAGGAACAACCTACGAAGGATCACCCATATATTTCTGCAATATGGACACATGGAATATCAGATGGATGTAACTCATTCTAGAGATCAAGTTCAACTCAACTTTCTCTTTCCCATAGACACATCACTACGAGAGCCTGAATCTATCCATACACTACTTCCACGTTGAATCCTATTCAAACAATGAAGGAGTTAACTTAAGCCACGGGGAACTATTTTGTTACATCCATCCATGAACACTACTCTGACCCATCACTACTGCCAAGTATTATGCCTCATCAAGATTCTTAGGTACCTGACACAAAGATTGGTATATCTATCAATAACAACATTCAATCCTACTAACCTACCTCCACAATCTTAGTATTGCTATCAACATCACATCTAGGATTCACACTTAGTGTCTATCAACTATGCTCTACATAACAAAGCACCCCCTATAGAATATACATACATGGTCCACCCCACAAGAAGGAAACCTAAAATTCCTTATTTACTCACTGACAACCTATTATTTCCCAAGGAAAACCATCCCTCCTTAAGCATGAAAGAAGAAAACACTTTACTAAAACCATCCTAGAAAGAAAGGATAGAAATTAGACAAGTCTGCGAGACAAGACCAATCCACAACCAATCTCCCAATCGAGATACTAGAAAGGTCATCAAGGAAAATCTCAGGACATTAATTAACCATGAGAATGGATTCTAGAGAATGGCCTTTCGAGTTAGAATCTTTGACTCGGACCAAATGATGCAAACAACCTTTAAAGATCAACTTTTTGGGCTCTAAGATTGGAGAAACCTCCCGTTAGGCACTAAAGACCTCCCTTCCTATACAATGACCAGCTTATTAGGGAATTTAAACATGAACTTATGGGTCCAACAATCTAAGGAAGCATAGCACGAATGCATCCAATCTATTCCCAAAATAACATCAAAATCAACCATGTCCAACTTTATTAAGTCTACAAGAGCTTCTTTACTACCAACAACTACCCCCCATAAACTCTCATAACAACCACAGAGTTTCCTACCGGGCTAGAAACAAAAAAAGGAACCGACAGATACTCAGGACCTAAATAAAAATGAACAACCACAAAAGGGGTCACATAAGACAGGGTGGACCAAGGGTAAGGTAAATAATACACATCACGGGAGAAAAGTTTTAACATACCCGTAACCACATTGTGAGATGCCTCAGAATCCTGACTAGACATAAGAGCAATCAAGCAATTTTGGCTAGTGCCGGCATTGGTTCTAGAAATAGAAGCAGAAGCAGCACCCTTTAGTGCAGGAGAAGATAAAGTAGAAATAGGGTTCCTTTTGTCCCAAGAAACCACTAGAGAGGGGCACTCTCGCTGCATATGCCCAATCTGACCATATTTGAAACATCCTTTTCTCCATTTCCTACACTAGCCACGATAATGCTGACCATAAAATCTTCAAGTAAGCTAGGTCGGTGCTCATTGGACCCCACTAGCCTAAGACTGGGCACCTTGTCCCCTAGAAGCATCACCACTTAGAGGAAATCTCTCTTTGGATGGCTTTGGGTAGGTAGCATTAGCCGTGGAATAGGAGTCAGGACTCACCCCATTCTTCCTATTAGACCACTTACAACTAAATTGTTGTCCTCCACACTGTTCATAAGACAAATACCTCTTACTTTGCCTCTCATAAACCTTAATCTATTTCTTTTTCTCTTCATCTACTTGTTGCATATACACAACCAATCTAGAGATGTCCATATCTTTGATCAACAAAGCTACCTTGCTCTCAAAGATCAACTCATGAGATACTCCCGAAGCAAACTTTTTCATTCTAGCCCTCATGCTAAAAACCATCTCAGGATCATAACTAGATAACTAATGGAATTTCAAGTTATACTCCTTGATAGACATCATTCCTTACTTCAGATTAAAAAACTCCTCTGTCTTTACATCCCTCAACTTTAGAGGAAAGAAGCGGTACATTAATGCATTAGAGAAATCCTCCCACAAGGATAAATCATTAACATCACCCCCTGCCTGATCCTATTCTTCATACCATTGGTATGCCACGTTCTTCAATTAATAAGACGCAAAATCCACCCCATCCATATTAGTGGATGCATAACTCTAAAAGTCTTTTCTATCTCATCCAGAAAACCTTAAGGATCTTCGTCCACCTTAACACTGGTAAAGGCCGGGGAATCATCCTCATAAACTGGACAACCCACATGGCCTCAGATTATGGGGTAACAGAAGCACCACACTCAGCCTGAGAAGCTACCAACTGAGCCATCATATGAATCAACTGACAAAACTCAGCATTCATCATGTCAGCATGAATGACTGGAGGAGGAGGGCTAGAGAGAACCGGTGGAACTCCAAGACAATCAAGAACTGGACCCCAAGACCGAGTATGAACTCCATCAGTAGAGCGAGTCCGATCAATGTCATCCCCAGTTGGTACAGAAGAGATTCTATGAGATTTAGATCGTCGAGGAGGCATGATCTGAAAATGAGCAAATAGAAATCAGAAGAATCCAAGACCTTAGATTATATATCTCGAGATAATACATCAAGAAAGTGAAACATTCTTAAATTCCTCGTAGCCTCAATCTTATAAGTGTGGCACACTACACACCTATAAAAGAGTCTCTACTTGACACAGCTTTGTGGACACCCAACTGACCATGAACCTGGCTTTGATACAAACTTGAAATGACCTGAACTCGGTCCTTGTCGTATGGGAATCTCAAGCCCAATAAGGATCGGAGATCACCCCATAACCTAACCTAATTATTACATCAATCCACAAGTGTTAAATAAACTCTGACCATATAACAAGATCGCGAAAATTAGAATAATAATCATAACTTAAGAAGTGTCTAATCAATTAATTAATATCAACATGCTAAAAAAACATACCTAAGTCCACAGTCATCCATTAAGCCTCTAAAATTCTGATGTCTAAATATGACGAGACATGACCCCAAGAATAGACAAAAACCAAGTCTAAAACAAGTCTATGGCATAAGATAGAAAGACTATGAAATGTATGCCTTCCGAATAATGGAATCTTACCACTTCAAAGTCAACACAAGAACTACTCGATCACCTGCACAGGAAGAGTAAAAGAAGCTCCAGCCCCTATGTCACATGGGGACACGTCGTATGGAGACGATTAGCGGTTTGAGCGCTAGCATGTAACTCAAGGGTAAGGATGAAATAGTGCCATTATTCAAAATCAAGTCAAACCATCATAAAAAACCACACTTCTACACATAGGAATACATAAAGACATTTATAGGTACATGAAGTGCCGAAAAAAGGAACAAGGGTTAGCATAATTATGGAGCACTCGATCATGTGACATGGACTCTAAACTTCCACCTTTATAGTTTGGAGGGATTGAACTCCCTAATCAAATTAGGAAAATGCAATCTAACCACAAATCATCTTATGAAGCATGTAGACTCTATCCACAAGCCATCTTAGTAAGCATGTGAACTCTAACCACAAGTCATCTTAGAAAGCATATGGACTGTAACCACAAGTCGTCTTAGTAAACATGTGGACTCTAACCATAAGCCGTCTTGGTAAGCATATGGACTCTAACCACAAGTCATCTTAGTAATCATATGGACCCTAACCATAAGGCCTTTTAGTAAGAATGTGGATTCAAACCACAAGCCATCTTAGTAAGCATATAGACTCTAACCACAAGTTGTTTTATTTAGGTAAGTGAACTCTAACCACCAACCATTGTGACCATTACTAGTCGACATTTGGATTCTAACCCTTTGTCCATGCATAAACATTCATTCAATTCATCACTCAAGGACTCCAACCCATTTTGCAAATTTAAGCCATCAAGGCTACAATTCAACACCATATATGACCACAAGGTCTTCATGAGCCATTTATCAATCAATAACTCAAATAGGGAAATTCCTTAGTTTCAATCACCATTCAAGTCTACTTGTTATCATCAAAATGCATACAACACCATTCATTCTTCATTAGCATTCACATACCAAACTTTAGTTCAATACACAATTCAATCTCATGTTTAGGGACTCTAACCCCCTTTAGCCAAGCAAAACACCAAAGTCATTAATTCACTCTTTAAATAACCAACAAAGCCTTTAGAATACCATTTACTAATCATTCTTACTCATTAAGCCATTGCCTTAGTTCAAAACACTATTAACATATGACTAGTTATTTCTCTTAGATATTTTCACAAACACCTTGAGGGCATACCTTTACCATGACAAAAACCCAAGTAAAAACCATCAAGGTTAGGTTTACTCATGACCCATTTGTTAAACCACAATAAACAAGCACCCACATATGCAAATCATCACCAAAAATATGTATAAACACAAGGTTAAGCAAGAGTAAACAATACTCATCACTATACATCAAAACCCTCAATATTTAGTTTTAAAACCACTATTTACAAATCATAATCAAGATTAAAAACACATGATAGTTGAGAAATAACAATAAGGGAAGAGTTTCATGCCTTATACAAGATGATTCACGATACAAACTTGACCTCTTTATCCTCAAGAAGAACACCTCTTGAAACCCTAGCCTCCAATCTTGCTGAAGAATTTTAGAGAGTGTTTTGAAATGTTTTGATCTTGTCCTAGTGAAGAATGAAGGGCCAAACAATGTTATAAGTTGTGGGTCATAAGGTTTTAGCGATGGGAGAAGTTTAAAAGGTCCTCAACTTACAAGCTGAAATTTGAAGCCAGGATGGTACGACCACCAAACATGAACCGTACACTAGGGTATGTGTGGTACCCTAACTCATACCCTAGACCTCACCTAGGACCCTGATACTATCTAACATATGACTTTACAAGGTTCAATCATACCCTAAGGTATGAGAAGTACCCTACAATTTGTTCCCTAGTCAGAATGCACTAGGTTGGCCTCTAAATATCATGCGACTAGGAAATATGCGACTAGTACCCTAACATACTACTAGGGAGTGGACAAACCGTACCTTGGACAAAATGTTATCAACCTAGACTATTCATCATAAGAGAGGGTGGGTACTAGTTTTACCCCAGCATATGAGAGGTATGGTCAAACCACACCCTACCTAAAATCTCAAACTTAGGAAATTCTCTAGGGGTTCAAAACTAAGGTGTTTCATAACTAGGAACTCATAGTGACCATATCAAGTCCTGAAGGAAGTCTTAGGGATATCTACCTCCCTAAACTTAAGCTGATGATAGCTCGACCTAAGATCAATCTTAGAGAAATACTTCATACCATAAAGCTGATCAAACAAATCATCTATCCTAGGAAGAAAATATTTATTCTTTATGGTAACCTTGTTTAACTGACGATAATCAATGCACATGTGAAGGGAACCATGCTTCTTACACACGAACAACACAGGAGCACCCCAAGGAGATAAAATAGGACGGATAAAACCTTTATCTAAGAGATCTTTCAATTACTCCTTAAACTCCTTCAACTCAGGCGAAGCCATTCTATATGGAGGGATAGAGATAGGATGAGTATTTGAAACAAGATCAATCCCTAAATCAATTTCGCTATAGGGGGACTATAGGGAAGATCATTAAGAAAAATCTCGGGAAACTGTTAACCACAGGATTGAATTCTAAAGAAAACCTTCCAAGTTAGAATCTTTAACCTGGACCAAATGATACAAAAACCCCTTAGAAATCAAGTTTTGGGCTCTAAGATAAGAGATGAACCTCCTCTTAGGCACTAAAGAACCCCCTTACCATACAATGACTAGCTTATTAGGGAATTAAAACATGACCATATGGGTTCGACAATCTAAGAAAGCATAGTACATAGGCAACCAATCTATCCCTAATATAACATCAAAGTCAATCATACCAGCTGTATCAAATCCACATAAGTTATTTTACCACCAATAGCTACCACACCCCCTATAGAATCTTTTAACAACCACATAGTCTCCTACAGAGGTAGAAATAGAAAAAAGAACTGACAAACACTCAGGTCCAAAACCGAAATGCACAACCATAAATGGGGTCACTTAAGAAATAGTGGACCATAGATCAAGTGAAAAATATCCATCACGGGAGAAAAGTTTCAATATTCTAGTAACCACATCGGGAGATGCCTCAGAATCCTGGCGAGGAGCAAGAGCATATAACCAATTTCGGCCAGTGCCGGTACCATACGCAGAAACAGATATAGAAATGGAACACTTCAGTGCAGGAGAAAATTAGGAGGCAGTCAGAACCTTGTTAGCCCCAGAAGTCATCCTTGCACGACAGTCATGCTGCATATTACTAATCTGACCATAATTGAAATATTTGTTCTTCCTTTTCTCACATAACTTATGGTGTGACCGCCAATAAAATTTACAAGGTGGATGGGATGGAGCCAATTGAGCTCTACTAGCCACAGATTCAGAACCTTATGCTCGAAACCCACCATGAAATTGAGTCTGCTGATCTCCCGATGACTTTGGGTAAGGAGCACTAGCCATGGAGAAAGAACCAGAACTCCCCCACTTCTTCTTTGTCCTCTTACCACCATCTCTATAATTTGCTCAGTAAGGCTAAATTTTTTCTCGCCTCTCTCTAATCACAACCTGTTTCTTCTTCTCTTTCTCCATTTGTTGCATGTACAAAACCACCCTGGAGATATCCATGTCTTTTATTAACAAAGTTGCCTTATTCTCAAGAACTAACTCACGAGACAGACTCAAAGCAAAGTTTCTCATTTGGTCCCTCATGTTAGAGACAAACTAAGGAGCATACCTAGATAACTGATGAAATTTCAAGGCATACTCCTTGACAGAAATCCGACATTGCCTCAAATTCACAAACTCTTCCTCTTTCGCTTCCCTTAACTCCTGAGGAAAGAAGCGGTCTAAGAACACACTAGAGAAATCATCCCATACGGTAGAACTAGAATCTTCACCTCTTAACTGTTCCCACTCTTCGTACCATTAGTACGCCACATCTTTTAATTTATAGGCAACAATCTCACCATCTTCAACCTCCGAAGCATGCATAATCTGAAAGATCTTCTCTATTTCATCAATGAAACTTTGAGGATCCTCCTCAATCGTAGTACTCGTGAACATAGGAGGATGCAACCTCATGAATCGGCCAACCCTAGTGGCCTCAGAAGATGGAGTAATAGGAACACCACACTCAGAATGAGAAGCTACCAACTGAGCTGACATATGAATTTACTGACGAGACGCTGCATTCATCACATCAGCCTTAGGAGCTGGAGGTAAGGGCAAGAAAGAACTAGTGGAACTACAGGATAATCAGGAATCGGATCCCTAAATTGGGTCTGGACTCAATAAGTAGAGCGTGTCATATCAACATTGTTCCCAGTTGAGATGGAAAGGTTTGTAGGAACTTTAAATCTTCTTGGAGGCACTGAAAGACGAGCAAACAAAAATCAAAAGAATCTAAAACTTTAACTCTATAGCTTGAAATAAGATAACTAGAAGGTGAAACATTCCTAAATGTCTCATAGCCTCTCGCTTATAAGTGTGGCGCGCTACACACTTTTAAAAAAGACTACTTGACACAATTTTGTAGAAACCTAACTTACCATGAACTTAGTCTCTGATACAACCTTGACACGAACTAAAATGGGGGCCTTGTCATAATTGGCACCTCAAGTCCAACAAGGACAGGACATCACCCTGCTATCCAATCCAACCAATCAACAACCACAATATAATCAAATAATAACCGAGTCTATAACAATGTTCATAACATAATAACATACCAAAGACCACATATTGTCTATACAAAGCCTCTAAAAATAATCCTAAAATATCTGGTCGGGGCATGCCCCCGACCATAGCCGAAACCAATGTCCAAGTCTAAACTAATAAGGACATAAGAAAACTCAAAACAAGTAAAGGACCCGTCTAAAGTATGAAAGCTCACAACTTCAAGTCACCATAAGTTATTCTCGAGTCCAATCACTAAGTAGAAGGTGTAGGAGTATGACCAATACCTGCATTGCATGGGGATACAGTATCGAAGACAGTTAGCAGTTGGAGCACTAGCATATATCTTAAGGATAAGGATAAAATAGTGCCAACAGTCTAAAACCATTCAATCAATATATATAACCAATGCAACACATACATATATATATACCATGTTGAGGTAGGGAACAAGATTAGCATAAACTTTGAAAACATTAACCTGAGATGTATAGCATAGCCATAATAGAACAAGGAACTCATGGGCTATATAGGTCAAGCTATGCTCTAGCTGGAAGGGCCCTAGTGCGTGTAGATACATGAGTAAGAGAATATCCATAAACGTATTTGACTATATGGGGGACTCGAACCTCCCGACATAATCAAGGTGACATGCACCAATGTATACAACATGAGAGACTCGAACCTCCCATTCATATATTTATTCAGGGGACTCTAACCACCTAGTCATAAGACACCTGCACCGGCTAGCACGGTTTTTAGTGTTAGTCCTTTGGAATATACCTTCACGACCCGGTTACACGGTCCACCTTAAAGCCCAATTTATAACCAACATTTCACATACGCAACCATTTAGTATAATCATTGGTATCATTATACCAACCCTATTTGGAAGCGTACAACAATGCCATAACCATTATCATTGAACTTTGGGACTCAAACCCATTGACCATACAAAACCATCAATCCAATTAAACATTGGGGAGGGATAAATAAATTTAATGTTTAGGGACTCAAACCCCTTTTTATCAACTAAACAACTAAGGTAAACATACAAATCATTACATGGCCAACAAGGCTTTCACATAACCATTTACCAACCATTCATATTCATTAGGACAATACCTTAGTTGAAAACATATTTAAAATCAATTTTTGGCCATCAAAACATTACAAAATAATTCATAGTTCATTAGCAATCTTATACCAAACATTAGTGTAAAACCTAACTCATCATATGACTAGTTTACTCTCTTACATATTTTCACAAACACTTTGAGGGAATGCTATTATCAAGACCAAAATCAAGGTAAAAACCACAAAGTTTGGGGTTATCCATGACCCATTTGTTATACCACAATCAAGAAGCACCCACATGTGCAAACCATCACCAAAAAACTTATATAAACATAAGTTAAACCAAGAGTAAACAATGCTCAACAGTATACTTCAAAAGTCTCAACATAAGTTTCAAAACCACCATTCAAGAATAAAAATCAACGTTTAAAACACATGAAATTTGAGATCTAACAATAAGAGAAGAGTCACATGCCTTATACAAGAAGATTCACGAAGAGAAACATAACCTTTTAGTTGCTTAGATGAACACTTGTAGAAACCTTGGCCTCCAATCTTCAAGAGAGTGTTTAGAGTGAGTATTTGTAGTGCTTTTATCTTTCAATGTAAGTTATGAAAGGCCTCAACATGTTTTAAGGCATAGGTACTTAGGGGTTTTGTGGTCAAAAATGTCCAAAATGTTCTCAGCTAAAAAGCTGATAACATGGTGGCAGGAGAGTACAACCTATTCCTCTAAATCTTTCCCTAGGGTATGAGTGGAATCCATAACTCATACCCTATGAATCAACATGGACCTCCAAACTGACCAACATACAACCATACTAGGCTAACCCATACCCTAAGGTACGAAAAGTAACCTGTAACTCATACCCTAGGCAAAATACGCTAGTTCAAGCTTAACGAATTATACAACGTTGGAACTTACCACTCTTACCCTAAATTATAACTTGTAATATGTTCAGCCATACCTTGGATAGAATGAAACCAAACTACACTGCCTAACATATTAGATAGGAGGCCATGATCATACCATTGCATACGAGAAGTATGCTCAAACCATTCCATGTCCAAAAACTCAAACATAGGAAATTTTCTAAGGGTCAAAAGACAGGTGTTTCAATTCTCCCCCACTTGGATCATTCGTCCTCAAATGACGTATAAGGAAAGCACAAGCACGAGTTAACATATCATTACACATCAAACATACCTTTAACCATGTTAGAAAATAAAGATACATAAAAGAGATAAAAAGATCAACACAAACCTAAGCATGAGTTTCCAAAATGGAAAACAAATGCAGATACTTGGACTTAGTGTCCTCTTTCGCCTCCTATGTAGTTTCCTCCGACTTTTGGTTCCTCCATAGAACCTTCACTGAAGCCACCTCTTTCATTTGCAACCAGTGAACTTATCGATCGAAGATCCTCATCGGGACCTCATCATAGGACAAAGAGTTCGAAATACCAACATCTTCCAAGGGAACAACCAACGAAGGATCAACTATACATTTCCGCAACATAGAGACATGGAAAACCAGATGGAAGGAGCTCAAATTAGAAGGAAACTCCAAATCATAGGAAATATTACAAACCCTCCTAGAAATTAAATATGGACCAACATACTGGGGACCAAGCTTTCCCTTTTTACCAAACTGAATCACTCTCTTAATGGAAGATACCTTCAAGAATACCCAATCACGAACATTAAACTCCAAATCCCTATGCCTCACATCCGCATAGGACTTTAGGCAACTTTGAGTGGATTTCAACCTATCACAAATCACCTTCACCTTCTCCAAGGCATGGTGAACAAAACCCGGGCCAAACAACTTACCCTTACCAACTTCATACCACCAAATAGGAAAATGACATATCCTACTATAAAACTCCTCAAAAGGAGCCATACTAATTCAAGAATGATAACTATTTATTGTAGGAAAATTCAATCAAAGACAAATAGTCATACAAACTACCACCATAATTAATCACACACGCACGAAGCATGTCTTCCAATTTCTGAATGGTTCTCTCCATTTGTCCATCAGATTACGGGTGGAAAGCAGTACTAAGGCACACCTAAGTTCCCAAACCTTTTTTAAATGAATTCTAAAAATGAGATGAGAACGGAGTACCATGATTTGAAATGATATAAACTGGAGAACCATGTAACTTTACAATCTCTGCACGATAAAACTTTGTATTATCCTCTACTGAATAACTAGTACTCATGATGACAAATGAGCGGACTTAGTCATTCTTTCCATAATGAATCAAATAGAGTCCATTGATTCCGAGATTGAGGAATACCAGTTATAAAATCCATATTAATCTCCTCCCACTTCCATTTGGGCACTCTATTTCTTGGTAAAAAACCTTTAGCTCTTATGTCTTCAACTTTTACCTATTGACACACCATACACTTAGCCACATAGTTAGCCATATCTCGCTTCATATTATTACATCAATAAAACTCCTTAGGATCATGATACATCTTTGTGGAACCAAGATGAATAGCATAACGAGATCCATGAGCTTCTGAAAAATCCTTTCCATCAATCCATCCACATCGGGAACACATATCCTACCTTGGTACCTCAAGATACAATCACCACCAATCAAGAAATCAACAACCTTTTGTTGACCCATATTTCCCTTAATCTTTCTCAAATTGGGATCCAACATTTGATTTTTCTTTATTTCAACAATGAGAGACGACTAAGATACCTGATGCACAAATACACCACCATCCTCAGAGTCCTTGAGGCGAACTCCAAGGTTAGAGAAATGGTGAATATCCTTCACCAACTCCCACTTATCCTCATCCGTATGAGCTATACTTCCCATGGATAACTTTCTAAGACCATAAGAAACTACATTAGCTTTACCTGATAGTAATGGACACTCATATCATAGTCCTTCAACAACTCAAGACACCGCTTTTTCCCGAGATTCAACTTTTTCTGAGTAAACATATAATGCAGGATCTTATGGTCAGAAAAGATATCAACATGAACCCTATAAAGATAGTGACACCAAATCTTCAACGTAAATACCACAAATACTAACACTATAACATAAGTGGGTTAGTTTTTCTCATAAACTTTCAACTTTCTACAAGCATAGGCCACCACCCTACCGTGAAGCATCAACACACAACTAAGTATAACATAAGAATCATCACAATACACTACGAAACCATCATTACCCTCGGGCAGGATCAAAACAAGAGCTAAAGTCAACTTATCTTTTAGCTTCTCAAAACTACCCTAATACGCATTTGACCAGAAGAACTTGACCCTCTTCTAGGTCAATTAGTCAATAGGGAAGCTATAGTTAAAAAACTTTCCACAAACCTCTTATAGTAGTTGGATAAACCTAAAAAGCTTCGAATATCGATTGTAGTCGTGGGTTTAGGACACTTCTTAACCACTACAATCTTTTGTGGATCCACTATGATTCCCCCACTACAGATAACATGACTAAGAAAAGTAACACCCTTCAACCAAAACTCACACTTTGAGAACTTGGCATACAACCGTTGATCCTTCAAGGTCTGCAACACAATACGGAGGTGATCGACATGATCCACCTCACTCTTAGAGTAGACCAAGATGTCATAAATGAAGACAATGACAAATGAATCTAGAAACTAATGAGAGACCCTATTCATCAAATCTGTGAACACTGCCAGAGCATCTGTCAACCCAAAAGGCATAACTAGGTACTTATAGTGACCATATTAGGTCCTGAAGATAGTCTTAGGGATATCCACCTCCCTAACCTTAAGTTGGTGATAACCTGACCAAAGATCCATCTTAGAGAAATATTTTGAACCCTGAAGATGATCAAACGAATCACCGATCCTAGGAAGAAGATATTTATTCTTTATGGTCACTTTGTTCAACTAACAATATTTAATGCTCATGCGAAGAGAACCATCCTTATTACACACGAACAACACAGGATCACCCCAAGGAGATACATTAGGATGGATAAAACCTTTATCTTAGAGATCCTTCAATTTCTTCTTAGGCTTGTTCATCTCAGGCGAAGCCATTTTATAAAGAGGGATAGAGATAGGACGAGTATTCGAAACAAGATTAATCTAAAAATTAATTTTCCTATCAGGAGAAATACAAAGAAGATCATTAGGGAAAACCTCAGGAAACTTGTTAACCACAGGAACATTTCTAGAGAAGAAACTTCCAAATTAGAATCTTTAACCTGAACCAAATGATAGAAACACCTCTTAGAGATCAACTTTCGTGCTGTAAGATAAGAGATGAACCTCCGCTTAGGCACTAAAGAACCTCCTTCTCACAAAATGACCGACTCACTAGGGAATTCAAACATGATCATATGGGTTCAACAATCTAAGAAAACATAGTACGAATGAAACCAATCCATCCCTAATATGACATCAAATTCAACTATATCCAACTCTATAAAATCCACAAGAATTTCTTTATTACCAACAACTACCATACACCACCTATAGACTCTTTTAACAACCACAGAGTCTTATACTAGGGTAGAAATAGAAAAAGGAACTACTAAACACTTAGGTCCAAAACCAAAATGCATAGCCACAAATTGGGGCACATAAAAAAGAGTGAACCCTAGATCAAGTAAATAATACACATCATGGGAGAAAATTTTCAGCATACCAGTAACCACATTGGGAGATGCCTCAGAATCTTGGTGAGATGCAAGAGCATATAACTGATTCTGGCCAGTGTCGGTACCAGAAGCTGAAGCAGATAAAGATCGGTACCCTTTGGTGAAAAAGTAGATGAGGAGGCAACCAAAATCTTGTTATCCCCAGAAGCCATCCTAGAACGATAATCACGCTGCATATGACCAATCAGACAACAATAGAAACATCTATTGTTTCCTTCCTCACATAACCCATGGTGTGACAGCCCACAAAATCTAAAAGGTGGGTGGGATGAAGCCAACTGAACCACACTAGCCTGTGATTGCGCACCTTTTACCAAAAACCCACTATCAAATTGAGATCAATGATCACCCACCGGATTTAAGTAAGGAGTACTAGCTGTGGATAAAGAACAAAAACTCCCCCAGTTCTTCTTTGGCCACATACACTATCTCGACCACTTTGCTCAGAAGACCTTAGTTTTTTTCCTTGCCTCTCACTAAACTTAACTTGTTTCTTCTTATGTTCCTTCACTTTTTTTATATACACAACCAACCTAGACATATCCATGTCTTTGATCAACAAAGCCACCTTACTCTCAAGAACTAACTCATGAGACAGTTCCAAAGAAAACTTTCTCATTTGAGCCCTCATGTTAGAAACTAACTTAGGAGCATAACTAGACAACTGATAAAATTTCAAGGAATACTCCATGACAAACATCTGACCTTGCCTCAAATTCACAAACTATTCCATTTTTTCTTCTCTTAATTTTGGAGGAAAGAAGCGGTTCAAGAACGTATTAGAAAAATGATCCCACACGATTGAATTAGCATCTTCACCTCTCGACTGTTCCCACTCTTCATACCATTGGTACACCATATCTTTCAATTGATAAGTAGAAAACTCAACACCTTCAACCTCCGAAGCATGCATAATCTTAAAGATCTTCTCCACTTCTTCAATGAAACTGTGAGGATCCTCCTCAACCTTAATACTCATGATCTTAGGAGGATGCAACCTCATGAACTGGCCAAACCCTATGGCCTCAGAAGATTGAGTAAGAGAAATACCACACTCAGGATGAGAAGCTACCAAATGAGCCAACATATGAATTGACTGATGAGACTCAACATTCATCACGTCAGCCTGAGGAGCTGGAAAAGGAGGGCTAGAGAGAACTGGTGGAACTCCAGGACAATCAGGAATTGGACCCCTAAATCAGTTCTGTACTCTATAAGTAGAGCGTGTCCCATCAACATTGTCCTTAGTCGTGATGGAAAGGTTTGAATGAACATCAAATCTTCTTGGAGGCATAATCTGAAAGATGAGAAAATGAAAATAAAAGAATCTAAGACCTTAACTCTATAGCTCAAAATAAGACCATAATAAGGTGAAACATTCCTAAATGTCTCTTAGCCTCTGTCTTATAAGGGTGGCGCGCTACACACCCATAAAAGTGATTCAACATGACACAACTTTGTGGACACCAAACTGACTATGAACTTAGGTTCTGATACCAATTCGACACGACCTAAACGTAGGCCTTTTCATTATTGGCACTTTAAGTCCAACAAGGATTAGAGGTCTCCTCTCTACCCAATCCACCCAATCAACAACCATAATATAATCAAATAATAACTGAGTCTATAATAAAGTTCATAACATAACGTTCCAAGTCCATAGTTTGTCTATTCAAATCCTCTAAAAAATCAAAGATTATCCGATCGGCACATGCCCCCAACCATAGAAAAAACCAATATCCAAGTCTAAAAAAATAAAGACATAAGAAAACTCAACAAAAGAAATGGAGCCTTCTAAAGTATGAAAACTCACCACTTCTAATAACCAAAAGCTATTCCCGAGTCCAATTAATGAGTAAGAGGTATAGGAGTATGACCAACACCTGCATCACATAGAGATACAACATCTAAGATGTTTTTCAATTAGAACGCTATCATGTAACTCAAAGATAAGGATGAAATAGTTCCAACAGTCCAAAACCATTCAACTAAGACATATAACCAATGAAACATATACGTATACACATATATATATATATACCATGCTTGGGTAGGGAATAAGATTAGCATGAACTTTGAAAACATTAACCTGGGTTGTATAGCATAGCCGTCATAGAATAAGGAACCCATAGGCTATATGGATCTAGGTCTCCTCTAGCTGGAAGGGCCCTAGTGCGTGTAGTTGCACGAACTAAAGAATATCCATAACCAAATTTGACCATATGGGGGACGAACCTCCCAACATAATCAAGGTGACATATCACCAATTAATAAAACATGGGGGACTCAATCCTCCCATTCATATATTAATTTGGGGGATTCAAACCACCTGGTCATAAGATACCTGCATTGGCTAGCGCAGTTTCTAGTGTTAGTCCTTTGAACTCCACCTTTACGAACCGGCTACACATCGCACTTTAAAGCCAAATTTAAAACAAACATTTCACATATACAACCATTCAAACAATTATTTACCAAAAGAACCTCGTTGGTATTTTCATACCAACCCCACTTGCAAGCTTACAACAATGCAATAACCATTATTATTCAACTTTGGGACTCGAACCCATTTACTATTAAAGACCATCGATTCAATTCAACATTAGGGACTCAAACCCACTATCAATTTGAGACAAATCAATTTAATGTTTAGTGACTCAAACCCCTTTTATCAACTAAACCACTAAGGTAAACATTCAAATCATTACATGGCCAACAAGGCCTTCACATGACCATTTACCAACCATTCATATTAATTTGGCCAATGTGTTAGTTCAAAACATATTTCAAATCAAATTATGGTCATCAAGACCTTTACAAAATCATTCACCCTTCATTATCAATCTTAGACCAAACACTAGTGCAAAACCTAACTCATCATATGACTAGTTTACTCTCTTAGGCATTTTTACAAACACTTTGAGGGCATGCTATTATCAAGACCAAAATCAAGGTAAAAACCACATAGTTTGGGGTCATCCATGACCCATTTAATAAACCACAATCAAGAAGAACCCACATGTGCAAACCATCACCAAAACCATGTATAAACATAAGTTAAACCAAGAGTAAACAATACTCAACAATATACTTCAAAACCCTCAACATTGGTTTTCTAAACCACCATTCAAGAATCAAAATCAATGTTTAAAACACATGATATTTGAGATCTAACAATAAGAGAAGAGTCACATGCCTTATACAAGAAGATTCACGGAGAGAAACATGACCTTTTAGTTGCTTAGATGAACACTTGTAGAAGCCCTAGCCTCTAATCTTCAAGAGAGTGTTTAGAGTAAGTATTTAGAGTGTTTGATCCTTCAATGTGAGTTATGAGAGGCCTCAACATGTTTTAAGGCATGGGTACTTAGGGGTTTTGGGGTTAGAAATGTCCTAAATGTCCTCAGCTTAAAAACTGAGAACACGGTCGCAGGAGGTTATGACACATCCCCCTAAATTAGGTACCCTTATCTCGTACCTTAGACCTCAACATGGACCTCCAAACTGACCAACATATGACCATACCATGCTAACCTATACCCAAAAGTATGAGATGTACCCTACAACTCGTATCCTAGGAAGAATACACTAGGTTAAGCTTAAGGCATCATATGACTTGGTAACTTACCACTCTTACCCTAACATATGACCAGTAAGATGTTCAACCATACCTTGGAAAGAATGAAAAAAAACTACACATACTAACATATGAGAGAGGGGGCCATAACCATACCATAGCATACGAGAAATATGCTCAAATCGTACCTTGTCTAGAAACTCAAACTTAGGAAATTTTCTAAGGGTAAAAAAGCTAAGGTGTTTCTATTCTCCCCTACTTGGATCATTCTTCCTTGAATGATGGGTAAGGAAAGCACAAGTACAAGTTAACACATCATTACACATCAAACCAACCTTTAAAAAAGTTAGAAAACAAAGGTACACAACCACAATAAGAAGATCAACACATACCTGAAGCACGAGTTTGCAGAATGGAAAATAAATGTGGATACTTGGACTTTATGTCCTCTTCCATCTCCCAAGTAGCTTTCTCAGACTTTTCGTTCCTCCATAAAACCTTTACCGAAGCCACCTCTTTCATTTGCAATAGGCAAACTTGTCGATTGAAGATCCTCACCAGGACCTCCTTATAGGACAAAGAGTCTAAAATACAAACATACTCCAAACGGACAACCAATGAAAGATCACCTATACATTTTTGCAACATAGAGACATAGAAAACCGGATGGATGGAGCTCAAACAAGAAGGAAACTCTAAACTCATAGGCAACATTACCAAATCTCCTCAAAACCAAATATGGACCAACATACCGAGGACTAAGCTTCCCATTCTTATCAAACAACATCACTTCCTTCATGGGAGATACCTTCAAGAATACCTAATAGCCAACATTAAACTACAAATCCCTACTCTTCACATCTATATAGGACTTTTGGAAAATTTTAGTGGCTTTCAACCTAGCACGAATCACCTTCGCCTTCTCTATGTCTTGGTGAACAAAATCAGAGCCAAACAACTTACCCTCACAAACTTCATATGACCTAATAGGAGAACGACATCTCCTACCATACAACACCTCAAAAGGAGCCATACCAATGCTAGAACGATAAATATTATTATAGGAAAATTCAATCAAAGGCAAATAGTCATACCAACTAACACCATAATCAATCACACACGCACGAAGCATGTCTTGTAATATCTGAATAGTCCTTTCTACTTGTCCATCCAACTGCGGGTGGAAAGCAATACTAAGGCACACCTTAGTTCCCAAACCTTTATGAAATGACTTCTAAAAATGAGATGAGAACAGAATACCATGATCCAAAATGATAGAGTCCGGAGTACCATAATACTTTATAATCTCCACTAGATACAACTTAGCTTAATCCTTCATCGAATAACTAGTCCTTACCGATAAAAAATGAGTGAACTTGGTCATTCTATCCACAATGAACCAAATAGAGTCATGTTGATTCTGAGATCGAGGAAGACCGGTAACAAAATCCATATTAATCACCTTATACTTTTATTTGGGTTACTCTATTTCTTGGTACAAACCTCTAGGTCTCATGTGTTCAACTTTCACTTGTTGACACACCATAAACTTAGCCACATATATTATTCAACCAATAAAACTCCTTAAGATCATGTTGAATCTTCTTGGAACTGGGATGAATATCATAATGAGATCCATGAGCTACAACCAAAATCTTTTCCCTCAATCCATCAACATTGGGAACACATCGCCTACCATGGTACCTCATGATACAATCACCACCAATCACAAAATCAACAACCTTTTATTAACCCACATTTCTCTTAATCTTTATCAAATCGGGATCCAATATTTTTTTCCCTTTATTTCAACAACAAGAGTTGACTGCGATACCTGATTCCCAAATACACCACCATCTTCAGAGTCCATGAGGTGAACTCTAAGGTTAGACAAAAGCTGAATATCCTTCACCAACTTTTGCTTATCCTTATCCACATGATCTAGAATTCACATGGATAACTTTCTAAGACAATCAACAACCACATTAGCTTTACCTAGATGGTAATAGAGACTCATATCATAGTCCTTCTGCAACTCAAGCCATTATTTTTGTATGAGATTCAACTCTTTTTGAGTAACACATACTGCAGGCTCTTATGATCAGAAAAGATATCAAAATGAACCCCATAATGGGAGTGGCACCAAATCTTCAAAGCAAATACCACAACCAACAACTCTAAATTATGAATGGGGTAGTTTTTTACATGAACTTTCAACTATCTAGAAGCATAGCCCACTACCCTACTATGCTCTATCAACACACAACCAGGACCAACAATAAAAGCATCACAATAAACTATGAAACCATCATTACCCTCGGGCAGGGTCAAAATCAGAGCTAAAGTTAACTTATCTTTTAGATACTCAAAACTACCCTCACATGCATATGACTAATAGAACTTGACCATCTTCTAGGTCAACTTAGTCAATGGTGAAGCTATAGTGAAAAAACATTCCACATACCTCCTATGGTAGCCAACTAAATCAAAGAATTTCCGAATATCGATTGGAGTCACGGGTCTAGGCCACTTCTTAACTACTGCAACCTTTTGTGGATCCACAATGATCCATTGACTAGAGATAACATGACCAAGAAAAGTCACAACCTTCAACCAAATATCACACTTTGAGAACTTAGTATACAATCACTGATCTTTTAAGGTCTGCAACACAATACGGAGGTGATTGGCATGATCCACCTCACTCTTAGAGTAGACCAAGATGTCATCAATTAAGAAAATGACAAACAAATCTAGAAATTAGTGGAAGACCCTATTCATCAAATCCATGAACACTGTTGGAGAAATAGTCAACCCAAAAGACATAACTACGAACTCATAGTGACTATACCGGGTCCTAAAGGAAATCGTAAGGATATCCACCTCCCTAACCTTAATTTGATGATAACCTGACCTAAGATCAATCTTAGAGAAACATTTTTCACCCCACAGCTAATCAAATAAATCATCGATATTAGGAAGATGATATTTATTCTTTAAGGTCACTTTGTTCAACTGACGATAATTAATGCACATGCAAAGGGAACCATCCTTCTTATGCATGAACAACACATGAGCATCCCAAGAAGATACACTAGGATGGATAAAAACTTTATCTAAGAGATCCTTCAATTTCTTCTTAAGCTCCTTCAACTCAGCCAGAGCCATAGTATAAGGAGGGATAGAGATAGGATGAGTATCTGAAAAAAGATCAATCGTAAAATCAATTGCCCTATTTGGAGGAATACTGGGAAGATCATCAAGGAAAACCTTGGGAAACTTATTTACCACAGGAACAAATTCTAGAGAAGGAACTTTCGGGTTAAAATATTTAACCCAAACTAAATGATACAAACACCCTTGGTGATCAACTTTTGGTCTCTAGTATAAGAGATGAACCTAACTTACGCACTAAAGAAACCCCTTCCCATACAATGATCAAATCATTAGGGAATTTAATCATGATCATACAGGTTTGACAATCTAAGAAGGTATAACACGAATGAAACCAATCCATCCCCGATATGATATTATAGTAAACCATATCCAACTCTATCAAATCCAAAAGAGTTTCTTCACTACCAAAATCTACCATACACCACCTATAGACTCTTTTAACAACCACAGATTCTCCTATTGTGGTAGAAATAGAAAAAAGAACTGATAGGTACACAAGTCCAAAACCAAAATGCATAGCCACAAATGGGGTCACATAAGAAAGAGGGGACCCTGGATCAAGTAAATAATACACATCATGGGAGAAAATTTTTAACATACCAGTAACCATATTGGAAGATTCCTTAGAATCCTGGTGAGACGCAAGAGCATATAACCGATTCTAGCCAGTATCAAATTCGTCTCTAGAACATGAAAGATCTTGTTTCAAAGATAAATATATTTTATTTCATGTGAAATTTTTAGGATTTTGGATTTGTATCCCATGGGAAATCAAATAATCTATCCATCAATACCAAATTCGCCCAAATTCGACACTCAGACGAAGAGTTAGAGCTAATTTAGTGAGACAATGTACCACCTGGTACTTTAGCGCATCGCGGAGCAAGCCAAAATGGCAATTGTCAAAATCCAGTAAGCCTCGCGATTCCACCACATCACGGTGTCTTTCCATTTCGTAACCAAGGTGGCAACACAATTTCCACCACATCACGCCAAGGCTCAGTTTCCCAATTGTCTAATTTCCAGTAAGCTGGTGCGATTATGGCAAGTCGCGCCAGCATGTAAAATCAGGATTTTTCTAGTTTCAGATTTTAATTCCAAGGGAAAAATGGTCATTTTGCTACCCCTATATATACTCCTTAACACGAGATTCAGCCACATTAAATCCAAATATTGTTTTTTTTTCTCTTAATTTTTCTCAAGATCAAGAGCTAGGGTTTCAAAATCAAGATCTCAATCATCAAGGTTTCACCATTAATCTTTCGAGGATCAAGTAGTAAGGTATGAAGACGTTGATTCTTGGATTTCTTCCACCCAAGAAGTTCAATAATCCTTTTCTAAATTCAAAGATCTTATATTTATGAGTTTTCATGATTCATGTGAATTGAAATTGAAGTTCATGTTATTATTGAGTTTTAATTCAAAATTTAGAATACCAATTTCAAGAGTTAATTCTAGTATGTGATGAATTATATGATGTTTATGATAAACCCTCTTCAAGTTGCATGTTAGGTGATGTGTTTATGTCAAGTAAGTGTAGAAATTATGAATAACCAAAGCATGCCCCCCATATGCTTGATAAAATACTTATGTGTAGGAATTAGAGCCATTATACCATGTTGACTAGAAATCCCCAATTGTGTGTAAGTTCATGCATGCCAAGTGTTTGTTGAAAAGCCTTAGTGAATGAATTGTGACATGTTAGCATGAAATTCCCCAATTATGTGCTCTTCAATGTATGTAAAATATCTGTTGTAAGACCTTGTTGAATGAAGTATGAGCCAGTAGCATGTCTCCCTATACTATTACATGTTTATGATTTTCAAGTTCTTGAAGAGATGCTTTAATGATCGTAATGGTGAACAAAAGTCCATATGGTCATGATTATTCAAGGATGGTTATGTTTTACTTTTACGTTATCGAGTCCTGGGGGTATTTATACCCGACAAATTAGCTGTTGTCTAGAGTCAGTGTCAGTTTTCATGATAATCTCAGTCAAGCCATGATCCTTAGAACTCAGTCAGTTACAGAATTCAATACTCTTAGATAGTTACAGAACTTAAGAAATCTCAGTAATCTAAGTATCATTAACATTCCAACTTTAGTTCACTACTCAACTCAGATCTTAGTAGTATTCAAGAATTCTGTTTCAGACCTCAGTAGAATTCAAGTAATCAATTCAGAACTTAGTATCACCCATTCAGATAATGAGACTCAGAAGTATTCCATCAAATAATGGAATCAAGTAAACTCAGTCAGATCAGTCAAGTAAGATAATCAGTAATAGATTCAACTCAGTCTAGTACAGTCTAAGAATTAGTTTAGTAACTTTTAGTTGTGAGTAAGAACTAGCACCGAGCGAGTGCAGGGATGATGGAATCCCTGTTAGAGAGGCAGAGTCGTTAGTAGTAGTCCCTGAACTCCAAAACTGCGTAGCCAGCGCAGGACTAGGTGTCACCCGTTAGATTAAGGCTTTACTATCATATTGCCTTAGGCTTGACTTCCTGTTTAGGGTTACTCATTAGAGAGGCTTGACCATAGTAGAGGTCTTTACCCGTGGCACGGTATTGACACCCTTCTATCTGGGGTTATAGGTTAGACCCCACTAGATCAGATTCGAGGCATATCGGTTAAGTGAGAACTCCCACAGTTGCAGTTACAGTATCAGTCTTTAGAGTAGAACTCAGAAATTAGGACTATCAGATATAGTCACACATCTCAGTAAGGAACTTAGAAGTTCCATAGATTCATGGACCACCCGCTAGCTAGGCCTGATATCACATAAAGTTAATCAGTTTTAGTACTAATAAAGCCGGAGATCACCCATTAGATAGGCCTGATCTCTTACTCAGTCCATCATTTCTATTATTAAAAGATTCAAAGATCTTACGCTAGATAGGTCTGATCTTAGATACCATCATTATTTATCATTATTAGTAGATTCAGAGATCATCCATTAGAAATGTTTGATCACAGATTTAGTAAGTCGATAGTAGCAAACTCTGAACTCAGTCATTGATATGAGCAGATTCAGTTAATCATCTTCATTATCATCAGTTTCAGAGATCAACCGCTTGAGAGGAGTAATCTCAACTTTAGTACTTAGTTATTTTTAATACCATGGAAAATTTTCTTCGTAAAGATTTCGTGAGAAACGTATCGAGTTCTATGCTTTAGAGCGATCCATAAATTTTCTGTGTAGTATTTCTAAGACGTTGACCTACCATTGCGTAGAGTATCGAATAAGATTTCTAATGATATTTAGATCATCAAAAACGGACACTCGAGCGATGAGTTACGACCATTTTGATCGAACTACAACCATTTCGATCGAACTGTGAACAGTAAAACGTGCAGGAAATTAAAATTACTACAGCCAGGCGAATTTCAGGGTCAACTTCAAATGATCATAACTCCTTGTACATAATGATGTGGGTCATATATTATATATCAATGGAAATCTCTGCGAGTCCTCTTTCTAATGAAATTAGTTTCATCCAATTTGACTATCAGAGAAAAAAGTTATGGTCAATCTAGTTCAGCCTATCAAAAGAGAATTTTTGGGTCAACTTCAAATAACCATAACTCCTTGTACATAATGATCTGGGTGAGCTACTATATATCAATGGAAATCTCTAAGAGTCCTCTTTCTAATTAAATTGGTTTCATCCAATTTGTCTTTAGGAGTAAAACGTTATGGTCGATCTACTTCAGCCTATCAAAACAGTCCACCAAAGGACAGATTTGACATTATTTGTTTTTTAAGGGCAATTTGGTCATTTCACACCCCCTCTTGGACGAAAATTTGTCCATTGAATCCATAATTGAACCTTCAAAATTCATTTTCTCCATGAAACATTTGGGATAATGAAATCCTAGCCAAATTTCACCTTCATATATCTTTCAATTTCACTGTAGAAATCCAAAATTAATCCGATAAACGAAGTCCTCATTTCAAGACCTTCGAGGAGCACCCATTATTTGTCCGAACAAGATTCCGTAATCAAGAAGTCAATTTCAAGGTATGTGGATTTTTGAACAAGATTATCCTTTCGATGTTGTGCCCGGAATTTTATTTACTTATGTTGATATAAGATTTTACATGTTTTTCCATGGATTGGAAATATGATTTTATAGCTCATATTGTTATCCATGAAATATGGAATTTTGTAAATTGGTACATCTATGATTTTGAAATGGAATTGTGTCCAAAATTACTTGGTTATGAATATACGATGATTTGAATTATTAAACCTTGATTTATACAATTATACCATTACTTCCTTATTATGACTTGATAATTGTTATCGAGAATTATGTATCCCTACTATTGATTATTGTTTCAAGTGTCTTTAAAATGTGAGTTGGATTGTGAATTGAGGCGTGTTGATGTTGAAGTTGAAGGGCTATGATGAGCCTTGGCATTGTTTTGGTGTTATTGATGATAATGGTGGATTTTCTAACGCGTTTTGAGCTTTTCGGGGAGTAGTACTTAGCACCGAGAGAGAAATTTGGTATTTCCCCAAACCTATGTTCCACCGTAGGGTTGTTTGATGATGATATTATTGGCCAGAGAGCCCGATTGTGATTATTGCAGGTTTAAGGTCGTACTCCCTGGCAAAGAGTATGACGCTCCCGCCAACGAGTGTTTCAAATGTTGGTATTCCACGTAGCTCACGTGGGGTTGTTGGTTATAGGAAACTCCCCTGTCCATAAAAGTCATGACCCGTTTATGTACAAGCAATACTAGTAGAGGCTTCATAGACAGTAGTAGTGGTTGATGTATTCAGTCTCCTTCTTGTATATGTATATGTGTTAGTAGAATTGTTATCTTGTAATTCCAATACTGTATTGAAAAGATTATGTATTGTGATATTTTCAGCTTCATTCTCTCAGAATTATGTTTTAAATCAACTGCTTTTGAGTTATACCTATGAAAGGGTTAGGTTGGGGTACTTGTGACCCTAAGCACCGTGTGGCGTCTCGGGACTCGATTTTCGGGGCGTTACATTATCAATATCAAAAGATTCAGTTATTTAGTATCTCAGTATTAGTAGTGAGTTCAGATGTCAGAAAGCAGTATCCGAGTATTAGTACTCAGATTCGCGATGATTTCAGCTATGGTTTAAACATTCATGCATATGTCCTCATTCATTGCTCTCATGTTATTCAGTTAAGCCATGTTCATGCATAAGCCCTTGCATTTAGACTTACCTCATCTAACATACCAGTACATTCAAAGTACTGACGCATACTTTTCTCTTGCACTATGGTGTCTTATACCATAGGTTCAGAAGCGTGAGACCCAGTGCCCCCTTAGCGGTCCAGACTCAGTCATCAGCAGTAGACATAGTAGTGAGTCCTTTTCATTCGAGGATGATCCTTATTTTATTATGGCATTAGAATCATTTTATTTTCAGTAGACGAAGTTAGTTGGGGACATATCCCATCAAATCCACAGTTCAGACAGTTAGAGGCTTTTCAGACAGATGTATCAGTATTCAGTGTTCAGTTTTAAGTATTTTAGATGGTTTTAACCTTATGGAAAGTTTTCGCTAGTTTTACACATTATTATATTATATTATGTAGTGATCAGGTACAGATATCAGTAGAGGGTTAACTTGTGGTCCTTCGGGATCACGAACACCGTGTGGCGTTCCAATTCCAAAAAATTAGGGTGTTATATATCAGTACCAGAAGCAGAAAAAGATGCATAAATGGCACCTTTCAGTGCAGGAGAAGATGAGGAGGAAACCAAATCCTTGTTATCCCTAGAAGCCATATTAGAATGACAGTCACATTGTATATGACTAATCAGACTATAGTAGAAACATCTGTTCTTCCCTTTCTCACATAACCAACGGTGAGACCGCCCATAAAATTTATAAGGTGGGTGAGATGGAGCCAACTAAGCCCCACTATCTTGAGATTAGGCACTATATACCCGAAACCCACCATCAAAATGAGACCGACAATCACTCGATGGTTTCAGTTAAGGAGCACTAGCCATGGAGAAAAATCTAGAACTCCCTCTATTCTTCTTTGGCTACTTACCACCATCACTACCACTTTTCTCAGGAGGACTAAATTTCTTACTTTGTCTCTTATTAAGCTCAACCTATTTCTTCTTCTCTTTCTCCATTTGTTGCATGTACACAACCGACCTATAGATATCTATATCTTAGATTAACAAAACTACCTACTCTCAAGAACTAACTCACGAGACAATCCCGACAAATACTTTCTCATTCGGGCCCTCATGTTAGAGACCAACTCAAGAACATACATAGACAATTGATGAAATTTCAAGGCATACTCTTTGACAGATATCTGACCTTGCCTAAAATTGATAATCTCTTTCGTTTCCACTTCCCTCAACTCTTGAAGAAAAAAGTTGTCCAAGAAAGCACTAGAAAAATTACCCTCTATGGCAAAACTAGCATCTTTACCGCTTGACTATTCCCACTATTCATACCATTGGTACGCCATATCTTTCAATTGATAGGCAGCAAAATCAACAGCTTTAACCTCCTAAGTATGCATAATCTAAAAGATCTTCTCTATTTCATCAATGAAACTTTGAGAATTCTCCTCAACCTTAGTACCTGTGAACATAGGAGTATGCAACCTCTTGAACTAGCCAACCCTTATGGCCTCAGAAGATGGAGTAAGAGGAATACCACGCTTAGAGTGAGAAGCTACCAAATAAGCCAACATATTAATCTACTGACGAAACTCAACATTTGTCATATCAGCCTGAGGAGATGGAGGAAGAGGGCTAGAGGGAACTGATGGAACTCTAGGATAATCAAGAATTGGACCCCTAGACTGGGTCTAGACTCCATAAGTAGAGTGTGTCTCATCAATATTATCCCAGTCGGGATGAAAGGGTTTGCAAGAACTTCAGATCTTCTTGGTGGCATGATCTGAAAGACAAGAAAACGGAAATTAGAAGAATCCAAGACCATAACTCAATAGCTTAAAAAAAGACAACAAGAAGGTGAAACATTCCTAAATGTCTCACAGACTCTCTCATATAAGTGTAATTCAATACACACCCATATAAGAGACTCTACTAGACACAACTTTGTGGACACCCAACTGATCATGGACTTAGGCTCTGATACCAACTTAACACAACCCGATCCAAGGCATTGTCCTAATGGGCATCTCAAGTCCAAAAAGGATCGGAGATCACCTCGCTATCCAATCCAACCAATCAACAACCACAATATAATAAAATTATAACAAAGTTCATAACATAACATACCTAACTCCACAGTTTGTCCATACAAAGACTCTAAAAGCAATCTAAGAATATTCAGTCGGGACATGCCCTGGATAATAGAAAAAAACAATATCCAAGTCTAAACTAATAAAGACATAAGAAAACTTAAAACAAAAAAAGGAGCCTTCTAAAGTATGAAAGCTCACCACTTCAAGTCACTACAAGCTATTCTCGAGTCCAATCATTGAGTAGAAGGTGTAAGAGTATGACCAACACCTGCATAGCATAGGGAACAATGTCAAAGATGGTTAGCGGTTGGAGTGCTAGCATGTAACTCAAGGATAAGGATAAAATAGTGCCAACTATCCAAAACCATTCAACCAATATAAATAACGAATACAACACCGACGTCTATACATATATATACCATGCCGGGGGAGGGAACATGATTAGCATGAACTTTGAAAACATTAACCTAGACTATGTAGCATAGTCATCACAGAATAAGGCACCCATGGGTTATATGGGTCCAGCTCTCCCTGAGATGGAAGGGCCCTAGTGCGTGTAGCCGCACGAACAAGAGAATCTCCATAACCGTATTTTCGTATACAGGGGACTCAAACCTCTCAGAATAATCAGGGTGACATAGCACCACTGTATACAACATGGGGGACTTGAACCTCACATTCATATATTCCTTCGGGGGACTCGAACAGCCCGGTCATAAGACACCTGCACCAGCTAGTGCGGTTTTCAGTGTTAGTCATTTGGACTTCACCTTCACTGCCCGACTACACACCAACTTTAAATACCAATTTAAAATAAACATTTCCCATACACAACCATTTAGCTAATTATTTGCCAAACACACCTCTTTTGTATCGTCATACCAACTCTACTTACAAGCGTACAACAATGCCATAACCATTACTATTAATCTTTGGGACTCAAAACCTTTGACCATTCAAAACAATCAATTTAATTCAACATTAGGGACTCGAACGTATTATTAATTTCAGAAATAAATAAATTTAATATTTAGGGAATCAAAATCCTTTTTATCAACTAAACCACTAAGGTAAATATTCAAATCATTACATGGCCAACAAGGCCCTCACAGGACCATTTACCAACTATTCATATTGATTAGGACAATGCCTTAGTTTGAAACACATTTCAAATTAACTTATGGTAATCAATACCATTACAAAACCATCCATCCTTTATTAGAAATCTTATACCAAACACTAGTGCAAATCCCAACTCATCCTATGACTAGTTTAATCTCTTACACATTTTCACAAACACTTTGAGGGCATTCGATTATCAAGACCAAAATAAAGGTAAAAACTGCAAAGTTTGCGGTCATCCATGACCAATTTGTTAAACCACAATCAACAAGTACCCACATGTTCAAACCATCACCAAAAACATGTATAAACACAAGTTAAACTAAGAATAAGCAATACTCAACAATATACTTCAAAACCCTCAATATTGGTTTTCAAAACAACTATTCAAGAATTAAAATCAATGTTTAAAACACATGATATTTGAGAACTAACAATGAGGGAAGAGTCACATGCCTTATACAAAAAGATTTACGGGGAGAAACCTGACCTTTTAGCCTTTTAGATGAACACTTATAGAAACCCTAGCTTCCAATCTTCAAAAGAGTGTTTAGAGTTAGTATTTAGAGTGTTTTGATCCATCAATATGAGTTATAAGAGGCCTCAACATATTTTAAGGTATGGGGACTTAAGGGTTTTAGGGTGGAAAACATCTAAAATCTCTTCAGCTTAAAAGTTAAGAACACGATCACAAGAAGGTATGACCTATCCCCCTAAATTATATCATAGGGTATAAGTGGTACCCTTATCTCATACCTTATGCCTTACCATGGACCTCCAAACTGACCAACATATGACCATACTAGGCTTAACCATACCCAAAGGTACGAGAACTACCCTACAATTCGTACCCTAGGAAGAATACACTATGTCAAGCTTAAGGCATCATACAACTTGTTAACTTACCACTCTTACCCTAATATATGACTAGTAAGATGTTCAACCGTACCTTGGATAGAATGAAACCAAACTACACTACATAACAGACTAAATAGGAGTCCATAACCATACCATAGTATACGAGAAGTATACTCAAATCGCATCTTTTCTAGAAGCTCAAACTTTCAAATTTTTCTAAACGTCCAAAGCCAAGGTGTTTTAGTGCACCCATGTGTCTTCAGCGTACTCCACCGCCCCGGCTCTCCTGGATAACTCAGTAATCAAAAATAAAAAAAGGAGATGTGTACCACCATGGTTCCTGAAGAACTTTATGTCTGAGGTGACAAGTCGACCAACATTCAAAGGAATGCCATCTAATATGCAAGAAACCATGTTGGCCTGCAAATCTAGAAGCATTGTTATATGGGAGAAAGGGGAGACCCGACTACAAATGATAGTCAACTAAACTCGAGCCTCAACAATGAAGTCATTCATAGAGATGTTCCTCTTTGTAGCTGCCTAAAGGACTTTTTTTCCCGAACATAGCCTCTCTGCCATGCAGCTTCCCATCTTACATCCCTTTGTTTCAAATTCATCCATGTTTGTATTCGGGAACCCGTATATATCATTAATTTGCTTTGGCCCAAAGTTTACCTCCTTTCTTCAGATCTTGATGATTGGATACGAGAAAGATACTATGTTAAGATTAGGATAGAACTCCTATTCCTACTACTTATTTGACCAGCAAGGATCTAGGCAAAATATCTCTACCCGGTGACTATGAGCCTATCATGAAATGCTGGAAGATTTTTTTGGCACCTTCTCAAAATATATGCCCCTCTTATGGAGAAGATTTGTTTTTAGAAGTTCATCATAGTATTGGTTGTGACACTCAAGAGTCATGAACTGGACTTGTTCATAATTTTCCATAATGTACACCTGAAAAACATTAGGACAACACAAAAAAAATCATCGTTAATATTTTCATACATAAACTAGACTATGTTATCCAATAAAGCTCATGGGAGGGTTACTTGGTGGTGTTTGGACAAAAATTTAAAGTGCATGATTTTTAGCCTAGGCCAAAATTCAGCCTTAGATATGGAAATCATGGGTCACTATCTGCAATTGTGGTTCCACGATCATGATCCAATGACCGCGATTGTAGTGTCTAAGACCATGCCAGGCAAAAATTTTCAAAAGTTCAAAATTCAAATTTCATGTCCAAATCATGTTCCAAAATAGTAAATTAACACTAAGAGCATTGAACAAGGTTTCTAAGCACTCGATCATACCCGTAGAATAAGAAAACAACTAGTTAGGCATCACTTGGTCATTTAATTAAGCACTTGGTGTGCATACTATATTTCTCTCAATTTTAAACACAATGCGTGTACTCAAGACTTCCCCACATATGTGCACACTATTTATAGCAACTAACCACCACACAAATATGATTCAGTCAAAGATTTAGCAAAGAAAAGTACAATTTTAGGCCATACCTAGTTCATGCATTCTAAGGCCTACTCACAACAACTAAAACATGAATTCAAAGAACTTATTGGAGCAATGATGCAAGCTGGATGCAAAGAGTCTTTTAGATGACCAAAATATGTCCAGAAGTTGGTATAATTTGAGAGAAAATTAAGAAAGGCATGTGATGGAATTGCAGACCGATGGTATTTTAATAGATTTGATCACCATCGCAGTCAAGGACCCACGATGGAAAACAAGTAGGTACAACAATCGCAGAAGCATGGGTCCCACAATCACAATAATTGAGGGCATTTCGACACCTCTATTGTCCCTTGTTCAGCTTATTACTCAATTTCGACACACTTTTCCCTGATCAGTTCAACATGCAAAAATTTCACACTTTTCCCTTCGTAACTCAACAAAAAATACACCAAAGTTCAACAAATGAATGGATTAATCAATGAAAAAAATTAATATCTACTCTACCAAATTAAAAACAAAGGATACGATCCACTTTAGTGACTTTTGTGGGTTATCTCTCACATAGCACCTTAGTTATTGTCGTGGCATGACGTCTTCCATCTTTTACAAGTTGGATATACAAGGGACACCTCATTAACCTCCTCATATTCAACATCTATGACCGATAACACTTGAAGCTCCATGGGTTTTTTCTTCATGTTGTATACCCGGAAGGATACTTCACCATCATGAAATCTAAACCTTATTTTCCCAAGATCAAAGTAAATAATGGCTCTTCCAATAGAAATGAAAGGTCTCCCAAGGATAATAGGAACTTCTTGGTCCATGTCACAATCTATAACCACAAAATCTATTGGAAGGATGAATCTATCAACTTGCACTAACACATCAAACAAAATACCAACCAATTTCTTGATTGAACGGTCCACCATCAAAAGACTCATCGATGTTGGAGTGTGGGTACCTAAGTCAAGCCTTTGATATATTGCAAAAGGCATGCAAGTAATACTCGCAATGAGGTCACATAAAGCTTTTTCAAACTTATGTGTCCTAATGGTGCATGGATTGTAAAGGCCCCAGGGTCTTCCTTCTTTTCCGCCATTATGCTATTCATGATAGAGCTATACCCATGGGTGAATTAAATGGTGTCTCCTGTAATAATATTCTTCTTTGACATTGATTTTTTCATAATATTAGCTTACCCTGAAATTTCATGGATCACCTTAAGCAACAGGATATTGATAGAGAGGTTGCTAAGATTAGCCATGAATTTCTTGAGCTTATCACTGTCCTCTTTCTTCTTAAGACTTTGTGGAAATGGAGGGGGGATTTGTATGGTGGGCAATTTATCACTTCGTGGCTCACCATCCTTATCCACATTTTCATCAATCACAATCAGTTCTTTCTCATCCTTTTCTTGAGAGTTTAGAGTTTCTTATTTTGACTCAATTAAGAAATTTTTCTTCACATGCATGTGTTCAATTTTGGGTTCTTTCTCACCCACTATCTCTCCCTCAACTTCCTTCAAATTATAACCAAGAGTCTTACCACTCCTAGTGACTATTACAAACACTTGGGCATCATTCTTTGGGTTCATAATAGTGTCACTAGGAAGGCTCCCCCTTTTGTCTAGCATTGAGTTGGGTGGAGTTTTGGCCTAATTGTGTTTCTAATTTTTAACTGAAGCAGAGTGGGATACAATTGTTTGGTTTATTTGCATTAATTTGCCTTTCAATTCACGAACCATATTATTTGTTCCCTCCACTTTAATTAAAATTCTTGATAAGACATCTCCAGCTTGTTATTTGTCGGGGTTGATGATATTGGTTTCTTTTCCCTTTGCCCGGTCATGAGGGGGCACATAACAATCATAGTCACAGTGTCTATCCCTTCAATCATGGTCACGATCCTTATCTCATTTGTTTCAACCTTGGTTCTCACCTTGCCTTTGATAGGCGGGATATGAACCCCCCAAATAATTAGACAATTACCAAATATCCTCATCAAGCTTCTTGTCCTCTTCATCATCATAGGCCTTGGATTCCATGGCATTCTCCATTTTTGTGGGTGTACCCATCACATGTTTCTTTAGAACTCCAATTGAGTCATCATTTTTGCCATGTTTTCCTCTTTTTCTACATTATTATTCCTTTGTTCCTTGTCAACAAATAAAGGTAGTAGGGGATCCTTTTGGTACCTTAGCATTATAGTGTAACACCCCGATTTTCTGAATCAGAATGCTACACGATGCTCATGACCCCGAGGGATCACAAGCTAACCCATGACTGATATATATACCTTTACACTGAATATATAACGTAATAATGTAGAAAATATGAACATGTAGGCCATAAGGTTCAACTGAATAAAGAATCTATCAAAACATAATATCCATATGGGTGAAAGATACCCAAAACAACTGAAAATTAAATCAAATCTGAACATAAGTCTGAATACTGAATCTAAAAGCCTCTAAGTACTGTCTGAATAAGGAGTTAAAGGAACATGTCTCCAACTAACTCCATAAATAGATAATGGGCTAAAATAATAATGAATAAATCAAATGATATTGTCCTTGAATGAAGAGGACTCACTGAATCTCTGCGACTTGAAATGTTATTTCTACTACTGATCTGGAGCTCGTGTCTCTGAACCTATGGTGTAACATGAAAAATAAGCACCATAGTGCAAATGCATCAGTATGAGGGAATGTACCGAGTATACGAGTGAGATAGGTTAAATATAAATAGGGTTTACATGCATGAACAATGCTAACTATCTGACTGATATAAACGTAAGAGTACAAATATACATACATACTAACTAAAATCGTGGGTGCATGATAGCTAGTCCTGTATGCTAATACATGGTTTACTGATGGCTAACATGACTGATACTGAAATTCTGATAACATGGGCGACTATATCTGACAATCCTGAATCTGATTGAACTATCTGAGTTTCGTACTGAAACTGAGTCTGACTGTATCTGACAATCCTGATATACTAAAATTTGAAGACCTATCTAAGTTCTTTTACTGAGAATGATTTTGAAACTGTGGGAGGTACTTATTTAACCGACATTCCCCAATAACGCATATAGCTAAGTTGGGGTCCAATCTCTGCCCCGACTGGAGGGGTGTCAATACTGCACCACTGGTAAGGACAGTTGTGGGTGACCCTTAGCTGGTAGGTATTTGAAAGAAGAACGGTGGGAACCCTAAACTGACAGGTTAAGCCACCTCATCAACCCTAATCTGACAGGCTAAGATGTCTCAACCTACGTTGGCTACGTAGTTCTGGAACACAAGAATGACTGCTAAGAATCACACCCTAAACTAGTAGGTGAGTTTCCATCCTTGGGTTCACTCGGTGCTAACTTCTACTCCCATTTGAAGAGACTAAACATGATTCAACTGACTATACATGGACAAATTAACTAACTTCCATTGACTGATGGAGTAGTACTATTATCTGAGAGTTAACTGAGATCATGAGATTTCTGAGGTTTCCTGAGTCACATGACTGACTGAGTTCTTTAGATTATAGCTTGACTGAGATTATCGTGACAATATGAAATGGATCTAAGAAAACAACTTTGTTTTTCGGGGACGAATACCCCCAGGACTCGATAGAAGGAAACTGACCCACTTGACATGACTTGATCACAAGATTTGAGTCCACAATTCATAATATCATAAGTAGGGGATATCATATTTCATCTAGTTATTCAACATTTTAAACATTGTAGGGAATGCATGGATATATTTTGTGTACATATTGTATATCTCCATTATCTTACATGCTTCATACCACCACAATAGCAACACATGAAAAGCATGGAATTCATATTGAAGTATATAGCTAACATGGACTTGTCATTTAGACATCATAGAAGCATATAAACGTCAATTTCTAGCATCCTAAGCATTTTATCAAACACCTTGCATGCATTCTTTAAGGCATAGGTGGGTTTCATACTTACACCATATTAAACCACCTAAAGTTCATGGTTTTCAATTAACAAACATATATATTCCATGAAAACACCTTTAGACATCACACTGAAAGTTAAACAACAATCGTCAATATGTACATACTCATATAACAACAAAAGTTTACAAAATAATATTTAAAACATGGTTCTTGAGCTCTAAGAACAGATTGGATCCGTAGATGAACACTACGCATACCTTAGAAAGGAAACCTTGATGATTTGCTGGAGAGTTCTTGGATTGGGAAACTTAATTCTCGATTATCTTGGAAAAAGGCTTGAATCTTGCTTTTGAGAGATGAGTTTAATAGAAACCCTAATCTTGTGGTTGAGAGCGTAAGAGAGGGTTTTGAGATGCTTAACTGAAGAAAAATAGGAAAAATTACGCCTCTTTAGGGTAATAAGTCGTGGAAGATGAAGGAAATGACCAAAATACCCTTATGCTGAAAAATCATAGCTGACGACCTTCGTGATAGGGCATTACAAATGTGATAAGCTATCATGAATTTCGTCACTTAGGAGCTAGTTTCTGCCTAAGGCTGACGACCTTCATGATAGGGCATCATAAATGTGATAAGCTATCACGAATATCATCACTTAGGAGCTGGTTTCTGCCTAAGGCTGGTGACCTTCGTGATAGAGCGTCACAAATGTGATAAGCTATCACGAATGTCATCACTTTGGAGCTGGTTTCTGCCTAAGGCTGACGACCTTCGTGATAGGGCATCACAAATGTGATAAGCTATCATGAATGTCGTCACTTAGGATCTAGTTTCTGCCTAAGGCTGACGACCTTCGTGATAGGGGGTCACAAATGTGATAATCTATTACGAATGTCGTCACTTAGGAGCTGGTTTCTGCCTAAGGCTGACGACCTTCGTTATAGGGCGTCACAAATGTGATAAGCTATCACGAATGTCGTCACACTGTTTCCAGCCTGATATGCTGTAGTAAAATAGGAATAAGTCTTTTCTCCGTTATTGGATTTAGGCAAAATTCATATTGTTGGAAAGATAATTCAATTATCTATCTGTTGATAGGTCATTATCTAAAATCTTCCATGTATAATGAGAGATATGCTCGTTTGAAGTTGACTATACCAATATCCTTCTCAAGAATTCAATCGATAAGGAATGTTTTGATTCGTCTGATAGCTGGGAGTTATTTGAAGCCTTAATATACATCTAACTTACTCATAAAACTACAAAATAACCATGATGTACTATGCATGAGCTTGATACATGGCTCTAATAGTGGTTTGGATTTTTTGGGGTATTATAATATCTCCCCCTTGGAAACATTCGTCCTCGAATGATGACTGCTTGAGAGGGGATAAAAGATAAAATGACGCATACACTAATCATGTTCAACTGGAACATGATTTTAGGACTGAATTGAATTCTAAACTGAATATAGTGCAACTGAACATCCATATCTTATGCATGACTGATAAGCTAAACTCATGAATGCATGATAAGCTATGCACTGATACTTGATACCAATTTTATACTGGAATTTTGAACATGTAATTGAATAAGCTTAAGGAAAATGTTTACCTTGAGCTAAGTCTGAATTAGAAAAGAAAAGATGAGGGTACTTGGTTCACATGTCTGCTTCTGCTTCCCAAGTAGCTCCCTCTATGGACTGATTCCACCAAAGAACCTTGACTAGAGGGACTTCTTTGTTCCTCAGCCTACGAGTCTGATAGTCGATGATTTCAACTAGAATCTCTTCATAAGAGAAGCTATTCTGAATGTCAACGCTCTAAATAGGGACTACAACTGCTGGGTCACCTATGCATTTCTTGAGCAAAGAGACATGGAAGACTGGATGAACTGAGGGTAGATCTGAAGGAACTTCGAGCTCATAGGCTACCTTAACAAAGCGACTGAGAATCCTGAAGGGACCGATATATTGGGGACTAAGATTTTCCTTCTTGGAAAATCTCTTCACTCTCTTCCTGGGAGAGATCTTGAGATAGACATAGTCATCGACCTCAAATTTGAGATCCTTTCTACGAACATCCGCATAAGACTTCTGTCGGCTCTGAGCAGCCCAGAGTCTTTCTCTGATAAACTAAACTTTCTCTAAGGTATTGAATACTAAGTCAGGCCCTTTGACTGTGACCTCACTAACTTTGAACTAACCAATCGGAGACCTACATCTCCTACCGTAGAGAGCTTCGAATGGAGCCCTCTGAATACTGGAGTGATAGCTGTTGTTGTATGCGAACTCAATCAAAGGCAAGTGGTCATCCTAGCTTCCCTTAAAATCAGTTGGACACGCCCTTATCATATCTTCTAGAGTCTGAATGGTCCTTTCTACTTAACCATCTGTTTGAGGATGAAACGCTGTACTAAGATGAACTTGGGTACCAAGACCCTTTTAGAATGTTTTCCAGAAGTGAGAGGTGAACTGGGTACCTCTGTATGAGATGATAGATAGTGGAACACCATGTAATTTGACCAACTCCCTGATATAGAGTTTGGAATAATCCTCGGCAGAGTAAGAGGTACGAACTGGAAGGAAATGAGCTAACTTGGTCATTCTGTCTACAATGACCCAAACTGAATTATGTTGATGACGTGTTCTAGGCAAACCCATCACGAAGTCCATGTTCACTTCTTCCTACTTCCAAGTAGTGAACTCTTATATGGAACCACTAGGTTTCTGATGCTCTATCTTAACCTACTGACATGTAGAGCACTTAGCCACAAATTCTGCAATGTCCCTCTTCATCCCACTCCACCAATAGATCTCCCACAAGTCACGATACATCTTAGTGGCCCCTGGATGAATAGAGTATCGAGCACCATGCACTTATGCAAGAATTCGCTGCCTCAATTCATCTACACCGGGAACACACAGATGACCCTAACAACGAAGAACACCATCTCCCTCTTGGGAGAAAACCTCTACTTCCTGACTCTGAACTGACTCTTTTAGATTGACAAGGCTAGGATCCCTTTCTTGCTTCTCTTTCACCTCGGAAACTAGAGATGACTCTGAACTACTCTGAACACATACACCACCCTCAGAAGAGTCGACTAAGAGAAAGCCTAGTCTGGAAAGCTGATGAATCTCCTGAGCTAATTTCTTCTTACTATCCTCAACATGGGAAGCACTACCCATGGACAGTCTACTGAGTGTGTCGGCCACTACATTGGGCTTCCAAGGATGATAAAGGACACTCATGTCATAATCCTTCAAGAGCTCTAACCACCTTCTCTGATGAAGATTGAGATCTTTCTAGGAAAATACATACTGAGGCTCTTATGATCCGTGAAGATATCTACATGAACACCGTATAGATAATGCCTCCAAATCTTTAAAGCAAAGACAACTGCTGCTAACTCAAGGTCATAAGTAGGATAATTCTTATCATGGGGATTTAACTGTCTGGAGGCATAGGCTATGACTCTACCATGCTGCATGAGGACACAACCTAAACCTACTCTGGATGCATCACAATATACTACGAATCCATCAAAACCGTCAGGAAGTGCTAAAACTGGAGATGAGGTTAGTTGAGTCTTCAACTCCTGAAAACTCTTCTCGCAAGGTTCTGATCACTGAAACTTAACCTTCTTCTGAGTCAGTCTGTACATAGGAGATGCAATAGAAGAAAATCCCTCGACAAACTATCTGTAATAGCCAGCCAAACCCAAGAAACTCCTGATATCAGATGGAGAGACAAGGCGAGGCCAGCTTCTTACTGCTTTGGTTTTTTGAGGATCTACTATAATGCCATCACCGGAAATAATATGGCCAAGGAATGCTATTGATCTTAGCCAAAATTTGCACTTACTGAACTTGGCGAACAACTGGTGATCCCTGAGAGTCTGAAGAACAATTATGAGATGGTCTGAATGATCATGCTCTGTGCGATAATAGACCAGAATATCATCTATGAAGACTATGACGAATGTGTCCAAGTACTGCTTGAACACCCGGTTCATCAAGTCCATGAAAGCTGCAGGGGCATTAGTAAGACCAAAGGACATGACTAGAAATTTAAAGTGACCATACCGAGTATGAAAAGCTGTCTTCGGGATGTCACATTCTCTAACTCTGAGATGATGATAGCCTGATCTGAGGTCTATCTTGGAGAAATAACTGGCACCCTGAAGTTGGTCAAACAAGTCATCTATTCTAGGCAGCGGATACCTGTTCTTGACCGTGACTTTGTTGAGTTGACGTTAATCAATACACATTCTGAGAGAACCGTCTTTCTTGCACACGAATAAGACTGGCACACCCCATAGGGAAACACTGGGCCTGATGAATCCCTTATCTAAGAGATCCTTCAACTGATTTTTCAGTTCCTTGAGTTCTGCTGGTGCCATTGTATATGGCAGAATAGAAACAGGCTGAGTATCTGGGAGAAGGTCTATGCCGAAGTCTATTTCTCTTTCGGGAGGAATGCCTGGAAGATCTTCGATAATGACATATGAATATTCATTAACCACTGGGATTGATTCAAGACTGGGAGATTCGGAATTAGAATCCTTAACATGCACGAGATGATACACACACCCCTTAGAAATCATTTTTCTTGCCCGAAGATTGGAAAGAAGTTGACCCCTGAAATACGAAGTGCTACCCTTCCACTCTAGGATGGGCTTATTCGGGAACTAAAACTGAACTATCCTATTTCTGTAGTCGACTATGGCATAGCAAGAATGAAGCCAATCCATGCCGAGAATGATATCAAAATTAGTGATTTCTAACTCGACTAAATCTGCTGACGTGGATTTCTAAAATATCATAACCGAGCAGTTCTTGTATACCCACCGAGCTATGATGGTTTTACCCACTGGGTAGAGACTGAAAAGGGATCTGCTAAAATTTCGGGAGTGATTCCTAAATCGCCTGCTATGTATGGAGTGACAAAAGATAAGGATGCACCTGGGTCTAGCAAAGCATAAACATGAACATGGAAAATCTGTAACGCACCAGTAACGACATCAGGAGAATTTTTCTGATCCTGTCGAGTATGAAGAGCATAGAGTTTATTTGGGCGTTGCCCACTAGTAGCACTGTAAGTGGCACCCTGCTGGTTCGGGCGACCGAAATGAGCGGTGGAACGATTCTGCTGACCCTGAGGGACTGGATGAGGACACTCCCTAATCCTGTAGCCTGGCTTACCACAACCAAAACAGACATCACAACCGGCTCTGCAAATACCCTTGTGGTTCTTACCACAAGTCTGACAAAGGGGATTTGTTCGGGCACTGCTAACACTGCCCTGAGATTTAGAGCCTGGTGCTCTGTCTCTGTTGTTTTCCCTGAACTTCAGCACTGGGGCACTAGTGGAGGAAGGGGCTGGAACTTCTAACTTAGGAAGAAACTACGAACGATTTTCTCCCTCTGATTTGGGCTGAGAAAAACTAAAACTGCCTGATCTTGCTCTCTTATTCTGCCTCTCCCTAGTCTTAACCTTTTGCTCCTCTATCTGTTGAGCGTGAGTCATGATCTTGGCTAAAGTCATATCACTATTTAGCATCGCAGACCTACACTCATTTACCACGCTATCATTCACCCCCTCCACGAACTTGCTCATCTTAGCCCTGTTGTCTGCAACCACATGAAGGGCATATCTGGGTAGCTGAGTAAATCTAAGAAAATACTCTCTAACCGTCATATTTCCCTACCTGAGATTGATAAACTCAAGAACTTTGGCCTCTCTCAACTCTTGGGGAAAGAATCTGTCTAAGAAAGTCGTGACAAATTCTTCCCACTCATCAGGATCTGTATCCTCTAACCTTTTCTGCTAACCACTGCTTGTACCAAGTGTAAGCGATATCCTACAATTGGTATGCGGCTAACTTGGCACTCTGAGAAGAAGTGACTCCCATGATATCAATGACCTTCTAGACTTGGTCAATGAATTTTTGAGGATCCTCGTCTGGCTTAAACCTAAAGAAGGACAGAGGTTTCATTCGGGGGAAGTCTCGAATCCTAGCTGCTGCTGAATTGGCCACTGGGTTGGCCCGAATGACTGCTGGTCGTTCATTCTGGGAAGCTACAAACTGAGCAAGAGCGGTAAATACAGTCCTGAACTCCGCATGAGAAACATGTTTGCCCAAAGGATCTTTGGGCTGAGGAGCTGGCTGATTTCTTCTCTTTGGAGGCATATTTCTGAAATAAGAGAAGAGCGGATTAGACTGAGAAACTGATTTAAAATTATGTTTACTAGATTGACATGAATACTGAAGAAAGCGAACTGTTCTTAAAATATTTCATAACCTCCTGTACATAAATGTGGTGTGCAACACACCGATGCATAAGACTCTACTAAATGCAGCTTTCAGAATTCCTAGGACTCTATTGAACCTTAGGCTCTGATACCAAGTTTGTAATGCCCTGATTTTCTGAATCGGAATGCTACACGGTGCTCATGACCCCGAGGGACCACAAGCTAACCCATGAATGATATTTGTACCTGTACACCGCATATATAATGTAATAATGCAGAAAACATGAACATGTAGGCCATAAGGTTCAACTGAATAAAGAATTTGTCAAAACATAATATCCATATGGGAAAAAGATACCCAAAACAGCTGAAAACTGAATCAAATTTGAACATAAGTCTGAATACTAAATCTGAAAGCCTCTAAGTACTGTCTGAATAAGGAGTTGAAGGAACATGTCTCCAACTAACTCCGTAAACTGATAACGGGCTAAAATAATAATGAATAAATCAAACCATATTGTCCTCGAATGAAGAGGACTCACTGAATCTCTGGGACTGGAAATGCAACTGCTACTGCTGATCTGGAGCTCGTGTATCTGAACCTATGATGTAACATGAAAATAAAGAACCATAGCGAAAATACGTCAGTACGAGGGAATGTACTGAGTATACGAGTGAGGTAGGCTAAATATAAACAGGGTTTACATGTATGAACAATGCTAACTATCTGACTGATATGAACGTAAGAGTACAAACATGCATACATAATAACTAAAATCGTGGGTGCATGATAGCTAGTCCTGTATACTAATACATGGTTTACTGATGGCTAACATGACTGATATTGAAATTCTGATAATATGGACGACTGTATCTGACAATTCTGAATCTGATGAAACTATTTGAGTTCCGTACTGTAACTAAGTCTGACTGTATCTGACAGTCCTGATATACTAAAATCTGAAGACCTATCTGAGTTCTTTTATTGAGACTGATTCTGAAAATATGGGAGGTAGTTGTTTAACCGACATACCCCAATAATGCATATAGCTAAGTTGGGGTCCAATCTCTGCCCTGACTGGAGGGGTGTCAATACCGCGCCACTGGTAAAGACAGTTATGGGTGACCCTTAGCTGGCAGGTATTCGAAAGGAGAATGGTGGGAACCCTAAACTGAAAGGTTAAGCCACCTCATCAACCCTAATTTGACAGACTAAGATGTCTCAACCTACGCTGGCTACGTAGTTCTGGAACACAAGGATGACTGCTAGGAATCAACCCCTAAACTGGTAGGTGAGTTCCCATCCTTGGGTTCACTCGGTGCTAACTTCTAATCCCATCTGAAGAGACTAAACATGATTCAACTGACTGTACATGGACAGATTAACTGACTTCCATTGACTGACGGAGTAGTACTATTATCTGAGAGTTAACTGAGATCATGAGATTTATGAGGTTTCCTGAGTCACATGACTGACTGAGTTCTTTATATTATATCTTGAATGAGATTATCATGACAACATGATATGGCTCTAGGCACACAACTATATTTTTCAGGTAGAATACCCCCAGGACTCGATAGAAGAAAACTGACACACATGCCATGACTTGATCACAAGATTTGAGTCCACAATTCATAATATCATAAGTAGGGGATATCATATTTCATATAGCTATTCAACATCTTAAACATTGTAGGGAATGCATGGATATATTTTGTGTACATATTGTATATCTCCATTATCTTACATGCTTCATACCACCACAATAGCAACATATGAAAAGCATGGAATTCATATTGAAGTATATAGCTAACATGGACTTGTCATTTAGACATCATAGAACCATACAAATATGTATTTCTAGCATCCTAAGTATTTTATCAAACACCTTGCATGCATTCTTTAAGGCATAGGTGGGTTTCATACTTTCACCATATTAAACCACCTAAAGTTCATGGTTTTCAATTTACAAACATATATATTCCATGAAAACACCTTTAGACATCACACTGAAAGTTAAACAACAATCGTCAACATGTACATACTCATATCACCACAAAAGTTTACAAAATAATATTTAAAACATGGTTCTTGATCTCTATGAACGGATTGGATCCATAGATGAACACTACGCATACCTTAGAAAGAAAACCTTGGTGATTTGCTGGAGAGTTCTTGGATTGGGAAACTTAATTCTCGATTATCTTGGAAAAAGGCTTGAATCTTGCTTTTGAGAGATGAGTTTGATGAAAACCCTAATCTTATGGTTGAGAGCGTAAAAGAGTGTTTTTGAAATGCTTAACTGAAGAAAAATGGGAAAAATTATGCCTCTTTAGGGTTATAAGTTGTGAAAGGTGAAGGAAATGACCAAAATACCCTTATGAAATAAATTCTCAGTTGCTGAAAAATCATAGCTGACGACCTTTGTGATAGGGCATCACAAATGTGATAATCTATCACGAATGTCATCACTTAGGCGCTGGTTTCTACCTAAGGCTGACGATCTTTGTGATAGGGCGTCACAAATGTGATAAGCTATCATGAATGTCGTCACAAATTTGATAAGCTATCACGAATTTCATCACTTAGGATCTGGTTTCTACCTAAGGCTAACGACCTTCGTGATTGGGCATCACAAATGTGATAAGCTATCACGAATGTCGTCACACTGTTTCCAGCCTGACATGATGGAGTAAAATAGGAATAACTCTTTACTCCGATATGGGATTTAGGAGAAATTGGTATCGTTGGAAAGCTAATTCAATTATATATCTGTTGATAGGTCATTATCTCAAAAATTCAAACTATAATGATAGATATGCTCTTTTGAAGTTGACTATACCAATATCCTTCTCAAGAATTCAATTGGTAAGGAATGTTTTGATTCGTCTGATAGCTAGGAGTTATTTGAAGCCTTAATATACATGTAACTTACTCATAAAACTATAAAAGTACCATTATGTACTAAGAATGAGCTTGATACATAGATCTAATATTTGTTTGGATTTTTTGAAGTATTACACATAGGTATACACCTCCAATTTTTCTTGGTAACTACCTCAAGAAAATATGTAGCCTCTTGATAATTGAACTTCACAAGAGATCCTACCGCATTATCTACCACGGTTTTGTTGAATAGATCAAGATCCCGATAGAAGATTTAGTGAAGCATCTTCTCTAAGACCTCATGGTTGGGATATTGAATAAGTTTTCCATTAAATCTTTCCCTTACTTCTTACAAGGGTTCTCCATTGAATTTCCTAAAGTCTATGATTTCATCACGCAATTGAAGTATCTTTGATGGTGGTAAATACCGTTTAAGGAAGACAATGGTAAGTTCATCCCATGAAGTGATTGACCCAGCCAGGAGAGATTGAGGACACAATACTGCCTCTCCCATTAGAGAGAACAGGAAGAGGCACAATCAGATGGACTATTGGGTTATGTGTGCATTATGAAAGGGTGCACACACTTCTATGAATTTCTTCAAGTGCAAGTTGAGGTCCTCATAATCTTTCTCCCCAAAATTCTCTTCATTTGTAGCATATGGAACATGACGCTCGTAATATGGATACCACGTTCCCATGAGTAGGTGGGATACAGATAGCACTTGTATGCCCAACGTTATTCAGTTGTTCCTCGTCATCAACAGAACTATCAAAAGACCTGAGATAACTTTCATTGTCACTCATGGTTCCGTTTATACTATGAAGATCACCTAAGAAGGAGACAAAAACAAATACACACCACTATGGGTATACCCTATTAGTGAAATCTAAATTTCACTCCACGGCAACGATGCCATTTAGATTAATGCTCACCTATACCCTTTAAGTTGGTAGAGGAAGATCGTTGTCAATAGCTCAACTTACATTGAGGATGAATCCACGAGTGCGAAATTGGCTTTCTAGTCCTATGGGTGTTAACAATTACTAAAAAGATACCCATAATATAAATAAAGTAAAATACATGATTTAAAATGGGGGGGGGGGTTGATTTGGAATAAGGATTAGTCAAAGTTTAATCAAATCAATAAACTAAAGCAATAGTTGTGATTGAAAATTCAATATGAGAAAGATCTTGGGATTATTTCTACCTAAGGGCAAGTTATGCATGGGAACATGATGATTTTGTGAAAATTCTAGGTATTAACGATATGGTAGGCCAGGTTGAAGGTCCTTGAGGCTAGCATATCAGAAATACCTCAAGGACATCACTTATTGACCCTTTCGATTACCTAACGGGTGTGTCAATTAAAACCACCTAAGACCTCAATAGGCATCCCTATTTCAAGGAAGATGCCCAAGATATAGCTAACTCTCTATTCACCCTTATTTCTAAGATAGAGAAAATATAACAAACTATATCCATTATTATCCACTATTGCTTTGTCACCTATATTCTTTTTTCAAGGATGATATAGGCTCTAAAAGTTCACCCATATCCCTCTTTGAAGGATGATGTGAGATTTATATAATTTGGGATTTTCACCCATAAACCCCAACTAATTTATAGTAAGAGGTGACCCTCAGGGTGGTATAGGTATGATTAAAGATACGCAAATCAAAGATGGTATCACCCGTGGTAATGGTCGAGGGGTTGCTCAATTTGATAACAGATGTGGACACTGCTATGCTAAACCTATTAGACCTGAGATAGAGGCTTCTAATAATGTTATCACAGGTATTGTCCCTATTTGTTTTAGATCTATATTTTTGTTATTTGATTTGGATTAACTTTCTCCTATGTGTCAGGTAATTTTCTTTGGATTTTTATTCTACTTATGAGCCTCTCGAAATGCCTATTCATATATATACCTCTATAGGAGACTCTTTAGTGATGGGTCAGGTGTACCGATCCTAGGTTGTGATCTTTGCTGTGCACGAAACTTAGGTAGATCTGATCATCCTAAATATGGTATATTTTATTGCCATCTTGGGTATGGATTGGGTAAAACCTTATTATGATATTCAAGACTATTATGATAAGACTGTAACTTTAACTTCATTGGTGTGCTAAGGCTAGATTGGATAAGTGAACTTCATTCAGGTCCTAAGAGAGTTATATCTTTTTTATGTGCTCGTTTATTGGTTGAGAGAGGATGTTTGTCGTATTTGGAGCATATTCATGATACTAGTATTTATTTAATGCCTTTTTTAGATTTTGTTCATATTATCACTGAGTTCATGGATTTTTTCCCATGGATTTGCCTGGTATGCCTCCGAATCAGGATATTGACTTTGCGATTGATGTTGATCCAGACACCAAGCCTATCTCTATTCTTTCGTATAGGATGGAACCAAGAGAGTTGAAGAAATTGAAGGACCAATTACATGAGTCATTTGATAAGGGATTTATCTGACCTAGTTTATAACAGTGGGGTACAACTATCTTGTTTATGAAGAAAAAAATGGGTTTATGTGCATGTGTATTAATTATCGGCAGTTGAATAAGATAGAAGTTAAGAATAAGTATTCTCTTCCTCATATTTATGATTTATTCAATCATCTTCAGGGTGCTTCAGTATTTTTAAAGATTGATTTGATGTACAGATACCACCAATTGATGATTAGAGATCTTAATATTCCAAAGAAAACCTTTCAAACTTGTTATGATCATTATGAGTTCTTTCTTATGTCCTATGAGTTGGCCAATTCCCCAGTCACATTCATGAAGTTAATGAACTGGGTGTTTCGATCGTATCTTGACTTTTTTATCATTGTATTTATAGATGGTATCTTGGTTTACTCCAAGAGTGAGGCCGACCATGAGGAGCATTTACAGATTGTATTTCAGAGGTTGAGAGATGAGAAATTCTATGCTAAGTTTTCAAAGTACAAGTTTTGGCTGAAGTCTATGACTTTCTCAGCTCATGCTGTATCCAAGGATCGTATCATGGTCGATCTGACCAAGATTACGATAGTTCGTGATTAGGATAAACTCACTTCTCCTACCCATATTAAGAGTTTTATTGGTATAGTAGGCTACCATCGATGCTTTGTTGAGAGTTTTTAATATATTATGGATCCTTTAACTAAGTTGACTCAAAAGAAGATTTCTCTTCAATGGTCTGATGCTTGTGAGGCAAGCTTCCGAAAGCTTAAGGATCTATTGACCTCACCTCTTATTTAACTCTCCCCATGGATGGCATGGACTTTATTGTCTTTTGTGATTGTTCTGGTGTTGGGTTAGGTTCCTCTTTAATGTAGGAGGGTAAGTTAATTGTGTATGCTTCATATCAGTTGAAGCATCATCGTAAGAATTACCATACCTTTGACTTGGAGTTGTGCGAGGTGGTATTTTCTTTAAAGTTATGGAGACACTATTTGTAAGAAGTCCATTATGAGATCTTCTCGAATTACTATAGACTTCAGTATTTCTTCACTCAATGAGATCATAATATGAGGTAGCATCTTTGGCTTGAGTATCTTAAAGATAATGACCTTACTATTATCATTATTTGTGCAAGGCTAATGTGGTTGAAAATGCCTTAAGCTAGAAGTCGACTAGTATGGGTAGCTTGGCATATCTTTTGAGCTAGTTGGTTCAGTCTTTGGCTAACTAGATGGTTAGGCTTGATATTTCATCACTTGGGTGTGTTTTGGCATTTGTTGAGGATAGATCTTCTTTGTTGGAGTAGATTTGGCTCACAAGTCTAATGACGTTAGGTTGAGAATGATTTGGGATAAGGGGTTGAGTGGTGAGTCTAAGCAGGCATCACTTAACTATGATGGCGTTGTTAGGATTGGGGGTCGAGTTTATATGCTGAGTGTGGTAAGTGGGTGATACTTATTTTGGAAGAGTCTCATTGTTCTGGGTAAGTGGGTGATACTTATTTTGGAAGAGTCTCATTGTTCTAAGTATTCCATACATCTGAGAGTAACCATGATGTATCAAGATTTAAGACAACACTACTGGTGGGGTGATATGAGGAAGGATGTAGTGGATTATTAGCTCATTGCCTATGTTACCAATAGGTGAAGGCCGAGCATTTGAGACCTGGTTGTTTGCTTTAGAGATTACCTATTCCTAAGTCTAAATTGGAATGGATCACTGTGGATTTCATGACTGGGTTGCTTCAAACTTCTCCTGGTTCTAACATTTTGTGGGTCATCATAGATCGACTGACCAAATCTGCCAATTTCATTTCTATTCAGGTTTCCTTCTGTGATGAATGGTTGGCCCATACTATGTTTGTGAGATAGTTCATCTCCATGGTGTACCAATGTCTATTATCTCAAATAGAGGTTCAATTTTCACATCTAACTTCTAGAATGCATTTCAGAAGAATATGGGTACCCAGGTTGATATGAACATAACTTTTCAGCTACAACCCGACAGTAAGTCGAAGTGAACTATTTATGTTTTGGAATTTATGCTCTACGCTTGTGTTAGGAATTTAGAGATCAGTTGGAGAAGCATCTAGCCATGGCAGAGTTTGCATATAAAAATAGCTACCATTCCTGTATTGAAATGGAACCCTTTAAGGCTTTGTATGATAAGCGTTGTCGCTCACCAGTGGGTTGGTTTAAGGTTTTTGAGATTAGACCCGAGGTATGAACTTTCTTCTTGAGTATTTTGATAAAGTTTGGGTCATTCCAGATAGACTTTGGATCAGAGTGGCTAGAAGTGTTATGCAGATTGTAGACTTCGTGCCTTGAGATTTAGTATTAATGATTGGGTCTTCCTTCGTGTTTTGCCTATGAATGGCATGATGAGGAATGGGAAGAGGGTCAAGCTATGCCCCAGGTATATCAGGATATTTAAGATTCTTCAAATTATTAGAGATGTAGCTTATGAGTTAGCATTGCCCCAAATTTATCAACTGTTAATGTAGTTTTTTCTTTATCCATGCTACGATTTTATATTCCAGATGAGTATCATGTCATTCATTGGACTCGTTACAGTTAGATGAGGGGTTGTCCTTTGTTGAGGAGCCCGTCTCTATTTCATCCTGAGATGTTAGGTGGTTGCGCTCTAGTGATATTTTGGTGGTTAAGGTCCATTGGAGACACTGGTCTATAGATGAGGCTACTTAGGAGGTCTAGTATGACGTGTAATAGTTATCCCCAACTTTTCACCGATTTAGCTATTTCCCTTACCTTTAGTTCTACAACGAACTGGATTCTTAGTGGTGGCTATTGTAATGACCTGATTCTGCAAACATTCCTTTCTATGTGTTTTTACCATTTTACCCATCCCCATGGTTGCTAGGTGTAGTTTTTGGGGTGTAAAGATGGTTGGCATGGTTCCCGGAACAATTCAAAATGGTTTGTGCAAGATTGTGGTTTTTAGTTGTTAGAAAAGGTCTCAAAGTTGACTTCAATCAACTTTTGTTATTCTGTGCATCAGATGAAAAAATGGACTACACCCATAGATCCAGAACATTGAGTTTAGATTGGTAGTATGGTCGATTCGATTTCATGTCTTTCGGATCTCATCTCGACCCTCAGTTCAAAAATTAGTGAAATTGGATCTCGGAAGTAAATTCTATGAAAACAATGTCTTTTGAAAAACTGATGTCGCCATTAAGTCTGGAGCATCGAATACAATAAGATAGCATAGTTCGTTTGCATTCACGAGATTTCGAATGAATCTGAGGTATTGGAGGAGACTTTGAAATTTTCTAAGGCATAGCACACCAGGGCCTAGTCGTGTCGGGCATCTCAAATCCTACCAGGATTGGAGACTACCTCCAATACCCCACTGTTAACATCCCTACACCGCATGTCAGATGAATTCCTAACATATAACAAGATGAAACAATAATATTCAAAGACATGATAGTAAGCTTAAAACCAAAGTCAAAATCCACAACCAATTAACGAATCATTTCCAATCCCAATGCCAATATCAATACCAAGGCTAGCACTAATACCGATACCCCCCATGCCCATAGTGGTTCGACAAAGCCTCTACCAAGAATCAAAGAACATCCGATCGGGACATTTCCCCAACCATAGCCAAAACTAAATCCATTGAAATAACAAAAATGAGAAGAAGTCCATAGCGTGAAATGGAGTCTTCCATAGTATGGAATTCACCACTTCAATCTAACTCAAAGCTATCCCCGAATTCAAGTCACTGCTCAGGAGAAATGGTAGTATGGCCGGTCCCTACATCGCGTGGGGATATAGTGCTCGAAGACGGTTAGCGGGGTAAACGCTAGCATATAACTCAGGGATAAAGATAAGATAATGCCATCAATTCAAAACCAAAGAAAATAGCCATATGTGATATCATATATACATATATATACCGTGTCGGGATAGGGAATATGGTTTAGCATGCATTTAAAACCTTAACCTTGGTTGTGTAGCTCTACTATCCTAAAAATCCCCATGGGCTATATAGGTTCATCTCCCCCTGCTGAATCGGGACCAGTGTGTGTTAGCTTCTTAACCGAATAAAAGAACATGGGATGACTAGTACATCCCCAAAAATATAAAGTGTGACATCATACACACGACCACTAAGGCCACCCTCACATCGGCAAACGTGGGTTTCCAATATCGGTCCCCTTGGGTCCTCCACGTTCCATGGATTTTCTACTCAACCCCCTTTAATCCCAATTAAAACTTTTTCACATAACCAAACCATTAACTAAGGAGCCTTTTCAGTAGGCATTAACCATTGGTATCATCATACCAAAATTAGAGCTTGCAAGTCTTTTACCTTATGCCATATAAACCATTAAAGCAAATTACACTCAACCGTTTCCAATTAAAGTAAAACCATTAATAATTAAACCATGGACAACAAGGCCTTTCCAAAGTTATGTGAAACCAACCAAAACCATTTAATGTTTTTTTAACCATTTATGTAATGCAAGAGTTCCAAGAAAAGTTAAAGTATGTGACAAAATCATTCTCATTGACAATTTCACAAATAGGTTGAGGAAATACCATTAAAAAAACCAAAATCATCACAATTTGGGCCTCAACCATGACCCCATAATTAAATCACCATTCCCACACACCGACATGTGGAAAACCATAAGCAAAACATGAGAAATCATTATTAAAATCATGAAAAACCCTAATCAATCAAGAACATCTAAAACCCTAAACCTTAATTTAAAACCCATAAGAATACTATGAAAACCATGCATTAAATCACATGCCTTTAGTAAAATAACAATGAGGGAAGAGTTACATGCCTTAGACACCAAGAAGTACGGAGAGAAACCAACCTTGAATGCCTTAATTGATTATCTTGATGAAACCCTAGCTTTTACTTGACGAGAGAGTTTGAGAGAGAATTTGAGAGTGTTTGATAAGGAATAACGTGTTAATGATATCCCAAAAGATGTTTTAAGTCGTGGCCTTAAATGGGAGTTAAAAGGGGAAATGTCCAGAATGCCCCCAACTTAAAACTTTAAAATTGTCACAAGTGGTTACGAGTCGACCCCCATGACTCGTGACCATAACAAATGACTCGTACCCTTGAGTCGTCACCAAGACAGTGAGTTGGACACCCATACACTGTCCACCATATGAATCAATGGTCCCCAACTGTGACCTGACCATATGACTCGTATGGTATAGTCGTATCCAAGGAATAACCCAAAGGGAATCAACACTGGTCAACATACGAGTCAACCTTACCATTTGTAACCTATCCTTACGGCTTTTAGTGAGCCACTCGTACTCAGATTTAAGTAAAATCACTAAGTTACTGATGTGATTAAGGTTTGACCAAACGACCCCTCACCACTCCTAATGACTCGTACGACCAAATTGTAACCATCATAGAATCCCAACCACTATCCACTAGACTCCTAACGACTAGGGTAAACCGACCTATGACCACACCATACGAATCATATAGTAAGTCATTAATAGGATAGTGAGCCCAAAGCTCAGGAAATTTCCAAGGCCCAGAACCCAGGATGTTTCATAGAGGCTTCTTAAGCATCCAGTCAGTTACTTACATAATTAGGCTCACCAACTGGGGCCGCTATAGTGGAACACAATTCGCTTAAGAGGGGGACGCTTAAGAGGCCTTTTTCAGCTTAAGCAAAGGTTGCAAGCTCAGCAGGTACCACTTAAGTGGAACTTGGTCACCTTAGCGGTGACCACTTAAGTGGTAAAGTACCCGCCTATGCAGTCTTAGTTGGCATAGTATATCAGCTTTCTTTTCTCATTTATCCCATGTTTGAGACTTTGAGCTTTAGGTTAAAAGAATTTTGGTCTATTTCTTCCATTCTTGAGCTAAGGTATGCTCCAAATAGCTATTTAAATTATTTTTCTTTGATTATTATTATTTGAAACTCGTTAAATTGTAATTTTAAAAGGGGAATTTGAAGTTTTTAGTTGGAAGGTTGTCACGACCCAAGGCTACCCCCTAGTCATAATACGGTAGTTAAGGCCACAAGTTACCCCAAGCTAACCCATGATCTCGTACCTGCTGTGAGCACTGAGTAAAGCAATAATGAAATATTATGTGTAGAATTTAAATTGATAAAAGTCTGTTAAGATACAAAACTGAAGCAAATACCAACATGTATGAATTATGGAATAAACCAAAAACAAGTCTAAATAGCTAAAAATCTAGTCTGAATATATGAATGTCTAAACATCTAGTCTGAAAGCCTCTAAGACATGTGGAGTTGATGGGACAAACCCCTAACTAACTCTGACTGAATAACAAGAAAGAAATACTAAAAGTAACTTAACATAACTTATCCTCGAAGGATTAGGACTCACCACTACTGCTCCTAAGAGACACTGAGCTAACTAAGGTCAATCGGGGAATTGAGCATCCGAACCTATATTTTGAAATCAAAATTGCTCAAAAGAGAATATACGGTCAGTACTTTGAATGTACTAGTATGTGATATAGGTACTAACTTTAAATACATACGGGTACTAAACATGCATGTATGAACATGTAAAAAGGATTCAAAACCAAGTAAAACATATACTGAGATAATCTAAAACTGAATGACGGAATAACTGATAAATTGAATATTTGGTCATGCAAACCTATATTGATATAACTTGAGTACTGATCTAAAGTTATGGGAGATATCATGTAACGAACATGCCCCAATCTGATGCGTGGAAGGGTGTCAGTACCTTGCCATGGGTACCAATACTGGATGCGTGGATCCGCTAAACTGGTGTCCCAAAGGACTAGGGTGTCGGTCTTCTACTGACGGGTGAACCCTAATAGATTTTTGGTCCCCTACTGGTGGGTGACATCTCATAATCTACACTGGCTATATAGTTCTTGAACTTGGAGACTTATACTAAAGGTTTTAGTCCTCTACTGGCAGGTGAGCCTTCATCCCTAGGTTTTCTCGGTGCTAAATCCTAAACCTAATTGGACTGACACCGGTACTGATTAAATTAACTGGAATCACACCTGATAATTGCTCAACATGAATATGATAATCTGAATATGATGATCAGATAATGATCTGGCTGACTTGCTGCTTGAAATCAGATTGTGTAAACATATAGGTATCGGGTGTTCATAACTACCAACACTGAATAATACTATAAATACAAAATCATCATTTAAAATACTGTAAGGGAATTCATGATTCGTAAATCCAAAAACATAGTATATTTTACTAAACTGATGGAATTCATGATTATGAGTACGTGAATATGATAAACTTATGAGAACAACATGATCACATGGTTTATTTTTTAACTTAAAAAATTGACATGGTATTAACTGAACATGATATGGGTGATTGAAATTCAAAGCATGAAATAACATAATTCACACGGAGAAACATTTTGGCATGTCTTGAATTCAAATCTACTAAGAAATTGTGGAATAAATTCATACTTAATATTTAAATATGATGAAAAGAGGATAGAGAATTCATACTTGAACAAAAAGGGATTTGGGACTCAATGGGTGGAAGAAACCCATTGTAATACCCCACATACCTTAATTGCTTGAATCCTGGAAGAAAAAGCTTAGAATTGGAACCTTAAATTATGAATCCTTGGGAAGAGGCTTGATTTTCTTGGGAAAGGAGGGGGGTGGCTTATGTATGATAATTGATGGGTAAAGAACCAAAATAACCCCCATTAAGTTAATAAAATGATTGCAGAAAACACAACCTTCATGTCACGGAGGTTATCACGGAGACAAACCTTTGTGACATGCTGCCTATTGTGGAGGCTAACCTATGTGACATGATGCGTATTACATATATTATCCTCTTTGACACTCCCAAATTGCAGAGGCTTACTACCTCCCAGATCAAAAATCACCCCAAACCTCTTCTAAAAAATTCAAAACTCTCCCGGATGACCCTTTTAATATCCCTAAACATGTTTCAACTCAAATCAATGTTTCGGTCTCGAGAGAGCCAAAAATAAAATATTTGCATTCTTGGGATCTTAAAATGGCTAAGTATTTGTACTTAGTGAAAAATAATGACTTGGACCTCTTTAAGCATGTAACTAAGGGTTAGAAACGAGTCTAGAATCTTACAGGGTATTAAAATATCTCCCCCTTGACATCATTCATCCCTGAAAGAAACTGTTTGAGCTAAGATACTAGGAAAAGTGAGATCATACACTGAATACTTATGAGTTGAATAATGATTAAGTAACATAATCTAAAACATGATACATGGACTGAACTGAATGCATGCAATGACATGAGGATGGATATATAGATGAGATAGAAAGTGACAAAATCACTTAACGAAAAATCATTACCTTATGCTGGATTTGGATTCGTAGAGAAAATGTGGGGGATACTTGGCTTGCATATCTGCTTCTGCTTCCCAAGTAGCTCCCTCAACGAACTGATTCGGCCATAGAACCTTCACCAAGGGCACTACTTTATTCCTCAACCGACGAATCTGACGGTCAAGGATCTCAATAGGGACTTCTTTATAGAAAAGACTATCTTTCATATCCATGTTTTCTAAAGGAACAATAAAAGCTGAGTCACCAATACATTTCTTTTGCAAAGAGACATGGAACACCGGATGAACTGATGCTAAATTGCAGGAAAGTCTAACTTATAAGCTACCTTCCCAAAATGACTCAAAATTATATATGAGCCAACATAGTGGGGACTGATCTTCCCCTTCTATCTAAATCTCTTCACCTCTTTCATAGGAAAATTTTTTAGATAAACCAAGTTACCAAAGTCAAACGCAAGATCTCTTCTCCTCACATCTGCGTAAGATTTCTGACGACATTGGGTTGTCTTTATCTTTTTAGATTAACTGAACTTTCTCCATTACCTCATACACTAATATGTCCCTATTAAACTAGACTAACCTACTTCAAACCAACCAATAGGAGATCTACACTTCTTTCCATAGAGTGCCTCAAATGGAGCCATATGAATACTTGAGTGATAGTTGTTATTGTAGGCAAACTCAATCAAAGGTAAGTGATAATCCCAACTACCCTTAATGTCGATAACACAAGCCCTCAACATATCCTTTAAAGTCTGAATGGTTCACACTGCCTGATCATCTGTCTGAGGATGAAATGTTGTATTGAGATGGACTTGGGTACTAAGACCCTTCTGAAAAGCCTTCCAAAAGTGAAAGATAAACTGGGTATCTATATCTAAACATATTGTCAATGGTGCTCCATGCAACTTTACCAACTCCCTAAGATAGAGTGTAGCATAATCCACAGCTGAATACAAAGTGTGAACCGGAAACAAATGGGATGACTTGGTTATTGTATCCACAATGACCCAAATTGAATCATGCTGACGACGCGTACAAGGAAACCCTATCACAAAATCCATGTTCACCACCTTCTACTTCAAAGTAGGGTGCTAAACTCTTGAAGAATACCACTAAGCCTCTACTGCTCACATTAACCTGCTAACAATTCGAATACTTAGCAAAAGAACTCTATAATTTCTTCTTCAAACCATTCCACCAGTAGATTTCCTGCAAATCACGGTACAACTTAGTGGCTCCTAGGTAAATAGAATACCGCACACCATGAACTTCTGCTAATATCTGTTATCTCAAACCATTCACACTCATAACACATAACCTACCTTGACAATGAAGCACACCATCTCCCACTTGGGAGAAAACTTCAACCTTCTGATTCCTAACTACCTCCTTCAACTTGACCAAAATAGGATCCCTGTCTTGATTTTCTTTCATTTCGGCAACCAATGAAGATTTCAAACCAATTTGAACCCATATACTTCCTTCGACCAAATCAACAAACCAAACCCCTAACCTAGCAACCTGGTGAACCTCAAAAACTAATTCCTTCTCATTATTCTCAACATGAGAAACACTTTCAATAGACAATCTACTAAGGGAATCAATCACTACCACTACTGGAAATTACCCCTATGGAGACGGTTAAAAAACCGTTGCAATAGAAATCAAAACTGTTGTCATAGATCTACCGCAATGGTTCAACAAACGTCCTATATATGGGTGTTGCTATAGGTCTATGACAATGGTTTATGCGACGGTTGACTGAAACCATCGTCATAGGTGAGGCTATAGCAACGGTTATTTTTTGACTTATTGGGACACATCTTTTCATCTATTACAATGGTTACTAACCGTTTCCATAGAATCTATTGCAATGATATTAAACCATTGCAATAGCATCTATTGCGACGGTTTTGCTATTTTGTTGCAACGATTTTGAGTACCTATTGAAACTATTTCATTAAACTATTGCAACGTTTTTATTGATCTTTTGCGATGATTTTTGACTACATATTTCGACGGTTTATTGATCTATTGCAACGATTGTTGCCACATGTTATTAAATTGAAACAATTTATATAAATAGTCACTCATATTAATGTAAATTTTTATTTACATACATAATAAATTATAACACAATATATACACATCACAAAATAAAATCATTCATTAATAATCTCAATATCCAAAATATGCAACAAGCTAGTAATTTAAACCCAAAAGAAAAATGTTATACATTTTAGATGGTTTCCAAAAGAAGAAAATAAAGATAATCAGCAAAGAATGCCACCTCAATCTCTTCCATGGGCCTTAAAATCATCAGCATATTTCTGAAATGCATCCAGAGTAAACTCTAGACCAGATTCAAATCCAAACCTCAGCTTTAAAGCTAGAAACTTCACCAGGAGTTCTATTGGCAACATTATCATTACCCAGGTCTACTCCAGTTTTTAAGCATCTTCTTCTTTTCTTTTTCCTTAGGATTATTATCTTCTCACATCCTTCTCATCGAATCTTGATTCTGAAGTTTGTCGATCCTCTGTACACGAGTAGCAAATTTGGAGTTCTCTCATATAGTTTTTTCCTTAAGAGGGCATGGAGGTTTCCACGAAGCAGAAGATACTATGCGATAAATTCCATAATCCTCTACTTTGGTGCATATGCTAACCATATATGTTAGGGTATCTTCAAATTCCTGGAGATTTAAAAAGAGTTATTGAGAAAACTTTACCAGGCAAGACTCATAAAACTCCCTTCAAATTATGGATAACAGAAGTGAATACGTGGACTGTTCAGATAAAGACACTGAAAGGAGTTGATTATCCAATTAAAATAGGACCTCTTAAGTTGGATAGAACACCAGAGCGTCCTCAATATCTAGAAGCTTCCTCTGGCCGCCGTCTCACATTTACCTGTTCCAAGCTCAAAACTTTAAAACAACATATATATGTAACAGACCTACAACTCTCTTTTGAACTAGACTACTCAACCACTTTAAAACAACATACTACTCAACCATAACTCTCTATTGAACCAGACTACTCAACCACCTTAAAACAACATACAACTCAACCACTTTAATATTGAACAAGACAAATGTTATACCATGCCCTTCCAGTCAGAAGCAGAGCTAGGATTTGAAGTTTATGTATTCAAAATTCTAACTGCTCTAAGTCAATGGGTTTTAAAATAATAATTTTGAATATCAGATAAATTTCCTAAAAAAAATACAGCGTTTGAGCCAATATTACTGGATTTGGCAGAACATGGACACAGTTTTTAGCCCTGCTCCTACCTTCCTTCTACCTCTCACATTTTTACCCCATATTAAGAATAGTGTAAATCTATCCATAAACTTTAGTGAGCTTATGCATACTTACTTTGAAGTAAGCTTCAAGAATTGGTCGAATCACTTCTTGAACTTCATCAACAAATTCAAGCAAAGAGAATAACCTTCACAAAACATATTTCAAATTTATAGACAAACAACCAAAAGTGAAAATGAAAAGTCAAGCAAAAGAAGCTAGTAATCATACAAATCTCTGTTGTAAATCTCTTTATATGGCATTGCAGTCGGAGATTCAATCATATTCTCATAAAAACTGTAATATTAAGATGGAACTACAAGTTGATCTTAAATTGAATATCCATAACACATCATTTAAAATGGTAATGTCTAGCCATAGTCTTGGAATTTCTGACCAATGGAATTATCACTCATTTCCAATCTGTAATGAACATCTTCTGTAAATTGTTATTTAAAACATAAAGTACTTAATACAACTCCACATTAAACGCATTCCAGATCAAGACATGTATATCTTAAACAAAACAAAGGGAAATAGTTGAAACTGAAAATCTATTACTAGCACAAAAGATAAAATTGTGGCGAGAATCAGAAAGTACCTCCTGGAGTTGGTTTACCTAGAGTGCAGCTAGTCATAGCATTTATCACCTTCCCAAGTATTGTGAGGGACTGATTGATGGTCTATTTATTATAAAGTTTCTGTTTATAGAAGAATAGGGACATCATTCACATATACATTAAGATGGAATGAAAGAAGTCACGCATATTAAAAGAAAATGATTAAACAAAAAAGAAATTTTGAAAGAGAACTCATACCTTTGCTATCAAGCTAGATAGGTCAAGCAAGGAATGTGTTGCTTCAAAAGATTCAAAAAAGATGTCTCTTCAGGGATGTCTAAATAAGTTATATGCACCTGAAGGCAGTAGACCAACCTATCAGCTGATTTAGAGATACAAAACTTGAATTTAGTGAAAATTACAAAATACTCAAAAATGAACCTTTATTTGGCTTAGAGTCGAGACTGCATATAAGTTCTAACACCAATTTAGGCATAAAAAGGGCAACCGAGTTTTTCTCGATAATCCTGTGGATTGTGGGAGGCAAGAGAAGCTAATGGAAGATTTGGACAAGCTAGGACGCCCAAAACCACCTTTCCTTCATCGAGCAATCCCAATGCAATTGCATATTGGTATCCCCTCAGAAACCTGCAGAAAGATTACGACCTTTTAAGAAACTCATAAATATGTTTTGTAAGCATGTTCCTGAAATTGAAGCAAAGTAGAGACGAGGACATAGTAAAAAATCAAACATGTGAGATATAGAGCTCTATATCAACAAGGAGGCACATCCTGATTATTGGTTGAGTTTGACAATGAGTGGGCCACAACATAACTTCACTGGGCAACGTGCACATAGTTCAGCAATTTCAAATATACAAGCAACAGAAATCATGGTAGGGTGAGGACAGAAGGAGAGCTACCTCAAACTTAATTCACTTTTTGGCCTATGGTATCAACCAATTTTTAAGATAATTTAACAATTATAATAAAGTTAATCAATCATATCAAGAAATATATGACTTAACCTAATTAACCAAATATATATTTCCTTCTATTTATCTCGCAAAATTGACATGCAAAATCTTATTTCCACTAACCCTTTAGTACCATCAATAGGATCCAACACCCAATGCTGACCAGAAGGACCCCCTTCAGATCTACCACTATCAATGGCAACAAGGACATCTTCTTCAGATAATGGAGCATTACCATATGTTCTATCACCTGCAAGTGTTTCATTGACAAGCTCTATGAAACACCGTAATGTTTCTTTTTCCTCTTTTTGATGAAGGTCTCCAGAGTCCAGAGAAACGTAGATTTAGAACATCCATCCGTTAATTTGATGCAAGGAACATAAATTTGCCATTGAAATGGGAAAATGAATATACAGAGATAAATAACAAACTATGAATCAGAAATGATTTAAGACAATAGGAAACATCATACAAAATAGATACCAAACCCAGTAAACTTTGTTTGGTTATGAGCTCCCTGGATTTTTCCTTTAAGAATTCATCAGCTATTAGGAGTATAGAATCTCATCATACCAAACGTCTTAGCTGGTTATGTCTCAAAGGAAATAAATTAGAGGAGAAGTTAGAAAAAGGAGAGCCTTTCAATTGCTTTAATTTCATGAAATGTTAAAAGATTGGACTATCTTTCCGCTATAACATTGATTCACCTACAATCTACCCCAGGAAGAATATGCAGAAGTCCATATATCAATTCATTACCCATTATGCTAAGAATAGCTCGGACTAGTTTAGCTTCTGAGGTGCTGTGTGTGATTTCTGACCATGAAGATGTTGTAACGAATTCTTAGCTGAAAGAATTTCTAATGCTTTTGTTATTTTCTGCTTTCACTTCATTCAAAATTAAATACCTTGCCACAAATTAGATTAGCTATGCATAAATAGTAATATGTTAAAACTGTGCAGCTTTTCAAAAAATCTTTCCAAGGTTTCATTTGAGCGCTATCTTAATGAATAAATGACAAAGATACACACAACATTGACTAAACAGCTAAGAGTTCAAATATTACCTCCTCAGCCACTAATTAAAATGAAGCAGCACCTAGCTCTTTCTGCAAAACAACGTTAACCACAACCTGTGAGCCTGATAATCAAATCTAAATCATTTTTCAAAAGGAGAGAATAAGTTGCACGGCTCCACACGATAACAACCATAAAATGTATATTTTTTTCAGAACATCAATTTCTTTAGTACAACAATGAGAAACATCTTGCTCTATGTGAAAGATAGAGAGGAGGTGGAACATATATAGAACAAATGGAATAAAATGTCAAAGGAAATAGATTGGTCCCAGCACATGACATCTTTGTTCACTCTTTAAAAATTGTTACATTAGTATGGAAGCATATTATAATAATATACCATAATCAGCCAAGAGATTTGTCAAACTTTGATTGAAATATGCTTGCAATAATACTTTTTGGACCTTCTGCAGAAAAATAGAGGAGATGTGAGTTGAACTGCATCAAGAAATTGCCAAGTTGAATATGCCAAAATAAACCAATCTAGTTCAAACATAATATCAAATGAAATAGACACCTACTTCTAGGGAAAGAGTGAATGCTACAAACAATTCCTTCCAACGGAATGAAATTTAAAAAGCCATGAAGCATTTTGGAGGCATTGACTGATAGCAATAAATATGGATCAATAGATCTCGTCGGGTACATTTTCAAGCGACACAAAGCTTACTTTTTCCTTGTAGATCTCTACCTGTAAGAGTAAGAAATTTCCTTAAACTAGCATACTATCATTTCTCCATTGTATCTAATGAAAGGGAGAAGTTCCAGTGGCCAAGTTGAATCATCAGTAGATATGATCAAATGTGCAGGACTTACAAGAAAAGGAGAAATCCAGTGACATATAGATTCTTGTTCACCGTTTTGTGATTATTTGTACAACCCATAGGGTTTTTACCACTTGAGGTCCCCTAAGAGGATTTTAATTCAAACTTAAAAGGAAAAGAAAAACAATAAGTTTCACAATTAATAAGGAAGTAACAAAGATTTACACATCAATAAAAGAAATAGTATAACATAGTTTTTCATGAATAACATAGTTTTTCATGAATAAAAGAGTCTTAGAAGTGATTTTTTCCCAATATATACTCAATTCCAACTATTAGCAAAGTCCAAATGTTGCACAGTATAATGATGCATCAACAATTTTTCAGCCAAAAAAAAAACTAATCTCCCGAAAAGTGATTCACACATAAGTTATATTTTTTTCTTTCCGGTTAAAACATCAATAGAAACATCTGACATCACACAACATATATGATATTATTTCTCTTTGCCCTTTTATAAAACGTATGTAAAAAGTGCTTCTCCACCTTTCCAATTGCTTTTAGCTTCTACATAAATCTATTTTTTCATTAGTCTAATTTGATCAAACACAATAATATTGAAATGATGACATTAATATAAGCTGTGAATAGTATAGTAAGTAGCCTAAAACCAGCAAGGATGAATGTCCCTTTATACTTCTAGAGACAAACAATTCCAAGATTACGAAGGCAATCCAAGTTGTCTGGGGAAATGTCCCATAAAGTTGAGAAGACTGATATAGCACTCTACAGAAACCATAAGCGTCAAAAGATAATCAGAGAAAGTTCCAAGTATGTCAATGAGTATGAACCAATGTATTAAATTATTGTACCTACAAATGACCAGTTCTAAGAAGTATGATGCCATGAGCCTTCCAAATAGACACCTGACTAAAATCAGATTTCACAGCCTCTTAAGGTTTAGCAAAAATATTTTCAAGCTCTTCAGGGTCTAATTCCTCATCTGAACTCAAAGAAACAAAGCACTCGCTATACAAAAGGTTGAATCAATAACTTAGAAGAATACACTAACCTTAAAATCACCAAATTAAAGCAGAAAGCCCCAAATTTGCTCGAAAATTGAAATGCAAATTGAGAGATGAAGTTGAAGTGATTGTCAGAGCAATGAAGAAGCTGATTTCTGGTCGGAGCACTGGTGGTCGGAGCACGCACTGGTGGTCGATTGGTGGTGATTGTGGTCAGAGTGTACTGGGGGTGTTTGGTCAGAGTGTACTGGTGGTGTGTGGTTGGAGCTATTAGTAGTGTGTGGTCGGAGCTTCTGGTGGTGTGTGGTGTGTAGATGGAGCATACTGGTGGTGTATGGTGATGAAGATGGATATAGTGATAATTTTTGGAGGGAGTAAATTACAACCGATGCAATAGCTTTTTTTTTTTGTCAATTAAGTGTTGCCATAGGTTACTTTATGGCAATGGTTCATGAAACCGTTGCTATAAGTCACCCTATTGCAATGGTTATCCATCAATAGCAACGGTTATAGCACACAATAGTTCAACTAATATAATTTTTTTTTGCAACGGTTGGAAGCATTGCATTAGATGCTCTATAGAAACGCTTTTGGAACCGTTGACAAAAGGTTCGTTGCAATAGGGGTAATTTCTAGAAGTGTACATTGGCCTTACCCGGGTGATACAACACACTCATATCATAGTCCTTCAACAATTCCAGCCACCTTCTCTAACGAAGATTTAGATCTTTCTTAGAGAACACATACTGTAAACTCTTATGATCCGTGAACACATCAACATGAACCCCATAAAGCTAATGACTCCAAATATTTAAGTCCAAGACAACTAATGCAACTCAAGGTTTTGGGTTCGGTAATTTTCTCATGGGGTTTAAGCTATCTTAAGGCATATGCTATGGCCTAACCTCGCTGCATTAACACACAACCAAGACCAACTCTAGAAGCATCAAAATAAACAACAAACCCATCTGTGCCATCTATCAAAGTCAATACTGGAGCGAAAGTGAGTCGATTCTTTAACTCTTGAAAACTCTTCTCGCAGGAATCTGACCACTGAAATTTTGACTTTCTTTTGGGTTAGTCGAGACATAGGGGAAATAATAGAAAAAAACCTTTAATAAACCATCTATACTAAGTAGCTAAACCCAAGAAACTCCTAATATCTGAGGGAGAGATGGGTCTAGGATAGTTTCTCACTACTTCGATCTTTTAAGGATCAACTTGAATGCCATCACCAGAAATAATGTGGCCAAGGAAAGCTAATGATCTTAACTAGTATTCATACTTGTTGAACTTAGAGAACAACTGGTGATTTTTAACGATCTTCAATACAACCTCAAATGGTCTGCATGATTATGAGAATAGACAAGGATATTATTTATGAAGACCATGAAGAATATGTCTATGTACTTCTTAAAAACACTGTTCATCAAGTCCATACAAGTTGTAGGAGATTCGTTAGTCCAAAAGACCTAACTAGTAATTCAAAGTGACTATACCAAGTCCTAAAAACTATCTTTGGGATGTCACATTCTCTGACTCTAAGATGATGATAGATGAATATGAGGTCTATCTTAGAGAAATAACCTGCACCCTAAAGTTTGTCGAGAAAGTCATCAATTTTGGGTGGAGGATATTTATACTTTATTGTGACTTTGTTCAACTGACGATAGTCGACGCACATTCTGAGGGAACCATCTTTCTTGCACACGAAGAAGACTAGAACACCCTATGGAGAAACACTAGGCTTGATGAAAACCTTATCTAAGAGATCTTGTAACTGTTCCTTCAATTCCTTAAGCTTAGTTGGAGCCATTCTGTAAGGTAGGATTGAGATAGGTTGGGTATCTAAATTGATATCTATTCAAAAGTCAAATTCCTATTCAAGAGGAACTTCTAGAAGATCTCTAGGGAATACTTATGGAAATTTATTCATTACTTGAACTGACTCAATACTTAGAGTTTCAAAATTTGAGTTCTTGACTCGGACGAGATGGTATATATATTCCTTGGATATCATCTTTCTTGCCTTAAGTTAGGAGACAAACTGACTCTTAGGTACTGAAGTAATACCCCTCTATTCAATAACAAGCTCATTAGAAAACTAGGACTAGACAATTCTATTTCTACGATCAATTGAGGCATAGCATGAGTGGAGCCAATCCATGCCAAGAATGACACCAAAATCAGTCATATCTAACTCCACAGATCCACTAAAGACACTTTCTGAACACCATGACCGAGCAATTTCTATATACCTGTCTGGCTCTAATAGAACTACCCACTGGGGTAGACACTGAGAAAGGTTCTGCTAATATATCGGGAATGACACCGAAGCCTACCGATATATAAGGAGTCATAAAGAAAAGTGAAGCTTTGGGGTCTAACAATGCATAAATATGAAGATGGAAGACTTGTAACTTACCCATACCACATTAGGAGAACTTTCCTGATCCTATCGAGTCTGGAGAGTATAAAGTTAGTTCTAATGATGCCTATTGGTGGCACTGGATGTGGATCCCTACTGAGTCGGGAGACCTATTGGAGCTGATGCAAAGTTGGAATGACCCTATTGATGAAGATCTTTTCCCTTCTGGGTAACCATTGGGCAATCCGTAATCCTATGGCCAGGCTTGCCATATCTAAAACACCTATCACTGCCTGCTTTGCACTCCTCTAGATGGGTCTTAGCACATTTACTACAAAGTAGGTTGGTATGACCACTATTTAAGCTACCATAGGTATTAAATACTTGTGCCCTATCCCTATTATCCTGCCCAAACTTAGGCACTAGCTCACTGGATTAAGATGGGGCTGGAGCTAAAAAATTTTGGTGGAACTGAGAACCATTTCCACCCTCATACCTCTGCTGTGAGAAGTTGAATCTACCTCTTATTCTCCATTTCCTTCTCCATGAGTTTCTCCTCCTCAATCTGCTAGAAAGGTCAATTTCCTTAATCAACACGACTGTTCTCACTCCTTGACTACACTATAAGACACCTAGACATAAAATTACTCATCCTAGACCTAGAATCTGTCACCATAGTCAAAGCATAACTCGCAAGCTGAGTAAACTTGAGTGAGTCCTCCCTCACACTTATATTACCTTGCTTCAGATTTATGAACTCCTGCACCTTATCCTCCCTCAACACAAGTGGGAAAAACCTGTCTAAAAAGGTCATGGTAAGCTCCTCCCACTTTATAGGCCCTTCCTCATCACCTCTGTCATCCTTCTACTACTTAAACCAAGTATGAGCTACTCCCTACAACTAATAAGTAGTTTGGTCAGCACTTGCACTATCAATAACACCCATGATGTCTGTCACTTTATGTAAACCATTCATAAATTCCTGTAGATCCTCCTCATACTTAGATCAAGAGAATAATGGAGGATTCATCTGAATAAAGTGTTAGATCCTAGCTGCTGCTGTATTTATCACTAGATTTTCCAGGGAAACAAAATACTAATTATTGTGATCAGCGATAGAATGGGCCAAAGAGGTGAAAACGACCCTAAACTTGGCATGGAAAACATGTTCATTCAAGGGATCTTCTTGAACATGTGGTGGTGTGGGTTGATCCCCATTATTTCATTTGTTGTTTCTTCTGGGAGGCAATTTTTGTAAGAGGATGAAGGAAGAGTTAGGAAAAAGGAATTTAATAGAGCTCATGTCATTTCGTACGACATGAATACTAAAAAAAGGGAAAGTTTCCTAAAACGTCTCATAGCCTCTTGCCCATAAGTGTGGCGTGCTTCAAACCCATGTACAAGACTCTACTCAAAGTGACTTTTAGACACCCTAGGTTTCTTTTAAACCTTAGGCTCTAATACCAAGTTTTTTCATGAATTGAGGTTGCCCCTAGTCATAACATGATGCTGAAGGCCACAAGTGACCCAAGATAACCCATGATCTGGTATCTATTTTGATCATTGAGTAAAGTAATAATAAAATATTATGTGCAGAAGATAAACTCATAAATATCTATTAAGATATAAAATAGAAGCAAATACCAACATGTTCGACTTATGAAATAAACCCAAAACAAGTCTAAATAGCTAAAAATCTAGTATAAATATCTAAACATCTAGTCTAAATCCTCTAAGTCATGTAGAGTCAATGGGAAAATCACCTAACTAACTCTGAATGACTGAAATGAAAAAAAACACATAAAGTTACTGAATGTAATAGTCGAGGAACTGAGCGTCCAAACCTATATTATGAAATAAATCTAGCGCAAAGAGAGTATGCAATCAGTACTTTGAATGTACTGGTACGTGAGATAGGTACTTGCTAAAAATATATATGGATACTAAACATGGATGCATGAAAATGTAAAAAGAATGCAAGACCAAGTAAAACATGTACTGAGATAATCTATAAAACTGACTGAATAATTGATAAACTAAATAATTGGTCATGAAAACTTATACGAATATAACTTGAGTACTGAATTAAAACTGTGAGAGCAATCATGTTACCGACATTCCCCAATCTGAGCTAATCGGGGTCCAACCTGTAATCGCAGTTAGAAGGGTGTCAGTACCTTTCTATGGGTACTAACACTGGCTGTGTGGATCCACTAAAATAATGTCCCAAAGTAATATAGTGTCAGTGTCCTCTATTGCGGGTGACCCCTAAGAGAGTGTCAGTTCTCTACTGGCGGGTGATATCTCATAACCTTTATTGGCTATGTATTTCTGGAACATAGACACTTCTACTAAAAGTCTTAGTCCTCTGCTTTTCGACCGTTCAGCTGATTGCTCTGTGATTTATTACCCCTAAATAAATATTATATGTCATTTAAATATTAAAATAATAATAATATTTAATTAAAAAGGTAAAATAAACATTTATGACAAGTCTGTTTCAACCGCTTCAACTGTAATTCTACTATATCAGCCCTAATTAATTATTACAAGTTATCTAAATATTAAAAAATGATATGAAAAACTTTTATAAAGTCATCTAAGTAGGTGAGCCTTCATCCCTAGGTTTGCTCGGTGCTAAATCACACTCTCAATTGGACTGACACTAGTACTGATTAAAGTTAACTGGACTCACAACTGATAATTTCTTAGCATGAATATGATAATCTGAATATGATGATAAGATCCTGATCTAACTAACTTACTGCTCGAAATTGAAAACCTGTGTAAACATATAGGTATCGGGTGTTCATAACCCACCAACACTGAATAATACTTTAAATACAAAATCATCATTTAAAACACTGTAAGGGAATTCATGATTCGTAAACACCAAAACATAGTATATTTCACTCAACTAATCGAAATCATGATTATTAGTATGTGAATATAATAAACTTATGATAACAACATGATCACTTGGTTTATTTAGTAACTTGAGAAATTGGCATGGTATTAACTAAACATGATATGGCTGATTGAAATTCAAACCATGTAATAACATAATTAACATTAGGAAACATATTGGCATGGATTTATTTCAAAACTACTAAGAAATCGTGGAGTAAATTCATACTTACCATTTAAATATCATTAAAAGAAGATAAAGAATTCATACTTGAACAAAAAATGTTTTGGGACTCAATAGGTGTAAGGAACCCATTTATGAATATGTCACATACCTTAATTGCTTGAATCCTTAAAGAAAAAGCTTGAAATTGGAACCTTTAATGGTGAATCCTTTGGAAGAAGCTTGATTTTACGTTCTTGGGAATGAGGGATGGTTTTATGTATGATAATTGATGGGAAATGAGAAATTGATGCCCCTTTTAGAGTTTAATTCATTACTTGGATGGTTGAGTAGAGGGGGAAAGGACCAAAATAACCCCATTTAGTTAAAAAAAAGTCTGCAGAAAATACAACCTCCATGTCACGGAGGTTATTACGGAGACTAACTTCCGTGAAATACTGCATATTACGGCGGCGACCCTCCGTGACATAATGGGTATCACAGAGATTATCCTCTGTGCCACACCCAAATCGCGGAGGTTTACTACCACTGAGGTCCAAAATTATCCTAAACCTATTCCAAAAATTCTAAAACTCTCTAGGATGACCCTTTTAACATTGCTAAATATGTTTCAACTCAAAAATTAATGTTTCTAACTTGGGAGAGCCAAAAATAAATATTTTGCATTCTTGGGGTCTTAAAATGGCCGTGTCCTTGTACTTAGTGAAAAATAATGACTTGGACCCCTTTAAGCATATAACAAAGAGATGAAAACATGTCTAGAACCTTACAGGGTATTACAAAGGCCTACAATGGGTTTTCTTTAATTTAAATCTCATTTTCAACAAATTTTCTCTTGGGGTTTCTCCTATGGCGTTTTTTAATCATGGGTAAAGTGTTTGCAAATGAAAATTCCAATTTCATCCTCTCATTTCAGAAACCCATTTTGGGTGTCTATTTTCACCTCAACTCAAGAATAGGTAATATAGGTATTTTTGGATTTCTTGTAATGCATACATTTTATATTTATATGTTTAAGTTGGTTTTGGATTAGTTTGAGAAGGGAAGACTCTGTTTTGAAGGGCTTTAGATTGGGATTTCATTATTTCAAGTTATGTTATGGCTTTAGTTTCTTCAGACTAGGTTAGGAAGTTAATATTTATGTAAAGGCATGCTATGAGTTTGGGTAATAATAATGGAAATAAGTTTATATCTATTGTGTGCTCGTGTGGGGGCTTATATTATAGCAGATTGTGATTAAGATGATATTTACTGTGTGTGCCTCATGTGTGGGCCTTATTTGATATTATTGGCCTTGTGTATGCATTTGGTTGCTCTTTTCATGACAAAAATACCTAAGTTGGGGTAAATGTGATATTATTTATGTCTTACATTAATTTTTCACTCCAATGGTACGTTGCTTATGCATAATCATAGTTGGTTAACTTATTGAGTAGATTTTGGGATCGCGTGTACTTTTATTGAATGGATTTAGAGATCCTTATAATTGTTTAGTTGTGATCATTACATCCTAATATGATGTGATTTTATAGCACTTTCTATATTTAAAATGATGAAAGTATACAAGTTACTTAGGTCTTTTTGTTAGATGTGATATGTTTTATGTTATGTTTTGCAAGAAATCAGGTTTTGGAGCTAAAATATAGAAAAGAAGTGAAAATTGAAGTTTTCGACCACCTATGTGGGCACCTACAACCCATTGTACTACCTATGTGATGTAAGTGACAGAATAAGTGTCGAATGATTGAGATACAGAGATTCAAAAGCTGAAAAAAGTGACCTTGTCACCCGCGATGGGCACATACGACTAGTAGGTGCCACCTACAATCTTTAGGTTCTAGTCCAAGTTTTTGAGAATTGAACTTTTCACAGACCATGCATATGTTTGGAAGTCTAACATCTACGTGGGACAACCTATATCCCGTAAGTGGTCCCGTAGGTAGCCGCTGACTTAGATTTTTTTTCATTTAGGATTGGTTTCCTAGAGTTTTCTTGTATTCTATAAATACCCTTTGGTGTTTTTTCATTAGTTTATGCACTCTTAATATTTACAAACATATATTTAATTCTGAGATTTAATTTTTGTTTTGGGATTGTTTTGTTCATGTTCTTGGTTGAATTATTAATTTGAGACTTTAGGTTTTCGTTATAAGTTCTTGCGAAATTGATTTAATGCTTTTAATTATGAATTCCATTAATTGTTTCACAATGATGAGAAACTAATTCCATTAGCTAGGGTTGTGTAAACCTTGGCAAATTAACGAAGTATACTTCTTGTTTATTGTTACTGCATGTATTGTGGTTTTCTTTGTGCTTATTTATTTCTTAATGGTTGCAAACATTAGGATCTCACACTACGAACCTGAGAGAAAGGTAGAGATTTGGAAACAGAGATCACAATAGTGATTTGTAGTTAATTGTTGATACAATCTAATTATCACTATCTACTTAAGATAATAATCTTCATCTAATCAACTTGAGACCGAGAGGATATAGTTGAAACTGGGGTCCAAGGCAAGGGTTAGTAATGCGAATCTAGAGGAGATGAGTAAAATACACCAAAGTGTGTCAAGAGGCTGTTGGTGATGCATAACATGTTAGATTCTACATGCACCACAATTTTATAGTTAGATTGAACACGATAAACCTACAGAGTTAGAAGCCAGGGGAACATAAGCCTAGTGTTTATTTCTGATAGATCACAAACAAGAGAATTTGTATTATGTAACTTTTCATAGATTACTAAAAAAATCCCCCATTACTTTTCTATACTGCCTATTACTTTCACCAAGTGTAAGAGATAGTTCCATGTATTCCCTATGGGTTTGACTCCAAGCTGAGTTGGGTTCCTATATTTTTCTTTGACCTTTTTATCTTCAATTAGAGGTGTAGCTTTGGGTGGTATCACATCCTCATATCATACATGCATTCATGAGATATTGCTACTACTGTGGAAAGACTGATTTTTGACAGAAATGAGACAGATTTGCAAAACCCTCTGTTGTAGCCCATGAGTCAAAGAGTAGATATGGATGCTGAGATTGGGATTAAGTATTGAGATAGTATATGGGTTGCAAACATCCCATGGGTCTTACTTAGAAGTGTTGAGGCTCGGTAGGTGTATATGTAGGTTATATGATAACCTCGGTCACAACACATCATCATTATCATCATCATTACATTTCATTCACTATGCTTCTTCAGTGTTCCACTTTGATTTTAATTCATTGCATATCTATTCTATTTATTTTACTTATCTCGGGTCCATGATTCAGGGTAACGGTGAGATTGACGAGGATGTCTCGCACCGTATTGGGGCAGGATGGATGAAGTGAAAGCTCGCACCGGGGGTGTTGTGTGATAAGAAGGTGCCGCCCAAGCTTAAAGGCAAATTCTACAGGGTGGTAGTCCGTCCGGCCATGTTGTATGGAGCGGAGTGTTGTCCAGTTAAGAACTCCCACATTCAAAAAATGAAAGTGGCGGAAATGCGGATGTTGCGTTGGATGTGTGGGCTGACTAGGGTGGATAGAGTTCGGAATGATACCATCAGGGAGAAGGTTGGTGTGACTCCAGTGGAGTATAAGATGTGGGAAGTACGATTGAGATGGTTTGGACACGTGATGAGGAGGGGCATGGATGCCCCGGTTCGTAGGTGTGAGAGGCTAGCTTTGGATGGTTTTAGGCGGGGTAGGGGTAGGCCGAAGAAGTACTGGGGAGAGGTGATTAGGCGGGACATAGAGCAATTACAGCTCACTGAGGACATGACCCTCGATAGGAAGATCTGGAGGAAGCGAATTGGGGAAGAAGGCTAGGGTCAGTTTGGGTCGCTAGTGTAGGGAATTACTTGGTAGGGGTATTATTCTTGTTATGATACCTTGTTTCATGTTTTATTACGAATCTGTTTGTTTTTATATACTTTCTATTACTTGTGGGTGTCGTATTTGTGTTATGCCATCTTGTTCCATGCTTTACTATGTATTTGTATAGTATTTCGTGTCTCGAGCCGGGGGTCTATCGGAAACAACCTTTCTACTTCTTTAGAGGTAGAGGTATGGACTGCATACATCTTACCCTCCCCAAACCTCACTATGTGGGAATACACTGGGTTTGTTGTTGTTGTTATTTGTTTCCTTGCTTATATGCTCTATTTAGAATTGTTAGTGGAGATGATGTGAGCTACCGTTTGGGATATTTTCTGATTGTAGGTGACATGGTCATAGTATTCATATATGTATCATTTTTATAATTTGCTCA